>JASDDO010000006.1:340320084-342820084 GCA_030015575.1 Agapanthus africanus | reverse complement strand
CAAGACACTGGGGGGCATAATTTTCCTTAGCCCTATAATGCCGAGAAGCTTAAATTGTACAAATAAACATGTATCTTCTTTCAAAATAATATAATTCCCTTTTTGCATTTAACTAAGTCTTCCAGACTTTGTGTACCCCCGCGGGGCTCTAGCCCTTTGATTCTTTTCTCGGTTCCAAGACACTGAAGTTGTAACAACCCTAACTTTCTGTACGAATTTTGTTTCAAAATACAGAAATGAGTACCTAAGCCTGAGCACGAGTTATAAGTTTTTTTTTGCTTTTGAACAGCAAGAAAGCACTTATAGCTCATTGGTAAAGCGTTGCACTGCTGTGACGTAGCACCTGAGTTCAAATCCCATCAGCAACATTATCTTTTTATTTTACTTTCTTTTAATCATTTAAAAGCCCACAGGTTTACACGTGGACTACACGTAAAATGAAAGGCCATAGAATAAACAAACATGTGCGCTGGGGTATATAAAGTAAGAGAGAGAGACATGGCACCCAACCCCATCCTCATCCGCCGGTAAAGGGCTGGCGAAATGCCCCATTTCCCCGGTACCGCCAGACGCCCCGTACCCAATGCTCCCCAAAATTTCCCCCTGCACCTCTTGGCCTACCCCATTTCCCCTAGACTGTTTGTATTCTCTGCAATTATCCAGAGAATATTAAATCCATTTTTAATACAAATTTTAATTCACCAATTCAATACACCAAGCCCTAATTTTCCCTATAAATACCACACCATATTTCACCCCTCTTCACCAGAATTTCATTATCAAAACTCTACCAAATTCCCAAGTCCTTTAGTGTACAAGTGGAGTTAGCAAAAGGGTGAAGTTCCGGCGACGATCCAAGGAGATTCCGGTGACGAAACAACGCCCCGATGCTTTCCAAGACTTCCTCTACCTCTCTTCTTCCTAACTAGCCAGTAAGTCCCCTCTTCCCCTCTCTTTCTCTATTCTGAAAATTTTAAATTATAAAACCCGACAGAAGCGGAGTTAATCTGACTTCCGATTCTGTTTTTCTTCAAAACTCAACTTTTCTTAATCAAGAAAATACCATACTCTCATATCATGTTTAACAATCATTAACAAACACTTTAAAGCAAGAATCATCTCAAAATAATTTTTTATACAACTTTTATCATAATTTTACAGTAAAATACCATATACTTTAGTTTCGACATAAATCGTCATAATTCCTGTATTACCTTTAGATAATTCATGAGGTAATGACATATCTCATCACAAGACACATTTCTTGACATAGCACGATGGAAATTTGGGAACATAGTTATGGGATAATACGATATTTCAAATAAATACCATCAACTTATAAAACCATTTCTTTAAAAAGATATATTAAACAATTCCTTGCAATTGCGTCTCTACAACCCACTTTTGGGGACCCCGTTCGGGATGGTTCAGATTATCACACATTCTCGAGTCTAGTAGAGCGAGATGCAGACCTCCGAAAGGAGTATTCGATCTTGATGGAATTTTAATGTATTTTTCTTTAGACAATGAAATTTCTACAAGAAAATAAATAGAATTTATTTTTAAATATATATCTATATTATCAAAATATCTATTTTAATTATATTATATAAATATTCTAAGTTTTATAAAGGAACCACCATTACATGAAAATACCATCCAAATATAAAACAATTCCGATAATTCAATAAAATACCTTATACTATGAAAACTAGGTTCTACTCACTAGAAATTTCACATTTATAAAATATACATTTATGAAAACCCTAAAAACGATAATTAAATACTTGAGATGTATTTTGAAATTATATCAAAATTATTTTTATATAAAACCCTCTCAAGTTATACTAAATTACAATAAGGACCCTAGTAAACATAGGTTTAAGCGGGACCAGTCTCTTGAGCCTCAGGGAGCCAGAGAATATGGGTGCTTGCCTATTTAAGGTAGACAATCTAAACAACGGTGTTATTAATACGGTAATTGTCTTTGAAAAAGACACAAATCTTGCCGTCCATGTGCAGCAGTTATCGATAACATCAAAACCTAATTCAGGATTTCAAGTTCTTTTCAAAGTGTCTGACTCAGACCGAGTCTCAATCTAATCAATCTGACTTCAATATGATTCAAGTATAAAACTATAATTCAACATGAATCAATCTATATTGACTAAACCGAACCATGGATATACCCCGTCTATATGACTCTTCATTTATATCCGTTCCGTTTACTGATATCATGGTTTCGGCATGTCATCCATATACAATTTACAATATAAGACAATATAATACAATCCGTATAATCAATACAATAAACACTGCGGGATTATAAAGGGGTAGAATGATACAGAATATGTTAAAGGTGGCATGAGGTGGTCACTTAAGACGTAATTGAATCCATGCCGTTGTTCCGTGGTATTTTCGATGGAGCCTTATACTACGGGTTACCAAAGTCCACGGTTTAAGTTGGACTCCTCTCGTATACACTGGCATTTTCTGTACCAAGCTACAAACAACTGCGCTAATATTATAATAAAACATTAAATAATTATACTCTCCTTCAGTCTATTCTATCTCTACTCATCTTTGGGACTTACCGAGCGATTGTTCGCTGACGACATTCCTATTTCTCTTCTTCTTTGGAATGTTGTCAGGTGGATCGGTCGCACTAGAGCTCGAGACCAGCCATGAGCAATTGGAGCAGTACACTAAAGACCCGGAGTATTATACTTTACTTGTACATATTTTCATTTCAGTTCATGCCATTGTTTAGGCATCGCTTTCTACTCATGTATTTACATTTCAGTTGTACTGTAAAAGAATATTTAATAAATAAAGTTGTTGTTCATTTACATTCCTGTCTCTTGTGTACTTTATTTTATATTGCTTAGATACACTTAGCGTATTTACTTCTGAGTAAATACGTAGCGGGCCTCGCCACGTCCCTTCCCCATACACTAGAAAGCGGGGCGTGACAGAAGTCTTTTGAGAAAACATAAAATTTGTATCAATAAAAGGAAAAGAGATGGTACACTACAATCAAAGACAAGTTTATTTATCTAAGAGGTATTATGGGCTCCCCAGCCTTACAACAGTTACAACAAAGGAGGGCGGGGGTTAAGGGAACATTGTCGGTGGTACACCGAAGAAAACTCTTCCAGCCAATCCCGAGCAGCTTCGACCCCCTCCCTCCGACGGTACTCGCGGACCCTAGAAGCCACGGATTCCCCTGGCGAAGGAAAATCCTCTTCCGCCAAGCAGGAAGTGATGACTAACCTTTGCTGGAAACTCTTAAGAAGGAGGTCTACCGAGCGATCCCGCCTACTCTTTGAGATCAGACCAAGCCCATGAACCATGTGCATTTTGTCGAACGCCTCGTCCATCAGCCGTGGGGATAGGGCATTGTGCAAACCCGGCGAAGTCCTCCATATCGTATAAATCAACACCTGAAGGAGAGGAGATCTCTGGGAAAGTAAGCGTCCACGGTGGCCCTCCAGGCAGCTTATCGCCGCTTCGTACATTTCCTTGGAGTGATCAAGGTTATAAAAGTATACGTCGTCACGGGAAACGATCTCCCTGATAGTATACACGCGGCCTGCTATCTTCAGGGAGTGCGAGACTAGAAAGAAATCAATGTGTCTTCGGTATTTATAGCCTCAACAAATATCTTCCAATAGCCGAGATTTACTCGCACGGCGACGCAAATCACGGAATATTGCACTTTCCCGATATGGCACTGCCACGTGTCACCTGAGACAGTTACCATTCCGGCCCTTTACGGGTCAAATGAAGTTGAACGATACCCAAGAAGATACTATAGAGTCAATAAAGCCTGCGTCGTGAGGCGACCGAGTAACTTCCTACTCGGTCCATCCGCAGTGGGTAGCTTCCTGCTCATCAATGTTGTGGATCTAAAACTCTCCTCATGAGGCCACTGAGTAGCTTCCTACTCGGTCCATCCGCAGTGGGTAGCTTCCTGCCCATCAATGCTGTGGATCTAAAACCCTCCTCATGAGGCCACCGAGTAGCTTCCTGCTCGGTCCATCTGTAGTGGGTAGCTTCCTGCCCATCATACTGTAGATCCAAAGCCCTCGACGTCGAGTCGACCAAGTAGCTTCCTGCTCGGTCCATCCGCAACGGGTAGATTCCTGCCCGACAAAGAAGCGGATCTAAAAGCCCTCCTCACGAGGCCGTCGAGCAGATTGATGCTCGGCCCATCAATCGGTTCGTACTCAACGCACGATCGCCACCTCGCTCGGGGGAAGGGAGGATACCGACCTTCCTATACTTGACTATCGTTCGACTCGATGCGTGATCGCCACCTTGACTCCGGGAAAAAGGAGGACACCGACCTTCCTACACTTGGCTATCGTTCGACTCTACTCAATGAACGGTCAGCAAGTGCGGGAAGGGTGGACACCGAGCTAAAAGTACTTGCAAGATAAAAAGACCTACGAGCTAAAAATACTTGCAGAATGAAGATTTGAACAATGAAAAGTATACAAACTAAAAGTACTTGCGCAGTGAGCAGACGTTTAGGCAAAGGAAAAAGGAGTACTTTATTTATAATGAAAGATAAATACAAGGTATTCTGGGCTCCTCAGCCTTACAGAAATGCCCGGAGGCTTACAAAATTTTAAGGAAAGAAAAAAATCTTCAAGGGAGGAAAACTCAGGCGGCCCGCTCGGCCGAGATCTCACCCTGCTCGAGGCCGCCATCAGGGACCAAAACTGCAACCTCAGGGTCGGTGCTTCCACCGACAACCTTGCCCCCAACAGCCACCTCGGCGACTTCCCCTTGCGGCGCTTCCTCGGTCAGGAGGTACTTAGCGCGGAGCTCGCTGTCATCGAATCCCGGCATAGACTCCTTGACGGCGTCAAGGGCGCTATGCAACACGACAGCCATGGATTCGGCAAAATCGGCGTAAAATTGGCTGGACGCCTTGTATCTCTTCACGGCCTTCGCTACCCTGCTCTCGGCGAGCTTCACCGCGTCCATATCCACCTGGACATCCCTCTGAGAGCATCTCTCGACTTCTTCATCAAGTTGTAGATGCTTTCACCTCTTCCAACTTGTCCTGGATGGCCCGGTTAGACTCATCCAGGAACCGATGAGACTCCTTCAACTTAGAGTTCGTCAGCCCCTCAGCAACCAGTCGAGTGTCGAGGAGAGCCGCCTTCTCCTCCGCCTGCCGCAGCTGAAGGCGGAGTTCCTCCTCCCGCGAGGAGGATTTGCCCGCCTTTTTCATGGCCAGGGCTACCTCCTTAGATTCCATGGCGACAAGAAGAGCACAGTGATGAAGGACCTGAGGAAAAGCAGCAAACGGGTTAGAAAGCTCAAACTGAGAAAATAAGACATAAGAAATTTTAAGAAAAGTCAAGTACCGACCTGAACCGCCTCCTGTGTTATGGTGGCCACCTGGGCCTTCATGGTCCCCCGGGGAATCTTGCACCCGGCTGCCTGCTCCATCTCCGAAAGCAGATTGTCGGCAATGGAGAGCCCCTACGGAACCTCAATGCAGAAGTCGCCCTCCTGCACTGGGATCCCGATAGAAGGTGGCCGAGAGACCGTCCACTTCAGCCTTTTAAGGGGGATTTCGGCGGGCTCAGACTCCTCTTCCTCTCTTGCCCGGGGCGCCGGGTCTCGCGCGTGCTTATGACCCCCCTCCCCCCGCGGCGTTCTTCTGGTGCTCGGGGAGCGGCGGAAGGCTTGGACAGTGGAGTTGGACTCGGGGCCAAGCTCGGACCGGGTCGGGACGAGCTTGCGCCCTCGGCCTTCCTTCCTTGGTTCTTGGCGGCAATGGCAGCTAGGATGTTTGATCGGTCCATTGGCTCTGCAAAAAAGAAAACACAAACAAAATGGGGTTAGCGACAATGAAAAGGCAAACGAAGTTAACGAAGTCTAAACAGGTCGTCGAAAGCTCTAACATACCCAATAAACACGCAGGACTGAGCCCAGCCCAGCTCAGTGCCTGCTCAGATAGCAGGACATCAGCCCGCTGGATCGGCTTCTATTGGGACACCATCCTCATCTCGGGGGAAGTCTACTGGTTAGCCCTCGGGCATTCGGCCCTGTGCCACTGTATAGGCACATGCCAATCCTCGCCCTCAGGTGGCCCGACGAATACAAACTTCTCCATCCATTCATGGATGAAAAAATGGACGACTACTACTCCGACCCGGCCGCCCCACCTTTACGTTTTTTATACGAAAAATATACCCAGCTCGGCTCTTCCTTACTGGTGCCGGGGTGATTCTTATAACAAAGGAAGGACACAAGGAGGGTCAAACTGAAAAGGATCTGATCAAGTTTTAACTGGACCAGAAACCCGAGGAGAATTCCCCACGAGTTCGGCGCTAAATAGCCCGCGGTAAGACGAAAGCAACGAAACACCCCAGAAACCTCAGCAGGGAAGGGCAGATGCACTCCTGCCCGGAATGCTTCCAAATACAGGGCAATCTCCTTACCCTGCACCTGGTCTGCCCGCTCACCCTATCTAGCCAAACGAATGGAATAGTTAGAGCGGATGTGGAATCGAGTCCGAATTTTAGAAAGCCCGTCCAGACTCTTCAAAACGGAGGGCGCATCGCGGGTGTTCCTGATGCGCACCTTGGGATCCCTTGTCACCGCCCGACGGCGAGTGACAAGGGCGGCCCTGACCCTAGGGGTCGAACCCGGCACAGAAGACGAAGAAGAAGAACTCTCTTGGCTATCTGAAGCCAAAGAGGACGAAGACCCACTGGACTCGGGCCCAGAAACTGAGGCCTCATCGTCCGACTCTACCCTTACTACCTCTACAGACTCCTCGAATGAATACATCTAACCTGATTCAAAGGAAGGGACTCACCGCGGAAAAATCACAGAGGATCCGATCTAAAAAGTGGAGCGTCGGGCAATCTTCAGCTGTTGGGGTCGAAAATTACACCCCGGTTGACCAAGTCAAAGTCAACCCCAAATAAGCGGGCCGAAGCCCAGATCAAGTGGGCCCATGCCCAAGTCGAGCCCCGCGACCGGCCTCCCCCATGCCAAAATAAAAATCATGTAATAAATAATTTTGATGTAATCTTTATGGGCATAAAACCAAATTTTTGTAAAGCTCATGGCTCATTTGCAAAAGAAATAAGCACATGAGATATGGGATGGGCAAAATGCCATTTTGTAAAGCCCAAGGGGCTATATGTAAATGTGTAAGCCTATATAAGGCAATATGATGATGAAATAAAAAATAACTTTTCATTCCCCTCAAAATCTAGGGTTTTTGTGCCTCCTTCTCTTTCCTCAAGGTTCTAAATTTTCTTCCCTTTTTCAATTGAATCAAGAGTTTTACTTTTCTTTTTCCAAAATTAAATATTTTTTCACCAAAAATCCCACAAAGGGGAGCTCAGATCTTCCATCAGATCTCAAAAAGGGGAGATTTTTAAATCTCACCCCTTTCTCCAAAATCCGACCAACCGAGAGGAAGAAGAAGGAGACCCATCTCCAAAAATCCCATCTTGGAAAGATTCAGGGCCAAAGGGGAGAGAAACAAAGGGGCCCCTTTGATCATTTCTAAAGATTTCTAGGAGTTTAACTCCATTCAAGATCTGTTGGAGTTCAACTCCATAAATTAATCTCTTTTTAGGAGTTGAACTCCAGAAGTCAAATCGGGAGCACAGCTCCCAGTGCAGGGACAAAGTCCATTTTCCTGTTGACGCCCAATGCCCGCGTGCCAAGCATGTGGGGCGCTGGCGCCCAGTGCCTGCATGCCAAGCACGTGAGGCGTTGACGCCCAGCGCCTAGCGCCCATGTACCAAGCACGTGAGGCGCCAGCGCCTGCGTGCTAAGCACGTGAGGCGCTGGCACCCACGCGTCCTTTGGATGCTATTCTTTCCTATTTTTCATACACACACACTCCACAACACCGTCCCCGTTAAAAAAAAATTCTAACGGGGCGCTGCCCCGCACCCCGCAAGGGGCTGCTAGTCCCCTTGACCCCCAACCTGCTATCCGGGTAGCGGGACCCCCTAAAACTCTGCGAGGCTCCCGATATATCCAAAACCCCTTAAGATACACATATGCGCATTGCACGTTGAGTTCGCATGACCAGTTTAACCCATCAATCGGAGGTCCTCTCGCTTCAAAGGTAAGGGGTAATTAATGACAGCTTAGTCCGCGGCTGCCGGAGATTCGGATCCCCACAATCAATAAACCCCAGCCTACCCTAGGCAGGGGGAATCTGTAGTACGTCTGATAAGCGCGCGCGTATTCCCATCTCAATGGGGTGACAAAAAACACTCTACATCAGCAATGGAAGAGAATTAGAGCAAAGTGTCGGGCCTAGGATAGTCCCCTCCTATTTATACACCCTTAAAGAGAACATCCCACGGCCCAGATTGATTCCCGCCAAAACGAAACGTCGCGCCCAAACGATAGTCGAAGCTCCACGTGGCAACCGGCCATTGGGGACGTCTCTTCAACTGCAGAGTCAGAGACAGCATGTCGCTTCCGCCAACCAACGTCGGACACGTGGCCCGTATCCCAATTGGCGAATCGACTGGAACGGCGCTCCCTCTTTAAAACGCAATCATTTTACTGATCCGTTGACGCCATCGGAGATACACACGAAAATTTAGGCGCACGAAGAGACGACACGTGGGCCCAAAGATTGAAACGACACAACCGCCAAACGTCATGTCGTTCCCAGACAATCCACATTCTGATTCTTAGTGCCAAACTGAGCCGAAGAAGAACCGAGCAGGCCACTTTCGACCCGACCCATAAATAAGTCGGAATGAGAGTGGGGTGCTAATGATGATGCTCACAAGTGGTATTTTCTTAGATTACGACATGTGGCGGATGACATGTCCCGAAAGCTATGGAGGTGGAATAAATGAGTTGCATTAGGGGCATTCCTTGGGACCTTGTCTTGAGGAAGTGGCCGACCTTTCAGAAGACCTCCCTGAGTACTTTCCACCATCACCTAGCAAACTACCAACAGCTCTTCTCCGAGCTTCCTCGGTCTCCTTGCTCGTCTCCGAGCCATCGGTCAGGCCGAGCTTCCTCGGTCTCCTTGCTCGTCTCCGAGCCATCGGTCAGGCCGAGCTTCCTCGGCTTCCCAGATCAATCGAGAGCGCGGAACCGAATCGCCCCCGTAATGGCTCCGCGTATCTCGCCAAGGCGAGATATCCGCCTCCCTACGTTTCGCGTCCCATGCTAGCGCGTCCCCCAATTAATGGGCGTATCCCGCCATTAATGCGAAGATAACGCAGGGGCGTAACTGACGACAATGATCTCGCGCCCGCTCGCACCACGCGACCACTATATAAACCCCTCACTTAGACGACTCAAGTAACTCGAAATCATTTCCAATACGCTGTTACTCTGCACTTATTCTACGGCACTAACTTAATCGTCGGAGGGTCCTACGGTGGTCATCCACCATGGGATTTCTTTTGCAGATAGCTCGGCGTCAACGCCAACCTGTTGAGATCCACACACTCAACAACTCCCAAACCACATCTCAACCGTCAAAGACCGCCATTACAGGATCGACGGAGGACAACATCTAAAGGAGATCACAGCCTCCATCAGAAAGAAATCATGACCTTTTGCTTTCCTTTAGTATTATATAGCAATAGCAATGGTTTAGGGATATAGTAAAAGAGCTTGGGATCCCCTTTTGCTCATCTTCCCCGTTTATAGGCATGTTCTAATCTTCGGCTTTTATTGCTAAAATCAGGTCAGCCAAAACCATTGGAGCAAACATCAATTACCTCTATTAGAATCATGGGCAAGCGCACAACACATTATTTGTTGAAGTTGATAAAGTAATCAATGGGTGGCTGTGATATCTTGACGATTGTGATTCCATTAATCCAAGTTGAACACTTTCTTAAGACAAATACTCAGTAGTTCATTCAGCAAGATAGTATCGGTATAGATCTCTTCGTCCATGTCTAAAGCGAACTGAACCCGCCTTATTTAAGATAGCTTATTTGAAACAGTCAACCTATTAGTTTATATGGTTTTGCTAATATGAACAAGACTTATAGTGTGGCTAAAAGCATAACGCTATTTCTCCACAAAGACATCCATCCTACTAACTTTTTCACCCCCCGCTCTTTTCCTCTAATAACTTTTCCTAATATTTTTCTAATTTCTTTCGGCCTCCTTTTCCTCCCATTTTCTCTATAAATTCCACCCTCCTCCCACTCCCAAATTCCCTTTTCCCCTCCTCTTCTCTTTCTTTCATTAGTTTCCAAACTCTGTCGGAACTCTGCTGCTCTGCTCTTTCCCTATTCCTTCCCCTGGTTCTCCCTGCTGCTGTTCTATTTGGGTTGGCGATAATTTTGCATAACCTGTATGCAAAAATTGGCTTCTGCTGTATACCAAATTTAGGATTTTAGATGCATCACCACTTCATATTGGTGTTTTTAATTGATGCCTATCCTAAGTGAAATCCTCCTCTCCGGGTTTATGATAAATTCCACTCTAAGGCGCCGAAGTCACCTTGTTCAGTCCTTCTCTGTTGTATTCCTTTACTGGTTCTATGTTTTCTCATGATCTCATCATAAAACCTTCATCTTCTGGGCCCTGTTTATTTCTTCATATATACAATCTCCTAGATCTCTATTAGCTTTTATTATACTGTTAGTTTGCTCTGTAATTTGATCAATTATATAACCACCCAAAAGATATTAGATTAAATAAAGAAGAAGAAAGAAAATATATATACATGTCAAGTGGTGCTTCCTCTGGATCAAGCATGATCCCAAACTCAAGGTCTGAGGAGGAATTGAAGGCTCTAATGGATCAAAAGAAGAGGAAGAGAATGCAATCAAACTGTGAATCGGCTAGAAGGTCGAGGATGAGGAAGCAGAAGCACGTAGATGAACTGATGGTCCAAGTGAGCCAGCTGAGAAAGGAGAATGGCCAAATCCTCACTGCTCTTAACATAATAAACGGGCAATACCTTGGAGTTGAGGCAGAGAATTCTCTTCTCACGACTCAGAAGATGGAGCTCAGCACCAGGCTGCAGTCCCTAAATGAAATCCTTCACTGCATGAACTCAAATAACAATAGCACTAATGGCCTGTTATTCTCTGATGGAACTCACTTCAATGATACCATAATCAATCCATGGAATCATGCGTACATGAACCAGCCTATCATGGCCTCAATGGATATGTTTCAGTACTGCTAGATTATCGAGGGTGGTGCTATTAATTACTTGTCTGCGCTTATTTTTTGGAGTTTAATTTATAGGTTTATTACAGCTTTTTCTCTGGGCCGCCAAGAGAGAGATGTCCTTGTGTACAGTGTATTTGGAAATGGTTTTCTGCTTGTGTATGGCTTATTACTTACATATGCACCCAGAACCATTTTTGGCGTCACCGGACATTTTATGTATGTATTTGAAGTTTGCTTATATATATATATATATATATATATATATATATATATATATATAACTTGTGTTATTAAAGATAATCTTCAATAATCACCATTGATATTATAATGAAGAATGGCTTTGTTTGATATGGTATTTGAAAATTCTTAATGTTTTGAAGGATTGGGAAGATGTTGACTGCTAGCTAACACCATTTGATTAAATAAGTCTCAGATGTTCGGTCATTAATGACAAGGAGTGTAGGTCTCTCCATTGATTAGTAGTGGAAAGAAAAAATTATAAAACTTAAGTACTCTTACCTGCTATAAGTTTAATATCAACTTGGATCGCTGTTGCTGATGTATGCTCACCATTTTTTTCCTTTCCCAATCTTTGCATGTATGTGGTAGGCCACTTAATCAGGCTCTTATTGTATTGGCCATTATGTGTGTTTGAGTTGAGATGTGGCTTCCTTTCATTTTCTATGTTAATTTCATAAGCATTGTGAGGGGAATATGCCTAATCCAATTTATACCTTAATAAGACCCAGACCTACTAGTTTTGCATTATAACAAGAAGTAATAAATAGGGAACTAAAATTTTGCATATACAAAAAAAAGCTAGCCCACGATCAAGGAAGAAACTGTCACTTAATAAATACGCAGATTTCTGCATTATGATTAAAAAACATAATTAATCCACGATCAAGTGCCCCCAACATATTAGGTCCTTAAGAAAAAAGGACCATTTCTCAACAAAAATAAAAACTAAAAATTACGGTATAATATTTTGCAGATTTCATAACAAATCGAACAAATAATAAAAGAAAAGCGAATTACATCGTTCTGTTAACCAGTTGTATTCACAGGCAGAAATATAAATGTGACTAAATGAAAGCGAAAAAAGATTCATATATGCAGCACCTTTCACACTTTCATTTTTGCAAAAGAGACAGCGATGTGGTATCCGTTCCCATTGTGCCTGTTGCATGTCCACCTATAAATTTCTAGGCCTTTAGTTTTGTTGTATGTGGATTGAAAATTTCTGAAAAAGAAAACACACACACAAGGAAACGATATAATGGATTTTAGCTACCAGAATACAAAATAGAAAATGGCTCATTACATCAAAAGGTACCAAATGAGTGCTACATAAACAATTTAAAATAACAATTTAAGTAGTATATAACCATGAATTACTCTGTTAAATAATACTATTGATAATGATCAGAACTAGCCTATACAGTATTATATATGTAAAGGTTGTAAATTGTACAAAGAGGAGCCGCCTTCAGACAGGATA
Source organism: Agapanthus africanus (assembly GCA_030015575.1). Taxonomy (NCBI): domain Eukaryota; kingdom Viridiplantae; phylum Streptophyta; class Magnoliopsida; order Asparagales; family Amaryllidaceae; genus Agapanthus; species Agapanthus africanus. The sequence continues at coordinate 342,807,417 of JASDDO010000006.1, read as the reverse complement.
GTTGATCAAACCAAAAACAGCGTTCAATCAACAATCGGCTCTTGGAGAAATGATAGGGGAGGCCAATCAATAAATCAAAGATTACAACGCGCGCGTAAACACAACCCCCCCCCCCCACCCACCCACCAAAAAAAAATTTGACTAAATAGTAGAAAATTCAATCTTGGTAATTACCCATCATTTCTCGCGTGGCAGCGAAGGGGCTGGGAAAACACATGTTTAGTATCCTAAGGGAGTCCTCACATATATAGTTCACTTCAATTGGAACAAGGGGAAGAGTTGTTCTAAAATTATACATGGTAAAACATCCATCTCCCATTTGGATACTGATGTAGTGATGCTTCATTTTAACACATATACGGATACACAAATCTAAATCTCAAACATGGAGCAGACAAAGGCAGTGATCATTCGATTGATCACCTATTTCCCTTGCTCTGCAAAAACCAGTCCAATGTCCCATGTAATGGAAGTTGACAAGAAGTACAAGCATAAAATAAATGTGTGTGTGTCACGGATTCCTTATCAAGGTGACCTATATGTATCGGCTATATATCCATGTCTGATTCTTTCGGATTCATCTTTAATGTTTGTGGAACTCTTTTGGGCACATTCTAACAAGTATATTATGTAATAGATGCTGCGAGCTTGGATGACCGACAAAGACATTAACTATCTATATCATCATCATCATCGAAACCTTTTCCTATTCAAAAGGAGTCAGCTATGAAGCGAAGCTTCAGTAGAGATTTGATAAAGTTTTACGACCAGCTATCGAACTAACGTCAAACATCTCTAAATAAATGACAAATTCCTTGTTCAAAAAACCATGACTCAAGTGGGGCCGCCAAAAATAATAAATACTTGTACTTTTAGATTAAATTTACTACTATATATATATATACACACACGCACGCACACACAACAATTGCTTAGCATATCTGATGAGGCTCGATATCAGTGACTCTCCAGATGCTGACACGTTGCAGATGACGTGTCCCAGAACCTACTAGAAAGGATCGAGAACTTCAGTTGGGATCACACATCGGGCATCCGGCCCGAGAAGTCTCCCGACCTTCGGTGGCCTTCCAGACCACCCCCGGCTCGCCTCCGAGCTATCACAGAACCAAGATGCCTCGACCTCCCGCTCGTTTCCGAGCCTCCCGCCGAACTCATCTTCCTCGGTCTCACCGACCGACCCACAGCGCTGATCACAGGCATCTCCGCCACGGCTTCACGAATCTCGCCATGCGCGAGATATCCGCAGCCCACGATCCCACGTCCCACGCCATCACGATTCCCCATTAACGAGCATGTCTCGTCATTAATGCGGGATCTCGCCTATCATGCGGGCGTGACACCAGGGACGTAACGGCCGGCATGAATCTCGCACCCGCCTGCCCATTGCTGTCGCTATATAAACCCCTCTCTCAGACGATTCAGGTAAGTCATTTTCACTCCAATAGGCCGTTACTCTGCCAAAATACCCAGTCTAACTTGATCGTCGGAGGGTCCTCAGTGGCACAACCACTCCGAGACTTCTTTGCAGGTAGCTTGGCATCAACCACACAAAACCCATTGAGATCCACACGCTCCAGGAGTCAACCCTCCAACTCAATCTTAGCCGTCCATCAGCGCTCGCAGCAAATCAACGGAAGATAACATCTGAAGAAGATCCAGAGATCTATCAGTTGGCGCCGTCTGTGAGAACTAGTTCCGCTCAACCAAAATTTCATCTTCCGATCTCGACTACATGGCAAGCGGTCACCGCGACGATCCAAGCACCAACCGTCGGCCTCCCCACAGTGGAAACGAAGGAGAATCCCCTCCTCCACCAAACGCCATTCACGTCCTATCCACTCAGATAGATCGGCTCACGTCCGTCATGGATGCGCTCGTCCGTGTCCAAACGGCCGGACAAGCTCTCCAGGTCACCGCTCTCCCTCCACACGACCAGGATCCCTACAGAAGGAGGGAAGACTCTGCCCGCGTTGGCACGATCGATCACCGCCTTGGTGTCTTCGGCGGCCGCAGATCCCCGGGCCGACGTATTCAATGATCCGCTGAGCACCGTACAGATACAGTTTAACTTCTAGGTCTTACTCCAGAGCGCCTCGTCCCGAGCCCCATCGTGCCCCTGTCCCTCTCGAGGAGGTGTCGGTCAGCTCGCCTGCGCCCAGTCATGACCGGCACCCCCTCCCTCGACAGGGTCGTGCGCACGGGACTCGCTACGGAAGCTTAAAAATGATCTTGCCAGAAGCCCAGAGGAACGTCATCGAATGGAATCGGGGCCGCGGCCAGGCAGAGGTCTCCGGCAGCGGAGGCCAAAAATCATAGTATGCCGACTCATCGGGATACCACGGCCGACTCGACGCCCTCGAAAAGAAGATCGGAAGTATGCATCGGGAAGGTCGCCATTCGAGCGACGGGGCTAAATACGCCGCCGACTCGCTCACGAAGCCCTTCACCGAAGAGCTACTCACCGTCCATGTCTCCTCCCGGAACAAGCCCCCGAAAGTCTCGCTCTTCGACGGAAAGTCCGACCCGAAGGACCATTTGGACGCGTTCACAGCAGGGATGAGTTTTCAGGACTGTTCCGACGCCGCCCAATGCCGCACTTTCTCGTTCATTCTCATCTGCTCAGGACGAGACTAGTTCCGAGAACTTGCGTCACGCTCGATCTCAACCTTCGATGAGCCGGCCACCCAATTCCTCGGCCACTTCGTCGGGAACAGACGGAAGAAGTGGACCGTCGATCATCTTTTCACAATAAAGAGCGGGGATAAAGAAGCCTTCAAAAGGTACGTCACCCGCTTCTACAACGCCCTCCTCGAGGGCCCAGAACACCGGGACAAGACGGTCATAACGGCACTTAGGTCGAGTCTTAGGCACAAAGAGTGGTTACACTCCTTTGCATTAGCGCAACCTAAGACCATGGCCGAGGTAAAGGCCTGGACCGAATGTGAGATTCAGCTTGAATCAGAGGTGAACGCCAATCTGCCCCGGATAAAACAAACTGATCATAAGAAAAGGGTCCGGAAAGAGAAAAAGAAGATTGAGCGGCCGAAGCCCTACTCCCCGAAGTTTTAGAAGTACACCCCGCTCAACGTCTCCCAGACGGTACTTGATTGATCTCAAAAACTATTTATTACCGCAATCCAGAACGGCGTCGCTTTGCAGCTAGCCGGTGAGTACGGGTCGGTCCACAGGGATGTTGTGAATTTTTTAATCGCTCAAACGAGTTAATTCCGATGGGTGTTCGGATTTATTATTAAATCTAAAAACTAAATCTATTTATACTAAATTAATCTAGATCTAAGTCTTGCTAGGATTAGATTTAGGGATGGTTTGAAAATGCAAGTAAATCTCAACGCTTTCTATACCCAAATGAAGATCTATGAGGAGTGATGGTAATTATCAATAAAGGGGATTAGATCCATTCGGGAAAGTGTTCCTTCCTCTAGGTTTTTGTCCTTTCTTTAGAGATCCTTACCCTAACCTCCATGAAAAACGCGCGCAACCGGGCTTTTATACTACGGTATCACCGCTACCTCGAGGGATAGGATGCCGTAGGGCACGGTGTGTGCGTGTATGCATGGAGTCCTATTGACTATATGTGATGGGTAAGAAAGAGATGAGAGATCTCATCTCTCAAAAGCCTTCCTCAAAGCTAACATCTAAGGCAAGGAATTAAAATCTAAAATAGAGCAATTAAATAAAACTACTTACAGATGGCTCTCTCCAAACATCAACACAGGGTTGTCAGATCTGAATTCATGAAATGAAAAGAGGCACCGATGCTCTCCAAAGGAATTCTAAAATTTATTAATAAAGGGAGGCATAGGAAATTACAATGATTTGGGTTCTATTTATAGGAGATAGAAACTCTAGGTTTATAATTGATTCGCACGTCTGCAATTACAAATTTGCCCTTAGGTTGACTAGTCAGCGCCGCACCCCCGTTTTGGTAAAAATTCATTTTCCTCTGGGCTTCTTCTTGCCGCGGAACCGCGGCATTGGTAGGCTTGGGCCGCGGTTCCGTAGCCAACTGCTTGGTTCAAGTGCTGAAAAGTTTGGGTATGGTTCTGGTCTTTTTGGGCTTCTGATTTTTTGGTTCTTTTCTCCATTTGGATTCTGGGTCTTCTCCAGATCTTTCAGTAAACATTGTTGTGGATTTTAACTTTGGCTTTGTGTCGACGTTTTGAACCTTGCTTTGTGAACTGATCTTTATGTAGGCTTGATCAAGAGTCTTCTGTTTATTGGTCAAAATCTCACTTTTACATCGTCTTTTCATTGTTTTCACTGTTTTAGATCCAAGAACCTGTAACCTGTAACATGTAGCAGACATGCGTCAAAAGCACCTGTTTATTTATAAAACGAATAAGAATAGGGAATATAATAATGCAATATTATGGTGTGAACAAATACCCCCAAACTTATCTTTTGCTCGTCCTCTAGCAAACTTATTTTTTTATTCTCTACAAAAACCTAACCGCACTTTCACAGGGAAACGCGATTGCACTGAGCTCGTACAACAAGCCGTTAAACCTCTAAGTGTCCCTAGTAGGAGGAGTGTTGTCTCCTGAGGGTTTTCAGCGGATACTACCCACAAAATCCTATCAATTTGGCCTTTTCGACTTTAATTCTCCAATTAGGTTTTCTAACAAGGAATTCTATTATCGTCGACTCGTAAATTATCCATCCATATTCTTCACACTTCCTCATCATTTAACTTAAGATTATATATGTTCTATAGACTTACTTAGCTTTCGGCATCTCTTAAGTTTTCCTTCTAGGGTTCCATCTCCACTTAGAAATTTTTATCAACTCTACTAAAGATACAAGTTCTATTCTTCATTTCTCTCTCTCATCTAAACTCCAATCACATATCCCTACGTGTGTGTATAAGTCACCCTTACACTTGGAAATTCAAATCAAGCAATCATACTCTTGTCCGTTGTCCAAAGCACTTCTTAATTGGTGAATTTTTAAATGAATTTTGCTTACACATCCTTCATGCGACCGTTAATACTTCTTGAGGTACCAACAACCGATTACAAGATGTGTTTGCACATTAAAGCGTAATTCCTAGTCTTGCAACACCCAAGACTTTAGCAGTGACTCCCAAACCAGTTGGTCTAAGGCACTAGGTGATGAAGCACCCTCGCTAAATATTTTTCTATTTTTTAGCCTTAAGTAATCACAAAAACCAGTGTTCATTTTTTTTTCTTTATTCACTTTTTTTCTTTTATTTTCATTGTACTAAGGACTTTAGACAAGAGCATTTCAAGGTCTCTTCTACTATTCCAAGTTTCAAGGTGCGTATTTGTGCAATTTGTAGGGTATATATTTTTAGAATCTAGACTTAAGCTAGGAATTATTTTTCAAACTTATACTCTAATAAAAATATCAATACTTTTTCTTTGTTTCGACTTACCCTAAGAACTGAACTCAAAATTTGCCTATTTCTAAATAAACTACAAAGACATATACTTTCTACCGTTAAACTTTAAGAAAGGTTATTTTTAGGAGTTTTAATTTAATAAATCTAAGATCTAGTTGTTCCTAACCAGTTAACCTATCTGTCAAACTCAAATCAAATAAGGCCAAAATTGAATACATTAATTTTTATAATTTTTTCAAATTTTTTCAATTTTTATGGGTTTTCAAATAAATATGCAAATGCAAAAATATACATATGAATGTGAAGGAAGAAGACGTACCGAGCATACCCCCAAACTTAAACTTGACAGTGTCCTCACTGTCATGCTACACCAAGAGGGTCAAAATGTCGGCACTCCCCTGTTTATTTATTTATAAAATATTTTTTTATATTTTTTTAATGTATTGAATTTTTTTTTATTTTTTATAGAAAAAGAAAACAAAAAATATATATACATATATACAACACGGTTCCCCCCAAACTTAAGCTTGGCCTTACATAAGCCAAAGGTTAGTACCAACCATTCAAAGATCTTATCGTGGTAATGGTAGGGTTGGTGAAAGAATGGGATGTAAAGGAAAGAAATAAGAAGCACACGAGACCGAATGGGAAGAAGGGTGGAATATGGTCTCGGTGGAGGAGAAGAATGGCGAAAAGGAGAAAGAAGTGGAGTACGATCTTGAGGGTGTAAATCGAGTGAATAAATTAGCGCAATTTATGATGACCGATGTGTTAAAAGTGATTGCGCTAACCTATCAACCCGTCGAGAAATGGGGTCAAATCCCTCAAGATTCGCAAGAAGGCATGGGTACGCCGAACTTGGTATTGGAGATGAAAGCGTAACGGTCTCTTGTACGGTCGGAACGATAGGAAGGACGAGAGGGAGCAGATTAGGGATAGTCGCATTCTCACCGTAGTAAACTGTTTCGAACTTAAAAGATTCCATTAATGGTTCAAAACTACTGTAAGCAACCGAGTCTGATTGTCACGCCCCGCTTCCCAGAGTACGCAAGATCGGGCACGCGACATAGCCAACCATGCTACCTGTGGGTAGGAAGTATCCATCCACAGTCACATTACGGTTGTAAGGTTATCAAGAACAAGATAAAAAGCTAATCTAATACATGTCCAAATCCATAACAACAAGAATCAAATAAACAATAAGTGCGGAAGCTAATGATCCAATACAATGAATAAACAGTACGTCCCATAATGCGGGCTCACATCTGGAAATGAAATGAAAATAAATAAACTAAACTCTAAGGAACTCACAGTTCAGCCTGCTGGCTGAAGTACTCCTGCTCGGTCGTCGATAGTGGTAAGGAATCTGGGCCATGCAAAACCCAGACGTCAGCGCGTCAAGACATCAAGTATATAGCATAAACATGGTAATAAACAATGCAAGTATGAACATGAATAAAGCAGTAACAAGGAATAACAAGCAGGGTAATGTACAATGGTGTCCAAACTGTCCTATCAGGTTTTCTACTCTATAGTCTTTGAAACCAATTGATGAATCGTCGATGTAACTCAATAGTATCCCGTGCGTGCCCGGGACCACGGTCATGACCCTCGGGGCTGAACCCGAGACGTGCCGCTAAGCAGTAAAAGTAGGTAGTAGGATGGACGAGTGATGTCCGCATCATCACTCCCGGACTGGCCAAGCCCATAAGACTGATCAGAACAAGTATCGAACTGTTGAGTTACAAGTCGGTTTCACCTTTGATTTCCCCATACCCCCAAGCTATGTATGTCAGGTCAGGTATTCAGTAGTCAGGGACTAATGCCAACACAAAATCCGGTAAGAGTAGGTCTGTCTGGCTCGACAGCAGGAATGGTCAGGTTTGTTGGCATTAGGCATGAAATCATGAAACAAGTAATGTCAAGGTACAACAGGATGAGTCGGTATGTATGTATATGTCAGGTGTAGCAGGGTCAGGTCAATATGTCGTGCAATCGGGTAAGTGCTCACAACAGGTATACAATCAATAATGAACAGCAGCAGGAAACAGTAATTAACCACAATATTCCATATAACCACAGTGATGTTTGTATTCTCTTAATAACAGGTTCAATCATCTTTAGGGTGCAATAGCCACAAGGTAAAGCAATATCCACAATTATAAATTAAGGAACTACATGAAATTATATAATAATTGTCTCCTAAATGGTTTAACAGTTTAAGCGGATATGATTCAGTCGTTTTATTTAGTTGAAATATGGGTTGATGTGGGTTGATTAATTACGAGGAACTGTTGTAACGATTCCATTATAAAGATAACAGCAATAATACGATGTCGAATGCCATCATTAAGTTACGGTATTAAATAGTTTGAATTAAATTGCGTGGCAAGACTAGATCTCGCACGCTAGCATGTTCAAGCAAGTATTCAGATACTTGCCTCGACGGTCTGCAAACTGGAACACGGATGCAAAGTCGGCGGAAAACGCGATATGAAAGCACGGGCCACGGATCGAGTCCCAACAAAGATCAACGAGATCACACGGACCAGGATACTTTGCTGGAGCGTCGGGTTCACAAGACGGCACGGTCGGATTCCGGCAAAATGTCATCGGTAACAAGTTAGCAACAAAGATACGATACACGCAAAATACGACCAGCGAAGGGATTGTACCAAAAGGAAGCACAAGGAAAACTCACAGAGAAGAAACAGGGTGCAAACACGATGGCTCGACGGCACTGGGACGCCGGCGAGGCAGCGACGGCGAAGAACGGTGGCTGGAAAAATCCTGAGTTCGCTGGAACGAGGGTGCTGCAGCGAGTGTGAGGGTGGTAGTCGACTCTGGTGGTCGAGGGGGAAGGGAGGTGATGACGAGGTCGCGACGAGGAGGGTGAGAGGGAGTCGTGGGAGGCGTCGACGGCGAGAGGCGGCGTCGACGTCGGCTGTGCAGGGTTGGAGGCGACGTCGGGGGTTGGGTGCAGTGCGGGAAAGAGCGGGAGAAGCGAGGGGATGGAGGTGCGGTTAGGTTCGTGGTGGCGAGGGCGGCGACGGCGAGGTCGCAGGGAAGTCGGCGGTGAGATCGCGAGGCTAGGGTTAGGGTTTGTTGGGTTCGTGATGGGAGACGAGGGTTGAGGGAGGCGGCTGCTGCATGGGTTGTTAATATAAGAAGAGAGAGAGAGGGATATTGGAGAGAGAAAGGAAGATTGGAGAGAGGAAGAGAGAGATTTGAGGGAAGAGAGAGAGAGAGATGGGGAAAACGAGGGCGGGGCCCACGAGCTCAATGGGAGCTCGTGATTGGCCACGAGCAAGATTTGAGAAGGAAATTGCGTAGGATTGTGAGGGATTTACTGTTAAGAATTTTAGATTAGTATATATATATTTTAGATATTAAATTTAAATGGGCCATTTTGGCGCGAAATGAAACATTTCCAAATCGAGCCCGGGTTGCGCCCAAATGTTCCAAATTCAAATTATATGATTTTAAGCTGGTTCCAAATTTTGAAAAGATGTGTTTAATGATTAAAATGCATGCCCCCAAGTCGGACACTTGCACGCGCGCGTAGTCGCCCAAACTTGCCCGTTTAGCCAAACGGAACGGAATCTCGACACGCGGACGCTACCACGCGACTAGTGGTGACGAGTAGGCCAACATGGATATCTTAAATTTCATTTTAGGAGTTAAAATTTGTTATGTGCCAAAATGACTTAACCGGTTAAAATTTAGCCACAAACACCAGAAAATCAGGAAAATTGGAATGAGCAGTATATAACCCTCAACTAGTAATATAAATAGTATTATTAGGCTCGGGTGTTACATCATACCCAACTACAAAAAGAATTTCGTCCTCGAAATTCCAAGAATACAAGATAGCTAACTACTGGAAAAGGTGAGGGAATTTCTGTCGGATCTCGTCTTCTCGCTCCCAAGTGGATTCTCCATGCGATCGATTACCCCAAGAAACTAGCACAAGAGGGATAACCTTGTTCTTAAGAACCTTTTCTTTTCGATCCTTGATTTCAACTGGTCGCTCCTCAAAAGTTAGGTCCTCCCGTACAGTCAACTCCGAATGATCCAAGACATGAGTCTCATCACGAACATACTTCCGTAGTTGAGACACGTGAAACACATCATGAACTCCTGCTAAAGCCTGTGGTAACGCCAACCGGTACGATACCTCTCCAACACGCTCCACTATCTCGAAGGGTCCAACGAATCGGGGGCTAAGCTTTCCCCGACTTCCAAAGCGAATCACTCCTCTAGTCGGTGATATCTTCAGGAATACCAAATCACCCACGGTGAACTCTAGAGGACTTCTTGACGTGTCGGCCCAACTTTTCTGTCTGTCTTGAGCTGCCTTCATATGCTTCCTGATTGTATTCACCTTCTCGACTGTCTGTACCACCAAATTTGGTCCTAGTAACCTTCGTTCACCAACATCATCCCAACAAACCGGCGAACGGCACTTACGACCATACAACGCTTCAAACGGAGCCATCTGAATTATCGCTTGGAAGCTATTGTTGTACGAAAACTCCACCAGGTGTAGATGATCCTCCCAAGAACCTTTGAAGTCTAACATGCAAGCCCTCAACATATCTTCAAGGGTCTGGATCGTTCTCTCTGATTGTCCATCAGTCTGGGGATGATAAGCTGTGCTAAACTTCAATCGAGTCCCCAAACTTTCTTGTAAGCTCCTCCAAAAGTGCGACAAGATCCGAGTGTCCCGATCGGACACGATGCTTACCGGTACTCCATGCAATCTGACAATCTCCTGCATGTATCGCTCTGCCAAAGTCTCTGTCGATTGACCAACCCGAAAAGGAATAAAGTGAGCTGCCTTGGTCAACCGATCGACAATCACCCATACTGCATTGTTGCCCTTTGGACTCCGCGGTAAAGCTGTCACGAAATCCATGGTTATATGTTTCCACTTCCACTGAGGAATCGGAAGTGGTTGCAACAAACCAGCAATCCTTTGGTGTTCGGCCTTGACTTGCTGACACACCAAGCACCTAGCCACGAAGCGAGCAATTTCCCGTTTCATACCTTCCCACCAGAAGTGCTGTCGAATATCTCGGTACATCTTTGTCCCTCCTGGATGTACAGAGTAAGCTGAACTGTGTGCCTCCTTCATAAGCTCTTCACGCACATCTCCTTTTGGCACACACACACGGCTACCATATCTCAACGAACCATCTTCATGGATCAGTAAATCGGTTCGTAGTCCGGCTTCCACCTGCTCTCGAAACTTTTGTAGTCTAGGATCCTGCGATTGTGTCGCTTTAATCTTCTCAACTAAGGACGATTGTACTTGCAACTGCATCAACTGTCCTGTAGCATGTGGTAGCACAACCTCCAAGTCAAATCTCCGAAAATCCTCAATGATCTCTCTCTGTGCAGTCAATAACTGAATTGCTGGTAACCGACTTAGCGCATCTGGCACGACGTTAACTTTTCCCGGATGGTACTTAAGGTCAAGGTCGTAGTCGGCCATCAGCTCCAACCATCTGCGTTGCCTCATGTTCAACTCCTTCTGAGTGAACACATACTTTAAACTCTTGTGATCTGTAAAGACTTCAACTCTCTCGCCCAGAAGGTAGTGTCTCCAAATCTTCAGGGCGAAGATCACGGCTGCAAGCTCTAAGTCATGAGTCGGATAGTTCTTCTCGTGAGTCTTCAGTTGTCTCGATGCGTAAGCGACGACTTTCCCATTCTGCATTAAAACACATCCCAATCCTTTTCCAGATGCGTCGCTGTGAATCACCAGTCCTCCTGAATTGTCCGGTATGGTCAGGATCGGGGCGGTTATCAACTTCTGCTTCAACGTCTCGAAGGCCAATGCACATCCATCCGACCAAACAAACGGTACCTCCTTACGCGTAAGCTTGGTTAACGGCTCAGCTAAACGCGCGAAGTTCTCCATAAATCTTCTGTAGTAACCAGCGAGTCCAAGAAAACTCCTTATCTCCGCAACATTCTTCGGAATAGGCCAGTCTCGAACTGCTGCAATCTTCTCGGGATCAACGGCGATTCCATTGCCCGACACAACATGCCCCAGAAACTTCACTTCTTCCAGCCAGAATTCGCACTTACTCATCTTCGCGAATAATTTCTCCTGCCTCAGCGTCTGCAGTGCGATCTTTAAATGCTCAGCATGCTCCTCCGGACTCTTCGAGTACACCAGAATATCGTCAATGAATACCACAATAAACTGGTCCAAGAACGGTGAAAAGATCCTGTTCATCAAATCCATGAATATTGCCGGCGCATTCGTTACTCCGAAGGGCATCACTAGATACTCGAAATGCCCATATCGAGTTCGAAACGCCGTCTTGCAAATGTCTTCTGCTTTTACTCGGACCTGATGATATCCTGATCGCAAGTCCAGTTTCGAGAATACCCTCGCGCCACTAAGCTGCTCAAAGAGTTCTCCAATGCGAGGGATCGGGTACTTGTTCTTAATAGTCACCCGGTTCAATTCTCGATAATCAATGCACATCCTTCTCGTGCCATCCTTCTTCTTTACTAAAAGGACTGGAGCTCCCCAAGGCGAGTTGCTGCTTCGAATCCATCCCTTCTCGAGTAATTCACCCACTTGTTTCTTAACTTCTTCCAATTCCACCGGTGCCATCGGATAATAAGATTTTGATACTGGCGCTGCACCAGGAATGAGGTCAATCGCAAACTCCACATCTCGCTTCGGCGGTAAGCCCGAAATATCTTCAAACATATCCATAAAGTCGCGAACAACTGCCGGCTCTTCATTACTATCCACAACCTTAGCCGCAAGAACATTGTTCGTCGGCCTAGCCCTAAACTCGACTGGCCCGACAGAACTGCTTCCTCCGATGAAAGTAAACTCAGGGTGCCCGGGAATCTGGAAAATTACTTTCCTTGCCCTACAATCAATGTGTGCGTGGAAAGTGCCAAGAAAATCCATTCCCAAAACTACATCATAACTGCCCGTATCAATCACCAAGAAATCTGCAAAAGCTCTCGTCCGCAAACAACAACTGTACAATCTCTACATTCCTTACTAGCTATGATTTTCCCATTCCCAGTGTGTATGTCCCAAAAACTAGACAGGGTCGTGCAGGTAATCGAGTGTGTAGTTATAAATTTGGATGACAAAAACAATGGGATGCTCCGAAATTAAGTAATGCCAAAGCGGGAAAGCCATGAACGAGTAAATTACCTGAAACCACCTCTCCCGATGCCTTAGCTTCCTCAGCTGTCAACGAGAACGCTCGAGCCTGATTAGATCCTTGATTCAACTGTCTCTGCCCTTGGAACGGTCTCTGCGGAGGCTTCTGAACATCATCTTTCGTGCGAGGCTTCGACGGACAAGCATCAACGGTGTGATCTGCCGCTCCACATCTAAAACAGAGTCCCAGCCTCATACGACACTTCTTTCGCACATGTCCGGGTTTATGGCAGTAGCTACAGATCACGCTCCCCTTCCGATCATCCACACTTGTTTTCTTCATTGGTGCTACGCTGCGCCTGTTCACCGGAATACTTCTACGTACGGACGTGTGGTTCAGTGCAAATGCTGGTTCCAGCTCGATTTGTTCCTTTAGTTTCTCCAGCAATCCCCTTATCACTCTACGCCTGGCGGCTAAGACCGCACGCCCTGGGTCCATCTTCAAATTCTGACCGGCCATATTCCTGGAAATCAAAGTACCCAACATTAGCATGATGATAGATTTCAAGTATAGATCAAGGCTAGAACTCCAAGATACTTAAATAGAGTACTGCATTGTAGCTATGCCGCGGTATCATAGCCGCAATTACTTAACTCCACCCAAGTCGCCCAAGTCCTAGGGATAACAAGAAATCAGGTTTCCGAGTCGACATGCAAAGTAAGTTTGCACGTCGTAAAAGATATAATCAGGAAGAATGTGATTCAAGAATGGTAAAACGGTCAATGTGGCTGGACATGTTTCCTAAACACGGGTATTCTGATTCGTGTATTGGGTACAATACCCAACTACAAAGAATCAACCCAGTTAACCTATGGCTCTGATACCATAAAAGCATGTCACGCCCCGCTTCCCAGAGTACGCAAGATCGGGCACGCGACATAGCCAACCATGCTACCTGTGGGTAGGAAGTATCCATCCACAGTCACATTACGGTTGTAAGGTTATCAAGAACAAGATAAAAAGCTAATCTAATACATGTCCAAATCCATAACAACAAGAATCAAATAAACAATAAGTGCGGAAGCTAATGATCCAATACAATGAATAAACAGTACGTCCCATAATGCGGGCTCACATCTGGAAATGAAATGAAAATAAATAAACTAAACTCTAAGGAACTCACAGTTCAGCCTGCTGGCTGAAGTACTCCTGCTCGGTCGTCGATAGTGGTAAGGAATCTGGGCCATGCAAAACCCAGACGTCAGCGCGTCAAGACATCAAGTATATAGCATAAACATGGTAATAAACAATGCAAGTATGAACATGAATAAAGCAGTAACAAGGAATAACAAGCAGGGTAATGTGCAATGGTGTCCAAACTGTCCTATCAGGTTTTCTACTCTATAGTCTTTGAAACCAATTGATGAATCGTCGATGTAACTCAATAGTATCCCGTGCGTGCCCGGGACCACGGTCATGACCCTCGGGGCTGAACCCGAGACGTGCCGCTAAGCAGTAAAAGTAGGTAGTAGGATGGACGAGTGATGTCAGCATCATCACTCCCGGACTGGCCAAGCCCGTAAGACTGATCAGAACAAGTATCGAACTGTTGAGTTACAAGTCGGTTTCACCTTTGATTTCCCCATACCCCCAAGCTATGTATGTCAGGTCAGGTATTCAGTAGTCAGGGACTAATGCCAACATAAAATCCGGTAAGAGTAGGTCTGTCTGGCTCGACAGCAGGAATGGTCAGGTTTGTTGGCATTAGGCATGAAATCATGAAACAAGTAATGTCAAGGTACAACAGGATGAGTCGGTATGTATGTATATGTCAGGTGTAGCAGGGTCAGGTCAATATGTCGTGCAATCGGGTAAGTGCTCACAACAGGTATACAATCAATAATGAACACAGCAGGAAACAGTAATTAACCACAATATTCCATATAACCACAGTGATGTTTGTATTCTCTTAATAACAGGTTCAATCATCTTTAGGGTGCAATAGCCACAAGGTAAAGCAATATCCACAATTATAAATTAAGGAACTACATGAAATTATATAATAATTGTCTCCTAAATGGTTTAACAGTTTAAGCGGATATGATTCAGTCGTTTTATTTAGTTGAAATATGGGTTGATGTGGGTTGATTAATTACGAGGAACTGTTGTAACGATTCCATTATAAAGATAACAGCAATAATACGATGTCGAATGCCATCATTAAGTTACGGTATTAAATAGTTTGAATTAAATTGCGTGGCAAGACTAGATCTCGCACGCTAGCATGTTCAAGCAAGTATTCAGATACTTGCCTCGACGGTCTGCAAACTGGAACACGGATGCAAAGTCGGCGGAAAACGCGATATGAAAGCACGGGCTACGGATCGAGTCCCAACAAAGATCAACGAGATCACACGGACCAGGGTACTTCGCTGGAGCGTCGGGTTCACAAGACGGCACGGTCGGATTCCGGCAAAATGTCATCGGTAACAAGTTAGCAACAAAGATACGATACACTCAAAATACGACCAGCGAAGGGATTGTACCAAAAGGAAGCACAAGGAAAACTCACAGAGAAGAAACAGGGTGCAAACACGATGGCTCGACGGCACTGGGACGCCGGCGAGGCAGCGACGGCGAAGAACGGTGGCTGGAAAAATCCTGAGTTCGCTGGAACGAGGGTGCTGCAGCGAGTGTGAGGGTGGTAGTCGACTCTGGTGGTCGAGGGGGAAGGGAGGTGATGACGAGGTCGCGACGAGGAGGGTGAGAGGGAGTCGTGGGAGGCATCGGCGGCGAGAGGCGGCGTCGACGTCGGCTGTGCAGGGTTGGAGGCGACGTCGGGGGTTGGGTGCAGTGCGGGAAAGAGCGGGAGAAGCGAGGGGATGGAGGTGCGGTTAGGTTCGTGGTGGCGAGGGCGGCGACGGCGAGGTCGCAGGGAAGTCGGCGGTGAGATCGCGAGGCTAGGGTTAGGGTTTGTTGGGTTCGTGATGGGAGACGAGGGTTGAGGGAGGCTGCTGCTGCATGGGTTGTTAATATAAGAAGAGAGAGAGAGGGATATTAGAGAGAGAAAGGAAGATTGGAGAGAGGAAGAGAGAGATTTGAGGGAAGAGAGAGAGAGAGATGGGGAAAACGAGGGCGGGGCCCACGAGCTCAATGGGAGCTCGTGATTGGCCACGAGCAAGATTTGAGAAGGAAATTGCGTAGGATTGTGAGGGATTTACTGTTAAGAATTTTAGATTAGTATACATATATTTTAGATATTAAATTTAAATGGGCCATTTTGGTGCGAAATGAAACATTTCCAAATCGAGCCCGGGTTGCGCCCAAATGTTCCAAATTCAAATTATATGATTTTAAGCTGGTTCCAAATTTTGAAAAGAGGTGTTTAATGATTAAAATGCATGCCCCCAAGTCGGACACTTGCACGCGCGCGTAGTCGCCCAAACTTGCCCGTTTAGCCAAACGGAACGGAATCTCGACACGCGGACGCTACCACACGACTAGTGGCGACGAGTAGGCCAACATGGATATCTTAAATTTCATTTTAGGAGTTAAAATTTGTTATGTGCCAAAATGACTTAACCGGTTAAAATTTAGCCACAAACACCAGAAAATCAGGAAAATTGGAATGAGCAGTATATAACCCTCAACTAGTAATATAAATAGTATTATTGGGCTCGGGTGTTACACTGATGGTTCAACTAACTCATCTGAAAATATAAAGGACTCAAACTCGGGTGGTAAGATATCAACATCGTCCGAAAAAGTGAGACACTCGTAGGTGTTATCGGTTGTGAGAACTGTGTCAGATTCAAAGGAAAATTTTTCAAGCTCACAGTCTTCAAGCGTGAAACTAGGCGTGGTTGGAACGATGGAAAGGAGGGAGGGTGATTTAGTTAAAAGTTCAAGAGGATGAATTGGAAAATCCGGCACATCAAAGAAAAATGGTTCAACCTCAATATGATCTTCAAAACTCTCCTCAATACTATCCTTATAATTCTCCTCAAAATTCAACTCATCCATACCATTATCATCAAAATCAAGACGCATATGAGGTTCGGGAGAAACATCTAATGACTCGGGATGATGAGTTGAACATAAAATTTCAATCAAATCGACAGGTTCATCATCCGAAATATTCCCGGCGTCTATATCCTCAGTCAAGTGAAAATCAATTTCTTTAGACACCTCATCAAAAGCATGGATATTTATCAATTTAGGTTCTAGAGTGGAGGTGTAAAGATCGAAAGGATTAAGTGTGGTTTCACTCGAGAGGGGTTCTTCACAATTTGGCAAATCAAGTACTACAAAATCACACAACTCGTTTTTATTTTGACTTGTGAATCATTTAGGACATTCGATGAAAAACTGGAGTTGTGGGCTTCAATTGGGTAAGGGTAGGTTTGATTTAGAAATCCTCTCACATTCTCATTCTGTCCAACCGCCTCATCATACATTGAAAAATTGGAAGCTAGCGGGAAACTAGCTACCGGTTCACTAGGTTGTATAAGGGCGGCCACGGACGCATCCACATTCCTAATCATTTTGTTTGTTGCTGCGATGTACGCCTCCAACGACTGTTCTAGACTAGACATGGGTTGTGAAGGGGTTTCGGTAAAATATTCGAAATTGTTTGGATACGTGAAACTCCCAAAAGGATGTGTAGAAACAGTGTCTAGTGACGGTGGGAAAGTCGGGCAGGACTGGTAGGAAGTGGGTGGTTGGACAGGGGTAGGGTCAACGTGTGGATAAAAAGGGGAATGGACTTGTTGATCCCTAAAAGTAGATGTATGGAGAGGGGTGAAAGATCGGCTGCGAGATTGAGCAATATGCTCAGCAATGGACATCGGCTTAGGAGTGACAGCAGGACTGGAAAAAGTGGTATCAACATATGGAGGTGGTAAAGGTTGACTTGGTTGACACAAAGTGGATTGAAAAGTCGAACTGTTTCTCCTAGAAGCTTCTATTTGATCTTTCAAAGATATTTTAGGTATGGAAGGATCGTCTTTAAATCGACCGAAACAATTGACGTATGAAGCAAAGTTAGGTTCGGGATACCAAAATTCGGCAAGTGATTTATGATTTGGGGTACCCATGTTAGAAGAAAGGGGAAAAGAAAGAAGGTGGGGTGGTGCAAGGATTTATTTGCGGCAAAAATTTGCAAGTTGTCTAATAAAAATTTTCTTCTTTTCTTTTTCTCTTTATTTGGAAAAAATTGTTGCAAAAAGATTTTCAAGAAAAGATATGCAACAGAAAAGATTACTTGCAATCAATTTCAATTTTAAGCGAGGCGCAAAAATCCTGCACAAGACTTGTTATTTGGAAAGAGAGAGATTTTTAAGCGTAAAGAAATCCTGCAGGCAAATTTACAGAAGATATATCAAGATTTACAGAGAAGAAACAGAAAAGCTTACAGAAAAATTTTCACCAGATGATGCCACGCGATTTCCGCGATTCCGTGGTTTCCAGAGGGATCCCACCGCATTTCCACGGTCAGGTACTCGATGTGGGTCCCGAGAAAAAATTGCAGAAGACGATACCACCAGGGCACCGCGTTTCCGCGTTTGAACTAGGATGATGCGGCGTTTCCGCGGTCTGGAGGTGGGATCGTGTCTCGAGAATTTTTCAGTACCTTTGTTTTTGCAATCTTCTATTGTTAGGATCGTTTGTTTTCTATTTCTCCTTCTAAATATTTCCATATCCGAATTTGTTCCTGCAAGATTCACACGACAAAGTACCCTTTCCAAAAATAACAGATGATATATTTTTATATTTTTTTTGTATTTTTCAGATTTTTATGATTTTTTAATTTTAGATTAACCCGAAATCGCAAAAAGGAAATAACACGCCATCCCCGGGGACGGTGCCATTTGATTGATCTCAAAAACTATCTATTACCGCAATCAAGAACGGCGTCGCTTTGCAGCTAGCCGGTGAGTCCGGGTCGGTTCACAGGGATGTTGTGAATTTCCTAATCGCTCAAACGAGTTAATTCCGATGGGTGTTCGGATTTATTATTAAATCTAAAAACTAAATCTATTTATACTAAATTAATCTAGATCTAAGTCTTGCTAGGGTTAGGTTTAGGGATGGTTTGGAAACGCAAGTAAATCTCAACGCTTTCTATACTCAAATGAAGATCTATGAGGAGTGATGGTAATTATCAATAAAGGGGATTAGATCCATTCGGGAAGGTGTTCCTTCCTCTAGGTTCTTGTCCTTCCTTTAGAGATCCTTACCCTAACCTCCATGAAAAACGCGCGCAACCGGGCTTTTATACTACGGTATCACCGCTACCTCGAGGGATAGGGTGCCGTAGGGCGCGATGTGTGCGTGTATGTGTAAATCCCCGTTTCCATTCTAATAAAAGTTTCCCATTCTCTGATTTCCAGTAGTTCTTTTCTTTTTCCTTCATATTTTGAATTGGTTGTTTAAGTCCAATATTTATATTTTTTTTTCCAAACCCTAAAAGTTAAAACCCAAGATTTAAAACTAAAGCAAATAAAACCAATTTAATTTAACCCAAATTTTCTTTTAACCAATAAATTCCCCCAAACCCTTTATCAAAATCCCTCAGCCCACACATTATTTTCTTTTATAAATCCCTTATAAATCCCGGCCCATCCCTTTTGAATTCCCTCAGCCCATCAAATTATTTTGGGAATTTAATAAAAAAAAACCCTGGCCCGGTTCATCCTCAGCCCACAAGATTTAAAATAAAGGAATTCTTTTAAAAAACCCAGCCCGGCCCACTCCCTCCAGCCCGCCTCCTCGTACCCGACCCGACCCGCTATGCCACTGTTCATCTCCTCCTTTAAATCCCCAACGGTAATGTGCACTGTTCACGCGCGCGATCCCATATCTCCGCCGCGTTTCACGCCCACGCCCACGCCTCCGTTGACGCGCCGTTACGCTCACGATTTCAACCTCGTTCCCTTCCTCAACCCCTCGTCTCCAACTCACTCCTCACCTCTCTCGCTAAATCCACCGAGCACCCAAAATTTCTCTCAAACCCATTGCCACCTCTACCGCCGGCGATCATCCCACCTCGTCGCTCGACCCACGTCGACGACAGCCACTCATTCACCCTCCTTCTCCCTCCACGACTCCTCCCTTCATCAACCAAGCCCCCACCAGTCATCCCCTGCACACAAACCCACTTCAACCAAGCTCAGCCACCTTACCCTCTCGACGCCGACGAGCCCCCACTGCACCTGAACCACGTCGTCGACCTCCACCTCCTCAGCATCGTCACCATCACCATAATTCCCTAGTCCCACTGCTCAATTTTTCCCTCTCTCCAAAACTCCAAAACCCATTTCTCAAACAATTTCCCTCACTGTGAACTCCACTGTGCGCGTCACCGGAGCGACATCGTCGACCCCAGCAAGTCCCAGGCCAACCACGGAGCACACCTCTGCTTCCAGCAAGCACTTGACGGCTCCGGCGAACTCCGACGTCAAACCCGTGTCTCGAGCCAAGCTCGCGCGAACTGGTTTCGCGGCGTACGACGCGCGTTCGAGACATCGTTGCTGCCGTGCGACCCCGAGACATTTTCCAGGCAAGTATTTACTTGCTTCATGCTATAATAATAGGGTTACAAACCTAGATCACGTAGTTTACAAACTTACAGATTACCGATATGTATTGTGACCTAGGTGTTCGATGCTAGATCCCAATGGAAATAATTGTTTAATTTGACGGAAACCAATACTTTCTGTTGGCTCTTATAATGATGAATATCGTGTGTGAAACTCGCTGGAAAATACGATTGTTGGTGACAAAAATCGATACCCCCAAACATGCCGTTAAAACTAGAATTTTCTCGTACCTGAAAACGAATAAAATCACCATAAATTATATTCAAACTGGAATGCTGCGTTCGAGAGCTTAAATCGAATCCAACTCGACAAACTTTAACCCTATGTAGAATTTTAATATTTTCTGTTCTGAAACCGTGATGATATTTGGATCGGAATGCGACTCTGGACTGCAGTCCAGAGCGTTTCTGATTATTGTGTTCTGTCCCAAGACCTGTATCACTGTGTTTCTTGAAGTCGTATGGTACGGAACTTTACCGTAGATTAAAGATAATTCTGTTGGATAACCAAAACAAGTGGTTCCACTCCGATTCATCGCCGTTTGCTATTTTAAACTGTATTTAAAAGGGCAGAACGTATAACTGTCCAGAACAGATTCTGAAATGACACCCTGAGGTTAAACTGTGTATAACTTTCAACGTACAGATGCGATTAAGGATCCGTCTATTGCGTTGAATACTTTATCGAAAACCCTAAATTTCATTTAACTGTGACATCGCTAAATTCTGAGCCCAACTGGGTGCAATTCGTATCGCGAAACGGACGTTCAGTTCTGAAACTGAATTTCCAGCCGCGAGCACTTAAAATGGAATAGCTATATCTTGAAAACCGGAATCCCGATTGAACTGAAACAAATTTTGATGGATTGCTGACTGAGTGTTCTAATTATCTTACATGTATCATTTTGCTGAACTCTTAACATATTGATTATGCAAATTAATTTAGTTAATGACATGCATGTTGATTCATAACATATAAAGCTCATTGGTAGCGTACAATACATATATCATACCCTTGCCATATACTCAGTGTTAGTGCGTATGGACATTGCATTATCATGCGTGATAGATTTTGGTCTAGGAGTGATGAGTACACCAATGGAAAGTGAATATTCATGACAGTGATTGATACAGTGAACATTGATAAAACCGTGCTTTTGGTATACTCGTACACAACTAGATCAAGATCATAAATAGTGTAAACCTGGGGAAAATGGGGAAATCAAAGTGGAAAGAGTATCGTATTTAGCGGGACCGTGTTTAGAGGATGATCATTCGAACTGTGATACTGATACGTGTAGGATAGGATCTAGCGATCCGGCTGACAAGGTTATGTTCCGGGCATGTGGGCCGTGGTCTCGGGTATGTACGAGACTCCTGTTAAACATGATCCTCCTTCCACTATGTGATTTCAAACATTGACCTAGAGACCGGTAGGGACACATGTTATATTCTGCATCATATAGTGACACAGTGATTACTTGCATTGTTCTTATACCAGTGTTACCTCATTTACCTGTTTCATTTTATTATTATAATATTGTTATTGTGTCGCTCTGACGACCTGAGTATGCATGCTCAGATTCCGCGGGAGGACCAGCACAGAAGACGGATCCACCCTTCGAGTTCACAGAGATATAGTCTGGCGTACTTCCTACTTTTATTGCTTTCCATAGAGTGATCGTGAGATTGAACTTGGTTAGTTATTGTTCTTATTATCTACAATTTGTGAACAATGGAATTTTAATGTAATAAATTAGTGATGTGATTCCTTTAATACTGTGCTTTATTTACTGATTACCATGTAGTGCTAGAAGCCGAAGTATGACTACGGCGGGATGATTCCTTGACCGTAGGAGCATGGCTGGCCTAGTCACCCCTCGTTTTCCGTATTTTGGGAAGCGGGGCGTGATAGTATGCATGGAGTCCTATTGACTATATGTGATGGGTAAGAAAGGGATGAGAGATCTCATCTCTCAAAAGCCTTCCCCAAAGCTAACATCTAAGGCAAGGAATTAAAATCTAAACTAGAGCAATTAAATAAAACTATTTACAGATGGCTCTCTCCAAATATCAACACAGGGTTGTCAGATCTGAATTCATGAAATGAAAAGAGGCACCGATGCTCTCCAAAGGAATTCTAAAATTTATTAATAAAGAGAGGCATAGGAAATTACAATGATTTGGGTTCTATTTATAGGAGATAGAAACCCTAGGTGTACAATTGATTCGCACGTCAGCAATTACAAATTTGCCCTTAGGTTGACTAGTCAGCGCCGCACCCCCGTTTTGGTAAAAATTCATTTTCCTCTGGGCTTCTTCTTGCCGCGGAACCGCGGCATTGGTAGGCTTGGGCCGCGGTTCCGCGGCCCACTGCTTGGTTCAAGTGCTGAAAAGTTTGGGTATGGTTCTGGGTCTTTTTGGGCTTCTGATTCTTTGGTTCTTTTCTCCATTTGGATTCTGGGTCTTCTCCAGATCATTCAGTGAACATTGTTGTGGACTTTAACCGTGGCTTTGTGTCGACGTCTTGAACCTTGCTTTGTGAACTGATCTTTATGTAGGCTTGATCAAGAGTCTTCTGTTTATTGGTCAAAGTCTCACTTTTACATCGTCTTTTCATTGTTTTCACTGTTTTAGATCCAAGAACCTGTAACCTGTAACATGTAGCAGATATGCGTCAAAAGCACCTGTTTATTTATAAAACGAATAAGAATGGGGAATATAATAATGCAATATTATGGTGTGAACAGTACTACTAGAGGAGGCTAAGGGCAAGAGGTTTTTCAAGCTCCCCCCAGTCTCGAACAAGGCAGCGAAGCACACCCGGGGCCCTACCGCGGCTTCCACAAGTCGCAGGGCCACTTCACGGAGCACTGTAAGCAGCTCCGAGACTACATCGAGAAGCTAATCAGCTCGGGGCACCTGACAACATGCTTGCGGGACAAGCGGCAAGCTAACCGTGAGTAAGAGTAACGTCCCCTTCCCGGTGAATTAACAATCGGACAAATCATGGTCATGTTAGGGGGGTACGGCGAATATTTACGAGGATCAGCACCCCTCACCGATCGAGGGGACTGACAGCCACCCGAGGAAGAAGACCCGGGCAGCCGAGCCGATCGTTTTTAACGACGAGGACCTCCACGGTATATCCCTGCCCCACAACGACCCGCTGGTGATCATAGCTCGGATCCACCGCTACGAGGTGCAGAGGATACTAGTCGACTCTGGAAGCTCGGAAGACATTTTGTTTTATGACTGCTTCCTACGTATAGGACTCACCCCATTGGACCTAAAGCCGACCACCCACGTCCTGTCAGGGTTCACTAACCACTTCATCCCGGCGGAAGGGGTAATCACTCTTCAATTTAACATCGGGGAGGCTGGCCGTACGCGCACCGTGCCTGTGGAATTCATCGTCATGAAGATCCCATTGGCCTACAACATTCTCCTTGGTCGTCTGACGCTGAACTCCCTCAAGGCCCAGATATCGACTTACCACCTGGCGATGAAATTCCCGCTCGACCAAGGCGGGATAGGTCGGGCCTACGGAGACCAACGAACCGCAAAGGTATGCTTCATCGCCACATCTACGTCTGAGCGGCCAAACAATGATGTTGAGAGCGAGGGTGGCATCAGGGGTTCTCTGACACTCGATACGAGCATAAAGTGATCCGAGGAACCCCGGTGGAGCCCCTGACAGAAGTCCCCCTCGTAGAAGGGGACGACGAACGAACCGTTCAGATCGGGTCGTTTCTGACGGGGACTCGGCGAGATGACCTGGTTCGCTTCCTCAGGAACCACTTTTTCAAATCTCTGATTTTCCACCAACCAGTGCGTTAAATCAATAAAAATTTTGAATGGTTGGTGTTGGCTTTTGATCTTTATAAGACTTTACTTTGACCAATAATTTTAACCCCCCAATAATTTTAATTGCTTAATACTATTTTACTTAAGTTTGGGGGGAATATTTTGGCTCTTGAAAGAAATTTTTTTATAAAATTGTGAGCTGAAAATAATTTTGGGGGAGAATTTTACTTTCACTATTTCTTGTCCACGTTACTAACTTTTCCTCCCAAGTCTACAGTTTTTTAAGCTTAACAGATGACATCAGTGAGAACACTGCTGTAAACAAGTTTGGAGGAGGTTTGTGTTTATTCACGCATTATTTTGTATCATACTATATATAAGCAAAAAAAATGATAATGAAAGTTTGAAAGTGAAAATTTATATATGAAAGATAGGAATAGTTTGAGAAAATCAAGAAAATTTGATGTTTTCTTAAACAAAACTAGTAATAAGTAGTTATGAGCCGTTGTCCCAAGGGTTAGTAAGATGAAGGAAATTACTAATCTGAGAATAAAAATAAGTCTGAAAAATAGTCCATATGCTTAAGTCCAAACATTTGAACGTTGATACCCTACTATACGCACTTACACACATCTTGAAACTTGGGATAGTAGAAAATACCTTGAAATGCTCTTGTCTAAAAACCTTAGTATGAAGGAAAATAAAATAAAATATAAGTGGTGAAGAAAAAAATGAACACCGGTTTTGTAATTGCTTAAGGCAGCATAAAAAAATATAGCGAGGGTGTTTTATCACCTAGTGCCTTTGACCAACTGGTTTGGGAGCCACTGCTAAGGCTTAAGTGTTACGAAATGAGGAATTACACCTAAATGCGCAAGCACATTTTGTAATCGGTCGGTTAGTATCTCAAGAAATATTAACGGTCGCATGAAAAATGTGTGAGCAATTTTAGCTAAAATATTCACCAAATATAAAGTACTTTGGAAGATGGACAAGAATATGATAGCTTGAATTGAATTCTCTAAGTGTAGGGATGTCTTTTACACACATGTAGGGGTATATGATCAATGTTTGGAAGAAAGATAGGGAGGAAGACTAAAGGCGATGTTTTATTGAGGGATGATGTGATTTCTAATAATTTTTCATGACCATTAAGAAAGGGCTCATGACAACCGAAAAACTGGTGTAGTTGGAAACTCTTATTTTCAAGTTTTTTCTTTTATAGTTCTTATCTTTATATGTAATTTTCACTATTTTTCTTTTATTATAGGATTGTATGGGTGTAATCCGCTGAAAACCCTCAAGAGACAACACTCCTCATACTAGGGATACCTAGAGGTTTAACGGCTTGTTGCACGTGCTCAGTGCAATCGTGTTGTCTACGAAAGTATGTTACTTAGGTTTTTCTTTTTCTTTTTCTCCTTCTCTTGAATAACTAATTTGCTCGGGACGATCAAAATTAAGTTTGGGGGTATTTGTTCAGTCAAAAATATTGTGCATTTGATATGGCATTTTCCTTACTATTTTTATTTAATAAAAGGTATTTATTATAAATATGACACATATAAGGGTTTACTGTAAAAATATTATTTTCATGTGTTTATATATTATAATTAATATTATAAAGGAAAATGTAAGCATATAATATCTATATAATATTTAGTCCATTTAAATATGCTTACCTTATCAAATATCTTTAACCAATTTTCTAAAACTATAATATTATGTCAAATGGTTAAGATAATATCTCAATAAAAATAAATTCTACTAACATTATTTATTGAGTTATTGTGCAGAAATTATATCAGGATTGAAATCAAGGAAATTCGAGTTGGCGAGATCAAATCTGCCGAAATATTCAAGTAAATCGAAGAAAGATATTCTGGCAGAGACTACGAGATGATTTCAAGATTTCAGATATTAAAACGGTCTACATATGTCACCAGAAGAGCCCAACAGAAATATAAAATCAAGACCCTCCTAATCCACCGCGGATCCATGGCCAAACCCACCAAATGGCTGCGGTTCCGCCGCACGTCTGAAGATCTAGGGGTTGGGATTTTCAGGTTGGGATCCTAACAAATAGTTACCATATTAGGAAACTAGGGTTCTGGCTCTGTGACTATAAATAAAGACCGAGAGCCTTTTGGAAAAATCATCAAACCGACGAGATCACGAAGTCCACGACGGCTCAAGAATCCTGATTGATCATCGACAGTTCATCTACCTCCTTAAGAAGAGATCAAGAAGCAAACTAGGGTTTTATAATCATTTTCTAAAGGAACAAAGTGTACTTGATCTTGTTGATTAATAAAGCTAGTTTTATTCTATTGCATTTTATTTTCTTCATGATTTCTATCTTTTCTTTTCCCAACATGCGCGAGTAATTCTCCGCTTGTTAGGGTTCGTAGGATAAGGGTAAATTAATGGATGATGAAGATCTTTAAACTCTTTTTACGTCCTATAAAATTTATAAACTTTACCAATAGAATCATTAACATCCTAATCGGGCGCGCTACCAATTCATTGGGAGCCACAACCGCGATTAGAGATTAGATTAACTATTGTTTTGGTAAAGGCTAGACATGAACGGAGATCTATGTCAAGATAGGGATTAAGAGTGGGAACCCTTTTCCCTCCAGAAACCCTAATCTACATGCATCATTGTCGATCTAGTTTTAAATCTATTAAAGGATAAAATGAGTAATTTTTAATTAATCATGCATGACTACTAAATCTTAACGAACCCTACAAACCCCCTTCTAATATAAAACCTACATCCGTAGTTAATCTAGATCTATATCCTGCATCCGTATTTGACGTGGATCTAGAATTTACAACCATTCTTCACCATTCTTTATTCTTCCCCTTTTTCAACACGTCTAAAGTAAGATAAAAGATTAAATGTTTCCCTGAGGACGATTCGTATTCATCTCGGTCTAGCTACACGCGACACCGTTATTGATTGCGGTTACAACACAACTCTAAAAAATCAACCAATCAACTACAAACAAAAGAACGCTGCAAAAGTCCTTTTTATTCACAAAAAATCAGAAGTCTCTACAGAGGTATTATGGGCTCCTCAGCCTTACAAAAACGCCCAGAGGATTATAAAATTTTAGCACAAACAAAATAAGGAAATGGGAAAGTTCAGGCCTCAGGGCCGGGGAGAACCCCGATGAGCTGCGCGTCCACTACGACAACCGGGACGGCGTCTTGAAGGTCAGCATCCGTCGCAGGAGCCTCGTGTAGGGTGTTTTTCGTCACCCATTGAGATGGGAATACACGCGCGCTTGTCAGGCGCATTACAGATTCTCTATGCCTAGAGTAGGCTGGGGTTTATTGATTGTGGGGATCCGAATCTTCGGCAGCCGCGGACTAAACTGCCGTTAATTACTCATCGTCTTTGGAGCGAGGGAACCTCCGATTGACGGGTTAAACTGATCATGCGAACTCAATATGCAGTGTTGTATTTTGAAGGGGTTTTGGATATATCGGTATCCCCACAGAGTTTTTACGGGGGTCCCGCTACCCGAATAGCGGGCTGGGGGTCAAGGAGGCTAGCAGCCCCCTTGCAGGGTACGGGTGCAGGGTGCAGGACAGCGCCCCGATAGAAATTTTTTCCAACGAGGGACGTGTTTTGATGTGGAGTGCATAAAAAATGAGGGGGAGCGTCTTAAAGACGCGTGCGTGGCACGTGGGCGCATGGTGCCCACGGGTCACGTGCCTAGCGCGTAAGCGCTTGGCCCTGCTGGTCACGTGCGCAGCACGTAGGCGCTGGGCGCCAGCGAGTCACGTGCACAGCACACGACCGTGAGGCGCCCACGGGTCACGTGCGCTGCATGCGACCACTGGGCACCCGCGGGTCACCTTGCACGTGACCGCAAGTTACGTGCGCTGCACGCGATCGCGGGGCGTGCGAGCATGTGGGCGCTTTAGTACCCGTGGGTCACGGGCGCGCATGTGGGCGCTTTAGTGCCCGGGGCCACATGCGCTGCACGCGACCTTTGGGCGCTTTGGCGCCCGTGGGTCACATGCCATGCACACGACCGCTAGGCACCCACGGGTCACGTGCGCAGCACGCGACCATGGGAAACACCAGCGGGAAGGGGCTTAGCCTCTAGATTGGAGAGTTGAACTCTTAAAGGGTTTTGGAGTTGAACTCCTAACAGAAATTTAATTTATGGAGTTAAACTCCAACAGATCTAGAAAGGAGTTAAACTCCTAGGAATCTTTGGCTCTTCTTTTGAGCCTTAGATCCTCCCAACGAGGAATTTTTGGAGATGGGTCTCCTTCTTCTTTCTCTCGGTTGGCCGGATCTTGGGGGGAAAAGGGAGTGAAATTAAAAATCTCCCCTTTCAAAGATTTGATGGGAGATCCGAGCTCCCCTTTGTGGGTTTTGTGGTAAAAAACTACTTTTTTAGAAAGGAAGAGTTAAACTCTTGATTTAATTCAAAAGAGGAAGATGGTTTTAGACCCTAGAGAAAGATGAAGGAGGCATACGAACCCATGTTTTTTTTGAGAGAGAATGAATTGTATGCTTTATTCATCATCATGTTTCCTTTTATAGGCTTATACATTTAAATAGCCCATTGGGCTTTACAAAATGGCATTTTGCCCATCCCATGTCTCATGTGCTCATTTTCTTTGTACATGAGCCATGTGCTTTACAAAAATTTGGTTTTATGCCCATTTTGTTTACATTCATGCATAAAAAATTATATCAAAATTATTTATTACATGATTCTTTTATTTGCATAAAGGAGGCCGGCCGCTTCATGTTTGGGCTCGACTCGGGCATGAGCCTACTTGATCTGCACTTGGGCCCACCTGGCTTGGGGTTGACCTTGACTTTGACTTGGTCAACCGGGGTGTAATTTTCGACCCCAACAAAGTGCCCCCCATCAATAAATGTATGTTTACCCCAATCCGAGCAAAACTCTGTTCAAACTCCAAGGCGGGAAACGAAGCAACGCTTCTGTTTCGCCCAATCAGAGCAAAGCTCTGTTTTGAAAATTAAAGTGAAAATTAAAGATAAAGGAAACAACGCTTCAGGTGACTTGCGCTCTGCGCTGCGCGACACGTGTCAAGCACAGTTGCGCCAGCACAGTTGCGTTGCGCGACACGTGGCAGCGCAGTTGCGCTGCGCGACACGTGGCAGCGCAGTTGCGCCAGCGCAGTTGCGCTACGCTTCGTGCTGCGCGACACGTGTCAAGCGCAGGTGCGCTTGCGCCAAACAGAAAAATTCTGAAAAATCTTTCTGATCTTGTTAAAACAAGAAAATTGACTTCTGTAAAATAGAAGCTCTTGGATCAAAGATCCAACGGTGGGGAAAAATCCCCAAATCACTCAGAGAAAGATCTCTCTAACCAATTTAACAAACTAATTGGCACTATAAAAAGGCCCCTAGACCCCAAATCTAAAAGACATCAACACAGAAAGCAAAGAGAATTCATAGAACTCTTAAAAAGTTTGAGAAGAATTCAGAAAGAAAAAAGAAAGGTAAACCTTTGAAAAGAAGAATTTCTTCTAAAAAAGATCATTGATCTAAGAATAAGATCAAAGATCCTCAATAAAAAATATATAATAATAACAAAGGCATTGCCTTTTGATGAACCATTAGTTCTGGAATCTTAAAAGATTCTTTTCTTGAATCCAAAATTGGATCAAGATATTAAAACAGTGCCTTGCACTTATAAATCTGCACTGTTGTGCTCTTGGGTTGGCGCAAGCCACCAGAGAGCGCCACGTGTCAGCTCCGGAACAACTTGCGCTATACGCTTTTAAATAGAGCACTGCTCTCTTAAATTGTCGCAACTCACCAGAGCGCGCCACGTGTCAGCAGCGCAACAGCGCAGCGCACTGGCGCAACGCACTGCGTTTGCGCTCACCAGAGCACGCCACGTGTCAGCAGCGCAACAGCGCAGCGCACTGCGCTTGCACTCACCAGAGCGTGACACGTGTCACCTCCACATGCGCTTGCGCTCATTAATTGGCGCAAAACGCCTGACAGGCCACGTGGCCACTGTCAGATGATTAATGCACTGCATTATTGAAAAGAAGGGCCGAGCCCAATTAAAAAGGGCCTAACAGGCCTAATAAAATGCCATGCATTATTTTAAAGGGCAGAGCCCAAACAAAGACAGATGCTCTGCATCATAAAAATAAAGGGACAGAGCCCAAATCAAAAAGGCCTAGCAGGCCAGAATAAAATGCAATGCATTATTAAACAGGGGCAAAGCCCTAGCATAGGCCTAATAGGCCAAAGATAAATAAAAACGTTGAACATTTTCAACTGGACTTAGCCCAATTCTGGCCGTAAGTCCTCAAATTAAATTGACTGAGCATGACTGCTCTCTTAAATCAATTTACACCCGGTTCAAGGGTACATCTCCGAACTCCTCTGACATTTGTCGTTGTAATCCTTCAACGTCGTCATAGAGGTGACGGGTCCCGACAACCACACATCAATATGGACTTAAGCGTCCTTAAACCAACTCATGGACTTAAGCGTCCTTAAACCAACCTATGGACTTAAGCGTCCTTAAACCAACTCATGGATTTAAGCGTCCTGAAACTCACGGACTTAAGCGTCCTTAAACCAATAGACCCCCATGTCCCTAAACTGGAACATGGACCACTACATCCCTAAACTGGAACAATAGAGCCCAAATGCTCTTTTGTCGGATCTAAACGATCCCGTTTAAGTTGATCTTAGCCTCAAATATGGCTAACGTATTCTTAAACCTTCAAACAGACTTTAGTCCCAAATTGGACTATAGATCCCCCAATCAACTTTAGTTCAAGGGTATATCTCTGAACTCCTCTGACACCTGTCGTTGTAATCCTTCAACGTCGTCAGAGAGGTGATGGGTCCCGGTGGCCATACATGCAATGGACCACCATGTCCTTAAACTGGCAATGGACCACTATGTCCCTAAACTGGAACAATAGAGCAAATTGCTCTCTTGTCGGATCAAAATGATCCCGTTAAGTTGATCTTAGTCTGGAAATTAGGCTAACATATCCTTAACAAAAGTTTAAGTCGATCTTAGCCTCAAATATGGCTAACGTATCCTTAACCCAAAACCCCAAACCCAAATCTAAGAAAATATGGATTTGGACTAATCCACGTCCTACGGCCGACGACATAAATTAGTCTCCATATACGATCCACGGGAAACCACAACAAAACAAACACCCACGACACGAAGTGAAATACCGGAGAAGGAGAAAGTTGTTACCGCGATGCGGTAGCGTAATTAACTGCAGGGGCTTGCGCATGCAGGGAAGAGCGTCCCCACAATCAAAAACCCCTCAAGTGAGGGGGAATCTGACGAAGTCTGCTACATCGGCCGCATCCGTCTAAATCTCCGATGCACGGTGCCATAAATCAATTTGGAATCTTCGGAGAGGTGGGAGGATAAAACCAAATAGCATCTGCCCCGAATCTCAGGCAAGACGAGCCTACGCGGTCGCGTCTCTATGTTCTGAGGGGAACAGATTCTGGCACGCCCGGTGGGACCTTTTCCTCTTTCCACTCCACACTTCGTGTGTCGTGTTCGCAAAAAAATCGCGGTTTGCTGTGGTTGCCTGTGGATTCGAGATACTTAGATTTGGTGTCTTGCTCCGTGCAGAAAACAGAAGATCAATGGCTTCAAACTGCACTACCTGCAACTGCAACTTTTGCTCCATCTCTGCTGGAGGTGTTAGTGTTTATGCCGTAGAAGGCCATTACTGTATCATACTAGTTTGTATATTACTTAATGGAAGCTTGGGATATTCACATGTATATAACAGTCTTACTAAACATGGTAGTATGCTACTTGGTTTTTCTATCTTAATATGTGAGTATACGTATTGATAGAGCTCTTAGGATCTTGCTTGACTACCAGCGTTGTGATGGCAGTCACACTAGTGGGGGCTGGGTAGTCTACAAGCACATCCTTATTCAGGTCCCTAATCGTTGGATTATCGAGACAGGGCATCGATACTCCGGAGTAGACTAGTGTGTACGCTTCTCATCCCAGTTGGGGAGATGGTCTGTCCCACAGCCGTCAGTACGTCGTACTGGAGATAGTATGCAGGTGCTCGTTAGGTTACGGGTACACCGGACAGGACTCACAGGGAACTGTTGGTTGGTTTTATACCAGTCGTCAGTGAACAGTTCCCAGGTGACATGAGTACAGCATAGTCCGCAGACTTGACACTGCTACTTCGCCTCGAGTGTGTCCCACTGTTCTTAGATTGCTACCTTACCACGGCTCAAAGGAGTCGTGCAAACAGGTAGCAGTTGGGTGCAGTCCCGAGCACTTGGAGGAAGTGGCAGTTAGACAGGATTCGTCTCTCCCGGTATTGGGGGTTGATATCGCACTGTGTCAGAGAGCCATTACACAAAGTCCCTGGCCAGGGCAAGCGAGATTTGCTGGTAGGTTCCAGTAGTTTCTCAGGGTGTAATGGGCTTCGCTCCGACATGACTTATACCGCTATTAGGGGACTGACGCTTGCCGCCCCTAGGCCCGATATGCGATAGTCTTAGACGAACGGACCGGACTGTATGGAGATTGTCACATCAGACTCAGTAGGAGTTCGGATGGGTTTCCTCATCGGCCTTCTTATCGACATCTACCTGGGGACCGTTACGTACAGCTAGTGCCGCTTGCGGTCTGTGGTTAAACCCACTGCCAGCGTAGTAGTCGAGTCTCTAGAGTCCCACACAGAGAGTTTCCCTACTCCAAGCGAAACGATATAGAGGTCGTATGGTTTTATGACAAGGGTTCGGACGCATATGTGTGTTTACGCACGTACGACTTTCGGACAGTTTTTACTAGTCGGTTTTGGTTTAAGCCAGTTACTAGTATCCGGTTATTGGATTTATACAGTCTAAAGTTTTTCCGTGTTTTCACGGATAGGAGGGGCGTTCTCATAATTGCGCGAGAAGGTTCTAGAAGATGGTGACTAAGGAGGTTAAGGTGGCATATACATTGAATGAGATTAGTGAGTCATATGAGTGATTCATCCATGTCATTAATGCATCATAAATGCTTAATGACTCATGGAAATGAATCACCATTAGATATTTATGAAGCATGATTATTCATCATTTGTTTTTCTTTTATTGATAAATCTTAATGCTTCATATATATTATGATAACTCATTTTCTCATATCAATTATTCTTCTCACCTTCTCTCTCCTCAAGCTTCCTCTCTTCAAACCCTAATCCTCCCCTCTCATGTGTTGAGTACAAGGATTAGTTAGACTACTTAATCCATAACCCTCACTCTATATCATCTAGGTACTTTGATTAGCACTTAAAGAAACCTAGTTGCCTCAAGTTTAGAGGCAAAGTTTGGAGTAAAGCTCTCGTGGTGGATCGTCTACTACTTGGAGAAGGTCGAGGAGGAGGTGGAGTTCGTAAAGACGAAGGACACGGTTCTACAGGTTTAATCACTTCACATAGTAGTTTAGAACTCCTATGTTAGTTGTTAGTTATCATTTAGCTTCGATTCATGCGATTAGTCGATGTTTAAGCAAAAAACAAGATCGTTTTTCATATTTCCGCCTCCCCGCAAGTCGTGGGGTGTTGTATATCGACTTACAGTGGTATCAGAGCCTCGCGAAACAATAATTAACTCATTAGCAAAGTCGTAAGTATTTCAAACGCAAAAAGGAACCGGAAAAATCATCGTTTTACACAGTTTCTGTCGAAATTTAAACAGGCCCTAAAAATTTTTCAGGGACCTGCAGAATAACAAGCAGGAAATTATAGGGGTACTCAAGAAATTTGGTCGCGTAACTCGGCTAACTTGCCGCGGAACCGCGGCGGATCCATGCGATCCGCCGCGGATCCATGCGATCCGCCGCGGATCCGCGGCCGAGTTAGGGCCGAGTCGGCCCAAATTTCTTCAGTGACTTTCTGGTGTTAACAGTGATATTTCTGGATGCTTAGTTTTCTGCTCAAGTCTCAGGTGCACAGAGTAGTATTGGAGTAGAATCTATAGTGTTTTGCTCGATCGAAATTTTGCGATATTTGCTAATTTGATTATATCTGTGTTTGTATAATGTGTTCGTAAACCTCCCCTAACTGCTAGTATGTCGGTTGGCAGGGGGTTGCACATTTCTGTAATGGATTTTATCTGTTTGTGCATATAAACTGTGTTGGACTGTTGTGATGTATAGCCGGGGTTATGTGATGGGTTATTATTTAATTCATTTGATGTAAATGTAATTTGTTGTAATATTATTTTTCGGGGCACATCCAGGTTGCGGTTGTAGCCACCGTTGTATTATTTCATTTTACTGTTTTTACTCCTAGGACAGACCCAAGGTGGGGTGCACAAACTGCCGGGCGGGTAGTTTGCCGTACCCGTTGGGGTCTTGGGTGGGGTAAAGGCTATTCATCACAACTGTGTAATCCATCTTTTGTTGCAGGCTCAAAACAAACATGGATTGCTGGCAAATCCAATAAAGTTCATCTGTGATCTGGAATGCCTATTATTGCGTCTGACGAATGTACAATATCTATATATGATAGCTATTTAGACGTCACTTATGTTTTACACCCGCGCTAGCCCAGCCCCCGCTCTGTCGTTAGTTAAGTAACCTAACGGGTGATGAGGGGACCCCGTGGCGAATGCGGATGGTATAAGAGGACGTTGTATTTTCGTTGTTTTCTGCAATGATAGGTTAATGATGGGACGCATTATTTATAATGCAAAGAAAATAAACCAAAAGTTGAATCGTTGGAACAATTTAAAAGAAACCACTCGGTTATTTTAAAAGAGCAGAATTTTTTAATTGCGGAGCTTTAACCACTCCTTTTAAAAAGCTATCAGGTTCCTTCGATTATATCAAGTTCACTATGTTCATGGTTTCGCCAAAACCAGTCGTAGCCCTCCGTCATTTCTTATGAATGGTCAGTAGTATTCAAGCTATGTTTGTTGGCTTTCGTCAAGGCATAGTGTTTGGTAGCTGCTGGGGTATTCATTTGTTGCATAGATAGATGCGTTGGTTTGGGACAGTCGTATAACCTTGTTGGCTTTCGTCAAGGGTATATACGGGTGGGTTCAAATTAACAAGATAATGATGGGCAGAACTTGACATGTGTTTTATGATTTGTTGGCTTTCGTCAAGGTCATAAGAACATGGGGCAAAAATCTATATCGGGAATTTCTAAAGAAACTGAAATTTGCAAAGAGATGCATACCATTTGGAGTTTGATGAATGTTGGTAGGATTCCTTCAACATTATCATACGATGATATTTGGATCCCGATCCTACTGTGAGTATATGCTACTTATCAGGAGATTCGTCACTTAACGATCAATGCTATAAACCAAGTAGGTGTCAAGAAAGGTGTCAGCGGGGTTACGCCCCCAGAGAAAAGAGGTTATTTAATTAAGGAACTTCGCGAAAGCGTTGGAAAACCTCCCTCGAAGTACCGACACTAGCCTGGCTGAACGGTTAAGCAAGTATTGTACAGTGAGAATAGTCCTGGCTAATTCTTTTTTTATGGTTTGAGGAAGGATTCGAGAAACAGTGGGAGCCATCCAGTTTAGATAAATTAAAAACCAATCTAAACTTGCAAGAGCATCATGCTAAAGTGTTTTCTTCTCTCTCTCTCATTGCAGCGACCTTGTGACCATGACTAGGTTACATCTAGATAACAAGTTGACTGAATTTAACTTATATGACTGGCAAAGGTCTGTCCAGATGACCATTGCCTATGACAAGCTGGACCACCCTATTACTACTCAAGATCCCGCCGTCCCAGGTCCAATTTCCACTGTCGCGGATATGGATATCCGTCAGACAAAGGAAAAGGATAAAGCGAAAGCCAAGTGTCTCGTGTTGGCTTCAGTTGGTGGTATATACCAGAAGCAGCACGAGAAGATGGACTCTGTTTCCATTTTTCCCCATAACAAAGATTTATATGGAGAGCAATCTCATATCGCAAGATATGAGACCTCGAACGATTTAATTCAAGCGAGGTCGGCTGACGGGTCATCTGTAAGGGACGACGTCCTTACGATGACTAGCTATATTAATGAGCTCAAGGACCTGGAGACCACGTTGGGAAACAGGTCATATACTGACTTATTTCCACAGTCCCTACCCTCTACTTACACCCTGAAAGAAATCAGGGAGACACAAGCTCTGCTTAATAGGGGACCTTCTTCTTCTTCATCCAAGGCGAAAGCAAAGGGTGAAAGGAAGAAGACCTCTACAAAGCCGATATACGGTGTCAGCAAAGTAGGAGGAAAGGGAAGAGAAAAAGTTTCGGGACTTGGTATAGGTAAGGAGGGATATTCCTATTGTTATGGGAATGGACATTGGCAGAAGGATTGCAGGGCTTTGGAAGCCAGTAGCCAGGATACGAAGCATGTTGTGGCTTCAGCCTCAAGTGTGTTTGTAATTGAGAACTGTTTGTCAATTAACTCTACTTCCTGGGTACTAGATTCCGGAGCAGGATCTCATATCTGTAATTCGTTACATGCTTTGAGAAACCGTAAAGTTATAAGGATAGGTGATTTGTCTCTCAGAGTTGCAAACGGAATGAGCGTGGACGCTGAATCCGTGGGAGAATATCGCCTAGGTTTGACAAGTGGGCAGATATTGATTCTGCGTAACTGTCTGTATGTACCTAGTTTGACTTGTAATATCATATCAGTGTCCTCACTTTCAAGAGAAGGATATGACTTTACATTCGTAAGCGATGTAGTTCACATCCACCTAAATCAAGTTCTGATTGGGTCCGGTACATTAGATAACGGCATATACGTATTGAATCAAGCTCAGGTTTTCAATGTCCAGAACACACTTAAAAGAAAGTCTCCAGAAATGAATCAGGCTTTCTTATGGTATTGTAGACTAGGTCACATCAATGAAACACGATTAACGAAGTTACATAGAGAAGGATATTTGAATCCGTTCGAATATCAATCTTATGCCACTTGTGAATCTTGTCTCATGGGAAAGATGACAAAGACTCCGTTTACTGGACACGGAGTAAGAGCAAGCGAGATCTTAGGACTCGTACACAGTGACGTATGCGGTCCAATGTCTACACATGCGCGAGGTGGTTATTCCTACTTCATTACTTTTACGGATGATTTCTCTAGGTATGGACATGTCTTCTTGATGAAGCATAAATCCGAGGCCTTTGAGAAATTCCAAGAATACAAGAATGAAGTGGAAAACCAAACAGGCAAAAGTATTAAGACACTGAGATCTGATCGAGGTGGTGAATACTTAAGTGCCGAGTTCCTGGGTTACTTAAAAGAGAAAGGAATTCTTTCTCAGCTTACTCCTCCATACACACCACAACACAACGGTGTATCGGAAAGGAGGAATCGAACCCTATTAGATATGGTTCGTTCCATGATGAGTAAGGCTGAGTTACCGCGATCATTCTGGGGTTATGCACTAGAATCAGCGGCATATCTTTTGAACAAGGTTCCAACCAAGACTGTGCCTACCACACCATATCAGATGTGGAGTGGGAAGAAACCCTATCTTCAGTACCTGAAGACATGGGGATGTCCAGATTTTGTAAAAAAGCAGCATCCGGATAAGCTCGAGGCACGCTCAGTAGAGTGTAAGTTTGTGGGATATCCAAAGAACTCCATGGGATATTGCTTCTACTACGCAGAGGAACAAAAGGTTTTTGTTTCTCGTCATGCCCGCTTCTTAGAAACTGAATTTTTAGAAAATCAGAAGAGTGGGAGCGCAGTAGAACTGGAAGAAATTCCAGAACCACAAGCTGTTACTGAAAGTTTGGTAGAACAAGAAGTTTCAGAAGAAAGGGACATACCAGCGCCTATCCGCAGAAGTAGTAGGCAGTCTCATCCGCCTGAGAGATACTACGGTTTTCTCATAGACGGGGATCGGGAAGATTGCGTCATTGATAATGACGATCCTACTAGCTTCCAGCAAGCCATTCAGAGCGGCGACTCGGTAAAATGGCTGGATGCAATGCGGACCGAAATGGAGTCCATGTACACTAACAAAGTATGGACTTTGGACACTACTCCAGATGGGGTAAAACCCGTAGGATGCAAGTGGATCTTCAGAAAGAAGATTGGTGTAGATGGACAGGTTGAAACCTATAAGGCTAGACTTGTTGCAAAGGGTTTCCGTCAAAGACCTGGTTTGGACTATGACGAAACCTTTTCTCCAGTGGCTATGCTGAAATCCATTCGGGTCCTTCTTGCTATTGCTGCCTTCCACGATTATGAGATCTGGCAGATGGACGTAAAGACAGCCTTTCTAAATGGAAATTTAGAAGAGAGCGTCTATATGGATCAGCCAGAGGGATTCATTCAGAGTGGGAGCAGCGGTAAAGTATGCAAGCTGCTTAAGTCCATTTATGGACTAAAGCAGGCATCGCGGAGTTGGAACATCTATTTTGATGATACTGTCAAAGAATTCGACTTTATCAAAAATCCAGATGAACCATGCATATACAGTAAGTTTGTAGGGAGAGTTGTTGTATTCCTCGTCTTGTACGTGGATGACATTCTCCTAATAGGAAATGATATTCCTATGCTACAGTCAGTCAAAAGATTCTTGTCACAGAAATTCTCCATGAAGGACCTGGGTGATGCCACCTACATTCTGGGGATCCAGATCTATCGTGATAGATCAAAGAGGATGTTGGGACTTTCACAGTCCAGGTACATAGACACCATATTGAAAAGATTCAGTATGGAAGATTCTAAACGCGGTAACCTACCGGCTTGTCACGGAATCACCCTCTCCAAAGAGATGTCTCCCAAGACTGATTTGGAAAGGGAACGCATGTCGATTACACCCTACGCTTCTGCGGTAGGCTCTATAATGTATGCGATGTTATGTACCAGACCAGATGTAGCATACGCATTGAGCGTTGTAAGCCGGTATCAGGCAAACCCAGGGGAGAATCACTGGATAGCAGTAAAGAACATTCTCAAGTACCTGAGGAGGACTAAGGAGATGTTCTTGGTTTACGACGGAAAGGACCTCAAGATGGAGGCCTATGCTGATTCCGGCTTCCAGAGTGACAAGGATGACTCCAAGTCCATGTCGGGTTATGTCTTTACCCTCAATGGAGGGGCGGTCTGTTGGAAGAGTTCCAAGCAGGACACCGTTGCTGACTCAACGATGGAGGCGGAGTACATAGCTGCTTGCGATGCCGCAAAAGAAGCTATCTGGATGAAGAAGTTCCTCACAGAACTTCAGGTGGTTCCTACCAGTGTTGGTCCAATACCTCTGTATTGCGACAACAACGGCGCTATAGCTTTAGCGAAGGAACCCAGGTCCCATCAGAAGTCCAGACACATCTTAAGGCGGTATCACCTGATCAGGGAGATCGAGGTAAAGAGAGTAAATACAGAGGATAACATTGCTGATCCATTCACTAAGGCCCTACCTCAGATTTAGTTCGAGAGGCTACTCGAGATCATCGGTCTTCGATACGCCAGTACATGGCCCTAGTGCAAGTGGGAGATTGTTAGTGTTTATGCCCTAGAAGGCCATTACTGTATCATACTAGTTTGTATATTACTTAATGGAAGCTTGGGATATTCACATATATATAACAGTCTTGCTAAACATGGTAGTATGCTACTTGGTTTTTCTATCTTAATATGTGAGTATACGTATTGATAGAGCTCTTAGGATCTTGCTTGACTACCAGCGTTGTGATGGCAGTCACACTAGTGGGGGCTGGGTAGTCTACAAGCACATCCTTATTCAGGTCCCTAGTCGTTGGATTATCGAGACAGGGCATCGATACTCCGGAGTAGACTAGTGTGTACGCTTCTCATCCCAGTTGGGGAGATGGTCTGTCCCACAGCCGTCAGCATAGTCCGCAGACTTGACACTGCTACTTCGCTTCGAGTGTATCCCACTGTTCTTAGATTGCTACCCTACCACGGCTGAAAGGAGTCGTGCAAACAGGTAGCAGTTGGGTGCAGTCCCGAGAACTTGGAGGCAGTGGCGGTTAGACAGGATTCGTCTCTCCCGGTATTGGGGGTTGATATCGCGCTGTCAGAGAGCCATTACACAAAGTCCCTGGCCAAGGCAAGCGAGATTTGCTGGTAGGTTCCAGTGGTTTCTCAGGGTGTAATGGGCTTCGCTCCGACACGACTTATACCGCTATTAGGGGACTGACGCTTGCCGCCCCCTAGGCCCGATATGCGATAGTCTTAGACGAACGGACCGGACTGTATGGAGATTGTCACATCAGACTCAGTAGGAGTTCAGATGGGTTTCCTCATCGGCCTTCTTATCGACATCTACCTGGGGACCGTTACGTACAGCTAGTGCCACTTGCGGTCTGTGGTTAAACCCACTGCCAGCGTAGTAGTCGAGTCTCTAGAGTCCCACACAGAGAGTTTCCCTACTCTAGGCGAAACGATATAGAGGTCGTATGGTTTTACGACAAGGGTTCGGACGCATACGTGTGTTTACGCACGTACGACTTTCGGACAGTTTTTACTAGTCGGCTTTGGTTTAAGCCAGTTACTAGTTTCCGGTTATTGGATTTATACAGTCTAAAGTTTTTCCGTGTTTTCACGGATAGGAGGGGCGTTCTCGTAATTGCGCGAGAAGCTTCTAGAAGATGGTGACTAAGGAGGTTAAGGTGGCATATACATTGAATGAGATTAGTGAGTCATATGAGTGATTCATCCATGTCATTAATGTATCATAAATGCTTAATGACTCATGGTAATGAATCACCATTAGATATTTATGAAGCATGATTATTCATCATTTGTTTTTCTTTTATTGATAAATCTTAATGCTTCATATATATTATGATAACTCATTTTCTCATATCAATTATTCTTCTCACCATCTCTCTCCTCAAGCTTCCTCTCTTCAAACCCTAATCCTCCCCTCTCATGTGTTGAGTACAAGGATTAGTTAGACTACTTAATCCATAACCCTCACTCTATATCATCTAGGTACTTTGATTAGCACTTAAAGAAACCTAGTTGCCTCAAGTTTAGAGGCAAAGCTTGGAGTAAAGCTCTCGTGGTGGATCGTCTACTACTTGGAGAAGGTCGAGGAGGAGGTGGAGTTCGTAAAGACGAAGGACACGGTTCTACAGGTATAATCACTTCACATAGTAGTTTAGAACTCCTATGTTAGTTGTTAGTTATCGTTTAGCTTCGATTCATGCGGTTAGTCGATGTTTAAGCAAAAAACAAGATCGTTTTTCATATTTCCGCCTCCCCGCAAGTCGTGGGGTGTTGTACATTGACTTACAGGAATAGTGACTTATGGGCCCTAAGCGGCCTCCCTTTTCAAGATGCTAGTGGAGCAGGTAACTCAAGGCACCACTGGATTATTCTTCGGGACCATGCTCTCACCGATGAGCTTCAATGCCCCAATGACGTTGCAGGAAGCCCCAAAGAAGTCGGTCTTTGATCGACTTACCACTGCCGCGGCCCCTCTCAACGGGTCGCCCAACTTCAATACCTCAGTTTTCAACAGACTGGGCCAGAGCATCAACAAGCCCGCGATACCCGAAGTTGCCATCCCAAAGCGGATAGCCATCCCGGCTTAAGCGGACGAAATCATTGGAAAGGCTTCTCCTTCCAAAAAGTCAGTTTTTATAAGGATGGCCATTCCGGCTTC
The DNA here is from genome assembly GCA_030015575.1 of Agapanthus africanus. Classification (NCBI taxonomy): domain Eukaryota; kingdom Viridiplantae; phylum Streptophyta; class Magnoliopsida; order Asparagales; family Amaryllidaceae; genus Agapanthus; species Agapanthus africanus. The sequence goes on along the minus strand of JASDDO010000006.1, from coordinate 342,765,831 downwards.
TGCTCCAGGCGAGGTCCTCAAAGCTGCTTCCTCTGCCCAGAGGTCTGTCTTTGACAGATTAGACATTGCTTCTCAACGGGTGTCAGTCTTCGACAGGCTAGCACCAATAACGGTCTCTCCTCAGAGCAGGGGGCATGAGGAGGTCACCCATATAGATGAAACAACTCCATCCGCAAGACACGCTCGACGTCGCCACTGGCGCCGAGTAAGGAAGGCCGGGGGAAACTCCCCCTCTGGGTTAATTTCACCGGCTCCAATGGTAGAAATCAATGCTGTTGTTCCGACTGGGAACAGCTTTGAACCGCTAAGGAGGGTACGCAAGAACTCTCCGACTGCCACGCTGAAAAGATCTCCTCCACCTGCAGAGAGTGTTACAGATACAAAGCCGGAGCAGCCCCCTCAACGGCTGTCCTCCAAAATTTATAAGGTCTGGCGACGGGTCCAGGACTCAGTAATCGACCAAGATCACTCTCGCCGGCAGAAGAGGGTGAAGGCTCAGGAAGAAAAGAACCGTCCTATCAAACAGCAAAGGACGACAACTACTTGGGTGCCCGCGGCAACGGCCCCCTCAACTTCGACGGCCCACAAAAGAAGAAGGCGGGAGAAAATCCCCACGCCTGCGGCAAATGTCAAAGGCGGTGAGCCCAAACGCCTTAAGTCCGGGGGCATTGTGGTCCATACCGTCTACATGGCGTCCGGGAAAGAGGACAGCCGACATCTACAGGTCATAGACCGCTTACGCAATCGGTGACTAAAGCTCGGGAGCAGCACCAGAAGCTCCAAGAAATGATGAATGCGATGGCCGCACTCACTGGGCCAAAAGAAAGCCCCGAAGCGTCCTCGAATCAACGCCAGGAGCAAGAAACTGGCGCTGAATTCCTTCGCAGGATACTGGAAAAGAAGGATAAAGAGGCTGCGGAACAAGCAGCCAATATAAAGCGAATGGCCCTTCTGTTCCAGGACATGGTGGGTATGATGATCCAACAAGATTCTCCTGTTGAAGATCCTCCGATCGTCCTTAAAGATGACAGAGGAGAGACGTTGAATCCTCCACCGGCTCTGTCAACAGCTAAGGAGGATACAATTTCCAAAGCTGACCTTGATGAATATATAGCTCAGCAGATACGGATTCATCAGGCAACTGAAGCAGCCGGTCAAGTTGTCAGAACAGGACGACCATATCCAAGCTGGTATGATCAGATCAAGTACCCGCCGGGCTTTACAATACCGAAATTCCATATCTATAAGGGGACTGGCAATCCCCATCAACATGTTGCCCAGTTTAGGGATATTTGCGATAACACCGGCGGTGATGATAAATTGTTGGTTCGTCAGTTCGTCGGTAGCTTATCGGAGACGGCATTTGAGTGGTACTCCGAACTCCCAATGACTCCGTCAAGACCTTCGTTGAAATGGAGTTGTTGTTTACCCAGCCTTTCGCAAGTGCCAATGAGCGTACTCCAATAACAGCTTTGATTAATGCGAGAGTAAAGCCGGGCGAGACCTGGGTTCAATATGCAATCCGATGGCGGAACTTGTGGTCAAAGTGCGAACAACGCATTGAAGAAGCGCCGGTGGTGGGCATGTTCATGGGGACCCTAGATCCTCATGCAACTATCTCACAGTTCATGATATTCTTTAAGCCAACTACTTTCCAGACCTTGATCGGCAAGTTGGCCCAAATGGATCAGATGGGACATAAACCATCTCCTCCAAAGCCAGACTCTCGAACTGAGAAAGGGAAAGCGATCGTTGTTGCCAATACTCAACAACAGCCGAGCCACTTAAAGCCGGTTGTCCGTCGAAACAATATGCGTCCGCGCCCATCCCTTGAGAAAAGACTAGGACGTCCTTACTCGTTTCCTCAGGATAAAACAAGGAGACTGTTCGAGCTAGCAGTGCGCAACTGACTCATCAATCCGCCGAGTCCAAAACGTCCGTTGCAGCCAAGCGATATCAACGATCCCAATTATTGCCCTTACTACCAAACGGTAAGTCACCCGATCGAGGATTGCTTCGTCTTTAAGGGATGGATCGAAGACCAATACCTACAAAGTAAGTTTGCGCTGTCTGAAAAGTGGAAAGTAAACCCACCACAGCCACACACTCCAAAGAAGACAGGCATGCCGGTGGCAACTTGTTCTTTTCTTGAAGAAACTCCATGGGGGGTCGTGCTTTCCGCCAAAACCAAAAAGATGCTAAATGATCTCCAGACATACCCGGCAATCAGGTGGAAGAACCCGTTGGAACCTGAGATTATCGAAGGGATGCTGAAGCCGCGCCCAACTCCAAAGATCGGTGGTGATGGCCCAAACACTCACACCCAGCTGTCGAAATCTTCAAAGAAGAAGAAGAAAAGATCCAAAAAGCCCGTGAAACCTGGCGACAAGCTCACGGACCTGCAGAAACAAATCGACGCGCTGGAAGAGTATAACCAGAAAGCGCGGACTCCCATCACGCTCCAAGAGTTTCTCAGCCACGTCCTTGAAGACGGAGATGATGAAGAAGACTCATCAGATAGATCTGAGGACTATGTGGCAAGCTGCCATGTGATCTCTCACTCGTCGATAGATGATAAAGAAGCTCCTTGCACCGAGAAACCGAGGGCGGGTCCTGAACCAGAACTTCTGTGGCCGTCAGACGAGATGATCGATGCCTTCCTGAATGAGATTCGTCTGAAAAGTAAAGCCAATCAAGAGCGTGAGATGGCCATACTGGAAGGAGCCAAACACCGCCGACTAGACGAAAGAATCGAGGCACTCTCGTCAAATCAAAAGACATCCACTGCCGATAAAAACAAATTCAAGACGAGGAAAAGGTTTGCTAAAGCCATATCAATGGGAATGAAGCTACCGCCCTCTGAAGAAAACACTCTCGATAGAGTAGAGATGCATCCTAATTATTGCTATCATCAGAAGATCGCACATCCCACTGAAGACTGCGACTCCTTTAAGTGTTGGTGGCAAGGGTATGTCGCTCATAGACACCACGTCAACAAAATAAAGCGGGAAGCTCGTAGACAGCGGAAAAATATGACAGATGAGTATAAAAGAGTCGTCGAAAATTGTCACAGGGACTAGCTCAGGGGATCACGAGTTCTCACCTTTGGGAACGACCCCGACGAAGAAATAGCCTTCAACCCTCTCTTCAAGGAATCCATCTCTGAAGAATTGAAGAATTATGAGAACATTCATCCGTGCAAAGACATACTACCCGGAAAGAATCTCGGACCCGCAAACGACGAAGCAAACGAAATGAGAAAGGAAAAGGGAAAAACGGCCTTTGTTGCCAACACTCAACAACAATCGAGTGGCCCTAGACCGGTTGTTCGTCAAAACAATATGCTTCCACGCATATCCCTCTATGAGAGGTTGAAACGTCCTTACTCATTTCCCCAGGATAAAACGAAGAGGCTGATCGAAGCGGCAGTGCACAACAAGCTTATCACTCTACCGGAGCCAAAACACCAGCTATAACTGAATGATGTCGACAATCCTAATTATTGCCCTTACCACCAAGTATTGGGCCATCCGATCGAAAACTGCTACGTTTTCAAAAACTGGGTTGAAGACCAATACCAAGAGGGCAAGTTCGCGTTGTCCGAACACTGGAAGGTGAGCCCGCAACAACCACATGCTCCGAGAAAGATGGATATGCCGGGGGCATCATGCTCATTCATAGGGAAAGCCCCCTAGACCGAAAAGTTAGCAAACTAGAGATTCGCCTCAAATACGGCGACGGCGGACCGAAATGTTTTTAAACTAACGACGGACCACTACGTCCTAAAATTAGCTGATGACCGAAACGACTTTAAACTACTATCGCAGCATCCTCAGGCTAACACGAATATAAAAAAAAGAAAGAGAATAAAAAAAAGAATAAAAAATAAATAAAAACGGTATGTCCATAAGCAAAATGGGCACGGATGAAAACCCGAAAGGGCTCCGTGAGTAAAAACAGCAGGGCTACCGGCGAGTGTTCGTGAAAACCCGAAAGGGCGCGACCTCGTTAGAAAAAAGAATAAAAAGAATTAAAAAATGGTATGTCTATAAGCAAAATGGGCACGGATGAAAACCCGAAAGGGCTCCGTGAGTAAAAACAGCAGGGCTACCGGCGAGTGTTCGTGAAAACCCGAAAGGGCGCGACATCGTTAGAAAAAAGAATTAAAAGAATTAAAAAAAACGGTATGTCCATAAGCAAAATGGGCACGGATGAAAACCCGAAAGGGCTCCGTGAGTAAAAACAGCAGGGCTACCGGTGAGTGTTCGTGAAAACCCGAAAGGGCGCGACCTCGTTAGAAAAAAGAATAAAAAGAATAAAAAAAACGGTATGTCCATAAGCAAAATGGGCACGGATGAAAACCCGAAAGGGTTCCGTGAGTAAAAACAGCAGGGCTACCAGCGAGTGTTTGTGAAAACCCGAAAGGGCGCAACCTCGTTAAAGGACACTTACAGGGTCCTCTCGACCTTGTAAGGAGAAACCACCAGCGTGAGATCCTTACGACTCACAAAGGAGCAACACACTTAGGGATCCTCACGATTCCTAAGGAGAAATTACACTTGCGAGATCCTCACGACTCATAAGGAGAACTCTCTTATGGGACCCTCACGGCTCATAAGATTTAAAAGTCTTAAGTTACAGAGACCTGAACCTGTTCTTAAGCAACCCCCACAACCTTCGATAGTGCCCTACAAGCGGCTCAATACTGACCCTTGTATACAATCCACGGGCGCGAACAAACATTTCCCTAACCAAGTCACACACGTGACTAGGGATATGTCCATATGGTGAATAACCCTTGTAAGTCCTCTCGACTTATAAGGAGAAAACCTTTTTGTAAGATCCTTACGACTTACAGGGGAACATACACTTAGGAATCCTCACGATCCCTAAGGAGAAAACACACCTACGAGATCCTCACGACTTGTAGGGAGAAATACCTTTATGAGACCCTTACGGCTCATGAAGTCAAAAGCCTTAGTTGACGGGATCTTAACCCTGTTCGCTAAGCCACTTTTGTTCAACATCGACAGAGGCAAATGATGATTCGCTCCTGGCAATATCCCAGTTGTAGCGATGCTGATGCCTAAACTGGTATCAAATTCCAAGTCCTTTCATGGCAAATGATGATTCGCTCCTGGCAATATTCCAGTTGTAGCGATGCTGATGCCAGGATTGGCATCAGATTCCAAGTTCCACACTCGCGATAAAAAAAAATCAGCGAGTCAAAAATGCATATGAAATAGCCGAAATGATGGGGCAACTTGCAATAAAAAAGCAGCAGGTAAAAATGTATATATGCAAAATAGCCGAAATTATTGGGTAGCTCTCAATAAAAAGCAGCGAGTAAAAACAAAATAAATAGCCGAAATGATTGGGCACCGTGAAAAATAGCCGAAATGATGGGGCAATCGCGACTTTCGCGATATAAAGCTGAAATGATAGAGCATCGCGGAAATAAAATAATAAAAAAAAATGAATGAAACTGCTGCCCTACAGGTGAGATCACATCGATCCCTGTATATAATCCAGGCGCACAAACAAAGAGGGAACCATACCTTCCCAAAAGGCTCCACCAGAAAGCGAATCCAAATCTCGACGGTTCATAGACAACCTAGAGACAACTTCGACATTTTTCGCAATATTGCAGACACGATGTCAACAAACGGAGCAAAAGAAGATCCCTAGCTTCAGGGTCTCGACGTCGATATCGACAACTTAGAGATCGCTAACGGTGTTTCACCTCACTCCAACCGGATGCAGACATGACGTCAACAACCGACCTCAGAGTCGTAATGAAACGGAGCCACGACATAGTCCTTAGTTCCAAATCTTAACGTCAATATCTACAGCCTAAAGAATCAACAAAGGCGTTCCTTCGCAGTCCAGCAAGATGCAAATACAACGTCAACAAAAGACCCCATGGTCAGTAAATCGGAGTGACGGCAAAATCCCAGCTCCACCTCAACGTTCGTCTCAATACAGCCGACGCAACATCATCAAACAGTGGAGCCACGGCAAAGTCCCTAGTTCCAAATCTCGACGGTTCACCAACAACCTAGAGACAACCGCGATATTCGTCTCGATATAGAGGACGCAATGCCAGCAAACGAAGCAAAGGCCAAATTCCTAGCTTCAAGGTCTTAATGACAAATCATATAAAGCCTGAAAGACAACCGGAGATCATCTCACACCAGTGCGGAGTGGTCACCACCTCGACGTGCGTCTCGACACAGCAGACGCAACATCATCAAACAGCGGAGCCACGGCAAAGTCCCTAGTTCCAAATCTCGACGGTTCACCAACAACCTAGAGACAACCGCGACATTTGTCTCGATATAGAGGACGCAATGCCAGCAAACGAAGCAAAGGCCAAATTCCTAGCTTCAAAGTCTTAACGGCAAGTCATATAAAGCCTGAAAGACAACCGGAGATCATCTCACACCAGTGCGGAATGGTCACCACCTCGACGTTCGTCTCGACACAGCAAACGCGACATCATCAAACAGCGGAGCCACGGCAAAGTCCCTAGTTCCAAACTTTTACGGTTCACTAACAACCTAGAGACAACCGCGACATTCGTCTCGATATAGAGGACGCAATGTCAGCAAACGAAGCAAAGGCCAAATTCCTAACTTCAAGGTCTTGACGGCAAGTCACATAAAGCCTGAAAGACTATCGGAGATCATCCCACACCAGCGCGGAGTGGTTATGACTCATCGGGGCTCTCCAAAATGAGCCTAACCTCAAGTAAAAAGTGACATAGAATATCCCTACGCTTGCTCTTTCGACGGTAATACTACCTGGAAGATTACTTGAAGACGTTTTGTCCATCCCCCGAAGGGATCAGAGACACGACAATCGCAAGGCTACTCGAACAGCAAAATTGCATATCGAGGAGTATATTAGCCAATGCGACGGTACGACGGCCAAAACCCTAAGTACCACAGACCCTAACGGACCTCTGTCATAAAGAGCAGAAGTTAACTGTGACGTTAGGACATCCTTGCGAGAAATGCTCGATTCATCTCGACTCGTGAGGAAATTGATGTCTTTGCGAGAACTTCTCAATGCAGCTCGACTTGTGAGATAAAGCCTTAGGCAGTAGGGATTAAAAAACCTGTTTCCTAAGCACTGGGACCCTGCAAGTCGATCCAAAACGGACTCTTGCATACTATCCACGGGTCTCACTTTCCAAAGTCGAACCTCGACAAAGAGGGAAACAACCACTTACGAGTCCTCTCGACTCGCAAGAGGGAAAATTCTCTTATAAGATCCTTACGACTTGTAAGAGAAAGCACACTTAGGATCCTCACGATTCCTAAGGGGAAAATACACCTACGAGATCCTCTCGATCCGTATGGAGAAAAATCTTTATGAGACCCTCATGGCTCATAAAGTTGAAAAGTCTTAGGCAGCAGATCTGAACCTGCGGCCTAAACCATCACTACCTCTTGAAGAAGCCAAGACAAGATGCTCGCTCTATCACCTGTCAACCATGTTTACCAAGACAACATACTGATAATAAAAGAAAGAAGAAAGCGACAGAAAGAACATCCGATTTGCATGTGATCAAGCGTTCGAGACACGTCCATTCATGCGTGTGCAAAAGATATAGAACGAGAAATAAGACAAGCTGAAATAATAAATTTTCCATTCATATTGCAAAGGGTTCTTACAATCATAAAGAAATAAACAACAATATTATTGAAATGTTTACAACGGTATAACCTCGGACCCAGGACATGGGTTGAGGAATTCGAAAGTAACCTTATCTAAGACTTTCCAAGCCTGGCGAACCATCCTGGTGTGCTTTCTTTCGCGAACACGAGCGTCGGGGTCCCCACTGATGTCCTCCTCCCTCCAATAAGCAGCGAGTATAGCAGACTATTGGAAGGCCTGGTGTAGGAGATCGACAAGATTGTCTCGCCGTCTCTTCGAGATTAAGTTCATCAGGTACACCGAGTGCACCTTATCCTCGGCGGCATCCAACGCCCTAAGCGGCACACCGGAACAGAATAAGGGAAGCGCTTCCCAGATGGCTCCCACGATAAGCTTCAGGAGAGAGGAACGCCGGGGAAGCAGTTGACCGTTGTATGCGTCGAAGCGACTCATGATCTCGGCACACTCGGCATTAGTAAATTCTCGATTTTGGGAACGGCCGAGTCGGCGGATGTCCCCGTGGGAGATAATCTCGTCGAGGTCTACATGTGGGCGTCCATCACTCCTATAAAAGAAGATCGACAAAAATCAGCAACTCTTAAGAGTTCTGCTATATGATTTAAAAGGAGCAAAGCTCCATTAATGAATCAAGAAACTATAAATGAAATCTATTAGAGAGCAGAACTCTATTGATGGAATCCTAGCAGGGTTCTCTTTAGTTCTCTTTAGATCCTTTTAGAGCAAAGCTCTGCTAAATGAAACTCTAAATGGGTCTTCTTTGGATCAGGGATCTATTAAGAGCAAAGCTCTTGAAATTAATTTAAATTAATCCAGGTTAATTTTTACCTAAATTTTTTTTTCTAGAATTCTAACTCTTAAGAGTTCTTGAAAACAAGAGCAAGGCTCTGAAGTTCTGAAAATTAGAAATCTTGAAGATGATAATCATCTGTTCAGGACCAAAGGTCCTATTTATAGGCATCAAATGCCCTTTCAACTTTCAAAATTTGCCGCAACGGTTGGAATTCTGCCACCGCTGCGCTCACGTTTGGGGGCCACGTAAGCGCAACGGTAAGGGGGCATTTGTTTACCCCAATCAGAGCAAAGCTCTGTTCAAACTCCAAGACGGGAAACGAAGCAACGCTTCTGTTTCCCCCAATCAGAGCAAAACTCTGTTTTGAAAATTAAAGTGAAAATTAAAAATAAAGGACGCAACACTTCAGGTGACTTGCACTCTGCGCTGTGCGACACGTGGCAGCGCAGTTGCTCTGCGCTGTCTGCGCGACACGTGGCAGCGCAGTTGCGCTGCGCGACGCTTGCGCGACGCGTGTCAGCGCAGTTGCGCCTGCGCAGTTGCGCTGCGCTTCGCGCTGCGTAACATGTGTCAAGCACAGGTGCGCTTGCGCCAAACAGAAAAATTCTGAAAGATCTTTCTGATCTTGTTAAAACAAGAAAATTGTCTTCTGTAAAACAGAAGCCCTTGGATCAAAGATCCAACGGTGGAGAAAAATCCCCAAATCACTCAGAGAAAGATCTCTCTAACCAATTTAACAAACTAATTGGCACTATAAAATGGCCCCTAGACCCCAAGTCTAAAAGACATCAACATAGAAAGCAGAGAGAATTCACAGAACTTTTAAAAGGTTTGAGAAGAATTCAGAAAGAAAAAAGAAAAGTAAACCTTTGAAAAGAAGAATTTCTTCTAAAAAAGATCATTGATCTAAGAACAAGATCAAAGATCCTCAATAAAAAATATATAATAATAACAAAGGCATTGCCTTTTGATGAACCATTGGTTCTGGAATCTTAAAAGATTCTTTTCTTGAATCCAAAATTGGATCAAGATATTAAAACAGTGCCTTGCACTTGTAAATCTGCACTGTTGCGCTCTTGGGTTGGCGCAAGCCACCAGAGAGCGCCACGTGTCAGCTCCGGAACAACTTGCGCTATGCACTTTTAAATAGAGCACTGCTCTCTTAAATTGTCGTAACTCACCAGAGCGTGACACGTGTCACCTCCACATGCGCTTGCGCTCATTAATTGGCGCAAAGCGCCTGACAGGCCACGTGGCCACTGTCAGATGATTAATGCACTGCATTATTGAAAAGAAAGGCCGAGCCCAATTAAAAAAGGCCTAACAGGCCTAATAAAATGCCATGCATTATTTTAAAGGGCAGAGCCCAAACAAAAACAGATGCTCTGCATCATAAAAATAAAGGGACAGAGCCCAAATCAAAAAGGCCTAGCAGGCCAGAATAAAATGCAGTGCATTATTAAACAGGGGCAAAACCCTAGCATAGGCCTAATAGGCTAAAGATAAATAAAAACGTTGAACATTTTCAACTGGACTTAGCCCAATTCTGGCCGTAAGTCCTCAAATTAAATTAACTGAGTATGACTGCTCTCTTAAATCAATTTACACCCGGTTCAAGGGTACATCTCCAAACTCCTCTGACATTTGTCGTTGTAATCCTTCAACGTCGTCAGAGAGGTGACGGGTCCCGACAACCACACATCAATATGGACTTAAGCGTCCTTAAACCAACTCATGGACTTAAGCGTCCTTAAACCAACCTATGGACTTAAGCGTCCTGAAACCAACTCATAGACTTAAGCGTCCTGAAACTCACGGACTTATGCGTCCTTAAACCAATGAACCCCCATGTCCCTAAACTGGAACATGGACCACTATGTCCCTAAACTGAAACAATAGAGCCTAAATGCTCTTTTGTCGGATCTAAACGATCCCGTTTAAGTTGATCTTAGCCTCAAATATGGCTAACGTATCCTTAAACCTTCAAACAGACTTTAGTCCCAAATTGGACTATAGATCCCCCAATCAACTTTGGTTCAAGGGTACATCTCTGAACTCCTCTGACACCTGTCGTTGTAATCCTTCAACGTCGTCAGAGAGGTGATGGGTCCCGATGGCCATACATGCAATGGACCACCATGTCCTTAAACTGGCAATGGACCACTATGTCCCTAAACTGGAACAATAGAGCCAATTGCTCTCTTGTCGGATCAAAATGATCCCGTTAAGTTGATCTTAGTCTGGAAATTAGGCTAACGTATCCTTAACAAAAGTTTAAGTCGATCTTAGCTTCAAATATGGCTAACGTATCCTTAAACCAAAACTCCAAACCCAAATCTAAGAAAATACGGATTTGGACTAATCCACGTCCTACGGGCGACGACATAAATTAGTCTCCATATACGATCCATGGGCAACCACAACAAAACAAACACCCACGACACGAAGTGAAATTCTGGAGAAGGAGAAAGTTGTTACCGCGATGCGGTAGCGTAATTAACTATAGGGGCTTGCGCCTGCAGGGAAGAGCATCCCCAATCAAAAACCCCTCAAGTGAGGGGTAATCTGACGAAGTCTGCTATATCGGCCGCATCCGTCTAAACCTCCGATGCACGGTGCCATAAATTAACTTGGCATCTTCGGAGAGGTGGACGGATAAAACCAAATAGCATCTGCCCCAAATCTCAGGCAAGACGAGCCTACGCGGTCGCGTCTCTGTGTTCGGAGAGGAACAATGCACACCACATATGTGGGTCGTGTGCATGAAATTGATGGATCTTCTTTCGTGTAGAGGCGACTTGCTTTGGTTCCCACTTTTGGGGATGCACTGCCATTTTACGACATGGACGGTCGACACTTGACGCGTCTTCGAGACGGAGTGTCCGTGGTAGACATTTCCCCGGTACGGAGTGATTTGATTCCCATTTTGTAGGAAGCCTGCACTGCCCTTTTTACGACATAGACGGTCGACACTTGACGCGTCTCCGAGACGGAGTGTCCGTGGTAGACGTTTTCCTGGCCCGGAGTGATTTGGTTCCCCTTTTGTGGGAAGCCTGCACTATCCTTTTTACGACATGGACGGTCGACACTTGACGCGTCTCCGAGGCGGAGTGTCCGTGGTAGACGTTTCCCTGGCCCGGAGTGATTTGATTCCCGCTTTGTGGGAAGCCTGCACTACCCTTTTTACGACATGGATGGTCGATACTACCCTTTTAGCGATGTGGACGGTCGGTTCTGCCCTTTTTATGACTTGGACAGTCAGTTCTGCCTTTTTAGCGACTTGGACGGTCGATACTGCCCTTTTTGCGACTTGGACGGTCGATGCTGCCCTTTTTGCGACTTAGACGGTCGGTTCTGCCCTTTTAGTGACTTGGACGGTTGGTGCTGCCTTTTTAACGACGTGGACGGTCGGTTCTGCCCTTTTAGCGACGTGGACAGTCGATACTGCCCTTTTTGGGACATGGACGGTCGGTTCTGCCCTTTTAGCGACGTGGACGGTTGATGCTGCCCTTTTTGCGACGTGGACGGTCGTTTCTGCCCTTTTAACGACGTGGACGGTCGATGCTGCCCTTTTTGCGACGTGGACGGTCGTTTCTGCACTTTTAACGACGTAGACGGTCGATACTACCCTCTGCCTTTTTAGCGACGTGGACGGTCGATGCTGGACTTTTAGCGACATGGACGATCGGTTCTGCCCTTTTAGCGACGTGGACGGTTGATGCTGCCCTTTTAGCGACGTGGACGGTCGGTGCTGCCCTTTTAGCGACGTGGATGGTCGATGCTGACCTTTTAGCGACATGGACGGTTGGTTCTGCCCTTTTAGCGACGTGGACGGTCGATGTTGCCCTTTTAGCGACGTGGACAGTCGATACTTGATTTGACTTGCTCTGCTTCTTTCAGCGTCAAGGATGAACTTGACTTGCTCCGCTTCTTACGGTGTCGAGATTGGATTTTGACTTGCTCCGCTTTCTGCGATGTCGGGGTTGAAGTTGACTTGTTGATTGTGATTTAGGTTGACATCAGCACCGCTACACTGGAATATGGTACCAGGAGCGAATCATTATTTGCCATGACAGGATTTGGGGATTTTGGTTTTGGTTTAGCATCAGCATCGCTTCACTAGAATATGGTACCAGGAGCGAATCATCATTTGCCGTGAGGGAATTTCCCTCGTTCCCAGTTTAACGACTTAGGGGTCATCTGTTCCCAGTTTAATGACTTTGAGGTCATCTGTTCCTAGTTTAAATACTTAGGGGTCTATTGGATTGGAGTTTGGAATTTTGGGGTTAGGGTAGGCATCAACATTGCTAACACTGAAGCACATATGCCAGGAGCAATTCATCATTTGCCTTTTCCTGTCAGGGAGCGATGGCTTAGGAGACAGGTTTAGGTCCCTATCACCTAAGGCTTTTCAATTTTATGAGCCGTAAGGGTCCCATAAAAACATTTTCTCGCTACGAGTCGAAAGGATTTTGTAGGTATACTTTCTCCTTAGGAGTCGTGGGGACTTCCAAGTGTGTTTTTCCTTTGTGAGTCGTAAGAATCCCACAAAAGTGTTTTCTTACGAGTCGTGAGGATCCCGTAAGTCTGTTCTCCTTATGTATCGTGAGAACACATGAGTGGCTCTTCCCAAATGGAGCATAATTCCAAAAGCGGAGACCGGCCGCTGGACTGGTGACTGCGGTGGGGCATGGGTATGATGAGAATTATTTGAGCCCGTGGATTGTATACGGTAGTCAATTTGGAGACCACTCGTAGGGCTGGAAGAATTTTAGGAAATTGGATTTTGGTCGGCGTCTGCATCGCTGCACTGGAATATGGTACCAGGATCGCCATTGGGACATTCAGAGATTTGAAATTTTGGTTGGCGTCTGCATCGCTGCACTAGAATATGGTACCAGGAGCGACTCATCATCCACCGTTAGCGGATTTTTTTTTATAGCGATTGCTCTATCATTTCAGTTTTTCTTATCGCGAAAGTCGCGATTGCCCTATCATTTCGGCTATTTATTCACGGTTGCCCTATCATTTCGGCTTTATTTTTCATTTTTATTTTACTCGCTGATTTTTATTGCGAGTTGCCCCATCATTTCAGCTTTTTTATTATTATTTTTTTGTTTTATTTACACATTTTTACATCTCCAGTTTAACGACTTAGAGGTCGATTATTCCCTCAGTTTAACAACGTGGTGGTCGGCTGTTCCCAGTTTAACTACTTGGTGGTCAACTGTTTCCAGTTTAACGACTTAGAGGTCAACTGTTTCCAGTTTAACGACTTAGAGGTCATCTGTTTCCAGTTTAACGACTTAGTGGTCATCTGTTTCCAGTTTAACGACGTGGTGGTCATCTGTTTCCAGTTTAACGACTTAGAGGTCATCTATTTCCAGTTTAACGACGTGGTGGTCATCTGTTTCCAGTTTAACGGCGCGGTGGTCATCTGTTTCCAGTTTAACGACTTAAAAGTCATCCGACGGGGAGCTTAGAGAAGATACCCGATTGAGCAGTTGTCAGGGACACCGTTGGAGCTTGCCCGAGATGCTTTATTACTTTGTCGGTGTCGATGGCCTTGCTTTCAGCTGGGGCCAAAGAAAGTCGTTCAAATATCGACTTGCGTACGAAGATTGCAGTCGAAAGTCGTTAACCCTGCAAATAGAAGCATGATTTCATTACAGGCAATCAATGTATATGTTGATTGAGTTCGCATGGATATTTAACCCGAAATATGGGAGGAGAGATTGGTTCTACCGGGCGTGCCAGAATCTGTAGGTTATTTTTCATCACCCCATTGAGATGGGAATACGCGCGTGCTTGTCAGGCGCATTACAGATTCCCCCTGCCTAGGGTAGGATAGGGTTTATTGATTGTGGGAATCCGAATCTCCGGCAGCCGCGGACTAAGCTGTCCTTAATTACCCCTCGTCTTTGGAGCGAGAGAATCTCCGATTGACGGGTTAAACTGATCATGCAAACTCAATGTGCAGCGTTGTGTTTTGAAGGAGTTTTGGATATATCGGGGTCCCCACAGAGTTTTTACGGGGGTTTCGCTACCAGGATAGCGGGCTGAGGGTCAAGGGGGCTAGCAGCCCCCTTGCGGGGTGCGGGGCAGCGCCCCGTTAGAAAAAATTTTTCCAACAAGGGACGTGTTTTGATATGGAGTGCATAAAAAATGGGGGGAGCGTCTTAAATACGCGTGAGTGGCACGTAGGCGCATGGTGCCCACGGGTCACGTACCTAGCTCGTGAGTGCTTGGCGCCCACTGGTCACGTGCGCAGCACGTAGGCGCTGGGCGCCAGCGGGTCACGTGCACAGCACGGGACCACGAGACGCCCGAGGGTCACGTGCGCTGTACGCGACCACTGGGCGCCCGTGGGTCACCTTGCACGCGATTGCGGGTTACGTACGCTGCACGCGATCGCGGGATGTGCGTGCATGTGAGTACTTTAGTGCCCGCGGGTCACGTGCGCGTACGTGGGAGCTTTAGTGCCCGGGGTCACGCGCGCTACACGCGACCTTTGGGCACTTTGGCGCCCGCGGGTCACGTGCACGGCACGCGACCACGGAAAACACCAGCGGGAAGAGGTTTAGCCCCTAGGTTAGGGAGTTGAACTCCCAATGGGTTTTGGAGTTGAACTCCTAACAGAAATTTAATTTATGGAGTTAAACTCCAACAGATCTAGAAATGAGTTAAACTCCTAGGAATCTTTGGCTCTTCTTTTGAGCCTTGGATCCTTCCAACTTGGGATTTTTGGAGATGGGTCTCCTTCTTCTTCCTCTCGGTTGGTCGGATCTTAGGGGAAAAAGAGAGTGAGATTCAAAATCTCCCTTTTCAGAGATTTGATAGGATATCTGAGCTCCCCTTTGTGGGTTTTGTGATGAAAAACTACTTCTTTTTGAGAAAGGAAGAGTTAAACTCTTGATTTAATTCAAAAGAGGAAGAGGGTTTTAGACCCTAGAGAAAGGTGAAGGAGGTACACAAACCCTAGTTTTTTTTGAGAGAATGAATTGTATGCTTTATTCATCATCATGTTGCCTTTTATAGGCTTACACATTTACATATAGCCCCTTGGGCTTTACAAAATGGCATGTTGCCCATCCCATGTCTCATGTGCTTATTTCTTTTGCATATGAGCAATGGGCTTTACAAAAATTTGGCTTTACAAAAATTGGGCTTTATGCTCATTTTGCTTACATTCATGCATAAAAAATTACATCAAAATTATTTATTACATGATTTTTTATTTGCATAAGGGAGGCTGGCCGCTTCATGTTCGGGCTCGACTCGGGCATGAGCCCGCTTGATCTGGGCTTAGGCCCACCTGGCTTGGGGTTGACCTTGACTTTGACTTGGTCAACCGGGGTGCAATTTTCGACCCCAACACCTCGGTGCCGGGAGCCGGGGGCCTCTTCCCCTGCAGCATTTCCAGGGGCATTCCCCTGTGCGTCATCCTCGAGAGGGTACTCATCCCAGAGCTTGCCGTCGGAGAACTCCGGCATCTGGGCTTTAACGGCGTCGAGGGCATCGTGCCAAATGACGACAGCAGTGTTAGTTATATGTATGCCCTAGAGGCCATTACTATACATAGGATGTATATTGTAGTGGATGCTGGGACATATATAGGGAGGACTTTCTTGCTCGACATGATAGTATGCTATCTGGTTACTCTTTACCTTAACGTGTATACTGATTGTCTCTCTGTTACATATTGGTAAAGCCCTTAGGATGTGTACTTGACTACCTGGACTATGATGCAGATCATACTAGTGGGGACATAGTAGTCCATAAGTACATCCTTCAAGGTCCCTAGTCGTGGGTGTATCGAAACGGGGCATCGATATACCAGAGTAGACTAGCGTATACCTTCTCGACCCATACAGATGGGCGATAGATGATCCTATATCCATTGGTGTTTGACATCAGAGATGATATACGGGTGCTCAGTGGAGACTGGGTACACTGGACGGACTCGCCGAGAACTCCCAGATGGTATTATACCTTACGTCAGATGGCAGTTCTCTGGTGACACTGGTACAGGTTAGTATGTAGACCCGAGATCGTCATAAAGTCTTGTGTGATTCCCACTGTGCTTTGATTTCTACCTTACCACGTCCAAGAGGGCGTGCAAAACGGTGGTTTTTGGGTACAGTCCCGAATCACATGGAGGCAATGAGCGATAGGAGGGGATTCGTCTCTCCCGATATAGGGAGTTGATGTTGCACTGTATTCGATTGGCTATAACCGAAAATCCCTGGCCAGGGTTGCTGAGATTTATTGATAAGTGTTACCAGTAGTTTCTCGAACTGTTATAGACCTCATATCGACACGACTTATCGAGCTATTGGGGTCTGACGTTTACCACCCCTAGGCGAGATATGCGACATATCAGACGAACAGACCGGATTGTACGGTAAGTGTTACTGGTTGGATTCACAGGAGTGTGAGCGGGCTTGCTCGTCGATCTTCTGATCGCTCAATACCCGGGTGGCCGTTACATTTAGCAGACCGCTTGCGGCTTGTGGGTGTTTGATATGATCATCACCTGCTGCCGGCGTATTGACGAGTCTTTAGAGTCCTACACAGAGGTTTCCTGGCTCAAGCGAAACGAAATAGGAGCGCATATGAGATATGTGCGGGACCGAGAATAATACCAGTATGTGATACTAGATTCTATTCTCGCGATTTGTATCATCGGCAGGTTATATGTGATATAGCCGGGTTACCGAATCAAGTGTTGATTCGATACATTGATACACTTGATATTAGTCGGTTATATGCGATATGACGGATCATTAAATCAAGTGTTGATTTAATGATTTGATGTATAATATATATTTGATATATTACTTTGCATTAACTAATATTGGTTCACTTTAAATGGATTTTCTCACTTGATGTGCACAAGTAGTATATGTGATATATTTTTGTGCACTAGATTGTATCATGTTTGATGATACATGCAAACTTGGGTGTGTATGATTAAACCATGGTTATGTTAATGGTTAGGGTTTTGATTTAATTATTTATTTATTTATTTATTCTTTTTGGAAAAGATGAAATGGTGGCTTTATTTTTCTTTCTTTGCTTGAAGCTTCTTGAAGCTTCAAAGCATCTTTGAAAGTCCGCCACTTTGTCTTCATCCTAAACCTAACCATTCACCTAACCTTAGTTTACTCTCTACACTTAACCAAGGTTGCATTATGATAACTTCACTTGATTTATCATTTGAATTATCATTCTTATCATATTCTTTATCTTCTTCTTCTTCTTCAAGAAGAAAGCTTGCTACCATTAATGGCAACATGAGAAAAAGAGTGAGAAATCCAATTCTAAAGTGAACCCACTTCCTATTTCTTCATCCTCTACCACTTGCCAAGTAGTATAGGGTGTTTTCTTCACAAGTTTCATGACTTGGTGAAGTTGGAGCTTGATTTTGAGTTGCCTCGACGTAAATCATCTTCGGCATCGAAGTCGACGACCTAGCCCGATCATTTTTTCGACGAAACCATCGCTAGAGTTCGGAATCCAATGATCGCAGCGAGGGGACATCTTCACAGAGCTAAGGAAGTGGAGGACCGGATATACAAAGGTTGTAGTCACTTCTCTTTTAGCAGTAAAGTTGTTTACTACTTATAGTTTCGCCTAAATTCTAGTTAACGATCCGTATTAGGGTTTGTAGGCACAAGAAAAAATTTGAATTTGGCATGGTTGATGCCTTGTGAGACCTCATTAGCGTGCCTAGGAACCCTACAGTGGTATCGGAGCCTAGCTAGAGCCTTAGGCGATGAGTAGACGAAGTTAGAAGTCCGTTCGAACTCGAAACCCTAACCGAAGACCCCTCTCTATACATTTTTTCAAAACTGGGTTTTTTCCGGATTAAAAATGCTTAAAAAATTCAGCAGGAAGTTCTAAGAATTACAGTGCAAAACGACAAAGTGATACGTCCAAAGCGCGGCGGAACCGCGGCAGAAGCCTGGCTTCTGCGGCGGTTCCGCCGCCATCTGATGTCGTCAGCCTTCAATTTTTGCACAGTAATTTGTTTCTTGAGGTGCTGAGTTTTCTGGGAATTTTTAATTTTCACTTAAGAGTTGAGTTTTCTGGGGTGTTTTGGTGCTTCGATGATTCGATCGGAAATTTCAAACTTTGTCTATGTGCATTTCCGGGTAATTTTAGAATATGTTAAAAAGTTCGACCAGATATAAATACCCACTTTTTCCCCTGCCGGGAAATTTCCAAGTGTTGGATCTTTCCGTAGTTTAATGATGTTCTAAGTAGTGCAAGTAACGCGATGGTCCCTCTAGAAGACAGCAAACCTTAACTCGATTATGTGACCGTCTTGAACTGCCCTTTGAACCTTAGGGTTTGGGGCAGTACGGCGTGCCACATGTGAGGCGTTGGCTTGACTCTTCTACGGCTGGACCGTTGGTACTGAGGCATGAAGTGAATGTTTTTAAACTTGTTTCATGTGTTGAGCTATTTCGGAAAAACTTGGGTGTTCGATTGTTCGATCGGAAAGTTTGACATTTTCTATTTATCCGGAATGTGATACAATAATTGGAATTCACTAGAAGTTATGAGATAACTGAATGAATGTTATAAATCTAGCGGTTTAGTCTCACTTGATCAGTTGCCACGGAATTTTGATGTGATCGAAAGTCCGTCGCAATCACGTAGCGTACGCGGATACTCGCCGGGTAAACTTAATAGACAGCCTCACTCCATAGCCCCGACCAAGTGACTGTAGGAGAACCCCGTCGCCGAAAGCATCCGTTCGGGTGCTCGCGGCAGCGGTGTTCCGCCTTGGTGCACTTCGTCGACGGTATCGGGGGTGCGACCGTCTATTGAAGTTTGCGACGAGCATTCGATCAGGATGTCGGGAATCTTGTTGAATTGCCCGACTTGGTATTGAAAAGTGTTTTCAATTTTGAGACTAAAATGCGGGGTTTATAATTGTTAGGCATGTAATGTCTAAGGAATTCATTTGATTAGGCATGCGATGTCTAAAGAGGTTGCGGATTCCAACTGTTATAGTTTTACACTTTCTTTTCTGCAACCGTAAGTGTAATATGTGATATCGCCGGTTTCGTTGCTATATGTCAACGACAATTGGGATGGGCATATTTACTTACGTTGATGACATGTGATGTTATGTGTTGCTGGATATGTCATATTGGATCGTCGTGTTCGAATAGCCGGGTTTTTTTTATGTGAGATGAGTGTTTTTTCATTTTCATTCATGTAAAAAACTTGTATGTAATATTCTTTTATTGGGGCACTTCCAGGTTGCGGATGTTGTCACCTTTTGTATATTATTTACTTTTCCGCACTAGGATAGACCCAAGGAGGAGAGTACAAGTAACCGGGTTCTGGAGTCCAGTGGGAGACCAACTCGAGGAGTCGAGTCCGGGTCTCCTAACTCTAGAATAGGTAGGGTTGCTTGCCGCTCTCGTAGGGGTCTAGGGGTGTGAGTTTGGCTATTCATCACGACCGTGGAATCTGTGTTTTATACTGGCTCGTATTGAAAACACGGACGTCCTAGCATATCCAATATTTCATAAGATTCTTCTGCTGCGATATCTGTGATGTGATCATTTGATATGTTCTGTGATAAATACTGTATATAGTATATATGATATATTATATAGACGTTACTTATGTTTTACACCCGCGCTAGCCCTGCCCCGCTTTGCCGTTAGTTACCTAACCTAACGGTGCACGAGGGGACATCGAGGCGAATGCGGATGGCATAAGTGTACGTCGTATTTATCTGTGATGTTTAGGTAACTTGAATGATGGGACTTCATTAATGTGATTAATGAAAGAAAATAAACCTAAGATGTTGTGGAATTGAATTTTCAAAAACAGGTAGCTACAGTTCTTGCTTTGCATCGCGGTGTTCCTTGTAGAACATCCTGCACCTTATTCGATAAGGAAAGGACCGAGATCCCTTCACTGGGAGTGACTCCTTTAGCAATAACTGGCAGATGCTGCAACCCTCGATTTGTCTTTTGATTGCTTCTATAGTTTCTGCTTTGCACAGTGATATATATGATATATCCTGCATCTCATTCGACGAGAAAAGGGCCGACGATCCCTTCACCGGGAGTGACCCCTTTAGCAAAACTAGAAAAGCCTAAAAAACACTCCATTTTAAAATCATTTGATTCTACAACGATATCAAGTTCATTACGCAATAGGTTTTCAGAAAAACCTGTCGTAGCCCTCCGTCATTTCAGATAAGTCCTGTTTAGTATTCGTGCTGCGTTTGTTGACCTTGTCAAGGCGCAGTGTGCGGTAGCTAACCAGTATTTATCTGCTTATGCATATGATGCAGATTGGGTTAGGGTAGTCGTACAGCCTTGTTGACCTTGTCAAGGGTCGTGCGGGTGGGTTTGATTCAATCAAGAAATGACGGGTTGAACTTGACTTACGGTCTATGGTTTGTTGACCTTGTCAAGGTCATAGATCGTTTGGGGTAAAATATTATCGGGAATTTCAAGTGTTGAAATTTGCAATGAGATTGCATACCTTCTATGAGATAGTTGGATGCCGATACCCACTGCGAGTAATTGTTACTCCTGGAAGAGTTTTACACATTACAATTAGCCGATCAAGTAGGTGTCTAGAAAGGTGTTAACGAGGTTACGCCTCTGGGAAAACGAGGTTTACATTAATTAGGTTCGTGCGAAAGCACGGGGGACCTCCCTCAAAGTACCGACACTGGCCTGGCTGAAAGATTGGCGAACTTGTAGCGTGTAATTAATCCCGGCTAGTCTTTCCTTTTAGGGTTTGAAGGAACATTTGATAAAAACAGTGGGAGCCATCCTGATTAGATAAAATAATAACCAATCTAATCTTGCAAGAGCGCACGCAGAGTGTTTTCTTCTCTCTCTCTCCAGGTAGCGACCATATCACGCCTTAATCAAGATAATAATACGGAATATTGACCGAACCCACTTGTTATACTGAGCTGGGGAACGTTGGTCCCGCTCCAGCTTATAATTGTTATAAGACAGAGCAGGAAATTGGGGATTACCAGAATTCCCGTGCCGCCCAAATGAAGAAAGTGCATATGATGCATCATCTTCGGGTGTGTTCGTTATAAAGAACTGTTTCTCTGTATCCTCTACGTCCTGGGTATTTGATACCGGATCAGGATCCCAGATATGTAATCTGTTACATAGGGCTACAGATAGGTAGAGAACTGAGAACGGGTGATAAGTTTCATGAGACAGAAATCGGGGCAAGTGTTGCAGCCAAGTCTGTTGGTCACTGTAACCCTGTATTACCAATACATTGATTCTGAACGAATATTATTAGATACCGAACCTGATATACAAAATCATATCACTCTCTTTATTTGTAAAGAAATGATAAAATTTTGTATTGTTGGATAATGTTTTGAACATTTCCTATAATCAAAAGTTGATCGGTTCAGGCACGTTATCTAAAAGTATTGATGTTCTAAATCAAACTACAGTTCTTAGTATACAGAACACACACAAGAGGAAGAGTTCAGAAATGAACGAATCCTTCTTGAGGTATTGTAGACTAGATTATATCAATGCGACCTGACTAGCTGAAGTTACATATAGATGCATATTTAAATCAGTTTGAATTTGCATCTTGTGAAACTTGCCAGTCATGTTACAAAGATAAGATGACCATAGCTCCGTTTACTGGAAACAGAGAAAGAGTTAGTGAACTCTTGGGATGATATATGTTGATGTATGAAGGTCCCCTGTCTACACATGCCAAGACCAGTTCTTTGTACTTCATTACATTCTCTGATGATCTCTCAAGATTCAGACATATGTTCCTGTTGAAACACAAGTCCGAACCTTTTGAGATATTCACGGAATATAAGTTAGAAGTAGAGAACCAAAATGAGGGTATAAGTATTATGTCCTTTGATGCGATCAGGGAGGAGAATACTTGAGCACGGAATTCCTGGACTATTCTAAAGGAGAATGAGATTCTCTCTCAGCATTACTCCTCAGTATACACCATAGCACGATGGTATATCGGGACGGAGCAATTGCACCCTATTCGATATGGTGCGCTCTATGATGAGTAATACTGAGTTACCTGTTTCCTTTTTGGGAGTAATGCACTTGAGAAGCTGCATACCTATTGAATTTGGTTCGAATCAGATCACAGCCTACCACTCCATATGAGATATGGTATGGGAAGAGCCCATGTCTTAAACTAGTTAAGATTTGGGGTTGACCGGCCTATGTCTAAAAGAAAAATCCGGACAAGCTCGAGGCAAGGTCTGTTTTGTAGAACTGGAAAGGTTCCAGCTATACAAACTACAGCAGATGATTTGGTAGAACCAAAGGATTCAGTAGATTCCAACGAACCTCAGCCTCTCCGCCGATCTGGTAGGGTTCCTCATCCGCCTGAGAGATACTTCGGTTTCTCTATGACAGTGGGAGCGAGGATTGCATCATGAGATGATAACCCAACTAGTTTCGAGCTGGCCATCAGGAGTGGGACTCTGTAAGAATGGCTGGATGCTTAGCGATCTGAGATGGAATCCTTATACACCAACAAAGTATGGACTTTGGTTGCTATATCTGAAGAGTTAAATCCCCATTAGGAGCAAGTAAATCTTGAGAAGATTACTTGGTGTACATGGAAAAGTTGATACTTTCAAAGCTAGACTTGTTAAAGGTTTTCATCATTGACCAGGCGTGGATAATGATGATACCTTTTTCCAGTGGCTATGCTTAAGTCCATCCAGATCCTACTTGCCACGGCTACATACTATGACTACGATATCTGGTTGGGTGCCATGACTGCTTTTCTAAATAATGTTTTAGAAGAGTGCGTCTATAAGTACACAGCCAGAGGGCCTCGTAGACAGTGGGAGCAGCGGAAACGTGTGCAAGATGTTTTATGTGATAAAGCAGGCATCGCGGAGTTGGAACATCTGTTTTGATGGATTAGTCAAAGAGTTTGACATCATCAAAATGGTAGATGAACCTTGTATAAACAAAAAGGTAGTAGGGAGTATGGTGATGATCCTCGTAGAGTACGTGGATGACATACTCTTGATAGGGAAGGGGTTTCCTATGCTACGCTCGGTCAATCTCCGCTCATCACAATGATTCTCCATATAGGATCAAAGTGATACCTCCTAAATCCTGGGTTTTGGATCTATGAGATAGATCTAATTGGATGTTAGGATTCTCACTAGTTGTAGTGAGATGGTATCAATCGATCCTGGGGAGAATCACTGGAAAGGTTCCAGGGTGATAAAGACGACTGAATGTCAGTCACAGGCATTGTCTTTACCCTCAGTAAAAGGACGGTATGTTGGAAGAGCTCCAAGCTAGATACCGTGGCATACTAGACGATAAAGGCTGGATATATCGCTACTTATGATACTACCAAAGAGAAAGTTTAGATGTATATTAGTTCATGAGATGAACTTCGTTCCTGCCATTGTGTGACAATGGAGTTGTGGCTTATGCTAAGGAACGCCCGTCCCATTAGTGATCCAGATATAATTCTAAGGCAGTATCACCTGATCATGGAGATGGCTGATCTCCAAGGTGATCGAGGTTAGGAGAGAAGACTCAGAGGATAACACGACGAATCCACTCACGAAGGCCTATTCCCAGAGAGAGACTTTTATGGGATGGTTGGGTATGAGATACTGCAACCACTGCTACAGATGGCCCTAGTGCAAGTGGGAGATTGTTAGTTATATGTATGCCCTAGAGGCCATTACTATACATAGGATGTATATTGTAGTGGATGCTGGGACATATATAGGGAGGACTTTCTTGCTCGACATGATAGTATGCTATCTGGTTACTCTTTACCTTAACGTGTATACTGATTGTCTCTCTGTTACATGTTGGTAAAGCCCTTAGGATGTGTACTTGACTACTTGGACTATGATGCAGATCATACTAGTGGGGACATAGTAATCCATAAGTACATCCTTCAAGGTCCCTAGTCATGGGTGTATCGAGACGGGGCATCGATATACCAGAGTAGACTAGCGTATACCTTCTCGACCCATACAGATGGGCGATGGATGATCCCATATCCATTGGTGTTTGACATCAGAGATGATATACGGGTGCTCAGTGGAGACTGGGTACACTGGACGGACTCGCCGAGAACTCCCAGATGGTATTATACCTTACGTCAGATGGCAGTTCTCTGGTGACACTGGTACAGGTTAGTCTGTAGACCCGAGATCGGCATAGAGTCTTGTGTGATTCCCACTGTGCTTTGATTTCCACTTTACCACGTCCAAGAGGGCGTGCAAAACGGTGGTTTTTGGGTACAGTCCCGAATCACATGGAGGCAATGAGCGATAGGAGGGGATTCGTCTCTCCCGGTATAGGGAGTTGATGTTGCGCTGTGTTCGATTGGCTATAACCGGAAATCCCTGGCCAGGGTTGCTGAGATTTATTGGTAAGTGTTACCAGTAGTTTCTCGAACTGTTATAGACCTCATATCGACACGACTTATCGAGCTATTGGGGTCTGACGTTTACCACCCCTAGGCGAGATATGCGACATATCAGACGAACAGACCGGACTGTACGGTAAGTGTTACTGGTTGGATTCACAGGAGTGTGAGCGGGCTTGCTCCTCGATCTTCTGATCGCTCAATACCCGGGTGGCCGTTACGTTTAGCAGACCGCTTGCGGCTTGTGGGTGTTTGATATGATCATCACCTGCTGCCGGCGTATTGACGAGTCTTTAGAGTCCTACACAGAGGTTTCCTGGCTCAAGCGAAACGAAATAGGAGCGCATATGAGATATGTGCGGGACCGAGAATAATACCAGTATGTGATACTGGATTCTATTCTCGCGATTTGTATCATCGGCAGGTTATATGTGATATAGCCGGATTACCGAATCAAGTGTTGATTCGATACATTGATACACTTGATATTAGTCGGTTATATGCGATATGACCGGATCATTAAATCAAGTGTTGATTTAATGATTTGATATATAATTATATATTTGATATATTACTTTGCATTAACTAATATTGGTTCACTTTAAATGGATTTTCTCACTTGATGTGCACAAGTAGTATATGTGATATATTTTTGTGCACTAGATTGTATCATGTTTGATGATACATGCAAACTTGGGTGTGTATGATTAAACCATGGTTATGTTAATGGTTAGGGTTTTGATTTAATTATTTATTTATTTATTTATTCTTTTTGGAAAAGATGAAATGGTGGCTTTATTTTTCTTTCTTTGCTTGAAGCTTCTTGAAGCTTCAAAGTATCTTTGAAAGTCCACCACTTTGTCTTCATCCTAAACCTAACCATTCACCTAACCTTAGTTTACTCTCTACACTTAACCAAGGTTGTATTATGATAACTTCACTTGATTTATCATTTGAA
Organism: Agapanthus africanus; assembly: GCA_030015575.1. Taxonomy (NCBI): domain Eukaryota; kingdom Viridiplantae; phylum Streptophyta; class Magnoliopsida; order Asparagales; family Amaryllidaceae; genus Agapanthus; species Agapanthus africanus. The sequence goes on along the minus strand of JASDDO010000006.1, from coordinate 342,739,972 downwards.
TTATCATTCTTATCATATTCTTTATCTTTTTCTTCTTCTTCTTCAAGAAGAAAGCTTGCTACCATTAATGGCAACATGAGAAAAAAGTGAGAAATCCAATTCTAAAGTGAACCCACTTCCTATTTCTTCATCCTCTACCACTTGCCAAGTAGTATAGGGTGTTTTCTTCACAAGTTTCATGACTTGGTGAAGTTGGAGCTTGATCTTGAGTTGCCTCGACGTAGATCATCTTTGGCATCGAAGTCGACGACCTAGCCCGATCATTTCTTCGACGAAACCATCGCTAGAGTCCGGGATCCAATGATCGCAGTGAAGGGACATCTTCACGGAGCTAAGTAAGTGGAGGACCGGATCTACAAAGGTTGTAGTCACTTCCCTTTTAGCAGTAAAGTTGTTTACTACTTGTAGTTTCGCCGAAATTCTAGTTAACGATCCGTATTAGGGTTTGTAGGCACAAGAAAAAATTTGAATTTGGCATGGTTGATGCCTTGTGAGACCTCATTAGCGTGCCTAGGAACCCTACAAGCGGCTCCAGCGAGGTCGGCATAGAACTGATCCGACTTCTTGTAGTTCTCCACCGTCTTCGACTCCCGAGCCTTCGCCGCCTCGTTCTCCCTCCGGAGGGTGTTCGCCGTCTTCTTCAGGATGGGGATGAGCACCTTAGAATCCTCCAACTAGGACTCGGCGGCCCGGGCGGCCTCCCGGCACTTGACGGTCTCCCGATTCGCAACCGCCGTCCGGTCTTCAAGGGCAGTGACCATCTCCCTCGCCACCTCCAGCTCCAGCCTTAAGCTCTCCTCCCGCGAGGAGAGCTTGCCCGTGGCCCGCATCGCCGGGACGATTTTCTCGTCCTCCATATTAACGATGAGGGCGACATGCTGAAGGACCTGAAGAAAAGAAAGAGGGTTAAAAAGGAAAGGGAGGCACCCGATCACGTGAACAAAAATGCTGAATGAAGAACCAAGTGGGGTGCGAACACTAACCTGCACGGCCTCTTGAGCTATGGCTGCTATTTGGGCCCGAAGGGTCCCCCGAGGGATTCTGCCATCGGCCGACCTCTCCATATCCGAGAGCAGGCTGTCGGTGACGGAAAGCCCTGAGGGAACCTCGAAGCGAACCTCCCCATCGTCCACGAGAATCGGGAAAGCCGGGGAGCGGGACGCCGTCCTATGAAACCTTTTGAGGAGCGACGCGGGAGAACCAGTCTTGACTCCCACCTCGGGAGCCAGGGGCTCTTGCTCCCGAGCACGCTTTTAGACCGGCGCGCGGCTGGACTCGGGGGCCCAAGGCGTGCTTGGACGCCTGTATGGAGCGGCCGCCGGCGGAGCCGGAGCTGACGACGGGCGAGAAGGGCCGGCGCCTCCGGCCTTCTTCCCCTTCTTCGTGTCAACCACTGCCGCCCGGAACTTGCCTAGGTCCATGGGTCCTGTATAAGACAAAAATACAAGGAATCAGCAATGCTAGGAAAAATGAAAGAATGCACAAGTCTAAACAGGTCTCCTAACTTACCCGCGTAATAAGCGAGGCTGAGCCCAGCCCAACTGAGGGCCTGCTCAGACAGCAATACATCAGCCCGAAGGAGGGGCTCCCACTTCGACACCGCCACCGCGTCGGGATCATTCGACCGACTCACTCATGAACAGCTAACCCCTTGCCACTGGGTTGGCACAGGCCAATCCTTACCCTCTGGCGGCGCAACAAAGAAAAACTTCTTCTTCCATTCGTGAATGGAAGAAGGTACCACGACGATCCCTGACCCGGCAGCATCCCCCCGTTGTTTTCTAAAGGTGATGTATACCCAGCTCGGCTCGTCCCTACGAGCGCTATGGTGGTTTTTGTAGCAAAGGGAAGAAACAAAAAGATTCAGGCTGAAAGGGATCGCACTCAATCTCAACCGGACCAGGAACCCAAGGAGGATCCTCCAAGAGTTCGGCACTAGCTGGTCCTAGGCTAACCCAAAACAATTCATCGCCGCACACACCTCGAGGGAGAAGGGCAGACGCATCCCGGCCCAAAAGGATTCCAGATACAAGGCAATCTCATTGCCCCGTACTTGGTCTGTCCTCTCTCCCTCCTCGGTCAGACGAAAAGAATAGCCGGGAGGAATGAGGAAACGAGTCCGGATGTTGGCAAGCTCATCCGCATGCCTCGGCGTGGATCGCACGCCAAGAACACCCGCGACCTGCGCTCTGGGGACCGCCCCCGTCATACGACCCCGAGGAGCATTACTAACCTTGACTCCCCGGGGGGGCTCCGACTCAGAGGAGGCAGAGGAAGAAGTAGAAGAAGAAGCTTCAGAAGACTCTCTAGACTCTACCCAGACTATATCTACAGACTCCTCGGAAGAAGACATCTAATCTGATCAAAGGGAGGTGTCCTCGGGAGATCAAACACAAGGAATTCGACCTGAGGAGGAGAGCGTCGAGCTAACACAACTAGGGACGAGGAACTTATCAAGAGGTATGAGTCCTGATAGGGATCCCATCTCTATTTATAGCTGCTGGCGTACGCATCCTACGGCTCCGATCGGCTCCCGCCAAAACAACGTTTCGCAACCAACGGTCGACAACGTTCCACCTGTCGCACTCATATTGGGCGCGTCCCTTCGAGCGCGGGAATGCCTGCGGCACGTCTCGCCAGTCAACCAGCGCCAGACACGTGGGTTGTCGCTTCGACGAACGTACACATGATCCGGCGCTTCCCTTTTAATGCGAGATCTCTCCCCTGATCCGCTGACGACATCAAGAAAATACTACTCTTTGTCCGGGAATGCGCGCCGATGATATTTTCAAGTGAGAGCTCACCCTGGGTGATCGGTCAGACCACTCTCGACCCGACCTAGGAATGGGTCGAGACGAGAGTGGGAGGCTAATGATGAGGCTCAATATCAGTGACTCTCCGGATGCTGACACGTTGCAGATGACGTGTCCCAGAACCTACTAGAAAGGATAGAGAACTTCAGTTGGGATCATACCTCGGGCCTCCAGCCCGAGGAGTCTCCCGACCTTCGGTGGCATTCCAGACCACCCCCGGCTCGCCTTCGAGCTATCACAGAACCAAGATGCCTCGGCTTCCCACTCGTTCCCAAACCTCCCGCCGAGCTCATCTTCCTCGATCTCACCGACTGACCCACAGCGCTGATCACAGGCGCCTCCGCCACGGCTCTGCGAATCTCGCCATGCGCGAGATATCCGCCGCCCACGATCCAGCGTCCCATGCTATCATGATCCCCCATTAACAAGCTTGTCCCGTCATTAATGCGGGATCCCGCCTATCACGCCGGAGCGATGCCAGGGGCGTAATGGCCGGCGTGAATCTCGCGCCCGCCTGCTTATTGATGCCGCTATATAAATCTCTCTCTCAGACGATTCAGGTAAGCCATTTTCAATATCCTAACGAATTGTATTCTTAATTTTTTGAAACTTGTGAATCTAACTCTTTATCATATCAAGTATCCATATCCTAACACATGCTACATATAGTTGGTGTGTGTGGGTGTTCAATATAAAATGTAAAGTAAAAAAGAATATTCTTCGGCCTTCGGGTAGATCTCAATATTCAATCAAAGGCCTTTTCTTCCCACAAGATGGGAGAAGAAATTCAACTTGATCTTTGTTTGCTTAATGAAAAGCAAAACCTCCAAAGGATGCATAAAGTGGGTAAAAACTTCGGTGGTGTCTTCCATACTGTAACACACCATGGGGCATTTACAATAGCAAGGGGATGATGAGATTACTTCTCATGCTTTCTATACTTAGATTTCATTGCTTGATACGATACAAAAGCCTCAAAGGTTTGTCTATTGTAATGAAGAGAGTGATAAAAGCATGTGGTCAGGCATTAACAGAAAGGAAAAGTAGAACCTTTGTTTAGTGGGGGCCGGATTATAAATTTTATAACACGACTTTAAGGATGTTAACTTGAGATCGATGCTTTTCACTAAATTAATAGTAAACACTGACGGTGGGGGTCGAAGAGTTATTAGAACTAAAAACTCTGAAAGTTTAGCAATCATACTGATATATTTAAATATTGTCGGTGTCTGATGATGCATGCCTGTATATAAAACTCTATTATGGAATCTTAATGGGATAAAGAGAACAATCAACAATGTGAGCATGAGGGAAGCATTTATAATACTGACAGCATATATAGAGATTGGGATAATGGAAGCCACATGTAGGGAGAAATTAAACAGTACAAACAGGCCATTCTCCTTCATTATTCTGTTAACAAACATGATCACATGCTTTAATTGAGGTGATGACATGAAGCATGTATACTGCAGAGAATGGGAGAAAGAGGATACATGTATACTCCAGATGTAAAGAGGTTCGTAGCCTAGGAAAGAGCATAATAGAAATTTTAAGCACCATGTTTGTTTTTTTTGGAAATCAAACCCCTTCAGGGATCGAGCTTGTGACCTCTCCATTGGAAAGAAAATTGGTACTAACTGAGCAAAGCACCAATGAATTTTGGTTCCTAGAGAAAGTAAGAGTACATTACAAAAGTTGAACTCTTCTGCATCTAGGGAACCACGAGGGGTTGTTGCCTGATATTATGACCATAAATTGCATAACTAATAATGTAATTTCCATATCATCATGTATTCACGGAGTTGATGTTCGATTTTGAGCAACAGGTAGAAGGTAAAAAAACTCCAATTAAAGTTTGATTTACGAATCATGTCCCGTAGAAATTATGCAGCTTAGGATTTAGATGAGAAATATCATAATTAAAGCAGCGAAGGACATCCTGTGGAACTTAAGAGACTGAGGCCATAATCAAGACAGCAATGCTGAAGAATTAAGCTGAATATGGTAAGGTCTGCAAAAGATGCAACATAAACAACTAAGACCAGCAGGCAAAACGAGAATATTGTAAATTCTTTTTTCTTTTCCCTTAACATTACCAGTAAAAAAAACTATGATCAAGATCTTATCCTATGATCATCTCATGATCTCTCAATCTCTAGGGGATTGCTCTCATGAATCTCATACAGTAGGAAATACCATATTACAGGATTTTGAATTCCATGTCTATAATGGTCTAATAGATAGAAGATAACGGCAGAAGAACAAAATCACATTCATCTCTATCAAAAGATTTTCCAGTTTCTATAAAAGTCCAATACAAATTCAAACTAATGGCCCTACTTGATTAGACCGTTATAATATTCGGCTTGCTTGCAACTCCTAACCTTAATTCCATTACTTCTTTGAAGAAGATATCTCTCAAGATTATATCCAAATATGTCACAATTTTTGAGTTTACCGGCCCTTATTAGATAGCCTATTTTGGGCTGTCAGCCTATCATGCTCCTAGAAGAAGTCTCACAAAACCAACCAGGTCACTTTAGTAACTTGGTAAGCATGAAGTCCAAGATTCAGCGGGCATTTGGTAATGATGTAGTTCACACGGGCCTAGGAGACCTTAAACGATCAACCATGAGTGTCCAGAGACTGCAATCAGATGATATCTGAATTTTCTATTCACTAGTGCATCCAACTATAATGACCGACTCTGGTCATGCCAATTTAACATATTGTTAGCAATGCAAGTTTTTAATCTTTTGCTCAGAATTCGAGATGTGGGTTGCTAAAGTTTAGAGATATTAGATTTATATAGATCAAAGATATTAGTGGATTAGGCAATGGATACAGGTAAAAGAATAGAATGGTTTTACTTTTGTAATCCAGGCCTGTTAATCGTGTGGAGTTGAGTTAGGATAATCGGAGTTTTATAAATTCATCTAAACTTAACTCCAAAAATCTTGTCTATGCCCTATTTGGCTTTCATTTTGGAGTTTTAAAAACTCTGATGATCTAAAATCCAAAATTACGATAAGTGGAGTTTAGAAAACTCTAATCCAACCTATGTTTTCCATACTCCAAAATATGTGAAGAGAACATCCATTTTGGCCCTGTTTGGGAATGGCGTTAAGTTTTCTAAACTAGAGGTTTCATAAAGTTAGCAAAACTGAACTCCAAAATGCTAACTTTGCGCTGTGTAGCATTCATTTTGGAGTTGAGATATAGTTATATCAACTCCAATATGGTTATTTAAACTCCATTTTCCTAAACATATCCTTATAACATAACTAGAGTTTATTTACAAATGGAGCTTGGGGCATGCAAACCATAGTTTGCATTATCTCTACCTCCACTTAAAAGTAAACTCCAGTTATCCTAACTCCATACCCAAACATGGCATTTGCAGTTTAGTTAACTCTAGAACAACATTTTGGAGTCTAGATAACCCGAAAGCCACACGCCCCCAATCCATTTAAGTTAAACTAGCGTATGCATACCCTCTACGGCTCTATCTCCACTTAGAAATAAACTCCGGTTTTCCTAATTCCACACCCGAACAAAAATCTAGCCCCTATGATTTTTTGACATTAAGCCCCAGTTTGGCATCCAAACCCCATGACACTAGGGTTTTGGAAACTGTAACCCCATCACCAAACGAGGCCTAAAACATATTTGCTTTTCACCTATCAAAAAAACCAAAACTGTGATAATTTACAATCCTTCACGATAAAATAAATAAATAAAAAGTACCATTTCGACAAAACTGTTGCAATTATATTGAATCTTCAACCAAATCGACACAGGATGAGCGCTTTCTAATTAAAAGATAATAGTAATAATAGCAGCAATGAGCTTAATAGCAAACCAAAATCACATTCACATAATTAATGATGATGATAATTAATATATCTGAATCTATCGGTAGACTGTGAATCCTCAATGTCATTACACGAATCGTCATGAAATTTCAATCCCCTTTTCAAATTACGCCCAAAAATTGAGAAGTTGAAGCTATGGTGATCCTTATAAGAAACCCTAGCTCTAGTTTAAATGCTAACATTCAATCGTTTTAACGATCGGAGCAGTTCCCTTGAAACCCTAATTTTATTTTGTTTTACGAATTTGTAAGGGGATAACGTTGTTGGCTCCGACGTAAGCTGCACATAAAATAAGCATGTGGTTATTGATTTAGCTGTTGAAGGGATGATAAGGTTGAGATTTGATTGGGCCAACCGCAGTTTACGGGCCGGGCTGTGTTTGGTCCTCAAGAAACCCATTACATGCTAGCGTGGGATTATAAAGGCTAGCTTCACCAATGAACGGTAGTTCAATTGGTATGTTGGTACGGGCACTTCCCCAAAAGAGCATGGGGTTCGAACCCAGGAAGGAGAAGTGGACATAAATTAACGCTTTCGGAGAAAATTTGTGGGTCCCCCGGTTGTGTGTTGTGTGCATGTGTGTGGTGTGAGCGGGTATGGTGTGTGTTGTGTGCATTGGTTAGGGTACGGGCCAGTGCCGAAAATAAATAAATAAATAAATAAAGGCCAGCTTTTAATCCATCTCAAATTTAACGATTTTTTGGGATGAATTGTCAAAAAGACCCCAGTCTGCTTCAAACTTGTGAATAAACTCCTGAGCTTTTTGCTCTTGTTAAAAAACCATGGGGCCAATCAAAACCCATGTATACCAGTTTTCTGTAATATCTAAGCAATTTTCTATAGTATCTAAGCAGTTGCATGTAATATCTAAGCAGTTGCTTGTAATATCGAAGCAGTTGAGAGAATAAAAGGCTTAAATGAAATATATCCCAAGGGTTCACAAAGATTTTGAATTGTAGGTCATTCCAAACAATTTCGAAAATTATAAGGGTTTTTAGACAACTTCCGAGCAGGTCGGAGGCTTTTTGACAATTTACCCCTTTTTTCCCAGCCATTGGTTTGGAAGGTTGGAATTATAAAGCCTAGCTTTTAATTACTTAAAAACATTCGTTTCTTTAAAAAAACATAATGGGAAAATTTCATAAAATATTCTAAATTCGAACGTCATTTTCTCTTAAGAAATAGATGTGTTGCAATTCAGGCAGAAAGAAAGGTTGTCGAGAATAAAACTGTCACTCAACATGCGATCTCTTTGGCATGAATTGTGTCGGCGCATAGAAGCCATTAAAAAAATTGTGTTATATGGAGCAGCCGAAGCGTTTTCGTCATAGCATAGCAATATCATAATAACTTTGTATAAGAACCAATAATATCTTAAGGTTCAAGGCCGAAGCGTAATAGGTATTACTACCTGGTCAAGTTATTAGCTATTTAACATTTACTGTAAAATAAAATTAGTTAGAAACTGAAGTTGTGACTCACCTGATAATATCCAACTTTAATGGTGCGCTTGGTAGGAGGTAATCTAGGGTGCAATCCTAGATTACCATAAAATATTACCATACTTGTTTACGTGTAAAAGATATTTTCGGGAATATATGAATACCATGGCAATCAAATAACTCAATTTCATGGTAATCCTATCCCCCGAAACATGTGTCTATCCTTGATTAGCATGAAATATTCCTGCCTAATATAAAATGAGCCATGACCATCCGCCGTTGGCCTCCCTCGCCACCGTCCGGCCCTGCTGCCCATAGTTGATCGTCCGCCAGCCGGCCGTTGGTAATCGCCGATCGTTCATTGGTTGGCCCGCCGTCAATTGCATGTTCGTCGCCGGCCGGCCGTAATTCGTCGTCGATCATCCACCATCGGCAGCTCGCCGGCCCGCCATCGATTGGACGTTCATCGCCGACCTCGCCGCTGTCTACTGGCCCTCTTTCTGCCTCACCGTCGGTCGATGGCCGAACATACATATATTACCAGGAATGATTAAAGTATACCAAGCATGTTAATATAAGATTCCTTGGAATTAGATGTCCAGTAATTCCATTTCCAAAATTTCAAGGATTCCGAGTAATCTCTCATTTCACGTACCAAGCGCAATCTAAATATACCTTTTGGTTCGTCCACGAACAAGATATTCAATGAATTTGCAAAAATTAATATTTATTCTAATATTTTTTCCCTCTCTTCATATGTTACAAGCCAATACAAACATCAAAGATTTTCACGAAATCCATTTTTTTCAAAATAAATAGTTTTTGAGAATTTAAAAAACCTGCAGCAAGGATGTCCTCATCCGGATGGATTGTACGGGACCTGTCAAAAAGATAATAAAAAAATAATTTGTCGATGAGGCCTTTATCTTTCATGAAAGCTTTGTTGAGATTTTTTTTGTTCTCCAAATAACTAGTAAATTTAATTTTTTTTACTGACTAAATCTTGGCGTTGTGAGATTGATCTGGGTACTGTTTCTCTTTCCCTCTATAAATCATTATTTTTTGGGAATTTTATTCCTTTTTTCCTACAAAGATGAAGCTTAGAACCCTAATAATATTGTAAAAGCTTTGTTTCCTACTTCAATTTTCCATCTAATCTAATTATGAGTTCAGCTTCTATTTGTTAGTGTTGATTTTTATTTGAGGGAACAATTTATAGAAATTTGTGGAGCTGGCTCGATCGGCGAGAGCTATGGTGAAGGAGATAGATTACTATGATATATTGGGTGTGAGTGTTGATGCTTCTGCTGCCGAGATAAAGAAGGCTTGTTACATTGACATGAATTATATTTTTTTGGATTTCCATACATTGAATGAGGAAACAAAACATTGAGATCGAAAAATCCGCTTTCATACTTCGATTGATTGATACACATGTTGATCTTCATGGCTTATAATCTAGAGGCACTTACACTTAAAAGTTCTTGTGATTTTTATACTCTATGACCTTTGCCGAACAGTTGCAAAACTGTAAAATGAAAAATATTATGGGCATCTTTGACCTCTAAATTCATGAGCATGGAGTGTGAAAATTACAAGCTTTATCTAAAATTTAGGACATGGAGACTATGGTGTGCCAAACACAGAGAGAGAGAGAGAGAGATGGCAAACACATGTTTAAGGACATGAAGATCAAGATTGCTGGTGTTGACCGTCCAAAAGATCGATGGATGGTCGACTTTTAGAGCCGCCATCTTAGGAACCTTTAGATGGTGATATCCTTTGTTCTCTATCTCTGGAGAGTATACATCGCCACCAAAAGAAATTTCCTACACTGACAGGACATATGGTGACACACTACTCGTGTATCCATGAGCATGCTTAGTATACTCTGCAACCTCATACATATACATGTACGGTATACACATACATATACATATACATATACATATACGGTATACACATACATACACATATGGTATACATATACACATATCCATATGCATACGTATGTTTATATATGTACGTATATGCATTAGGAATTCAATATTAATGTTTTTACGACTAATTTCATGTATACCATTGATGCTCATCTGCTCTACTACTTATTATTTACACCTGTTATTGAACCTCGTCACTATTGCTTGCTAAGTTTTATTCATGCGTTCACTGTATAATACAAGATTACAAGGGATTAGCGCTCTTCTTCTACTGTTACGTTCTTGACTTAGCTCACATGACATGCTATTTGATATTTCATTTGTTATGTAATCTTCAACCTTTACATCTTTAACTATTGCAGGTTAATCATATTGATTTACAAAACATTGTTTTTACAAATCAATGAATACTTATCACCATTTCTTTATATGAGTAATTATATGTTTATAAACACTATATTTGTAGGCAAGGCTGGTGCACCCAGATAAAAATCCTGGAGATCCTGAAGCTGCTAATAAATTCCAGGTATGCACCATCAGAATTGAGATTAACTTTAACATCACGAGATTCTTGTTTGAGACCATGCAATTTATTTGAGAAACACCACTGAAAATTGTAGTCAAATTTTACGTATTTACTTTTCGTCGGTAGAATACTAGGTTTCTCAATCCGTTGACTACATGGTGTTATTAACAATTAGGCAGAGAAGATCATTATTGTGAATGTGATAAAATCAATAAACACGGAATTCTGACCAAATGCCAAAAAAAAAAGTCCCTAAGGAAACAACCGATTACTTCTTTAAATTTACAAATATGTTTTGAAGTTGTTTTGGACACATTATTGGCAACTATCTTATGGGGCTTTATGCTACGGGGTTTTAGTTGTTGCTAAAGGAACATGTTTCTGAGTGTCCTAGTTTTTGCCATCAACACAATTAGTTTCTATCTTTTGATGCGCACTCTCTTCAATGTGAGAGATCAGGATCAGTTTGTTAAATTGATCATATGTCCATTGTTGGCTTGATGTTACGCATTAGCAAGGGCGGATTCACTGGTTGAATGACTCTATAGTTTGTCTTGATGTATTTCAACAATTAAACATTTTCTAACGTAAATTCTTTCAACCTGAACTCCCATAATGTTTTTGGGCTAAGTATTTAGTCATGGCGTCATGAGGGAAGCCATTGTTATTTTCCTGATTCTGTAGATTGATTCCTCTGTCTACTCAAAATCAGGGTCCAAATGTCTAGAGCAAGTGATATTAGGCAGGGCATGGAAGCAAGAGCTCAGTTATTGTTTCATTGTCCTCTAATGTTTCTTAACAACCCTTAATGCAGCAAACTATTGTACCTATTTTTCCAATTGAGCCAACAGCAAACTGTAGATTAGGCGCGAAAATTTGTGCGCGCCTTTTTCTGCTGGTAGCGTCTAATGCATGATTTCATACGTCCGTGTGCATTTAAGAATACATATGTATCGACGGACTTCTGTCGATTTTTTTTTGAAATGCGCAATTACCTAAGATCCATACACTGTCTTTTTTTTTTCACAAGAGACAAGAGAAGAGTACCTTTTTCGCCGATGATGCATATGACTGGAATTCTAAAAGCTGCCACCTATCTAATGAAGGTAGATGCCATTAGAGACAGCGAACGCCTTTTCGAGAACCGGCATTGATGAAGCAAGTGGAAAAACTAAATGCGTTGCATATATTCTGGATTAACCCCTCCTAGTAAATTACAAAGCATTCATCAATTGAAGAATATTGTCATAGCTGTGACTAGCTATGGAATTTGCCAGAAAGACAAAACAAAACATAGACAAATAATTACAAAAAACAAAACAGCAATGCATTCGTCCTGAATCCGTGAAAACTCATTCACAATTCCCTTCATTTATATACTTTATTTTCCGCCACTGTTGATAATCCTCGGTCCACTATATACATATTTATGTAGGCGGTTTTGCGCATAATTTATCCATGATGTATTGATTGGTTGAAGTATATACTGTCTGTTGGCATTGGTACAAACTTGATTATCATGTACTCACAAGATTATTATTCTTTATTGTCACTTGGTTTCCTTTTCTATTCTTAGGTACTAGGGGAGGCTTATCAGGTCTTAACTCTCAAGTGATCCTGGGAAACGTGAGTCATATGATAAGCTTGGAAAGGGAAGCCTTCTTCAGTAAGTTCACAAATCCAAATTGATATATAAACTTTTGGAATATATTTGGATAATCGATAATTGACGTCTTTATTATTAAAAACAAAAGAAGAAAAGAAATAAAAATAGTTAGCATGGTGGACACTGTCAAGTGTCAAGACTCTTTGCCCTAGAGTCATATGACACGTTCCTAGATAGTGAAAAAAGAAGGAAGTTGATGTGCACCTTCATTGTATTTGGTGAAGGCTTTTTATATTTCACTATGAGACAACAGGGTCTGCAGGGCCCAAAACTGCAGTGGTCTCTCACATGGATCAGTGGGGTTCAGGGATCTAACTGCAAAATAGTCAGTGGACCCCATTGGCCCATATGAGAGGGCACTGCAATTTGGGGCTCCAGGTCCCTGCAGACCCCGTTTCCTCTTTCGCTATACCGTGCTAAATAAAATTCTATAATTAACTTGATATGGCTTAAATAGTTATAGGTGGTTTATTCCAGATAATAGAGAAAAAAATAATGTTGTAATGATTTGATACTCCCATGTATCAGGGAAAATATGGTGGATCCTTCTGCTGTATTTGGTATGCTTTTTGGAAGTGAATATTTTGAAGATTATGTCGAGCAGTTGGCTTTAGCAAGCATGGCATCTGTAGAAATTGAGGAAGAATCACAAGACCCAGAAGTTGGAAGGCAAAAAGTTCAAGAGAAAATTAAGGTATATTTCGGTAAAATTATTATATAATAGTTAAATTCTTTTTCCCTTCTTACTCTAAAGATATTCATGCTCACTATGTGGAAACTATGTTTTTTCTGATTACAGGTGTTACAAAGAGAAAGGGAAGAGAAACTTATTGAAAAACTCGTTTGCATCCGTATGTTGTTGGAGAAAAAGATGGGTTTGTAAGATGGGCAAACAACGAGACGAAGCGTCCGTCGGAGGCAGGTAAATTTATTTTCTCTTATCACTGTAATCAAACTCTTAACTTATTACTGAAAACTTAAAACTATTCGAGCACTAGATGCACAATATGCATATGAGCATAAGCGCACAAGCTGAAGAAATTTATGCTGTGGTTTAGTAACCTCGTAACCATTCAAAGGGAGAGAAAAATCATGATTATCATCAAAAGTGCATCAAGTATTGTCAAAGTTTCCATTTGTTTATTTATGTGAGCTTACTTGCTCGTAATTCATATCGCTCTTTTTCTTATATTGTGCCTTGGAGATGAATGTAACAACAATGAATAGAATGCTTTCATCAATGCAGGGGGCTCTTTATCATTCTAAGACAGATTATTCATTAAGGATTTAAATTGCTCAAGTTCACAATGAAGTTCTGCCGCTTAGGACACAGCATTGCCCTCTACTTTCAGTATGGATATGAAATTTTACCAATATTCTATGAAATAAACATGAAAAGATGGAGTCGAACGAAGTGCAGTGCCACAGATAACTCGAATTTTTAGGGCCCGTGAAATGAAAATTTATCCACACAAAGAATGTTTTCTGAACGATCTTTTTTTGTGGTTCAGGTTCTTCGTGATAGCAGTGTAAGACTTAAAAGCATGATTAACTTATTTAATAATGTCATGAACACACAATACAAGAACTTACCTTCATCCATGATCGGATGTAGAATCTTTAATTCTCTTATTTGATGCTTTGATGCTTGCTTCTTGCCTACTTCATTATCTTAGAGTTTATCTTTGATAGAAAATAAACTAATCTAAAATTCATAAGGATTGAAATATGTAGGCAAAACCTCCTTTATATAACTCTTCTATTAAGGAGTTATGGAACTACCCAGTAGTTATAGAAACTATTTTATTTTATTCCCAAAACTTAGTTTAATAGGATATAGTGTCATTATATCTAATATTCTCCTACTTGACTCTAATCATCCTATTAAAAATTTAACATTGTTGCAACAATAATTTATGGCCAATTAAATAGTTGCACTTAACTGAGCAAATATTCTATCTTTTAGAATCTTCAAACATGTACATATAACTTTATAAGCAATTATTCAGAGTCCAATCTTTTATTACTTCAATTAACAATAATCACATGACTTAAATTTATTGTGCATACTTTATTAGTCATGTCTTTAACACTAATAACATCCAAATATATATCTAGACATAAAATATACATAAAGTTCACAACGAATGACAACATTAAATACTAATGAGTCTCATACTTTTTACATGACCCTTAAATGAAATGACTGGTATCGTTTTATTCAGAGGATCAGCAATCATAAACTCTGTTTTTATGTGTTTGAAAGCCACTGTGTGATCACGAACACGATCTTCAGTTTTAAAGAACTTTATATCGATGTATTTTGATCAACTCCCGCTTTTGTTGTTGTTAGTAAATGCAACCGCAGAGATATTGTCACAATAGATAAGTAATGGCTTTGATATGAGATCAACTACTTTAAGTTCTGTGACAAAATCCCTTAACCAGGATGCTTGTAAAGATGTCTCGTAGCAACTTGTAATTCTGCTTCCATTGTTGATGATGCAACTAAATTTTGCTTCACACTCCTCTAGAATACTGCACCTTCAGCAAGTACGAAAACATATCCTGAAGTATACTTTCTCGTATCCTCGCAACCGGCCCAATCCGAATCCGAATATCCAACCAACTCCAGATGATCAGAATGATTCTAAGTGAGCCTATACTCTTTAGTCCATTTTAGGTATCTCATTATCCTTTTGGCAGTTTTTCAGTGAGCCATCCCAGAATTATTTTGATAACTACCCTACATCCCTACTGCAAAAACAAGGTCTGGTCTTATGCAAACAACTGCATACATAAGACGTCCAACTGCATAAGTATATGGAATATTTTTCATATTTTTTATTTCCGAAACACTCTTTGGACATTGATCCAAATTAAATTTATCACCTTTCGAGATAGGTGTATCTTTAGGTGCGTAATCTTGCATTCAGAATCTATCCAAAACCTTTTGAATGTATGCATTTTGAGATAGTCCCAAGGTCCTGCGAGATCTATCTATGTGAATCTGTATATCAATAATATAAGAGGCTTCACTCATATTCTTCATCTTAAAGTTTTGCGATAGATGATTCTTAGTCTTATGTAATAACTCAATATCGTTACATACAAGTAAAATATCATCCACATACAGGACTAACAAAATAAACTTGCTCCCACTCACCTTGACATATATACATTCATCCACAACATTCTCAATAAAACCATATAAAAGAACAGTATTGTGAAATTTAATATGCCATTGACGTGAGGCCTGTTTAAGCCCGTATAGTGATTTCTTTAACTTGCAATATAACTGATTATTTTGCCGAAATGAAAACCTTTCAGGTTGTTTCATATATACATCCTCTTCAGGATATCCACTTAGAAAAGCCGTCTTCACATCCATTTGATATAATTCTAAATCCATATGAGCTATTAATACCATAATAATTCTCAATGAATGTTTAGTTGAAATTGGAGAAAATGTTTCATGGAAATCAATTCCTTTCTTTTGAGTAAACTCTTTAGCTACAAGTCTAGCCTTATCTCTCTTGATATTACCAGATGAGTCTCGTTTAATTTTGAAAACCCATTTACAACCAACAACCAAGACCCCTCTAGGTAACTCAACAAAATCCTATACTCGATTCTTTTCCATGGACTCCATTTCTTTTTTCATGGTATCATACAATAAACTAGAATTTTCTCTATTTATGGCTTGCGAAAATGATTTTGGATCATCTTTAGGTTCGATATCAATATTATATTCTTGAAGATGATATACAAAGAAGTCATTAGAAACTGCTGGTTTTCTTATCCTTGAAGATCTTCTAGGTCCAATTTGTTCATCCCAATTTTCTTGATTCTGGATAATAGGTTCCTAATAAACTGCCTCCTCATGAGGTGGTTCATCATGTTGCAGTTCATTCTGAATTGGTTGTTTCTCAACTAGATTAGGCAAGCCTTCTTAAATAGGTATAACCAATTTTGGAATAAATAATTCATTAATTATAGATGACGAACCAGGATCGTGTATTCCCTCAATTCTTATCTTGCAAGGAAATTCACTATAATCGGAATCCTCAAGAAACTTAGGATTTCTAGCTTCTACAATTTTTGGCATGTGCGATGGACAATAAAACCTATAACCTTTAGAATTTAATGCATACCCAAAAAAGAAGCCATTTTCTGTTCTTGGGTCAAGCTTCTTTATGTGAGGATTGTAAATGCTTGCCTTCACTTGACAACCCCATACATGCATATGATTTAGACTCGGTTTCCATCCTTTCCAAATCTCGAAAGGAATTTTTGGAACTATTTTAGACGGAACTCGATTAAGTATATACACCACTGTTTTAAGTGCTTCACTCCAAAGAGATGGTGGTAGATTAGTAGTACTAGTCATTCTTCTAACCATGTCCATTAATGTTCTATTCCTTCTTTTAGTCATACCATTTATTTGTGGTGTGCCCGGCATTGTATATTGGGCCACAATACCTTCATTTTTAAGGAATTGAACAAATAGACCAGGCATTTGTCCTTTTTCAGTGTACCTCCCATAGTACTCTCTACCCGTATCTGGTCTCATAATTTTTATCTTCTTGTCTTTTGTTTCTCTGCCTCATCTTTGTAAATTTTAAAAGTATCAAATGCTTTAGCCTTAACATTTAGGTGGTATAGATACATGAACCTAGAATGATCATCAATAAATGAAATAAAATATTTCTGACCATTTAGACAAGTGATCGGAGAAGGACCTCATATGCCTGTATGAATAATTTCAAGACATTATGTAATTCTCTTAGAATTTTTATTGGTATTGTTGGTTTGCTTTCCCTTTATGCAATCCATGCAAGTACCAAGATCAGTAAAATCTAAATGATTAAGAATCCCTTCATTTGCCGATCTCTTTATCCTGTTAACTAAAATATGACATAATCTCTTATGCCATAATTTAGAGGATTTTTCCTTAATTATACATCTTTTGTTGCCAACAGTTTCAACATTTAGTTGCCACATCCCGCTTCCCAAAAGAAAGTGAAGCGGTAACGTGGTATGGTCCGCAACCTAACTATATTGAAGGTGGTCTATTTCAATACAGTTATGTTAAGCGTATGAATATATATAACATGCAGGATATGTACCAAAACAAAATAATAAAAGCAGAAAACATTTATTTCCATTAACAGAACTTTATTACATCCCAAAAAAAACGAGTCAAATAAACTAAATAGTTTGATTACATTGACAAAAAGGAAAGCAAAACCATAAACATGTGGACAACTGATAAATAAAAGAGATATCCTAATACTCTTGAGTCAATTCCTCGTAGTCTTCATCAGTGGGCTCTATACTTCGATCCTCATTGCAATACTAGTCATCATCTAACGGATATTCCAGAGATAGAGAAAAGAGAAAAGGAAAGTCCGTCAGCGAGTTACACTCGGGTAGGATTGCCTCATAAGAAAATAAGAGTACAGAAAACAAGTGTATATAGGTAGGATGTGTATAAGGGTATGATGTATATGTGTATAAAGGTATGATATATGAGGTATCTACTACGTAATATGTTCGCACTAGTTCGTTAAACAAGGGTCCGGATACTCGTGATTATTCCATTGTGGCCACGGAACAACAACTGGAAAAGTGAAATGTACAGTTTCACTTCCCGGGATCATGATCGAGTAGTAAGGGAATCCGAGTTCTGCACATTCTTTCCTAATCAAACTACCCATCCCCGTTATTCAGTGTAAAGATTTTGACGTTGTAACAATCCTAAACTTTCTGTACAAAATTTTTGTAAAGTACAGAAAGGAGTACCTTAGCCTGAGCACAACTTAAAAGTATTTCTTGTTTAAGAACAGTAAGAAAGCACTTGTAGCTCATTGGTAAAACTTTACACTGCTGTGATGTAGCCTCTGTGCTCAAATCCCCCCAGCCATATATTGTTTTTAATGATTTTTCTTTTAAACTTTTTGGAAGCCCAAAAGTTCACACGTGCAATACACATAAAAATGAAAAGTATCAGAAATCAAACATGTGGAAAATACTATATGAACAGACCCCGACAAGTGGCAAGAATCCAAGCCACAACCATAGACAAGTGGCCGGCAAGATTGTCCATTGGGTCGGCGGCGCCGGGTCCCCATAGGGAATGCTCCCAAATTTTTCCCAACACCTCTTGGCCTTCCCCCCACTACTCCTCTTCTGTTTGATTTTCCTGCAAATTAACAGAGAATTAAAAATCACCATTAAA
This sequence comes from Agapanthus africanus, assembly GCA_030015575.1. NCBI lineage: Eukaryota > Viridiplantae > Streptophyta > Magnoliopsida > Asparagales > Amaryllidaceae > Agapanthus > Agapanthus africanus. The sequence continues at coordinate 342,721,466 of JASDDO010000006.1, read as the reverse complement.
CCAATATTTTAATGCATTTTTAATTCCCTAAACCCTAATTCTATCATATAAACACCACTCCATACCTAGCTCTCTCTATTATGAAATCTATCATCAAAACTCTTAAATTTTTCCAAGTCAAATTAGTTGTACAAGTGGAGTTAGCCCAAGGTCGTCTTCCGGCGACGACTCGGGACAAATCCGGCGACCCCGCAACTCCACGAAGCTCTCAAAACTTTCCCATACCTCTCCTATCTCTTTTCAAACTGTAAGTCTCCTCCCCTCCCCTCTCCTCTTTTCCTATTCTAAAAAGATCTCTTTTCAAAACTCGTCGGAAGTGGAGTTAATCCGACTTCCGATTTTAATTTTGTTAAAAACATAACTTATCTTAATAACGAAATACCCATATTGTTATAACTTATTTAGTAATCATAAACAAACATTTAGAGCAAGTTTCAATTCAAAATACAATGCTATGCAACTTTTATTTTACTTTTACGGTTAAATACCACAAACTTTCTATTCGACATCTTTCATCATATTTGCTCATATTGCGTTTAGAAAATCATGAGGTAATGACCTACCTCATCACAACACTCATCATTGCATAGCACAATGGATTTTGGAACAATATTTTGTGGCATAAATACAATTTTACAATAAAATACCTTAAACTAATAAAACCGTATTCTTTAAAATTATTTTAATTAAATTCCTTGCAATTAAGCTTCTACAACCCATTTTGGGAAACCCGATTTAGATGATGCGGGTTATCGCACATTCTCAGTACTAGTAGAGCGAGATGCAGACCTCCTCACGGAGCATCCGATCTCGATAGAATTTTTAATACAATTTTTAAGAATAATGTGATTTTCTATTTAATAAATAAATTCTATTTTTAATAATTATATATATATATATATATTATCAAAATATCTATTTTAAATATATATAATAAATTATGTTTTCTAAACAAAGGAATCACAAATTTCATGAATATACCATCATAAATCCATATTATTCCAATTTACACTAAAATACCATATACTATTCAATCTAGATTTATAATCATTAGATTACTTCACTTTTAAAAATTACATCCATGAAAACCCTAAATACGACTAATAAATACTTAAGGTTTATTTTGAAATTATATCAAAACCATTTTTCATAAAATCCCCTACAGTTTATTAATTTAGAATAAGGACCCTAGTAAATATAGGTTTAAGCGGGACCAATTCTCTTGAGCCTCAGCGAGCCGAAGAAAGTGAGTGCTTGCCTATTTAAGGTAGGAAACTAAAACAGGGTTATCAATGGTAATTGGCTTGGAAAAAGTCACAAATCCCGCCGTCCATGTGCAGCAGTTACCAATAACTCCAAAACCTAATTCAGGAATCAAATTCTGTTTAAGTGTCTGACTCAGACAGAGTCTTAGTCTAATCTGAATACAATTCCAATCTACATACAATCTAAATATAACTCCAATACAACATGAATCCATATACTGGAACTTGAAACAATAATACCAGAATGCTATACAATATCAGAATGACTTGAACTGACCGAACCATGGATATATATTGACTTGATTACATGACTATCTGTTTACATCCTTATCCATTTACATGAGCAATTGATATCATAGTTTTGGCAAGTCTTATATCTATAAAACAACACAATAAACATTACGGGTTTTTTTAATGGGGTAGATTGGTACGGAATGTGTTAAAAGTGGCACGATGATGGTCACTTTAATACACTTAACATGAATATCCGTTGCTGTTGTTCCGTGGCTTAACGGTTCCTTGTGCTCCGTATACCTTAGTCCACGGAATAGTTGGACTCCTCTCGTATACACTGGTATATTCTGTACCAAACTACAAACAATTACGTTAGTATAACAAACATACATTATACAGTTATACTCTCTCTTATCTGTTTATTTTATTTCTATCTCTTTGGGACTTACCGAGCAATTGTTCGCTGACGACATTCCATCTATTCTTTCTTTGGAATGTTGTCAGGAGAACTCGACTCTTTGGAGATCGAGCCCAGCTCAGAAGACTTGGAGCAGTTCATCGAGGATTCCCGAGCTCTAGTCACTTATATATACTTTTACTTTCAGTTCATGCCATTGTTTAGGCATTGCTTTTCACATTGTATTTACTTTTTAGCTGTATTGTAAAGAATCTTTAATAAATAAAAAGTTGTTATTCATTTACATCGCATGTCTTTCTTGTGTATATTTATATTATATTTCTTATTTACACTTAATGCGTTTACTTCTGAGTGAATACATCGCGGGCCTCGTCACGTCTTTTTATCCGTACACTGGGAAACGGGACGAGATATGTTTTGTTGGCGGCCCATGCAGGTCAGTTCTGCATGAAGTCATACCGTGCAGGGTCCATTCTGCATGGAAACATAAGCAATATATCACAAGAATCAGTAACTAAAACATTCTTTACATTTCCTATTCCTTGAATCTATCCTAACCCTATATTTCTTTCAAGGTTATGGATTCCCCGAACAATACGAGCACGAACGCCAATGGCAACACCACACCACCTCCTCTACCACTTACACCTACCGTAGCAGCTCCTATCAACGAGTAGATAGTATTTCTTGAGGCAATTAAGAGCCTCTTAGAGGGACAGCAGTAGCAGACTGCTATACTTCTACACCGTCCAGAATCTGAGGCACCTGGAGTGAAACAATTCCGGAAACTGCACCCTAAACAATTCTCTAGGAAAGAGAGCCCTTTGGAAGCAGAGGAATGGGCTCAGTCGATCGAAGATGATCTGGCAGCAGTACAAGTGCCAGATATCGCTTGGGTAAGAGTTGCAAACTTGCAACTAACTGACAATACCAGGGTATGGTGGAAGGTGAAAGAAAGACATCTCGCCCAGCCGATCGAATGGAGGATTTTTCGCGAGATGTTCGACGCGGAATATTTTCCCGAGACTGTCCAATTTGATATGGGGCAACAATTCATTCACCTACAACAAGACTCTATGTGGAGCAAATCTGTGGATGAATATGATGCCGAGTTCATTATGTTGAGCAGGTTCGCGGCATATCTCATACCGACTGCTGAGATCATGGCCAGAAGATTTCAGCAAGGGTTGGATCATGAGATCCAAGCTGCATTAGGTACAGGGGATTTCCCAACCCATGACCTAGCTCTGAAGGCTGCCCGAAGATATGCGGCAGTGGTGAAGAAGAAAGGTAGATATCAATCTGCCGGTATGAAGCGCCCTGCTACTCAGATAGCGGGAAGAGCCTCTTTCAGGCCACCGTTTGTATCCAGGGGATTGGAAGTAACATTTAACCGGTCAAGTCCAGACTTTTGCTACTACTGCAAGAGGGGTGGACACTTGTTGAAGGACTGCAGCCGCGCAAACGGTCTATACTTAGTTTGTGGTGCATCCACTCATGATATTAGGACATGTCCTCATAGACACAACCCAGTTCCAGTACACATCAACTATCCGCAGCGGCCAACTATTCAGGCACCTGCATCTCGTCTTGCTCTCCCAACTCCACCTCCACGTGGAGCTCATGCACAGCCTACTTGCCAATTCTATCAGGCACTGAGGAACATGCCTCGAGGGCAGAGGAACATGCCCCAAGGATAGAGGAATGTGCCTCCAGCTAGGAGGAACGTACCCCGGCATCAGGCTTACACATTAGCGGCAGTAGAAGCTAAAGATATAGACCAAGATAACATTGGTAATTCCCTTCAATCTTTTCAAACCCTTGTATCATCACGTTACTTTTCATGCACTACCAGTATTTCTTTCATCACCACTATCACCAAATTTTTCTTGAATCTGTTATAACCTCCTTCTACAAATTTCGAGGACGAAATTTTTATAAGGAGGGTAAAATGTAACAACCCTAAACTTTTTGTACAAAATTTTTGTAAAGTACAGAAAGGAGTATCTTAGCCTGAGCCTAACTTAAAAGTATTTCTTGTTTAAGAACAGTAAGAAAGTATCTGTAACTCATTGGTAAAGCCTTGCACTGCTGTGACGTAGCCCCTGTGTTCAAATCCTCCCAGCCACATATTATTTTTAATGATTTTTCATTTAAACTTTTTGGAAGCCCAAAAGTTCACACGTACAATACACGTAAAAATGAAAAGTCTCAGAAATCAAACATGTGGAAAATACTATATGAACAGACCCCGACACGTGGCAAGAATCCAAGCCACAACCCTAGACAAGTGGCCGGCGAGATTGCCCATTGGGTCGGCGGCGTCGGGCCTCCCGTAGGGAATGCTCCCAAAGTTTCCTCAACACCTCTTGGCCTTCCCCCCCACTACTCCTCTTTTGTTTGTTTTTCCTGCAAATTAACAGAGAATTAAAAATCACTATTAAACCAATATTTTAATGCATTGTTAATTCTCATTTTTAATTCCCTAAACCCTAATTCTATCCTATAAATACCACCCCATACCTAGCCCTCTCTATTATGAAATCTATCATCAAAACTTTCAAATTTTTCCAAGTCAAATTAGTTGTACAAGTGGAGTTAGCCTAAGGTCATCTTCTGGCAACGACTCGGGACAAATCCGGTGACCCCACGACTCCATGAAACTCTCAAACCTTTCCCATACCTCCCCTCTCTCTTTTCAAACTGTAAGTCCCCTCCCCTCTCCTCTCCTCTTTTCCTATTCTAAAAAGATTACGGTGTGAAAGTTCTTACCAGCAGCAAGCGCGTATGAAGAGTAATGGATCAGATTCGTGGACGTTCTTATGAAGAAACCCTTATGATACTGGAACTCTCTTTTCAAAACTCGTCGGAAGTGGAGTTAATCCAACTTCCGATTTTAATTTTGTTAAAAACATAACTTATCTTAATAACCAAACACCTATATTGTTACAACTTGTTTAGTAATCATAAACAAACATTTAGAGTAAGTTTCAATTCAAAATACAATACTATGCAACTTTTATTTCACTTTTACGGTTAAATACCACAAACTTTCTATTCGACATCTTCTATCATATTTGCTCATATTACCCTTAGAAAACTCTCAAGGTAATGATCTATCTCATCACAACACTCATCATGATATAGCACGATGGCTTTTGGAACAATATTTTGTGAGATAAATACAATTTTACAATAAAATACCTTAAACTAATAAAACCGTATTATTTAATATTGTTTTAATTAAATTCCTTGCAATTAAGCCACTACAACCCATTTTGGGAAACCCGATTTGGATGGTGCGGGTTATCGCACATCCTCAGTACTAGCAGTGCGAGATACAGACCTCCTACGGAGCATCCGATCTCAATAGAATTTTTAATACAATTTTTAAGAATAATGTGATTTTCTATTTAACAAATAAATTCTATTTTTAATAATTATTGTAACGACCCCAATATTCCTATAATTTAGTATTATTTTTCTTAATAAAATACTGTATTTATTTGTTTGGGGTATTTTTCGCATATTTTGTTTTCTATTAAATATATTATTTATTTATAACTATTTTATCCCTCCATTTATTTTACCTATTATTTTTCTCGCCCCAAATTTCTTTCCCTTATATTTAAATTTTTAATTTATCATTCTCTTATAAATCTTAATCCCAAAATCAAGTCTCCTTACCCAAATCAAATAAGTCATTTCAAATAAAAATCAAAATCCAAACACAATCCATGCATAGCCCAGGCCCATCTATATTCTAATTTAAAATAAACCCAAACCCAAACCCAAACCCAGCCAAACCCTTCCAATACCAAAATCTATCCCAACTGTTCAATTCCTTCTTCTTATTTAACTCCTTTTTTTAATAAAAAAAATCCGCATTTATTCCTATTAAACAAAACCTTAACCTATATTATTAAATTTATTTTCTTCCTATGGGTTTTTCAAACCCATCACCTTCTCTCCTTCACTCTCCTTTATCTCTTCTCTTCCATTTAAATTAAAATGTGGACCCCTTCCCTCTTCACCTCCTCTCACCGCCTGCGCCATCTTGAACCACCGCCTCCATCGTCGATCCTAACGGGTGATGACGGGGCCCATTGGCGAATGCGGATGGTATATATGTACATCATATTTTCGTTCTTTTCTGGTGTGATTAATTGATGGGACTGCGTTGATTCTGATCAATGCAAGGAAAACAGACCTATACGATGTTGTTGGAACAATTTTCAAAAGCTATTATTACAAGTGTGTTTTCTTTTGTTTTGCACAGAGATATTCGGTTATGAATATTCAACACCTCATTCGACGAGGCAAGGGCCTAGATCCCTTCATCGGGAGTGACCCCTTGGGCAGAAGTTTGCGTTAGGGTAATAACTTCACTATAGTCAATTATTTTTTTCCTTTGCATCGAGATATTCGGTTGGGAATATCCTGTACCTCATTCCACGAGGAAAGAGCCGAGATCCCTTCACCGGGAATGACCTCTTTAACAAAAGTTTTCGTCATTATATATTTGTAAAGCTATCCGGTTCCTTCAATGATATCAAGTTCATTACGTTAAAGGTTTTTCACCAAAAATCATTCGTAGCCCTCTGTCATTTCAGACGGGTAGCACCTAGTATTCATGCTATGTTTGTTGGCCTTCGTCACGGCATAGTGTATGGGAACTGTTTGTTACTTTTCTGCTGCATGGATAGATGCATTGGTTTGGGACAGTCGTACTACTTTGTTGGCCTTCGTCAAGGATATGTACGGGTGGGTTCAAATTAACCTGGATAATGACGGGTAGAACTTGACATGTGACTTATGATTTGTGGGCCTTCGTCAAGGTCATAAGAGCACGGGGTAAAAATCATATCGGGAGTTTCAAACATACATGAAACTTGCCAGGCATGCGCATACCTTCTGGAGTATGATAACTTGAGTGGATTCCATCAGGTTATCATACGATGATAGTTGGATTTCGATTCCCACTGATTAGTTGGTTTACTCCTCGGGTGATTTTAGATGATCCCGACTAATTCTTCTTTCAGGTTTGGAGGAGAATTTGAGGATACAGTGGGAGACATCCTGATTAGATAAAGTGATTAACCATTTTGATCTAGATTAGAGTGCACGCTAAGTGTTTCTTTTCTCTCTCTCTTTGGCAGCGACCATGGCCCAACCTTAGACTAGAACTCATAAACCAAGTTAACCGAACCTTTTTAAAACACAATGGCTTTTGGATTGTCAGAGTTGCATATTTCGTTGCCACTCCTACTTTTACCCTTTGCTTTTCTCCAGAACATTTTGTATCACTACAAAGGTCCACATTTATTGGATATGACTATCGTATAGTTATATACGAACTCGAAGAAACTTGTTTCAGATTCAAGAATAGTTTCCGGTTCTGGAGAAAATGAATAGGACTATTCAGTTGTCTTTTCCTTTTACCTCCACTTAGGTTGTGAGGGCTTCTAGGATTAGGAGAGGGCACACCTATTGCGGTTATTGGATAGTCTTCTTCCAAACCATAGGCAGGTGCCGAAAGGTGGGGAAAGAAGAAAACTAGTTAGCCTAAGTATGGTGTACAGAAGATAATAAGTAAAGACAAATAAAGGGATTAGAAAGAGGGCAAAGTAAATTGCGACTGCTATCATTCATGACGAAACCGCGTATATCATCGCTACTCCTACTTCACCTTTGAATTTCTCCAGAACATCGCATATCACTACGAAGATCTGCATTTATTGGATAATCCATCGTATATTTACATACGAACTCGAAGAAACTTGTTCCAATTCGAGAATGGATTTTGGTTCAGAAGAAATAGAATAAGGATTATTCAGTTGTTTTTTATCTTTGCCTTCTCTCAGATTGCGAAGGCCCCTAGGATTAGGAGAGTACACCTATTACGCTTATTGGATAGTATTCTTCCAAACCATAGGCTGGTGCCGAACGGTAGGGAAGGAAGAAAACCATTTAACCTAAGGGTGGTGTATAGAAGGTAATGAGTAAAGACAAATAAAAGGATTTGGAGAGATGGCAAGGAAATATACAGTCACAGTCATGAATCTGGATAATGGAAGAGGCATTACTAGGAATACCCGGCTACCCCTTCGAAACATTTTCATATTTCAGTTTCACTGTGCGTTGTTAATTGAAAACTGATTTCCCAATTAGATCTTACTTCACGGTATGTATTTACCACGTTTGATTCTCACATCTGTATGGTTTTACAGATGATGAGTGGGAGTAAGTTATTAAGAATTAGGTGATTATATTCTCTTTATATCGGAAATCGTTGTAATTGGTGATATTTGAGAAAATCACCTGGGGTTTTGCCTGACGGCAAATATTTGGTTTTGAATATCCGTTGTTATGCACCAATTTCAAACTGATATATCTGTACGTTTATTTTATAAAGTGAGATATAACCTTTTGAAATTATGTCCATGACATTTACCTATATCAGTTAATGATTGGGTAAGGAGCATTAAACAGCGGTGTAATTCTTCTTAACCATAGTACAGTTTTCAACTTACAATGCATAGGGTTTGAGTTATTCAACTCAGGAGACTTATACAAAATATTGTATGTTGTCCAGCGTCCATTAGGACAAAGGAGTTGGTGCTCGTACTATATTCTGTTTACTTGTGACTTCTCCAGTTTTAGACAAGTATTTCGTAGAAATACAAGGTCTAAGTTTTGAGAAGTTATAGGTACAAGAATAAACTAGAGAACCATGTGTTGCAAGTATCAGGATTCTTCAAGGTGATCGAAAATGTAGATACTTGTGTATGGTATTCAGTTGATAGTAATGGTTTTGAGAACTTGCTTCTATTTCAAGTTACTCATATTTGGATGCACTCATAGTTGAGTAATGCTGATCGGCTTCTCTCTATTTAATTGACATGCATTGGAAACAGCTGCATGATTTGAATCTGGTTCCAATTAAATTAGTGCCTCTGTTTCTATATTGTATATAGAATGGTTCATATCTTAACGATGTTAAGGTATATGGAGTTGTCCGGTTTATGCTTAAAACCAGACTCTGGATAATTCAAGGCATGTTTCTGTAATGGCAGTTTGTGGGTTATCCCGGGCTATGACGAGGATTAACTTTCTACCATCTGGAAGATCAATAGTGATATTGTTCTTGACTCGCCACAGTTTTAGCAAAATGAATTTTTTCAGAGAACAGTAGTGAGAGTATGGTAGAACTGAAAGTGATTCCAGTACCACAAACGATTACTGAAAATTTAATAGAACCTAAAAATTCAATCCATTAGCCACTCCGCAGATATGGTGGGTAACCTCAGACGCCCGAGAGGTACTTCGGTATGCTCAAAGACGGTGACAGGGAGGTTCTTATTTACCCAGACTTGCCATATTGCTGTTCTAGACTATGAGATCCTGCAGGAGGATGAGTATAGCGTCATTCTAAACCCGCTTTAGAAGTGCACATGTATATGACTCTGCCAGAGGGTTGTTATAGTCAGTGGGAGCAATGGAAGCACAATGGACAAGTAGCTTGTGTCTATTTATAGACTAAAGCAAGTATAGCGGAGATAGATCATCTATTTTTGATGTGGCAGTCATAGGCTTTGACTTCATTAGAATACAAGATGGGTCTGTTAAGAAGGTAGTAGGGTGTGATGTCCTGCTATTTGGATGACATGCACTTTATAGAAAGTAAAATTCCTATACTACGATCGGTTATACTGTGGTTGTCACATAGTGGTTTCTCTATATAGGATATGTATATTATATCAGGCATTCTGGTTACTAGATTTATGGTTTTAGATCTAGATTTGGGTAGTTTCCCAATCTGGGTATTTTGACACTATTCTAAAGGTGTTTTAGAATGGACGACTCCTGGCATGGTGGTGTACCTGCAGCTGATAGAGTCACCCTCTCTAAAGGTGTCTTACAGACTAAAGGGGAGAGAGATGTGCATGATTGGCATACCACTTGCTTAGGCAATTGAGTCAATCATGAGATGTCACGACCCGAAATATTAGCTCGTGACCAGCACTTGAATCACGCAACGTCTAAAGGCGTAACGTAATTCAAGTAAGCTGAAACCCAGAAATCTAAACCCTTTTAAGAAAATAAAGGAGGTGAAGTTTTGAAATAAAGGTATAATGAAATCAAGTTTTCTTAATGCATAGAACAGGAACATAAAAATGTAAGTGAAATTTACTAGTTTGAAAACGTGTTTCGTCTTAAAAAAATTTAGACAGCACCTCCTTTGTATATTTTGACCCAAAACCACAAATACATAACAAGAATAATGACATCCCCAAGCGGGAGCTAGCTCTTCGCCAATGTTCCCCTCCGAATCACGGCGCGACATAGAGACGTCTTGCCTGAGATTCGGGGCAGATGCTATTTGGTTTTATCCGTCCACCTCTCCGAAGATGCCAAGTTGATTTATGGCACCGTGTATCGAAAGTTTAGACGGATGCGGCCGATGTAGCAGACTTCGTCAGATTCCCCCTCGCTTGAAGGGTTTTTGATTGTGGGGACGCTCTTCCCTGCAGGCGCAAGCCCCTGCAGTTAATTACGCTACCGCATCGCGGTAACAACTTTCTCCTTCTCCAGATGTTCACTTCGTGTCGTGGGTGTTTGTTTTGTTTGTGGTTGCCCGTGGATTGTATACGGAGACTAATTTGTGTCGTCGCCCGTAGGACGTGGATTAGTCCAAATCCGTATTTTTTTAGATTTGGGTTTGGGGTTTTGGTTTAAGGATACGTTAGCCATATTTGAGGCTAAGATCAACTTAAACGTTAGTTAAGAATACGTTAGTCTAATTTGAGATTAAGATCAACTTAACGGGATCGTTTAGATCCGACAAGAGAGCATTTGGGGGCTTAATTTCCAGTTTAAGGACATGGTGGTCCATTGCCAGCTTAGGGACATGGTGGTCCATTTCCAGTTTAGGGACATGGTGGTCCGTTGCCAGTTTAGGGATATGGTGGTCCAACATTCCCATTTTGGAGACGAATATTGGTTTAAGGACATCATAGTCCATGAGTTTAAGGACCCCACAGTCCGTAGCAATATATGGTTGTCGGGACCCGTCATCTCTCTGACGACGTTGAAGGATTACAACGACAAATATCAGAGGAGTTCAGAGATGTACCCTTGAACCGGGTGTAAATTGATTTGAGAGAGCAGTTGTGCTCGGTTCAATTTAATTTGAGGACTTATGACCAGAATTGGGTTAAGTCTAGTTAGAATATGTCTAACATTTTATTTAGCCTGCTAGGCCTTTGCCTGGGCTCTTCCCCCTTTTTAAAATAATGCACAGCAATGGGCTTTTTAATTAAATGCATAGCATTTATTTTGATAATGCAGAGCATTTGTCTTGGTCTATTGGACCTTTTAATTGGGCTCTGCCCCTTTTCTTTAATAATGCAGAGCATTCAATGGTCTGACATCGCGCCACGTGGCATGTCAGGCGCTTTGCGCCGATTGAGAAGCACAAGGCGCAAACTGATGTGGAGGTGACACGTGTCACACTCTGGTGAGCGCAAGTCTGTTAGCGCAGTGCGCTGCTGACACGTAGCGCGCTCTGCTGAGCGCAAGTCTGTTAGCGCAGTGCGCTGCGCCAGTGCGCTGCTGACACGTGGCACGCTCTGGTGACTTGCGCCAATTCAAGAGCGCAATGCTCATTTTTTAAAGAGCAAGGCGCAGATTATTCTGGGGTTGACACGTGGCGTGTTCTGGTGACTTGCGCCAACCCAAGAGTGCAGAGGTTCAAATCAAAAGTGCAAGGCACTGTACAGTAGCGCAGAGCGCATCTTGATCACATTTAGATCAAAGAAAAGAATCTCTTTAGAGGTTCTACCTTAAGATTCCAGAACCGATGGTTCAACAAAAGGCAATGCCTTTATATAGATCAAAAGATCTAATCAATGAAGTAAATTACTTCTGTTTTATCTTTTTTCAATTAGATCTTCTTTTGATCTTTTTTCTCCTTCTTCTTTTTTTTTATCCAAGATCTTGATCTTGTTCTTAGATCATTGATCTTTTTAGAAGAAATCCTTCTTTTATTCAAAGGTTTACCTTTTTTCTTTCTCTTTGAATTCTTCTCAAAGTTTTTAGAAGAGCTCTCTGTATCTCTATCTCTCTGTATGTTTTAGACTTCGAGTCTAGGGGCCTTTATATAGGGCCAATTGATTTGTTAAATTGGTTACAGAAATCTTTCTCTGATTGATTTGGGGATATTTCCCCACTGTTGGATCTTTGATCCTAGGGCTTCTGTTTTACAGAAGACAATTTTCTTGTTTTTAACAAGATTAGAAAGATCTTTCCAAAATTTTATTATTTAAATGCTGGCACAGTTGGCGCAAGCGCACCTGCGCTAGACACGTGTCGCGCAGCGCAGAGCGCAGCGCAACTGCGCTGACACGTGTCGCGCAGCGCAGAGCGCAAGTCAACTGAAGCGTTGCTTCCTTTATTATTTGAATTTTTAAAACAGAGCTTTGCTCTGATTGGGGGAAACAGGAGCGTTGCTTCATTTCCCGCCTTGGAATTTGAACAGAGCTTTGCTCTGATTGGGGGAAACAAATGCCCCCCACCGTTGCGCTTATGTGGCCCCAAACGTGAGTGCAGCGGTGGCAAAATTCCAACCGTTGTGCCAACTTTTAGAAATTGAAACGGCTCTCAATGCCTATAAATAGAACCTTTGGTCCCTTCGATGATTTTCATCTCCTCCTTGAGAATTTTATCCAGAGCCTTGCCCTCGTTTTCAAGAACTTTTAAGAGTTAGAACTCTAGAGAATTTTTAGGTAAGAATTAAATTAGATTAAATTAAATTAATTTTAAGAGCCTTGCTCTTAATAGATCCCTGATCTAAAGAAAACCCATTTAGAGTTTCACTAGAAGAGCTTTGCTCTAGGGATCTAAAGAGAACTAAAAAGAACCCTATTAGGGTTCCGTTAATAGAGCTTTGGTCTCTAAAAGAATTTTTCTTGCTTTTTCTTAATTCATTAATGGAGCTTTGCTCCTTTCAAACCATATAGAAGAACTCTTAAGAGTTTTTCATGGATCTTGGAGGTTAAAGATGGCATTTTATGTTTTGATGAATTATATCATCTTGCTTAATCAGTCTGTCTGATAATTTTGTTGATTTTCTTTTACAGGAGTAATGGACGCCCATATGTATGACCTTGATGAAATCATCTCTTACGGAGACATCCGCCGACTCGGCCGTTCTCAGAACGGGGAATTTACCAACGCCGAGTGTGCCGAAATCATGAGTCGCTTCGACGCATACAATGGCCAACTGCTTCCCCGGCGTTCCCCTCTTCTAAAGCTTATCGTGGGAGCAATCTGGGAAGTGCTTCCCTTGTTCTGTACTGGTGTACCACTTGGGGCATTGGATGCCGCTGAAGATAAGGTGCACTCGGTGTACCTAATCTCGAAGAGACGGCGTAACAATCTTGTCGATCTCCTGCACCAGGCCTTTCAACAGTCCGCCATACTTGCTGCTTATCGGAGGGTGGAGGACATTAGTGGGGATCCCGATGCTCTTGCTCGTGAAAGAAAGCACACTAGGATGGTTCGCCAGGCTTGGAAAGTCCTGGACAAGGTCACTTTCGAGTTCCTCAATCCATGTCCTGGATTTGAGATTTTGCCATTGTAATAGCATTTCATCAATACTGTTTTTGTTTATTGTCTTTATTGATGTAAGAATTTTCCAAGTATGAGTGACAAATCTTTTGCCTCCTTCCTTTCATTTTCTGCTTTGTTATTGGCATGTTCCTTAAGTAAGCATAGCCTGTAGGTGATATAGCACATTCTGTCTTGAATACTTTGGGGAGTAGTGAAGGCTTAGGAAGCAGGTTCAGATCTGCTACCTAAGGCTTTTCAACTTTATGAGCCGTGAGGGTATCATAAAGACTTTTCTCCCTACGGATCGAGAGGATCTCGTAGGTGTATTTTCTCCTTAGGAATCGTGATGATTCCTAAGTGCGTTTTCTCTTATAAGTCGTAAGGATCTTATAAGTGAATTTTCCTTCTTACGAGTCGAGAGGACCCGTAAGCGGTTGTTTTCCTTCTTATCGAGATTCGACTTTGGAGAGTGTGACCCGTGAATAGTATGCAAGAGTCCATTTTGGACCGACTTGCAGGGTCCCAGTGCTTAGGAAACAGGTTTTTTAATCCCCGCTGCCTAAGGCTTTTCCTCACGAGTCGAGACGAATCGAGAAGTTCTCGCAAAGACACTAATTTCCTCACGAGTCGAGACGAATCGAGCAGGTCTCGCAAGAATATCATAACGTCACAGTTAACCTCTGCTCTTTACGACAGAGGTCCGTTAGGGTCTGTGGTACTTAGGGTTTTGTCCGTCGTACCGTCACGTTGGCTGATATATTCCTCGATAGGCAATCTTGCTGTTCGAGTAGCCTTGCGACTGTCGTGTCTCTGATCCCTTCGGGGATTGGACAAGACGTCTTCAAGCAATCCTCCTAGGCAGTTTGACCGTCGGAAGAGCAACCGTTAGGAATTTTGCCATGCCGCTTTTTACTTGAGGTTAGGCTCATTTTGGAGAGCCCCGATGAGTCATAACCACTCCGCGCTGGTGTGGTATGATCTCCGATAGTCTTTCAGGCTTTATATGACTTGCCGTTAAGACCTTGAAGCTAGGAATTTAGCCTTTGCTTCGTTTGCTGGCATTGCGTCCTCTATATCGAGACGAATGTCGCGGTTGTGTCTAGGTTGCTGGTGAACCATCGAGGTTTGGAACTAGGGATTTTGCCGTGGCTCCTCTTGGTGATGTTGCGGCTGCTGTGTCGAGACGAACGTCGAGGTGGTGACCACTCCGCACTGGTGCGAGATGATCTCCGATTATCTTTCAGGCTTTATATGACTTGCTGTTAAGACCCTGAAACTAGGAATTTGGCCTTCGCTTCATTTGCTGGCATTGCGTCTGCTGTGTCAAGACGAACGTCGAGATGGTGACCACTCCGCACTGGTGCGAGATGATCTCCGATTGTCTTTCAGGCTTTATATGATTTGCCGTTAAGATCTTGAAGCTAGGAATTTGGCCTTCGCTTCGTTTGCTGGCATTGCGTCTGCTGTATTGAGACGAATGTCGCGGTTGTTTCTAGGTTGCTGATGAACCGTCGAGGTTTGGAACTAGGGATTTTGCCGTGGCTCCTTTTGGTGATGTTGCGTCTGCTGTGTCGAGACGAACGTCGAGGTGGTGACCACTCCGCACTGGTGCAAGATGATCTCCGATTGTCTTTCAGGCTTTATATGACTTGCCGTTAAGACTCTGAAGCTAGGAATTTGGCTTTTGCTTCGTTTGCTTTGTCACGTTCGAATCCTGTTGGAGAAGAACGCTGTCATGACATTTCTTCTGTTGTGTAGAGACGAACGTCGAGGTGGTGATCACTTCATGTTGGTGTGAGATGATCTTCGATTGTCTTTCAGGCTTTATATGAGTTGCCGTCAAGACCCTGAAGCTAGGAATTTGGCCTTTGCTTCATTTACTGGCTTGTCCGAATCCTGCTGGAGGAAGAACACTGTCGTGACATCTCGTCTGTTGTATCGAGACGAATGCTGAGGTGGAGCTGGGATTTTGCCGTCACTTCGCTTTGTTTCGACCGTGAGGTCTTTTGTTGGCGTTGTATCTGCATCCTGCTGGACTGCGAAGGAACGCTGTTGTTGACATCTCGTCTGCTGTATCGAGACGAATGTTGAGGTGAAGCTGGGATTTTGCCGTCACTTCGCTTTGTTTCGACCGTGAGGTCTTTTGTTGACGTTGTATCCGTATCCTGTTGGACTGCGAAGGAACGCCGTTGGTGATCTCTAAGTTATCGATATCGACGTCGAGACCCTGAAACTAGGGATCTTCCTTCGCTTCGTTTGTTAACATTGTGTCTACAATATTGCGACAAATGTTGAGATTGTCTCTAGGTTGTCTCTAGGTTGTCTATGAACCGTCGAGATTTGGCTTCGCTTTCTGGTGGAGCCTGTTGGGAAGATATGGTTCCCTCTTTGTTTGTGCCCCTAGATTGTATACAGGGATCGATGTGATCTCACCTGTAGGGCAAAAGTTTCATTCATTTTTTTATATTATTATTTTATTTTCGCGATGCTCTATCATTTCAGCTTTTATATCGCGAAGGTCGCGATTGCCCAATCATTTCGGCTATTTTTCGTGGTGCCCAATCGTTTCGGCTATTTTTCTTTTTACTTGCTGCTTTTTATTGCGAGTTGCCCAATCATTTCGGCTGTTTTTTTTTCTTTTACTCGCTGCTTTTTATTGCGAGTTGCCCAATCATTTCGGCTGTTTTTGTATGCATACATTTTTACTTGCTGATTTCGTTGCAAGTTGCCCCATCATTTCGGCTATTTCGTATGCATGTGTGGCTTGCTGTCTTTTCGCCGCAAGCTTGGAATTAGACACCGGTTTCGGCATCAGCACCGCTATAACTGGGATATTACCAGGAGCGAATCATCATTTGTCTCTGTCGACGTTGAACAAAGGTGGCTTAGTAAACAGGGTTAGGATCCTGTCGACTAAGGATTTTGACTTCATGAGCCGTAAGGGTCTCACAAAGGTATTCTCCCTACAAGTCGTGATTATCTCGTAGGTGTGTTTTCTCCTTAGGAATCGTGGGGATTCCTAAGTGTATGTTCTCTTATAAGTCGTAAGGATCTTATAAGAGTGCTTTCTCCTTATAAGTTGAGAGGACTTGCAAGGGTTGTTCACCGTGCGAACATATCCCTAGTCACAGGCGGGACTTTGCTGGGGAAATGCTTATTCGCGCCTGTGGATTGTATACAAGGGTCAGTATTGAGCCACTTGTAGGGAAATATCGAAAGTTGTGGGGGTTGCTTAAGAACAGGTTCAGGTCTTTGTAACTTAAGACTTTCAAATCTTATGAGCCGTGAGGGTCCCATAAGAGAGTTCTCCTTACGAGTCGTGAGGATTTTGCAAGTGTAATTTCTCCTTAGGAATCGTGAGGATCTCTAAGGGTGTTGCTCCCTTGTGAGTCGTAAGGATCTCACACGGGTGTTTTCTCCTTACAAGGTCGAGAGGACCCTGTAAGTGTCTTTTAACGAGGTTGCGCCCTTTCGGGTTTTCACAAACACTCGCCGGTAGCCCTGCTGTTTTTACTCACGGAGCCCTTTCGGGTTTTCATCCGTGCCCATTTTGCTTATGGACATATCGTTTTTTTTATTTTTGTTTATTCTCTATTTTTTTTATCTAACGAGGTTGCGCCCTCTAGGGCTTTCACAAGACTCGCCGGTAGCCCTGCTGTTTTTACTCACGGAGCCCTTTTGGGTTTCATCCGTACCAATTTTGCTTATGGACATACCTTTTTTTTAACACCACGTCAGCTTAGGGATGCCGCGGGTTGGTAGTAGTTTAACGACGTTTCGTTCATCGGTCAACGTACGATTATGCAGCTAAATTTTGCCGCAAATCTTCATATGTTTTGTGCCGGAGGTGGACTCTTTAAAGAGAGGGCTGAGGGCGACTTCTTCGTCAGAGTCGCTTCCAAAGGTGATAACTTGCGATCCCTTGGTGTCGGCTATGTGACAACTGCCAGCAGCTCTTTCACGCTCATATGTTGTGCTTTTCCGTTCTCGACGAGCCTTGCGCTTCACTTGTTGAACGTGTCGTCGATGGGCAACATATCCCTGCCACCAGTTTTTAAAGGCTAAGCATTCCTCGGTGGGGTGTGCAATCCTCTGATGGTATAGGCAGAAGTTATGATGTATGTCTGCTTCGTCAAGACGTATATTGCCAGGGGAATTTCCTTTGAGAGAGGGCAAGTTCATTCCTATTGCCAGGGCCCTAGTGAACTGATTCCTTACTTTAAGCTTGCTTTTGCTGGCGATAGGGACGCTTTTCTCCAGTCGGGGCATCTCGACCTTTTCCTCCAGTCGTTGGCATTCGGCCTTTTCAAATATAGCCAGTTCACGCTCTCGATTGGCTTTGCTTTCCTAACGGACTTTGTTTAGGAATGCATCAATCATTTCGTATGATGGTCCTAGCAGTTCTGGTTCGGGACCTGTCCCCAGTTTCTCTGTGCAAGAAGCCTTTCCATCGTCTGCAAACGAGCGAGAGATCACATGACAACTTGCTACGTAACCCTCAGATTCATCCGACGAGCTTTCTCCATCATCTTCCTCCTGAAATACGTGGCTAAGGAACTCTTGGAGCGTGATGGGAGTCTGCGCCTTCTGATTATATTCCTCCAGCGCGTCGATCTGTTTTTGCAGGCTCGTGCGCTTGTCACCGGGCTTCACGGTCTTTTTGGACTTCTTCTTCTTTTTCGAAGATTTTGACGGCTGAGTGTGAGCATTTTGGCTATCAACAATCTTTGGAGTTGGGCGCGGCTTCAGCATCCCCTTGATGATCTCAGGTTCCAACGGGTTCTTCCATCTGATCGCCGGGCATGTCTGGAGATCATTCAGCATCTTTTTGTTTTTGGCGGAAAGCACGACCTCCCATGGAGCTTCTTCAACAAAAGAACAAGTTGCCCCCAGCGTGCCCGTCTTCTTTGGAGTGTGCGGCTGTGGTGGGTTTACTTTCCACTTTTCAGACAGCGCAAACTTGCCTTGTAGGTATTGATCCTCGATCCATCCCTTAAAGACGAAGCAATCCTCGATCGGGTGACTTACCATTTGGTGGTAAGGGTAATAATTATGATTATTCACCTCGCTGGGTTGCGGTGGTCTCCTTGGATTCGGGAGATAGATAAGCCTATTGCGCATCGCCAGCTCGAACAGCCTCTTCGTTTTATCCCGGGGGAATGAGTAAGGGTGCTTCATTTTCTCATTATAATACCGCCGTCTCTCTTCCAGTTGATCCTCTAGCTTTGGGGCACTGAGCTGCTGTTGGGTGTTCGCAACGAAGGTCGCCTTCTTTTTACCCTTGTCGTTTCGGGGTTCCGGCTTCGGAGGAGACGGTCTGTGACCCATTTGATCCATCTGGGCTAGCTTATCAATTAAAGCCTGGAACGTGGTCGGTTTAAAGAACATCATGAACTGTGAAATAGTTGCATGAGGGTCTAGGGTGCCCACGAACATGCTCACCGCTGGTGCTTCTTCGATGCACTGTTCGCACTTCGACCATAGATTTTGCCATCGAATTGCGTACTGAACCCACGTCTCGCCCGGCTTCACCCTGGCATTAATCAGTGCTGTTATCGGGGTGCGTTCAGTAGCACTCGCGAATCATTGTGTAAACAGTAGCTCCATCTCTGCAAATGTTTTGATAGAGTCGTTAGGTAGCTCCGAATACCACTCGAAGGCCGTTTCTGCTAAGCTGCCGACGAATTGGCGAAGCAACAATTTATCATCGCCTCCAGTGTTGCCACATAAGGCTCTGAATTGAGCGACATGCTGATGGGGATTCCCCTTTCCTTTATATAAGTGGAACTTAGGGATCGTATATCCCGGCGGGTAACTGATTTGGTCATACCAGCCCGGATAGGGCCATCCGGTTCTAACAATTTGCCCAGCCACTTCATTCGCCTGATGAACTCGTATCTGCTGAGCTATATAGTCGTCTAGTGCAGCTTTGGAAATGGTTTCCTCCTTGGTTGCTGAAAGAGACGGAGGAGGATTAGATGTCTCCCCTCTGTCGTCTTCCATAATGATCGGAGGGTTTTCAGCCGGAGGGTCCGGCTGTAACATCATTCCTACCATGTCTTGGAAGAGAAGCGCCATTTGTTTTATGTTAGCCACTTGCTCTGCGGCTTCTTTGTCCTTCTTTTCGAGGACTCTACGTAAGAAGTCAGCATCGGTTTCTTGTTCGTGACGCTGCTCTGATGATGCCTCCGGGCTTTCTTTTGGCCCGGTGAGTGCGGCCATCGGAGTCATCATCTCTTGAAGCTTCTGCTGTTGCTCCTGGGCTTTTGTCACGGATCGGGTGAGCGGTCGGTGACCCATCGAAGCGAGGCTTTCCTCCTTTCCGGAAGCCATATAAACAGTATGGACCACCATGCCCCCAGACTTGGGGCGTTTGTGCTCAGCGCTTTTACGGTTCGCCATGTTCACAGGGGCTTTTTGCGGCCTCCTTTTCTTTTGAGTGATTGACGCTGAGGGAGCCGTTGCAGTGGGCACCCAGCCAGCTATTGCTTTTTCTGGCTTGACAGAGTAGTCCTTCTCCTGCCGAGCCTTCATCTTTTTCTGTCGGCGGAGGTAGTCTTGATCAACAACCGAGTCTTGGACTTGACGCCAGACTTTGTAAATCTTAGAGGACAGCCGCTGAGGGGGCTGCTCCAGCTTCTTCTCTGTATCATTCCCCACAGGTGAAGGAGTTCTCTTCAGCACTGCAGTAGGAGAGTTTCTGCGCACCTTGTTGAGCAGTTCAAAGCTATTCTCGGTTGGAACAACAGCATCGATCCCCACCGTTGGAGCTGGTGGAGTAAATCCAGAGGGAGAGCTGCCCCCAGCCTTCCGTACTCGGCGCCAGTGACGACGGCGAGCATGTCGCATGGATGATGTTGGTTCAGCCATAGGGGTGACCTCCTCATGCCCTCTGTGTTGATCAGAATCCGCTGTTATCAGCCTTTTAAAGACCGACGTCCGTTGAATGGGGACGGCCAACCGATCGAAAGCAGACTTCCGAGTAAGGAAAGCAACCTTGGTGATTTCGCCTGGAACGAGAGCAGGGTTGGTTATCCGCTTCGGGATAACGTCTTCTGGTATTGCAGGCTTCTTCATGGGCCCATTGGAGCTCTGGCCTAGTCTGTTAAAAACCGAGGCAATGGAGTTGGGCGACCCATTGAGAGGGGCCGCGGTAGTTGTAAGCCAATCAAAGACCGACTTCTTTGGAGCTTCTTGCGACGTCATTGGGGGTATTGAAGCTCATCGGTGGGAGCATGGTCCCGAAGAATAGTCCAGTGGTGGCTTGAGTTACCTGCTCCACTGGCATCTTGAAAAGGGTGACCGCTCGGGGCCCGTAAGTCACTCTTCCAGCAAGGACGGAGTGAGAGTTGTAGTTGGCAGGTAGTGCAGTTTGAAGCCATTGATCTTCTGTTTTCTGCACGGAGCAAGACACCAAATCTAAGTACCTCGAATTCATAGGCAACCACAGCAAACCGCGATTCGTTCGCGAACACGACACACGAAGTGTGGAGTGGAAAGAGGAAGAGGTCCCACCGGGCGTGCCAGAATCTGTTCCCCTCCGAATCACGGCGCGACGTAGAGACGTTTTGCCTGAGATTCGGGACAGATGCTATTTGGTTTTATCCGTCCACCTCTCCGAAGATGCCAAGCTGATTTATGACACCGTGTATCGAAGGTTTAGACGGATGCAGCCGATGTAGCAGACTTCGTCAGATTCCGCCTTGCTTGAGGGGTTTTTGATTGTGGGGACGCTCTTCCCTGCAGGCGCAAGCCCCTGCAGTTAATTACGCTACCGCATCGCGGTAACAACTTTCTCCTTATCTAGATGTTCAATTCGTGTCGTGGGTGTTTGTTTTGTTTGTGGTTGCCCGTGGATTGTATATGGAGACTAATTTGTGTCGTCGCCCGTAGGACGTGGATTAGTCCAAATCCGTATTTTCTTAGATTTGGGTTTGGGGTTTTGGTTTAAAGATACGTTAGCCATATTTGAGGCTAAGATCAACTTAAACGTTAGTTAAGGATACGTTAGTCTAATTTGAGACTAAGATCAACTTAACGGGATCGTTTAGATCCGACAAGAGAGCATTTGGGGGCTCAATTTCCAGTTTAGGGACATGGTGGTCCATTTCCAGTTTAGGGACATGGTGGTCCATTGCCAGTTTAGGGACATGGTGGTCCAACATTCCCATTTTGAGGACGAATATTGGTTTAAGAACATCATAGTCCATGAGTTTAAGGACCCTACAGTCCGTAGCAATATATGGTTGTCGGGACCCGTCACCTCTCTGACGACGTTGAAGGATTACAACAACAAATATCAGAGGAGTTCAGAGATGTACCCTTGAACCGGTGTAAATTTATTTGAGAGAGCAGTTGTGCTCGGTTCAATTTAATTTGAGGACTTATGGCCAGAATTAGGTTAAGTCCAGTTAGAAAAATGTCTAACATTTTATTTAGCCTGCTAGGCCTTTGCCTGGGCTCTGCCCCCTTTTTAAAATAATGCACAGCATTGGGCTTTTTAATTAAATGCATAGCGTTTATTTTGATAATGCAGAGCATTTGTCTTGGTCTATTAGACCTTTTAATTGGGCTCTGCCCCTTTTCTTTAATAATGCAGAGCATTCAATGGTCTGACAGCGCTACGTGGCCTGTTAGGTGCTTTGCGCCGATTGAGGAGCGTAAGGCGCAAACTGATGTGGAGGTGACACGTGTCACACTCTGGTGAGCGCAAGTCTGTTAGCGCAGTGCGCTGCTGACACATGGCGCGCTCTGCTGAGCGCAAGTCTGTTAGCGCAGTGCGCTGCGCCAGTACGCTGCGCTAGTGCGCTGCTGACACGTGGCGCGCTCTGGTGACTTACGCCAATCCAAGAGCGCAATGCTCATTTTTTAAAGCGTAAGGCGCAGATTATTCTGGGGTTGACACGTGGCGTGTTCTGGTGACTTGCGCCAACCCAAGAGTGCAGATGCTCAAATCAAAAGTGCAAGACACTGTACAGTAGCGCAGAGCGCATCTTGATCATATTTAGATCAAAGAAAAGAATCTCTTTAGAGGTTCTACCTCAAGATTCCAGTACCGATGGTTCAACAAAAGGCAATGCTTTTATATAGATCAAAAGATCTAATCAATGAAGTAAATTACTTCTGTTTTATCTTTTTTCAATTAGATCTTCTTTTGATCTTTTTTCTCTTTCTTCTTTTTTTTTATCCAAGATCTTGATCTTGTTCTTAGATCATTGATCTTTTTAGAAGAAATTCTTCTTTTATTCAAAGGTTTACCTTTTTTCTTTCTCTTTGAATTCTTCTTAAAGTTTTTAGAAGAGCTCTCTGTATCTCTATCTCTCTGTATGTTTTAGACTTGGAGTCTAGGGGCCTTTATATAGGGCCAATTGATTTGTTAAATTGGTTACAGAGATCTTTCTCTGATTGATTTAGGGATATTTTCCCACCGTTGGATCTTTGATCCTATGGCTTCTGTTTTACAGAAGGCAATCTTCTTGTTTTTAATAAGATTAGAAAGATCTTTCCAAAATTTTATTGTTTAAATGCTGGTACAGTTGGCGCAAGCGCACCTGCGCTTGACACGTGTCGCGCAGCGCAACTGCGCTGACACGTGTCGCGCAGCGCAACTGCGCTGACACGTGTCGCGCAGCGCAACTGCGCTGACACGTGTCGCGCAGCGCAGAGCACAAGTCAACTGAAGCATTGCCTCCTTTATTATTTGAATTTTTAAAACAGAGCTTTGCTCTGATTGGGGGAAACATAAGCGTTGCTTCATTTCCCGCCTTGGAATTTGAACAGAGATTTGCTCTGATTTGGGGAAACAGCCAACCGGCGGATCACAACCATACAAGACAGTATATATGAGTATATGATGCCCAACGGCGAAGTTCACCACAAAAAGATAAAGAAATAAGCAAGACATCAAAACCACAAGTAGCGGAAAACCCCTCGCTCTAAGTCTCGCAACCACAATCTCACTAAGTCTCATTACTTATACAAATTCTAGTTTGATTGATGGAGTTGACTGGATACAATATGAAATGTAAATACAAGAGTGGGTACGATACAAATGTCCCACCTACCAAGCAAATCACCCAAAAGTAGCTATGTGCCAACGATGCCGCTACGGATCCATGCGGTCAACTTGCAAGAACTGTGGCACAACGGGGATGAGTTGCCAACTCGTGAGTAGAAAAACATCTACAAGTAGAAATCGAATAAACGACTCATAGGTCAACTATATCATAAAGGTAATACTATGATATCTAGGGTGACCGGGTCATCATATGTGCCAACAATGTAATCAATACCTATATGTATGCGGATATAATCCAACATTATAATCAATGTATGTATGCATGTGGATCTCGTCCAACCATATAATTAATGTTTGTATGCACGTAAATATCATAAAGGAGTGTGCATAAAAGTATGAGGATATAAATCAACGGTGTCCCTCGCGACACATCAAAATCATGGAACCTGGGTATCCAACATCGACACCCGAAAACATCATGAAACCCGTGTCCAGTATCGACACGTAAATCCTCATATCTCGGGCTCCGTCAGTCCGGATCGGCCCATATCATCTCTCGACTCCGGTCCGTATCCTCTGGATATCCGCCGAGCCCAAATACTATCACCGGTAGGTAGTGGTCTCTCTGCCAAGCTCATTGCCTACTATACGACAGATCTGTTCTCGCCCCGGGGTGCCATACCGGGTCCACCATGAACCCGCAAACGGATCATCCGCCTCCTCGAATCGGGTTTCACATGTCACACATCTCAAAACCGAGAAAACGCATGTTGGACGCATTAAAATATCATATCAAGAGAAACCGGGTTTTTAAAATAGTACATGCTTTCTTTTGAAATAGCCACGGTTCTCAAATCCAGAAATCTCATGAAAACAGCATATCTCAATGCATAAAAGCGTAAAGCATGATGTATGCGACATATAACAGAAATATAAGTATATTCGTATATCATGCAACATGGAACAGTAAGATGCACATATCGAGGGAAAACCGCTCTTTTAAATGAATCCAATTTTAAAATATATCATGTGGTTCCCAAATCTCCAAAATCGAATGCAATATCGTATAGGGGTGCATATGTGTATGTACGCAAATGTGGGTATCCAATATGTTTGTACGCAAGTATGGGTGTACAATATGTATGTACGCAAATATGGGGGTACAATATGTATGTACGTAAGTATGGGTGTACAATATGTATGTACGCAAATATGGGGGTACAATATGTATGTACGCAAATATGGATGTACCAATCCTACTATGTAGTGACATGGCAATTATCGATGATGAAGTGTATGAGCCGGCAAATCTGTGTACGTATAACATACGCATCATCGATAATGGTGCAGGTGTACTAGCACATGTATAAGTAATGCAATGCATATAACATGAATGCAGCATAAGGTAAATCGTATGCAAATGCTGACGGGTATACGTATCTATCATGACCGAGTCAGTAAATCTATCAATTGGCATCCAGCCTCACAACATCGCGTATGGTATAATCCATCGTACGACATCCTCTAGTCAAGAGTATAGATCAAACCTCAAGTCAAACTCATCACGTACGGAAAATCATCGTATGGCGGCATTAAGCTATCAGGGATCCTATCAACTTATATGAACGAGGAGGGTACAGACCTAACGTCACGTACGGCTAACACTCACGATTCTCAACACATATAAATATCTCTATTTACCCATGTCCCAGGTCACATACGCAACAATCTCATATCAGGGGACCGGCAGGGTATTAATCATCTCAATCGACTCGCATCTGTATACCAACATATCACCAAATCATCATATCGCGTCGTATATTCTTTCCATCGCATTTATATCCCACATCAAGTCAATTTTATATATACATTCTACCTTTACTATAAGCGTAAGTATCTAATCTAACATACACACCCGAACCATACAAACAGTTTTTGAAAGATGCGAATCGTAGTTTTGAAGGTAGAGGCTACGGTGTTTTTTTTAGGTAAAGATATCATTTGAAAATCCGTAACGTCTCTCAAGGTATCTGTTTAAACGATGCATACGATTCTTTAGTTTGGAAATATGTATGGTTCGGATGACACATCTACGTCGACTATCTAGTCCTATAGTACCCTAAACGACAATATCATCAAATTTCATCCTCAAGTCCCGTCATCACATACTAGTCGTATCATATCATTTCTAACTATCCTTTTTACTCTATCTATAGTTTTCTATTAAAGGTTTCATTGACCATAATCTATATATAAATCGGTTTCCATCAAAGTGTGCGGGGGTGCTATACGATATCAACCCGACTTCCCCCGTAGATATAGATCTACTCACTTTGGTCCTTGCTTGCCGAAGTCGATGACGCCACGCTCCGTCGCCTCGGAATCCACGCGAAGGTACCTACAATCAATACAATCGCAATCACTATTAAAATCAAGTTCTGAAATCCAAAACGGCACACGAATCGCCCATAGATTAGAACCTATAGCTTACGCGTATAAAATCAACCAAACAACCCTTGTTGTTGATGTACGAACATCCAACAACCAGTTACAAATTCAAATATCAAAACTTAGCATTTCAAAATACAGAAAATATAGCCAAAATCACACTAAAATGCTCCCAGATTTTGACTCAGGTCAAATAAAGCTAAGCAAACAAGTCTAAGGTGATATACAGGGAGTGTATGAGCTACTGGAACAAGCCTGGCACCAACCCACCCAGACTGGCCGGCCACTAGGCTAGGAAATCCGGCCTCCTCGGCCCCTGCTCATATCAGAATTTTGCATTATTTTATTCCCCATTCTTAATCATGTTGCAAATAAATAGGTGCTTTTGATCCATGTCTGCTAAATAGTTGCAGGTTATAGGTTCTCAGAACAATACAGTGAAAATGGTGAAAAGACGCTACAAATGTGAGACTACAACAAATAGATGAATCTGCAAGATACCGCCTACCAGTTTGAGGAACAAATGAAGATCAGCAAACAGTTCAATACACAAAGTACAAGGGCAGCACAAAATTCAAGACTTCAACGCGAAGCTAACGGTAAAAGTCCACAAATTCTGCACTGTTGGAACTCTGGAAGAAACTTGAAAAGATTCTGAAGAACCAAGTGAAGAAAACAGAAGGAAAAAGCAACATGAAGTAGTCCCGAGAAAATGAACTCAAGACCCTACCATATGGCCGCGGATCCGCGGTCATGCCCCGCTTCCCAAAATACGGAATACGGAGAGCAACGAAGGCCAGCCGTGCTACCTACGGTAAGGAAAGATCCTTCCATAGTCATATAAGGCTATTTAGCTTAACCTGTCAAAATAAAATCCAATACCAAAAGGGATAATACTGATAATCTTGCTGCAATGGAACCACAAGAAATCCTAAAAATGGGTCCACTAGATAATTGATACAAATAAATACCCAATACAATAGGTTCGAAAAGAAAACATCTGAAAGATATACAAAAGTCCTAATATCCCACAAGGGCGCACATGCTAAATACTAACAGAAAGAAATAAACCTACGGGTTATTGATCTTCGGCAAAGTTCTGATAGCCGCTGCAATCTTGCTCATCCTGAAAATCTGTCTCTAAACCTGAGATGGCAAATCTCAGGGATGTCAGAACATCCCAGCAAGTACTCAACGTATAAAGTGTATGTGTAGTATGATAACATGAATAAGTGAATGTAGTAAAGCCCGTGTGCACACGTAAAAACAGATATATATAAATAGATACATTACTACTATGAACAAACGGGTAAAGAGGTTAAGTCATAACCTAACTGGTCACTAAAAGGTAAACTACTCTATCGTAAGCTCGAGTGTGTGCGTCAACCTCTGCAGGAGTATTCCTAACCCAAGAGTGGTGCCCCAGGGGCTAGGAAACACGGGCCCAACTGTGGAATGAAATTGAGATCGATATAGCCCGGTACGAGCTGTAAACATGAGACCGATATAGCCCGGTACGAGCTGCCGGCATGGGACTCCTGAGATCCTGTTGTACGAACGCACACTCAAACTACCCCAACACCCGCGTATTTATAGCTACTATGGTAATGACTAGATCACTAATTAAGAATGCTGAAAAGACATGAACTTATGGTATGGTAATTGTATGGAAATAAAACTGGTGAATAGTGGTGTCATGGCATGTAGTTCAGCATCCTAATCAGCGATCTCATTCATAAAGACTAGAGTATTGAATAGACATGATTTGTCAGTGGTAAAAGTTATCAGGTAATAGTAACTGCGTGAAGGCGGTGTACAAGCTGGTATGAGTCATAATTATTATCTTTACCGTTAACCTTGATATAGGTATATTAATCATAATCTGACTAGAAATATATAAATGTGAGATAGGTTAACAACTTTCGAATTTTATTTGTAGTTAAAATAAATCTTAATTTAAAACCACACTTGCTAATTATTCTCACTTGCTACATAACAGTTTGCCTATATATATATATATATATATTGTATAATATAACGAAAAAGATACTAACACATTTCTCTTTTATTCTAACAGTGCAGGAAAAATATATATACATATAACCACAAAAGAATGCCAATGTACATCGACCAAAATTAAAGCAAGAGTACTTTCCTGGAGGATAAGGATCACGACAGAACGATGTACGAAGATGCGAGGCACGAACTCAGCTAGGATTCAACTTGGGATCAGAGTTATACGCTCTTTCTAGATTGATTTTGCCATAAGCCAATAATATACCGCACTTAACATATGATTGTATATAACCAAACATGCACAATGAAATAAACATGTAATATTTTATTTATATGGATATAAATATAGCGACATATCATGCAGTAAGAGAAACTTGCCTCGGAGACGGGAAAACGCGACAATGGAAATGCAAACTCCAAACTTGATGTTAGGGAACACGGTTAGAAACCTCAATGAACTTAGGCTCAGCTCCGGCGATCTGGGCTTGCTGCGGCAGTGGTGACGTCGTCGTCGTCAAGGATGGTGATGTCGACGATGGGTTTTCCGGTGAGGTTTCACGGCAAGGCAGTGGGGATCAGGTTCTTGAGGTCGGGTCGAGGTTCTGATGCAGGGAAAGAAGCTCGGGGAAAGGAGGCGGTGTCGAGGGCGTGAGGTGGTCGACGGCGAGGCGAGCTCCGGCGAGGAGGTGCGCAGGCATGGGTTCTTGCAGGGTTTGTTATGGTGGGTGTGTAGGGGAGCAGAGAGAGGTCGAGGAGAGGAAGTCGACGGAGAGAGGAGACGGAAGTGAAGGTGAGGCGGCGACGTGAGAACAGAGGCGAGGGCGACGAGGTTGGGTTCGTCGGTGTTCGCAGGGGAGAGGTGGTGATGGTTGTCAGGGGTCGGAGGAGAGAGGTGAGGGGAAGTGATGAGGATGGTGACTACGGCGAGGGGTCGCCGATGATGGGAGGTGATGGGTGCGGGTGTGTAGGGATCTCATCACCGTGGGTTCGCAGGCGAGGTTTGCAGTGGGGAGGAGAGAGAGGGAGGTGAGGTGGTCGAGGATCGGAGACAGTGGAGGCGACGACAACGAGCGCGAGGCGAGGGCAGAGGCGACGACGAGGGCAGGGGCTGCAGGTTCGGGTGTGCGGTGATGGGTGGCGAGGAAAGGAGTCATGGGGACAAGGGTGATGAGGAGAGAGAGGCGATTCGAGGGGGAGATGGGCGAGGGGGAGCCGACGAGGTCGACGGCGAGCGAGCGACGGCTAGGGTTAGGGTTTGGAGGCGAAGGCGGCGGAAAAAGAAAGAGGGAGCGAGCGACGGCAAGGGTTAGGGTTAGGGTTTGGAGGCGAAGGCGGCGGAAAAAGAAAGATGAGGGGAGGGAGAGAGACTGTTGGGTTTATAGAATAGGTTTAAAAAAACAAAAGAAAATATAATATATATATAGAGAGAGACAGACAGAGAAAGGGGTGGGTTAGGATTTGTAAAACATTTAAAAAATATTTTTTTGGTTAAAAGGTATATATTCGTATATGAATACTGTTTAGAATATTTTAAAAATATAATATTAGGTAAATTTAAGTTTTCTGGCTAATACAAACTTACACCAAAATAAGCCCGGGTTGGGTCTAAAGTTACGATTTGAAAATACGGATAATATACGTATCAACCAAAACCCAAAAGCGATGTCCAGTTAAAGAAAATGCATACTCCCAAGAACGGATACACGTAGCGATCCAAACGAGTCCGTTTCACTGAACGGAACGAGAACAAAATATACGGATGCCACCATAGGTTTAGGGGTATGATGCAGGCCATGCTAGATATTTAAAATATTTCATTTGACTATAACTGTATTATTAAAAAAATGCAGATGCCAGATATACAGCAAGTAATCGGAACATATGCGAGCACAAAAGTACGGATCCTCAAAACCAGCAGAGATAAAACGTGAACAAGAACTAAGACGGGTTTCGAGCATGCGGGCCGGGTCGGATACCAAGCACAAGAACCAAAACACTATCTGCACCCAAAAACAAATAAAGTCAAGAAAAAGTCATAGGAAAATAATCAAAGAGAATATGCTATAACTGAACTAGGGTGTTACATTCTACCCACCTTACAAGAAATTTCGTCCTCGAAATTTGAAGAACGAAATTACAAGATCGCGAACTAGTTACAAGGATCAATGAAAATAGATGGGTATGAAAAATCAAGGATCAAGGAAACAAATGAGGGTATGAAGAGTCACGGTCTTGGCTCAAGAAATCGACGTGTGCAAGGAAATCAAATCAGTGGAAACAAATCAAATAGAACTCTAAGTTACTCAAACAGAATGACGCATTGTAACCATGCCGCGGTACATGGGTACAATATCGTAATTCTATCTCAGTCGCCCGAATCCTATAATCAGAGTCAAGGAAATATGCAGCATGACACACTAGGGAAAAACTAGACATGTGATTCTAACCCTAAAGGTCGGCAGAACCCAAACTAACTTTTGACGTCAACCTGGCTCTGATACCAACAAAACCTTGTCACGCCCCGCTTCCCAAAATACGGAATACGGAGAGCAACGAAGGCCAGCCGTGCTACCTACGGTAAGGAAAGATCCTTCCATAGTCACATAAGGCTGTCTAGCTTAACCTGTCAAAATAAAATCCAATACCAAAATGGATAATACTGATAATCTTGGTGCAATGAAACCACAAGAAATCCTAAAAATGGGTCCACTAGATAATTGATGCAAATAAATACCCAATACAATAGGTTCGAAAAGAAAACATCTGAAAGATATACAAAAGTCCTAATGTCCCACAAGGACGCACATGCTAAATACTAACAGAAAGAAATAAACCTACGAGTTACTGATTTTTAGCAAAGTTCTGATAGTCGCTGCGATCCTGTTCATCCTGAAAATCTGTCTCTAAACCTGAGATGGCAAATCTTAGGGATGTCAGAACATCCCAGCAAGTACTCAACGTATAAAGTGTATGTGTGGTATGATAACATGAATAAGTGAAT
Organism: Agapanthus africanus; assembly: GCA_030015575.1. Lineage (NCBI taxonomy): Eukaryota > Viridiplantae > Streptophyta > Magnoliopsida > Asparagales > Amaryllidaceae > Agapanthus > Agapanthus africanus. The sequence goes on along the minus strand of JASDDO010000006.1, from coordinate 342,690,453 downwards.
GTAGTAAAGCCCGTGTGCACACGTAAAAAAAGATATATATAAATAGATACATTACTACTATGAACAAACGGGTAAAGAGGTTAAGTCATAACTTAACTGGTCACTAAAAGGTAGACTACTCTATTGTAAGCTCGAGTGTGTGCGTCAACCTCTGCAGGAGTATTCCTAACCCAAGAGTGGTGCCCCAGGGGCTAGGAAACACGGGCCCAACTGTGAAATGAACATGAGACCGATATAGCCCGGTACTAGCTGTAAACATGAGACCGATATAGCCCGGTATGAGCTGTAAACAAGAGACCGATATAGCCCGGTACGAGCTGTAAACATGAGACCGATATAGCCCGGTACGAGCTGCCGGCATGGGACTCCTAAGATCCTGTTGTATGAACGCACACTCAAACTACCCCAACACCCGCGTATTTATAGCTACTATGGTAATGACTAGATCACTAATTAAGAATACTGAAAAGACAGGAACTTATGGTATGGTAATTGTATGGAAATAAAACTGGTGAATAGTGGTGTCATGGCATGTAGTTCAGCATCCTAATCAGCGATCTCATTCATAAAGACTAGAGTATTGAATAGTCAGGACTTGTCAGTGGTAAAAGTTATCAGGTAATAGTAACTGTATGAAGGCGGTATACAAGCTGGTATGAGTCATAATTGTTATCTTTACCGTTAACCTTAATATGTGTATATTAAGCATAATCTGACTAGAAGTATATAAATGTGAGATAGGTTAAAAACTTTCGAACTTTATTTGTAGTTAAAATAAATCTTAATTTAGAACCACACTTGCTAATTATTCTCACTTGCTACATAACAGTTTGCCTATATATATATATATATATATATATATATTGTATAATATAACGAAAAAGATACTAGCACATTTCTCTTTTTTTCTAACAGTGCAGGAAAAATATATATACATATAACCATAAAAGAATGCCAATGTACATCGACCAAAATTAAAGCAAGAGTACTTTCCTGGAGGATAAGGATCATGGGAGAACGATGTACGAAGATGCGAGGCACGAACTCAGCTAGGATTCAACTTGGGATCAGAGTTATACGCTCTTTCTAGATTGATTTTGCCATAAGCCAATAATGTACCGCACTTAACATATGATTGTATATAACTAAACATGCACAATGAAATAAACATGTAATATTTTATTTATATGGATATAAATATAGCGACATATCATACAGTAAGAGAAACTTGCCTCGGAGACGGGAAAACGCGACAATGGAAATGCAAACTCCAAACTTGATGTTAGGGAACACGGTTAGAAACCTCGATGGACTTGGGCTCGGCTCCGGCGATCTGGGCTTGCTGCGGCAGTGGTGACGTCGTCGTGGTCAAGGATGGTGATGTCGATGATGGCTTTTCCGGTGAGGTTTCACGGCAAGGCAGTGGGGATCCGGTTCTTGAGGTCGGGTCGGGGTTCTGATGCAGGGAAAGAAGCTCAGGGAAAGGAGGCGGTGTCGAGGGCGTGAGGTGGTCGACGGCGAGGCGAGCTCCGGTAAGGAGGTGTGCAGGCATGAGTTGCAGGGTTTGTTGTGGTGGGTGTGTAGGGGAGCAAAGAGAGGTCGAGGAGAGGATGTCGACGGTGAGAGGAGACGGAGGTGAAGGTGAGGCGGCGACGTGAGAACAGAGGCGAGGGCGATGAGGTTAGGTTCGTCGGCGTTCGCAGGGGAGAGGTGGTGATGGTTGTCAGGAGTCGGAGGAGAGAGATGTGAGGGGAAGTGACGAGGATGGTGACTACAGTGAGGGGTCACCGATGATGGGAGGTGATGGGTGCGGGCGTGCAGGGATCTCGTCACCGTGGGTTCGCAGGCGAGGTTTGCGGTGGGGAGGAGAGAGAGGGAGGTGAGGTGGTCGAGGATCGGAGACGGTGAAGGAGACGACAACGAGCGCGAGGTGAGGGCAGAGGCGACGACGAGGGCAGGGGCTGCAGGTTCGGGTGTGCGGTGATGGGTAGCGGGGAGAGGAGTCGTGGGGACAAGGGCGATGAGGAGAGAGAGGCGATTCGAGGGGGAGATCGGCGAGGGAAGGCCGACGAGGTCAACGGCGAGCAGGCGATGGCTAGGGTTAGGTTAGGGTTTGGAGGCGAAGGCGGCGGAAAAAGAAAGATGAGGGGAGAGAGAGACTGTGGGGTTTATAGAATAGGTTTAAAAAAACAAAAGAAAATATAATATATATATAGAGAGAGACAAACAGAGAAAGGGGTGAGTTAGGATTTGTAAAACATTTAAAATATATATTTTTGGTTAAAAGGTATATATTCGTATATGAATACTGTTTAGAATATTTTAAGAATATAATATTAGGTAAATTTAAGTTTTCTGGCTAATACAAACTTACACCAAAATAAGCCCGGGTTGGGTCTAAAGTTATGATTTGAAAATACGGATAATATACGTGTCAACCAAAACACAAAAGCGATGTCCGGTTAAAGAAAATGCATACTCCCAAGAACGGATACAAGAACAAAATATACGGATGCCACCATAGGTTTAGGGGTATGATGCAGGCCATGCTAGATATTTAAAATATTTCATTTGACTATAACTATATTATTAAAAAAAATGCAGATGCCAGATATATAGCAAGTAAACAGAACATATGCGAGCACAAAAGCACGGATCCTCAAAACCAGCAGAGATAAAACATGAACAAGAACTAAGACGGGTTTCGAGCATGCGGGCCGGGTCAGATACCAAGCACAAGAACCAAAACACTATCTGCACCCAAAAACAAATAAAGTCAAGATAAGGTCACAGGAAAATAATCAAAGAGAATATGGTATAACTGAACTAGGGTGTTACATTCTACCCACCTTACAAGAAATTTCGTCCTCGAAATTTGAAGAACGAAATTAGAAGATCGCGAACTAGTTACAAGGATCAATGAAAATAGATGGGTATGAAAAATCAAGGATCAAGGAAACAAATGAGGGTATGAAGAGTCACGGTCTTGACTCGAGAAATCGACGTGTGCAAGAAAATCAAATCAGTGGAAACAAATCAAATAGAACTCTAAGTTACTCAAACAGAATGACGCATTGTAACCATGCCGCGGTACATGGGTACAATATCGTAATTCTATCTCAGTCGCCCGAATCCTATAATCAGAGTCAAGAAAATATGCAGCATGACACACTAGGGAAAAACTAGACATGTGATTCTAACCCTAAAGGTCGGCAGAACCCAGACTAACTTTTGACATCAACCTGGCTCTGATACCAACAAAACCTTGTCACGTCCCGCTTCCCAAAATACAGAATACGGAGAGCAACAAAGGCCAGCCGTGCTACCTACGGTAAGGAAAGATCCTTCCATAGTCACATAAGGCTGTCTAGCTTAACCTGTCAAAATAAAATCCAATACCAAAAGGGATAATACTGATAATCTTGCTGCAATGGAACCACAAGAAATCCTAAAAATGGGTCCACTAGATAATTGATACAAATAAATACCCAATACAATAGGTTCGAAAAGAAAACATCTGAAAGATATACAAAAGTCCTAATATCCTACAAGGGCGCACATGCTAAATACTAACAGAAAGAAATAAACCTACGGTTTATTGATCTTCGGCAAAGTTCTGATAGCCGCTGCAATCTTGCTCATCCTGAAAATCTGTCTCTAAACCTGAGATGGCAAATCTCAGGGATGTCAGAACATCCCAGCAAGTACTCAACGTATAAAGTGTATGTGTAGTATGATAACATGAATAAGTGAATGTAGTAAAGCCCGTGTGCACACGTAAAAACAGATATATATAAATAGATACATTACTACTATGAACAAACGGGTAAAGAGGTTAAGTCATAACCTAACTGGTCACTAAAAGGTAAACTACTCTATCGTAAGCTCGAGTGTGTGCGTCAACCTCTGCAGGAGTATTCCTAACCCAAGAGTGGTGCCCCAGGGGCTAGGAAACACGGGCCCAACTGTGGAATGAAATTGAGACCGATATAGCCCGGTACGAGCTGTAAACATGAGACCGATATAGCCCGGTACGAGCTGCCGGCATGGGACTCCTGAGATCCTGTTGTACGAACGCACACTCAAACTACCCCAACACCCGCGTATTTATAGCTACTATGGTAATGACTAGATCACTAATTAAGAATGCTGAAAAGACATGAACTTATGGTATGGTAATTGTATGGAAATAAAACTGGTGAATAGTGGTGTCATGGCATGTAGTTCAACATCCTAATAAGAGATCTCATTCATAAAGACTAGAGTATTGAATAGTGAGGACTTGTCAGTGGTAAAAGTTATCAGGTAATAGTAACTGCTTGAAGGCGGTGTATAAGTTGGTATGAGTCATAATTGTTATCTTTACCGTTAACCTTAATATGGTTATATTAATCAAAATCTGACTAGAAATATATAAATGTGAGATAGGTTAACAATTTTCGAACTTTATTTGTAGTTAAAATAAATCTTAATTTACAACCATACTTGCTAATTATTCTCACTTGCTACATAACAGTTTGCCTATATATATATATATATATATATATATATATATATATTGTATAATATAACGAAAAAATACCAACACATTTCTCTTTTATTCTAACAGTGCAGGAAAAATATATATACATATAACCACAAAGGAATGCTGATGTACATCGACCAAAATTAAAGCAAGAGTACTTGCCTGGAGGATAAGGATCACGGGAGAACGATGTACGAAGATGCGAGGCACGAACTCAGCTAGGATTCAACTTGGGATCAGAGTTATACGCTCTTTCTAGATTGATTTTTCCATAAGCCAATAATGTACCGCACTTAACATATGATTGTATATAACCAAACATGCACAATGAAATAAATGTAATATTTTATTTATATGGATATGAATATAGCGACATATCATGAAGTAAGAGAAACTTGCCTCGGAGACGGGAAAACACGACAATGGAAACGCAAACTCGAAACTTGATGTTAGGGACACGGTTAGAAACCTCGATGGACTTGGGCTCGGCTCCGGCGATCTGGGCTTGCTGCGGCAGTGGTGACGTCGTCGTGGTCAAGGATAGTGATGTCGACGATGGGTTTTCCGGCGAGGTTTCACGGCAAGGCAGTGGGGATCCGATTCTTGAGGTCGGGTCGGGGTTCTGATGCAGGGATAGAAGCTCGAGGAAAGGAGGCGGTGTCGAGAGCGTAAGGTGGTCGACGGCGAGGCGAGCTCCGGCGAGGAGGTACGCAGGCATGGGTTCTTGCAGGGTTTGTTATGGTGGGTGTGTAGGGGAGCAGAGAGGTCGAGGAGAGGAAGTCGACGGTGAGAGGAAACGGAGGTGAAGGTGAGGCGGCGACGTGAGAACAGTGAACAATTTCGGGTTTATGTTCTTCAGATTTACTAGTAAACTTCTCATCAATCAAATGGCGCCGTTGCCGGGAAGACGGTAGTCTTTTTCTTTGTGTAATTTCGGCTTAATAAAAAAAATTTTAAAAACAAAATTATAAAAATTGAAAATTTTTAAAACAAAATAATATAAAATAAAATAAAAATAAAAATCATCTTGTTCTTTTTGAAGGGTTTTTGTGTGAATTGCGCAGGAAAGAAAGAAGGACAGATTCAGATCTGAAATAAAAAACCAGTGAACACAATAAACAGAAGATCTGAACAGACAGAGGAGAATCATAACAACAAACAGAAAATTTTTGGAGATCTAAACTAACAGAACCACCGCGGAACCGCGGCGGATATATGCAGTTGACCGCGGAACCTAGTAACGTCAGCATCCCAAAATTTTCTGTAAGTATTTTCGTCCTCTCTTCTACCCTCTGAACTCCACTGAAAAATTTTCCTGCAGGGTTCTTTGTGCAAAAACTTCTACTCCCTCTCCAATAAATCAATCTTGTGCAGGATTCTTTGCGCCGCAAATAAAAATAAAATTTTTTTGGCAAGTGTTTTAGATTTTTGGTGTGTTAACTGTTTTGCATAATTAATACGGACTTTTAAGGGGATATAACACCAATCAAGATTGGGTGGGGATTTCATTACCCTTCCTAAGACCCCAGAAATCACATAAAGCATATGCATCACCCTCGAGTTAATTAAAAAATATTTAGACTCAGCCAATTAAGAACTGTCGCGCTCATTAAGACAGAGGAAGGTTGTGGACAATCGGTCGTTTATCTTAACCTGACTTTGTCGTGCCTAGGCTAGACAAGTGGGAAAGGTAATTTTAAAAGGCCCATCTCATGGTGATTCGTGAGCGGATCCCTCCTTTCTTTACTTGTGCTTACCTGGCCACAATTGGCGGTGAAGAGGCGATTTGAGGGATATCTCACAACTTACCCTTTGGAACAGTTAGGAGCAGTCTAGTTGACCTAGGAGACCCTAGCTCTAGGCTTGATTGTGCATGCTTAAATTGTGATTGTGCCGTAGTTCCGTACAATTTTTTGCAAAAACTCTTTCTAAAAAAAAAATTAAAACACTTCCAAAAATTTCAAAACTCCAAAAACAAACAATTTTTCTTTTAAAAATCAAAAAAAATATTAAAAAAATAAAATAAAAAAAATCACATTCTTTTTCTTCTCCTTTCTCTCATCACATCATGGGTACCCCACCTCGCAAAACTTTTGCCGAACTTTGGTACCCTCAACCAGACATTACTTCCTACGCTTCTTGTTTTGGACGAATTTCTAATGACCTCTCCAAGCCCAAAATTTCTTTGAAAGATCGAATAGACGCGTCTAGGGCATCCAGTTGGACTCCGCAATCCACCATTTATCAACCATTTCAACCTTCACCACCTTCTTACGTTGATACTACTTTTTCGAGTCCTGTTGTAACTCCGAAACCCATGTCTATTGCTGAACATATTGAACAATCTCGTAACCGATCTTTCACTCCTTTCACCACTGCGAATTCTTTGGATCAACAATTCCATTCACCTTCTTATCCAAATGTTGATCCTACTCCTGTCCAACCATTCAATTCCTACCAGTCCTACCCGACTTTCGCACCTTTCCTAAACATTGCTTCTACACAGCCATTTGGGAGTTTCCAGTATCCAAACAACTTTGAATCTTTTACTGAAACCCCTTCACAACCCATGTCTAGTCTAGAACAGTCGTTGGAAGATTTTATGGTAGCGTCAAGACAACAGATGATGGATTTGAATGCGTCCATGGCCGCCCTTATACAACGTAGTGACCCGGTAGCTAGTTTCCAACTAGCTCTAAATTTTCCAATGTATGATGAGGCGGTAGGACAGATTGAGAATTTGAGTGGAGAGAGTGAGCTGTGCACCCTTCCAAATCAAACCTACCCATCTCTAATTGAATCCCACAACTCCGGTTTTGAATATCTATCAAGTGTCCCAAATGATTCACCAGTTGAAGATAAAACGTTTAATGAATTGTGCGACTTTCTAGTGTTTGATTTGCCAGATTGTGAAGGGTCTCTTTCGAGTGAACCCACACCCAATCCTTTTGACCTCTACACCTCCACTGTAGAACCTGAATTAATTGATATCCATGTTTTTGATGAGGTGTCTGAGAAATTTAATTTTCACTTGATCGAGGATATTGACGCAGGAAATATTTTGGATGATGAACCCGCGGTTTGGCCAAGTTTTTCTCTCCAACTCATCATCCTGAGTTATTAAATGTTTTTTCCCGAACTTCATATGCGTCTTGATTTCGATGAAAGTTGCATGGATAAGCTAAATTTTGAGGAGAGTATTGAGGAAATTATTGAGGATGAAGCAGTTTTACTTGAGGAGTCGGATTTTCCAATTCATTCTATCCTTTCCATTGACTGCGCACACCCTCCTGAATCTTTAACCGATACCCTTCCTCAATCATTTCCCTCCATCCTTGTTCCGACTTTGCAAGAAACCGTTACACTTTCATTTTCAATGTCTGGTTTACCAAGTTCAACGTACCCATATTTTCTCACGAATCTTGAGGGATTTGACCTCATTTCTCAGTGGGTTGATAGATTAACACAATCGCTTTTTACACATCGGTCATTACAAATTGTGCTAATTTATACACTCCATCTCCCCCCTCAAGTTCGTATTCCACTTCTTTCTCCCACTTTCTCTGGTTCTTCTTCTAATCTTCCTTTAATGATACTGAGTGTTGATGAATCAAAGTCCGATATTTTGAGTTCGATAATTCTAGAAAAACAACTTGATTTAGACTCTTTTGAAAATAAGGTAAATCAGCCTTACGACTATCCTACCTTCATAATTTCTGAAAAATCAAGTGTGTTGGATTCTGGCGCGACATTTATTGACATTGAAACGTTCAATCGGACCATTGATGAAAGTTTTGAAGATATTTTCGCCGACGAACTCGCATTCCTAAACGATACGGATTTTGTGATTAATCAACCTCCACCTGAAGAAGTCGAACCACCACCATTTCTTTTTCCTTTCCGCTATTCTTCTCCTCACCCGAGACCGTATACTGCTTTTATTTCCACATGGTCTCGTGTGTTTCTCCTTTCTTTTCTCTACACTCCATTCTTTCACCAACCACACCATTATAAAGATAAAAATTTTGAATGGTTGGTGCTAACTTTTGGCCTGTGTAAGGCCTTGTATAGCTTGATACTGTGTTTTTCTCCCTCCTAACTCTGAACTTTAACGCTTAAATAATGGAAACACTGTTTCACTTAAGCTTGGGGGGACCTTTTGTGTATATATATTTTGTTTTTTTGTTAATAATAAAATTAAAAATAAAAATAAAAAAAATAAGCAGGGGAGTGCCGACAATTTTGACCCTCTTGGTGTAGCCTGACAGTGAGGACAATATCAAGTTTAAGTTTGGGGGTATGCTCGGTAAGCTTTCTTCCTTCGCATTCCTGTGTATATTTTTGCATTTGCATACTTATTTTAAAATTCATAAAAATCAAAAAAAAATATAAAATTATAAAAATTGAAAAGTTCAATTTTGGCCATATTTGACTTAAATTCAACATGACGGTTGAATAGTTAGGAAAAACTAGATTCTAAACTTAGTAAATTAAAAACCCTAAAAATAACATTTCTTGAAGTTTAACTATAGAAAATATATGTCATTGCAGTTTATTTTGAAATAAGCAAATTTTGAGTTCATTTCTTGGGCTAAATCAAAATAAGGGAAAAGTATTGAAATTTTTATTTGAAGTGTAAGTCTGAAAAATAAATTCTGAAACTTTAGTCTAAATCCTGAAAATATATACCCTACAACATGCACTAACACACATCTTGAAACTTGGAATAGTAGAGCATACCTTGAAATGCTCTTGTTTAAAATCCTTAGTATGAATAGAAATAAAATAAAGTATAAAAGGTGAATAAAGAGACATAAAAAATGAACACAGGTTTTGTAATTACTTAAGGCTGCATAAATAAAAAAAAATATAGTGAGGGTGCTTTATCACCTAGTGCCTTAGACCAACTGGTTTGGGAGTCACTGCTAAGCCTTAGGTATTGCAAGACGAGGATTTACGCCTAAATACACGAACACATTTTGTAACCGGTCGTCAGTACCTCAAGAAATATTAACGGTCGCATGAAGGATGTGTGAGCAATTTCATCTAAAATTCACGACGATGGACAAGAGTATGATAGTTTGAATTGAAATTCCAAGTGTAGGGGTAATATATACACACACGTAGGGGTATATGATTGGGGTTTGGACGAGAGATAGGAATGAAAGATAGGGCTTATACCTTCAGTAGAGATGATTAAAATTCCTAAGTTGAGATGGAACCTTAGAAGGAAAATTCAAGAGATGCTGAAAGCTTTATAAATTTGCAAAATATATACGATCTTTAGTTAAATGATAAGTGAGTGTGAAAAATACGGGTTGATGATTTCTAAGTTGAAGATAATAGAATTTCTTACTAGAATACTGAATTGAAGAATGAGGGCCAAACATGCCAAATTGATTGGATTTTGTGGGTAGTATCCGCTGAAAACCCTCAGGAGACAACACTCCTCCTACTAGGGACACCTAGAGGTTTAACGGCTTGTTGCATGAGCTCAGTGCAATCGCAATTCTCTGCGAAAGTGAGGTTAGGATTTTTCGAGAATAAATCGGCTTTGCTCGGGACGAGCAAAAGATAAGTTTGGGGGTATTTGTTCATATCAGAATTTTGCATTATTATATTCCCCATTCTTAATCATATTGCAAATAAATAGATGCTTTTGATCCATGTTTTCTAAACAGTTGCAGGTTACAGGTTCTCAGAACAATACAGTGAAATTTAGGAAAAGACGCTACAAATGTGAGACTACGACCAACAAGTAGATGAATCTGTATGATGCCGGCTACCAGTTCAAGGAACAAATGAAAATCAATAGACAGTTCAATGCACAAAGCACAAGGGCAGCACAAGATTCAAGAATTCAATGCGAAGTTCACGGTAAAAGTCCACAACATTCTGCACTGTGGAAATCTGGAAGAAAATAGAAGAGCTTCTGTGGAACCAAGTGAAGAAAACAGAAGGCAAAAGCAACATAAAGCAACCCTAGAAGTTTGAGCCCATGAGCCCACCAAATGGCCGCGGATCCGCGGCAAAACAGGCTATTCTACCGCGATTCCGCGGTCGTGCAATGCACGTGTCAATGGGGTATCGGTGCTTTGACTCGGTCTTTGGGGTTGTTTTGTAATTTCATGTATGGATCAAAATGTAAACCTAGGGTTTTTCCTATCTATAAATAGAAAGGCTCAAAGCCAAATAAAGGGTGCCACTTTTAGGTGCCTCTTTTGAGATGCCTCTTTTTAATTTCTAGATTAAATTTTAATTTCCTTGTAATTGTCAAGAGGTCATCAATAAACGTATTTTTTTTTATCGTGCATTCTTTTATCTGAATTTAATTCCTGAATTTTTATCTGTCTTTTATTATCTGCAACTTAGATAGTCTTTTAAAATTATAAAAATGAATCTTATCATAACTTCCCTAATGAGTGAGTAATTCCTCACTTGTTAGGGTTAGGATTGGGAATGTTTGAGAGAAGTAAATCTCTCTCTCTCCTTTCTTTGCCCATATAATTTTTATAATAGGACTCTATTTAAATTAACCACACACCGCTCACTACGGCATCCTATCCTACAAGATAGTGGTGATTCCCTAGTTAGACCGTTTGTGATTGATTTAAATAGAGGTTAGGGCTAAGAGTTAAGAAAGGATGGACAAGGACCAAAAGGAAGAAACTAAGTTTCTTTCTAGTCGTGCTAATCCCCTTTGTTGACTATTACCCTAACACCTATATTCTTCACTAGGGCATTGAAAGCAGTGGGTAGAATCCCTCTTCCAAACTAATCTAATCCTAACCCTAGCAAGACTTTTAGTCAATTTAATCTCATTCTTAGATCGTAAAACAAAACCCGACTTGATCGGATTAACTCGTTAGAACATAAAGAAAAGGAATCCATCTCCCTGTGGACCGACCCGTACTCAACCGGCTAGCTACCAAGCGATACCATTATTGATTGCGGTATATTCTTAATTTTGATTTTAAAACACATACGCAAAGCACTACCAATCAAATGATTTTTTTTTGTTTTCAAAAATTAAGAATATACCGCAATCATTTTTTTAAATTTTTTTTTTGTTCTCAAAAATGAAGAACGACCCGTATATAGACTTAATTTTTTTAAAATTTTTTTATTAACCCGAAATTACACAAAGAAAGAGACTACCGTCTCCCCGGCAACGGCGCCATTTGATTGAGAGTTGTTTTCGCGTGCGTGCGTTTTAAAATCAAAATTAAGAATATACCGCAATCAATAACGGTGTCACTTGGTAGCTAGCCGGTTGAGTACGGGTCGGTCCACAGAGAGATGGATTCCTTTTCTTTATGTTCTAACGAGTTAATCCGATCAAGTCGGGTTTTGTTTTACGATCTAAGAATGAGATTAAATTGATTAAAAGTCTTGCTAGGGTTAGGATTAGCTTAGTTTGGAAGAGAGATTCTACCCACTGCTTTGAATGCCCTAGTGAAGAATATAGGTGTTAGGGTAATAGTCAACAAAGAGGATTAGCATGACTAGGAAGAAACTTAGTTTCTTCCTTTTGGTCCTTGTTCGTCCTTTCTTAACTCTTAGCCCTAAGCTCTATTTAAATCAACCACAACCGGTCTAACTGGGGAATCACCGCTATCTTGTAGGATAGGGTGCCGTAGTGAGCGGTGTGTGGTTAATTTAAATAGAGTCCTATTATAAAAATTATATGGGCAAAGAAAGGAGAAAGAGAGATTTACTTCTCTCAAACATTCCCAATCCTAACCCTAATAAGTGAGGAACTACTCACTCATTAGGGAAGTTATGATAAAATTCATTTTTATAATTTTAAAAGACTATCTAAGTTGCAGATAATAAAAGACAGATAAAAATTCAGGAATTAAATTCAAATAAAAAAATGCACGATAAAAAAAATACCTTTATTGATGACCTCTTGACGATTACAAGGAAATTAAAATTTAATCTAGAAATTAAAAAGAGGCATCTCAAAAGAGGCACCCAAAAGTGGCACACCCCAAAAGAGGCTGTAGGCTTTCCTATTTATAGATAGGAGAAACCCTAGGGTTTACATCTGATTCATATTTTAAAATTACAAGACTACCCTAAGAAAGCCGGGTCAAAGCACCGATACCCACCGACATATGCACCGACACGTACACAGTACGGCCACGGATCTGTGGCGGAATGCCATGTTTGGCCGCAAATCCGCGGCCATATGGTGGGGTCTTGAGTTCATTTTCTCAGGGCTGCTTCATGTTGCTTTTTCCTTCTGTTTTCTTCACTTGGTTTTTCAGAATCTTTTCTAGTTTCTTCCAGATTTCCAACAGTACAAAATTTGTGGACTTTTACCGTTAGCTTCGCGTTGAAGTCTTGAATCTTGTGCTGCCCTTGTATTTTGTGTATTGAACTGTTTGATGATCTTCGTTCGTTTCTCAAAATGGTAGGCGGTATCTTGCAGATTCATCTATTTGTTAGTCATAGTCTCACATTTGTAGCGTCTTTTCACCATTTTCACTGTATTGTTCTGAGAACCTGTAATCTGCAACTATTTAGCAGACATGAATCAAAAGCACATATTTATTTGCAACATGATTAAGAATGGAGAATAAAATAATGCAAAATTCTGATATGAACAAATACCCCTAAACTTATCTTTTGCTCATCCCGAACAAAACTGTTTTTATTCTCGAAAAATCCTAACCTCACTTTCGCAGGGAATCGCGATTGCACTGAGCTCGTGCAACAAGCCGTTAAACCTCTAGGTGTCCCTAGTAGGAGGAGTGTTGTCTTTAGAGGGTTTTCAGCGGATACTACCCACAAAATCTGATCAATTTGGCCTATTGACTTTTATTCTTCAATTCGGTGTTCTAGCAAGAAATTCTATTATCTTTAACTTAGAAATTATCAACCTGTATTTTTTTTACACTCACTTATCATTTAACTTAAGATCGTATATGTTCTGCAAATTTATTTAGCTTTCAGTATCTTGTGAATTTTCCTTCTAAGGATCCATCTTAACTTAGGAATTTTTATCATCTCTACTGAAGATATAAGTCATATTTTTCATTCCTATCTCTCATCCAAACCCCAATCATATACTCCTACGTGTGTGTATGTATCACCCCTACACTTAGAAATTCAATTCAAGCTACCATACTCTTGTCCATCTTCCAAAATACTTTTAGTTGGTGAATTTTAAATGAAATTGCTCACATATCCTTCATGTGACCGTTAATACTTCTTGAGGTACTGAACGACAATTACAAAATGTGTTTGCGCATTTAGGCGTAATTTCTCGTCTTGTAATACCTAAGGCTTAGCAGTGACTCCTAAACCAGTTGGTCTAAGGCACTAGGTGATAAAGCACTCTCGCTATATATTTTATTTATGCAGCCTTAAGTAATTACAAACCAGTGTTCATTTTTTTATCTCTTTATTCACACTTATACTTTTATTTTATATTTTTTTTTCACATACTAAGGATTTTAGACAAGAGCATTTCAAGGTATCCTCTACTATTCCAAGTTTCAAGGTGCGTGTAGGTGCTAGTTGTAGAGTATATATTTTCAGAATTTAGACTTAAGGTTCATAATTATTTTTCAGACTTACACTTCAAATAAAAATTTCAATACTCGTCCCTTGTTTTGACTTAGCCCAAGAACTGAACTCAAAAATTGCCTATTTCTAAATAAACTATAAGGACATATATTTTCTATAGTTAAACTTAAAGAAAGGTTATTTTTAGGGTTTTTAAATTACTAAGTTTAGGATCTAGTTTTTCCTAACTAGTCAACCGTCGTGTTAAACTTAAGTCAAATATGGTCAAAATTGAAATTTTCAATTTTCAATTTTTATTTTTTGATTTTTATGGATTTTAAAATAAGTATGCAAATGCAAAAATATACACATGAATGGGAAGGAGGAAAGCTTACCGAGCACACCCCCAAACTTAAACTTGACAGTGTCCTCACTATCAGGCTACACTAAGAGGGTCAAAGTTGTCGGCACTCCCCTGTTTATTTATAAAAAAAAATTTAACAGAAAAAGAAAACAAAATATATATACAAAAAGGTCCTCCCCCCCAAATTTAAGTGAAACAGTGTTTCCACTGTTTAAGCATTAAAGTTCAGAGTTAGGGAAGAGAAAAACACAGTATCAAGCTATACAAGGCCTTACACAGGCCAAAGATTAGCACCAACCATTCAAAAATTTGATCGTTATAAAGCGGCGGTTGGTGAAAGAACATGTTTTATAGAGTCAGGAAGAAATGGGGAAGAGATAAGTGGTGTAAAAGAAAAGTGTTCTCTGATTAAAAATCAGGAAAAAGCTTCAGAAGAGGCATCACGTGCTCACACGTGACCAGTGGTCACGTGTTGGCACGTGATGGTTAAGGAGCGGCAGAGAACAGAGCGCAGAAGAAGAGAAGCCCATTCCAGGGGTCACGTGGCCACACGTGACCAGGGGTCACGTGGCCACACGTGACCGGCGTTAAAAGCCTTATTCGTTAACAGAATTAAATTCTGAGGAGAGATCATTCAAATCTTTCCAAAATGGAGAAGAATTATCTGAAACCGTTGGATCAAGAATCTGAAGGTGATTAAACATCACCAATTTATGGAAAAATCTTGGACATGGAAAGATTTCCCCCTAAATCTAACCGAAATAATAAAGAGATATCTTTGGATTTAAAATCCAACGGTGAATAAAATTCACCTAATAATCTAAAGGCCCAGATCAATGATGAAAATAAATCAAATCTCTCAATAAATAAATCGAATCTTTCAATGAGAGATTGACCAAACAGATTGATTCTTTTCCTTCTCCTATAAATAGAGAAGGGAAGGGAAAAAAGAAAAAGAGGGAGAAACATACAGAGAGAGAGAGAGAGATATAGAGCCTTGGAATCTTGAAAATTCAGAAAGAAGAATTTGATTCTCTGCAAAGAAAAAAATCCTAGGTAAGAAAAGAGGGGCTTCAAAAAGAGAATTTAAGTCTCAAAAGAGTTTAACTCTTCTATAAAGAAAAAGAACTTAGTTCTTTCTCTGGTTGAAGGTCTGCAAAGTGCACATCTCCCCTATAAATTGAGAATTTAATTCTCATTGGGTTGAGATCCTACCATGCAGATCTAAAACATAGAGGGGGAATTGAGTTTTGAGAATTTAATTCTCATAAAGTTATAGGAATTTAATTCCTCCAAGATAAATTAGGGTTTAACCCTATATTATAGGAATTTAATTCCTTCAAAATGGACAGAACTGGGGTTTAACCCTAATTGAGAACTTAATTCTCTCAACCTCACAGGAATTTAATTCCCTTAAAAAGAAATTAGGGTTTCACCCTATGCCAGAATTTAATTCTTTACTTATATGGGGAATTTAATTCCTACAGAAAAGAAATTAGGTTTTAACCCTATATAAGAATATAATTCTTCAAAAGAAAGAAGGAATTTAATTCCTTTAGAGTTATTGCTAGGGTTTAACTCTATGAAGAATTTAATTCTTAAAAGATGAACAAATCTTTAAAATATGCAAAGAACCAGAGTCACGTGCTACCACGTGACCCCTGCAAAGAATTACAGAAAAGAACTTTGAGGCAACGCCTCACGTGCCCCACGTGACCGCTGAAGCACACAAAGAAAAAGCAAAAGAAACAGAAGCTATGGGCGCCCTCACGTGCTACCACGTGACCCCTTGGAAAAAGCTTTAACAGTCAAATACCCACATTCCCATCATGTGACAGCACGTGATGCTCCAAAAGCAATTATAGAAAGTATTCAATACTTTCGGCAGAATAAAATAAGGGGAATCAGGGCGCTCTCACGTGCCCACACGTGACCCCTCTCTCCTTAGTGTTTAACACTAATTTGAGACCTTTGTTTGCAGTGTTTTACACTGATTTTCTGAGTGTTTAACACTAATTTGAAAACTCTATTTTCAGTGTTTAACACTGATTTGCCTTAGTGTTCAACACTAATTTGAAAACTTTATTTCCAGTGTTTAACACTGATTTGCTTTAGTGTTTAACACTAATTTGAAAACTCTATTTGCAGTATTTAACACTGATTTGCTTTAGTGTTTTACACTAATTTGCTAACCTTATTCCCAGTGTTCAACACTATTGGTCCTTAGTGTTTAACACTAGCTTTAGCCCAATTGGCTAAGTTCCTAGAGGCAAAGCCTCCCTTTAATTGAATATGTCTAATGTATCAACAGAGGGCCAGTATTCTAAAATTGATTGGACTTAGCCCAAGAAGGCCATAAGTCCTCAATCTAGACTCAACTGAGCCAATGTGCTCATAACCTAATGAATTGGTCTTGGTTCCAAATTGGAATACAGATCACTTAATCTACTTCGGTTCAAGGGTACATCTCTTCACTCCTTTGATACTTGTCGTTGTAATTCCTCAACGTCTTCAAAGAGGTGATGGGTCCCGACAACCACATATTGATACGGACTGTGGGGTCCTTAAACTCATGGACTATGATGTCCTTAACCTTAACCGGGATGTCTTAAAACTAACAACGGACTATGATGTCCTTAACCTTGACCGTGATGTCTTAAAACTAACGCCGGACTGTGGAGTCCTTAAATCCTCGGACTATGATGTCCTTAACCTTGACCGGGATGTCTTAAAACTAACAACGGACTATGATGTCCTTAACCTCGACCGTGATGTCTTAAAACTAACGTCGGACTGTGAAGTCCTTAAATCCTCGAACTATGATGTCCTTAACCTTGACCGGGATGTCTTAAAACTAACAACGGACTATGATGTCCTTAATCTCGACCGTGATGTCTTAAAACTAACGCCGGACTGTGGAGTCCTTAAATCCTCGGACTATGATGTCCTTAACCTTTAACGGGATGTCTTTAAATTAACAATGGACCACCATGTCCTTAAACTGGTAATTGACCGCAATGTCCCTAAACTAAACAATAGAGCCCAAAATGCTCTTTTGTTGGATCTAAACGATCCCGTTAAGTTGATCTTAGTCTGAAATGAGACTAACGTATCCTTAACAAACCGTTAAGTTGATCTTAGTCTAAAATTAGACTAACGTATCCTTAACAAACGTTTAAGTTGATCTTAGTCTCAAATGAGGCTAACGTATCCTTAAACCAAAACCCCCAAACCCAAATCTAAGAAAGATACGGATTTGGACTAGTCCACGCCCTACGGGCGACAACATAACTCAGTCCCCGTATATAATCCACGGGCAACCACAAACAAAACAAACACCCACGACACGAAGTGACCATCTGGAGAAGGAGAAAGTTGTTACCGCGATACGGTAGCGTAATTAACTGCAGGGGCTTGCGCCTGCAGGGAAGAGCGTCCCCACAATCAAAAACCCCTCAAGCGAGGGGGAATTTGACAAAGTCTGCTACATCGGCCGCATCCATTCAAACCTTCGATACATGGTGCCATAAATCAATTTGGCATCTTTGAAGAGGTGGACGGATAGCACCAATTAGCATCTGCCCCGAATTTCAGGCAAGACATTCTGTCGCGCCGTCTTTCGGAGGGGAACAGATTCTGGCACGCCCAGTGGGACCTTTTCCTCTTTCCACTCCACACTTCATGTGTCGAGATTCGCGAACCAATCGCAGTTTGCTAGTAGTTGCCCTTGGGTTTCGAAGTACTAAGATTTGGTGTTTCGTTTGCTGCAGAAGGCAAAAGGATCAATGGCTGGCAACTGCTCAAGCTGCTCCAACTGCAAATGCAACCGACGCTCCGCCTCATCTGGAGGTGTAGCCTATGGACCGCAGGCTACTTCCCTGTTTACTATGCCTGTGGAACAAGTGACTCAAGCTACCACCGGTCTGTTCTTCGAGACTATGCTCCCGCCTGCAAGCTTCACTATCCCAGTGCCCGCACCGGAAGCGCAAAAGATGCCGGTCTTCCATCGGCTCACTACTACCACAACCCCTCTTAATGGGTCGTCCAATGCCAAGCCGGCAGCCTTGGTCTTTACCAGGCTGAGCCTGAAATCTGATGGGTCTGCCAAGAAGCTCATGACCCCTGACGCAGCCATTGCGAAGAAGACAGCCATCTCCATTCCTGAAGTCGTCAAGACGGCTTCCCCTGCTAAAGAGTCTGTCTTTTCAAGACTGGCTGTCCCGGCTCCCGTTCCTGCTCGAGGGTCCGTCTTTGATAGATTGGAAACCGCCACTCAAAAGACGTCAGTCTTCAAGAGGCTGACACCAGCGGCGTCTCATACAGACAGGGGGCAAGACGAAACCATCCCCATCACCGGACCAGCCCCAACAGCTCGACACGCTCGACGTCGTCACTGGCGCCGAGTAAGGAAGGCCGGGGGAAACTCTCCCTCAGGGCTAACTCCACCGGCTCCAATGGTGGAAGTTAATGCTGCTGTTCCAATTGGGAACAGCTTTGAACTGCTAAAGAGGGTACGCAAGAACTCTCCGACTACCACGTTGAAAAGATCTCATCCACCTGCGGAGAGTGTTACAGAAGCGAAGCCGGAGCAGCCTCCTGAACGGCTGTCCTCCGAAATTTACAAGGTATGGCGACGGGTTCAGGACTCGGTAATCATTCAAGATCACTCTCACGGGCAAAAGAAGGTGAAAGTTCAGGAAGGAAGGAACCATCCTGTCAAATCACAAAGGACGACAACCACTTGGGTGCCTGCTGCAACGGCTCCCTCCACGTCGACTACTCAAAAGAGAAGAAGGCCGGAGAAGGTCCCTACGCCTGTGGCAAATGCCAAAGACAGCGAGCCCGAACGCCGTAAGTCCGGGGGCATTGTAGTCCATACCGTCTACATGACGTCTGGTAAAGAGGACAGCCGTACATCTACAGGTCATAGACCACTTACACGATCAGTGACCAAAGCTCAGGAGCAACAGCAGAAGCTCCAAGAAATGATGAACGCGATGGCCGCACTCACTGGGCCAAAAAAAAGCCCCGAAGCATCCTCTGATCAACGCCAGGAGCAAGAAACTGACGCTGAATTCCTTCGCAGGATACTGGAAAAGAAGGATAAAGAGGCTGCGGAACAAGAAGCCAATATAAAGCGAATGGCTCTCCTGTTCCAGGACATGGTGGGAATGATGATCCAACAAGATCCTCCTGCTGAAGATCCTCCGATCGTCCTTGAAGACGACAGGGGAGAAACGTCAAATCCTCCACCGGCTCTGTCAACAGCCAAGGAGGAGACAATCTCCAAAGATGACTTGGACGAATATATAGGTCAGCAGATACGGGTTCACCAGGCGACTGAGGCAGCCGGTCAACTTATCAGAAAAGGGCAACCATATTTGAGCTGGTATGACCAGATCAAGTACCCGCCGGGCTATACAATACCGAAATTCCATGTCTATAAAGGGACGGGCAATCCCTACCAGCATGTTGCCCAGTTCAGGGCGTTTTGTGGCAACACTGGCGGCAACGACAAACTGCTACTTCGCCAGTTTGTCAGCAGCTTGTCAGAAACGGCGTTCGAGTGGTACTCTGAGCTCCCGAACGACTCCGTCAAAACATTTGCGGAGATGGAGCTGCTATTTACGCAGCGATTCGCGAGCGCCAGCGAACGCACCCCGATAACGGCATTGATTAATGCCACGGTGAAACCAGGAAAGACGTGGGTCCAGTACGCTATACGCTGGCGAAACTTGTGGTCGAAATGCGAACAACGCATTGAAGAAGCGCCCGCGGTGGGCATGTTCGTGGGTACCCTAGATCCCCATGCAACAATTTCACAGTTCATGATGTTCTTTAAGCCAACCACGTTCCAGGCTTTGATCGACAAGTTGGCCCAGAAGGACCAGATGGGTCACAGACCGTTTCCCCCGAAGCCGGAAGCTCGGAATGATAAGGGTAAAGGGAAGGCAGCCTTCGTTGCGAACGCTCAGCAGCAACCCAGTGCCCCAAACCTGGCGGATCAACTGGAAGAAAGACGGCGGTATTATAATGAGAAAATGAAGCACCCCTACTCATTCTCGCGGGATAAGACGAAGAGGCTATTCGAGCTGGCGGTACGCAACAGGCTTATCAACTTGCCAAACCCAAGGCGACCGCCGCAACCCAGTGAGGTGAATAACCCCAATTACTGCCCTTACCATCAAACGGTAAGCCATCCGATTGAGGATTGCTTCGTCTTCAAAGGATGGATTGAAGATCAATACCTACAGGGCAAGTTTGCACTGTCAGAGAAGTGGAAGGTGAATCCGCCACAGCCACACACTCCGAAGAAGACGGACACACCGGGGACAACATGCTCTTTTGTTGAGGAAGATCCATGGGAGGTCGTGCTTTCATCCAAAACCAAAAAAATGTTGAATGATCTCCATTCATGCCCAGCGGTCAGGTGGAAGAACCCGCTTGAACCTCAAATCATCGAAGGAATGCTGAAGCCGCGCCCAACTCCAAAGATCGGTAGTGATGGCCCAAGTACTCACACCCAGCCGTCGAAATCTTCAAAGAAGAAAAAGAAGAGGTCCAAAAGGCCTATGAAGCCTGGCGACAACCGCACGGACTTACAGAAACAAATTGACGCGCTGGAAGAGTACAATCAAAAGGCGCGGACTCCCATCACACTTCAAGAGTTCCTCAACCACGTCTTTCAGGAGGAAGATGATGAAGAAAGCTCGTCGGATGAATCCGAGGGATACGTGGCGAGTTGTCATGTGATCTCCCACTCATTTACGGACGATGAAAAAACTCCTGGCACTGAGAAACTGGGGGCAGAGCCTGAACCGGAGCTTGTATGGCTGTCAGACGAAATGATCGACGCTTTTCTGGATGAGATTCGTCTGAAAAGTAAAGTCGATCGGGAGCGTGAGATGGCCGCATCAGAAAGAGCCAAACGCAGGAGACTAAAAGAAAGAGTCGAAGCACTCCCGCCAGATCAAAAGATGTCCGATGCGGATAAAAACATATTCAAGACGAGGAAAAGGTTTGCCAAAGCCATATCAATGGGAATGGAGCTACCACCCTCGGAAGAAAACACGCTCGGTGGAGCAGAAATGCATCCTGATTACTGCTCATATCATCGGAATATTTCACACCCTACTGAGGAGTGCGATGCTTTTAAGAGATGGTGGCAGAAATATGCTGCTCACCGGCAACATTTTAAGCAAATGAAACGCAGAACTCGTCTGGAGTAGAGAGGTACGACCGAAGGGCATAAAAGAACTACCGGTAACTGTTACACGGTCAATGCCGGAGGATCACAAGTTCTCACCTTTGGGAGCGACTCTGAGGAGGAAATGGCTCTGGGCCCTCTCTTTAAAGAATCTGTCTTAGGGAAAGAGGAAGAGCCAGAGGCCTGCGAAAATATTCAGCTGCGCAATCGCACGCTTCCGGAAAAGAATCTCAGACCCGCAACTAGAAAAGATAAGGGAAATGAAAAGGTCGCTGAGGATATCGCCTTAGATGACCAAGTCACGAAAGAGATGACTGCCAAGGACCTGCCCAAGAAGAGTAAGGTGGACTACAACATCCTAGCGCACCTGAGGAAGCTACCTTCGCAGCTCAGCATTCTAGACGCCCTCTTATTATCAAAAGAGGTAAGGGATTCATTAATTAAGGCACTACAGGAGCCGGAGCAATTCCAAGCTTTTCTCGCCGAGGAAAAGATGAAGAATGAATTGGAGGAAGCGCACATGGCCGATTTCACTTTCGGTGATGAAGACCTTCTCCTTGGGATGTGCGACCACAACCGTCCCCTATATGTCTCCGGATACTGCCACGACATCAAGATAGGCAAAATCCTGGTTGATAACGAATCCTCCGTCAATCTGTTGAAGGAAATCTGCATGAGCGTTCAGCACCTCGCTCAGGATAAAATTACCATCTCCCGTTTCGATTCCCAGTCATCACGGACTCTCGGATCTGTAATACTAACATTACGCTTCGGACTACTCGTCACGGATATTAAGTTTCACGTCATTAACGCAAAGTCCTGCTATAACGCTTTGCTCGGTCGTCCTTGATTACACGAGTACAACATCATCCCTTCTACGCAACATCAGTGTATGAAGTATTTCAAGGATGGTCTCGAGTATACCGTAATAGGAGAGCTGAACCCATTCTCCGTGAACGAAGTCCGCAAGTACGAAGATGCAAAATACTTTTTGCCAGATTTTGAGGACATGGAGAGGTGTCGCAAGCCGGAGAACAAAGCCGCTGTCACCATTCCTGTTTTCGGGAGTGATACCGAAGAAGAAGAAGAGATAGTTTATGCTGGGCCGTCTCGACGCAACAACCCGGGACCGTCCGCCCCCATATTGATCTTCGGAAGCGATTCAGAAGATGAGGTTAATGTTGTGTTCTCCAGTCGGCCGCCAATACAAGAATTCCCTGGTGATGATCAGAGTTTTCAAATCACCATGATTCCGCGGGAGCACTACAAAGATCTTGACACACTTGAAGCTTATAATGTGCAAGACCTGCAGACGTTTTACGTCCCTCCCAAACGAAAAGGTGAAAAGGCGATCCTATTCTACCGGTCCACGGAAACAAGAGCGGAGAAAGAAATCTGGCACGGTGCGGATTCTACACTTGACAGGCTCCAACCCATCCGTTTTTCCAGATATTATACGAATGGACTAAAAAGGCTATTGAAGTGCCAATGGGCACCCTTAAAACAGACTGTCCGACAAGCTCGATTCTACAACAGGATTTAGGATGTCCCTGGGACTCAGTGCAAGCTGCCCAATGGGAGAATGGAAATGCTCAGGCTTTGATATGTGAAATCCGGAAACGAGAACGAGTCCATGCTAGCTACGTCATATATGACTTCGATGAAGAAGGGGACGCCCTGTCAGAAAACGCTGACCCCGAACCAAAACAAGATCCTGCAATCAAAATGCCGAGCCCGTCATTTGAAGAGCAAATGGACAAGCTTATCAGAGAAGCGGGTCAATAAGCTCGGGACGACCATAATCGCGAAATGACCATCTACAAGAAAGCCAGGATGCAACGTCTTCTTCAACAGGCTACAAAAGACGAAAATGCTCCCCCTGTCAACCTGTGGTGCAAAAGGCCCGACGCAGAGGCAGAAACAAGTCAAAGAGCAGAAAAGGCGTTCGACAGCGACAAAGCGGGACCAAGATGTCACGCGATCGGAAATCGAGCGGTCCTGATTTGTCCCTTATGAAGAAGATGAGTCAGGCATACTCTTTTCCTCAGAAAAAAAACACGGAAGATACTTGACCTCGCTATAAAACATCAAATGATCACACTTCCGGAGTCTAAGCACCCTGAGCAAGCTAACGAGGTCTCTCATTTGGGCTATTACTCTTATCACCGAGCCATAGGACACCCTATCGAAGACTGCTTCACCTTTAAGAACTGGGTCGAAGACCAATACCAGCAAGGCAGGTTTGCTCTATCCAGCAGCTGGAGGGTAACGCCGCCACAAAAGCACGAACCTAAAGCCACAAGAGCAGAACCAGATCCACATCGGTCTTGGAAGCGAGTTCGTACTTGTCATATGATAACAATATCAAAAGGAGAGCCCGAGAATATGGATGACCTTCCCCGGTGCTTCGAATACAGCGATGAAGAGGTAATCTCAGAATTTCCACCAGCGCCGAAAGAGCTGGAAGATGGCTTACATACTACTGCAGATAACCTCAAGAAGATTGAGTTGGGGACGGCGAACGACCCACGACCGACATTCGTCAGCAAGCTGCTATCTGAAGAAAGGGTGGCTGCATTAAAAGATGTGCTTATGTAGCATAGAGATTGCTTCGCATGGAACTATTCTGAAATGCTAGGACTAGATCCAGAAATTGTTGTGCATAAATTGGTGATATCCCCGGACGTTAAGCCAGTCAAACAGGCGCCGAGAAGAATGCGGCTCGAGCTCGAGATGAGCATCAATGCCGAAGTCAAGAAGCTAATCGACTCTGGGTTTATCCAGGAAGTTCAGTATCCCGATTGGATCGCTAACATTGTCCCAGTGATGAAGAAGAATGGGACAGTGCGCATATGCGTGGACTTCCGGGATCTCAATAAAGCTTGCCCGAAGGACGATATCCCAGTACCGGTCACTGAGCTGATGATAGATAACACGTCCACTCACGAGATTTTCTCTTTCATGGACGACTCATCAGGGTATAATCAGATACAGATGCACCCCGAAGACCGGAAGCACACCGCTTTCCGGACTCCTCTGGGTATATTTTGCTACAAAGTTATGCCCTTTGGTTTAAAGAACACCGGTGCCACCTATCAGAGGGCCATGACGAAGATCTTCGATGACCTCATACATGAAATCATCGAATGTTATATCGACGATCTCATGGTGAAAAGCAAATCGTACGAGGAGCATTTAGAGCATATGAAGACCGTATTTCAACGCCTTCGGCAATACAATTTGAAGATGAACCCCCTCAAATGCGCGTTCAGGGTATCCTCAGGCAAGTTCCTAGGGTTCATTGTCCGGCACCGGGGTATCGAGATAGATCTGTCGAAGATCAAGGCGATCATGGAAATGCCACCGCCAAGGACTCTCAAACAATTGCGGTCTTTCCAAGGGAAGCTCGCGTACATCCACGATTCATAGCCAACCTTTCAGGAAAGTGCCGCCCTTACAGTCACCTGATGAAGAAGGGAACCCCGTTCGTCTGGGATCACAAATACCAAGGCGCACTGGACGAGATCAAGTAGTACCTACAGAACCCGCCGGTGTTAGCTGCTCCAGTCAAAGGAAAACCTCTTATTCTTTATACAACTGCCCTCGAAGATTCCTTAGGTGCATTATGGGCACAAGAGAATGACCAAGGGAAAGAAAGAGCTCTCTATTACTTGAGTCAGGTTCTACTGGGGGCAGAAGGCAACTATTCCCCCATTGAAAAACACTGCCTGGCGCTGATCTTTGCGATAACAAAGCTCAGGCACTATGCGTTGGCGCATGAAGTCCGTCTCATATCGAAGGTGGACCCTCTCAAATCTTTGATGTCAAAGGCCATATTGACAGGTCGGCTCGCTAAATGGGCCTTGCTCTTGATGGAGTTCTCGATAACTTATCAACCTCTTAAAGCAGTCAAAGGCCAGGCCATCGCCGACTTCCTCGCTTAACATCCGATACCGGTCGATTCCCCTTTGAATTGCGAACTGCCAGACGAACATGAATTTGACGCGATCGATGGAAGTGGTACCCGGTGGGAATTTTACTTCGATGGAGCATCTTCCATGAAGAAGCGTAAACAAAACATGCCTATAATCAAATCAGGGGTAGGCCTCATCTTCGTAACTCCACAAGGAGGGATAATGCGCTTTGCTTTCTCCTTAACAGAGCCGAGGACGAACAATGAAGCTGAATATGAAGCTTTGATAGCAGGCCTTGAGATCGCCATCGACATGGGAATTGAAAACCTCCTCATATATGGGAACTCTCAACTGGTCGTTAGCCAAGTGAACGGCGACTACCAGGCATGCAAGCCAGAGCTGGTGAAGTATGGCGATAGAGTACAGCGATTGCTGACTCAAATTCCCTACTACATGCTGGAAAGCATACCGCGTGCGGAAAACAGCAAAGCTGACGCGTTAGCCAAGCTCGCTAAAGAACTGGCTGATAAAAATCTCGATGACGTCAGAATCGTGGTACAAAGCCGTCGGGTCCTCACACCGGCAGAAATATCTCCGGAATCATCTGAGGAAAAGGAAGCAACCGAGCAAATGGCTATGCAAATAAAGGACCAAGAAAAGGCTGAAGATTGGAGAGAAGTCTTCATAGACTACTTCAAATCCCGTCGAACGCCTGAAGATGCGTCCTCAAGACATCAGCTTGTGAAACGAGCTCTGTCCTTCGCCTTCGTCAAAAATACTCTGTACAAGAGGTCATTTGATTCTCTGTGGTTGAGATGCCTGGGACCTGACAAAGCAAAAAGAGTTGTTCAGGAAGTTTACGACGGACTCTGTGGTTCTCACCAAGCGGGTCCGAAGATGAAGTTGAAGATTAAACGAATGGGCTACTATTGGCCCACGATGATTCAGGACTACCTCGAATATGCGAAGCAATGCCACTCATGCCAGATTCATGGGGACTTTATCCATCAGCACCCAAATCCTCTACATCCAACGGTGGCTAGCTGGCCGTTTGAAATGTGGGGAACCGACGTAATTGGCCCCATCGAACCGGCATCGTCCAGAGGACATCGGTTCATTTTGGCGATGACTGACTACTTCTCCAAATGGGCAGAAGCAGTACCGCTGAAGGAAGTGAAGACGGAAATATCCTCCATTTCTTCAAAACGCACGTCATTTATCGGTTCGGAACTCCGAGACGAATCATTTCCGATAACGGGCCAGCCTACAGAAGCTACAAGATTAGCCGCTTCGCACAACAACACAACATAGACTGGAGATATTTCTCAGTTTATAACCCGCGAGCTAACGGTCTAGCTGAGGCTTTCAACAAGACCTTGACGAAGATCGTAAAGAAGACGGTGTCCCGAAATAAGAAGGACTGGCACGAGAGATTACAAGAAGCTCTCTGGGCGTATCGAACTACATTCAAGACGGCCACGAACACAACGCCGTACGCGTTGGTATTCGGTACAGAAGCGGTACTCCCCCTCGAGATAGAGCTACCTTCTCTACGAATGGCAGTCCACACGAGCTGATGGACGAAGAAAATTCTCACCTTCGGCTTGAGGAGCTAGACGTCCTTGATGAAACCCGGCTCATAGCGCAACAAAATCTGGAGGCTTATAAAGCAAAGATGACGCGCTCATATGAAAGATTGACCAGGCCGAGAACATTCCGCCAAGGCGAACTCGTGCTAGTGGTCAAAAGACCTATGATCCCCAATCGCGCCAAGCGGGGAAAATTCGAGCCGAACTATGAAGGCCCGTACATAATAGACAAGGTCTACCAGGGTGGAGCCTATCTACTCATGGATATGCACGGTGAAAGGCCTTTTAGGCCAATAAACGGTCGCTTCCTGAAGAAATACTACGCTTAATGAGCCACAGCCTAGGTCAATGATAGATGACGACGACTATGTCCGCTCGCTATCTTCCTAAGCTCAAACTCTATAAGCGGTAGCCGGCCTTCTCCTGAACGGACCGAAACGTCCTTAAACTAACAACGGATCGAAACGTCCTTAAACTAACAGCGGACCGAAACGTCCTTAAACTAACAGCGGACCGAAACGTCCTTAAACTAACAGCGGACCGAAACGTCCTTAAACTAACAACGGACCGAAACGTCCTTAAACTAACAATGTCCTAAAACTAGCTGTTGACCGAGATGTCAATAAACTACGGTGGATTGCAGCATCTCAAAGCCGATAAAAAAAATATATAAAAATAATAATAATAAAAATAAAAACGGTATGTCCATAAGAGAAATGGACACGGATGAAAACCCGAAAGGGCTCCGTGAGTAAAAACAGCAGGACTATCGACGAGTGTTTGTGAAAACCCGAAAGGGCGCAACCTCGTTAAAGGACACTTGCAGGGTCCTCACGATCTTGTAAGGAGAAACCACCCGCGTGAGATCCTTACGACTCACAAGGGAGCAACACACTTAGGAGTTCTCACGATTCCTAAGGAGAAATTACACTTGCGAGATCCTCACGACTCGTAAGGAGAACTCTCTTATGGGACCCTCACGGCTCATAAGATTTGAAAGTCTTAAGTTACAGAAACCTGAACCTGTTCTTAAGCAAACCCCCCACAACCTTCGATATTGCCCTACAAGTGGCTCAATACTGACCCTTGTATACAATCCACAGGCGCGAATAAACATTTCCCTAACCAAGTCCCATCCCTGACTAGGGATATGTTCATATAGTAAACAACCCTTGTAAGTCCTCTCGACTTATAAGGAGAAAACCCTTTTGTAAGATCCTTACGACTTACAAGAGAACATGCACTTAGGAATCCTCACGATTCCCAAGGAGAAAACACACCTACAAGATCCTCACGACTTGTAGGGAGAAATACCTTTGTGAGACCCTTACGGCTCATGAAGTTAAAAGCCTTAGTCGACAGGACCCTTAACCCTGTTTACTAAGCCACCTTTGTTCAACGTCGACAAAGGCAAATGATGATTCGCTCCTGGCAACATCCCAGTTGTAGCGGTGCTGATGCCGAAATCGGTGTATAAATCCAAGCTTGCAGCAAAAAGCCAGCAAGCCATACATGCATATGAAACAGCCGAAATGATGGGGCAACTCGCGACAAAATCAGCAAGTAAAAATGTATGCATGAAGAATAGCCGAAATGATTGGGCAACTCGCAATAAAAAGCAGCGAGTAAAAAATAAAATAAATAGCCGAAATGATTGGGCACCGCGAAAAATAGCCGAAATGATGGGGCAATCGCGACCTTTGCGATATAAAAGCTGAAATGATAGAGCATTGCGGAAAAAGAGATAAATAAAAATTAAATTTTTGCCCTACAGGTGATGTTACATCAATCTCTGTATGCAATCCAGGGGCGCAAACAAAGAAGGGGTCATACTCTTCCCCACAGGTTTCATCATAAGAAGAAGCCAAATCTCGACAAGCCACAAAGATCGTCTCAACATTCGTCTCATTGCGGACACAACATCAAGCAAAGCGAAACAGCGGCAACTCCCAGTTCCATGATTCGACGCTGTACAGATCACTGAAAGTCAAATCCCAACCCCGTGTAGATGCGGATATAATCAACAAAATTCCTGGTCACGTGGAATGCGGATAACGTCACTCTTTGACCCCGTGGAAAACGTCCAGAGCGGAGCCTGGTCCTCGCAGAACACGGCGGTGAACCCGTGGGAAGCATCCAGAGCAAAATTCCTGGTCACGTGGAACACGGATAACGTCACTCTTTGACCCTGTGGAAAACGTCCAGAGTGGAGCCTGGTCCTCGCCGAACACGGCAGTGAACCCGTGGGAAGCATCCAGAGCAAAATTCCTGGTCACGTAGAACGCGGATAACGTCACTCTTTGACCCCGTGGAAAACGTCCAGAGCGGAGCCTGGTCCTCGCTGAACACGGCAGATAACCCGTGGGAAGCATCCAGAGCAAAATTTCTGGTCACGTGGAACACGGATAACGTCACTCTTTGACCCCGTGGAAAACGTCCAGAGCGGAGCCTGGTCCTCGCAGAGCATGGCAGTGAACCCGTGGGAAGCATCCAGAGCAAAATTCCTGGTCACGTGGAACGCGGATAACGTCACTCTTTGACTCCGTGGAAAATGTCCAGAGCGGAGCCTGGTCCTCGCCGAACACGGCAGTGAACCCGTGGGAAGCATCCAGAGCAAAATTCCTGGTCACGTGGAACGCGGATAACGTCACTCTTTGACCCCGTGGAAAACGTCCAGAGCGGAGCCTGGTCCTCGCCGAACACGGCAGTGAACCCGTGGGAAGCATCCAGAGAAAAATTCCTGGTCACGTGGAACGCGGATAACGTCACACTTTGACCCCGTAGAAAACGTCCAAAGCGGATCCTGGTCCTCGCAGAGCACGTCAGTGAACCCGTGTGAAGCATCCAGAGCGGAGCCTAGTCCTCGCCGAACACGGCAGTGAACCCGTGTGAAGCATCTAGCGCAAAATTTCTGGTCACGTGGAACGTGGATAACGTCACTCTTTGACCCCGTGGAAAACGTCCAGAGCGGAGCCTGGTCCTCGCAGAGCACGGCAGTGAACCCGTGTGAAGCATCCAGAGCAAATATCGGACTGTGGAGTCCTTAAAATCCACGGACTATGATGTCCTTAACCTTGACCGTAATGTCTTAAAGCTAACGATCAACCACGATGATTCTAGACTGATTTTATCTTGGTTCAAGGGTACATCTCGCCATTCCTTTGATATTTGGCGTTGTAATTCCTCAACGTCTTCAAAGAGGTGACGGGTCCCAGTAACCACATATCGGACTGTGGAGTCCTTAAATCCACGGACTATGAGGTTCTTAACCTTGACCGTGATGTCTTAAAACTAACATCGGACTGTGGAGTCCTTAAAACCACGGACTATGATGTCCTTAACCTTGACCATGATGTCTTAAAACTAACATTGGACTGTGGAGTCCTTAAATCCACGGACTATGATGTCCTTAACCTTGACCGTGATGTCTTAAAACTAACATTGGACTGTGGAGTCCTTAAACCCACGGACTATGATGTCCTTAACCTTGACCGTGATGTCTTAAAACTAACATTGGACTGTGGAGTCCTTAAACCCACGGACTATGATGTCCTTAACCTTGACCGTGATGTCTTAAAACTAGAATCGGACTGTGGAGTCCTTAAATCCACGGACTATGATGTCCTTAACCTTGACCGTGATGTCTTAAAACTAACATTGGACTGTGGAGTCCTTAAATCCACGGACTATGATGTCCTTAACCTTGACCGTGATGTCTTAAAACTAACATTGGACTGTGGAGTCCTTAAATCCACGGACTATGATGTCCTTAACCTTGACCGTGATGTCTTAAAACTAACATTGGACTGTGGAGTCCTTAAACCCACGGACTATGAGGTCCTTAACCTTGACCGCAATGTCTTTAAACTATGATACCCTGGAAACTATCCCAAACCAACCCCTGACCCCATGAAATACGGATAAGGGTGACCGCACCCAGCACTTGCGGGTCCTCACGACTTGTAAGGAAGAAAACTTTCTTGTGAGATCCTTACGACTCTCAAGGGAAAACCCACTTATGAATCCTCACGATTCTTAAGAAGAACTTACACCTACGGGATCCTCTCGACCTGTAGGGAGAAAAACTCTTTATGAGACCCTCACGGCTCGTAAAGCTCAAAAGTCTTAGGAGGCAGATCTTAACCCTGAATCCTAAGCCATCGCTGTCCTGCAAAGAGACCAAGATAAATTGTCCGCAGAACACATTCAATAAAAAGGCGACACACCATTGAGAAGAAAAATATGTCTTTATTCATAAACCAAAATGAATGCAAAATACAATTCATGAAAGAACAAAAAGAAAATACTCTCATTCAGAAGTATGTACAAAAGAAAGGAAAAGATACAAGTTTTCAAGCCGGCGGGCGATTTAGCAATTTTGCTAGCTCATCCTTCTTTTGCTGGGCCACAGCTTCATGATTCAGGATCGCCAGAAGACAGGCCTCCGCCTGAGCCTGCTGGGCCTGATACGAGGCGAGCTGGCCTTCGAGCTCTTTCTCAGTAGCCTTGTGAGCCTCGACCCTTTCGCGAGTGAACACGGCAGCGTTATCAAGAGCCACCACTTTTCTGATAGACTCTTGAAGTACCCGCCAGAGTTCATACGCTTTATTGGCTTTGGCTGTGAGGCTGGTTTGAAGCTCGTTCAATGCTTTAGAGGCCAGCTCCCTTTCCAAAAATTTGCGGCTGAGCCTCTTCTCGCATGATGCCATGTTTGCTGCACACCGTGCTATCAGCCCCCGCAAGTCCGCCTTTGCAACCACGGCCTCCGAGGAAAGGCGGGAACACTTAAAGGCGTGCAAGCAAGGCTCCACCTGCCGACAGAACTCCACCCAGATTCGCACCACCTCTTCGCTATGGTAGGTGGCAAGAAAAGGAAGAGAACCGTTAGCTTCGGCGGCAAATGCTTCAGCTGTGGTTGCGCTGCCAGCACGAAGCTCCTCGATCAAAGACGACAAGGAGACAAGGCTTAACTGGGCCAAGCTCTCTGAGGCTCGCAAAGAACCGGGCGGCATGGCGATGCGCGAGTCCAGCGCTATGGGGCTGGCAAGGCTGTTCAGATTTGAAAAATGTCAGTAAAACTCTTAAGCAAAGGAACAAGTGAGACTATATTGAAATGTCACTTACCTACGGACATGCAAGTAGGAGCCGAAGGTTCCCCTGGCCCTTCGAGGACCTCAACCTCGTCATCGGCCTCCAAAACTGTAGAGAACATCAATGTCAATACGCAAAATAACAGCGATACTATAAGAAATGGCGAACGACACTAACCTTGTCCAGATGAGAGGACGATGCGTTGAGGGGAGATCGCCTGCGGAGCTGCCATCTCCAATAGACGCTGAAACGATTGCTGGGGAGAAAAATCAGCGATAGAGGCCGCCAGCCCGCGCAATTCTGGGAAAACAAAAGATTTCAGAAAATAGAAAGATTGCTAATTTAAAATGTAGAAGGTTACCTTCAACACTTCTCCCATTCTGAGTCGGGGGGATGGCGGCTTCAACGGCCTCCGCCGTGATCTCCGGCTCCAGCAAAGGGAGGGTAGTCCCGACTACCTCTCCTCCAGCCTCTGGGCCGCCCGCAGGAAGAGTCGTTGGGACGGCAACCCCCAAAAGAGCCTCTACCAAAGGAGCAAGCGCTCCATGATCAGGAACCGCCACTGGAGGCTCTATGGCAAGAGAAACAGCCTCGTCAGCCCCCTCCACATCGAGCAAGGCTGCATCGGGAATGTCAACGGGCTTTAGCTTCAACAAGCCCGTAGGAACCTCCCCCATCACCGAGGACTCTGCACAATCCACACAAGAATAAGAATACATATATACGGGCATAAACAATCTGAAAAACTGCAAAGAAGTATAAAAAATATACCAATGCACAGGGAAGCCTTCAATATGGCTTCTTCAAGCCGATACTCCTTCTCAAGGAGGCGGGCTCGCCGGGGTTCGAGGGTGGACTCGTGGCCGCCGGTCCATAAGGAAAGCGCATCCGCAGCATCCTCCGAAGCGGCCAGCTTCAGCGCCCTTTCTCCCCACTCCTCCAAAGGGCCAATAAACCGCCGCCAGATCCATGAGGGGTCTTCATAGAAGATTACGGCAGGATAAGCTTTCTTGGGAACCCTTGCGTTCTGAGACTCATCTTTAGAACGCCGTATGGCCTCAGCCAACTGTGCGACTTCCTCGGCGGCCGAACTCGGGAAAAGTAGTCCAGCATCTGATTCCTGCAGGGTCAACGGTTCATCCTCAAGAATAGGCTCAGACTCTATTAAAGAGTCGAGCAAGTTAGTAGCAATCTTCCTTCGACGCTTGGACCCAGAGCCGGTCGCCGAGGACGACCGCTTCCTTTCCCGCAGAGCCTTAGTGCGGCGTCGGCCCACGTCGCCCTCAACACCCTCAACAACCTCATCCCTGTCACCCTCACCCGATGCCACAACCGAGGATGACAACGCCATTGTCGATGCCGCGGGGGGCGGTGCTGCCTCGGGTAGTGACACTGTTACCGGAGCCCGTTTACCCCGCGACCGAGTACCCAGGGGCATACCAGCTGTTGGGATAAGATCCACTCCCGACTCTCCCGGAATAAGTGCGGTGCCGGTATCCCTCAGAGGAAAACGGACCGGGGCGCGCAGTCGCAGCGTAGCTCCCGTGGCCAGAACCTGAGTAGGGGCACCGTGGCCAAGAAGTACCCTTCTTTCCTCAATAATAATCGGGTTAACCCGATGGAGATACCAGCCCGTGAACGACCCTACGCATCGGGGCATGTAATCACCATCGGGGATCATGAACTGGGAACCGGTGTTCAGCCTCACAAAATGATGGGTGGCATCTCGAACGGCCTCGAGCGAAGGAACCGGCACGACTATGAAAGCCTCAAACGGGATGCCCCGATCGTAGCCAAACTGCCGGGCAAAGTGATGCGGATTGTACCGCATGAAGAGGGTCGTGCTATCCTGACGGAATACCAGGTAACCCGGTCTGATTGCGTATAAGCGCGCGGCCTCCTGGGGCTTCAAAGAGGGCGCGTTATCTATTGACCGGTCTCAAAGCGGCTGGGCTGAACCCGCGGAAGAAGATAAGACCCGATCATTAAATACCAACCCTCCAGCAGTAGCATAAGGAGAAATCAACGCCCGAATAGCCCCAAATTGAGTCGGGTCAGCGGCAGAAGCATCCACCAATTGCATAAGCCATGGGAAGGTATAGGCGTCGTAGAATGCAGGCCTTTGATGCATAGCGAAAGCACCTAAGATGTGCATTTCGATCCAAGACGTAAAGTAGTGAAGCGAAAAATTTACCACATCTATGCCAGGGGTGGAAGAATTAGCTGCAGCGCCCAACCCGTGATAGAGATGCTGATTTAGAGAGATTTTATAGATCAAAAATATAATTACCGCAATCAAGAACGGCGTCGCTTGTAGTTAGCCGGTGAGTACGGGTCGGTCCATGGGGATTTTGTGTTTTCCTAATCGCGCTAACGAGTTAATTCCGATGGGTGTCGGATTGATTTATTAAATCTAAAAAACTACCAATTTAAGTTATACTAAGATTATCTGGATCTAAGTCTTGCTAGGGTTAGGCTTAGGGGAAGTTGAGAGATCAAAGGTTTCCTCACCGCTTTCAATACCCTATTTTAGATCAATTAGATGTTATGGTAATTATCAATAAAGTGGATTAGAATCTTTTGGGAAGATGTTTCTTCCTCTAGGTTCTTGTCCTTCCTTTATCGATCCTTACCCTAACCTCCATGGAAAACATGCGCACCCGGTCCTTTATACTACGGTATCACCGTTACCTCGAGGGGTAGGATGCCGCAAGGAGCGGTGTGTGCGTGTATGCATGGAGTTCTAATTCTAAGATGTGAAGGGGCAAGAAAGGGGTGAGAGATCTCATCTCTCAAACCTTTCCCTAAGGCTAACCCTAACAAGCGAGGAGACTGCTCGCTCATTAGGGGATTAAAAGACATTCTAATTAAAAGAGAACTAAAGCAAAGAAATAAAAATAACTTACTAATTTTTATTGATGGCTCTCTCCAAACATCAACGCAGTACAGATCTGAATTTGTGAAATGAAAAGAGGCATGCCTCATACAGAATTTAGAGTTCCTATTTATAGAGGATAGGAAACCCTAGGGTTACAATGACTCGCACATCTGCTATTACAAAAATACCCCCTAAAAATCCCAACAAATGCACCGACGCACTTATAGAATTTTTCTGCACCGACACGTGCAGTAGACGGCCACGGAACCGCGGCATGGGTAGGGCTTGGGCCGCGGTTCCGCGGCCCATTGGTCGGCTTACATGCTGAAACTTCCTGGTCTTGTTCTGGGCTTTCTGGGTTTCTATATTCTTTGGATCTTTTTTTCAATTTGGCTTCTTTATTTCTTCCAGATCTCCAGTGAACAATTTCCAGTGGACTTGTAACCGTTCGCTTTGTAATCTTGGACCTTGCGTTGCCTTGTACTGATCTTTTGTGTAGGCTTGATTAAGATCCTTCTATTTGTTGGTCAAAAGCCCCTTTTTGTATCGTCTTTTGTCTTTTTCACCGTTTTTGCTCTAAGAACCTGTAACCTGTAATATGTAGCAGACATGCGTCAAAAGCACCTGTTTTATTGTAAAATGAATAAGAACGGGGAATGTAATAATGCAATATTATGAGATGAACAAATACCCCCAAACTTATCTTTTGCTCGTCCTCGAGCAAACTTATTTTTTTTATTCTCGATAAACCTAACCGCACTTTCGCAGGAAAACGCGATTGCACTGAGCTCTTGCAACAAGTTGTTAAACCTCTAGGTGTCCCTAGTAGGAGGAGTGTTGTCTTCTGAGGGTTTTCAGCGGATACTACCCACAAAATCCTATCAATTCGGCTTTTCGACTTTTGTTCTCCAATTAGGTTTTCTAACAAGGAATTCTATTATCGTCGACTCATAAATTATCCACCCATATTCTTCACACTTCCTCATTATTTAGCTTAAGATTATATATGTTCTGCAGACCTACTTAGCTTTCGGCATTTCCTAAGTTTTCCTTCTATGGTTCCATCTCCACTTAGGAATTTTTATCAACTCTACTAAAAATACAAGTTCTATTCTTCACTCCTTTCTCTCCTCTAAACTCCAATCACATATCCCCACGTGTGTGTATAAATCATCCCTACATTTGGAAATTCAAATCAAGCAATCATACCCTTGTCCGTTGTCCAAAGTACTTATTAATTGGTGAATTTTTAATTGAATTTTGCTTACACATCCTTCATGCGACCGTTAATACTTCTTGAGGTACCAACAACCGATTACAAGATGTGTTTGCACATTAAAACGTAATTCCTAGTCTTGTAACACCCAAGGCTTTTTAGCAGTGACTCCCAAACCAGTTGGTCTAAGGCACTAGGTGATGAAGCACCCTCGCTAAATATTTTTCTATTTTTTTGCAGCCTTAAGTAATCAAAAAAACCAGTGTCCATTTTTTCTTTATTCACACTTGTATTTTTTTATTTTTCATCGTGCTAAGGACTTTAGACAAGAGCATTTCAAGGTCTCTTCTACTATTCCAAGTTTCAAGGAGCGTGATTGTGCAAATTGTAGGGTATACATTTTCAGAATCTAGACTTAAGATAGGAATTATTTTTCAAACTTATATTCTAATAAAGATATCAATACTTTTCCTTTGTTTCGACTTAGCCCAAGAAGTGAACCCAAAATTTGCCTATTTCTAAATAAACTACAAAAGCATATACTTTCTACCGTTAAACTTTAAGGAAGGTTATTTTTAGGGTTTTTAATTTACTAAGTCTAAGATCTAGTTGTTCCTAGCCAGTTAACCTATTTGTCAAACTCAAGTCAAATATGGCCAAAATTGAATACATTAATTTTTATAATTTTTCAAATTTTTCAATTTTTATGGGTTTTAAAATAAGTATGCAAATGCAAAAATATGTACAGATGAATGCGAAGGAAAGAAGGCTTATCGAGCATACCCCCAAACTTAACTTTGATAGTGTCCTCACTGTCATGGTACACCAAGAGGGTTGAGAATGTTAGCACTCCCCTGTTTATAAATTGTTTTTATAATTTTTTTTTTGTTTTATTGGTAAAAGAAAAACAAAAATATATATACAGAAAGCCCCCCCCCCCCAAACTTCATTGAAACAGAGTTAAACGTCATTGCCAAACTTTGCAAAGACCAAACGTCAACACCAACCAGTCGAAAAATTTATCTATAAAGAGTATCGGTTGGTGGAAGAATATGTTGTACCGACCCAAAAAGAATTGGGGAAGATAGAAGTGGTGGTATGGAAAGTGTGGAAGTGAATAGATAGGAGGTGGTGATGAATCAAAACGAGAATGCGAATGATCAGCAATCAGTGGAATATTGGCATTCTCGTAGCTTATTAAAAGAAATGGGGGTGGTTCAACTTCTAAAGAAGGAGGTTGACTAACCAAACTATCCCCAAGATATTTCTGTGGATCCTTTATCGACTTGGTATCATCCATCATATGCATATGATATTCAATTATGAGGGAACTAATCTCCTCGATGTCCGCCATAGTCCAGCCGAAAACTTGCCGCCTATCTTGTAAGACCATTAAAAGAGAGTTCTCTTGCTCGAAGGCTAGAGAGGCCGATATGATAATGGGAAAGGTCTCATTCTCACCTATGTAAGCATATTTAAGATGAGACGGCAAGGGCATAAATTCGAGTTTCGAAGGCGAAAGAATCATAGGTAAAATTGGGGAATCTACCTCGAACTCAAAGGACTCCAGCACAGGTTCGAAATCACTGCAAACAACCGATTCGGATGGTTCAACTAACTCATTCAAAAATTCAAAAGACTCATATTGGGGCTGTGAGCCATCATCATCCGAAAAAGTGAAACATTTATAATTGGGACACACTAGTGGCGTCAAAACTGTTTTCATCAAACAAAAATCTTTCAAGCTCACAGTCATCCTGCGTGATTTCGTGAATAGAGCAAACTTCTCGTGTACTAATTTTAGGTACGGGGGGCAGACTTCCTAACTTGTAAATATTGAACTCACTAGACGTCTTTCCGAAGGATAAAGTTATGGAGCCATTGCGACAGTTTATTACGGCATTGGAAGTGGCCAAAAATGGTCGACCGAGGATCACCGGAATTTGGTTCCGTGAGTTAGCAACAGCTTGTGTGTCCATAACAATAAAATCAACGGGGAATATGAAATCCCTAACTTTGATCAACACATTCTCTAGCTCACCCCTAGGATGGGTGATTGATCGATCAGCCATTTGGAGAGTACAACGAGTGGGTTTCAACTCTCCAACCCCTAATTGCTCGTACATAGAGTAGGGAAGCAGGTTAACACTAGACCCAAGATCTAAAAGTGCTCGATTGATTTTCTTATCCCCAATTGTTATTGAAATCGTAGGACAGCCGGGGTCCTTTCGTTTTTGGGGTAAGGGTTGAGGTTGATTTATAGCATTGCTCACTGCACTAGCCACTAGCACTTTCTTGGGTTTTTGAGAAGACTTTCTCTTTGAGGTGCATAAGCCCTTTAAGATTTTCGCGTATGAAGGGACTTGTTGGATTGCATCCAATAGAGGTATATTTATGCTAACCTGCTTAAATAACTCCACAATTTTCTGCATTTGTGCAGTTGGTTTATTGGGACTCAACCTGTTTGGAAATGGAGCATTTTGAAAATCTGTTGAGCCCAAAGTCTGTGGAGTAGAATGCGGAGTTGGAACGGATCCCAGTGTGGGTGTGTTCGTGAAGTGAGAAGTGGGTCCGTTCGGATTAGAAGAAGAAGAAGAGCTTTTTGAAGAATGGAGAATAGGCTCTAGCGGAGAAGATGAAGGTGAAAAAGAAGAAGGAGAAAAAGAAGGAGAAGAACCACCGGCGGGGATGTCATCACTAGTACCCACATTATTCTGCAACACTCTTCCGAATCTCAACGTGGTCACTGCATTTACATTGTGATTGTGATATGCGTTTTGTGTGTGACCGGGATTTGGCAATGGTTGAGATGGAAGCTTTTCCTTTTCTCTCTCGCTCAACGCAGCAGTTAATTGTGCAATTTGTGCCTCAATAGATTTGATACTTTGATCTTGTGAAGCATTGTTGTGCACTAAAGACTGGACACAATTTTCCAATCTTGCTGCAGATTCTGTAGATTGCTTGAGAAATGCATCTAGACTTTTTTCTAGTGAGATAACCTTATCATCATTTAGTTGAATCAAATTGTTCGTTTGATTTGGATAAGGTTGTGGTTGGAAAGGTTGCTGGTTTTGAGTTTGTTGGGATGCTTGTTGTTGTGGAGGAGGCCTTTGAAAGTTGTTGTTTCCTTGGAGTTGCTGATTTTGATTCCAAGCAAAATTTGGGTGGCTCCTCCAACCCGGATTGTAGGTCGAAGAGTAAGGATCATTTCTTTGTCGTTGCTGAAAGGCAGCATTGACTTGATCTTGTCCTTGAACAGGTAGATTGTAAGGACACTCTTCGGTAAGGTGTGATGGATCCGAACAACAAGCACAAACAGTTCGTAGGGGTAAAGCAGGGGCAGGAAAGACGATGAGATTTTGGTCTCAATGGCTTCTAGCTTTTTCATAAGTGCGGCTATCTCGGCCTTCATAGCAATCGACATATCTACTTGAAGTATGCCTGCCCTAGATTGACCAATAGAAGAAGATGAGGTGGTCTTTGTGCTCTCCCACTGAATTGTTTGTTCACTAAGATCCTCGAGAAACTGCCATGCTTCCTCACTAGATTTGGTTAGAAAGTGACCTTGACAAATGGTTTCTAGCAACTGCTTCGTTGCCGGGTTCAATCCCTCGTATAATGTTTGGCAAAGTTGCCAACTTTCGATCCCATGATGAGGGCATTGAACAAGTAGGTCTTTGAATCTTTCAAAACACTTCCAAAATGGTTCGGAAGGAAGCTGGGAAAATTGTATTATCTCATTGCGAATTCTCGCGGTCTTATGATGAGGATAAAACTTTTTAAGAAAAACTTTAACAAACTCATCCCAATTTCTAATTGAATGTGATGCTGTACTGTATAGCCACTTCTCGGCTAAGTCACATAAGGTGAAAGGAATGGCCCTTAGCCTTATAGCGTCATCACTTAATTGGGTTGTTTTCATCATGGCGCAAACGTTTTGGAATTTATTGATAAAGATATAAGCATCTTCGGATTCCAATCCATGAAATTTTGGCAGCATATTGATGAAGTGGGGTTTTATTTCAAAATTGTCCCCATTTGCCGGTGGGGGTGAAAGACAGGTAGGTAAAGAGGTGCGGACAGGGTAGAAGAGATCCTGGAGCGCGATTCGTTGGGGCGCTACAACAGGC
This sequence comes from Agapanthus africanus, assembly GCA_030015575.1. Taxonomy (NCBI): domain Eukaryota; kingdom Viridiplantae; phylum Streptophyta; class Magnoliopsida; order Asparagales; family Amaryllidaceae; genus Agapanthus; species Agapanthus africanus. Next base: position 342,650,023 of record JASDDO010000006.1, on the reverse strand, counting down.
GGGAGATTCGGGTTATTCGCACCTAACGGAGGTGGAATCAATCCCGTGGGTAGGGTGTTGTTAGGATTGTGTCCCGACATACCTTCGGAAGAAGAATTTGAAGGTGGAGGTAAGGAAATGGAGGGAATTTCGACTTCGGTGTCGAAAGGTTCGTCGGTCGGTACCAACGAAACACGGACTAATCGGGCACTAGTGACTCTAGTCCAAAGTGACATACACTAAAGGGGTAGTGTAGTCAGAAAAAAATGAAAGACAGAATGTATAGGTAAGATAACGTCAATGAGAAGAAAGTGAGTGGTAGTGGGGTGTAAGGATTTTACGCGACAAGTTGCAACTTTTTATAAAAGATTTTTCTTTTTCCCTGTTTTTTTTTTTTGGAACCGTTTGCAAAAAAATTTTGATAAAGGGCTAAGACACACTTTCGATCAACCAAAAATGCATAATCAGGCCTAACTCTAGGGTCACCTAGGTCAGCTAGACAGCTCCTAACTGTTCCAAAGGGCTAGAGATAGGACCTCAAACCGCCTCTTCACCACCAATTGCGGCCAGGTATGTGTCAGGTAAGTGGGAGGCTCCCCGCTACAAGTAGTGGTCCTAATTAAGTAACCACTTGCCTTGACACACTTACCTAGACACCGCAAAGTCAGGTTAGGATAAACGGCTGATGCCTATAACTAGTCCTCTTTCCTATTGAGCTCGAAGTCTTTAGGGCTGAGTCTAGTATTTTTTTAATTAATAGATGGTCAATGCATATGCCTTATGTGATTTCTGGGGTCCTGGGAAGGGTGATGAAATCCCCACCCAATCTGAATTGGTCAAAAGCCCCTTAAAGTCCGATTAAAGATATGCAAAACAGAAAAATCACTTGCAATCAAAGATTTTTATTTTATGCGGCACAAAGGATCCTGCAGAAAATCAATTATTGGAAGGGGGAAGAAGATTTTTTGCACAAAGAAATCCTGCAGAAAATTTGAAAAAAGATATATGGAGGTTGGCAGAGGAGGGAAAGAGAAACAAACCGACAAAATTTCGCACACTGGCCACGTTGCAGCCGCGGAAGGGCGGCGGGAGCGTGCTTAGGCCGCGGTTTAGCGGTTTGGTGGAGGCTTCAGGGCTCCAAAAAAATTTTGCTGTTCTGTACTTGCAATCCCTCTCTGTTTTGATATATCTTTTTTCTTTTTCGCACTCTGGATTTTTCCAGATCAGTCAATCCTGCAAAGATTCACAAAAAAAATACCCTTCAAACAATAAATGATAAAATTTTTAAAATAATTTTTTTTCTTTCTGTTTTTACGATTTTTTTTAATTTAGATTAACCCGAAATTGCAAAAAGGAAAAACTACGCCATCCCCGGCAACGGTGCCATTTGATTTAGAGAGATTTTATAGATCAAAAATATAATTACCGCAATCAAGAACGGCGTCGCTTGTAGCTAGCCGGTGAGTACGGGTCGGTCTACAGGGATTTTGTGTTTTCCTAATCGCGCTAACGAGTTAATTCCGATGGGTGTCGGATTGATTTATTAAATCTAAAAAGCTACCAATTTAAGTTATACTAAGATTATCTGGATCTAAGTCTTGCTAGGGTTAGGCTTAGGGGAAGTTGAGAGATCAAAGGTTTCCTCACCGCTTTCAATACCCTATTTTAGATCAATTAGATGTTATGGTAATTATCAATAAAGTGGATTAGAATCTTTTGGAAAGATGTTTCTTCCTCTAGGTTCTTGTCCTTCCTTTATCGATCCTTACCCTAACCTCCATGGAAAACATGCGCACCCGGTCCTTTATACTACGGTATCACCGTTACCTCGAGGGGTAGGGTGCCGCAGGGAGCGGTGTGTGCGTGTATGCATGGAGTTCTAATTCTTAGATGTGAAGGGGCAAGAAAGGGATGAGAGATCTCATCTCTCAAACCTTTCCCTAAGGCTAACCCTAACAAGCGAGGAGACTACTCGCTCATTAGGGGATTAAAAGACATTCTAATTTAAAAGAGAACTAAAGCAAAGAAATAAAAATAACTTACTAATTTTTATTGATGGCTCTCTCCAAACATCAACGCAGTACCGATCTGAATTTGTGAAATGAAAAGAGGCATGCCTCATACAGAATTTAGAGTTCCTATTTATAGAGAATAGGAAACCCTAAGGTTACAATGACTCGCACATCTGTTATTACGAAAATACCCCATAAAAATCCCAACAAACGCACCGACGCACCTATAGAATTTTTCTGCACCGACACGTGCAGTAGACGGCTACGGAACCGCGGCATAGGTAGGGCTTAGGCCGTGGTTCCGCGGCCCATTGGTCGGCTTACATGCTGAAACTTCCTGGTCTTGTTCTGGGCTTTCTGGGCTTCTATATTCTTTGGATGTTTTTTTCAATTTGGCTTCTTTATTTCTTCCAGATCTCCAGTGAACAATTTGCAGTGGACTTGTAACCGTTCGCTTTGTAATCTTGGACCTTGCGTTGCCTTGTACTGATCTTTTGTGTAGACTTGATTAAGATCCTTCTATTTGTTGGTCAAAAGCCCCTTTTTGTATCGTCTTTTGTCTTTTTCACTGTTTTTGCTCCAAGAACCTGTAACCTGTAATATGTAGCAGACATGCGTCAAAAGCACCTGTTTTATTGTAAAATGCATAAGAATGGGGAATGTAATAATGCAATATTATGAGATGAACAGATGCGCCAATGCCGGGATGCGAACGGCCAGCCGCGTTCCCTCAGCTATACGGTGAGCCGGATAGATGACCGAAACTCTCATAAAGCGGCGGTGCATAGGGATGATAAACCAGCTGAGCTAGACACTGATGAACCCAATGAAGAACGTCTCCTCATCCATGCCGGGAGCTGCAATGGATTCGAAAGACATTGGTTACATTTTGGGGATGTAGTACTGCGGTAGATCCGATTCAACCCAAAGGGGTCTTTGATATTTGCGAACTTCGAAGCTGTCTTCGACAAGACGTCCTCGCGAAGGAAGCAGGCAATGAAGCTCTTAAAAGTAACGCCCTGCTCCTCAGATTCGGTGAACAATTGGTCAAAGATACCTAACGCCTTGATCAAACTAGGACGCTTGTGGCGGACGGCGTTCTCAGCAGACAAACCGTCAAGCGGTGCGGGCTCGGGCTCAAAGACGTATTCATCAGAAGGCAGCAACTCCTCATAAAGTGTCCCTCGAATTGGCAGCCCCGAGATCTCATAAAATTCCCCTAAAGAGATCGAAACCTCTCTGTCCCCCAGAAGGAAAGTGTTGGTGGGGAGATTCCATTGATTCAAGAACGCCTTAACCCACCAGACATACGGGGATTGATAATGGAAGAGCGACGCATATATTTCCTGGTAAAGCCCAACCTTCTGCAGCCGCGCACGATGGGTAGCAAGGATATAGCGAGCCCAGAGGAGGTAACCCGTGGGGTGTCGAGGAGTGAGCCCTATCTTATAAATCTGTCCCCATGGATGGGCCTCACCCTGACAAATACGTCGTCCCAGGAAATCTATAGCTGGGATCGGATGGTTCGGGATACCGGTTGTCGAAGGCTCGAGCCGTCCCGTTGGAGTCCAATTTAGCATCTCCATAGCGAAAACCGTCCTCGGAGGGTCCATCGGCAAGAACGGGAAAGTGGGCTCTGTCGGCACTTCACAGAGGAAACTCTGGCGATCCTGGATGATATGGCTGTACCAAGTTCCCCATAGAAGTAAGCTAGTGCAGTTCGGGTCATGAGCCCAGATCATCGCCATCGCTTCCTCGTCGGATGGTGATTGAGAAAAAGCGGCCTCCGAGCGAGTGAAGGGAAAGCACGGAACAGAAGCCATCGTACCTGAAACAACGTAAAGGAAAACTGTTAAAAGTAAAGCCAGGAATATATATATATGAGCATAAATATATGAAGACAGTTGAAGAAAGCGACAGAGGTCTTGTTTGATAGGACCATTAGTTACAAAACATGTAGGTCCCCTGAGATCAAGACGACTGCTGGCTAATGATGAGGCAAGGCAATTACAATGGGACAAAAGAAAAATTAGCATTAAATAAGCAGTAGACTTTAAATGACCCTACACATTCCCCTAAAAGACAAATCCATCTTGGACTCTGTGATAAATCAAACAGAATCAAGAGAATTAAATTCCCAGAAAAGACACCATTGCAGGCTTCTTCTTCATTGATTACAGAAGGACAACCCAGGGCAAGAAAACTCTAAGAAGCCTCCACGGGAAGAACTGAGTTCTTCATAGGAATTAAATTCCTTGTTGAGAGATGGGAATTAGATTCCCGGATACACTCTTCAGAACCAAAGTTTTGGACGGAATTAAATTCCTTGAAAAAGGCAACAGATCCCATCATCTCCCTAAAGATCAAATGAACCCTAAGAGATCTACTGTTCGAAGATTAAATGGTTTTCTATTTTTGTTGATGAACTTGAAGAAAAAATGGGTTCATGTTAAAAGGGGTGAAACCCTGGGTGTGGATTTAAAATCCAGAGAGTTTTTGAAAAATATATATAAGGGTTCCTCGATCGTTCAAAGATCATTACCTGAAGAAAAAGGAATCCTTCAACAGAGTTAAACTCTGGAAAATGTTTGAGGCAGAGAACTAAGCTCTGAAAATGAGAATTAAATTCTCAAAGGAAGAAGATGAGCAAAGTGGAGTCTCTTCTGAAAGGACATGGGAATTTATAGAATGGGATGGAAAACGTTTCATCTACCCTACACCCAAAGGCAGATCCGACGGTCACAAAAGTGACAGCGTTGCACTCACGTGCAGACACGTGAGAACAACGTTGTGGGGGCATTTGTTCCCTAATTAAAAATCAGGAAAAAACTTCAGAAAAGGCATCACGTGCTCACACGTGACCAGTGGTCACGTGTTGGCACGTGATGGTTAAGCAGCGGCAGAGAATAGAGCGCAGAAGAAGAGAAGCCCATTCCAGGGGTCACGTGCTCACACGTGACCAGGGGTCACGTGGCCACACGTGACCGGCTTTAAAAGCCTTATTCGTTAACAGAATTAAATTCTGAGGAGAGATCATTCAAATTTTTCCAAAATGGAGAAGAATTATCTGAAACCGTTGGATCAAGAATCTGAAGGTGATTAAACATCACCAATTTATGGAAAAATCTTGGACATGGAAAGATTTCCCCCTAAATCTAACCGAAATAACAAAGAGATATCTTTGGATTTAAAATCCAACGGTGAATAAAATTCACCTAATAATCTAAAGGCCCAGATCAATGATGAAAATAAATCAAATCTCTCAATAAATAAATCGAATCTTTCAATGAGAGGTTGACCAAACAGATTGATTCTTTTCCTTCTCCTATAAATAGAGAAGGGAAGGGAAAAAAGAAAAAGAGGGAGAGACATACAGAGAGAGAGATATAGAGCCTTGGAATCATGAAAATTCAGAAAGAAGAATTTGATTCTCTGCAAAGAAAAAAACCCTAGGTAAGAAAAGAGGGGTTTCGAAAAGAGAATTTAAGTCTCAAAAGAGTTTATATCTTCTATAAAGAAAAAGAACTTAGTTCTTTCTCTGGTTGAAGGTCTGCAAAGTGCACATCTCCCCTATAAATTGAGAATTTAATTCTCATTGGGTTGAGATCCTGCCATGCAAATCTAAAACATAGAGGGGGAACTGAGTTTTGAGAATTTAATTCTCACAAAGTTATAGGAATTTAATTTCTCCAAGATAAATTAGGGTTTAACTCTATATTATAGAAATTTAATTCCTTCAAAATGGACAGAACTGGGGTTTAACCCTAATTGAGAACTTAATTCTCTCAACCTCACAGGAATTTAATTCCCTTAAAAAGAAATTAGGGTTTCACCCTATGCCAGAATTTAATTATTTACATATATGGGGAATTTAATTCCTACAGAAAAGAAATTAGGGTTTAACCCTATATAAGAATATAATTCTTCAAAAGAAAGAAGGAATTTAATTCCTTTAGAGTTATTGCTAGGGTTTAACCCTATGAAGAATTTAATTCTTAAAAGATGAACAAATCTTTAAAACATGCAAAAAACCAGAGTCACGTGCTACCACGTGACCCCTGCAAAGAATTACAGAAAAGAACTTTGAGGCAACGCCTCACGTGCCCCACGTGACCCCTGAAGCACACAAAGAAAAAGCAAAAGAAACAGAAGCTATGGGCGCCCTCACGTGCTACCACGTGACCCCTTGGCAAAAGCTTTAACAGTCAAATACCCACATTCCCATCACGTGACAGCACGTGATGCTCCAAAAGCAATTATAGAAAGTATTCAATAATTTTGGCAGAATAAAATAAGGGGAATCAGGGCGTTCTCATGTGCCCACACGTGACCCCTCTCTCCTTAGTGTTTAACACTAATTTAAGACCTTTGTTTGCAGTGTTTTACACTGATTTTCTTAGTGTTTAACACTAATTTGAAAACTCTATTTCCAGTGTTTAACACTGATTTGCCTTAGTGTTCAACACTAATTTGAAAACTTTGTTTCCAGTGTTTAACACTAATTTGCTTTAGTGTTTAACACTAATTTGAAAACTCTATTTGCAGTATTTAACACTGATTTGCTTTAGTGTTTTACACTAATTTGCTAATCTTATTCCCAGTGTTCAACACTATTGGTCTTTAGTGTTTAACACTAGCTTTAGCCCAATTAGCTAAGTTCCTAGAGGCAAAGCCTCCCTTTAATTGAATATGTCTAATGTATCAACAGAGGGCCAGTATTCCAGAATTGATTGGACTTAGCCCAAGAAGGCCATAAGTCCTCAATCCAGACTCAACTGAGCCAATGTGCTCATAACCTAATGAATTGGTCTAGGTTCTAAATTGGACTACAGATCACTTAATCTACTTCGGTTCAAGGGTACATCTCTTCACTCCTTTGATACTTGTCATTGTAATTCCTCAACGTCTTCAAAGAGGTGACGGGTCCCGACAACCACACATTGATACAGACCGTGGGGTCCTTAAACTCATGGACTATGATGTCCTTAACCTTGACCGGGATGTCTTAAAACTAACAACGGACTATGATGTCCTTAATCTCGACCGTGATGTCTTAAAACTAATGCCGGACTGTGGAGTCCTTAAATCCTCGGACTTTGATATCCTTAACCTTGACCGGGATGTCTTAAAACTAACAACGGACTATGATGTCCTTAACCTCGACCGTGATGTCTTAAAACTAACGCCGGACTGTGGAGTCCTTAAATCTTCGGACTATGATGTCCTTAACCTTGACCGGGATGTCTTAAAACTAACAACGGACTATGATGTCCTTAACCTTGACCGTGATGTCTTACAACTAACGCCGGACTGTGGAGTCCTTAAATCCTCGGACTATGATGTCCTTAACCTTGACCAGGATGTCTTTAAACTAACAATGGACCACCATGTCCTTAAACTGGTAATTGACCGCAATGTTTCTAAACTAAACAATAGAGCCCAAAATGCTCTTTTGTTGGATCTAAACGATCCCATTAAGTTGATCTTAGTCTGAAATGAGACTAACGTATCCTTAACAAACCGTTAAGTTGATCTTAGTCTAAAATTAGACTAACGTATCCTTAACAAACGTTTAAGTTGATCTTAGTCTCAAATGAGGCTAACGTATCCTTAAACCCAAACCCCCAAACCCAAATCTGAGAAAGATACGGATTTGGGCTAGTCCACGCCCTACGGGCGACAACATAACTCAGTCTCCGTATACAATCCACGGGCAACCACAAACAAAACAAACACCCACGACACGAAGTGACCATCTGGAGAAGGAGAAAGTTATTACCGCGATGCGGTAGCGTAATTAACTGCAGGAGCTTGCGCCTGCAGAGAAGAGCGTCCCCACAATCAAAAACCCCTCAAGCGAGGGGGAATCTGACGAAGTCTGCTACATCGGCTGCATCCATTCAAACCTTCGATACATGGTACCATAAATCAATTTGGCATCTTCGAAGAGGTGGACGGATAGCACCAATTAGCATCTGCCCCTAATTTCAGGCAAGACGTTCTGTCGCGCCGTCTTTCGGAGGGGAACAAAAAGGTTTACGTCTCGATTTATAGAGACGAAACAATACTAGTAAATGGAAACGAGAATGTGGATGATTAGGAATGGGAAGAATGATCACATTCTCGTATGGGATAAGAAAAAATGGTGGTGGTTTGACTTCTTAAGATGGAGGTTGATTAATCACAAAATCCATGTCATTTAGGAATGCGAGTTCGTCAGCGAAAATATCTTCGAACCTTTCATCGATGGTCCGATTGAACGTTTCAATGTCAATAAGTGTCACGCCAGAATTCAACACACTTAATTTTTCAAAAATTACGGAGGTAGGAGACTCGTAATGCTCATCTACCCTATTCTCAAAAGAGTATAAATCAAGTTGTTTTTCTAGAATTATCGAACTCAAAATATCAGACTTTAATTCATTAACACTCGGTATCATTAAAGGAAAATTAGAAGAAGAACCGGAGAAAGTGGGAGAAAAAAGTGGAATACGAACTTGAGGGGGGAGATGAAGTGTATAAATTAGCACAATTTGTAATGACCGATGTGTAAAAAGCGATTGTGTTAATCTATCAACTCACTGAGAAATGAGGTCAAATCCCTCAAGATTCGTGAGAAAACATTGGTACGTTGAACTTGGTAAACCAGACATTGAAAATGAAAGTGTAACGGTTTCTTGCAAAGTCAGAACAAGGATGGAGGGAAATGATTGAGGAAGGGTATCGGTTAAAGATTCAGGAGGGTGTGTGCAGTCAGTGGAAGGGATAGAATGAATTGGAAAATCCGACTCCTCAAGTAAAACTGCTTCATCCTGAATAATTTCCTCAATACTCTCCTCAAAATTTAGCTTATCCATGCAAATTTCATCAAAATCAAGATGCATATGAAGTTCGGGAAAAACATTTAATGACTCGGGATGAAGAATTGGAGAGAAAAACTCGGCCAAATCTGCGGGTTCATCATCCAAAATATTTCCTGCGTCAATATTCTCGATCAAGTGAAAATTAAATTTCTCAGACACCTCGTCAAAGGAATGGACATCAATTAATTCAGGTTCTAGAGTGGAGGTGTAAAGGTCAAAAGGATTGGGTGTGGGTTCACTCGAAAGGGACCCTTCATAATCTGGCAAATCAAACACTACAAAGTCGCACAATTCATTAAACGTTTTATCTTCAACTGGTGAATCATTTGGGACACTTGATAGACATTCAAAACCGGAGTTGTGGGATTCAATTGGAGATAGGTAAGTTTGATTTGGAAGGGTGCACAACTCACTCTCTCCACTTAAATTCTCAATCTATCTTACCGCCTCATCATACATTGGAAAATTTAGTTGGAAACTAGCTACCGGGTCACTAGGTTGTATAAGGGCGGCCATGGACGCGTTCAAATCCATCATCTGTTGTCTTGACGCTATAATAAAATCTTCCAACGACTGTTCCAGACTAGACATGGGTTGTGAAGGGGTTTCAGTAAAAGATTCAAAGTTGTTTGGATACTGGAAACTCCCAAATGGCTGTATAGAAGCAATGTCTAGGGAAGGTGCGAAAGTCGGGTAGGACTGGTAGGAATTGAATGGTTGGACAGGAGTAGGATCAACATTTGGATAAGAAGGTGAATGGAATTGTTGATCCAAAGAATTCGCAGTGGTGAAAGGAGTGAAAGATCGGTTACGAGATTGTTCAATATGTTCAGCAATAGATATGGGTTTCGGGATTACAACGGGACTCGAAAAAATAGTATCAACGTAAGAAGGTGGTGAAGGTTGAAATGGTTGATACAAGGTGGATTGCGGAGTCCAACTGGATGCCCTAGACGTGTCTATTCGATCTTTCAAAGAAATTTTGGGCATGGAGGGGTCGTTAGAAATTCGTCCAAAACAAGAAGTGTAGGAAGTAATGTCTGGTTGAGGTTACCAAAGTTCGGCAAGAGTTTTGCGATGTGGGGTACCCATGATATGAGGAAAGAAAGGAAAGAATGTGAATTTTTTTTTTTTATTTATTTTTTATAATTTTTTATAATTTTTTTTTAAAATTTTTTTTTAAAAAAAATTGTTTGTTTTTGGAGTTTTGAAATTTTTTTGAAAGTGTTGAAAGAGTTTTGCAAAAGTTGTATGGAACTATAGTACAATTTTAAACAACCACAGTTTAAACATGCACAATCAAATCTAGAGCTAGGTCTCCTAAGTCAACTAGACCGCTCTTAACTATTTCAAAGTGACAAGTTGTGAGATATCCCTCAAATCTCCTCTTCACCGCCAATTGTTGCCAGGTAAACACAAATGAAGAAAGGAGGGATCCGCTCACGAATCACCGTGAGACGGGCCTTTTAAAATTACCTTTCTCACTTGTCTAGCCTAGGCACCACAAAGTCAGGTTTAGATAAACAACTGAATGCCCACAACCTTCCTTTGTCCTAATGAGTGCGACAGTCCTTAATTGGCTGAGTCTAGATATTTTTTATTTAGCTCAAGGGTGATGCATATGCTTTTAGTGATTTTTGGGGGTCTTAGGAAGGGTAATAAAATCCCCACCCAATCTTGATTGGTGTTAAAGTCTCTTAGATTCCGTTTTAAATATGCAAAGCAGTAACACACCAAAAATCTAAAACACTTGCAAATTTTTTTTTTATTTGGCAGCGCAAAGAATCTTGCACAAAAACAATTTATTGGATAGAATAAAGAGAATCTGTGCAAAGAATACCTGCAGGAAATTTATTTTAGTGGAGTGCAGAGGAGAGTAGACGAGAAATGAGATACTCACAGAGATTTTTGGGTGCTGATGTCACCAGTTGACCGCGGTTCCGCGGTCAAACCCCTGAATCAGTCGCGGTTCCGCGGCGGTTTAGTTGGTTTAGATCTCCAAAAATTTTTCTGTGTTTTTTGGATTCTCCCCTGTCTGTTCAGATCCTCTGTTTCTTGATTTGTTGACTGGGTTTGCTCCAGATCTGAAACAGAGTTTGCTCCAAGCCTGCACACTTGCACAAAAACCTTTCAAAAAGAACATGATGATTTTTATTTTTATTTTATTTTATTTTATTTTATTTTATTGTTTTAAAATTTTAAAATTTTAAAATTTTTAATTTTTAATTTTTTTAACCCGAAATTACACAAAGAAAGAGACTACCGTCTCTCCGGCAACGGCGCCATTTGATTGAGAGCTGTTTTCGCGTGCGTGCGTTTTAAAATCAAAATTAAGAATATACCGCAATCAATAACGGTGTCGCTTGGTAGCTAGCCGGTTGAGTACGGGTCGGTCCACAGGGAGATGGATTCCTTTTCTTTATGTTCTAACGAGTTAATCCGATCAAGTCGGGTTTTGTTTTACGATCTAAGAATGAGATTAAATTGATTAAAAGTCTTGCTAAGGTTAGGTTTAGGTTAGTTTGGAAGAGGGATTCTATCCACTGCTTTCAATGGCCTAGTGAAGAATATAGGTGTTAGGGTAATAGTCAACAAAGGGGATTAGCACGACTAGGAATAAACTTAGTTTCTTCCTTTTGGTCATTGTCCGTCTTTTCTTAACTCTTAGCCCTAACCTCTATTTAAATCAACCACAACCGGTCTAACTAGGGAATCACCGCTATCTTGTAGGATAGGGTGCCGTAGTGAGCGGTGTGTGGTTGATTTAAATAGAGTCTTATTATAAAAATTATATGGGCAAAGAAAGGAGAGAGAGAGATTTACTTCTCTCAAACCTTCCCAATCCTAACCCTAAAAAATGAGGAACTACTCACTCATTAGGGAAGTTATGATAAGATTCATTTTTATAATTTTAAAAGACTATCTAACTTGCAGATAATAAAAGACAGATAAAAATTCAGGAATTAAATTCAGATAAAAGAATGCACGATAAAAAAAATACCTTTATTGATGACATGTTGACGATTACAAGGAAATTAAAATTTAATGTAGAAATTAAAAAAAGGCATCTCAAAAGAGGCACCCAAAAGAGGCACACTCCAAAAGAGGTTGTAGGTTTTCCTATTTATAGATCGGAGAAACCCTAGGGTTTACATCTGATCCATATTTTAAAATTACAAGACTACCCTAAGAAAGCCGGGTCAAAACACCGACACCCACCGACATATGCACCGACACGTGCACAGCACGGCCGCGGATCCGCGGCGGAATGCCATGTTTGGCCACGGATCCACGGCCATATGGTGGGGTCTTGAGTTCATTTTCTCAGGGCTGCTTCATGTTGCTTTTTTCCTTTTGTTTTCTTCACTTGGTTCTTCAGAATTTTTTCTAGTTTCTTCCAGATTTCCAACAGTGCAGAATTTGTGGACTTTTACCGTTAGCTTCGCGTTGAAGTCTTGAATCTTGTGCTGCCCTTGTACTTTGTGTATTAAACTGTTTGCTGATCTTCGTTTGTTTCTCAAACTGGTAGGCGGCATCTTGCAGATTCATCTATTTGTTGGTCGTAGTCTCACATTTGTAGCGTCTTTTCACCATTTTCACTGTATTGTTCTGAGAACCTGTAACCTGCAACTATTTAGCAGACATGGATCAAAAGCACCTATTTATTTGCAACATGATTAAGAATGGGGAATAAAATAATGCAAAATTCTGATATGAACAGCCCCTAGGCTCTATTGGGCTTCGTCTTCGTAGGGCGGTCTCCTGGTGGTGTATCTAGGTCCCTGGTATTGTTTGCTACTCTCAAAAATTCCCCGGATCATCCCAGATTTTCTGTAGGCACGCTAAATCTCGCAAAACCGACATGGATCAATTCCTAAATCCATGTTTTGGTTTCTATACTAAATCCCAGCTCTAGAATCATCTCAAAAGTCTTATTGATAGCCACTAACATCACTAATTCCACTCAATCACCTCAAACCCTTCTCTAGAAATTCTCAAGTTCACAAACCCATCATCAAACCAATTCTAAACTAAAACTAGAGTAGAAAGAAGCTTAAAACTCACTAAATGGAAGAAATTATACCTCATGGATGTCACTTAAGCAAACCCTAGAAGTCCCAAAGTTGTCAAAATCCCACTTTGCTTGGTTCAATGTGTAGAGAAAGAGATGGGGATTAATTTTTGTGAAGAGAGTATAAGGTTTTGGGGATTATTTGGAGATGGATCTAGGGTTAGAAGTGGAAGGAGATAAGGGCGAGGGAGATGAAGAAGGAGAAGAAAATGATGGGGTCAAACAACTATGGCAGCAGCCCCCTCTCTCACTTATTCTCACACTCTCTCTTTCTCCAATCATTCACCTTTTTAACCTTTGTTCATTTCTTTTTTTCTTTTCTCTTTTAAACTTCAAAACCAAATCACATAATACCCATAAAATAACACAAATGCAACAACATGTAACCAAATGTAACATGACATGGTGCATTAGCCATGAAAAACTGTAGAAACACGGATTTGGCTTAATTGCAATTAGCAGTGCACTAATCGGGTTTTCATCAAAACTGCATATAATAAATTTTTAAAATGCCAAATCCTTTAAATATATTTTTAAATGAATAAATCATTGTAATTTCCATTTATTTCAAAATTATCGGTATATATTTATACACTTTTTCGAAAACCCCAATTTCACAAATCGAGCAGTTTTCGGGAAAAATATTATTTTAATATTAAATTCCAAAAATAATATTTTATATTTTCAAAAATGTTACAATCTTCCCCCCTTAAAGAAATTCGGTCCCCGAATTTAAATTTAAACCCCCAAAATCGAAAACATTTCAATAAAAAGTCCAAGTCGTCGGGGCTCCGAAATCATCAATACATAAAACGTATCATAGCGCAATGCATGCGCATGAACAATGAGCAGATAACTCCAAATCAAAACTCCGTCAAGCATCCCGCAATCATCGGAGTCATGGCGAAGACACGAATGTCAGATCCAATACGAAAACCAATATGATATACATCAAAACTATACATGTAAACATCTGAAGAAAATGCTTGCCAAACCCTTCATGTTGCTGTGCGATACGCGTATTGCGGCACAGTGGCGGACGTCTATTGTAAGAAAATAACTATATATATACTTATCTTTTGTTTAATATGTACGTCCCGCCGTTTTTGAAAATAATTTAGAAGGGTTTCCTTTATAAAATGTTTCGTGTCATCTCAGACACGTAGGTAAATACTGAAACTATAGCTCCCTTTTTGGAAATCCCTTCGATAGCTATCAATGTATGCAAAATATATCCAGGTACTGTCTTCTGACTAGTCCTGTTCAGTACGTAAATAAATAGCAAATATCATAAAAACGTACTGCTCCATAAGAAATCAATCCCAAAATGTGCATAAGAATGCCGCGTGCATCGGGTGCGCACGGAAATCAAAATCCATGAATGTGCCATACATGTGCACAGAAACAACATCTAAGTGCAACGGGTGTGCACGAAACACCTGTCAGAGGCAACGGTGTTCCTGACAGCAATATCGGGTGCAGCTGATATGCACAAAGAATCCCGATTTAGTGCATCTGGTGTGCACCAAAATCGCATCTCATATCATACGCCTAACATGCGCAAAAATCCAAATCAGGTGCATCCATCATGCACGAATAAAATCTAAATCATGTGCATCCAACATGCACGAAATCACGAAATCCAATATCAAGCACCGAACATACGCAAAAGTCCAAACCAAGCGCGTAAAATATGCGCAAGAATCCGATCAGGTGCACAAGGTGCACAAAACAAATATCGAGTATCACAATCGAAATCGACGGTATACAATACATTTCAATCCAAATCCAAATCAGGTATACCGTGGTATATAATCTCACAACCATGTGCATCAGCGTGCACAAAAGCAAATCAAAATACTAAAAGTGCATGAAAACTATGCCGAAAGCATAAATCAAATCATATGCATGCCCTAAGCATGAAATCACAATCAATATCTCAAATGACATCAAAACGAGGTCAGGTGCAACTGTGGTGCACAAAATACGTATCAATGCACTGCAAGCATATGTGAACTATACCGAGTGCAAAAACCAAATTGAATGCGTACCATATGCACAAATCAACCCAATTGTATGAAATCTATGAAATCATAAACATGTGCAGCCAAGGCACAAAACGATATTAAGTGCAATAACTATGCACAAATCATAAATCAACACAACGGTGTATAAAATATATCTCAAGTGTAATAACTATGCGCAAAATATAAATACCCAGTAGGTGCAGCTATGGTGCACGAAAATCAATATCATGAGACTCATCATAAAAACTCAAATCCAAGCGATATAAGCGTGATACTCAGATCACAAACAAAAATCGCAACAAATGATATCGAGGTACACCTCCTACAATGTCGAAGAATAAATCGGTGCGCCTAAAACCGGCAGAACAAGAACATCTGCTTGCCTCCTGCTCACGGTCTGGCATCCTCGGTCTCTGGGTCCTTATCTTCTATGTGGATTTACCAATCTCGCAATCCATCGGCTCATCGGCCCAGTCAAGTGTGCTAACGGGGACGATTCCGTTCTGGCACTTCCCTGGTCATCTCTCGGTCAATCATCACGACCACTAGTAGGGAAGCACGTCACTGGCGTCGGCCTCTGACTCTCTGAATACACGTGACACATCTGATCCTGGGTGAAAATCTCATTGCAGCAGTGTTCTGGAAGGAATCCTGCTCAAGGTCTCTTCCGATCTCGCCTATGCCGAACTGTACGGAAACTGGTACTCTTACATAATCTTTTCTTATTCTCTGGACATCTGCATCCTCACCACAACATTTCCTCGAGAACTGGCCGCATCCCAATGCCTCTGTATGCAGATCAGATCTTCTGGCATCAACGGGGAGTAACAACAGCTCGCCAGCATCTCGCGCGAACCTCTGGTTCCACTCGTCCATATCATCTCCACTTTGACGTCACATCATGCTATCTGCGCACTGCAACTGTTCTCGGCCACGGTCAATCCGAAGTCTCTCATACGAACTCGAAGTCACGAACTCGGTATCTTCATCACTCTGTAGAAGATATCTGGCCGAACACGTCCTCAGGAACTCGTCCCAACCATTGGAGGAATACTCAATACTCGCCCGTCCTCGATCAACTCACAACGCATCTGGGTGAGGTCCTCTATTCGAAACTGGTCAGCTTACTGGTCTCCTATCACATGATATACCGACGACGTCAAACTTTTCGATCGAGTCATCAAGGTCCCATAATTCCCGAAGGCTCAACACCTGAGCACAGTCTAAAAATATCTGGTACATACTACAGTACCTCTGGACCAGCCGTAGAAGGGCAAACCCAAGCCTCACTGATGGCACCGCTAAACTGCCGCAAACCCTAAGGTTCAAAGCGGTTCCATGGTCATCATGTCGAGTTAGGGTTTCATTCTTCTAGAGGGTCCACAGAATCACTTGCATGTTCCTCCGAAAACTTTAAACTTGGAAAAATGGGTTTCTGACACTCGTTTGAACTTTTTAGCTTCGCCTATACAACATGTGAATACTCTTCGCCCGCATGCTAAACAATGCCTCAATCCTCCAGGAAAGACAATACATCAACGGTCATCTCTGGATCGGTCTGCTCTAGATCTGAGTAAGACTCTCCACACAGAAAATCTTCAACTCACCGGGCCTGCGTCGGCGCATCAAATCTGACGAATCGCCTTCGTCTCTCAACTCAAGATGGACTAGCTATCACCTATTGCATCTCTGCATGGAAGCTCCAGCAATCTCGGCTCATAAGCTCTGGAAGCGACATCCCATCAATCTCAGCAACAGCTGGGTCGTCTGTCTGCACCGTAGACGACATCACAATCTCCAAGGTAGGCTGTACATCAACAGTCCTCTAGCAACTGACAGCTCTAACAAGGGCCCGATCATCCGGTGCAAAACCAAACACTCGCCTCATCCGAGAGGTCACAACACAAACGCTAACTCGAGACGTTCCCGTATCACCAGAAAACACGATGGTCAATCCTCGTCCATGACGAGCTCGCCCTGACCGCATCACTAGCAGCAGCTCAATCTGCGCTCAAGCCATGGTGACAGGAACCTCAATCGAGTATCGAAGAAAGCAGATCAACGGCATGAAAGGAAACGACAGATCCAGAATAGATACATGATCCTAAGAAGGAATAGCATCAATGAGAGTATGATCATAGAAACAAATATAATCAAGGATCCCAAATGGATGTATAATCATGGGTACAAAGGAAATCACAGATCTCAAAATATGTACATCCTAAGATTTCTTAAGTGGAGTATCGTATCGTAAATATGCCGCGGAACATACGTACGGTACGTCACTCTACCCAAGCTACCTACTCCATCAATCAGGGTCAGCCTATGTAACGAAAGTTCGGGTCTAATACCCCCCGTTCAAGTCTAAGTTCCGTAATGTCAAGCCTAGGTTCCGAAATACATACCTGCCCTAAACTCCGCATAGTCAAACATAGACTCAAACCAAGGTTAAACCTAGAGCTCTGATACCAACTTTGTCACGACCCGAAATATTAGCTCGTGACCAGCACTTGAATCACGCAACGTCTAAAGGCGTAACGTAATTCAAGTAAGCTGAAACCCAGAAATATAAATCCTTTTAAGAAAATAAAGGAGGTGAAGTTTTGAAATAAATGTATAATGAAATTAAGTTTTTTTAATGCATAGAACAGGAACATAAAAATGCAAGTGAAATTTACTAGTTTGAAAACGTGTTTTGTCTTTAAAAAAATTTGGGCAGCACCTCCTTTGTATATTTTGATCCAAAACCGCAAATACATAACAAGAATAATGGCATCCCCAAGCGGGAGCTAGCTCTTCGCCAACCGGCGGATCACAACCATGCAAGAAGTATAAATGAGTATACGACGCCCAACGGCGAAGTTCACCACAAAAAGATAATGAAATAAGCAAGACATCAAAACTACAAGTAGCGGAAAAGCTCTCGCTCTAAGTCTCGCAACCACAATCTCACTAAGTCTCATTACTTATACAAATTCTAGTTTGATTGATGGAATTGACTAGATACAATATGAAATGTAAATACAAGAGTGAGTACGACACAAATGTCCTACCTACCAAGCAAATCACCCAAAAGTAGCTATGTGCCAGCGATGCCGCTATGGATCCATGCGGTCAACTTGCAAGAACTGTGGCACAACGGGGGTGAGTTGTCAACTCGTGAGTAGAAAAACATCTACAAGTAGAAATCGAATAAACAACTCCTCCTAGGTCAACTATATCATAAAGGTAATACTATGATATTTAGGGTGACCGGGCCATCATATGTGCCAACAATGTAATCAATACCTATATGTATGCGGATATAATCCAACATTATAATCAATGTATGTATGCATGCGGATCTCTTCCAACCATATAATCAATGTATGTATGCATGTGGATCTCATCCAACCATATAATCAATGTCTGTATGCACGTAAATATCATAAAGGAGTGTGCATGAAAGTATGCGGATATAAATCAACGGTGTCCCTCGTGACACATCAAAATCATGGAAGCTGGGTGTCCAACATCGACACCCGAAAACATCATGAAACTCGAGTCCAGCATCGACACGTAAATCCTCATATCTCGGGCTCCGTCAGTCCGGATCGGCCCACGGGCTCCGTCAGTCTGGATCGGTCCATATCATCTCTCGACTCCGGTCGGTATCCTCCGGATATCCACCAAGCCCAAATACTATCACCGGTAGGTAGTGGTCCCTCTGCCAGTCTCATCGCCTACTGCACGACAGATCCGTTCTCGTCCTGGGGTACCATACCGGGTCCACCATGAACCCACAAACGGATCATCCGCCTCCTCGAATCGGGTTTCACATGTCACACATCTCAGAACCGAGAAAACGCATGGTGGATGCACTGAAATATCATATCAAGAGAAACCGGGTTTTTAAAACAGTACATGCTTTCTTTTGAAATAGCCACGGTTCTCGAATCCAGAAATCTCATGAAAACAGCATATCTCAATGCGTAAAAGCGTAAAGCATGATGTATGCGACATATAACAGAAATGTAAGCATATCCGTATATCATGCAACATGGAACAGTAATATGCACACATCGAGGGAAAACCGCTCTTTTAAATGAATTCAGTTTTAAAATATATTATACGGTTCCCAAATCTCCAAAATCGAATGCAATATCGTATAGGGGTGCATATGTATATGTACGCAAATGTGGGTGTACAATATGTATGTACGTAAGTATGGGTGAACAATATGTATGTACGCAAATATGGGGGTACAATATGTATGTACGCAAGTATGGGTGTACAATATGTACTTGCGTGTACAATATGTATGTACGCAAATATGGGGGTACAATATGTATGTATGCAAATATGGATGTAGCAATCCTACTGTGTAGTGACATGGCAATTATCGATGATGAAGTGTGTGAGCCGGCAAATCTGTGTACGTGTAACATACGCATCATCGATAATAGTGCAGGTGTACTAACACAGGTATAAGTAATGCAATGCGAATAACATGAATGCAGCATAAGGTAAATCGTATACAAATGCTGACGGGTATACATATCTATCATGACCGAGTCAGTGAATCTATCAATCGGCATCCAGCCTCACAACATCGCATACGGTACAATCCATCGTACAGCATCCTCTAGTCAAGGGTATAGATCAAATCTCAAGTCAAACTCATCACGTACGGAAAATCATCGTACGGCGGCATTAAGCTATCAGGATCCTATCAACCTATATGAACGAGGAGGGTACGGACCTAACGTCACGTACGGCTAACACTCACGATTCTCAACACATATAAATATCTCTATATACCCATGTCCCAGGTCACATACGCAACAATCTCATATCAGGGGACCGGCAGGGTATCAATCATCTCAATCGACTCGCATCCGTATACCAACATATCACCAAATCATCATATCGCGTGATATATTCTTTCCATCGCATTTATATCCCACATCAAGTCAATTTTACATATACATTCTACCTTTACTATAAGCATAAGTATCTAATCTAACATACACACCCGAACCATACAAACAGTTTTTGAAAGATGCAAATCATAGTTTTGAAAGTAGGGGCTACGGTGTTTTTTTAAGGAAAAGATATCATATGAAAATCCGTATCGTCCCTCAAGGTATCTGTTTAAAAGATACATACGATTCGTTAGTTTGGAAATATGTATGGTTCGGATGACACATCTACGTCGACTATCTAGTCCTATAGTACCCTAAACGGCAATATCATCAAATCTCATTCTCAAGTCCCGTCATCACATACTAGTCGTATCATATCACTTCTAACTATACTTTTTACTCTATCTATAGTTTTCTATTAAAGGTTTCATTAACCATAATCTATATATAAATCGGTTTCCATCAAAGTGTGCGGGGGTGCTATACGCCATCCACCCAACTTCCCCCGTAGATATAGATCTACTCATCTTGGTCCTTGCTTGCCGAAGTCGATGACGCCATGCTCCGTTGCCTCGGAATCCATGCGAAGGTACCTACAATCAATACAATCGCAATCGCTATTAAAATCAAGTTCTGAAATTCAAAACGGCACACGGATCGCCCATAGATTAGAACCTATAGCTTACGCGTACAAAATCAACCAAACAACCCTTGTTGTTGATGTACGAACATCCAACAACCAGTTATAAATTCAAATATCAAAACTTAGCATTTCAAAATACGGAAAACATAACCAAAATCACACTAAAATGCTCATAGATTTTGATTCAGGTCAAATAAAGCTAAGCAAACAAGTCTAGGGTGATGTACAGGGAGTGTATGAGCTACTGGAACAAGCCTGGCACCAACCCACCCAAACTGGCCGGCCACTAGGCTAGGAAATCCGGCCTCCTTGGCCCCCTAGGCTCTATTGGGCTTCGTCTTCGTAGGGTGGTCTCCTGGTGGTGTATCTAGGTCCCTGGTATTGTTTGCTACTCTCAAATATTCCCCGGATCATCCCAGATTTCCTGTAGGCACGCTAAATCTCGCAAAACCGACATGGATCAATTCCTAAATTCGTGTTTTGGTTTCTATACTAAATCCTAGCTCTAGAATCACCTTAAAATTCTTATTGACAGCCACTAACATCACTAATTCCACTCAATCACCCCAAACCCTTCTCTAGAAATTCTCAAGTTCACAAACCCATCACCAAACAAATTCTAAACTAAAACTAGAATAGAAAGAAGCTTAAAACTAACTAAATGGAAGAAATTATAAATCATTGATGTCACTTAAGCAAACCCTAGTAGTCCCAAAGTTGTTAAAATCCCACTTTGCTTGGTTCAATGTGTAGAGGAAGAGATGGGGATTAATTTTTGTGAAGCGAGTATAAGGTTTTGGGGATTATTTGGAGATAGATCTGTCGCGCCCTGCTTCCCAGTATACGGCGAAGGGGACGCGACTGGTCCGCTACGTATTTACTGTGATGTAACTACGCTAAGCGTATCTAAGCAATATAAAAGTAAATACACAAGAGACAAGATATATAAACTGAACAGCAACTTTATTTATTAACATTCTTTTGTACAATGCATGGAAAAGTAAATACAACTGAATAAAAAGCGATGCCTAAACAATGGCATAACAGAAATGAAAGTACTGAATGGAAAGTGTACAATGATTAGAGCTATGGGTCTTCACTGAAATGGTCCAAGTCTTCAGCAGTGGGCTCAATCTCTGACGGGTCCAAATCACCTGACGACATTCAAAGAAGAAAGAAATAGAATATCGTCAGCGAACAGGTCGCTCGGTAAGTCCCAAAGAGAAGAGGAAAGTAGAATAGACATAATAAGAAGGTATCTTTTAAAGTTGTATTATATTGTTGTAATATTGTGTTAACGCTGTTGTTTGTAGCTTGGTACAGAAGATGCCAACGTATACGAGAGGAGTCCTATTTACACTGGGGACTTTGGTAACCCGTAATACAAGGCTCCGTCGATAATACAACGGAACAACGACATGGATGTAATTACGTCTTAAGTGACCACCTCGTGCCACCTTTAACATATTCCGTACAATTCTACCCCTTAAACCCCGTAGTGTTATCTTGATTGTATTGTTGTATTGTATTGTCTTATATTGTAAACTGTATAGATTGTATAATTGGATGACTGACCGAAACCATGATATCCGTAAACTGATGTAACTGGAGAATCATGTATGTAACTGGAGAATCATGGATGTAACTGTATAATCATGTAAATGGAATGTATATCCATGGTTCGATTCAGTCAAGTTGTATAGGTTGATAATTGGATTCATGGATTCATGTTAAATTGTAATATTGTAAATTATAGATTGTAGATTGTAAATTATACTTGAATCATATTCAAGTCAGATTATACTGAGACTCAAACTGAGTCAGACAATTAGCAAAGTAAATTGAAGTCCTGATTGTTTTTATTAATTTGTCTACCTTAGATTGGAAAGCATCCACTTCTCCGGCTCCTTGAGGCTCAAGAGATTGATCCCGCTTAAACCTATATTTACTAGGGTCCTTAGGGTAATTTGTAGAACTTGAGGGGGTTTTATGTAAAAATATCTTTATATACTTTTCAAAATACACCCCAAGTATTTATTAATCGTCTTTAGAGTTGTAATGAATGTAGATTTTATATTGTGATATTTCTAGTGAAAATATCCTACTTCCATAATAAATGGTATTTATTCGTAATATTGATTATATGGAATTCATGGTATATTAGTGTAAACTGATTCTTGTGATATTTTTAGAAAAAAATAGAATATTTATAATAATTCAAATTAGATATTTTTGAATTACATATACATATATTTATATGAAAATAAATTTTAATATATTTATTATATTCTAAAAATCTCGTTTCTCTTAAGATGTCGTATTTAAATCTTTCGAGACCGAATGCTCCTTGCGGAGGTCTGAATCCCGCACTACTAAGCCCGAGGATGTGCGATAATCTGCACCATCCCGAACGGGTTCTCCAAATGGGTTGTAGCGGCGCTTTGCAAAGATTTGTATAAATACTAATCATTAAGGAAAACGGTTTTATTAATCATGGTATTTAAATGAAAAAGTGTCGTTTTCCCTTATTCTATGTTCTAGGGTCTCCTAAATCAACTAGACTGCTCCTAACTGGTCCAAAGCGACAAGTTGTGAGATACCTCAAATCGCCTCTTCACCGCCAATTGTGGCCAGGTTAGTACAAGTGAAGAAATGAGGGATCCGCTCACGAATCACCGTGAGACGGGCCTTTTAAAATTACCTTTCTCACTTGTCTAGCCTAGACACCATAAAATCAGGTTTAGATAAATGACTGATGCCCACAACCTTATCCTATTTTCATAATAAGCGGTATTTATTTATAAAGATGTATCAATACTAAATCTTTTAGAAATGGTTTTATTAAGTAAATGGTATTTAAATGAAAATGTTTGTTTTTCCGTATTCTAAGTTCTCGAGAGTATCGTGTTATGTTGCATATGAGTGTGTGAGGAGGTAGGTCGTTACCTCGTGATCTACTTAAAGGTATAGCAAGTTTAATGGAGTTAAATGTACAATTGAATCAATATGGTATTTAAGTGAAAAATACGATATATTGAAATAGCCATCATTTTATGAAATGAAACTTGATCAATTTGGTTGATTAGTGTTTAATAGTCAACATGAGAAAGTTTAAGTATAATTGTATTAATGAGAAGTGAAGTTTTATAAGAAACCGAATCGGAAATCGGATTTGTTCCAATTCCGTCGGGTTTTGTAAATCCGTATTTTTAGAATAGAAAAGAGAGATAGAAATGGGACTTACGGGTTTTGGACAATAATGAGAGTGAGATGGAAGAAGAGGAATCGTCGGTGCGTCTATTCATCGCCGAGAGTTCCTAGAACGTCGCCGGAAGTTCACCAGGAATTTCGTCGTAGCTTCGCTTCGTGCTCGATTTCAAAGTACATAAGATTTCTTGAAATTTTTTAAAGTTGGCTCAGAGTTTTGGGGTTAGTGGGTAGAGGGTAGGGATGATATTTATAGGGTTAGGCTAGGGTTAAAGTAGATGAAGGGTTTTAAAGTAAAAAATGTAAAAATAATGTTAAAATTCATTAAAACTAGAGTAAATGGGGATTAATGGTGTCTCTGTAACCGATCCGATTAAATGGAGTGTGCAGGGGGGTAGGGCAGATGAAAAGTCACAACTCCCATATTGGGGACTCGGCCGTCCGGCCGAGTCCGGCCGAGTCCGGCCGGCGGCGCCGTCCCGAGTTGGCCGGTCCGCCGTCCGAGTCGGCCGAGTCGGGCCGAGTCGGAGGTCAGGGAGGTGGGGGGTCGTCTGGTGTAGCCTCTTATATATTTATTTTTTCATGTGTGGTGGAAAATTTGGGAGTTATCACGTGTTGATTGTTGGACTTCTAAAAAATTTAAAACAAAATAATATTAAAAATAATGTGGGGTATGGTATTTGAACTCTGGTGGTTTGGTTCAGCAGTGCAAGGTATTACCAATGAGCTATAAGCTCCTTCTTGTAATTATAGAGCTATTTAATTACTTAAAAGAGTTACAGAAAATGTAAATACCCCAAGTATACATTAATTTTTAAGCAAATATTGTACACTAAAAATGGAGTTGTTACATTTTTTTAACTTGTAATTAAAAAGCAAAATAATTACTTATATCTTGTGCTCAGGCTAAAATACCCCTTTATGGATTTTGAAAAAAATATTTGAAAAAATTTGTATAGAAAAATTATGGTTGTTACATTCTACCCTCCTTATAAAAATTTCGTCCTCGAAATTTATAAAAGGAAAGTGTAACAGATTCAAGGAAAGTTTGGTGATAGTGTGTGAATAATAACAAAGTGATACAAATGTGTGGAAAAGGTTGAAAAGAATTACCAGGGTTATCCTGACCAACCGTATCAGCTTCTACGGCCGCCAAATTGTAAGCTTGGCATCTGGGCATGTTTTTTCATGCAAGCTGGTACAATGCTGATTGTCGAGGTAAAGGTTGTCCACATGGAGGTGGTGCAGGAAGAGTTAACCGGGTAGGTGGGGCTTGGAAAGCTGGTCTAGCTGCAGAATTAGGATTAGTTCGGTTGTGTGGACAAGTTCCTATGGTATGTGAGGATGATCCACATATCAGGCAAAGACCGTTTGCTCGTCGGCAAACTTCCAACAGATGTCCAGTTCTCTTGCAGTAGGTACAAAGGACTGGGTTGGGCCTGTTGATTGGTGCTCCTGGATGCCTTGGCACAAAAGGTGGTCTGGACGAGGCTTCTCCTTCCATCTGGTTGGCAGGGCGCTTAACTCCTGCAGACTGAGGTCTGCCCCTCGCTTTTATCACTGCCTCATAACCGCGGGCAGCTTCCAGAGTATCTTCATGAGTCGGAAATTTCCCTGTCGCTAGTGCAGCCTGAATTTCCGTGTCCAAACCTTGTTGAAATCGACGGGCTCTGATCTCATCCGTCGGTATAAGGTGTGCCCCAAATCTGTTACGGTCTTGTGTTAGCTGTGTAGCATGTGATATTAAAAATTTGAAATACTGTGGCATATCTTACCGACTGAGCATGGTAAACTCAGCGTCATACTCATCTACTGACTTGACCCACATAGAACCTTGTTGTAGATGAATGAACTGTTGTTCCATGGCAAACCTGGCAGTCACAGGGAAGTACTTCGCGTCGAACTTATCGCGAAAAGGCTTCCTTTCAATAGGCTGTTTAAGACGGCTTTCTTCCGCCTTCCACCAGTTTCGTGCATTGTCCGTGAGTTGTAATTTTGCAACACGAACCCAAACTAATTCTGGCACTTATGTTGCTGCCAGATCATCCTCGATACTCTGAGCCCATTCTTCAGCTTCTAGTGGGCTCCCCTTTCCTGAGAACTGTTTGGGATGTAAAGCTCTGAATTGCTTCACCCCAGGTGCTTCAGCCTCGGGACGGTTCAAGAGCTGCTGCTGTCCCTCTAGGAGGCTGCGGATTGCCTCAAGCAGAACCGTTTGCTCGTTGAGTGGAGCAGGAACGGTAAGTGTGAGTGGTAGTGGTGGAGGTGTGTTGTTGACATTGGTGCTGGTGTTGTTTGGTGAATCCATAACCTTAAATAAAAAATTTAGGTTAGGATAGATTCAAAGTATATGATTCAAAGAATAAGAAATGATGGGATTCAAGGAATATGATTGTAAAGAATGTTTTAGTTGCTGGTTCTTGTCTTATATGACTTAGTTTGTTCACACAGAACAGAACTGCATAGTATGGTTCTATGCAGCTCAGACCTACATGGGCCACCAACAAAACCTGTCACGCCCCGCTTCCCAGTATACGGCGAAAGGGACGCGACTGGTCCGCTACGTATTTACTGTGAAGTAAATACGCTAAGCGTATCTAAGAAATATAAAAGTAAATACACAAAAGACAATATATATAAACTGAATAGCAACTTTATTTATTAATATTCTTTTGTACAATGCATGGAAAAGTAAATACAACTGAATAAAAAGCGATGCCTAAACAATGGCATAACAGAAATGAAAGTACTGAATGGAAAGTGTACAATGACTAGAGCTCGGGGTCTTCACTAAAATGGTCCAAGTCTTCAGCAGTGGGCTCAATCTCTGACGGGTCCAAATCACCTGACGACATTCAAAGAAGAAAGAAATAGAATGTCGTCAGCGAACAGGTCGCTCGGTAAGTCCCAAAGAGAAGAAGAAAGTAGAATAGACAGAATAAGAAGGTATCTTTTAAAGTTGTATTATATTGTTGTAATATTGTGTTAACGCTGTTGTTTGTAGCTTGGTACAGAAGATACCAGTGTATACGAGAGGAGTCCCACTTACACCGGGAACTTTGGTAACCCGTAGTATAAGGCTCCGTCGATAATACCACGGAACAACGACATGAATGTAATTACGTTTTAAGTGACCACCTCGTGCCACCTTTAATATATTCCGTACCAGTCTACCCCATAAACCCCGTAGTGTTATCTTGATTGTATTGTTGTATTATATTGTCTTGTATTGTAAACTGTATAGATTGTATAATTGGATGACTGACCGAAACTATGATATCTGTAAACGGATGTAACTGGAGAATCATGTATATAGCTGTAGAATCATGGATGTAACTGTATAATCATGTAAATGGAATGTATATCCATGGTTCGGTTCAGTCAAATTGTATAGGTTGATAATTGGATTTATGGATTCATGTTAAATTGTGATATTGTAAATTTTAGATTGTAGATTGTAAATTGTACTTGAATCATATTCAAGTCAGATTAAACTGAGACTCAAACTGAGTCAGACAATTAGCAAAATAAATTGAAGTCCTGATTGTTTTTATTAATTTATCTACCTTAGATTGGCAAGCACCCACTTCTCCGGCTCGTTGAGGCTCAAGAGATTGATCCCGTTTAAACCTATGTTTAATAGGGTTCTTAGGGTAATTTGTAGAACTTGAGAGGGTTTTATGTAAAAATACTTTTATATACTTTTCAAAATACACCCCAAGTATTTATTTATTGTCTTTAGAGTTGTAATGAATGTAGATTTTATATTGTGATATTTCTAGTGAAAATATCCTAATTCCATAATAAATGGTATTTATTTGTAATATTGATTATATGGAATTCATGGTATTTTAGTGTAAACTGATTCTTGTGACATTTTTAGAAAAAAATAGAATATTTATAATAATTCAAATTAGATATTTTTGAATTACATATACATATATTTATATGAAAATAAATTTTAATATATTTATTATATTCTAGAAATCTCTTTTTTCTTAAGATGTCGTATTTAAATCTTTCGAGACCGAATACTCCTTGCGGAGGTCTGAATCTCGCACTATTAAGCCCGAGGATATGCAATAATCCGCACCATCCCGAACGGGTTCCCCAAATGGGTTGTAACGGCGCTTTGCAAACATTTGTATAAATACTAATCATTAAGGAAAACGGTTTTATTAATCATGGTATTTAAATGAAAAAGTGTCGTTTTCCCGTATTCTATGTTCTAGGGTCTCCTAAGTCAACTAGACTGCTCCTAACTGGTCCAAAGCGACAAGTTGTAAGATATCTCAAATCGTCTCTTTATCGCCAATTGTGGCCAGGTAAGTACAAGTGAAGAAAAGAGAGATCTGCTCACGAATCACCGTGAGACGGGCCTTTTAAAGTTACCTTTCTCACTTGTCTAGCCTAGACACCACAAAGTCAGGTTTAGATAAACGACCGATGCCCACAACCTTATCCTATTTTCATAATAAGCGGTATTTATTTATAAAGATGTATCAATACTAAATCTTTTAGAAATGGTTTTATTAAGTAAATGGTATTTAAATGAAAATGTTTGTTTTCCTGTATTCTAAGTTCTCGAGGGTATCGTATTATGTTGCATATGAGTGTGTGAGGAGGTAGGTCGTTATCTCGTGATCTACTTAAAGGTATAGCAAGTTTAATAGAGTTAAATGTAGAATTGAAACAATATGGTATTTAAGTGAAAAATACGATAAATTGAAATAGCCATCATTTTATGAAATGAAACTTGATCAATTTGGTTGATTGGTGTTTAATAGTCAACAGGAGAGAGTTTAAGCATAATTGTATTAATGAGAAGTGAAGTTTTATAAGAAACCGAATCAGAAATCGGATTTGTTCCGATTCCGTCGGGTTTTGTAAATCCGTATTTTTAGAATAGAAAAGAGAGATAGAAAATAGGACTTACAGGTTTTGGACAATAACGAGAGTGAGATGGAAGAAGAGGAATCGCCGGGGCGTCTATTCGTCGCCGAGAGTTTCTAGAACGATCGCCGGATGTTCGCCGGGAATTTCGCCGTAGCTTCGTTTCGTGCTCGATTTCAAAGTACACAAGATTTCTTGAGAATTTTTTAGAGTTGGCTCAGAGTTTTGGGGTTAGAGGGTAGAGGGTAAGGGTGATATTTATAGGGTTAGGCTAGGGTTGGGATAAATGAAGGGTTTTAAATTAAAAAATGTAAAAATAATGTTAAAGTTCATTAAAAATAGAGTAAATAGGGATTAATGGTGTCTCTGGAACCGATCCAATTAAATGGAGTGTGCAGGAGGGTAGGGCAGATGAAAAGTCATAACTCGCATGTTGGGGACTCGGCCGTCCGGCCGAGTCCGGCCGGCGGCGCTGTCCCGAGTCGGCCGGTCCGCCGTCCGAGTCGGCCGAGTCGGGCCGAATCGGAGGTCAGGGAGGTGGGGGGTCGTCTGGTGTAGCCTCTGGTATATTTAGTTTTTCATGTGTAGTAGAAAATTTAGGAGTTATCACGTGTTGATTGTTGGACATCTAAAAAATTTAAAACAAAATAATATTAAAAATAATGTGGGGTGTGGTATTTGAGCTCTGGTGTCTTGGTTCAGCAGTGCAAGGTATTACCAATGAACCATAAGCTCCTTCTTGTAATTATGGAGCTATTTAATTATTTAAAGTAGTTACAGAAAATGTAAATACCCCAAGTATACATTAATTTTTAAGCAAATTTTGTATACTAAAAATGGAGTTGTTATATTCTTTTAACTTGTAATTAAAAAGCAAAATAATTACTAATATCTTGTGCTCAGGCTAAAATACCCTTTTATGGATTTTGAAAAAAATATTTGAAAAAATTTGTATAGAAAAATTAGGGTTGTTACAAGATTTAGGGTTAGAAGTGGAGGGAGATGAGGGTGAGGGAGATAAAGAAGGAGAAGAAAATGATGGGGTCAAACAACTATGGCAGCGGCCCCCCTCTCTCTCTCACTTATTCTCACACACTCTCTCTCTATAATCATTCACTTTTTTAACCCTTTTTCATTTCTTTTTTCTTTTCTCTTTTAAACTTCAAAATCAAATCATATAATACCCCTAAAACAACACAAATGCAACAACATGTAACCAAATGTAACATGACATGGTGCACTAGCCATGGAAAACTGTAGAAACACGGATTTAGCTTAATTGCGATTAGCAGTGCACTAATCAGGTTTTTATCAAAACTGCATATAATAAATTTTAAAAATTCCAAATTCTTTAAATATATTTTTAAATGAATTAATCATTTTAATTTCCATTTATTTCATAATTATCGGTATATATTTATACCCTTTTTCGAAAACCCCAATTTCGCAAATCGGGCAGTTTTCGGGAAAAATATTATTTTAATATTAAATTTCAAAAATAATATTTTATATTTTCAGAAATGTTGCATGAGATGTCAAGTACCACATCAGATATTGTTTTTGCACTAGTTACAATAAGTTTATATATTAATCCAATCCTGGAGAAACGTTCGAAAGCACTTTATGAATATAAGTGGATGTTCTAGGGATTTGGTAACGGCAGTCTCCTTCGGAAGACGGTTATCATTCCAGGCTTCCAAGGTGACCTGGATGATAGAGTAACTGTCAGAGTTATAGTTTTCCCTCTTTTGAGGGGCAGTAGTTTGGACAGGCGGTCCAAGTGGATACTGAGAGAGGTATGGCATATGATACTGATTAAATTCAGTGGACGATACAGTCTAAGAAGTTTGCTGGATTTGGAGTTCATTTGTGAACTGAGTCCCATCAGATATCGAGACATATTCTAAGACATGCATTGCTCATTTCGGAAGATGGTTTTCTCCGCGAACTTGAGATATAGAGAAACATAGAAAGAAACATTGGAGCGGATCCACTCACTGAGGCTATTTCTCGAACGCAATAGTTTCATAAATGAGATTTGTGAAACTGATTAGTAGAGAAGTTGGGTGTTCGGTATCACACGGGCTGTGAGTATGCGTGTCACGACCCAAAAGAGCACGTGACTGGCCCTTGAACCATATGAAGTCTATAGGACTCCATCTGATCCAAGTAAGCCAAAAGCCAAGAAATCTAAAACCATTTTAAGAGTAAAGAAGCATATCTTGTAAATTATCTTCCCTTGAGGCATTTTATCTAACACTTACTACGCATAAACAAAGAGCACAACCCACACAAGCAATATAATATACAACGCCGAAGGGCGAGGATCAAACTCAAAAGAAACTCACAATAACATGAAACCCTTAACACTACTAAGCGCGACTCTAAGGTCGAAATAATATATCACTAGTGTCTGAGTCTGAAACAATATACAAGTTTTGGTTGATGGAATTTCTAGATACAAAGAATAATACATATACAAGGGTGGTTCTGATGCAAAGAACCCACCTACCAAGCAAATCATCAGCAAAGGAAGCAATGTGCCGGAAATGCCGCTATGGAACCTGTATGGCAAAACCTGCAAGAACTGTGGCACAACGGGGGTGAGTTGCCAACTCGTGAATAGAAAATATCTACAAGCAGAAATTGAAAGCATGACATAATCCTAAGTCAAACGATCAGATATAATATAAACCTCAAATGAATAAGTCTGAATCATAGTAAAGTGGCAATATAACATCTGAACATAAGTGTAGTGCCAAGTACTCGTGCCAGTGCCTCATGTAATAATATATCATAAGTATGATGTATGTATGCGGTAAAATGAAAACAGAAGATATCATGAATGAAATCATCAAAAAATCAACGCCGAGCATCGACACAAACTATATATCATGTATCCGATATGTATGCAGCATTTATGAAGGTACTCTATCAGGTACTACTAATATGTGATGCAATGCTTATACAATAAATGTGGGGTAGGGGAGATATAATATGCCATCGACCGTAAAGGCCCCGAGCACATAGGCTCCTCTCAAATCGAGCTCATAGGCTCCGAGCACATAGGCTCCTCTCACATCGAGCTCGTAGGCTCCAAGCATATAGGCTCCTCTCACATCGAGCTCATAGGCTCCGAGCACATAGGCTCCTCTCACATCAAGCTCGGAGCTATGTGCTCCTCTCACATCGAGCTCATAGGCTCGGAGCATATAGGCTCCTCTCACATCGAGCTCGTAGGCTCCGAGCACATAGGCTCCTCTCTCATCGAGCTCGTAGGCTCCGAGCACATAGGCTCCTCTCACATCGAGCTCATAGGCTCCGAGCACACAGGCTCCTCTCACAATGCATATGTAAATTTGCATAGATCATCATGATGATATATTAAGTATGCGTATATATATATATATCAGTGTCCCATACCACTAATATATATATACTCTATGGGTATACATATATATTTCAGCGTCCCATACCACTGATATATATACGCAGGAGTAAAACAATCCAGAATCATCATATGCAACCATATCACAGTGTGAAATCCATGAATTATAATACATGCACAAGAACACTAATATAAGCATGCAACTATGTAAAGGCATATGCACAAGGAATATGAATCAATAACATATGAGCATGCAATGCAATGCGAGCCGTAGAATAAATGGTAAATGAATAATAATGCAGCTTGCCATTTGAAATAAGACAAATCGGGGTTTTTGTAATAGGTATGACTTGGGTCTAGTCTAACATCTATTATGCAAACCACAGATCTAAGTATCAAGTCAACCGGGAGGGGTATGGAATCCACCTAAATCTAAGTCGATATAAATATATATACATATAATAGTCGGTGATCCCGCCTCAATAGTATCGCGTACAATACAGTATATCATATGACAATCCTCAAGTCATGAGTGCGGATCTATCATCAATATAAAGCTCGTACGGTAAATCGTCGTACGGCATCCTAATAGCTGGGTACGGGTCAATATCACATTATCTCATCAAGTACCTGGTATTCTTATCATCATAACATATAATCTGGGATACTGAATCTAAGTCTAGTACAAATCGATACCATCTATATAATTATGAATGCGGGGGTAAAACACATGCCCAAAGGCCCGCTAAGAATCACATATCGTATCCCAAATACGAATCATATCAAATCGCCGATCTCACGGCACCAAGCCCAATATCATCGACTCATCTCCAAAGTCATCCAATATCATCATCAACACAGTGTAAGTATAGTGAATATGCAAGGGTGTGCGTGTGGGTGTAAACCTATTCTAGGGTTCGTGGCTATAAACTACACTAGTTACTTCTAAGCCTAAACTATCCATAAAACACCTAACACAGTATCCATGACACACTATAACTATCATATATAGTATATCAACTACGGACTGCGGGGGTGCTATACGTCATCCTCCGACTTCCCCCCTGTAGATATAATCTACTCACCTTGTGTCTTCATTGTCGACGTCACCACGCGTTTGCTTGTCGTCCCGAAGGCTGCATGGGGTACCTACACATTAACATATTGCAAATGCGTATCAAAACCAATTCCGAACTAAAACGGCATATGAATCTCAAAACGATACGCTAAGATCTATAGGTTAGAACCTATGGACAACGCCTTCCAAAACCATTAACAACCCTCGATATCGTCGTACAAACGCCAAATAGTCGAGGTAAAACACCAAACACAAATTCAGAATTAAGAATACGGAATACGGAAACACGAATCCAAAACAGCAACTTAGGAAATATGTTGCAGATTTCACCCTAGGTCAAATTGGACAAATCTATATATACCAGGGGTCTAATCTATGCATGTAGGGGCTACAGAACCAAAACGAGAAGGTCTGGTGCAGGTATGGCCGCAAATTGCGGCCAATTGGAATAAATCTACGGCCGGCTTGATGAGTTAGGGGTTGGGGTCTTGGTGGTAGCTTCCTGGGTGCCTGCACATGTCACTGTCCAATCAATTTTAATTTAAGATGTCTCGGGTGATAGCAGATTCAATATACTCTTCACAGATTCCACAATTTCTCCGATATCGGTTTCTAAATCCGTATTTCGGGTTTCAACTCTCAGGTTGGGGTCTCAATTCATGCACTAGGGTGTTGGTGTAGCCTCTACTGAACTCAATTTCACATCACAACTCATAATTTCCTCAAAGCCTAACTAGGTTTTCCTTAACTCCACAATATCAAACAATATCGGTTCAATCTAAACATAGGGGTAAAGGAAATGCTAAAACTAAGTTAATGATCCAGAAAATACCTCATTTGGCAAATCAAGAATTTTCTTGAGTTGCCCCTAGTGGCCAAAATCCTTGCTTCTTTAGTCCAATGTGTAGATCTTGAGCTTGTGCACACTTTTAATGAAATGGGGATTGGGTTTTGGGATTGTATTTGAGATGATTTGGGGCTTTGAAGAGGGGAGGGAGGTGAGGTGCAGGAGCAGCAGCAGCAATGGAGGGAGAGGGAGGGAAAATGAATGAGGAATGAAGAGAGTAGCTAAGTCCAAAGTCAAAGAAAACCCATACCTTTCTCTCTCTCACCATACCTCATTTCTTTATTCTTTTCCCATTTTCTTTTCCTTTTCTTTTTCTTATACTCTCAAAATCCTTCTCCCAAGAATAGTAAACCCAAAGTGAAACATGGCAAGAAAATGCAAAAGTGTGAAAAAGAATGATATGTGCATGTTTTGCACAAATTGCTAAAAAACCGATTAGTGATTATTAATCGCGATTAGCACTAATTTAGCATATAGCTAATCAATTAAACTTAGAAATGGCATAATTCTCTAATTTACCCTATTTTTAGAATTTTCCATAATTTTCCCCTATTTATTGTATTTAATTATACCGAATTATTAAAATATTCAATAAAATAATATTAAATTATTAATTTCCCAAAAATAATAATTTTATTATTTCGAAATGTTACAATGCGATAGCGCAATAATTAGCCTTAAGTGCAAGTGGGAGATTATTGGCTATAGTACCCTCAAGTCAATTATTGGATCGCAGGCACGTAATTGCAATGATTGAGGGAGGACCTATACCGGTAGAACAGTCTTACTCGAGATGATAGTATACTATCTGGATTGTCTTTATCATCGTGTACATGATTAAGATGACATAACAGATCACTATTACATGTTGATAAAGCCCATAGGATTCTTACTTGACTACCAGCATTATGATGGCGATCATATACGTGAGAGCTGAGAGGTCTATAAGCACATCCTTAAAATGTCCCTTGTTCCCCTCCGAACGGTGACCGAGACATGGGCTGTCTCGCCTGAGGTTCGGGGCAGATGCTAATTGGTTTTATCCGTCCACCTCTCCGAAGATGCCAAGTTGATTTATGGCACCATGTATCGGAGGTTTAGACGGATGCGGCCGATGTAGCAGACTTCGTCAGATTCCCCCTCGCTTGAGGGGTTTTTGATTGTGGGGACGCTCTTCCCTGCAGGCGCAAGCCCCTGCAGTTAATTATGCTACCGCATCGCGGTAACAACTTTCTCCTTCTCCAGCTGGTCACTTCGTGTCGTGGGTATTTGTTTTGTTTGTGGTTGCCCGTGGATTGTATACGGAGACTGATTTATGTCGTCGCCCATAGGACGTGGATTAGTCCAAATCCGTATTTTCTTAGATTTGGGTTTGGGGTTTGGTTTGAGGATACGTTAGCCATATTTGAGGCTAAGGTCAACTCAAACGTTTGTTAAGGATACGTTAGTCTAACTTGAGACTAAGATCAACTTAACGGGATCGTTTAGATCCGACAAAAGAGCATTTGGGCTCTAATGTTCCAGTTTAGGGACATAGTGGTCCATTACATGTATGGCCGTCGGGACCCATCACCTCTCTGACGACGTTGAAGGATTACAATGACAGATGTCAGAGGAGTTCAGAGATGTACCCTTGAGCCAGAGTTGATTTGGGGATTCATAGTCCAATTTGGGACTAAAGTCTGTTTGAAGGTTTAAGAATACGTTAGCCATATTTGAGGCTAAGATCAACTTAAACGGTTGTTAAGGATACGTTAGTCCAGTTTGGGACTAAGATCGACTTAACGGGATCATTTAGATCCGACAAAAGAACATTTGAGCTCTATTGTTCCAGTTTAGGGACATGATGGTCCATCTCCAGTTTAGGGACATGGTGGTCCATGTTCCAGTTTAGGGACGTGGTGGTCCATGTTCCAGTTTAGGGACATAGTGGTCCGTCTCCAGTTTAGGGACATGGTGGTCCAGTGGTAGTTTAAGGACGCATAAGTCCATGGGTTTGAGGACCCCACAGTCCATATGGGTGTGTTTAAGGACGCATTAGTCCGTTAGTTTAAGGACGCATAAGTCCGCGGGTTTAAGGACCCCACAGTCCGTATCTTGGTTTAAGGACGCATAAGTCCATGAGTTTAAGGACCCCACAGTCCGTGTTGATGTGTGGTTGTCGGGACCCGTTACCTCTCTGAAGACGTTGAAGGATTACAACGACAAATATCAGAGGAGTTCCGAGATATACCCTTGAACCAATGAGTTGGTTGAAAGAGCAGATGTGCTCAGTTCAAGATGATTTGAGGACTTATGGCCAGTTTGGGCTAAGTCCAACTATGTTTGAAATATTGGCCCTCTGTTGGTCCATTGAAGAAGAGGCTTTGCCTCTAAAATCTTAGCCAATTGGGCTAAAACTAGTGTTAAACACTACAGACCAACAGTGTTGAACACTGGGAATAAGACTAGCAAATTAGTGTTAAACACTAAAAGATAATCAGTGTTAGCAAAAGGGCTTTCAAATTAGTGTTAACACAAAAGCAAATCGGTGTTAAACACCGGTAGCAGAGATTTCAAACTAGTGTTAAACACTAAAACAAATCAGTGTTAAACACCGGGAACAGAGTTTTCCAATTAGTGTTAATCACTAAGAAAATCAGTGTTAAACACTGCAAATAGAGTTTTCCAAATTAGTGTTAAACACTAAGAAAATCAGTGTTAAACACTGCAGATAGAGTTTTCCAATTAGTGTTAAACACTAAGGAGGGAGGGGTCACGTGCGGACACGTGAGAGCGCCCTGATTTCCCTTATTTTATTCTGCAGGTAAGTGTTTAACACTTTTAATTTCCTGGCCATCACGTGTGGGCACGTGATAGGCATCCATTCATTCGATATTAAAGGGATTCGTTAGGGGTCACATGGGGACACGTGAGGGCGCCCTAAATGTGGAGCCAGATCTCCTTTTGGTTTATCCTCAAATCTGCGAATAAGTGTTAAACACTTTTATTTTTATTTTAGAGCATCACGTGTTCGCACGTGATGGAGGCCTCCGCTCTGGTCTGTTAGAATGCTCATTAGGGGTCACGTGATGACACGTGAGGGCGTCCTAAATGTGGAGCCAGATCTCCTTTTGGTTTATCCTCAAATCTGCGAATAAGTGTGAAACACTTTTATTTTTATTTTAGAGTATCACGTGTTGGCACGTGATAGGGATCTGTGCGCCAATTGTTAAAGCATTTGCTGAGGGGTCACGTGATAACACGTGAGAGCGCCCAAAGCTTTCATTCCCTTTGCTTTTTCTTTCTATGTTTCGGGGGTCACGTGGAGCACGTGATGGCATCAAAAAGTGGGGCCAGATCCCCTTTATTTTGTTCTGCAAACAAGTGTTAAACACTTTTAATTTTCATAGCCATCACGTGTGGGCACGTGATGTATACTCATGCCCTGATTTATTAGAACATTTATTAGGGGTCACATGGTATCACGTGAGAGCGCCCAGAATTATTTCTGCCTTTGCTTTTGTTCCATATATATGAGGGTCACGTGGGAGCACGTGAGGCATTGCCTCAAAGCTTTCCTCTTCTCATTTTTGGGGGATCTTTTCAAGGGTCACGTGGGGGCACATGACCCTAGTTCTTTTCATGAACAGAGATCTCTTAAGAATTGAATTCTTTGTAGGGTTAAACCCTAATTATGATTTTGGAGGAATTAAATTCCTATCGTGAAAGAATTAAATTCTTATTTAGGATAAAACCCTGATTTCTTTTCAAAGGAATTAAATTCCTAGATATGTAAAAGAATTAAATTCTTGATTAGGGTTAAACCCTAGTTTTGTTTTAGGAGAATTAAATTCTCAAAACTCAATTCCCCTTCTAAGTTTAGGATCTGCATGGCAGGATCTCGACCCGATGAGAATTAAATTCTCAATCTATGAGGAGATGTGCTCTGTGCAGATCTTCAACCAGAAGAAGAACTAAGTTCTTTTTTGTATAAGAGTTAAACTCTTGGATTTTGAGAATTAAATTCTCAGTTTGAAGTTTTGATTCCCTTTCTTTTCTCACCTAGGGTTTTCTTTGTTGAGAATTAAATTCTCCTTTCTTTTCTTCCCTCTTGAGAATTAAATTCTCCTCTCTTTGTTTTTCTCTCCAAAAAAGTCGATCCTTTCTCTTCTCTTCTTGGCTCCTATTTATAGGAGAAGGAAGAGAATCAATTTGTTTAGCAAATCTCTCATTAAGAGATTTGATTTGTATGTTGAGAGATTTGATTTGCATTCATC
The DNA here is from genome assembly GCA_030015575.1 of Agapanthus africanus. Classification (NCBI taxonomy): domain Eukaryota; kingdom Viridiplantae; phylum Streptophyta; class Magnoliopsida; order Asparagales; family Amaryllidaceae; genus Agapanthus; species Agapanthus africanus. Next base: position 342,611,851 of record JASDDO010000006.1, on the reverse strand, counting down.
ATTAATCTGGGCCTTTAGATTGTTAAGTGAATTTTATTCACCATTGGATTTTAAATTCAAAGATATCCATTTGTTATCTCGGTCAGATTTAGGGGGGAAATCTTTCCAAGTCCAAGATTTTTCCATAAATTGGTGATTTTTAATCACCCTTGGATTTTTAATCCAACGGTCTCCATAGACCTTTTCCATTTGGAAAGATTTGGAAGCTTTTTAGAATTTTAATTCTATTTCGAAAGATTTAAATGATCTTTTTTCAGAATTTAATTCTGTTGAACAGCAAGGCTTTTACAGCCAGTCACGTGTTGCCACGTGACCCCCAATTGAGTCCTTTTCTCAGTGTTTACTTACGCTTCAGTTGTAACCATCACGTGTCAACACGTAACCATTGGTCACGTGTGAGCACGTGACACCTCATTGAGGTATTTCCTTCAGCTGTTTGTTTACGCTTCAGTTTTAACCATCACGTGTCAACACGTGACCATTGGTCACGTGTGAGCACGTGATTCCTGATTTTTAATCAGGGAACAGATTTTAGAATTTAATTCTATTCATTATTTTAGAGGCCTTAAAAGCCCATCACGTGTCTGCACGTGACCCGTGGTCACGTGTGAGCACATGATGCCCCATTGGGGTCTTTTCTGAGTTTTTATTATATTTTTTAACTCCTCCATCGGGTTCTTAAAAGTCCATCACGTGTGGACACGTAATTCCTCATAACTTTTGATTCCGGATGAATTACGAGGCCCATAATATATCAAATCGAAGGGTTTTTCGAGCTGCTTTCGATACCATCAGAATTTATCTGTTTATCATTCGAGAGTTTGTCAAAAAACAGCCCGGAAGATACTGGTTCGCATTTCCTTAAGCGTATCGCTACCATTTGATACCTTGGACTCTTTTGCGCAGAAATTTTTGGCGGGAACAAATGCCCCCACTACTTTACCCACATAAGCATATACGTGGGTGAAGTAGTGCAGAGTAATGCATAGCGTATGACCAGTTTCGGGTTGGTATATAACTTTCAGAATCTTGATCTGAGAAGATAACGAGCGGACACAAGCGTCGTCATTTATCATTGACTCAAATCTTGACTCTTAAGAGATATAGTTCCAAACCCTTAACTCTATGAGCCGCACCCTTCTATCTCTTTATGTCTTACTCTGGCGGGAAGTAGTTTATATGCTCATGAGCTTCTCCATTTCAGTGGCATGTAGCTTTGGCAAGTGTGGCTCATAGATGGTCCATCTTGACCTCTTTGTAGGGCAGTGATGGCTTGGGAGACATGGGTAGGATCTGCCACCTAAGACTTTTCAACTTTACAAGCCGTGAGGGTCTCATAAAGACTTTTCTCCCTACGAGTCGTGAGGATCTCGTAGGTGTATTTTCTCCTTAGGAGTCGTGAGGATTCCTAAGTGTGTTTTCTCTTATAAGTCGTAAGGATCCTATAAGAGAGTTTTCCCTCTTACGAGTCAAGAGGACCCGTAAGCGGTTGTTTCCCTCCTTGTCGAGATTCGACTTTGGAGAGTGTGACCCGTGGATAGTATGCAAGAGACCGTTTTGGGCCGACTTGAAGGGTCCCAGTGCTTAGGAAACAGGTTTTTTAATCCCTATTGCCTAAGGCTTTATCTCACGAGTCGAGACGAATCGAGAAGTTCTCGCAAAGACAAAAATTTCCTTACGAGTCGAAACAGCTCGAGCAGATCTCGCAAGAATATCCTAACGTCACAGTTAACCTCTGCTCTTTACGACAGAAATCCGTTAGGGTCTGTGGTACTTAGGGTTTTGGCTGTCGTACCGTCGCATTGGCTGTTGTATCCCTCGATAGGCAATCGTGCTGTTCGAGTAGCCCTGCGACTGCCGTGTCTCTGATCCCTTCGGGGGCTGGACAAGACGTCTTCAAGCAATCCTCCTAGGCAGTTTGACCGTCGGAAGAGCAAGCGTTAGGAATTTGCCATGCCGCTTTTTACTTGAGGTTAGGCTCATTTTGGAGAGCCCCGATGAGTCATAACCACTCCGCGCTGGTGTGGGATGATCTCCGATAGTCTTTAAGGCTTTATATGACTTGCCGTTAAGACCCTGAAGCTAGGAATTTGGCCTTTGCTTCGTTTGGCGGCATTGCGTCCTCTGTATCGAGACGAATGTCACGGTTGTCTCTAGGTTGCTGGTGAACCGTCAAGATTTGAAACTAGGGATTTTGCCGTGGCTCCTTTTGGTGATGTTGCGTCTGCTGTATCGAGACGAACGTCGAGGTGGTGACTACTCCGCATTGGTTCGAGATGATCTCCGATTGTCTTTCAGGCTTTATATGACTTGCCGTTAAGATGTTGAAGCTAGGAATTTGGCCTTCGCTTCGTTTGCTTTGTCATGTGCGAATCCTGTTGGAGGAAGAACGCTGTCGTGACATCTCGTCTGCTGTATCGAGACGAATGTCGAGGTGGTGACCACTCCACGCTGGTGTGGGATGATCTCTGATGGTCTTTCAGGCTTTATATGACTTGCCGTTAAGATGTTGAAGCTAGGAATTTGGCCTTCGCTTCGTTTGCTGGCATTGCGTCCTCTGTATCGAGACGAATGTTGTGGTTGTCTCTAGGTTGCTGGTGAACCGTCGAGGTCTGGAACCAGGGATTTTGCCGTGACTCCTTTCGGTGATGTTGCGTCTGCTGTGTCGAGACGAACGTCGAGGTGGTGATCACTCCATGTTGGTGTAAGATGATCTCTGATTATCTTTCCAGTTTTATATGACTTGCCGTTAAGACGTTGAAGCTAGGAATTTGGCCTGCGCTTCGTTTTCTTTGGTGTTTCCGGATCCTGTTGGAGGAAGGACGCTGTAGTGACATTTCGTCTGCTGTATCGAGACGAATGTCGTGGTGGTGACCACTCCATGTGGGATGATCTCTGTTTGTCTTTCCGGTTTTATATGACTTATCGTCAAGACGTTGAAGCTAGGAATTTGGCCTTCGCTTCGTTTGCTTTGTCGCTTCCGAATCCTGCTGGGGGAAGAACGCTGGGGTGACATTTCATCTGCTGTATCGAGATGAACATCGAGGTGGTGACCGCTCCATGTGGGATGATCTCTGTTTGTCTTTTCGGTTTTATATGACTTACCATCAAGACGTTGAAGCTAGGAATTTGGCCTTCGCTTCGTTTGCTGGTATCGCGTCTGCTGTATCGAGACGAATGTCGCGGTGGTGATCACTCCATGTTGGTGTGAGGACAAGGATCCGCTCTGGACGTTTTCCACGGGGTCGAAGAGTGACGTTATCCGCGTTCCACGTGACCAGGAATTTTGCTCTAGATGCTTCACACGGGTTCACTGCCGCGTTAGGCGAGGACTAGGCTCCGCTCTGGATGCTTCGCGCGGGTTCACTGCCGTGCTCTGCGAGGACCAGGATCCGCTCTGGACGTTTCCCACGGGGTCGAAGAGTGACGTTATCCGCGTTCCACGTGACCAGGAATTTTGCTCTAGATGCTTCACAGGGGTTCACTGCCGCGTTAGGCGAGGACTAGGCTCCGCTCTGGATGCTTCGCGCGGGTTCACTGCCGTGCTCTGCGAGGACCAGGATCCGCTCTGGACGTTTTCCACGGTGTCAAAGAGTGACGTTATCCGCGTTCCACGTAACCAGGAATTTTGCTCTAGATGCTTCACACGGGTTCACTGCCGCGTTAGGCGAGGACTAGGCTCCGCTCTGGATGCTTCCCGCGGGTTCACTGCCGTGCTCTGTGAGGACCAGGATCCGCTCTGGACGTTTTCCACGGGGTCAAAGAGTGACGTTATCCGCGTTCCACGTAACCAGGAATTTTGCTCTAGATGCTTCACACGGGTTCACTGCCGTGTTAGGCGAGGACTAGGCTCCGCTCTGGATGCTTCACACGGGTTCACTGCCATGCTCTGCGAGGACCAGGATCCGCTCTGGACGTTTTCCACGGGGTCAAAGAGTGACGTTATCCGCGTTCCACGTGACCAGGAATTTTGCACTAGATGCTTCACACGGGTTCACTACCGCGTTAGGCGAGGACTAGGCTCCGCTCTGGATGCTTCGCACGGGTTCACTGCCGTGCTCTGCGAGGACCAGGATCCGCTCTGGACATTTTCCACGGGGTCAAAGAGTGACGTTATCCACGTTCCACGTAACCAGGAATTTTGCACTAGATGCTTCACACGGGTTCACTTCCGCGTTAGGCGAGGACTAGGCTCCGCTCTGGATGCTTCACACGGGTTCACTGCCGTGCTCTGCGAGGACCAGGATCCGCTCTGGACGTTTTCCACGGGGTCAAAGAGTGACGTTATCCGCGTTCCACGTAACCAGGAATTTTGCACTAGATGCTTCACACGGGTTCACTGCCGCGTTAGGCGAGGACTAGGCTCCACTCTGGATGCTTCACACGGGTTCACTGCCGTGTTCTGTGAGGACCAGGATCCGCTCTGGACATTTTTCACGGGGTCAAAGAGTGACGTTTTCCGCGTTCCACGTGACCAGGAATTTTGCACTAGATGCTTCGCACGGGTTCACTGCCGCGTTAGGCGAGGACTAGGCTCCGCTCTGGATGCTTCGCACGGATTCACTGCCGTGTTCTGCGAGGACCAGGATCCGCTCTGGACGTTTTCCACGGGGTCAAAGAGTGACGTTATCCGCGTTCCACGTGACCAGGAATTTCGCACTAGATGCTTCACACGGGTTCACTGCCGCGTTAGGCAAGGACTAGGCTCCGCTCTAGATGCTTCGCACGGGTTCACTGCCGTGTTCTGCGAGGACCAGGATCCGCTCTGGACGTTTTCCACGGGGTCAAAGAGTGACGTTATCCGCGTTCCACGTAACCAGGAATTTTGCACTAGATGCTTCACACGGGTTCACTGCCGCGTTAGGCGAGGACTAGGCTCCGCTCTGGATGCTTCACATGGGTTCACTGCCGTGCTCTGTGAGGACCAGGATCCGCTCTGGACGTTTTTCACGGGGTCAAAGAGTGACGTTATCCGCGTTCCACGTGACCAGGAATTTTGTTGATTATATCCGCATTTCACGGAGTTGGGATTTGACTCTCTGTGGGAGTACATCGTCGAGTCATGGAACTGGGAGTTGCTGCTGTTCCGCTTTGCTTGATGATGTGTCCGCTGTAACGAGACGAGTGCTGAGGTGGAGCTGGGATTTTGCCATCACTCCGCTTTGCTGACCATGGGGTCTTTTATTAACTTTGCATGTACATTCTGCTGGACTGCGAAGGAACGCCGTTGTTAACATTGCGTCTGCCGTAACGAGACGAATGCTAAGGCGGAGTTGGGATTTTGCCATCGCTCCGCTTGATGGTGTAACATCTTTGTGCTGCTGGAATGAGGAGGCACACCGTTGTTGGTCTCCAGGCTGCAGATGTGGCCGTTGAGATTTGGGACTAGGAACTTTGCCATAGTTCCGTTTCGTTGCGATTCTGAGGTCGGTTGTTGACGTCATGTCTGCATCTAGTTGGAGTGAGGAGAAACACAGTTGGTGATCTCTAAGTTGTCGATGTTGATGTCGAGACCCTAAAGCTAGGGATTTTCCTTTACTTCATTTGTTGGCATTGTGTCTGCAATATTGCGACAGATGTCGAGATTGTCTCTAGGTTATCTATGAACCGTCGAGATTTGGCTTCGCTTTCTGGTGGAGCTTGTTGGGAAGATAAGGTTCCCTCTTTGTTTGTGCCCCTGGATTGTATACAGGGATCGATGTGATCTCATCTGTAGGGCAAAAAGTTTCATTCTTTCATCATTTTTTTTATTCTTTCCGCGATGCTCTATCATTTCAGCTTTTATATCGCGAAGGTCGCGATTGCCCAATCATTTCGGCTATTTTTCGCGGTGCCCAATCATTTCTGCTATTTATTTTATTTTTACTCGCTGTTTTTTATTGCGAGTTGCCCAATCATTTCGGCTATTTATTTTATTTTTACTCGCTGTTTTTTTATTACGAGTTGCCCAATCATTTCGGCTATTTTGTATGCATACATTTTTACTTGCTGATTCTGTTTGCAAGTTGCCCCATCATTTCGGCTATTTCGTATGCATTTTTTTTTTGGCTCGCTGATTTTTTTTTTCGCGAGTAGGGGATTTGGGATCTGATACCAATCTTGGCATCAGCATCGCTGCGACTGGAATATTTCCAGGAGCGAATCATCATTTGCCGTGAACGGACTTGGAATTTGATACCGGTTTAGGCATCAGCATCGCTGCAACTGGGATATTGCCAGGAGCGAATCATCATTTGCCTCTGTCGATATTGAACAAAGGTGGCTTATTAAACAGGGTTAAGGGTCCTGTCGGCTAAGGCTTTTGACTTCATGAGCCATAAGGGTCTCACAAAGGTATTTCTCCCTACGAGTCGTGAGGATCTCGTAGGTGTGTTTTCTCCTTAGAAATCGTGAGGATTCCTAAGTGTATGTTCCCCTGTAAGTCGTAAGGATCTTACAAAAGGGTTTTCTCCTTACAAGTCGAGAGGACTTATAAGGGTTGTTCACCGTACGGACATATCCCCAGTCACGGGTGGGACTTGGTTAGGAAAATGTTTATTCGCGCCCGTGGATTGTATACAAGGGTCAGTATTGAGCTGCTTGTAGGGCATTAATAGAGGTTGTGGGGGTTGCTTAAGAACAGGTTCAAGTCTCTGTAACTTAAGACTTTCAAATCTTATGAGCCGTGAGGGTCCCATAAGAGAGTTCTCCTTACGAGTCGTGAGAATCTCGCAAGTGTAATTTCTCCTTAGGAATCGTGAGGATCCATAGGTGTGTTGCTCCCTTGTGAGTCGTAAGGATCTCACGCGGGTGATTTCTCCTTACAAGGTCAAGAGGACCCTATAAGTGTCTTTCAACGAGGTTACGCCCTTTCGGGTTTTCACAAACACTCGCCGGTAGCCCTGCTGTTTTTACTCACGGAGCCCTTTCGGGTTTTCATCCGTGCCCATTTTGCTTGTGGACATACCTTTTTTTTCTCTCTTTTTTTTTAAACGAGGTCGCGCCTTTTCGGGTTTTCACGAACACTCGCCGGTAGCCCTGCTGTTTTTACTCACGGAGCCCTTTCGGGTTTTCATCCGTGCCCCTTTTGCTTGTGGACATACCGTTTTTTTTTTACCATGTCAGCCTGAAGATGCTGCGGGTTGGGAGTAGTTTAACGACGTTTCGGTCATTTGCAAGTTTTAGGACATTGCGGTCCGCCGTTAGTTTAAGGACGTTTCGATCCGCCGTCGCCGTGTTTGAGACGCATCTCTAGTTTATTGACTTTTCGGTCTATGGGGCTTTCTCTATGAAAGAGCACGATGCCCCCGGCATGTCCATCTTTTTCGGAGCATGTGGTTGTGGTGGGTTCATCTTCCATTTTCCGGACAACACGAACTTGCCCTGTTGGTGCTGGTCTTCAACCCAGTTTTTGAAGATATAGCAATTTTCAATCGGATGGCCTAATACTTGGTGGTAAGGGCAGTAATTAGGATTGTTGATCTCATTCAGTTGTAACTGGCATTTTGGCTCCGGTAGAGTGATAAGCCCGTCGCACACTGCTAGTTCGAATAGCCTCCTTGTTTCATCCCGGGGAAATGAGTAAGGACGTTTTAACTTTTCATAGAGGGGTTGCCGCTTGTTGGTTTGGCGAACAACCGGTCTAGGGCCACTCGATTGTTATTGAGCGTTGGCGACGAAGGCCGTTTTTTCCTTCCCTTTATCCTTTTTGTTTGATCCCTTATTTGCAGGTCGGAGATTTTTTCCAGGTAGTGTGCGATCGCACGGCTGAATGTTCTCGCAACTTCTCAACTCTTCCGTTTTAGAGATGGATTCCTTGAAGAGAGGGCCGAGGGCTACTTTTTCATCCGAATCGCTCCTGAATGTGAGAACTCGCGGTCCCTCGGGATCAACCCTATGACAATTGCCGGCAATTCTTTTACGCTCATCTGTCGTATTTTTCTGCTGTCTACGAGCTTCACGTTTTGTCCTGTTGAAGTGTTGCCTGTGAGCGGCATACCCTTGCCACCAACACTTAAAGGAGTTTCAGTCCTCAGTAGGATGTGCGATCTTCTGATGATATAAGCAGAAGTTAGGATGTACTTCCGCTTCATCAAGATGTATGCCACCAGGAGACTTTTCTCTGAAAGAGGGCAGCCTCATCCCCATCGATATGGCTTTGGCGAATCGTTTCCTTATCTTGATCTTGCTTTCATCTGCGTCGGATGTACTTTGATTCGGTGGGAGTGTTTCGACCCTTTCATCTAGTTGCCGGCGTTTGGCTTTCTCGAATATGGCCATCTCGCGCTCTCGATCAGCTTTGCTTTTAAGACGGGCTTCGTTCAGGAATGCATCGATCATCTCATCTGAAGGCCACGGAAGTTCTGGTTCAGGATCTGCCCCCAGCTTCTCTGTGTAAGGAGCTTCTTCGTCATTTATTGGCGAGTGAGAGATCACATGGCAGCTTGCTACGTAGTCCTCAGATTCATCTGATGAGTCTTCTCCATCGTTTTCGTCCTCGAGGACGTGGCTGAGAAACTCTTGGAGCGTGATTGGAATCTGCGCTTTCTGGTTATACTCTTCTAGCGCGTCAATCCGTTTCTGCAAAACCATGCACTTGTCGCCAGGCTTCACGGGCTTCTTGGATTTCTTCTTCTTTTTCAAAGCTTTCGACGGCTGGGTGTGAATGATTTGGCTATCACCACCAATATTTGGAATTGGGCGCGGCTTCAGCATCCCTTCTACGACCTCGGGTTCTAGTGGATCTTTCCATCTGATCGTCAGGTAAGTCTGGAGATCATTCAGCATCCTTTCGGTTTTGGCGGAAAGCACGACCCTCCATGGAGCTTCTTCAACAAAAGAACAAGTTGCCCCCGGCGTGTCCGTTTTCTTTGGAGTGTGCGGCTGTGGTGGGTTTACTTTTCACTTTTCAGACAGCGCAAACTTGCCTTGTAAGTACTGATCCTCGATCCATCCTCTAAAGACGAAGCAATCCTCGATCGGGTGACTTACCGTTTGGTGGTGAGGACAATAATTGGGATCGTTGACATCGCCTGGCTGCAACGGACACTTTGGACTCGGCAGATTGATGAGTCTGTTACGCACTGCCAGCTCGAACAGTCTTCTCGTTTTATCCTGAGGAAACGAGTAAGGACGTCCCAGTCTCTCCTTGAGTGATGGGCATGGACGCATACTGTTTTGATGGACAACCGGCTTTAAGTTGCTCGGCCGTTGCTGAGTATTGGCAACGAAGGTTGCCTTCCCTTTCCCCTTTTCATTCCAAGGCTCTGTCTTTGAAGAAGAAGGCTTATGGCCAATCTGGTCCATTTGGGCCAGCTTGTCAATCAAGGCCTGGAAGGTGGTCGGCTTGAAAAACATCATGAACTGTGGGATGGCCGCTTGAGGGTCAAGAGTGCCCACGAACATGCCTACTGCAGGAGCCTCTTCTATGCGTTGTTCGCATTTCGACCATAGGTTCCGCCATCGTGTTGCGTATTGGACCCACGTTTCGCCTGGCCTTATCCTGGCATTAATCAGTGCTGTTATCGGGGTGCGTCCACTAGCACTCGCGAATTTTTGTGTAAACAGCAGCTCCATCTCCGTAAATGTCTTGATAGAGTCATTTGGGAGTTCAGAGTACCACTCAAATGTCGTTTCCGACAGGCTGCCAACAAACTGGCAGAGCAGCAATTTATCATCACCTCCAGTGTTGCCGCACATGGCTCTAAATTGAGCGACGTGCTGATGCGGATTTCCCGTCCCCTTATATACGTGGAACTTAGGGATCGTATATCCCGGCGGGTAACTAATTTGGTCATACCAGCCCGGGTAGGGTCGTCCGGTTCTAGCAATTTGCCCAGCCGCTTCATTTGCCTGGTGAACTCGTATTTGCTGAGCTATATGGTCATCCAGTGCGGTCTTGGAAATGGTTTCCTCCTTTGCTGCTGAAAGAGCTGGAGGAGGATTCGATGTCTCTCCTTTGTCATCTTCAAGGACAATCGGAGGATCTTCAGCAGGAGGATCTTGCTGGATCATCATCCCTACCATATCTTGGAAGAGAAGCGCCATTTGTTTTATGTTAGCCGCTTGATCTGCGGCTTCTTTGTCCTTCTTTTCGAGGACTCTGCGTAGGTAGTCAGCGTCAGTTTCTTGTTCATGACGCTGCTCTGATGATGCCTCCGAGCTTTCTTTTAGCCCGGTAAGTGCGGTCATTGCAGTCATCATCTCCTGAAGCTTCTATTGCTGCTCCTGGGCTTTCGTTACGGATCGGGTAAGCGGTCGGTGACCCGTCGAAGCACGGCTTTCCTCCTTTCTTGAAGCCATATAAACAGTGTGCACCACCATACCCCCAGACTTGGGATGTTTGTGCTCAGCGCGTTTACGGTTCGCCATGTTCACAGGGGCTTTTTGTGGCCTCCTTTTCTTTTGAGTGATTGACGTTGAGGGAGCCGTTGCAGTGGGCACCCATCCAGCTGTTGCTTTTTCCGGCTTGACAGAGTAGTTCTTCTCCTGCCGAACCTTCATCTTTTTCTGTCGGCGGAGATAGTCTTGATCGATCACTGACTCTTGGACATGTTGCCAAACTTTGTAAATTTCATAGGATAGCCGTTGAGGGGGTTGCTCCGGCTTCTTCTCTGGAGCATTCTCCATAGGTGAAGGAGTTCCCTTCAGCACTGCAGTAGGAGAGTTTCTGAGCACCGTGTTCAACAATTCAAAGCTGTTCCCGGTTGGAACAGCAGCCTCGCTCCCCACCATTGGAGCTGGCGGAGTTATCCCGGAGGGAGAGTTGCCCCCAGCCTTCCTTACTCGACGCCAGTGGCGACGTCGAGCGTGTCGTGCGGATGGAGTTGTTTCGGCCGTAGGGGCGACTTCGTCATGCCCCCTGCTTTGAGGAGGGACCATTATTGGTGCTAGCCTGTCGAAGACTGACACCCGTTGAGAAGCAGTGTCTAATCTGTCAAAGACAGACCTCTGGGCAGGGGAAGCAGCTTTGAGGACCTCGCCTGGAGCAGCAACCGGAATGGCCAGCCTTGTAAAAATTGACTTCTTGGAAGGAGGAGCCTTTCCGATAATTTTGTCCGCTTGAGCCGGGATGGCTATCCGCTTTGGGATGGCAGCTTCGGGTATCACGGGCTTATAGACGTTCTGGCCCAGTCTGTTGAAAACTGAGGTATTGAAGTTGGGCGACCCGTTGAGAGGGGCCGCGGCAGTAGCAAGCCAATCGAAGACCGACTTCTTTGGAGCTTCTTACGATGTCATTGGGGCATTGAAGCTCATTGGTGGGAGCAGGGTCCCGAAGAATAGTCCAGCGGTGGCTTGAGTTACTTGCTCCACTGGCGTCTTGAAAAGGGAGGCCGCTTGGGGCCCATAAGTCACTCCTCCAGCAAGGACGGAGCGAGAGTTGCAGTTGCAGGTAGTGCAGTTTGAAGCCATTGATTTTCTGTTTTCTGCACGGAGCAAGACACCAAATCTTAGTACCTCGAATCCACAGGCAACCACAGCAAACCGCGATTCGTTCGCGAACACGACACACGAAGTGTGGAGTGGAAAGAGGAAAAGGTCCCACCGGGCGTGCCAGAATCTGTTCCCCTCCGAACGGCGACCGAGACATGGGCTGTCTCGCCTGAGGTTCGGGGCAGATGCTAATTGGTTTTATCCGTCCACCTCTCCGAAGATGCCAAGTTGATTTATGGCACCGTGTATCGGAGGTTTAGACGGATGCGGCCGATGTAGCAGACTTCATCAGATTCTCCCTCGCTTGAGGGGTTTTTGATTGTGGGGACGCTCTTCCCTGCAGGCGCAAGCCCCTGCAGTTAATTACGCTACCGCATCGCGGTAACAACTTTCTCCTTCTCCAGGTGGTCACTTCGTGTCGTGGGTATTTGTTTTGTTTGTGGTTGCCCGTGGATTGTATACGGAGACTGATTTATGTCGTGGCCCATAGGACGTGGATTAGTCCAAATCCGTATTTTCTTAGATTTGGGTTTGGGGTTTGGTTTGAGGATACGTTAGCCATATTTGAGGCTAAGGTCAACTCAAACGTTTGTTAAGGATACGTTAGTCTAACTTGAGACTAAGATCAACTTAACGGGATCGTTTAGATCCGACAAAAGAGCATTTGGGCTATAATGTTCCAGTTTAGGGACATAGTAGTCCATTACATGTATGGCCGTCGGGACCCATCACCTCTCTGACGACGTTAAAGGATTACAACGACAGATATCAGAGGAGTTCAGAGATGTACCCTTGAGCCAGAGTTGATTTGGGGATTCATAGTCCAATTTGGGACTAAAGTCTGTTTGAAGGTTTAAGAATACGTTAGCCATATTTGAGGCTAAGATCAACTTAAACGGTTGTTAAGGATACGTTAGTCCAGTTTGGGACTAAGATCGACTTAACGGGATCATTTAGATCCGACAAAAGAGCATTTGAGCTCTATTGTTCCAGTTTAGGGACATGGTGGTCCATTACCAGTTTAGGGACATGATGGTCCATCTCCAGTTTAGGGACATGGTGGTCCATGTTCCAGTTTAGGGACGTGGTGGTCCATGTTCCAGTTTAGGGACGTGGTGGTCCATGTTCCAGTTTAGGGACATAGTGGTCCGTCTCCAGTTTAGGGACATGGTGGTCCAGTGGTAGTTTAAGGACGCATAAGTCCATGGGTTTGAGGACCCCACAGTCCATATAGGTGTGTTTAAGGACGCATTAGTCCGTTAGTTTAAGGACGCATAAGTCCGCGGGTTTAAGGACCCCACAGTCCGTATTTTGGTTTAAGGACGCATAAGTCCATGAGTTTAAGGACCCCACAGTCCGTGTTGATGTGTGGTTGTCGGGACCCGTTACCTCTCTGAAGACGTTGAAGGATTACAACGACAAATATCAGAGGAGTTCCGAGATATACCCTTGAACCAATGAGTTGGTTGAAAGAGCAGATGTGCTCAGTTCAAAATGATTTGAGGACTTATGGCCAGTTTGGGCTAAGTCCAACTATGTTTGAAATATTGGCCCTCTGTTGGTCCATTGAAGAAGAGGCTTTGCCTCTAAAATCTTAGCCAATTGGGCTAAAGCTAGTGTTAAACACTACAGACCAACAGTGTTGAACACTGGAAATAAGACTAGCAAATTAGTGTTAAACACTAAAAGATAATCAGTGTTAGCAAAAGGGCTTTCAAATTAGTGTTAACACAAAAGCAAATCGGTGTTAAACACCGGTAGCAGAGATTTCAAACTAGTGTTAAACACTAAAACAAATCAGTGTTAAACACCGGGAACAGAGTTTTCCAATTAGTGTTAATCACTAAGAAAATCAGTGTTAAACACTGCAAATAGAGTTTTCCAAATTAGTGTTAAACACTAAGAAAATCAGTGTTAAACACTGCAGATAGAGTTTTCCAATTAGTGTTAAACACAAAGGAGGGAGGGGTCACGTGCGGACACGTGAGAGCGCCCTGATTTCCCTTATTTTATTCTGCAGGTAAGTGTTTAACACTTTTAATTTCCTGGCCATCACGTATGGGCACGTGATAGGCATCCATTCATTCGATATTAAAGGGATTCGTTAGGGGTCACATGGGGACACGTGAGGGCGCCCTAAATGTGGAGCCAGATCTCCTTTTGGTTTATCCTCAAATCTGCGAATAAGTGTTAAACACTTTTATTTTTATTTTAGAGCATCACGTGTTCGCACGTGATGGAGGCCCCCGCTCTGGTCTGTTAGAATGCTCATTAGGGGTCACGTGATGACACGTGAGGGCGTCCTAAATGTGGAGCCAGATCTCCTTTTGGTTTATCCTCAAATCTGCGAATAAGTGTGAAACACTTTTATTTTTATTTTAGAGTATCACGTGTTGGCACGTGATAGGGATCTGTGTGCCAATTGTTAAAGCATTTGCTGAGGGGTCACGTGATAACACGTGAGAGCGCCCAAAGCTTTCATTCCCTTTGCTTTTTCTTTCTATGTTTCGGGGGTCACGTGGAGCACGTGATGGCATCAAAAAGTGGGGCCAGATCCCCTTTATTTTGTTCTGCAAACAAGTGTTAAACACTTTTAATTTTCATAGCCATCACGTGTGGGCACGTGATGTATACTCATGCCCTGATTTATTAGAACATTTATTAGGGGTCACATGGTATCACGTGAGAGCGCCTAAAATTGTTTCTGCCTTTGCTTTTGTTCTATATATAATGAGGGTCACGTGGGAGCACGTGAGGCATTGCCTCAAAGCTTTCCTCTTCTCATTTTTGGGGGATCTTTTCAAGGGTCGCGTGGGGGCACGTGACCCTAGTTCTTTTCATGAACAGAGATCTTTTAAGAATTGAATTCTTCGTAGGGTTAAACCCTAATTATGATTTTGGAGGAATTAAATTCCTATCGTGAAAGAATTAAATTCTTATTTAGGATAAAACCCTGATTTCTTTTCAAAGGAATTAAATTCCCAGATATGTAAAAGAATTAAATTCTTGATTAGGATTAAACCCTAGTTTTGTTTTAGGAGAATTAAATTCTCAAAACTCAATTCCCCTTCTAAGTTTAGGATCTGCATGGCAGGATCATAACTTGAGAATTAAATTCTCAAGTTATGAGGAGATGTGCTCTGTGCCGATCTTCAATCAGAAGAAGAACTAAGTTCTTTTTTGTATAAGAGTTAAACTCTTGGATTTTGAGAATTAAATTCTCAGTTTGAAGTTTTGATTCCCTTTCTTTTCTCACCTAGGGTTTTCTTTGTTGAGAATTAAATTCTCCTTTCTTTTCTTCCCTCTTGAGAATTAAATTCTCCTCTCTTTGTTTTTCTCTCCAAAAAAGTCGATCCCTTCTCTTCTCTTCTTGGCTCCTATTTATAGGAGAAGGAAGAGAATCAATTTGTTTAGCAAATCTCTCATTAAGAGATTTGATTTGTATGTTGAGAGATTTGATTTGCATTCATCATTAATCTGGGCCTTTAGATTGTTAAGTGAATTTTATTCACCATTAGATTTTAAATCCAAAGATATCCATTTGTTATCTCGGTCAGATTTAGGGGGGAAATCTTTCCAAGTCCAAGATTTTTCCATAAATTGGTGATTTTTAATCACCCTTGGATTTTTAATCCAACGGTCTCCATAGACCTTTTCCATTTGAAAAGATTTGGAAGCTTTTTAGAATTTTAATTCTATTTCGAAAGATTTAAATGATCTTTTTTCAGAATTTAATTCTGTTGAACAGCAAGGCTTTTACAGCCAGTCACGTGTTGCCACGTGACCCCAATTAAGTCCTTTTCTCAGTGTTTACTTACGCTTCAGTTGTAACCATCACGTGTCAACACGTAACCATTGGTCACGTGTGAGCACGTGACACCTCATTGAGGTATTTCCTTCAGCTGTTTGTTTACGCTTCAGTTTTAACCATCACGTGTCAACACGTGACCATTGGTCACGTGTGAGCACGTGATTCCTGATTTTTAATCAGGGAACAGATTTTAGAATTTAATTCTATTCATTATTTTAGAGGCCTTAAAAGCCCATCACGTGTCTGCACGTGACCCATGGTCACGTGTGAGCACGTGATGCCCTATTAGGGTCTTTTCTGAGTTTTTATTATATTTTTTAACTCCTCCATCGGGTTCTTAAAAGTCCATCACGTGTGGACACGTAATTCCTCATAACTTTTGATCCCGGATGAATTACGAGCCCCATAATATATCAAATCGAAGGGTTTTTCGAGCTGCTTTCGATACCATCAGAATTTATCTGTTTCTCATTCGAGAGTTTGTCAAAAAACAGCCCGGAAGATACTGGTTCGTATTTCCTTAAGCGTATCGCTGCCATTTGATACCTTGGACTCTTTTGCGCAAAATTTTTTGGTGGGAACATCCCTAGTCATGGGAGTTTAGAGACCGGGCATCGATACTCCAAGAGTAGACTAGTGTATACTGATCGAGACCCCGACGAGGGGCGGTGGCTGGTCTCACAAGCCATTGGTGTTAGTTTGTTCACCTAAGATGTATACAGGTGCTCATTGGATTATGAGTACACTAGACGGACTCGCCAGGAACATGCTAGTTGGTATTATACCTATTGTCAGATAGCAGTTTCCTGGTGGCATGTGTACAGGCTAGTCTATCAACCTGAGATCGTCATTTGTCTCGTGTGAGTTCCCACTGTGCTTTGATTACTACCCTACCACGGCTCAAAGGAGTCGTGCAAACAGGTTTTAGTTGGGTACAGTCCCGAGCCACATGGAGGCAGCGAGCGAATCGTCAGGGGATTCGTCTCTCCCGGTATTGGGGGTTGATGTCGCGGTGTTCACGGGTGGCCATCACCAGAAATTCTTGGCCAAGGTAGTCGAGAATTACTGATCTAGGATCGGTAGTTTCTCAGGTGGTGATAGGTTTCATACCAACACTAAATGTCAAGTTATTAGGGGTTTGACTTTATCCACCCCCCTAGACTCGATATGCGATACTCATAGACAAACGGACCAGACTGTACGGATATTGCTACTGTCGGGCTCAGTAGGGGTTTCAGGATGGATTTGCTCGTCGGCCTCCCTTTCGCTCAATACCTGGATAGCCGTTACGTACAGCTAGTGCCACTGACGTGCTTTTGGTTAAACATACTGCCAGCATATTGACGAGTCTTTAGAGTCCCACACAGAGGGTTTCCTTGCTTCGGGCGAAACGTTGTAGAGGCCGTATGGTTTTATGGAAGGGTTCGATCATATACGTGTACTTGTGCACGGATCATGTTCAGAAGGATAATACTAGTGGGTTTTGGTTTAAGCCGGATCCTAGTATTATATTGTTGGATTATTTTCGTCTCGTTGTATTCGTATTCTTTCGGAATACAGATGCGGGTATGCATATACGGATGAGGGGTGTTCTTGTAATTCTATTACAAGATTACTTTAGTTGATGCCATTTCTTTTTTGTTATAAACATTTAGGTTAAATGTTTATTGTGTGGAGAGTGTGACTTATTGTTTTGGCATTGTTTCTTGCATGTGCACTTGGCGACTCATGGTGGTGGGTCATGGTGACATGATGTGTGTTTTGTAGTGTTGTGAGATATTTCTTCTTGAGTTGTTTTTCTTTAGTTGCTAGCACTCTACATTATAAACTCACAATAAAACAACTCAAAAAAATAACACCAACTAGAAAAAAGGCAGCAGCCAATTTCTTTTCTTCACTTTCCTTTTTCCTTTGCCAAAAATGCTTCACACTTTCACTCATTTGCATCTTCTTCAATCTCCACCCTATATGTCTCATGTGTTGAGAAACCTATGGTGTATTGAGACAAAGTAATCACAAAAACTCTCTACTTCATCTTGGCTATCTAGGTTAGCAAACTAGATACTCGAGTTGCTTCGGTTTTGAGGTTGGAGCCCGTATTACAAACTCTCGAGGTGGATCGTCTTCGATAGGGGAGACCGGAGATCAAACTTGATCAAGGAAGCCACGAGGAGCTTGGGACAGAGGTTGAAGACCGAAGGACACGGATTATTCAGTATAACCTCTCTAAACTCCTTTTCATATAGCCGCTGTAGGGTTATTGGTCGATCCGAGGAATCGGTTCCGTTAGCGCCAGTTTTTAAAGTTTTTTGTTCCGCATTTGGCCACGGATTGATAGCCGGGGCTTTGGCGTAACCCAACAGCCTCCGTCGAGTTAGGAAATCCTGCATGGTATTGGCAATATGGATTGATGAGTCAGAATCAATCCACCAAGTATTATTAAGCACATGACTAAAATTAGATTCATAACAAATATATGAAATGAGATTATCTTTCTTAGAGAGCCATTTCTTATATTTGAGACAATATTTCTTTATATGCCCTTTTTTCCTGCAGAAGTAGCACTTCGGTGTCTTGTCTTTATGCTTCATAGGCTGCTTATCCTTCATCCTGGACAGATCAAATCCTCTCTTGCCTTTGAATGTTTCTTTTAGCATGAGTTGTTATATTAACACTTTCTATAATCTCATGTTTAAGCCTTTCTTCCTCTTGAACACACATAGTTAGAATTTCATTTACGGACCAATTCTCCTTATGTGAGTTGTAAGAGATCTTAAAAAATCTATATTCTTCTGGAAGAGAAGACAATATGAAATGCACCAGAAATGATTCAGACATCTCAATATTTAGGGATTTTAGTTGGGAAGCAATATCTCTAAGTTGCATTATATGCAACATCACACCTTTAAAGTGGTCATACTTCGCACTTGTTAGATTCTGAATCAAAGTCGTTGCTAAAGCCTTGTCACAAGTGACAACTTGTTGCTCAATCACCTTCATAAAATCCTTTACTTTATCACATTCGGTAATTGATCTCTTAATGCTCCTATTTATATAGTATTTCATGAGCATCATACTTAGACGAATTGCACGCTCCCATTTTTCAAATTCAGCCCTTTTGATTGGCTCCGTAATCTCTGTGAGAATAAGGGGGAAATTCCTTACGAAAAGCCAAATATAAATCTAAACAATCTAATTTTAGAAGGATTTTATCCATCCAGTCTGAAAAGTTATCACCGCACAATAAAGGAACATCATTAAGTACAAGGAAACAACTGCATAGTTAAATAAAACAAAATTGATACTACGAGTGATCCACTTTAGTTAAAAATAATGACTTTAAATCTTCATGTGGGTAGAGATCCTATATTTACAATAGATTAATTATTTTAGACTTTAGTTAAAACCAATAAAGTTCAATTTTAATGAAAGCTAAAAAAAACTCCTCACCTGTGGGTATAAGAGATTTCTTCTATTAAAGTCTAATTTTATTATCTTAACCTAATTAGCATACATATATAACTACTTTGTTGTGGGGCATAGTAGGCATACATGTATTTTAATTGCTGTAATATCTAGTCTCTATAAATAATTAGCGTATTTTGATAAATAATGTCTCCGGATATTTTCCCAAATTTTCCTACAGATTTTCCGTATTTTCCAGAATTTAATCCAGATTTATTTCAATTTATATATATATATAAATTTTATTTAAAATAATTTCTTAGCCTACTAATCTAAGATTAAAATCCTAAAAACTATTCTTTTCATTAAACCCTATTTTGCCCGGCCCATCTTCCTTTCCCCAATTCCTTTATTTAACCCAGCCCAGCCCAACACTCTATCCCCTATTTTAATTCTTTGGTCTCGGCCCACACTCCTTCTATATTCCTTTTTATTCCCTCCCGGCCCACGAACCCGAACCCGACCCGCTCCTTATTCCTCCCCACGCTCGTTTCCCTTCCCGCTCGTTTCCTCTCCCCCACGACGCACACGTTCCCAAGCCCCACCCCCATCGCGACCACGGCCCTGCTTCCTCACCTACGACTGCGCGCACGCATGCTCACTTCCCCCATCGACCTCGTCCCTCTCTCTCCCTTCACCCCCTCGCACCTCGAGTGTAACAACTCCATTTTTAAAGTACAAAGAATTGATTTAAATTCAATATATACTTGGAGTATTTATTGCGGCTGATATCTCTTTAAGTATTTATTTCACTCCATAATTACAAGAAGGAGCTTGTAGCTCATTGGTAATACCTTGCATTGCTAAACCAAGCCACCGGAGTTCAAATCCCATGCCCCACATTATTTTTGTATTTATTTTGTTTTAATTTTTTTTGGAAGTCAACGGTAAAAAGGCCATAACTCTTAAAATATGTACCGGACAACAAAAAGTAAATATACCAAATTGTACCCCCGAAGAATCCCCGGCCAATGGACCCCCGACTCGGCCCGACTCGGCGCCTCGGCCGGCGACTCGGCCGACTCGGTCCGGCGCCGCCGTCCGGACTTGACCGGACGGCCGAGTCACCAACAGAGAAAAGTTGGGTCTTGACCTGGTCCACCCTCCTGCATACTCTAAATGCTTGGATCGGTTATCATTTGGCCAATAAATCCCTTTTACTCCTATGTTTAATGAATTTTTAATGATTTTGTATATTTTTTATAATTTTTTTCTATTAAAAACCCTAACCCTAGCCTAACCCTATATAAACCCCCGTACCCTCTACCCTCTCACCCTGCATTCCTAAGTCCACTCTCTAAAAATTTCAAGAGAACTCGGTACGTTAGAAAACGAGCGAAAGGCGAAGCGCTGCCGAAATCGACGGCGAAATCCCGGCGATCGTACTAGGACTCTTCACGACGTTTCGACGCACCGACAAACCCACTACATTCCTAGCACTCTCTAGCGTTGTCCAAACCCGAAAGTCCCCTTTTCTACCTTTCTTTTCCTTCATAAAAATACGACTTTTCAAACCCGACGGAAATCGGAACAAACCGATTTCTGATTCGGTTTTCTATCAAAACTCACTTGTCACTAATTCCATAATGCTTAAACATATTCATGTTGACTACTAATCACTTAAAAATCAATCTGGATAAAGTTTCTCACATGAAATGATAACTTTTGCATAATACCGTATTTTCGCACTTAAATACCACCATGTTTAGTTTATCTCATTTAACCCTTTAACATTGCTATACCTTAAAATAGATCACGAGGTAATGACCTACCTCCACACACACGCAAATACAACCCTAATTGATATCATCAAAACTTAGAATACGATAATACAAGACTTTACATTAAAATACCATTTTCTTTATAAAGCTTTTCTGAAAGTTCTAAGTTGTATACAATTTTAAAACAAAATCTTTTAATAGGAAATACGATATGTCATGGACATCGATCGTTTATCTAAACCTGATTTTGTGGTGTCTAGGCAAGTGTGTCTAAGGCAAGTGGTTACTTAATTAGGGCCACTACTTGTAGTGGAGAGCCTCCCATTTACCTGGCACTTACCTGGCCGCAATTGATGGTGAAGAGGCGATTTGAGGCTTCTAATGACGTGTCGTTTAGACCATTTAGAAATAGGCTAGTTGGCTTAGGAAACCCTAGAATCTAAAATACGGAAAATTACACCCTTTTACAAATAAATACCTTATTTTTATAAACCGTTTTCTAAATGATTGGTATTTATTAAATCTTTGCAAAGCGCCACTACAACCCATATTTTGGGAAACCCGTTAAGGATTGTACGGTTTATCGTGCACCCTCGGGCTTAGTAGTGTGAGATTCAGACCTCCGAAAGGAGCATTCGGTCTCGAAAGGTTTAAAATACGACATTTAAGAAAAATGTAATTTTGGAAAATAAAATATTTATTAAAAAATTATTCTTGTATAAACATATGTATATTATCATTTAAACACCTATTTTATTATAAGATAAAGTTTCCACCTTTTTCTAAAAAATTACAAGAGTAAAAGTTACATTAAAATACCATGAATTTCAAATAAATCAATATTACAAATTAATACCTTTATTAGGATATATTCACTAGAAATATCACTAAATAAAATCACGCTCATTATAACTATAAAGACGAATAATAAATACTTGGGGTGTATCTTGAAAACTATGCAAAAGTATTTTTTTTACATAAAACCCCCTCAAGTTTTATAAATTACAATAATGACCTTAACAAATATAGAACTTCGAATTACATTTCTTATAGTCTGACTCGGGTTTGAGTCTGATTATTTCTGACTTGAATATGATTCAAGTCAATCTACATTCTTTAATATTCCAACTCAATATGAACATATGAATCCCAAAATCCAGTTAACAATCTATACAACTTGACTGAATCAAACCATGGATATACATCCATTATTCCGTTATTCTATTTACCTGATTATGCAGTTACAACATGTTTACTGATATCATGGTTTTGGTCGGTCATCCAATTTACACAATACAATACAACAATACTATCAAAACACTACGGGGTTTAAGGGGTAGATTGGTACGAAAGGTGTTAAAGGTGGCACGAGATGGTCAGATTAAGACACCTAACCATATTCTGTTGCTGTTGTATCGTGGCTTAACGGTTCCTTGTACATTCCGTTTGCCCTGGTCTCTAGCATATAGAGACCCCTCTCGTATACACTGGCATCCTTCTGTACCAATCTACAAACAACAGCGTTAACACAATATTCCATAATATTCTACAACAGACACTTTAGAAAATACTCTTATTCTGTCTTTCTAGTTCTTCCTTATCTTTGGGACTTACCGAGCGACCTGTTCGCTGACGACATTCTATTTCTTTCTTCTTTGAATGTCATCAGGTGCTTTGGACCCAGCAGAGATCGAGCCCACTGGTGAAGACTTGGAGCAGTTTCACGAAGACCCCGAGCTCTAGATATTGTACCTTGTTCTATTCAGTATTTTCATTTCCTGTTATGCCACTGTTTAGGCATCGCTTTTCATTTCAGTTGTATTTACTTTTCATGTATTATACAAAAGAATGTTATTAATAAAGTTGCTGTTATTTTCTATATCTCTTGTCTCTTGTGATTTACTTTTATATTGCTTAGATACACTTAGCGTATGTACTTCTGAGTACATACGTAACGGACCTCGTCGCGTCTCCTTCGCCGTACACCGGGAAGCGGGGCGTGACAGGTTTTGTTTGTGGCCCATGCAGGCCTGAGCTGTATGAATCCCTGTCATGCAGTTCTGGTCTGCGTGAACAACCTAAGCAATATAATACAAGAACCAGCAACTAAAACATTCTTTACAATTCATGTTTCTTGAATCTTACAAATTTCTATTCCTTGAATCTTATCATTTCATGTATTTGAATCTGTCCTAACCCAAATTTTTCTTCAAGATTATGGATTCTCCGAACAACACCAGCACCAATGTCAACAACACACCTCCAGCACTACCTCTCGCACCAGCTGTTCCTGCACCACCCACCGAGCAAATAGTGCTACTTGAGGCGATTCCCAGCCTTCTTGAGGGACAGCAACAACTACTGAACCGTCCTGAAACCGACGCACCGGGAGTAAAGCAATTCAGGGCTTTACATCCCAAACAGTTCTCTGGAAAAGGAAGCCCTCTTGAAGCGGAAGAATGGGCACAAAGCATCGAAGACGATCTGGCAGCAGCTCAAGTACCAGACATCGCTTGGGTCCGTGTAGCAAAACTACAGCTCACGGATAATGCTCGCAACTGGTGGAAGGCGGAAGAAAGCTGTCTGGAACAACCGATTGAATGGAAGACGTTTCGCGAGAAGTTCGACGCGAAATATTTCCCTGTGACTGCCAAGTTTGCAATGGAGCAGCAGTTTATTCATCTACAACAGGGTTCAATGTGGGACAAATCAGTAGATGAATACGACGCTGAATTCACCATGTTAAGCCGGTAAGATATGTCACAATAGTTCAATTTTTTTTAAAATCACGTACTACACAGCTAACACAATCTTTAAACAGATTCGCGGCACACTTGATACCGACGGACGAGATCAGAGCCCGTCGCTTTCAACAAGGACTGGACACGGAGATTCAGGCTGCTCTAGCCACGGGAAAATTTTTGACTCATGAGAATGCTCTGGAAGCTGCCCGCAGTTATGAGGCAGTGATAAAAGCAAGGGGCAGAGCTCAGTCTGCAGGAGTCAAACGCCCTGCCAACCAGATGGCAGGTGGAGCCTCGTCCAGGCCACTTTTCGTGCCAAGGCGACCCGGAGTACCAACCCATCGTCCCAGCCCAGCCTTTTGCACCTACTGCAAGAGAACTGGACATATGATGAAGGACTGCCGTCGAGCCAACTGCCTTTGCTTAGTCTGCGGCTCAGCTACTCACGATATTGGGTCTTGTCCCCAAAGACAGAACCCAGTTGCTACACCCAGGCCAGCAATTACTTATCCGCAGCGACCAGCTCTTCAGGCACCTGCTCCCAGACCTGCACTACCTGCACCACCCAGAGGACCGCAAGCTACACCACCTCCTCGTTAGTTCCATCAAGCTCAAAGGAACGTTCTGAGGAATGCTCCTCAGGCCAGGAGGAATGTACCCAGGCGCCAGGCTTTCACGATGTCCGTGGAAGAAGCTGAGGCCACTGGCCAAGTCATCACTGGTAAATTTTTCTTTTCAAACTTTGCTTTTCTATTCTACTACTTAGTTACATATTTTCTATACCTAAAACAAATCCCACATATCTTAGGTACAATCTTAGTATCCTCATCCCTGCACTTGCACTATTCGATACTGGAGTATCACATTGCTTTATGTCGCAACGGTTTATCCGAACCCATGCGATTCCAGTTTCACCGCTTGTATCCAGCTGGAATGTCAGTTCCGGAAATGGCGTTCTAAAGGCAACTATGGGATACAACATGTGTCCAGTCGTCGTCTGCAGTCGAGAGTTTTATGCTGACTTCAAAGTGCTGGACATACCGAACTTCGATGTGGTTCTAGGAATGGATTGGCTTGGAACTTTTTATGCTACCATAGACTGTCGTCAAAGGAGGGTAGTATTCGAGATTCCAGACCATCCGGTCTTCTATTTCAAAAGCGGAGACCGTACACTGGAGCCAAGTACCTACAAAGCAAAGCCAAGAGAAGCAGTAGTTGCAGCAGCTCAAGCGGAGGAAGAATCAAGACCAGATGTGGTTCGAGAGTTCGACGATGTATTTCCTGACGATATATCAGGTTTGCCTCCCGATCGAGCTCTTGAATTCAGTATTGATTTAGTACCAGGAGCACAACCGGTGATCAAAGCACCCTATCGTTTAAGTCCGGAAGGTTTGAAGGAAGTCCGAACACAGTTGGACGAATTACTGGCGAAAGGATGGATTCGTCCCAGCACTTCAAGTTGGGGATCATCTGTATTACTTGTGAAGAAGAAGGAAGGTTCATACAGAATGTGCATCGATTACAGAGCCTTGAACGAAGTCACTATAAAGAACAAGTATCCACTCCCGCGCATCGACGATTTATTCGATCAGCTAAGTGGATCTTGTGTTTTCTCTAAACTAGATCTTCGTTCAGGTTATCATCAAGTGAAGGTCAAGGAAGCTGATATTCACAAAACAGCTTTCAGAACTCGCTATGGACATTACGAATTTCTAGTGATGCCATTTGGAGTGACCAACGCACCCGCAATATTCATGAACCTTATGAATCAAGTTTTCCGAGAGTACTTAGACAGGTTTGTTGTCATCTTCATCGACGACATCCTGGTGTATTCTAAGAGTCGGAAAGAACATGCAGAACATCTACGAATTATCCTGGAAACTCTTCGTCAACATCAGCTTTATGCCAAGTACAACAAGTGCGAGTTTTGGCTAAATCAAGTTGGTTTTCTTGGACATATCGTATCAGGAGAAGGAATCTCTGTGGATCCAGCAAAAGTTTCGGCAGTTAGCGAATGGCCTACACCAAAATCAGTGAAGGATATTCGAAGTTTCTTGGGTTTAGCTGGATATTACAGAAGGTTTATTGAAGGCTTTTCGAAGATAGCAATGCCCCTGACCAAGCTCACACGTAAAGATGAAGAATTTGTGTGGTCAGAAGCATGCGAACAAGCTTTCGTAGAATTCAAGTCAAGGTTAACATCAGCACCTATTCTCGTCATACCGGATCAATCTGGAGGATTCGAAGTGCATTGCGATGCATCCGGTAAGGGATTAGGCTGTGTTCTACATCAGCACGGTAAGGTTGTGGCTTATGCTTCAAGACAGCTAAAGATTCATGAGCGCAATTATCCGACACATGATTTGGAGTTGGTAGCCATCATCTTTGCTCTCAAGATTTGGCGTCATTATCTACTTGGTGAACGAGTGAACATCTACACAGATCATAAGAGCCTGAAGTACGTGTTTACTCAGAAGGAGTTGAATATGCGGCAGAGAAGATGGTTAGAACTCATGGCGGATTTTGACATCAAATTGCAATATCACCCATGGAAGGTGAATGTAGTACCTGATGCTCTTAGTCGCCAACCATTAGCAATGAATCTCACCGCTCAGTGGAAGCTTCAACAATACTTGTATCAGATGGAGATTGAAGTAGTCATGTCAGGTAATGCTTCAAGTTTGATGAATTTACAAGTTCAATCAACCATTGTCAATCAGATCAAAGCAGCTCAAGCCAGCGATGCTAAGTTGCAAAAGATCAGAGAACAAGTGGAGAATGGACTCAGAACAGACTTCATCATCCATGAAGATGGATTTTTGAGATACGGCAGCAGATTGTGTAACACCCGAGCCCAATACTACTATTTTCAGTTACTGTTTGAGCATAATGTGGTACTCATTTCATTTAATTTGCTTGTTTGTTACTTACTGTAAAATTTACCCGGCAAAGTCATTTCTACATATAACAAATTTTAGCATCTAAAATAAAATTGAAAATATCCATCTTGGCCTACTTGACACCCCTAGCCTCGTGGTAGCGTCCGTGCATTGTGTTCTCGTCCCGTTCAGTAAAACGGGCAAGTTTGG
Organism: Agapanthus africanus; assembly: GCA_030015575.1. Lineage (NCBI taxonomy): Eukaryota > Viridiplantae > Streptophyta > Magnoliopsida > Asparagales > Amaryllidaceae > Agapanthus > Agapanthus africanus. The sequence continues at coordinate 342,585,609 of JASDDO010000006.1, read as the reverse complement.
ATGGGTACGTGCACGCACGTGTGTCCGTTTTGAGAGTATGCTTTTTAATCATAAAACATTTCATTTTAAAATTTGGAACCGGCTTAAAATCCTATTATTTGAATTTCGAATTTTTGGACCCAACCCGGGCGCAATTTGGAAATGTTTCATTTGGCACCAAAATCCCAAATTTTTAATATTATTAAAACCTTCGCATATATTTTTCTAACTAATCTGATATCTTACTGTTCATTACCTATCTTTTAAATCTTTAAGTTAACCATATAATATTTTTACAATCTTTTATATCCTTCTCAATTTATTCTCTCAGCCAATCGCAACCTTCCCTTTAACCCCGTGGTCCCCACTCTCTCTCTCTCCTTCTTCTCTCTCTCTCCACTTTCTCTCTCTCTCTACCCTTTATATATTCTCTCGTACTTCTCTTTATCATTTTTCTCTTCTTGCTTCATGTCTCGTTTCTCATTTCTTTTAACTGTTCTTTTGTTACTGGAATTCCGTCGTGCCGGTGACGTTTCTCGACGTTCCAGCGAGATACCCCGACCCGTGTGGTTCCTTTGTTCGTCGTTTGGGTTCATTCCGTGAACCGTGCGCCGTCGCGAGTTTTCCCCGCCGACGGTTAACGTTCCGTTTTCCCGATTCGCGATCCATCGAGGCAAGTTAATCTTGCTACATGCTATATACTTTTATAATCTTCATTTTATAATATTATACATTTGAAAATCTTATAGTTTACATATGAAATGTCGTTGAAAAATCGGATATGACAAATCTGAAATTTACTGTACACCTTATCTTATAAAATTCATTATAAATCATAGAAAAATCATTAGGATACGTTCTTTAGTTCGTTACGAAGCTAATTCAGAATACTATAACTCTATGAAATATTTACTTGCAAAATAAATTGTTTAATTAACGTAAAATGCAAATGAACACGTCTCTAAACTGCTGTCCAGGGAAATTCCAGCAGCAAACTTTCAACTTTGAATATTCATAACTTTTTATAGGGATAACCTGAGATGCTTATACTTATAAAACTGAAAATCTTATTGAATTATCTTTGTTTTGGTATAAGATACGTCTCTTTTGGAGAACATTTGTTATTTTTAAGCTATTTTACAAATTAGGGTGACGCTAAATTTCTGAACGGAACCTTCTTGTGCATGGTTAATCAATACATCTTTTATAGTTACTAATCGCTTTGAATATGCTATCCATATTAATATTATTATATCAATATTTATATCACATATTGTTTAGTTGTACATCCCACATTACCATTTTATAGTTTTATAACTTTTCGGATACCTGTTTGCATCCATCGCATTTAAGATACATATAATTGCATCCATAGATCACATCACTACATAATAATGTGATATTAACACTCCATGTTTAATAAATTGTATCCTAATTAATATTGGAACTATAAATGTAACCCTAATTGATAACTGTGCATCCATATCCTTGAAATTATATCTATTGGCATATCATATTACATGTTCCAGTTATTGTTCTGATAGTACTCATGCTTGTTTATTTATACACATGTTTATGTTAGTTGATTATGAGCACCCACATGACATCTTGTGCTTCCTGACATGACCTGTTACACTTCCTACTTGACATGACATGGTACCGTACACTCTTGACTTGACATGACACCTTTATACATTACCTGGTTGACCTGATGTACCATGGCTTTACCTGTTACCTGATCTCATGCCTAATGCCAACAAACCTGACCATTCCTGCTGTCTATCCAGACAGACCTACTCTTACCGGATTTTGTGTTGGCATTAGTCCGTGACTACTGAATACCTGATCTGACATACATAGCTTGGGGGTATGGGGAAATCAAAGGTGAAACCGACTTGTAACTCAACAGTTCGATACATTGATCTGATCAGTCTTACGGGCTTGGCCAGCTCCGGAGTGTTGATGCTGACATCACTCGTCCATCCTACTACCTTTTACTGCTTAGCGGCACTTCTCGGATTCAGCCCCGAGGGTTTTGACCGTGGTCCCGGGCACGCACGGGATACTATTGAGTTACATCGACGATTCATCAAATTGATTTCAAAGACTATAGAGTAGAAACCTGATAGGACAGTTTAGTTACCACTGCACAATACCCTGCACTGTTATTTCCTAGTACTGCTTTATTCATGTTCATACCTGCATTGCTTATCACCATATTTGTTATATTATTTTGGTTGACATGACGCGCTGACGTCTGGGTTTTGCATGGCCCAGATTCTTTACCACTGTCGCTGACCGAGCAGGAGTACTTCAGCCAGCAGGCTGATTTGTGAGTTCTGCAGTGGTTAGTTCATTTATTGCATTTTATTTCCAAGTTCGATCCCGCATTATGGGACGTACCTTTCCATTATTGTATTGGATCATTAGCTTCCGCACTTATTGTTTATTGATTCTTGTTATTATGGATTTGGACATGTATTAGATTAGTTTATTATCTTGTTCTTGATATCCTTACAACCGTAATGTGACTGTGGATGGATACTTCCTACCCACAGGTAGCATGGTTGGCTATGTCACGTGCCCAATCTTGCGTACTCTGGGAAGCGGGGCGTGACATGGTTCTTTTGGTATCAGAGCCATAGGTTAGTCGGGTTGATTCTTTTGTAGTTGGGTATTGTACCCAATACACGAATCAGAATACCCGTGTTTAGGAAACATGTCCAGCCACATTGACCGTTTTACCATTCTTGAATCACATTCTTCCTGATTATATCTTTTACGACGTGCAAACTTACTTTGCATGTCGACTCGGAAACCTGATTTCTTGTTATCCCTAGGACTTGGGCGACTTGGGTGGAGTTAAGTAATTGCGGCTATGATACCGCGGCATAGCTACAATGCAGTACTCTATTTAAGTATCTTGGAGTTCTAGCCTTGATCCACATTCAGAATCTATCATCATGCTAATGTTGGGTGTTTTGAGTTCAGGATTATGACAGGTAAGAAGTTGAAGACTTACCAGAGGCGTGTGAACGAAGCCGCCATGCTTGGAGTGATAAGAGGAATGCTGGAAATCAAAGAGACAGACTGAGCTGATCCAGCAATAGCAGATTCGTTTCAGGAAGGTTTGCAAATCGTTCAGCAGTCTGTAAACAACGATGGAACTAGACCAGTCGAACGAGTAGGGACTGTAGCAGATTTCAGACTTTTGGGTCCGTCTACTTTCACTGGTCTGGAGGAGCCGTTGCCAGCCGAGCAGTGGCTAGTGACACGGAGAATTTGCTGATTGCGGCACAGATTCCAGAGGACAAAGGAGTTGATGTAGTGCGCATTCAACTAGTGGATTACGCCGAGAGTGGTGGCTTGTGGAGGAGAACCGTTTGCCCAAGCCAAGCAGTTAGGCGGATTTCACTAAGAGTTTCCTGGAGAAGTTCTTTCCGCGGACTGCACGGGAGGAAATGGAAGAGAAATTTATTGGGCTGAGGCAGAATGGAGCACCCGTGGACGTGCATGCAGCAGAGTGGACGAGACTCAGCAGTTTCGCTGGACCTTTAGTCGCCAACGATGCAGACAGGGCACGAAGGTCCATGCGCAGCTTGGATGTGGACATCCAAAGGCAAACCGTCTCCCTGGGTTTGACCACTTTCTCACAGGTTCTTACGGCAGCTCGAGAACAGCAGAGCATATCAGGAAAATTGGGAGTTCACAGCAGACAGCAGTTGCGGTAAGGAAGCAGTTCTGTTGGGCCGGTCGAGTTTAGGGCTAGGCCGACAAACAATGTTCTTGCATCAATGGAAGTGATGAAAGTAAAGAGCCGGCAGTTGTTCGTGATTCTATGGACGTGTTTGAAGATATATCGGGCTTACCGCCGAAGCGAGACGTGGAGTTCACGATTGACCTTAGTCCTGGTGCAGCGCCAGTGTCTAAAGCTTACTATCCAATGGCACCGGTGGAATTGGAAGAAGTTAAGAAACAAGTTGGTGAATTACTCGAGAAGGGATGGATTCGAAGCAGCAACTCACCTTGGGGAGCTCCAGTTCTTTTAGTGAAGAAGAAGGATGGCACGAGAAGGATGTGCATTGATTATCGAGAATTGAACCGGGTGACTATTAAGAACAAGTACCCGATCCCTCGCATTGGAGAACTTTTTGAGCAGCTTAGTAGCGCGAGGGTATTCTCGAAATTGGATTTGCGATCGGGATATCATCAGGTCCGAGTAAAAGCAGAAGACATTTGCAAGACGGCGTTTCGAACTCGATATGGACATTTCGAGTATCTGGTGATGCCCTTCGGAGTGACTAATGCGCCGGCAATATTCATGGATTTGATGAACAGGATCTTTTCACCATTCTTGGACCAGTTTATTGTGGTATTCATTGACGATATTCTGGTGTACTCGAAGAGTCTGGAGGAGCATGCTGAGCATTTAAGGATCGCATTGCAGACGCTGAGACAAGAGAAGTTATTCGCGAAGATGAGTAAGTGCGAATTCTGGCTGGAAGAAGTGAAGTTTCTGGGGCATGTTGTGTCGGGCAATGGAATCGCCGTTGATCCCGAGAAGATTACAGCAGTTCGAGATTGGCCTATTCCAAGGAATGTAGCTGAGATAAGAAGTTTCCTTGGATTAGCCGGATACTACAGGAGATTTGTGGAGAACTTTGCTTGTTTGGCAGAACCGCTGACCAAGCTTATGCGTAAGGAGGTACCTTTTGTATGGACGGATAAGTGTGCGTTGGCTTTGAGACGTTGAAGCAGAAGTTGATAACCGCCCCTATCCTGACCGTACCAGACAATTCCGGAGGACTGATGATTCATAGCGACGCATCTGGGAAAGAATTGGGATGTGTTTTGATGCAGCATGGGAAGGTCGTAGCATACGCATCAAGACAACTGAAGACCCATGAGAAGAATTATCCAACTCATGACTTGGAGCTTGCGGCTGTGATTTTCGCTTTGAAGATTTGGAGACACTACCTTTTGGGCGTAAGAGTCGAAGTTTTTACAGATCATAAGAGCTTGAAGTACGTGTTCACGCAGAAGGAGTTGAACATGAGGCAACGCAGATGGTTGGAGCTGACGGCCGACTACGACCTTGATCTTAAGTACCATCCGGGAAAAGTTAACGTCGTGCCAGATGCGCTAAGTCGGTTACCAGCAATTCAGGTATTGACCGCACAAAGGGAGATCATTGCGGATTTTCGGAGATTTGACTTGGAGGTTGTGCTACCACATGCTACGGGACAGTCGATGCAGTTGCAAGTACAGTCGTCCTTAGTTGAGAAGATTAAAACAGCGCAATCGCAGGATCCTAGACTGCAAAAGTTTCGAGAGCAGGTTGAAGCCGGACTACGAACCGATTTACTGATCCACGAAGACGGTTCATTGAGATATGGTAGCCGTGTGTGTGTGCCAAAAGGAGATGTGCGTGAAGAGCTTATGAAGGAGGCACACAGTTCAGCTTACTCTGTACATCCAGGAGGGACAAAGATGTACCGAGATATTCGACAGCACTTCTGGTGGGAAGGTATGAAACGGGAAATTGCTCGCTTCGTGGCTAAGTGCTTGGTATGTCAGCAAGTCAAGGCTGAACACCAAATGGTTGCTGGTTTATTGCAACCATTTCCGATTCCTCAGTGGAAGTGGGAACATATAACCATGGATTTCGTGACGGCTTTACCGCGGAGTCCAAAAGGCAACAATGCAGTATGGGTGATTGTTGATCGGTTGACCAAGGCAGCTCACTTTATTCCTTTTCGGGTTGGTCAATCAATAGAGACTTTGGCAGAGCGGTACATGCAGGAGATCATAAGATTGCATGGAGTACCGGTGAGCATCGTGTCCGATCGGGACACTCGGTTCTTATCACACTTCTGGAGGAGTTTACAGGAAAGTTTGGGGACTCGATTGAAGTTTAGCACAGCTTATCATCCTCAAACTGATGGTCAGTCGGATAGAACGATCCAAACTCTTGAGGATACGTTGAGAACATGCAGGTTGGACTTCAAGGGGTCTTGGGAGGATCATCTACTTTTGGTGGAGTTGTCTTACAACAACAGTTTTCAGGCAACTATTCAGATGGCTCCATTTGAAGCTTTGTATGGTCGTAAATGCCGTTCACCTGTTTGTTGGGACGATATCGGTGAACGAAGATTATTGGGACCAGATTTGGTTGTGCAGACAGTTAAGAAGGTTAACCCTATCAGAAATCATGTGAAGGCAGCACATGACCGACAGAAGAGTTGGGCAGATACGTCAAGAAGACCTCTGGAGTTCACCGTGGGTGATTTGGTATTCTTGAAGATATCACCGACTAGAGGGGTGATTCGCTTTGGGAGTCGGGGAAAGCTTGGTTCTCGATTCGTTGGACCCTTCGAGATATTGGAGCGTGTTGGAGAGGTAGCGTACCGTTTGGCGTTACCACAGTCCTTGGCAGGTGTGCACGATGTGGTTCGTGTATCTCAACTACGGAGGTATGTTCGAGATGAAACCCAAGTATTGGATCATTCGGAGTTGACTGTACGGGAGGACCTAACTTTTGAAGAGCGACCAGTTGAAATCAAGGATCGGAGAGAAAAGGTTCTTAAGAACAAGGTTACCCCTCTTGTGCTAGTTTCTTGGGGTAATCGATCGCATGGAGAATCCACTTGGGAACGAGAAGATGAAATCCGGCAGAAGTTTCCTCACCTTTTCTTGTAGTTATCTATCTTTGTATTCTTGGAATTTCGAGGACGAAATTCTTTTTGTAGTTGGGTATAATGTAACACCCGAGCCCAATACTACTATTTTCAGTTACTGTTTGAGCATAATGTGGTACTCATTTCATTTAATTTGCTTGTTTGTTACTTACTGTAAAATTTACCCGGCAAAGTCATTTCTACATATAACAAATTTTAGCATCTAAAATAAAATTGAAAATATCCATCTTGGCCTACTTGACACCCCTAGCCTCGTGGTAGCGTCCGTGCATTGTGTTCTCGTCCCGTTCAGTAAAACGGGCAAGTTTGGATGGGTACGTGCACGCACGTGTGTCCGTTTTGAGAGTATGCTTTTTAATCATAAAACATTTCATTTTAAAATTTGGAACCGGCTTAAAATCCTATTATTTGAATTTCGAATTTTTGGACCCAACCCGGACGCAATTTGGAAATGTTTCATTTGGCACCAAAATCCCAAATTTTTAATATTATTAAAACCTTCGCATATATTTTTCTAACTAATCTGATATCTTACTGTTCATTACCTATCTTTTAAATCTTTAAGTTAACCATATAATATTTTTACAATCTTTTATATCCTTCTCAATTTATTCTCTCAGCCAATCGCAACCTTCCCTTTAACCCCGTGGTCCCCACTCTCTCTCTCTCCTTCTTCTCTCTCTCTCCACTTTCTCTCTCTCTCTCTACCCTTTATATATTCTCTCGTACTTCTCTTTATCATTTTTCTCTTCTTGCTTCATGTCTCGTTTCTCATTTCTTTTAACTGTTCTTTTGTTACTGGAATTCCGTCGTGCCGGTGACGTTTCTCGACGTTCCAGCGAGATACCCCGACCCGTGTGGTTCCTTTGTTCGTCGTTTGGGTTCATTCCGTGAACCGTGCGCCGTCGCGAGTTTTCCCCGCCGACGGTTAACGTTCCGTTTTCCCGATTCGCGACCCATCGAGGCAAGTTAATCTTGCTACATGCTATATACTTTTATAATCTTCATTTTATAATATTATACATTTGAAAATCTTATAGTTTACATATGAAATGTCGTTGAAAAATCGGATATGACAAATCTGAAATTTACTGTACACCTTATCTTATAAAATTCATTATAAATCATAGAAAAATCATTAGGATACGTTCTTTAGTTCGTTACGAAGCTAATTCAGAATACTATAACTCTATGAAATATTTACTTGCAAAATAAATTGTTTAATTAACGTAAAATGCAAATGAACACGTCTCTAAACTGCTGTCCAGGGAAATTCCAGCAGCAAACTTTCAACTTTGAATATTCATAACTTTTTATAGGGATAACCTGAGATGCTTATACTTATAAAACTGAAAATTTTATTGAATTATCTTTGTTTTGGTATAAGATACGTCTCTTTTGGAGAACATTTGTTATTTTTAAGCTATTTTACAAATTAGGGTGACGCTAAATTTCTGAACGGAACCTTCTTGTGCATGGTTAATCAATACATCTTTTATAGTTACTAATCGCTTTGAATATGCTATCCATATTAATATTATTATATCAATATTTATATCACATATTGTTTAGTTGTACATCCCACATTACCATTTTATAGTTTTATAACTTTTCGGATACCTGTTTGCATCCATCGCATTTAAGATACATATAATTGCATCCATAGATCACATCACTACATAATAATGTGATATTAACACTCCATGTTTAATAAATTGTATCCTAATTAATATTGGAACTATAAATGTAACCCTAATTGATAACTGTGCATCCATATCCTTGAAATTATATCTATTGGCATATCATATTACATGTTCCAGTTATTGTTCTGATAGTACTCATGCTTGTTTATTTATACACATGTTTATGTTAGTTGATTATGAGCACCCACATGACATCTTGTGCTTCCTGACATGACCTGTTACACTTCCTACTTGACATGACATGGTACCGTACACTCTTGACTTGACATGACACCTTTATACATTACCTGGTTGACCTGATGTACCATGGCTTTACCTGTTACCTGATCTCATGCCTAATGCCAACAAACCTGACCATTCCTGCTGTCTATCCAGACAGACCTACTCTTACCGGATTTTGTGTTGGCATTAGTCCGTGACTACTGAATACCTGATCTGACATACATAGCTTGGGGGTATGGGGAAATCAAAGGTGAAACCGACTTGTAACTCAACAGTTCGATACATTGATCTGATCAGTCTTACGGGCTTGGCCAGCTCCGGAGTGTTGATGCTGACATCACTCGTCCATCCTACTACCTTTTACTGCTTAGCGGCACTTCTCGGATTCAGCCCCGAGGGTTTTGACCGTGGTCCCGGGCACGCACGGGATACTATTGAGTTACATCGACGATTCATCAAATTGATTTCAAAGACTATAGAGTAGAAACCTGATAGGACAGTTTAGTTACCACTGCACAATACCCTGCACTGTTATTTCCTAGTACTGCTTTATTCATGTTCATACCTGCATTGCTTATCACCATATTTGTTATATTATTTTGGTTGACATGACGCGCTGACGTCTGGGTTTTGCATGGCCCAGATTCTTTACCACTGTCGCTGACCGAGCAGGAGTACTTCAGCCAGCAGGCTGATTTGTGAGTTCTGCAGTGGTTAGTTCATTTATTGCATTTTATTTCCAAGTTCGATCCCGCATTATGGGACGTACCTTTCCATTATTGTATTGGATCATTAGCTTCCGCACTTATTGTTTATTGATTCTTGTTATTATGGATTTGGACATGTATTAGATTAGTTTATTATCTTGTTCTTGATATCCTTACAACCGTAATGTGACTGTGGATGGATACTTCCTACCCACAGGTAGCATGGTTGGCTATGTCACGTGCCCAATCTTGCGTACTCTGGGAAGCGGGGCGTGACAGATTGTGTGTACTAAAAGGTCCTGTTCGGGAAGAGTTAATGAAAGAAGCTCACAGCTCTCCCTATTCAGTACACCCTGGAGGTACCAAAATGTACAAAGATCTACATCAGAATTATTGGTGGCATGGAATGAAGCGTGAAGTAGCCAGAAGCGTCGCAAAATTCTTGGTGTGTCAGCAAGTAAAGGCTGAACATCACAGGACTGCTGGATTACTTCAACCGTTACCAATCCCAGAATGGAAGTGGCAACATATCACGATGGACTTTGTGACTGCTCTTCCTCGCAGCACAAAGGGTAACGATGCCATATGGGTCATTGTGGATCGACTGACAAAGTCGGCTCGCTTCATCCCATTTCGAGTTGGCCAATCAACTGAGACATTAGTAAAGAAGTACATGGAGGTAATAATCTAATTTAGATTTAAAACTCTTCATAATGTACTATCTCTGATACCCATAAACTCATACAGGAAATTGTGAGACTCCATGGAGTACCGGTCTGCATTGTCTCCGATCGTGACACCAGATTCCGATCGCAATTTTGGCAGAGTCTGCAAGCAAGCTTGGGAACAAGTCTGAACTTCAGCACGGCTTATCATCCACAAACAGATGGTCAGCCGGAACGAACTATTCAGATCTTGGAGGATATGTTCAGAGCGTGTATGCTAGACTTCAAGGGATCGTGGGAAGATCACCTACATCTTGTGGAGTTTTCGTACAACAACAGCTGCCAAGCAAGCATAGGAATGACACCTTTTGCAGTATTGTATGGAAAGAAGTGTCGATCGCCATTAAGTTGGGACGACATCGGAGATAGAGAACTTCTTGAACCGGAGATGATAGTAGCAACTGTTGATGTGGTTCGTACTATCAGGGAAAGGATGCGCATAGCCCAAGATCGACAGAAGCACTGGGCTGATGCAAAGAGACGACACTTGGAGTTCCATCCAGGAGATCACGTATTCTTGAAGATATCTCCGAACCGCGGAGTGATCCGTTTTGGAAGACGGGGTAAGCTAAGTCCGAGATATATTGGACCGTTCGACATACTCGAACGAGTCGGTGAAGTGGCATACCGTTTAGCGCTTCCACCCTCATTGGAAGGAGTGCATAATGTGTTCCACATATCCCAACTCAGAAAGTATGTGAGTGACCCCAGCCATGTTCTCGATCATTCCGAGCTCACTATACAGCCCGACTTGTCTTGTGAGCAACAGCCCGTGGAGATCCTAAACAGGAAAGTGAAGACACTTCGGAACAAGGAGGTTAACTTGGTTCGAGTGATGTGGAGGAAAGACACTCCAGGAGAGTCCACTTGGGAAAGGGAGGATGAAATGCGTACTAGATATCCACACCTCTTTGTAAACTAGTCCTCAAATAAAAGTTGTAAATTTTGAGGACGAAATTTTTGTAAGGAGGGTAGACTGTAACAACTCCATTTTTAAAGTACAAAGAATTGATTTAAATTCAATGTATAATTGGAGTATTTATTGCGGCTGATATCTCTTTAAGTATTTATTTCACTCCATAATTACAAGAAGGAGCTTGTAGCTCATTGGTAATACCTTGCATTGATGAACCAAGCCACCAGAGTTCAAATCACATGCCCCATATTATTTTTGTATTTATTTTGTTTTAATTTTTTTTGGAAGTCAACGGTAAAAAGGCCATAACTCTTAAAATATGTACTGAACAACAAAAAGTAAATATACCAAATTGTACCCCCGAAGAATCCCCGGCCAATGGACACCCGACTCGGCCCGACTCGGCGCCGTCGGCCGGCGACTCGGCCGACTCGGTCCGGCGCCGCCGTCCGGACTTGGCCGGACGGCCGAGTCACCAACAGAAAAAAGTTGGGTCTTGACATGGTCCACCCTCCTGCATACTCTAAATGCTTGGATCGGTTATCATTTGGCCAATAAATCCCTTTTACTCCTATATTTAATGAATTTTTAATGATTTTGTATATTTTTTATAATTTTTTTATTAAAAACCCTAACCTTAGCCTAACCCTATATAAACCCCCATACCCTCTACCCTCTCACCCTACATTCCTAAGTCCACTCTCTAAAAATTTCAAGAGAACTCGATACGTTAGAAAACGAGCGAAAGGCGAAGCGCTGCCGAAATCGACGGCGGAATCCCGGCGATCGTACTAGGACTCTTCACGACGTTTCGACGCACCGACAAACCCACTACATTCCTAGCACTCTCTAGCGTTGTCCAAACCCGTAAGTCCCCTTTTCTACCTTTCTTTTCCTTCATAAAAATACGACTTTTCAAACCCGACGGAAATCAGAACAAACCGATTTCTGATTCGGTTTTCTATCGAAACTCACTTGTCACTAATTCCATAATATTTAAACATATTCATGTTGACTACTAATCACTTAAAAATCAATTTGGATAAAGTTTCTCACATGAAATGATAACTTTTGCATAATACTGTATTTTCGCACTTAAATACCACCATGTTTAGTTTATCTCATTTAACCCTTTAACATTGCTATACCTTAAAATAGATCACGAGGTAATGACCTACCTCCACACACACACAAATACAACCCTAATTGATATCATCAAAACTTAGAATACGATAATACAAGACTTTACATTAAAATACCATTTTCTTTATAAACCTTTTCTGAAAGTTCTAAGTTGTATACAATTTTAAAACAAAATCTTTTAATAGGAAATACGATATGTCATGGACATCGATCCTTTATCTAAATCTGACTTTATGGTGTCTAGGCAAGTGTGTCTAAGGCAAGTGGTTACTTAATTAGGGCCACTACTTATAGTGGAGAGCCTCCCACTTACCTGACACTTATCTGGCCGCAATTGGTGGTGAAGAGGCGATTTGAGGCTTCTAATGACGTGTCGTTTAGACCATTTAGAAATAGGCTAGTTGGCTTAGGAAACCCTAGAATCTAAAATACGGAAAATTACACCCTTTTACAAATAAATACCTTATTTTTATAAACCGTTTTCTAAATGATTGGTATTTATTAAATCTTTGCAAAGCGCTACTACAACCCACATTTTGGGGAACCTGTTAGGGATTGTACGGTTTATCGTGCACCCTCGGGCTTAGTAGTGCGAGATTCAGACCTCCGTAAGGAGCATTCGGTCTCGAAAGGTTTAAAATACGACATTTAAGAAAAATGTAATTTTGGAAAATAAAATATTTATTAAAAAATTATTCTTGTATAAACATATGTATATTATCATTTAAACACCTATTTTATTATAAGATAAAGTTTCCACCTTTTTCTAAAAATTTACAAGAGTAAAAGTTATATTAAAATACCATGAATTTCAAATAAATCAATATTACAAATTAATACCTTTATTAGGATATATTCATTAGAAATATCACTAAATAAAATCACGCTCATTATAATTATAAAGACGAATAATAAATACTTGGGGTGTATCTTGAAAACTATGCAAAAGTATTTTTTTTACATAAAACCCCCTCAAGTTTTATAAATTACAATAATGACCCTAACAAATATAGAACTTCGAATTACATTTCTTATAGTCTGACTCGGGTTTGAGTCTGATTATTTCTGACTTGAATATGATTCAAGTCAATCTACATTCTTTAATATTCTAACTCAATATGAACACATGAATCCCAGAATTCAGTTAACAATCTATACAACTTGACTGAATCAAACCATGGATATACATCCATTATTCCGTTATTCCATTTACCTGATTATGCAGTTACAACATGTTTACTGATATCATGGTTTTGGTCGGTCATCCAACTTACACAATACAATACAACAATACTATCAAAACACTACGGAATTTAAGGGGTAGATTGGTACGGAAGGTGTTAAAGGTGGCACAAGATGGTCAGATTAAGACACATAATCATATTCCGTTGCTGTTGTACCGTGGCTTAACGGTTCCTTGTACATCCCGTTTGCCCTGGTCTCTAGCATATAGAGACCCCTCTCGTATATACCGGCATCCTTCTGTATCAATCTACAAACAACAACGTTAACACAATATTCCATAATATTCTACAACAAACACTTTAGAAAATACTTTTATTCTGTCTTTCTAGTTCTTCCTTATCTTTGGAACTTACCGAGCGACCTGTTCGCTGACGACATTCTATTTCTTTCTTCTTTGAATGTCGTCAGGTGCTTTGGACCCAGCAGAGATCGAGCCCACTGGTGAAGACTTGGAGCAGTTTCACAAAGACCCCGAGCTCTAGATATTGTACCTTGTTCTATTCAGTATTTTCATTTCCTGTTATGCCACTGTTTAGGCATTGCTTTTCATTTCAGTTGTATTTACTTTTCATGTATTGTACAAAAGAATGTTATTAATAAAGTTGCTGTTATTTCTATATCTCTTGTCTCTTGTGATTTACTTTTATATTGCTTAGATACGCTTAGCGTATGTACTTCTGAGTACATACGTAGCGGACCTCGTCGCGTCTCCTTCGCCGTACACCGGGAAGCGGGGCGTGACATCGAGCCCGAGATCCTTCTCCACCCACGCACCCACCTCCTCTGTCACCACCCACGCCCCTCACCCGTCCTCGTCGCCGATGTTCACCTCTTCGCCGTCGACCATACCCACACCCTCATCTCCACCTCCTCGCCTTCCTTCTCTCCTCCTCCTCTCTTCCTCCACCTACCTCCCCGACTCACTTCCCTGCACACCCGACGAGAACCCAACCCATCAACCGTGCCTGCATCTCATCAACGCCGGAGCTCGCCTCACCGTCGACTTCTTCTTCTCGCCTACGCCAACCACCAGACCCCCGACCACCTCAGCACCCGAGCGCACCCCCTCACCGACACGCAGGAAACCCCGCCTGCAGGCCACCTCGCCGGCGCCTCCGTCGACCTCACGTCGTCACCACCAAGCTCTCTCTCCCTCTCTCCCTCAGCAACCTCAGCAACATCTCTCTCCCCTCCCTCAGCAACATCTCCCTCTCTCTACCACAACGCCATCTCTCTCTCTCTTTCTACCACAGCACCATCTCTCTCTCCCTCTCTCTCTCTCTCTCACAGCAGCATCTTTCTCTCAGCTCTTCTTCAAATAGAACCCTAGACCAAACCTAACCCAATCTCACAGTCGAGCCCCCGGCAATTCGTCGAACACTTACATCGATCGTTGTTGCCGCTATTCTGGTCACCGACATCGCCATCAAATCTGTGGCCTCGATCCCTTAAGCTGTCATCGTCATCAACACGCCATTCATCGCAACGCCAGCGCACGCCCGTCGCACCCACCGAGCCATCGAGTCCAAAAAGCAAGATCCGACAAGGCTAAACCTGTGCTGCGTTCGTGACACGATCGTGCCGTTGCCGCTGCCGTACCGTCGTTGACACATTTTCAGGCAAGTTTAATACTTGCTTCATGCTACTTTTATATATTACAATTCATGTTACCAACCATTTCCGCATATACTTTCATGTGAATCGTTCTAATTCAAGTGTTCGATGCAAAACCCGAATGGAAGACCCTTTGAAATTGACGACAACAAATAACATGTGATGGCCCGAGTTACAATGAATGTCCCTTAAGACTTTGGTTACGATACGATGTCGTTTGCTCATGTAAAATGATGTCCCGATTTCTATCGTAAAACCTGAAAACTTTCGTACATGCTAAACTGTAAAATTTATATTAAATTATGTACAAATCGAATTTTAGCGTTCCATGGCTCTTATCGAAGATAACTGATTAACCTACAATATTCTATAGTTGGTCACTGGATTTTAACAAACTATGATAGAGATAATTGCGGAGGATTACGATTCTGGACTGCAGTCCAGAATGGAAATCCCGGTTAACCCCGGTTTCTAAACTCCTGTATATTCCTGTTCAAATATGAGAATGCGCGGAAACCTATATCGTTACGTAGGAAATTGAGTTATCTTTCTTACTCCACTAGTCTCACTGGATTCCTCAACTTTTTGATATTTTTAACTCATTTTATAATGTCAATACGTTTTGCTGAATTCTGCAGAGACAGATCTATACATTGAACATAACCTGTCCATAACTCCCTGTCGGCATAGTATATTACTGATCCGCTAATTGCGGTAGAAACCTAACTGATAAGCCTAAATATTGTTCAACAATAGCGTTACCTAATTACGATCCCAACTAGGATTAAAATGCGTTACGAAACGGACTTCCGATTCTGAAACCGGATTTCCAGCCATGAACACTTAAATTGAAATGGTCATAACTAGCAAACCTGAAACCCGATTGGCACGAAAACAATTTCAATGGATAAATAATTAAACATACTGCTTACCCCCTTTTCATTGTTTTGCTAAATTTTGCATGTATGATTTATGATAAATTATGCAAGTGGTAGGACACTGACTGATGGCATTCCATTCATATAGTAATTGTTGTATTCTCATCATATCTTGTAGAAGTCATCGCATCGGTAACCTAGTGATCATGTGCATTACCCAGTGTTAGGTATTAGTGTTTGATTGTGGAAAGTACGTGAGCGTTTAAGCATGAATGGATAAGTGAAAGTGACACGTACTTGTACACAATCAGCGGACCCTATCGATATATTGCATTGTCGACGTCTATAGGACATGTATAAGTGTAACTATAATTGGTATGGGACGATTATAGAAACACTTATATGGGTGTCATAGGTAAGGCACCAAACACTGTCCATTTATCTTGGGTATCAGTCGAGACATGCTTGATGGAGATCCTGTCTCCAGTTCTCGAGCAGACTCGTCATGGACCGACTGGTATTTGAGTTTATGGTTGGCGTTTGATGTAGACCACGAGGTGTGGGGTAGTTTGAGTGTGAGTTCAACAGAATTTCGGGAATCCCATGCCGGCACATACAACGATTCTGGAGATATATGGGGATATTACTGATTATTAGCGAGCGACTCGGGCCCGTGTTCCCTTGTCCTTGGGTCCTACCCTTGGGTGAGGGATACTCATGAGTGGTTGACTCTCACACTTGGGCTGACGATAGACTTAGTGACCTGTACAGTGAGACTTAGAGACTGATAGGGTTAGTGACATTGACATGCATTGCTTACTGATTCAATATACCTGCCATATTGTTTACTGCTTTACTGGTTACCTGCTCTATTGACTACCTGCACTGGCTACTTCATGTTCACGTCATTATTCCATGATTACTGTTTCATATTCATTATTATTGCACGAGTTCCCATTTGTGTGTGTGTGTGTGTGTGTGTGTGTGTATGTATGTATTGCTATCGTGTCGCTCTGACGACCTGAGTATGCATGCTCAGAGTAAGAAGTGGATCTAGCTTGGACCAGGACCTGACGTACCTCGAGGACATCGCGGACATCTTGATCAGCTACCCAGAGCTATACTCTCTTGATCTCTACCTGGTTAGTTCTTTTGTATTTGTTTTGATTCAGTGACTGCATTTCTCATTACCTGTGCATTGATTACTGATTACCACGTAAAGCTAGAAGCCGAAGTGTGACTACGGCAGGATATTTCCTTGACCGTAGGAGCATGACTGGCCTTGTCAACCCCTCGTATTCCGTATTTTGGGAAGTGGGGCGTAACAATTGCAATACTAAATGTTTAAGAAACAATGTTAACAAGAGATCACATGTTCATTACAAAACTCATGAATGTTGTGGCCATTTCATAAGTTTTAAAAAAATTGTTACAACTAAAATATTAACATTTATATCTAGTGGTCCTTTATCATGCATACCATATAGGATTACTGTAATTTATATTTTAGCATGTAATTTATTTCATATAAATTGATATAATTTTGATTGAGTTGTTAATAAAAATTGAGGGGAAAAAATAAGGCTAATCACTATTGAGTAAACCATAAAAGCCAATCTCAAATAGAATAGATCAAATAAAATCGTATTAAGGAAAATTCTTTTATTTCAATAGCAACTCAAACCAATAAAATATAGCATATAAAGGAGGAAGAAGAAAATAATACAGGCTGGTCTCTATAGAGTAGAGCTTAGAAGCCAATCTTTTATAGAGTAGAACGCATATGTGGAGACAAGTCTCTATAGAGTAGAGCTTAGAAGCCAATCTCATAAAGAGTAGAGCGTATACACTTACCAATTGTATATATTAGGCTTCCTGTTGATAAAATCAATGAACTCCATTTAATTGGTATGCCTACATTTAATGATCAATAATAAAATTAACAGAAAAAATTATCTCATTGTAAGATGAGATCCAAATTTATGGAATTAACAAAGAACAGCCTTTATGGATGCTATCACAAAAAATTTATGGATCCAAATTTATGGATCTCAAAAAGATAATATCAATCAAAGTGCTCTAAGCGTTGATACCAATTGTAAGACTTAAAAGCTTGATTAACTTATTTAATAATGTCATGAACATGGAATA
This sequence comes from Agapanthus africanus, assembly GCA_030015575.1. Lineage (NCBI taxonomy): Eukaryota > Viridiplantae > Streptophyta > Magnoliopsida > Asparagales > Amaryllidaceae > Agapanthus > Agapanthus africanus. The sequence continues at coordinate 342,567,628 of JASDDO010000006.1, read as the reverse complement.
CATAATCTGACCTTCAGCAATGATCGGAAGTAGAATCTCTAATTCTCTTATTTGATCCTTTGATACTTGTTTCTTACTTACTTCATTAACATAGAGTTTATCTTTGATGAAAAATAACCTAATCTGAAATTCATACGGATTGAATGTGCAGGTAAGGATTCCTTTATATAATCCTTACATCAAGGAGTTATAGGTAGTTACAGAAACTACTTTATTTTATATCCAAAACTTAGTTTAATAGGATATAGAGTCATTATATCAAACAAGCAGTGTATAAACGTTGCTTTAATGACATATGTAATTAATACTTTCAAATTTCAGGGATTGCAATTTGCAATTAGATAACTCGCGACATTGGCTAAGCTTTGCGATCTCTTGAGTTTGATCCATTGTCAAATGGCAGCAATATCTGAAGCTTTGTATATACTGAACATGGGTTTGAAACCTTCTTCAGAGCTTTCTCGATAGGGAAAGGCTTAGATAATGACGATGATTACGATGATAATGTTTATCCCAAAACCTTAATCTGATCTTAAACGGTTTTTTCCCCTTTTGGTCTCGGCATTTAGAATTCAAATCATGTCTCTGTCTAATTTCAGTTCATGGAGGCAAAAAATAAATACACACCACCAAAACATATAAATCTTAATTGTTGTTAGCAAGGAAATATATACTTCTGAACTTATCTTTCGATTTATCGGCCATTTCAGGTGCCAAAGCTCTGGGAGAGAGAATAGCGTAAGAGTGGACACAGACAGCAAAGACGCTACATCATCAAAAGCCTGAAACTAAAATCACTTGCAAAAGAAGTTGTTTGTGTGCCGGTGGAGATTCTTTTCCTTCTTTGCAGTTCTTGTTATCTGCATTTTTGTAATTTATGTTACTATTATGTTATCATCTATGTTTCATCTAATGTTGTGATTTGTGAAACAAAAAATTACAAATGATTCATATGTAACAAGCTTTGGCAAATTGATCGATCAGCAAATTACAAATGATTCATGAGTACTGCCTAATATTGATCATGCATCGATCGATCAGCTCAAATTTTGTGTTCGTATGATTCATATGTAACAAGCTTTGGCAAATTGCAAATTAAAAATTGAAAATAGCCAAACTTTGATATTTTGCACATTTTACCTGCACCGAAGAACAAGCATGCCAAATAACAATTTTTTGAGGGTGGATATGCAAAAGCACCCAAGGGCATGTCCGACGTGGCGGAACACCACCGGAAGCGGGTGCCACGTGGCAGGAGACTCCGTGGGATGTAACGGATTCCGTACATCGCGGTAACAGACTCCTCGCCTGATCGCCAATTCTTAGAGAGAGATAGAGAACAAACAAACAAACTTTAAAAAATTAATAAATAAACAAATAATTAAAATAATAATTAAAAAATGAATCGAGAGAGAGAGAGAGAGAAAGCGACAGTGACTCTTCAAATGCCCCACCACGCTCTCTCTCATTCATCTCTCTCTATGAAACCCTAATCTAGATTTGATGTCGACATTACTCGCATTTGTTCTCGTTGTCTAATTCTCTCTCCCACTTTAGAAGAATCGCGATGGCTTATCGGATCGGATCCCAAACCCTAGCTGCTTCGCATCCATCAGCAATCGCCTCCAATTCCTAGGTAAAATGAGCTCTCTTTACAATTTTTCTTTTTTCCTCAAAGAAATCCAACAGATGATGCGATCGATCTCTTTCTTATTGAATCTTGCCAAGTTTTTGATGATCGAAGTAGGATCATTGGCTCTATAGTTCTATTTTGTGTGATATGTCAATTTTCACCTAGCATTTGCTTTTGATTTGTGAGGTGTTTAATGGTTGGAAACTTAATCTCAGACATTTTGCTCAGAAATTAGTTTTGAGATCTCAGCGACAGTCTTTGATTGATCCAAGATGATTGAAGGAAATTACGAGTGATTAAATTTTGTGCATTTTCAGTCCGATAATTCTTCGTCTTGAGCATTGCTTTAATTTTTGTTAACAATCCAATTAAAGAAATCTAGGTAATTTGATTTTTGAAATATTAAATGTTCTTCAGCATGTCATGGTAATGAGCCTCATTTTATCTCATATGAGCGACATATTTCGCATTTTATGGTAATAGGAACATATGGAGATTAAGAATCTGATTTCGTTATATGAACATTGGTTGCACTGATATTCTATTGTAGATAATGTGAATTCCTTTCTACTCTGTAGGGGAAAAATCTTGGTTTTTTGTTGTTTTATTATTATAAATCGATATGGGGGCCAAATGCTGCATGCCTGTTAGGGACGATATGCCCATGATTTTACGGAAGGAGTATAGAGGTCCAAATCAGCTTTATACTCGGAGGAATAATAGATGTTCACCTTCATGGAGCTTCCGATGCGACAACCGAACGCATATAGAAGATATTGTCGATAACCCAGCTGGGGTTTCTTGTGGAAATGGTGATAATGGTGCCTTGACTTTCAGAAATGTGGGAGGTATAGAAACTGAAGGACTTTCGGATGGGAGCAATTCGTCTGATTCCTTTCAAAGGCCCAATTGGCAGAAGCTCCGTAGTGAATTCAGCGTGTCGGGGAACTCCCAAATTGGCTCTGCAGGTAAAAGTTACTTGAACAAACCGCATCTCATCTCATTTATTTTGCAAGGATACAGTGTGATTGAAATAGATTATGCGTAAATGTTTCTTAAGTTTACGCTTTCAAACTATCTAGCAATCTGAATATGTGATAAAGTTTCTGTTCCTTTTTCTGTTTTGTCAACTCTGTTGTTGATTTTTGCTGCGTGTTTCTCCACCATATTGCGGGTGATGTATTAACCAACCTTCATATTATTTTGATCTTTGGAAACTTTTTTAAACTTTATTCTTAATGTTCTGCTTGAATTTATGGTGTATTTAAAGTAGGTAAACACTTGTGACCAACTGAATTGTCCCCTCAATTGCAGTTTTCATCGTTTATGTGGTTACAGCATGCATGTTTGTTAGGAGCTTCCTTAAACATATTGCAATTTTGATAACGTGTATATGACAATGCTTGTTTAAGTTTAGGTTGGCATTTGCTTGTTTAACCTATTGCTTTGTTAGGAAACAACCTAGCTTAAATCAGTACTCTAATTACCAATTACTTTAGGTAACTACTGAGAACTTTAGACGAGACCTAGTAGAGCTCTTCTGTAGATTCCTCTTTTCTTTAAGAAGTAATCTATAGATTCTTCTGACATTATGGTATCATATTTCTATTTTATTAGCAGTGGACATATTTACCCGATTGATAGCTTCAGTTTTGGGGGAGAAAGAAGGGTAAATTTTATGAAGCGCCATTAGTACCATTGAACTTTAACAATGCCATAACCCCCCAAACTAGCAATATCATATGATGATGTTAATTCAGTTTACTCATTTAAGACGCTAGTGGATTGAATAACCCCAAAATGACCTTGTACATGGATTAGATATTCTCAATATGAAGCGAAATTGACTTATTTTTACGAAAATAGCTTGAAGAAAGTACCCTTCAAGGGGGTTTATGTTATTTTTAAAGTTCAATGGTGCTCTTAAAAAATCCTAGAAGTTCAATGGTGCTTTTATTACCCAAAAAAGAAGAAATGTATCTTTTATTGCAATGGCGATAGCTGGTTTTCACAAATTGTATGCTTGTACTCTAATAAGCGTGCAAATCATAATAAGCGTGCAAAATCATAACTCGACAATTCTTTTTGTTTTCCTTCACTTGAATAAGAATCCTCTAACCCAATTCCACTGTGTCTAATTGTTAACTTGGTCAACTGCAATGACACTATTAATAAACCAACCAGTTAAAGCAGCAAAGAATGCATTTGATTTTTTAAAAAATGCAACAAAGAATTAAAATATTGAATTTCTAAATTGGAACAGCCCAAGGTTATAATAAAGTATATGCCATTAAGCCGTAGATACCAAGAACGGTGCTGGGTCATACAGATGACTTGCTGCAGCTTTATCTCCTTCATCATTAATATCCCACAATATTTGTGATTCCTTAACCTTGCAAATATGCCAGATGGCTTTCTAATAAGTATTTCATATAGGATCCTGTTTTCTCTTTGTATTAGTTGTAGATGCTATGAATGTAAGAAATAGAAGGAATTGTTTTAGAGAATAATAATATGATGAATAAGGTAGAATGTGTAGACGTGTAGCCTAAAATGAAAACCGAAATGGGTGAACAAGATACAATGATAATAATGAACTGCTGAAGAACATTAAACTGTTTTGACAATCCCTCTTGTGAGAAGAATCGTACATATTGAGTTTTGCCCATTATTGCTTGCGAAAGGCAGAAGGTCATTAGGTTTGACTTTCCAAGGCCTTTGAATGGACGCCTTGACATAGTGATAAGAATGTATTAGGGTTCATCGGTCCAATATATAGTCGTGGTCCACAGTGATATGTTCCTGAAACATTGGTATACGAGAAATAACCTTAATGTATCAACCATGTGCTTTGGAGTTCTCATGTGACTGGGGGCAACCTCCATTTTCACAATGTGAGATCCTTGCATCAAATTCAGAGCCCGTTATATATACAGCCTTAATCCGAAAATATACAGTATATATATCCACTTTCCAAGGTTTAAATTTTGGGTCAGAGCTGATCTGAAATTGATCGGTAAGTTTACTCTATTTGAAGACCACCAACCAACCCAGTAGTTCTAGCTCTTACAAGACTGAAAGGAAAGAGCTAGAAATGGAAAGCTTTCTATCCCGCTGTCATTCCCCAATCACTTCCTCACCACACTGCTGGTAAATCATATAGAGACTAAGAGCCTTACACGGGGAGATTCCCTGCCAATATTTATGGTCGATGAACTTGAGCAGACAGAATCTTGGTCAGATGTACCTTTGTTTCTCTTTGATTTTTACCAATTAAGTGCTCATGATCTCTCCACCAACTGTTTCTTGGGACTTTCCAATTTCATTATGCAGCATTTGTTCTGTATTTTTGCTGCCTAACAATCATTTGTTTCTGAACTTCTCATTTTCCTTACTGGCTGTCTTCTGACATTACTGAAGATGGTAAATCGTAACAATCACCAGTAGTGGAGATCTAGGATATGTTATTCCGACAATAGCTGTTATTCCTGGGATATGCTTTTCTGTTTAATTAGTGGCCATTGCAAGATTCCAACAACTTGTGGAGAAGTAATTACCTGCATACAAGAATGAAAGCTGTATTTATGTCTTGATTTCTGTCATTAACAAAAATTACCTTGTAGGCTTTGCATTGCAAATTTCTCTGTTTGTTCAAAGTTGCTCTATTACGATCGCTGTTGCAGAAAATTAGGCCTAAATTGTTTAGTTTCTGCTGATAGCTTTTGTGGGGAATATTAACACCTTGGCATGCATGCTTAGTGCTACTCATTTTCATCGGGTAATATTAACAGTACACACAAATGTGTACATAATCTAGACTTTGGTTGCATACCAGGAAGGATTCTCCTTAGGCATCCACTTATTCAGTACAATAATTTGGGAATACAGTTTCTGTTGACTCCCCTGTTCACTCTCTTATATTTAATCTCATTCTTATTTGCATTTACTAACAGTGTTATGTATGTAAACAACAGATCTATCCACAGTGAGCATCTCATCACATGAGGTCAGTTGGAACAATTAATTTAAATTTTTTAAGGGTCTCATCTGAGCCATCTCAGTGATTTAAGTTGAATCCAGCATGCTCATTGCTTTATATTATCCTTTTCTGAAAACCTTGTATAGGAAACAAAGATCGAGTCCTCAAGCACTGCAATTACTTCAGATCCCAAACTATATTCTTCAATGACCCACACAAATCCTTCATCCTCTAGGGTTTGCTCTCAATCCTCTCGATTCTCTAGGCAAATCTCCGAAGGCAGGGTTTCATCCCTTGATTCCTTAAACGAGGAAAGTAATCAACCCTTCACGCTCTCATTCTGCAGCAATGACTTGTCGACTAGAGAATCTCATTTTGGTTCTTCTTCTGATAACTGGTCCATGCGCTCGTTCTCTGATCTCATACTCTCTTCTCAAAGAGACATCAGAACATGCACGAAACCCTCTTCATCTTCCATCTCTTCTGATGTACAAATTTGCAGGGTATGCTCAAAGACATTGAGTATGCTAATTCCATGGGGCTATGAGCCGAGCTTAGTTGCTGTTCTTGTTTGTGGGCATGCATACCATGCCGAGTGCTTGGAAAATGTGACACCTGAAGCTTTTAAGTTTGACCCAGCTTGTCCCACTTGCTTTCATGGAGAGAGTTCCAATGGGAAGTCACTGGTAAAAGCTGCTTCTGTCGGTTCTAAGATTAGGAATAAGGTTTCTAGGAGTGCAGTAGCAGATGTTGATGTCAGAAATTTTATTATCAAGCGTGAGAAAAATGGAAGCCATGCTCTGAAAAATCTTAGTGGGAAGAGCTCCTTTGGCCGCTCGTTCTTGAGAAGATACTTGCCCATTGGATCACAATCTATTATGTTGTCTTTAGAGGGGGAAAGCTCAAAAAAGAAGAGAGGATTCTGGGTCAGATATCGGTGAGGTGAATTACAAGCAGTGAGTTTTACATCTTATTCCTGCTTTGATTTTGGTTCTGTTATGAAAAATCTATTATTAACTTTTGTGGATCATATACAAATATTCTTCAGTTTTACCTGAAGCTGAGATCAGCCTCAAAGCAGTTGAAGAATAACATTCTGTTCATCCTAATAGCCAATCGATGGAAACGGTGAGATTTTGATACGTGGGTAAATCCTCGGTTGAGCTTGTGAGCCCGAGATTATCATATTGTTTCACTTTTGCTCTTTTTGTAGAAACAAATGCATTACTACTGTTGATGTTTCTGAATGAATAATCGGGTTGATTATTTGCATTGCGTGAACTCCACATGCTTATAGTAATCAGATAGTAGTCGTAGATGAGATTTCTTTCTTGTTGTCATCCTATGTGTGTGCATTCACCATGCACACTGTCTGCAGCGCTACCAATGACGTGTGCAAAGGTGAACTCTGCAATTTAGCGTGCTTTCTTTCAAATGTTTCCAAGTGAGAGATGGATGTACTTCCATAAGGGGGATGTAGGTAATTGCTGGTATGGTTAAATCTTAAATTGGATCTTTCTTTGGTACAACTCGGAAATCCTTGTATATTGCAGTTTGGCTCAATAACAATATCATAAAACATAATATAATATCACAAAAATATAACTAGGAAACAGATTCAGGACTGCTAGCTTATAGTTGCAGTTCCAATCTCCCATATTGATATGTAACGAAGCTGTATTATTGTGTGATTGATTGCGATGATGATTCTGAGAAAAAGCTAGCCTTTGTATAAGGGGATGAGTTATTGTTATATTATGGTTTGGATCTAGAGGTCCTGTGGATTTTGGAAATCATTCTGTTTCGCTTGGACCCGAACGTATTACGATTTTAGCATAATTACATGGAATCAGGCATATAAAAGTATGTGCAACGATTGCTCCATTTAATGTTATGTATGCTCTGTTTAATGTAAGGGCCATCGGCAATGGTTGTGCGGTTGATGTTGATTGTTAAATGTTTTCCGGTACATATAAAAGCTATATATGCGTATGCTGATGCAAATTCCTGCGGAATCCCATTTCCAGGGAAAGAAATTGTCAAGCATACCATGAAGACCTATGCAATGCAAAATTGTTAGCTTTGATGCTTTTTATGTTCATAGTGCAACAAATGGTAGAAATGTAAAACTCAAATGCACTTCAATGATGCATGGAATATCAATTTTAGTTTAGCACCGATAATGTAATATTGAATTATTGATGAAAGACTGTTATAGGTTCATGAAAAGAAGCTGTATGCAACAAACTAACAAGAAAATGATGATTATTTATTGCACTCTTTTGTTTGATGTAATGGGAAAGCAACAACTGTTGCATGTAATCTTGTTGGAAAAAAACTACTCTAAAAAGGCTTTACGGTAAGTCTTTTTAAAGTCCTTGAATGAGCTTCCCTTGCATGTGGAGAAAGCCCATCTAAAGACTTACACAGCGGCTTTTTTTTCATCTTTTTTCCCTCGATGGGGTTTACAAAACATTTGTTATATATATTGATTTTCTTTTTAACAATTTATAATAACGGGGAATTTTGTTAGAACCATCTTATTCTTCAAGAACTGTTATGCTAATTTATTTCTCCTCTTTAAACTTGATAGAGTTAATACGATTCAAGTCAAAATGATATTTCATCTTATACTAATTCAATTCATTTGTTTATAATATCCTCTATACATATTTTAACGCTACAGTAAATAGACATATATTTCGACAACAATCTACCGTCGATACAGGTCTATTTCGTTGGGTGACACCAAATGGCCGCGAAGGAACGCCGACGTAATAGGTTATTTCGACGGCTAAAATTCGTCGCAATAATCAAAACTATTTCGACGGCTAATTCCCGTCTAAATATTTTTTTTATTGACGGGTAATTTCTGTCGAAATATATAAGTTTTTTAAGTTAAAAAATTGTTTAAGGAATCATTTAAAAATCCTTTTTTATATTTCGACAGTAAATTGCCGTCGAAATGACTAATTCGACGGACTATTTCGACAAGCCACTTCTGTCGAAATAGACTATTCCGACGGAAATTTCCCGTCCAAATAGAGTATATTACAGTAAAAAAATTTGAAAGAGCCAAGAAAATCACCAATCCGATCTATTTCAATTTAATATCGATTCCATTCCATTCAAATAACGATTCTAATAAAAATTCCATTCCATTTAAATATCGATTATCCAAATACGATCTTAACATCATAAATTTACAAAAGTGGGAAATGAAAAATCAACAGGGGAAGACACAGGAAGGGAGATCGATCACGAAGGAGGCGCTCATGGATTTCCTGGGTAAAATCTCTGGGATTAAAAGTTTAAAATACATGAATTAATATAGATATTTTATATTAATCAAATGTGCGCGCGCGCGTATGTATGCATGTGTGTGTATGTATGCATATGTGTATATGATATGCACGCGCGCGTGTGTATGCATGTGTGTATGTGATATATGCGTATGTATGCATGTGTGTTTGTGTCTGTGTATATATGCATGTGTGTGTGTGATATGTGCGTATGTATGCATATGTGTATATGATATGTGCGCATGTATACATGTGTCCGTATGCATGTGTGTATGTGATATGTGCGTATGTTTGCATGCGTGTGTGTGTGTGTATGCATGCATGCATGTGTATGTATGCATGTGTGTATGTGATATGTGAGATGTATGCATGTGTGTTTGTGTCTGTGTGTATGTATGCATGTGTGTATGCGATATGTGCGTATGTATGCATGTGTGTTTGTATGTATGCATGTGTGTTTGTGTCTGTGTGTATGTACGCATGTGTATGTGTGTGCGCTTGTGTGTGTATGCATGATTATGTGTTTGTGATATGTGCGTATGTATATATGTAAGAGTTATCAAACTTACCGGAGGTTCGGGCTTCTCAGCCTGGACGTACACGTCGATAAGAATAAGCCTCTGCTCAAGAGTGCAGCCAGCAAATAGATCGGCAGCGGGAGCGGGAGTAGAAGCGGGAGAGGCAGTCGATCGGTATGAGGAACCACCGGATTCCAGCATCCGTTCCTGGGGCGATCCATGAAACACAAAGGTCTGGTCCTAGAAGCCATGGTCTGTATCGACATCTCCAAAGGTGATTCGTCAGCCAGCTGAAACCTAGGTGGATGCCTGATCGGTTGGAAAGGAGTGTTATACTGACGCGGAGTGATCTTAGAGGACACGCACTGTACTCTCTCGTGACGATCCGGCCTAAATGCCGTGAAATCCCTATCTACGATGAATGTTCTCTGTGTGTCATCAACCGGGTGTCCCTACACCGCCTCCATTGCCTGGATCAACCGATCTCTCTGAGCCGCCATCGCCGCCTGTTTATAGAAAAAATGTATTACTGCTATTCTTAAAGCTACACAATAATTATTATAAAATAATTAAGAAGCTCGGCATATGTAAAGTCTTACATATATCCCATGTGCCTTAATCAATGCAGGCGCACCGTCGTCCCTTACAAATTGAGCCCGGTAAATTTCGATACGATCAAGGGACTCTCCATTATGACTTTCTTCCTGCATATAACATTTAGAAAGTTCATACATAAATTTCTAAGATAATTTTAACGTATTAATATCAAATACGATAGTTACGTGTTCGATGGCAACCTGCTGGGAATTCTTGCTCCCATCCTTATAAATATCGTGCAGCCGAGCAAGATATACTTTTTCTCGTTCGCTCCTCCCACAGTTACATCAAATATTGTTTACCGAGTTGCTATAAAATAATAAAAAGATATCGTCAAAGACATACCTTAAACTTTCCGAACAAGAAATGATTGACCAAGGCATGCCAGTATTCATCGGACCAATCTGGATCCGACTTAATCAAATATATTTCATCCGGTGAAGCGCGGTTTTCAAGCTTTCTAAAGATTTTGTTCTTATGGCTTCTCCAATTCTTCACCATTTGACTACACATCTTATCATAAACTGCGCGTTCATCGCAAACCCCCTGGGGGCCTCCTGGGTATTTTATAGTAATTTAGTAAATGTGTATGTATATGTGTGTGTGTGTGTGTGTGTTTGTGATATACGCGTATGTGTGTGTATATGTGTGCATATAAAACAAATACAGTATTGAATTGTATAAAGAAATATAACCATCATCTCCCATATAACGATTTGTTTCTTTAGCCCCAACGCTTCACTGTCCCAATTTAGGACCTTCCACTCGGCATCTTCGTCCTTCAACAAATGAAACATGCGGTCCTTACTGTTCACTATCGACGACATCATTTTTTTCACTTCGTTACTGGCTCCTGTCACAACGTCCCCTGTAAACGCAAGGTATACAATCAGCTTACTAGGAGCATGTGGCATCCTCTTCCATATATCACTGGCCCGTGTGGGTCCTCTCCCAGTCCTTTTCTTTTTCTGAGAGAACTGCCCCTCGTCCCCGGTAGACTAATCGGTCGTGCTATCTGAACCTGATATATCTAAAACAACTTCACGGAATATAGTTTAATATGTTAGATAAAAAATTATTAGTGAAAATTATTGCTGAAAAGAATATCTTACATGAGCAATAAATTGTGGAAATAATATGCAGGGAAAAAAATGAAATGCGGAAATAATATAAATTAACTTGAAAATCCCTGTACATTAGAATTCGAAACCGCAGGAGATAATATGCGGAAATAATATGCGGAAAAAGATAAAATGTATGAAATAATATGCGGAAAAAAGATGCAATAAATTTTAAGTTTCACATTACTTAAGTTATGAGTATCATACAAGAGCGAGTTAATATATCAAGATATTTAAAGTCTTAATTAGACTTCTGGTTCTACAACAGCCGATGGTACCTCGGAGACTATTTTCGGCTCTTTTTCTGTTCTTGATAAACTGCCATTGAATTCGATAGGAATAACATTATCTTGTATAATCGGAATTGTAGGACAACTAATTTCGCTTACATCACTTTCACCCATGTTGTAATAGTCTCGTGAATTCGTCACAACAACAGTAACATCCCATTGGACATCTCTAGGGTTTGCGACATAAATGCATTGACGAGCTTGACTGGCGAGAATATAAGGCTCTTCACCAAAAGTGAGTTTTGATGAATTGAGTAAAAGTAGACCATTTTCAACTTTGAACCCAGTATGTTCATGATGGATATCGTACCACAGACATTTGAACATGGCAACAGTCCGTTCATAATAACGCACCCGAATTATTTTTTTAAACACCCCATAATAGTCCAATTTTCCCGTGGTTGGATTTGAATCTCTAGAAGATGAATATCCAGCAACTGTGGATGTGACAAAAACGCCGCAATTCTGAAACCTTTTATTTTGATCTCTTTTTCTGGTGTGAAATCTAAACCCGTTAACAACGTAACCGGAGAGGTACTCAGTTTATTCATCTGGACCATACGCTAGCGCTTTTATATCTTCTGAAACATGTCTATCATTAGGATTTCTTTCAAATTATTAGGGTAAAACAGATTAAGTTATGTGTATATGTTGTTGGTTATAGTGTCCTCAAGTCAACTATAGTAATCGCAGGCACACGATTGTGATAATTGAGGGAGGGCCTATACAGGTAAAACAGTCTTACTCAAAATGATAGTATACTATCTGGTTTGCCTTTATCATCATGTACATGCATTATGTGGTATTACAGATCACTATTATATGTTGATAGACCCCACAGGATTCTTGCTTGATTACGAGCATTATGATGGCGATCATATACGTGGAAGCTGGGTGGTCTATAAGCACATCTTTAAATGTCCCCAGTCGAGGGAGTATCGAGACTGGGCATCGATACTCTGGAGTAGACTAGTGTGTACTTATCGAGACCCCGACGAGAGGCGGTGGCCGGTCTCACAAGCCATTAGTGTCAGTCTGTCACGCCCCGCTTCCTAGTGTACGGGCAGAGGACGCGACTGGTCGCTACATATTTACTCGGAAGTAAATACGCTAAGCGTAACTAAGCAATATAAAAGAAAAATACACAAGAGACAAATGTAATAAAACGACAACTTTATTTATATACATTCTTTTGTACAATGTATGGAAAAGTAAATACATCTGAATGAAAGCAATGCCTAAACAATTGCATAACAGAAAAGAAAAGTACTGAAATGAAATGTGTACAAGTGTAACTACAGCTCGGGATCTTCAATAATCTGGTCCAAGTCTTCGGCGTTGGAATCGATCTCTGGAAGGTTCGAATCATTTGACAACATTCCAAAGAAGAAAGAGAAGGAATGTCGTCAGCGAACATTCGCTCGGTAAGTCCCAAAGATAAGGGAGAAGTAGAATAGACAGAGAGTAAGAGAGAGAGAGTGTAGCTTTTAAAGTTGTATTTAGTGTTAACGCTGTTGTTTGTAGCTTGGTACAGAATGATGCCAGTGTATACGAGAGGAGTCTCTATATGCCAGAGACTAAAGGCAAATGGAAGTATAAGGCTCCGTTATACAACCCGGAACAACGACAATTGAATTCAGTTTAGGTGTCTTAAATCTTACAGTCTCGTGCCACTTCTAACACCTTCCGTACCAATCTACCCTTTAAACCCCGTGATATTTTGATTGTATTGTTGTATTGTATTGCAATTTGTATTGTCTTGTAATATAGATTGTATAATTGGATGACTTGCCGAAACCATGATATCAGTAGAATGGATGTAACCGGAGAATCATGTAAATGGAAGTATATCCATGGTTCGGTTCAGTCAATACAGATTGAATAGATTGAATATATGGATTCATGGATTCATATTGAATTGTAGTATTGTAGATTGTACTTGAATCATATTCAAGTCAGATTATTTATAATGAGACTCAGTCTGAGTCAGAACAATTAGAAAGGAAATTGAAGTCCTGAATTAGGTTTTGGTGTTATTGGTAACCGCTGCACATGGGCGGCTGGATTTGTGTCTTTTTCAAAAACGATTGTCGTGTTGATAACACCGTTTGTTAAGTTGTCTATCTTAAATAGGCAAGCACCCATATCTTCGGCTCCCTGAGTGTAGCGCCTTGAAAAGTCGTTTTGGTGTTTTCCTGAAAATCGGTGAAAATTCGGTATTTTTCCGTAAACCGTCTTTTTGTTATTTTGCAGTTTAGGACTAATTATACCTAATTTGGATAGGTTATTGCTAGTTTTTAGTAGAAAATGAGTTACTTATGAAATTCTTGCCGTTTAAAATTTTTCCCTAATTTTTCAATTTTTTAATATTATTTTAAGCCGGTAAGAAAATACATTAAATTAGCGATAAATACAAATTTAAATGGGCTAAATTTAAGCTTTAAAATCATGTTAATTAAAATCTAGTTGTAACATAAATTTTTAGTAATTTATTTTAAGTTTTAACTAATTTTTATTATGGAAAACGAAATTTATGGAATTTAAGCTAAAACTTGCAATTTTGGACTTGTAGGGGGTCTTTTTGCATAAAATTTCTTTTGTAAAAACCCTCTCACTCTTCCCTCACCCCTAGGCCGGCCCATTTCTAGCAACTCAAGAAAAAAATTCCTTGCCTCTTTGACTTTTATTCTTGTGTAGAAAAGAGGTGTTTTTTTAAAGGATTTTGACTTTTATTTGGGTATGGGTCTTTAGTGATTGGTATGGGTTGAATTTGACTTTTCCCACACCCCACACCATCCCCCTCTCCTTTGTGCAGGCCGAAATCTGCAGCCCCTCCCCTTTTCATCATTTTTCTTTTCATCTTCTTCAAAAATTCTTCAAGTTTGCTCCAAAATTGCAATTTAAACCTCACAAATTAAACCCCATCCTTCATCCCATTCTCCTTAGCCTCTCTTACTTGGATCATGGTGCTATGAAGCCATCTTTGGAGGCCTCTTGTTCTTGCTAGATCCATAGATCTTGAGGTATAATTTCCACCAAGTTAAGTTCTTATGGTTAGAATTCTTTAATGGAGTTGTTTTAGTGTTAATATTAGTGCTAATTTCATTCTAGATTTTTTTTAAAGTTAATGGTTTGAGTTAACTAAGGTTTTAGAAACCATTATTTAGTTAATTAAATCTATTTAGCTATCTAGTTGTTTACTAAACCAATCTATTAGGTTACTTTGCTTAAGTGGCTTCATATTATTCTAATCTAAGTTGAACTTGTGTGAAATTTTCATTGTAATTGCTAATTGCAAAAATCAAGAAAGGGGTTTGTGTTGGAATTATGGTTTGATGCTTTGTAAAAGGTTTATAATTAGTGTAGTGGTTATCTAGTGGGTTAGTTTGGATGTTTGTGTTGGATTGTGAGCACTTTATCGCATAACGGCGATATTGCGTCGTTTTTTTTGGAATGTTTGTGCTTACTAGTTTTGTGATAAAATTATGTGATGAATTAATTGCGATATCTTGATGATATTTTTGGCATATCCTATGATAATTAGGATGTGTGAGTGCGGATTTTTGAGTGATCGGGTTTTAGCTTTGCCGGGCGACCAAATCGACGATTTTAGTTAGTTTTTGCGATTTTCGCTAGTTTTTGCGATTTTCGCGTGTGTTCCGCGCACCTCGTGCACGTTGTACCTAGCTTGTGAACTATGGTATTTTCGTTTGGGATTTGCGTCGTTCTTGATATGTAACCTTATGTTTGTATTGATGTAAATTCCAGGTTCGGTCGCGGAGACGTCAGACGCGGCACGAAAGGGGAAAGCGGTGATTGGACGTGGCTAGCTAGGGATTCCGGTGAGTAGATGTGACATCTACGGGGGACTATCGTTGGATGGCGCAAGCCGCCCGATTGTTTTAGTAGCTTAAAAATATTCTTAGTAATGTTAGTAATTAGGGATGTAATACTTGTATGATTAATTGCTTCATCCATGCCTTATATTGACATACATATGCGAAACCATTCTATAGGACACCTGCACCATTGCCAGGGTTTTTATATGCAGCACGAGCACTATTCATGCTTACACACATACCCTGGTAATTGCCATGCCACCACACTAGATAACCTATAATTTGAAACCTTTTACTAATTGATACTTAAACTTGTGCTATTGCCTTTAATTCCTTAAAATGAAATCATAAGATTGCCAATCATGTGCATGTACCTCATCATGTTATTTGTTCATGCCTAGTCTATCAATCATACATTGCAACTTGATTATTGATACCATATGCATTCATTATCATTGGCATATGCATTTATGAGGATTTCTTGAGATTTTGTGATATTTCTGGATTTCGGGGGAAAGCCGCAAAATTTCTAAACTTATTATATTTTTAAAATATATAAATTGCGGTTTTCTAGTGATGTAAGTGTCGTCCACCATGAGTTTGCTGTGGTTTTCGAGACCCGTTTCGAGGAGTTGGATGAACCGTCTCGGGTACATGGTGGGCCCGGTAAGGTACCCCAGGGCAAGAAGCTCGTGGTGCTGATGATGAGCCTGGCAGGGGGCGGATTACCTACCGGTGACTGTTTGGGACGGCGGATATCCAGAGGATACCGACCGTGGCCGCGAGATGATGAGATATTGATATTGAGATGGGTCAGCCGGATGGCTGAGGCCAGAGATACTATGACATGGATATATGAGATTTGTGATAGTTTTGAGGTGTCGTTGCTGGACACAGGTTCTTGTTGATTCTATTGGTATTGTGCTGGTATTTCAAAAGAGATTCCTAAAGGAAAAACATGATTCTTATACTTACACATTCAGATCATGAGGTGATTCGCATTGCATTCATACCTGCTAGTATATTCATATTGCATACATACATGCTTTTATGTCCTGCCTTACCTGTATTTTAGATGCTAGGATACTTGTGTGCATGCATTCGATAGCCTGTGTAGATGTTATTTATTACTCACGAGTTGGCAACTCACCCCCGTTGTGCCACAGCCTTTTGCAGGTCCGCTCCGTCAGTACAGTAGCGGCGGGTGCACTTGCTTCTTTTGCCTCTTTTGCCTGTTCTCGAGGTTTTGCTCTTAGGTGGGTTATATTATTATTTTTGCACCACCTTGTATATTCTTTATATCTAGTGTACTCCATCTACTGTATCTACCAGTATTGTTGTATATTGACCTAGAGATGAGACTGTGAGATTTGTGGACTTTTTGCTGTATTTTGGGGTCGAGCTCACTTGAGTCGACGTGCTGTTTTTCTCATACTTCTTTATGATTATTTTGCATGTTGTTGTTTTATATTGCGTGGGATTTGTGACCGCCTTGTGGCGAAGAGCTAGCTCCCGCTTGGGGATGCCATATTTGTTGGATTTATATATATTATTGTTGTACCCATTTTGGGGGCCAGTATTTACAAAGGAGACTCTGCCGAAATTTTCGGAAAAATTAATATTGTTTTTAAAAAGGTTTTATATGACTTATTTGATAAACTCGCTTTCAATTGATTGGGTTTTCTTCACTCTTTTGCTTATTTGGTTTTGGTTTCTGGGCTTTGGCTTACTTATTTTACGGACGTCTTGAGACGTTTCGTAAACTTAAGTGCCAGTCACGTTCCGTACCCTGCGGGTCATGACACTGAGGCTCAAGAGACTGGTCCCGCTTAAATCTATATTTACTAGGGTCCTTATTGTAATTTATAGAACTTGAGGGGGTTATATGTAAAAATACTTTTGTATAATTTTTTAAAGACACCCTGAGTATTTAATTATCGTCTTTAGAGTTGTCATAGATGTGGATTTTATATATGTGACATTTCTAGTGAAAATAACTTAATTTCATAATATAGGGTATTTAATTGTAATATTGAACATGTATGGAATTTCATGGTATTTTCATGTAAAGTGATTCTTTTAATATAGAAAAGTTGGAATATTTATATTATATCAAAAATAGATATTTTGATGACACACACACACACACACATATATATTTATATAAAATAATTTTAATTTATTATTTTTTTCTAGAAATCTCATTTTCTTAAGATATTTGTATTTTTAAATCCTTCGAGACCGAATGCTCCTTGCGGAGGTCTGAATCTCGCACTACTAAGCCCAGGGATGTGCAATAATCCACACCATCCCAGTCAGGTTCCCCAAAAATAGGTTGTAGCGGCGCTTTACAAAGATTTGTAAAAATACGTAATCTTATGAAAATGGTTTTTATAAGTTTAAGGTAGTTTTATGTAAAACGGTATTTCCCGAATCTATATTTCCCAAAAGGTATTGTGCTATATTGCATATGAGTGTTGTAAGGACGTAGGTTATTTCCCCGTGATTTACCTAAAGGTATAGCAAGATTAATGATGTTTTAAAGTCGAAACTAAACTACGTGGTATTTTACTGAAAAATTATGATAAAAATTGAAATATACATTTTTTTGAAATGGAATTTGTTTCATATGTTTTGTTAATGATTAATAGTCAAGATGTAAGAGTTTTGTATGGTTGTGTTGAGAAAAATTGAACTTTACAAAGAAAACCGAATCGGAAGTCGGATTTAACTCCGCTTCCGTCGGGTTTTAGTTTTACAAAGTTTTAGTATGGAATAAAGAAGGGGGAAGAGGGACTTACTGGTTTAGATTCAAGAGAAGAGAGAGAGGAAGCGGTAAGAGGCGCCGGAGCGTCGTTTCGTCGCCGGGAGCTCCTAGGGTCGTCGTTGGAAGATCACCGGAGTTTCGCCCTTCGCTAACTCCACTTGTACACAAAAATTCTAGAGAGTTTTCTTGAGAGTTTGGACAGAATTTGTGAGTGAGGGGTGTGTGTTTAGGAGTGGTATTTATAGGGTAAAACTAGGGTTAGGGTAGGTGAAAGGATGTGAAGAAAAAATGTATTAAATTGTATTAAAAATTTGATTTATTGAGATTTTAAAGGGCCCTGTTAATGTGCAGGATTTTTAAAGTATATAGGGGAGTTAAGAATACAAAAAGGCACAACTTTCATGTCGGGCCAAAACCGATTCACTCGATCTCGGTCGGCGGCGGCGGCCGAGTCAGGCTGATCCCCCGGCCGAGTCAGGCTGAGTCGGGCCGTGGTCGGTCGTCGTGGGTCGCTCGTCGGTTGGTGATTCTCCTAGGTCGGTTTTTTTCACATGTGACTTTTGGTTTTACGGGTTTAGCACGTGTAGACTCTTGGAATTCTAAAAATTAAAAAAGAAATCAATATTAAAAATAATATGGGTGATGGGATTTGAACTCTGGTGCTTTGGTTCAGCAGTGCAAGGTCTTACCAATGAGTTATAAGCTCCTTCTTGCTATTAAAAAGCAAAACAAATTTATAACTTGTGCTCAGGCAAAATACCCTTTTCTGTATTTTTGAAAAAATTGTTCAGAAAGTTTAGGGTTGTTACATTCTACCTTCCTTATAAAAATTTCGTCCTCGAAATTCGTAAAAGAAAAGTGTAACAGATTCAAGAAAAGTTTAGTGACTGAAACTGATAGTGTATGAAAACAACAAGGTGGTGCAAGGGTTTTAAAAAATGTAAAAGCGACTTACTTGTGTTACCTTGGTCAACTGTCTCGGCTTCTATGGCTGCTAAGGTGAAAATCTGACACCGTGGTACATTCCTCCTAGCTGGAGGCATATTTTGTCCTTGGGGCATGTTTCTCTGCCCTTGAGGCATGTCCCTCATTGCTTGTTGGAATTGGTGAGTAGGCTGTGCAGGTAGTTCACGTGGAGGTGGTGCTGGGAGTGCAAGACGAGTTGCAGGAGCCTGGATAGCTGGCCGCTGCGGGTAGTGGTGGGTGTGTGATCTGGGTTGCGTTTATAAGGACAGTTTTAAATTCCGTGATTGGACGCGCCACAAACTATACATAGGCCTTTTATGCACCTACAGTTCTTCCACAAGTGTCCCTTTCTATGGCAGTAGTAGCAAAAGTCGGGCTCGGCTGGTTATTGATTTCTTCCGATCTCCTGGGTTCGAACAATAGCCTGGAAGAGGCTCCTCCTGCCATCTGGTTGGCAGGGCGCTTCAAACCGGCAGATTGAGCTCTGCTCTTCCTCTTTACTACTGCCTCATATCTTCTAGCAGCCTTCAAAGCCAACTCATGGGTTAGGAAATCCCCTGTAGTTAGAGCAGCTTGGATTTCCGGGTCCAACCCTTGCTGAAATTTTCTAACCCTGATCTCAGCAGTCGGTATGAGATGGGCCGTAAACCTGTTACGGTCTTGTGTTAGCTGTATAGTATGTGATATTTTGAAAATCGGATTTATTGAGACATTTCTTACCGACTGGACATGGTGAACTCAGCGTCATACTCATCTACTGATTTGGTCCACATTGAACCTTATTGTAGATGGATGAACTGCTGTTCCATATTGAACCTGGCAGTCTCAGGGAAGTACTTTGCGTCGAACATGTCACGAAAAGTTTTCCATTCGATGGGCTGATCAAGACGGCTTTCTTCCACCTTCCACCAGACCCGTGCATTGTCCGTGAGCTGCAGTTTCACAATACGAACCCAAGTTATTTCTGGCACTTGTGCTGCTGCCAGATCATTTTCGATGCTCTGAGCCTATTCTTCAGCTTTTATAGGGCTTCCCTTTCATGAGAACTGTTTGGGATGCAAAGCTCTGAATTGCTTCACCTCAGGTGCTTCTGCCTCTGGACGGTTCATTAAAAGTGCAGTCTGCTGCTGCTATCCTTCTAGGAGGCTATGAATTACCTCAATCAGAACCATCTGCTCGTTGAGCGGAGCAGGGACGGCAGGTGTGATTGGTAGTGGAGGTGGAGTGTAGTTGAAGTTGGTGCTGGTGTTGTTTAGGGAATCCATAACCTTTGAAAGAAAGATTTAGGTTAGAACAGATTCAAAGTATATGAAATGATGAGATTCAAGAAGTATGAATTGTAAAGAATGTTTTAGTTGCTGGTTCTTGTGTTATATTGCTTAGGTTGTTCACGCAGAACAGAACTGCATGGTAGGGTTCCATACAGTTCTGACCTGCATGGGCCACCAACAAAACCTGTCACGTCCCGCTTCCCAGTGTACGGGCAGAGGACGCGACTGGCCGCTACGTATTTACTCGGAAGTAAATACGCTAAGCGTAACTAAGCAATATAAAAGAAAAATACATAAGAGACAAATATAATGAAACATCAACTTTGTTTATATACATTCTTTTGTACAATGCATGGAAAAGTAAATACATCTGAATGAAAGCAATGCCTAAACAATGGCATAACAGAAAAGGAAAGTACTGAAATGAAATGTGTACAAGTGTAACTACAGCTCGGGATCTTCAATAATCTGGTCCAAGCCTTCGGCGTTGGGCTCGATCTCTGGAAGGTCCGAATCACCTGACAACATTCCAAAGAAGAAAGAGAAGGAATGTCGTCAGCGAACAATCGCTCGGTAAGTCCCAAAGATAGGGGAGAAGTGGAATAGACAGAGAGTAAGAGAGAGAGTGTAGCTTTTAAAGTTGTATTTAGAGTTAACGCTGTTGTTTATAGCTTGGTATAGAAGGATGCCAGTGTATACGAGAGGAGTCTCTATATGCCAGAGACTAAAGACAAATGGAAGTACAAGGCTCCTTTATACAACCCGGAACAACGGCAATTGAATTCAGGTTAGGTGTCTTAAATCTTGCAGCCTCGTGCCACTTCTAACACCTTCCGTACCAATCTACCCCTTAAACCCCGTGATGTCTTGATTGTATTGTTATATTGTATTGCAACTTGTATTATCTTGTAATATAGATTGTATAATTAGATGACTTACCGAAACCATGATATCAGTAGAATGGATGTAACTGGAGAATCATGTAAATGGAAGTATATTCATGGTTCGGTTTAGTCAATATAGATTGAATATATTGAATATATGGATCATGGATTCATATTGAATTGTAGTATTGTAGATTGTACTTCAATCATATTCAAGTCAGATTATTTATAATGAGACTCAGTCTGAGTCAGAACAATTAGAAAGGAAATTTAAGTCTTGAATTAGGTTTTGGTGTTGTCGGTAACCGCTGCACATGGGCGGTATGATTTGTGTCTTTTTCAAAGACGATTACCGTGTTGATAACACCGTTTGTTAAGTTGTCTACCTTAAATAGGCAAGCACCCATATCTCCGGCTCCCTGAGGTTCAAAAGACTGGTCCTGCGTAAACCTATATTTACTAGGGTCCTTATTGTAATTTATAGAACTTGAGGGGGTTATATGTAAAAATACTTTTGTATAATTTTTAAAATACACCCTAAGTATTTAATTATCGTCTTTAGAGTTGTCATAGATGTGGATTTTATATATGTGACATTTTTAGTGAAAATAACCTAATTTCATAATATAGGGTATTTAATTGTAATATTGAACATGTATGTGTAGGGTGTTTTTCGTCACCCCATTGAGATGGGAATACGCGCACGCTTGTCAGGCGTACTACAGATTCCCCCTGCCTAGGATAGGCGGGGGTTTAATGATTGTGGGGATCCGAATCTCCGGCAGCCGCGGACTAAGCTGCCGTTAATTCCCCCTCGCCTTTGGGGCGAGGGAACCTCCGATTAACGGGTTAAACAGGGCATGCGAACTCAATGTGCAGTGTACGTGTGTTCTATTTTGAAAGGGGGTTTTGGATATATCGGGAGCCACGCAGAGTTTTTACGGGGGTCCCGCTACCCGGATAGCGGGCTGGGGGTCAAGGGGGCTAGCAGCCCCCTTGCGGGGTTCGGGGCAGCGCCCCGGCCCGAAATTTTTTTTGGAGGGGAAGAATGTTGCGGAGTATGTGTATGTGTATATTTGTATACAAATGTATATATATACATATATATATAAATAAAGGGGAAAAGGCATCCAAAGGGTGCGTGGGGCAGCACCTTGGACGCTGTGCGCTTAGGTACTGTGCGCTCAGGCGCAAGCGCGCCACGTGTCGGCACGTGGGCGCTTTGCGCAAGAGCGCTGCGCGCAGGTGCGCATGCGCGCCACGTGTCGGCACGTGGGCGCTTTGCGCAATGCGTGTTGCGCGCAGGTGCGCAAGCGCGCGCGCGCCACGTGTCGGCACGCGGGCGCTTTGCGCAATGCGCGTAGGAGCGCAAGCGCGCGCGCGCCACGTGTCGGCACGCGGGCGCTTTGCGCACTTGCGCAAGCGCGCGCGCCACGTGTCGGCACGCGGGCGCTTTGCGCACTTGCGCTGCGCGCTGGAGAGGACAAGAGGTTTTTAGCCTGAAAAAAAAAGAGAGATTTCTCAATAGAGAAATCAGAGAGGAGTCGGGCTCCTGAATGTGTTTTGGGTTTAATGGAAGTGGTTCTTCTTCTTCCTCCTGTTGCTTGCTGGATCTTGAAGATCAAGAGATGTGAAATCTCAAAATCTCTCCTTTTTAAGATCTGATGACAGATCCAAGTTCCCCTTTGTGGGTTTTGTGGTGAGAAACTAATTTGTTTTATAAAAAGAAGAGTAAAACTCTTGATTTAATTCAAGAGAAAGAAGAAGGTTTTGGAACCTTGAAGAAGAAGAATAGATCTCAGCTCTGGAAACTTTTTTTTTTTTAGAGAGAGAAAAAGTTCTTAGATATTTTCTTATCTTTGCCTTTATAGGCCATACATTTTACACATAGCCCCTTGGGCTTCACAAAATGGCATTTTGCCTATCCCATGGCTCATGTGCCATTTCTTTTTGCACATAAGCCATGGACTTTACAAAAATTTGGCTTTATGCCCATTTTCTTACATTTATCCATAAAATAAAATAAAAGAAAATGCAACAAAATTATTTATTACAAAATTTTTATCTTGGCATGGGGGGAGGCCGGCCGCTTCATGTTCGGGCTCGACCCAGGCATGGGCCCACTGGATCTGGGCTTGGGCCCACTTGGCTTGGGGTTGACTTTGATTTTGACTTGGTCAACCGGGGTGTAAATTTTTACCCCAACAAATTGCCCCCCATCAATAAATGCGCACCGCATATGTGGGTCGTGTGCATGAGATCGATGGATCTTCTTTCATGTGGAGGCGACTTGATTTGGTTCCCGCTTTTTGGGAGGCTGGCACTGCCCTTTTTACGACATGGACGGTCGTTGCTTGACATGTCTCCGAGACGGAGTGTCCGTGATAGACGTTTTCCCCGGCCCGGAGTTATCTGGTTCCCGCTTTGTAGGAATCCTGCGCTGCCCTTTTTGCGACGTGGACGGTCGGTGCTGCCCTTTTTGCGACTTGGACGGTCGGTGCTGCCATTTTAGCGACTTGGACGGTCGGTACTGCCCTTTTTCCGACTTGGACGGTCGATGCTGCCATTTTAGCGACGTGGACGGTCGATGCTGCCCTTTTAGCGACGTAGACGGTCGATTCTGCCCTTTTTGCGACATGGACGGTCGATGCTGCCCTTTTTGCGACGTAGACGGTCGGTGCTGCCCTTTTAGCGACGTGGACGGTCGGTGCTGCCCTTTTTGCGAGTTGGACGGTCGGTGCTGCCCTTTTAGCGACTTGGATGGTCGGTGCTGCCCTTTTAGCGACGTGGACGGTCGGTGCTGCCCTTTTAGCGACGTGGACGGTCGGTGCTGCCCTTTTAGCGACTTGGACGGTCGGTTCTGCCCTTTTTGCGACATGGACGGTCGGTGCTGCCATTTTTGCGACGTGGGCGGTCGATGCTGCCCTTTTTGCGACTTGGACGGTCGGTTCTGCCCTTTTTGCGACATGGACGGTCGGTGCTGCCATTTTTGCGACGTGGGCGGTCGATACTGCCCTTTTTGCGACTTGGACGGTCGGTGCTTGATTTGACTTGCTCTGCTTCTTGCAGTGTCAGGGGTAGACTTGACTTGCTCCGCTTCTTACGGTGTCGAGATTGGATTCTGACTCGCTCCGCTTTCTGCGGTGTCGGAGTGGAAGTTGACTTGTTGATTTGGGTTGACATCAGCATCGCTATACTGGAATATGGTACCAGGAGCGAATCATCATCTGTCATTGAGAGGATTTTGGGATTTTGGTTTTTGTTTGGCATCTGCATTGCTGCACTGGAATAATGCCAGGAGCAACTCATCATTTGCCCCGGGAGCATTTGGGAATATTTTTTTTTTTTTTTGGACTTTGTATGTGGTCTCACCGGTAGGACTTGGGAGAGGTTGGGATTGTTTTACGCCCGTGGATTGTATACGGTTTTGCAGGATGTATGATCCAGACCGTAGGGCCGGAAAAATTTCAGGGCTTTGTTGGCGTCTGCATCGCTGGACTGGAATGTGGTACCAGGAGCGACTCATCATTCGCCGTTGGGGTATAGGATTTGGAATTTGGTTGGCGTCTGCATCGCTACACTGGAATAATGCCAGGAGCGACTCATCATTCGCCACTTTGGGGTTGGGGACTTAGAATTTGGATCTTGTTTGGCATCAGCATTGCTGCACCGGAATAATGCCAGGAGCAACTCATCATTTGCCTTGGGAGGACTTGGGATTTGGGTTTTTGGTCGGCATCAGCACCGCTAACACTGAAGCGAAATGCCAGGAGCGACTCATCATTTGCCGTTGCCCGTTGGGGAACGATGGCTTAGGAGATAGGTTTGGGTCCCTATCACCTAAGGCTTTTCAATTTTATGGGCCGTGAGGGTCCCATAAAGCATTTTCTCCCTACGAGTCGTAAGGATCCCGCAGGTGTATTTTCTTCTTAGGAATCGTGAGGATTCCTAAGTGTGTTGCTCCATTGTGAGTCGTAAGGATCTCACGCAGGGGTTTTCTCCTCACAAGGTCGAGAGGACTTTGCGAGTGTATTTCATCTCTTTTCACGAGTTTGCGCCCTTTCGGGTTTTCACAGACTCGCCGGTAGTCCTGCTGTTTTTACTCACGGAGCCCTTTCGGGTTTTCATCCGTGCCCGTTTTGCTTGTGGACATACCGTTTATTTCTTCTTTTTTTTTTCTTTTTCTTTCTTTTTCTTTTTTTTTGCCGCTGGTGGGACTTTAAAAGTAGTCTCACCGGCAGGATTTGGGAGAAATAGGGGTCATTTACGCCCGTGGATTGTATACGGTTTTGCAGGATGTCTGATCCAGACCGTAGGGCTGATGTGCTCAATTCGCCTGCGACTTGGAGCCTTCACGTGTAGTATTTTTTGAGATATCGGCCATTGATGGGTGGCATGGGCCTTTCTCCCTCGGCACTTATTAATTGGTAGGATCCTCCGTCGAACACTTTCTCGATGACGTATGGTCCTTCCCAGTTTGGCTCGAATTTTCCCTTGGCATGTCGATTGGGGATAATCGGTCTTTTGAGGACCAACACCAATTCACCTTTCTTGAAAGCGCGGAGACAAGTTATCTTGTCATAGGCCCGTGACATTTGGGCTCGGTATAGCTCTAGATTTTGCTGCACCGCGAGCCTCTTTTCTTCGAGGGCATCGAGTTCTTCAAGTCGAAGGAGCACGTTTTCCTCTTCTGTCAACTCATGCTGAACGGCCATTCTTAAGCTCGGAACTTCGACTTCGAGGGGGAGAACCGCCTCCACTCCGAAGAGCAATGAGTATGGAGTGGACTGAGTTGGAGTACGGTGCGTGATACGATATGCCCACAACGCCTCGTGAAGCTTGAGATTCCAGTCTCTCTTGTTGGCTGAAGCATTTTTCCTCAGGAGCTTGCATAGAGTCTTATTGAAGGCTTCGGCTAGCCCATTGGCTCTTGGATTATAGATGGAGGAATATCTCCAGTCTATCTTGTGCTGAGTAGCGAACCTTGAGACATTGAAGCTCTTGAAAGAAGGCCCGTTGTCAGAAATGATTCTTCTTGGTGTACCGAAGCGGTATAGAATATTATGCTGGAAGAATGTCAGAATATCCTTTGTCTTAACTTCTTTTAGCGGGACAGCTTCAGCCCATCTGGAGAAGTAGTCTGTCGCGGCCAGTATAAACCGGTGGCCTTTAGATGACGGAGGATCAATTGGGCCAACAATGTCGGTGCCCCAAACTTCGAAGGGCCACGATGCCACCGTAGGATGCAATGGATTGGGATGCTTGTGAATAAAATCACCGTGAATTTGGCAGATATAACATTTCTTTGCATGCTCCCCGCAATCTCGTATCATGGTGGGCCAGTAATACCCAAGCCGTTTGATTTGAAGTCGCATCTTGGGGCCAGATTGGTGAGCACCGCAAACGCCCGAGTGAACATCTTTCATGACCTTTTGGGCTTCGGCCAATGACAGACACCTAAGCCATAGTTGGTCATATGACCTGCGGTATAGCGTATCATTTGCAAACACGTATCGGAGAGCTCTTTTCTTCAGCTGAATCCTCGCAGATTTTTCTTCGGGCAGCTTGTCGTATCGGAGGTACTCTATGAAGGGTTCTCTCCAATCGGGCTCGTCTTGGATGATCGAAGCTTCTTCAGCGGGACTGCTCGTCTGTTCCGCGCTTTCCTCTTCTCATAGAGAGACTGGGGGTAGAATTTGCCGGCTCCTGACTGTGATCAGAATTTCATCCATGTCAGGATCAGCCAGCTCCTTGGCTAGGCGAGCGAGTATGTCGGCTTTTCCGTTCAACGCTCTAGGGACTCTCGTTAGTTCAATTTGAGTGAACCGTTTCATGAGTTCTACCACTCGGCCTCTGTACCGAGCTAACTCGGGTTTGTATATCTTATAATCGCCGCTTACTTGGTTGACGACAAGCTGGGAGTCACCGTAAACTCGTAGCCGAAGGATTTCCATTTCTATGGCGAGTTCCAAACCAGCTATCAGAGCTTCATACTCAGCTTCATTGTTCGTTCGAGGCTCGGTGAGAGCAAAAGAATGTCGTAGGGTTCCCATTGATGGCGTGATGAACACCAATCCTATCCCCGCTTTTACCTCCGGGACGCTTGATCTGCCGGAGCTCCTTATTGATGAGGCC
This sequence comes from Agapanthus africanus, assembly GCA_030015575.1. Classification (NCBI taxonomy): domain Eukaryota; kingdom Viridiplantae; phylum Streptophyta; class Magnoliopsida; order Asparagales; family Amaryllidaceae; genus Agapanthus; species Agapanthus africanus. The sequence goes on along the minus strand of JASDDO010000006.1, from coordinate 342,540,326 downwards.
CCATCGAAGTAGAGCTCCCAACATGGCTCATCTTCCTCGAGGTGCAGCACTTGTTCGTCGGGTAACTCACAATTTAGCGGCGATCCTTCTGGTATGGGATGAGCAGCGAAAAAGTCTGCAAGAGCTTGCCCTTTTACTTCTTTCTGGGGAGTATAAACTATGTCAAACTCGAGTAGCATAACAGCCCATCTTGCCATTCTGCCGGCTAGGCTCGCTCTGGTAATCAAGTGTTTGAGCGGGTCGACCTTGGAGATCAGCATAACCCGATGAGCAAGCAGATAGTGCCTCAGCTTCTTCACTGCAAATATCAGAGCCAGGCATTGCTTTTCGATTGGGGAATAGTTGTGTTCCGCCCTGACTAGAGTTCGACTAAGGTAGTAGAGGGCATTTTCTTTTCCCTCCTCGCTATTCTGGGTAAGGAGCGCACCGAGTGACTCATCCAGCGCGGCAGTGTAGAGAATCAGCGGTTTATTTGGAATGGGAGCGGCCAGCACTGGAGGGTGCAACAAGTATTGTTTGATGCTTTCGAATGCTGCTTGACATTCAGCATCCCAGATAAAAGGAGCTCCTTTCTTCATGAGCTTCGAGAAGGGCCTACATCTCCCCGATAAATTTGAGATAAACCTCCGTATATAAGCAAGCTTGCCTTGAAAAGATCTTAGCTGAGTCAGACTCTTCGGAGGGGGCATCTCCATGATGGCCTTTATCTTTGATGGGTCAACTTCGATCCCTCGATGCCGGACTATAAAACCCAGGAATTTTCCCGATGACACGCCAAAAGCGCACTTCAGAGGATTCATCTTCAGATCGTATTCCCTCAGTCTGGTGAGAACGGTCCTGAGATCTTGGATATGATCGGCCTTGGCTTTAGTCTTGACGACCAGATCATCAGCATAGCATTCGACGACTTTATGGATTAGGTCATCAAAGATATTAGTCATCGCCCTTTGATATGTAGCACCTGCGTTCTTCAGTCCGAATGGCATTACCTTGTAGCAATATATTCCGATCGGGGTTCGAAATGCTGTGTGCTTCTCATCCTCAGGCGACATCTTGATCTGATTATATCCAGATGAGCCATCCATAAAGGTGAACAGTTCGTAATTTGAGGTGTCATCGACCATCATTTCCATGACCGGTAGCGGGAAGTCGTCTTTAGGACATGCTTTGTTGATATCCCTGAAATCGACACAAACTCGGATCTGCCCGTTTTTCTTCTTCACTGGGACTATGCATGCGACCCAGTCCGCGTATTTCTCTTCCCTGATGAAGCCGGCATCGATGAGCTTCTTAGTTTCCTCGATGAACTTTTCTTCTAGTTCCCTTCTCATTCTTCGAGGAGCTTGTTTGACTGGCTTAGCATCAGGAGATATAGCCAACTTATGTACGGCCACTTCAGGGGAAAGGCCAGGCATTTCTTTGTATGTCCACGCGAAGCAGTCGACGAACTCATGCAGCAGGGCAATTATCTGCGCTTTCATTTCCTCTGACAAGAGCGAGCTGATGTAGGTCGGTCTTGGATTATCGGGCGTTCCTAAGTCAATCTCGGTTAGCTCGTCAAAGGTTGCTTGTCCACCATCTTCGAGCTCTTGAGGAGCTTCTTCTGGCTCGGCTATCTCATCATCACTATTTGATCTTTCGCTGGCCTCACCAACATGGATCATGTAGCACGCTTTGGAATCAGGTTGAATGTAGCCTATGCCCCGTCTATCTGGAATTCGTCCATCGATGAGTGCTCGGACCTGGGGCGGATACCATAGCCCTTCGTAAAACTTTGCTTCGGACTCCGTTTGATATAGCCGGCATCCACACTTCTTAAAGTATTCCCGCATCTCGGGCGCATAGTATCTGGGATTGAGGACGGCTCTTATGCCTCTCTCATATGGAAGGCACGCGACAGACAAATCGTCCGGGTGCACAACGGGGTTTGACCCATAAAACAGGATGCCTTTCTGTCCACTTTTCCTCCCCGGAACATAGAAAGTTTTCAGCTGGTCCACGGTGGAGACTGATAACGCATCGAGCTCTTTGCACATCTGCTCTGGTACCCTTGTGACGGCTAAGGACCCTTCTGTAACTTCGAAGGTCTCTCGTAGTTTCGCTTGTTGCATAGGGGTCCAATCTGCATCGCTATTGCACGGCAGGTCCTCTTCCTCCGACTCTTCAGTGTCGCTGCCAAGATGAGGGCGGACTTTGCTGCTAGATGGGCCTTCAGTAACAGATTCATCCGTACCGCTGCCGAAACGAGGCGAGTTTTACAGAAGGATGGGCTTCCAGCGTCAGACTCATCAGTGTCGCTACCGAAATGCGGGCGCACTTGGGCGTTTTTGCTTTTGAAAGTGACAGCTGGCGTAGATTTGCTTTTGAGCCTTGGGGCTGGTCTATCCTCAGTCAGTTGTGGCTTAGCATTTTGGTGGTTCATAAAGTACCGAGAATCTTCATAGCGGACTTCATGCACACCGAACGGTTGGATGTCTCCGTCAATGCGTCTTTCTTCGCCATTTTTAGTATACTTCATGCATTGATGGAGAGTTGACGGAATGATGCCGTAATCATGGAGCCACGGCCGCCCCAAGAGAATCTTATAAGACGTGTCGGCGTCGATCACGTATATCTTAGCTTCAGTTTGCAGATCCCCGAGTTTGATTGGCAAAGCTATAGACCCCAGAACTTGCTGGCAATTTTGGTTGAAGCCTTGAATGACAATCCTTTCCCTTGACAGGTGTCGGACGTCCATTGACAAACTCTTCAGAGTTCGCAAGTTCATGATGTTCACTGAGGACCCCGGATCAATCAATATGCGATTAATTCGATCTTCGTCGCTGTACCCGGTCACGTAAAGTGGCCGATTATGCTCAGCCGTTCCCAGTAGCAAGTCTTCATCCTTAAATGTGACTGCGACGGCATGCAAAGCATGCTGGGCTTCTTTCATATTAATTTCCGCAAAGTGAGCCTGATACCGCTCGGGGTTTTGTAGAGCGTGAATGAGAACATCTCTAAGCTACTTAGATAGGACCAAGGCGTCGTAGATGCTCAGGAGAGACGGAAGCTTCCGGAGATGTGCCAAGACATTATAGTCCACCGAGGAAGGACTTATGTTTTCATCAGCCGGTTCTCTGCCATCTTCTTCATTAGCGACTTGTTTTTCCTTCCCTTTTGGGGCGTTGCCCTGATTTTGCGGTAGAGCCCTGCCGCTTCTAAGCTGGATTTGATTGGCCTTTGTGGTGAGCTCCTCATCCTCTTCGGGAAAACAGAGCTCATCCTCGGAGTCGCTGCCAAGATGGATGGCATAGCAGGTCACTACTGGGATCTCTTCATTGGAGTCTTCTTCTAACTCCTCCAGAATTTCAGCCGCTTGTACAGGGAAGAACTCCTTCAATTGAATCAATGTTCTTTCCTTTTGTTCATATTCTTCGAGGGAATCGATATATTTTTGAATGGTCGATCTCCCTGCAGACTCTTTTTCGCACCGAGCTGCACTTTTCTTCTTCTTGAGCTTCTTGGATTTTGAGCCTGATGGAGCCGCATTGGCAGCTGGAATATTAGGCTTCTTCTGTCCTTCCCATTCCATCCTGGGCTCTTTCTGAAGTAGCTTTAGCATCTTCTTCGTCTTATTAGATATGTGCGTACTCCACGGAGGCCGCGGTGAGTCAGTTTCTTTTTTTAGGGCAGCAGGTTCGGCCGTCTGCTCCCAGAAGGCTTCAACTTCTGTCTGTATAAAGTTGGCGGTTGCAACTTGATTGTTCACCAACACGCTTTTGGACAGCTCGATCTCTCCAGCCTTGTACTGCTTCTCGACCCAGTCTTTGAAGATATAGCAATCCTCGATCGCATGGCTCACTACTCGGTGGTACGGGCAATATAGAGGATTGTCGGTCATTTTTGCTTCTTGGGGTCTTTTCGACTCCGGCAATTGTAGGCCATTGTTCAAGGCATCTTTAAATATCTTGCGGACCTTGTCCCTTCTGAAAGAGTAAACCTTGTTCTTTTTCTCCTCTAGGGGAAGGCCCATCTCCTCCCAGCAATGGCTTTCGAGACCGATTGGTTTTGGATTCGCCCGCCCTTCGCTTTTCTTCATTGTCGGACGCATTGAAGACATTGGTACTGCTGGAACTCCCGCTTCTACGGTTGTCGTCCCGCTTGCTTTTCCATGTTTTGTCTCTCTGAGAGTCTGGCGGGGATTCTTGCTTCGAGCGTTCCAGCATTTGAACTTTCTTGGTTAGCTCCTGAAATGTCTTGAGGCCCGCTGTACACAAGAATGGGACCATCCAATTGCTGAGGTTCCCAATGAGAAGGCTAACGGACTGGTCCTGTTCCAGCGGCGGTTCGCACTTGACCGTGAGATTACGCCATCGGGCGATAAAGTCAGTGTTGCTTTCATTCTTCCCCGGCTTGGTCCTCACAAGGTCGGCTATGGAGATTTTATCACTGACGCTCATGAACCTTTGCCGGAACAGAGATTCCATTTGGGCAAAGGTTATGACGGACCCGTCTGGTATGCTCGCGTACCAGTCGAAAGCGACACCGGTCAGGCTATTGACAAACTGACGAAGAAGGAGCGCGTCATTGCCCCCTGTATTTCCGCCCGATGCTTTGAAGTGGGCGACGTGCTGATTTGCATTCCCTGTTCCATCAAATCTTCCGAACTTAGGAATGACGTAGCCGCTTGGGAACTCAATCAGATCGTACTGCGTGGGATATGGCCACCCACTACTGCCGATTTCTTTCTGAGCTTCAGCTTCGGCCACCAATGTTTTAACCTTGCTGGTGACCAAATCCATTATCCGATCCTGTGTTAGCGGGATAGTGCTATCTGGGGCCAAGGCATCCCCAGAAGCGGAGTGTGGACGGCTCTCATGTGGCTCGACCAGTCTTGGACCCGAAGGAACAGGCATTGGCTGCCTCGGATTGTCATCATCCGGCTGATTAGTAGCGGCTTGTGCTTGATGGGGAGGCGCTCGAGCAATTTGAGCCGTAAGCTGCATCACCACGTTCGTTAAGTCGTCAATCTTCGAGTAGAGCTTGGCCATCTCTTTATCTTTGCTCCTGAGCTGTTTTCGAAGCTCTTGGAGCAGCTCTTGCTCCGCAGTCCTGGGGCGGAAAGTCGGCTCCTCCTCGCTGTCCGAGCTTGACTCTGCATGGACCGAGGGGTCTTTCTGCCTATCATCCTCATCGAGAGGGTTTTCTTCATCCAGCGGGGGTGGCTGTTCTTGAGCGGCGGCGACCACATTCAGGCTAGATTGGGCTTGTGATGTGGTAGCCCCATCCTTGCTTTTGCTGCGAAGGTTGTCGCTGGGGCGTCCGCCCGCCATATAGACCGTATGGATGATGTATTCAGCCGTCTTTCTATCATTGGAAGCTGATTTCACGGATCGCTCTCTTGACCCCCTTGCTCTGGTAGCTGGTAATCGATTGAAGGCGGCTGGCCTAACCAGGTTCTTAAATGGTGCTGGAGCTTCTTTTCTGGATTTGCTCTGCTGCTTTCGTGCGGCACAGAGCGCCTGATAGACCCTTGAAGAGATAGTGTCATACTTTTTATGTTGGGGCCGGGACACATCTCTTTGTAGCACTGTTCGGACCGCTGCCTTCTTGATTTTGGAGGTCATGGCATTTTTCTGAACCCACTTCAGAGGCTCAAAGAAATTGCTGATTCTTACATCCGACTCAGCTGTCGTCGCGGGGCAACCCTGCACTTGGAACTTCACATGATTCCATTTGGCCGAAGCCTCGGCCCTCTTGTTGGCTCGATACCTGAGCCGCTTCTGCCTTAACTTTTCTGTTCTAAGCACCTGGCAGACTTCGGCTCTTTGGGAAGATGCCGCAGACCGGGCGATGGAGGGCCTTGGAGATACGCTCGATTGTGCATTTGTTGGAGTCTTCGCCTGAGCTCGTCCGCAACATTTGATTTTGCCCTTTGTACCGAAGTTCTTGCACCCCGCTGGAGCACCAGAGAATCGTTCAGATACCATCTTAAGTTTCGGTTGTGGTGCCTTGGCGATCACGACATTCGGCCTCTTACCCCTTGAGACCGGCTTGGCCACCTGTTCCGCTGGGATCTCCGCCAGATGAGCGCTTCCGCCAGGGTAGATGATGACGGAGCCAAACTGGCGGGGCGGTTCCTCCCACTGTCGACTGAGGCTTGCGGGGAGAACCACACGAGCGTTGATCTTGACCACGTACGGAATCGGGGTCACGTTGGAAGCTGAATTCGTCTGGGAAGACATTGTCGTCGAAGGTTGATTGCTTGAAAATCTGCATGAAAAAGCATTATTTTTAGTATAAATACAGGTATGTATATTGATTGAGTTCGCATGAACGTTTAACCCGAAATATGGGAGGAGAGATAGGTCCCACCGGGCGTGCCAGAACCTGTAGGGTGTTTTTCGTCACCCCATTGAGATGGGAATACGCGCACGCTTGTCAGGCGTACTACAGATTCCCCCTGCCTAGGGTAGGCGGGGGTTTAATGATTGTGGGGATCCGAATCTCCGGCAGCCGCGGACTAAGCTGCCGTTAATTACCCCTCGCCTTTGGGGCGAGGGAACCTCCGATTAACGGGTTAAACAGGGCATGCGAACTCAATGTGCAGTGTACGTGTGTTCTGTTTTGAAAGGGGGGTTTTGGATATATCGGGAGCCATGCAGAGTTTTTACGGGGGTCCCGCTACCCGGATAGCCGGCTGGGGTTCAAGGGGGCTAGCAGCCCCCTTGCGGGGTTCGGGGCAGCGCCCCGGCCCGAAATTTTTTTTTGGAGGGGAAGAATGTTGCGGAGTATGTGTATGTGTACATTTGTATACAAATGTATATATATACATATATATATAAATAAAGGGGAAAAGGCATCCAAAGGGTGCGTGGGGCAGCACCTTGGACGCTGTGCTCTTAGGTACTGTGCGCTCAGGCGCAAGCGCGCCACGTGTCGGCACATGGGCGCTTTGCGCAAGAGCGCTGCGCGCAGGTGCGCAAGTGTCGGCACGTGGGCGCTTTGCGCAAGAGCGCTGCGCGCAGGTGCGCAAGCGCGCGTGCGCCACGTGTCGGCACGTGGGCGCTTTGCGCAATGCGTGTTGCGCGCAGGTGCGCAAGCGCGCGCGCGCCACGTGTCGGCACGTGGGCGCTTTGCGCAATGCGCGTAGGAGCGCAAGCGCGCGCGCGTCACGTGTCGGCACGCGGGCGCTTTGCGCAAGCACGCAGGTGCGCAAGCGCGCGCGCCACGTGTCGGCACGGGGCGCTTTGCGCACTTGCGCTGCGCGCTGGAGAGGACAAGAGGCTTTTAGCCTGAAAAAAAAAGAGAGAGATTTCTCAATAGAGAAATCAGAGAGGAGTCGGGCTCCTGAATGTGTTTTAGGTTTAATGGAAGTGGTTCTTCTTCTTCCTCCTGTTGCTTGCTTGATCTTGAAGATCAAGAGATGTGAAATCTCAAATTCTCCTTTTTAAGATCTGATGACAGATCCAAGTTCCCCTTTGTGGGTTTTGTGGTGAGAAACTAATTTGTTTTATAAAAAGAAGAGTAAAACTCTTGATTTAATTCAAGAGAAAGAAGAAGGTTTTGGAACCTTGAAGAAGAAGAATAGATCTCAGCTCTGGAAACTTTTTTTTTTTTAGAGAGAGAAAAAGTTCTTAGATATTTTCTTATCTTTGCCTTTATAGGCCATACATTTTACACATAGCCCCTTGGGCTTCACAAAATGGCATTTTGCCTATCCCATGGCTCATGTGCCATTTCTTTTTGCACATAAGCCATGGGCTTTACAAAAATTTGGCTTTATGCCCATTTTCTTACATTTATCCATAAAATAAAATAAAAGAAAATGCAACAAAATTATTTATTACAAAAATTTTATCTTGGCATGGGGGGAGGCCGGCCGCTTCATCTTCGGGCTCGACCCAGGCATGGGCCCACTGGATCTGGGCTTGGGCCCACTTGGCTTGGGGTTGACTTTGATTTTGACTTGGTCAACCGGGGTGTAAATTTTTACCCCAACAGTATGGAATTTCATGGTATTTTCATGTAAAGTGATTCTTTTGATATAGAAAAGTTGGAATATTTATATTATATCAAAAATAGATATTTTGATGATACGTATATATATATATTTATTTATATAAAATAATTTAATTCATTATTTTTTTCTAGAAATCTCATTTTCTTAAGATATTTGTATTTTTAAATATTTCGAGATCGAATGCTCCTTGCGGAGGTCTGAATTTCGCACTACTAAGCCCAGGGATGTGTGATAATCCGTACCATCCCATTCGGGTACCCTAAAAATGGGTTGTAGCGGCGCTTTGCAAAGATTTATAAAAATACGTAATCTTGTGAAAATGGTTTTTATAAGTTTAAGATAGTTTTGTGTAAAACGGTATTTACCGAATCTATATTTCCCAAAAGGTATTGTGCTATGTTGTATATGAGTGTTGTGAGGAGGTAGGTCATTACCTCGTGATTTTCCTAAAGGTATAGCAAGATTAATGATGTTTTAAAGTCGAAACTAAAATATATGGTATTTTACTGAAAAAGTATGATAAAAATTGAAATATACATTCTTTTGAAATGGAATTTGTTCCATATGTTTTGTTAATGATTAGTAGTCAAGATGTAAGAGTTTTGTATGGTTGTGTTAAGGAAAATTGAACTTTACAAAGAAAACCGAATCGAATGTCCGATTTAACTCCGCTTCCGTCGGGTTTTAGTTTTACTAAAGTTTTAGTATGGAATTGAGAAGGGAGAGGAGGGAATTACTAGTTTAGAGTCAAGAGAAGAGGGAGATGAAGCGGTAGGAGGCGTAGGTGCGTCGTTTCGTTGCCAGGAGCTCCTGGGGTCGTCGTTAGAAGATCGCCGAAGTTTCGCCCTTCGCTAACTCCACTTACACACAAAAATTCTACAGAGTTTTCTTGAGAGTTTGGACAGAATTTATGAGTGAGGGGTGTGTGTTTAGGGGTAGTATTTATAGGGTAAAACTAGGGTTAGGATAGGTGAAAGGGTGTGAAGAAAAAATGTATTAAATTGTATTAAAAATTGGATTTATTGAGATTTTAAAGGGCTATGTTAATGTGCAGGATTTTTAAAGTGTACAGGGGAGTTAAGAATACAAAAAGGCATAACTTTCATGTTGGGCCAAAACCGATTCACCCGATCTCGGCCGGCGGCGGCGGCCGATTCGGCCGATCCGCCGGCCGAGTCAGGCCGAGTCGGGCTGGGGTCAGTCGTCGTGGGTCACTCATCGGTTGGTGATTCTGCTGGGTCAGTTTGTTTTACATGTGACTTTTGGTTTTATCGGTTTAGCACATGTAGACTCTTGGAATTCTAAAAATTAAAAAAGAAATCAATATTAAAAATAATGCGGGTAATGTGATTTGAATTCTGATGCTTTGGTTCAGCAGTGCAAGCTCTTACCAATGAGCTACAAGCTCCTTCTTGTTATTAAAAAGCAAAACAAATTTATAACTTGTGCTCAGGAAAAAATACCCCTTTCTGTATTTTTGAAAAAATTGTATAAAAAGTTTAGGGTTGTTATACAGTCAGTCACCTAAGATAGTATACAGGTGTTCATTGGGTTATGATTACACTGAACGGACTCACCGAGAATATGCTAGTTGGTATTATACCTATTGTCAGATGGCAGTTCCCAGGTGACATGGGTACAGGTTAGTATGTTGACCTGAGATCGTCATTTGTCTCGTGTGAGTTCCCACTGTGCTTTGATTACTACCCTACTACGGCTCAAAGGAGTCATGCAAACAAGTTTTAGTTGGGTACAGTCCTGAGCCATATGGAGGCAGTGAGCGGATCGTCAGGGATTCGTCTCTCCCGGTATTGTGGGTTGATGTCGCGCGGTGCATGGGTGGCCATCACCAAAAATCCTTGGACAAGATAGACGAGAATTACTGATTTGGATCAGTAGTTTCTTAGTTGGTGATGGACTTCATACCAACACGAAATATCGCGTTATTAGGGGTTTGACTTTATCCACCCTCTAGACTCGATATGCGATATTCTTATATGAACAGACCGGACTGTATGGAGATTGTCACGGACAAGCTATGTAGGGTTCGGATGAGTTTGCTCGTCGGCCTTCCTTTCGCTCAATACCTGGGTAGCCGTTACGTACAGCTAGTACCGCTGACGTGCTTGTGGTCAAACCCACTGTCAGCGTATTTACGAGTCTTTAGAGTCCCACACAGAGGGTTTTCCTGGTTCTGGAGAAATGATATAGTGGGCATATTGGATACGTGCAGGGTTCCGATTGAATGAGTGTACTAGTTACCCAGACTTTCGATCGGACAATTGATAATACTAGCCGGCTCAGGTTTGAGCTGGATTATTAAATCAGGTATCGATTTAATAATTTACGTATATGTATTTCGATATGTATATACTAGTATTATGTTCTTTGTGTTATTCTATCTCTTCGGGTATTCGTATTTCGGTACGAATATATGTATGTATATACAGTAGAGTGTAATCCGTATTTGTACAGATAGCATTCTAGAAGGTGGACACCTCATTTAGTTTTTATCCATTTATCATAAATGGATAATGAGATGGAAAATAGAAAGATGGGAGTATGGTGAGAGCCATGCTTGCATAGTGTTGCATAAATGAGTTGTTAATTCATTTGTGCAAACTATTCAAGCATGGGCTTGTTTTTAAATGAAAAGAAATGTTTTACAAAACCATGCTATGGGATTTTCTCTCTTTATGGATGGCTCAATATTTTTAAGATGGTTGATTTTCTCACTTGAGTTGAGCTCTCTCACCATCATGCTTCACTCCCTCTCTAGTTTTCATGGGTTCCTCCACCTTCATTCTAAAACCTCCTCTCTATAATCTCACGAGTTAAGAATCAAGAAAAGAGGTGAGATAGATAAACACTTGGATTCACTCACTGCATTCTAGACACTCTAGATTAGCAACCTAGAGTCCCTAGTTGCTTCACGTGATCATTGGTGTAGAGCTAGAGCCAAGAGCTACATCCCCCGGGTGGATCATCTTCGACGGAGGAAAACCGACGACCAAGCTCAATCGTGGACACCTCAAGGAGCTAAGGATGATGGTGGAAGACTGAAGGACACGGATCATTCGGTATAATGCTTCTATCATAGTAGTTTAGCTTTTTGTAGTATGCTAGTATAGGTTTATGGTTCGATCTAGAACGGTTTCGTTAGTGCCAAGTTTTTAAATGTCATTTTTGTTCTGCATCGGCCACGGTAGATAGCCAGAGCGCTATCGTAACCTAACAGGTATCAGAGCCACCTCATAAACCTTAACTAGTAGTTTAAACGAAGTTCAAAATAACGAAACCAAAATAACTCCGAAACAATCGCCAAAATATTCAAGTTTCTATCGATTTTTTATAGTCTTCTAAATTTTTTTAAACAATTGCAAAAGGCTTCTCATCTTGTAACTAGAACACCATTAAAAAACGAGCCCTAAAATCTAAAACTTGTCCAGCGAGAATGACCAAAAAACTGGCCTGGCCGGTCCTGTTTAGATTTTGGGACTTGAAATTTTTGTGGTCTTCTAGGCTTTTGAATATTGGTTTTTAGGTATTGTTTGTTTTTACCTAGATTACATATTCTGTTATCTTTGGTATTGCGGAAATACGGAGTATTTCGAACTCGCAATTTTTAACACTGTTTATATGTTTCAGTATATACATTACTATCAGCGACCGTGAATGTCATTAGAGCGATATAACCCGTCTAACTGCTATATGTTTTTTTAGACGAGTTTGCAAACATAACATTCATGTTGATGTTATGTGTTTGTGCTGATATTGTGGTTGGATTGTCATGGTGGATAGCCAGTAGTGCAATGATAGTTGTACAGTTCAGATTCATTTGTATATTTGTTATTGCGGGGCGAGCGTCTGACATGTGGACAGCCGTCTTTGGCAGATTCTATATTCTTTTATTTGGCCACGACCGGGTTGAGTTTGATGTCGCCATTGTATATATATTTTTCTTTTCTGTACTAGGATTGCCCCGCGGTGGAGTGCACGAATAGTCGGGTTCTAGAGGGCAACGGGCCCGCATCTCATGGCGTTGAGATAGAGGGGGCCTTACTCTAGAATTGGCGGGCTATTCGCCGCACTCGTAGGGGGGATAGGATGACCCACGGAAGGGTGCTCAAGTTACCGGATTCCGTGAAGTGCTGGGTGGCCCATTCACTTTGTTGATTAGGGTTGCCTCACTTCTGGGATTGGCGGATAACTTGCCGTGCTCGTAGGGGTCAAGGTTTTCATTGCACAGGATATCCACACGACCGGGAACTGTTAGGAATATGTATGCCCTAGATGCCATTATTGTACATTATTGTGGATGCTTGGACATATATATAGAGGACTTTCTTCCTCGACATGATAGTATACTTTATGGTTGCTCTTTATCTTAACATGTTCACTGGTATTATTATACTGTCTTTCTGATACATGTTGATAAAGCCCTTAGGATGTTTGCTTGACTATCATGACCATGATGCAGATCATACTACTAGGACTTGTGTAGTCCACAAGCACATCCTTTAATTGTTCCTAGTCGAGAGAGTATCGAGACAGGGCATCGATATTCCAGAGTAAACTAATGTGTACGTTTCTTGACCCTGTATGGGACGATGGTTGATCCCATAACCATTGGTGTTTGGCATCAAAGATTGTACACATGTGCTCATTAGAGAATGGGTACACTGAACAGGACTCACTGAGAACTCCTAGTTGGTACTATACCTATCGTCAGATAGCAGTTTTCTGGTGACACTGGTACATGTTAGTCTGTAAACCCGAGATCGTCATAGAGTCTTGTGTGGTTCCCACTGTGCTTTGATTTCTTCCTTACCACGGCTCAAAGGAGTCATGCAAACAGGTGGATTTTGGGTACAGTCCCGAGTCACATGGAAGCAATGAGCGATAGGAAGGGTTTCGTCTCTCCAGGTATAGGGAGTTGATGTTGCGCTATGCTCGATTAGCTATAATAGTAAGTCCCTGGATAGGGCTAATGAGATTTACTGGTAAGAGTTATCAGTAGTTTTTCGAACCGTTATGAGCCATACATCAGTATGACTTATCAAGTTACTGGGGTCTGACGATTCCACCCCTAGAATCGATATACGACATATCATACGAAGAGACCGGACTGTACGGTAAGTGTTACTTATAGGCTTCATGGAAGTTTGGACAAGCTTGCTTGTTGATCTTCTATTCGCTCAATACTTGGGTAGCCGTTACGTCCAGCTAGTACCGCTGACGGCTTATGGGTAATTGATGTGATTATTATCTACTGCTGGCGTATTGATGAGTCTTTAGAGTCCCACACAGAAGTTTCCTAGTTCAAGTGAAATGAAGTAGGCCACATATGTTGATTTGTGCGAGGGCCTGATTAAATACGAGCATGTGATACCGTATTCTAATCTGGCAGTTATTTAATATCAGTTAAGTTATATGTGATATAACCGGATTATTGAATCAAATGTTAATTTGATAATGTGATATACAGATAAATGATATTAGTCGGTTATATGTGATATAACCGGATTATTAAATCAAGTGTTGATTTAATAATTTGATATATATATTTATATTAGATATAATTATATGTTAACTAATATTATTGCTCACTAATTGTTTTCTTCATAGTATATATATATATATATATATATATATATATATAATGAAGCATGGCATGCTTTTTTCTATTTTTGGAAAATAGAAAAAGAGGTGGAAAATAGGGAGACTTTTGAGGAATGGATATAGCATGGCTTGGTGATTATTTTATTCAACATCCTACACTGTTGAAGCATGGTTACAATTTTATATTGATGGATATTGGTTGCTTCAATAATGTGAGGGTTTTAAACAATCCAACACTTGGTTATTTTGAGACTTCACTCACTTAAGCTCAAAGGATGAGTTCTCCTCTCTAACTCTCTTTATTTTCTTCCTCACCTCCTCCAAGCCCAATCCCTCATTTGAGTTGTAAAACCTTGAGCTTGTGAGAACCTTAGTGAGCAAACAAAACCCCTACTTCACCATCCTACACTTGATTAACAATTAAGTGTAGTGTGTTTCCTTTACTAAAGAGTTTAGTGAAGAGGTAGCTTGGATTAGCGGAGCTTCGGGTGGATCATCTTTGGCACGAAGATCGCAAAGGAAGCCCGATCCAACTTCAAGTGGAGCCTAGTGGAGTCGCGTTGACTACTACACGGAGCTTGAGAAGATAAGGATACGATCTACAAAGGTTGTAGCCTCTTTCTCTTAGTATAGTTTTCTTTAAATCAAGCTAAAACCCTAATCATCTAGTTTAGATTCTAGGTTAGTCTTAATTAGCACCCTAAAAAATTTAAAAATTGCATGCTTGATGCTAGTAAAACCTAATGGTGGTGGTAATAAACACTTTCAAGGTATCACAACCAAAGCTAGAAGATTAGACGATATTTGTAAAACCACGAAACCGAAACAACTTCAAAACAGTTAACCGAAACCCCAAGTTTCTATCGAATTTTTAAAGGCCTCTGAATTTTTTTTAAATAGTTGCAGAAGCTTACATTTGTTGTAACTAGAAGACCAGAAAAACTCGAGACCGGGTCTCCTAACTCTAGAATTGGCAGGGTTGCTTGCCACTCTCGTAGGGGTCTAGGGATATGGGTTTGGCTATTCATCACGACCGTGGAATCCGTGTTTTTCATTATTGGCTTAATTTAAAACACGGACTTCCTAATATATCTAATATTTCATATGTTGACTTCTGTTGCTTGGTTCTGTGATGTGATCATATAACTGTGTGAGACGAATGCTATATATATATATATATGATATATATAATAAACGTTGCTTATGTTTTGCACCCGCGCTGGTCTAGCCCCACTCTGCCATTAGTTAAGTAACCTAACGGTGCATGACGGGGCCCATGGCGAATGCGGATGGCATAAGCGTACGTTCTATTTTCGGTTCTTTTCTGTGATATTTAGGGAAACATAAATGATGGGACTTCATTAATGAGATTAATGAAAAGAAAAGAAACCTAAAGGTGTTGTAGAATAATTTTTAAAAAAAAAAGTAGCTCTAGTTCTTGCTTTGCATAGTGGTATTCCTTGATGAATATCCAACACCTCATTCGATGAGGAAAGAGCCGAGATCCCATTACCGGGAGTGACCTCTTTAGAAAAACTAGCAAATGCTACAACCCACTCGGTTTTGTTTTTATAGCTTCTCCAGTTCTTACTTTGTATAGTGGTATTCCTTGATGAATATCCAGTACCTCATTCGATGAGTAAAGAGCCGAGATCCCTTCACCGGGAGTGACCTCTTTAGCAAAACTAGCAAAAGCTAAAAAAAACACTCCTTTTCAAATCATTAGATTCTACAACGATATCAAGTTCATTACGTTAAAAGTTTTCTTCAAAACCAGTCGTAACCCTCCGTCATTTCAGATAAGTGCTATTTAGTATTCGTGCTACGTTTGTTGGCCTTCGTCAAGGCGTAGTGTGCGGTAGCTGATTAGTGCTTATCTGCAGCATGTGATGCGGTTGGATTAGGGTAGTCGTGCGACTTTGTTGGCCTTCGTCAAGGGTCGTGCGGGTGAGTTTAATTCAATCAAGAAATGAACGGGTTGAACTTGACTAGCGGCCTATAGTTGGTTAGCCTTCGTCAAGGTCATAGGACATTAGGGGTAAAAACAATTATCGGGAATTTCAAGTGTTGAAATTTGCAATGAGATTGCATACCTTCTATATGATAGTTGGATCCCGATACCCACTGCGAGTAAGAGTTGCTCCTTTGAGAGTTTTCCACTTTACAATTAGCTGATCAAGTAGGTGTCTAAGAAAGCTATTAACGGGGTTATGCCCCTGCAGAAATGAGGCTATTTAATTAGTTCTTTGCGAAAGCATGGGAAGACTCCCTCGGGGTACCAATACCTGCCTGGTTAAACGATTGGAGAACTTGTAGGGTGTAATTAATCCCTGCTAATCTTACCTTTTATGGTTTGAAGGAAGATTTGATAAAATCAGTGGGAGCCATACTGATTAGATAAGATAATAACAATCTAATCTTGCAAGAGCACACGCTAAAGTGTTTCTTCTCTCTCTCTCCAGATAGCAACCATGACACGCCTTAATCAAGATAATATTGATGTATTGTCCGAACCCGCTTATTATACTGAGCTGGGGAACGTTGGTTCCACTCTATCTTATGACTGCCATAAGTCTGAGTAAGGAATAGGAGAATACCCGGATTACTACGCCACCCGAACGAAGAATGAGCATGCTGATGCATCGTTTTTGGGTGTATTCGTTACCGAGAACTGTTTCTTAGTTTGCTCTACGTCCTGAGTATTAGATACCAGATCAGGATCTCACGTATGCAATTTGTTATATGGGCTAAGAAGATGTAGAGAACTGGAAAAATATGATATGTCTCTAAAAGTAGGGAACGATGCAATTGTTGCAGCAAAAGCAGTTGGTGAATATCACCCAGTATTACCAAATAGTAATACAATAATTCTAAATGACTGTTATTACATACCAAACATGATGTGCAATATTATATCAGTTTTTTGTTGCATAAAGAAGGATATAGTTTCGTATTGGAGGATAATGTTATGAATATTTTCCTAAATCAAGTGTTGATTCGATTTGGCACGTTATGTAATGGTATATACGTTCTATACCAAACTACAGTTTTAAATGTACAGAACACACACAAGAGAAAAAGTTCAGAAATGAACGAAGCCTTCTTTTGGCACTGTAGACTGGGTCATATTAATGCGATAAGGCTAGCTAAGTTGCATAAAGATGAATATTTGAATCCGTTCGAATTTATATTTTATGAAACTTGCGAGTCATGTCTCAAAGGTAAGATGACCAAAACTCCGTTTACTGGACACAGAGAAAGAGCTACTGAACTCTTGGGACTGATACATAATGATGTATACGGTCCTATGTCTTCACATGCCAGGAATGGTTCCTCGTATTTTATTACATCCACCGATGATCTCTCAAGATACGGACATGTGTTCCTGTTGGAAACATAAGTCTGAAGCTTTTGAGAAATTCAAGAAATATAAGTGCGAAGTAGAGAATCAAACGGATAAAAGTATTAAAATCCTTCAATCTGATCGAGGAGGAGAATACTTAAGCACGGAGTTCCTGAATTATTTAAAAGAGAATGAGATTCTCTCTCAGTTTGCTCCTCCGTATACACCACAGCACAATGGTGTATCGGAGCTCAGGAATCGCACCCTATTAGATATGGTGTGCTCTATGATGAGTACTGCCGAGTTAGCTATTTCTTTTTGGGGTTATGCGCTTGAGACAGCCGCACACCTATTGAATAGGTTCCCATCAAATCTGTACCTACCACTCCATATAAGATATAGAAAGGGAAGAGACCATGTCTTAATTTTATTAAGATATGGGGTTGTCTGGGTTATGTTAAAACGCAAAATCCGGACAAGCTCGAGGTAAGGTCAGTTATGTGCAAGTTTGTAGGATATCCCAAAAATTCGCGAGGATATATCTTATACCACACCGAGGAACAAAAAGTGTTTGTTTCTCGACATGCCGCCTTTTTAGAAAAGGAATTTTTTGTGAAAGAAATTAGTGGCAATAAGGTAGAACTAGAAGAAGTTCCGGCCACACAAACTATAACTGACAATTTAGTAGAACCGGAGGATTCAATAATCCCTGACGAACCTCAGCCACTTGATTGATCTTAAAATTCCGTGTCGTGTTTGGAAAATGTAAAATATATCACAACCAAAGAAATTTATACCGCAATCAATTAACGGTGTCGATGTAGCTTGTTAATGAATACGGATCGTCCACTGAGATGTGTGTTTTGATCGATCTTGTTTTAGATGAGTCGAAATGAAAAGATAAAAGAAATTTGCAAGAAAATTGATTCAAGATTTGTAATATTTGATTTCAAGAAACATCAAGAAAATAGATATAGAATCAAGAAATGCTAAAAATCAAGAAGATGTCCAAATCGAATGAATTATCAAGATTTGTAAAGAGGCTTGTCGGAATCGATCCAATTGATAGTGATGATGAATACTAATGATTACAAATTCTTATCTATTGAAGATTTGTTGCTAGATCGATGACGATCAACGAAAATTAGGTGTATATTGAAGAAACTAGGGTTTCTCCATCATCATCCCTTTTTCTTTCGTTGATTAGCATTCAAATTCTAGCCTCTAGGAAATTCAATTATCGATTGTTGATCTCTAATTTGGAGCAAAAATATTCAATAAAGCATCTTTCTCAAAACTAGATCATCGTTGATTCAATTTTCTAAAGTTTACAAAACTCATAAGACTTAAGAATCATTCAAGAATTTACTCATCATCATCTACCTATTTTCTCGATTCCTCCACAAGCGGAGTTTTTACTCAAACATCATGAAAAAGAAAGCAATCAAGAATCGATAACTCTTCATAATGCTCAAATGTAAAGAAAAGTAAGATCAAGAATTTTCACCTTTTATTAATCAACGTTTCGTTACAATTCACTCAAAGATTACAAGATTTTGAGGAGAGAACTCAATCGTCGAAACCAGCTTCGCATCGTCTTCTTGAGTCGCGGATCGTCTTGGATCTCTTGCTCGGATGAAGATCGGCGTTGCTTCAAAAGGCTCGTTGAAGGCTTGCTTGATTTGGTACTCGATGGATCTTGATTTGGATCAAATTATGTCTCTCAATTTGATTTAGAAATGATTTGGATCTCACTTCAATTCTTTTACCACTCAAATTCAACCCTAATTAATTTCCCTCCAAATTTTAACAACTAAACAACAACCTCCAAATTCTAGATCTAGATCCCTTTTTATAACCACTCATTTGAATCTTCCCTCCAAACCTAGGTTTTTAGAGAGAGACTTCTTGAAAAAGTTTGTTGGAGGGAATATTATAGAATAAGGAATATTTTAGGATAAGATTGTTAGGCCGAGCTTTCTGGATAAAGCCACGTGCTCTTTGGGAGTCTTCTAGAAGCTGAGGCCGTTACGATGAAGACACATGTGCAGATTTCATTTGATGATGTGTCCATAATGCCGCGGATCCACGGCGGATCGGCCAACTTGGCCGCGGATCCGCGGCCATGTGGTGGGCTCAGTGTATCATTTCCCTGGGTTTTTTCTGTTGTTGGCTTTCTGGTCCTTATTTGATGCCTGGAATCTCATTAACCTCTCTTGTTTACTGTCAGATTTCAATTCTTGAACTTGATGTATTTTATCAGCACTTTTGTGATTCCGACTTTTAACCTGGAGAATTTTCTGCACACAATCTCGAGACAAGTGTTTGATATACAAAGATCATGCATGCAATAATAAACACATAATTTCCCTCAAAATGCCGGTTATGATGTATAACACATGTTATTTAATATTTTATAGACAAATTGCTAATATGTGCTATATTTATACCAAACACCTTTAGATGATAACAAAGAGTAGGGAAATTGATGCGTTAAAAATGCAATAATTTCGACTGATCAAATTCCCCCAAACTTAATTTTGGTCATCTCGAGCAAACTTGTTTTATTAGAAGATAAGGAGAAAATATAAGAAAAAGAAAAACTAACTAGCACACTTTCGTAGGCAACACGATTGCACTGAACACGTGTAACATGCCTTTAAACCTCTAGGTGTCCCTAGTAGGAGGAGTGTTGTCTCCTGAAGGTTTTCAGCGAATTGCACCCACAAAATCCAATAATAAAAGGAAGACCGTGAAAATTACATATAAAGATAAGAATTGTAAAAGAAAGACTTTGAAAATTAGAGTTTCCAACTAATACTAGCTTTTCAGTTGTCATGAGCTCTATCTTAATAGTCATGAAAAAATGTTAGAAATCACATCATCCCTCAATAAAACATCGTCTTTATTCTTCATTCCTACCTTTCTTCCAAAACATCGATCATATACCCCAACGTGTGTAAAGAACATCCCTACACTCGGAGAATTCAATTCAAGTTATCATACTCTTGTCCATCTACCTCAGTATTTTTTAATTGATGAATATTTAGATGGATTTGCTCACACATTTTTCATGCGACCATTAATACTTCTTGAGGTACTAACCGACCGATTACTCAACATGCTTGCTTATTAGGTGTATTTAGTATTTTCCTCGTCTTGCAACACCTAAGGCTTATTAGTGACTCCCAAACCAGTTGGTCTAAGACACTAGGTGATGAAGCACCCTCACTATATTTTTTTATTGCTGCCTTGGTGATAACAAAACCAGTGTTCATTTTTCTTTTCACCATTTTATCTTTTATTTTCCATTTATTATTTCCTGCATACTTTGGCTTTTAGACAAGAGCATTTCAAGGTATCCTCTACTATCCCGAGTTTCAAGACGTGTGTAAGTGCATATAGTAGGGTATCAACATTCAAATGTTTGGCTTCCAGAATAGAAACTATTTTTCAGACTTATTTTTATTCTCAGATTAGTGACTTCCTTCATCTTACTAACCCTTGGGACAACGGCTCATAACTACTTATTACTAGTTTCGTTTAAGAAAACTTCTAATTTTCTTGGTTTCCTGAAATTTTTCCAATCTTTTGAATGTAATCTTTCACTATCTAATCTTTTATTATCTTATTTATGTACAAAAATATTTTTATTTTATTATATGTTTTGTGCTTATGCAAAGTATGATCCAAAGTGATGCGTGAATAAGCACAAACCTCCCCCAAACTTGTTTTCAACAGTGTCCTCATTGTTGCTATCTGCTAAAGCTCAAAAACTTGTAAGCTTGGGAGGACATTATTAATAGGGGCAAGAATAAGTGAAAGTGAAAATCCTCCCCCAAACTTATTTTTGGCTTACAATTTTGAGGACAACATTTATTTTCAAGAGCCAAAAATATACCCCCTCTCAAACATGAGTTAGACAATATGAAGCATTTTAAGAGGGGGTAATTCATTTGGTCAAAATAAGACTTTACAAAGACCAAAAATTAATACCAACCATTCAAATATTTTATCAGTGTAGCGTATAGGTCGGTGGAAGAACATGTTGTATTGAGTCAGGAAGAAATGAGGAAGAGATAAGTGGTGGCCTGGAAAGGGTTTGAGTTTTAAATTAGGGAAATGAAAGAATGAAGAAGAATGACAGGGAGAATGTGAATGATTAAGAAGAAAGAGTGGTGGCGGTTCAACTTCTATAAGTTGAGGTTGATTAATCATAAAATCCGTATTGTTTAGAAATGCAAGTTCGTCAGCAAAAAGTTCTTCAAAACTTTCATCAATGGTGTGATCGAACATTTTGCTGTCAATAAGTTTTGTGCCATAATTTATCATACTTGATTTGTCAAAAATTACGGAGGTAGAAGACTCGAAAAACTCATCTACCTCATTTTCAAAAATATCCAAATCAAGTTGACTTTCTGGTATTGTTGAACTTGAATTATCGGTTTGTGATTTATCAACACTCATTATCATTACAGGAACAGAAGAAGAACCGGAGAAGGTAGAAGGTGAAATGGGTAAACAAATTGGTGTGTCGAGGATCGCTAAACCAGATGTGGAAAGATGTAGGCTGAATTTCGGTCTTGTAGGGTTACTAGGCACTGTCACAAAGGTCTATAAGGCATCAACCATGCCCGATTTAACATTTAGAAGTGCTGAACAACCCAAAGCGAGGATCTTTGCTAGATAATTAGGGTTAAACATGCAAGTAAACATCTTTACATCTAAGAGAAAGGGATTACAACCTTTGTAGTCCGCTCCTTCGCTTCATAAGCTCCGATTAATAGTCCCTTCGCCGCGATCCATGATCTCCCGGACTCAAGAGAGGCTCCACAACCCGAATGATCCATGCTTACTTGAAGTTTTCCTTTTCGAAGATGATCTACCTTGAAGTTTTTTTAACTCAAGCTCTCTGTCACGACCCGAAAAGAGCACGTGATTGGCACCTGAACCATATGAAATCTATAGGACTCCATCTGATCCAAGTAAGCCAAAAGCCCAGAAATCTAAAACCATTTTAAGAGTAAATAAGAAAACTGGTTTAAAGAAGTGAAGAAAACATGTTTGAAGTCAAGATTTTTAAATAACTAAGCCGAATATGCATTTTAAAAAAATGTAAAGTCCTTTCTAAAAATTTCGGCAGAGTTTCTTTTGTAAAAACTGGCCCCGAACGGGGTACAACAAGAATAACAATATATATGCAATGATAAAAGGCATCCCTAAGCGGGAGCTAGCTCTTCGTCAATTGACGGTCACAACCACACAACAATATAATATACAACGCCGAATGGCGAGGATCAAAACTCAAAAAGAAAGCTCCAAAAGCATGAAAACCGTAATACTACTAAGCGCGACTCTAAGGTCGAAATAATACAACACTAATGTCTAAGTCTGAAACAATATACAAGTTTTGGTTGATGGAATTCTAGATACAATGAATAATACAAGTACGATGGTGGTTCTTGATGCAAAAGAACCCACCTACCAAAGCAAATCACCCGCAAAAGAAGCAGCGTGCCAGAAATGCCGCAATGGAACCTGTACGGCAAACCTGCAAGAACTGTGGCACAACGGGGGTGAGTTGCCAACTCGTGAATAGAAAACATCTACAAGCAGAAACCAAATGCAAGACATAATCCTAGGTCAAAACAATCAGTATATAATATAATCCTCAAGAGTAAGTCTGAAGCATGACAAGGTGGCAATGTAACATCTAAACATGTATGTAGTGCCAAGAACTCAGGTAAATATTATGCCATAAGTATAGGGTATGTCTGCATGAAGTAAATATGATGAAGTATCAAAATGAATATCAATACACATATATTAGCGTCCCATTCCACTAATATTGGTGTAAGGGTATATATAACAGCGCTCTCATACCCTGTTATATATACAAATGAAGTATGATCAATGTAAATCCAGTCTGTATGTGATCAATGTCTGTATATGTGTGGATCCCGTTCACCTGTCACCCAATGACAATAAGCATCATGCATGTAAATATCGTAGAGCATATGCATGGAAATATGAGGATATAATCAAATCATGGAAATATCGTAAAACATCATGAAACCTGTGCCTAGCATCGGCACGTAAATCCTCGTCTATCAGGCGCTGTCACCAAGACTGGCCCTGATAGGTACGTATCATACGCTATCTCGAAAACCCGAGTGCCTAGCTTTGACCCTCGAATTTCGACGTATCCATACGTACATACTCCGGTCGGTATCCCCACGATAACCGCCGAGTCCAAATACTATCACCGGTAGGTAGTGCTCCCCTGCCAGGCTCACCGTCTAACATATACGAGTCTTCTTGCCCCGGGATACCTTACCGGGTCTACCATGTACCCGCAGACGGTGCCTACCGCTCCTCGAATCGGGTTTCATATGCCACTCTCAGAACCGAGAAAACACATGGTGGACGCACTGAAATATCATTCAAGGGAAACCGGGTTTTTAAAGACAATACATATTCTCAGTTGAAATAGCCACGGTTCCCAAATCCAGAAATATCATGGAAACAACATATCTCAATGCGTATAATCAGAAAACATGATGTATGCAACATATAAAAGAATGTAAGCATATCGATATATCATGCAATACGGAATAGTGATATGCACATATTGGGGAAGCCGCTCTTTTAAAATGAATCAGTTTTAAAGAGTATCTTGCGGTTCCCAAATCTAGAAATATCATCTGTGTATATGCAAACAAGTATGTGTACAAATATAAGTGTACAATGAGTATGTATACAAGTATGCCATGCAATGGTCGTATCCTGAATGCAACAGTACTACAGTGTAGTGACGTGCCAATTATCGATGATGAAGTGTGTGAGCCGGCAAGCAAGTATACGTGGAACATACGCATCATCGATAATGGTGCTGGTGTCCTAACAGCATGATGGTAATATAGAAATAACCCATGATATGCAATGCGAATAGTACTGAAAATGCGGAATCAAATAAAACAACGCAATAGTGAAGTGTCTACATCAATATGTATATGTCATGCGATTATGCCATTTGAAATAAGACGAATCAGGGTTTTTAGTAAAATAAGGGCTACGGTGTTTTTAAGAAAAGATACACGTTTTTAAAGTATCCGTAGAATCCCTTTATTTGTCTTTAAGATATTCCTGATTCGTAGTTTTTGAAATAGGTATGACTCGGGTCTAGCCTAACCTCTACTATGCAAACTACTGATCTAAGTATCAGGTCAATCGGGAGGGGTATGGAAACCACCTAAATCTGAGTCGATATGTATATATAGTAGTCGGTGATCCCGCCTCAGTAGTATCGCGTACGATACAATATATCATATGACCTCCTCAAGTCATGAGTGCGGATCTATCATCAATGTAAAGCTCATACGATAAATCGTCGTACGGCATCCCAATAGCTGGGTACGGGTCAAAATCACATTCTTCTTATCAAATATCATGTATCATTATCATCATATCACGTAATCTGGGGTACTGATCTAAGTCTAGTACAAATCGATACCATCTATAAAGTATGAATACGGGGTAAATACACATCCAAGGCCCGCAAGAATCACATGTCATATCCCAAATACGAATCATATCAAATCACCGATCTTGCGGCACAAGGCCCAATATCATCGACTCATCACCAATGTCGTCCAATATCATCAACAAAGTGTAAGTATAAGGAATATACAAGTGTGTGCGTGTGGGTGTAAATCTATCCTAGGGTTCGCAACTAGGAACTACGCTAGTTATTTCTAACCCTAACTAACCATAACACACCTAACCCAAAACCACGACACACTATAACTATCATATATAATATACATAGTATACTAACTACGGACTGCGGGGGTGCTATACGCCATCCACCCGACTTCCCCCTGTAGATATAATCTACTCACCTTGCGTCCTTCATTTATCGACGTCGCCACGCGCCTTCTTGTTGTCCTGAAGTCTTCATGGGGTACCTACATATTAACGTATCGCAAATGTGTATCAAAACCAATTCAAAACTAAAACGGCATATGAATCCCAAAACGATACGATAAGGGGCATATAGGTTAGAACCTATGGGCACGCCATCAAAACCATCTATCAAACCTCGATATCGTCGCAAAAACGCCAAATAGTCGAGATAAAATGAAATACGCAAATTCAGAATTGAAAATACGGAATACGGAAACACGAATCCAAAACAGCAACTAAGGAAAAATGCTCCAGATTTTACCCTATGTCAAACTAGACAAATCTATACATGCCAGGGGCCTAAAATATACATGTAGGAGCTACAGAACAAACACGAGACAAAATGGTGGGACCCAGGCCGCAAATTGCGGCCAAACAGATTAAATCTGCGGCCTGGAAGAGGAGATGGGGGCTAGGGCTTTGTATGGTGGTTCTAGGGTACCTGCACATCTCACTGTCCAATCAATTTTATTTTAGGGGTCTCGGGGTGATAGCAGATTCCTAAATACAACTCCAGATTTACAGTTTTTCCCGATATCGATTTGCTAAATCCGTATTCTGGGTTTTACTCTCTAGTTTGATCCAATATAACATCACACCAGGGGTTATAACCTCTAATTACACCTCAATTCACCTTTTATTTCAGATCAAACCCTAAACCCTAACTTAAATTCTCCAAAGTCCACAAACGACACCATATCGATATGAAACTAGTATAGATGCACAAGGAAATTGAAATACTACTCTAGGGTGCAGAAATTACCTTCTTTGGCAACTCAAGAATTTTCTTGAGTTGCTCAAAGTCCTCAAGATCCCCTCTTTCTTAGTCCAATGCGATCCTCTCGAGCTTGTGAGCATATGTTTTGTGAAGAGGAAATAGGGTTTCGGGGTTGGATTCAAGATATTTTTGGAGATTGAAGAGGAGGGAAGTGAGAAGAGGAGTAAGAGCAGCAGCAGCTCTCATGAGAGGGGAGAGAGAAATGAGAGTGAAGAAATGATGGGAGCATGGCTTCAAAAGAGAAAAGTTGACCTATACCTACCCTCTCTCTCTCTCATCATCATTCCATTTCCTTTTCCCTTTTCTTTTCTTCTCACTTAAATAGTGAACCTAAAAGAACAACCATGGCAATAGAAAAGTAACACAAGTGTAACAAGTGTGGAAAATGATATGTGCACATTTTTGCACAAAAAAGCCAAAAATCCAATTAGCGATTTTAATCGCGATTAGCACTAAATTAGCATATAAT
This sequence comes from Agapanthus africanus, assembly GCA_030015575.1. Lineage (NCBI taxonomy): Eukaryota > Viridiplantae > Streptophyta > Magnoliopsida > Asparagales > Amaryllidaceae > Agapanthus > Agapanthus africanus. The sequence goes on along the minus strand of JASDDO010000006.1, from coordinate 342,514,147 downwards.
TAATCATAAAAACTTTAAAATGACATAATTCCACAAAATACCCTATTTTAGAATTTTCCATAATTTTTCTAAATTTTTTTACCATTTATTTGTATTTAATAATACTAAAATATTAAAATATTCAATAAATATTAATATTAAATTATAAAAATTCCCCAAAACAATATTTTTTTATTATTTTTTTTTTGAGATGTTACACTCTCACTTCTCTAATCAAGTATTAATGAAGTGAACACCCTAATCTAATTGGCTAGATTAGATGAGGATGATGAAGTAGGAATTATGCTCTCTTTTATTATCAAATTCTCACACTCATTCATCACAAAATAAAAAGCTAGAAGCTTTTCAAGGAGGAAGAAGAAGATGAAGTCTTTTGTGATGAACAATGAAAAGTTACTATGCTTACAAATGAACCTTGAGTTAATAATATGAATCATTAACTCATGTAGAGAGTTTACTAGGGTTAAGGGTTTGGGCTGGGTTAGAAATATCTAAGCAAAATATCTAAACAAAATATCTAAGCAAGAAACAAAAAAAAAGCTTCTAGAAGTTTCAAGAAAAGACTAACCCAAATCAAACCCTAACCATGTTTAATCTCCACTAATCATGTTGCATTTGTAAACATAACTTGTTACAATATTATATATCACATATATAATATATTTTTGTAACAAAAGAAAATAATACAATTAACATATATCGCATATATATCAATGTATTACCCGGTGAGAAAATGAATCAATAAAGCAAGCCAATATCAGATAATGTAATGTAATATATCATATATATAATTATACATTAAATTATCGAATCAACACTTGATCTGACAATCCGGCTATTTCTCAAATAACCGACTAATATAAACTGTATCAGTTCATCGAATCAACACTTGATCCGATGACCCGGCTATATCACATATACCCGGCCGATATCTAATATCGCGAGAATAGAATACGGTATCTCATATCGTATTATCCTCGGTCCTGCACATATCACATATGTGCTCCTACTCCGTTTTGCCTGAGTCAAGAAACCTCTGTGTAGGACTCTAAAGAATCGTCAATACGCCGGCAGTAGGTGATAATCATATCAAACACCCACAAGCTGCAAGCGATCAGCTAAACGTATCAGCCACCCAGGTATTGAGCGATCAGAAGATCAACAAGCAAGCCTGTACATTCTCCTGTGAATCCAATCAGTAACACTCCCGTACAGTCCGGTCTCTTCGTCTGATATGTTGCATATCTAGTCTGGGGGTGGTAAACGTCATAACCCAGTAACCGATAAGTCGTGTCGATGTGAGGCTCATAACAGGTCAAGAACCCACTGATAACACTTACCAGTAGTACTCTATATCAGCCCTGTCCAGGGACTTCCAGTTATAGCCAATTGAACACAGCACAACATCAACTCCCTATACCGGGAGAGACGAATTCCCTCCTATCGCTCATTGCCTCCATGTGATTCGGGAATGTACCCAAAAGCCACCGTTTTGCACGCCCTCTTGGACTTGGTAAGGTGGAAATCAAAGCACAGTGGGAATCACACAAGACTCTATGACGATCTCGGGTCTACAGACTAACCTGTACCAGTGTCACCGGAGAACTGCCATCTGACGTGAGGTATAATACTATCTGGGAGTTCACGGCGAGTCCGTCCAGTGTACCCAGTCTCCATTGAGCACCCGTACACCATCCTTGATGTCAAACACCGATAGATATGGGATCATCCATCGCCCATCATATGGGTCAAGATGCGTATACGCTAGTCTACTCTGGTGTATCGATGCCCTGTCTCGATACACCCTCGACTAGGAACAGTTATAGGATGTACTCGTCGACTACCGTGGCCCCACTAGTATGATCTCATCATAGTTCCAGTAGTCGAGTACAAATCCTAAGGGTTTTATCAACATGTGAGAGTAAGACAGTAAACTAATATAAGTCAACATGTTAAGATAAAGTGAAACCAAATAGTATACTATCATGACGAGCAAGAAAGTCCTCTCTCTATATATCCAAGCATCCATTATAATATACATCATATGTATAACAATGGTCTCTAGGGCATATACATAACTAACAGGTCTGCTATTCGGTTATACCATTATTATTAACTTGAAGACGCATTTGGGGTTCGGGAAGAATTAAAGGCTCAAGATGATGACCACAAGGAAGTGAAAGGATTTGATGAATTGGTGGGACAAACTCATCCAAAATTTCGGGTTCATCAATCAATATATCCCCAATGTCACATTCAAGTGAAGGTTAAAATTCTCAAACACATCATTCAATATATGGTTTTCAATCAATTTTGGTTCAAGAGTGGAGGTGTAGAGATCACAAGGATTTGGCATGTTTTCACTTGAACTGGACCCTTCACAGTCGGGTAAATCAAACAATGCATTATTACATAACTTCTCATACATTCTATAGTCCATTGGTGAATCATTTGGTGTACTCGATGAATCTGTGAAACTGGAGTTGTGGATTTCAGTTTGGAAAGGGAAGGTTTGATTAGGAAGGGTGTATAATTCTGTCTCACTACCCAAATTCTCATTTTGTCCTATGCCCGAATTATATACTGAAAATTTTTGGGCTGGTTTGAAATTATTTGCTTGCATCCATTCTGTCATTTCCTTCCTCATTTGGTTCGACATTTCCAAATATTTTTCTAATGTCTGCTCAAGACTAGACTTGGGTCGATAAGAGGCTTCAGGATAAAATTGAAATTCTTATGGATACTTAAAACTTCCAAATGACTGATCAGAAGAACTATCTAGAGAAGGTGGAAAAGTCGGATTGGATTGATAGGAATAGAATGGTTGCGAAAATTGGGTAGGAGTAAGATCAACATTTTGATAAGAAGAATATTGATATAGGTTGGTCGGTTGGCTATTGGACACCATACATGCCATAAACCGATTATGAAATTCTTCTTTAGAAAGTGGAGGTGATGGTTGATATTGGTCCGGGTTGAAACTTTGGCCTTTAGCCATAGCTATATGCTCAGCAATGGACATGCGTCTAGGGGCATCCTCACTCGGAGTATCAATTGAAACGGATAGAATTAAGATATGGTTGATATTGGTCCGGATTGAAACTTTGGCCTCTAGCCCTAGCTATATGCTCAGCAATGGACATGCGTCTAGGGGCATCCTCACTCGAAGTATCAACAGAAACAGATGTAGAATTAGGATACTGTTGATATGACATGGACTGAGGTCGCCAACTATTTCTACCCGCTTGTTCTATCCGATCTCTTAAGGACATGGGAGAGTCGGCCGGTATACCGAAGGGATTACGAAAACAAGAAATATCTGGTTGTGGACAGCAAAGCTCAGCAAGAGTTCTTCTGTTTGGGTCACCCATTATAAGAAGAGAAGAGGGGGAAAAGGGTAAAAAGGGGAGAAAATAATTGGTTTGTTTTGAAAAAGGACGGATTTATAAAAAATTCACACAAACATGCACACGCAACCCTATATCTAATGGTCACCTAGGTCAAGTCTCTAGACCGCTCCTAGACTTTCAGAAGACAAGTCGCAAGATAAATCCTCTACTGCCTCTTTATCCCTCCTGTGGTCAGGTAAGTGCCAGGTAAGTGGGAGGTTATTCGCTACGTAAGTAGCGGGCCTAATTAAGTAACCATTTGCCTTAGACACATTTGCCTTAGACACCACAAAAGAAATGCGGATAAGCAACAGATTACCTACGACCTCCTTCTGTCCTAATTGAGCGCGACGGTCCTTAGAGTCTTGTCTAGATCTTTTTTAGTTAATGAGGGTGATGCGGATGCAAATTTTGTGATTTCCGGGGCTTAGGAAGGGTAATGAAATCCCCACCTAATCTGAATTTGGTCTTTGCCCCTTAATTTCCGTATTAAAATATGCACAAAACAACCAATTTCAAGAATCGCAACAAATTTATTTTTTAGCGGCGCTGAATTTTGCAAAGAATCCTGCAAGAAATTGATTATTGGACAAGATCAGAGAGAAGAGGGGAGTACAAAGAGCAGACCTGAGAAACTTGGAACAGTGAACACCCTAAAAGGCGACGGAACCGCTGCAAAAACCTGCTAATGGCCGTGGATCCGCGGTGAGAAGGAGGAGTTAGAGTTTCGAAATTTTTGTGCAGGTACCTGTGCTTCTCTGGATTCTTCAGATGTTCTCTGAATCTTGATCTCACTGCTGAAATGATTCCAGATTCCCTCGCAAAAATTCAAACACTAATCGTTAAGCACTTGAAGCGAATCTTGGATGAAAATTTGATAGAATAATAATTTTTCAACTCAAATAACAAAAACGAACAAAATAGCACACATCCCCGGCAACGGCGCCATTTGATTGATCTTAAAATTCCGTGTCGTGTTTGGAAAATGTAAAATATATCACAACCAAAGAAATTTATACCGCAATCAATTAACGGTGTTGATGTAGTGCGTTAATGAATACGGATCATCCACTGAGATGTGTGTTTTGATTGATCTTGTTTTAGATGAGTCGAAATGAAAAGATAAAAGAAATTTGCAAGAAAATTGATTCAAGATTTGTAATATTTGATTTCAAGAAACATCAAGAAAATAGATATAGAATCAAGAAATGCTAAAAATCAAGAAGATGTCCAAATCGAATGAATTATCAAGATTTGTAAAGAGGCTTGTCGGAATCGATCCAATTGATAGTGATGATGAATACTAATGATTACAAATTCTTATCTATTGAAGATTTGTTGCTAGATCGATGACGATCAACGAAGATTAAGGATCTATTGAAGAAACTAGGGTTTCTCCATCATCATCCCTTGTCCTTTCGTTGATTAGCATTCAAATTCTAGCCTCTAGGAAATTCAATCATTGATCGTTGATCTCTAATTTGGAGCGAAAACATTCAATAAAGCATCTCGCTCAAAACTAGGTCATCGTTGATTCAATTTTCTAAAGTTTACAAAACTCATAAGATTTAAGAATCGTTCAAGAATTTACTCATTATCATCTACCTATTTTCTCGATTCCTCCACAAGCGGAGTTTTTACTCAAACATCATGAAAAAGAAAGCAATCAAGAATCGATAACTCTTCATAATGCTCAAATGTAAAGAAAAGCAAGATCAAGAATTTTCACCTTTTATTAATCAACGTTTCGTTACAATTCACTCAAAGATTACAAGATTTTGAGGAGAGAACTCAATCGTCGAAATTAGCTTCGCATCGTTTTCTTGAGTCGCGGATCGTCTTGGATCTCTTGCTCGGATGAAGATCGGCGTTGCTTCAAAAGGCTTGTTGAAGGCTTGCTTGATTTGGATCAAATTGTGTCACTCAATTTGATTTAGAAATGATTTGGATCTCACTTCAATTCTTTTACCACTCAAATTCAACCCTAATTAATTTCCCTCCAAATTTTAACAACTAAACAACAACCTCCAAATTCTAGATCTAGATCCCTTTTTATAACCACTCATTTGAATCTTCCCTCTAAAACTAGGTTGTTAGAGAGAGTCTTCAAGAAGAAATGTGTTGGAGGGAATATTCTAGAATAAGGAATATTCTAAGATAAGGTTGTTAGGCCGAGCCTTCTAGATAAAGCCACGTGCTCTTTGGGAGTCTTCTAGAAGCTGAGGCCGTTACGACGAAGACACATGTGCAGATTTCATTTGATGACGTGTCCATAATGCTGTGGATCCGCGGCGGATCGGCCAACTCGGCCGCGGATCCGCGGCCATGTGGTGGGCTCAGTGTATCATTTCTCTGGGCTTTTTCTATTGTTGGCTTTCTAGTCCTTATCTGATGCCTGGAATCTCATTAACCTCTCTTGTTTACTGCCAGATTTCAATTCTTGGACTTGATGTATTTTATCAGCACTTTTGTGATTCCGGCTTTTAACCTGGAGAATTTCCTGCACACAATCTCAAGACAAGTGTTTGGTATACAAAGATCATGCATGCAATAATAAACACATAATTTCCCTCAAAATGCAGGTTATAATGTATAACACATGTTATTTAATATTTTACAGATAAATTGCTAATATGTGCTATATTTATACCAAACACCTTTAGATGATAACAAAGAGTAGGAAAATTGATGTGTTAAAAATACAATATTTTCGACTGATCACCACTCCGCAGATCTAGTAGGGTTCCTCATCCACCTGAGAGATACTACGGTTTTCTCGTAGACGGTGGGAGCGAGGATTGCATCATGGAAGATGATGACCCAACTAGTTTCGAGCAGACCATCACACGTGGAGACTCTGTGAAATGGCTGGATGCTATGCGATCTGTGATGGAATCCATGTACACCAACAAAATATGGACTTTAGAAGTTGCTCCTGAAGGGGTAAAACCCATCCGGAGCAATTGGATCTTTAAGAAGAAACTTGGTGTAGATGGAAAATTTGAACTTTCAAAGCTAGACTTATAGCAAAAGGTTTTTGTCAACGATCAGGTGTCGATTATGATGAAACCTTTTCTCCTGTCGCCATGCTTAAGTCCATCAGGATCCTACTTGTCATTGCTGCATACCATGACTAAGAAATCTGACAGATGGACGTCAAGACCGCTTTTCTAAATGGTGATTTAGAAGAAAGCGTGTATATGACACAGCCAGAGGGCTTCATAGATAGTAGGAGCAGCGGAAGCGTGTGCAAGTTTCTTAAATCAATCTACGAATTAAAGCAGGCATCGCGGAGCTGGAACATCTGTTTTGATAAAGCTATCAAAGAGTTTGACTTCATCAAAAACGTAGGTGAACCTTGTCTATACAAAAAGGTTGTAGAGAGTAAGGTTGTCTTCCTCATATTGTACGTGGATGACATACTCTTGATAGGAAACGATGTTCCTATGCTACACTCGGTCAAGCTTTTCTTATCACAAAAGTTCTCTATGAAAGATTGAGGTGATGCCTTCTACATTCTGTAGATAAAGATCTATAGAGATATATCTAAATGGATGTTGGGATTGTCCCAGGTACATTGACACCATACTAAAGAGGTTTAGTATGGAAGATTCTAAGTGTGGTAATTTACCTGCTTGTTCAGGAAACACTATCTCCAAAGAGATATCTCCCAAGAATGATTTGGAGAGGGCTCGCATGCAAAGGATACCCTATGCTTTGGCAGTCGAGTCTGTCATGTTTGCGATGTTATGTACCAGACCAGATGTAGCTTACTCACTAAGTGTAGCGAGTAGTTATCAATCAGATTTAGGGAAGAAACACCGGACAGCTGTGAAGAACATTCTTAAGTACTTGAGAAGGACTATAGAAATGTTCTTGGTGTATGGTAACGGTGAACTCCGGGTGGAGTCCTTTACTGATTCGAGCTTCCAGAGTGATAAGGACGACGGTAAGTTGGTCTCGGGTTTTGTCTTCACCCTCAATGGAGGGGCGGTATGTTGGAATAGTTCCAAGCAAAATACCATAGCAGACTCGGCGGTAGAGGCTGAATACATCACCACCAACGATGCTGCCAAAGAGGTTGTCTGGATGAAGAAGTTCATTGCTGAACTTGGTGTGGTTCCATCCATTGAGCATCTAATAACTGTGTATTGTGATAACAATGGAGCTGTGGATTTGGCCAAGGAACCCTGGTCCCATCAGTTATCCAGACATATTCTCAGGCGGTATCACCTGATCCGAGAGATAGTAGATCGACGGGAGATCGAGGTCAGGAGAGTTGACATGAAGGATAACACTGGGGATCTACTCACGAAGGCCCTCCCTCAGATGCAATTCGAGAGACTATTTGGGATGTTGGGTATGGGATATTACAACAACTGGCCTTAGTGCAAGTGGGAGATTGTTAGGAATATGTATGCCCTAGAGGCCATTATTGTACATTATTGTATATTATAGTGGATGCTTAGACATATATAGAAGACTTTCTTACTCGACATGATAGTATTATTATACTGTCTCTCTGATACATGTTGATAAAACCCTTAACATGTTTGCTTGACTACCAGGACTATGATGCGGATCATACTACTGGGACTTGTGTAGTCCACAAGAACATCCTTTAATTGTTTCTAGTTGAGGGGGTATCGAGACAGGGCATCGATATTCCAGAGTACACTAGTGTGTACGTTTCATGACCCTGTATAGGGAAATGATTGATCCTATAATCATTGATGTTTGACAACAAAGATTGTACACAAGTGCTCATTAGAGAATGGGTACACTGAACAGGACTTGCCGAGAAATCCTAGTTGGTACTATACCTATCGTCAGATAGCAGTTCTCTGGCGACACTGGTACATGTTAGTCTGTAGATCCGATGTCACGCCCCGCTTCCCGGTACACGGCGAAGGGGACGCGACTGGTCCGCTACGTATATACTCAGAAGTACATACGCTAAGCGTATCTAAGCAATATAAAAGTAAATACACAAGAGACAAGATATAATAAAAACAGCAACTTTTATTTATTAACATTCTTTTGTACAATGCATGAAAAGGAAATACAACTGAAATAAAACGATACCTAAACAATGGCATAACAGGAAATGAAAAGTACTGAATGGAAAATGTACAATGAAACTAGAGCTCTAGTTCTTCAGCAAACTGCTCCAAGTCATATGCAGATGGCTAGATCTCTGCCGGGTCCAAACCACCTGATGACATTCAAAGAAGAAAGAATAGAATTTCGTCAGCGAACAGGTCGCTCGGTAAGTCCCAAAGATAAAAGGAAAGTATACTAGACAGAATAAGAAGGTATCTTTTAAAGTTGTATTATCTTGTTGTATTGTTGTGTTATCGCTGTTGTTTGTAGCTTGGTATAGAAGGATGCCAGTGTATACGAGAGGGGTCTCTATATGCTAGAGACTAGGATAAACGGAATGTACAAGGAACCGTTAAGCCACGGTACAACAGCAACGGAATATAGGTTAGGTGTCTTAATCTTACCACCTTGTGCCACTTTTAACACCTTCCGTACCAATCTACCCCTTAAACCCCGCGATATCTTGTTTGTATTGTTGTCTTGTAAATTGAATTGGTTGTATGATTGAAAGACTGACTGGAACCATGATATCAGTAAACGGATATAACCGTAGAATCATGTAAATGGAATAACTGGAGAACCATGTAAAAGTAATATATTCATGTAGATTGACTTGAATCGTATTCAAGTCAGATTAGTCAGCCTCAAACCCGAGTCAGACAATTAGAAGTGTAAACTGAAGTCATGATTATTTCTTAAACTTATAATTGCTAAGGTCCTTAGGGTAATTTATAAAACTTGAGGGGTTTTTATGTAAAAATACTTTTATATACTTTTCAAAATACTCCCCAAGCATTTATTATTCGTATTTAGAGTTGTAATGAGTGTGGTTTTATATTGTGACATTTCTAGTGAAAATATCCTAATCTCATAAATAAAGGTATTTATTTATAATATCGATTTATTTGGAATTCATGGTATTTTAGTGTAAAATTGATTCTTGTGATTTTGAGAAAAAGGTGGAATATTTATATCATAACAAAATAGATATTTTAATGATAAATATACATATATTTATACAAAAATAATTTTAATAAATATTTTATATTCTAAAAAATCTCATTTTCTTAAGATGTCGTATTTTAAATCTTTCGAGACCGAATGCTCCTTGCGGAGGTCTGAATCTCGCACTACTAAGCCCGAGGATATGCGATAAACCGCACCATCCCGAACGGGTTCCCCAAAGTGGGTTGTAGCGGTGCTTTGCAAAGATTGTAAATACTAAATCGTTTAGATAACGATTTTATGAAGTAAATGGTATTTATTTGTAAAGGTGTATATTTTCCGTATTGTATGTTCTAGATTCTCATAAGTCAACTAGTCTATTCCTAACTGGTCCAGACGACAAGTTGTGAGATGCCTCAAATCGCCTCTTCACCGCCAATTATGGCCAGGTAAGTACAAGTGAGGAAAGGAGGGATCCGCTCACGAATCTCCGTGAGTCGGGCCTTTTAAAGTTACCTTTCTCACTTGCCTAACCTAGAAACCACAAAGTCAGGTTTAGATAAACGACCGATGTCCACAACTTATCGTATTTTCATAATAAGTGGTACTTCTTTAAAAAGTGTATCAAAACTAAATCTTTTAGAAATGGTTTTATTAAATATATGGTATTTAAATGAAAAGGTTTATTTTCTCGTATTCTAGGTTCTCGGGGGTGTTGCATATGAGTGTGTGAGAAGGTAGGTCGTTACCTCGTGATCTACTTTAAATGTATAGCAAGTTTGATGGGGTTAAATGAAGAATTTAAACAATGTGGTATTTAAGTGAAAAATACGATAAATTGCAAAAGCTATCATTTCATGTGACGAAACTTGATCAAATTGTTTGATTAGTGTTTAATAGTCAACATGAGGAAGTTTAGGTATGATTGTATTAGTGAGAAGTGGAATTTTATAGAAAACCGAATCGGAAATCGGATTTGTTCCGATTCCGTCGGGTTTTGTAATTTCGTATTTTGAGAATGGAAAAGAGAGATAGAAAGGGACTTACGGGTTTTAGATTAAACAAGGGAGTGAGAGGGAATTAGAGAGATCGCCGATGTATTGCGTCGTCGCCGGTAGTTCCTTAAAACAGTCGCCGGAAGTTCCGCCGGGAATTCGTCGGAGCTTCGCCTCGAGCTTGTTTTCAAAGTACATGACTCTTGGAAAATTTTTGAGAGAGTAGGCTCAGGATTTTGGGGTGAGAGGGTAGAGAGTAGAAGGTGTATTTATAGGGTAGGCTAGGGTTAGGGTAGATGAAATGTTAAAATGAAAAATATGATAAAATGTATAAAAAAATGTATTAAAAGTGGAGTAATTGGGGTTTTAAAAGAGCTCTGGAAGTGGTCTGAGGCTGAAATTTTGCAGGTGCATAGGGAATATGAAAAGACACAACTTTCTTGTTGGGGCCGTCGCCGGAATCGGCCGACTCGGCCGTGACTCGGTCGGAGGACTGAGTCAGACCGAGTCAAGGCCGATTTGGCCGATTCCCGGCCGAGTCAGGCGGCCGGGATCCCCCCCGACGGTTCATCTAACTTCTGGAAATGTTACATCTTTGGGTGTAGTGGGGGTTTTTGTGAGATATGCACGTGTAAACTCTTGGTATTCTAAAGGTTTTTAAAAAAATCAATATTAAAAATAATGTGGGGTATGGGATTTGAACTCTGGTGGCTTGGTTCAGCAGTGCAAGGTATTACCAATGAGCTACTGAAGGGTTTACTTAGCACCCTATGAGGGGTTTGGAAGCATCACATGTACCAAAGATGGAATCTTTATGGTGCTAAGCAAACATACAAAGGATGTATCCTAGAAAATTAGGGTTTCTAAAACATGCATATCAACATAAGCAAGAAAAGCTAGGGTTTGGAGAGTACAACCTTTGTAGCTCCCTACGCTAGACTCCTCGGCTACTTGGGGTTTGGAAAAACTCCGCTTGAACTCCTCTAGGTCACCGATGATCCACCCGGAGTCCGCTTTGTCCAAGCTTGCAACTTCACCCGATCAAGAGAATGAAATGAAGCTAACACTCCAAACAAGTGGGCTAGACTTATGTAGAATGGTGTTGTGGTTCTCTTTCTCACTTCAAAATCCTAACTTGATGAGTATATTGCTCACTACAAAAATCTAGAGAGCAAATGAGAGAGGAAGAAGAAGATGATGGCTATATCTTTAACAAGAGTGAAAAGAATAACCCTTGTCCAAGGAAAAAGAAAATATATCAATATATATTTTCTTGTTCTCATCTCAAACCATGGTTTAAACAATGAATATATTATTAAACTTGAGTTAAAACACAAAAGGAAAGTTTACCTAAGGTTAAAAGGTGGGTGAGAATGGTTAGGTTAAAAGAAGAGTGTAGAAACAAATCAATCATAACCATTTTCTTTTTTCTTTTTGTTTTAAATCAAATGTAATAAAATCCATATTTAAAACCATGGTGTGAGTCTTATATTGCCACCATTTTCATGTATATACAACCATGAAGGATGTATGTATGTATGTATGTGTGAATGTACATCCATGTGTGCATGAATCTAAAAAGAGAACATACATGCATGCATACATCCATCAAATACAAGAAAGGATTTCTAGTGAGAAACTAATGGTTAAATGATAAATCAACACTTGATTTATCAATCCGGTCATATCACATATGACCCTAACCAAAAGCAAGCCGCCCGATCAATATACGGTATCCTATACTCACATTTTAATCGGGTCCATGCGCATATCGCATACGCGCACCATAACGTTTCGCCTGGACTAGGTAACTCCATTGTGGGACTCTAAGACTTGTCAATACGCCGGCAGTGGGTGATGATCATATCAAGCACCCCCAAGCCGCAAGCGGTCAGCTAAACGTAACGGCCACCCGGGTATTGAGCGATCAGAAGAGAACAAGCGAACCTGCTACAACTCCCGTCGAGCCAACCGGCAACACTTCCCGTACAGTCCGGTCTCCTCGTCTGATATGTCGCATATCAAGTCTAGGGGTGGTAAACATCAGACCCCAATAACCGATAAGTCGTGCCGATGTGAGGCTCATAACGGGTCGAGAAACTACTGGTAACACTTACTAGCAAATCTCTGAATCAGCCCTGGCCAGGGACTTCCCTGTTACGGCCAATCGAGCACAGTGCAACATCAACCCCCAATACCGGGAGAGACGAAACCCCTCCTATCGCTCATTGCCTCCATGTGACTCGGGACTGTACCCAAAAACCACCGTTTTGCACGCCCTCATGGACGTGGTAAGGTGGAAATCAAAGCACAGTGGGAATCGCACAAGACTTTATGACGATCTCGGGTCTACAGACTAACCTGCACAAGTGTCACCTGAGAACTGCCATCTGACGTGAGGTATAATACCATCTGGAAGTTCTCGGCGTGTCCGTCCAGTGTACCCAGTCTCCACTGAGCACCCATATACCATCTCTGATGTCAAACACCAATGGATATGGGATCATCCATCGCCCATCTCATGGGTCGAGAAGCGTATACGTTAGTCTACTCTGGTATATCGATGCCCCGTCTCGATACACCCACGACTAGGGACCCTGAAGGATGTACTTATGGACTACCATGTCCCCACTAGTATGATCCGCATCATAGTCCAGGTAGTCAAGTACACATCCTAAGGGCTTTACCAACATGTAACCATGAGACAGTATAAAGAGACAAGTATACATGTTAAGATAAAGGTAACCAGATAGCATACTATCATATCGAGCAAGAAAGTCATCTCTATATATGTCCAAGCATCCAATATAATATACATCATCTATACAATACTGGCCTCTAGGGCATACATACAACTAACAATCTCCCACTTGCACTAGGGCCAGCTGCTGTAGTATCGCATACCGAGCATCCCGAAGAGTCTCTCAAACTGTATCTATGGAATGGCCTTCGTGAGTGGATCCGCTGTGTTGGTCTTCGTGTCAACCCTCCTAACCTCGATCTCCCGGCGATCAACTATCTCCCGGATCAGGTGATACCACCTCAGAATATGCCTGGATCAATGATGGGACCTGGGTTCGTTGGCCAATGCCACCGCTCTATTGTTATCGCAATACAAAGGTATTGGATGCTCAATGGATGGAACCACTCCAAGTTTAGTAATGAACTTCTTGATCCAGACAGCCTCTTTGGCAGCATCGTTGGCAGCGATGTATTCAGCCTCCATCGTCGAGTCTGCCACGGTTTCCTGCTTGGAACTCTTCCAGCTAACTGCCCCTCCGTAAAGGGTAAAGACAAATCCCGACTGCGACTTAGAGTCGTCCTTATCACTCTGGAAGCTCGAATCGGTAAAGGACTCCACTTGGAGTTCTCCGTTACCATACACCAAGAGCATCTCTTTAGTCCTTCGTAAGTACTTGAGAACGCTCTTCACAGCTGTTCAGTGACTCTCTCCAGGATCAGCTTGATACCTGCTCACTACACTTAGTGAGTATGCTACATCGGGTCTGGTACATAGCATCACATAAATGATAGAGCCTACAGCCGAAGCATAGGGTATCCCTTGCATGCGAGCTCTCTCCAAATCAGTCTTGGGAGACATCTCTTTGGAGAGAGTGACTCCAGAGATTGTGGGTAAGTTCCCACGCTTGGATTCTTCCATACTAAACCTCTTTAGTATGGTGTCAATGTACCTGGATTGGGACAATCCCAATATCCGTTTGGATCTATCTCTATAGATCCTAATTCCCAATATGCAGGAGGCATCACCAAGATCTTTCATCGAGAATCTTTGTGATAAGAAGAGCTTGACCGATTGCAGCATAGGAATGTCATTTCTTATCAAGAGTATGCCGTCCACGTACAATACGAGGAAGACAACCTTACTCTCTGCCACCTTCTTGTAGATACAAGGTTCATCTACGTTTTTGACGAAATCATACTCTTTGATAACGACGTCAAAGCAGATGTTCCAACTCCGCGATGCTTGCTTTAATCCATAAATGGATTTAAGCAGCTTGCACACCTTCCCGCTGCTCCCACTGTCTACGAAGCCCTCTAGCTGAGTCATGTACACGCACTCTTCTAAATCACCGTTTAGAAAGACGGTCTTAACATCCATTTGCCAGATTTCGTAGTCATGATATGCAGCGATGGCAAGCATGATCCGGATGGATTTAAGCATAGCCACTGGAGAAAAGGTTTCGTCATAGTCCACACCTGGTCTTTGACGAAAACCCTTTGCAACAAGTCTAGCTTTGAAAGTCTCCACTTTCCCATCTACACCAAGTTTTTTCTTGAAGATCCACTTGCTCCCAATGGGTTTTACCCCTTCAGGAGCATCTTCCAAAGTCCATACTTTGTTGGTGTACATGGATTCCATCTCGGACCGTATTACATCCAGCCATTTCACTGAGTCTTTACTCGTGATGGCCTGCTCGAAACTAGTTGGGTCATCATCCTCCATGATGCAATCCTCGCTCCCACCGTCAATGAGAAAACCGTAGTATCTCTCAGGTGGACGAGAAACCCTACTAGATCGGCGGAGAGGCTGGGGTTCGTCGGGTACTACTGAATCCTTTGGTTCAACCAAGTCTTCTGTTATAGTTTGTGTCTCTGGAACCTCTTCCAGTTCTACCTCAATGCCACTTGTCTGTTTCATAAGAAAACCCTTTTCTAAGAAAGTGGCATGTCGAGAAACAAACACTTTTTGTTCCTCGGAGTGGTAGAAGATATACCCTCGCGAATGTTTGGGATATCCAACAAACTTACATAGAACAGACCTTGCCTTGAGCTTGTCCGGATTTTGTGTTTTAACATAGGCCGGACAACCCCATATCTGAATAAAATTAAGACATGGTCTCTTACCATTCCATATCTCATATGGAGTGGTAGGCACTGATTTGGTTGGAACTCTATTCAATAGGTATGCAGCTGTCTCCAGTGCATATCCCCAGAAGGAAATAGGTAACTCAGCTGCACTCATCATAGAGCGCACCATATCTAATAGGGTGCGATTTCTCCGCTCCGATACACCGTTGTGCTGTGGTGTATAAGGAGGAGTAAGCTGAGAGAGAATCCCATTCTCTTTTAGATAACCTCTGAATTCGTTGCTTAAGTATTCTCCTCCTCGATCAGATCGAAGGATCTTAATACTTTTGCCCGTTTGGTTCTCTACTTCGGTTTTATATTCTCTGAATTTCTCAAAAGCTTCAGACTTGTGTTTCATTAGGAACACATATCCGAATCTTGAGAGATCGTCAGTGAATGTAATAAAGTAGGAAGAACCATCCCTGGTATGTGTAGACATGGGACCGCATACATCGCTATGCACCAGTCCCAAGAGTTCCGTAACTCTTTCTCCGTGTCCCGTAAACGGAGTTTTAGTCATCTTGCCTTTGAGACATGAATGGCAAGTATCATAAGATGATAATTTGAACGAATTCAAATATCCATTTTTATGTAACTTAGCCAGTCGTGTCGCATTGATATGACCAAGTATACAATGCCACAAGAAGGATTCGTTCATTTCTGAACTTTTCCTCTTGTTTGTGTTTTGTATATTGAGGACTGTATTTTGATTTAGAATGAATATGCCATTATGTAATGAGCCTGATACAATCAACTTTTGATCTAGAAATATGTTCATAACATTATCCTTTACTACAAAATTATATCCTTCTTTACTTAATAAAGAAACTGATATAATGTTGCACATTATGTTCGGTATATAATAGCACTCATTTAGAATCATTGTATCACCACTTGGTAATACTAGGTGATATTCGCCAACCGCTTTGGCTGCAATACTTGCACCATTCCCTACTTGAATGGAATGATCACCTTGTCCCAGTTCTCTACCTTTCCGTAGCCCATGTAACTGTTTACATACGTGGGATCCTGATCCGGTATCTAATACCCAGGACGTAGGGTGTATTGAAAAATAGTTCTCAATGACAAACACACCCGAAGAAGGTGCATCAACATGCATGTTCTCCATTTGGGCGGCGTGAGAATCCAGATATTCTCCTGTTTCCTGTTCAGTCTTATAACACTTATAAGATAGAACGGGTCCAACGTTCCCCTGCACAGTATAACATGCGGGTTCGGCCGATACATCCATATTATTATCTTGATTAGGGCATGACATGGTCGCTACCTGGAGAGAGAGAGAAGAAAACACATTAGCATATGCTCTTGCAAGATCAGATTGGTTATTATCTTATCTAATCAGGATGGCTCCCACTGGTTTTTATCAAATCTTCCTTCAAACCCTAAAAGGAAAGATTAGCCGGGATTAATTACACCCTACAACTTCGCCGATCTTTCAGCCAGGCCAGTATCGGTACTTTGATGGAGGTTCCCCGTGCTTTCGCACGGACCTAATTAAAGTAAACCTCGTTATCCCAGAGGCGTAACCCCGTTGACACCTTTCTAGACACCTACTTGATCGGCTAATTGTCCTGTGTAAAACTCTCCCAGGAGTAACAATTACTCGCAGTGGGTATCGGGATCCAACTATCTCATAGAAGGTATGCAATCTCATTGAAAATTTCAACACTTGAAATTCCCGATAATGCTTTTGCCCCTAGCGTCCCATGACCTTGACGGAGGCCAAACTACCCACAGGGCGCTAGTCAAGTTCAACCCGTCATTTCTTGATTGAATTAAACCCACCCGTACGACCCTTGACGGAGGCCAAACTACGCCGTACGAATACCCTAATCCAATCACATCATATGCTAGCAGATAAGTACTAGTTAGCTACCATACACTATGCCTTGACGGAGGCCAAACTACCGCAGCATGAATACTAAGTAGTACTTATCTGAAATGACGGAGGGCTACGCAGGTTTTTTCAGAAAAAACCATGAGCGTAATGAACTTGATATCGTTGCAGAATCTAGTGAATTTTGAAATGGAGTGATTTTGAGGCTTTTATAGTTTTGCTAAAGGGGTCACTCCCGGTGAAGGGATCGTCAGCCCTTTCCTCGTCGAATGAGGTGCGGGATATATCATATATATCACTGTGCAAAGAAAAACTCCAAAAGCCGTCAAAAGTCAAACCGAGTGTTGTAGCATCTGCCAGTTTCGCTAAAGAGGTCACTCCCGGTGAAGGGATCTCGGCTCTTTCCTCATCGAATAAGGTGCAGGGTATATCATATATACCGCTATGCAAAGCAAAACTGTAGCTACCCTTTTTATTTAAAATTTGATTCTACAATATCTTTTAGGTTTCTTTTCTTTCATTAATCACATTAATGAAGTCCCATCATTTAAGTCACCTAAATATCATAGATAAATATGACGTACACTTATGCCATCCGCATTCGCCTCGATGTCCCCTCGTGCACCGTTAGGTTAGGTAACTAACGACAGAGCAGGGCAGGGCTAGTGCGGGTGTAAAACATAAGTAACGTCTATATAATATATCATATATACTATATACTGTATCCATCAGAACATATCAAATGATCACATCACAGATATCGCAGCAGAAACATAGATATAATGTGGGATATACTAGGACGTCCGTATTTAGTATTTAGCCAACAATAGAAAATACGGATTCCACAGTCGCGATGAATAGACAAAACCACACCCTAGACCCCTACGAGAGCGGCAAGTGACCTTACCAATTCTGGAGTTTAGGAGACCCGGTCTCAACTCCTCGAGATGGCCTCCCACTGAACCCCAGAACCCGGTCACATGTGCTCCCCTCCTTGGGTCCATCCTAATGCGGAAAAGTAAATAATATACAACACAGGTGGCATCGACCTCAACCCGGAAGTGCCCCAAATAAAAGAATATTACATTACATTTGAATTTACATGAATGAAAATATAAAACTCTCATCTCACATAAAAACCCCCGGCTATTCAATCGCGACAATCCTACACATCATATCTCAGCAACACATAATATCTCATATCATCAATGTAAGTAAGTATGCATACACCGATTGTCGTCGACGTATAGCAACTACAATCGGCAATACCACTACATACTACACTTACGGTCACAGAAAAGAAAGTGTAAAACTGCAATATCTGGAATCCACATTCTCTTTAGACATCGTAAATGCGAAATATCACATACTTCGTATTTCATGTCTAGTAATATGAATTCCACACATTGCATCACATTCCAGATAATTAGACAGTATTAAAGTTTTCGAACGAACGATCAAATACCCAAGATTCACTAAAGCTCAACACTTGAGCGGAGTTCAAAAAACCGGAGTGTGACACAGTAGTAGCGGTCCAGCCGTAGAAGGGTCAAGCCAACGCCTCACATGTGGCACGCCGTACTGCCCCAAACCCTAAGGTTCAAAGGGCAGTTCAAGACGGTCACATAATCGAGTTAAGGTTTGTTGTCTTCTAGAGGGACCACCACAAAACTTGCACGTACCTCCGAAGGATTTAAACCCCGTGAAAAGTGAGCAAGTGATACTCGTTCAAACACTTCAATACTTTCTAAATTTATCCCGAAAAGACACGAAATGAAAATTCCGATCGAATCGACAAGTCCATAACCATCTCCAGAATTTACAGAACTAAATTCAGATTAAAAATACCCAAAACCATATACAAGCAGAGGCATTAGTTTCTGTACAAAAACGAGTCCATGAATCAACAGAACGGCCGCAGAACCGCGGCCTAAGCAGGCTATTGCCGCGGTTCCGCGGCGAAAATAACTGTTCATTGACTCGTTTTTCACAGTAACTCTTATATTTACCTGCTGAATTTTTTGCATATTTTTAATTCTGAAAATAACCAGTTTTTAAAAAATATCCAGAGAGCATTCTAAAAGGCCGTATTTCGGTTCGATCGGAGTTTTAACTTCGTAAAAATGTCGCCTAATGTTCTAGGTCGGCTCTGATACCAATGAAGGGTTTACTTAGCACCCTATGAGGGGTTTGGAAGTATCACATGTACCAAAGATGAAATCTTTATGGTGCTAAGTAAACATACAAAGGATGTATCCTAGAAAATTAGGGTTTCTAAAACATGCATATCAACATAAGCAAGAAAAGCTAGGGTTTGGAGAGTACAACCTTTATAGCTCCCTACGCTAGACTCCTCGGCTACTTGGGGTTTGGAAAAACTCCGCTTGAACTCCTCTAGGTCACCGATGATCCACCCGGAGTCCGCTTTGTCCAAGCTTGCAACTTCACCCGATCAAGAGAATGAAATGAAGCTAACACTTCAAACAAGTGGGCTAGACTTGTGTAGAATGGTGTTGTGGTTCTCTTTCTCACTTCAAAATCCTAACTTGATTAGTATATTGCTCACTACAAAAATCTAGAGAGCAAATGAGAGAGGAAGAAGAAGATGATGGCTATATTTTTAACAAGAGTGAAAAGAATAACCCTTGTCCAAGGAAAAAGAAAATATATCAATATATATTTTCTTGTTCTCATCTCAAACCATGGTTTAAACAATGAATATATTATTAAACTTGAGTTAAAACACAAAAGGAATGTTTACCCAAGGTTAAAAGGTGGGTGAAAATGGTTAGGTTAAAAGAAGAGTGTAGAAACAAATCAATCATAACCATTTTCTTTTTCCTTTTTATTTTAAATCAAATGTAATAAAATCCATATTTAAAACCATGGCGTGAGTCTTATATTGCCACCATTTCCATGTATATACAACCATGAAGGATGTATGTATGTATGTATGTGTGAATGTACATCCATATGTGCATGAATCTAAAAAGAGAACATACATGCATGCATACATCCATCAAATACAAGAAAGGATTTCTAGTGAGAAACTAATGGTTAAATGATAAATCAACACTTGATTTATCAATCCGGTCATATCACATATGACCCTAACCAAAAGCAAGCCGCCCGATCAATATACGGTATCCTATACTCGCATTTTAATCGGGTCCATGTGCATATCGCATACGCGCACCACAACGTTTCGCCTGGACTAGGTAACTCCATTGTGGGACTCTAAGACTCGTCAATACGCCGGCAGTGGGTGATGATCATATTAAGCACCCCCAAGCCGCAAGCGGTCAGCTAAACGTAACGGCCACCCGGGTATTGAGCGATCAGAAGAGAACAAGCGAACTTGCTACAACTCCCGTCGAGCCAACCGGCAACACTTTCCGTACAGTCCGGTCTCCTCGTCTGATATGTCGCATATCAAGTCTAGGGGTGGTAAACATCAGACCCCAATAACCGATAAGTCGTGCCGATGTGAGGCTCATAACGGGTCGAGAAACTACTGGTAACACTTACTAGCAAATCTCTGAATTAGCCCTGGCCAGGGACTTCCCTGTTACGGCCAATCGAGCACAGTGCAACATCAACCCCCAATACCGGGAGAGACGAAACCCCTCCTATCGCTCATTGCCTCCATGTGACTCGGGACTGTACCCAAAAACCACCGTTTTGCATGCCCCCATGGACGTGGTAAGGTGAAAATCAAAGCACAGTGGGAATCACACAAGACTCTATGACGATCTCGGGTCTACAGACTAACCTACACAAGTGTCACCTGAGAACTGCCATCTGACGTGAGGTATAATACCATCTGGGAGTTCTCGGCGAGTCCGTCCAGTGTACCCAGTCTCCACTGAGCACCCATATACCATCTCTGATATCAAACACCAATGGATATGGGATCATCCATCGCCCATCTCATGGGTCGAGAAGCGTATATGCTAGTCTACTCTGGTATATCGATGCCCCGTCTCGATACACCCACGACTAGGGACCTTGAAGGATGTACTTATGGACTACCATGTCCCCACTAGTATGATCCGTATCATAGTCCAGGTAGTCAAGTACACATCCTAAGGGCTTTACCAACATGTAACCATGAGACAGTATAAAGAGACAAGTATACATGTTAAGATAAAGAGTAACCAGATAGCATACTATCATATCGAGCAAGAAAGTCATCTCTATATATGTCCAAGCATCCATATAATATACATTATCTGTACAATACAGGCCTCTAGGGCATACATACAACTAACAGCTACAAGCTCCTTCTTGTAATTATGGTGTGAAATAAATATTTAAAGAGATATCAGCAACATTAAATACTCCAAGTGTACTTTGAATTTAAATCAATTCTTTGTACATTAAAAATAGAGTTGTTACAGTCTACCCTCCTTACAAAAATTTCGTTCTCGAAATTTACAACTTTTATTTGAGGACTAGTTTACAAAGAGATGAGGATATCTTGTACGCATATCATCTTCCATTTCCGAAGTGGACTCTCCTGGAGTGTCTTTTCTCTACATTACCCGGACTAAGTTAACTTCTTTGTTCCGAAATGTCTTCACTTTCCTGTCTAGGATCTCCACAGGTTGTTGATCACAAGACAAGTCGGGCTGTATAGTGAGCTCGGAATGATCGAGAACATGGCTGGGGTCACTCACATACTTTCTGAGTTGGGATATGTGGAACACATTATGCACTCCTTCCAATGAGGGTGGAAGCGCTAAGCGGTATGCCACTTCACCGACTCGTTCGAGTATGTCGAACGGTCCAATGTATCTCGGACTTAATTTACCCCGTCTTCCAAATCGGATCACTTCGCGGTTCGGAAATATCTTCAAGAATATGTGATCTCCTGGCTGGAACTCCAAGTGTCGTCTCTTCGCATCAGCCCAGTGTTTCTGTCGATCTTGGGCTATGCACATTCTTTCCCTGATAGTACGAACCACATCAGCGGTCGCTACTATCATCTCTGGTCTAAGGAGTTCCCTGTTCCCCTCCGAAAGACGGCACAAGACGGACGTCTTGCCTGAAATTCGGGGCGGATGCTAATTGGTGCTATCCGTCCACCTCTCCGAAGATGTCAAGTTGATTTATGGCACCGTGTATTGAAGGTTTGAACGGATGCGGCCGATGTAGCAGACTTCGTCAGATTCCCCCTCGCTTGAGGGGTTTTTGATTGTGGGGACGCTCTTCCTTGCAGGCGCAAACCCCTGCAGTTAATTACGCTACCGCATCGCGGTAACAACTTTCTCCTTCTCCAGAAGGTCACTTCGTGTCGTGGGTGTTTGTTTTGTGTTTGGTTTCCCGTGGATTGTATACGGAGACTAAGTTATGTTGTCGCCCGTAGGGCGTGGACTCGTCCAAATCCGTATTTTTTTAGATTTGGGATTGGGGGTTGGGTTTAAGGATGCGTTAGTCCCCTTTGAGACTAAGATCAACTTAAACGTTTGTTAAGGATACGTTAGTCTCATTTTAGACTAAGATCAACTTAACGGGATCGTTTAGATCCAACAAAAGAGCAATTGGGCTCTATTGTTTAGTTTAATGACATTGCGGTCGATTACCAGTTTAAGGACCTGGTGGTCCAATGTTAGTTTTAAGACATCACAGTCGAGGTTAATGACATCATAGTCCATGGATTTAAGAACTCCACAGTCCATTATTAGTTTTCAGACATCACGGTCAAGGTTAAGGACGTCATAGTCCGTGGAATTAAGGACTCCACAGTCCAATATTAGTTTTAAGACATCGCGGTCGAGGTTAAGGACATCATAGTCCATGAGTTTAAGGACCCCACAGTCCGTTGTTAGTTTTAAGACATCACGATCAAGGTTAAGGACAACATAGTCTATGAGTTTAAGGACCTCACAGTCCGTGAAATGTATGGTTGTTGGGACCCGTCACCTCTTTGAAGACGTTGAGCGATTACAATGAGAAATATCAAAGGGATGAAGAGATGTACCCATGAACCAAGGTGGATTAAATGATCTGTAACCCAGTTTGAAACCAAGACCAATTAATTATATTATGAGCACATTGACTCAGTTAAGTCTGGATTGAGGACTTATGGCCAATTTGGGCTAAGTCCAATTAAGTTTGACATATTGGCCCTTTGTTGGACCATTAGTCTATTCGTCTGGTTTCAGGCCCACATTATTTAGCAATGCTAGACAAAAGTTTGAGGGCTTTGATAATATTTTAATCTGAGATTGGGCAGTAGATATTAGAGTTCTAATTTTTACTCAATTTTGAGTGGGAGGCTTTGCATCTAAAGAACAACAGTGTTAAACACTGGAGATAGAACTCTCAAATTGGTATAAAATACTAAAAGACAATCAGTGTTAAACACTGGAAATATAGAATCCCAAATTAGTGTTAAACACTAAAAAGTTACAGTGTTGAACACTGGAAATAAGGTTCTGGAATTAGTGTTAAACACTAAAAGATAATCAGTGTTAAACACTAGGAATAAAGCTCACGAATTAGTGTTTAAACACTAAATAGGAATGGGTTACGTGAGGCCACGTGAGGGCGCCCAGAGGTGGGACCAGATCCTTTTACTTTTTTAGGCAAACGAGTGTTAAGCGCTTTTTTATATTTTATTTTGGAGCATCACATGCTGACACGTGAGGAGGATTCATGCACTGATCGTCAAAGCGTCTGCCAAGGGGTCACATGGGAACACGTGAGAGCGTCCAAGGCCTCTATTTCTTTTGCTTTTTCTTTCTGTGTTTCGGGGGTCACATGGAGCACGTGAGGCGTTGCCTCTGAGCTCTTTCCTTCTCATTTCTGGGGATCTTTTCAGGGGTCATGTGGGGACACGTGACCCTGGTTTTTTTTGCATGCTTGAAGATCTCTTTATCTTTTAAATAGGGTTAAACCCTAATTATGATTCTGAGGGGGATTAAAACCCCTATTATGAAAGAGTTAAATTCTTATGTATGGTTAAACCCTAATTTTCGTTTAGAGGAATTAAATTCCCATATATGTAAAAGAATTAAATTCTTATATAGGATGAAACCCTAATTTCATCATTTTAGGGGGAATTAAATTCCTAAGATTTGAGAGAATTAAATTCTCAATTAGGGTTAAACCCTGATTTTGTCCATCTTGAAGGAATTAAATTCCTATAATTTTAGGAGAATTAAATTCTCAAATAGGGTTCAAACCCTAAATATGATTTGTGAGAATTAAATTCTCTAAACTCAATTCCCCCTCTAAGTTTTGGACCTGCATGGCAGGATCTCAACCCGATGGGAATTAAATTCTCAACTTGTGGGGAGATGTGCTCTTGCAGATCCTCAACCAGAGGAAGAACTGAGTTCTTTGCAAAAGAGTTAAACTCTTAGATTTTTTGAGAATTAAATTCTCTTTTTCTGAAGTTTTTATCCCCTTTCTTTTTCTCACCTAGGGTTTTCTTTCTGAATTTTCAAGATGCCAAAATTCTCTCCAAAATTCTCTCTGTCTTCTATTCTTCCCTTGACTCCTATTTATAGGAGGAGGAAGAGAATAAATTTGTTTAGTAAATCTCTCATTGAAAAATTTGATTTGTTTTTGAAATTAATATGATCTTTTAGATCATTTAGTGAATTTTTAATCCAAAGATATTCCGTTTGTTATTTCGGTGAGATTTGGGGAAATCTTTCCTTGTTTAAGATTTTTCCATAAACTGGTGATTTTTAATTACCCTTGGATTTTTAATCCAACGGTTCTCTATAACCCTTTTCCATTTTGGAAACATTTAGAGAAACCTCTAGAATTTAATTCTATTAAACTGTGAGGCTTTTAAAACCAGTCACGTGTGAGCACGTGACCCCCAAATTGACTTCTTTTCCCAGTGCTATTTGCGCTGCTGCTTTAACCATCACATGTCAACACGTGACCATTGGTCACGTGTGAGCACGTGATGCCTTTTTTTTTGAAGTTTTTCTTGATTTTTTAATCAGGGAATAAATGCCCCCATAGCGTTGTTCTCACGTGTCTGCACGTGAGTGCAACGCTGTCACTTTTGTGACCGTTGGATCCATCTAAGGAATTGGGGAGATGAAGTGTTTCCATCACATCCTATAAATGCAGGGGTCTCTTCAGAAGCGTCTCTACTCTTTCATCTTCTTCCTTGCAATTTTTTTTCTTTGAGAATTTAATTCTCCTTTCCAGAGCTTAGTTCTCTGCCTTGAAAATTTTCTAGAGTTTAACTCTGTTCAAGAAAGACCCTTTCTTTCAGGTAATGATCTTTGAACGATCGAAGAACTTCCATTCATATGAACTCTTTGGATTTTAAATCCACACCAAGGGGTTTTCCCTTTAACAAGAACCCATTTTTAAATTCTTTAAAATAAAGAGAAAATCATTCAATCAACAGACCCTTTAGGGTTTCTTTGATCTTCAGGGGGCTAATGGTGACGGTTGTCTTTTCCATGGAATTTAATTCTATCGCAAAAATGTTTCTGGGAATTTAATTCCCCTTTTTTAACAAGGAATTTAATTCCTATGAATAACTCAGTTCTTCCCAGAAAGCCTCTTGGGGTTTCCTTGCCCTGAGTTGTCTTTTTCACATCCAAGAAGAAGTTTGCACTGTTGCTTTCTAGGAATTTAATTCCCTTGATTCTGTTTGATGTGTCACAGAGTCCAAGATGGATTTCTTTTAGGGGAATGTGTAGGGTCATTTGAAATCCACTGTTTATTTAATGAGAATCTTCCTTTTGTCTCATTATAATTGCTTTGCCTCATCATTAGCCAGCCGCCATCTTGATCTTGTGGGACCCATGTGTTTTGTAACCAATGATCCCATAAAATGGGTCCGCTGTCGTTTTCTTCCATGGTCTCTTTATATATACATATATTTATAATCATATATATATACACTGTTGGCTTTGCTTTTAACAGTTTCCCCTTATTTTATTTCAGGTACAATGACTTCCGTTCCGTACTTTCCTTTCACTCGCTCAGAGGCCGCTTTTCCCCAGTCGCCATCTGATGAGGAAGTGATGGCGATGATCAGGGCTCATGACCCGAACTGCACCAACTTACTTTTGTGGGGGACTTGGTACAGTCATATCATCCGGGGGGGCCGGAGTTTCCTTTGCGAAGTACCGACAGAGCCCACCTTTCCGTTTCTGCCAATGGATCCTCCAAGGACAGTCTTTACTGTGGAGATACCGAATTGGACTCCGATGGGGCGGCTCGAGCCTTCGATAACTGGTATCCCGAACCATCCGATCCCAGCTATAGATATTCTGGGACGACGTATTTGCCAGGGTGAGGCCCAACCATGGGGACAAATCTACAAGATAGGGCTCACCCCTTGACACCCTACGGGCTACCTCCTCTGGGCTCGCTACATCATTTCTGCCCATCGCGCGGCTGCAGAAGGTTAGGCTTTACCAAGCGATGTATGCGTCGCTCTTCCACTACCAATCCCTGCATGTCTGGTGGGTTAAGGCGTTCTTGAATCAGTGTAATCTCTCTACCAACACTTTTCTTCTAGGGGAATGCGAGGTTTCGATCTCTTTGGAAGAATTTTATGAAATCTCGGGGCTGCCAATCAAGGGGACACTTTATGAGGAGTTGGTGCCTCCTGATGAGTACGTCTTTGAGACCGAGCCCGCAATCCTCGACGGTTGTCTAGCGAGAACGTCGTCCGCCACAAACATACAAGTTTGATCAAGGCGCTGGGTATCTTTGACAGGCTTTTCATAGAATCCGAAAAGCAAGGCGTTACTTTCAAGAGCTTCATTGCTTGCTTCCTTCGCGAGGATGTCCTGTCAAAGACGGCTCCGAAGTTCGCAAACATCAATGACCCCTTTGGGTTTGGTCCGAAGAAGCTGCCGACCAAGGAATCGGATTTACCGCAGTACTACATTCCTATTATGTCGTCGGTATCTTTCGAATCTATCGCAGCTCCCGGCATGGATGAGGAGACATTCTTCGTGGGCTTCGTTAGTGTCTGGCTCAGCTGGTTTGTCATCCCCATGCATCGCCGCTTCATGAGAGTCTCGGTTATCTATCCGGCTCATCGTATTGCTGAGGGAACACGGCTGGCCGTCGGCATCCCGGCATTGGCGCATCTCTATCACGGGTTAGGCACTGCGGCTAATACCTCTACTCCTGGCGTGAATGCAGTAAACTTTTCTCTCCATTATTTCACGTCTTGGATCAAAATGCACGTGTTGGGTGCTTTTGCTATGCATTAGAGACCCGCATTTTACGACGCCTACACCTTCCCGTGACTTATGCGATTGGTGGATGCTTCTGCCCCTGACCCGACTCAATTTGGGGCCATTCAGGCGTTGATTGCTCCTTACGCTACTGCTGGTGGATTGGTATTTACAGACCGGGTTTTATCTTCTCCTTCAGGTCCAGTTCAGCAACTCTGGGACCAGTCAAAAGATAATGTGCCTTCTTTGAGGCCCCGGGAGGCCACGCACTTGTATACAATTAGACCAAGCTATCTGGTATTTCGTCAGGATAGTGCGGCCCTTTTCATGCGGTACAACCCGCATGGCTTCGCCCGGCAGCTTGGATATGACCAGGGCGTCCCTTTCGAGGCTTTCATAATCGCGCCGGTCCCTTCACTCGAAGCCGTTCGCGATGCCGCTCATCATTTCGTGAGGCTGAAACCGGTTCCCACTTCATGATCCCCGAAGCTGACCATATTCCCCGATGCGTGGGGTCGTTTACGGGCTGGTACCTTCATCGGGTCAGCCCGATTATTGCTGAAGAGAGAAGGGTACTTCTTGGATATGGTGCTCCTACTCAGGTTCCGGCCACAAGAGTTATGCTGTGACCGCGCGCACCGGTCCGCTTTCCCCTGAGGGATACCGGTGTTGCGCTTATTCCGGGAGAGTCAGGAATAGACCTCACTCCCACAGTTGGTATGCCATTGGGCACCTGGTCGCGGGCTAATTGGGCTCCGGTAGCAACACCACCACCCGTGGCGTCGGCAATGGCCGTGTCATCCTCAGTTGTGGTGCCGAGCGAGGATGGTAGGGACGAGGGTGTTGAAGATGAGGTAGGTCGGCGTCGTGCCAAGGCTCCACAGGGGAGGAAACGGTCGCCTTCGGCGGTCGGTTCTGGATCCAAGCGGCGGAGGAAGGCGGCTACCAACCTGCTCGACTCTTTAGTAGAGTCTGAGCCCATTCTTCAGGATGAACCGTTGACCGTGCAAGAGTCGGATGCTGGCTTACTTTTTCCGGGTTCAGCTGCCGAGGAAGTCGCACAATTGGCTGAGACTATAAGACGTTCTAAAGATGAGTCTCAGAACGTAAAAGTTCCGAAGAAGCCTTATCCTGCCGTAATCTTTTATGAAGACCCTTCGTGGATCCGGCAACGGTTCATCGGCCCTTTGGAGGAATGGGGTGAAAGGGCCCTTAAGCAGGCTGCTTCGGAGGATACTGCGGAAGCGCTTTCATTGTGGACTGGCGGCCACGAGTCCACCCTTGAACCTCGGCGGGCACACCTCCTTGAGAAGGAGCATCGGCTTGAAGAAGCCATTTTGAAAGCTTCCTTACGCATTGGTATGCTCCTGTATTTTGTGTAATACTTCATATTGCCTGCACTTGTATACATGTATTCTTATTCTCGTGTGAATTGTGCAGAGACTTCGGCGATAGGGGAGGTTCTTACGGGCTTGCTGGCGGTAGAGCCTGTTGACACCCCCAATGAAACATTGCTCGATGCGGAGGGGGTTGACGACGCTATCCCTCTTGCGATAGAGCCTCCTGTGGCGGTTCTTGATCCCGGAGCACTCGCTCCTTTGGGAGAGGCACCCTTGGTGGTCGCCGTCCCAACGGATCTTCCTGAGGGCGGCCCGGAGGCTGGGATGGAGATAGTCGAGACTACCCTTCCTTCGTTGGAACCCGCAGTGGCTGCCGCTGCTCCTTCTTCAGAGGCCGTTACATCAGCTCGTGTCCTTGGTACTGTGCCTGAGGTCGCGGCAGAGGCTGTTGAAGCTGTTATCCCTCCAGCTTAGAATGGGAGGAGCGTCGAAGGTAACCTTCCACATTTTAAACTAGTGATCTTTCCGTTATCTGAACTCTTTTATCTTTTCAGAACTACGCGGACTGGCGGCCTCTATTGTCGATTTGTCTCCCCGGCAATCCTTTCAGCGTTTGCTGGAGATGGCCGCTCCACAGGCGATATCTCCTCAACGCATCGTCCTCTTGACTGGACAAGGTTAGTGTCGTTCACCATTTCATAGCATTGTTGTTATTTCTCAAAATGACATTGATGTTCTTTACAGTTTTGGAGGCTGACGACGAGGTTGAGGTTCTCGAAGGGCCAGGGGAGCCTTCAGCTCCTTCTTGCATGACTGTGGATAAGTGAGGTCCCATTATTGTCCCACTTATTCCTTTGCTTAAAAGTTTCACTGATCTTTTATAAATCTGAATAGCCCTGCCAGTTCTCACAACGCTGGAGTCGTGCATCGCCATGCCGCCCGGTCCTTATGCTTTGCGAGCCTCAGAACGTTTGGCCAAGCTAAGCCTTGTCTTCCTATCATCTTTGATCGAGGAGCTTCGTGCTGGCAGCGCAATCATAGCTGAAGCATTTGCTGCCGAAACTAACGGTTCTCTTTCTTTTCTTGCCACCTACCATAGCGAAGCGGTGGTGCGAGTCTGGGTTGAGTTCTGTCGGCAGGTGGAGGCTTGCTTGCACGTACTTGAGTGTTCCCGCCTTTCTTCGGAGGCTGTGGTTGCAAAGGCGGGCTTGCGGGGTCTGATAAAGCGGTGCGCGGCGAACATGGTGTCGTGCGAGAAGAGGCTCGGCCTCAAATTCTCGGAGAGGGAGCTGACCTCTAAGGCGCTGAACGAGTTCCAAGCCAACCTTACAGCCAAAGCCAACAAAGCGTATGAACTCTAGCGAGTACTTCAAGAGTCTATCAAAGAGGTGGTGGCCCTCGATAAAGCAGTCGTGTTCACTCGCGAAAAGGTCGAGGCTCATAAGGCTACCGAGAAAGAGCTTGAAGGCCGGCTTGCTTCATATCAGGCCCAGCAGGCTCAGGCGGAAGCCCGTCTTTTAGCGATATTGAACCACGAAGACGAGGCCCAGCGGAAGAGGGATGAGCTGACCACTCTGCTAAATCGCCCGCCGGCCTGAAGACTTGTATATCCCTTTTTTCTTCTTTTGTACATACTTCTGAATGAGAGTATATTTTTTTTGTTCTTTCACGAATTGTACTTTGTATCCATTTTGGTTTATGAATAAAAGACAAATTTTTCTTCTCAATGGTGTGTCCCTTTTTATTGAATGTATTCTGCGGATAGTCTATCTTGATCTCTTTGCAGGACAACGATGACTTAGGATTCAGGGTTAAGATCTGCCTCCTAAGACTTTTCAACTTTATGAGCCGTGAGGGTCTCATAAAGAGTTTTTCTCCCTACAGGTCGAGAGAATCCCGTAGGTGTAATTTCTCCTTAAGAATCGTGAGGATTCCTAAGCGTGTTTTCTCTTGAAGATCGTAAGGATCTCACAAGAGAATTTGCTCCTTTACGAGTCATGAGGACCCGCAAGTGATGGATGAAGTTGCCCTTATCCATATTTCACGAAGTCAGGAGTTGCGCTGGATGCTTCCCACGGGTTCACTGTCGTGTTTGGCGAGGACCAGGCTCCGCTCTGGATGTTTTCTGGGGTACCTTAGTTTAAAGACATCGCGGTCAAGGTTAAGGACATCATGGTCCGTGGATTTAAGGACTCTACCATCCGTTGCTAGTTTTAAGACGTTACGGTCGAGGTTAAGGACATCATAGTCCGTGGATTTAAGGACTCCACAGTCCGATGTTAGTTTTAAGACATCGCGGTCGAGGTTAAGGACATCATAGTCCGTGGATTTAAGGACCCCACAGTCCAATGTTAGTTTTAAAACATCACGGTCGAGGTTAAGGACATCATAGTCCGTGGATTTAAGGACTCCACAGTCCGATGTTTGTTTTAAGATATCACGGTCGAGATTAAGGACATCATAGTCCGTGGATTTAAGGACTCTACAGTCCGATGTTAGTTTTAAGACATCGCGGTCGAGGTTAAGGACATCATAGTCCATGGATTTAAGGATTCCACAGTCCAATGTTAGTGTGGTTACCGGGACCCGTCGTCTCTTTGAAGACGTTGAGGAATTACAACGACAAATATCAAAGGAGTGATGAGATGTACCCTTGAACCATGGTAAAATTAATTTGAAATCATTATGGTTGATTGTTAGTTTTAAGACATCACTGTCGAGGTTAAGGACATCATAGTCCGTGAGTTTAAGGACTTCACAGTCCGATGTTTGCTCTGGATGCTTCCCACGGGTTCACTGCCGTGTTTGGCGAGGACCAGGCTCCGATCTGGATGCTTCACACGGGTTCACTGCCTTGCTCTGCGAGGACCAGGATCCGCTCTGGACATTTTCCACGGGGTCAGAAGTGATGTTATCCGTGTTCCACGTGACTAGGAATTTTGCTCTAGATGCTTCCCACGGGTTCATTACCGTGTTCGGCGAGGACCAGGCTCCACTCTGGATGCTTCACACGGGTTCACTGCCGTGCTCTGCGAGGACCAGGATCCGCTCTGGATGTTTTCCATGGGGTCAGAAGTGATGTTATCTGCATTCCACGTGACCAGGAATTTTGCTCTAGATGCTTCCCACGGGTTCACTGCCGTGTTCGGCGAGGACTAGGCTCCGCTCTGGATGCTTCACACGGGTTCACTGCCGTGCTCTGTGAGGACCAGGATCCGCTCTAGACGTTTTCCACGGGGTCAGAAGTGACGTTATCCGTATTCCACGTGACCAGGAATTTTGCTCTAGATGCTTCCCACGGATTCACTGCCGTGTTCGGCGAGGACTAGGCTCCGCTCTGGATGCTTCACACGGGTTCACTGCCGTGCTCTGGGAGGACCAGGATCCGCTCTGGACGTTTTCCACGGGGTCAGAAGTGACGTTATCTGCGTTCTACGTGACCAGGAATTTTGCTCTAGATACTTCCCACGGGTTCACTGCCGTGTTCGGCGAGGACTAGGCTCCGCTATGGATGCTTCATATGGGTTCACTGCCGTGCTCTGCGAGGACCAGGATCCGCTCTGGACGTTTTCCACGGGGTCAGAAGTGACGTTATCCGCGTTCCACGTGACCAGGAATTTTGCTCTAGATGTTTCCCACAGGTTCACTGCCGTATTTGGCGAGGACTAGGCTCCGCTCTGGATGCTTCACACGGGTTCACTGCCGTGCTCTATGAGGACCAGGATCCGCTCTGGACGTTTTCCACGGGGTCAGAAATGACGTTATCCGCATTCCACGTGACCAGAAATTTTTCTCTAGATGCTTCCCATGGGTTCACTGCCGTGTTCGGCGAGGACTAGGCTCCGCTTTGAATGCTTCACACGGCTTCACTGCCGTGCTCTGCGAGGACCAGGATCCACTCTGGACGTTTTCCACGGGGTCAGAAGTGACGTTATCCGCATTCCACATGACCAGAAATTTTGCTCTAGATGCTTCCCACGGGTTCACTGCCGTGTTCGGCGAGGACTAGGCTCCGCTCTGGATGCTTCACACGGGTTCACTGCCGTGTTCTGCGAGGACCAGGATCCGCTCTGGACGTTTTCCACAGGGTCAGAAGTGACGTTATCCGCGTTCCACGTGACCAGGAATTTTGCTCTAGATGCTTCCCACAGGTTCACTGCCGTGTTTCGCGGGGACTAGGCTCCGCTCTGGATGCTTCACACGGGTTCACTGCCGTGCTCTATGAGGACCAGGATCCGCTCTGGACGTTTTCCACGGGGTCAGAAATGACGTTATCCGCATTCCACGTTACCAGAAATTTTGCTCTAGATGCTTCCCACGGGTTCACTACCGTGTTCGGCGAGGACTAGGGTCCGCTCTGGATGCTTCACACGGGTTCACTGCCATGCTCTGCGAGGACCAGGATCCACTCTGGACGTTTTCCATGGGGTCAGAAGTGACGTTATCCGCGTTCCACGTGACCAGGAATTTTGCTCTAGATGCTTCCCACGGGTTCACTGCCGTGTTCGGCGAGGACTAGGCTCCGCTCTGGATGCTTCACACGGGTTCACTGCCATATTCTGCGAGGACCAGGATCCGCTCTGGACGTTTTCCACGGGGTCAGAAGTGACGTTATCCGCATTCCACGTGACCAGGAATTTTTCTTTATCCGTATTTCACGGAATCGGGGTTTGACTCTTGGTTATCTGTGCACCGCCGAGTCATGGAACTGGGGGTTGCCGCTGTTCCGCTTTGTCTGATGTTGTGTCTTTTGTAATGAGACGAGTGTTGAGATGATCTCTAGGCTGTCTGTGAACCACCAAGATTCGGCTTCTTCTCTTGATGAAACCTGGGGGGAAGGAGTGTGATTCCTTCTTTGTTTGCGCCCCTGAATTGTATACAGGGGCTGCTGTGATATCACATGTAGGGCATAAATTTCATTTTTATTTTTATTTTATTTCTTTCCGCGATGCTCTATCATTTCAGCTTTTATATCGCGAAGGTCGCGATTGCCCAATCATTTCGGCTATTTTTTCGCGGTGCCCAATCATTTCGGCTATTTGTTTTATTTTTACTCGCTGCTTTTTATTGTGAGTTGCCCAATCATTTCGGCTATTTCTCATGCATATATTTTTTTTACTTGCTGATTTTGTTGCAAGTTACCCCATCATTTCGGCTATTTCGTATGCATGTGTAGCTTGCTGGCTTTTTGCTGCAAGCTTTGAATTAAACACCGATTTCGGCATCAGCATCGCTACAACTGGGATATTGCCAGGAGCGAATCATCATTTGCCTCTGTCGATATCGAACAAAGGTGGCTTAGCGAACAGGGTTAGGATCCTGTCGACTAAGGCTTTTGACTTCATGAGCCGTAAAGGTCTCATAAAGGTATTTCTCCCTGTGAGTCGTGAGGATCTCGTAGGTGTGTTTCCTCCTTAGGAGTCGTGAGGACTCCTAAGTGTATGTTCTCTTATAAGTCTTAAGGATCTTACAAGAGTGTTTTCTCCTTATAAGTCGAGAGGACTTACAAGGGTTGTTCACCATGTAGACATATCCCTAGTCACGGATGGGACTTGGTTAGGGAAATGTTTATTCGCGCCCGTGGATTGTATACAGGGGTCAGTGTTGCACCACTTGTAGGGCAGTAGTGGAGGTTGTGGGGGCTGCTTAAGAACAGGTTCATGTCTCTGTAGCTTAAGACTTTCAAATCTTATGAGCCATGAGGGTCCCATAAGAGGGTTCTCCTTACGAGTCGTGAGGATCTCGCAAGTGTATTTTCTCCTTAGGGATCATGGGGATCCCTAAGTGTGTTGCTCCCTTGTGATTCGTAAGGATCTCACGCAGGTGGTTTCTCCTCACAAGGTCGAGAGGACCCTGCAAGTGTCTTTTAACGAGGTTGCACCTTTTCGGGTTTTCACAACCACTCGCCGGTAGCCCTGCTGTTTTTACTCACGGAGCTCTTTCGGGTTTTCATCCGTGCCCATTTTGCTTATGGACATACCGTTTTCTTTTTTTTTTTGTTTTTTTTTCTTATCCTTTTTCTCTTTTTTTTTGAACGAGGTTGCGCCCTTTCGGGTTTTCACAAGACTCGCCGGTAGCCCTGCTGTTTTTATTACGGAGCCCTTTCGGGTTTTCATCTGTGTCCATTTTGCTCATGGACATACCGTTTTCTTTTTTTTTTTTTGTATCAGCTTTGGGATGGTACAATCCACCGTAGTTTATCGACATCTCGGTCAACAGCTAATTTTAGGACATAGTGGTCCGTTGCTAGTTTAAGGACGTTTCGGTCCGCTATTAGTTTAAGGACGTTTCGGTCCGTTTTTGAAGAAGGCCTGTCACTACTTATAGAGTTTAGGCTTAGGAAGATAGCGAGCGGACATAGTCGTCGTCATCTATCATTGACCTAGGCCGTGACTCGTCAAGCATAGTACTTCTTCAGGAAGCGACCGTTTATTTTCCTGAAAGGTCTTTCACCATGCATGTCCATGAGTAGATAGGCTCCACCCTGGTAGACCTTGTCCATGATGTACGGGCCTTCATAGTTCGGCTCGAATTTTCCCCGCTTGGCGCGATTGGGGATCATAGGTCTTTTCATCACTAGCACGAGTTCGCTTTGGCGGAATGTCCTCGGCCTAGTCAATCTTTCATAAGAGCGCATCATCTTTGCTTTATAAGCCTCCAGATTTTGTTGCGCTATGAGCCGGGTTTCATCAAGGGCATCGAGCTCCTCAAGCCGAAGGTGAGCGTTTTCTTCATCTGTTAGGTCGTAGTGAACTGCCATTCGTAGGGAGGGTAACTCTATCTCGAGGGGGAGTACCGCTTCAGTACCGAATGCCAACGCGTACGGCGTTGTGTTCGTGGCCGTCTTGAATGTAGTTCGATATGCCCAGAGAGCTTCATGCAATCTCTCGTGCCAGTCTTTCTTATTTCGAGACACCGTCTTTTTCACAATCTTTATCAAGGTCTTGTTGAAAGCCTCAGCTAGACCGTTAGCTCTGGGATTATAGACTGATGAATATCTCCAGTCTATGTTATGTTGTTGTGCGAAGCGGCTAATCTTGTGGCTTCTGTAGGCTGGCCCGTTATCGGAGATGATCTGCCGCGGAGTTCCAAACCGATAAATAACCTGCGTCTTGAAGAAGTGGAGGATATTCTCCATCTTCACTTCCCTCAGCGGTACTACTTCTGCCCATTTGGAGAAGTAATCAATCGTCGCCAAAATGAATCGATGTCTCCTAGACGATGCTGGTTCGATGGGGCCGATTATGTCAGTTCCCCACATTTCAAACGGCAAGCTAGCCACCGTCGGATGTAGTGGATTTGGATGTTGATGGATGAAGTCCCTATGGATCTGGCATGAGTGGCATTGCTTCGCATACTCAAGGCAGTCCTGGATCATCGTGGGCCAATAATAACCCATCCTTTTAATTTTCAGCTTCATCTTCGGTCCGGCTTGGTGAGAACCGCAGAGTCTGTCGTGAACATCTTGGACGACTCTTTTTGCCTCTTCAGGTCCCAGGCATCTCAGCCATAGGGAATCAAATGACCTCTTGTATAGAGTATCATTGACGAAGGCGAAAGATAGGGCTCGCTTCATGAGCTGATGTTTTGAGGATGCATCTTCAGGTGTTCGATGGGATTTGAAGTAGTCTATAAAGACTTCTCTCCAATCCTCAACCATTTCTTGGTCTTTTATTTGCAGGGCCGTCTGCTCAGTCGCTTCCTTTTCCTCTGGTGATTCCGGAGATATTTCAGCCGGTGCGAGGACCCGACGGCTTTGCACAACGATCCTCACGTCATCGAGGTTCTCGTCGGCCGGTTCTTTAGCGAGCTTAGCTAGTGCATCCGCTTTGCTATTTTCTGCACGCGGTATGCTTTCCAGCATATAGGAGGGAATTTGAGTCAGCAGTTGCTGTACTCTCTCGCCATATTTCACCAGCTCTGGCTTGCACGTCTGGTAGTCGCCGTTCACTTGACTAACGACCAGTTGGGAGTCTCCGTATATGAGGAGGTTTCCAATTCCCATATCGATGGCGATCTCGAGGCCTGCTATCAAAGCTTCATACTCAGCTTCATTTTTTGTCCTCAGCTCTGTTAAGGAGAAAGCAAAGCGCATTATCCTTCCTTGTGAGGTCACGAAGATAAGGCCCACCCCTGATTTGATTATGGGCGTGTTTTGTTTGCGCTTCTTCATGGAAGACGCTTCATCAAAATAAAGTTCCCATCGGGTATCACCATCGTCAATTGCATCAAACGCATGTTCGTCTGGCAGTTCGCAATTCAAAGGGGAATCGGCCGGTATCGGATGCTCAGCGAGGAAGTCGGCGATGGCCTGGCCTTTCACTGCCTTAAGAGGTCGATAAGTTATCGAGAACTCCATCAAGAGCAGGGCCCATTTAATGAGTCGCCCGTCAGTATGGCCTTTGACATCAAATACTTAAGAGGATCCACCTTTGATATGAGACGGACTTCATGCGCCAGTGCATAGTGCCTGAGTTTCGTTATCGCGAAGATCAACGCCAGGCAATGTTTTTCGATGGGAGAGTAATTGCTTTTTGCCCCCAGCAGAACTCGACTCAGGTAGTAGAGAGCTCTTTCTTTCTCTTGGTCATTCTCTTGTGCCCACAGCGCGCCTAAGGAACCTTCGAGGGCTGTTGTGTAAAGAATAAGAGGCTTTCCCTTAACTGGAGCAGCCAGTACTGGCGGATTCTGCAGGTACTGCTTGATTTCGTCTAGTGCGCTTTGGCATTTTTGATCCCAGACGAACGAGATTCCCTTCTTCATCAGGTGACTTTAAGGACGGCACTTGCCAGAGAGATTGGCTATAAATCCCCGGATATACGCGAGCTTCCCTTGGAGAGACCGCAATTGTTTGAGAGTCCTTGGTGGGGGCATCTCCATGATCGCCTTGATCTTTGACGGATCTATCTCGATACCTCGGTGTCGGACAATGAATCCTAGGAATTTTCCCGAGGAAACACCGAACGCGCATTTGAGAGGGTTCATCTTCAAGTTGTATTGCCGAAGGCGTTGAAATACGATCTTCGGATGCTCAAGGTGTTCCTCGTATGATTTGCTTTTCACCACAAGGTCGTCGATATAGCATTCGACGATTTCATGTATGAGGTCATCGAAGATCTTTGTCATGGCCCTCTGATAGGTGGCACCGGCATTCTTTAGACCGAAGGGCATCACCTTGTAGCAGAATATACCCAAAGGGGTCCGGAAAGCGGTGTGCCTCTAGTCTTCGGGATGCATCTTTATCTGATTATAACCTGATGAGCCGTCCATGAAGGAGAAGACTTCGTGAGTGGACGTGTTATCTATCATTAGCTCGGTGACCGGTATTGAGAAGTCGTCTTTCGGGCAGGCTTTATTGAGATCCCGAAAGTCCACGCATATGCTCATTGTCC
This sequence comes from Agapanthus africanus, assembly GCA_030015575.1. Lineage (NCBI taxonomy): Eukaryota > Viridiplantae > Streptophyta > Magnoliopsida > Asparagales > Amaryllidaceae > Agapanthus > Agapanthus africanus. The sequence goes on along the minus strand of JASDDO010000006.1, from coordinate 342,476,078 downwards.
CATTTTTCTTCATCACCGGGACGATGTTGGCGATCCAGTCAGGATACTGAACCTCTTGGATGAAACCAGAGTCGATCAGCTTCTTGACCTCGGCATTGATGCTCATCTCAAGCTCAAGCCGCATTCTTCTCGGTGCTTCTTTGATTGGCTTGACGTTCGGGGATATTGCCAATTTGTGGACAGCAATCTCTGGATCTAATCCTGGCATTTCGGAATAGTTCCATGCGAAGCAATCTCTATACTGCATAAGCACGTCTTTTAGCGCAGCCACCCTTTCTTCAGATAGCAGCTCACTGACGAATGTCGGTCGCGGGTCGTTTGCCGTCCCCAAATTAATTTTCTTGAGGTTATCCGCAGTGGTATGTATTCCATCTTCCAGCTCTTTTGGTGCCGGTGGAAACTCTGAGATCACTTCGTCATCATTGTTTTCGAAGCACCACGGGAGGTCACCCCTATCCTCAGGCTCTTCTTTTGATAGTGTTATCATATGACAAGTGCGAGCTCGCTTCCACGACCGATGTTGATCTGGTTCTACCCCCGCTGTATGCACGGCTTTTGGCTCGTGCTTCTGTGGCGGAGTTATCCTCCAGCTGCTGGATAGAGCAAACCTGCCTTGCTGATATTGATCTTCGACTCAGTTCTCGAAGGTGAAGCAGTTTTCAATAGGATGTCATATTGCCTTATGATAGGAGCAATAGTCCGGGTGAGAGACTCCGCCCGCTTGCTCGGGGTGTTTAGACTTCGGAAGTGTAATCATTTGATGCCTTATGGCAAGATCAATTATCTTCCGTGTTTTATTCTGAGGAAAAGAGTATGCCCGACTCATCTTCTTCATAAGGGATGAATTCGGATTGCTCGATTCCCGATCGCGTGGCTTCTTGGTCCCGCTTTGTTGCTGTCGAACGCCTTTCCCGCTCCTTGATTTGTTTCTGCCTCTGCGTCGGGCCTTTTGCACAACAGGTTGACAGGGAGGAGCATTTTCATCTCTCGCAGCCTGTTGAAGAAGGCGTTGCGTCCTGGCTTTCTCATAGATGGCCATTTCGCGATTATGGTCGTCTCGAACCTTTTGACCCGCTTCCCTGATAAGCTTGTCCATTCGTTCTTCAAATGACGGACTCGGCATTTTGATTGCAGGATCTCGTTTTGGTTCGGGGTCAGCGTTTTCTGATAGGGCGTCCTCTTCTTTATCGAAGTTATATATGACGTAGCTACCATGGACTCGTTCCCTTTTCCCGGATTTCACATATCCAAGCTCGAGCATTTCCATTCTCCCGTTGGGCAGCTTGCGCTGAGTTCCAGGGACATCCCAAATCCTATTGTAGAACCGAGCTTGTCGAATGGTCTGTTTGAAAGGTACCCCTTGGCGCTTCAAGAGCCTTTTTAGTCCGTTCGTGTAATATCTGGGCAAATGGATGGGCTGGAGTCTGTCAAGTGTAGAATCCGCGCCGTGCCAGATTTCTTTCTCCACTCTTGTTTCCGTGGACCGGTAGAATAGGGTCGCCTTTTCACCCTTTCGCCTGGGAGGGACGTAAAATGTCTGTAGCTCTTGCACACTATATGCTTCAAGTGCGTCGAGATCTTTGTAGTGCTCCCGCGGAATCATGGTAATTTTCAAATTCTGATTATCACCAGCGAATGCTTGTATTGGTGGCCGAGCGGAGAATACAACATTAACCTCGTCTTCCGAGTCGCTGCCGAAGATCAACATGGGGGCGGACGGTCCTGGCTTGTTGTACTGGGGTGGACCTGAATAAACCATTTCTTCCTCTTCCTCAGTATCTCTCCCAAAGATAGAAATGATGGTGATAGCTTTGTTCTCTGGTTTGTGACATCTCTCCGTGTCCTCGAAATCTGGTAAGAAATATTTTGCATCTTCATACTTGCAGATTTCATTCACGTAGAATGGGTTCAGCTCTCCTGTTACGATATACCCGAGACCATCCTTGAAATACTTCATATATTGATATTGTGTAGAAGGGATGATGTTGTACTCGTGTAACCAAGGCCGGCCGAGCAAAGTATTATAGCAGGTCTTGGCGTCAATGACGTGAAACTTGATATCTGTGACAAGCAGCCCGAAGCGCAACGTCAATATCACAGACCCGAGAGTCCGCGATGACTGGGAGTTAAAACCGGAGATGGTGATTTTATCAAGAGCGAGATGCTGGACGCTTATGCAGATTTCCTTCAACACTCGTATGTTGAGGAGATTGACGGAAGACCCATTGTCGACCAGGATTTTGCCTATCTTGATATCGTGGTAATATCCTGAGACATAGAGGGGACGGTTGTGCTTGCACGTCCCAAGGAGGAGGTCTTCGTCGCCGAAGGTGATATCGGCTATGTGTACTTCCTCCAGCTCGTCCTTCATCTTTTCTTCGGCAAGAAAAGCTTGGAATTGCTCTGTCTCTTGTAGCGCCTTGATCAATGAATCTCTCACTTCTTTGGATAGTAAAAGGGCGTCGAGAATGCTGAGCTGCAAGGGTAACTTCCTCAAGTGTACCAGAACGTTGTAGTCCACCATGTTCTTCTTTGGCGGGTCCTTGGCAGTCAGCTCTTTCATGACTTGGTCATCCAGAGCGATATCCTCAGAGACCTTTTCTTTTCCCTTATCTTTTCTACTCGTGGGTCCGAGATTCTTTTCTGGAAGCCTGCGATTGCGCAGCTGAATGTTTTCACAGGCCTTCGGTTCTTCCTCCTTTCTCAAGGTGGATTCTTTAAAGAGAGGGCCAAGAGCCATCTCTTCGTCAGAGTCGCTTCCGAAAGTGAGAACCTGTAAGTCCACGTTGCTCACCCCGGTTCTTACAGGGAGGCGGAAACGGCGAAAAACAATTTTTGGCACAAAGGCAACATGGACTAAAAGGAGGATCTTTGCTAAACTACAAACTAGCAAACTACTAGAGGTGCTATCTACTATGCCATAGAGATTATACATCACGATACCGGTCCTTCGGGTCTTCATCCCGCTGTCATGCTCGTCCATCCACGCTCCGAGGATCGATCCGGATCTTGGTCACCTCCGCGGCCTCCTTGTGTCGAAGACGATCCACCCGAGAGTTGTACACCGAGCTTCACCTCGAGCCGAGGCAACTAGGGCAACAAGATCGATAGTCTTGATGTCCTAGGTTGTGTAGAAGAGGTTGATGGAGGTGTTTGTCTATGTGGATTCTTTTTCTCTCAACACAGGAGATCAAAAGAAAATTTCAAGAGGAGGAAGATGAAGGAGAACTAGCAACCATGGAGCTCTTTTTCTTTTCTTCTCACTTGCAAGAGAGAGAATGAGAATTAGAAAATGAATTATCAACTAAAGAAAAAAAGGCACCATGGTTGCAATAATACTAAACATCATCATTACTAATCCTATCATGATAAAGTTGATGGCTATATTGACATGACCATTTTCATAATCCAAAAAGAAAAAGGAAACTAAAGAAGAGTGTAGACCTCTCATGAAGGTCAAGGTCAACTTTGGTCAACGGGTCAACAAAGTCAAGAGTGGTCAAGGTGGTCAAATGGTCAAAGCAATTAGCCATCACAAAATTATCACTGAAAAGATTAGTAAGTAATGTCCGCGGCTCATAATGGTTTTGACCGAACGAATTGCCAAAACCCTAATGAGTCCGCCTCAAAATGGTTTTGACCGAATCAACTGTCAAAACCCTAATGAGCCTGCCACATAACGGTTTTGGCCGAATCAACTGCCAAAACCCTAATAAGGCACTTCCTCCTTCTTCGCTCCGCAAAACTGTGCATACACACCCGCATCCGCATTCCGTAGAATGCGAATGCACAGAAGACAAGACAAATCCATCCGTGCAATACTAGGATCCGGCTTAAACCAAAGCCCACTAGTATTGCCTGCCCGAACAGCATACGCACACAAGTGCACGTAAGTGATCGTAGCCCTGCCGTAAAAGCATACGGCCTCTACACGTTTCGCTCGGTGCAGGGAAACTCTCTGTGTGGGACTCTAAAGACTCGACACTACGCTGGCAGTGGGTTTAACCACAGACCGGAAGCGGCACTAGCTGTACGTAACGGTCCCCAGGTAGATGTCGATAAGAAGGCCGATGAGATAAAACCCATCCGAACTCCTACTGAGCCTGTATGTGACAATCTCCGTACAGTCCGGTCCGTTCGTCTGAAAACGTCGCATGGCGGGCCTAGGGTGGTGGTAAACGTTAGTCCCCTAATAGCGGTACAAGTCATGTCGGAGTGTAGCCCAGAACACCCTGAGATAACACTGGAAACCTACCAGTATATCTCGCTTGCCCTGGCCAGGGACTACTCGTGTAATGGCTCTCCTAGACACAGCGTGATGTCAACCCCCAATACCGGGAGAGACGAATCCTGTCTAACCATCACTGCCTCCAAGTGCGTCGGGACTGCACCCAACTACCACCTGTTTGCACGACTCCTTTGAGCCGTGGTAGGGTAGTAATCTAAGTACAGTGGGAACACACTCGAGGCGAAGTGACAGTGTCAAGTCAGCGGACTAAGCTGTACTCATGTCACCTGGGAACTGATAGCTGACGATAGGTATAATACCAACCAACAGTTCCCGACGAGTCCTGTCCAGTGTACTCGTAACCTAACGAGCACCCGCATACTATCTCCAGTACGACGTACTGATGGCTGTGGGACATACCATCTCCCATGCTGGGACGAGAAGCGCATACGCTAGTCTACTCCGGAGTATCGATGCCCTGTCTCGACAGTCCTACTACTAGGGACCTGTATAAGGATGTGCTTGTGGATTACCCAGCCCCCACGAGTGTGACTGCCATCACAACGCTGGTAATCAAGTAAAGATCCTAAGAGCTCTACTAATATGTATAAGCGATATGCTAAAAGAAACACATGCACATATTGAAGTAGATACAAACCAAGTAACATACTACCATTTTGAGCAAGATTGTCTATACAACTGTGAATATCCCAAGCTTCCATCAAGTAATATACAAACTAGTATGATACAGTAATGACCTCTAGGGCATATACACTAACAATCTCCCACTTGCACTAAAGCCATGTACTGGCGTATCGAAGACCTATCATCTCGATCAGCTGCTCGAATTGAGTCTGGGGTAGGGCCTTCGTGAGTGGATCTGCAGTGTTATTCTCCGAATCTACTCTCTTCACCTCGATCTCCCGGCGATCTACGATCTTCCTGATCAGTTGGTACTGCCTCAAAATGTGCCTGGACTTCTGATAGGACCTGGGTTCCTTCGCTAAAGCTATAGCGCCGTTGTTGTCGCAATACAGCAGTATTGGATCAACAATAGTAGGAACCACCTGAAGCTCCGTGAAGAACTTCTTCATCCAGACAGCTTCCTTTGCGGCATCGCAAGCAGCTATGTACTCCGCTTCCATAGTTGAGTCAGCAACGGTCTCCTGCTTGGAACTCTTCCAGCAAACCGCCTCTCCATTGAGGGTAAATACATAACCCGACATGGACTTGGAGTCATCCTTGTCACTCTGGAAGCTGGAGTCAGCAAAGGCCTTGATCTGGAGGTCTTTTCCGCCATACACCAAGAACATCTCTTTAGTCCTTCTCAGGTATTTGAGAATGTTCTTTACCGCTATCCAGTGTTTCTCCCCTGGGTCCGACTGATACCGGCTTACAACGCTCAATGCGTATGCTACATCTGGTCTGGTACATAACATCGCATACATTATAGAGCCTACCACAGAAGCGTAGGATATGATAGACATGCGATCCCTTTCCAAATCAGTCTTGGGAGATATCTCTTTGGAGAGGGTGATCCCGTGACAAGCCGGTAAATTACCGCGCTTGGAATCTTCTATACTGAATCTTTTCAGTATGGTGTTAATATACCTGGACTGTGAGAGTCCCAGCATTCTTTTAGATCTATCACGATAGATCTGGATCCCCAGAATGTAGTTGGCATCGCCCAGGTCCTTCATGGAGAACCTCTGCGACAAGAATCCTTTGACTGACTGTAGCATAGGAATATCATTTCCTATTAGAAGAATGTCATCCGCGTACAAGATGAGGAATACCACAGTTCTCCCTACAATCTTACTGTAAATGCATAGTTCATCTGGGTTTCTGATAAAGTCGAATTCCTTGACAGTATCATCAAAGCAGATGTTCCAACTCCGCGATGCCTGCTTCAGTCTATAGATGGACTTTAGCAACATGCACACTTTACCGCTGCTCCCACTCTGAACGAATCCCTCTGGCTGATCCATATAGACGCACTCTTCTAAATTTCCATTTAGGAAAGCCGTCTTTACGTCCATCTGCCAAATTTCATAGTCGTGGAAGGCAGCAATGGCAAGAAGGATCCGAATGGATTTGAGCATAGCCACTGGAGAAAAGGTCTCGTCATAATCCAAACCAAGTCTTTGACGAAAACCCTTTGCAACAAGTCTAGCTTTATAGGTTTCAACCTGCCAATCTACACCAATCTTCTTTCTGAAGATCCATTTGCAGCCTACGGGTTTTACCCCTTCTGGAGCAAAGTCCAAAGTCCAAACTTTGTTGGTGTACATGGACTCCATCTCGGTCCGCATTGCATCCAGCCATTTTACCGAGTCACCACTCTAAATGGCTTGCTGGAAGCTAGTAGGCTCACCATAATCCATAGTGCAATCCTCTCTATCCCCGTCTATGAGAAAACCGTAGTATCTCTCGGGCAGATGAGACTGCCTACTAATCCTGCGGAGTGGCGCTGGGATGTCAAGTTCTCCTGAACCTTCTGGTTCCACTAAGGTTTCAGTAATAGCTCGTGGTTCTGGAATTTCTTCCAGTTCTATTGCGCTCCTACTTATCTGGTTTTCCAAAAACTCAGTTTCCAAGAAGCGGGCATGACGAGAAACAAAAACCTTTTGTTCCTCTGCGTAATAGAAAAGATACCCCTTGGAGTTCTTTGGGTATCCCACAAACTTACACTGTACTGAGCGTGCCTCGAGCTTGTCCGCATGCTGCTTTTTGACAAAAGCTGGACATCCCCATGTCTTAATGTGCTGAAGATAGGGTTTCTTCCCACACCACATCTGATATGGTGTAGTAGGCACAGTCTTAGTTGGAACTCGGTTCAAAAGGTATGCAGCTGATTCTAGCGCATAATCCCAGAAAGATCGGGGTAACTCAGCCTTACTCATCATAGATCGAACCATATCCAATAGTGTTCGATTCCGCCTTTCCGATACACCATTGTGTTGTGGTGTGTATGGAGGAGTAAGCTGAGAGAGAATTCCATTCTCTTTTAAGTAGTCCAGAAACTCGGCACTTAAGTATTCACCACCTCGATCAGATCTCTGTGTCTTGATACTTTTGCCTATTTGTTTTTCAACTTCATTCTTGTAGTCCCGAAATTTCTCAATGGCTTCGGATTTATGTTTCATCAGGAAGACATATCCATACCTAGAGAAATCATCTGTGAAAGTAATGAAGTATGAATAACCACTTCGCGCATGTGTAGACATTGGACCACACATGTCACTGTGTATGAGTCCCAAGAGCTCGGTTGCTCTTTCTCCGTGTCCAGTGAACGGAGTCTTTGTCATCTTTCCCATGAGACAAGATTCACAAGTGGCATAAGACTGGTACTCGAATGGATCCAAGTATCCTTCTTTATGTAACTTTGTCAACCGTGTCTCATTAATGTGACCCAGTCTACAATGCCATAAGAAAGCCTGATTTAATTTCGGAGACTTTCTTTTAAGTGTGTTCTGGACACTGAAAACCTGAGCTTGATTCAGTACGTATATTCCGTTTTTCAATGTACCTGACCCAATCAGAACTTGATTTAGGTGGATGTTTACTACATCGCTTACAAAAGTAAAATCATATCCTTCCTTAGAAAGTAAGGATACAGATATGATATTACAAGTCGCACCTGGTACATAAAAACAGTCACGCAGAATCAATATCTGCCCAGTTGTCAGTCCAAGATGATATTCCCCTACGGATTCAGCGTACATGCTCATTCCGTTAGCAACCCTGAGAGTCATATCACCTATCTTGATAATCCTACGGTTTCTCAGAGCCTGTAACGAATTACAGATATGAGATCCTGATCCGGTATCCAATACCCAGGAAGTAGGGTTAACTGACATACAGTTCTCTATGAAAAACACACCCGAAGCCGAAGCCACAAGATGCTTCGAATTCTGGCTACTGGCTTTGCTAGCCCTGCAATCCTTCTGCCAATGTTCAATCCTGTAACAATAGGAACGTCCCTCTTTTACTACATCCAGCCCCAAAACTTTTGCCATTCCCTTCCCTTCTACTTCCCTGGTTTCCTTCAGGGTAGAAGGTAGAGACTGTAGAATCAAGTCAGCATCTGACTCGTTTTTCAACGTGGTCTTCAGGTCTGTGAGCTGAAAATAGCTGGTCTCTATAAGGACGTTGCCCCTTACAGATGACCCGATAGCCAACCTCGCTGGAAGCAATTCGTTCAAGGTCTCATATCTTGCGATACGAGATTGCTCTCCATATAAATCTTTGTTATGGAGGAAGATAGAAACTAAGTCCATCTTCTCGTGCTGCCTCTGGTATGCACCATCAACTGAGGCTAACACGAGGCACTTGGCATTCGCACAGTCTTTTTTCGATGTTCTACGGATATCAATATCCGCGACAGGGGAAACTGGACCTGAGACGGCAGGGGTTGGATTAGTTAAGAGGTGTCCCAGCTTGTCATGGGCAATGGACATCTGGACAGACCTTTGCCAATCATAACAGTCAGATTCAGTCATTTTATTATCTAGATGTAACCTAGGTGTGGTCACTGGGTCGCTGCAATTAAGAGAGAGAGAAGAAAACACTCAGCATGATGCTCTTGCAAGTTTAGATTGGTTTTTAATTTATCTAAACAGGATGGCTCCCACTGTCTCTCGAATCCCTCCTCAAACCATAAAAGAAGAATTAGTCGGGATCATTCTCACCGTACAATACTTGCTTAACCGTTCAGCCAGGCCAGTGTCGGTACTTCGAGGGAGGTTTTCCAACGCTTTCGCGAAGTTCCTTAATTAAGTAACTTCTTTTGCCTGGGGGCGTAGCCCCGCTAACACCTTTCTAGACACCTACTTGGTTTATAGCATTGATCGTTAAGTGAGAAAGTTCCCGAGGAGTAGCATATACTCACAGTAGGATCGGGATCCAAATATCATCGTGTGACAAAACTGAAGGAATCCTACCAGAATCATCACACTCCAAATGGTATGCAGCGCTAGCAAGTTTCAGTTTCTTTAGAAACTCCCGATATGAATTTTTGCCCCATGCTCTTATGACCTTGACTAAGGCCAACAAATCATAAGTCATATGTCAAGTTCTACCCGTCATTGTCCAGGTTGATTTGAACCCACCCGTATATACCCTTGACTATGGCCAACAAAGTAATACGACTGTCCCAAACCATTGCATCTATCTATGCAACATATGAATACCCACCAGCTACCTAACACTGTGCCTTGACTAGGGCCAACAAACACAGCTTGAATACTGTTGGATATTCATATGACACGACGGAGGGCTACGAATGGTTTTGGCGAAACCGTGAATGTAGTGAACTTGATATAATCGAAGGAACGAGATAGCTTTTAAAAGGAGTGGTTCAAGCTCCGCATTTAAAAGTTGGTTTTTGAAAAGAACCGAGTGGTTTTGAAAGTGTTCCAACGACTTTTACTTGGTTTATTTTCTTGCATTAATTTTAACGCGTCCCATCATTTAATCCTACCATTGCAGAAAACAACGAAAATATGACGTACGCTTATGCCATCCGCATTCGCCACGGGGCCCCGTCATCACCCGTTAGGTTACTTAACTAACGATAGAGCGGGGGCTGGACTAGCGCGGATGCAAAACATAAGCAACGCCTAAATAGATATCATATATAGATATACACATTCGTCACATGCAATGATAGCCATTCCAAATCACAGATGAACACTTTGGATATACTAGGAATCCGCATTCCGTACGATCCTGTAACGAAAAGCGGATTACACGATCACGATGAATAGCCAAACCCCACCCTAGACCCCTACGGGTGCGGCAAACTACCCGCCAAGTACCCGAAGTGAAGCAACCTCCCTCAACACGTGAGTAGGCCACTCGGCACTTCGAGATACCCGGTAGTTTGTGCACCCCACCTTGGGTCTATCCTAGGAGCAAAAACAGTAAAAAGAAATTATACAATGGCGGCTACAACCTCATCCCGGATGTGCGGCCAAACAAATAATATTACATCAATTTACAAATTTTACAATGAATAAAAGAAAAAGAAACTCTCATCTCACATCCACCCCGGCTATTCATCCGCGACAATCCAAGGAGTTCATATACACAAACCATCAACATTAGAGATCACAGATATGTATAACCCCCACTAATCGACGTATAGCGATTAGTAGACGTTCAATACATATATCACACCACAGATAATATCCATTAGCCAAAGTCTACGGAATATCGATTAAAATACGGATTTGTAACCACCCCAAAAATGAATTTTTTCTTTGGAAAATCTGGGTAGAAACAATATGTACTAAAAATCCCAAAACAGCCAAATAAAAACACTGCACAAAACCCGGTCCATGACCGAGTCAACTCGGCCGCGGATCCGCGGCAAGAGGCATGTTCTTGCCGCGGAACCGCGGCGCTTTGACCGATTCAGTGGACCGTTTTTGTTCTGTGTTTTTACAAAACCCTGAGCCGATTTTTTATGTATGTTAAATTATTTTTAGAGCAGTATAAAAAATCGGCAGAAACACGGTTTTTCCGGACGTGTTTTGCGACTTTTTTCTGATCGATATTCTAAATACTTTGCTAACTTGCTAGTTTATGTTTAGCTAGGCTCTGATACCACTGTAAGTCCACGTTGCTCACCCCGGTTCTTACGGAGAGGCGGAAACGGCGAAAAAAATTTTTTGACACAAAGGCAACATGGACTAAAAGGAGGATCTTTGCTAAACTACAAACTAGCAAACTACTAGAGGTGCTATCTACTATGCCATAGAGATTATACCTCACGATACCGGTCCTTCGGGTCTTCATCCCGCTGTCCTGCTCGTCTATCCACGCTCCGAGGATCGATCCGGATCTTGGTCGCCTCCGCGGCCTCTTTGAGTCGAGACGATCCACCCGAGAGTTGTACACCGAGCTTCACCTCGAGCCGAGGCAACTAGGGCAATAAGATCGCTAGTCTTGATGTCCTAGGTTATGTAGAAGAGGTTGATGGAGGTGTTTGTCTATGTGGATTCTTTTTCTCTCAACACATGAGATCAAAAGAAAATTTCAAGAGGAGAAAGATGAAGGAGAACTAGCAACCATGGAGCTCTTTTTCTTTTCTTCTCACTTGCAAGAGAGAGAATGAGAATTAGAAAATGAATTATCAACTAAAGAAAAAAAGGCACCATGGTTGCAATAATACTAAACATCATCATTACTAATCCTATCATGATAAAGTTGATGGCTACATTGACATGACCATTTTCATAATCCAAAAAAAAAGGAAACTAAAGAAGAGTGTAGACCTCTCATGAAGGTCAAGGTCAACTTTGGTCAACGGGTCAACAAAGTCAAGAGTGGTCAAAGTGGTCAAATGGTCAAAGCAATTAGCCATCACAAAATTATCACTGAAAAGATTAGTAAGTAATGTCCACGGCTCATAATGGTTTTGACCGAACGAATTGTCAAAACCCTAATGAGTCCGCCTCAAAATGGTTTTGACCGAATCAACTGTCAAAACCCTAATGAGCCTGCCACATAACGGTTTTGGCCAAATCAACTGCCAAAACCCTAATAAGGCACCTCCTCCTTCTTCGCTCCGCAAAACTGTGCATACACACCTGCATCCGCATTCCGTAGAATGCGAATGCACAGAAGACAAGACAAATCCATCCGTGCAATACTAGGATCCGGCTTAAACCAAAGCCCACTAGTATTGCCTGCCCGAACAGCATACGCACACAAGTGCACGTAAGTGATCGTAGCCCTGCCGTAAAAGCATACGGCCTCTACACGTTTCGCTCGGTGCAGGGAAACTCTCTGTGTTGGACTCTAAAGACTCGACATTACGCTGGCAGTGGGTTTAACCATAGACCGCAAGTGGCACTAGCTGTACGTAATGGTCCCCAGGTAGATGTCGATAAGAAGGCCGATGAGATAAAACCCATCCGAACTCCTACTGAGCCTGTATGTAACAATCTCCGTACAGTCCGGTCCGTTCGTCTGAAAACATCGCATGGCGGGCCTAGGGGGTGGTAAACGTTAGTCCCCTAATAGCGGTACAAGTCGTGTCGGAGTGTAGCCCAGAACATCCTGAGATAACACTGGAAACCTACCAGTATATCTCGCTTGCCCTGGCCAGGGACTACTCATGTAATGGCTCTTCTAGACACAGCGCGATGTCAACCCCCAATACCGGGAGAGACGAATCATGTCTAACTGTCACTGCCTCCAAGTGCTTCGGGACTGCACCCAACTACCACCTGTTTGCACGACTCCTTTGAGCCGTGGTAGGGTAGTAATCTAAGTACAGTGGGAACACACTCGAGGCAAAGTGACAGTGTCAAGTCAGCGGACTAAGCTGTACTTATGTCACCTGGGAACTGATAACTGACGATAGGTCTAGTCTTCGGTGTTTGGCTCTTTCAAATATGGCCATCTCACGCTTCCGATTGGCTTTACAGGAAGGCATCGATCATTTTGTCTGACGGCCATAGAAGTTCCGGCTCAAGACCTGCCCCCAGTCTCTCTGTGCAATGAGCTTCTTCATCGTCTGTAGACGAGTGAGAGATCACATGACAACTTACTACGTAATCCTCAGATCCATCCGACGAGTCTTCTCCATCATCTTCGTCCTCAAGGACGTGGCCGAGGAACTCTTGGAGCATGATTAGAGTCCGTGCCTTCTGGTTATACTCTTTCAGCGCGTCAATCTGCTTCTGTAAGTCTGTGCTCTTGTCGCCAGGCTTCACGGGCTTCTTGGATTTCTTCTTCTTTTCGAAGATTTTGACGGCTGGGTGTGAACACTTTGGCTATCACCACCAATCTTCGGAGTTGGGCGCGGCTTTAGCATCCCTTCGATAATCTGGGGTCCCAGCAGGTTCTTCCACCTGATCGCTGGGCACGTCTGGAGATCATTCAGCATCCTTTTGGTTTTGGCCGAAAGAGCCACCTCCCATAGAGCTTCTTCAATAAAAGAGCACGTTGCCCCCGGTGTGTCCGTCTTCTTAGGAGTGTGTGGTTGTGGTGGGTTTACTTTCGACTTCTCAGACAGCGCGAACTTTCCTTGTAGGTACTGATCCTCGATCCATCCTTTAAAGATGAAGCAATCCTCGATCGGATGGTTTACCGTTTGGTAGTAAGGGAAATAATTGGGATTATTCAATTCACTGGGTTGCGGTGGTCTCCTTGGATTTGGCAAATTGATAAGCCTGTTGCGCACCGCCAGTTAGAACATCCTCTTCGTTTTGTCCCGTGGGAATGAGTAAGGACGCTTCATTTTCTCATTTTAATAGCGTTGTCTCTCCTCCAGTTGATCCGCTAGCTTTGGGGCACTAGGCAACTGTTGGGTGTTCACGATGAAGGTCGCCTTCCCTTTACCCTTGTCGTTCCACGGTTCCGGCTTCGGGGGAGACGGTCTGTGACCCATCCGATCCATCTGGGCTAGCTTATCGATTAAAGCCTGGAACGTGGTCGGTTTGAAGAACGTCATGAACTGTGAAATAGTTTCATGAGGGTCTAGAGTGCCCACGAACATGCCCACCGCTGGTGCTTCTTCGATGCGCTGTTCGCACTTCGACCACAGGTTCCGCCATCGGATTGCGTATTGAACCCAAGTTTCACCCGGCTTCACCCTTGCATTGATCAACGCCGTTATTGGGGTGCATTCGCTGGCGCTCACGAATCGCTGGGTGAATAGCAACTCCATCTCTGCAAAAGTTTTGACGGAGTCGTTTGGAAGCTCGGAGTACCACTCAAACGCCGTCTCCGATAAGCTGCCGATGAATTGGCGAAGCAAGAGCTTATCATCGCCGCTGGTGTTGCCACAAAGAGCCCTGAACTGGGCGACATGTTGATGGGGATTGCCTGTCCCCATATACACATGGAATTTCGGGATCGTATAGCCCGGCGGGTATTTTATCTGATCATACCAACCTGGATATGGTCGCCCGGTCTTCACGACCTAGCCAGCCGCTTCATTTGCCTGGTGAACTCGTATTTGTTTGGCAATATAGTCATCCAGGGCAGCCTTAGAAATTGTTTCCTCCTTGGCTGCTAACAGAGCCGGAGGAGGGTTCGACGTCTTCCCTCTGTCATCATCAATAATGATTGGAGGGTCTTCGGCTGGAGGATCCGGCTGTATCATCATCCCGACCATGTCTTGGAAGAGAAGTGTCATTTGCTTTATGTTAGCCGCTTGCTCCGCGGCTCTTTGTCCTTCTTTTCGAGCATTCTCCGAAGGAATTCAGCATCAGTCTCGTGTTCGTGACGTTGTTCCGATGACGCCTCCGGGCTTTCTTTTGGCCCGGTGAGTGCGGCCATTGCAGTCAGCATCTCCTGGAGCTTCTGCTGTTGCTGTTCCTGAGCCCTTGTGATGGATCGGGTGAGTAGTCAGTGGCCCGTAGAAGCGCGGCTATCCTCCTTCCCCGATGCCATGTAAATAATTTGCACCACCATGCCCCCAGACTTAGGGCGTTTGGGCTCAGTGCCTTTGACATTTGTCGCAGGCATAGGGATCTTCTCCGGCCTTCTCTTCTTCTGAGTGATCGAAGTTAAGGGGGCCGTCGCAGTGGGCACCCAGATAGCTTTTCGTGGCTTGGCAGGATGGCTTTTTTCTTGTTGAACCTTCACCCTTTTTTCTCGGCAAGGATAATTTTGATCAACTACTGAGTTCCGGACCTGCCGCCAGACTTTGTAGATCTTGGAGGATAGCCGCTGAGGGGACTGTTTTGGCTTTGTTTCCGCAACATTCTCTGCCGGAGGAGGAGATCTTTTCAGTACGGCGGTAGAAGAATTCCTGCGCACCTTATTCAGCAGCTCAAAGCTGTTCCCGGTTGGAACAACAGCATTAATTTCCGCCGTTGGGGCTGGTGGAGTTAGCCCAGAAGGGGAGTTGCCTCCGGCCTTCCTTACCCGGCGCCAATTTCGATGTCGAGCATGTCGAGCTGATGGAGTGGGCTCGGTGACGGGGATAGCCTTGTCTTGCCCCCTGTTCAGGTGAGGGGCCGTTGCTGGTGTCAGCCTGTTTAAGACTGATGTCCTTTGAGTAGCAGGAGCGGGAGTGGGAGTTGGGACAGTCAGTCTTGTAAAGACCGACCCCTTGGCAGGAGAAGCCGCCGTGAAGACTTCGGGAGCAGGGTTGGTTACTCTCTTCGGAATAACCTTCTATGGGATTGCAAGCTTCATTGTGGGCCCACAGGAATTTTGGCTCAATCTGGAGAAGACCGAGGCACTGGTGCTGGACGAACCGTTGAGAAGGGCCGCAGTAGCTGTAAGTCAATCGAAGACCGACTTCTTGGGAGCTTCCAGTGTTGGTAGAGGAGCGGTGAAGCTCGTTGGCGGGAGCATGGTCCCGAAAAACAGCCTAGTGGTGGCTTGAGTGACCTGCTCTACGAGCATTGTGAACAGGGAAGCTGCTTGGGGCCCATAGGTTATGCCCCCAGTTGAGACAGGACGTGAGTTGCAGTTGCATATGGAATACTTTGAGCAGGTGAAAGCCATTGATCCTTTGCTTTCTGCACCGAGCAAAATGCCAAATCTTAGTATCTCGAAATCCAAGGGCAACCATTAGCAAACCGCGATTGGTTCGCGAACACGACACACGAAGTGTGGAGTGGAAAGAGGAAAAGGTCCCACCGGGCGTGCCAGAATCTGTTCCCCTCCGAAAGACGGCGCAAGACGAACGTCTTGCCTGAAATTAGGGGCAGATGCTAATTGGTGATATCCGTCCACCTCTCCGAAGATGCCAAGTTGATTTATGGCACCGTGTATCGAAGGTTTGAACGGATGCGGCTGATGTAGCAGACTTCGTCAAATTCCCCCTCGCTTGAGGGGTTTTTGATTATGGGGACGCTCTTCCCTGCAGGCGCAAGCCCCTGCAGTTAATTACACTACCGTATCGCGGTAACAACTTTCTCCTTCTCCAGATGGTCACTTCGTGTCGTGGGTGTTTGTTTTGTGTTTGGTTGCCCGTGGATTGTATACGGAGACTAAGTTATGTTGTCGTCCGTAGGGCGTGGACTAGTCTAAATCCGTATTTTCTTAGATTTGGGATTGGGGGTTGGGTTTAAGGATGCGTTAGTCCCCTTTGAGACTAAGATCAACTTAAACGTTTGTTAAGGATACGTTAGTCTCATTTTAGACTAAGATCAACTGAACGGGATCGTTCAGATCCAACAAAAGAGCAATTGGGCTCTATTGTTTAGTTTAATGACATTGCGGTCGATTACCAGTTTAAGGACCTGGTGGTCCAATGTTAGTTTTAAGACATCGCGGTCGAGGTTAAGGACATCATAGTCCATGGATTTAAGGACTCCACTGTCCATTATTAGTTTTAAGACATCACGGTCAAGGTTAAGGATGTCATAGTCCGTGGAATTAAGGACTCCACAATCCAATGTTAGTTTTAAGACATCGCGGTTGAGGTTAAGGACATCATAGTCCATGAGTTTAAGGACCCCACAGTCCGTTGTTAGTTTTAAGACATCACGGTCAAGGTTAAGGACATCATAGTCCATGAGTTTAAGGACCCCACAGTCCGTGAAATGTATGGTTGTTGGGACCTGTCACCTCTTTGAAGACGTTGAGGGATTACAACTACAAATATCAAAGGGATGAAGAGATGTATCCTTGAACCAAGGTGGATTAAATGATCTGTAGCCCAGTTTGGAACCAAGAACAATTAATTATATTATGAGCACATTGGCTCAGTTAAGTCTGGATTGAGGACTTATGGCCAATTTGGGCTAAGTCCAATTAAGTTTGACATATTGGCCCTTTGTTGGACCATTAGTCTATTTGTCTGGTTTCAAGCCCACATTATTTAGCAATGCTATACAAAAGTTTGAGCGCTTTGATAATATTTTATTCTGAGATTGGGCAGTAGATATTAGAGTTCTAATTTTTACTCAATTTTGAGTGGGAGGCTTTGCTTCTAAAGAACGACAGTGTTAAACACTGGAGATAGAACTCTCAAATTAGTATAAAATACTAAAAGACAATCAGTGTTAAACACTGGAAATATAGAATCCCAAATTAGTGTTAAACACTAGAAAGTAACAGTGTTGAACACTGGAAATAAGGTTCTGGAATTAGTGTTAAACACTAAAAGATAATCAGTGTTAAACATTAGGAATAAAGCTCACGAATTAGTGTTTAAACATTAAATAGGAATGGGTCACGTGAGGCCACGTGAGGGCGCCCAGAGGTGGGACCAGATCCTTTTACTTTTTAGGCAAACGAGTGTTAAGCGCTATTTTATATTTTATTTTGGAGCATCACGTGCTGACTCGTGAGGAGAATTCATGCACTGATCGTCAAAGCGTCTGCCAAGGGGTCACGTGGGAACACGTGAGTGCGCCCAAGGCCTTTATTTCTTTTGCTTTTTCTTTATGTGTTTCGGGGGTCACATGGAGCACGTGAGGCGTTTCCTCTGAGCTCTTTCCTTCTCATTTCTGGGGTTCTTTTCAGGGGTCATGTGGGGACACGTGACCCTGGTTTTTTTGCATGCTTGAAGATCTCTTTATCTTTTAAATAGGGTTAAACCCTAATTATGATTCTGGGGGGATTAAAACCCCTATTATGAAAGAGTTAAATTCTTATGTAGGGTTATACTCTAATTTTCTTTTAGAGGAATTAAATTCCCATATATGTAAAAGAATTAAATTCTTATATAGGATGAAACCCTAATTTCATCATTTTAGGGGGAATTAAATTCCTAAGATCTGAGAGAATTAAATTCTCAATTATGGTTAAACCTTGATTTTGTCCATCTTGAAGGAATTAAATTCCTATAATTTTAGGAGAATTAAATTCTCAGATAGGGTTCAAACCCTAATTATGATTTGTGATAATTAAATTCTCTAAACTCAATTCCCCCTCTAATTTTTGATCTGCATGGCAGGATCTCAACCCGATGAGAATTAAATTCTCAACTTGTGGGGAGATGTGCTCTTGTAGATCCTCAACCAGAGGAAGAACTAAGTTCTTTGCAAAAGAGTTAAACTCTTAGATTTTTTGAGAATTAAATTCTCTTTTTCTGAAGTTTTTATCCCCTTTCCTTTTCTCACCTAGGGTTTTCTTTCTGAATTTTCAAGATGCCAAAATTTTCTCCAAAGTTTTCTCTCCAAAATTCTCTCTGTCTTCTATTCTCCCCTTGACTCCTATTTAGAGGAGGAAGAAAAGAATCAATTTGTTTAGTAAATATCTCATTGAAATATTTGATTTGTTTTTGAAATTAATATGATCCTTTAGATCATTTAGTGAATTTTATTCACCGTTGTATTTTTAATCCAAAGATATTCCGTTTGTTATTTCGGTGAGATTTGGGGAAATCTTTCCTTGTTTAAGATTTTTCCATAAAATGGTGATTTTTAATTACACTTGGATTTTTAATCCAACGGTTCTCTATAACCCTTTTCCGTTTTGGAAAGATTTAGAGAAACCTCTAGAATTTAATTCTATTAAACTATGAGGCTTTTAAAGCCAGTCACGTGCTGGCACGTGACCTTTGGTCACGTGTGAGCACGTGACCCCCAAATTGACTTCTTTTCCCAGCGCTATTTGCGCTGCTGCTTTAACCATCACGTGTCAACACGTGACCATTGGTCACGTGTGAGCACGTGATGCCTTTTTTTTGAAGTTTTTCCTGATTTTTTAATCAGGGAACATTCCGTATCCCCGATGTCGTCCCAACTTAATGGTGATCGACACTTCCTTCCATGCAATGCTGCAAAAGGTGCCATTCCTATGCTTGCTTGATAGCTATTATTGTACGCGAACTCCACAAGATGCAAGTGATCTTCCCATGATCCTTTGAAGTTTAGCATACACGCTTTGAGCATATCCTCCAAGATCTGAATAGTTTGTTCCGACTGACCATCTGTTTGTGGATGATAAGCCGTACTGAAGTTCAGACTTGTTCCTAAGCTTTCTTGCAGACTCTGCCAAAATTGCGATCGGAACCTGGTGTCACGATCGGAGACAATGCAGACCGGTACTTCATGAAGTCTCACATTTTCCTGTATGAGTTCATGGGTATCAGAGATAGTACATTATGAAGAGTTAAAATCTTAAATAGATTATTACCACCATGTACTTCTTTGCTAGTGTCTTAGTTGATTGGCCAACTCGAAATGGGATGAAGTGAGCCGACTTTGTGAGTCGATCCACAATGACCCATATAGCATCGTTACCCTTTGTGCTGCGAGGGAGAGCAGTCACAAAATCCATCGTGATGTGTTGCCACTTCCATTCTGGGATTGGTAACGGTTGAAGCAGTCCAGCTGTCCTGTGATGTTCAGCCTTTACTTGTTGACACACCAAGTATTTTGCGACGCTTCTGGCTACTTCACGCTTCATTCCATGCCACCAATAATTCTGACGTAGATTTTTGTACATTTTGGTACCTCCAGGATGTACTGAGTAGGGAGAGCTGCGAGCTTCTTTCATTAACTCTTCCCGAACAGGACCTTTTGGTACACACAATCTGCTGCCGTATCTCAAAGATCCGTCTTCATGGATGATGAAATCTGTCATGAGTCCATTCTCCACTTGTTCTCTGATCCTTTGCAACTTAGCATCACTTGCTTGAGCTGCCTTAATCTGATTGACAATGGTTGATTGAACTTATAAATTCAACAAACTTGAAGCGTTACCTGGCATGGCTACTTCAATCTCCATCTGATTCAAGGCTTGTTGAAGCTTCCACTGAGCGGTGAGATTCATTGCTAATGGTTGGCGACTAAGAGCATCAGGTACTACGTTCACCTTCCCTGGGTGATATTGCAAGTTGATGTCAAAGTCTGCTATGAGTTCTAACCATCTTCTCTGCCGCATATTCAACTCCTTCTGAGTAAACACGTACTTCAGACTTTTATGATCTGTGTAGATGTTCACTCGTTCACCAAGTAGATAATGGCGCCAAATCTTGAGAGCAAAGATGACGGCTGCCAACTCCAGATCATGCGTCGGATAATTGCGCTCGTGAGTCTTCAGTTGTCTTGAAGTATAAGCCACAACCTTACCGTGCTGATGTAGAACACATCCTAATCCCTTACCGGATGCATCACAATGTACTTCGAATCCTCTAGATTGATTCGGTATTACAAGAATAAGTGCTGATGTCAATCTTGACTTGAGTTCTACGAAAGCTTGTTCGCATGCTTCTGACCACACAAATTCCTCATCTTTACGTGTGAGCTTGGTCAGGGGTGTTGCTATCTTTGAAAAGACTTCAATGAACCTTCTGTAATATCCAGCTAAACCCAAGAAACTTCGGATATCCTTCACTGACTTTGTTGTAGGCCATTCGCTAACTGCTGCAACTTTCGTTGGATCCACAGAGATTCCTTCTCCTGATACGATATGTCCAAGAAAACCAACCTGCTTTAGCCAGAACTCGCACTTGCTGTACTTGGTATAGAGCTTATGTTGTCGAAGAGTTTCCAGGACAATTCATAGGTGCTCTGCATGCTCTTTCCGACTCTTAGAATACACCAGGATGTCGTCGATGAAGATGACAACAAACCCGTCTAAGTACTACCAGAAAACTTGATTCATTAGGTTCATAAATATTGCTGGTGCATTGGTCACCCCAAATGGCATCACTAGAAATTCGTAATGTCCATAGCGAGTTCTGAAAGCTGTTTTGTGGATATCAGCTTCCTTGACCTTCACTTGATGATATCCTGAACGAAGATCCAATTTAGAGAAAACACAAGATCCACTTAGCTGATCGAATAAATTATCGATGCACGGGAGTGGATACTTGTTCTTTATAGTGACTTCGTTCAAGGCTTTATAATCGATGCACATTCTGTATGAACCTTCCTTCTTCTTCACAAGTAGTATAGGTGCTCCCCAACTTGAAGTGCTGGGACGAATCCATCATTTCGCCAATAATTTGTCCAACTGTGTTCGGACTTCCTTCAAACCTTCCGGACTTAATCTATAAGGTGCTTTGATCACCGGTTGTGCTCCTGGTACTAAATCAATACTGAATTCAAGAGCTCGATCGGGAGGCAAACCTGATATATCGTTAGGAAATACATCGTCGAACTCTCGAACTATCTCTGGTCTTGATTCTTCTTCCTCTTGAGCTGCTGCAACTACTGCTTCCCTTGGCTTCGCTTTGTAGGTACTTAGCTCCAGGGTACGGTCTCCGCTTTTGAAATAGAAGACCGGATGGTCTGGAATCTCGAATACTACCCTCCTTTGACGACAGTCGATGGTAGCATAAAAAGTTCCAAGCCAATCTATTCCTAGAACCACATCGAAGTTCGGTATGTCCAGTAATTTGAAGTCAGCATAAAACTCTCTGCTGCAGACGACGACTGGACACAAGCTGTATCCCATGGTTGCCTTTAGAACGCCATTTCCTGAACTGACATTCCAGCTAAATACAAGCGGTGAGACTGGAATCGTATGGGTTCGGACGAACCGTTGTGACATAAAGCAGTGGGATGCTCCAGTATCAAACAGTGCTAGTGCAGGGAGTGAGGCTACTAAGATTGTACCTAAGGTATGTGGGATATGTTTTAGGTATAAGGAAAGTGTGTAGATAAACAAGACTAAAAGAAAAGTTTGAGAAGAAAAGTTTACCAGTGATGACTTGGCCAGTAGCCTCAGCTTCTTCTACGGACATCGTGAAAGCCTGGCGCCTTAGTACATTCCTCCTGGCCTGAGGAGCATTCCTCAAAACGTTCCTTTGACCTTGATGGAATTGACGAGGAGGTGGTGCAGCTTGTGGTCCTCTGGGTGGTGCAGGTAGTGCAGGTCTTGGAGTAGGGGCTTGGATGGCTGGGCGCTGTGGGTAATTGTTTGCTGGCCTGGGTGCAGCAACTGGGTTTTGCCTTTGGGGACAAGACCCAATATCATGAGTAGCTGAGCCGCAAACTAAGCAAAGACGGTTGGCTCGCCGGCAGTCTTTCATCATATGTCCGGCTCTCTGACAGTAGGTACAAAAGGCTGGGCTGGGACGATGGTTCGGTACTCCGGGTCGCCTTGGCACAAAAGGTGGTCTGGACGAGTCTCCTCCTGCCATCTGGTTGGCAGGGCGCTTAACTCCTGCAGACTGAGGTCTGCCCCTTGCTTTTTGTAGGGTCGCTAGGCACGCACACAAGGGTCTACGAGGTATCAACCATGCCCGATTAAAAATTTAGCCGTGCCGAACAACCCGAATACGGATCTTTAAACTAGAGATTAGGCGAAAACTAACATGCTAAACACTTTAACACTAAGTGAGAGGGATTACAACCTTTGTAGATCCGGTCCTTCACTTCATAAGCTCCGTGTTGAAGTCCCTTCGCTGCGATCATCATGCTCTGGACTCTCGAGAGGCTCCACGAAGAGAAAGGTGCAGTCTTGCTTCCGATCTTCGATACAAAGATGATCTACCTTGAAGTTTCATTAACACAAGCTAACACTCACTAAAATTGAGTGAACACTCTCATCTAAAGGGCAAGGGAAGATGAGGATGATGAAGTAGGATTTTTGCTCTCTTTATTTATCTTTTTCTCATATATTTTCATCACAAATATCAAAGCAAGAAAGCTTTGCATGAAGAACTCAAGGAAGAAGAAGAATAGTGATCCATTTTCTTTTGTGATGAATAATGAAAGGGTTAATATGATAAATAATGCAACCATGGTTTACTTAACCATTGTAGAGAATTAACCAATGGCTAGGGTTTGGGTTGAGTTAAGAGTGAGTCATAGATAAAAATCAACACAAATATCTTTATCACGACAAAAAGAAACCTTCTAGAATCTACTAGAACTGTTAACCCTAATCCAAACCCTAATCATGTTTAAACTCCACTAATCATGTTGCATTAGTTATCATATCATGTTACAATATTATATATCACATATATAATATTTATCGTAACAAAATAAAATAATACATTTAACATATATCGCATATATATCAATGTATTACCCGAGTGAGAAAAAGAATCTTTTAGTGAGCAAATATTAGTTAATGTAATTTAATATATCATATATATTATTATACATTAAATTATCGAATCAACACTTGATCCGACAATCCGGCTATATCGCATATAACCGACTAATATTTATCCGTACCGATTCATCGAATCAACACTTGATCCGATGACCCGGCTGATATCAAATATCGCGAGAATAGAATACGGTATCTCATATCGCATTATTCTCGGTCCTGCACATATCACATACGTGCCCCTACTCCGTTTTGCCTGAGCCAAGAAACCTCTGTGTAGGACTCTAAAGAATCGTCAATACGCCGGCAGTAGGTGATGATCATATCAAACACCCACAAGCTGCAAGCGGTCAGCTAAACGTAACAACTACCCAGGTATTGAGCGCTCAGAAGATCAACAAGCAAGCCTGTTCATTCTCCTGTGAATCCAAATAGTAACACTCCCGTACAGTCCGGTCTCGTCGTCTGATATGTCGCATATCTCGCCTAGGGGTGGTAAACGTCAGACCCCAGTAGCTCGATAAGTCGTGTCGATATGAGGTCTATAACAGTTCAAGAAACTACTGATAACACTTACCAGTAAATCTCAGCAACCCTGGCCAGGGATTTCCGGTTATAGCCAATCGAACACAGCACAACATCAACACCCTATACCGGGAGAGACGAATCCCCTCCTCTCGCTCATTGCCTCTATGTGATTCGGGACTGTACCCAAAAGCCACCTTTTTGCACGCCCTCTTGGATGTGGTATGATGGAAATCAAAGCACAGTGGGAATCACACAAGACTCTATGACGATCTCGGGTCAACAGACTACTCCGTACCAGTGTCACCGGAGAACTGCCATCTGACGTGAGGTATAATACCATCTGGGAGTTCTCGGCGAGTCCGTCCAGTGTACCCAGTCTCCACTGAGCACCCGTACACCATCCTTGATGTCAAACACCGATGGATATGGGATCATCCATCGCCCATCATATGGGTCAAGATGCGTATACGCTAGTCTACTCTGGTGTATCGATGCCCTGTCTCGATACACCCTCGACTAGGAACAGTTATAGGATGTACTCGTCGACTACCGTGGCCCCACTAGTATGATCTCATCATAGTCCCAGTAGTCGAGTACACATCCTAAGGGCTTTATCAACATGTAATATAGAGACAATCAGAGTACATGTTAAGATAAAGGGCAACCGGATAGCATACTATCATGTCGAGCAAGAAAGTCCTCCATATATATGTCCTAGCATCCACTACAATATACATCGTATGTACAGTAATGGCCTCTAGGGCATACATATAACTAACAATCTCTCACTTGCACTAGGGCCATCTGTTGTGGTATCACATACCCAACAATTAGCTGCGGTTGAAGTATCTCATACTCAACCATCCCATAAAAGTCTCTACTGGGAAAAAGGCCTTTGTGAGTGGATCCGTGCTGTTGTCCTCTGTGTCTACTCTCCTAACCTCGATCTCCCTGGAGATCAACCATCTCCATGATCAGGTGATACTGCCTAAGAATTATATCTGGATTTCTTATGGGACGGTAGTTCCTTGGTTAAAGCCACAACTTCATTGTCACACAATGGTAGGAACGAAGTTCATCTCATGAACTTATATATCCAGACTGCCACTTTTGTAGTATCCTTGGTAACGATGTATCTTGCCTTTAATCGTCTAGTAAGTCACGGTATCTAGCTTGGAACATACCATCCCTCCACTAAGGGTAAAGACAATGCATGTGACTGACATTCAGTCGTCCTTATCACCCTGGAACATTTCCAGTGATTCTTCCCAGGATCGATTGATACCATCTCACTACAACTAGTGAGAATCCTAACATCCAATTAGATCTATCTCATAGATCCAAAACCCAGGATTTAGGAGGTATCACTTTGATCCTATATGGAGAGTCCTTGTGATAAGCGGAGATTGACCGAACGTAGCATAGGAAACTCCTTCCCTATCAAGAGTATGTCATCCACGTACTCTACGAGGATCACCGCCATACTCTCTACTACCTTTTTGTGTATACAAGGTTCATCTACCATTTTGATGAAGTCAAACTCTTTGACTACCACATCAAAATAGACGTTCCAACTCCGCGATGCCTGCTCTATCATATAAAACATCTTGCACACGTTTCCGCTGCTCCCACTGTCTACGAAGCCCTCTGGCTGTGTACTTATAGACGCTCTTTTCTAAAACATCATTTAGAAAAGCAGTCATGACACCCAACCATTAGATGTCGTAGTCATGGTATGTAGCCGTGGCAAGTAGGATCTGGATGGACCTAAGCATAGCTTTGAAAGTCTCAACTTTTCCATGTACACCAAGTAATCTTCTCAAGATATACTCGCTCCTGATGGGGATTTAACCCTTCAGATAAAGCAACCAAAGTCCATACTTTGTTGGTGTATAAGGATTCCATCTCAGTTCGATAAGCATCCATCCATTCTTACAGAGTCTCACTCCTGATGGCTAGCTCGAAACTAGTTGGGTCATCATCTCATGATGCAATCCTCGCTCCCACTGTCATAGAGAAACCGAAGTATCTCTCAGGTGGGTGAGGAACCCTACTAGATCGGCGGAGAGGCTGAGATTCGTTGGAAACTATTGAATCCTTTGGTTCTACCAAATCATCAGCTGCAGTTTGTATAGCTGGAACCTTTCCAGTTCTACATAACAGACCTTGCCTCGAGCTTGTCCGTATTTTGCTTTTAGACATAGGCCGGACAACCCCAAATCTTAACCAACTTAAGATATGGGCTCTTCCCTTTCCATATCACATATGAAGCGGTAGGCAACTGATTTGATTTGAACCCTATTCAATAGGTATGCAGCTTCTCAAGTGCATAACTCCCAAAAGGAAATAGGAAACTCAGTAGTACTCATCATAGAGCACACCATATCACATAGGGTGTTATTGCTCTACCCCGATATACCATCGTGCTATGGTGTATAGGAGGAGTAATGCTGAGAGAGAATCTCATTCTCCTTTAGAATAGTCCAAAAATTCCGTGCTCAAGTATTCTCCTCCTTGATCTCATCAAAGGACATAATACTTATACTCGTATTTTGGTTCTCTACTTGTAACTTATATTCTGTGAATATCTCAAAAGGTTTGGACTTATGTTTCAACAGGAACACATGTCTGAATCTTGAGAGATTATCAGAGAATGTAATAAAGTACAAAGAACCGGTCTTGGCATGTGTAGACAGAGGACTTACATACATCAGCATGTATCAATCCCAAGAGTTCACTAACTCTTTCTCTGTTTCCAATAAACAGAGATATAGTCATCTTATCTTTGTGACATGACCGGCAAGTTTTACAAGATGTAAATTCAAACAGATTTAAATATGCATCTAAATGTAACTTAGCTAGCCGGGTCGCATTGATATAACCTAGTCTACAATGCCTCAAGAAGGATTCGTTCATTTCCGAACTCTTCCTTTCGTGTGTGTTCTGTAAACTAAGAACTGTATTTTGATTTAGAACGTCAATGCTTTTAGATAACGTGCCTGAACCGATCAACTCTTGATATAGGAAATGTTTTCAAAACATTATCCAACAATACAAAATTATATCCTTCTTTACTAATAAAGAGACCGATATGATTTTGTATATCAGGTTCGGTATCTAATAACATTCGTTCAGAATCAATGTATTCTGGTAATACAGGGTGATAGTGACCAACAGACTTGGCTGCAACACTTGCACCGTTTTCTGTCTCATGAAACTTATCACCCGTTCTCAGTTCTCTATCTATCTGTAGCCCATGTAACAGATTACATATGCGGGATCCTAATCCGGTATCACATACCCAGGACGTAAAGGATACTGAGAAACAGTTCTATGTAATGAACACACCCGAAGATGATGCATCAACATGCACTTTCTTCGTTTGGGTGGCATGGGAAATCTGGTATTCCCCAATTTCCTACTCTGTCTTATAACAATTATAAGTTGGAGTGGGACCAACGTTCCCCAGCTCAGTATAACAAGCGGGTTCGGTCAATATATCCGTTTTATTATCTTGATTAAGGCGTGATATGGTCGCTACCTGGAGAGAGAAAGAAGAAAACACTCAGCGTATGCTCTTGCAAGATTAGATTGGTTATCTAATATATCTAATCAGGATGTCTCCCACTGTTTTAATCAAATCTTCCTTCAAACCCTAAAAGGAAAGACTAGCCGGGATTAATCACACGCTACAAGTTCGCCAATCTTTCAGCCAGGCCAGTATCGGTACTTTGAGGGAGGCCCCCCGTGCTTTCGCACGAACCTAATTAAGTAAACCTCATTTTCCCAGAGGCTTAACCTCGTTAACACCTTTCTAGACACCTACTTGATCGGCTAATTGTAATGTGCAAAACTCTCCCAGGAGTAACTCTTACTCGCAGCGGGTATCGGGATCCAACTATCTCATAGAAGGTATGCAATCTCATTGCAAATTTCAACACTTGAAATTCCCAATAATATTTTTCCCCTAGCGATCTATGACCTTAACTAAGTCAACAAAGCATAAATCGCAACTCAAGTTCAACCCGAACATTTCCCGATTGAATTAAACCCACCCGTACGACCCTTAACTGAGTCAACAAGGCCGTACGAATACCCTAATCCAATCACATCTCATGTTTTAGCAGATAAACATTACTTAGCTACCATACACTATGCCTTAACTAAGTCAACAAACATAGCACGAATACTAAATAATATCTATCTGAAATGACGGAGGGCTACGCAGGTTTTTCAGAAAACCCTGAGCGTAATGAACTTGATATCGTTGTAGAATTGAGTGATTTTAAATGGAGTGTTTTTTAGGCTTTTCTAGTTTTGCTAAAGGGGTCACTCCCGGTGAAGGGATCATCGGCCCTTTCCTCATCGAATAAGGTGCAGGATATTTCACAAATATCACTATGCAAAGCAAGAACTATAGAAGCAATCAAAAGACAAACCGAGTTTGTAGTATCTGCTAGTTTCACTAAAGATGTCACTCCCGGTGAAGGGATCTCGGCTCTTTCCTTATCGAATAAGGTGCTGGATGTTCTACAAGGAACACCGCTATGCAAAGCAAGAACCGTAGCTACCTGTTTTTGAAAATTCGATTCCATAACATCTTTAGGTTTCTTTTATTTCATTAATCTCATTAATGAAGTCCCATTTTATTATGCTTCGCAAGCATCTCTTTTGAAACGAAATCTGCAATATAACATATATCTCATATATATAATATAAACATTCGTCTCAGGCAGTAATATGATCTCATCACAGAACATTGCAGCAGAAGAACATATATGAAATATTGGATATACTAGGATGTCCGTGTTTTCAATACGAGCCTGTAAAAAACACGGATTTCACGGTCGCGATGAATAGCCAAACCCACATCCCTAGACCCCTACGAGAGCGGCAGGCAACACTGCCAATTCTAGGGTTAGGAGACCCGGTCCCGACTCCTCGAGATGGTCTCCCACTGGACCCTAGAACCCGGTTACTTGTGCTCCCCGCCTTGGGTCTACCTAATGCGGAAAAGTAAATAATATACAACGGTGACATCTTCCGCAACCTGGAAGTGCCCCAAAAAAAAGAATATTACATACAAATGAATTTTACATGAATGAAAAAGAAAAAACTCTCATCTCACATAAAACCCCCGGCTATTCAGAACGCGACGATCCAATATAACATATCACAGCAACACATAATATCACATATCATCAACGTAAGCAAGTATGCGTATCCCGATTGTCGTTGATGTATACCAACGAAATCGGCGATACACCACATACTACGCTTACGGTCACAGAAAAGAAAGTGTAAAACTACAACAGTTGGAATCCGCAACTTCCTTAGACATCGCATGCCTAACCAAATGAATTTCTTAGACATCGCATGCTTAACAATTATAAACCCCGCATTTTAGTCTCATTATCGAAAATTCTTTTCAATATCAAGTCGGACAATTCAACAAGATTCCCGATATCTTGATCGAACGCTCGTCGCAAACTTTACTAGACGGCCGCACCCCCGGATGCCGTCGACAAAGTGCACTAAGGCGGAACACCGCTGCCGTAAGCACCCGAACGGATGCTTTTGGCGACGGGGTTCTCCTACAGTCACTTGGTCGGGGCTATGGGGCGTAGCTGTCTATTAAATTTACCCGGCGAGTATTCGCGTACGCTGCGTGATTGCGACGGACTTTTGATCACATCAAAATTCCGTGGCAACCGATCATTTGAGACTAAACTGCTATGTTTATAATATTCAAATTAGTTATCTCATAACTACCTGTGGATTCCAAATATTGTATCACATTCCAGATAAATAGACAATGTTAAACTTTCCGATCGAATAATCAAACACCCAAGATTTCCCCAATATATCTCAACACTTGAAATCAGTTTAAAAAAATCCATCACATGCCACAGTACCAATGGTCCAGCCGTAGAAGGGTCAAGCCAACGCCTCACATGTGGCACGCCGTACTTCCCCAAACCCTAAGGTTCAAAAGGCAGTTCAAGACGGTCACATAATCGAGTTAAGGTTTGTTGTCTTCTAGAGGGTCCACCGCATTACTTGCACGACTTAGAACGTTCTTAAACACGAGAAAAAAAATCCAACTTTTGAAATATTTTCCGACAGGGGAAAAAGTGAGTTATTGATATCCGTTCGAACTTTTTAACAGTTTCTAAAAATTATCCGGACAAACTAAACAAAATTAAAATATCCGATCGAATCAACGAGTCTCCAATATAACCCTTGAAAACTCAACACTTGAGTGGAATTAAAATATTCCCAGAAAAAAATAACAAGAAAGGGCCTAGTAAAAATTAAATGAAATTTCAGGGACTAAGTCCAAATTTTGGCCGCGGAACCGCCGCAAAACCCATGGTTTGGCCGCGGTTCCGTGGTCAATTTTTTGAGTTAGAGGTCCGTACTTCACAGTAATTCTTAGTTTTTCCTGCTTAATTTTCTGAGAATTTTTAATTCAGAAAAAACCACATTTTTTAAAATTGTCCAGAGAGGGTCCCGTATCGGGGTTTTGACATTCGATCGGACTTTAAACATCGTCTAGACTTCGCCTAAAGCTCTAGCTTGGCTCTGATACCACTGTAGGGTTGCTAGGCACGCATACAAGGGACTACGAGGCATCAACTATGCCCGATTAAAAATTTAGCCGTGCCGAACAATCCGAATACGGATCTTTAAACTAGAGATTAGGCGAAAACTAACATGCTAAACACTTTAACATTAAGTGAGAGGGATTACAACCTTTGTAGATCCGGTCCTTCACTTCATAAGCTCCGTGTTGAAGTCCCTTCGCTGCGATCATCATGCTCCGGACTCTCGAGAGGCTCCACGAAGAGAAAGGTGCAGTCTTGCTTCCGATCTTCGATACAAAGATGATCTACCTTGAAGTTTCATTAACACAAGCTAACACTCACTAAAATTGAGTGAACACTCTCATCTAAAAGGCAAGGGAAGATGAGAATGATGAAGTAGGATTTTTGCTCTCTTTATTTATCTTTTTCTCACATATTTTCATCACAAATATCAAAGCAAGAAAGCTTTGCATGAAGAACTCAAGGAAGAAGAAGAATAGTGATCCATTTTCTTTTGTGATGAATAATGAAAGGGTTAATATGATAAATAATGCAACCATGGTTTACTTAACCATTGTAGAGAATTAACCAATGGCTAGGGTTTGGGTTGAGTTAAGAGTGAGTCATAGATAAAAATCAACACAACTATCTTTATCACGACAAAAAGAAACCTTCTAGAATCTACTAGAACTGTTAACCCTAATCCAAACCCTAATCATGTTTAAACTCCACTAATCATGTTGCATTAGTTATCATATCATGTTACAATATTATATATCACATATATAATATTTATCGTAACAAAATAAAATAATACATTTAACATATATCGCATATATATCAATGTATTACCCGAGTGAGAAAAAGAATCTTTTAGTGAGCAAATATTAGTTAATGTAATTTAATATATCATATATATTATTATACATTAAATTATCGAATCAACACTTGATCCGACAATCCGGCTGTATCGCATATAACCGACTAATATTTATCCGTACCGATTCATCGAATCAACACTTGATCCGATGACCCGGCTGATATCAAATATCGCGAGAATAGAATACGGTATCTCATATCGCATTATTCTCGGTCCCGCACATATCCCCCTACTCCGTTTTGCCTGAGCCAAGAAACCTCTGTGTAGGACTCTAAAGAATCATCAATACGCCGGCAGTAGGTGATGATCATATCAAACACCCACAAGCTGCAAGCGGTCAGCTAAACGTAACAGCTACCCAGGTATTGAGCGCTCAGAAGATCAACAAGCAAGCCTGTACATTCTCCTGTGAATCCAAACAGTAACACTCCCGTACAGTCCGGTCTCGTCGTCTGATATGTCGCATATCTCGCCTAGGGGTGGTAAACGTCAGACCCCAGTAGCTCGATAAGTCGTGTCGATATGAGGTCTATAACAGTTCGAGAAACTACTGATAACACTTACCAGTAAATCTCAGCAACCCTGGCCAGGGATTTCCGGTTATAGCCAATCGAACACAGCACAACATCAACTCCCTATACCGGGAGAGACGAATCCCCTCCTATCGCTCATTGCCTCCATGTGATTCGGGACTGTACCCAAAAGCCACCTTTTTGCACGCCCTCTTGGACGTGGTATGATGGAAATCAAAGCACAGTGGGAATCACACAAGACTCTATGACGATCTTGGGTCAACAGACTACTCTGTACCAGTGTCACCGGAGAACTGCCATCTGACGTGAGGTATAATACCATCTGGGAGTTCTCGGCGAGTCCGTCCAGTGTACCCAGTCTCCACTGAGCACCCGTACACCATCCTTGATGTCAAACACCAGTGGATATGGGATCATCCATCGCCCATCATATGGGTCAAGATGCGTATACGCTAGTCTACTCTGATGTATCGATGCCCTGTCTCGATACACCCTCGACTAGGAACAGTTATAGGATGTACTCGTCGACTACCGTGGCCCCACTAATATGATCTCATCATAGTCCCAGTAGTCGAGTATACATCCTAAGGGCTTTATCAACATGTAATATAGAGACAATCAGAGTACATGTTAAGATAAAGGGCAACCAGATAGCATACTATCATGTCGAGCAAGAAAGTCCTCCCTATATATGTCCTAGCATCCACTACAATATACATCGTATGTACAGTAATGGCCTCTAGGGCATACATATAACTAACACTTTTATCACTGCCTCATAACTGCGGGCAGCTTCCAGAGCATCCTCATGCGTCAGAAATTTCCCTGTGGCTAGTGCAGCCTGAATTTCCGTGTCCAAACCTTGTTGAAAGCGACGGCTCTGATCTCGTCCGTCGGTATCAAGTGTGCCGCGAATCTGTTTTAAAGGATTGTGTTAGTTGTGTATTATGTGATATTTTAGAAATTTGAAATACCGTGACATATCTTACCGACTTAGCATGGTGAATTCAGCGTCATATTCATCCACTAACTTATCCCACATCGAACCTTGTTGTAGATGAATGAACTGCTGCTCCATGGAAAACCTGGCAGTCACAGGGAAGTATTTCGCGTCGAACTTCTTGCGAAAAGTCTTCCATTCAATAGGTTGTACAAGACGGCTTTCTTCCTCCTTCCACCAGTTGCGAGCATTGTCCGTGAGTTGCAGTTTCGCCATATGGACCCAAGCTATGTCTGGCACTTGTGCCGCCGCCAGATCATCCTTTATACTTTGTGCCCATTCCTCAGCTTCAAGTGGGCTTCCCTATCCGGAGAACTTCTTGGGGTATAAAGCCCTGAATTGCTTTACCCCCGGTGCGTCAGTCTCGGGACGGTTCAGGAGTTGTTGCTGTCCCTCAAGAAGGTTGCGGATCGCCTCAAGTAGCACTGTTTGCTCGGTGGGTGGTGCAGGAACAGCTGGTGTGAGAGGTAGTGCTGGAGGTGTGTTGTTGACGTTGGTGCTGGTGTTGTTCGGGGAATCCATAACCTTGAAGAAAAATTTGGGTTAGGACAGATTCAAAGTATATGATTCAAAGAATAAGAAATGATGGGATTCAAGGAACATGATTGTAAAGAATGTTTTAGTTGTTGGTTCTTGTGTTATATTGCTTAGGTTGTTCACGCATAACAGAACTGCATAGTATGGTTCTATACAGCTCTGACCTGCATGGGCCACCAACAAAACCTGTCACGCCCCGCTTCCTGGTATACGGCGAAGGGGACGCGACTGGTCCGCTACGTATATACTCAGAAGTACATACGCTAAGCGTGTTTAAGAAATATAAAAGTAAATACAGAAGAGACAAGATATAATAAAAACATCAACTTTTATTTATTAACATTCTTTTGTACAATGCATGAAAAGGAAATACAACTGAAATAAAACGATGCCTAAACAATGGCATAACAGGAAATGAAAAGTACTGAATGGAAAATGTACAATGAAACTAGAGCTCTGGTTCTTCAGCAAACTGCTCCAAGTCATCTGCAGATGGCTCGATCTCTGCCGGGTCCAAACCACCTGACGACACTCAAAGAAGAAAGAATAGAATTTCGTCAGCGAACAAGTCGCTCGGTAAGTCCCAAAGATAAGAGGAAAGTATAGTAGACAAAATAAGAAGGTATCTTTTAAAGTTGTATTATCTTGTTGTATTGTTGTGTTACCGCTATTGTTTGCATCTTGGTATAGAAGGATGCCAGTGTATACGAGAGGGGTCTCTATATGCTAGAAACCAGGGCAAACGGAATGTACAAGGAACCGTTAAGCCACGGTACAACAGCAATGGAATATAGGTTAGGTGTCTTAATCTTACCACCTCGTGCCCCTTTTAACACCTTCCGTACCAATCTACCGCTTAAACCCCGCGATATCTTGTTTGTATTGTTGTCTTGTAAATTGAATTGGTTGTATGATTGAAAGACTGACTGAAACCATGATATCAGTAAACGGATATAACCGTAGAATCATGTAAATAGAATAACTGGAGAACCATGTAAAAGGAATATATCCATGGTTCGGGTCAGTCAAGTTGTATAGATTGATAACTGGATTCATGTGTTCATATTGAATTGGAACATTATAGAATGTTGATTGACTTGAATCGTATTCAAGTCAGATTAATCAGACTCAAACCCGAGTCAGACAATTAGAAGTGTAAACTGAAGTCATGATTATTTCATAAACTTATAATTGCTAAGGTCCTTAGGGTAATTTATAAAACTTGAGGGGTTTTTATGTAAAAATACTTTTATATACTTTTCAAAATACTCCCCAAGCATTTATTATTCGTCTTTAGAGTTGTAATGAGTGTGGGTTTTATATTGTGACATTTCTAGTGAAAATATCCTAATCTCATAAATAAAGGTATTTATTTATAATATTGATTTATTTGGAATTCATGGTATTTTAGTGTAAAATTGATTCTTGTGATTTTTAGAAAAAGGTGGAATATTTATATCATAACAAAATAGATATTTTAATGATAAATATACATATATTTATACAAAAATAATTTTAATAAATATTTTATATTCTAAAAAATCTCATTTTCTTAAGATGTCGTATTTTAAATCTTTCAAGACTGAATACTTCTTGCGGAGGTCTGAATCTCACACTACTAAGCCCGAGGATGTGCGATAAACCGCACCATCCCGAACGGGTTCCCCAAAATGGGTTGTAGCGGCGCTTTGCAAAGATTGTAAATACTAAATCCTTTAGAAAATGGTTTTATGAAGTAAATGGTATTTATTTGTAAAGGTGTATAATTTCCGTATTGTATGTTCTAGATTCTCCTAAGTCAACTAGTCTATTCCTAACTGGTCCAGACGACAAGTTGTGAGATGCCTCAAATCGCCTCTTCACCGCCAATTGTGGCCAGGTAAGTATAAGTGAGGAAAGGAGGGATCCGCTCACGAATCACCGTGGATCGGGCCTTTTAAAGTTACCTTTCTCACTTGCCTAACCTAGACACCACAAAGTCAGGTTTAGATAAATGACCGATGTCCACAACTTATCGTATTTTCATAATAAGTGGTACTTCTTTAAAAAGTGTATCAAATCTAAATCTTTTAGAAATGGTTTTATTAAATATATGGTATTTAAATGAAAATGTTTATTTTCTCGTATTCTAGGTTCTCGGGGGTGTTGCATATGAGTGTGTGAGGAGGTAGGTCGTTACCTCGTGATCTACTTTAAATATATAGCAAGTTTGATGGGGTTAAATGAAGGATTGAAACAATGTGGTATTTAAGTGAAAAATACGATAAATTGAAAAAGCTATCATTTCATGTGACGAAACTTGATCAAATTATTTGATTAGTGTTTAATAGTCAACATTAGGAAGTTTAGGTATGATTGTATCAGTGAGAAGTGGAATTTTATAGAAAACTGAATCGGAAATCGGATTTGTTCCGATTCCGTCGGGTTTTGTAATTTCGTATTTTGAGAATGGAAAAGAGAGATAGAAAGGGACTTACGGGTTTTAGATTAAACAAGTGAGTGAGAGGGAACTAGAGGGATCGTCGATGTATTGCGTCGTCGCCGGTAGTTCCTTAAAACGGTCGCCGGAAGTTCTGTCGGGAATTCGTCGGAGCTTCGTCTCGAGCTTGTTTTCAAAGTACACGACTCTTGGAAAATTTTTGAGAGAGTGGGCTCAGGATTTTGGGGTGAGAGGATAGAGGGTAGAAGGTGTATTTATCGGGTAGGCTAGGGTTAGGGTAGATGAAAGGTTAAAAAGAAAAATGTGATAAAATGTATAAAAATGTATTAAAAGTGGAGTAATTGGGGTTTTAAAAGAGCTCTGGAAGTGGTCTGAGGCTGAAATTTTGCAGGTGCATAGGGAATAAGAAAAGAAACAACTTTCATGTTGGGGCCATCGCCGGAATCGGCCGACTCGGCCGTGACTCGGTCGGAGGACTGAGTCAAACCGAGTCAAGGACGATTTGGCCGATTCCCGGCCGAGTCAGGCGGCCGGGATCCCCCCCGACGGTTTATCTAACTTCTGGAAATGTTACATCTTTGGGTGTAGTGGGGTTTTTGTGAGATATGCACGTATAAACTCTTGGTATTCTAAAGGTTTAAAAAAAATCAATATTAAAAATAATGTGGGGTATGGGATTTGAACTCTGGTGGCTTGGTTCAGCAGTGGAAGGTATTACCAATGAGCTACAAGCTCCTTCTTGTAATTATGGTGTGAAATAAATACTTAAAGAGATATCAGCAACATTAAATACTCCAAGTATATTTTGAATTTAAATCAATTCTTTGTACATTAAAAATGGAGTTATTACACCCGAGATCATAGAGTCTTGTGTGGTTCCTACTGTGCTTTGATTTTCTTCCTACCACGGCTCAAAGGAGTC
This sequence comes from Agapanthus africanus, assembly GCA_030015575.1. Classification (NCBI taxonomy): domain Eukaryota; kingdom Viridiplantae; phylum Streptophyta; class Magnoliopsida; order Asparagales; family Amaryllidaceae; genus Agapanthus; species Agapanthus africanus. The sequence continues at coordinate 342,439,487 of JASDDO010000006.1, read as the reverse complement.
GTGCAAACATGTGGATTTTGGGTTCAGTCCCGAGTCACATGGAGGCAATGCGCGATAGGAGGGGTTTCGTCTCTCCCGGTATAGGGAGTTGATGTTGCGCTATACTCGATTGGCTATTACAGTAAGTCCCTGGCCAGGGCTAATGAGATTTACTGGTAAGAGTTATCAGTAGTTTCTCGAACCATTATGAGCCATGCATTGGCATGACTTATCAATTTACTGGTGTCTGACGATTCCACCCCTAGACTCAACATGCGATATATCAGACGAAGAGACCGGACTATACGGTAAGTGTTACTTATAGGCTTCATGGGAGATTGGACAAGCTTGCTTGTTGATCTTCTATTCGCTCAATATCTGGATAGCCGTTACGTCCAGCTAGTACCGCTGACGGCTTGTAGGTAATTGATGTGATCATTACCTACTGCTGGTGTATTGACGAGTCTTTAGAGTCCCACACAGAAGTTTCTTAGTTCAGGCGAAATGAAGTTGGGCACATATGTTGATATGTGCGGAGGCCTGATAAATATGAGTATGTGATACCGTATTCTAATCTGGCGGTTATTTGATATCAGTTAGGTTATATGTGATATAACCGGATTATTGAATCAAGTGTTGATTTGATAATGTGATATATAGATAAATGATATTAGTCGGTTATATGTGATATAACCGGATTATTAAATCAAGCGTTGATTTAATAATTTGATATATATTTATATTGGATATAATTATATGTTAACTAATATTATTGCTTACTAATTATTTTCTTCATAATATATATAATCTTCTTCTTTATAATGCAAATACCCACTTGATGAGGTGGACATCCTCCCCTTTCTCTAAAATTCAAAGAAAAAGGAGAAAAATTCTCTTCTCCTAGGCCATCCATCTCATCATACACTTCTCTTAGGGCCTCCGCCTCATCAAGAAAGAGGACAAAAAAATGAAGCCTTCTAATGTAAATTTATACATAAACCCTCAATATTTACAAATTTACATATATACTCATTCTCACTTATATGAAATGCACATTTACACATAAATCCTCATTATTTACAAATTTACATATATACTCATTCTCACAATATGAAATATTACATTTAACACATGCAACGCACGTGCACAAATTCTAGTATATATAATGAAGCATGGCATGCTTTTTCAATTTTTGGAAAATAGAAAAAAGGTGGAAAATGCGTAGACTTTTGAGGAATGGGTGCAGCATGGCTTGGTGATTATTTTATTCAACATCATACACTATTGAAGCATGATTACAATTCTATATTGATGGATATTGGTTGCTTCAATAATGTGAGGGTTTTAAGCCATCCAACACTTGGTTATTTTGAGACTTCACTCACTTGAGCTCAAAGGATGAGTTCTCCTTTCTAGCTCTCTTCATCTTCTTCCTCACCTCCTTCAAGCTCAATCCCTCACATGAGTTGTGAAACCTTGAGCTTATGAGAACCCTAGTGAGCAAACAAAATCCCTACTTCACCATTCTATACTTTATTAGCAATTAAGTGTAGTGTGTTTTCTTCACTAAAGAGTTTAGTGAATAAGTAGCTTGGATTAGCGGAACTTTGGGTGGATCATCTTCGGCACGAAGATCACAAAGGAAGCTCGATCCAACTTCAAGTGGAGCCTAGTGGAATCGCGTGGACTACTACACAGAGTTTGAGAAAAGAAGGACAGGGTCTACAAAGGTTACAGCCTCTTTCTCTTAGTATAGTTTTCTTTATATCAAGCTAAAACCCTAATTATCTAGTTTAGACTCTAGGTTAGTGTTAATTAGCACCCCAAAAAAATTTAAAATGGCATGCTTGATGCTAGTAAAACCCAGTAGTGGTGGTAAATAAACACTTTCAGGAATGTCAGGTTTCATTTGCGGCTCAAAGGAAACCCGAGGCTCCAAGATTATCCACCATTCTGTGTTACTTGTTGATATTCTGTGATGTTGATTATATCATGCCTGGGATGAATGTTATATATATATATATACACACACACACACACACACTAGTAGATGTTGTATATATTTTGCATCCGCGCTAGTCCAGCCCCCGCTCTGCCGTTAGTTAAGTAACCTAACGGTGCATGACGGGGCCCCGTGGCGAATGATTGTATTTTTCGTTCTTTTTAGTGTGATATGGATTAATTAATGGGACTGCATTAATTCTGATTAATGCAAGAAAAACAAACCTATAAGATGTTGTTGGAACCAATTTTTTTATAAAAAAACTGTCATTACAGACGTTTCCTTTTGCTTTGCACAGTAGTATTCGGTTATGAATATCCAGCACTCCATTCAACGAGGCAAGAGCTGAGATCCCTTCATCAGGAGTGACCTGTTGGGCAAAAGTTTACATCATTGTAATAACTTCACTATAGTTGATTCTTTTGCTTTGCATCGTGGTATTCAGTTAGGAATATCCTGCACCCCATTCGATGAGGAAATAGCCGAGATCCCTTCACAGGAAGTGACCTCTTTAGCAAAAGTTTGCGTCATTATATATTTGTAAAACTGCTTGGGTTCCTTCAACGATATCAAGTTCATTACGTTAAAGGTTTTTTGCCAAAAACCAGCCGTAGCCCTCCGTCATTTCAGATTAGTATTGTTTAGTATTCGTGCTGCGTTTGTTGACCTAGTCAAGGCGTAGTGTACGGTAGCTAAGTGGTATTTTTCTGTGCATTGTAAATGCGATTGGTTAGGACAGTCGTGTGGCCTTGTTGACCTAGTCAAGGGCACGTGCGGGTGGGTTTAATGCAATCAAGAAAATGACGGGTTGAACTTGACTAGTGGTTTATGGTTTGTCGACCTAGTCAAGGTCATAAACCGTTAGGGGTAAAAACCACATCGGGAGTTTCAAACATATAGGAAACTTGCCAAGCATGCGCATACCTTCTGGAGTGTGGTGACTTGAGTGGCTTCCATCAAGTTATTATGCGATGATAGTTGGATCCCGATTCCTACTGATGAGTAGGTGTTACTCCTCGAGTGATTTTCAGATGATCCCGACTAATTCTCTTTTTAGGGTTTGAAAGAGAATTCGAGGAAACAGTGAGAGCCATCCTGATTAGATAAAATAATTAACCAATCTGATCTAGGTTAGAGTGCATACTGAGTGTTTCTTTTTTCTCTCTCTTTGGCAACGACTATGGCCTGACCTTAAAAACTCATGGACCAAGTTAACCGAACCTTCTTAAAACACTTTGGCTTTTGGATTGTCATTAAGCCGCATATATCATTGTCACTCCTACATCCCCTTCGCATTTCTCCAGAACACTCCGTATCACTACGAAGATCCACATTTTTATGGATATTCCATCGTATAGTTACATACGAACTCGAAGAAACTTGTTTCTGATTGAGGATGGATTCTGGTTCTGGAGAAATTGAATAAGATTATTCGGTTGTCTTTTATCTTTACATTCTTTCAGGTTACGAGGGCTCCTGGTATTAGGATAGTACACCTATTGCGCTTATTAGATAATCTTCTTTCAAACCATAGGCAGGTGCCAAAAGGTAGGGAAGGAAGAAAACCAATTAGCCTGAGTGTGGTGTACAAAAGGTAATAAGTAAAAGACATAGAAAGGGATTAGGGTAAGGGCAAAGGAAATTGTGACTACTATCATTCACGACGAAGCCGCGTTTACCCCTGCCACTCCTACTTACCCTTTGCATTTCTCTAGAATACTTCGTATCACTACGAAGATCCATATTGATTGGATATGTCATCGTATAGTTACATACGAACTCGAAGGAACTTGTTCCAATTCGAGAATGAATTCTGGTTTTGGAGAAATTGAATAAGATTATTCGGTTGTCTTTTCTCTTTACCTTCTCTCAGGTTGCGAGGGCTCTTGGTATTAGGAAAATACACCTATTACGCTTATTGGATAGTCTTCTTCCAAACCTTAGGCTGGTGCCGAAGGGTAGGGAAGGAAGAAAACCAATTAGCCTAAGAATGGTGTACAGAAGGTAAGAAGTAAAGCATATAAAGGGATTGGAGTGAGGGCAAGGAAATATACGGTTACTGTCATGAATCTGGATAGTGAAAGAGGCTACCCCTTCGAAACATTTTCATGTTTTAGTTTTACGGTGCGGTGTTAATTGAAAACTGTTTTCCCAATTAGATTTTAACTCCAGGATATGTATTTACCAAGACTTGATTCTCATATCTGTATGGCGTTACGGATGCTGAGTGGGAGTAAAATACTGGGAATTGGGTGATTAAATCCTCTATATATCAGAATTCTTTGTAATTGATGATATTTGATGAAATCACCTAGATTTGCCTGACGGCAAATATTTGGTTTTGAACATCCGTCGTTATGCACCAATTTCAAACTGATATGTCTGTACGTTTATTTTATAAAGTGAAATATAACTTTTTGAAATTATGTCTATGACGTTTACCTATATCAGTTGATGGATAGGTAAGGTGCATTCAATAACGGTATAATTCTTCTTAACCATAGCATATTTTTTAACCTACGACGTACAGGGTTTGAGTTATTAAACTCAGTGGACGTATACAGAGTATTGTATGTTGTCCGGTGTCCGTTAGGACAAAGGGGTTGGTACTGTACTATATTCTATTTACTCATGACTTCTCTAGTTTTAGACAAGTATTTCGTTGAAATACAATGTCCAGATTTTGAGAAGATATAGGTATAAGAATAAAGTAGAGAACCCTATGTTGTAAGTATCAGGATTCTTCAAGGTGATCGAAAATGTAGATTCTTGTGTTAGGTATTCCGTCTTAAGTAATAGTTTTAAGAACTTACTTCTCTTTCAGATTACTCATACTTGGGTGTATTCCTTGATGGGTAATGCTGCTTGGCCTCTTTCCATCTAGTTGATATGCACTGGAAACGGCTGCATATATTTTGAATTTGGTTCCAATTAAATTAGTGTCTTTGTTTCTATATTGGATATAGCATAGATTCATATCTTAATGATTTTAAGGTATATGGAGTTGTCTGGCTTATACTTAAAACCAGAATCCGGATAAACTCTAGGCACGTTTCAGTAATGGCAGTTTGTGGCTTATCCCGGGCTTTGATGAGGGTTAACATTCTACCATCTGGAAGATCAATAGTTATATTGTTCTTGACTCGCCACAGTTTTAGTAAAATGAATTCTTTACAGAAAACATTAGTGAGAGTACGGTAGAACTTGGATTGATTCCAGAACCACAAACGATTAATGAAAAATTTAGTAGAATCTGAGGATTCAATTGGTTTCGACGATCCATTAGCCACTCTGCAGATTTGGTGGGTAACCTCTGGCACCCTGATCAGTCGAAAATATTGCATTTTTAACACATCAATTTCCCTACCATTTGCACTCATCTATAGGTGTTCAGTATAAATATAGCACATGTCACGCCCCGCTTCCCAGAGTAAGCTAAGGTAGGCACGTGACATAGCCAACCATGCTACCTGTGGATAGAAAAAATCATTCCACGATCACATTACGGCTGTAGAGATATCAAGAACAGGAAAGTAGACTAAACTATCTAGTACATGTCCATGAGCCAGAATAAATGAGTCAAGAAATAATATAGTATACGGAAGCAAAGGATCAAAAGAACACCTGGAAAGTAAGGCTGGATACCAACAGGATCCTTACCGCTCGGTCTAACAGCGGCAAAACTCCTGATCAGTCTGCAACAAAGGCAGAGGATCTGGGCCATGCAAAACCCAGACGTCAGCGCGTCATAACATCAAGCAATAATATATAAACAGGGTTGCAAGACATGCAAGTATGATCATAAAAGGTAAAGCAAGTGTAACAGCAATGTAAATCAGGACAGTGACAGGTAGTGTGCAGTGAGTAATTTAAACTGGTCTATTGGGTTAAATACTCTCAAGTCTTTGAAATCAATTTGATGAATCGTTGATGTAACTCAGTAGTATCCCGTGCATGCCCAGGACCACGGTCCAGATTCTCGGGCTGAAACCGAGACATGCCGCTAGGCACTAAACAGGAAACATGTACAGATGAATGATGTCAGCAGCAGCATCCCAGGGCTGGCCTAGCCCCTAAAACTGATCAGTATAAGTATCGAACTGTCGAGTTACAAGTCATGTTTCATCATTGATTTCCCCATACCCCCAAGTTATGTGTTCAAGTCAGGTATTGATAAATCTGAGACTAATGCCAATACAGGATCAAGCAGGAACATGTTTGTCTATACAGACAACAGGATATGTCCATCGGGATAACATGTCAGGATTGTCGGCATTAGAAACAGGATCAGGTAACATGTCAAGTAATGATATATCAGGTCATGTCAGGTAGCACAAGATGTCATGTGGGTGATCATAATCAAACTAACATAAGCATGTGTATAAATAAACAAGCATGGGTACTATCAGAACAATAAACTGGAACATGTAATATGATATGCAAATAGATATAATTTCAAGGATATGGATGCACAGTTATCGATTAGGGTTACATTTATAGTTTCAATATTAATTAGGATGCAATTTATTAAACATGGAGTGTTAATATCACAGTATTATGTAGTAATGTGATCTATGGATGCAATTATATGTATCTTAAATGCGATGGATGCAAACGGGTATCCGAAAAGTTATAAAACTATAAAATGGTAATGTGGGATGTACAACTAAGCAATATGTGATATAAATATTGATATAATAATATTAATATGGATAGCATATTCAAAGCGATTAATAACTATAAAAGCGGTATTGATTAACCATGCATAAGAAAGTTCCTTCAGAAATTCAGCGTCACCCTAATTTGTAAAATAGCTTAAAAATAACAAACGTTCTCCAAAAGGGACGTGTCTTATACCAAAAAAAAGATAATTCAATAAGGTTTTCATTTTTATAAGTATAAGCATCTCAGGTTGTCTCTACAAAATGTTATGAATATTCGAAGTTGAAAGTTTGCTGCTGGAATTTCCCTGGACAGCAGTTTAGAGACATTTTCATTTGCATTTTATGTTATTTAAACAATTTATTTTGCGAGTAAATATTTCATAAAGTTATAGTATTCTGAGTTAGCTTCGTAACGAACTAAAGAACGTATACTAATGATTTTTCTATGATTTATAATGAATTTTATAAGGTAAGGTGTACAGTAAATTTTAGATTTGTCGTATCCGCTTTTTCAACGATGTTTCATGTGTAAACTATAATATTTCCAAATGTATAACATTATAAAATGCAGATTATAAAATAATTAAAGATAATAATAAGAAATATTACGACGATATATATTTTAAATGATATGGATGCAGTATAATGTAATCTAGTATGTCACAAGATAAGTTTTCATGATCTAGATTTAATATGATATAAACGGATGCAAACGGAACATCGAAACGTTATAAAATTAAACATGGGGCATTAAATTTAAACTATAGGTATGGTATTTATTTAAATAGGTATAAAATGAATTATATAGCATGTAGCAAGATTAACTTGCCTAGACGGAACAAGAACGGATGTGTACGGAACATCCTTCGTCGGCGAAATGTCGCGACGCGCGCACGGTACACGGAACGATTCCAAACAACGCACGAGGGTGATCACGCAAGTCAGGTACGTTCACAGGATCACTCGGATCGTCGGCGACGAGCACGGCTCCGGCGGTGATCACCGGAATCAAGAAACAAGATCAAGAAAAAGAAAGAAGAAAGAAGAAGAAGAGGTTGTGTATTAAATAAGGAAAGAAAATTTAACTAAATAGATTATATATAAATATATATATGTAGAGGAGGGAGAGAGAGAGAGAGAAAGGAGTTGTTAGTTTGTTAGGAAATTAGATTTAAAATCTTAAAAGATTTTTAGATTTAAAATTTTAGATAAGAGGTTTCAGTTTGTTAAAGAAATCATATGAAAATATTTAAACTAAATTTTAAAATTAAATAAATTGAATTTTGGCGGGATACAAAAATATTTCAAAACGCGCCCGGGTCGGGTCTAAAAATTCAGATTTAAAATACGAAAAATATGTGCGACTTTCAAAATTCAAAATGAATGCTCAGGTAACGAAAATGCATACCCCAAAGAACGGATGCACGTACATGCGCGTAGCCATCCAAACACGTTCGTTTCACTGAACGGGACGAGAACAAGATGCGCGGATGCTACCACGGGGTTAGAGGTATCATGCAGGCTATGAAATGTAATTTTAAATTATTTTACATGACCTAAAATGTTATATGGTAAAATATGCAATGCCAGGTAAAATGCCAGTATGCAGTATACATGAGATGCACGTGTCTATGTAACAACTCAGGGTAATCTATAAATATGAATCAAATAGGTTCAAGCAAGCGAGTCGGGTCGAATGCAATGTAAAATGTAAAATACTATTCGCACCCAAAACACGATAAATCAGGAAAAATACCACAATTAAGGAAATACGAGAACTAGAATTGGTATAAATGAACTAGGATGTTACATTATACCCAACTACAAAAGAATTTCGTTCTCGAAATTCCAAGAACAAGAAAGGATAAACAATCAACAAACTAAAAGAATAGATGTGGAAACTTCTGTCGGATTTCATCTTCTCGTTCTCAAGTTGATTCTCCATGCGAGCGATTTCCCCAAGAAACAAGTACGAGAAAGATAACCTTGTTCTTAAGAACATTTTCCCTTCGATCCATAATCAACATCGGTCGTTCCTCAAAGGTTAAATCTTCTCGTACAGTCAGCTCTGAATGATCCAGCACGTGTGCTTCATCTCGAAAATATTTACGGAGTTGAGATACATGAGACACGTCATGAACATTCGCCAAAGATTGCGGTAATGCCAAACGATACGTCACCTCTCCAATACGCTCCAAAATCTCAAAGGTCCAACGAGTCGAGGACTAAGCTTTCCTCAACTTCCGAAACGAATCACCCCTCTAGTCGGTGATATCTTCAAGAATACCAAATCACCAACGGCGAACTCTAGAGGTCTTCTCGATGTATCTGCCCAACTTTTTTGTCGGTCGTGTACTGCTTTAAAATGATTCTAAATAATATTAACCGCCTCAACTGTCTGCCCAACCAAATCTGGTCCCAACAATCTTTGTTCATCGACATCATTCCAACAGACAGGTGAACGACACTTGCGACCATATAAAGCCTCGAATGGAGCCATCTGAATAGTCGCCTGAAAACTGTCATTGTAAGAAAACTCCACTAAGTGTAGATTATCCTCCCATCAACCCTTGAAGTCTAACATGCAAGCTCTCAACATGTCCTCAAGAGTTTGGATCATTCTCTCCGACTGGCCATCTGTTTGAGGATGGTAAGTTGTGCTAAACTTCAATCAAGTCCCCAAACTTTCCTGTAAGCTCCTCCAAAAATATGGTAAGAAACGGGTGTCACGGTCGGACACGATGCTCACCGGCACTCCATGCAATCTTACAATCTCCTGCATGTACCGTTCTACAAAAGCTTCTGTTGATTGACCAACTCGAAATGGTATGAAATGAGCTGCCTTTGTCAATCGATCAACAATCACCCAAACTGCATTGTTGCATTTTGGACTCCGCGGTAGAGCTGTTACGAAATCCATGGTTATATGTTCCCACTTCCACTGATCGGAAGTGGTTGCAATAAACCAGCAACCCTTTGATGTTCAGCCTTAACTTGCTGACACACCAAGCACTTTGCCACAAAGCGGGCAATCTCCCGCTTCATGCCTTCCCACCAGAAATACTGCCGTAGATCTCGGTACATCTTTGTGCCTCCTGGATGTACGGAATATGTGGAACTGTGCGCCTCCTTCATAAATTCTTCGCGGATGTCTCTCTTTGGCACACACAACGACTACCATATCGTAACGAACCCTCTTCATGAACCAATGAGTCCGTTCGAAGTTCAGCTTCAACCCGTTCTCGAAACTTCTGCAATCTAGGGTCCTGTAACTGCGCTGCTGTAATATTCTCGATCAACGACGACTGTACTTGCAGCTGCATCAACTGTCCCGACGAATGCGGTAGCACAATCTCCAAGTCAAATCTTCGAAAGTCTTCAATAAGTTCCTTCTGAGTAGTCAACGTCTGAATTGCTAGCAACCGACTAAGCGTATCCGGTACAACATTAATTTTCCCCGGATGGTACTTAAGATCGAGATCATAGTCAGCCGTCAGCTTCAACCATTTACGCTGTCTCACAATTAGCTCCTTCTGAGCGAACACGTACTTTAGGCTTTTGTGATCGGTGAATATTTCGACCCCTTTCGCCCAATAAGTAGTGTCTCCAAATCTTCAAAGCGAAAATCCCAGCTGCTAACTCCAAGTCATGAGTTGGGTAATTCTTCTCATGGGTCTTCAACTGTCTCGATGCGTAAGTTTTAACTTTCCCATGCTGCACCAAAACATATCCCAATTCTTTCTCCGGTGCGTCGCTGTGAATCACCAATTCTCCGGAACCGTCTGGTACGGTCAAAATAAGAGCGGTTATCAACCTCTGTTTCAACGTCTCGAAAGCTGACGCACACCAACCAGTTCTTACAAATGGTACTTCCTTGCGCGTAAGCTTGGTCAAAGGCTCTTCCAGACGAGCAAAGTTCTCCATGAACCTCCTGTAATACCCGGCAAGTCCAAGAAAGCTTCTTATCTCTGCAACATTCTTCGGAATCGGCCAATCTCGAACTGCTGCAATCCTCTCGGGATCAACGGCGATTCCATCACCGGATACGACATGCCCAAAAACTTCACTTCTTCAAGCCAAAACCCGCACTTGCTCGTCTTAGCATACAATCTTTCTTGCCTCAATGTCTGCAGTGCGATTTTCAAGTGTTATGCACGCTCTTCAATACTCCTTTGAGTAGACCAGAATATCATCAACGAACACCACTATAAACTGGTCCAAGAATGGTGAAAAGATTCGGTTCATCAAGTCCATAAATATAGCCGGTGCATTCGTGACTCCGAATGGCATCACTAAATACTCGTAATATCCATACCGAGTTCGGAATGCAGTCTTGCAAATATCTTCTAATTTAACTTGGACCTGATGATATCCGGATTGCAAATCCAGCTTCGAGAATACCCTCGCGCCACTGAGTTGCTCGAATAATTCGCCAATGCGAGGGATCGGGTACTTGTTCTTAATAGTCACCCGGTTTAATTCTCGATAATCGATGCACATCCTCCTTGTGCCATCTTTCTTCTTTACTAGAAGAACTAGAGCTCCCCAAGGTGAGTTATTGCTGCGAATCCAACCCTTCTCAAGTAATTCAGTACCTGCTCTTGACTTCTTCCAACTCTACTGGTGCCATTGAGTAATACGCCTTTGAGATTGGTGCTGCACCAGGAACAAGATCAATCGCGAACTCCACGTCTCGCTTCGGCGGTAAACCTGATATGTCTTCAAACACGTCCATGAAACTCTCGAATATAGCTGGCGCTTCTTCCTTATCCACTTCCATCGGCGAAAGAACATTATTTGTCGGCCTAACCCTAAACTCGACTGGCCCGACAGAACCGCTTCCTCCAGCAAAACAAGCTCCGGATGTCCGAAAATCTAGAGAATCACTTTCCTTTCCTTACAATCAATATGAGCATGGAAAGTGCCACGAAAATCCATTCCCAAGACAAAAACAAACAAAGGGATGCACCAGAATTGAATAAGCCTAATGCGGGGAAAACATGAACAAGTAAGATACTGAGATGACTTCATCCGAAGTCAAGATACTGAAGAGGATTAAGCACGGTAAACGTGATCCAAGCTGGCGATAAAATAATAACTGGTAATCAATGAAACCAAGAGCAGCAAGGTAATATAACGATCATGAAACAAGGGAATGAATCAAGACCAGGACTCCAAGTTACTTAAATAGAGTACCGCATTGTAACCATGCTGCAGTTCATGGACACAATTACATAACTCCACTCAAGTCGCCCAAATCCTAGTATCAGAATCATGGAACAGGGAGAAACAATGGTAAACCAAAAAGGTTTCAAGTCGAGATGCAAGTGGTTTGCATATCGTCAAGGCGAAGGATAAAAGAAGGATATGATTCAAGAATTACGATAACAAGGTGGCAGGACATGTTCCTAATCACGAGTATTCTAATTCGTGTATTGGGTCCAATACCCAACTACAAAAGAATCAAACTCGATTAACCTATATCATATGGCTCTGATACCAAAAGAACCATGTTACGCCCCGCTTTCCAGAGTACGCTAAGGTAGGCACGTGACATAGCCAACCATGCTACCTGTGGATAGGAAAAATCCTTCCACAGTCACATTACGGCTGTAGAGATATCAAGAACAGGAAAGTAGACTAAACTATCTAGTACATGTTCATGAGCCAGAATAAATGAGTCAAGAAATAATATAGTATGCGGAAGCAAAGGATCAAAAGAACACCTAGAAAGTAAGGCTGGATACCAACAGGATCCTTACCGCTCGGTCTAACAGCGGCAAAACTCCTGATCAGTCTGCAACAAAGGAAGAGGATCTAGGCCATGCAAAACCCAAACGTCGGCGCGTCATAACATCAAGCAATAATATATAAACAGGGTAGCAAGACATGCAAGTATGATCATAAAAAGTAAAGCAAGTGTAACAGCAATGTAAATCAGGGCAGTGACAGGTAGTGTGCAATGAGTAATCTAAACTGGTCTATTGGGTTAAATACTCTCAAATCTTTGAAATCAATTTGATGAATTGTCGATATAACTCAATAGTATCCAGTGCATGCCCGGGACCACGGTCCAGATTCTCGGGCTGAAACCGAGACATGCTGCTAGGCACTAAACAGGAAACATGTACAGATGAATGATGTCAGCAGCATCATCCCAGGGCTGGCCTAGCCCCTAAAACTGATCAGTATAAGTATCGAACTGTCGAGTTACAAGTCATGTTTCATCATTGATTTCCCCATACCCCCAAGTTATGTGTTCAAGTCAGGTATTGATAAATCTGAGACTAATGCCAACACAGGATCAAGCAGGAACAGGTTTGTCTATACAGACAACAGGATGTGTCCATCGGGACAACATGTCAGGATTGTCGGCATTAGAAACAGGATCAGGTAACATATCAAGTAATGATATATCAGGTCATGTCAGGTAGCACAAGATGTCATGTGGGTGATCATAATCAAACTAATATAAGCATGTGTATAAATAAACAAGCATGGGTACTATCAGAACAATAAACTGGAACATATAATATGATATTCAAATAGATATAATTTCAAGGATATGGATGCACAGTTATCGATTAGGGTTACATTTATAGTTCCAATATTAATTAGGATGCAATTTATTAAACATGGAGTGTTAATATCACAGTATTATGTAGTAATGTGATATATGGATGCAATTATATGTATCTTAAATGCGATGGATGCAAACGGGTATCCGAAAAGTTATAAAACTATAAAATGGTAATGTGGGATGTACAACTAAGCAATATGTGATATAAATATTGATATAATAATATTAATATGTATAGCATATTTAAAGCGATTAATAACTATAAAAGTGGTATTGATTAACCATGCACAAGAAAGTTCCGTTCAGAAATTCAGCGTCACCCTAATTTGTAAAATAGCTTAAAAATAACAAACGTTCTCCAAAAGAGACGTGTCTTATACCAAAAAAAAGATAATTCAATAAGATTTTCATTTTTATAAGTATAAGTATCTCAGGTTGTCTTTACAAAACGTTATGAATATTCGAAGTTGAAAGTTTGCTGCTGGAATTTCCCTGGACAGTAGTTTAGAGACATTTTCATTTACATTTTACGTTATTTAAACAATTTATTTTGTAAGTAAATATTTTATAGAGTTATAGTATTCTGAGTTAGCTTCGTAACGAACTAAAGAACGTATACTAATGATTTTTCTATGATTTATAATGCATTTTATAAGGTAAGGTGTACAGTAAATTTCAGATTTGTCGTATCCGCTTTTTCAACGACGTTTCATCTGTAAACTATAATATTTTCAAATGTATAACATTATAAAATGCAGATTATAAACTAATTAAAGATAATAATAAGAAATATTACGACGATATATATTTTAAATGATATGGATGCAGTATAATGTAATCTAGTATGTCACAAAATAAGTTTTCATGATCTAGATTTAATATGATATAAACGAATGCAAACGGAACATCGAAACGTTATAAAATTAAACATGGGGCAGTAGATTTAAACTATAGGTATGGTATTTATTTAAATAGGTATAAAATAAATTATATAGCATGTAGCAAGATTAACTTGCCTAGACGGAACAAGAACGGATGTGTACGGAACGTCCTTCGTCGGCGAAATGTCACGACGCGTGCACGGTACACGGAACGATTCCAAGCAACGCACGAGGGTGATCACGCAAATCAGGTACGTTCACAGGATCACTCGGATCATCGGCGACGAGCACGGCTCCGGCGGTGATCACCGGAATCAAGAAACAAGATCAAGAAAAAGAAAGAAGAAAGAAGAAGAAGAAGTAAGAAGAAGAGCTTGTGTATTAAATAAGGAAAGAAAAATTAACTAAATAAATTATATTTAAATATATATATGCAGAGGAGAGAGAGAGAGAGAGAGAGAGAAAGGAGTTGTTAGTTTGTTAGGAAATTAGATTTAAAATCTTAAAAGATTTTTAGATTTAAAATTTTAGATAAGAGGTTTCAGTTTGTTAAAGAAATCATATGAAAATATTTAAACTAAATTTTAAAATTAAATAAATTGAATTTTGCCGGGATACAAAAATATTTCAAAACGCGCCCGGGTCGGGTCTAAAAATTCAGATTTAAAATACGAAAAATATGTGCGATTTTCAAAATTCAAAATGAATGCTCAGGTAACGAAAATGCATACCCCAAAGAACGGATGCACGTACATGCGCGTAGCCATCCAAACACGTTCGTTTCACTGAACGGGAAGAGAACAAGATGCGCGGGTGCTACCACGGGGTTAGGGGTATCATGCAGGCTATGAAATATAATTTTAAATTATTTTACATGACCTAAAATGTTATATGGTAAAATATGCAATGCCAGGTAAAATGCCAGTATGCAGTATACATGAGATGCACGTGTCTATGTAACAACTCAGGGTAATCTATAAATATGAATCAAATAGGTTCAAGCAAGCGGGTCGGGTCGAATGCAATGTAAAATGTAAAATACTATTCGCACCCAAAACACGATAAATCAGGAAAAATACCACAATTAAGGAAATTCGAGAACTGGAATTGGTATAAATGAACTAGGATGTTACAGCACATATTAGCAAAACAGCCGTAAAATACCAAATTACTTGTGTTGTACTTTAAAACTGACATTTTGAGGGAAATTGAGTGTTTATCATTGCATCACATAATCTTTGTATAGCGCAACACTTGTCTCGAGAATCTGTGCAGGAAATTCCAGGAAAAGAGCCGAAATTGTCAAAAGTGCTGTTAAAAATACGCCAAGTACAAGACTTGTAATCTGGCAGTGATCAAGGAAGAATTATGAGATTTAACACATCAGAAAATAGACCTAAAGCCAGAACAAAGGTACCCCAGAATTTCCATGCAATGAAGACTTCAAAGGGCCGCGGATCCGCGGCCAGAAGGGCATTCCCGCGGCGGATCCGCGGCCATCTTGCCACGTCATCCACAGAGCTCTTCTTCAGGCTTTTCTTCTCAAGCTTCAGAACCTCTTCAAGCCACTGAAAAAGTCCAGAGATCTCTAAAAGTTTCTGTCAGAACAGCAAGGCTTATTGTTCAAGCTAAACATCCTCAAGCTTCCAAAGCAAGCTCCTTAAGTACCTAAGCCTAGAAGGTTCTCCCTAACCTCCAAACTTATGAAAGAAGCTAACCCTAACTAACTAACTCTAGAACATTCTACCTAACTACCAAGCTTACAAGGGAAGCTAAACTAAACCTAGCTACTAAAGGAAGCTAATCCTAATCAAGGCTATAAAAGGGACCCTAAGGCTTCACTTCTAAGGTTGTTGATCATTCCATCAATTCCCAACATAAGTTGAGTGACACAACTTGTAAACCTAACCCTAATTCAAAATCCAAGCCAAAATCAAGAACACCGAGTATCAAATCAAGCGAGTAATCAACAATCCTTTTTGGAGCGAAGCCGATCTTCATCCGAGCAAGTGGTCCAAGACGATCCGCGACTCACGGAGACGATGCGACGCTAAATTCGACGATCTCGTTCTTTCCTCAATTTCTTGTAATTTTTGAGCGAAGTGTAACGAATTGTTGAATAATAAAAAGGTGAAGATCTTTAATCTTGCTTTCTTTACATTCTTGCATCATGATTAGATCTCAATTCTTGATTGTGTTTCTTGTTATGATGTTTGAATAAAACTACGCTCGTGGAGGAATCGAGACAATCAATAGATGATGATGTTACAAATCTTGAAACGATTCTTAAGCCCTATGAGTTTTGTAAACTTTAGTAAATTGAAGAATCGATAACCTAGTTTCGAGCGATGCTTTCTTGATTGTGTTCGCTCTTAATTAGTGATCCACGATCGATTCTTGAATTTACGAGAGGCTAGAGTGTGAATGAAATCAACGAAAGGAAAAGCGATAGATGATGAAACTCTAGTTTCCGTAAAAGATCTCTAATTCTCGTTGATCGTCATCGATCTAGTATCAAATTATTAATGGATAAGAAAATGTAATCAATAGTTTTCATCACGTCTATAGATTCGATCGATTCCTACGAGCCTTACTTCGATTCTTGAAACCTAATTCGATTGGAAATCATCAATTCTTGATTCTTGATTTTAATGTTTTCTTGTTATTAGATCTAGATATTGATAATTCTTGAAATTCACTTTTAAATCTTGAAATGAATTGTCTTTTCTTTTCTCTTTAATTTTCGACTCAACTAAAACAAATACGAACGGATCACACTTTCCCTGTAGACGATCCGCACTCGCTAACACGCTACATACGACACCGTTATTGATTGCGGTCAAAAATTTCTTTGGTTGTGATTTCTATACATTTTCTACTTACACACCGGAAAAAGAAACATTCAATCATACCCGAGAGGTACTTCGGTCTCCTCAAAGACGGTAACATGGAGGTTTTTGATGACCCAAGCTTGCCTTACTGCTGTTCTAGACTATAAGATCTGGCAGGTGGATGAGTATAACGTCATTCTAAATTAGTTTTAGAAGTGCATGTATATATGACTCTGCAAGAGGGTTGTTGTACTCAGTAGGAGCAGCGGAAGCGTAGTGGGCAAATAGCTTATGTCTATTTATAGACTAAAGCAAGTATAGTGGAGATAGATCGTCTAGTTTTGATGTGACAGTCATTGAGTTTGACTTCATTAGAACTACAGATGGACATGATAAGAAGGTGGTAGGGAGTGATGTCCTGATATTTGGATGACATGCTCTTGATAGGAAGTGATTTTCCTATACTACGATCGGTTATACTGTGGTTGTCACAAGGTGTTTCTCCACATAGGATTTGGATAAAATATCCGGGATTCTGGTAACTAGATCTATGGTTTTAGATCTAGATTTAGGAAGTGTCCCAATTCGGGTACTTGACACTATTCTAAAGTATTTTAGAATGGACAACTCCTGGCATGGTGGTAAACCCGCAGGTGATGGAGTCACCCTCTCTAAAGAGATGTCTTCTAGACTGATGAGGAGAGAGATTTGCATGATTGGCATATCACTTGTTTAGGCAATTGAGTCAATCATGAGATGTCAAGTATAACACCTGATATTGCTTTTGCACTGGCTGCAATAAGCATATATATATTAATCCAATCCTGGAGAAACATTGGGAAGTAGTTATGAACATAAGTGGATATTCTTAGTATATAGTAACGGCAGCCTCATTCGGGAGGCGGTTATCATTTCAGGCTTCCAAGGTGACCTGGATGACAGAGTGGCTGTCAGAGTTATAATTTTCCCTCTTTTGAGGGGCAGTATGTTGGACAGGTGGTCCAAGCGGATACTGAGGAAGGCATGGCCTAAGATACTGATTAAATTCAGTGGATGATACGGTCTAAGAAGTTTGTTGGATTTGGAGTTCTTGTGTGAACTGGGTCCCATCAGATATCCAGACAAATTCTAAGACAGGTATTGCTCATTTCGGGAGATAGTCTTTTCCGCAAAGTTGATATATAGAGAGATAAAGATAGAAACATTGGAGCGGATCCACTCACTGAGGCTATTTCTCGAACACAATAGTTTCACAAACGGGCTTTGCGAGACTGATTAGTAGAGAAATTGGGTGTTCGGTATCACACGGACTGTGAGTATGCGATACCACAATAATTAGCCTTAAGTGCAAGTAGGAGATTGTTGGCTATAGTGCCCTCAAGTCAATTATTGTAATCGCAGGCACACGATTGTGATGATTGAGGGAGGGCCTATACGGGTTGAACAGTCTTACTCAAAATGATAGTATAATATTTAGTTTGCCTTTATAATCATATACATGCATTATGTGGTATTACAGATCACTATTACATATTGATCGAGCATGTTTCCTTATAAAAAAGAAAGAAAGAAGAAGATGAGAGAAAGAAAGGGGGAAACATGTGAGGACGCCTCCTTACGTAGAATTAAATTCTTCTTAATGAACCGTTGGATCAAGGATCCAACGGTGATTAAACATAGAATTAAATTCTATTGAGAAGAATATTTTCTGTTAAATGGAGAATTAATGGATCAAAGATCCAAAATATTTTCTATATCTTTCTAAACAGAGAAATATTATACTCTGTTAAACTAAGCACCTTTGGATTAAAAATCCAATGGTGATTAAAATGTCACCGCTCGATAGAATTTTATTCTATATATAGGAGAATATCCCCAATCTTGTTAAAAACAAGAACAATATCTTCTGTAAAACAGAAGTCCTTAGATCAAAAATCCAACAGTGGGTAAAATTCCCCCAATCAATTCCGAGACCAATTAAATCAATTGGGATCTCTCAATGAGAGATTTTCTGAGAATTAAACAAACTCCTCTCCACTATATAAAGAGCTAGAGACTTCAAGTCTCAGGGGGAAAAAAGGAGAAGGACATAGACGCAGAGAGAGAACTCCCCAGAGGCTTAAAAAAAGAATATACAGTGAGCTTTTGAGGAACAGGAGAATTTAATTCTCAAATAAAAGACTTGCTTCCTTGAAACACGAGTTAAAAAGAAAACACCTCTCCTTTGCCTCTCTAAGGGTTTAACCCTTCATATAAGAACTCAGTTCTTTCCTCTGGTTGAGATTTGCAAAGGCAAATCTCCCCACAAGTTGAGAATTTAATTCTCATCGGGGAGATTTTGCTCTGCAAGATTCAAAATCTAGGGAAAATAACTAAGTTACATAAAAAAATGGAGAAGAAGAACGGAAACATATAGAAATTTAATTCCTCCAACGATTAGGGTTTAACCCTATATAAAGAACTTAATTCTTCAATAAAAAATAGTGATCCAAGATCTCTAAGACCAAATCGTTGGTGCTTAGCACTATTTTGAAGCCTTACGTGTTTCCCACGTGAGTGCTTCAAACGAACAAGGAAAATAACCAAAACTTCCTCACGTCTTTACCATGGGATTTGTTTAAGAGGAAAACAAGTAAAAGAAAGAGGAAACTGCAGTACTCCAGCATCAATAAAAGAAAAGGGACACCTACATGTTTTGCACGAGAACTCTAGCCAAGTGTTCAGCACTTATAAAAAGGGGGAGACAAAACCCAAAGTCCAGTGCCTATATTTGGGGTGCCTCACGTGTGTCACGTGAGCGCCATAAAACTCTAGTATTTAACACTAGTCCAGCGCCCATATTTGGGTTGCCTCACGTGTGTTACGTGAGCGCCATAAAACTCTAGTGTTTAACAGTAGTCCAGTGCCCATATTTTGGGTGCCTCGCGTGTGTCACGTGAGCGCCATAAAACTTTAGTGCTTAACACTAATCTAGTGCCCACGTGAAACGCATATGAGCACTGTATTTCTCAGTGCTTAGCACTGTCGGAGGCTCAATCTTAGCCCAAATTGGCTAAATTTTCTGAGGTTAGACCTCTTTGATACTAAAACAACCGAGCCCCTGTGCTCATGTTTTCCCAAATTGACCTTAGTCTCAAAAATGACTAGTGGTCTCACATTGATGATATCACAAATGATACTCATCTTATATCTCCTAAGATAGTTTTAGTCTCAAACATGACTAACATTTCTTAGGTCGACAGCAGCAGCATCTTTTCCCTCAAATACGGGATATGGTTCAAGGGTACATCTCTTCACATCTCTGATAGATGTCGTTGTAATTCTTCAACGTCTTCAGAGAGGTGGCGGGTCCCGACAACCAACAACTCGTTGATGCACTTCCAAATCGATGTGCACGCCTAAAATCAGACTGCACCCCAAATTGAGCATATTCCATATCAACATCATTGTTCATCCTGTCACGTAACAAATGCACGTGCGCGCAAGATGGATAACGGACTGAGACGTCCTTAAGCTAAAACCTCACCTCCAAAATGGTGATCAACGGACCGAGACATCCTCAAACTAAAACCCCACCTCCAAAATGGTGATCAACGGACCGAGAAGTCCTCAAACTAAAATCTCACCTCCAAAATGGTGATCAACGGACCGAGATGTTCTCAAACTAGAATTTCTCCTCCAAAATGGCGATAATGGACCAAAACGTCCTTAAACTAAAACAATAGAGCTCACATGCTCTTTTGTTGGATCTGAAACAAAAATGATCCTGAAACCCCGTTAAGTAGATCTTAGTCTCAAATTGGACTAACGTATCCTTAACAAAAAAAACCAACCGAGCCCTCAAATGCTCACATACATTTTGTTAGTGTATATGCCCTAGGGGCCATTATTGTATCATACTAGTTTGTATATTACTTAATGGAAGCTTGGGATATTCACAGTTATATAACAGTCTTGCTAAACATGGTAGTATGCTACTTGGTTTTATCTATCTTAATATGTATCTTCGTATTGATAGAGCCCTTAGGATCTTGCTTGACTACCAGCGTTGTGATGGCAGTCACACTAGTGGGGGCTGGGTAGTCTACAAGTACATCCTTTTCCAGGTCCCTAGTCGTAGGATTATCGAGACAGGGCATCGATACTCCGGAGTAGACTAGTGTGTACGCTTCTCATCTCAGTTGGAGAGATGGTCTGTCCCACATCCATCAGTACATCGTACTGGAGATAGTATACAGGTGCTCGTTGGGTTACGAGTACACCGGACAGGACTTATGGGGAACTGTTGGTTGGTATTATACCCATCGTCAGTTAACAGTTCCCAGGTGATATGAGTACAGCATAGTCCGCAGACTTGACACTGCTACTTCGCCTCGAGTGTGTCCCACTGTTCTTAGATTGCTACCCTACCACGGCTTAAAGGACTCGTGCAAACAGGTAGCAGTTGGGTGCAGTCCCGAGCACTTGGAGGCAGTGGCGGTTAGACAGGATTCGTCTCTCCCGGTATTGGGAGTTGATATCGCGCTGTGTCAGAGAGCCATTACATAAAGTCCCTGGCCAGGGCAAGAGAGATTTACTGGTAGGTTCCAGTTGTTTCTCAGGGTGTAATGGGCTACGCTCCGACACGACTTATACCGCTATTAGGGGACTGACGCTTGCCGCCCCCTAGGCCTAGACGAACAGACCGGACTGTACGGAGATTGTCACATCAGGCTCAGTAGGAGTTCGGATGGGTTTCCTCATCGGCCTTCTTATCGACATCTACCTGGGGACCGTTACGTACAGCTAGTGCCGCTTGCGGTCTGTGGTTAAACCCACTGCCAGCGTAATAGTCGAGTCTTTAGAGTCCCACACAGAGAGTTTCCCTGCTCCAGGAAAAACGATATAGAGGTCGTATGGTTTTACGACAAGGGTTCGGACGCATACGTGTGTTTACGCACGTACGACATTCGGACAGTTTTTACTAGCCGGCTTTGGTTTAAGCCAGATTCTAGTATCGGGTTATTAGATTTATACAGTCTAAAGTTTTTCCGTGTTTTCACGGATATGAGGGGCTTCTCGTAATTTCGCGAGAAGCTTCTAGAAGGATGGTGACTTGGGGGTTTAGGTGGCATAAGCATTAAATGAGATTAGTGACTCATTTGTGTGATTCATCCATGTCATTAATGTATCATAAATGGTTAATGACTCATATAGATGAATCACTCATATGAATTAAATGAAGCATGGTTGTTAAATCATTTATTTATTTATTTGATAAAACATAATGCTTCATATATATTCAAATGAGATCATTATCTCTTCTCATTCTTATGCTCATCTTCTCTCTCCTCAAGCTCTCTCACTTCAAACCCTAATCCTTCCCTCTCATGTGTTGAGATCAAGGATTAGATAGACTAATTAATCCATAACCTTTACTCTATATCACCTAGGTACCTTTGATTAGCAACTAAAGAAACCTAGTTACCTCAAGTTTAGAGGTGAAGCTTGGATTAGAAGCTCTCGGGTGGATCGTCTATTACATAGAGGAGGCCGAGGAGGAGGTGGATAACGTAAAGAAGAAGGACTAGGTTCACTAGGTATAATCTCTTTTCATAGTAGTTAAGAACTCCTATGCATGTGTTAGTTATAGTTTAGCAAAGATTCTTCGGTTAGTCGATGTTAACTTAAAGAACAAGATCGTTTTTCATATTTTCGCATCCCCGCAACTCGTGGTGTGTTGTACATCGACTTAAACATTTAAGTCGATCTTAATCTTAAAATAGATTAACGATCTTTAAATAAAAAACCCTAAATCTAAGATATACGGATTTGGAGTAATCCACGCCCTACGGGCGACAATATAAATTAGTGTCCGTATACAATCTACAGGCAACCTAAACAAACAAAAACACACACGACATGAAGTGAACAGCTGGAGCAGGAGAAAGTGGTTATCGCGATGCGATAACATAATTAACTGCAAGGGATTGCGCCTGGAGGGAAGAGCGTCCCCACAATCAAAAACCCCTCGCAAACGAGGGGGAATTCGACGAAGTCTACTACAACGGCAGCATCCGTCCAAACCTCCGATATATGGTGCCATAAATCAACTTGGCATCTTCGGAGAGGTGGACGGATAAATCCAAATAGAATATTCCCCCAAATTCAGGCAAGACGATCCATCCTGGTTTGTCTCTATTTTCGGCGGAGAACAGATTCTGGCACGCCCGGTGGGACCTTTTCCTCTTTCCACTCCACACTTCGTGTGTCGTGTTTCGCGAACAAAATCGCGGTTTTCTATAGCTGCATTTGGATTCGAGGTACTAAGATTTGGTGTCATGTTCATGTGCAAAAAGAAGAAGTGAACATCAATAGCTTCCAGCTGCACAAACTGCAACAGCAACTCTCGCTCCGCCCTAACTGGAGGAGTGACATACGGGCCCAATGCGGCCTCCATCTTTTCAATGCCGGTAGAACAGGTGACTCAAGCCACCACTGGATTGTTCTTTGGGACCATGCTCCCGCCAGCGAGTTTCTGCGCCCCAGTGCTACCACAGGAAGCTCCAAAGAAGTCAGTCTTCGATCGACTTGCAACCACCACGGCCTCTCTCAACGGGTCGTCCAATTCTGCCACCTCAGTCTTCAACAGGTTGAGTCGAAACTTAAGCGGACCCGCAAAGTGGCTCACGATACCTAAAGGGGCTATCCCAAAATGAATAGTCCTTCCAACTCCTGATGCGGGTGAAGTCGTCAAAGGTGCTTTCCCTACCAAAAAATCGGCCTTTGAAAGATTTGTCGTTCCCTCTCAACGGATGTCAGTTTTTGACAGGCTGACACCAACAGTAGCCCTTCACCAAAGCAGAGGGCACGACGGAGCCGCTTCCACAACTAAGATGGTCCCATATGTAAGGCACGCTCGACGTCGCCATTGGCGCCGAGTGAGAAGAGCTGGGGGCAACTCCACCTTCGGGCTCACCCCACCAGCTCCAATGGTGGACGTTGACGCTGCTGTTCCAACCGGGAACAACTTTGAACCGCTTAGGAGGGTGCGAACGAACTCCTCAACTCCGGTGTTGAAGAAATCTCCACTCCCTGCTGAAAACATGACGCAGGCAAAACCGGAGCAGTCCCCTCAACGGCTCTCCTCCTAAATCCATAGGGTCTGGAGAAAAGTTCAGGACTCTGTGATCAACAAAGACCTCTCGTCAACCGGAGAAAATGAAGGTTCAACTAGAGGAAAATCATCCCTCCACCATACAGCGAGGGACTTCTTTCACACAGGCGCCTGTTACAGCGGCTCCTTCAACCTCGACCTCCCACAAAAAGAGGAGGCCGGAGAAAATCTCATTGCCTGCGGCAAATTCCAAAGGCGCTGGACCTAAACGCCCCAAGCCTAGGGGCATGGTTGTACACACGGTCTACATGGCTTCCCGGAAAGAGGAAAGCCGTACTTCCGTGGGTCATCGACCGCGAGAAGATCGCCAAGATTTCGTGATCCGTTGTTGAACCTATTCCAATTCCAACAGCTCGGACTCGGATCGTGGGGATCGCCGGAATACTTCGTATGAACAGATAAGATACTCGGTATATCAATATTGATTAGATCCGAAATCTATTATTGAGAATGCTCATTCAATGAGCAATCTCAATATTGAAGAGGACTCGAACCTCTACGCTCTTTAGCACCAGATTTTGAGTCTCGATGTGAATCTTTGTATCCCTAAGGAAATCCCATGCATTGAGATAGCAGGTTGGATCATCATAAAACAAAGGTGAATACTTGAGCAAGAAAACGGATGTGCTACCGCACAACGGCTTTCGCACTAGCGCTCACTCCGTTGTTTGGTCATGCCGGGTAAGGATAGTTGATTGAACTGAAAACAACGTTAAGTCAACGATCGGCTCCTCGTTTTTATTCAATTATGAAATGACTTATTTTGATGGAGATTTGTAGCATCATTCAAGTAAATACAGATTGAGATCATAGAAACATGAGCTTGTGATATAGCTACACCTAATTCCAGACTGGTTAATGCTAGAACTATAAATAAAGGACCAAGATCTCCTATGAAATAAAGAAGATTTTTCATAAATAGCATAGTCCAAGAAGACCCACATAAAATCTTTACTGAACTATGACCGGCCATCGTATTAGCAAATAAAACCTTTCGAAATGGGGGATCCCCGTTGGCAACAACCACGGTAGTAGTTGTGGAACTACTGGGCCAGGAGAGGACAACCTTTTGTTCATGCTCCTCTTTCTTCGCTTCGGGGACGGAGGTCCTACGGTAGGTAACAGCAGGCACAAGCACTTAACCGAAGGGGACCAGCGCTTCCACTCCTCCCCGAGGAGCCGTTCGCAGCGAAAAGCAAGGGATGTCGTGAACGGTGGGAGGTCAAAGAAAGAGAATTGACCTATTTACTTCAATGAGTGATCGATGATCTATAGAAAGTATATAGACTCTGTCTTCTCAGTCGTTGAAAAAAGCTCAGTAGCAGCAAAAAAAGCTCCAGGAGATGCTGACGAAAATGACAGCACTCACCGAGCAGAAAGAAAGCTCGGAATTGGCATCTGAATAGAGCTGGGAGCAGGAGACCGATACAGAGTTCCTGCAAAGGGTGCTGGAAAGAAAGGATAAGGAGGCACGGAACAGGCTGCTAATATAAAGCAAATGGCACTTTTATTCCAAGATATGGTTGGAATGATGATCCAGCCAGAACCTCCAGCTGAAGACCCGCCGATAATCATTGAGGACGACAGAGGGGAAACATCAAACCCTCTTCCAGCTTTATCAATAGCCAGGGAGGAAACGATCTCCAAAGCTGCCCTTGATAACTACATAGCTCAAAAAATACGAGCTCATCAGGCAAGTGAAACGGCTGGCCAAGTCATCAGAACTGGGCGACCGTATCTGGGCTAGTATGACCAAATCAAATACCCGCCAGGATATATGATCCCCAAGTTCTACGTGTATAAGGGGACAGGCAATCCTCATCAGCACGTCGCTCAGTTCAGAGCTTTGTGTGGCAATACTGGAGGCGACGATAAATTGCTGCTTCGCCAGTTCGTTAGCAGCCTATCAGAAACGGCATTTAAATGGTACTCGGAGCTCCCAAATGACTCCGTCAAAACATTCACAGAAATAAAATTGCTGTTCATGCAGCGGTTCGCTAGCGCAAGCGAGCGCACCCCGATCACGACATTAATCAATGCCAGGATGAAGTCAGGAGAGACCTGGGTTCAATACGCAATCCGGTGGCAGAACCTATGGTCAAAATGCAAACATCGCATCGAATAAGCTCCTGCCGTAGGCATGTTCATAGGGACTCTGGATCCTCAGACGACTGTGTCCCAGTTTATGACATTTTTAAGCCGACCACCTTCCAGGCTCTGATCGACAAGTTGGCCCAAATGGACCAGATGGGCCACGAACCTTCCTCTTCAAAAATGGACCCTTGGAATGTAAAGGGTAAAGGGAAAGCGGCATTCGTTGCCAACACTCAACAACAACCGAGCGACCCTAAACCGGTTGCTCGCCAAAACAACGCGCGCCCGCTCCAGTCCCTGGAAGAGAAGTTAGGATGTGCTTACTCATTTTCCCGTGATAAAATGAAGAGACTATTCGAACTGGCAGTGCGCAACAAACTCATCACTCTGTCAGACCCAAAACGTCCACTACAGCCCGGTGAAGTCAACAATCCCAACTACTGCTTCTATCACCGAATGGTAAGCCACCCTATTAAGGATTGCTATATCTTCAAGAACTGGGTCAAGGACCAGTACCGTCAAGGGAAATTCACGCTGTCAGAGAACTGGAGGGTGAACCCGCCACAGAGGCACACTCCTAAAAAGGTGGATACACTGGAACATCATGTTCGTTTATGGAAGAAGCTCTGTAGGAAGTTGTCCTTTCAGCTAAAACCAAACGAATGCTGAAGGATCTTCAAGTATGTCCAGCGATCAGGTGGAAAAGCCCGATGGAGACCAAGATCATTGATGGGATGCTGAAACCTCATCCCACACCGAAAACTGCTAACGATGGGAAAAACACCCAGGTCAAGCCTTCAAAGTCTTCGAAGAGAAAGAAGAAGACCAAGAAGCCCGTGCAGCCTGACGACAAGCGCACGTACCTGCAAAAGTACATCGACATGCTGGAGGAGTACAATCAGAAGACGCGGACCCCAGTCACCCTCGAAGAATTTCTCAACCATATACTTGAGAACGGAGATAGTGACTATGATGAGGGAAATGACTCGTTGGGAGAAATCGAAGATTATGTAGCAAGTTGCCACATGGTTTCTCATTCGTCATCAAATGTCGAAGAAGCTCTCTCGGCGTCGGAAAGCAACGCAGAAGAACTGGGGGCAACCCTAAGGAAATAGGCCCAGCCCATCTGCTCCTATTTTGGTCTTCGGCGGTGAATATGAGGACGAGGCCAACGCCGTGTTCTCCACTCGTCCGTCGGCACAAACCGTTACTGGAGCTGATCAGAGTTTAAAAATCACTATAGTTCCGGCACGGCATTGCAAAGAACTTGATGTGCTTGATACATACAGCGTACAAGAGTTGCGGACTTTCTACGTCCCTTCTAGGCGAAGAGGTGAAAAGGCGATCCTCTTCTACCAATCTACGGAGACTAAAGTAGAGAAAGAAGTCTGCATGGTGCCAATCTTGCGCTTAACAGGTTTCAACCAATCCGTCTACCCAAATATTACGCAGAGGGATTGAAAAGGCTATTAAGATGCCAAGACGTACCCTTCAAACAAACCGCTCGACAAGCCCAATTCTACAACAAAATTTAGGACATTCCCGGGACTCAGCGAAAGACGCCCAACGGGAAGATGGAGACAACTAAGCTCGGATACGTTCAGTCCAAGAAACAGGAGCGATTTCATGGCTCCTGCGTCATAAACAGGTTTGGTGAAGAAGTGAACACTCTTTCAAATAGCCGTGACGTTTGAAACAGAACGAGATCCCGCTCTAAGAACATTAAGTCCATCGTTCGAAGAACAAGTTGACAAGCTAGTAAAAGAAGCCTGTCAAAAGATTCGGGATAACCACAGTCATGAAATGGCTATTCATGAAAAGGAAAGGATACAATGCCTCAACCAGCAGTCCGCAGAGAAAGAAGACTACAATGCCTTCCATCCCCAGTTCGCTGTATATCCTCGCAAGAAGGAAAAATCCCGAAATAGAGGAAAAAATAGGACAAAGAGAGCAAACAACATTCGCAAACAATAGGGTATATCTAAGAAGCCGCGATATCAAGAAAAACGTAGTTGGAACCCATCCTTTATCAAGAAGATAGGTCGGGAATACTCTTTCCCTCAAGACAAGACAAGGAAAATATTCAACCTTATCATGAAGCATCAAATGATGATGCTTCCGGAGGCTCGGCAACCCGAACAAATAAACGAGGTCCATCATCCAGATTATTGCTCCTATCACCAAGCAATAGGTCATCCCCTTGAAGACTGCTTCACCTTCAAAGATTGGGTCGAAGAGCAGTATCAACAAGGCAAGTTCGCTTTGTCCGAAAGCTGGAGGGTAACCCCGCCGCAAAAGCATGAGCTAAAGAGGACCTGTACTACTAGGATAGGACCAGTTCGACATCAAGAATGGAAGTGAACTCATACCTGCCATGTGAAAACACTCTCGAAGGAGGAAGGGCACGAGGCTATGGATGACCTTTTCAAGTGCTTCACAAATGAAGATGAGGATGAAGTGATCTCAGAATTTCCACCAACACCAAAAGAGATGGAAGATGGGATACACACTACGGCGGACAGCCTAAAGAAAATTGACTTGGGGACGGAAAACGATCCGAGGTCGACGTTCGTCAGTGAGCCGCTATCTAAAAAGCAGGTGGCCACTTTAAAAGATGTACTCATGCAGTATAAAGATTGATTCGTGAGGAACTATTCCGAAATGTCAAGTCTAGATCTAGAAGTAGAAGTACATAAACTGGCCATATCGCCGGACATAAAGCCCATCAAGCAAGCGCCAAGATGAATGCGGCTCGAACTCGAGATGGGCATTAATGCTAAAGTCAAGAAGCTAATCGACTTCGGCTTCATCCAGGAAGTTCAATACCCTAACTGGATCGCTAACATCGTTCTAGTGATGAGGAAAAATGGGACAGTGCGCATCTGCGTGGATTTTCGGGACCTCGACAAAGTTTGCCAGAAGGATGACTTCCCAGTACCTATTACCGAACTGATGATCGATGACACGTTTACCCACGAGGTTTTCTCTGTCATGGATGGATCTTCGGGGTACAATCAAATAAAAATGCATCCTGAAGACCAAAAGCATACTGCCTTTTGGACTCCGCATGGCATATTCTGTTACAAAGTGATGCCTTTTGGTTTAAAGAACGCCGGTGCTACCTACCAGAGGGCTATGACGAAGATCTTCGATAACCTCATCCATGAGATTGTCGAATGCTACATCGACGACCTTGTGGTGAAAAGAAAATCTTACGAGGAGCACTGGGAACATCTGAACATAGTGTTCCAGCATCTTCGGAAATACAATCTAAAGATGAATCCTCTGAAATGTGCGTTTGGAGTCTCTTCAGGCAGGTTCCTAGGATTCATCATACGACACAGAGGCATCGAATTAGACCCATCAAAGATCAAGGCGATTATGCAAATGCCCATGCTAAGAACTCTTAAACAACTGCGGTCTCTTCAAACAAAGCTCGCGTATATCCGGCGGTTCATAGCCAACCTCTCCAACAAATGCCGCCCCTACAGCCATCTAATAAAGAAGGGGACCCCGTTCGTTTGGGATCATAAATGCCAAAGTGCACTGGATGAAATCAAGCAATACCTGCAGAACCCGTCGGTACTGACTGCTCCGGTCAAAGGAAAGCCCCTCATCCTGTACACAACGGCCCTTGAAGGTTCTCTAGGCGTACTATGGGAAAAGGAGAACGATCAGGGAAAGGAGAGAGCTCTCTACTATTTGAGTCGAGTTCTCCTGGGGGCAGAAAACAACTACTCCCCATCGAAAAGCATTGTCTGGCATTGATCTTCGCGATAACGAAGCTCAGGCACTATGCCTTGGCATATAAGGTCCATCTCATATAAAGGTGGATCCTCTCAAATATCTGATGTTAAGGGCCATACTAACAGGAAGGCTTGCCAAATGGGCCCTCCTCTTGATGGAGTTCTCAATAATGTATCAACCCCTCAAGGTAGTGAAAGGTCAAGCCATCGCCGACTTTCTCGCTGAGCATCCGATACCAGCCGATTCTCCCCTAAATTGCGAATTGCCAGACGAACACGTGTTCGACACAATCGAAAGGGATCAGGAAGGAAATAATATCCAATGGGAACTCTACTTCGATGGAGCATCTTCCATGAAGAAGCGGAAGCATAACACCCCTATAATTAAAGCCGGGGTGGGCATCATCTTCGTGACTCCGCAATAAGGGATGATGCATTTCGCCCTTTCCTTAACGGAACCAAGAACAAACAATGAGGCTAAATATGGAGCTTTGATAGCGGGTCTTGAGATCGCTGTCGATATAGGAATCAAAAACCTTCTCATATATGGAGACTCCCAGCTGGTTGTTAGCCAAGTAAATGGCGACTATCAGACGTGCAAACCAGAGTTGATAAAATATGGTAGGAGAGTGCAGCAACTGCTGACACAAATCCCCTCCTATATCCTGAAAAGCATACCGCGTGCGGAAAATAGCAAGATGGATGCATTAGCCAAGCTTGCTAACGAGTTGGTTGACGAAAACCTCGATGACGTAAGGATCGTTGTGCAAAGCCGCCGGGTTTTTGCGCTAGCAGAAATATCTTCAGAGGATTCAATGGAGCCATCTGAAGGAAAAGAAATGACCTAACAAGCGGTCCTCCGAATAGAAGACGAAGAAAAGGTAAAGGATTGGAGGGAAGTCTTAATAGACTACTTCAAATCCCATCGAACGCCCGAAAATGCGTCGTCAAGACATCAGCTCATGAAACGGGCTCTGCCTTTCGCTTTCGTTAATGATACACTATACAAGAGATTGCTTGACGGTTTGTGGCTAAGGTGCTTGGGGCCAGGAGAAGCAAGGAGAGTCGTTCAAGAAATTCATGATGGACTCTGCGGTTCTAATCAGGCCGGGCCAAAGATGAAGCTGAAGATCAAGAAAATGGGTTACTATTGGCCCACAATGATTCAGGACTGTCTCGAATATGTGAAGCAGTGTCACTCATGTCAAGTTCATGAGGAATTCAGCTACCAACATCGAAATCCGCTACACCCAACGGTAGCTAGCTAGCCGTTCGAAATGTGGGGAACCGATATAATCGGCCCCATTGAGCCCGCGTCATCCAAAAGACACCGGTTCATACTTGCAACAACTGACTACTTTTCTAAGTGGGCGGAAGCAGTACCACTAAGGGAAGTGAAGACGGAGAATATTCTCCATTTCTTCAAGACACATGTCATCTACCGGTTCGGCACTCCGCGACGGATAATCTCGGATAATGGGCCAGCCTACAGGAGCCATAAAATCAGCCGCTTCGCAGAGCAACATAAAATAGACTGGAGATACTCTTCAGTCAATAATCCTCATGCCAACGGTCTAGCTGAAGCTTTTAATAAGACCTTGACCAAGATTATAAAGAAAACGGTGTCCAGAAACAAAAAGAACTGGCACGAGAGACTGCACAAAACTCTCTGGGTGTACCGAACGACATTCAAAACGGCTACGAATACAACACCATACACGTTAGTATTCGGCATTGAAGCAGTCCTTCCTTTGGAAATAGAACTCCCTTCTCTCCGAGTAGCGGTTCGATACGAGCTAACAGATGACGAAAATGCCCATCTTCGGCTTGAGGAGCTCGACGCCCTCGATGAAACTCGCCTCATGGCGCAGCAAAATCTAGAAGCTTACAAGGTAAAGATGACGCGCTCATACGAAAAACTGACTAGGCCGAGAACATTCTTTCAAGGAGAACTCGTGCTAGTCATCAAAAGACCTATAATCCCCAATCGTGCGAACGGGGGAAATTCGAGCCAAACTATGAAGGCCCGTACATCATAGACAAGGTCTACCAAGGTGGGGCCTATTTGCTCATGGATATGCATGGTGAAAGACCTTTCCGTCTAATAAACGTCCGATTCCTCAAGAAATACCCCGCTTGATGAGTCATGACTTAGGTCAATGATAGATGACAACGCTCGTATCTGCTCGCTATCTTCCTGAGTCGAAACTCTAAGTGGTATTCGGAAAAACTTTGCCTCAAACATGGCAACAACAGACCGCAATGTCCTTAAACTAAAGCTTCACCACAAAAATGGTGATGATGGACCACTACGTCCTTAAACTGGTAACGGACCGAGATGTCCATAAACTAACAATGGACCGAAATGTCCTAAAACTAATGCGCCGCCTAAAACATGGCACATCGCCCCAAATATGATAATATCCGCCCTTGAGATCCGTGTTGCAATCAAAGCTCCAACGGCGAAGACTGCAACCCAGGTCCCATTAGCAAACCGATGGGTAAAAAAAAGGTATGTCCACAAGCAAAATGGGCACGGATGAAAACCCGAAAGGGCTCCATAAGTAAAAACAGTAGGGCTATCGGGGAGCTTGTGAAAACCCGAAAGGGCGCAATCTCAGTTAGAAAAAAACGGTATGTCCACAAGAAAATTGGGCACGGATGAAAATCCGAAAGGGCGCCGTGAGTAAAAACAGCAGGGCTACCGGCGAGCTTGTGAAAACCCAAAAGGGCGCATTCTCGTAAAATTTTCACTTACGAGATCCTCTCGACTCGTAAGGAGAACCCTCCTATGAGACCCTCACAGCTCATAGGATTCAAAGCCTTAGGCTACAGGGACTTGGACCTGTTCTTAAGCCGTCGTATTTCCCAAGTTGCCCTACAGGCGGTCCAATATTGGCCCTTATATACAATCCACGGGCACAAATAAACGATTTCCTCCACCAAGTTCCACCAATGACGTGGAATGTGCTCATATGGTGAACGACATTTGTAAGTTCTCTCGACTTATAAGGAGAAAACACTCTTGTAAGATCCTTACGAATTATAAGAGAACACACGCTTAGGAATCCCTATGATTCCTAAGGAGAAAATACGCCTACGAGATCCTTATAACTCGTAGGGAGAAATAACTTTATGAGACCCTTACAGCTCATAAAGTCGAAAAGTCTTAGTCGATAGGATCCTAACCCTGTGTACTAAGCCACCTTTGTTCAAATCAGCACAGGAAAATGATGATTTTCTCCTGGCAATATCCCAGTTGCAGCGATACTGATGCCTAAATCGGTGTCAAACTCCAAGTCCTTTCACGGCAAATGATGATTCGCTCCTGGCAATATTCCAGTCGCAGCGATACTGATGCCAAGATTAGTATCAGATCTTAAGTTCCATACTCGCAATAAAAATCAGCGAGCAAAAAATGCATATAAAAATAACCGAAATGATGGGGCGACTCGCAATAAAAATAAGCAAGCAAAAAATATATACATATGAAATAGCCGAAATGTTTGGGCAACTCGCAATAAAAAGCAGCGAGTAAAAATATAAAAATAGCCGAAATGATTGGGCACCGTGATAAATAGCCGAAATGATTGGGCAATCGTGACTTTCGCGATATGAAAAGCTGAAAAGATAGAGCATCGCGGAAATAAAAAATAAAATAAAATTTCCTCTACCCTGGAGGTAGTGAGTCTACACCGACCCCTGTATACAATTCATAGGCACAAATGAAAAAAGAGTACCATATTTTTCCACCAGGCTCCGTCATAGGGAGAGCCAGATCTCGACAGCAACATCCACAGTCTAGAGATCAGTGCGGCGTAACTTCTCATTCCAGCAGGATGAAAACGCAACGTGAACGAAAGGCCCAAGGGTCGAAACAAAGTAGAGCCATGGCAAATTCCTAGCTCTAAGTCTCGAAAGTTCATATACAACTTAGGGACAACCTCGACATTCTTCTCGTTACAGCAGATGCAATGTCAACAAAGGCTCCAAATAGCCAAATCAAAAAGTAGTGATGGAAAAATCCCAGCTCCAAATCTCGACGGTTCACATAAAACTTAGAGACAACCTCGACATTCTGCTCGTTACAGCAGATGTAATGTCAACAAAGGCTCCAAAACAGCCACATAAAAAAGGGAAGCGAAGGCAAAATTCCTAACGCTTGACGGTAACTCAAATAAAACCCGAAAGACTATCGGAGATCATCCCACACTAGTGCGGAGAGGTTATGACTCATCGGGGCTCCCAAACTAAGCCTAACCTTAAGTAAAAAGCTACATGGCAAAATTCCTAATGCTTGCTCTTCCGACGGTTAAACTGCCTAAGAAGATTATTTGAAGACGTCTTGTCCAGCCCCCGAAGGGATCAAAGACACGACAGTCGCGGGGCTACACGAATAGCAGCATAAATTCTGCATATCGGAGAATGCATCAGCCAACGCGACGGTACCATGGACTAAAACCCTAATACCATGGACTAAAACCGTAGTACTACAAAACCTAACGGACCTCTGCCGCAAAGAGCAGGAGTTATCTATAATGTTAGGACGAGTTTGCCTGTAAGCCCAAGGGAGTTAAACTAAACAAACTCCAAAATGAGTCCATAAACTAGAGACTCCTGAACGAATGGATAAACTATAAACTCCGAAATGAGTCCATAAACTAAAGACTCTGAAAGGAGTGAATAAACTACAGACTCCGAAATGAGTCTATAAACTAGGAACTCCGAAACGAGTGAATAAACTACAGACTCCGAAATGAGTACGTAAACTAGAAACTCCGAAACGAGTGAATAAACTACGGACTCCGAAACGAGTAAATAAACTAATGGGCGCTAAATTAAGACATCAGGAAACAGAAAGGCGCAACCTATGGGCAACAACCATATGCCATGTCACCCCGAAACCCACCTTATGCTATGCAAGGCAGTAAGAAGAGTATTCGACTCACACCCGTTTAAGCGCTCATTTACAACTACATACGTACTTGAATAGAAATGGCCTCCAAAGTACGCTGATTTGTATATACGTGAGAAGGATTAGTGCGTGGCACGAGCACAACAATGGCTGTTGCACTTAGCAAAAATTCATAAGGGTAAAGTATAAAGCTCATGCGCAGACTCAAAATGCACACACAAATATGCGATGAAGATGAAGCATTCAACAGTCAATGATAAGAGGAATACATTGAAATAAACATCCTAATCTATGGGAAGAGATCACCAATTATGGGATCAGAGATACAGGGGTTAACAAAACAATAAACAAATTCCCTAACTCCCTCTCCGCCCTCTCCACCATGTCGAAGCGGCGGTCTTTGCGAGGAGTTGCTTCCCATCGGTCAGCGCCGTGCACATCAGCAAAGGCAGATATGATAGCCCGCTGAGACCGTATCTGGCTTAGCAACTGAACCGAACGGTCCCTCAAAGACTGGGTAATCAAACATGCCTCATGGAAGCACTCGATCTTGTCTTCCGCCGCATCAAGAATCGTCGGAGTCATCTCTGTCGGATGAGGAGGGATGTCGGCAAGCACGGATAGAAAAATCACCTGGAGCCAAATGGAGCCCACAGGAAGAGAAGAGCCCCTACGGGTCAGGAGCTCATACATCACAGCATATTGGTCATCGGTGAGAAGGGGATCCACTAGCCGCGCGGCAAAACAAGGAATAATCTCCTCGATAGGCACCTCCCATGTGTAGGGTTACTAGGCACTAGAACAAGGTTCTATAAGGCATCAACCATACCAAAATCAAATTATTCATGTACCGAACAACCCTAACCAAGATCTTAGAATAGAGATTAGGCGAAACAATAAGCAAGTAAACAACTTTACTTCTAAGAGTTTGGGATTACAACCTTTGTAGTCCGTTCCTTCACTTCATAAGCTCCGTGTTGAGGTCCCTTTCACTGCGATCATCAAGTAACCGGACTCTAGAGAGGCTCCATGAAGAGAAAGATGCAATCTTGCTTCCCATCTTCAATAACTAAGATGATCTACCTTAAAGAAACTCAAACCCAAGCTCTTGCTTTGCTAATCAAGTATTAGCAAAGCAAACACCCTAATCTAAGCGACTAGAATAGATGAGGATGATGAAGTAGGAATTTAGCTCTCATTTGTTTTCAATTTCTCACTCATTTTCATCACATGTCAAAAAGCTAGAAAGCTTTTTCAAGCAAGAAGAAGGAAGAAGAAGATGCAAAAATCCTTTTGTAATGAATAATGAATCATGTGTGAGGTTAGAAATGCAACCATGGGTTAAGAATGAAGACTTAACCCATGTAGAGAAATAACTATGGTAAAGGGTTTGGGTTGGGTTAAGGAAATATCTTCACAAAATATCAAGGTCAGAGTCAAAGCTTCAAGAAGCTTCTTGAAAGCTTCATGAAAGCTTAACCCTAATCCAAACCATAACCATATTTAAACTCCACAAAACACGTTGCATTTATAACCCTAACTTGTTACAATATTATATATCACATATACAATATTTATTGTAATAAAATAAAATAATACAATTAACATATATCGCATATATATCAATGTATTATCCAAGTGAGAAAAAGAATCTTTAAGTGAGCTAATATTAGTTAATGTAATATAATATATCAAATATATAATTATACATTAAATTATCGAATCAACACTTGATCCGATAATCCGGCTATTTCACAAATAACCGACTAATATAATCTGTATTAGTTCATCGAATCAACACTTGATCCGATGACCCGGCTATATCACATATACCCGGCCGATATCACATATCGCGAGAATCTAATACGGTATCACATACACGTATTGTTCTCGGTCCCGCACATATCACATATGTGCTCCTACTCCGTTTTGCCTGAGCCAGGAAACCTCTGTGTAGGACTCTAAAGAATCATCAATACGCCAACAGTAGGTGATGATCATATCAAACACCCACAAGCTGCAAGCGGTCATCTAAACATAACAGCCACCCAGGTATTGAGCGATCAGAAGATCAACAAGCAAGTTTGTACATTCTCCTGCGAATCCAATCAGTAACACTCCCGTACAGTCCGGTCTTTTCGTCTGGTATGTCGCATATCTCGCCTAGGGGTGGTAAACGTCAGACCCCAGTAGCTTAATAAGTCGTGTCGATATGAGGTCTATAACAGTTCAAGAAACTACTGATAACACTTACCAGTAAATCTCAGCAACCCTGGCTAGGGATTTCCAGTTATAGCCAATCGAACACTGGACAACATCAACTCCCTATACCGGGAGAGACGAAACCCCTCCTATCGCTCATTGCCTCCATGTGATTCGGGACTGTACCCAAAAGCCACCGTTTTGCATGCCCTCTTGGACGTGGTATGATGGAAATCAAAGCACAGTGGGAACCACACAAGACTCTATGACGATCTCGGGTCTACAGACTAACATGTACTGGTGTCACCAGAGAACTGCCATCTGACGTGAGGTATAATACCATCCGGGAGTTCTCGGCGAGTCCGTCCAGTGTACCCAGTCTCCACTGAGCACCCGTATACCTTCTCTGATATCAAACACCAATGGATATGGGATCATCCATCGCCCATCATATGGGTCAAGAAGCGCATACGCTAGTCTACTCTGGTATATCGATGCCCTGTCTCGATACACCTACGACTAGGAACACTTGAAGGATGTACTTAGAGACTACTCTGTCCCCACTAGTATGATCTGTATCATAGTCCTGGTAGTCAAGTACTCATCCTAAGGGCTTTATCAACATGTAACATGGAGACAATCAAAGTACATGTTAAGATAAAGAGCAACCAGATAGCATACTATCATGTCGAGCAAGAATGTCCTCCCTATATATGTCCAAGCATCTACTACAATATACATCGTATGTACAGTAATGGCCTCTAGGGCATACATATCACTAAAAATCTCCCACTTGCACTAGGGCCATCTGTTGTGGTATCGCATACCCAACAATCAGCTGTGGTTGAAGTATCTCATACTCAACCATCCCATAAAAGTCTCTACTGGGAAATAGGTCTTTGTGAGTGGATCCGCGCTGTTGTCCTCTGTGTCTACTCTCCTAACCTTATGTCCCTGGAGATCAACCATCTCCATGATCAGTTGATACTACCTAAGAATATGTCTGGATCACAGAAGGGATGGGGGTTCCCAGGCAAAAGCCAAAACTCCATTGTCACACAATGGTAGGAACGAAGTTCATCTCATGAACTAGTGTACATCCAGACTATTTCTTTGGTAGCATTCTTGGTAGTGATTTATCTTGCCTTTAATCATCTAGTATGTCACGGTATCTATCTTGGAACTCTTCCAACATACCGTCCCTCTACTGAGGGTAAAGACAATGCCTGCGACTGACATTCAGTGGACCTTACCACCCTGGAACCATTCCAGTGATTCTCCCCAGGATCGATTGATACCATCTTATTACAACTAGTGAGAATCCTAACATCCAATTAGATCTATCTCATAGATCCAAAACCCAGGATTTAGGAGGTATCACCTTGATCCTGTATGGAGAATCTTTATGATAAGAGGAGATTGACTGAGCGTAGCATAGGAAACTCCTTCCCTATCAAGAGTATGTCATCCACGTACTCTACGAGGATCATCACCATACTCTCTACTACCTTTTTGTATATACAAGGTTCATCTACCATTTTGATGAAGTCAAACTCTTTGACTACCACATCAAAACAGATGTTCCAACTCCGCGATACCTGATTTATTGCATAAAACAACTTGCACACGTTTCTGCTGCTCCCACTGTCTACGAAGCCCTCTGGCTGTGTACTTACAGACGCTCTCTTCTTAATCATCATTTAGAAAAGCTGTCATGACACCCAACCGCAAGAAATCGTAGTCATGGTATGTAGCAATGGCAAGTAGGATCTGGATGGACTTAAGCATAGTTTTGAAAGTCTCAACTTTTCCATGTACACCAAGTAATCTTCTCAAGATATACTTGCTCCTGATGGAGATTTAACCCTTCAGATAAAGCAACCAAAGTCCATACTTTGTTGGTGTATAAGGATTCCATCTCAGATCGCAAAGCATCCAGCCATTCTTACAGAGTCCTCACTCTTGATGGCTTGCTCGAAACAAGTTGGGTCATCATCTCATGATGCAATCCTCGCTCCCACTGTCATAAAGAAACCGAAGTATCTCTCAGGTGGATGAGGAACCCTACTAGATCGGCTGAGAGGCTGGGGTTCATTAGAAACTATTGAATCTTTCGGGTTTACCAAATCATCAGCTGCACTTTGTATAGCTGGAACTTTTTCCAGTTCTACCTCATGACCACTAATTTCTTCACAAGAAATTCCCTTTCACAAAGGTGGCATGCTGATAAACAAAACACCTTTTGTTCCTCGGTTCGGTAGAAGATATTCCCTTGCGAATGCTTGGGATATCCAACAAACTTCCACAGAACTGACCTTGCCACGAGTTTGTCCGGATTTTGCTTTTAGGCATAGGCTGGACAACCCCAAATCATAACATACTAAAGATATGGGCTCTTCCCATTCCATATCACATATGGAGTGGTAGACTTCTGATTTGATTGGAACCCTATTCAATAGGTATGCAGCTTCTCAAGTGCATAACTCCCAAAAGGAAATAGGAAACTCAGTAGTACTCATCATAGAGCGCACCATATCTAATAGGGTGTGATTGCTCCGCCCCGATATACCGACGTGCTGTGGTGTATACGGAAGAGTAATGCTGAGAGAGAATCTCATTCTCCTTTAGAACAGTCCAGGAATTTCGTGCTCAAGTATTCTCCTCCTTGATCTCATCAAAGGACATAATACTTATACCCATTTTTGGTTCTCTACTTCTAACTTATATTCTGTGAATATCTGAAAAGCTTCGGACTTGTGTTTCAACAGTAACATATGTCTGAATCTTGAGAGATCATCAGTGAATGTAATGAAGTACAAAGAACCGGTCCTGGCATGTGTAAACAGGGGACCTTACATACATCATCATGTATCAATCCCAAGAGTTCACTAACTCTTTCTCTGTTTCCAATAAACAGAGCTATGGTCTTCTTATCTTTGTGACATGACCGGCAAGTTTCACAAGATGTAAATTCAAAATAATTTAAATATGCATCTAAATGTAACTTAGCTAGTCGGGTCGCATTGATATGACCTAATCTACCATGCCTCAAGAAGGACTCGTTCATTTCTGAACTCTTCCTCTTGTGTATGTTCTGTACGCTAAGAACTGTGGTTTGATTTAGAATGTATATGCTTTTAGATAACGTGCTTGAACCGATCAACTCTTGATATAGGAAATGTTCAAAACATTATCCAACAATACAATATTATATCCTTCTTTACTAATAAAGAGACTGATATGATGTTGTATATCAGGTTCGGTATCTAATAACATCCATTCAGAATCAATATATTCTGGTAATACAGGGTGATAACTGCCAACAGACTTGGCTTGCAATAATTGCACCGTTTCCAACTCTTGAAACTTATCACCCGTTCTCAGTTCTCTACCTATAAATAGCCCATGTAACAGATTACATATGCAGGATCTTGATCCGGTATCTCATACCCAGGATGTAAAGGATACTGAGAAATAGTTCTCTGTAATGAACACACCCGAAGAAGATGCATCAGCATGCACTTTTTTCGTTTGGGCGGCATGCGAATTCTGGTAATCCCCTATTTTCTGCTCGGTCTTATAACATTTATAAGTTGGAGCGGGACCAACGTTCCCTAGCGCAGTATAACAAGCGGGTTCGGTCAATACATCCGTATTATTATCTTGATTAAGGCATGACATGGTCACTACCTGGAGAGAGAGAGAAGAAAATACTCAGCGTATGCTCTTGCAAGATTAGATTGGTTTTTAATATATCTAATCAGGATGTCTCCCACTGTTTTAGTCAAATCTTCTTTCAAACCCTAAAAGGAAAGACTAGCCGGGATTAATTACACCCTACAAGTTCGCCAATCTTTAAGCCAGGCCAGTGCCGGTACTTTGACGGAGGTTCCCCGTGCTTTCGCACGGACCTAATTAAAGTAAACCTCGTTTTCCCAGAGGCGTAACCCCGTTGACACCTTTCTAGACACCTACTTGATCGGCTAATTGTAATGTGTAAAACTCTCCCAGGAGTAACTCTTATTCGTAGTGGGTTCGGGATCCAACTATCTCATAGGAGGTATGCAATCTCATTGCAAATTTCAACACTTGAAATTCCCGATAATATTTTGCCCCTAACATCCTATGACCTTGACGAAAGCTAACAAACCATAGGCTACTAGTCAAGTTCAACCCGTCATTTCCCAATTGAATTAAACCCACCCGCACGACCCTTGACGAAAGCCAACAAAGTCGCACGACTACTCTAACTCAATCGCATCATATGCTTATACAGATAAGCATAAATAGCTACCGCACACTACACCTTGATGAAAGCCAACAAACGCAGCACGAATACTATGAAGTACTTATCTGAAATGACGGAGGGCTACGACAGGTTTTTAAGAAAACCTTTTGCGTAATGAACTTGATATCGTTGTAGAATCGAGTGATTTTAAATGGAATATTTTTGAGGCTTTTACTAGTTTTGCTAAAGAGGTCACCCCGGTGAAGGGATCTCGGCTCTTTCCTTATCGAATAAGGTGCAGAATATTTCACAAATACCGCTATGCAAAGAAAAAACTATAGAAGCAATCAAAAGACAAACCAAGTGTGTAGCATCTGCTAGTTTCGCTAAAGAGGTCACTCCCGGTAAAGGGATCTCGGCTCTTTCCTTATCGAATAAGGTGCTGGATATTCTACAAGGAATACCGCTATGCAATGCAAGAACTAGAGTTACCAGTGTTTAAACAAATTTCTACAACATCTTTAGGTTTCTTTTATTTCATTAATCTCATTAATGAAGTCCCATTTTATTATGCTTCACAAGCATCACATTTGAAACGAAATCAGCAATATAACATATATCTCATATATATAATATAAACATTCGTCTCAGGCAGTAATATGATCTCATCACAGAACATTGCAGCAGAAGAACATATATGAAATACTGGATATACTAGGAGGTCCGTGTTTTAATACGAGTCTGTATAAAACACCGATTCCACGATCGTGATGAATAGCCAAACCCACATCCCTAGACCCCTATGAGAGCGGCAAGTAACCCTGCCAGTTCTAGAGTTAGGAGACCCGGTCTCGACTCCTCGAGATGGTCTCCCACTGGACCCTAGAACCCGGTTACTTGTGCTTCCCGCCTTGGGTCTATCCTAATGCGGAAAAGTAAATAATATAAAAAAAGTGACATCATCCTTGTTGGAGATAGTGCCCTCGGAGTCAATTATTGGATCACAGGCACGTGATTGCAATGATTGAGAGAGGACCTATACCGTTAGAACAGTCTTACTCAAAATGATAGTATGCTATCTGGTTTATCTTTATCATCGTGTACTGCTTTAGGTGACCTTACAGGTCACTATTGCGCGTTGATAGAGCCCTTAGGATTCTTACTTGACAGCCAGCAGTATGATGGCGATCATATACGTGGGAGCTGGTACTCTATAAGCACATCCTTAAAAGGTCCCTAGTCGTGGGAGTTTCGAGACAGGGCATCGATACTCCAGAATAGACTAGTGTATACAGTCGAGACCCCGACGAGGGGCGGTGGCCGGTCTCACAAGCCACTGGTGTCAGTTTGTTCACCTAAGATGTATACAGGTGCTCATTGGGTTATGAGTACACCGGACAGGACTCACCGGGAACATGCTAGTTGGTCTTATACCAGACGTCAGATAGCAGTTCCCTGGTGACATGTGTACAGGTTAGTTCATCGACCTGAGATCGTCATTTGTCTCGTGTGAGTTCCTACTGTACTTTGATTACTACCCTGC
The DNA here is from genome assembly GCA_030015575.1 of Agapanthus africanus. Lineage (NCBI taxonomy): Eukaryota > Viridiplantae > Streptophyta > Magnoliopsida > Asparagales > Amaryllidaceae > Agapanthus > Agapanthus africanus. Next base: position 342,396,666 of record JASDDO010000006.1, on the reverse strand, counting down.
CACGGCTCAAAGGAGTCGTGCAAACAGGTTTTAGTTGGGTACAGTCCCGAGCCACATGGAGGCAGTGAGCGGATCTTCAGGGGTTCGTCTCTCCCGGTATTGGGGGTGAGGTCGTGCTTTGTCTAGGAGAGCCATTACACGAAGTCCTTGGCCAAGGCAGGAGATTTACCGGTAGGTATTCCAGTATTATCTCAGGGTGTTTTGGGCTACACTCCGACACGACTTGTACCGCTTTTGGGGGTCTGACTTTTACCAACCCCTTAGGCCCGCCATGCGATGCTCATAGACGAACGGACCGGACTGTACGGATATTGTCACTGACAGGCTCAGTAGGGTGTCTGGATGAGTTCGCTCATCGACGTCCCTTTTGGTCAATACCTGGTAGCCCGTTACGTATGGCTAATAGCTCTGACGTGATAGTGGTTAAATCCACAGCCAAAATATTGACAAGTCTTTAGAGTCCCCCACAGACAGTTTCTCAAGTTTCATGCGAAACGCTGTAGAGGTCGTATGGAGATATGGTAGGGTTCGATCAGATAGGTGTGGTATTGCACGGATCATGATCGGACGGATAATACTAGCGGGCTTTGGTTTAAGCCGGATCCTAGTATTGTACAGTGTAGATTTTGTCTCATTGCATTTGTATTCGGTTAGAATACAAATGCTGGTATGTATATACAGTCGCGGGGTTTTCCTGTAATTTATTACGGGATCAGTTTTTTGAAGTTGCCAATTTGCATTCCGTTTCGGCCATTTTCCTTTGTTTCTTTCCTTGGCTGAAAATTGGTGGAGGAGGGGTTATTTGCAAATGTGCAAATTAGCATTGTGGAGGGTGGTCTTTGTAAATTGTTGCTTCATGATGGTTCAACCATCATTTGACTTCTTTATTCATCATTACTTGACTTTTGCTTGATGAGATGGTTGATGAAGATTGGACTTTTTGGTGTGACACATTTTCATCATGATCCCTTTTTCTCTCTCTTGTATTATGGTTCACTCCCTCATTTTTCTTTGATTGGAGGCCGGCCACACAAAGAGGAGTGGGGGCTGTCAAAATTTTGCTAGGGGATTTGGTTCTCATTTACTTGCTACAAAATTCCCTAAGCCATCACAAAAGTTCATATCTCCTTTCCACTTCCAAAATGGCAACTTAAACAACCCCTAGGGACATAGTGATCTACACTTAGCCTACAGCATTCTTGGACACGTCGACTCGCCAACTTCGTGCCCGAGTTGCCTCGGTCCAGAGGTGGGATCCCGTAAAAGAACCCGGCGATGTGGTGCCCTTCCGATGAGGAGATAAAGACCGGAGATTCTGCGGGGAGATCGGGATGACGACGAGAAGACCGAAGGACACGGATCGCTCGGTATATCTCTCTACCCATTCTCTAGTTAGCTAGCATTAGATTAATGGCCCAATCCGGGTTTAAAAGTCCGCGGTAGCGCCGGTTTTTTGTTAAAGAAAAGTTTTGTATTCCGCATTTTGGCCTCGTACAGACGGCCGGGGTGCTACCGTGCACTTACAATTCTCAGCCCGGAAGTGCCCCAATAAAAGAATATTACATACAATTGAATTTTACATGAATGAAAAAGAAAAAACTCTCATCTCACATAAAACCCCCGGCTATTCAAAAACACGACGATCCAATATAACATATCACAGCAACACATAACATCACATGTCATCAACGTAAGTAAATATGCGTATCCCAATTGTCGTTGATGTATAGCAACGAAACCGACGATACACCACATATTACACTTACGGTCGCAGAAAAGAAAGTGTAAAACTACAACAGTTGGAATCCGTAACCTATTTAGACATCGCATGCCTAACCAAATGAATTCCTTAGACATCTCTGTAAGACTACGGTAGCGCCCCGGCCGTCTTTCCTCGGCCAAAATGCGGAAACGAAAAATTTTCTTGACTTGAAAACCAGCAGTACCGCATCCTAAAACCCCGGATCGAACCATTAACCTAATGCTAGCAAACTAGAGAAAGGGTAGAATGCTATACCGAGCGATCCGTGTCCTTCGGTCTTCGGCCTCCGTCCCGATCTCCTCGCGGAATCTCCGGTCTTCATCTCCTCGTCGGAAAGGGCATCACATCGCCGGGTTCTTTTACGAGCTCCCACCTGTGGACCGAGGCAACTCGGGTACGAAGTTGGCGAGCCGACGTGCTCAAGGATGCTGTGGGTGAAGTGTAGGATGGTTTGTCTCTCGCGGGTATGAAGTTGCCATTGAAGATGTGTAGGAGAAAATGAACTTTAGAGTGAACTAGAATTTGTGTAGCAAGAAAAATAAGAGATGAATGATTTTTCCTACACCAAAATAAAACCCCTCACACTCCCCCTAATGTGGCCGGCCTAATGAAAAATGAGGAGGGAAAAAACTATAAAGGGGTGAGCATAAGAGGGAGGAGGGTAACCATAAGAAAAGATATGGGTGATAACAAGAAGAAATGGTCACATCAATTTCTCATCCAAATCCTATCTCATTAATGCAAACTAAGTGATGCAAAAGGAATCTCATGATGCTATAACCATCATGATGCCTCCATTTCACAAAAGACCTCCTCCACATTACTAATTTGCACATTTGCAAATTAGCCCCTCCATCATAAAAATCCGGCCAAGAAGGAACAAGGGAAAATTGGCCGAAACGGAATACAAACTGGCAACTTCAAAAAACTGATCCCGTAATAAATTACAGGAAAACCCCACGACCGTATATACATACCCGTATTTGTATTCTGACCGAATACAAATGCAAAGAGACAAAATATACACTGTACAATACTAGGATCCGGCTTAAACCAAAGCCCGCTAGTATTATCCGTCCGATCATAATCCGTGCAATACCACACGTATACGATCGAACCCTGCCATATATCCATACGGCCTCTACAGCGTTTCGCCCGAAACTTGAGAAACTGTCTGTGGGGGACTCTAAAGACTCGTCAACACCTTGGTTGTGGATTTAACCACTAGCACGTCAGAGGTATTAGCCATACGTAACGGGCTACCAGGTATTGACCAAAAGGGACGTCGATGAGCGAACTCATCCTGACACCCTACTGAGCCTGTCAGTGACAATATCCATACAGTCCGGTCCGTTCGTCTATGAGCATCGCATGGCGGGCCTAGGGGGTTGGTAAAAGTCAGACCCCCAAAAGCGGTACAAGTCGTGTCGGAGTGTAGCCCAGAACACCCTGAGATACTACTGGAATACCTACCAGTAAATCTCCTGCCTCGGCCGAGGACTTTGTGTAATGGCTCTCCTAGACACAGCGCGACCCCACCCCCAATACCGGGAGAGACGAACCCCTGCAGATCCGCTCACTGCCTCCATGTGGCTCGGGACTGTACCCAACTAAAACCTGTTTGCATGACTCCTTTGAACCGTGGTAGGGTAGTAATCAAAGTACAGTGGAAACTCACATGAGACAAATGACGATCTCAGGTCGATGAACTAACCTGTACACATGTCACCAGGGAACTGCTATCTGACGTCTGGTATAAGACCAACTAGCATGTTCCCGGCGAGTCATGTCCGGTGTACTCATAACCCAATGAGCACCTGTATACATCTTAGGTGAACCAACTACACCAGTGGCTTGTGAGACGGGCCACCGCCCCTCGTCGGGGTCTCGACTGTATACACTAGTCTACTCTGGAGTATTGATGCCCTGTCTTGAAACTCCCTCGACTAGGGACCTTTTAAGGATGTGCTTATAGACCCCAGCTCCCACGTATATGATCGCCATCATACTGCTGGTCGTCAAGAAAGAATCTTAAGGGCTCTATCAACGTGCAATAATGACCTGTAAGGTCACCTGAAACAGTACACGATGATAAAGGTAAACCAGATACCATACTATCATCTTGAGTAAGACTGTCCTACCGGTATAGGTCCTCCCTCAATCATTGTAATCATGTGCCTGTGATCCAATAATTGACTCTGAGGGCACTATCTCCAACAATCTCCCACTTGCACTCAAGGCTAATTTTTGCGATGTCGCATACTCACAGCCTGTGTGATACCGAACACCCAACTCCTCTACTAATCAGTCTCACAAAACCCGTTTGCGAAACTAATGAGTCCGAGGAATAGCCTCAGTGAGTGGATCCGCTTTGATGTTTCTTTCTATGTCTCTCTTAATCTCAAGTTCGCGGAGAAAGCCATCTCCCGAAATGAGCAATACGTGTCTTAGAATATGTTTGGTTGTCTGATGGGACCTAGTTCAGAAATGAACTCCAAATCCAAACTTCTTAAACTGTATTGACAACTGAACTTAATCGGTGTCCTGCGCCATGCCTCCCTCAGTATCTGCTTGGACCACCTGTCTAAAACACTGCCTCTCGTCAGAGGGAAAACTATAACTCTGACAGCCACTCTGTCATCCAGGTCACCTTGGAAGCCTGGAATGATAACCGTCTCACTGAATGAGGCTGTCGTTATCATATCCGTAGAACATCCACTTATGTTCTAAAACTGCTTCCGATCGTTTCTCCAGGATTCGATTAATATCAACTTATTGCATCTCCTGCAAAAACAACATCTGGTGTGATACTTGACATCTCATGATCGACTCAATTGCCTAAGCAAGTGATCTGCTAATCACGCACATCCCTCTCCTCTTTAGTCTGTAAGACACCTTTAGAGAGGGTGACTCCACCGTGCTAGGAGTCGTCCATTCTAAAACACCTGTAGAATGCTGTCAAAGTACCCTGATTGGAAAACTACCCAAATCTAGATCTAAAACCATAGATCCAGTAACCAGAATGTCTGATATAAAATCCATATCCTATATGGAGAAACCACTGTGTGACAACCAAAGTATAACCGATCGTAGTATAGGAATTTCACTTCCTACTCTGTGTATGTCATCCAAATACCAGGATAGCACACCCTACTACCTTCTTAACAGATCCATCCCCTATTCTGATGAAGTCAAACCTATGACTGTTACATCAGAAATAGATGATCTATCTCCGCTATATCTGCTTTAGTCTAAAAATAGACATAAGCTACCTGTCCACTATGCTTCCGCTGCTCCCACTGACTACGACAACCCTCTGGCAGAGTCATATAGACGTGCACTTCTAAAGCTTGTTTAAAACGACGCTATACTCATCCTCCTGCCGGGTCTTATAGCCTGGAACAACAGCAGTGTCAAATCTGGGTAAACAAGAACCTCCCTGTTACCGTCCTTGAGGCTACTGAAGTACCTCTCGAGTGCCTGAGGTTACCCACCATATCTGCGGAGTGGCCAATGGAATGTCAAACCAGATTGAATCTATAGGTTCTTATCAAATTTTCAGTAATTGTTTGCGGTTCTGGAATCACTTCCAGTTCTACCATACTCCCACTACTGTTTTCTGAAAAAAAATCCATTTTTATTAAAATTGTGGCGAGTCTAGAACAATATCACTATTGATCTTCCAGATGGTAGAAAGTCAACCCTCGTCATAGCCCGGGTCAACCCACAAACAGCCATTACAGAAACGTGCCTTGAGTTATCCAGAGTCTGGTTTTGAGCATAAGCCGGACAACTCCCCGTACCTTAACATCGTTAAGATACGAACTGTTCTATATCCAATACAGAAACAGAGGCACTGATTTAATTGATCCAGATTCAAATCATGCAGCTGTCTCCAGTGCATGTTAACTAAATGGAGAGAGGCCGATCAGCATTACTCAACTTAGGAGTGATTCCAATTATGAGTAACCTGAAAGAGAAGCAAGTTCTCTTAATCATTACTTTTAACTGAATACCATACACAAGTATCTATATCTTCGATCATCTTGAAGAATCCCGATACTTGCAATACCTGGTTCTCTACTTTATTCATATACCTATAACTTCTCAAAGTTTGGACCTTGTGTTTCTACGAAACACATGTCTAAAAACTAGAGAAGTCACAAGTAAACAGAATATAGTATGAGTACCAACCCCTCTGTCCTAATGGACACTGGACAATATACAATACTCTGTATAAGTCTCCTGAGTTTAATAACTCATTCCCTGTATGTCGTAGGTTGAAAACTGTACTTATGGTTAAGAAGAATTACACCGTTGTTTAATGCTCCTTACCTAACCATCCACTGATATAGGTAAATGTCATCGACATAATTTCAAAAAGTTATATCTCACTTCATAAAAATGAACGTACAGATATATCAATTTGAAATTGGTGCATTACAACGGATATTCAAAACCAAATATTTGCCGTCCGGCAAACAACCCAGGTGATTTTCTCAAATATCACCAATTACAACGAATCCCGATATAATGAGGATGACCACCCAATTCCCAATAACTTACTCCCACTCATCATCTGTAAAACCATACAGATGTGAGAATCATACCTGGTAAATACATACCTGGTAAATACATACCCTGGAGTAAGGTCTAATTGGGAAATCAGTTTTCTTTTAACAGTACACAGTGAAACTGAAACATTGAAATGTTTCGTAGTGGTATCCGGGTATTCCTAGTAATGCCTCTTCCATTACCAGATTCACCACTGTAACCGTATATTTCTTTTCCATCTCTCCAAATCCCTTTATATGTCTTTAGTCATTACCTTCCGTACACCCTCTCAGGCTAAATGGTTTTCTTCCTTCCCTACCTTTCGACACCTGCCTATGGTTTGGAAGAAGACTATCCAATAAGCGTAACAGGTGTACTATCCCCTAATCCAAGGAGCACTCGCAACCTGAGAGAAGGTATAAGGAAAAGACAACTGAATAGTCCTATCCGTTTTCTCCAGAACCGGAAACTATCCTCGAATAAATTCCTTCGAGTTCGTATATAACCATACGATGGTTTTATCCAATGGAAGTGAACGTTTGTAGTAATACGAGGTGTCCTGGAGAAAAGGGTAAAAGTAGGAGTGGCAATGAGGTATGCAACTCTGACAATCCAAAAGCCAGTGTTTAAGAAGGTTCGGTTAATCTTGGTCACTGAGTCATAGTCAAGGGTCGGGTCATGGTCGCTGCCAAAGAGAGAGAGAAAAGAAACACTCAGCGTGCACTCTAACCTAAATCAGAATGGTTACCAATTTATCTAATCAGGAAACCTCCCACTGTAACCTCAAATTCTTCTCCAAACCTGAAAGAAGAATTAGTCGGGATCACCCGAGGAGTAAACCAACTCATCAGTGGGAATCGGGGTCCAACTATCATCGCATGATAACGTGACGGAATCCACTCACGTCACCACACTCCAGAAGGTATGCGCATGCCTGGCAAGTTTCAGTTTCTTTAGAAACTCCCGATGTGTGTTTTTACCCCTAGGACCCAAGTGACCTTGACGAATAATCAACAAATCAAAAGGTCCTAGTCAAGTTCAACCCGTCATTATCTTGATTGCGTTAAACCCACCCGCCTGACCCTTGACGAATAATCAAAAAAATCGTACGACTGTCCTAACCAATCCACATATCCATGCGACAGAAAACATTACAGAGCTACCGCACACTATGCCTCGGCGAATAGCAACGACAAACGTAGCACGAATACTAAGCAATACTAATCTGAAATGACGGAGGGCTACGAATGGTTTTTGGCGAAAAACCTTTTACCGTAATGAACTTGATATCGTTGAAGGAACCGGATAACTTTTTATTAAAATATAGTGGCGAAAACCTTTGCTAAAGAGGTCACTCCCGGTGAAGAGATCTCGGCTCTTTCTCCGTAGAATGAGGTGCAGGATATTCCAACTGAATACCATGATGCAAAGCAAAAGGAAATCGGCTATAGTGAAGTTATTACCCTGATGCAAACTTCTGTCCAAGGGGTCACTTTTGGTGAAGGGATCTCGGCCCTTGCCTTGTCGACTGAGGTGCTGGACATTCATAACCGAATACCACTGTGCAAAACAAAAGAGAACGTCCTTGCAATAACAACTTTTTGAAAAATTGTTCCAACAACATCAGATTAGGTTTGTTTAGCTTGCATTGATCCGAATCAACGCAGTCCCATCAGTTGATCACACCAATAAAGAACGAAAATAATGTTGTACGTATATGCCATCCGCATTCGCCACTGGGTCCCGTCATCACCCGTTAGGTTACTTAACTAACGACAGAGCGGGGACTGGACTAGCGTGGATGCAAAACATATACAACATCTACTAGTATATATATCAATATATAATATTCGCTCAAGGCGTGATAAAATGCAACATCACAGAAATGTAATAAGCATCACAGAACAATACAGATATCTGGGATCCCCGGGTTTCACAGAGCCGCTACTGAAACCCGACGTTCCCCTGGTCATGTGGATAGCCTGTGCAATGAAATCCTAGACCCCTACGGGCGCGGCAAGTTACCCGCCAAAACCTGAAGTGAGGCAGCCCCCTTCAGCAACGTCAATGGACCACCCAGCACATCACGGAATCCGGTAACTTGAGCACCCCTCCTTGGGTCAACCTGTACCCCCTACGAGTGTGGCAAATAGCCCGCCAATTCTAGAGTGAAGCCCCCTCCGTCTCAACGCCATGAGATGCGGGCCCGTTGCCCTCTAGAACCCGGCTATCCGTGCACCCCTCCGCGGGGTAATCCTAGTACAGAAAGTAAAATATACAACGGGTACATCGACCTCAGCCTGGTCGTACCCCAAAAGAATAATATACAAACAGGCAGTAACGGCAGTCCACATGTCGAATGCTCGCCCCGCAATATCAAATGTACATAAATAACTAAATTGTACTACCATTGCATCCAGGCTATCCACCACGATAAATCCGCAACATCACAGCACAACACAGAACATCAACATGAATGTCACGTTCGCAAATCCGTCTAAAAGGGCTATAGCAGTTAGACAGGATTTACCGATCAAATGACATTCAAGGTCGCAGATATAATGTAAATACTGTGAACTAACATGTTTAAAATTTTCGATCGACTAAATTTTCCGAAGTGGGCCCCAAGCACTACTGTAGCACTCAAAATAAATCTGGGCCCAAACAGAATGTACCAAAAACCCTATTTCCATGTCAGAAAACCCTGTAGAAAATATGGTGCAGCATGGACTTATAATGGCCGTGGAACCGCGGCCAATGCATGGGTTTGGCCGCGGTTCCGCGGTGGAACAGTAGGTTTAGTGCACCAAATTTTCACAGAATTCTAGGAAATCCCTGCTCGTATTTTTCCAATATACCAAATAATTTTTAGAGCAGAGGAAAAATTAGACAGAAACTGGACATGAAAACGCGGTTTTTGGAAAATCCGTTCGATCGAACTTGTAAACACATTAGAGCAAGCTAGTAAGGATTAATGGCGTGGCTCTGATACCATGTAAGACTACGGTAGCGTCCCGGCCGTCTTTCCTCGGCCAAAATGCGGAAACGAAAAATTTTCTTGACTTGAAAACCGGCACTACCGCATCCTAAAACCCCGGATCGAACCATTAACCTAATGCTAGCAAACTAGAGAAAGGGTAGAATGCTATACCGAGCGATCCATTTCCTTCGGTCTTCGGCCTCAGTCCCGATCTCCTCGCGGAATCTCCGATCTTCATCTCCTCGTCGGAAAGGGCACCACACCGCCGGGTTCTTTTACGGGCTCCCACCTCTGGACCGAGGCAACTCGGGCACGAAGTTGGCGAGCCGACGTGCCCAAGGATGCTGTAGGTGAAGTGTAGGATGGTTTGACTCTCGCGGGTATGAAGTTGCCATTGAAGATGTATAGGAGAAAATGAACTTTGGAGTGAACTAGAATTTATGTAGCAAGAAAAATGAGAGATGAATGATTTTTCCTACACCAAAATAAAACCCCTCACACTCCCCCTAATGTGGCCGGCCTAATGAAAAATGAGGAGGGAAAAAACTACAAGGGGGTGAGCACAAGAGGGAGGAGGGTAACCATAAGAAAAGAGATGGGTGATAATAAGAAGAAATGGTCACATCAATTTCTCATCCAAATCCTATCTCATTAATGCAAACTAAGTGATGCAAAAGGAATCCCATGATGCTATAACCATCATGATGCCTCCATTTCACAAAAGACCCCCTCCACATTACTAATTTTCACATTTGCAAATTAGCCCCTCCATCATAAAAATCCGGCCAAGAAGGAACAAGAGAAAATTGGCCGAAACGGAATACAAACTGGCAACTTCAAAAAACTGATCCCGTAATAAATTACAGGAAAACCCCATTACCGTATATACATACCCGCATTTGTATTCCGACCGAATACAAATGCAAAGAAACAAAATCTACACTGTACAATACTAGGATCCGGCTTAAACCAAAGCCCGCTAGTATTATCCGTCCGATAATAATCCGTGCAATACCGCACGTATACGATTGAACCCTGCCATATATCCATACGGCCTCTACAGCGTTTCGCCCGAAACTTGAGAAACTGTCTGTGGGGGACTCTAATGACTCATCAACACCTTGGTTGTGGATTTAACCAATAGCACGTCAGAGGTATTAGCCATACGTAACGGGCTACCAGGTATTGACCAAAAGGGACGTCGATGAGCTAACTCATCCTGATACCCTACTGAGCCTGTCAGTGACAATATCCGTACAGTCCGGTCCGTTCGTCTATGAGCATCGCATGGCGGGCCTAGGGGGTTGGTAAATGTCAGACCCCCAAAAGCGGTACAAGTCGTGTCGGAGTGTAGCCCAGAACACCCTGAGATACTATTGGAATACCTACCAGTAAATCTCCTGCCTCGGTCGAGAGCTTTGTGTAATGGCTCTCTTAGACACAGCGTGACCCCACCCCCAATACCGGGAGAGACGAACCCTTGCAGATCCGCTCACTGCCTCCATATGGCTCGGGACTGTACCCAACTAAAACCTGTTTGTACGACTCCTTTGAGCCGTGGTAGGGTAGTAATCAAAGTACAGTGGGAACTCACACGAGACAAATGACGATCTCAGGTCGATGAACTAACCTGTACACATGTCACCAGGAAACTGCTATCTGACGTCTAGTATAAGACCAACTAGCATGTTCCCGGCGAGTCCTGTCCGGTGTACTCATAACCCAATGAGCACCTGTCTACATCTTAGGTGAACCAACTGACACCAGTGGCTTGTGAGACCGGCCACCGCCCCTCGTCGGGGTCTCGACTGTATACACTAGTCTACTCTGGAGTATTGATGCCCTGTCTCGAAACTCTCTCGACTAGAGGCCTTTTAAGGATGTGCTTATAGACCCCAGCTCCCACGTATATGATCGCCATCATACTGCTGGCCGTCAAGCAAGAATCCTAAGGGCTCTATCAACGTGCAATAGTGACCTGTAAGGTCACCTGAAACAGTACACGATGATAAAGGTAAACCAGATAGCATACTATCATCTTGAGTAAGACTGTCCTACCGGTATAGGTCCTCCCTCAATCATTGTAATCACATCCCTGTGATCCAATAATTGACTCTGAGGGCACTATCTCCAACAATCTCATGCCTAAAAATTATAAACCCCGCATTTTAGTCTCAATATCGAAAACACTTTTCAATATCTAGTCGGGCAATTCAACAAGATTCCTGACAACCTGATCGAATGCTCGTCGAAAACTTTAGTAGACGGCCGCACCCCCGATACCGTCGATGAAGTGCACTAAGGCGGAACACCGCTACCGCGAGCACCCGAACGGATGCTTTTGGCGACGGGGTTCTCCTACAGTCACTTGGTCGGGGCTATGGGGCATGGCTGTCTATTAAGTTTACCCGGCGAGTATCCGCGTATACTACGTGATTGCGACGGACTTTTGATCGCATCAAAATCCCGTGGCAACCGATCATCTGAGACTAAACTGCTAGATTTATAACATTCAAATTAGTTATCTCATAACTACTTGTGGATTCCAAATATTGTATCATAATCTAGATAAATAGACAATGTTAAACTTTCCGATCGAATAATCAAACACCCAAGATTTCCCTAATAGCTCAAAACTTGAGCGGAGTTCAAAAAGTCCCAGAACATGTCACAGCTGCTATGAACTAGCCGTAGAAGGGTCAAACCAACGCCTCACATGTGGCAACGCTAAACTACCACAAACCCTAGGGTTCAAGCGGCAGTTTTGACGATCATATAATCGAGTTAAGATTACATTCTTCTAGAGAGTCCACAGATACGCTTGCATGATTTCCCGAAAGTTTTAAACTCGTGAAAAAATCCAACACTTGAAAGTTTTTCGACAGGGGAATAAGTGAGTTATTGATATCCATTCGAACTTTTTAACACGTTCTAAATTACCCAGACAAACTTAAACGAAGTTAAATTTTCCGATCGAATCAACGAATACAAAAGATCTCCAGAAAATTCAACACTTGAGTAGAATTAAAAATTCCCAGAATCATGGAAAAATACCCAAGAATCATACCCTGAAGTATTATCCCCTGACACCCTAAGTTGGCCGCGGAACCGCCGCCAAAAGCATGGTTTGGCCGCGGTTCCGCGATCTCTTGAAGGGTTCATGGGTCTGTACTTCACAGTAATTCTTATAATTCCCTGCTTAATTTTCTGAGTATTTTTAATACAGAAAAAATCAACATTTTAAAAAATTTCCAGAGAGGGGGTATATATCGACGTTTCGGGGTTCGATCAGACTTTTAATTTCGTCTAGACAACGCCTAAAGCTCTAACTTGGCTCTGATACCACTGTAGGGTTACTAGGCACTAGAACAAGGTTCTATAAGGCATCAACCATGCCAAAATCAAAATTTTCATGTGCCGAACAACCCTAACCAAGATCTTAAACTAGAGATTAGGCGAAACAATAAGCAAGTAAACAACTTTACTTCTAAGAGTTTGGGATTACAACCTTTGTAGTCCGTTCCTTCACTTCATAAGCTCAGTATTGAGGTCCCTTCGCTGCGATCATCAAGTACCCGGACCCTATAGAGGCTCCATGAAGAGAAAGATGCGATCTTGCTTCCGATCTTCAATAACTAAGATGATCTACCTTGAAGAAACTCAAACCCAAACTCTTTCTTTGCTAATCAAGTATTAGCAAAGCAAACACCCTAATCTAAGCGGCTAGAATAGATGAGGATGATGAAGTAGGAATTTAGCTCTCATTTGTTTTCACCATGGTTGCCGACAAGCGTGAGGACGATCGCAAGCCATAGCTCTTGGTTTGTTCCTTTAGAAAATGGTTACCTTAAAATCTGTTAAGAGAAATTGTTCTTTCTGTGAGAAGAGGAGGAAGACATAGCTTCAGGTTATAAAGAAAAGCATTCAAGGCTAGGCATAGAAAATTATATGCATGGTGAGACTATTTCCAAGGCCTAAAAAAAGGGGACATGGGAAAAGAAAGAGATGACTTATAGGAATCAGAGAAAGAAGGTGGAACGATTTTAGCGCTTCACGTGCGTGTGACACGTGAGCACTAGCGCCAATTATTTATAGGACTAGAATCAGTGGTAACGCCTAATGCGTGTAACATGCGGCCGCCAGCACCAATCATAGGAACTTATGGCAGCGCCTCACGCGCATAACACATGGGTGCCGGCATTTCATTTATATATATATATATATATATATATATATATATATATATATATATATATATACACGGGTGACTACTACTTCACGTGAGGCATATATGAGCAATGGTATCAAAGAAGGAGAGATATTGTCATTCATATTCGGGAAAATTTATACATTGGTGATAACAACAAAACAAAAATATCATTAAAATGTTTACAATGGCAAAGCACTAGATTCCGGACATGGATTTGAGAATTCAGAACCAAGTCCGAGTAAAGCGCTTCTAGCTTTTCTAACCATTTTCTTATGCATTTTCTCATGAATGCAAGTGTCGAGATCCCCACTAATGTCGTCCGCTCTCTGGTAGGCGGATATTATCGCCTTCTGTTGGAAGACGTGATGCAAAACATCGACAAGATCATGTCTTCTCTTCTTTGAGATCAGGCTCATCAGATATACTGAATGCACTTTATCTTCAGTATCATCAAGCGCCTCGATTGGCATAACCTCGTCAAGCCCAGGAATTGCTTCCCAAATCGACCTCACGATAATCTTCAAAAGGGCATAACGGCGGGGGAGCAATCGACTGTTGTAATCATCAAAGCGACGCATCATCTCAGCGCATTGAGCGTTGGTAAACTCCTGGCCCTGACGGCGGCCTTGAACGCGAATGTCCTCATATAAGATGATCTCTTCAAGATCATACAGATGAGAAGCCATAGTATCTGAAAAGAAAAACCAGTAAAGGATTAGCAATCAAAATACCAAAATCATTAAAACGGACCTCACAAAATCAAGATAACGCTCCTATCAACGATGAGGAAGGAATTCATTGTAAGAATCCAAAAGGATTCTCATTTAATGAAAAATCTTATTGAATTATGGAGTCAAACTCCCTCAGAAACCGTGTTCTGCAAACATATTTCAAATCTGATAAGAAAGGGAATAAAATTTCCAAATGAATTTCTTTAAAATAAATTCTTCAAAGCCAAGCTCTGTAGAATAATGGGATAACATCCCAGAACTACGCTCGAGAAAGGGAATTAAATTCCAAATAACTTGCAAAAAACAAAGTTTCTAACAGGGTAAAACCCTAAAAGATCTCTAAGATCTACGATCTACTCAAGTAAATTTTTTTTAGATCTCTAAGAGATCATTGCAAAAGAAGAGCAAAGCTATGTTAATGGGTTAAGGACCCTGAAACATGAAGAGATTCCTTCGAGAATTTCCTCAGACATTAAGACATGGCCATGATTCTTACCAAATTTTGATAGAGTTTTGACGCTAAAAGAGTTTCTTTGAATAGAGATCTGAGCTCGGAAAGGAGAATTAAATTCTCAAGAAAGGAAGAAAACGAAAAAACAGTGGCCATCTCAAAAGCCAAGCCCTCGTATTTATAAGACATGATGGGAACAGTTCATCTCCCTGTTCCCTTAGGCAATCCAATGAATAAAAGTGGATAGCGTTGCACTTACGTGCAAGCCACGTGAGAGCAACGCTGTGGGGGCATTTGTTTCCTTATAAAAAAAGAAAGAAGAAGATTAGAGAAGAAAGGGGGAAACTACCCACTAAATAAACCTCACGTGTTAAACACGTGAGCGCCTATATGCAATCAAACAACAGATAGGCTAAACAAAGCCTCACGTGTTAAACACGAGAGCACCTATATGCAAAGTATATAGGCACTGCAATTAAACTATAGATAGGCTAAACAAAGCTTCACGTGTTAAACACGTGAGTGCCTATATGCAAAGTATATAGGCACTGCAATCAAACAACAGATAGGCTAAACAAAGCCTCACATGCTAAACACGTGAGGACACCTCATTACGTAGAATTAAATTCTACTTAATGAACCGTTGGATCATTGGATCAAGGATCCAACGGTGATTAAACATAGAATTAAATTCTATTGGGAAGAATATTTTCTGTTAAACAGAGAATTAATGGATCAAAGATCCAAAATATTTTCTATATCTTTCTAAACAGAGAAAGATTATACTCTGTTAAACTAAGCACCTTTGGATTAAAAATCCAATGGTGATTAAAATGTCCCCGCTCGATAGAATTTTATTCTATATATGGGAGAATATCCCCAATCTTGTTAAAAAAAGAACAATATCTTCTATAAAACAGAAGTCCTTGTGGGTAAAATTCCCCAAATCAATTTCGAGATCAATTAAATCAATTGGGATCTCTCAATGAGAGATTTTCTGAGAATTAAACAAACTCCTCTCCACTGTATAAAGAGCCAAAGACTTCAAGTCTCAGGGGAAAAAAAGGAGAGGGACACAGACGCAGAGAGAGAGAGAACTCCCCAGAGGCTTAAAAAAAGAATATACAGTGAGCTTTTGAGGAACAGGAGAATTTAATTCTCAAAGAAAAGACTTTCTTCCTTGAAACACGAGGTAAAAAGAAAACACCTCTCATTTACCTCTCTAAGGGTTTAACCCTTCATATAAGAACTCGGTTCTTTCCTCTGGTTGAGATTTGCAGAGACAAATCTCCCCACAAGTTGAGAATTTAATTTTCATCAGGAAGATTTTGCTCTACAAGATTCAAAACCTAATGAAAAAGAACTAAGTTACATAAAAAAAAAAGGGTGAAGAAGAACGGGAGAACATAGGAATTTAATTCCTCCACCGATTAGGGTTTAACCTTATATAAAGAACTTAGTTCTTCAATAAAAAATAGTGATCCAAGATCTCCAAGGCCAAATCGTTGGTGCTTAGCACTATTTTGAAGCCTCATGTGTTTCCCACGTGAGTGCTTCAAACGAACAAGGAAAATAACCAAAACTTCCTCACGTGTTTACCACGCGATTTGTTTAAGAGGAAAACAAGTAAAATAAAGAAGAAACTGCAGTACTACAGCATCAATAAAGGAAAAGGGACACCCACGTGCTTTGCACGAGAACTTTAGCCAAGTGCTCAGCACTTATAAAAAGGGTGGAAACAAAACCCAAAGTCCAGCGCCCATATTTGGGGTGCCTCACTGTTGGGTTACGGCAGCGCCTCAGCCATCAAACCGTTACCAAATGCGGAACAAAAGTTTTCTAAACCGGCTCTACCATGACCCGATACCCGGATCTACCCTAAACCCTATACCAGCAAGCAATATAAAGGAAGTTAGGAATGGTTATACCGAGTTGATCCGTGTCCTTCGGTCTTCAACCTTCATCCCAAGCTCCTAGAGGTTGCGGATCGAGTTTGGTTGCCGGTCTTCCTCGATCTACGATGATCCACCTGAGGGAAACGACGCAAGCTTCAGCCTTGCCAAGCGAGGCAACCGACGCTCCAAGGTTGCTAGCAATAGAGAGTGGAGGTGTAAGAATGTGTCACTATCTATTTTCTCTCATCACAAATGCTCCATGAGCAACTCAAGAAGATTAAGAAGAGGTGAGAAAACATGTGGCATGAGCAACTAAAGAAATTTGCTAAGTATTTTCTCCAAGTGAGAATGAATGAGTGAAGAGAGCAAGTAAAGAAATCAAGTAGAGAAAAGAAATGAGCAAGCCCTATCCCCAAGCAAGTGGCTGCCCCCTCACTCTCTCTCTCATCCAACAAAAAATATCTTATCTCTTTTTCAAATAAACAAATGAGAGCCATTCCTCTCTACATGCCAAAACACATGCTCATGCCAACTCACCCCTCCACCTCATTTCCATTATTGATTTTCTAAAAAGAAAATCAATTAATGAGGTGGCCATTTTCTAGAAACTAATTCGTATAAATGCGGAATGCAATCTGGTACACATATCAAAATACATATACGCGTATTCGTACCAAAATACGAATAGCCAAGAGAGAAAATGAATAGTGAACAATAATACTAGAGTACATATATATAAATACATATATATAAATTATTAAATCAAAACCTGATTTAATAATCTGGCTTAAACCTAAGCCGCTAGTATTATCAACCGTCCGATTAAAGTCTGTGCACATATTTAATCGGCCACCTGTATATACCAATATACGCCATCTACACCATATCGCCTGAACCGTGAAAATCCTTTGTGTGGGACTCTAAAGACTCGTCAATACGCCGGCAGTGGGTTTAACCACAAGCACGTCAGCGGCACTAGCTGTACGTAACGGCTACCCAGGTATTGAGCGAAAGGAAGGCCGACGAGAAAACTCATCCACAACCCTACTGAGCCTGACAGTGACAATATCCGTACAGCCCGGTCTGTTCGTCTAAGAGTATCGCATATCGAATCTAGGGGGTGGATAAAGTCAGACCCCTAATAACGCGATAATTCGTGTTGCTATGAAACCCATCACCATATGAGAAACTACAGATCCTAGATTAGTAATTCTCGACTCTTTTGGCCAAGTATTTCTGGTGATGGCCACCCGTACTGTAACAACTCCATTTTTAGTGTACATAAATTTGATTTAAATTTGAAGTATACTTGAGGTATTTAATGTTGCTGTTACCACTTTTAGTATTTGTTTTACACAATAATTACAAGAAAGAGTTTGTGGCTCATTGGTAATACCTTTCACTGCTGAACCAAGCCACCAGAGTTCAAATCCCATACCCCACATTATTTTTTATTATTGATTTTTTTAAAACCTTTAGAATACCAAGAGTTTACACGTGCATATCTCACAAAAACCCCCACTACACCCAAAGATATAACATTTTCAGGAGTTAGATGAACCGTCGGGGGGGATCCCGGCCGCCTGACACGGCCGGGAATCAACCAAATCGGCCTTGACTCGGTCTGACTCAGTCCTCAGACCGAGTCACGGCCGAGTCACTGCCGAGTCGGCTGAGTCGGCCGATTCCGGCGACGGCCCCAACATGAAAGTTGTGTATTTTCATATTCCCTATGCACCTGCAAAATTTCAGCCTCAGACCACTTCCAGAGCTCTTTTAAAACCCCAATTACTCCACTTTTAATACATTTTTTTTATACATTTTATCATATTTTTCATTTTAAACTTTCATCTACCCTAACCCTAGCCTACCTTATAAATACACCCCCTACCATCTACCCTCTCACCTTAAAATCCTGAGCCCACTCTCTCAAAAATTTTCCAAGAGTCGTGTACTTTAAAAACAAGGTCGAGGCGAAGCTCCGACGAATTCCCGGCAGAACTTCCGGCGACCGTTTTAAGGAACTACCGGCAACGACGCAACGCATCGGCGATCTCTCTAGTTCCCACTCACTCCTTTGTGTAATCGAAAACCCGTAAGTCCCTTTTCTATCCCT
This sequence comes from Agapanthus africanus, assembly GCA_030015575.1. NCBI lineage: Eukaryota > Viridiplantae > Streptophyta > Magnoliopsida > Asparagales > Amaryllidaceae > Agapanthus > Agapanthus africanus. Next base: position 342,377,967 of record JASDDO010000006.1, on the reverse strand, counting down.
CTTTTCCATTCTAAAAATACGAAATTACAAAACCCGATGGAATCGGAACAAATCCGATTTCCGATTCGGTTTTCTATAAAATTTCACTTCTCACCAATACAATCATGCTTACACATTCTTATGTTGGTTATTAAACACTAATCAAGCAATTTGAACAAGTTTCATCACATAAAATGATAGCTTTATCAATTTATCGTATTTTTCACTTAAATACCACATTGTTTCAATCCTTCATTTAACCCCATCAAACTTGCTATACATTTAAAGTAGATCACGAGGTAACGACCTACCTCCTCACACACTTACATACAACCTAACACGATACCATTGAAAACTTAGAATACGAGAAAAAAACATTTTTCATTTAAATACCATTTACTTAATAAAACTATTTTTAAAAGATTTAGAGTTGGTAACTTTTTAAATAAATACCTCTTATTATGAAAATACGATAAGTTGTGGACATCGGTCGTTTATCTAAACCTGACTTTGTGGTGTCTAGGCTAGGCAAGTGAGAAAGGTAATTTTAAAAGGCCCGTCTCACGGTGATTCGTGAGCGGATCCCTCCTTTCCTCACTTGTACTTACCTGGCCACAATTGGCGGTGAAGAGGCGATTTGAGGCATCTAACAACTTGTCGTTTGGACCAGTTAAGATTAGTCTAGTTGACTTAGGAGACCCTAAAACTTAAAGTACGGAAAATTGACATTTTTACAAATAAATACCATTTACTTTATAAAACCATTTTCTAAAGGATTTAGTATTTTACAATCTTTGCAAAGCGCCGCTACAACCCACTTTGGGGAACCCGTTCGGGATGGTGCAGATTATCGCACATCCTCGGGCTTAGTAGTGCGAGATTCAGACCTCCGCAAGGAGCATTCGGTCTCGAAAGATTTAAAGTACGGTATATTAAGAAAATGAGATTTTTAGAATATAATAAATATATTATAATTATTTTTGTATAAATATATGTATATTTATCATTAAAATACTTATTTTATTATGATATAAATATTCCACCTTTTTCTAAAAATCACAAGAATCAATTTTACACTAAAATACCATGAATTCCAAATAAATCAATATTATAAATAAATACCTTTAATTAGGAATCTAGGATATCTTCACTAGAAATATCACAATATAAAATTCACCTTCATTACAACTCTAAAGACGAATAATGAATACTTGAGGTGTATTTTGAAAAGTATATAAAAGTATTTTTACATAAAAAAAACCCCTCAAGTTTTATAAATTACCCTAAGAACCTTAGCAATTATAAGTTTAAGAAATAATCAAGACTTCGATTTACATTTCTAATTGTCTGACTCGGATTTGAGTCTGATTAATCTGACTTGAATATGATTCAAGTCAATCTACAATATGCAATCTTCAACATGAATCCGCAAGTCCAAATATCAAGCTATACAACTTGACTGAACCGAACCATGGATATACATTCCATTTACATGGTTCTCCAGTTATTCCATTTACATGATTCTACGGTTATATCCGTTTACTGATATCATGATTTCGGTCAGTCTTTCAATCATACAACCAATTCAATTTACAAGACAATAATACAAACAAGACATCACAGGGTTTAAGGGGTAAATTGGTACGGAAGGTGTTAAAAGTGGCACGAGGCGGTAAGATTAAGACACCTAACCTATATTCCGTTGCTGTTGTACCGTGGCCTAACGGTTCCTTGTACATTCTGTTTGCCCTGGTCTCTAGCATATAGAGACCCCTCTCATATACACTGGAATCCTTCTGTACCAAGCTACAAACAACAGCATTAACACAACATTACAACAATATTATTCAACTTTAAAAGATATCTTCTTATTCTGTCTATTCTACTTTTCTCTTATCTTTGGGACTTACCGAGCGACCTGTTTGCTGACGATATTCTATTTCTTTCTTCTTTGAATATCGTCAGGTGGTTTGGACCCGGCAGAGATCGAGCCATCTACAGAAGACTTGGAGCAGTTTGCTGAAGAATCAGAGCTCTAGTTCATTGTACATTTTCCATTCAGTATTTTTCATTTCCTGTTATGCCATTGTCTAGGCATCGTTTTATTTCAGTTGTATTTCCTTTTCATGCATTGTACAAAAGAATGTTAATAAATAAAAGTTGTTGTTCTTTTTACATCTTATGTATTTATTTTATATTGCTTAGATACGCTTAGCGTATGTACTTCTGAGTATATACGTAGTGGACCAGTCGCGTCCCCTTCGCCGTATACTGGGAAGCGGGGCGTGACACGTACACTGGGCGGCATCAACCTCCAATACCGGGAGAGACGAATCCCCGACGATCCGCTCACTGCCTCCATATGGCTAGGGACTGTACCCAACTAAAACCTATTTGCACGACTCCTTTGAGCCATGGTTGGGTAGTAATCAAAGCACAGTGGGAACTCGCACGAGACAAACGACGATCTCTGGCCGACAGACTAACCTGTACACATGTCACCTGGGAACTGCTATCTGACAATAGGTATTGTACCAACTAGCAAGTTCCCGGCGAGTCCGTCCAGTGTACTGATAACCCAATGAGCACCTGTATACTATCTTAGGTAAACAAACTAACACCAATAGCTTGTGAGATCTGGCCACCGCCCCTCATCGGGGTCTCGATCAGTATACACTAGTCTACTCTAGAGCATCGATGCCCAGTCTTGAAACTCCCACGACCAGGGACATTTAAGGATGTGCTTATAAACCACCAGCTCCCACGTATATGATTGCCATCATAATGCTGGTAGTCAAGCAAGAATCCTATGGGCTATATCAATATGTAATAGTGATGATAAAGACAAACCAGATAGCATTCTATCATTTCGAGTAAGACTGTTCTACCGGTATAAGTCCTCCCTCAATAATCATAATCACGTGCCTACGACTACGATAATTGCCTTGAGCGCACTATAACTAACACTCATGTGTGTTACGTGAGTGCCATAAAACTCTAGAGTTTAACACTAGTCCAGCACCCATATTTGGGGTGCCTCGCGTGTATCACGTGAGCGTCATAAAACTATAGTGTTTAACACTAGTCCAGCGTCCATATTTGGGGTGCCTCACGTGTGTCACGTGAGCGCCATAAAACTCTAGTGTTTAACACTAATCCAGTGCCCATGTGAAACGCACGTGAGCACTGTATTTTTTAGTGCTTAGCACTGTTGGAGGCTCAATCTTAGCCCAAATTGGCTAAGTTTTCTGAGGTCGACAGCAGCACCATCTTTTTCCTCAAATACAGGATTTGGTTCAAGGGTACATCTCTTCACACCTCTGATATATGTCATTGTAATTCTTTAACGTCTTCAGAGAGGTGGCGAATCCCGACAAACAACAACTCGTTGATGCACTTCCAAATCGATGTGAACGTCTCAAATTAGACTGCACCCCAAATTGAGTATATTCCATATCAACATCGTTGTTCATCCTGTCTCGGAACAAATACACGTGCGCGCAATATGGATAACGGGCCGAGACGTCCTTAAACTAAAACCTCACCTCCAAATGGTGATGAACGGATCGAGACATCCTTAAATTAAAATCTCACCTCCAAAATGGTGATCAACGGACCGAGACATCCTTAAACTAAAATCTCACCTCCAAAATGGTGATCAACGGACCGAGATGTTCTCAAACTAGAATTTCGCTTCCAAAATGGCGATAATGGACCGAAACATCCTTAAACTAAAACAATAGAGCCCAAATGCTCTTTTGTTGGATCTAAAACAAAAATGATCCTGAAACCCCGTTAAGTATATCTTAGTCTAAAATTGGACTAATGTATCCTTAACAAAAAAAAAAAACCGAGCTCCCAAATGCTCACATACATTTAAGTCGATCTTAATCTCAAAATAGATTAACGGACCTTAAATAAAAAACCCCAAATCTAAGATAAACGGATTTGGACTAATCCACGCCCTACGGACGACAACATAAATTAGTCTCCGTATACAATCCACGGGCAACCTAAACAAACAAAAACACACACGACACGAAGTAAACTGCCAGAGCAGGAGAAATTGGTGGATAGCCTGTGCAATGAAAACCTAGACCCCTACGAGTGCGGCAAGTTACCCGCCAAAACCAGAAGTGAGGCAACCCCTTCAACAACGTAAATGATCCATCCAGTACTTCACGGAATCTGGTAACTTGAGCACCCCTCCGTGGGTCATACCTATACCCCCTACGAGTGTGAGGAATAGCACACCAATTCTAGAGTAAGTTCTCCTCCGTCTCAATGCCATGAGATGCAGACCCGTTGCCCTCTAGAACCCGGCTATTCGTGCACTCCACCACGGGGTAATCCTAGTACAGAAAAGAAAATAATATACAAGGGTGACATCGACCTCAACCCGGTCGTGCCCTAAACAAATAATATACAAACTGGCAGTGACGGCAGTCCACATGTCGGACGCTCGTCCCGCAATATCAAATATATAAATGAAACTAAACTGTACTAACATTGCACCTAAGCTATCCACCATGACGATCCAACCACAACACAGTACAACACAGAATATCAACGTGAATGTCACGTTCACAAACTCGTTTAAAAGAACATATAGCAATTAGACGAGTTATACCGCTCGAATGACATTCAAAGTCACAGATAGTAATGTATGTACCATAAACATTTAAACAGTGTCAAATTATCGACTTCGAAACACCCCAAATTGCTCCTGAACAAAAGATAACATAATATCCAAAATGGGCCAAACAAACAATACCACTGCACCATTATTCCAGAGACTAGAAAACACCAAAAATTTCAAGTCCAAACTCCAAAGAAAAACCGGCCTCACCCGTTTTTTTGCAAATCTCGCCGGGTCAAATCCGGTGGTTTGGGCTCGTATTTATGGTGTGTTCTAGTGGTCACTCAAGTAGTCTTCTGCAGTTGCTTAAAAAATTTTTTGAAGACTCTGAAAAATTGATAGAAACTGGAATGTGCAGTGCACTGTTTCGGGGTTGCTTCGGTTTCGATACTTTAACATCGTCTAAACAAGCTAGCTAAGGGTTTAAGGGTTGGCTCTGATACCATATTGGGTTACGGTAGCACCCCGGCAATCAAACCGTGGCCAAATGCGGAACAAAAATTTTCTAAACTGGCGCTACCATGACCCGATGCCCGGATCTACCCTAAACCCTATACTAGCAATATGTAAGACTAGGAGTTAGATGGTTATACCGAGTTGATCCGTGTCCTTCAGTCTTGAACCATCATCCCAAGCTTCTAGAGGCTCCTTGATCGAATTTGGTTGCTGGTCTTCCTCTATCTACGATGATCCACCTGAGGGAAATGGCGCAAGCTCCAGCCTCGCCAAGCGAGGCAACCGACGCTCCAAGGTTGCTAGCAATAGAGAGTGGAGGTGTAGGAATGTGTCATTATGATTTTTCTCTCATCAAATGCTTAAGGTGCAACTCAAGAAGATGAAAGAGGTGAGGAAGCATGTGGCATGAGCAACTAAAGAAATGTGGCTAAGTGTTTTCTCCAAGTGAGAAATGAGTGATCCATGAAGCAAGTGAAGAATCAAGTGAAGAAAAGAAATGAGCAAGCCATTCAAGAATGTGGCCGCCTCTCTCTCTCAATCATGCACACACATAAAAATATCTTCTCCAATTTTCCAATAAACAAATGTATGCCATGCCTCTCTACATGCCAAGCCCATGCTCATGCCAACTCACCCTCCACCTCATTTCCAAAAATGATTTTCTAAAAAGAAAATCAATTAATGAGGTGGTCATCTTCTAGAAACTATTCCGTATAAATACAGAATACTATCCGGTATACGTATCGAAATACATATACGCATATTCGTACAAAAATATGAATAGCTAAGAGAGAAAATGAATAGTGAACAATAATACTAGAATAAATATATATAAATACATATATATAAATTATTAAATCAAAATGTGATTTAATAATCCGGCTTAATCCTAAGCCGCCAGTATTATCAACCGTCCGATTAAAATCTGTGCAGCCTGTACACATATTTAATCAGACACCTGTATGTACCAACATACGTCATCTACACCAAATCACCTAAACCATGAAAACTCTCTGTGTGGGACTCTAAAGACTCGTCAATACGCTGGCAGTGGGTTTAACCACAAGCACGTCAGCGACACTAGCTGTACGTAATGGCTACCAAGGTATTGAGCGAAAAGAAGGCCGACGAGCAAACTCATCCAAACCCCTACTGAGCCTGACAATGACAATATCCGTACAGCCCGGTTTGTTCGTCTAAGAGTATTGCATATCGAGTTTAGGGGTGGATAAAGTCAGACCCTTAATAGCACGAAATTTAGTGTCGGTATGAAACCCATCACCACCTGAGAAACTATCGATCCTGGATCAGTAATTCTCGCTTACCCCGTTCGAGGATTTCTGGTGATGGACATCATTGCACAAAGCGATATCAACCCCCAATACCGGGAGAGACGAGTCCCCGACGTTCCACTCACTGCCTCTATGTGGATCGAGACTGTACCCAACTAAAACCTGTTTGCATGACTCCTTTGAACTGTGGTAGGGTAGTAATCAAAGCACAATGGGAACTCACACGAGACAAATAACGATCTCAGGTCGACAGAGTAACCTGTACACATTTCACCTGGGAACTGCTATCTGACAATAGGTATAATACCAACTAGCAGGTTCCCGGCGAGTCTTTCCAGTGTACTCATAACCCAATGAGCACCTGTATACTATCTTAGGTGAACAAACTAACACCAATGGCTTGTGAGATCTGGCCACCGCCCCTCGTCGGGGTCTCGATCAGTATACACTAGTCTACACTGGAGTATCGATGCCCGATCTCGAAACTCCCACGATTAGGGACATTTAAGGATTTGCTTATAGACCCCCAGCTCCCACATATATGATTGCCATCATAATACTGGTAGTCAAGCAAGAATCCTATGGGCTCTATCAATATGTAATAGTGATCTGTAATACCACTTGAAGCATATACATGATGATAAAAACAAACCAAATAGCATACTCTCATCTCGAGTAAGACTGTTCTACCGGTATAGGTCCTCCCTCAATCATCATAATCATCTGCCTGTGACAATGATAATTGCCTTGAGGGTACTATAGCCAACACATATGTTGATATGTGCGGGGGCCTGATTAAATACGAGTATGTGATACCGTATTCTAATCTGGCGGTTATTTGATATCAGTTAGGTTATATGTGATATAACCGGATTATTGAATCAAGTGTTGATTTGATAATGTAATATACAGATAATTGATATTAGTCGGTTCTATGTGATATAACCGGATTATTAAATCAAATGTTGATTTAATAATATGATATATATTTATATTTGATATAATTATATACTAACTAATATTATTGCTCACTAATTATTTACTTATCTTTATATATATAATAATATATATGTGATATATATATATATATGAAGCATGGTTGGATTTTCTATTTTGTGAAAATAGAAAATGAAATGAAAAATGGGGAGACTTTTGAGGGATGGGCAAGGCATGGCTTTTATTATTTATATATTGGTCTTGCAACACTATTGAAATATGGTTGAATAAATTTATTGGAAATTTATCCATGCTTCAATAAGTGAGCAAGAGTAAAGCCATTTTTGGGGTTGGTTCATTTTTGCCTTAGCCATTTTTTTCTTGAGCTCATATGATGAGTTCTCCTCTTTGGCTCTCTCCATCTTCTTCCTTACCTCTTCCAAGCTCAATCCCTCACAGTTGTGAAACCTTGAGCTTGTAAGAATCGTAATGAGCAAACAAAACCTCTACTTCACCATCCTACACTTGATTAACAATTAAGTGTAGTGTATTTCCTTCACTAAAGAGTTTAATGAAGAGGTAGCTTGGATTAGCGGAGTTTTGGGTGGATCATCTTCGGCACGAAGATCGCAAAGGAAGCTCGATCCAACTTCAAGTAGAGCCTAGTGGAGTCGCGTGGAATACTACACGGAGCTTGAAAAAAGAAGTACACGGTCTACAAAGGTTGTAGCATCCTTCTCTTAGCTAGTTTTTGTGATATCATCATAGTTAACCCTAATATTCTAGTTTGATCCTTAGTTAGTCTAGCTGAGCACCTAGAAATTTTTAAAATTGTATGCTTGATGCCCGTTTAAACCTCATGGTGGTGCTAGGGTAGACTTTCAATATCAAGCTCACATAAGATTTTCTTCTTTTTATACATATTAATGCATATATATGTGATATATATAATTATATGCATTATTTATTGTATCATGGTTGATGTTACATAGAACTAGGATGTATGAGAATCACACTTGAAGTGGGATGTGTAGATAATGGTTGATTTATGAATAAAAGAAAATGGAAATGAGTCATTTTCTCAAGATACTTGTGGAAGCTTTGAGAAGTCATGACTCACTCCATTCTCTTTGTTTTATTCATAGATATTTTCCCACCATCTCATCAACTCACTTCATGGTTCACTCTCTCTCCATCTAAGTTCATCTCATATTCATCTTCACTTGCTCTCTAGTTTTTTCTTGAGGTGAGGAATAGAAAAGAAAAGAAGAAAAATAAAGTGAGAAAAATTCCTACTTCATCAACCTACACTAATCTAGCCCATTAGTTTAGGCTGTTTGATTCACTAATACTTTGATTAGTGAATAGTGATCTTGAGTGAGAAAGACTTCAAGGTGGATCATCTTCGGTCTCGAAGACTACGAAGCAAGCTTGTTCCATTCAACAAGTGGAGTCTAAGAAGAGTTCTAAGGACTACTACTTGGAGCTTTAGAAGTGAAGGACCGGTCTACAAAGGTTGACTTAGTGTAGAACTTGTTTTCTTGCTTCAAAACCCTATTTCTCTGGTTCGATTCTAGGTTAGTATAGCTTAGACCTCTAAATTTTTTTAAATTGCATACTTGATGCCTGTATAAACCTAGTAGAGGTGCTAAGACATACTTTCATTGTCTTGGCTCGGTGCGTGGTGCTGGTGTGGCACGGCACGACAGGGTACTAGATGCGGTGGTAGGCACTACTGGGCATAGTGTGTGCACTGGACTGGAGCACGGGGTGGCATGGAGGCGGGCATGAGCCGCGACACGTCTGGGTACGCGGGCGACATGGGGCAGGGTACGGCGCAACACGACAACGTGCGACTATGGGTTCCAGTAGCCTCGGCTTAAGTTTTGCAAAGGAACTTGGGGCTTGTCTTAGCAGCGTTGGTAGACACATCTGGTATCTTCTGAGAGAGGGGTCGGTCGGCGGTCTAGAGGAGTGAGGTTGCGGCCGGAGGAATCAAGACTCCAGTGGCGACAGTAAGGTGGTCGAGGCTAGAAGTTTCGGATGTTTGTGGAGGGGTGAATCAGTGGAGAGGCTCGGGTGTTGAAGGAGGTGATGGTGGAGGTTGTTGAGGTGAGAGCGACGGCGACGAGGTGAGCTAGGTTATGAGATGAATTGCCGCCATGGATGGAAGCTCGAGCTCAGCTATTGGCTTGGGGGAAAATAATCTCACTTATAGGAGGAGCTCAGCTGTGGTGGAGAAGTGATGTCGTGGGGGCGTTGCAGGTCCTCGGTGGTAGGAAAAGTTTGCAGGCGAGAGGAGGGGAGCTTGGCTGGTATGGAGGAGGTGATAGCGGGGTCACGACGGTGATGGGTGTGGCAGTTGGCGAAGGTTGTCAGAGAGGAGTGCAAGGTGGGGGTGTAGGGTGTTTGCAGAGGGTGTTCGTCGGTGGTGAAGGGAATGCCGGCGATGGGTGCGGTGTTGTTTGAGGAGTAGAGAGTGTAAAAGTTTGAGAATGAGGGGGTGAAATAAAGAGAGGAGCTTGGTCATGTGGGTGGCGAGGATCGGGAGGAGGGGATCTCGAGGGCGAACGTTGGGGGTGAGTGACAACGTGGAGAGAGTGGGTCTCGAGGGGGCCGTTGGGTTTTTTTGAACGGGAGAAACTAAAAGAGAAGAAGAAGAAAATAGGCTTAGTTGAGGGGATGAGCATCGGGGATCTCGAAGGCGGTTGAGATTGAGGGCGGGGTCGTCGTGGAGCTGGGCGCGGGTCACGAGGCAGCAGTCATGAGGAAGAGGAAGATCATTGAGGAAGAGGGTGGGAATAGAAAGGAAAAGAAGAAGTGGGGTAACGGGTCGGGTCGGGTTTGGGCTGGGCTCTGGAAGGGTTAGGGGGTTGGGATTTAGATTAGGAAAAAATTAAAAAAATATATATATATATAAAGATATGAAAATAATTAGAAAAATTGGGAAAATATACGGGGGGAATAAACATGGAACTGGGGATTTACATCATACCCCCTGCAAAAAATTTCGACCTCGAAATTAAAGGATGAAAACAACGGAACAAACAACAACTATTCAAACAGGTGCAAAAATCATAGACGGGTGTCCTCCTCGCGTTTCCAGGTAAACTCTCCTGAAGAACGACCACCCCAAGAAACTCGAACCAAGGTAATGACTTTGTTTTTTAGCACTTTTCCCGACGATCGAGAATGGTGGTAGGCTGCTCCTCGTAAGATAGATCGGTGCCCAATGTTAACACTGAATGGTCCAAGATATGGCTGTCATTTCGAACGTAGCGCCTCAACTGAGATACATGGAAAGTGTTGTGTACACCAGCTAGCGATGGAGGCAACGCAAGTTAATAAGCCACCTCCCCTACTCGCTCTAGTACCTCAAAAGGTCCGATGAATCGAGAACTGAGTTTCCTCCGACTACCAAATCTGTTGACTCCCCGAGTAGGTGATATCTTCAGAAATACGTGGTCACCAACACCAAACTCCAACGACCTTCTACCGGCATCTGCCCAACTCTTCTGACGGTCCTTAGCAGGCTTAATTCGTTGCCTGATCGTCTGAACCTTGCTCACTGTCTGTACTATAAGCTCGGGGCCCAGCAACCTTCGTTCACCCATGCCATCCCAACAAAGAGGGGATCAACACTTCCGTCCATACAGAACCTTGAATAGTTCCATCTGGATGCTAGCTTGATAGCTGTTGTTATACGAAAACTCTACCAGATGGAGGTGGTCCTCCCATGAGCCCTGAAAATCAAGCATGCATGCTCTCAGCATATCCTCGAGCATCTAAATAGTGCACTCGGATTGCCCATCCGTTTGCGGATGATAGACTGTGCTGAACTTGTGACGAGTACACAAGCTCTCCTGCAAGCTCTTCCAGAAATAGGAAATGAACCTGGTGTCTCAATCAGACACGATACCAACGGGTACTCCATACAGTCTCACAATCTCCTGCATATACTTCTCCGCAAGCGACTCCATCGATTGTTAGATTCGAAAAGGTATGAAATGTCCTGCCTTTGTGAGACGATCAACAATAACCCAGATGACATTGTTGCCCCTTGGACTTCAAGGTAGTGCCGTCACAAAATCCATGGTGATGTGCTCCCATTTCCACTCTGGCACTAGAAGCGGTTGCAACAACCCAGCTATTCTCTGATGCTCGGCTTTCACCTGTTAGCATACCAGACACTTGGAGACAAAGCGAGCAATCTCCTTCTTCATTCCGTTCCACCAGAAGTGCTGCCTTAGATCTCTGTACATCTTAGTGCCTCCTAGGTGCACCGAGTAAGCAAAACTGTGTGCCTCAGCTAAAACTTCATCTCAAATACACACAGCCGAATGCCAAATCTCAGAAAACTATCTTCATGAATCTTTAAATCCATCCTCAAACCAGTCTCAACTAACCCTCTAAACTTCTACAACAGAGAGTCTCCAGCCTGTGTAGCTTTAATGCGATCTATAAGTGATGATTGAATTTGCAAGTGCCAGCTGTCCTGGCACACCCGGTGTAACTACATCTAACGCGAGTCTCTGAAGGTCATCGAGAATCCCTTTCTAACAAGTCAGTAACGTGGCTGACGGCCTGCGACTGAGACCATCAAGAACAGCGTTCACCTTCCCCGGGTGGTACTGCAGATCAATATCGCAGTTTGCCATCAGTTCCAGCCATCTACGATGTCTCATATTCAGCTCCTTTTGAGTGAACACGTATTTCAAACTCTTATGATCCATGTACACTTCCATTCTTTCACCCAGTAAGTAATGCCTCCATATCTTTATAGCGAACACAACGGCCGCTAACTCCAGATCATGCGTGGGGTAGTTGTTTACCGCCGAAAACAGAGACGAAACCGCGTAGGTCGTCTAGCCTGAATTTGGGGGCAGATGCTATTTGGTTCTCTCCGTCCACCTCTCCGAAGATGCGAAGTTGATTTATGACACCGTGTATCAGAGGTTTAGACGGATACGGCCGTTGTAGCAGACTTTGTCAGATTACCCCTCATTGTGAGGGGTTTTTGATTGTGGGGATGCTCTTCCCTGCAGGCGTAAGCCCCTACAGTTAATTACGCTACCGCATCGCGGTAACCACTTTCTCCTTCTCCAAATGGTCACTTTGTGTCGTATGTGTTTGTTTTCTTTTTAGTTGCTCATGGATTGTATACGGAGACTAATTTATATTGTCGTCCGTAAGGCGTGAATTAGTCCAAATCTGTATTTTCTTAGATTTGGGTTTAGGTTGGTTTAAGGACAGTTGGTCTTGTTTTAGACTGAGGTCAACTCAAACGTTTGTTGAAAATACGTTAGTCTAATTTTAAACTAAGATCTACTCAACAGGGTTTTAGGATCATTTAGCTCCAACAAAAGAGTGTTTGGACTCTATCATTTTAGTTTAGGGACATTGCGGTCCACTGTTTAAGGACATCATAGTCCATGAGTTTAAGGACCTCATAATCCGTAAAGTTCAAGGACGTCATATTCCATGAGTTTAGGGACGTCATGGTCCATTGGGTTTAAGGATATCATAGTCCGTAAAGTTTAAGGACATCAAAGTCCATGAGTTTAAGGACCTCATAGTCCATTGGGTTTAAGGACATCATAGTCCGTAAAGTTTAAGGACATCATAGTCCATGAGTTTAAGGACCTCATAGTCCGTAAAGTTTAAGGACATCATAATCCATGAGTTTAAGAACATCATAGTCCGGTTTAAAGACATCATAGTCTGGTTTGAAGACATTATAGTCTGGTATTTTGGTTTCACAATTTAAAGATGCGCCAAAAGTTTTTTTGGTTATTGGGACCCTCTATCTCTCTGAAGACGTTGAAGAACTACAACGACATGTATCAGAGGTATGAAAAGATGTACCCTTGAACCAATATTGGTTGAGAGATCTATAGTCAGGTTTAGGACCAAGACCAATTAAAAAGATTATGAGCACATGGGCTCAGTTGATCTGAATTAGAGATTTGTAGCCAATTTGGGCTCAGCCCACTTTATTTTGAATAAAATGTTGAACATTTATTTGGGCTCATTCCCTTTTTTATTTAACAATGCTGAGTATTGATTTGGGTTCTAACACCCCTTTTTCTTTTGTCATTTACTGAGTGTTGAACACATTTTATGGCGCTGGGCATTATTTAAAGAACACTTTGTATTCTCTCAGCGCATACGTGAGGAGCACGTGGTGCGCTTGGCGCTGAGCGCCAGACTTGGAGCGCTAAGGCTCTTCTTGTGAAATAGCGTACACGTGAGGAGCACGTGGTGCGCTTGGCACTGAGCGCCAGACTTGGAGCGCTAAGGCGCTTCTTATGAAATAGCGCACACGTGAGGAGCACGTGGTGCGCTTGGCGCTAAGCGCTAGACCTAGAGCGCTGAAGCGCTTCTTATGAAATAGCGCACACGTGAGGAGCGCGTGATGAGCTTGGCGATGAGCGCCAGACTTGGAGCGCTAAAGCGCTTCTTATGAAATAGCGCAAACATGAGGAGCACTTGATGCGCTTGGCGCTGAGCGCCAGACTTGGAGCGCTGAAGCGCTTCTTTGGCAGTTCTGGTCAGTTCTGTGCTTTGAGAATTAAATTCTCGTTTATAAGAGACTTTGTCTCATGGATCTAAGAACTAAGTTTTTCTATTTATGAAGAGATGCTATGATCTCTTCTGTTTTTATGAAAAACTGTCTTATAGATCTGTGATCTAGAAAAAGAACTAAGTTCTTATTTTTTATCAAGAGATGCTATGTTCTCTCTTCCTTTTATTTACGTTGAAGAGAATTTCTTCTTCTTAGAGCTAGCTCTTTTCTTTTTCTTTTCTGAGAACTTGAAGTTTATGGAGGGTTCTTCTCCTCAAGACTTGAAGTCTTGGGTCCTTTATATAGGGGAGGCTGATTTGTTGAATCGGTTAAGGAAATCTCTCATTGAGAGATCTTTGATTGATTTGGGGAATATTTCCCACCGTAGGATCTTTGATCCAAGGGCTTCTGTTTTACAGAAGACAATCTTCTTGTTTTTAACAAGATTGGGAAAATATTTTCCCATACAGAACTTATTCTGTATCTTGGTGATTTTTAATCACCATTGGATCTTTGATCCAACGGTGCTCTGATTTACAGAGCACAATCTTTCCTATTTAGAAAGATTTGAGGAGTATTTCCTCAACAGAATTTTATTCTGTAATTTGATGATTTATTCATCTCAGTTGGATCTTTGATCCAATGGTGGAGAACATTTAGTTCTAGTGCTTGGCGCTCTCGTTCTTTGCACGTGAGGCGTTGCCTCAGAGTCTGACTCTTAGCGCTGGCACTCCTGGCACTAGCGCTCTCGTGCTTTGCACGTGAGGCGCTGCCTCAGAGTCTTTGACTCTTAGCGCTTGGCGCTCAGCGCTCTCATGCTTTGCACGTGATGCACTGCCTCAGAGTCTTTGACTCTTTAGCGTCGGCGCTCTCGTGCTTTGCACGCGAGGCACTGCCTCAGAGTCTTTGACTCTTTAGCATTGGTGCTCAGCGCTCTTGTGCTTTGCACGTGATGCGCTGCCTCAGAGTCTTTGACTCTTTAGCGCTGGCGCTCTCGTGCTTTGCACGTAAGGTGCTGCCTCAGTTCAAATTTTGAATTTTGAATAGAGTTTTGCTATCAATCGGGGAAACAAATGCCCCCCCATCGTTGCGCTCACGTGGCTTACACGTGAGTGCAGCGGTGGCAGCTTTACCACCGTCAGATCAACTTGGATGTTGGATCGACTTCCAACGCCTACAAATAGGGCCTTTGGCCCTTGAGATGATTTCTGTTCATCTTCTTCCCTTCTTGTTTTTCTGAGAATTTAATTATCCTTCAGAGCACAGCTCTCTTCCCAAAGGAAATTCCTTAAGAGTTAAAACTCTGTCCAAAAATTTGGTAAGATTTGAACCCATTAACAGAGCTTTACTCTACTTTAGATCATAGATCTTCTTTAGGGTTTCTTAACCCGTTAATTAAAAACCAGAGCTTTGCTCTTCCTAGATCATGGATCAGAAGAAGAAATCCTTTTAAGAGTTTCTTAACCCATTAATGCAGAACTCTCAGAGTTCGCTTTACAGATCTTAAAGATCCTGAAGTTTTTTAACTTTAGGGTTTCGATGAGTTACTCCATCGTTTTCACAGAGCGCAGCTCTTAAAATTTTTAGGGAATTCTATTCCTCTCATGATTAGAGTTGACAGATGTCACTCTTGCCTACAGAGCGTTGCTCTCGAGGGATATTAACTCCTTGGCCCGAGAGGCCTCTCATTAAATGAGAATCCTTTTAGGATTTTCTATTTAATGAATGGCTGTCTCATCAATGATGAGACTGTCTCATCAATGATGAGCCGTCAACTTGATTGTGTGGGTCCCCTTTGGTCCCTTTCCACTGCATTGCAGTACAGTATGAATTTAAAGTACCAAGTGCCAGAACTTAAACTGTAGCATTGACGGCTAACTTTTGTTCTTTTTTCGCGTAGGTACTATGTCTTTCGACACTTCTTTCCCGTTTGTTCGTCCGGAAAGCGCATTCCCTGACGCACCTGTGGATAGGGAAGTCTTTGCACTGATCAAAGATCACGACCCTGAGCAAAAGTCTCTTCATTTATGGGGGTCGTGGTACAATCAAATCATCTGGGGTCGACGCAGCTTCTCTTGTGCGACGCCTTCAGAACCAATCTCCTCTGTTCACTATGCCGACTCACCCCAAGTTAACTATGCTGTAGAAAAGGTCCACTGGACCTCAGAGGGTCGCCTTTAGCCCTCTATGGCCGCGATACCTATGCAGCCGCTGATGGCTTTAGATATTCTGAGGCGGCGTATATGTCAGGGTGAGTCGCGCCCATGGGGACAGGTGTATATGATTGGCCTGACTCCTCATCATTCGGCCGGATACCTGCATTGATCCCGGTACATCTTATCGGCAAAAAATTCGGCGTTATTGAAGCTCGGGCCGTACTCTGCTATCTATGCATCGCTTTTCCAGTATCTGGCGCCTCCGATGTGGTGGATTAAGGCTTTCTTAGAGCAATGGAACATCCCGACACACACTTTTCTCCTATCGGATCGGGAGGATTCAATCTCCCTGGAGGAGTTTGCGGAGATCTCAGGTCTACCTGTCAGAGGGGAACACTACAAGGAAATACTTCCTCCTGACGAATACGTCTTTGCGACCCGATCAGTGGTGATGGATCTGACTCTGGAAAATACCATTCAACACCGATTCCTAAGCTTAATCAAGGTGTTGAATATTTATGAGTGCCTGTTCTTGGAATCTGGGGGGGCACGGCGTCAGCTTCACCGATTTTATTGCCCGCTTTCTCCGCCCAGAAGTCCTTTCAAAAGAAGCTGCGAAATTTTTCAAGCTCGCCGATCCCTTCGGCTTTGGTTTGGACAAACAGCCGGCAGCGGAAGCGGATCAGAGGAATTTCTTTCTCCCGAACACCCCGGTCGTCCCCTTCGCAGAGCTTGCAGTTTCAGACGTCGACGAAGAGACGTTCTTTTTGGGGTTTCTCGGCCTATGGCTAAGTTGGTTCGTACTTCCCATGCACCCTCGGCATATGATGCCATCTGTTTTCTACCCTGCTCACCGGATGGTTGAAGGAACACGGGTTGCTGTCGGGATTGCTGGGCTGGCTCATTTGTATCACGGCTTGAGCTTAGCGGCGGACACTACTCAGCCGGGTTTAGAGCCCGTACATCTCCCGCTGCACTATTTTACTTCGTGGATCGAGCTGCACATGCTTGAAGCCTTTGGAATCCACAAACGTCCCCGTTTCTATGATAGCTACAATTTTCCCCGGGCGATGTCTCTAATCGACGCCTCTGCTTCAGACCCGTCGTCGCGAGAAGCTCGGGGAGTGATCCTCCGCCCTCGCATGGTTGGGGACAGCATGACCTTCGTTGATAGGGTCATGACTATCGGCAAGGAGTCAACTAAGGCGGTGCAGCTGCTGCGTGACACCTTTAAGGACGGGGTTTCCACGTTGAAGGCTCGGGAGATCCTGCATTTGTACTCGATCAGGCTGGGATTATTAGTATTCAGGTAGAACGAGTCGGCGTTGTTTATGGGGTACAACCCGCACAGCTTTGCCCAACATCCGGGTTACAACCAGGGTGTTCCCCTCGAAGCTTTTCTGGATGAACCGACTGCCACTGAAGAGGGCATTCGCACTACGCTGCACCATTTCATGCACCTGAATACCGGGTCCATCTTCCTTATCAGCGAACCGAGCTACGTCCCGAACACCTCGAACGCATATGTGGCGTGGTACCAGCACGCGACGGGTGCCGTGATTAGGGAAGAACGACGGCTGCTGCTTGATCATAAGGGTGCAGTCCCTGCCGGTAACCCATCCGTCCCTTTAAAACGACGAATTGTCGTTCGTCCTTTATTAAGGGAGACTAATACGGTTGTAGTCCCTCACACCTTTACTTCAAAGCCATAGCCCAGCATTCCTAAAATGGTAGCTATAGCATCTCCGGACTTTGGAGTTGGCACGGAGATTGGGACCCGTCGCCCAAAAATGCCCGTAAAGCGTAAGCTCCTATCGTCGGCCGTCGGGGCTCGTTCGCAGAAGAAGAAGAAGTCGATGTTTTCTGTCGACGTCATACTGGGCCAGGAGCCCCATGCTCTCTATAGCGAGGGCTTGAGTGAGTATGGGACCAATGAGGGTCTATTTATTGAGCCTGCAGATGATACTGATCTTCAAGCCGCCCTTGTGGCTTCCGAGCGACAGGCTCGCACAGAGGCGGTGTTGACATCGCTCGCGGAGACGGGTATGCTCCAGTCATGTCGTTTTGAGCTTTTTCCTTCTCTCTTATTATGCATTTATTAATACATCTGTCTTTGTCAGGCATCTCCGCTAAAGAGGCTCTGGCGGCTTCCCTCTGGACTTTTGAGAAGGAAGAGAGGCTTCGCACTTCTTGTGGCTTGGGTATAACTTATTTCGTTTGACTACGTCCTCATGCTTTATACTTGTGCTCTGACGCTTTATTTCACCTTGTTACAGCGACTACTTCGGCTCCAGTTGTTCCAGGTGTAGCGCCGATCCCAAGCGATGGTGTAGTAGTCTTGTCAGAGCCGGCCATCACGGCTACGGCTATCCCCAAGCCAACGCGAAAGTCTTCGCTGAAACAGCCGATGATGGACGCCGTAGTGGCGCCGGAGGCTGAACTAGGGTCAGATAACGGTGAAGGCATCTCTTTGTCCGAAGTCTTAAGGAGGTCGGTCCTCACTGCTCAAACTGAAAAGAAGCACAGGAAGCGCGCAGCGAGGGAGCGTGATGCTACCTTGGCTGCGGGTGCAAGCACAAGCACCATCTCTTCTGTCGCTATTACTTAAAAGGGTACCCCAGCTGCCTTGTCTACCACCCATAGACAGGTTGCGCGGGCGGCTCGGGAGGCAACTAAGGATCCATCGCAAGGTAACGCAATGCCCATTCTTTTTTTATTAGGACTTAGTCTGCAAATTCTTATATATCATATGCCGCAGGGCCAAGTCTTGGCGGTGAGATGGTAGGCGTGGTGACGGCGACCCCGAAGCCCGAAGTAGCTACTCTCTCCAGGGAATCTGGGACTGCCCAAACCGCCGCTCTCTCCCCTTATGGCTCTTTAGTGTCGGCAGGCATCACGAGTGTCACGACGGCCCTTGTCGAATCAGGGGACGAAGCCCTGGGCGCCGAGACCGTCCCACTGAAGGAGAGCGAAGAAGTCACTAGGCCTAGTGATGCTTCCGTTGCTGTGCCTTCTGAAGCACCTCGGGTCGCCGCAATGACAGCCGTTGTTCCTTCGCCTTCTCCCATGTCTTCTGAAATGCTGGAAGGTATAGGTTTGTGATTCATCAGCTTCATTGTGGGTATCACTCTCCTTGTACTGACAGTATGTCGTCATAACTTTGCAGGAGTACTTTTTTATCACCTGTATCGGGTGCTGGACCCACATTTCTCATTCCAGCCAGAGATTGCCCTACCTGCTGATGTCGGTGAGTATAGTCTATAACCGACGTCTTTTCTTTTCTCTTACGGATAGCCATGTTGCTAACTCTTCTTCATATTGGATATAGCGTCGCGGGTCGAGAGAATAACCGATCTCCCAGCACTCCCCGTCCTACCGCCAATTATAGCCGGTATGATAGGCTTTACCCCATATGCGTTTTCTTTATTTCCTGAGTTGGCATTTAACTGTGACTCATTCTGCAGCAATCGCACCGGCTCCAGCTCCCTTCGAGTCTCGCATTACGATGCCGGCAGGGCCTCTTATTAAACTCACATCTTCCCGAGGCGCTGTGAACAGAAGACGAATGTTGAGCGAGTTCATCGAGGATCTTGATGTTGAAGCCCTCACCTCCGCTGCAAATTTTACTATGCAGGTTAATCCGATGCTGGCAAAACTCGTGAACTTCCATGATGAGGATGTCGTCAGGTCTTGGGTTGACTACTGCAGACAGATTGAGGCTTGCTTGCACGAGATCGAGCTCAAGCGTATTGCTCCTGAGGTGTTAGCTTCAACTTCCTAGCTGGTTGCGTGGATGGAGCAGAGTGTTCCTTTCCTTCGCCATTTTGAACAAGAGGCGACCCTGCGACAGAAGGAACATGAGGCGGATTCTAACGAGTCTGTCCAGTTGCATGTCTAGGTCACCACGAACACTGCACAGCTGAAGGCTATTTTCGATAGTCTCCAACAGTGTATCTCAGACGGGTTGGCGCTAAGGAAGAAGCTTGACTCCACCGAGCGGGTTGCGCAAAGTTGCGAAGCTGCTAAGCAAGATATCGATACGAAGCTTTCATCCTGCTTGCAGCAACGGGCTCGAATTGAAGCGGAGCTGGCAGCAGTGGCTGACTGTGAGAAGGAGCTGAAAAAAGTGCACGAGCGGCTTGCCGAATTGTTGAAGTGGCCTCCTTCTTAGTACCTGTCATTGTAATTTTTTTTGTATTGATGGAAATTTATAATTCATGAATAACATGTATTCATTCAATTTTTTTATTCTTTTATATGATATATCTTGTATTCAATTGAACTCATGAATAAAGGACATGTTTTATCTTATATCGCTTTCTTTTCTTTGCTGTATTGTTGTCATGTTACTCTAGTAAGTGTAGCCTGTAGATAACAACTCATCTTGAACTCTTCGTAAGGTAGCAATGGCTTAGGAAACGGGTTCGGGTCTGCTGCCTAAGACTTTTCAAATTTATGAGCCGTGAGGGTCTCATAAAGATTTTTCTCTCTACGAGCCGAGAGGATCTCGAAGGTGTATTTTCTCCTTAGGAATCGTGAGGATTCCTAAGTGTGCTTTCTCTTGAGAGTCATAAGGATCTCACAAGAAAATTTTCTTTATGCACAGGGACACTAATTTCCCCACAGTTCGAGACGAATCGAGAGATTCTCGCAAAAACACTGATTTTCTTGCGGCTCGAAACGAATCGAGGGGTTCTCGCCAAGGATGCTGATTTCCCTAAATTGAGAGATTCTGCCAAGGACACTGATTTCCCTGGGGTCGAGATGAATCGAGATATTCCTGCAAATACAATGATTTCCTTGCGGGTCGACGCGAATCGAGAGGTTCTCGCCAAGAATGCTGATTTCCCTGAATCGAGAGGTCTTATCAAGAACACTGATTTCCCTGGGGTCGAGACGAATCGAGAGATTCCTGCAAAGACACTGATTTTCTTGCGGGTCGATGCGAATCGAGGTTCTCTCCCAGGACGCTGATTTCCCTGAATCGAGAGGTCTTGCCAAGGACACTGATTTTCCTGGGGTCGAGACGAATCAAGAGATTCCGGCAAAGACACTGATTTCCTTGCGGGTCAACGCGAATCGAGAGGTTCTCGCCAAGGACGCTGATTTCCCTGAATCGAGAGGTCTTTCTAAGGACACTGATTTTCCTGGGGTCGAGACGAATCGAGAGATTCCTGCAAAGACACTAATTTCCTTGCGGGTCGACGCGAATCGAGATGTTCTCGCCAAGGACGTTGTTTTCCTTGAATCGAGAGGTCTTTCCAAGGACACTGATTTTCCCTGGGGTCGAGACGAATCGAGAGATTCCTGCAAAGACACTGATTTCCTTGCGGGTCGACACGAATCGAGAGGTTCTCGCCAAGGACGCTGATTTCCCTGGGGGGCGAGAGGTCTTACCAAGAATACTGATTTCCCTGGGATCGAGATGAATCGAGAGATTCCTGCAAAGACACTGATTTTCTTGCGGGTCAACGCGAATCGAGAGGTTCTCGCCAAGGACGCTGATTTCCCTAAATCGAGAGGTCTTGCCAAGGACAATGATTTCCCTGCGGTCGAGAGGAATAGAAAGATTCCTGCAAAGACACTGATTTCCTTACAGGTCGACGCGAATCGAGAGGTTTCTCGCCAAGGACGCTGATTTCCCTGAATCGAGAGGTCTTGCCAAGGACACTAATTTCCCTGGAGGTTGGTTGACTTGTTTCCAATACGGAGATCGTTTGCTGACGCTAGGTTGTCTGTGAACCGTAGAGTCTTGAAACTGGGGAATTTGTCGTGGCTTCGATTGGTGATGTCGCGTCCGAATCCTGCTGGAATGAGGAGGAATGCCGTTGTTGTTCTCTAGGCTATAGACGCGGCCTTCGAGATTTGGAACTAGGGACTTTGCCGTGGCTCTAATTAGTTGCAACCCTGAGGTCGGTTGTTGATGTTACATCTGCATCCTGCTGGAGTTGAGAAGGAACGCCGTGTTGATCTTCTGGGATGCAGATGTTGCCGTCGAGATCCGACTCTCCCTTTGACAAGGTCTGGTGGGGAAATGTGGTCCCCTTTTTGTTTATGCCCATGGATTGTATACAGAGGTTAGTATAGACTCGCCTGTAGGGCAGAAACTTCATTCTTTCATTTTTTATTTCTTTCCGCGATGCTCTATCATTTCAGCTTTTTAAATCGCGAAAGTCGCGATTGCCCAATCATTTCGGCTATTTTTCGCGGTGCCCAATCATTTTAGCTATTTTTCTTTTTACTCGCTGCTTTTTATTGCGAGTTGCCTAATCATTTCGGCTATTTTTTTATGCATATCTTTTACTTGCTGATTTTGTTGCAAGTTGCCCTATCATTTCGGTTATTTCATATGCATTTATAGCTCGCTGACTTTTGCTGCGAGTATGGAACTTGGAATCTGATGCCAATCTTAGCATCACCATCATTGCAACTGGAATATTGCCGGGAACGAATTATCATTTACTGTGAAAGGACTTGAAATTTGTTACTGATTTAGGCATCAGCATCGCTACTACTGGAACATTACCAGGAGCGAATCATCATTTGCCTCTGTCGATTCAAACAAAGGTGGCTTAGCAAACAGGTTTAGGATCCTGTCGACTAAGGCTTTTAACTTCATGAGCCGTAAGGGTCTCATAAAGGTGTTTCTCCCTACGAGTCGTGAGGATCTCATAGGTGTGATTTCTCCTTAGGAATCGTGAGGATTCTTAAGTGTATGTTCTCTTGTAAGTCGTAAGGATCTTGCAAAAGTGTTTTCTCCTTGTAAATCGAGAGGACATACAAGTGTTTGTTCATCAAATGAGGGCATTCCTCGTCGTTGGTGGGACTCGGCAAAGAAATGATTATTTTTGCCCGTGGATTGATACAAGGGTCAGTATTGAACCGATTGTAGGGCAATCTGGGAAATGTGATGGCTTAAGAACAGGTTCAGATCCCTGTAGCTTAAGGCTTTTAAATCTTATGAGCCGTGAGGGTCTCATAAGAAGGTTCCCCTGACAAGTCGTGAGGATCTTGTAAGTTAATTTCTCCTCAGGAATCGTGAGGATCACTAAGTGTGTTGCTCCCTTGTGAGTCGTAAGGATCTCACGCAGGTATTTTCTCCTTACAAGGTCGAGAGGACCTTGCAAGTGTTGCATAAATTTTTTAAAGAGTTTGCGCCCTTTCGGGTTTTCACAAACTCGCTGGTAGCCCTGCTGTTTTTACTCACGGAGCCCTTTCAGGTTTTCATCCGTGCTCATTTTGCTTATGGACGTACCATTTTTTTTATGAGTCTGTGCCCTTTCGGGTTTTCACAAACATTGCCGGTAGCCTTGCTGTTTTTACTCACGGAGCCCTTTCGGTATTTCATCCGTGCCTATCTTGCTTATGGACGTACCATTTTTTTTACGTCAGCCTAAGGATGCTGCGGTTTGTAGTAGTTTTAGAGATATCTTGGTCCGTTGTTAGTTTTAAGACATTGCGGTCTATAGCTAGTTTTAAGACATTACGGTCCATTGTTAGTTTAGGGACGTTTCGGTCCGTCGTTAGTTTTAGGAAATTGCGGTCCATAGCTCATCCTGTATGCACGTGTATTTGTCACGCTACGGGATACACCCATTTAGGGTGTGATTTGGTTTGGTTGGGGTGTTTTTTGATCCATCCCTACCGTGACTTCTTCCACTTGACGTCGACGCCTGGCTTTTTCGAATATGGCCATTTTGCGTTCTCGATCAACTTTGCTCTTCTGACGGACTTCGTTTAGCAGCATGTCAATCAGCTCATCGGACGGTTCCAAGGATTTTGGTGTCAATTCTGCCCCCTAGCTTCTCTGCATCAGGAGCTTCTTTATCATCTATTGACAAGTGAGAGATCATGTGACAACTTGCCACGTAATCTTTGGGTTCTTCTGACGTGTCGTCTCCCTCGTCGTTGTCATTGCCTCTGTGAAACTCATGGAGTGTGACTTGGGTCCGCGCAGTCCGGTTGTATTCCTCCAGCGCGTCAATATGCTTTTGTAGGTCCATGCGCTTGTCATCAGGCTGCGCGGTCTTCTTAGTCTTCTTCTTCTTCTTCGAAGACTTTGACGGCTGGACCTGGATATTTTGTCCATTGCTACCAACTCTCGGTGTCGAGCGCGGTTTCAGCATTCCCTCAATGATCTCGGGCTCTGGCGGGCTTTTCCACCTGATTGCGGGGCATGCTTGAAGATCCTTCAGCATTATTTTCGTTTTTTCCGAAAGAACTACTTCCCATGGAGCTTCCTCTATGAATGAGCATGATGCTCCCGGCGTGTCTACCCTTTTAGGAGTGTGCTGTTGTGGCGGATTTACCTTCCACTTTTCGGACAGCGCGAACTTGTCTTATTGGTATTTGTCTTCAACCCAGTTTTTGAAGACGTAACAGTTTTCGATCGGATGGCCCAATATTCGGTGGTAGGGGCAGTAATTGGGATTGTTGACGTCATTCGGTTGCAGCGGGTGTCTCGACTCCGGTAGAGTGATGAGCCCGTTGTGCACTGCCAGTTCGAACAGTCTCCTTGCTTTATCCCGGAGAAACGAGTAAGGACGTCTCAACTTCTCATCGAGGGATCGCCGCTTGTTGCTTTGGCGAACAACCGATCTCGGGCCACTCGGTTGTTGTTGAGCGTTGGCGATGAAGGTTGCTTTCCCTTTGCCCTTTTTCATTTCGTGGCTCCATTTTTGAGGAGGTCGGTCTATGGCTCATCTAGTCCATTTGGGCCAGCTTGTCGATCAAAACCTGGAAAGTGGTCGGCTTGAAGAACATCATGAATTGGGAAATGGTTGCCTGAGGGTCAAGGGTTCCCACGAACATGCCCACGGCAGGAGCTTCCTCTATGCGCTGTTCACACTTTGACCACAGGTTCCGCCATCGCATAGCGTATTGAACCCAGGTTTCTCCCGGCTTCACTCTAGCGTTAATTAGTGCGGTTATCGGGATGCGCTCGCTAGCGCTCGTGAATCTTTGTGTAAACAGTAGCTCTATTTATGCAAATGTCTTGACAAAGTCATTCGGGAGCTCGGAGTACCATTCGAACGCTGTCTCCGACAAGCTTCCAACAAACTGGCGAAGTAGCAGTTTGTCGTCACCCCCAGTATTACCGCACAGAGCCCTGAATTGAGCAACGTGCTAGTGTGGATTACTCATCCCCTTATACACATGGAATTTAGGGATTGTATATCCTAGCGGGTACTTTATTTGATCGTACCAACCCGGATAGGGTCGTCCAGTCTTGACAATTTGGCCAGCGGCTTCACTTGCCTGGTGAGCTCGTATCTGTTGAGCTATATAATCATCGAGCGCGACTTTCGAGATTGTTTCCTCTTTTGCTGCTGAAAAGGCCGGAAGAGGGTTTGATGTCTCCCCTCTGTCGTCTTCAAGAATTATTGGAGGGTCTTCAGCTGGAGGGTCTGGCTGGATCATCATGCCCGCCATGTCCTGGAACAATAGCGCCATTTGTTTTAGGTTGGCCGCTTGTTCCGCGACTTCTTTATCTTTCTTCTCGAGCACTCTGCGGAGGAACTCGGCATCGGTTTCCTGCTCCTGATGCTGTTCCGACGATGTTTCCAGGCTTTCTTTTGGCCCAGTAAGTGCGGCCATCTTCGTTAGCATTTCTTGGAGATTCTGCTGTTGTTGCTCCTGAGCCTTTGTCACAGACCGTATAAGTGGTTGATGACCTGTGGAGATACGGCTATCCTCTTTTCCGGACGCCATGTAAATGGTGTGCACTATCATGCCCTCAGACTTGGGGCGTTTCGATTCAGTGCTCTTAATTGGTCGCAGACACGGGGATTTTCTCCGGCCTTCTCCTTTTGTGAGCGGTCGAAGTTGAGGGGGCTGTTGCAGCAGGCACCCAAGCAGACGACACCTTTTGTGGTACGATAGGGTGGTCCTTCTCTTACCGAACCTTCATCTTCTTCTGTCGGTGGGGGTAGTTTGGTCAACTACAGAATCTTGGACTCTTTGCCATACCCTATGGATTTTGGAGGATAACCGCTGAGGAGGATGTTCTAGCTCCGTTTTTATAACATTTTCAGCAGGTGGAGGAAACCTTTTTAACACAGCAGTTGGAGAGTTTTTGCACACCCTCCTAAGTGGTTCAAAGCTGTTCTCGGTTGGAACAGCAGCATCAATTTCCACCATTGTAGCTGGTGGAGTCAGTCCAAAAGGGGAATTGCCCCCAGCTTTCCTCACTCGGTGCCAGTGCTGACGTCGAGCGCGTCTTGCAGATGGGACTAGCTCAGTTACGAGAGTGGCTTCATCATGCCCCCTGTTCTGGTGAAGGGTTGCTGTTGGTGCCAACCTATCGAAGACTGCATCCGCCAAACAAGAACTTGCAGCAGATAGTCCTGCCTCACACCCACACTCATCCGCTGAGAGGGAACGGTCAATCTTGCAAAGACCGACTTTTTGGCAGGGGAAGCATTCGTAACGACCTCACCCGAAGCAGGAATTGAAATGTCCAGTCTTGCAAAGACCGACCCCTTAGCCGGAGAAGCCCCTTTGATGACTTTGTTTACTGGAGCCGGAATGGCTATCCGCTTTGGGATAACTCCTTCGGGTATTGCAGGCTTCTTTACGGGCCTACTGGAGCCATGTTCAGCCTGTCGAAGACTGAGGCATTGCAATTGGACGACTCGTTGAGAGGGACCGTGATAGTTGTAAGACGATCAAAGACTGACTTCTTTGGAGCTCCCTGCGACGGCATTGGAGCGTTGAAGCTTGCCGGTGGGATCATGGTCCCAAAGAACAGTCCAGTGGTGGCCTGAGTCACCTGTTCCACTAGCATGGCGAAGATGGAGGCCGCTTGGGGCCCATAGGTCACCCCTCCAGCGAGGATAGAGTGGGAGTTGTTGTTGCAGTTGGTGCAGTTGGAAGCCATTTTC
This sequence comes from Agapanthus africanus, assembly GCA_030015575.1. Taxonomy (NCBI): domain Eukaryota; kingdom Viridiplantae; phylum Streptophyta; class Magnoliopsida; order Asparagales; family Amaryllidaceae; genus Agapanthus; species Agapanthus africanus. The sequence continues at coordinate 342,351,061 of JASDDO010000006.1, read as the reverse complement.
TCTTCTGCATAGAGCAAGACACCAAATCTTAGTACCTCGAATCCACAGGCAACCACAGCAGACCGTGATTTTTTCATGAAACACGACACACGAAGTGCGGAGTGGAAAGAGGAAAAGGTCCCACAAGGCGTGCCAGAATCTGTTTATCGCCGAAAACAAAGACGAAACCGCATAGGTCGTCTAGCCTGAATTTGGGGGCAGATGCTATTTAGTTTTATCCGTCCACCTCTCCGAAGATGCCAAGTTGATTTATGACACCGTGTATCGGAGGTTTAGACGGATACGACCATTGTAGCAGACTTCGTCAGATTCCCCCTCATTGTGAGGGGTTTTCTTATTGTGGGGATACTCTTCCCTGCAGGCGCAAGCCCCTGCAGTTAATTACGCTACGGTATCGCGGTAACCACTTTCTCCTTCTCCAGATAATCACTTCGTATCGTGTGTGTTTGTTTTCTTTTTAGTTGCCCGTGGATTGTATACGGAGATTAATTTATGTTGTCGCCCGTAGGGTATGAATTAGTCCAAATCCGTATTTTCTTAGATTTGGGTTTGGGTTGGTTTAAGGACTGTTAGTCTTGTTTTAGACTGAGGTCAACTCAAACTTTTGTTGAAGATACGTTGGTCTAATTTTAGACTAAGATCTACTCAACAAGGTTTTGGGCTCATTTAGCTCCGACGAAAGAGTGTTTGGACTCTATCGTTTTAGTTTAGGGACATTACGGTCCACTGTTTAAGGACATCATAGTCCATGAGTTTAAGGACCTCATAATCCGTAAAGTTTAAAAACGTCATAGTCCATGAGTTTAGGGATGTCATGGTCCATTGGGTTTAAGGACATCATAGTCCGTAAATTTTAAAGACATCATAGTCCATGAGTTTAAGGACCTCATAGTTCATTGGGTTTAAGGACATCATAGTCCGTAAAGTTTAACGACATCATAGTCCATGAGTTTAAGGACCTCATAGTCCGTAAATTTTAAGGACATCATAGTCCATGAGTTTAAGGACCTTATAGTCCGGTTTAAAGACATCATAGTCTGGTTTGAAGACGTTATAGTCTGGTATTTTGGTTTCACAATTTAAAGATGCGCCAAAAGTTTTTTTGGTTATTGGGACCCTCCATCTCTCTGAAGACGTTGAAGAATTACAACGACATGTATCAGAGGTATGAAGAGATGTACCCTTGAACCGATATTGGTTAAGAGATCTATAGTCAGGTTTGGGACCAAGACCAATTAAAAAGATTATGAGCACATGGGCTCAGTTGATCTGAATTAGGGATTTGTAGCCAATTTGGGCTCAGCCCCCTTTGTTTTGAATAAAATGTTGAACTTTTATTTGGGCTCAGACCTTTTTTTATTTAATAATGCTGAGCATTGATTTAGGTTCTGACACCCCTTTTTCTTTTGTTATTTACTGAGTGTTGAACACTTTTTATGGCGCTGGGCTTTATTTAAAAAACACTTTGTGTTCTCTCAGTGCACACTTGAGGAGCACGTGGTACACTTGGCGCTGAGCGCCAGACCTGGAGCGCTAAGGCGCTTCTTATGAAATAGCGCACACGTGAGGAGCACGTGGTGCGCTTGGAGCTGGACGCCAGACGTGGAGCGCTAAGGCGCTTCTTATGAAATAGCGCACACGTGAGGAGCACGTGGTGCGCTTGGCGCTGAGCGCTAGACTTGGAGCGCTGAAGCGCTTCTTATGAAATAGCACACACGTGAAGAGCACGTGATACGCTAGACGCTGAGCGCCAGACTTGGAGCGCTGAAGCGCTTCTTTGATAATTCTGGTCAGTTCTGTGCTTTGAGAATTAAATTCTCGTTTATAAAATACTTTGTCTCATGGATCTAAGAACTAATTTCTTCTATTTATGAAGAGATGTTATGATCTCTTCTGTTTTTATGAAAAACTTTGTCTTATAGATCTGTGATCTAGAAAAAGAACTAAGTTCTTATTTTTTTTATCAAGAGATACTATGATCTCTCTTCTTTTTATTTACCTTGAAGAGAATTTCTTCTTCTTAGAGCTTGCTCTTCTTTTTTTCTTTTCTGAGAACTTGAAGTTTATGGGGGGGTTCTTCTCCTCAAGACTTGAAGTCTTGAGTCCTTTATATAGGGGAGGCTGATTTGTTGAATCAGTTAAAGAAATCTCTCATTGAGAGATCTCTAATTGATTTGGGGAATGTTTTCCACCGTTGGATCTTTGATTCAAGAGATTCTGTTTTATAGAAAACAATCTTCTTGTTTTAAACAAGATTGGGAAAATATTTTTCCATACAGAACTTATTCTGTATCTTGGTGATTTTCAATCACCATTGGATTTTTGATCCAACGGTGCTCTGATTTACAGAGCATAATCTTTCCTGTTTGGAAAGATTTGAGGAGTATTTCCTCAACAGAATTTTATTCTGTAATTTGATGATTTATTTATCTCAGTTGGATCTTTGATCCAATGGTGGAGAACATTTAGTTCTAGTGCTTGGCACTCTCGTGCTTTGCACGTGAGGCACTGCCTCAGAGTTTTTAACTCTTAGCACTGGCGCTCCTGGCGTTAGTGCTCTCGTGCTTTGCACGTGAGGCGCTGCCTCAGAGTCTTTGACTCTTAGTGCTTAGCGCTTGGCGCTCTCGTGCTTTGCACATGATGTGCTGCCTCAGAGTCTTTGACTCTTTAGCGCCGGCGCTCTCAGCGCTCTCGTGCTTTGCACGCAAGGCGCTGCCTCAGAGTCTTTGACTCTTTAGCGCCGGCGCTCGGCGCTCTCGTGCTTTGCACGTGATGCGCTGCCTTAGAATATTTGACTCTTTAGCGCTGGTGCTCTTGGTGCTCAGCGCTCCCGTGCTTTGCACGTGAGGCGCTGCCTCAGTTCAAATTTTGAATTTTGAATAGAGCTTTGCTCTCAATTGGGAAACAATAGTCTTTCTCGTGAGTCTTCAGCTGAAGAGAGGCATAAGCCACCATTCGACCGTTCTGCATCAAAACACAGCCTAAACCTTTTCCCGACACACCACTATGAACAACCAAGCCACCGAAACTGTCTGGCACAATCAGAATTGGGGCCGTGGTCAACTTCAGTTTCAACAGCTCGAACGTCTGGGTGCACACCTCTGACCAAATATAAGGCACCTCCTTCCTTGTAAGTTTCGTTAAGGGTTCTGCTACTCTGGTGAAATCTTAGGCTAACCGCTGATAATACCCAGCCAATCCCAAGAAGCTTCTTATTTCAGCAATTGATTTCGGCGTCGGCCGGTCTTTGATAGATTCAATTTTCGCCGGATCCACTAAAATGCCGTCACTCGAAATGACATGCCCCAGGAATTGCACCTTGTCGAGCCAAAACTCGCACTTGCTTAGCTTAACATAGAGCTTCTCCTTCTATAGAACCTGCAATACAATTCGTAGATGTTTGGCGTGCTCTTCTCGACTCTTGGAATAGACTAGAATGTCGTCGATGAATACAACGACAAACGGGTCCAAGTATTTGGAAAAGACCATGTTCATCAAGTCCATAAATATAGCGGGTGCATTGGTAACACCGAACGACATCATAAGAAACTCATAGTGGCCATATCGGGTTCGGAAGGTCATCTTGCATACATCCTCTGCCTTGACCCTGATTTGGTGATGCCCTGACCGAATTTCTAATTTAGAAAATACCTGAGCACTACCCAGCTAGTCAAACAAGTCATCAATGTGGGGAATGGGATATTTGTTTTTCACGGTCACCCGGTTCAACTCACGGTAGTCGACGCACATGCGCAAGGAACCGTCCTTCTTCTTAACCAGCAACACAGGATCACCCCACGAGGAAGCACTTGGAAAGATAAATCTCTTATCCAGAAAATCTTCTATCTGCTTCTTTAATTCTGCCAACTTAACCGGCGCCTTCCTGTAGGGAGCCTTAAAGACCAGTGCCGTCCCTGGAATTAGGTCGATTGAGAAGCCCAATACGCGAGGCGGGGGTAGACCAGGTAGATCTTCGGGGAACACATTAAGAAACTCTCGAACTACTACTAGTGCTGGCTCCTCGTTTATCTCTATAGCTATCAAGGTCTTCGGCTTCGCTCAGAACTTAGCTGGTTCCAAAAACTCGCTACCACCGACGAACACGAACCCCGGATGATTAGGAATGCAAAAAGTCACACTCCTAGCCCAGCAGTTGATAACAGCATGGAACGTGCTCAACCAATCCATCCCCAGAATGGCGTCATAACTCTCAGTCATAATCAAAAGAAGTTTGCATAAAATTCTCTGCCACAAACCACCACAGAGTATAACCTACACTCTTGGATGGACATAATAATTTCGTTACCGTATGTATCTCCCAACCCTTGGTCAACGGTTCGTGAGGTATAGAGTATGTTTTAACAAACCATGCAGAAATAAAGCAATGCGTAGCATCCGAATCAAAAAGAACTCTAGCTAGTACTGAATAAATAAGGAGAGTACCTGCAACCACTTCTCCAGAAGCTTTTGCCTGCTCGGTGGTCAGGGTGAAAGCCCGCCCCTGACTCCGACTCATATCGGTCTGCCTCTGATCGAATAATCATCGTTGGGATGCCAGAGGTGGACCCCTCTGAGCTAAAGTGCCGTACGACGGCTGTTGTTTCCCGGATCCTCCCTACAGCTCGGATCTCTGGGGACACCCACTGACCTTGTGCTCACTGGATCCGCAAATTAGACGCTGCCCCTTGGCTCTGCGACAATCTCTCTACATGTGCCCTGGCATTTGGAAATAGTCGCAAATCAAAGCCCTCTGCTGCAGCTGCTGAGGTGAGAAGGTACGCTTCATCTGTATAACACCGGGCCTGTGAACTGGGATTGCCCCACGAAAGGAAATGGTAGCTCATGATGGAATTACATAGGATCTCATTTCCATCAATCGCTGGCCCTTGGCCTTCTCCGCCAACCTTTTCTGTACTCGAGCAGGGTTTAACACCTGTGCGAAGGTCTGTAGGTCGAGGGACACGATAAGCTGCTGCAGCTCGATATCGAGACCTTGCTGAAACCGTCTGGCCCTAGCGGCTTCGGTAGCTACCATGTACGATGCGAAGCGACTCAGCCGATTAAACTCTGCGGCATAGACATCCACTGAGCGTCCATTTTGTTTCAATATGATGAATTCCTCCTCCATCTCGACCTTGCAGTGTCTGGGAAATAGTGATCTAGAAAGCACGCGGAGAACGTGTCCCATTCGATAGGTTTCCGTAGCCGGCTTTCCTCTACGGACCACCACATGCGAGCCTTGTCCTCTAGTTGTATTTTCACCATGCTCACTCTGTCGTCGTCAGGGACTCGAGCTGCCGTGAAAAAGTTTTCCACGTTGATGAGCCATTGCTCGGCCTCAAGTAGATCTGCTGCTCCTGTCAAAACCGATAGGTAAAGTCTCCTAAAATTAGAAACGGTACCAGCCCTAGCCTGTGTAGCCAGTATGAGGGCGCCCTCAGGGGCGGCGGGGACAGATGTAGATCTCTCCATAGCAGTAATTGCGGTCTCTTGCACTGCCTTCAATCCCTAAACTAAAAGATCGGTCTTCCTCTCCCGAGCCTGTGCTAGGGTCGTTAGTGTGCTGAGGATCTTCTCGGTACGATCGTGGGAATCGGCACCTGAGAAGTTCCCTGAGAAATCCATATCTCTGAAAGATGATCAAGAAAAGAAATTAGATTCAAGCAAGAATTAAAGGATGATTCAACAGGAATTAGAAAAATGAAAATGAAATGTAATAAAGCATAAACCAAGGGTGTAACTCAATCTAGGGATCTCTCGACGGAACTGTAATTTCATCCTAACCTATCTCTGATACCACAAAACCATGTCACGTCTCTCTTCCCAAAATACAGAATGCGAGGGATGACTAGGCCAGCCATACTCCTACGGTGAAGGAATAATCCCGCCGTAGCCACACTTCAGCTTCTAGCATTACATGGTAATCAATAAACACAGCACTAGAGTAAAGAAAATCACAGTTCATAATTTTATTACATTAAAATAATAGAGTTCAGGATACATTTATTTGCAAGAAAGGAATAACTGACCAAAGAAATAACAATATTCTTATAGCAAGAAAAGGCGATGGTGCTGATGTCGCGGTCTAAACCTCCGCGATCTCGAATGGCAAGTCCTGCTCCTGGGCTGGGTCCATTTCGTCCTCTGAGTATGCACACTCAGGTCGTCAGGACGACACATATAGAAATAAATATATAGTGTGTGTACAATGCTATTAAGCATGAAATGTGCGGCAGGATACAGAAACATGAGAATAATGAATATCAAGCGAAATGAACTATGCAGTGTATGTATCATGTCGGCAAACCAGGAAATGTATGTGTCACTACTTATCAGTCACTAAGTCAATTGAAATCAATCGGTAGAAAAGGGTGCTCGTGTTTAATAAGGGTTTCGTGCGTGTCCGAGACTACGGTCCACTGTTGCCCGGGGCATCACCCTGCAGCCGTGCCGCTAGGCCCACGACCTAATATGTGTGTGTATCACTAATATCAAATGATCATCCTTTAAGTCACTATACCTCGCTAAATACGAGTTCAATTCCATCTTGATTTTCCCATTTCCCCAGGTCACAATAACTACAAGCGTAATAACCGGTATCATCGATTTGTTTTTTCCATATTACTTTCAATAATAAATTCATTTAAGTTCCTTAAGTTGTTTTCTATATGTATTTCCTAATTTTCCTTCTCAAATGTTTTTCCCAACTCATTATTTATTTTATTTATCTTCTAATTCCTCTAGCTATTTTTCCTGACAAATTAATTCAAAATCCTTTTCCTATTTTTCCAAACCAGAAACTATGAACCCTAAACCTTTTAATTTTTCTAATTCTTCTTAAACCCTAAATCCTATTAAGATTCTAAACACAGTATTTTGTATGTCATTTATATTTTGATAATAATTTTTCCCTATGTTTTTCTATTTTTCTAATTCTATTTAAAACCCCGACAACCAAACCTTAAACCCAAACCCTAACCCTTTATTTTTCCTAGACCTTATCCTGAGCCCAAACCCGACCCAAACCTCAAATCCCAAACCCAGCCCAATCCCTCTCTTTCTTCTTCTCTTCTTCTTCATTTCTTTCCCGAGCCCCCCTCCACATTTCTCCTCTTCCCTCGTAACTGTCCTGCTTGACCCGCTCTTTCCTACGACGTCGCCCTCGCCAACGAACCCCATGATCCCCGCGCTGCTCCACTTCTCCTCAACGACTTCCTCTCTCTCCCATTCTTAGTAACTCACTCTATCTTTCTCTCCCCTCAAAACTTGAAACCGAGCTCGCCAGCAACTGCCGACGACGAGCCCTTCCCCCACCTCACACCACCGCTGCCTCCTCCGTCAACCTCATCGCAACAACCTCCATGCCACCCCCCTTTTCTGCGACCGAGCCCGCCACACCACTCCTCCCACGAAACCCAGCTCCACCAACCTCCAGCTCCCCTTACCGCCGAACACCACCTCATGCCGCCACCGACCGCGTCGATGCCAATGAGCCACCAACTTGACGCCAGCATCTTTTCCCAATACGCCACCCCTCGCTGCAACCCACCTTGTCGACGAGCCCGAGGACCACCGACAAGGTCCCCTTCTCCTCAACGCTGACCAATACAACCCCATAATGCCGTGCCCCGCTTTCAACTCGCCGGCCACCCTCCACCATCGTCTCCTCCTTTCCTCACCTCCCCAATACCACCACAACACCCTCGACATCTCCACCCATCCCCCTCACAACCCCACCAAACTCTTCAGCCCAACCCTACTATAGGGTTGCTAGGCACGCTCATAAGGTTCTACGAGGCATCAACCATGCCCGATTAAAAAATTAGCCATGCCGAACAACCCAAAGCCGGATCTTTAAACTAGGGTTTAGGCGAAAACAAGCATGTTAAACTCTTTAAAACTAAGTGAGAGGGATTAAAACCTTTGTAGATCCGGTCCTTCACTTCTTAAACTCCGTGTTAAGGTCCCTTCGCTGCGATCATCGTGTTCCGGACTCTCGAGAGGCTTCACGAAGAGAAAGATGCAGTCTTACTTCCGATCTTCGATAACATAGATGATCTACCTTGAAGTTTCGTTAACACAAGCTATCACTCATGAAATGATGTGAACACCCTCATCTAAATGGCAAGGATAGATGAGGATGATGAAGTAGGATTTTTGCTCTCATTTGTTTTCTTATTCTCACTCATTTTTCATCACTTAGAAAAAGCTAGAAAGCTTTTTCATGAAAAGAAAGAAGGAAGGAGATGAAGAAATCAATTAGAATCCTTTTGTGATGAATAATGAAAGGATAAATATGATGATTAATGCAACCATGGTCAACTAAACCCATGTAGAGAATTAACTAGGGTTAGGGTTTGGCTTGGGTTAAAGCATGAGTCATAACAAAATATCTTTCACAAAACAAAAGAAAAGCTTCTAGAATCAACTAGAAGTCTTAACCCTAATCCAAACCCTAATCATGTTTAAACTCCACTAAACATGTTGCATTAGTTATCATATCATGTTACAATATTATATATCACATATATAATATTTATTGTAACAAAATAAAATAATACAATTAACATATATCGCATATATATCAATGTATTACCCGAGTGAGAAAAAGAATCTTTTGGTGAGCTAATATTAGTTAATGTAATTTAATATATCATATATATATTATTATACATTAAATTATCGAATCAACACTTGATCCGACAATCCGGCTATATCGCATATAACCGACTAATACGATGACCCGGCTATATCACATATACCCGGCCGATATCTCATATCGCGAGAATCCAATACGGTATCACATACCGCATTATCCTCGGTCCCGTACATATCACATATGTGCTCCTACTCCGTTTTGCCTGAGCCAAGAAACCTCTGTGTAGGACTCTAAAGAATCGTCAATACGCCGGCAGTAGGTGATGATCATATCAAACATCCACAAGCTGCAAGCGGTCAGCTAAACGTAACAGCTACCCACGTATTGAGCGCTCAGAAGATCAACAAGCAAGCATGTACATTCTCCTGTGAATTCAATCAGTAACACTCCGGTATAGTCCGATCTCGTCGTCTGATATGTCGCGTATCTCGCCTAGGGGTGGTAAACGTCAGACCCCAATAAGTTGATAAGTCGTGTCGATATGAAGTCTATAACAGTTCGAGAAACTACTGATAACACTTACCAGTAAATCTCAACAACCCTGGCCAGGGATTTCCGGTTATAACCAATCGAACACAGCGCAACATCAACTCCCTATACCGGGAGAGACGAATCCCCTCCTATCGCTCATTGCCTCCATATGATTCGGGACTGTACCCAAAAGCCACCTTTTTGCACGCCTTCTTGGACGTAGTATGATGGAAATCAAAGCACAGTGGGAATCACACAAGACTCTATGGTGATCTCGGGTCAACAGACTACTCTGTACCGGTGTCACCGGAGAACTGCCATCTGACGTGAGGTATAATACCATCTGGGAGTTCTCGCCGAGTCCGTCCAGTGTACCCAGTCTCCACTGAGCACCCGTACACCATCCTTGATGTCAAACACCGATGGATATAGGATCATCCATCGCCCATCATATGGGTCAAGATGCGTATACGCTAGTCTACTCTGGTGCATCGTTGCCCTGTCTCGATACACCCTCGAGTAGGAACAGTTATAGGATGTACCCGTCGACTACCGTGGCCCCACTAGTATGATCTCATCATAGTCCCAGTAGTCGAGTACATATCCTAAGGGCTTTATCAACATGTAATATAGAGACAATCAGAGTACATGTTAAAATACAGTGCAACCAGATAGCATACTATCATGTTGAGCAAGAAAGTCCACCCCATATATGTCCTAGCATCCACTACAATATACATCGTATGTACAGTAATGGCCTCTAGGGCATACATATAACTAACAATCTCCCACTTGCACTAGGGCCATCTGTTGTGGTATCACATAGCCAACAATTAGCTGCGGTTGAAGTATCTCATACTCAACCATCCCATAAAAGTCTCTACTGGGAAAAAGGCCTTTGTGAGTAGATCCGCGTTGTTGTCCTCTGTGTCTACTCTCCTAACCTCGATCTCCCTGGAGATCAACCATCTCCATGATCAGGTGATACTGCCTAAGAATTATATCTGGATTTCTGATGGGATGGTAGTTCCTTGGCTAAAGCCACAACTCCATTATCACACAATGGTAGGAACAAAGTTCATCTCATGAACTTATATATATCCAGACTGCCTCTTTGGTAGCATCCTTGGTAACGATGTATCTTGCCTTTAATCGTCTAGTAAGTCACGGTATCTAGCTTGGAACTCTTCCAACATACCGTCCCTCCGCTGAGGGTAAAGACAATGCCTGCGATTGACATTCAGTCGTCCTTATCACCCTGGAACCTTTCCAGTGATTCTCCTCAGGATCGATTGATACCATCTCACTACAACTAGTGAGAATCCTAACATCCAATTAGATCTATCTCATAGATCCAAAACCCAGGATTTAGGAGGTATCACTTTGATCCTATATGGAGAATCCTTATGATAAGCGGAGATTGACCGAGCGTAGCATAGGAAACTCCTTCTCTATCAAGAGTATGTCATCCACGTACTCTACGAGGATCACCACCATACTCTCTACTACCCTTTTTGTATATACAAGGTTCATCTACCATTTTGATGAAGTCAAACTCTTTGACTACCACATCAAAACAGGCGTTCCAACTCCGCGATGCCTGCTTTATCGCATAAAACATCTTGCACACGTTTCCGCTGCTCCCACTGTCTACGAAGCCCTCTGGCTGTGTACTTATAGACTCTCTCTTCTAAAACATCATTTAGAAAAGCAGTCATGACACCCAACCACCAGATATCGTAGTCATGGTATGTAGCCATGGCAAGTACGATCTGGATAGACTTAAGCATAGCTTTGAAAGTCTCAACTTTTCCATGTACACCAAGTAATCTTCTAAAGATATACTTGCTCCTAATGGGGATTTAACCCTTCAGATAAAGCAACAAAAGTCCATACTTTGTTGGTGTATAAGGATTCTATCTCAGATCGATAAAGCAACAAAAGTCCCACTCCTGATGGCCTGCTCGAAACTAGTTGGGTCATCATCTCATGATGCAATCCTCGCTCCCACTGTCATAGAGAAACCGAAGTATCTCTCAGGTGGGTGAGGAACCCTACTAGATCGACGGAGAGGCTGAGGTTCGTTGGTTACTATTGAATCCTTTGGTTCTACCAAATCATCAGCTGCAGTCTGTATAGCTGGAACTCCTTCCAGTTCTACCTCCTGACCAATAATTTCTTCACAAGAAATTCCCTTTCACAAAGGTGGCATGCTGAAAAATAAAACACTTTTGTTTCTCGGTTTGGTAGAAGATATTCCCTTATGAATGCTTGGGATATCCAACAAATTTCCACAGATCTGACTTTGCCTCAAGTTTGTCCGGATTATACTTTTAGACATAGGCCGGACAACCCCAAATCTTAACAAACTTAAGATATGGGTTCTTCCATTTCCATATCACATATGAAGTGGTAGGCAACTGATTTGATTTGAACCCTATTCAATAGGTATGCAACTTCTCAAGTGCATAACTCCCAAAAGGAAATAGGAAACTCAGTAGTACTCATCATAGAGCGCACCATATCATATAGGGTGTGATTGCTCCGCCCCGATACACCGACATGCTGTGGTGTATACAGAGGAGTAATGCTGAGAGAGAATCTCATTCTCCTTTTGAATAATCCAGGAATTCCGTGCTCAAGTATTCTCCTCCTTGATCACATCAAAGGACATAATACTTATACCCATATTTGGTTCTCTACTTCTAACTTATATTCTGTGAATATCTCAAAAGGTTCGGACTTGTGTTTCAACAGGAACATATGTCTGAATCTTGAGAGATCATCAGAGAATATAATAAAGTACAAAGAACCGGTCTTGGCATGTGTAGACAGGGGACTTTCATACATCAGCCTGTATCAATCCCAAGAGTTCACTAACTCTTTCTCTGTTTCCAATAAACAGAGCTGTGGTCATCTTATCTTTGTGACATGACCGGCAAGTTTCACAAGATGTAAATTCAAACAAATTTAAATATGCATCTAAATGTAACTTTGCTAGTCGGGTCGCATTGATATGACCTAGTCTACAATGCCTCAAGAAGGATCCGTTCATTTCTGAACTCTTCCTCTTGTGTGTGTTCTGTATACTAAGAACTGTAGTTTGATTTAGAACGTCTATGCTTTTAGATAACGTGCCTGAACCGATCAACTCTTGATATAGGAAATGTTCAAAACATTATCCAACAATACAAAATTATATCCTTCTTTACTAATAAAGAGACTGATATGATGTTGTATATCAGGTTCGGTATCTAATAACATTTGTTCAGAATCAATGTATTCTGGTAATACAGAGTGATAGTGACCAACAGACTTGGCTGCAACACTTGGACCATTTCTATCTCATGAAACTTATCACCCGTTCTCAGTTCTCTACCTATCTGTAGCCCATGTAACAGATTATATATGCGGGATCCTGATCCGGTATCACATACCCAGGATGTAAAGGATACTGAAAAACAGTTCTCTGTAATGAACACACCTGAAGATGATGCATCAACATGCACTTTCTTCGTTTGGGCGGCACAGGAAATCTGGTATCTCCAATTTCCTGCTCTGTCTTATAACAATTATAAGTTGGAGCGGGACCAACGTTCCCCAGCTCAGTATAACAAACGGGTTCGGTCAATATATCCGTATTATTATCTTGATTAAGGCGTGATATGGTCGCTACCTGGAGAGAGAGAGAAGAAAACACTCAGCGTATGCTCTTGCAAGATTAGATTGGTTATCTAATATATCTAATCAGGATGTCTCCCACTGTTTTAATCAAATCTTCCTTCAAACCCTAAAAGGAAAGACTAGCCGGGATTAATTACACGCTACAAGTTCGCTAATCTTTCAGCCAGGCCAGTGTCGGTACTTTGAGGGAGGTCCCCCGTACTTTCGCACGAACCTAATTAAAGTAAACCTCGTTTTCCCAGAGACGTAACCCCGTTAACACCTTTCTAGACACCTACTTGATCAGTTAATTGTAATGTGTAAAACTCTCCCAGGAGTAACTCTTACTCGCAGCGGGTATCGGGATCCAACTATCTCATAGAAGGTATGCAATCTCATTGCAAATTTCAACACCTGAAATTCCCGATAATTTTGCCCCAAGCGATCTATGACCTTGACAAGGACAACAAACCATAGACCGCAAGTCAAGTTCAACCCGTCATTTCCTAATTGAATTAAACCCACCCGCACGACCCTTGACAAGGTCAACAAAGTCGTACGACTACCCTAATCCAATCGCATCATATGCTTATGCAGATAAGCATAAATAGCTACCGCACACTACGCCTTGACAAGGTCAACAAACGCAGCACGAATACTATGAAGTACTTATCTGAAATGACGGAGGGCTACAACGGGTTTTTCAGAAAACCCTTTGCGTAATGAACTTGATATCGTTGTAGAATCGAGTGATTTTAAATGGAGTGTTTTTTAGGCTTTTCTAGTTTTGCTAAAGGGGTCACTCCCGGTGAAGGGATCGTCGGCCCTTTCCTCATCGAATAAGGTGCAGGATATTTTACAAATATCACTATACAAAGCAAAAACTATAGAAGCAATCAAAAGACAAACCGAGTTTGTAGCATCTGCTAGTTTCACTAAAGAGGTCACTCCCGGTGAAGGGATCTCGGCTCTTTCCTTATCGAATAAGGTGCTGGATGTTCTACAAGGAACACCGCTATGCAAAGCAAGAACTAGAGCTACCAGTTTTTAAACAAGTTTCTACAACATCTTTAGGTTTCTTTTTAGTTTCATTAATCTCATTAATGAAGTCCCATTTTATTATGCTTCACAAGCATCACATTTGAAACGAAATCTGCAATATAACATATATCTCATATATATAATATAAACATTCGTCTCAGGCAGTAATATGATATCATCACTGAACATTGCAGCAGAAGAACATATATGAAATATTGGATATACTAGGAGGTCCGTGTTTTCAATACGAGCCTGTATAAAACACGGATTCCACGGTCGCGATGAATAGCCAAACCCACATCCCTAGACCCCTACGAAAGCGGCAAGCAACACTGCCAATTCTAGGGTTAGGAGACCCAGTCTCGACTCCTCGAGATGGTCTCCCACTGGACCCTAGAACCCGGTTACTTGTGCTCCCCGCCTTGGGTCTACCTAATGCGGAAAAGTAAATAATATATAATGGTGACATCATCCTCAGCCCGGAAGTGCCCCAATAAAAGAATATTACATACAAATGAATTTTACATGAATGAAAAAGAAAAACTCTCATCTCATATAAAACCCCCGGCTATTCAGAACGCGACGATCCAATATAACATATCACAGCAACACATAATATCTCATATCATCAACGTAAGCAAGTATGCGTATCCCGATTGTCTTTGATGTATAGCAACGAAGCCGGCGATACACCACATACTACGCTTACGATCACAGAAAAGAAAGTGTAAAACTACAACAGTTGGAATCCGCAACCTTCCTTAGACATCGCATGCCTAACCAAATGAATTCCTTAGACATCGCATGCCTAACAATTATAAACCCCGCATTTTAGTCTCATTATCGAAAACTCTTTTCAATATGAAGTCGGGCAATTCAACAAGATTCCCGACATCCAGATCGAATGCTCGTCGCAAACTTTAGTAGACGGCCGCACCCCCGGATGCCGTCGACGAAGTGCACTAAGGCGGAACACCGCTGCCGCGAGCACCCGAACGGATGCTTTTAGCGACGGGGTTCTTCTACAGTCACTTGATCGGGGCTATGGGGCGTGGTTGTCTATTAAGTTTACCCGGCGAGTATCCGCGTACGCTACGTGATTGCGATGGACTTTTGATCACATCAAAATTCCGTGGCAACCGATCATCTGAGACTGAACTGCTAGATTTATAACACTCAAATTAGTTATCTCATAACTACTTGTGGATTCCAAATATTGTATCACATTCCAGATAAATAGACAATGTTAAACTTTCCGATCGAATGATCAAACACCCAAGTTTTCCCAGATAGCTCAACACTTGAGCGGAGTTCAAAAAGTATCCATCACATGCATTAGTACTAATGGTCCAGCCGTAGAAGGGTCAAGCTAACGCCTCACATGTGGCATGCCGTACTGCCCCAAACCCTAAGGTTTAGAGGCAGTTCAAGACGGTCACATAATCGAGTTAAGGTTTGTTGTCTTCTAAAGGGTCCACCGCGTTACTTGCATGACTTAGAACATTATTAAACTCGAGAAAAAATCCAACTTTTGAAAAAATTTCCGGCAGGGAAAAAAGTGAGTTATTGATATCCGGTCGAACTTTTTAACAAGATCTAAAAATTACCCGGACAAACTAAACAAAGTTAAATTATCCGATCGAATCAACGAGTCCCCAATACAACCCTAGAAAACTCAACACTTGAGTGGAATTAAAAAATTCCCAGAAAAAATTGCCAAGAAAGGACCTAAGAATAAATATATGAAATTCCAGGGACTAATTCAAAATTTTGGCCGCGAAACAGCCACCAAACCCTTGGTTTCGCCGCGGTTCCGCAGTCATGTGAGCGAATTAGTGGGCCGTACTTCACAGTAATTCTTAGTTTTTCCTGCTTATTTTTCTGAGCATTTTTAATTCATAAAAAATCATATTTTTGGAAAATGTTCAGAGAAGGGTTCGTGTCGGGGTTTCCGGGTTCGATCGGACTTTAAACTTCGCTCAGACTTCGTCTAAAGCTCTAGCTTGGCTCTGATACCACTGTAGGGTTGCTAGGCACGCTCACAAGGTTCTACGAGGCATCAACCATGCCCGATTAAAAAATTAGCCGTGTCGAACAACCCAAAGCCGGATCTTTAAACTAGAGTTTAGGCGAAAACAAGCATGTTAAACTCTTTAAAACTAAGTGAGAGGGATTACAACCTTTGTAGATCCGGTCCTTCACTTCTTAAGCTCCGTGTTGAGGTCCCTTCGCTGCGATCATCGTGTTCCGGACTCTCGAGAGGCTTCACGAAGAGAAAGATGCAGTCTTGCTTCCGATCTTCAATAACATAGATGATCTACCTTGAAGTTTCGTTAACATAAGCTATCACTCATGAAATGATGTGAACACCCTCATCTAAATGGCAAGGATAGATGAGAATGATGAAGTAGGATTTTTGCTCTCATTTGTTTTCTTATTCTCACTCATTTTTCATCACTTAGAAAAAGCTAGAAAGCTTTTTCATGAAAAGAAAGAAGGAAGGAGATGAAGAAATCAATTAGAATCCTTTTGTGATGAATAATGAAAGGATAAATATGATGATTAATGCAACCATGGTCAACTAAACCCATGTAGAGAATTAACTAGGGTTAGGGTTTGGCTTGGATTAAAGCATGAGTCATAACAAAATATCTTTCACAAAACAAAAGAAAAGCTTCTAGAATCAACTAGAAGTCTTAACCCTAATCCAAACCCTAATCATGTTTAAACTCCACTAAACATGTTGCATTAGTTATTATATCATGTTACAATATTATATAACACATATATAATATTTATTGTAACAAAATAAAATAATACAATTAACATATATCGCATATATATCAATGTATTACCCGAGTGAGAAAAAGAATCTTTTAGTGAGCTAATATTAGTTAATGTAATTTAATATATCATATATATATTATTATACATTAAATTATCGAATCAACACTTGATCCGACAATCCGGCTATATCGCATATAACCGACTAATACGATGACCCGGCTATATCACATATACCCGGCCGATATCTCATATCGCGAGAATCCAATACGGTATCACATACCGCATTATCCTCGGTCCCGCACATATCACATATGTGCTCCTACTCCGTTTTTTCCTGAGCCAAGAAACCTCTGTGTAGGACTCTAAAGAATCGTCAATACGCCGGCAGTAGGTGATGATCATATCAAACACGCACAAGCTGCAAGCGGTCAGCTAAACGTAACAGCTACCCAGGTATTGAGCGCTCAGAAGATCAACAAGCAAGCATGTACATTCTCCTGTGAATCCAATCAGTAACACTCCCGTACAGTCCGGTCTCGTCGTCTGATATGTCGCATATCTCGCCTAAGGGTGGTAAACGTCAGACCCCAGTAGCTTGATAAGTCGTGTCGATATGAGGTCTATAACAGTTCGAGAAACTACTGATAACACTTACCAGTAAATCTCAACAACCCTGGCCAGGAATTTCCGGTTATAGCCAATCGAACACAGCGCAACATCAACTCCCTATACCGGGAGAGACGAATCCCCTCCTATCGCTCATTGCCTCCATGTGATTCGGGACTGTACCCAAAATTCACCTTTTTGCACGCCCTCTTGGACGTGGTATGATGGAAATCAATTCACAGTGGGAATCACACGAGACTCTATGACGATCTCGGGTTAACAGACTATTCTGTACCAGTGTCACCGGAGAACTACCATCTGACGTGAGGTATAATACCATCTGGGAGTTCTCGGGGAGTCCGTCCAGTATACCCAGTCTCCACTGAGCACCCGTACACCATCCTTGATGTCAAACACCGATGGATATGGGATCATCCATCGCCCATCATATGGGTCAAGATGCGTATACGCTAGTCTACTCTGGTGGATCGATGCCCTGTCTCGATACACTCTCGACTAGGAACAGTTATAGGATGTACCCGTCGACTACCGTGGCCCCACTAGTATGATCTCATCATAGTCCCAGTAGTCGAGTACATATCCTAAGGGCTTTATCAACATGTAATATAGAGACAATCAGAGTACATGTTAAGATAAAGTGCAACCAGATAGCATACTATCATGTCGAGCAAGAAAGTCCTCCCTATATATGTCCTAGCATCCACTACAATATACATCGTATGTACAGTAATGGCCTCTAGGGCATACATATAACTAACACCTACATCATCACCGGCACCCTGCACACCATCATCGTCGATGCCAGAAGCCACCCCAACCCGAACTGCCAACTCCTCAACCCCAGCACCACCTTCCTCAACCTCCACCTCATCTTCCTCTACTCATTCCTCTCATAACCCAAGCTCCTCTCAAACCCGAGCCATCGCTGCCATCCTTCGCCGGAGCTCTCCTGGACCGCCGTCGACCATCACCGGCAGCAATGTCTCCTTGCCAAGATCTCCTCTACCCAACACCGTCAAGTTCTGCCACCGTCACTGCCATTGCCTGTAGCCCCTCCATCATCTCTCTCTAACTCACACACCGAGACCTCCCCTCAGCAACACCACCGACGTAGCTACCCGTCGCCTCCGACCATCACTAGAATCTCCGACCTCACCGGAGCCCTAACTCCATCGACCTTTGAGCCACCAGTCACCAAGCATCCTGACTTCAAACACCCGAGCTCCACTTATAGCTATTGGGCTACGCCAGCGCCCCGACCATCAATCCGTGGCCAAATGCGGAACAAAAACGTTAAAAAACCGGCGGTAACGGAACCCGATTCCCCGGATCGACCATTAACCCTAAACTAGCTGTATGAAAAGGAGTTTAGAAAGGTTATACCGAATGATCTGTGTCCTTCGGTCTTCAACCTCTGTCCCAAGCTCCTCGTGGCTTCCTCGATCATGTTTGATTTCCGGTCTCCCCCTATCGAAGACGATCCACCTTGAGAGTATGTAATACGGGCTCCGACCTCAAATCCGAGGCAACTCGAGTATCTAATTTGCTAAGATAGATAGCCAAGATGAAGTAGAGAGTGTGTAGGATTAGATTGTCTCAATACACATTAGGTTTCTCAACACATGAGACATGTAGGGTGGAGGTAGAAGAAGATGCCATAGAGAGAAGTGTGAGGCATAAGGAAAAAGCAAGTCAAGAAAGAAAATGGGCTGCTGCCTTTTTCTTTAGTGTGTGTGTGAGTTATTTTTGTGAGAAATATTGTAGTGTGCTAGCAACTAAAGAAAACCAACTCAAGAATAAAAATCTACTTGCTCCTAACAAATATCTCACACTACAAACTAAAACCCTAGCATGTCACCATGAATCATCACATGAATCATCTCCATGAGTCACCAAGCGCACATGCTAGAAACAATGCCAACAATGAGTCACACTCTCCACAATATTAAACATTTAAACCAAAATGTTTAATGAAGAAAAAGAAATGACATCTACTAAAGTAATCTTGTAATAGAATTACAAGAATACCCCTCATCCGTATATACATACCCTCATCCGTATTCCGAAAGAATACGAATATAACGAGACGAAAATAATCCAACAATATAATACTAGGATCCGGTTTAAACCAAAGCCCACTAGTATTATCCGTCCGAATCATGATCCGTGCACAAGTGCACGTATATGATCGAACCTTGCCATAAAACCATACGGCATCTACAACGTTTCGCCCGAAGCAGGGAAACCCTCTATGTGGGACTCTAAAGACTCGTCAGTACGCTGGTAGTGGGTTTAACCACAAGCACATCAGCGGCACTAGCTGTACGTAACGGCTATCCAGGTATTGAGTGAAAGGGAGGCCGACGAGCAAACTCATCCTGAAACCCCTACTGAGCCTGACAGTGACAATATCCATACAGTCTGGTCCGTTCGTCTATGAGATCGCATATCGAGTCTAGGGGGGTGGATTAAGTTGGACCCCAAATAACTTGACATTTAGTGTCGGTATGAAACCCATCACCGCCTGAGAAACTACCGATCCTAGATCAGTAATTCTCGACTACCTTGGCCAAGGATTTCTGGTGATGGCCACCCTTGCACACCGTGACATCAACTCCCAATACCGGAAGAGACGAATCCCCTGACGATCCGCTCACTGCCTCCATGTGGCTCGGGACTGTACCCAACTAAAACATGTTTGTACGACTCCTTTGAGCCGTGGTAGGGTAGTAATCAAAGCACAATGGGAACTCACACGAGACAAATGACGATCTCAGGTCGATAGACTAACCTGTACACATATCATCAGGGAACTGCTATCTGACAATAGGTATAATACCAACTTGCATGTTCCCGGTGAGTCCGTACGGTGTACTCATAACCCAATGAGCACCTGTATACATCTTAGGTGACCAAACTTACACCAATGGCTTGTGAGACCGGCCACCGCCCCTCGTCGGGGTCTCGATCAGTCTACACTAGTCTACTCTAGAGTATCGATGCTCAGTTTCGAAACTCCCACGACTGGAGACATTTAAGGATGTGCTTATAGACAACCCATCTCTCACGTATATGATCGCTATCATACTGCTGGTAGTCAAGCAAGAATCCTATGGGCTCTATCAACATGTAATAGTGGTCTGTAATGTCACCTAAAGAATGTACACGATGATAAAGACAAACCAGATAGCATACTATCATCTCGAGTAAGAATGTTCTACCGGTATAGGTCCTCCCTCAATCATTGCAATCACGTGCCTGCGATCCAATAATTGACTTGAGGGCACTATAGCTAACAATAGCCGAGTCCAGAACTATAGCCGAGACCAATCCTAGGAGCTGTCGTTGCTACTGCCATGCTATGCTATCTCGCCGCCATCTACCGCAATCACGACCGACGAGTTCACCTATGCATCGCTGGTCGCCTTCTCCAA
Source organism: Agapanthus africanus (assembly GCA_030015575.1). Taxonomy (NCBI): domain Eukaryota; kingdom Viridiplantae; phylum Streptophyta; class Magnoliopsida; order Asparagales; family Amaryllidaceae; genus Agapanthus; species Agapanthus africanus. The sequence goes on along the minus strand of JASDDO010000006.1, from coordinate 342,330,379 downwards.
CATAGCAACACTAGCCCAAGACGAGGCCCAAGCTCATCGCAACCATTGGCATTTCGTCAAGCACGTGTAACTGTCGCCATAGCCGCTGCCCCCGTCACCGTCATCGCCGACCAGGCTGTGGGCTCAATCTCTGTAGACTTCACGGTTGTCAACGCATCCGCCATCACAACATCGCGCACGTCCGTCGCTACCCCTATCACGCACGAGCCTCACGTCATGCCATGCCCGGTCCAGTACCCACTTCGGGCCAGCCTCGAAACACGACGTGCCCACTGCCGTGCCTGGTCCAGTGCCCACTCCATGTTCCGCACCGCACCACCCACATGCCTAATCCCGTGTCGCGTCATGCCACGCCCGCACCATGCACCGAGCCAAGACCGTGCCCGTGTCACGCCCGCATCGTCACCACGCCCACTACCGTATCACGCTCGTATGGCCACCGCGTCCAGTACCGGGTCATCACGCTCGCGCCACGCACCGTGTCCAGTATCGCGTCGTCTCGTGTGTCGAGACGAATCCTGCACGTTGTGTCGCTTCTATATCAGCGACCCAAGACAAGTGAACCCCTTCACTTGTTCCTCATGCTATAGTAATCTTTAGATATTATATATGTTGATATATACATATATGTATATACATGTTTAAGTATATATATTTCATATATACATCGTTGCGAATTTAATATCTAATATGAACCATCATCGTAAATTTTAGTTTTTGAGACCCGACTTGGATCGATTACACTGTAGTAATATCATATAGAAACTCATGAATTAATTTTGTGTTGATCGGGTAAAAGAAATCGATATTTCGGTCGATAACTGTTTGCATAGTCTAAGTGTTCGATATAGGACCCTATCCGATAAATTAAGCGAATATGGTGGAACCCATTATCATTATACCCTATTACTTTTAAAAAATACCCTATAGAAATTGGACGGCAAAACGAAGCCGTTTCACCCATGAAACGTTACCCTCGATAACCTTTGCAAAAGTTGAATTTTCCCAGACAAGCTGAACAGTTAAAATCATAATAAATCATTTATATATCGGATCTTAGTATTCTATGGCTCGTATCGAAGCCAAAAGATAAACCTACAGTACCTAATAATTAATATATGTATTTTAATAAGTTATGACAATAAAAACTGAGGCGATTCATGGCTCTGGGCTGCAGTCCAGAGCAAGAATCTCTGCCTATACCCGTTTTTAGAACGCATACTTCTCCCTGTTTAAGTGCGCAAGTGTGCGGAATCATCATAGAAGTGTAGATAATTGAATGAGATTTCTAACGGTACTGATCTCATTACATTCCAGTATCGTTTGATATCAATAATACCTTTTAAACCGTCGATGTGTACTGCAGTTTCATGCAGAAACAGAATGTATACCTTAACCTGAGACAGTGCATATCTCCCTGCATACAGTGGATATTATTGATCGTATGGTGCATTGGAAACATAACAGGTAAACCTAAATTTTATCTAACTGTAGGGTCGCCAAATTATGATCCCAACAGGGAGTAAACTGTGTTACGAAACGGACTTTCAGTTCTGAAACTGAATTTCCAGCATAGAACACTCAAAATGGAATGACCATAACTCGCAAACCTGGAACCCGAATGACTTGAAACTAATTTTTCCACACAGATAATTTAATACACTGTTTACGCCTTTCATATTGTCTCGCCAAATTATGCACTTGTGATTTTATGTGATTTTTCTAATCCAACCGACACCGGCTGCTCATATGTATTTAGTAGTACATTTACTGTATCCCCATCATGTTGCATATCTGTTATACCCTCATTGAATAGTAACCATACACATTAGCATCCTAGTGACCGTGTTACATTACCAAATGATAAGTGTTAGTGATTGGATTGTGGCAAGTACGTTAGTGTAAAAGCGCGACCGAATAGTAGAAGTGACACGTACTTGTACACAGTCAGCGCCACCATTTAGTTATTGCATTGTCGACGCCTATGGGGCATATATAAGTATAATTATAACTGGTATAGGATGGGTATGGAAGCACTTATATTAGTGTCATAGGTAAGACATCGAGGACTGTCCATATATCTTGGATACTAGTCGAGACATGCTTGATGGAAACCGGTCTCCAATTCTTGCGTAGACTTGTCATAGGGTGACTAGTTCTTAGATTCGTGGTCCGTGTTTGATGTAGACCGCGGGGCGTGTGGTAGTTTGAGTGTGAGTTTGTTCAAAGGAATCTCAGGAGTCCCATTGCCGGCATATTTCGTGATTTCATGATATTGTTACTGATCGTGTTACTGATTCTTACTGATCGTGATTTGAGCCCGTGTTTCCTTACCCCTGGGGCTTACCCTTGAGTTTGGAATACTCCTATGGTGGTTGACACTCACCCTTGAACTGACGATAAGTTTAGTGACTTGGACATTGAGACTGTGAGACTGATAGAGCATCACATTGATTATTAATTTGATACACCTGCTTTACCATTACATGTACTGGTTATTTCATGCTCATGTCATTACTCTATACTTACTTCTTTATGTTTATCATCATTGCACAATATATATGTATATGCTATTTTGTCGCTCTGACGACCTGAATTTTCATACTCAGAGAAAGAAGTGGACCTGACTACATTGGAGAAGATCGCGGAGATCCGAACCAGTGAACCAACGGTATCATTCCTCTGATATCACTGGTTAGTTATCTCTTTCGTTTGTATCTGTTGCGCTCAGATTCTTTATATCTGATAGTTCTAGTGACTGTATTTCTCTTTATCCGTATTGTGTTTTACTGATTACCACGTAATGCTAGAAACCGAAGTGTGACTACAGCAGGATATTTCCTTGAACGTAGGAGCATGACTGGCCTTGTCACCCCTTGTATTCCGTATTTTGGAAAGCGGAGCGTGACAACAAGTATAGGATTAATTGTATACAATCACGCGCCAAAACACAATCTTGCTCATTTTCACTGCACTGTTCACTTTCACTAATCAATCACTTATCACTAGCGCTTGATACAACCAATCCAATACCACTCACGTTCGATAATGCAAAGTTCGCTATAAGTCACTATGAGTGTTCGCTATCACTAAAAGTATCACGGTCGGGTAAAATACAAGAATGATGCAACAGAGCAAGTCATATGCGATATGAAACACAATGCACCTTATGATTTAAGAAAAAATATATTAATCTACACGATCATATATTTAGACAAAATGTTACAAAAGAGGTCAAAAGTAAACTCAAACAGAGATATAAAAAAATTAGTTTCAAGTCAATCGGGTTTCAGGTTTGCGATATACGGTCGTTTCATTTTAAGTTTTCATCGCTGGAAATTCAGTTCCTGAACTGAAAGTCCAATTCGCGACACATTTTTCACTGTGTTGGGATCATAATTACGCAAAACCACAGTTGAGTGAAATTTATATATTTTAATTAGGTTTCCAACGCATCATACGGATCGACGATGTCCAATGTGTACTGCGAGATACGTTCTGTTCAAGATCAGGACATCCGTTCTGTCCCTGCTTGGGACTACAGTACACTTCGATAGTTTAAAAGGTGTTATAAATATCAAATGACACTGGAACGCAGTGAGACCAGTACCATAAGAAATATAATTCAATCCTATATGCTTCTATTTATGTTTCCGCACACTTGCACATTTTAACAGTGAGAAACATACGTTCTAAAATGAGTAAAGGTAAAGATTATAGCTATATACTGCAGTTCAGAGCCATGAATCGCCGCAGTTTTCCTTGTCACAACTTATAAAAATTAAGGGATCGACTATGGGGTGCTGTGGGTTCATCTATTGGCTTCGATACGAGCCTTAGAATATCAGGTTACGAGTTGTATTCAGTTTAATATCGATTTTAGAACGAGACATGTGCGATGAATTTCAGATTCAACGTCGCCTTTTTGGGGCGTCATTACTTGATGTAAACTTCACTATTTTCAACCCAATTTCTGGAATGATGTTCGTTATTAGTAAACAGATCTATCTATAACAAGTTCTGCCATATTTGATTTAATTATCATTCACAGTTCACATCAAATACTTAGAGTAACATTCGGTAACGATCGAAACACGAGTTTTCTTTAACCAGTTGAATTTAAATGTTATCCATATAATATCTATGCATTACTAACATGGAAAAATAGCCTAGTCGAGCTTTCATCAATAAGACAACACTATGCAATTTTGAAGATAGCTACGATCTAAACTAGTTATGTATATCTAGTTATGACAAAATCGCTTTGGTTAACGCTAAAATAGCATGATAAACAAGTGAGGGATTTCACTTGACTTCGGTCGCTGATATAGAAGCGACACCACGTGCGGGATTCATCTCGACACATGAGACGATGCAATGCTAGACACGGTGCGTGACACGTGCGCGATGCATGGTGATCCAGTACTGGACACGGTGTTGATGCGGGCGTGACAAGGTACCGGGCATGATCTTGGTTCGGTGTGTGGTGCGGATGTGGCACGGCACGACACGGTACTGGACGCGGTGCTAGGCACTAGTGGGCACGGTGTGTGCACTGGACCGGGGCACGGGGTGGCACGAAGACGAGTACGAGCCGCGACACGTCTGGGCACGCGGGCGACATGGGGCAGGGCATGACGCGACATGACAACGCACGGCTACGGGTTGCAGTGGCATCAGCTTGAGTTTTGCAAAGGAACTTGGGGCTTGGCTTAGCAGCGTTGGTAGGCATAGCTAGCATCTTCTGCAGAGGGGGGTCGGTCGGCGGTCCAGAGGAGTGAGTGTAACGACTATGAAATCACTGTACAGAAATTTTCTTGTTATTGTACAGAAAAGAGTATTACAGCCTGTGTAAGAGTTAAAAGTTATTTTTGTTAAATAAAAACAAAAAGCAACTTGTAGCTCACTGGTAAAGTATCTGCACTGTTGTGACATAGCATGTGCGTTCGATTCCCATCAGACTCAATTATTTTTAGATTTTTTCTTTTTAATTTTTTGGAAGCCCAAGAGTTGCACGTGCAATACACGGAAAAATGAAAAATTTCAGAAAAATTAAACAGGTGCAATGAGGTGTACAAACCCAAATTGACACGTGGCACGAATCTCGAGATGGATCATCAAGATCCGACTACCCAAAGTCCCCAAAGGGCCAGCGCCGACGGTTGAGATGAAGCCAAATCCCTCCGTGTTTTGCGCACACACCCCTTCGACTCCCCTTAACTCCCCTGCACTGTTTGATTTTCCTGTAATCAAACAGAGATTCTTCAATTCACCATTTAACACATTTTTAATACATTTTAATCCAAAATTTTAATTCCAAAACCCTAATTCTTTACTATAAATACCACCCCATACCCTATCTCCTCTCTATTCTGAAAATTTCTAGCAAAATCATCTCAAAAGTTCATAAGTGCAAGTGGAGTCAAATGGAGTTAGCAACCAAGCTCCTTCTATCGAATATCGAAGCCGTTTCCGGAGCTCTCACGATGCCACGAAATCCCCTCCCTTCTTCCTTACTCTCTTCTCGATATTATAAAGCCGTAAGTCTCTCTTATCTCTTTTCTTTTCATCTTAATTCATCTCCTAAAAATATATCGATAAAGTGGAGTTATCTCCGATACATTTCTTTTTTAAACTTGTAACTCCTTTTTCCTTAATACATAGGTCAAACTAATTTTACCACCCTACTTGTAACTTTGATTACAATCTTTTAGTTTCGAGTTTAACCAAAATTTTCATGTGAAACAAACATAAACGAACTTTTTCATTAAAATACCATGAACTTTAGTATCACCCTCTTTTTGATAATTGTTAAAACAATACCATTAGGAAAACTTCACGGGATAACGACCTACCCCCCCCCACACACACACACACTATGGTTTCATAGAACGATATCTATATATATATATATATATATATATATATATGGTTGGTTTAAAGAATAGTTTTTACATTAAAGTACCACATCTTTTCAAAAAAACAGGTTTCTTTTAAATCGGTATTTTGCAATCATTGGCAAATATACCTCTACAACTCTCGTTAGGGGACCCGCTAATGGATGGTGCGGATTATCACACATCTTTTGAATAGTAGAGCGAGATGCAGAACTCCTCACAGAGTATTTGATCTCGAAAGAAAATAAAATACGGTTTTTTTAAAGAAATGCGACTTTTCTAAACAAAAATATTTTTTTGAAAAATTATATTAAAAATATGAATCTGTATTTTCAATGAACACATATTATGAAACTATTTTTAAAAATGAAAGATTAAAATATTAATAAAATACCATCAAGTTACCAAAAAAGCTAGTTTTCAATAAAATACAATAAACTTTTAAAAGCTAGGGTTTTATCATTAAAATATCCCAATAATTAAAATACATGCCCATGAAAACCCTAAATCTTATAAATCACCCTCGGGGTTATTTTTAAAACAATATTAACATATTTTTCATAAAAACCCTCGAGATATGCAACCAATACTTTAAGCACTATAGAATTAACATAGACTTAAGCGGTATCATTTCTCTTGAGTCTCAGGGAGCCGGAGAAAGTGAGTGCTTGCCTATTTAAGCTAGACAATTTAACAGAGTTATCGATGACAATTGTCTTGGAAAAAGACACAAATCTTGCCGTCCATGTGCAACAGTTGCCGATTACTCCCGAACCTAAGAAATTCAAGAGTTAAATCCATTCACAAGTTTCTGACTCAATCTGAGTCCAACCTCAAACCAAAATCCAAAATCAAACATTAACTTGAATACTTGATCATGAACCTGAATACTCAAATTCAAATATCAAACTCAAACTTGTATACTTGACTCGACTTGACTGAACCATGGTTATAACATGATATGAACTCGACATGACTACTTGAACACATGATTACATCTTGAACATGAACATGAACATTTTATATCCATGAATTCGGCCAAGACCTGTAATCTTAATCTATACAATACAATACACGGGGATAAAGGGGTAGATTGGAATGGAACGTATATCGTGGCATAAGAGGTCACTTTAAAAGACACCTACATGAATTCACGTGCCGTTGTCCCGTGGGTTATGACGGGGTCTTGTACTAAATGTTACCATAGCCCACGGGGTAAGATGGTCTCCTCTCATATATACGAATACCTTCTTTATCAAATTACAAATAACCACGTTAGAATAACTATCTTATACCTGTGAATGATCATATATAATTTTACCTGTCCTCTGTTCTTTTAGTTCCTATTCATATGATATACTATTTTCTCTTACTTCTTTTGGGACTTACCGAACGCTAGTTCGCTGACGACATTCCTCTCTGTTTTCTTTCTTTGGAATGTTCGTCAGGAGGACCGGACTCTGAAGAGATATAGCCGAACCAGGAGGACTTGGACCAGATTGTTGCTCAGCCAGACTACTAGCTCTTTCCAGCCTGTACTTACTTTCTGTATGCCATTGTTTAGGTATTTGCTTTATTTATTGTATCTTTTATTTTCAGACAGTTGTATGTAAAGTTGAATGTAAATAAAGTTATTATTTCATTTTATTACTCTTGTCATTCTTGTTCATTGTTATATTGCTTAATTACGTTTAACGTATTTGTTTCATAGTAAATACGTTGCGGGCTTGCCACGTCACCGGTTCTGTCTATTGGGAAGCGGGGCATGACAGGTTTTGTTGGAGGTCCATGTAGGTCAGTTCTGCATGGAGTCTTATGCAATATATCATAAGAATTATAAGAATCGACAACTATACATTTCAAATTTCTTAAATCTATCCTAACCTTTCTTTTTCTATCAAGGTAATGGATTCTTCCAACAACACCAGCATCAATGTCAATAGCAACACACCACCACCTACCTTACCACCTCCCCCTACCGTTGCTGCTCCAATCAACGAACAAACGGTGCTTCTAGAAGCCATCAAAAGTCTTCTGGAGGGCCAGCAGTAGCAGACTGCTATTCTCATGAACCGCCTGAAAGCCGAAGCACCTGTAGTAAAGCAATTTCATGTGTTGCATCCAAGGAACTTTTCAGGGAAAGAAAGTCCTCTTGAGGCTGAAGAATGGGCCCAGAGTATAGAGGACGACCTTGCCGCAGCATAGGGACCAGACATAGCTTGGGTTCGTGTGGTCAAGCTCCAGCTCATCGACAACGCAAGAGTCTGATGGAAAGCTGAGAAAAGCGGTCTCACACAACCCATAGAGTGGAAGACGTTCCGCGATCTGTTCGATGCGAAGTTCTTGCCCGATACTGACCGTTTTGAGATCGAACAACAGTTCATCCACCTACTATAAGGCTTTATGTGGGTAAAATCAGTGGATGAATATGATTCCGAATTCATCGTGCTTAGCAGGTAAAGAATTCGAATCAAATTATGTTCCGTAAAACACATCACTATCCTAACATCAATATCTTATTAGGTTCGCAGCACACTTGATCCCGACTGATGAGATTCGGGCTAGACGATTCCAACAGGGTCTAGACCCGGAGATTCAGGCGGCATTATCCACATGTGACTACCCAACTCATGAACTCGCCCTGAAGGCAGCACGTCGTTACGAAACTGTGGTCAAGAAGAAGGGTAATCCCTAAACAGCTGGAATCAAATGCCCTGCTATACAGATGACAGGAGGAGCCTCTTCTAGGCCCACTTTTGCACCCAAGAGGCCAGGAGGATCGTTTAACTGGTCCAGTCCAGATTTATGTTTCTACTGCAAGGGAACCGGAAACTTAGCGAAGGCCTGCAGGCCTGCAAATGGCCTGTGTTTGATTTATGGCACATCTACTCACGCGATAGGAGCATGCCCATATCGTATTAACACAGCACTAGCACCTAAATCCGCAATCACAGCCCCACAGAGGCCAGCCATTCAGGCTTCTGCACCTCTCCTAGCTCTTCCTGTACCAACTCCATATAGACCACCTGCACAGCCTCATCGTCAATTTCACCAGACACAGAGAAACATGCCCCAAGGACAGAAGAATGTGCCTCCGGGAAGGAGGAATGTACCGAGATGACAGGCTTTTACAATGACGGTCGAGGAGGCCGAAGCCACAGGACAAGTCATCACTGGTAAATACCCCCATCCTTTCAAACTTTCAATCCTTGTGTATCGTTAAACTTTTCCTATATCTAAACACGATCTCACACAACTTAGGTCTATACTAGTAGCCACCCTTCCTGCACTCGCACTTTTTGACACTGGACCTTCACACTACTTCATGTCATAACAATTCGTAAGAACGCACGCGATTCCCATGAAGCCACTCATATCAAGATGGAATGTCAGTTCTGGGAATTGGGTCTTGAAGGAAACTTTGGGATATGATCAATGCCCGATTGTAATTTGTGGTCGAAAATTCTACGCAAATTTCAAAGTACTAGACATACCAAATTTCGATGTTGTGTTGGGAATGGATTGGCCAGAAGTATTCTATGTTACTATTGACTGCCGTCAAAGAAGGGTAGTATTTGAGATACCAGATCACCCAGTATTCTATTCCAAAGGTGAAGATAGAACCTTGGAGCCAGGAAGCTACCGTGCTAAACCGAAGAATGCAGAAGTGTTCTCTCTACCTGCGGAAGAAGAAAAGCCTGAAGTAGTTCGAGAGTTCGAGGATGTATTCCCTGAAGACATATCAGGTTTGCCTCCCGATCGAGCTCTTGAGTTTAGTATTGATTTACAATCTAGTGCACAACCAGTAATCAAAGCTCCCTACCGATTAAGTCCGTAAGGATTGAAGGAGATCCGCATTCAGTTGGACGAACTGCTAAAGAAAGGTTGGATCCGACCCAGTACTTCAAGTTAGGGATCTCCGGTGTTACTAGTGAAGAAGAAGGAAGGTTCCTATAGGATGTGTGTGGATTATCGAGCTCTGAACGAAGTGACGATTAAGAACAAGTATCCACTACCCTGTATCGATGACCTTTTCGATTAGTTAAGTGGGTCTTGTATCTTTTCAAAGCTAGATCTTGGTTCGGCTTACCATCAGGTGAAGGTCAAAGAGTCCGACATTCCGAAGACAGCGTTTAGGACTCGTTATGGCCATTATGAATATCTCGTAATGCCATTTGGAGTGACCAATGTACCTTCTATATTTATGAACTTGATGAACCAAGTTTTCCGAGTGTACTTAGACAAGTTCGTTGTCATTTTCATCGACGAAATCCCGGTGTATTGAAAGAATCAGAAAGAACACGCCGAGCACTTATGAATTGTCCTGGAGACATTACAACAATATTAGCTCTATACCAAGTATAGCAAATGTGAGTTTTTGCTAGATTAAGTCGGACTTCTCGGACATATCGTTTCAGGTGAAGGAATTTCTGTGGATCCAGCTAAGGTGTCAGCTGTCAGTGAGTGGCCGACATCAAAGACGGTGAAAGATATATGAAGTTTCTTGAGATTAACAGGATACTACCAACGATTCATTGAAGGCTTGTCAAAGATTGCAGCACCCCTGACCAAGATCACAAGTAAAGACGAAGCATTCGTATGGTCAGAAGCATGTGAAAAGGCTTTTGTAGAACTCAAGTCGAGGTTAACATCTGCACCTATTCTTGTAATACCGGATCAATCTGGCGGATTCGTTGTGTATTGTGATGCATCCGGTAAAAGATTAAGATATGTTCTACACCAATATGGAAAGGCTGTGGCTTTTGCATCAAGACAACTAAAGGTTCGTGAGTGCAACTATCCAACACATGATCTGGAATTGGCAGCCGTCATCTTCGCACTCAAGATTTGGCGCCACTATCTCTTGGGAGAACGAGCGGATATATACACTAACCACAAGAGTCTGAAGTATATATTTATTCAGAAGGAACTCAACATGCGGCGGAGAAGATGGCTAGAACTCATGGCGGATTTCGACATCAACCTACAATATCATCCTAGAAAGGTGAACGTAGTTCCTGATGCACTTAGTCGCCAGCCATTAGTAATGAACATCACCGCTCAGTGGAGACTACAACAAGAACTGCATGGATTGGAGATTGAAGTAGTTGTACCAGATAACGCTTCATATTTGATGAACTTATAAGTCCAGTCCACTCTTGTAAATCAGATCAAGGCAGCTCAAGCAAATGATGCCAAGCTACAAGAGATCCGAGGATAAGTAGAAAGTGGACTTCGAACTGACTTCATCATCCACGAAGATGGATTCTTAAGATATGGGAGCCGTTTATGCGTACCAATCAGACTTGTTCGAGAAGAGTTGATGAAAGAAGCTCACAGCTCTCCGTATTCAGTACACCCCAGTGGTACAAAGATGTAAAAGGATCTACGACAATACTACTGGTGACATGGAATAAAGCGAGAAGTAGCAAGAAGCGTAGCCAAGTGTTTGGTGTGTCAGCAAGTGAAGGCTGAATATCACAGAACTGCTGGTCTACTTCAGCCGTTACCAATCCCAGAATGGAAATGGCAGCACATTACCATGGACTTCGTGACTACTCTCCCTCGCAACATGAAGGGTAACAACGTAATTTGGGTTATTGTGGATCGACTCACCAAGTCGGCTCACTTTATTCCATTTCATGTTAGCCAGTTAGCCGAGACGTTAGCAAAGAAGTACATGGAGGTGAGCATAAATCTAAAGTAAGATTTAAACCTTCAAGATGTACCATATTTGATACCCATAAACTCATGCAGGAGATCGTAAGATTACATAAAGTACCTGTTTGCGTCGTCTCCAATCGTGATATAAGATTCCGATCACAATTTTGGCTAAGTCTGCAAGTTAGCCTGGGAACAAGTCTGGATTTCAATACGGCATATCATCTACAAACAGATGGACAGTCCAAGTGAACAATTCAGATTCTGGAAGACATGCTAAGAGCCTGTATGTTAGACTTCAGAGGTTTGTAAGAAGATCACCTACACCTTATAGAGTTTTCATACAATAACAGCTATTAGGCAAGCATTGGGATGGTACCATTCGCAGCATTCTACGGACATAAATTTCATTCCCCATTGAGTTGGGATGACGTTGGAGATCGTGAACTCCTTGGACCAGAGATGATCGTGGCAACTGCGGATGTGGCTCGCACGATCAGGGAAAGGATGCGAATAGCCCAAGACCGACAGAAGCATTGGGCAGACGCAAAGCGTCGACATCTGGAGTTCCAACCTAGAGACCATGTATTCCTGAAGATCTCTCCAAATCGAAGAGTGATCCGTTTTGGCAAAAGGGGTAAGTTAAGTCTAAAATACATAGGACCGTTCGACATACTCGAACGAGCTGGAGAAGTGGCATACCGTTTAGCACTACCATCCTCATTGGAAGGAGTGCACAACGTATTCCACATATCCCAGCTACGAAGATATGTGAGCGACTCCAGCCACATACTTGATCACTCAGACCTCACAGTACAAACTGATCTAACCTGCGAGTAACAACTAGTTGAGATCCTGGACCGAAAGGTGAAAACATTACGGAACAAGGAGATAAACTTGGTCCGGGTGATGTGGAAAAAGGATTCGCCAGGAGAATCAACTTAGGAAAGAGAAGAAGATATGCATGCACGATACCCTTACCTTTTTGAAAATTAGTCCCTATGTAATTGTAAATTTCGAGGACGGAATTTTTATAAGCAGGGTAGAATGTAACGACTCTGAAATCACTGTACATAAAATTTCTTGTTATTGTATAGAAAAGAGTATTTGTCATGACCCACTTCCCAAGATATGCAGACTACGGCACGTGACAGAGCCAACCATGCTACATGTGGTTGGGAATTATCCCTCCACAGTCACATTACGGCTGTCTATCGGATATCAAGAACAAGATATAAAATCTATCTAGTACATGTCCATTTACCACAATAAACAAAACCAAGAAAATGCATAAAGTAGAAGCGAATCAAATCCAATAAACAACATTTGAATCCTGTCTCAATATGGGCTCACATCAAAAGAAATAAAATTACGGAAATAAATAAACTAAGAGTCTAAAACTAAATAGCTCGCTCATCATTGCTCGGGTTGATTGCTAAAATATTCTTGATCTGCCTGCAATAAAGGTAGAGGAATTGGGCCATGCAAAACCCAGACGTCAGTGCGTCATAGATATCAAATAACAGTAATAATCCAGGATATAACGATATAAGTAACCATGAATATAAATAAATAACACAAAAATGAAACGGTGAGGTATGTGTATGTATGGGTGTGCGATGTGTATTCTAAAACTGTACTTCTAGGTTATCTATTCTAAAAGTCTTTGAAATCAATTAATATAATCATCATCGTAACCCAACAGTATATATCCCATTCATTCCCCATGGGACCATGGTAACAGTATTTATTCTGTAACACCCGGAAACACGGCAAACAAGTATTTATTCCGAAATGCTTGGAAAAACGGCAAATAAGTAATGATTATTCCGTAACGCCTGGAAAAACGGCAAACAAGTAATTATTCCATAATGCTCAGAAAAACGGCAAACAAGTAATTATTCTGTAACGCCCGGAAAAATGGAAAACAAGTAATAATATCCTTTTGAGTTACGTTTCGGTTACATTCTTGATTTTCCCTTTTCCCCTGGGTTTGTGTTCAAGTCAGGTATTTCCAATATAGATCTAATGGCAACACAGGATCAAGTATGTACAGTTCTTGTCTATGCAGACAACAGGTTACATCCGTCAGGACAACACGTCAATATTGTTGGCATTAGTAACAAAATCCAAGTAACGAGTCAAGTAGTGTGTCGTGAACATGTCATGTGATGCATGTCAACCAAATAGATACCCAATGTGAAACTGTAACCAGTATCGAAACACGGGTAATGCGAGGATGCATATGTATCTATCTGTAATAATTATTATACATTCATTACCATATATGATGGAAACTAAATAGCATGTTGTACTAATATAGTAGTGTAGTGATATCATGATGTTCCGGCATGAAACTAGATAAACGATTATCAGTACGGATACGAACGGTTACCGTAAAACTGTAAATCGGTAATATTTGCTAAATAATAAAACACATGCACTATTTTTATTCATATAGATATTGATATAGTAACATAGAATGTTGCAAGTTAAAACTTTCCTGATCGGATCTCACGTCGGGGTACGTACGTCATGTTCGACGTCGGATAAACGTCGCGATGCAACCCACGCAGGTGCAGGACTAGATCTGGCTGAACAATGACTTGACATGATGACTACACTAGACAACGACGGTGACTGGGTCGTCCGGATCGTTGGCGACGCTTGTGACTCCGGCGAGACAATCAAGAACCGATCAAGAAAGAAAAGGAAAGAAAGAAAGAAGAAGAAGACTAAGGTATGGCTCAGCTTTGGGTTCTGGGTCAGAGAATAGAGGAGAAGGTAATGATGATGATGGGCTGTCGTCGACGGTGAGGGAGCTGCGTCGGCCGTGGGTTTCTTAGGTTGTTGTTGGGGTTGTTATCGCAGCCGATGGTGATGGTGGTGGTGGTTTATGATGTCGGGGATCGGAGAGGGGGGTGAGGAGGTGACAGTGGTAACGACGACGAGGTGGTGAGGTCTCCGGCAATGGGTAAGGCGGGGTTGGGTTTCTGCAGTTAGGTCGCCGGTCATCGAGGTTTTGCAGGGTGCAGGGCTCTCGTCGGGGAATGAAAGAGAGGAAGAGAAGGTGGTGGAGGTTGTGATGAGGGTGACGATGAGGTGAGGTAATGGCGGTGAAGGAGCGGCGTCGGGGTTCTTGGGTTGGCGTCGTTGGGTGGCTATAGGTTCTCGGGGATGGAGAGAAGAAAGGAGGTGGTGAAGATGGTGATAAGGATGGCGGGATGATAAGGGTGGTGGTGACAACGAGGAAAGGTCGGCGACGATGGCGAGGCGAGGCGAGGGCTAGGGTTGGGTTCTATTTCGTCGTCGCGAGAGGGAAGAAGAAGGTGAGGTGATAATAATTATTAGGTTAATATAAAATATATATATATATATATATATAAAAGAGAAAGAGAGAGACAGTGGGTAGAGAGAGAGAATGGAATATAGGATAATAAATTTATATATATATATATATATATATATAGGTTTTAAGTTTTTAAAATATCATAATATATTTTCTTGGATTATACAGCTAATATCAAAATACTCCGAAAAATACCTGGGTCTCTTCTAAAAATCTAGTTTTAAAATATGGAGAATATACGTACAAGCTAAAACCATAATGCGGTGTCCGGTTAATAAAAATGCATACCCCTAAGTACAGATCTACGTAAATACACGCAGCGATCCAAACGAATCTGTTTTATCAATCTGGACAAGAACACGATGTATGGATGCAAACATATGATATGGGATATGATAACATGCCATGCTAGATATCAAAATATATTATCTGGCTATTATTTATACTATTTAAAAGATATGCGGATAAATGTCACGCCCCGCTTCCCAGAGTACGCTAAGTAGGCACGTGACATAGCTAACCATGCTACCTGTGGATAGGAATTGTCCTTCCACGGTCACATTACGGCTGTAGAGATATCAAGAACAAAATAAAACTATCTAATACATGTCCATAAGCCAAAATAAAATGAGTCAAGAATAATAATACGGAAGCAAAAGATCCAATATAAAATAACTGGAATGTACGTCCCATAATGCGGGCTCACATCAGAAATAAAATGCTGAAAAGTAAAAGAACTAACTACTACTGGGTCCTCACTGCTCAGCCTGCTGGCTGAAATACTCCTGCTCGGACTGCAGCAAAGGTACGGAATCTGGGCCATACAAAACCCAGACGTCAGCGCGTCATGTCATCAAGCAATAAAATATAAACAAGGTAATCAAGACATGCAAGTATACTCATAAATGGTAAAGCAGGTGTAACAGCAAAATAAATCAGGGCTGTGAAGGGTAGTGCGCAGTGAGTGAACTGAACTGGTCTATTGGGTTATCTACTCTCAAGTCTTTGAAATCAATTTGATGAATCATCGATGTAACTCAATAGTATCCCGTGCGTGCCCGGGACCACGGTCTAAGACTCTCAGGCTGATACCGAGACGTGCCGCTAGGCACTAAAACAGGAAAAATGTAAAGACGAACGCTGTCAGCAGCATCGTCCGAGACGGGCCTAGCCTCTAAAACTGATCAGTAAAAGCAAGCAGCTGTCGAGTTACAAGTCAGGTTTCATCATTGATTTCCCCATACCCCAAGTTATATGTGGTCAAGTCATGTATTAAATAATCTAGAGCTAATGCCAACACAGGATCAGGCAGGTACAGGTTTGTCTGGATAGACAACAGGAACGGTCCGTAAGGACTACAGGTCAGGTTTATTGGCATTAGACTCCAGATCAGGTAACAGATAACGCCATGGTATATCAGGTCAAGTCAAATAGTGTAATTAGGTGTCATGTCATGTCAAGAGAGTACGGTACCATGTCAAATCAAGTAGGCAGTGCAACAGGTCATGTCAGGAAGCACAAGATGTCATGTGGGTGCTCATAATCAAACTAACATAAACAAGATTATAAATGAACAAGCATGAGTACTATCAAAATAATAAACTAGATCAGGTAAATGATAAGCAAATAGTTACAGATTAAATTATATCGATGCACGGTTATCATTTTGCGTTTAAGGGATGGTTTGAACATTACTTAACTACAGCATAACCAATGTGGATGTTAAAATCATGTTATTATGTATTAAATAATTTAAAGATGCAATGGACTATAAATCAGGTTAGATGTACGCGAACGGTCGTCCGACAGGGTATAAAAATATAAAGGGGTACTGTGGACTATGCAAATAATTGTTGTATGATTTAAATATGATTGTGGGCACTATGTATAATAGAGCTAAATGCAACATAGTATGTTTCGTGCGATGAATCTAAAATGATATAACGGAACGTCAAACTGTCAAAAGGAAATTTTGGTACTAAAAGTAATCTACAGGTTTAACGTGCAATCAAACGGATATGTAGAACTTTAAATAGCATATATAGTAATTCAAATAGCATGTAGCAAGTTTTCACTTGCCTCGACGGATAGCGATACGGTAAACGGGACGTCTCGCGTCGGCGGGAAAAGTCGCGACGCGCGCACGGTACATGGAATGAGTCCAAACGACGAACAGTGGAATCACACGGGTCAGAGGTCCTCGCTGGGTCGTCGAGGATCGTCGCCGGCACGGTCGGATTCCGGCGAGCCAGAAAATAGTGAACGCCAACAACTTAAAGAGAACTGCAGAAGAGAAGAAGAATGGACGAGAGGGAGCTTACATTTGATCTGTAGATGGGTCGTGAACGTCGACTGCGCTGACGGAGCTCCGGCGAACTGCCTGCAGGGGACCATTGGCCAAACACAGAACCGAAAAGAAAAAATAAGAGAAAGGAAGAGGAAGGAAGGAAGGAGGAAGGGGTGTGAAAGCTCACCGCTACGTCGATCTGGAACAGTGGACGGCGACGAGATCACTCCGATGATCGTCGCGGTGAGGGGATGTGCAGGCCTCGGCAGTGCACATAGGCGCTCGGGAGAGAAGAAAAGGAGGAATAAGAGAAGATGGAGTCGAAGGCGCGGAGAAGATGATGTCGGGGCTACATCGTCGGCTATGTGCGACGAGGAGGAGAGGTGGCTAGGGTTCGCAAGCGATGGGTTTCGTTTCCTTCAAGAATGAAGAAGAAGAGGAATATATAAAAGGAAGAGAGAGAGAGATGCGCGGGTAGAGAGAGAGAGATTCGAGAGGAGAGAGAAAGGGACCGAGAGGAGAGAGAGAGATACGCACGGTGAGGAGATATAAAATTGTCTTTTAGTGTAGGTGAGAGAAAGGAGGAAGAGAGAGAAAGAGAAAGAGAAAAGTGAGAGAGGGAGAGAGCTGTGGGGCCCAGGGGAAACGGGGAGCTGCGATTGGCTGGGAGATTTGTTTTGGAAATTTTATTAAAGATTTTTAATATTTTTAAAGGATCATTCTGTAAGCTGGGGTAAAGAAAGAGAGAGATGCCGTGGGCCCAGCGACGAAGGAGAAAGGGTTTTGATTGGTTGAAAGAAAACTGTTAGGAAAAAAAATTGTGAAAGATTTACTGGGTTTTAAAAATATAATCTCGTTGGCTTAGGAAAATTTTGATAGGCTGTAAAATATTTTGAAGCTGATTTAGGAAATTTTAAAATAATTAGGATTTGGCAGAAAACAAAATATTTCGGAATTGCGCCCGGGTCGGGTCCAAAAATTTGAATTTGAAATATGAAAATTACTAGAAAGCTCCAAAAATTAAAATGAAGGATTTTGTAACAGAAATACATACCCCCAAGAACGGACGTACGTACGTGCGCGTAGCCGTCCAAACACGTCCGTTTCACTGAACGGGACGAGAACACGGTGCAAAGACGCTACCACGGGGTTAGGGGTGACAAGCAAGCCATGACATGTAATTTTAAGTTATTTTAAGGGACTTAAATTGTTATATGCAAAAAGTATAATGTTAGGGTAATCTAGAAACTAGGAAACAACAAGCTCAGTAAACGGGTCGAGTATAAGGTAACCTACCATTTGCAACCAACAGGGTAAATGAAATAAATACTACAAATAACACATAAGGCAACAGAAATTGGTATAACTGAACTCGGTTGTTACAATAAATATATCATATAAGTGTGTATCGAATCTAGATGTGCACGGATCCTCTGTACTAGCAAATATATGACGTAATCTTGAACCATAATGGGTTTCAAGGATGCGGGTCAGATCGGATATTAACTACAGTTATCAATTGAACTATCCACACCCAAAAACAATAATAAACGAGAAGTTGTCACAAGATTTGAAAAACCCCAAATAAAATATCGTATACATGCACTAAGGTGTTACAGTATTACAATTTGTGTAAGAGTGAAAAGTTATTTTTGTTAAATAAAAAAAAGAAGCAACTTGTAGCTCACTGGTAAAGCATCTGCACTGCTGTAACATAGCCTGTGCGTTCGATTCCTATCAGATCCGATTATTTTTAGATTTTTTCGTTTTAATTTTTTGGAAGCCCAAGAGTTGCACGTCCAATACACGGAGAAACGAAAATTTTCAGAAAAAATTAAACAGGTGCAATGAGGTGTATACACCCAAATTGACACGTGACATGAATCTCCAGACGGATCATCAAGATCCGACCACCCAAAGTCCCCAAAGGGCCGGCGCCGACGGTTGGGATGAAGCCAAATCCTTCTGTGTTTTGCACACACACCCCTTCAACTCTCCTTAACTGTTTGATTTTCCTGCAATCAAACAGAGATTCTTCAATTCACCATTTAACACCATTTTAATACATTTTAATCCAAAATTTTAATTCTCAAATCCTAATTCTTCACTATAAATACCACCCCATGCCCTACCATCCCTCTATTCTGAAAATTTATAGCAAAATCATCTCAAAAGTTCCTAAGTGCAAGTGGAGTCAAGTGGAGTTAGCAACCAAGCTCCTTCCATCGAAAATCGAAGCCGTTTCCGAAGCTCCTATGACGCCACGAACCCCCCTTCCTTCTTCTTTACTCTTTTCTCGATATTATAAAGTCGTAAGCCTCTCTCATCTTTTTTTCTTTTCATCTCCTAAAAATATATCGGTAAAGTGGAGTTACCTCCGATACATTTCTTTTTTAAACTTGTAACTCCCTTTTCCTTAATATATAGGTCAAACTAATTTTACCACCCTACTTGTAACTTTGATTGCAATCTTTTAGCTTCGAATTTAACCAAAATTTTCATGTGAAACAAACATAAACGAACTTTTTCATTAAAATACCATGAACTTTAGTATCACCCTCTTTTCGATAATTGTTAAAACAATACCTTTAAGAAAACTTCACGGGGTAACGTTCTACCCCACATGCATACTATGGTTTCATAGCACGATATCTATATATATATGGTTGGTTCAAAGAATGGTTTTTACATTAAAATACCACATCTTTTCAAAAAACGGGTTTCTTTTAAATCGGTATTTTATAATTCTTGGCAAATATGCCTCTACAACCCTTGTTAAGAGACCCGCTAATGGATGGTGCGGAATATCGCACATTCTTGGGATAGTAGAGCAGGATGCAGAACTCCTCACGGAGTATTCGGTCTCGAAAGGAAATAAATTTCGGTTTTTTTAAGAAATGCGACTTTTCTAAACAAAAATAATTTTTTGAAAAATTATATAAAAAATATGAATCCGTATTTTCAATGAAAACATATTATGAAACTATTTTTTAAAATGAAATATTAAAATGTTAATAAAGTACCATCAAGTTACCAAAAAGGGCTAGTTTTCAATAAAATACAATAAACTTTTTAAAGCTGGGTTTTTATCATTAAAATACCCCAATAATTAAAATACATGCCCATGAAAACCCTAAATCTTTTAAATCACCCTCAGGGTTATTTTTAAAACAATATTAACATATTTTTCAAAAAAAACCCTCGAGATATGGAACCAATACTTTAAAGACTATAGAATTAATATGGGCTTAAGCAGTATCATTTCTCTTGAGCCCTAGAAAGCCGGAGAAAGTGAGTGCTTGCCTATTTAGGCTAGACAACTTAACAGAGTTATCAATAGCAATTGTCTTGGAAAAAGACATAAATCCTGTCGTCCATGTGCAGCAGTTGCCGATTACTCCTGAACCTAAGAAATTCAAGAGTTAAATCCGTTCACAAGTTTCTGACTCGATCTGAGTCCAAACTCAAACCAGAATCCAAAATCAAACACGAACTTAAATACTTGCTCATGAACCTGAATACTCGAATTCAAATATCAAACTCAAACTTGTATACTTGACTCGACTTGACCGAACCATGGTTATAACGTGATATGAACTCGACATGACTACCTGAACACATGATTACATCCTGAACATGAACCTGAATATTTTATATCCATGGATTCGGTCAAGGCCTGTAATCTTAATCTATACAATACAATACACGGGAATAAAGGGGTAGATTAGTACGGAACGTATATCGTGGCACGAGAGGTCACTTTAATAGACATCTACATGAATTCATATGTCGCTGTCCCGTGGGTTATGACGGGGCCTTGTACTACATATTACCATAGTTCACGGGGTAAGATGGACTCCTCTCGTATATATGAATACTTTCTTTATCAAACTACAGATAACCATGTTAGAATAACTATCTTATACCTGTGAATGATCATATACAATTTTACCTGTCCTCTGTTCTTTTAGTTCCTATTTACATGATATACTATTTTCTCTTATTTCTTTTGGGACTTACCGAGCGCTAGTTCGCTGATGACATTCCTCTCTGTTTTCTTTCTTTAGAATGTTCTTAAGGAGGACCGGACTCTGAAGAGATAGAGCCGAGCCAGGAGGACTTGGACCAGGTTGCTGACTACTAGCTCTTTCCAGCATGTACATACTTTTTGTATGCCATTGTTTAGGCATTTTCTTTATTTATTGTATCTTTTATTTTTCAAACGGTTGTATGTAAAGTTGAATGTAAATAAAGTTGCAGTTTCATTTTATTACTCTTATCATTCTTGTTCACTGTTATATTGCTTAATTATACTTAACGTATTTGTTTCATAGTAAATACGTTGTGAGCTTCCCACGTCACCGTTTCCGCCTATTGGGAAGCAGGGCATGGCAGTGAGGTTGCGGCCGACGGTGTCGAGACTCTAGAGAGGGCAGTAAGGTAGTCGAGACTAGAATTTGCAGATGTTTATGGAGGGGTGAATCTGTAAATCTCCGGTTTTCGTATATATTTTTCCGTATTTTTCCAGATTTTCCCCATTTTTTCCATTTTTCATATATATTTTTATTAATTTAATTATTTTTCCTAATCTAAATCCTAAACCGAGACCCGACCCGAACCCAGCCTACCCGACCCGACCCGCTCCTTTTCCTTCTTCTTCTCCTTCTCCTTTTTCTTTTCCCTCCACTTTTCCTTCGTCCCCTCCTCGCGCCCCATCGCCAACAATCTCCCTGCAATCCCCTCTACCTAATCCTCTCCCTCCAACGGCACTCTCTCTCCCCCCTCACCAACGTCTCCGCAAGACTCGCTCCCCTAACGGCCAAGCGACCAAATCCACTCGTCTACCCCACGTTATCCTCGACGATCCCTCTCCCCTCTCTACTTCTCTCTCTCTCTCTCCTGACCTCTCTCGTTCTCTCTCTCTATCTCTATCGTTCTCACTCCACGAATCGAGCTGCCCACTGCACCCTCACAGTCGACCTCATCGCCGACAATCTTCACTGCGACCTCCTCATCTCTTTCACCTCACCGGCGACCTCTGTCTCCTTCTCTCCTCCTCAACTCATCTCCACCATCTCCAAGCTCCAAGCTCCGAGTTCCACCGTGGACCGACGACCCCGTCTCCCAAACCTCCAAGTAACCCACCGTCGACCTCCCTCCTATCACCAACCTCCTGCAATCTCCACTCGCCGCTACCCATCGTCGACGAGCTTCTCCTCCTCCAGCTCGAGCCATGCCCCAGAACCCTGTGGCTAGCCTGACCCTGATCATCCCCTGCGTAACAAACCCCATCGAGCATCTCACTTCAACTGCAGCACCCCCGGAGCTCCACTGCACCTCACCGCCGTGTCACAGCACCCGTGCCCATCTCTACTATGCCGAGCCTCCCCAAGTCCTCACCAGAGCCATGCTAGTCGCGCGTACATTGTGTCGTGTCGTCTCCGTGCCATGGTCGTAGACGCTGTCGTCGCTGCCCATGATCGTGCCGCTGCTCTGTGCCGCGTTGTTATGCTGCCACCGTTTGTCGTCCCCGTCCTGACTATCGATCCATTGCTAGGCAAGTGAAAACCCGATCACTTGCTTTACATGCTATTACTACTTTAAATGGATCGATAGGTTTTAATCGTAATAATATTATTGTATATGTATCTACATCGTCATGATAGCCGTGTTGTGAACCTATAACCCCTCGATAACACCCACAGTGGTCAGAACGGGAACATGGAATAGCTATTGTTTTAATTGATTAGATTAAGCAGACCCCTTGTTTAATAACCGTACACTAGTTAAGTGCTCGACACAAATTCCTAAACCAAAACATATCTTATTATGGCGGAACTTGCGATAGTTAGATTCCTTTACTGTTTATGAATATCGTGTTGAAATTTGGATGCAAAATATCGTGATTATAATCATGTAAAGTCGCCCCCTAAAGGCGACACTAAAACTGGAATGCACCACACATGTCACGTTGGGAAATACACATTAAATTAAATACGGATTGGAATGTGATGTTATACAGCTCATATCGAAACCGGCTTGATAATATAGAACCATCTATAGTTTATTTTTCGATATTGATAGGCTACTGTAACGAGAATTGACTGGGAATGCGGCGCTGGACTATAGTATGGGGCAGCATTCCTCGAGGATACCCGAATTTAAATACCTGCACATCCCTACATAATACTGAAAATGCATGAAGCCTCATATAGTCGCGTAGATAATTTAGTTAGCTAATACGTGAATCTGGTCCGTGCAGTTTCACCATCGTTTGATATTTAGTTTGTATTTTAGAATATCGATGTGTTCTGCAGTTTCTGCAGTAACATTTCTTACACCTTCACATTAACCAGGACATAACTCTTAGTAATGAAAGTCTATTATTAATACTTTTGATATGTTGGAAACCTAACAGATAGAACTAAATTTTATTCAACTGGGGCAACATCTGAATCTGAACACAACCCCTATTAAACTGCGTGCGAAGTTGGACTTCCAGTTCTGAAACTGGAATTCCAGCAACTGATCGCTGATTTGAAATGATGATAAGTCCCTAACCTAATTTCCGTTTGACATGAAACTAATTTTACCGCATAGATAATCAAGTATACATTATACGCCTTTTATATTGTTTTGGTCGTTTCTATACGTGTGATTTATGATGAATTTTTCAAGTCATGTGGCGTTGGCTGTCGTAATTTAATGAATATATGTTCAGTGCATTTCTACCTATTTTTATGTTTGCTTTAAACCTCCTGCATAGTGATAGTTACACTGAGACCTAGCGGCTATTGTGCATTGTCGATTTATAAGTGTTAGTGACTAGGTTGTGATAAGTACGAAAGTGATATTGATAAGTGAAAACGTGATTGAAAGTGAAAGTGATACGTATTTGCTCACAACCTATCTAATACTTGAATACATACTATAACCTAGGAAATGGGGAAATCCAGGTGGAATTGAACTCATATTTAGCGAGGTACAATAACTTAGAGGATGATCATTCGCTATTAGTGATACACACACACACACACACATTAGGTCGTGGACCTAGCGGCACGACTGCAGGGATATGTCCCGGGCAACAGTGGATCGTAGTCTCAGGCATTCACGAGACCCTTGTTCAACACGAGTATCATTTCCACCAATTGATTTCATTGACCTAGTGACTGTTAGGTAGTGACATACACATTGCCTGGTTTACCGACATGATACTTATATCGCACTGTTCATTATTTTCGTGTTCTACATTCTGTTGCATCTTTCATGTTTAATAGCATTGTACCCATTATATATATTTATTGCTATATTTGTCGCCCTAACGACCTGAGTGTGCATGCTCAGAGGACGAAATGGACCCGGCCCAGGAGCAGGATCTGCCATTCGAGATCGCGGAGGTCTAGACCGCAACATCAGCGCCATTCCTTTTTGCTTTAAGCACATTGTTTTTCGTTGGTTAGTTATTTCATTCTGCAAAATAAATGTATCTCGACTCTTTTTATTATAATGTAATAAAGTTATGAACTGTGATTTCTTTTACTCTGGTACTGTGTACTGACTACCATATAATGCTAGAAGCCGAAGTGTGACTACGGCGGGATTATTCCCTGACCGTAGGAGCATGGCTGGCCTAGTCACCCCTCATATTCCGTATTTTGGGAAGCAGGGCATGACTTGGTTTTGTTGGTATAAGAGCCAGGTTTGGATGAAATTACAGTCCCGTCGAGGGATCCCAAGATTGAGTTTTACCTTTAATGTATGCTTTATTACATTTCTTTTCACTTCCTAATCCTCGTTGAATCATCATGAAATCCTTGACTAAATCTGATTTCTTTCTTGATCATCTTTCAGAGATATGGACTCCTCGTGCAACTCCTTAGGTGCCGGTTCTCACGATCGTACCGAGAAGATCTTCAGCACACTGACGACCCTAGCCCAGGCTCAAGAAAAGAAGACCGATCTCCTGGCCGAGGGATTGAAGGCGGTACAGGAGACCGCATTTACTGCTCTAGAGAGATCTACGGCTATTCCCACCGCCCACGAGGGCGCCCTCGTACCGACTACACAGGCTCGGGTTGGTACTGTTTCAGACTGCAGGAGGCTTCATCCAGAAATTTTCACAGAATCGGCAAATCCACTCGAGGCCGAGCAATGGCTCATCAATGTGGAGAACTTTTTGATGGCCGCTCGGGTCCCTGACGATGACAGAGTGAACGTGGTGAAGATTCTGGAGGACGAGGCCCGCACGTGGTGGTCCGTAGAGGAAAGCCGGCTAGAGAAACCTATTAGATGGGACACGTTCTCCGCGTGCTTTCTAGATCACTATTTTCCGGCCACTGCTAAGGCCGGGATGGAGAAGAAATTCTTCTTGTTAAAGCAAAATGGACGCTCGGTTGATGTCTACGCCGCAGAGTTTAACCGGCTGAGTTGCTTCACACCATACATGGTAGCCACCAAAGCCGCCAGGGCAAGACGGTTTCAGCAGGGGCTCGATATTGAACTGCAGCAGCTTATCGCTTCTCTCGACCTACAGACCTTCGCTCAGGTGTTGAACACTGCCCGGGTACAGGAAAGATTGGCGAAGAAGGCCGAGGGCCAACGATCGGTGGACAGGAGACCCCACATAGTTCCATCACGAACCACCAGCTCTCCACATGGAGCGATCCCAGTTCATAGGCCGGGTGTTACGCAGATGAAGCGTACTTTCTCACCATAGCAGCCGCAGCGGAAGGACATTTTTTGCGATTATTGCTAGAGGCCGGGACACATGCAGAGAGATTGTCGTAGAGCTAAGGGGCGGTGTTTGCTTTGCGGATCCAGCGAGCACAGGGTCAGCAGATGTCCCCATAGATCTAAGCTACAGGGAGGGTTCGAGCAATATCAATCGTCGTACGGCACATCAGCTCAGAGAGGTCCGCCTCTGGTATCCCAACAGCGGTTATTCAATCAGAGGCATATTGGTACAGGTCGGAATCAGGGGCGGGCTTTCACCCTGTCTGCCGAGCAGGCAGAGACTTCTGGAGAAGTAGTTATAGGTACTCTCCTTATTTATTCTGTACCGGCTAGAGTTCTTTTTGATTCGGGTGCTTCGCATTGCTTTATTTCTATGTGGTTTGTTAACACACACTCTATACCTCATGAGCCGTTGACTAAGGTTTGGGAGATACATACGGGTAACTGAATTATTGTGTCCAACCAAGAGTGTAGGTTATGCCCTGTGGTGGTTTGCGGCAGGGAATTCTATGCGAATTTCCTTTTAATCGGGATTGGCAGATATGACGCAATTCTCGGAATAGATTGGATGAGTACCTTCCATGTAATCATCGATTGCCGAGCTATGAAAGTGACTTTCTATATTCCCAATCACCGTGAGTTTATTTTCAAAGGCGGAAGCGGGTTTTTGGAGCCAGCCAAGTTTAGAGCCAAGCCAAAAGTGTTGACGGCTATGGAGATTGATGAGAGTCCAGCCCCAGAGATCATTCGGCATTTTTTTGACGTGTTCCCTGAAAATTTACCAGGTCTACCACCTCCTCGCGTCTTGGGATTCTCAATCGACTTGATTCTGGGTACATCACCAGTCTCGAAAGCACCGTACCGAATGGCACCGGTTGAGTTGGCAAAATTAAAGAAGTTGATAGAAGATCTTTTGGGCAGGGATTTATCCGTCCAAATGCTTCCCCGTGGGGTGCTCCTGTGTTACTGGTTAAGAAGAAGGGCGGTTCCTTACGCATGTGCATTGACTACCGGGAGTTGAATGGGAAGACCCTGAAGAACAAGTATCCCATCCCCCGCATCGACGACTTGTTTGACCAGCTTGGTAGTGCTCGAGTATGTTCTAAGCTAGACCTTCGGTCGGGGTATCACCAAATCAGGGTTAAAGCAGAGGATGTATGCAAGATGGCTTTCTGAACCCGATATGGCCACTATGAGTTTCTTATGATGCCGTTCAGTGTTACCAATGCACCGGCCATATTTATGGACTTGATGAACAGGGTTTTCTCTAAGTTCTTGGATCATTTTGTTGCTGTATTCATCGACGATATTCTAGTCTATTCGAGGAGTTGAGAGGAGCACGCCGAGCACCTATGAATTGTATTGCAAGTTCTACGGGAAGAAGCTCTATGCTAAGCTAAGCAAGTGCGAGTTTTGGCTCGACAAGGTGCAATTCCTGGGGCATGTCATTTCGAGTGACGGCATTTTAGTGGATCCGACAAAAATCGAATCTATCAAAGACTGGCCGACACCGAAATCAGCTACTGAGATAAGAAGCTTCTTGGGATTGGCTGGGTATTATCGACAGTTTGTCCAAGATTTTGCCAAAGTAGCGGAACCCTTGACGAAACTCACATGGAAGGAGGTACCGTATGTTTGGTCGAAGGAATGCACCCAGGCATTCAAGCTGTTGAAACTAAAGTTGACCATGGCCCCAATCCTGACTGTGCCAGACAACTCGGGTTGCTTGGTTGTTCATAGTGATGCGTCGGGAAAAGGTTTGGGTTGGGTATTAATGCAGTATGGTCGAGTGGTGGCTTACGCGTCTCATCAACTAAAAACTCATGAGAAGAACTATCCCACACATGACCTGGAGTTAGCGGCCGTTGTGTTCGCCTTAAAGATTTAGAGACATTACTTGCTAGGCGAAAGAGTGGAGGTGTACACGGATCACAAAAGTTTGAAATACGTGTTCACCCAGAAGGAGCTGAATATGAGACAACGCAAATGGTTGGAGTTGATGGCAGACTACGACATTGATCTACAGTATCACCCGGGGAAAGTGAACGTCGTTCCTAATGCTCTCAGTCGCAGGCCGTCAGCTGCGTTACTGACTTGTCAGAAAGGGATTCTCGATGACCTTCAGAGACTCGAGTTGGAGGTATTTACACCGGGTGTGCCCGGACAGCTCTGGCAGTTGCAGGTTCAATAATCGCTTATAGATCACATCAAAGCTGCGTAGACTGGAGACCCTCAATTGCAGAAGTTCAGAGGGTTAGTCGAAGCTGGTTTGAGGACGGATTTGCAGATTCACGAAGATAGTTCTCTGATATTTGGCAGCCGGTTGTATGTTCCAAAGGGTGTATTCGAGATGAAGTTCTAGCTGAAGCACATAGTTCCGCTTACTCGGTGCACCCAAGTGGCACCAAGATGTACAGAGACCTGAGGCAGCACTTCTGGTGGAACGGGATGAAAAGGGAGATTGCTCGCTTTGTCTCCAAGGATTTGGTATGCCAACAGGTGAAGGCCGAGCATCAGAAAATCGCTGGGTTGTTGTAGCCTCTTCCAGTGCCAGAGTGGAAATAGGAGTACATCACCATGGATTTTGTGACGGCACTACCATGAAGTCTAAGAGGCAACAATATTGTCTAGGTTATTGTTGATCGTCTCACGAAGGCAGCGCATTTCATACCTTTCTAAGTCGGAAAATCGACGGAGTCGCTTGCGGAGAAGTATATGCAGGAGATTGTGAGACTGCACGGGGTACCCATTAGTATCGTGTCTGATCGAGACACCAGGTTCATTTCCCATTTCTGGAAGATCCTACAGGAGAGTTTGGGCACACGTCTCAAGTTCAGCACGGCCTATCATCCGCAGACGGATGGCCAATATGAGCGTACTATCCAGACGCTCGAGGATATGCTGAGGGCATGCATGCTTGATTTTCAGGGTTCTTGGGAGGATCAACTCCATCTGGTAGAGTTTTCGTATAACAAAAGCTACTAAGCTAGCATCCAGATGACACCGTTTGAGGCTCTGTATGGACAGAAGTGTCGGTCCCCTCTTTGTTAGGATGACGTGGGTAAACGAAGGTTGTTGGGCCATGAGCTTATAGTGCAGACAGTGAGCAAAGTTCAGACGATCAGGCAACGTATCAAGGCGGCTCAGGACCGACAGAAGAGTTGGGCAGATGCCGGCAGAAGGTCGTTAGAGTTTGGTATTGGTGACCACGTATTTCTGAAGATATCGCCCACTCGGGGAGTGATCAGGTTTGGTAGTCGCGGGAAACTCAGTCCTCGATTCATCGGACCTTTTGAGGTGCTAGAGCAAGTAGGAGAAGTGGCCTATCGACTTGCCTTACATCCATCGCTAGCTGGTGTGCACAATACTTCTATGTATCTCAGTTGAGGCGCTACGTTCGGGATGACAGCCATATCTTGGACCATTCAGAGTTAACGTTAGGCACTGATCTGTCTTACGAGGAGCAGCCTACCATCATTCTCGATCGTCGGGAAAAAGTGCTAAAAAACAAAGTCATTCCTTTGGTTTGAGTTTCTTGGGGTGTTCGTTCGCCAGGAGAGTCTACCTAGGAATGCGAGGAGAACATCCATTTACTTTTTCCGCACCTGTTTGAGTAATGTTGTTTTTCCGTTGTTTTCATTCTTTAATTTCGAGGACGAAATTTTTTTGTAAGGGGGGTATGATATAAATCCCCGGTTTTCATATATATTTTTCCGTATTTTTCCAGATTTTTCCTTATTTTTTTTCCATTTTATCGTATATATTTTTATTATATTTTTATTAATTTAATTATTTTTCTTAAGCAAAATCCTAAACCTAACCCCTACGAGACCCGACCTGAACCCAGTTTACCCGACCCGACCCGCTCCTTTTCCTTCTTCTTCTCCTTCTTCCTTTTCCTTTCCCGCCTCTTTTCCCTCGTCCCCTCCTTCCTCGTGCTCACCTCTGCGACAACCACGCCCACTTCCGCGACGACCGCGCCCATCACCAACAATCTCCCTGCAATCCCCTCCACCTAATCCTCTCCCTCCAACGGCTCTCTTTCTCCCCCTTCGCCGACGTCTCCGCAAGACTCACTCCCCCAACGACCACGACGACCAAATCCACTCGCCTACTCCACGTTATCCTCGACGATCCCTCGCCCCTCTCTCTACTTCACTCTCTCTCTCTCCCGACCTCTCTCATTCTCTCGTTCTCACTCCACAAACCGAGCTGCCTACTGCACCCTCACAATCGACCTCATCACGGATGATCTTCACTGCGACCTCCTCATCTCTTTCACCTCACCGTCGACCTCCGTCTCCTTCTCTCCTCCCCAACTCAACTCCACCATCTCCAAGCTCCGAGTTCCATCGTGCACCGGCGAACCTATCTCCCAAACCTCCCAGCAACCCACCATCAACCTCCCTCCTATCACCAACCTCCTGCAATCTCCACTCGCCGCTACCCATCGTCGACGAGCTCCTCCTCCTCCAGCTCGAGCCACGCCCTAGAACCATGTGGCTATCCCGACCCTGATCATCCCCTACACAACAACCCCCATCAAGCGTTTCACTGCAACTGCAGCACCCCCGGAGCTCCGCTGCACCTCACCGCCGTGCCACAGCACCCGTGCCCACCTTTGCAGTGCCGAGCCTCCCCAAGTCCTCCATGCTAGTCGCGCGTACATTGTGCCGTGCCGTCTCTGTGCCATGGTCGTAGACGCTGTCGTCGCTGCCCATGATCATGCCGCTGCTCTGTGCCGCATTGTTGTGCTGCCGCCGTTCGTCATCGCTGTCCCAACTATTGAGTCATCGCTAGGCAAGTGAAAACCTGATCACTTTCTTTACATGCTATTACTACTTTAAATGGATCGATAGGTTTTTAATCATAATAATATTATTGTATATGTATCTACATTGTCATGATAGCCGTGTTGTGAACCTATAACCCCTCGATAACGCCCACAGTGGTCAGAACGGGAATATGGAATAACTATTGTTTTAATTGATTAGATTAAGCAGACCCCTTGTTTAATAACAGTACACTAGTTAAGTGCTCGACACAAATTCCTAGACCAAAACATATCTTATTATGGTGGAACTTGCGATAGTTAGATTCCTTTACTATTTATGAATATCGTGTTGAAATTTGGATGCAAAATATCGTGATTATAATCATGTAAAGTCGCCCCCTAAAGGCGACGCTAAAACTGGAATGCACCACATATGTCATGTTGGAAAATACACATTAAATTAAATACAGATTGGAATGTGATGTTATACAGCTCATATCGAATCTGGCTCGATAATCTAGAACCGTCTATAGTTTATTTTTCGATATTGATAGGCCACTATAATGAGAATTGACTGGGAATGAGGCGCTGGACTGCAGTATGGGGCAGCATTCCTCGAGATACCCGAATTTAAATACCTGTACATCCCTACATAATATTGAAAATGCGTGAAGCCTCATATAGTCGCGTAGATAATTTAGTTAGCTAATACATGAATCTGGTCCGTGCAGTTTCACCATCGTTTGATATTTAGTTTGTATTTTAGAGTATCGACGTGTTCTGCAGTTTCTACAGTAACATTTCTTACACCTTCACATTAACCAGGACATAACTCCTAGTAATGAAAGGCTATTATTAATCCTTTTAATGCGTTGGAAACCTAACAGATAGAACTAGATTTTATTCTACTGGGGCAATACCTGAATCTGAACACAACCCCTAGTAAACTCCGTACGAAATTGGACTTCCAGTTCTGAAACTGGAATTCCAGCAACTGATCGCTGATTTGAAATGATGATAAGTCCCTGACCTAATTTCCGTTTGACATGAAACTAATTTTACCGCGTATATAATAAAGTATAAATTGTACGACTTTTATATTGTTTTGGTTGATTCTATACGTGTGATTTATGATGAATTTTGCAAGTCATGTGGCGTTGGCTGTCGTAATTTAATGATCGTTACACTGAGACCTAGCGACTGTTGTGCATTGTCGATTTATAAGTGTTAGTGACTGGGTTGTGACAAGTACGAAAGTGATATTGATAAGTGAACGTGATTGAAAGTGAAAGTGATACGTATTTGCTCACAACCTATCTAATACTTGAATACATACTATAACCTAGGGAATGGGGAAATCCAGATGGAATTGAACTCGTATTTAGCGAGGTACGGTGAATTAGAGGATGATCATTCGCTATTAGTGATACACACACACACACACACATTAGGTCATGGGCCTAGCGGCACGACTGCAGGGCTATGTCTCGGGCAACAATGGATCGTAGTCTCGGGCATGCACGAGACTCTTATTAAACACGAGCATCCTTTCCACCAATTGATTTCATTGACCTAGTGACTATTAAGTAGTGACATACATATTGCCTGGTTTACCGACATGATACTTATATCGCACTGTTCATTACTCTCGTATTCTGCATTTTGTTGCATCTTTCATGTTTAATAGCATTATACCCATTATATATATTTATTGCTATATGTGTCGCCCTGACGACCTGAGTGTGCATGTTTAGAGGACGAAGTGGACCCGGCCCAAGAGCAGGATCTGCCATTCAAGATCGCGGAGGTCTAGACCGCAACATCAGCGCCATTCCTTTTTGCTTTAAGCACATTGTTTTTCGTTGGTTAGTTATTTCATTCTGCAAAATAAATGTATCTCGACTCTTTTTATTGTAACGTAATAAAGTTGTGAACTGTGCTTTCTTTTACTCTTATACTATTTACTGACTGCCATGTAATGTTAGAAGCCGAAGTGTGACTACGACGGGATTATTCTCTGACCGTAGGAGTATGGCTAGCCTAGTCACCTCTCATATTCCGTATTTTGGGAAGCGGGGCGTGACAGAATCAGTGGAGGGGCTCGGGTGTTGAAGGAGGTGATGGCGGAGGTTGTTGAGGTGAGAGCAACGGCGACGAGGTGAGCTGGGTTACGAGATGAGGAGCAGCCATGGATGAAAGCTCGAGCTCAGCTATTGGCTTGGGGAAGAAGAAGCTCACTTGGAGGAGATCGGCTGTGGTGGAGAAGTGATGTCGTGGGGGCGTTGCAGGTCCTTGATGGTGGGAAAAGTTCGCCGGTAAGAGGAGGGGAGCTTGGCTGGTATGGAAGAGGTGATAACGGGGTCACGGCAGTGATGGGTTTGGGTGTGGTAGTTGGCGAAGGTTGCCGGAGTGGAGTGCGAGGAGGAGTGTAGGGTGTTTTCAAAGGGTGTTCGTCAGTGGTGAAGGGGATGCCGGCGATGGGTACGGTATTGTTTAAGGAGTAGAGAGTGTAAGAGTTCGAGAATGAGGGGTGAGATAAAGAAAGGAGCTTGGTTGTGTGGATGGCGAGGATCGGGAGGTGGGGATCTCGGGGGTGAACGTTGGGGGCGAGCGGCGACATGGGGAGAACAGGCCTCGAGGGGGCCATTGGGGTTTTTTTAGAACGAGAGAAACTAAAAAAGAAGAAGAGGAAAAAGGGATCGGTTGAGAGGATGAGCACCGGGGATCTCGGAGGCGGTTGAGATCGAGGGCGGGGTCGTCGTGGAGGTGGGCGCGGGTCATGAGGCGGCGGTCGCGAGGAAGGGGGAGGAACGTTGAGGAAGAGGGCGGGAAAAGAAAGGAGAAGAAAAAGAAGAATAAGAAGTGGGGTAACGGGTCGGGTCGGGTTTAGGCTGGGCTCGGGAAGGGTTAGTGGGTAGGGATTTAGATTAGGAAAAAATTTAAATATATATATAAAAACATATGAACATAATTAGAAAAATTGGGAAAATATACGGAAAAAATATATATACAAGAAAATGGGGATTTACAGTGTGTGTGTGTGTGTGTGTGTGTCAACATAAGTTGTAGTTTAGTTTTTATAGTTTACAACTTACACGTGCTTTCAACCAAGCGTGAAAGTGTTTATGTCGCTCCTTATCGATATCCCATTGCCGAGTTCGTTAGTAGGTGGACGGTAATGAGCATTCCAAACGTTGTATATATCGCAAATAAACATTTAACTTTGACTTGAAAATATTCTATAATTATGTTAAGAAAAAGGTAATAAATACTTACCCGATAAAACTGTTCACATTTGAACAGTTAAATAAAACGTAACGGTGAATCATGCCGAGCTGCTCAGATGCAATGTGTCCCGACTTTACTTTACCCAGTTCCTTTTCTTGGGCCAGAAAGACGGATATTACAGGTCTATTGTCAACCATGTCCTCATGACGTCTCGGCCTATTAAATGCAGTCTCAATACCCTCAAGATACATTAAACAGAACGTCATACATTCCTCCGTGAGAAACCCTTCAGCGATCGACCCTTCAGGCCGACTCCTGTTATGGATGTACCGTTTTATTTTGTACATGAATCTGACGGATGCAAACAAATTTAATTCGTTTTATTATAAATATTCGATTTATTATGAACAGTAAAGAGTTGTTATATAAGTTTTACCTCTCGAACGGATACATCCACCGATAATTCACGGGACCATCTAAACGTGCCTCTTGAGCAAGGTGAACCATGAGATGCAACATTACGGTGAAAATAGAAGGCGTAAGCAACATCTCCATTCTACAAAATATGCGAGGTATTTTATTCTCCAGGGTTCTAAAATCGTTTGCCGAATAATCTTTGGAGCATATCTCTCTAAAGAAAGGACACAGATCAGTCACAACTGATACAACGTCGTTATCTGGTAACGCCCTAACAGTAATGGGAAGAAAATGCTGCATGATCACATGACGGTCGTGACTTTTCAGGCCGACGAGAGTTTTCTTTTTCAAGTTTACGCATTTACTAATGTTCACGGAATATGTATCCGGTACCCTTACTTATTTAAGTACCTTAAGAAAACTCAGCTTCTCACACTACTACAAAGAGGGGTTGCCCCTACGGATTAACCCGTAGGGGCAAACCACTGCCCCTACGGACATATCCGTAGGGGCAAGAAAATAACCTGTAGGTGCAAACGCCGTAGGTGCAAGTTGAAGCCCTGAACTTGCCCCTACGGACAAAAACCTGTCCCTACGGATATAACTGTAAGTCCTGTAGCCCCTACGGAGTAGGCCGTAGGGACAAAAACATTATTTTAATTACGGTTTTTTTAAATATATTATTTGTACCTACGGATTCATCCGTAGGTCTAAGTCATAGCCCCTACGGATACATCCGTAGGTACCGATCCGTAGGGGCAAAATATCAGGATTTCTGATATTTTGCCCCTACGGATAACTTCGTAGGGGCTGTTTGTTGCCCCTACGGATATATCCGTAGGGGCACTGCCAACCCCCTGACACTGAGATCAGGGGGGAAAATATCAGTTAATGCTGATATTGTGCCCCTACGGTTGAATCCGTAGGGGCAACATATGTACCTACGGATTAATCCGTAGGTACATATTATCTGTTTTTTTTTAAAAATGGCTGCCTGATTTTTTCTCGCCCAGTGCACAATAATATATACATCAATCAAATATAAAATTAATCATCACACAACATATATCACAGTATTCATAATCACATCTCACGCATATAATATACAAAAGAAACCAAAAAACTGAATATGATATAAATATAAACCAATATCAATATCAATATCGTTTCAAAATGTAGTACAATATGTATCATATAAATAAATACATGTTTCAAAAAATAAGAATCAAAAAGCTACCCTAGCTCGGTCCAGCTCCACCTCTGATAAACGCTAGAATCTGGAGCGCCATCTCCTCGGTCAATAAACCATGCAATTCGGCGCTGTACCCTGTCGCGTCTGGACCTAACGTGTGTAATAAGCGTGTATGAACTGTGTATTATTCGAATTCGTATCATTATCAAGTTATTTCGAAACCCCATTTGGATATCTAGTTTGGAAAACCGTTGTTTATTTTAATTAAATATGTATGTATGATTAATCAAACCTAAGTCTACAACCAAATAAGCTCAGGCTACGTACTAATTATGGATATGTTGATATCTATAATATGACATGATATTTTACTATAAAGTAGTATAAATACCAGCATCTCCTTCAACTCCTGAACGGTGGCCCTCAAGCTCTCCAGTTCCTGCTGGACACGTCGCTCACTGAAGACGGAGGAAGTAACCGCCGGGGTGGAGTCCAACCTCATATGGGCCCTGCTAGGGCCCAGTCCTCGGCCGCTCTCCCAACCTCTATGGTGCCGTCCGTGTGCGGCGTCCAGGACTAGGGTCAGCAGCCTCGAATGCTGCCTTCCCCCTAGCAACTGTCAGAACATTATATTTAGCACATACTGATCTATAAAATTGACAAGAAATACCAAAATCAACAAATTCAAAGCCTTACCTACAGAGATAGAAGATGTGCTCCTCTGGTATCTGCATGTATCAAAATTTGAATAATATTAATTAATTTCAGTACATACATATTAACAAGGTAAACTCGCATATAGCGCTGCTTACAGATAAGACAGAGAGTGAACAAGCTCTTGTAGATCATCAGGCGCAAATCTAATTTCATCAAGCAGCACATGATAATGAGTTGGACGACTAGACAAGGTCCACGACTTACAATCATTCCCGCATGCGAGTACATATAAAAATCATAATTTCTAGGATGACAAATTTTATTGTCAACTACTGTCACCACCTACAGCTAGACAATAATAAAAATTACTATCTAAGTAAGAGTAAAAGGAATGTGTGTGTATTTATGATATAGCATTCTAAATCAATATACATGCACTATATGATATATAAACATATATGAAGGAACGGGAGTGTCCTCTGTCCCTAATATGGACGTATCACCAACAACTAGACAATCAAACATTGACAATATAAGTAATTTTGATATAAACAGGCATGAATATCTATAATATTACATTCAAAATAGATATTAGAGAGCGCACCTGCAGTGAGAAGTGGTAAAAGTATCACCCAACAAGGGTGTAATTTACAGAATCGATTGAAACTCTTGAAAGTCATAGAAGAACCTGACTTGCAAAAATCTGATGTATACTTTCCATTGGACACTAAGAAGTCTCTAAAAGGAAAAGCCAATATGAAAACCATCATTAGTTCATATCAGAAGATTGATGCTGAAACAGAGAACAAGGAATGTCATTTTCTTCTTCTTCTGCCACATTACTGTTTTCTCCTTCTTCTTCCGCCACATTACTGTCTTCTCATTCTTATTATGTGCGTGTGCAAATTCAATGAAAGCAGAAACTCCAGTGATAAACTTAGGTTGCATACGTTGTTGCCAATTCACATACATCTAGTCCTTAATTCTGACGTACTCATGGGCCATGTTAGACTGTATCATATAAATTGTAGGTTATGATGACTATATTGAGAATATGGATTAATAGTGGGTAGGAAAAGTATTTCTCAAATGGATTTTGCATCTGAAAACCATAAACTACTAAGTAATAGCATATATAATTTTTTTAGTATAAAGGTTGTTATTTTAAGTTTTCCCTTATTAAATCAAATTTGTTTCACGTTTCGAGGAATATACCAAAACGTGCACAAGCATGCAATGTCTTGGTTTTCTAGTGTGTGATCTACCATACACAATACAACACAATACAATATTTCGTATAGTGATATGATCTAACTGCCTTTATAAACTACATGTGTACAGAAAATTATGATAAGAAACCATAAGAAAGGGTCGTAGCCATGCATAACCTTGAATCTACATACCAAATCGTGCATAAGCATGCAATTATTGTCACCTTGCCTTGGAATATAAAATATCTTGGAAGACTACAAGCGGGGCATTTAAATCTTGATAACTTTTGACTTCAACATATATTTTTCTCAAGTACCACGAAATATACTTCCTCCGTATAAACCGTTTTCAGGAAGATGGATTAACAATGACAAGTTATCCATATTAGAAAAACACGGTATTACCCTTCTTAAGATAATACATTGTATAAGCACACCATAGCCCAGAACATGTCCTTCTATCTACGCAAAACATAAATATCATATAGCAATAAAAGGAAAAGAACCACCATATCGGAGATGAAAGACAGAGAATTCAAGCATTGTTTCATACCTTTAGAGCACGCTGCCAAAAGAAACAGAAAGACAATAGAACAGATTATCACATAGGAATTGATAGATAAATAAACAATTAACTTATGCTGCTTAAAGAAGATGTGACATTTTATTATAATTTCTTTTGGGAGAACCTGGAAATATGAAATGGAGGGGAAGACATACGCACATATCACATAAACACATGCATACATATCACATGTCACATATGTTCTCCGCCGAAAGACGCGACCGCGACCGGAACATCTTGAATCACTTTCTAATGATGCGTTTGTTGTGTATTCTTGTGTGTGTGTGTTTCGGCTGTCGGGGGTAACCCTTATTTGTAATAGTGACACACCCACACATAAATAATGCAAAATGTTTAAGCAACCTCCTATTTTAGTAGTGACACACACACATAAATCTTATGTCTAATGACCATAAGATTGTCGGAGACAGTTTTGATGTTTTGTGGGTTTGGTTTTATACTTGGGACAATCCAATGTTAACACACACACATAAATAACAAATTAAAATAAACTAACTAAGAGGCATGTTTGAGTTTTATACTTGGGATCACAAATAGTATGATGGCTGCAAACAGGTTGCTTGAATACTTGCATACAATCCAATGTTGCCTCGCCATTTCTATAAATTTTAAACTCCCTAGCAAATTATCATCACCCAGGATTACTTTAGGGCCAGTTTGGCTGCTTCTTGCTTGTGATTCAGCATTCAGCTTTTTGTTGATTTGGAACTCAGAGAGTGTTGCAAAACAAATCCAAAACTAAATAAACCTCAAACTAGCTACAGAGAAGGCAAACAGCAAACCCCCATGAAGTTTGGCTTTCAAGGGTTTTCCCACTAAAATACACTTAGATGCAGCACTTTAAGGAAGCTTGCAGCAATATAAAAACTTTTAGGTAGTTTAGTGAAAAACTGCAGTGCTTCAAGATTGTTTAAGTTTTATGTAAGCTTAAGCTGTCATACAGAAATTATCGTTGCAAAAATGTTCGCAACCCTAGCTTTTCATGCAACGATACTGGAATACGAGCCTCAGATATGCCAGCTTAGGAATCAAAATAAGAAAGAGATTTGGGGTTATCCTAAGTCCAAAGTCAAACGGGCTCTAGAAATATATAAACCCAAAAAAATGACTGCATAAAGATCTCATAGAGATGAAAAAGATGTTATGCAAGCTCTGAACAAATCTTGAACGGAACTTTCACAAGAATTTACAATACCCGACCAGAATCCAATCCTGAGTTTGATGAAGCTTCAGGCCTTCAGCTTCCCCACAGAAAATAGTTAGGGCAAACCCTTTGCAAAACCATAGCTTTCATGCAGAGATGACGCTCAGAACATGCCAGCTTCCAAACACATTGAATAATACATAATCTCTCATACTCTCTCTCTCTCTCTCTCTCTCTCTCTCAATCAGACAGTTTATATTTGGATTTGAATTTAGGAAAAGAAATAAGATGGCTACAAACCAGCTTGCCTCGCCAATCTCATAACTATAAAGCTCATAAAAGTGGAAGCTTGAGGGCAAGCCATCATCGCCTCCATTCAATTAAAGCCAAATCATCCACAAAAAATAGAAATAAATATAATAATTGATTGATAGGCAAAATTGCAAGAAACCTATTCAGATTTCTGCATGAAAAAATAAGAGATGTAAAATAAGTAAAAGATTACCAAATGAAATTATCCCATCACTTGAACCCCCTCTCAAGACATTTTAGCAAAAATTCCCCCAGTAATTTTCCTCGGTTTAACCGTTTTATATCATAGAAGAAAGATAAATTTCAACTGTATATACATGCATACATACACACACACACACACATCATATACACAGTTTTTGAATGTTGCCAGAATTTCAAAAGTAATTCTAGATTTTTCCAAACTCTGAAGGCTTCACAAAAATTTTAAATACAGATAATAATATGATTGAAGAGATCAATCACCAATTTTTTAATGAGGATCAACTGAAACCCCAAACGGAGCAAGCAAATTACAAAGATCCCAAAAATTTGATGAGAGCATAAAGAATTTAACATCATGATAACAATATAACCAAAATGGCTGAAAGATCTACGATGTCAGACTCGAGTTCTGATACAAAACGGGGCAACCCCAACCCCAACCATAATTCTAACCCTAACCCTAACCCCAGCCCCAGCCCCAACCCCAGCCTAACCCCAACCCTAACTCCAACCCCAACCCCAACTGCAACCCCCTACCGAACCCCAACCCCAACCGCAACCCCAGCCCCAACCCCAACCGCAACCCCAACCCTAACCCTAACGCTAACCCTAACGGATGCCTCATCGGTATCCAAACCATGAATCCTAGCCCTAAAATAATCAAAAATTTGTTTAATTTAGATTTCCTAACCTGTGCAGTGGAGGCGTCGACGATCGATCGGAGGCGACGACGAAAGGAGGCGACGACGAAAACGGAGATGAGGATGAACCAGGCGGTGGCGACGGAGAATTGGCATGCGCTGGCGACGACGATAACGGCGACGAAACACAGGCGATCGGCGGGAACGAGGGTTTAGGGATTTTAGGTTCGCGCGCGATATTGGAAAATAATTTTTAGCTAATGAACGTAGGTATCGATCCGTGCCATTTTAATTAAATCTCTATTTAGTTGCCCCTACGGATAAATCCGTAGGTTCTTGGTTTGCGGCTCCGTAGGGGCAAACAACAATTTACGATTTAATATTTTTTAAATTAATATGTAAGGACCGTAGGGGCAACCTTTTGGCCCTACGGACTAATCCGTATGGCCAAACTAAATCTGCCCCTACGGATTTCGTTATCCGTAGAGGCAACCCCCTATTTTAGTAGTGTCATTATCGGACATCGTGTGCTTTGCTGATAGAATAGCCCATTTACCATTCTATTTCGGAGTTGGATACAATTCTGACCGCAAATTCTTTATAGCAAACTATTGTTATATCGCTAATGTGTCTCTGTTCTTGAATTTGGTATTTAATAGGGTACCCAGTAAGAGCTCACAGACATTCTTCTCAATGTGCATGATGTCCAAATTATGGCGAAGATTAAGAAAATGCCAATACGGAAAATCATAAAATATAGATCTCTTTTTTCCAATTATTTGATATCTCATTCGGAATAGTATGCTTATATTTCTTACCAAAAACAACATTGATGTGCTCTACATCCACAAACGCCTTTATCCCGTTTGTCTCAGGAGGAAGGGGCCGATTCTCCTGCTCACCACTGAACTTGATTCTATTGCGTCGATAAAGATGATCAATATTTAGCCAACGACGATGTCCAGTGTAACAGAAAATCTGATTTACTGGCTTTTCACAGACAGTGTTCTCTTGACAATCCTTTCGTACTCCATCCCGACAATATGGCATATGCCGGGAAATCGTTTATTGTTCGAAAAAACGCCACGCGTAGTGTGAATCTCTCCTTTCTGTGGACATCATAAGCAACGATGTCGGTCTCCCACGACTCATTCAATTCATTGATCAACGGTTTCAAATAAATAACAATATCAATACCTGGAGAGTTGCTTCCAAGGATCAACATAGGCATTTGGATGTAAGATTGTTTCATACTCATCCACGGTGGGAGGTTATAAACTACTAGTGTAACGGGCCATACACTGTGAGATGCACCCCCTTTAAACGGTTCCAATCCATTAGCCGATAATCCAAGTCTCACATTACAAGCTTCCGCAGCAAACACGGGAAATTGAGCGTCAAATATTTTCCACTCTTCACTATCAGCGGGATGCCGTAAGACTCCATCCATCGTGCGACCATATGTATGCTATGTCATTTGTTCGACGGTTTTAGACAACAGAAATAATCTCTATAGTCTTTTCTTAATAGAAAAAAAAACGCTACACCTTTATAAGAATTTTCGGAATTGACTCATCATCCCTCGACGGCCTTTTACGTAATATCCACCTCGATTCCCCACAAGTTCTACACTTATTTAAGATCCTGTCATCATCTGTCGTGAATAACATGCAGTCATTTGGACATGCATCGATTTTTTTATAAATGAAACCGATGTCGGTAATAATCTTCTTCATCTCTTGAAAATTTGCAGGGAGATCGGAATTCGGGTAACCCTCCTTCTCTATCT
Organism: Agapanthus africanus; assembly: GCA_030015575.1. Lineage (NCBI taxonomy): Eukaryota > Viridiplantae > Streptophyta > Magnoliopsida > Asparagales > Amaryllidaceae > Agapanthus > Agapanthus africanus. The sequence goes on along the minus strand of JASDDO010000006.1, from coordinate 342,288,294 downwards.
TTAGAAAGTTATCGACCGACTTGTTGCTCCATAAACTTTTGCATTTAAGATAAAATATGCGAACCATCCAATCCAACTTCGTCATTGTCGCACTCTCACAAAGAGGTTTCTTAGCATCCTCCATATACTTAAAAAAACTGGCAGATTCGGAATCTGGAACCGCATCATCCATAGGGGTTTCATCGTTCATGCCATCATATATCTCGTCCATCATATCATTTAAACCGGTGGTTGATTGGGTTCTCATAGGTGGCGGTAACAGACAATGTGCACCGATTCTATAGTCCACGACCTCTCCATGTAAGTGCTAGATAATGTAACCTTCACAAAATCCGTTAGCAAGTATATGCAGTCGAACCGCCCCTCGACTATCACTTCTACCATTACAACATTTTCTACAGAGACAGGGGATCCGACTATCACCCACTCTTGACGAGAATTGTATAAACTTTTCCACACCGATTTTAAATTCAGAGTCAAACTTGTTCTTATTTATCCAAGTCTTATCCATTCTTGTCTGATACGTAAAACCTAATACAGTTCACAATTAATTATTATATCATAACAAACATTTTAAAATCATACACGGTATTAACAATTCTAACCCGCATTGAGAAGCTAAGAACGAGATATTTATAAACAAAGAAGATAATGACATCAGTGTCTTGGAAATACATTTGAGTGATTTATCATGGTTGAAAATAATATTAACGTTTCTATCTTGGATGTCGATGGTTATGGTTGTCGGGAGTAAGATTTCTATCTCATTAATAATGTATAACATATACACCCTCTGGACTTATATTTTCATTCGCTTCGAGAAAATTTCGACAGCACATCCCCGCTGTTCTCCGAGTACACTACAATAGAAGAGATAAATATCTCAATACTATCAGTATTGAGATGATCATCTCAACTATATTTGTACATGGAGAACAAACGGAAAGGTACTGACGAAACTCATCTCGAAACGAATGAAAAGTATAAATATGCAGAAAAGTGTATACGTTATGCATTCTTAACTTTTCCAAAACGGGACAAATCTATCAGTTATAGTATGACTAGTATTTTCGTCGCATAAACTACGAGATAGTTGTCAACAAAGAACGATTAACGTTCGAGATTTACAACGCACGTATAGTTTTATGTCACGAAAATAACCGTACACGTATAACTGATAGACGGGTCTAAGTCTAGATATTTTTTCAATGTGAGATACTCGATGACGATATGTATCGGTTTACTTTTTTTCATCATCGAGTATCATGCACTTAATTAAATTGGTTTTGATGATTATCGTTTCAGTATCATCAGTTATTTAACTATTTTGTTTAAAGTTTTGGAATTTTCAGTTTGAATGGTAAGCTCTCAAACAATTGATGTTATTAACGAAACATATGCATTCATTAAAATAAACACGCATACATACAACAAAAATTACATAAAGCTAAGTCTCACACACACACACTCTCTCACACACATACAAACACATGTTTTTAGCCTAACTTTAGTATGTATAAACCAAATTGGTTTATGGTATGTCGAGTATCTATATTTTCGGTTTAATTGGTGACTTAATTTAGGTATGGTGACTTAGGCTGATTTTAGCATTTAAGAATTAAAAATGATAAAATTGTGTACCGGAAACTGGCGTATATAGAATGCGAAGAAATAGGAGCAATCATGCCGACATCAAACTTACAATCACACAAATTTTTAGTTACATATGCTATACATCTCTATAAATAACAACAATATATATACTCCTAATTATAATTAACTAAAATTAGGAACCTAACCCAAACCCTAAACCTAAAATTAACCCTAATTAGATTAACCCTAAAATGCGTACACACACATACACACACAAACAAGCCCGCTCTCACACACAAATTATCTTAAAATTAACCATATCCCTAAATAAAAATAACCCTAACACTAACCATAAAATTAATAAATTATTAACTCTAACCCTAAAATTAATCCTAACCCTAACTCTAACCCTATAATTAATCCATCCCCTAAACCTAAAATTGACACTAAACCTAAAATTAATCCAAACACTAACCATAAAATTATTTAATTTTAACAAAAACCCAACAAATTAACTAAAGTAATATAACCGCTCACAGATTTTGACGTCGAAGTCGGTAGGGCAGAGGCCAAGACTGAGAGAGAAGGGGGCTGGAGGCGAAGTGGTGGTGGAGGAGGCAGATCAGGAGGCTCGGTGGAGGCGTCGGAGGTAGAGGGCTCGGAGGCTGAACGGAGATCGGAGGTGCTCTGAGCAGAGGATGCTTTGAGTGGAGAATGCTCGGAGGTGGGAGACCGGATTGGAGGTGGGAAAAAAAATTTGGGGGGGGGGGAGGATAATTTGGGAGGAAAAAAAGATATTGGAAAAGTTTGGGAGGGGTTTCACGGGGTTATCCTGTTGATTTCGGTGAACAATTTTTCCGACGGGATAGATCCGCCGAAATAATTGTTGACCGAAATCAACACAATTTCAACTTTTTGTTATTTATTTCGACGGTCGATTGCTGTCGAAATAAATTACAAATAAATGGCCGTTGAAATTTTCCCTATTTCCTTATAGTGTAATTTCCATCCTATTCCACAATTTTGTTAGCTTTCCACGCGAATTGAATGATCCGCCTTATATCATTCTTGCATCACGTTACAAGCCCATTATTAAAAAAAAAACAGAATAACAAGAACAAGAACAGAAAAAAAAATAAAGAGAAAAGAGAGAAAATAAGACATACCAAATCTACTTAAATAAACCTACACTACATAAACTAGTGCATCCGAATTCTATTTTTACGTATCCTCTTACTAGTAATCTAGTAATCTCACGTTGAAGTTGATCAAGACTGTTATAACTAGTCCGATGTTCGTTATATGGAATTCAAACAAGAACAACAGTTTTCCTTAGTTCGTAATGAAATTTTATTTTTCTAATTTGGAGAAATTTTTATATTTGTTTATTTTATTTTCTTCTTTTTCCCCCGCTTTTGGGGTAATTTCTCCTTAATTAGCCCTGGCCTTCACTCACATTTCTCCCCACAACAATTAACGCTCTCCCACATTACCAGGTACCACGTACGTCCCCTCACATGCATGCATCAACACGTGGGCTCGCGCTCCCTGCCATGATCTCCCCATACGTGGACACCCCACACGTGCCACCCTCCCCTTAACCCATATCCCAATCGCCCTTATCCTCCTCAAACGCCACCGCCCACACGTGTCCCCTCTCTGTCCCCGATGCGCAAACGTCGCATGCCACCCGTTCACACGCGTCGCTCCCCCCAAATGAAATCTCTCATTCTCACCTCCACGCTCTCACGTACCCTCTATATAAACTCACCACCTTCTCCTCATCTCTCATCACAAAATCGAAAGATCAGTTGAAAAAAGAGAGAGGAAAAGAACAAGAAAACCATTTCGAGAGAATTTGATCAGTTTTGGAGAGCGATGGACATGAGGGATCAGCATGGGAACCGGGTCGGGCAGATGGACGCCTACGGCAACCCGATCCAACAGACGGACGCTTACGGCAACCCGTTACCGGCCCGCGAGGGCTACAGGCATGGCACGGGCGTCGGAGGGCACGGGACCGGCGGCACTGGCTACGCCGGTACCGGGCATGACATGGGCATCGGAGGTCATGGGACCGGTACAGGCTACACGGGGACCGGTGGGCAGGCGCAGCTAAAGCACCCGGAGGAGCACCAGCGCGGCGGGATTTTGCGCCGCTCCGGTAGCTCCAGCTCCAGCTCCGTAAGTACATATACTCATATGTTGCGTGCATAATTATTTTTATGCCATTTTCTTTTTTGCAATTTTTTTGGGGTTAATTGCTTAAATAATACCTCAATGTTTTTACCAGTTTTGCATTTATATACCTTATTATTATTTTCTTGATTTTTCACAGCTTTTAGATACCTAGAATACATACCGTATATATGGATTTTGTTTCAAATAGTGATAGATTTTGTTTAAAATAGTGATATGGATTTGATGGTAAGCATTAACCGTTTAATTTGTACTTTAGGGTATATACAAACTTTAGGGTTTATAAGTATGTAAGTGCATATATCCGGGGTTGGTTACATCAAAATTGTCCCCCCATACTATTTTCTTTTGAACTATTTGATTGCATCAACAATTAGAATGATCTCAGTATTGCTAAATATTTTTATTATGCAACTCAAAAAGCTTTGAACAACTCATATATAAATGGATGCCTTATTAATATATAATTTTGCTTAAAATGTGTAATGTGTGGATGCAGTCGGAGGATGACGGCATGGGGGGGAGGAGGAAGAAGAAGGGACTGAAGGAGAAGATCAAGGAGAAGCTCCCTGGTGCCCACAAGACCGACGAGTACGGGCACGGGCAAGCCACCACGGGCACGGGGTATGGAACCACCACAACCGGCACGGGGTACGGAGGGACTACTACGACTACCGCAACAGGGCGCCATGAGCCGGAGAAGAAGGGGGTGATGGAAAAGATCAAGGAGAAGCTCCCTGGCTCCCATCAGTAAATCATATGTATATTTCACTTAATTAAAAAGGCTCACTCATGTTAGTGAATGTGGGCTAGTTTTTAGTATGTGCATGTTTTGCTTTGGGAATAAGTGGCATGCAGCCATGAGCATGCACCGCTTGCATTTTGCATGTGCGAGCGTGCTTGGGGCTGCAGTGTGTGCGCGCTTCTTGTTGCTGTTGTTTTTATGTGCGTGTGATTGGGGAGGTTATATCCTGTTTATGCTATGTAATTCATAGACTATATTTTATATATCATATATGTTATAAAGTAAAATTAGTGATAGTTAATTATGTTTGGGTCGCGAGTTTTCTTTCCCTTTTAATTGGTTATGGAGCTCAACATATTATATATGCTAATTGTTTCCCTTTAATCTCCTGGAGATGCTTAGATGCTTTGTTCAAGAGTACCCCAATAAATAAAAAGTAGTCGATTTTAGGTGGCAAAAGGGTAATTACAGGAGCTCAACAACTAAACAAACAGAGTTTGAACATAAATTTAACCACAAACTTGAGCGAGGTGAAACAAACCAGAAATTTAACCTCGGTAAATTAAATGAACACAGCAGACGAAAGGTAGGCTCAAGCTAGGTTTGCTTCTTCCTAGTTTTGTTTGACCGGTTGATAACGAAAGATTAATATGAAAGGAATATATACATTACCATGGTAAAATTTATAAAAACGTTTTTTTGGTGATGAATTATTATCATTACTTCTATCTATTTAATTTCCAGAACAAAATATTATAAGAAACCCCAAAAGTTTTCTAAACATGCATCAAAGATCCGACAATAATTTTGCTGCCGTCTAGAATCAATTGTTGATTATACTATCTTATCAGATAATCAATTAGAAGAGTGGCATGCAGATCAACTGAAAGACAATTCTTCTGCTTGTCAAAGTGACCCGAACGGGATCGGTGAAATAAAAATCACTACTGAATCAGAACATTTCTAATCCTTTGCAAAATCAGCTTTGTAATGAGCGGTGGACTCGAGCTTCTTTGCTTCATTCAGTTTTCGAACCGCCTGAGACGACAAGCAACAAACCATAAGCACAAAATGCATGACAAATGAAACAGTGAGCAAGCACAACCACTTCGGTTATTATAGATCATACGTTTAATCTAGATATTGTTAGGAAGTGAGCATTAACGTTGTGAATGCGGAAAGTTTCGGTCTTGGGCATACATAACAATTTCTAACAAAAAGTTGCCTTCATAAAATCCTCCTGTATAATGTAATCCCTTTCAGCACGGATTGCAAACATTCCGGCTTCTGTGCAAACGTTTCAAAGATACAGCTCCATTGAAGCCCTAAAATAAGGAAAGTATGCGGTAGGATATCGAAATAAACGAAAATTTACAGTACATAAGACAGTTCAGGATCAATATTCACCAAGCGTAAACATACCTCTGCGAGTTTTACTACAGCTTTATAGTCTATCTCGCCAGCGGCATGAATTTTGAGAATCTCTATTCTTGATTGCTCGTTTGGCAACGGAATCTCAATCTTTCTGTCTAAACGGCCTGGCCGAAGGAGAGCGGGATCTAGAACATCGGGTCGATTTGTTGCCATAATCATTTTAACCTAATTAAAATAGGGTGGATATTTGAGAGTATTAAAAATGATTTACTATAGTGTAATATCAGGTAATAACACTATCTTGATGCTTCAACTTTAAGTAGATTAAGAAAGTAGTTAAGGTTATATACCTTTCCTAACTGGTCGAATCCATCCAACTGATTCAAAAGTTCCATTAGTGTCCTCTGAATCTCTCGGTCAGCGCTGGTTCCCTCGCTAAAACGACGCCCACCAATGGCATCAATTTCGTCCATGAATATGATGCATGGCTTAAAAAAACCAGAATATTAGAACATGTTCCCTTGACAGCACAATCAACTAATTAAGAGTGCATTCTCTGGATCTCTTTACTAGAGGATGATAAAAGTGTAAAATTCATATATTACCCTCATATAAAGAAAGGAATTAGACAGGAAGTCTGTAACGCAGACTTTAGGGTTAGTTTATGTACCTTGACACCTAAATCTCTAAAAATTTAATGCAAAAAAAAAGAGGGAGACTTCAAATAAAAATTAATTTGTGACTTGGATGTTTCTCCTTTTTACAAGCAAAGAGGAAAGATGAGAAAAATTCATAGCCACTTTTGAAATAGAGAGGAGAATAAAGAAACGACCAAACAAATGAACAATAACGGTTAGCTTGGTTGCACAGATATAAATGGAAAGAAAAGATATAGGGAAACAACTTGTCCTCAGAAACCAAACAGAGAGCAACCAAAAAAATTTCTCACCATTCGTATGCTCCGTTTAACCAAACGCAATCAAATTCTTCGACAAGTCATAATTAGATGCCTGGAGAGATGTCAAGTTAATGGCAAAAGTGAAAAGCAAACAAAAAAATTTCTTACCTGGTGATCACGAGCATAGCCAAACATCTCCCTTATCAATCGTGCACTTTCACCTATGTATTTGTCAATTATAGCACTTGAAACTACCTGCATGCATTGATGACAAGGAAAATCAGCTTACATATAAAATAGGCGAATCAATTTATTTTCACCAAAAATGATACATAACCTTGAGAAAGTTAGCATCTATATTACTAGCTATTGCTCTTGCCAATAATGTCTTCCCTGTCCCAGGAGGGCCATAGAGGAGCACACCCTGTCATCACCAAATTCTTTATTAGAAAGCCTGTAAGATTCTTAATGAAGTGTAGCTTTCCTGAGAATGGAAGCTTTAGGCCTAAAAACAAGTACTGCATGCACCAGCACAAAAGTTGGTGTTCTCTTAGAATTTACCTTAGGGGGTTTAATTCCTACTCTAAGGAAGAGTTCAGGATTCATCAGTGGAAGTTCAATTGATTCTCTAAGCTCGCGGATCTGATCGGATAATCCGCCAACCGCAGAGTAGCTAATGTTGCCTGGATCTTCATGAAGCATATTATAGACAACAGGATCAACCTGCATCAGAAGATAAATGTTTGCCTTGATAATATTTAAAGGTATAATACACAGTTACTCGAGTGTTTCCTATCGTGCATCATAAACAATCTAAATGGAGACAAAAGTACCTCTCGTGGAAGAGCCCGCATGATGGTGAGGGTTGTAATGTCAAGAACCACACGGGTTCCTGACGTGAGCTTCTCTTTATCCACCTTACTACGGCACCCAACAACATATCTTGGCCCACTGCTAGCTTTGACGATTACTGGAAGAAGAAAAAAAGGTCATCCATTGCATTGTCAATACTCAACCATAAAGTATAAGATATAAACCTCTGAGAGGGAGCTTCCTCAAAGTCGAAATCGATGTATTTGAGAAAACACGAAAAAATATATGGTAAATAAATTCTTATTAAAAGTCCATCTGCAAGGCAAAGCACTGTCTTTTAGAAATACATGAGAATAGAAGTTTCAATTTGATAAACTACATAGATGATCAGTTCAACCTACAAAGATGAGCTATACAGATTGATCGGCAAAAGGGGAAAAAACCTCTTAAGATGAAGAGCCTACTCTCAAGCCAAAAGGTTTTTATACTGTTAAGTTGCACAAGATAAAGTAACTGACACCCACTCTGCTCTACCTATCTTCGTTCTCGTCTATAATCACCCGGAACAAGGCACAAAACTGCAACTTGACTATCTTCTGAAGTCTGATCAGTAGACAATCCAATGCAATATCAAACACCTAAAAATTTACCTATCCTCAAAATTAACATCATCCTAAATAAGAAAACTAAATGCATGTAGAGTTTTTGTTTTTGGCCTGTGGCAAAAGCTAGATTAAGGAATAGTGTCAAAAAAACAGTCTAGAGAGCACAGCCTTCAAGCCGGTTCTGTTATACGCACTAGGCGGTTATAGGGGTAAGGCATCACCCTGGGCGCCTCTACCTACTCGGCTCCTACTGCTAGGAAAGAGACTACCTTGACAAAAGCCTTTGCAGCCTTTTCTTGTCCACAAAGATGTTTATAAGAGCCCATGACTCGGGTGCGCATGCTGATGCAAGAGTTTCGGAATTAAATAAATCTGCAGAGAGAAGCCTTCAGATCATTGGCATACGTCCTACACCTCAAGAACATTCAACATACTTTGATAACCAAGCATTCTTTCATTCGAAATCAGCAAGGATCCTTAATGATGCATGGTTAACATTTTGTAGGGCCCACTAATTGCATTTAGCATCCATTTGAACACATCGTGCACCAACAAGAAATAAGTGAGCTTTTAAGTGAATGATTGATGGGTAGAATAGTAAGAAGTATTAAATATTGAAATAACAAACAGCGGGTCATCATTACTTACAGTGTTCATCGTCAAGCCGCCGAAGTACCTATCCTATAACTTGCCCAACACTTTGGAGGGATTTTAAATCCTCTTCAGTTTTAGCAAATTCCTTCTTAGCAGTTTTTAAGCTTTCCATACCTGCATTTACCATTTCCAATATATCATTTTCAGAAATAGTAATGAAGATAAGTAATTATTTGTCTTGCAATTGCGCATTGGTAGTCAACTACTAGGCTAAAAATATAATAACAGAAATCTACTAAACAATAGCTGCAAACATCACATGAAAATTTTCACTCTAGCACTTACTATATAAATATAAAAGATACATATGAAAGAAATAAAATGTAATCTGGTTCCAAAGTCCAATCAAAATAATCTAAAATCTTTCAATAAACAGGCACAAGTTATATGGGAGTGTCCCACAATATCTCAAACATTATCTTATATGTTGCGCAGAACTGCCATCCAACAGTATACTTTTGTTTCTGTCCTTGGCTTCACTGAGGAGTTGTTTGGTTTGGAGTTGAAAGCCTCATAATGCAGCTTGCCTCCCAGTTTCGGCATTTACTTTGCAAATTTGCAGCGGATTTTGAAAAATGCGTCATTTGGTTAAATAAATTAACTACATAGAACCAAAATGGCTACAACAAGTGCGGTAAATTTATGCAGCAAAACCACCACAATTTATGCTATGTGTCTGTTGCACCATCAATTTATTCAAAAATTGTCCCTAAATTTTCTTTTTGGGAGTAAATATTCACCACTGTTGCCAATTAAATTGTTAATTAAGATTTTATACAATATATTTATATTGAACTTATTCAAAAACTGTCTGTAAGAATTTTTCGGCAATATATATTCACCATGATCCATGGTCAGCAAAACTAGCAATAAAGAAGCACATACACAATAAAAACTACAAGCCTCTATATTCCAACTTTTGGAGTCGGGTTGGCTACATGAATTCTTTTTTTTCCATTTTGCTCTGTTACGGGTTGCCACCCCAATTAAACTGGTAGCTAATTAATATTTGAGCATTTTCATCTATGTTTGTTTAGATCTACTTCTATCCATGATTGCACATTAACTACATTTTTTCATTTTTCCTACCTAAAGGATTCATTGCCCTCCCTTGTAGCACATCCAAACCATATCAAACAGTTCTTTCTCCTTCTGTAGTTACCTTCAGCTTATCACAAATGCACTAATATTATCCTAGTTTCCAGAGCAATACCACTCATATATCTTAGCATTCTCATTTCAGCTACATTCAATTTTTTTTTAAACATCATTTCTTAATTGCCCAGCCTTCTCATCCATAAAGCAACTTAGCCTTGTATGAGTTATATCTATATTAAAGAATTTCCCTTTAATTTCAAAGTTGCTTTACAACCACAAAACACGCTCAAAGCACTTCTTCACTTCAACCAATTCACTTTGATTCAATGAACTACATCCTTATTAATATCATCATTATGAACTACATCCTTTTGAGTTGCTGAAACCATGGTTTCATGGGGTTTCAAGGCTAAACTCTAAAACTTATAACAAGGACACATTTGGCAATCAAAATAGAGTATTGCAAACCATGGTTTCAAAAAGTTTCGAGGGCTCGAAACCCTGTTTTTCTTAAACTCTTTAAACTCCAAAAAGGTTGGAGTTTCTTAAAGTTTCAAGCCACTCGCTTTTCTAAACTTTTTTTTCTCTAAACGAGATCTTGGTTTCAAGAGACAACCCTTAACTTTGCAAAAATCCATGTTTACGAAAATGCAGCTTGCATACACGCAAACCACGGTTTAATTTTAACTTAAACGAAACCATGGTTTCGGAAACCTGGTCGCCAAAGTAGGCCTTAGAGGCCACTTCCATTCCTAAACTAAACTCCTTTCAGAATCAATCCAACAAACAAAATAAACCTTAAGCTTCTGACCAAATCTCCACCATTATCCAAATCCATCACTAAGCCCCAAATCTATTTCTCTAGTCCCAGTGCACTGAGCTCAAACCCTAATAACAATAATAATAATAATAATAATAATAATAATAATAATAATAACAACTAAAAATTAAAGGAAAAGAATAATAATAACAACTAAAAATTAAAGGAAAAGAAAAAGAAGAGATGGAGACCTGTGCGGACTCTGGATTGGATCTCCTTGTGCTGAAGAAGCTTCTTCCTGTACTCCTCCGTCGCCTTTCGCCGGCGAGCGATTTCATCTCCGGCGACGCTCATCGTACGTCTCGTTTCTTTTAGAGAGAGAAAAAAAAGAGAGTGAATGTGGAGAGAGAAAGAAAAGGGTTTATGAGAAAGTAAAGTAAGCGAACTAATCTGGCCTTCTAGTGACAAGGCCTAATCTGAAGACTATGAATCCAAGCCCAATAGAGACCAGATCACTATCCAGCCCATCAACATTAATCATTTTCTTATTGTCATTACTATGTCTCCTTTCTTTATTTCTTTTCTAATTTGGTTTACAAGTTTAACTATCCCCAATATTTTCTGATAATCGGTACACCAATTTGAACTCTTTTGACTATCAATTTGATTATGAAATATGTTTTATCATCGGAAATAGTTAGATTTACGATCTTTTGAAGGAAGTTCAAAGAGTATCAAAATTGCGAAATTATTTTATGTATGTATGCATTAGAATATATCGTACAAGATAAACAAGATAAATAGTGTCAAAAAATGATAGATTGTTAATATTTTGATTGAAACGGGAGAAAAGTTGTAACGACCACAAAATCTTACTACTTTTCTTATATTTTCTTTTATTCAAGAAATGACATTTTCTTTAAAACACTTGTATATTTATTTATTTTCTTTCAAATAATATGCATAGTTTATTTTTGTATATCTTTCTTATCACACTGCATTACCATTCCATAGGTCATAGGTTTGAACCCCAAATAAAATATTTTAAATCTCTAAATTTTAAAATGCTATATATCTTTTTATAATCAAATATTTATTAATTTTTAAGAGTTTTAATTAAAAAAATAAAATTTATTTGTTTGTTATTTTGGATAAATTTGTTTTTACTTTTTTTTTATGGTTCTGATTTTGGGGAATTGATAAGATTTTAACAGATTTTAATCTCGTAACCCTTCACTTCTATTTTTTATTTTCCTCTCGAATGCCTACTTCATTATTTTTCCTTCCACACTCGGTAGAAAGCCCAAATCTAAGCAATGAAGAGAAGTAGTGTAAACTCCTAGTTCCATGTATATATTTTCCTAATTTTTTTCTATTATTTTGAATTTTTTTATTATTTTATTTATTATTTTTTCCTCAATCTAAACCTTAAACCCGACCCAAACCCGACCCGTTAACCCCTACTTCTTTTTATCCTTCTCTTTTTTCCCCTCCACAACCCAACGGCTCCTCCCCCCTCTTCTCGTGCTGCCTCCGCCTGACTCGCGCTCACGACGACCCCGCACGCTGACATCCTCGCCTTCAAATCCTCAATCCCTCTCCCTCTCATTCTCTCTTCCTCAACCCGACGAACGCCTCCTCCATCCCAACTGACACCTCGCAACCCCTACCAAGTCGTCGTCGCTTCCTCCAATGATCTCCCCCGAGACCCTCTCAACGCCCCTTATCTCTCTCAACCGATCCCTCTCTCTCTCTCTCTCTCTCTCTCTCTCTATCTCTAATCTTTCACTCCCTCATACTCCCTCACTTCCTCCTCAAATCCCCCTCTGTTCCACCTTCGGCAACCCTTTTCCACCGCCATCACATCCGCAAACACTCATCGTCCACCCCGCTACCATCACCATCGAACTCGTCTCACTCTCGCACCCCTCAACGACGAGCCTCACCGCCTCTACACAAATCATAGCACCTTCGACCTCCACACCCTAATTCCATCACTACCTCACCGCCGACGTCATCTCAACACAAAGCAGCTCGGCGGCCCTTTTCTAAACCCCTGCACCGCCAACACTTTCGACCTCTACGCCAACATCAAGCCCTCGCTGCCATAACCTCCTTCACTGCCAGACCCCACCATCAAGCTCCACCGATAACAAACCCCATTGCCGACAGCCCCCTCTGACACCTCCCAGCTCCTCCTCGACTCCAGCGCCTGAACCATCTACTTCCAAACGCCCCGAGCTTCTCTGCAACCCACAACCCTGTGCCACCGCATCACTTAGACCATGCCCGCTTCCGTGCCACGCCGAGTCAGCTTCCGTGCCACACCGCGCCCGCCTCCATGCCACGCCGTGCCAGCTTCCGTGCCACACCGCGCCCGCCTCCGTACTACCCGTGCCCCAGTCTAGTGTACCCACCGTGCCCACTCCCGCACCAGCATCGCGTCTAATACCGTGTCGCGCCGTGCCACTCTCGGACCACGCACCGAGCCAAGACCACACCCACTACCGTATAACGTCCACGTCATCGCCGCATCCAGTACCGGGTCATCGCGCTCGCGTCACGCACCGTGTCCAGCATCGCGTCGTCTCGTGTATCGAGACGGATCCCACACGTGGTGTCGCTTCTATATCGGCGACCGAAGGCAAGTGAAAACCTTCACTTGTTTTTCATGCATAAACAATAGCCAAAGAAATTTACAATAACTAGATATACATAAATATAATTAGATCGTAAACTGTTACTGAATTTTTGTAGCGTACCATACCGCTATCTTATAGAATGGAGCCCGACTAGGGCTTATTACTATGTTAGTATCACGTAGAGGTTATATGGTTAATATCTAAATTCATTTGGATAAAGCAAACATGTGTTTCGATCGATAATCGAATGTTTATCCAAGGTGTTCGATAAGAACCTTAAACCAGAATCTAATTAAAAATAACGGAACTTGTGTTTGTTGAACCCCTATACTGTTTTACTATTCGTAAATATCCTGCAGAAATTTGGTTGCAAATTAATATCGTTTCCCTCATAATATGTCGCCCCTGATAACTATTGCAAAATCAGAATTTTCTCGAACATGCTAAACCGATTAATTCATAATAAATCGTACAAAAAATGGATCATAGATTTCTTAGGCTCTCTGTGAAGAGGACTGTATAACCTAAAAATCTTCGGCAACTCTTACTGAATATCATGTCATTTTAGATAGCGTAAACTGAAAGGATTTGTGGCGCTGGACTGCAGTTCTGAACCGAAATCCCTACGAATACGTGAACTTAAGCGTCTGTACATCCCAACATGAAACTGAAAATATGCGGAATCATATATCGTCGTGTAGATAATTTAGTTAGATAACATATGGTTCTGGTCTTGTTCAGTTTCACCGTCGTTTGGTATTTTGTTTATAATTTAGATTGTCGACGTGCAGTTTCTGCAGTGATATTTTTTACACCTTCACACTAAACAGGACATATATCCTAGTACAGAAAAGCTATCATAGATCCGCTTGATGCGTCAGAAACATAACAGATAGAACTAGGTTTTATTCAACTGGGAAAACATCTGAATCTAAACACAATCCCTAATAAACCGCGCGTGAAGTTGACTTTCAGTTCTGAAACTGGAATTTCAGCCACTGATCGCTGATTTAAAACGATGATAAATCGTTAACCTGAATTTCTATTAATATGAAACTAATTTTACTGCTTAGATAATCAAGTATATTTCGTGTGTCTTTTATACTGTTTTGGTCGATTCTATACATGTGATTTATGGTGAATTTTGCAAGTCATATAGCGTTGGCTGTCATAAACATTTGTTTAATACATTTCTACCTTATTCTGTGCTGCTTTATACCCAGTGCGAAGTGATTGTTTACATTGAGACCTTGTTCACCGCCGAAAGCCGGGAAAGACAAACGTCTTGTCTGAATTTGGGGGCAGATGCTATTTGGTTTTATCCGTCCACCTCTCCGTAGATACCAAGTTAATTTATGGCACCGTGTATCGGAGGTTTGGACAGATGCGGCCATTGTAGCAGACTTCGTTAGATTCCCCCTCATTAGCGAGAGGTTTTTTGATTGTGGGGATACTTTTCCCTGCAGGCGCAAGCCCCTGCAGTTAATTACGTTACCGCGTAGCGATAACCATTTTCTCCTGCTTCAGATGTTCACTTCGTATCGTGTGTGTTTGTTTTATTTTTTGGTTACTCGTGAATTGTATACGAAGACTAATTTGTGTGGGCGTGGATTGGTCCAGATCTGTATTTTCTTAGATTTGGATTTGGTTTGATTTAAGGATCATTAATCTCGTTTGGGATTAAGATCGACTTAAATGTTTGTTGAGGAAAGGTTAGTCTAATTTTAAACTAAGATCTATTCAACAGAATTTTTGGGATCATTCATACCCAACAGAAGAGCATTTAGACCCTATGTTGTCTTAGTTTAAGGAAGTTACGGTCCATAACTAGTTTAAGGACGTTACGGTCTATTGAGTTGTTGGTTGTCGGGACCCGCCACCTCTCTAAAGATGCTAAAGAATTACAACGATATGTATCAGAGGTGTGAAGAGGTGTACCTTTAAACCAATGTCGGTTGGGAGATCTGTAGTTGTGTTTGGGACTAAGACCGATTTGGAACATGATGAGCACATGGGCTCGGTTGATCTGACTTGGGATTTGGTCAACTTAGACTTAGCCCATTTAATCTTCGAATAAAGTGTTAAACATTTATTTGGGCTCAGTCCCTTTTCTGTGAAACAGTTCTGGGCATTGATATGGGTTCAAACGCTCACCCTTTATTTTAACCCCTCTTTTTTGTTTTTTATGGAGTGTTAAACACTCTTTATGGTTCCCACGTGTGGAGCGCGTGAGGCGCCTGGCGCTAGGCGTTGTTTGATGAGTGCATAGCACTTTATGTTAAGCAGCGCCCACGTGATGGGCACGTGAGACGCTTGGCGCTGAGCGCCAACCAAAGAATTCTAGGCACTCTTTATTTGAGCAGTGCCCACGTGAGGGGCACGTGAGGCGCTTGGCGCTGAGCGCCAACTATTGAGTGATAAGCACTCTTTATTTGAGCAGCGCCCACGTGAGGAGCACGCGAGGTGCTTGGCGCTGTTTCTTTCTTTATGCATTTTTCTGAAGATGTTCAATTCTTTGTTCTCCCCTGGATCTTCGATCCCCAAGAACAAATTCGTCCCCACGAGAATTAAATTCTCATTTATAGGAGACTTGTCTCATGGGTCTCGGATTCAGGGGAAAGAACTATGTTCTTTATGAGGGTTAAACCCTTGGATATGCAGATGAGATACTATGATCTCTATTATCTTTATTTATCTTGAAAAAAGCTCTTCTTCCTTCTTCTCTCTTAAAGCTTTCTTTTTTTCTTGCTCTTCTTTTTGAACTTGAAGTTTATGGGGGGTTCCTCTCTGCAAGACTTGAAGTCTTGGGTCTTTTATATAGTAGAGGCCGATTTGTTGATTTAGTTAAACAAATCTCTCATTGAGAGATCCTTAATTGATTTGGGGATTTTGTCCATCGTTGGATCTTTGATCCAAGGACTTCTGTTTTATAGAAGATATTTCTTGTTTTTAACAAGATTGGGAAATATTTTTCCATACAGAGCTTATTCTATAGCTTGGTGATTTTTAATCACCATTGGATTTTTAATCCAACTGTGCTCTGTTTTACAGAGAGCAATCTTTCTCGTTTAGAAAGATTTGAGGAATATTTCCTCAACAGAATTTAATTATGTATTTTGATAATTTATCATCTCCATTGGATTTTTGATCCAACGGCAGAGAACTTTTAGTTCTGGCGCCAGCGCCCTCGTGCGGGGCACGTGAGGTGCTGCCTCAGAGTTTTTAACTCTCGGCGTCGGCGCCCTCATGCAAGGCACGTGAGGCGCTGCCTCAGAGTTTTTAACTCATGGCGCCGACGCCCTTATGGAAAACACGTGAGGCGCTGCCTCGAAGTTTTTTAACTCTTGGCGTTGACGTCCTCATGCAGCTGCCTCAGAGTTTTTAACTCTTATTTAATATATTTCTTTTTGTGCTTTGCACATTAGCGCCCGCGTAAGAAGCACGTGAGGCACCATCATAGGATTTAATTCTATCCGAGACAGTACCTATATAATTTGCATATGGAGCTTTCCCTTTATTTTTATTTTTATTTTATTGTTATTATTTTATAAGGGAACAAGTTTTGAGCCAAAATTTTGGCAGAACAAATGCCCCCCAGTACTTTGACCATGTAAGTATGTACGTGGGTGAAGTAGTGCAGAGTTATGCATGGCCATAGAATTGAGGGCTTAGGAGACAAGTTTAGGGTCATTGTAGCCTAAGACTTTTTTTCATCTTTATGAGCCGTAGGGGTCTCAAAAAGGTTTTTCTCCCTACAAGTCGAGAGGATCTCGTAGATGCAAATTCTCCCTAAAAATCGTGAGGATTTCTAAGTGTTCATCGCCTCCGTGAGTCATAAGGATCTCGCTCAGGTATTCTTCCTTACGAATCGTAAGGATCCGTAAGTAGCTTCTTTATTTCATTGGCGAATGTGGCTTTGGCAAATGAGCCCCGTAGATAGTCTATCTTAATCTTCTTGCAGGGCAGCGATGGTTTAGGAAACAGGTTCAGATCTGCCGTCTAAGACTTTTCAACTTTATGAGCCGTGAGGGCCTCATAAAGACTTTTCTCCCTACGAGTCGTGAGGATCCCGCAGGTGTGTTTTCTTCTTAGGAGTCGTGAGGACTTCTAAGTGCGTTTTCTCTTGAGAGTCGTAGGGATCTCACAAGAGAATTTTCCCCTTACAAGTCTGTAGGGTGTTTTTCGTCACCCCATTGAGATGGGAATACGCGCGCGCTTGTCAGGCGTACTACAGATTCCCCCTGCCTAGGGTAGGCCGAGGTTTAATGATTGTGGGGATCCGAATCTCCGGCAGCCGCGGACTAAGCTGCCGTTAATTACCCCTCGCCTTTGGGGTGAGGGAACCTCCGATTAACGGGTTAAACAGGGCATGCGAACTCAATGTGCAGTGTACGTGTGTTCTGTTTTGAAATGGGGGTTTTGGATATATCGGGAGCCACGCAGAGTTTTTACGGGGGTCCCGCTACCCGGATAGCGGGCTGGGGGTCAAGGGGGCTAGCAGCCCCCTTGCGGGGTGCGGGGCAGCGCCCCGGCCCAAAATTTTTTGAGGAGGACAGTATTGTGGAGTGTGTGTGTATGTAAATATGTATACATATGTACAGATATACATGTATATATATAAAAAGGGAAAAAGACATCCAAAGGATGCGTGGGGACAGCACCCTGAGCGCTGTGCGCTTAGGTGCTGTGCGCTCAGGCGCAAGCGCGCCACGTGTCGGCACGTGGGCGCTTTGCGCATGAGCGCTGCGCGCACGTGCGCAAGCGCGCGCGCCACGTGTCGGCACGCGGGCGCTTTGCGCAATGCGCGTTGCGCGCAGGTGCGCAAGCAAGAGCGCACGCCACGTGTCGGCACGCGGGCGTTTTGCGCACTTGCGCAAGCGCGCAGGTGCGCAAGCGCACGCGCCACGTGTCGGCACGCGGGCGCTTTGCGCAATGCGCGTTGCGCGCAGGTGCGCAAGCGAGCGCGCGCGCCACGTGTCGGTACGCGGGCGCGCACGCCACGTGTCGGTACGCGGGCGCTTTGCGCACTTGCGCAAGCGCGCACGGGCGCCACGTGTCGGCACGCGGGCGCTTTGCGCACTTGCGCTGCGCGCTGGAGAGGACAAGAGGCTTTTAGCCTGAAAAAAGATTTCTCAAAGAGAAATCAGAGAGGAGTCGGGCTCCTGAATGTGTTCTGGGTTTAATGGAAGTGGTTCTTCTTCTTCCTCCTGTTGCTTGCTGGATCTTGAAGATCAAGAGATGTGAAATCTCAAAATCTCTCCTTTTTAAGATCTGATGACAGATCCAAGTTCCCCTTTGTGGGTTTTGTGGTGAAAAACTAATTTGTTTTATAAAAAGAAGAGTAAAACTCTTGATTTAATTCAAGAGAAAGAAGAAGGTTTTGGAACCTTGAAGAAGAAGAATAGATCTCAGATCTGGAAACTTTTTTTAGAGAGAGAAAAAGTGCTTTTTTTTATTCATCATCATTTTGCCTTATATAGGCTTACATATTTGCATATAGCCCCTTGGGCTTTACAAAAATGGCATTTTAGCCATCCCATGGCTCATGTGCCATTTCTTTTTTGCACATAAGCCATGGGCTTACAAAATATTGGCTTTATGCCCACTTTGCATACATTCATGCATAAACAATTACATAAAAATTATTTATTACATGATTTTGTTGTTGGCATGGGGAGGCTGGCTGCGGGCTCGACTTGGGCATGGGCCCGCTTGACCTGGGCTTGGGCCCACCTAGCTTGGGGGTTGACCTTGACTTTGACTCTGTCAACAGGAGTGTAAATTTTTACCCCAACAAAGTCGAGAGGACTCGTAGGCGGTTGTTTCCCTCCTTGTCGATATTCAACTTTGGAGAGTGTGGCCCGTGAATAGTATGCAATAGTCCATCTTGGACCGACTAGCAGGGCCCCAGTGCTTAGGAAACATGTCCTTATCCCTATTGCCTAAGGCTTTTCCCTACGAGTCGAGACGAGTTGAGACGAATCGAGAATTTCTCGCAAGGATGTCCTAACATCACAGTTAAGTCCTGCTAATAGAATTCCGTTAGGGTCTGTGGTACTAGGGTTTTTTACCCATCGTGTCGTCGCGTTGGCCGGTGTATTCCTCAATACGCAATCTTGCTGTTCGAGTAGCCCCACGACTGTCGTGTCTCTGATCCCTACGGGGGCTGGACAAGACGTCTTCAAGTAATCTTCCAGGTGATATTACTGTTGAAAGGGCAAGCGTTCGGGATATTCCATGTCGCTTTTTACTTGAGGTTAGGCTCGGTTGGGGAGCCCCGATGAGTTATGACCACTCCGCGCTGGAATGGGATGATCTCCGATAGTCTTTCAGGTCTCATTTGAGTTGCCGTTAAGACCCTGAAGCTAGGGATCTTCCTTTGCTTCGTTTGTTGACATTGTGTCTGCAATATTGCGACGAATGTCGAGGTTATCTTTGGGTTGTCTGTGAACCGTCAAGATTTGGAACTAAGCGACTTTGCCATGGCTCCGTTTGTTGATGTCGCGTCTGCATCCTGCTGGAGGGAGGAAGAACGTTGTTGTTGATCTCTAGGCTGTAGATGTTGCCGTCGAGACTTGGAACTAGGGACTTTGCCATGGCTTCGAGATAGTCTCTAGGTTGTCCGTGAACCGTCGAGATTTGGAACCAGGGGACATTTCTATAGCTCCGTTTGTTAATGTCGCGTCTGCATCCTGCTGGAGGGAGGAAGAACGCTGTTGTTAATCTCTAGGCTGTAGATGTTGCCGTCGAGACTTGACTTCCCTTTGACGAAGCCCGGTGGGGAAACATGGTTCTATTTTTTTTTTGTGCCCATGGATTGTATACAGGGGTCAATGTGATTTCACCTGCAGGGTAGAAATTTCATTTCATTTTTTTATTTCTTTCCACGATACTCTATCATTTCAGCTTTTTATATCGCGAAAGTTGCGATTGCCCAATCATTTCGGCTATTTTTTCGCGGTGCCCAATCATTTCGACTGTTTTTTTACTCGCTGTTTTTATTGCGATTTGCCCAATCATTTCGGCTATTTCATATGCATTATTGGCTCGCTGATTTTTTGCTGCGAGTATGGAACTTGAGATCTGATACCAATTCTTAGCATCAGAATCGCTGCGACTGGAATATGGCCAGGAGTGAATCATCATTTGCGGTGAAAGGCCTTAGAATTTGATACAGATTTAGGCATCAGCATCGCTACCACTGCGATCGTTGCCAGGAGCGAATCGTCGTTTGCCTTTGTCGATTTAGACAAAGGTGGCTTAACAAACAGGGTTAGGATCCTGTCGACTAAGGCTTTTGATTTCATGAGCCGTAAGGGTCTCATAAAAGTGTTTCTCCCTACGAGTCGTGAGAATCTCGTAGGTGTGTTTTCTCCTTAGGAGTCGTGAGGATTCCTAAGTGTGTGTTCTCTTATAAGTCGTAAGGATCTTATAAAAGTGTTTTCTCCTTATAAGTCGAGAGGACTTACAAGTGTCGTTCACCACATGAGGACATTCCTCGTCGTTGGTGGGACTTGGTAGGGGAAACGTTTATTTGTTCCCGTGGATTGTATACAAGGGCCGATATCGGACCGCCTGTAGGGCAATCTGGGGAATGTGATGGCTTAAGAACAGATTCAGATCCCTGTAACTTAAGGCTTTTAAATCCTATGAGCCGTGAGGGTCTCAAAAGGAGGATTCTTCTTACGAGTTGTGAGGATCTCGTAAGTGTAATTTCTCCTTAGGAATCGTGGAGAATCCTAAGTGTGTTGCTCCCTTGTGAGTCATAACTCGTAAGGATCTCACGCAGGTATTTTCTCCCTACAAGGTCGAGAGGACCTTACAAGTGTGCATGAATTTTTTTTATGAGTCTGCGCCCTTTCGGGTTTTCACGAACTCGCCGACAGTCCTGCTATTTTTACTCATGGAGCCCTTTCAGGTTTTCATCCACGGCCATTTCGCTAGTGGATGTGCCGTTTTTTGTCACGGTGGGACTTCGCCAACCGGGGTAGCTGTAGAGCCAGATGGACTTAAGTTGCAATCCTCGCTGCTAGGACTTATGGACCTGGATTCCACTGTCACCATGTTTTGAGGCGGCGTATTTAGTTTAAGGATATCACGGTCCATTGTTAGTATAGGGACATCCCAGTCCATTATTAGTTTAAGGACATCTCGGTCCGTCGTTAGTTTAAGTACATCTCGGTCCATAGCTAGTTTAAGGACGTTACGGTCCGCTGGGATTTTGAGGCGAGATTTCGCTGGATACTACTTATAGAGTTTGGACTCAGGAAAAGAGCGAGCGGACACGGGCGTCGTCATCCATCATTAACCTGAGCCGTGACTTGTCAAGCATAGTATTTCTTAAGGAACCAGTTGTTTATTGGCCGGAAGGGTCTTTCGCCATGCATATCCATGAGCAAGTAGGCCCCACCTTGGTAGACCTTGTCTATGATGTACGGGCCCTCATAGTTCGGTTCGAATTTCCCCCGTTTAGCACGTTTGGGGATCATAGGTCTTTTTACGACTAGCACGAGTTCGCCTTGGCGGAATGTTCTCGGCCTAGTCAATCTTTCGTATGAGCGCGTCATCCTTGCTTTGTAAGCTTATAGGTTTTGCTACGCCATGAGACGAGTTTCATCGAGGGCATCGAGCTCCTCAAGTCAAAGATGGGCATTTTCTTCATCTGTTAGCTCGTATCGAACCGCTACTCGTAGAGAGGGTAGCTCTATCTCCAAGGGCAGTACTGCTTTCATGCCAAATACCATCGCGGATGGCGTTGTATTCGTGGCCGTCTTGAACATGGTTCGATAAGCCCAGAGAGCTTCATGCAATCTCTCGTGCCAGTCCTTTTTATTTCTGGACACCATTTTCTTTATGATCTTTGTCAAGGTCTCGTTGAAAGCCTCAACTAGACCGTCAGCTCGGGGATTATAGACCGAAGAGTATCTTCAATCTATTTTATGCTGCTGTGCGAAGCAGCTGATCTTATGGCTTCTGTAGGCCGGCCCATTATCCGAGATGATCCGTCGCGGAGTACCGAACCGGTAGATGACATGTGTCTTGAAGAAATGGAGGATGTTCTCCGTCTTCACCTCTCTTAACGGTATTGCTTCTGCCCACTTAGAGAAATAATAGGTTGTTGCTAGTATGAACCGATGTCCCTTGGATGATACTGGCTCTATGGGCCCGATTATATCGGATCCCCACATTTCGAATGGCCAGCTAACCAATGTTGGGTGTAACGGATTCGGATACTGGTGGATGAAGACCCCGTTAATTTGGCATGAGTGACATTGCTTCGCATATTCGAGGCAGTCCTGAATCATCGTGGGCCAATAATAACCCATTCTTTTGATCTTCAGTTTCATCTTTGGCCCGACTAGATGAGAACCGCAGAGTCCGTCATGAGTTTCTTGGATGACTCTCCTTGCTTCTTCTGGTCCCAGACACCTTAACCACAAACAATCGAATGATCTTTTATATAGAGTATCATTGACGAAGGCGAAAGACAGAGCTCGCTTCATGAGCTGATGTCTTGATGATGCGTTTTCGGGCGTTCGATGGGATTTGAAGTAGTCTATGAAGACTTCTCTCCAATCCTTCGCCTTTTCTTCATCCTCTAATTGGAAGGCCGCTTGTTCGGTTGCTTCCTCTTCTTTAGACGTCTTCGGAGATATCTCTGCCGGTGCGAGAATCCGGCGGCTTTGTACAATGATCCTTACGTCATCGAGATTTTCGTCGGCCAGTTCTTTAGCGAGCTTGGCTAACGCATCCGCTTTGCTATTTTCCGCACGCGGTATGATTTCCAGGGTGTAGGAGGAGATTTGCATCAGCAATTGATGCACTCTCGCCATATTTTACCAACTCGGGTTTACACGTCTGATAGTCGCCATTTACTTGGCTGACGATCAGCTGGGAGTCTCCATATATGAGGAGGTTTTCGATCCCCATATTGACAACAATCTCGAGACCTGCTATCAAAGCTTCATACTCAGCCTCATTATTTGTTCTTAGCTCCGTTAAGGAAAGGGGAAAACGCATTGTCCCTCCTTGTAGAGTCACGAAGATAAAACCCACCCCGGCTTTAATCATGGGGGTGTTTTGCTTTCACTTCTTCAATGAAGACGCTCCATCGAAGTAGAGTTCCCATCGGGTATCACTCCCTTCTTTCTCCCTATCGATTATGTCAAACGCGTGTTCGTCCGCCAATTCGCAGTTTAAGGGAGAGTCGGCGGGTATCGGATGCTCAGCGAGAAAGTCGACGATGGCCTGGCCTTTTATTGCCTTGAGGGGTCGATATACTATCGAGAACTCCATCAAGAGGAGGGCTCATTTGGCAAGCCTTCCTGTTAATATGGCTCTTGACATCATATGCTTTAGAGGATCCACCTTTGATATGAGATGGACTTCATGTGCCAGGGCATAATGTCGAAGCTTTGTTATTGCGAAGATCAGTGCCAGGCAATATTTTTCAATGGAGGGTAGTTGTTTTCTGCCCCCAGGAGAACTCAACTCAAATAATAGAGAGCTCTCTCCTTCCCCTGGTCATTCTCCTGTGCCCATAGCGCGTCTAAAGAACCTTCAAAGGCTGTTGTGTACAGGATGAGGGGCTTTTTCTTGACCGGAGCGGTCAGTACCGACGGGTTCTGCAGGCATTACTTGATTTCGTCCAGTGCACTTTGGCATTTACGATCCCAAACGAATGGGGTCCCCTTCTTCATTAGATGACTGTAGGGGCGGCATTTGCCGGAGAGGTTAGCTATGAACCGCCGAATATACGCGAGCTTTCCTTAAAAAGACCGCAGTTGTTTGAGAGTTCTTGGCACGGGCATTTCCATAATCGCCTTAATCTTTGATGGGTCTATTTCGATGCCTCGGTGTCGTACGATGAATCCTAGGAATTTGCCTGAGGAAATTCCAAACGCTCATTTTAGAGGGTTCATCTTCAGGTTGTACTTCCGAAGACACTGGAACGCTATCTTCAGATGCTCCTAATGCTCCTCGTACGATTTGCTTTTCACCACGAGGTCGTCGATATAACATTCGACAATCTCGTGTGTGAGGTGATCGAAGATCTTCGTCATGGCCCTCTGGTAGATGGTGCCTGCATTCTTCAAACCGAATGGCATCACCTTATAGCAGAATATGCCTAGCGGGGTCTGGAAAGCAGCGTGCTTTTGGTCTTCAGGATGCATCTTTATTTGATTATACCCCGAAGATCCATCCATGAAGGAGAAGACTTCATGGGTGGATATGTTATCGATCATCAGCTCGGTAACAGGCACTGGGAAGTCATCCTTCAGACAAGCTTTGTTGAGATCCCGAAAATCTGCGCAGATGCGTACTGTCCCATTTTTCTTCATTACCGGAACGATATTGGCGATCCAGTCAGGGTATTGAACTTCTTGGATAAAGCCGGAGTCGGTTAACTTCTTGACTTCGGCATTAATACTCATTTCAAGCTCGAGCCGTATGCTTCTTGGCGCCTGTTTGATTGGCTTGACGTCCGGCGATATCGCTAGTTTATACACAGCTATCTCTGGATCTAATCCCGGCATCTCAGAATAGTTCCATGCGAAACAGTCTTTATACTGCATAAGCATGTCTTGTAACATAGCCACCTATTTCTTAGACAGCAGCTCACTGACGAACGTTGGCCTTGGCCGTTTGCCGTCCCCAAGTCGATTTTTCTCAGGTTGTCTGCTGTGGTGTGTATCCCATCTTTCAGCTCTTTTGGCACCAGTGGAAATTCTGAGATCACATCGTCTTCATCTTCATTTACGAAGCAATGGGAGAGGTCATCCATATTCTCATGCTCTCCCTCATTTGAGAACGTTATCACGTGGCAAGTACGACTCCGTTTCCATGACTGATGTTGATCTGGTTCTATTCTTGCCTTATAAATTGCTTTTAGCTCATGCTTTTATGGTGGGGCTACCCTCTAACTGTCGGATAGAGCAAACCTGCCTTACTGATACTGATGTTCAACCCAGTCTTTGAAGGTGAAGCAGTCTTCAATAGGATGTCCCACTACTTGGTGGTAGGAGCAATAATCCGAGCCATGGACCTCGTTTATCTGTTCGGGGTATCGAGACTCCGGGAGGCTCATCATTTGATGCATCATAACAAGGCTGAATATTTTCCTTGTCTTGTCTTGAGAGAAAGAGTACTCCCGACCCATCTTCTTCATAAAAGACAGGTTTCGGCCGACTTTTTCTCGCTCGCGTGGCTTCTTGGATCCGCTTCGCTGTCTTTGAACGTTGTCCCCATTCTTGATCTTATCATTGCTTCTGCGCCGGACTTTTCCCTTGCCGTCAGAGCGCACAGCAGGCTGAGGGTGAAGGGGATTGTCATCCTCCGCAGCCTGCTGAATGATACGTTGCGTCCTAACTTTTTCGTAAATGGTCATTTCGCGGCTGTGGTCATCCCGAACCTTTTGACATGCTTCTCTTATTAGCTTGTCAATCTGTTCTTAGAATAACGAACTTGGTATTTTTACGGCGGGATCTCCATGGGCTGCAGAGATTTCTTCAATATTGTGGTGGGAGAGTTTTGTTTGACCCTTCACAACAGTTTGAAGCTGTTCCTGGTTGGAATAACAATATTCACCACTGGGGTTGAAACAGGACCATACGGAGAACTGCCCCTAGCTCATTTTGTATGATGCCGATATCGACGTCGACCGTTTCTTACGATCGGGATTTGATTAGCCTCAGGATATTACCGAGCCTGCCCCTTGTTTCCTTTGAGAGCTTGAATTTTTTGCCCCCTGTGTCGACCTTGATCCTTGGCAGGTGCCAGTTGTTTGAGGACTGAGTCCGTCGGCAAAGATGCAGCTTGGGGAACCAGCGTATGGAAGACAGAATTCCACTGGGCTTCCTCCATCAGCGTTGAGGCACCGAGGGTGGGAGGTGGGAGTATCGACCCAAAGAGAAGCCCGTTGATTTCTTGAAGAGCCGGATTGCAGAGATTTGAGACTGCAAGTGGCCCATACTTGACTCCATCAGATATGACAGAGCCTGAGTTGCTAGGGTGGAAGCAAACGCCGCTCTTCATAGAGTCGAAACGCCGGTTTCAGTATCCTATCACCCAAAGGCAACCAAAAACATATATACCACGATTATTTCATCGCGGAAAAACACGACACACGAAGTGTGGAGTGGAAAGAGGAAAAGGTCCTACCGGGCGTACCAGAATCTGTTCACCGCCGAAAGCCGGGAAAAACAAACGTCTTGCCTGAATTTGGGGGCAGATGCTATTTGGTTTTATCCGTCCACCTCTCCGTAGATGCCAAGTTGATTTATGGCACCGTATATCGGAGGTTTGGATGGATGCAACCATTGTAGCAGACTTCGTCAGATTCCCCCTCGTTAGCGAGGTTTTTTTTTTATTGTGGGGACACTCTTCCTTGCAGGCGCAAGC
Organism: Agapanthus africanus; assembly: GCA_030015575.1. Taxonomy (NCBI): domain Eukaryota; kingdom Viridiplantae; phylum Streptophyta; class Magnoliopsida; order Asparagales; family Amaryllidaceae; genus Agapanthus; species Agapanthus africanus. Next base: position 342,261,512 of record JASDDO010000006.1, on the reverse strand, counting down.
CCCTGTAGTTAATTACGTTATCGCGTAGCGATAACCACTTTCTCCTGCTTCAGATGTTCACTTCGTGTCGTGTGTGTTTGTTTTATTTTTTGGTTGCCCGTGGATTGTATACGGAGACTAATTTGTGTTGTCACCCGTAGGGCGTGGATTAGTCCAGATCCGTAGATTTGGGTTTGGTTTGATTTAAGGATCGTTAATCTCATTTGGGATTAAGATCGACTTAAATATTTTTTAAGGATGCGTTAGTCTAATTTTAAACTAAGATCTACTCAACAGGATTTTTGGGATCATTCAGACCCAACAGAAGAGCATTTGGACTCTATATTGTCTTAGTTTAAGGACGTTGCGGTCCATAGCTAGTTTAAGGACGTTGCGGTCCATGGAGTTGTTGGTTGTCTGAACCCGCCACCTCTCTGAAGACGCTGAAGAATTACAACGACATGTATCAGAGGTGTGAGGAGATATACCTTTAAGTCACACTCAGTTGGGAGATCTGTAGTTATGTTTGGGACTAAGACCAATTTGGAACATGATGAACACATGGGCTCGGTTGATCTGAGTTGGGGATTTGGGGCTCAGTCCCTTTTCTGTGCAAATATTGTTGGGCATTGATATGGGTTCTGACGCTCACCCTTTACTTTAACCCCCATTGTTTTTGTTTTATATAGAGTGTTAAACACTCTTTATGGCGCTCACGTGTGGAGCACGTAAGGCGCCTGGTGCTAGGCATTGTTTGATGAGTGCAGAGCACTTTATGTTAAGCAGCGCCCACGTGATGGGAACGTGAGGTGCTTGGCGCTGAGCGCCAATCAAAAAATGCTAACCACTCCCGCACCACGCACTGATCCAAGACCACGCCCACTATCGTATCACGCCCGGGTCGCCGCCGTGTCCAGTATCAAGTCACCGCGCATCGCGCTCGCGTCACACACTGTGTCTAGCATCGCATCGTCTCGTGTGTCGAGACGGATCCCGCACGTGATGTCGCTTCTATATCAGTGACCGAAGGCAAGTGAAAACCTTCACTTGTTTTTCATGCTATTATAAACATTAACCAAAGAAATTTACAATAACTAGATATACATAAATATAATTAGATCATAAACTATTACTAAATTTGTGTAGCGTACTATACCGCCATCTTATGGAATGGAGCCCGACTAGGGCTTATTACTGTGTTAGTATCACGTATAGGTTATATGGTTAATATCTAAATTCGTTTGGATAAAGCAAATATGTGTTTCAATGGATAACCGAATATTTACCCAAGGAGTTCGATAAGAATTTTAAACCGGAATCTAATTAAAATCGGCAGAACTTGTGTTTGTTGAACCCGTTTACTGTTTTACTATTCTTAGATATACTGCAGAAATTTGGTTGCAGATTAATATCGTTTCCCCCATAATATGTTGCCCCTGATAATTATTGCGAAATCAGAATTTTCCCGAACATGCTAGACCGTTTAATTCATAATAAATTGTAAAAATATTGGATCATAGCGTTCTTAGGCTCTCTGCGAAGAGGACTGTATAACATAAAAACCTATGATGACTCTTACCGAATATCATGTTTTTTAGATAGCGTAAACTGAAAGGATTTGTGGCTCTGGACTGCAGTCTTGAACCGAAATCCCTATGAATACCTGAACTTAAACGTCTGTACATCCATACATGAAACTGAAAATATTCGGAATCCTATATCGTCACTTAGATAATTTAGTTAGATAATATATGGTTCTGGTCTCGTTCAGTTTCACTATCGTTTGGTATTTTTTTTATAATTTAGATTGTCGACATGTTCTGCAGTTTCTGCAGTGAATATTTTTTACACCTTCACACTAAACATGACATATCTCCTAGTACAGAAAGGATATCATAGATCCGCTTGATGTGTCAGAAACCTAACAGATATAACTAGGTTTTATTAAACTAGAGCAACATCTAAATCTAAACACAATTCCTAATAAACCGTGCGTGAAGTTGACTTTCAGTTCTGAAACTGGAATTTCAGCCACTGATCACTGATTTAAAATGATGATAAATCTTTAACCTGAATTCCTATTGACATGAAACTAATTTACCGCTTATATAATCAAGTATACTTCATATTCCTTTTATATGTTTTGGTTGATTCTATACGTGTGATTTATGGTGAATTTTCCAAGTCATATGGCGTTGGCTGTCATAATTTAGTGAACATTTGTTTAATGCATTTCTACCTTATTCTGTGTAGCTTTATACCCAGTGCGAAGTGATTGTTTACATTGAAACCTAGCGACTGACTTGCATTTTCGAACGTAAGTGATATTGGATTAGTTGTATCAAGCACGCCAGTGATAAGTGATTAATTAGTGAAAGTGAACAATGCAGTGAAAATGAGTAAGACCGTAATTTGGCGCGTGCTAGTATACAATTAATCCTATACTTATAGTTAGTGAAACATGAGGAATGGAGAAATCAAGGTGGAATTGAACTCGTATTTAGCGAGGTACAGTGACTTAGAGGATTCTTATTCGATATTAGTGATACACACACATACACACAGTAGGTCGTGGGCCTAGCGACACGGCTGCAAGGTTATGTCCCGGGCAACAATGGACCGTAGTCTCGGACATGCACGAGACCCTTGTTAAACACGGGCATTCTTTCCACCAATTGATTTCATTGATTTAGTGACTAATAAGTAGTGACACCCGCATTGCCCGGTTTACTGACATGGTACATATATCGCGTTGTTCATATTCAAATGATATTCATTAATCTCATGTTTCTGTATTCTGTTGCACCTTTCATATTTAATAAAGTTGTATACACATTATATATTTATTGCTTTATGTGTCATCCTGACGACCTGAGTTTGCATGCTCAGAGAACGAAGTAGACCCAGCACAGGAGCAGGACCTGCTATTCGAGATCGCGGAAGTTTAAACCGTGACATCAGCGCCATCCCTTTCTTCATATAAGAATATTGTTATTTCGTTGGTTAGTTATTTCTTCCATATAAATAAATTTATCTTGAACTCTTTTATTTTGATGTAATAAAGTTGTGAGCTGTGATTTCCTTTACTCTAGTACCGTTTACTAACTACCATGTAATGCTAGAAACCGAAGTGTGACTACGGCGGAATTGTTTCCTGACCGTGGGAGCATGGCTGGCCTAGTCACCCCTCACATTCCGTATTTTGGAAAGCGGTACGTGACAAGAAACAGAAATTTTCGAAACTCTCTGAAACCTTTCTCAGTAGTCACAAATCTATCATCAAGAAAGAAAAAGGAGCTCCCGATCCGTTGACCTTACCCTTGAAAGCAAATTCAAGGCTAACCCTACCGGTTGGTAACTTGATAGATAGAGATCAAGTTGCTATTTGTAAGTCCCCTCTTCTCATTCCCCATCGATCTTCATCTTTAAAATATAGTTTTTAAACTTTTATTTGATTAATTTATGTTGTAAAATGTAACTATGAAAGTTAGGGTATTTAATATTTAACATTAGTTATAAAAATGAACATAGTCTTTATTAATATTATATTGATGCAGATTATGGTAAATAAACAAACTTTATCTCTAATCAAGTAGCAAAAATAAATACATTAGTTATCATTTCTATTGTTAATAGCAATTAATTTGTATGATGTTAACGTTAGTATATCACTATAATACTTACATGTTTCATAATGTATGAACTTGATTACACATAATAAGTTCATATAAATACTTATATCTAATGTCAGTAATACTAACATATTGTATATACTTGTAAAATTACTATACCAAATACTATTAGTTGAATTTATCTACTATGTATAATAAAATCTGTTGATTTATCGGAAATATAAATTACTCTTGTATCTATTTATAATATAAATATAAATGTTTGAATATTGAATCTACAGTTATACACAAACATCAATTAAGGTTATAAAAAAAGTTAGTGTATGACATTATAGTATTTTAGATAGTTATGTAGTTAAGTGATTATTTAAAAGAGCTAAATTAAGTATAGTAGTAAATTACATGTTTCATAATAGTAGCATCACTGAGTTGATATTCCATCCACCTCATATTATGGGTGCGAGGGTATTCATGTTGTTATATTTGACTTGATATTTGTTATATTCAATGCACCTAATGTCACGAGGGCATCATTGTCATGCTTATCACTTTAAGTTTTTATGTATGAAATATACCATTGATTTTCATATTGGAAAATCTTAATCCTAACCGTCTTTCGTAATGATCCAGTGACCGCTTTGTCGTAGTTACCTAACCTACGAGCGATAACGTCTCTCCGTGATCAGTACGAAATTCATAATCTAGGTGAAATCATGTTGTATTGTTTTTCTTTTATGTATGACATCTGAATTTCTGAAAATGCAGAGACTGATTACACCTGTTTTAGAATAGACATATCTCCTAACCTCGGATTCCAATTTAAGCAAAATCAAATTGCTGGAATATCTACAGAAAATTGGCTACATTTTATTTCTAGGTTAATTTACCTGAAAAGTTATAAAAGTTTATGAAAATAGGATCCTAACAAAATGTGACGAATCTGGACTGCAGCAAAAACTATCTGCACGGTTATGGTAAAATAGGCATAACTCCCTACTCGTTTATTGTAATTTGAATATTCTTGTTGAGGATCGTTCGAAACTTATAGATGCTAAATTTTCTGTCTAATAGGGAAAATCAGAATTTAGACCAAAATCTACCAAAAATGTAAAATATTATTAGTGTACGAATTCTGAAATCTGCACTGGCCCGCTCTGCGCAGCATTACGAAAACTTCCGTTCCTATCTCGCTAGAAACCCGATCGACACAAACTCAGTCTCGTTATTTACACGACTCCCTGAATTACAATTTATTCATTGTATAAGATTCACTAATTCTAAACCAAAACTATACATTTCTATATGCAAACTTATACTTATTTCTGTCCTAAAATTGAACTAGTATTACCCGCTTGTTCTATATACATAGAGACTTAGAATTGTATGTAGGACTTGATATGTGTTCTCAGGAGTCCCGTGACCAATTCATGAATGGGTCTGTGTTTTCTGGCTCTCGAATGATAGACTTGGGTCTGTAAATACTTCGGCGGTGGTTGGAGTCCCATTACTCATGAGTTGACCCGTGTTTCCATACCCCTTGATGATTGGGTTTATGAATACTCCTGATGTAGATTATACTATCTTGACCTGAACCTGACATGAACCACTTGAATATCTTGAATATCGTGAGTCTTGTGAATCTAATGAATATCTTGAATCTCGTGAACATGACATGTACATGGGGATGGGATAGTTCGAAAATGGGTGTATTTATATATAACGGAGGATCATATCTTGTTTCTCGTGGTATGGAAAGAAAACGGTATATTGCATTATATATAAATCTTGAATCTCGTGTTCCTGTTGTTCCGTGGCATTACGGAATATTCTGGTTACATAATAAACTCACACAATCGAGCTTATACTTAGAATTATTAAGACTGAAATATCGAATATCGTGATACTTTGATTACATTGCACTGATTAACACATGTTATTTATTTGACATGCACACTATTGTTTACTATTCACAGTTATTCCTATTCCTATTATTATGTATACCATATTTCGTATCAAATATTATTTAATAAATATATTAATACACCATAATTTAACTAGTATACAAAATATAATTTTACACTACAATCTTATAAGTATGACATGATAATTTACTAAACCAATTTATTATCAAATAATTCTAAAATAAAATATACCTTATATATTTTTATAATAATGAATATTTGTACCTTGTTACCTTTTGATGAAGTTAATAGCAACACTATACATATTGTTATTCCTAAATTACAAAACTTTATTATTATTGTTTTCTATAAATTAAGAAAAAATTATTATTGTGTTACATTTGTTCCAACTGATTAAAACCCTGTATTAAAACTATTAGATTGTAAACATTAATAACTAAATTAATTGTAGCCAAAATATTACGTTTCATTGCAAATACTGTTAACATAGAAAAATATTGTTTTCTAATAAAATGATGACTTACCGAACTTTAGTTTGCTGACGGCATTCCTGTTTTCATGTTTTCTTTTTTTGGGAATGTCGGCAGACGACTTTGGAACATGTGACGAGACTAGGTACGAGGTGGTACCAATCGAGAACAGTTAATTTCTTTCAAGTTAGGCCGAGCTCTAGTTTTCCTTTTTAGTAAGCATGTCTTTTGTTCAAGGCTATTTTTCATTCCTAATTTCTTAAATTTTCGAACCGTGTTCAGTTATCGATTTTAGGACTGTTATAAATATTGTTGGATATTTTATAAGTTTAAAATTATTGTACTATAATTTTCTTTACTGTTTATATAGACGTTTAGCGTATTCATGTTAAGAAAGATTGCTTCTCGATATGAATACATTGCGGATTTATCGTTCTCGTATCCCGGTTTTAGAAAGTTGTGCGTGACAAAAGTTCTCTCTTATGACACTGAGCTCACATTTAGCGATGATCTCTATTATTATAACCAAGAGAAGAAAATTTCTCCTCATATCACTGACCTCGTGTTTCTAGATAATCAATACTATTAGTGGCGAAGGGGGCATGTGAGCCCTCTCACATCTAATTCAAATATAATATTTTTAAAAAATGCCCAATTTTAAGATGTCCAAGTCATAAATGAGAAAATCTTATAAAATCAATATATGTAAAAGAGATTAAAAAGAAAAATCTTTAAACATATAAAAAAGAAAGAATATTATTATGGTCAACAACAACTATAAGACGATAACAATCTGAAATCCATGTTAATATATCTAATAAATTAATAACAAACTGAAACTAAAACTAAAAGGAATGAAATAACACACATATATAGTTAAATTACAGAATTGCAAATTATTTTATCTTTCAAATAATTTATGGATTTAATCATGTAAATCGCTAATGCCAAAACAGCGGTTATGTAAAAGCCAAAACAGGCGATGCAGACCGTCTCCCATATATCTTATTTTGCAACAGAGACAGACAAACATGTCACATCCATGTTAGTGGGACAACCATGGCCCCTGTTTCGTCCTTTTTCACACATGAAAACGGTTCCGCAGCTCCCGCATGCACAATTCACCGAAGAAAAATGCTTAACCTACTGGATTTGAATCTACCACAATCCATCCAAAAGTTAAAAACCATGAAACCCACTTGCTTTGCACTAATATCTAGCTGTTGTGGATATCACCATTTTGTCTCTTGGATGGATTGTGGTGGGGTTTCAAGCTCTCCGCGGATAAAGTATGGCTTTTAGCCAAAAGCATTTGGTAGACAAAGAAGCTTCAAAGAGAAATTAAATTCTCAGAGGGACATGAATGGCGTCAGTGCTTCCTTCACACTGGCTTATTTATTATTAGCCGAGAGAGATATAGCCACATCATTCTAGCTACAATATTTATCCACGAGGTAATTTTTTGAGAATTAGGTCATAGCATCAACCTGCATTTATATTCCTGCATCCTGTCCTAAACTTCCATAAAAGCTTATGAATATGTGTGATATTGATTTGCAATTTACAAAGTGTTTGGCTTTATAACCGAAAGAATCTAATGCGGCCAGCCAGAACCATAGGAGGGAGCAGGTCCTACCCATTTATCCAAGTGGAACTCTCCCTGTTATACACTCTTACGCCCGCAACGAAGCAGCTGTGGCCACCAACAGTTTCATAAGAACCTAGCTAATATATGCCGAAAAGTCATAGTGGAAAATATTTAGTTAAATTTAGTCCTTTTTTGCTAAAAACCAAACCGAATAATCTAAAGTTCATCCCTGTCTTAGTGCACAAGCAAAACTTGACTATCTCCTAATCTCCTTTCCTTGTTAGACTATTATAATAGAACTAAAGAAGATAATTAAAACTAAAAGCAAAGAAGCTAACAGCTGTGCTATGAATGCCTATGAACATGGTGGGTGGGGGGGTGGGGGCGGGGGGGGGGGGGCAATAGAGCAGGTAACCCATGTCCCTAGCCATCACTGTTCCAAAGGATTCTCTCATGTCTTTTCATGAAACTATACATCTTGGTAGGGTAAGTGTTGAACTTCACCTAAACCACATGGTTTTGAATTTGGATATAAGTAACATATTTGGCTTTGTCGATGTTTTCTTCATCTTGTAATTTTAATATAATTTGTTGATCGATTTCCAAATCTTTCATATGTGTACATCAACTTAACTAACCTACTTTTTATCTTTGGAGAGAGAGGAGGATCAAATACACACATGATTAGTTGTGTAGCAAATTACATGATTAGACTTAACTAATTATCAAAATTTGGCTTGTGCATAGGTAATTATATATACTCTTAATTTATAATTTACAGCAAAAGAGGAATATCTGAAGAAGTCGTTAAAGACACCTGCAACCAAGAAGTTGGTGATCAGTGTTCATCTCCTAGATGTCATTAATTAATTTACTAGCTCATTTTTTCCCTCTTATTAATTTTTTCTTTGCTTGGCATGATTCAACTTTGTGCTTAATTAGGTACTACTTAACTCTAGTGGAGTGGTAGATATGAAGCCAAAAATGTCAACCAACCAACTCTCCTATTATTATTTTCCCCTTCTTATATATCACATCAATTCCTCAATCTAGCTCTTTCAAGCTATATATATATATATATATATATATATATATATGAGGTTAATGGAAGAAAGAGACCATAAGAGAGAATTTGCTCCTATGGAGTCGAAAAAATACGTATATATATGAGGTTAATGGAAGAAAGAGACCATAAGAGAGAATTTGCTCCTATGGAGTCGAAAAAATACACCCTCCTTCATTTTTTCCGACGATCGGCACACACCATCTTCATCGTTATCATCTAAGATGTGGGTACACCAAATTTCATGTGATTCTACAACCTTTTCACCGTTGATTTAGTGGGTTCAAAATTAACGGTTTACCAACAATATAACTTTTTACATTGCTAAATCAACAGTGAAATGGTTGTAGAATCACATGAAATTTGGTGTACCCACATTTTAGATGATAACGATGAAGATGGTAGGTGCCGATCGGTAGAAAAAATGAGGGAGGGTGTACACGATAGGAGTAAATTCCCTACTATGACATCATTCCTCTATATATTTATGACTCTTCTATAAATACCCAAACCCTCTCTTCTTCTATCACAAGAACACGAAGAACACAAATGGCAGCTGCTTCTTTCAACTTGCTTCTAGCTTTCACTTCTCTTTCTCTCATCCCCCTCTGCTTTGCTAATTATGCTCCTGGTACTAATGGCTTCCTCTACCCTCAATACTACGCCCATTCATGCCCACAAGTCCAACAAATCGTTCAGCGAGTCGTCGCGAAAGCGGTTGCTGAGGAAACAAGAATGGCTGCTTCTTTGGTCAGGCTACACTTTCATGATTGCTTTGTGAAGGTGCTGGGATCAAAAATTTATACCATATATATTATATATTCTTGTATAATTAATGTTTTGAGAGCTTGTTTAATGAATATAATATATATTCATTTGCAGGGGTGTGATGGTTCTGTTCTATTGGACAGTAGCGGGGCATTCTTGAGCGAGAAACGGTCGAACCCGAACCGGAACTCGGCAAGAGGGTTCGAGGTGGTGGACGAGATCAAAGCGGCCGTGGAGGAGGAATGCCCCGGGGCAGTGTCGTGTGCGGATATCTTGGCTCTTGCAGCTAGGGATTCTACGGTTCTGGTAAGACTTTCACCAAAACTCTGAAGTTATGATGAGGCGAAAAATTTTGTGCATCAAAAACCAAAAGTTGGAGAACTTGCACTTTAAATACGTGCCTGGTGACATTTCAATCTTATAGATAGTTTCCACGTATGTCAGAATGTTATTACAGAAAACTCTGAAGCTGCAGTGAAGACGAATTGATAAGTTGTTAAATAGGTTATATATAAACTCATTATTGAGATCAGCTAACATGCACTTGATGTCAACACACATATACTCATAACCTAATTATGAGATATTATAATTGTGTCAATTGACTATATTTCTCGATGGGTCATTTTTTTTTTCTAAATACACATCTTGATGATTCTATGGTGATATTCAATTTTTAAAAAACAGACCGGTGGTCCTAGGTGGGAGGTTCCCTTGGGGAGGAGGGACTCATTGGGAGCAAGTTTGAGCGGTTCCAACCAAAACATTCCAGCCCCTAACAGCACACTCCCCACCATCATCACCAAGTTCAAGCTCAAAGGCCTCGACGTCATCGATCTCGTCGGCCTCTCAGGTGAACAAATTATGCGTATCTCATGAACCTAAACCGCCTTCTGAAATAGCGAGTTCTCCTACGGTGTCGCTGACGTGACAAGAAAATTTTGATTAGAAAGGATGACGAAATCGAAATTTGGGTAATGCAGGAAGCCACACCATCGGAGACGCGCGATGCACGAGCTTCCGGCAAAGGCTATACAACCAAACCGGCAACGGGCTCCCGGACCCCACACTAGACCAATCCTACGCGGCGCAACTGAAACAACGCTGCCCTCAATCCGGTGGCGACCAGAACCTCTTTGTCTTGGACTTTGTCTCCCCTACGAAATTCGACAACTTCTACTTCAAGAACCTTATAGACAAAAAGGGCCTCTTGAGCTCTGACGAGATTTTGTTAACGCAGAGTTGGGTGACTATGGAGCTAGTGAAGAAGTACGCCGAGAGCAATGAGCTCTTCTTCGAGCAGTTCGCGAAGAGTATGGTTAAGATGGGGAACATTACGCCGCTTACGGGATCGAAGGGAGAGATTAGGAAGAATTGCAGGAGGATTAATCATTAGTTTTCAAGAGATTTACATATGTGATTGTCATTGCTGTTGTTGTGTATTTGTAATATTTTTCTTCTTCTCCTCTTGTTTGAGGCCTGGCAAATGTTTTTTGTCCACGTTTTGAAGTTCAATGTGTATAATGTGACCTTGTTATCTAATTTAAGTTTTTTATTTTTGTGGAATAAGCTATGTTGTTGTTATCTTCAATTGTGTGAACTTTTGATTCTTGAAGGTGTCCATATTAATTATCATGAAAATTACTTATACAAAATTAAGATAACACTTGCATGATTTTTCATTTCACTTAAAGAACTTTGAAAGATTGTTAGATCAAGAGGTTCCATTTATTTGTGGGCACTAAACCATAATTAAACCTGCATTATGCTTTGCTCACATGCCTAGTAGAAGCTCAAGTTCTAAATAGGAGAAGATTATTTTCAAGGAGAAGTCATTGAAACCACAAACAGAAGAAGAAGAAAAGAAAGAAAGAAAGAAAAGGAATGTTAACCTGCTTATGATCCTAATTAGAGACAGGTTCATTTAAACTTATTACAGCTTTTCCCTAAACTCTGTACCTCAATCTTTAGTTTTCACTTATCATGCTGCTAATTAAAAATGATAACCTTCTTACAGCTAAGGCAACAAATAATAGAATTTCTTTCTTGTGGCATACTAACAAAAGAGCAGGTATTTCTGCCCCCACTATGATCTAAAGCCACAACCTTTACAAATAAGACTTCCTCTGCTTTAATGAAGTACAGATTAAGAAATGATTGGAACATTAACACATATTAATCATTGAATACAAATCCCTTGTGACCCTGCTGAGGCAATATTTTTCAAACAATGATAGCATTTTGCCATTTCATTTATATCCTTTTTTTCCGAATGCCGAAGGTGCGAATAAGTTGTTTAGGTGTTACTTGCTCTTCAGATTGTGCAATGGAGTGGTAGAGATGGAGCTAAAAGGAGCTTAACAACTCTTCAAGATATGTACAAAACCATCCTCTTCCTCTATAAATACTTGATTTCAAAACTCTTCTCTCAATCACAAACATATAAACAATGGCTCCTTCTATGACCTTTTTGATAATTTTCTCTCTTCTTGCCCTTGGTACTCCTGTCTGTTTCGGCCATTTTCATAGCGGCGGATTCCTCTACCCGCAGTTCTACGATCGTTCGTGCCCGAAAGCTCAACAGATTGTGAAGACTACAGTTGCGAAAGCCATTGCGAAGGAAGCAAGGATGGCTGCTTCTTTGCTCAGGCTACACTTTCATGATTGTTTTGTTAAGGTAGCACAAAATTATATAGACAAATTTCTAAAGGCAAAAAATGACCATCTCTATTTTTTTTCTCTGTAGGGATGTGATGGATCCGTTTTACTAGATAGTACCGGGGTATTTACAAGCGAGAAGCAATCGAATCCAAACCGAAACTCCGCAAGAGGGTTCGAAGTGATCGATGAGATAAAAGTGGCATTGGAGAAGGAATGCCCTGAAACCGTGTCGTGTGCTGATACCTTGGCCATTGCAGCTAGGGATTCTACGGTTCTGGTAAAATTTGTCCTATAATCCTACTTTCATTCGTATGAATTGAAATACCATCACATGATAGTTTTTTGTCATTCAGAAGTCTCTGTCTTGGTCATTTATCAAACATGTACATTATTTCTCAACCCAAAAATATAAAATTGCATTATGTTAAATATAATTTCCTTTAATTTGCAATTTTCTATGATGGCTAAATTTTTGTGCAGGCTGGGGGTCCCAGCTGGGAGGTTCCATTGGGAAGAAGGGATTCATTAGGTGCAAGTTTAAGCGGCTCCAACAACAACATTCCTGCTCCCAGCAATACACTTCCCACCATTATCACCAAATTCAAGCTCAAGGGACTCGACCTTATCGATCTAGTAGCTCTCTCAGGTAGGTTTCGACTCTCACCACAGCTTCAGAGTTTCGGTCCGACGGTAGATATATTTAAACGTGTATCAGAGCACGACGGGTTCAAAACTAGATTTTCAAGTATTAATATTGCGTAGTAACTCAAATCGCCAATGTTCATATTTTGATAGCAAATGCAGGTAGCCACACCATCGGACAATCACGATGCACGAGCTTTCGGCAAAGGCTCTACAATCAAACCGGCAAAGGCTTCCCTGACGCCGCATTGGATCAATCCTATGCATCGCAATTGAAACAACATTGCCCGAAATCCGGCGACGACCAAAACCTCTTCCCGTTGGACTTCGTTAGCCCTACGAAGTTCGATAACTACTATTTCAAGAACATTATAGCAGGCAAAGGCCTTTTGAGCTCGGATGAGATGCTTTTCATGAAAAGCCCTGCGACGATGAAACTAGTGAAGATATACGCTGAAAACAACGAGATTTTCTTCGAGCAGTTTGCGAAGTCAATGGTTAATATGGGAAATATTAGCCCGCTTACTGGCACGAAAGGAGAGATTAGGAAAATTTGTAGGAAGATCAATCATTGATCAGGAACAAGTGTTATCTTGAGCTCTTGCGGTGTGTGATTATAGTTTCAAGTAGTATTTGGTTTCTCTTTTGGAAAATGTCCCTGTTTTTCCTTAAAAAATGTATTACAAATCTTCATTTGGTTAAATGAAATGCTGTTGCGGACCGTTAATGCTCAAACCCGACGGCTCTAGTTGCAAATTAATTTTCATTTCTTAACAGGTTAACCGCCTACATAAATTATTTAGATTTTATGTTCGATATGTTGTGATGGTAAGACTTTCAAGTAAGAGGTATGGGGTTGGAACCTGCTTGCAAAATTCATATTTATGATGCAGTATATATAATGTCAGGTCATTTAAGACAAATCATGGAAATTGTAGGATCGCATCAATTAATCAAGATGAAAGGTTTTGACCAAGTCCATAAACTAACACATCATTACTCAATAAACATGCAGAAAATAAATTTCGCACTGCAAGAACCAAAAGGAAACTCTAAATAATTCCATGCAAAAAAGAAAAGACCAATTCAAGATTTGTTGCCAACAGGAGCAAAATCAAGGATTGCAAACCCTAAACTACACGGAAAGAGCATGCAATTCTTAGTCAACACCTAACATTAAGACTTTATTCCTTCTCTTGATCAATACTAATTGTCAATGACCAAACCCACAACTCGATTTTAAATACAATGGCAACTTCCATGCTCTTTGCTTCATTGTTCTTTTCATTGTGATAATTAGGCATAAACGAAACCATCGCCGATTCGCCATGTCGAAGTTTCTCGCTATCTTCGTCTTCCTCTTCCTAGTCTTTAGAAGCACTACTGCCATCTCCGCCCCTCTTCCAAGTATGTCTTCTTTGCACTAAACTACCCTCAACTATCTTTGCTTTTCAGCCAGGTACCTCAAAGGTAAGCTATCTCAAAAGGCTACATTTGATGGTATTTTAGTGAGAGAGAAATCCAGCAATGAAGTAGTTAAAAAAATTGATAAAATGGTTATTGGACGTATTTTGTATTAATGGGGTGTACACATACCAACTTATTTTTTATTCATATCATTGTGTAGGTTTTGGAAGAAAAGCAGTAGTAGGACGCACACAGCGGGAGGCTCAAGCATGGAGGAAACCCTACTCTCCGCCGTCGCCAAAACCAAATGCAACCAAAGGAAATATCAGCCGTCGGCCGCCTCCAGCTTTCTTCTAGATATCTTTTTGTTTTTCCATTATGATACATGTAAAGGTGAAAAAATGAAAGAATAGCGTATGATGTTTTGTTGTTTGTTTTTTCCCTTTCATTCATGACACAATCTATATTGAAATATAAAATTAATGAAATGGACAGAAATTCGAAAAATAAACTTGGCTATGAAATCTTTAGAAGACTGAAAAATTTGCCTATCAAAAACATAAAATATTTGAAAACTAACATAAAACAAAAAAGTTGTTTTATAAAACTTCAACAAAGACATAAAGAAAGAAAAAAGAAGATGAACATGTAAGTTTCTAATAACCAAAACCGAGTACAATCAACAAGTCTAATGTTTTCGGTTATCATCCGTATTAGCATTAATTTTCATCTAGTAAGTATTCAGATTTAATTGTTGTGATGCAGCGTGTTCCATTACGTTGTTTCTTTAAAATGAGATGGAAATTTCCACTTTCTACTCAATATACTGTAATAAAATAAATAAAATTAACCACGGCTCCATCTCTCCTTCTCCTTCTATATATTAATCTTGCACTCCCTTCTCCTTCAAACCTTACATTAAAAAATGGAACTCCCACCATCTCTCCTTACTATTAACTGCTGATAGAGAGGCTTTTTAGCTGATAATTAATCCCCTGGAAAATCTCAGAGTTCAAGCACTCGTCATTTTCTTGCTCCTTGGCTGCTTCATTATTCCCAGTCTGTTCTCAATTCTTTTATTTTTCTTTTTTCTTTTTCTAAATTCATTGCAATCAACAAATATTGATGAAATAAACTAGTGAATTAGTATTATAGTTCCAGTTTATAACATTTGAATTTAACAATGAAATTATGAGGGAAAATGGGTTGCAGTTGGATTTCAATTACATTATTTTCATTTATTTTTTCCTTTTAAGTTAACATCACTTTACTTGCTATCCAGTTATCTATCTAGGAAACTTATTATCAGTTTTGCACTCCAACAATTTTCAAAACTACTAGAGCCATTACTGCCACCTGGATTAAATTTTTGAAGACTAGATTTATAGAATATATATTTCATATCCGAAGATATAAATTTTCTCTCCAACCCGATGTTTAAATATTTTCAAGTTTTCATTTATGTTAGACATTGCTTTCAATGACTAAATAAATAACAAGAGAAAGTATTTATGTAAAATGCAGGATCCAAAACTATCTACTAACACCATAAGGCCAAAAATAATTTAAATAATGAGTTATTGTGAGAAATGTTTCTTGCTTAAAAAATGTACACCCATCCCTACTCTCACCCGCAGCACCATACTAGGGCTTCTATGACTACGGACAGAAACAGATCCAAAGTTGTTGACTAAGGTGCAATCATATGAGTCTCAAGCAGTTGTTAACCGATTTCAAGAATGCAATACGGATAGTTATCATAAATGAAATTTTCAGTTGCATTTGATACAAGTCAAAGATAGATACATGGAAAAATTATATCATTCAAAGTCAAATATTACTATTTTTTTTCCTATCGTATAATGAATATAGATGCTATCATGTATAATGAATATAGATGCTATCATGTCCGTATCTTGTGGCCGTTCTATCATTTGAGTGAACTTTTCTTTCAATATGACGAGAAAAAAAGCCGAGAAAAGGCTATGTCAATAAAATCAAATCCATAATCAGCCTTAGGACAGTCATAGTAGCTACAGGCTCAGCTGTATTCATATGATCAAAATTTAGACTACAAAAACCCATAGCATAAACCTTAAACGAAGATAGTAACAATAGAATAAGCCATGGATATGATATCAGACTCAAATTAACCAATTTCACACCTTCAACCCTTCTTGTTGGCTTCTGCCTTCTTCTTCCTGTTTTCAAGAATTTTATTCTTTTCCTTCTTCCGTTCAATGCCAATCTGAATGGGGGAAAACAAAAACCAAAAAATGAAATCGAGTCCTGTTGATATTCGAAAATAAATGAAAATAGTTATTCAGAAATTCTCTAGTAGCAAAATGAAGTATAAGTATTTAGTTGGCTCTACAAAGTTCCCAACCCTACTCCTGCCATCTCATATTACATTTTTTGTGACCATGTCCAATCCAAAAGGTTTAACAAGATGTTGAACCAAAATTTTCCAACCTTTTAATAAACTAAACAATATAAGCTATCAAGAAAATTTGTATATTTGTGAACGAAAAGATCATTTTAATAACAGATATGTTACTAAGAGCTGATAAATTATGTACCTGCATTGCTTCATAAAGCTTCCTCTTTTTACGGGGCATAGACACCTTGGACATGTTCCGAGCATCCTCAGCAACTTGTTCCAACTCTTCGGTAGCATCTTGCTTGGCATCAGCATTTTCAGATGATTCCGTCAAATTATTCTTTGACAAAGAAGCAGAGTAAGTGATGCCCTGCATTTCCATTTTCAGCTCAACATGGTACTGCTTTTCAAGCAACATCAACTGCATCAGAGAGAGAGAGAGAGAGAGAGAGAGAGAGTTGTCAGACAACTGAACAATAACAAATGTCTGTTGAAAATAAGCTAAATTTTACTAAAATGCCCTTGACAATTGTTGTTTTCTACTGAATTACCTTAAAAGTTTCTTTATTACAGCAACTCCCTTAATTTTCGTTTTAGGGATGTTTGTTCAATAAAAAAAGTCCCTTAAAGTAGCAATTTAAGGGAGCTTACCGTAATTAAAATTTTTAAGGCAGTCTAATGAAAAAACCGATAGTTGAGGGTATTTTAGAAAAATTTAGCCTTGAAAATACGATAATAATCTATGTTGTAGTGCAATAAACCTTGCGCTTCTTCTCTGCTGCCTCATTTGCTTCTGCCCTATCAATAATACCTTCAGCCAAAAGATTCTGAGGATCATTCAAATCCACATCCCCTAAGCCTGGCATTGGTAAAACTTGGCTTCTAGCTGCATCTTGATAACTCTTGATTGTTTTCGCATAATCAGGGAGGTAACCTTCAGCCTCATTGTCCACAAAAGGTGATAAATGTGGTGGGCAGACTCTGGAGTATCATTATGAACGAAATTAAAACAAAAATAGACTCGATTTCCAAATAATACCAGATGAGATGGAAAAAGAACTGTACGGTCATTTTAAATTCATAGAACAAATTCAAAAGAGAGGTAGTAACTCTCTAAAATATATAAAATTCTGAAGTACAAAGCAAAATTAGGAAGTTTCAGATGGGGAGTTATTTAGTAATTTATATTTGACTGAGGGAAACAAACAAAGAAGAATTAAGACAACTCATGCATTCCATGTCAACCTGGAAATACCAATTTTATAAAAACAAGAACTTTCTTCTGCATAGCCGGTACAACAGTACAACTCACATGATTTAGTAATAATTATAATAAAATCTTATCTCATTTCACTAATGCATATTTAGCAAGAAAATATCCCTGATAGTCATTGAGCTAACTGTCTCAAGTAAATCTATTCTTAGACATCATTGCAGGAAACTTTGTCCCTGCCCTTCATTACTCAAAGGCTCATAGCTTGAATAATCTTTTGAAGTAGTTAACATAATACGACACTGCATTCAGTATAATAAACTTCTGACAATACCACATATACACACAGTCACACCCACTTGCTTCCAATAAAAGTAATAAAAGGGTAATTATGTTCAACAGTAGTTGTCTTTCGTTGTCAGTGCTCTATCCAAGGTTTAGTTAGACTAATAGAAAACTAGGTGACAAACCATATAGTGGTATTTCTGCATTTTGATCCAGAATGCCATATAGCGGTAAGTTCTGAGTGGATCCAGTATCAATGTCAATAATTTGTGCAAGTAATGAAATATACCTTCCAACCATATACGCCTCTGTTGGTATTAAAATTCGAGCATTGACGCAATCAAATATCCACTGGGGTTGAACATATTCTCTAGAGAGAAAAATATGACCCTGTGTCGGCCTATCAACAATCTGCATTAAAACGAGATGTAAAGGATATCAGTTCGTGTCAACCAGTACACGATATTGTAAATAAGAAGCAAGACATTCCAGTTATGGTAGCTTGTTCGATCCCATTATATCAATACTGAAAACCTAAAAGAGAGAAAGAGGAAAGAAGAGTTTTCTTTTTCTTTTTTCCTTTTTGTGGAAGCAGGGTTGGTTGGGGGTTCCTAAAACCGAAACTTGCAGGAGAAGAAATCAATCTGAAATCTGCTTTGTTCAAAACGCTTGCCTACATTGTGTGTGTCTGTGTGTGTGTACATTGTGTGTGTGTATGTGTGTGTGTGTGTGAGAGAGAGAGGGAGGGAGGGGGGAGGGGGGCACTGGTCAACTGCAGAGCAAAATTTGCCATAACTGGATGGATACAGCAAGTCATTCTACAAACCAAAAATTAAATGCCCTCTGTGGATTCTACAAATTTTGAAGGGAGTTGTCAACAAATATTAGAAACACAAAATTCTTATCAAAGTCCCTTAAATTACGATCAGATCAAAAAGCTAAAGCTTTCCATCTAACAACATCATCATCATCTCCCAAATCAAAGCTAAACCTTTCCATCTAACAACATCATCATCATCTCCCAAATCAAAGCTAAACCTTTCCATCTAACAACAAAATCATCATCTCCCAAATCTAAAATGCATCAATTTTACATACCACTGAAGTTTGGTTTTCATAATCTGTAGCAGTTTTTTTAACAGGATAATATTCCCTCCTATGTTTATCCATCTAAAGTAAACAGAATGAAGAGATTTAATTTTCAACAAGTTCTGCGTATGTAATATATAGTAGGAACAAGGAACAACAAAGACAAATAAACAAAGAACAGGGCATGCATTTTATAGATCTAGTTCCTTACACGATAAAAAGGAAGTGATATCAATTTATAGGGTTTGCCCTTTTCTTCTGTATTTGTTTTTTGTATAATAGATCATAATGTTCAATTGTTAGGAAAAACAGAAAAATTTAATAAATGCATTGAAATACACGAAAGCTATTGAGAAAAGAGACAACCCCAGTGGACCCATGCTCGTATCCACCTTTGATAATCCTATGATATCATTTTAAGATGATTTCACAATTAGGTATTTGACAAGTAAAATAACAGAATAATGTACCCTACTCAAGTGCCTTCAAATAACTTAAACAAGTTTAAATCCCATATTCTAGTTTCAACATATTCTATATTGCATGGGCAAACTGCTAACGTAATATATACCTGATGGGTGATGCCCTCATCTGTTTCTTTAAATGGAGAACCATCACCTTCCCAAGAAACAACACCTCCAAAAGCTGGAATAATGAAAAGCAGTGATTCTCTTGGGACCTGAGTTAGATAATCCAGTTAAAAGATCAAGTACGATAGACAAAAACCTCTCATATATCATGCGGAAAAGAAATCATGGAAGCAAACTTTGAAATGAGATAACAAAAACCATGAGTGTTAGATGCAGAACAAAAACCACTAGAGAAAACTCCAAAAACACGAGAATTCAAAACCGCTTTACAGCAGAACTATAAATATTGATCAAAACTCACCTCACGGCTTAAGAAAAACTTTAAATCTTTGAACAGATACTTGCAGGATTTGGTTTCTTCATCCTCATCAGCCACGGTGGTAGCATCCTCCATAAGATGCATTAATGTTCCCGGTTCATTAGATGGCAATTGATGTTGAAGCTGTGCCAGTCTAAGTTCAGATTCTTTGGTTCCTTTCTCATTATTGCCAGCCTCATCTTCTGTTCCAGAAGTAACGGCTTGAGAATTACCAGAGGATGTTCCAGGGCCAGCACCAATATATCTAATTAAAGCATATACATCTGCAGATCAAATGAACTTCTTAAGTATTGAGTTAGGTAGCCAGGAACACATTCCAAAAACATCGCAAAATAATGGATATTTTAAGCAAAGATACGGTCCATGACAATAGACGGTATCCTGACTCGAGGGCATGCCAAGAAAAATCCTCAAGCAAAATTATTTGGAATAGTTAAAACGCATCGGCATTCCAATAAGCATTTACCAGCAGCTAAAGCTTCAAGCCTGGGATCCAGAATGGGTGGATACGTCAAATTTAACGAATGATAGATCTTGAAGTTTATAAAACCTAAAAGAGCCTGCATATAGGAAACGGTTAAGATAGAGATAGAAAATATTTTCAACTATAACAAGGTTTAAAAATTAATAAGAGAACGCAAAATATATTAATGTTTCTCACAGGACAAAATAAAGTGACCATTAAAAGATGTCTCATGGCTTATGAAGATAGATCGAGGCGTAAAAACACGAGTATGATTAACGCAATGCAAAGGGAAAGCATTCCTTTTAGTTTAGGCCAGTTACAGGAGAAATCAGGATTGTTACAATTGACAAAAGGTTAATGCATACAGTATTAAAAATTGTTGCAGCGCATTGCCATTTGCCATTCGTCAATATTCACGCAAAAGCATATTAATTACTGATCCAATGGCTAGGTCTACTCCAAACGATGAAAAGATCCAACCTTAATTGCCACTCCAACCCCAAAGCCTCTTCAATCCACCCACCCCTTCAAACCACAACCACTGCATTGCTCTTGAAAAATTCCCCAGGCATCTACAACTCCTGTCAACCACTGAGACTCATCAATGGTGTTTTTTTTTTATGTTTACAAGTCCTTTCTGTTTATTAATCTTACCTTATTGTTGGTTTTTCATTCATTAGTATTATTGCAAGGATCCTATCACCTTCATAATTTTTAAAGCTTCTAACTGTATAGTTTAGTTTTGAAGGACAAGATTGAATGAACTGTATGACACAATAAAATAAAACTACACCATCCAAGATGGGTTCAGCTACTCACAGAAATTCAAAATAATCCTAACACTGGACTATTTCTTCTTCTTTTGTAAGAAAACGCTAATGCTGGATAAGTTATTAACGATTAGGAATCGACAATTTAGACTTGTGAGATAGTCGTGTCCAATCTAGGTTGGCCCTAAGCCCGGATAAAGCAAGGCAGAGTTGGGTAGCGGACAACAAACGAAAAGTTCATAAAATTTCTACAAAATAAATCCTTACATGATAATCAAACGGAAAACCACCTTGAGAACGTCGAATTGATGCTACCAGATACTGCGTCATGTAAGAATGGATGGTTTGCTACAGTATTACACATGTAATCGAATGGCTTTTTTTGCCTTGGTGTTAACAGAATGTAATGCATTACTGTAACAGCATCAACTACAATGTCAAGTCAACAAGTGGGATAATGAAACAGTAATACTTGGATGAAAATTTGATAAACATTGGTAATATGGGTAGCCCAAGCGGTTTCCTATTGTTTACACTAAATGAAATAACTCTAGAATTTTGCTTGAACACGGAAGGTGGAAATTGTGCGAAATATACATTTTATTAGGCCCACTAGAAAGTGGACAGACATGTGCAGCGCCAAATGCTCCTTGAACATTCAATTAAACCTAATTGGTACTGTAATCCCATTACACAATCTATACAAGAATAGAAAATAACAAAAAAATACCTCATAGGATTCTAAAAAGGTAAGCATTGTATTGTAATCAACATCATCAGGCAAAACTTGTTGCGAGGCATGGGGAGTTAACCATGTGATCTTTATATTTTCAAGCTCAGCCTGCAAAAGGTACATAAGCAATCAGAATATATGGATTAAAGACATGGAACAAACAAAATTTGAGAAATTGCTATAACGAATACAGACCCATCTTACCTGGTAATATATGCCTTTAACACTTATGTAAGCCTTCCGCAGCTTATGAGTTCTAGAAATGTAGGCTTGCCATTCATGACTTAATCTAATCAAAGGAGAAGAAAGAAAACTAAGTATTAACAGCACAGTTGAAGGAAAAAGAGAAAGGGAAAAGCAATTGATCTTTTAAAAAAAATAATGAACAACAATATTTCGTGAGTCACATATACAGATATGTTAGAATGTCAAAATTATAACTCTCCGATATCCATGGTAAATTATAGAACAGACAGAAAACTTAAACACAATTAGCTTCTACCACAGCTCTCTATCACAAGGACTGCAGTATATTTTAAGAGTGTTTGTAGCATGCCTCATAAGTCACAAATGAAAACATGATGAAATTTCATATATATTCATCACTAATTACTATTAATTACTGGTTTATACACACATTCTATCTTTAAAAGACACAAGGAAACTTTCGTTATGAGACTGCAGAAGAATGCTGTTGTTGACCCTTGACACCATTGCAGCTCCTTACACTATTGGACTATGATGTTTCAGGAAGCCAGGTGAGGTCATCTACAATTCTATGCGATGTATTCATACATCTCAGATTAACTATAGCTATAAACCACAAGCCCCGCAGCATAGGTCAGCATTTACAAGGCACTAAGAGGTCCGTAATAATTAAGGAGAAGATTGCTGTTGTTGACATTTGACACCATTGCACCATTGCAGAATGCAGCTCCTTACACTATCAGACTATGACGTTTCAGGAAGCCATGTGAGGTATCTATGATTCTATGTCTGTAAATTCATATATCTAAAATTAATTCTGGCTCAATCACATGTAGCTCAGCATAGGCCGGCATTTACAAGGCACTATGGTGTGCCTAATAACTAAGGAAAAACCCAGTAATATTATGATCGATGACAGAAGGGCGGGAGTTTGCAAGCATAACTCTTAACAAACGTTGACACGTTGCCAATTATGCTAGAGGAAAATGATTTCTATGAAAAATCTACTTTGGATTTGGATTAATGTGGGCATGTACGTCTGGTGTAATTGCACCATTTAACAGTTACGTGCGTTCTTTTAAACAAATAATAATATACAAAGATTTCCAACAATTGACTTGCTAAACTTTGAAATATATTATAAGAAATAAAGCTTATTGGACTAGCATTGTCAGTTTATCACTATACATAAACACGTCAGGATCAAGAAGCATACTACGTAAATATACTCAACAGAAGAGCATCTATGGAAAACTTTAAGCGTGAAAAACAATATAAACCTACTTGGGTGCCAGGTTCGGCAAACTTAATTTGATCAAGATCAGTTAATAATCACTTATTTTCATTTGTTACTTATATAACATTCTTGATATAGCATGTGTATGCCACATGTAATTGAGGAACAATATAGAAAGATAGCAAGCATATTGTGCATATAGACATAATTCACCCACTTTCGGCAATTATGAATACGGTCTACTTCAATGCGTTCACCCTCAACAGCAGGCAAAGCTGCAAAGAGGTGAACCATACTGAGACAGTCATCCAGATCTCCCAGCGCATCCACAAACCTAGGATACCTGAATAACCAAGGCGATCAATTTCTGTCACACATCATAAGAAAGCAGCGCGAACAGAAATGTGTGGCCTTTACCTTTCTAAGATAACTCTATCAAGTTTATATGTTGGCTGACGTTTCTGTAACCGATCTGCACGATCTCTGTTCTTCTTCGCCAATGCCTTCTTAATCTTATTCTTATGACTCCTTATATCCCTACAGGACAAAGTTACAAATAGTTAAAATAATTGTGATGTGCACCTTTTATGATACAACCACCGCATAATTAAACAATGACATTTGTGAAAGCAAGCACCAGAACTGTAGGATAGAGACAATTACATAATATATATACCACCAACTTATTGTGAGACTGAAGAAATTTTGGCTCATTAAGAATGTTGAAACTTTTTAAATCGCTTGACATAGAAATATATCAAACATAGAGCTGAGAAAAAGTAGAATAAAATCAGAGCTGAAACATTCTTTTGTCGAATATTAAGCTGGATATACAGAAATCGCAATCTGTCAAATCAAATAATGATATGAACATGTGATTAGTTGATCACATATCCAAACATATGAGTTGACGATAAATCCTGTAGTGGATTTTTTTTATATTGTCGTTATTCTGTGTATATGCACATAAGCATGCCTTCAATCTCATATTTTATATAATTCACAAGTTCCCTGGAAAACTGTAAACAATTTGTGTCGAGTAAATATGGAGATTACATAAGATCAAAATTTACATCAAAGGAACTAATGTGATTGCCAACTTAACTTAGCCACACCACATCAATTAACAACGGGTATGGATATGGATATGACACATATTTTAAAGCTCTGATCAAAATAGTTCACCCTGAAAATAAATATGCTTTCCTTTAAATATATGTGACTCAACTATGCTTGACAAGCCAAAACAACAGTTTAAAGACAAGCGCCTTTAAAACCATCTTTGGCTGCCCTGTTCTTCTTTCTCGATAGATTGGATAGGCGTAAGCCTGGTTTGTTGGCATTGGGATCCAGTAAACCCTCTTATGGACATATACATCATACTGGTGCTGCATAATCTCCATCCGCCACAATTCATTTCACCATTCTGCAAACTCTAAACCATAACCTTCTTGTTTGAGATTTTAGTTTAAAAAAACAATTCAGTAATATTTAGGGTGAAAGGAAATTATATAAACATCACCATGACAAAACAATTTCTGCCTTTCAATCCGGCTTAGCTCACAGACAGTTTCATTCGAGCATACATTGCAATGTAAAGACATGCAGATTGGTTATTTAGATTTTAAAGGCATTGCGTGTGTGGCATACTCTTCGAATCTAATAGGGACTACTGACCCAAGAGTACTTTTTCAGTCATAGACTGGTTTGCACCTGATATTTCATAATAGAACACCTCTGCAGTTCCTAGCTTTCCAATAATTACCGGTAGTTAAGATTACAAAAAAGGGGTCTTTAGTATGCCACGGATCTCATATGTTACTTCCTTTTTTGTATAAGTTAATTATAAGTCAGTTCCTATCGATCAATATATCAATTTTCAATAAGGTTCCAAGGATTAGCTTATGCAAATATGGCATTGGCTACTTTGTAGTCGATTTCAACAGAGAAACATCAAAATCCCACATTAGGATGTTAATAAACTTCAATATTTTTCCCCATGAAGCTAAAGCATCAAATCAATCACCTGAATGTTTGCACCAAAGGGTCATGAGCTAAGAACAAGATATCCTTCACATGATAGTAAGTCTTATGCGTCCCTTCCACCTTCTTCTTCGGCTCCCGAGGGAATATCCCTTTCAGAATGCATAGCTTCCTGCAATTCCCCGAAAAAACATCAACTTTCATCCCAAAAACAACCAAACGAAACCCTGCCCCTAATCATTGAATCGATAACAAGACCCAAACCTGAAATTCTGAAGGCTGACTTGCAGGTGATGAACCGCCTTGGTTCTCGTGATGTATTTCAAAGCATTTCCTTCCTTCTTCTTCCCCTGTGATTGAAACGAATCAAAAAGATTAGAGTTTAGAAAGGAGTAAAGAGAGAGAGAGAGAGGAGAGAGAGAGAGAGAGGAGATTGAAGATCTGGAGATTATTACTGCAGGCCTGTAATGCTTCGGCATCTCGAGTGAGAAACGGAGAGAGCCGGAGGCGGCGGCGCAGAGCCAAAAAGAAGGACTTTCCGTTAGGGTTTAGGGCTTTATGGAAGAGGTGAACGATGATGATTTATTGACCATTTTAATGGGGCCCCTGAGGCAAAAGAAAATGAGTATTTTGTTTGTTTTTTTCTTTTGATTGTTTTTTTTGGGTTTTTATTTTCTGTTAGCCCCTCATATTTCAATATATTTCAATGTTGCTCTCTCTAATTAGTGTTTACATGTGACCCCTATACTAATAGATTGCTGCTGCAGTCCCTATTTCACTTTTAAAAATTATTCCTCCTCCCTGACCGCTGCCGCCGCCTTCTTCCTTCCTGCTCTTCTTCTGCACATGGACTCCTTGTTCCTCCTTCATCTCAATACCACCTCCGCCGCCATCACTACCACCGTCGCCTTCCTCCTCTTTTACTCATCGCCTCCTTCTTCTCCCTCTTCCTTCTCAACACCACCGCCACCATCAACACCACCTTCTTCTTTCTGTTCTTTTTCAACCCACAACCGTCGCTGCCGCCGCCATCCTTCTTCCTCCAAGAATGACGGCGGCGGCGGCTATGAGTTGAAAAACAAAGAAGAAAAAGACGATGCCGATAGTGTTGATGATGGTGGCGGTGGCGTTGGAAAGGAGAAGAAAGAAGTTGGTGTTGATGGGTTGAACAAGAAGAGGAGGAGGAAGAGGAGAAACATGGTGATGGTGACGGTGTTGAAGAGAATAAGAAAAAAGATGGCGGTGGTAGAGACGGCGGCGGTGGCGGAGGAGGAGGAATAATTTTCAAAAGTGAAATATAGAAGGCTGCATGAGTAACTTATAAGTATATGGAGGCCATGGATAAATACTGACTATAAGGAAGACATAGAAAAATATTGAAGTATGAAGGGGACTAACAGAAAAAAAAAAGACCATATTTTTTGTTTTGAAAATACTTGTATTTTGAGTTTGAATGAGATTAATAAAAACAATCGATAAAAACGGTTTGGGCCTGCAAGATTTCTGAAACCTGATTAAAACTAAACTGCGTTTTGCAGGTTTGCAGACCATGATCTCATAGAAATAGGGTTTCATGTGTTTAGTGCCATGGATCTTCAAAAATAAAGTTTGATATAAAGACACGACATTTTTAATGACCGCCTTGGAAACACTGCGAAGATCCGGCTCTAGCCTTCGAAACTTTTTGTAGATGATGTTTGGGAATCTTTGTTTTGGCTGTCAAACAGTTATATGTTGCAATTTTCTGATGTTAGGTATCAAAACTCTATGAAATCAGGGTATCGAAAAAAATGCAGCCTAATTGCCTAACGAAGACCTTCGAGAGATGATAATTCATCAAAAAAATAGCAGTTCTCCTACAATGGAAAATAGCGACGGCGCACTTGCCCTACAGTCTTCCTTTTTAATTTATTTTTTTCACTTGCCGTCTTTACTTTCATGTCTAACAACTTTCATGTCTAACAAACACGGAATGACTATGTTGTCGGCGATATGCTAACATATTAGCCTTTTATAAACTATGCTAACATATTAGCCTTTTACAAACTTTTAAAACACCATGCGCAACCACATGAGGATATGATGAAGTGTGTTTGAGATAACATGCAGTAAAAATGGAAAAGGCAAAAGATTGATTACTAAATGCACACAACAGGTTGAGTTGTCATGTAAGGGTTTATATATGATAAAAAAATATTGCATGACAAAGTTATCGAAACCATTACCTATTGTTCTGAAGACTGCGGCAACATGTTCAAAGAACTAACTTTCATAAAATGATAACATCCCCTGCGCCGGAATAAATATGTGTTTTCTCTCAAACCTAAGAATTAACATGAATGGTTTAAAATAGAAGGTGGAGATGGCAAGGCTGCGGGGACAGTTGCGAATGCTAGGCCTTCCCGCCGTCTTATATTTCTTAGCCCTTAAATCTTTTTCTCCTCTGTTTTCCACTCCCTAATTATTATTTTTTATGTTGTATATGCCTTCAGATTACACCATGATTAGAAATAAAAACAAAAAACAAA
Organism: Agapanthus africanus; assembly: GCA_030015575.1. Classification (NCBI taxonomy): domain Eukaryota; kingdom Viridiplantae; phylum Streptophyta; class Magnoliopsida; order Asparagales; family Amaryllidaceae; genus Agapanthus; species Agapanthus africanus. Next base: position 342,233,580 of record JASDDO010000006.1, on the reverse strand, counting down.
CCCAATTTTTTTTCATCAGCTCGAAGATTTCCGGTTCGGCCACAGTAAATCGAACAATGGCGTTTTACCTCACCTGATCTGAGCCGACCCGTTCCTGGAATTTTCCCTCTTCGAAATCCAAAACGCACCGTTCCCGCCGTCACAACATCATATTAAAATAATAAACAAACCCTAGAATCCCAAATCTCACGCTTTTTCGCTTCAACTTTTGCTGCTCGATCAATGGACCGCCGTTTTAGCTCAAGCCCATCTTCGTCATTTTACGGTGATCTCACTATCAGAGAGCTCAATGGATCCAGAGGTACTCATATCGCTCTCTCTTTCTTCGTCAAATGCAATCCTTTTCCTTTTTAGCTGATAAAATTAGGGTTTTGCCACTGCTCAGTGAGGAAAAGACCTTATCTTGGGGATCTCTCATCAGAGTCGGGGGTCATCGCGATTGAGCACGACGGCATCTCTACACCACCACTTGCAGTCTCGTTCTCTAAGGTTCCAAACTTCTCCATAGACAGGATCTCAGTCTTTTTGGTTGAATTCGATTCAGAAACTTAAGTTTCTGGGTTAAAAGGGGATTCTTTAATGAAAAACACCGGGCTTATTATTAATGTTATTTTTGGCTGCAGAGGAGAAGCTTGAATCTTCTTGCTGCATCAGATGAAGATGGGTATGTAAGCTTCTACAACACATGTGGAAGCCTCCCTTCTTCTACTTCTTGCCATGAGAAGTCAGGTTTGTGGAATTGAGATTTCAGTCACTTTAATATATAATTATTTTTTTGAAACGTCATCTCAAAGCATCTATTTTACTTGTTGATTTAGATGAAGCTAGGATCTGCGATTGGATTGCACACAACAATGCCGTCTTTGATGTATGTTGGATAAAGGTATTCCTCTTGTTTCCATCAAACATAGCTAGCTATCTTGAGATACCCATGGCATTGAACGTGTTCCTCATGATATTAAAGGAGTTGCTTTGTAGCGGTTTTTATTTACGAGCACTCCTACTTAATGCTAGAACGGTTTCTAATGCTTTACGGGGGTAATGCTATAAGGGTATATCTGCATATGAATTTGTAATGTTTTTTTTATGCCAGGAGGTACTGGTGCTCTTACTTATATTATTACTTCACTTAAATTGTCATTACTAATAATTCGGCGGTGATCCTAATAGCATCAATTCACTTAAATTAATGTTACTATTATTAGATCACTTAATTAAGCTCACTTATCTCGGTACCACTTCATTTACATCGCTGTTACTAAGAGTTAATGAATTACTAGAAAGAACCGAGCAATTGAATATTAAAAGTGTCGCCCACATGCATTGTCCATACAGTAATCTCTCAATCTAAACCCATGGAGTTGGCAACAAAAATACTGGTAATGCAACTAGCAAGTAGTCTATTAGTAATCTAGTAGTTAATCATGGGAATCATTAGAACTGGGTTTATCAGGATTCAGGAAACTCATGGTTCATAACCTGTAAGAGATTTTTTCGCCACCAAGTAAATCTTTAACCAGACAGGTGCTTCATCTCACAGAACTCAAATATAGAACACGAGAAATTATCAAAGGTGGGGCTTACCATATGTTATGAGTTATGACTTCAAGCTTGCTAGGGAGTGCCAGGCAATAGTTTGTTAAGCTTGAATTACTACGTGCTTTCTATTGCATGCAATATTATTGAAGCATGCTGCTCATTTTCCTCTATTTGCTCTCCTGCAGGATGACACCCAAATTCTAACTGCCTCTGGTGATCAAACAGTAAGTTAGAAAACCTTTCTGTTCATATAAATATATATTTTTTACACCAACGAGGAGCAATGCATATAATCTCTTCCAGAAGTATAGCATTAACAGTCTTTCATGTCTCTGCTTTTACAACATTAAATAATCTGCATGGTTAAATCTCTCAATAACTAAAAAATGTTCTACACCATCAGATAAAGCTATGGAATGCCGAGAAAAGGAAACGTCTTGGCATTTTGGTAGGCCATACTGGAAGCGTGAAATCCATTTGCTCCCACACATCTAATCCTGGTAAGTTGCTATGAATGACAATAATTATATCCGTAATAGTTCTTGATACATGAGTTATTTTTAAATTTATGCAGATTCAAGAGATGGTTCTTTTGCGTTATGGGATCTGAGATGCACGTCAAATTCGAAATACAACTGTGGGGAACCACGCATATCATATGATTCTTGTGCCAAAACACTTTTATTAGTTCACAAAAGCAATTTATAGTGCTAAATATGGTCCTCCATGTGTAAGCACTAAAATCCATTGTTCTTAGGTATACTTCTGTTGTACAGGAAGCCCATACCACTGTATGTGATAAAAGGGTAAAGCGACGGAAGGTTTGTTCATATACTTCTCTTCATGTGATGCTCATATTTTATTTCTCGTTCTATCTTAGTGAATGACATCTTGTTTGTTTTAGGCTGCTTCCATGAGTATTACGTCTCTACTTTATCTTAAAGATGACGTCTCAGTTGCACACGATCGTTCTCTGTTTCTGGAACTGTTAGATCTCCGTCCATAAGGATAATAGCCATTAAAATATATATCTATATATTTATCTATTTCATTTAATCTTTACTTCATCTAAATTTCTTTATGCTAGTAGTGTCATAAAATTCTGGGATGTTCGTAACCTAAAAAAGTCTATTGCACAAGCATCTCCTCCCACTGAACCGTCTGTTAAAAAGGTAAACATCTTGTTATTTGCTTGATTCAAACAAACTACAACAATGTATATAGATTGGTAAAGAGAGAGAACATTTTTCTTGATATATTGTTTACCAAGCCATTTCTTCAAAATAAAGAAGACCGAACAAGACATTTTTTGTGTATAGGGGATAAGTAATTCATGGCAACAGTTGAAGTTTTTCCTGCATTTTCTTCTTTTTAATGCAAAAGTTTGAATGCAACTGATTGTTCTAAATGCCACTTTTTCTTTGACGGGAAAAGTATTACACGGGATATCTTGCAAATCCCAAGATTCAAACGGCACATTTATTGCAGCTTCCTGCATGGATCACAAATACTTCAGTAGTTGTATAAATGCTATACTTGCAAATTTAAACTTTGAAGAAATGTGCTTAACTTCTTCATTTCATTTTATCAGGATTTATTTGTATGATGTGATGCATCTAGACAAGGGCCCTGCTAAAACATCTGCGGGAAGCAAAATTGAGTCGTTCTATGCTAAGGTATGTGGGCACTAAGTTTGACATATTTGTCTTAATTACAGTATATGGGCACTATGTTTGACATATTTGTCTTAATTACAGTATATGGGTACTATGTTACATATTTGTCTTAATTACAGTCGGCAATCAGTCCTGAGGGAGCTCATATTCTTGGTGGTTCCAGTGATGGAAATGCCTACGTATGGCGGGTACTAAATAATATTTTCATTTTTGCATTTTTAATAATATTTTCTTATTTCATTTCCTCATTTAAAACACATCTATATATATCATTGAACCAGGTGCATAAGCCTGAAAGTGACCCCATTACATTGAAAGGCCATGAAGGAGAAGTAACAACTGTAGATTGGTATTTTTGTCACCTGGGAAAAAAATTGCATGTTCTGCTTCATTAACTTGAAAAAAATAATTCCGGAAACCAACATTACTTTTATATTCTCCTTTCATGTGCTTACAATGACACACTAGACCTTGTTTCCTTAAAATTAAAAAAAAAATCTTGTAAGTCAGATGGATGAGTCAATATCACATACCTTACAATCTCAAATCCAGCTAAGCCCAATGGTCTTCTCTCCCTTCATTTTCTCTCTCAAACTCTCCACATCCCCCCACTTCTCCTCATTAGCATACACATTAGAAAGCATAACTCTATAAGCACCCTTTTCCGGATCAATCTTGAAAAGCATCTGCCCCGCAATCTCGGCCAAATTGGACCTGCCATACAATCCACAACCCCATAGCAAAGCCCCCCAAACTCCCGAACCCAAACCGGATATTATCGGTATACCCTTTATTAGGTCATAAGCCTCATCCAATTTCCCAACAATGCTTAGTAACTTCACCATGTACACATAATGCTCTATTTCTGGCTCAATTCCAAACTCAATTCTCATTACTCTAAACAATCTTAATCCTTCTTCTAATAAACAAGAATGGGCACATGCACTTAATACACCCGAAAATGTCGCCTTATTGGGTTTCAACCCAGTATCCAACATCTTATTGAATACTTCAATAGCTTCAATCCCGAGGCCGTTAGAGCCGAGGCCTGAGATGATTGCATTGTATGCAATGGGATTCTTATCGGGCATTGTTTTAAACACCCGTAAACCCATTTGCACACAGCCACATTTACAGTACAGATCTATTAGAGCACATGAGACTGTAACATTTGAATTCATCTTAACCCGAAAGGCATGGCCGTGGACTTCCTTTCCGGGTCCAATTGCAGATATCGAAGCACAACCCGAGAGAATGCTAGCAATCAGTACAAGATCTAGCCTTCTAGTTGAACTTTCATTCATTTCTCTGAACAATTCAAATGCTTCATTGCACTTTCCAACCTGGAAAAGCCCGGTAATAACCGAGGACCAGGTCACTAGATCCGGATTGGGTATTTCTCTAAAGACCCGATAACCCGAACCCGAGCAATTTAATCTCGAGTACATGCTCACAAGCACACTCCTCACATGTGCATTGGACTCAAAGCCTCTTTTCACAACAAGTCCATGAACTCCTTCAGCAAATTGAATCGAATTCGGGTCCCAAAAACACGATATCAACCCAACAAACGAATATCCGTCCGGTTTAAACCCACTACGCCTCATTCTACAGAACAAATCAAGCCCATTCTGCCATGATCCCCCGTATCCGAAACCCGATAACATCGTATTGTAAAGAACCAAGTCGGGTTGAGACATTTCATCAAATACTTTGACCGCATAATCTAAAAGGCCAAGTTTTGAGTAAGAACTGATTAAAGTAGTAATGGGTATCAAATCGGATCCAAATCCGAAAGACATAACAAGTCCATGAACAACTTTGATGCCATTGGGATCGAAGTTATCGGCACAAGCACAGAGAATTGTAGCAAAAGTGAAGCTATCGGGTTTTGTCGAAGAGATAAGCAAATGGGCGAAGAGAGAAAATGCATGGAAGAAATTGCGGGTTCGGGCATGGGAGCGGATGAGAGAGTTATAGAGGATAACGGGTTGTCGGGTTCGGGTTCGATAGAGCAGAGAGCGGGCGGATACATGATCATTGTGAGAGAAGTAAGAGTTTATAAGGAGCTGGAGATGTGTTGAAAGAGTAGAAGAGGTGATGAGATGAGAGTGGAGATGTTTTGTTGAAGAGAGGGAAGGGAGTTTTGAAAGAGTTTGAATTAAAAGTTGCAGGTTTCTCATGCTTGGTTTTTTCACATGCTCGATTTTTTCTTCTGAGTTTGGAGATTCGTCTTCCGTATCGTTGTTTTTTGGGGAAACCTGAAATTAGTATAAAAAAAATGAGTCAAAGCTATCAGGGCAAGAATTTGAACTAAAAGTTGCAAGTAAATGCCTACAAATTTCACAGCTAATTTAAAAAAAAACTAAATCTAACCCATGACTCCCCTTAGCCACAAAATTAAAATCAGCACAAATTCCTAAAACCCTAAAAATGAAGTTATTAAAATTTACAATACATACAAGTGGTACAAAATATTCCCATAAAACTGAAAAAATAAAATTTTAAGAAACAAATAAATAAACAAATAACAACTTCCATAATAATTCAAAATATAAATAAAATACCTTGTTATCAACTCCACCACCTTCGTCGCTGGCGAACGAGAAAGCGAAGATCTTTCGGAACAAAATCGCATTCATCTCTATCAAAAGATTTCCCAGTTTCTATAAAAGTCTAATATAAATCCAAACTAACGGCCCTACTTGATTAGACCTTTGTAATATTCGGCTTTCTTGCATCTCATAACCTTAATTCCATTACTTCTTTTAAGAAGATATCTCTCAAGGTTATATCCAAATATCTAACAATTTTGGAGTTTCCTGGCCCTTCAAGAAGAAGTCTCACAAATCCATCTAGGTCACTTGGTAACTTGGCAAGCATGAAGTCCAAGATTCTTCGGGCATTTGGTAATGATGTAATTCACACGGGTTTAGGAGACCTTTAACGACCAACCATGAGTGTGACTGCAATCAGATGATATCTGAATTTTCTATTCATTAGTGCATCTAATTATAATGATCGACTCCGGTCATGTCAATTTTAACATATTGTTAGCAATGCAAGATTTTAATCTTTTGCTCAGAATTCGAGATGTGGGTTGCTAAAGTTTAGAGATATTAGATTTATATAGATCAAAGATATTATTGGATTAGGCAATGGATACATGTAAAAGAATAGAATGGTTTTACTTTTGTAATTCAGACCTATTAACATATGGAGTTGAGTTAGGATATTCGGAGTTTCATAAAAACAAAAGTCATCTAAACTTAACTCCAAAATCTTGGCTATACCCCCATTTGGCTTTCATTTTGGAGTATAAAAAAATCTGATGATCTAAAATCCAAAATTAAGATGAGTGGAATTTAGAAAACTCTAATCAAACCTATTATGTTTTCTATACTTCAAAAGGTGTGAAGAGAACATCTATTTTGGCCCTATTTGGGAATGGCGTTAAGTTTTCTAAACTAAAGGTTTCATAAAGTTAGCAAAACTGAAACTCCAAAATGCTAACTTTGCGTTGTGTATGATTCATTTTGGAGTTGAGATATGGTTATCTCAACTCCAATATGATCTTAGTTATTTAAACCCCATTTTCCCAAACACGTTCTTATAACATAACTAGAGTTTATTTACAAATAGAGCTTGGGGCTTGCCACCATAGTTTGCATTATCTCCACCTCCACTTATTACCATACCCAAACATGGCATTTGCGGTTTAGTTAATTCTAGAACAACATTTTGGAGTCCAGATAAACCCTAAAGCCACACGTTCCCAATCCATTTAAATTAAACTAGCGTATGCATGCGCTCTACGGCTCTACCTCCATTTGGGAGATATTGGTTCAAGACTTCTCATTTGGACTTGGACCTCCATTTTTTTTTGGACTTTACCTTTTTGTGTTATTGGTTGTTTGGACTTGGAATTAGGTCGGACTCTTAAAGCCCTAATTTTCAGTCCTAGCATATAACCTTTTCCAAAAAAACGTCCAAGAAAAAAGGCAATTCTGTTTGGACTCTCAAATCAGGGCCTCAACAGCCCTAACCCTAGCTCTACTCGCTGTTGCCGCCTGCGCCTAAGCCTTCGATGCCTCCCCCAAGCCCTCTCCCGTCCCTGCTCTCATCGTGGCCCCACCACCGGTTGCTCCCATCCTTTCCCGCTGTCATTGGAGAGTCGCACTTAATTCAAGCTCCCTTTTGTCTTGACGTCATCCACCTCCGTCAGCCTCCCCTGAGCTCAGCCATTGTTCTAGTCATCTCCGTGAAAGGGAAAACAAGTTAGATTTATTTTTTCCCATTTTTTTTAGGTTTGGTTATTTTAAAATAGTTTTTAACTTCTATTCTCGTATTTTCTCAGTAGACAAAACGATTGGTACTCTGCTCTTCAATCCTTCCATTCTCTAAGGAATTCCAATATCCAGGTATGTGTTTGTGAGGAACTTTGCATTATAATTTTTTGATTATTTTGATCCATTATGAATATTTTTATTGGTGTGTTTCATTTGAACTGAAAATTGTGGTTCAATGAATACTTGTGAATTGTGATTAAGCAGTGTTTAACTGGTTATTGATTAAATAACAATTGTGATGAACTGTGAATAATTGTAGTTATTAAAAATTGGTTAATGAGTATTTGTCGGTTGTCATGAACTTTGCATTATATTTTAATTGGAATTGTTATTAAGTAATTAACTATGAGTAATTATGGTTTGTCTGTTCACTTTTACGTAAATTCACTCCTTTTGATGTATTCTTTAGGCTTCCTATAGCTTAGAAATAGGATTGGGGATGAGATAAGATCATAAGATCTGAGAGATGGAGGGAAAAAGGCAAAAATATAATATTTTTCATGGACGGATGAGCTGTTTACCCTCTTGGTAGAGGAGGTGAAGAATGGAAATAGGATGGCAAATGGAAATTTTAGGAAGTACATAATTGAGCAGAATGCCATTCCTATTCTAATTGCTAAGTTTAGAAAACTTGTGAAGTATGACTACATCTACAACAAAACAAAAAATTGGACAAAGAAACTTGAACCTATTGAATCAGTAATGAAATACAATTTTGGGTTTGGTTAGGATTCTAGCACTCAAAAGTTCACTTGTTTGGATGAAACATGGGAAAATATTAGAAAGGTTAGTTTGATTGCAATGTATTTTCATATTTTTCAACTCATGTTTATTAATATTTGTACACTTATTACTGTAATGTTTTTTTTTAATATGGTATGCTTATTCGAAAACACCTCTTCTTAGAAATAAGGAATTTGGAAGATTTGATAAGTACATGATGGCTGTCAGCAGCCACAAAGCAACGGGCAAAAGAGCTAGTAGATTGGGTGCTAATGGAATAGAGGATGCAAGGTCGAAGAATATACCTGATGTTGTTGATACTTTTGGTGATGATGAGACTGATACAAGTGGAGATATTCCACCTACTAGAACAACGGCACCTTCCCCTCCTAGTACCACCTCATATATTCCATCATCTTCTAGCAGTGGCCGAAATCATCGCAGAACACATAGTGAGACTGCTTCCTTTTCTATAGCAGGCCGGGTTGTGTTTCAAGATATAATAAAAGAATTTGGTGGTGTGAACAAAATTTTTGAAAATTTGGTTACAGAGGTGAGGATGATGAGAAGTCGAAATGTGTCATGGGTTGACCGTTTACACGATGCCAGGGTACTCAAGGATGCAATGTGTAGAGCCTATAGACTTCCACTTCCAGATAGTAATATTTTTTGTATTATTTATATATGACATTTATTTTTTAAGTTCACATTGCTTTAATTATTTAACCGTTTGTTGTAGATAAATTCTATCTTGTAGATTGTGGCTATCCAAATAGGCTTCGGTTCTTGGCTCTATATTGAGGTGTGAGGTACCATCTTCAAGAGTTTGGCAATAATAGAGTGTATCTACGGAATCCACCCAAGGTGTTCAACCACCGTTACTCATCTCTCAGGAACTGCATTGAGCGTATCTTCAGTGTTTTTAAATCACGCTTCACTATTTTCAAGACTCAACCTCCTGGAATTCAATATAAAACGCAAAAAAATGGTTTACGCGTGTGTGGGCTTGCACAACTTCTTGAGATTAGAGGGTTCAAATGATGATTTTGATATCTCGGGCCTTCCTTCCGAGCCACCACGCAATCACTCATATGAATGTCGACTCCGATGAAGAGAATGACCTACAAACTCAGCAGACACAACGGTTAGCAGCAGGAGCTTGGCGAGATTCCATGGCAGAAAATATGTGGAATGATGGTACACGTGTTTCTCAAGGGGTATGATTTTGTATTAAAGCTTATGATCTTATTTGTTAATTTATTGAACATTAGTAATTTGTAAGTTAACATTGGTGATGATGCTATTTATTTTTTGTGTTATTTCTTCATTTAATAATTTGCATTAAATAATAATATTTAAATATAAAAATTATTTAATCAATTTTTTATTGTAAGAATAATAACATGTCATAAAATTAAAATAGAAGAATAATGATATGTTATATAAAGTCTTACAATATTGTCCAAGTTCAGGTCCAAGAAAAAATCAAAGTCCGAGAAAAAGTCCAAGTCTAAGTAAAAGTCCTATTAGGACAATTGTCTCATTAGGACTTAAAAATCCAGAACCAATAACAGACCCTTAGAAATAAACTCCGATTTTCCTAATTCCACACCCAAACAAAAATCTAGCCCTCGGGATCTTTTGACATTAAGCCCCGGCTTAGCATCCAAACCTCATGATACCAGGGTTTTAGAACCCGTAACCCCATCGCCAAACGAGGCCTAAAACACATTTGCTTTTCACCTATCAAACAAACCAAAACCGTGAACTTTTGCAATTATATGGAATCTACAACCAAATCGACACAGGATGATTGCTTTCTAATTAAAAGATAATGGTAATAATAGCAGCAATAAGCTTAATAGCAAACCAAAATCGCATTCGCATAATTGAAGACGATGATAATTAATATACCTGAATCTATCGATAGATTGTGAATCCCCAAATACCATTACATGAATCTTCATGAAATTTCAATCCCCTTTTCAAATTACGCCCAAAAATTGAGCAGTTGAAGCTATGGTGATTCTTATAAGAAACCTTAGCTCTAGTTTAAATGCTAACATTTGATCGTTTTAACGATTAGAGCAGTTCCCTTGAAACCCTAATTTTATTTTGTTTTACGAATTTATAAGGGGATAACGTTGTTGGCTCCGACGTAAGCTGCACATAAAATAAGTATGTGGTTATTGATTTAGCTGTTGAAGGGATGATAAGGTTGAGATTTGATTGGGCCAACCGCAGTTAACGGGCCGGGCTGTGTTTGGTCCATAAGAAACCCATTACATGCTAGCGTGGGATTATAAAGGCTAGCTTCACCAATGAACGGTAGCTCAATTGGTATGTTGATATGGACACTTCTCCTAGACAGTACGGGGTTCGAACCCAGGAACCTCAAGACGGAAAGTGGCAATAAATTTACGCTTACAGGGCAAATTCGTTGTCCCCCGGGTGTGTTGTGTGCTTGTGTGTGGTGAGTGGGTGTGGTGTGTTGTGTGCATAGTTTAAAGCTTACGGGCGACTGCAAAAAAAAAAAAAATAAATAAAGGCTAGCTTTTAATCCATCTCAAATTTAACAATTTTTTTGGGTAAATTGTCAAAAAGACATGTCTGTTTTAAACTTGTGTAAGAAAACCTTGAGCTTTTTGCTCTTGTTAAAAACCCGTGGGGCCAATATCAAAACCCATGTATACCGGTTGCCTGTCATATCTAAGCAATTTTCTGTAGTATCTAAACAGTTGCGTGTAATATTCAAGCAGTTGAGGGAATAAAAGACATAAATGAAATATATCTCAAAGGTTCACAAAGATTTTGAACAGTAGGTCGTGCCTGATACAATCAAATCGTATTTCACTCGTGAGTTTGAGTTAGACCCCGCAATTCTAAGTGTAATTTTGCATATTCCCAATAAGGATCTTGACATTTATGATTATACTTTATCTACTTTTCCTGATTATCCGGAAAATGAAACCCTGAAGTCGGCTTGTCTTCTATTCATAACACTGCGAAACACATGCCTAATACATCTTCCTTTTCTTATATGCAAACACGTATGGACCCTTATCAAATCATACAACACTCTTGCTGACGGAAAAATTATCGCTAAAATTCTTGAATTCTTCAAAATTTTCGTTAGCTCCTTTCCTACACAGAAACCCGACATGCCATTCTCCTCTCGGAACGCAAATCTTATGCATATCTCTCCCGACGACACTATTGTTTTTGAGTTTTCTAAACTAAAGGTTTCATAAAGTGAGCAAAACTGAACTCCAAAATGCTAACTTTGTGCTGTGTAGCATTCATTTTGGAGTTAAGATATGGTTATCTCAACTCCAATATGATCTTGGATATTTAAACTCCATTTCCCCAAACACGTTCTTATAACATAACCAGAGTTTCTTTACAAATAGAGCTCGGGGCTTGCAACCATAGTTTGCATTATCTCCACCTCCACTTAAAAATAAACTTCAGTTATCCAAACTCCACTTGCAGTTTAGTTCACTCTAGAACATTTTAGAAACTCCATACCCAAACAAGGCACATGCAGTTTAGTTAACTCTAGAACATTTTAGAGTCTAGATAACCCCAAAGCCATACGCCCCCAATCCATTTAAGTTAAACTAGCGTACGCATGCCCACTACGGCTCTACCACCATTTAGGGGGTATTGGCTCAGGACTTTTCATTTAGACTTGGACATTTTTGTGGACTTTACCATTTTGTGTTATTGGTTCTGAACTTGAATTTGGACTTTATATTTTTGTGTTATTGGTTGCTTGGACTTGGAATTGGGTTGGACTCTTAAAGTCTTAGTTTTCAGCCCTAGTATATAACCTCTTCTCCAAAAAAAAGTCCAAGAAAAAAGAGCAATTTTGCTTGGACTCTCTCAATGCAAGGCCTCAACAGCCCTAACCCTAGCTCTCCTCGCCGTTGCCGCCTACGTCCAAAGCTCCCGGCGCGTCCCTAAAGCCCTCGCCTAAGCCTTCTCCCATCCCCGCTCCTTCCGTGGCTCTACCAACAACAGCTCCCGTCCCCTCACCCGCTATCATTGGAGAGTTGCACTTAATCGAAGCCCGTCTTTGTCTCAATCGTCATTCCCTCCTTCATTCACTCTGTCAGCCTCCCTGAGCTCAGCCATTGTTCAAGTCATCTCTGTGAAAGGGAACCAATTTTTTTTTTCAAATCTACAAGAATGAAATGTTTGTTATGCTTAATATCTTTAGTTTAATCTGTATCTGTACTAATTCTACCCTTTATTCGAGTAGATTTTTCGATTTCCATACGTTGAATGAGGAAACAAAACATGTAAAGGCACTTTCATACTTTGATTGGATGATGGAGACTTCCATACTTTGATTGGATGATCCATATGTTAATCTTCATGGCTTATAATCTAGAGGCACTAAAGGTTCTTGTGATTTTCATACTCTATGACCTTTGCAGAAAAGTTGCAAAACTGTAAAAAGAAAAATATTAAGGGCATCTTTGACCTCTAAATTTATGAGCATGGAGTGTGAAAATTACAAGCTTTATCTAAATTTTTGATCATGGTGACTATGGTGTGCCAAACATGTCGAGTGAGAGATGGCAAACACATGTTTAAGGACATGAAGATCAAGATTGCAGGTGTTAACCGTCAAAAAGATCGATGGATGGTCGACTTTCAGAACCGACACTTCAGGAAGTTTTATATGATGGCAATATGCTTTGTTCTGTCTCTGGAGAGCATACATCGCCACCACAAGAAATTTCTGACAGGACATATGGCGACACACTACTCATGTATCCATGAGCATGCTTAGTATACTTTGCAACCTCATTCATATACATATACATATACGGTATACACATACATACACATATATGGTATACATATAAACATCCATATGCATATGTATGTTTATATATGTACTTATATGCATTAGGAATTCAATATTAATGTTTTACGACTAATTTCATGTATATCATTGATGCTTATCTGATCTACTTATTTACACCTGTTATTGAACCTTTGCACTATTGCTTGCTAAGTTTTATTCATGAGTTCACTGTATAATACAAGATTACAAGGGATTAGCGCTCTTCTTCTACTGTTACCTTCTTGACTTAGCTCACATGACATGCTATTTGATATTTCATTTGTTATGTAATCTAAATATGTTTTGAAGTCTATTTTGGACACATTGTTGGCAACTATCTTATGTGGTTTTATGTTATGGGGCTTTAGTTGTTGCTAAAGGAACATGTTTCTAAGTGTCTTAGTTTTGCCATCAACACAATTAGTTTCTATCTTTTGATGCGCACTCTCTTCAATGTGAGAGATCAGGATTAGTTTGTTGAATTGATCATATGCCCGTTGTTGGCTTGATGTTAGGCATTAGCAAGGGAAGATTCACTGGTTGAATAACTCTATAGTTTGTCTTGATGCAATTCAACAATTAAACATTTTCTAACGTACATTCTTTCAACCAGAACTCCCATAATGTTTTTTTGCATAAGTATTTAGTCATGGCACCATGAGGGAAGCCATTGTTATTTTCATGATTCTGTAGATTGATTCCTCTGACTATTCAAAATCAGGGTCCAAATGTCTAGCGCAAGTGATATTAGGCAGGGCATGGAAGTAAGAGCTCAATTATTGTTTCATTGCCCTCTAGTGTTTCTTAACCACCCCAAATGCAGTAAACTATTGTACCAAGGCGATCAATTTCAGTCTCACATGATAAGAAAGCAGCACGAACAGAAATGTGTGGCCTTTACCTTTCTAAGATAACCCTATCAAGAGTATATGTTGGCTGACGCTTAACCGATCTGCACGATCTTTGTTCTTCTTCACCAATGCTTTCTTAATCTTATTCTTATGACTCCTTATATCCCTACAGGGCAAAGTTACAAATAGTTAAAATAATTGTGATTTGTGAAACAATGACATTTGTGAAAGCAAGCACCAGAACTATAGGATAGTGACAATTACATAATACATATACCACCAGTTTATTGTGAGACTGAAGAAATTTTTGGCTCATTAAGAATGTTGAAACTTTTTAAATCGCTTGACATAGAAATATATCAAACATAGAGCTGAGAAAAAGTAGAATAAAATCAGAGCTGAAACATTCTTTTGTCGAATATTAAGCTGGATATACAGAAATCGCAATCTGTCAAATCAAATAATGATATGAACATGTGATTAGTTGATCACATATCCAAACATATGGGTTGACGATAAATCCTGTAGTGGATTTTTTTTTATATTGTCGTTATTCTGTGTATATGCACATAAGCATGCCTTCTATCTCATATTTTATATAATTTACAAGTTCCCTAGCAAATTGTAAACAATTTGTGTTGAGTAAATATGGAGATTACATAAGATCAAAATTTACATCAAAGGAACTAATGTGATTGCCAACTTAACTTAGCCACACCACATCAATTAACAAAGAATATGGATATGGAAATAACACGTATTTTACAGCTCTGATCAAAATAGTTCAGCCTGAAAATAAATATGCTTTCCTTTAAATATATGTGACTCAACTATGCTTGACAAGCCAAAACAACAGTTTAAAGACAAGCGCCTTTAAAACCATCTTTGGCTGCCCTGTTCTTCTTTCTCGATAGATTGAATAGGCGTAAGCCTGGTTTGTTGGCATTGGGCTCCAGTAAACCCTCTTATGGACACATACAACATGCTGGTACTGCATAATCTCCATCCGCCACAATTCATTTCACCATTTTACAAACTCTAAACCATAACCTTTTTGTTTGGGATTACAGTTTAAAAAACAATTCAGTAATACTTAGGGTGAAAGGAAATTATATAAACATCACCATGACAAAACAATTTCTGCCTTTCAATCCGGCTTAGCTCACAGACAATTTCATTCTAGCAGACATTGCAAAGTAAAACATGCAGATTGGTTATTTAGATTTTAAAGGCATTGCATGTGTGGCATACTCTTCGAATCTAATAGGGACTACTGACCCAAGCGTACTTTTTCAGTCATAGACTGGTTTGCACCTGATATTTCATAATAAAACACCTCTGCAGTACCTAGCTTTCCACTAATTACCGGTAATTAAGATTACAAAAAAGGGGTCTTTAGTATGCCACAGATCTCATATGTTACTTCCTTTTTTGTATAAGTTAATTATAAGTCAGTTCCTATTGATCAATATATCAATTTTCAATTAGGGTCCAAGGATTAGCTTATGCAAATACGGCATTGGCTACTCTGCAGTCGATTTCAACAGAGAAACATCAAAATCCCACATTAGGATGTTAA
Source organism: Agapanthus africanus (assembly GCA_030015575.1). Classification (NCBI taxonomy): domain Eukaryota; kingdom Viridiplantae; phylum Streptophyta; class Magnoliopsida; order Asparagales; family Amaryllidaceae; genus Agapanthus; species Agapanthus africanus. The sequence goes on along the minus strand of JASDDO010000006.1, from coordinate 342,218,005 downwards.
TATACTTCAATATTTCCCCCCCTGAAGCTAAAGCATCAAATCAATCACCTGAATGTTTGCACCAAAGGGTCATGAGCATCGAACAAAATATCCTTCACATGATGGTAAGTCTTATGTGTCCCTTCCACCTTCTTCTTCGGCTCCCGAGGGAATATCCCTTTCAGAATGCATAGCTTCCTGCAATTCCCCGGAGAAACATCAACTTTCATCCCAAAAACAACCAAACGAAACCCTAACCCTAATCATTGAATCGATAACATGACCCAAACCTGAAATTCTGAAGGCTGACTTGCAGGTGATGAACCGCCTTGGTTCTCGTGATGTATTTCGAAGCATTTCCTTCTTCTTCTTCCCCTGTGATTGAAACGAATCAAAAAGATTAGATTTTTAGAAAGGAGCACAGAGAGAGAGAGAGAGAGAGAGAGAGAGAGAGATTGAAGATTTGGGAAGATTTGAGATCTGGAGATTATTACTGCAGGCCTGTAATGCTTCGGCGTCTCGCGTGAGAAACGGAGAGAGGCGGCGGCGGGGGCGGCGCATAGGCAAAAAGAGAGACATTTTGTTAGGGTTTAGGACTTTAGGGCCTGTTTCGTTGCAGCATTATAGATTTGGATTTGGATTTTGGAGCGTGGAATCCTTGATTCTATAATTTTGTGTTTGGTTGATTGATTTGAATTTTTAGGATTCCTTTGTTTTTTATGGGGAGCCCACCACAAAACAAAACAAGGATTCTTAAATCCTAAAAAATTTGAAGCAATTTTAAGGATTTGGCACTATTCATTGTACTTTTATAGGACCGTGTATTTTATTTATTTAATAATTCTCTCTCTATCTATCTCTCTAAAATTCTCAAATCCAAATCCTACATTTTTTCAACAACCAAACAAAGATTACAAGAATCTACAAATCCAATACAAGGAATCCAAAACCAACCAAACAACAGATTACCAAATCCAGAAATCTCAACTGTACTATTTTGGAATCCAAATTCCATAATCCTGCAACGAAACAAGCCCTTATAGAAGAGGTGAACCATGATGGTTTCTTGACCATTTTAATGCGGGCTCCAGGGACAAAAGAAAATTAGTATCTTGTTTGTATTTTTCTTTTCTTTTTTGGTTTTGAGAATAATTGTGTTTTTAGTTCGAAGTGAGATGATAAGAACAATTGATAAAAACGGTTTGGGCCTGCCAGATTTCCGAAACCTGATTAAAATTAAAATTAAACTGCGTTTCGCAGGTATGCAGACTATGATCTTGTAGAAATAGGGTTTCATGATGTATAGTGCTGTTCATCAACATGGATCTTTAAAAATAAAGCTTGATATAAAAACACTGGAATTTTAATTAATGGCCGTCTTGGAAACACTGCGAAGCTCCGGCTTTAGCCTTTGAAACCTTTTGTAGCTGATGTTTGGGAAGCTTTGTTTTGGCTGTCAAACGGTTATATGTTGCAATTTTCTAAAGTTAGGTATCAAAACTCTATGAAACCAAGGTTTTGAAAAAAAAATGCAACCCGATTGCCAAATGAGACATTGGAGAACTTGATGATAATTCATCAAAAAAATAACATTTCTCCTTCGCTGGACAATAGCGATGGCTACACTTGCCATGTAGTCTTCCATTTTTTACTTGTTTTCTTCACTGGCCGTCTTTAATTTCATGTCTAATAAACGCAGATTGAATATGTTGTCGACGGTATAATGTCATTTTAGCCTTTTATAAACACGAAGGAGCGCAACCATATCAGATATGGTGTAGTGTGTTTTTAAGATAACAGGCAGCAAAAATCAAAAAGGCAAAAGATTGATTACTAAATGCACACAATAGGTTGGGTTCTCATGTAAGCGTTTATATATGATAAAAAAAAATATTGCATGAAAAAGATAATGAAACCATTAGGTATGATCCTGGCGGCTTCATTGATCAGATTTTTTATATTCAACATGTTCAAATGTCAACTTGTTAAAACGATAACATCCACGGGCTTTGACACTTGAATAAATATGTTTTCTTCTCTCAAACATAACAAGTAAAATGAATTGTTTAAAATAGGTGGTGGAGATGGCGAGGCGGCGGGGACAGCTGCGGATGCTAGGCCTTCCCGTCGTCTTATATTTCTGAGCCGTTAATCTTTTTCTCCTTTGTTTTCCATCCTGATTATTATTTTTTATGTTGTATATGCCTTCTAATTACACCGTGACCATAAATAAAAACGAAAAACAAAGTTTAACAAAGCCGAAATTTTGGCGATCTCACATCGGAGTTGGGGGGTCATCGCGATTGAGCACGACAGCATCTCTGCACCACCACTCGCAGTCTCGTTTTCTAAGGTTCCAAACTTCTCCATAAACAGGATCTCAGTCTTTTTGGTTGAATTCGATTCAGAAAGTTAAGTTTCAGGGTTAAAGCTGGGATTTTGACCAAAAATAAAATAAAATAAAACATGCATTGATATCACTGTAAAAGGGGATTCTTTAATGAAAAACGCTGGGTTTATTATTAATGTTATTTTGGGCTGCAGAGAAGAAGCTTGAATCTTGCTGCATCAGATGAAGATGGGTATGTAAGCTTCTACAACACATGTGGAAGCCTCCCTTCTTCTACTTCTTGCCATGAGTAGTCAGGTTTGTGGAATTGAGATTTAAGTCCCTTTAATATATAATTATTTTTTTGAAACGTCATCTCAAAGCATCAATTTTGCTTGTTGATTTAGATGAAGCTAGGATCTGCGATTGGATTGATTTCTATTGCATGCATGTTATTGAAGCATGCTGCTCATTTTCCTCTATTTGCTCTCCTGCAGGATGACACCCAAATTCTAACTGCCTCTGGTGATCAAACAGTAGGTTAGAAAACCTTTCTGTTCATATAAATATATATTTTTTTACACCAACGAGGAGCAATGCATATAATCTCTTCCAGAACTATAGCATAAACAGTCTTTCATGTCTCTGCTTTTACAACATTAAATAATCTGCATTGTTAAATCTCTCAAAAACTAAAAAATGTTCTACACTATCAGATAAAGCTATGGAATGCCGAGAAAAGGAAATGTCTTGGCATTTTGGCAGGCTATACTGGAAGCGTGAAATCCATTTGCTCCCATTCATCCAATCCTGGTAAGGATCCTCGTAGTGTCTAAATCTTCTTAAACTCTATTAAATTTGGTTGCTATGAATGATAATAATTATATCCGTAATAGTTCTTGATACATGAGTTATTTTTTAAATTTATGCAGACCTTCTTGTTTCTGGTTCAAGAGATGGTTCTTTCGCTTTATGGGATCTGAGATGCATGTCAAATTCGAAATACAACCGTGGGGAACCATGCTTATCGTATGATTCTTGTGCCAAAATACTTTTATTAGTTCACATAAACCTATTTATAGTGCTAAATATGGTCCTCCATGTGTAAGCACTAGCATCCATTATTCTTAGGTATACTTCTCGTATAAAGGAAGCCCATACCATTGTACGTGATAAAAGGGTAAAGCGAGGGAAGGTTTGTACATACACGTCTCTTCATGTGATGCTCATATTTTATTTATTGTTCTATCTTAGTGAATGACATCTTGTTTGTTTTAGGCTGCTTCCATGAGTATTACATCGGTACTTTATCTTAAAGATGAAGTCCCGGTTGCTAGTGCTGGCCCTGTTGACAGGTTAGCAAGCGATTACACAATCGTTTTCTGTTTCTGGAACTGTTAGATGTCCATGTATAAGGTTAATAGTCGTTAAAATATATATCTATATATTTATCTATTTCTCTCATCTTTTACTTCATCTAAATTTCTTTATGCTAGTGTCATAAAATTATGGGATGTTCGTAACCTAAAATAGTCTATTGCACTAGCATCTCCTCCCACTAAACCGTCTGTTAAAAAGGTAAACATCTTGTTATTTGCTTGATTCAAACAAACTACAACAATGTATATAGATTGGTAAAGAGATGGAACATTTTTCTTGATATTTTGTTTGCCAAGCCATTTCTTCAAAATAAAGAAGACCGGACAAGACATTTTTTGTGTCAAGGGGATAAGTAATTCATGGCAACAGTTGAAGTTTTTCCTGCATTCTCTTCTTTTTAATGCAAAAGTTTGAATGCAACTGATTGTTCTAAATGCCACTTTTTCTTTGACGGGAAAAGTATTACACGGGATATCTCGCCTATCCCAAGATTCAAACGGCACATTTATTGCATCTTCCTGCATGGATCACAGATACTTCAGTAGTTGCATAAACGGTATACTTGCAAACTTAAACTTTGATGAAATGTGCTTAACTTATTCATTTCATTTTATCAGGATTTATACGTATGATGTGATGCATCTAGACAAGGGCCCTGCTAAAACATTTGTGGGAAGCAAAATTGAGTCGTTCTATGTTAAGGTATGAAGATAAATACAACTAGATTAACAGTAGTCCACAGGTATACGGGCACTATGTTTGACATATTTGTCTTAATTACAGTCGGCAATCAGCCCTGATGGAGCTCATATTCTTGGTGGTTCTAGTGATGGAAATGCCTGCATATGGCAGGTACTAAATAATATTTTCTTATTTCATTTCCTCATTTAAAACACATCTATAAATCATTGAACCAGGTGCATAAGCCTGAAAGTGACCCCATTACATTGAAAGGCCATGGAGAAATAACTGCTGTATATAGGTATTTTTTTCACTTGGGAAAAAATTTGCATGTTCTGCTTCATTAACTAGAAAAAAATAAATCTGCAAACCAACTTTACTTTTATTTTCTCCTGTCAGGTGCTTACAATGACACGCTAGCTCCCGTTTCCTTAAAAAAAATTTTAAAAAACTTGTAACTCGATGGATGAGCCAATATCACATACTTTACAATCTCAAATCCAACTAGGCCCAATGGTCTTCTCTCCCTCCATTATCTCTCAAACTCTCCACATCTTCCACTTCTCCTCATTAGCATACACATTAGAAAGCATAACTCTATAAGCATCCTTTTCCGGGTCAATCTTGAAAAGCATCCGTCCAGCAATCTCAGCCAAATTGGACCTGCCATGCAATCCACAATCCCATAGCAAAGCCTCCTAAAGTCTCGAACTTGAACCAGATGTTATTGGTAGATCCTTTATTAGGTCGTAAGCCTCGTCCAATTTCCCAACAAAGCACAGTAACTTCACTATGTACACATAATGCTCCATTTCTGGCTCAATTCCAAACTCATCTCTCATTACTCTAAACAATTTTAATTCTTCTAATAAGCAAGAATGGGCACATATACTTAGTACACCCGAAAATGTTGCCTTCTCGGGTTTCAACCCTATATCCAACATCTTATTGAATACTTCAATAGCTTCAATCCCGAGGCCGTTAGAACCGAGGCCTGAGATCATAGTCACAAATTCGTTGTTCGGGAATTATTCGGCGAGGTCGAAAATTCGGATTCGGGAAACTATTCGAAAAAAATCGGCAGGTATTCGGGAAAGATTTGGCAAATGTTCGGGAAGGATGGGCGCTGGGTTTTGATATTGCGAATTATTCGCTGTTTTTGTGAATTATTCGTTGTTTATTTGAATTATTCATGAATTATTCGAAGCGTTCGCCAGTAGCGATTAAATCGGAGAATTAATCAGCCAATCAAAAATTCGCGAATTATGTGACTATGCCTGAGATGATTGCATTGTATGCAATGAGATTCTTATCGGGTATTGTTTTAAACGCCCGTAAACCCATTTGCACGCAGCCACACTTACAATAAAGATCTATTAGAGCACATGAGACCGTAACATTCGAACTCATGTCAATTCGAAAAGCATGGCAGTGGACCGCTTTTCCGGGTCCAATTACAGATATCGAAGCACAACCCGGGAGAATGCTAGCAATCGGTACATGATCTAACCTTCTAATTGAACTTTCATTCGTTTCTCTGAACAATTCAAGTGCTTCATTATACTTCCCAACCTGGAAAAACCCGGTAATAACTGAGGACCAAGTCACTAGATACACTAAGACGACATTATTATCAGAGGTCTCTTTGTTTTTGAAGAGAGGGGAGGGAGGTGAGAGATTTTGGATTGGGTTTGTTTATCTCGTTGTTGCTTCAGCCGCTGCTTATAATAACAAAGAGAGCGGAGGGCCACGTCAGCAGAGAGGAATGGGGGCTGAGTGCCACAAGTTTTCTTTATGGCCTTGAGAGATCGATTTTTGATTATCCTCCCTTTTATTTCTACTCTTTCAACAGATCTTCAGCTCCTTATGAACTCTTACTCCTCTTACAATGATCCTGTCTTCGTCCACTCTCTCCTCTAGCGAACCCGACAACGCGTTATCCTCTATAACTCTTTCATCCGCTCCCATGCCCGAACCTGCAATTTCTTCCATGCATTCTCTTCGCCCATTTGCTTAGCTCCACAACGAAACCTGATAGTTTCACTTTTGCTAATTCTATATGCTTATGCCGATAACTTCAATCCCAATGGCATCAAAGTTGTCCATGGAGTTGTTATGTCTTCCGAGTTTAGATCGATTTGATACACGTTATCACTTTGATCGGTTCTTACTCAAAACTTGGCCTTTTAGATGATGTAGTCAAAGTGTTTGATGAAATGCCTCAACCCGACTTGGTTCTTTACAATACGGTGTTATTGGGTTTTGGATACGGAGGATTGTGGCAGAATGAGCTTGATTTGTTTCGTAGATTAAGGCGTAGTGGGTTTAAACCCGATGGGTATTCGTTTGTTGGGTTGATATCGTGTTTTTTGGACCCGAATTCGATTCGATGAAGGAGTTCTTGAGATTGTTGTGAAAGGAGGCTTTGAATCCAATGCTCATGTAAGGAGTGTGCTTATGAGCACGTACTCGGGATTAAATTGCTCGGATTCGGGTTACCGGATCTTTAGAGAAATACCTAACTTGGATCTAGTGACTTGGTCCTCGGTTATTACCGGGCCTTTTCAAGTTGGGAAGTGCAATGAAGTATTTGAATTGTTCAGAGAAATGAATGAAATTTTAACTGGAAGGCTAGATTATGTACTGATTGCTAGCATTCTCTCGGGTTGTGCTCCGATATCTGCAATTGGACCTGAAAAGGAGGTCCACTGCCGTGTCTTTCAGGTTGAGATGAATTTGAATGTTACATTCTCGTGTGCTTTAATATATCTGTAATATAAATGTCGCTGTATGCAAATGGGTTTACGGGTGTTTAAAAGAATGCCCGATAAGAACCCCATTGCAAACAATGCAACCATCTCAGGCCTCGGGTCTAACGCCTCAGGATTGAAGTATTCAATAAGATGTCGGATACAAGGTTGAAACCCGATAAGAAAGACATTTTCGGATGTACTAAGTGCATGTGCTCATTCTTGCTTATTAGAAGGATTAAGATTGTTTAGAGCAATGAGAGATAAGTTTGGAATTGAGCCAGAAATGGAGCATTATGTGTACATAGTGAAGTTACTGAGCTTTGTTGGGAAATCGGATGATGTTTATGACCTAATAAAGGGTATACCGATAACATCCGGTTCGGGTTCGGGAGTTTGGGAGGCTTTGCTATGGGGTTGTGGATCGAACAGCAGGTCCAATTTGGCCGAGATTGCGGGGCGGATGCTTTTCAAGATTGGCCCAGAAAAGGGTGCTTATAGAGTTATGCTTTCTAATGCATATGCTAATAAGGAGAAGTGGAGGTTGTGGAGAATTTGAAAGAGAAAATGGAGGAAGAGAAGACCATTGGGGTTAGTTGGATTTGAGATTGTAAGGTATGTGATATTGGATCATCCATCAACTTACAAGTTTTTTTGTTTTTTAAAGGAGACGGGGTCTAGCGTGTCACTGTAGGATAAGACTCATAGCGGTGAGAATTTTACCAATAAGCCCTTAATTACTTTGCAAATAGTCTCTTGGGCCGCACCCCTCACGAGTCTTGTCACTGTAGTTGGGAGTCTACAGTGACATTTTAGGCTCCGTTTTCTTACACACATGAAGACTATAATTCTATCGATAGGATTTGGAAATAAATTCTATCCATATTTTAACCATTAGTCCTACCCATAGGATGATACTCTCTATACACTATGAGCTTCGCAAGTGAAGCTTGTGTGCACAAAGGATTGATTAACGTTATGAAACATCATTTTTAAGGTACATAAACATTAAGGAGAAATGTGTCAACATTTTCGTTAAGGAGAATAGTGGTGCTATGCGGGGTTTGGGGCCCACAAACTCTTTGGATGAAATACACTTTGAATGATTACGATGAAAAACTTACTAAAATTCCAATTTTGTGCGACCTTAGTACCATGCATATGACTAAAAACGCGAACCAATATTCAAAAACTAAGCATAAAGAAATTCGCTATCATTTCTTACGAGACCATTATCATAAGGGTGATATTATATTTGAACGTGCCAACTGAATTTCAATTGGCATATATCTTTCCAAACCCTTGGATTATGTTAATAACAACAAATCTTATTCACAGGTCTAACAGAGATATTTAGAGAACCTTTCACGAGATATTTGATTTATCAAATAAGAAATGAAGTTAAATGATCTCTAAAATATTTTTTAATATCTTAATATTATTTTTTTTACACGTCTCCAATGCTGAGAAGTTGAAAACGAGCAAGAGTGTTCTTAAATTTTCTTGATTTATCGGTTTTCAGACTTTGAGCCGGTTCAACCCACTCTTGAGCCGTCATATAAGTTCTCTCATTTTATCTATTCCTCTCTGGATCTCTGAGCCAGCTTAACACATTTCTGAGCCGTCTCATCATGCCAGCCAGCATAAATAACCCATTTTCCTCCTCTCTTCTACGAGCCGTATCAGCATCAAACCAAAAACCCTAACCCCAAATCATCAAAATTCCTAAAAATTTCTCCTCAAATCTCTTAAAACTCTTCAATTTGACCTGAAATCATGCTTTCTAGAACAAAGAATCCATCAATTTCTTCACTAAGTGAATCTGATCATGAGTAAAGTGAAGAGGAAGTATTGCCTCAACCTTTAAGCGTGCAAAGGATTCCATAGGAACTGGTTGGAAGAAAGTAATCTCAAAGACACGCAAGCCCACTTTCAAATCCAGAGCACCATTTAAAGATAATCGTCCTTCAATTCCTCCTCCTATAGTAACCCTACTCTATCTACTGAGTTTAATTCTCGATATCACAAACAAAAGTTCTTTGACACTTTTAAGAAAAATCTAACTCGTAAAGTTTTGACTGGATTGATTACCATTTTTTAAAGGATTAGAAAATTGGAATATTTAATCTCTTTTTGGACACCAAGAATGGATGGAATTCTCATCTCTTAACTGTTCTACGCACCCTTACGTTGTTCATTGTGTTTTTGCAAACTTCTCGAGTAACGTATTCGTGCCTAATACAATCAAATCGTATTCCACTCGTGAGTTTGACCCCGCAATTCTAGGTGTAATTTTGCATATTCCCAATAAGGGTCTTGATATTTATGATTATACTTTATCCACATTTCCTGATTACCCGGAAAATGAAACCCCAGAGTCCGCTTGTCTTCTAATTCATAACAATGCAAAACATGTTCTTTCAGAGCAATCTGATCATTTGACTCATCGTGCCCGCCTCATAGCTAAATTGCTTGGTTTTTGTATCCTTCCAAAGGCGGGTAGTCGGACTAAATATAATGGACGCCACAAACTTCTTACATACTGAAGTCTTAAGAAATTTCGAGTAAATCTTCCTCTTCTTATATGCAAACATATGCGGATCCTTATGAAATCACATAACACTCTTGCTTACGGAAAAATTTATCACAAAAATTCTTGAATTCTTCAGATTTTCCGTTGGTTCCTTTCCTACACAGAAACCCGACATGCTTTTCTCCTCTCGGAACGCAAAGCTTATGCAGCTCTCTTAACAACACTATTGTTTCTGAGTCTTCCTCTTCTGATTCGGAGTTCGTCTCGGATTTCGAATCTAGTCGTCGTTCGAATTCTACTCCTATTGGCATTTTTTCTCTCGAAGAAAGCGTTTTGATGTTGTTGAGAAATGTCTTTTAGATATGATGGACTTGTCTGAAAATCAGACAATCGAGTCGGAGAACCGTATCGTGGCTTACATCGCCTCCTCTTACTCCGTCATGTCCACCATTCTATCTTCCTCTAACTCAAAATGAACCTTCAACTTTCGATATTCCACCTCAAACTCGATACGATCCACCTACTCCTACTTCTACTTCACACGATCCAGTTAATCGTACTCCGTAGTTCTTCGGTGATGATAAATATTGGAGCGTTAATGTCATTTTAGTTGTGATTATTTTTTATGTATGTTGAGTATGAAACAATAATGGTGGTAAAACAATGTGATGTAATGCTATCTCGTTTGGAATGTTTGGATTCATGGTAAAACAATGTTTTGATTCTTGAAACGTTTGGATTCATGGTATAGTTATATTTTGAATGATATGGTTATGTTGGATTTGTTATGTTTGGATTTGATAAGAATGGTATTGTTATTATGCATGAACTGTTCTTAATAAGGATGGTTTTTCATTTTTTCTTACTTTTTTTATTTTCGACAAAAAAGGGGAGAAAACCTTTCAATTTTAGATATATTTTTCAATTGAGACAAAAAGATAGAAGATTACGGCAGAAGAACAAAATCGCATTCATCTCTATCAAAAGATTTCCCAGTTTCTATAAAAGTCTAATATAAATCCAAACTAACGGCCCTACTTGATTAGACCCTTCGGCTTTCTTGCATCTCATAATCTTAATTCTATTACTTCTTTTAAGAAGATCTCTCTCAAGGTTATATCCAAATATCTAACAATTTTGGAGTTTCCTGGCCCTTATTAGATAGCCTATTTTGGGCTAACAGCCTATAGTGCTCCAAGAAGAAGTCTCACAAATCCATCTAGGTCACTTGGTAAGCATGAAGTGCAAGATTCATCGTGCATTTGGTAATGATGTAATTCACACGGGTTTAGGAGACCTTTAACGACCAACCATGAGTGTGACTGCAATCGGATGATATCTTAATTTTCTATTCATTAGTCCATCTAATTATAATGACCGACTCTGGTCATGTCAATTTTAACATATTGTTAGCAATGCAAGTTTTTAATCTTTTGATCAGAATTCGAGATGTGGGTTGCTAAAGTTTAGAGATATTAGATTTATATAGATCAAAGATATTATTGGATTAGGCAATGGATACATGTAAAAGAATAGAATGGTTTTAATTTTGTAATTCAGGCCAGTTAACATATGGAGTTGAGTTAGGATACTCGGAGTTTCGTAAAGACAAAAGTCGTCTAAACTTAACTCCAAAAACTTGGCTATGCCCCATTTGGCTTTCATTTTGAAGTTTAAAAAAATCTGATGATCTAAAATCCAAAATTAAGATAAGTGGAGTTTAGAAAACTCCAATCAAACCTATTATGTTTTCTATACTTCAAAAGGTGTGAAGAGAACATCCATTTTGGCCCTGTTTGGGAATGGCGTTAAGTTTTCTAAACTAAAGGTTTCATAAAGTTAGCAAAACCGAAACTTCAAAATGCTAACTTTGCGCTGTGTAGCATTCATTTTGGAGTTGAGATATGGTTATCTCAACTCCAATCCGATCTTAGTTATTTAAACTCCATTTTCCCAAACACGTTCTTACAACATAACTAGAGTTTATTTACAAATAGAGCTTGGGGCTTGCCACCATAGTTTGCATTATCTCCCCCTCTACTTTTACCATACCCAAACATGGCATTTGCAGTTTAGTTAACTCTAGAACATTTTGGAGTCCAGATAAACCCTAAAGCCACACGTTTCCAATCCATTTAAATTAAACTAGCATATGCATGCGCTCTACGGCTCTACCTCCACTTGGGAAATATTGGTTCAAGACTTTTCATTTGGACTTGGACCTCCACTTTTTTTTGGACTTTACCTTTTTGTGTTATTGGTTTTGTACTAGAATTTGGACTTTATCTTTTTGTGTTATTGGTTGTGTGGACTTGGAATTGGATTGGACTCTTAAAGTCCTAATTTTTAGTCCGAGCATATAACCTCTTCCAAAAAAATGTCCAAGAAAAAAAGCAATTCTGCTTGGACTCTCTCAAATCAGGGCCACAACAGCCCTAACCCTAGCTCTCCTCGATGTTGCCGCCTGCGCCTAAGCCCCCGGCACCTCCCTTAAGCCCTCTCCCATCCCTGCTCCCATCGTGGCCCCACCAACGGTCGCTCCCATCCCCGTGCGCTATCATTGGAGAGTCGCACTTAATTGAAGCTCCCCTTTGTCTCGACGTCATTCATCTCCGTCAGCCTCCCCTGAGCTCAGCCATTGTTCCAGTCATCTCTGTGAAAGGGAAAACAAGTTAGATTTATTTTTTCCCATTTTTTTAAGGTTTGGTTTTGTTTTAAAAAAAATAGTTTTTAACTTCTATTCTCATATTTTCTCAGTAGACAAAAGGATTGGTACTCTGCCTTTCAATCCTTCCATTCTCCAAGGAATTCCCATATCTTAGTATGTGCTTGTGAGGAACTTTGCATTATAATTTTTTGATTATTTTGATCCATTATGAATATTTTTATTGGTGTGTTTCATTTGAACTGAAAATTATGGTTCAATGAATACTTGTGAATTGTGATTAAGCAGTGTTTAACTGGTTATTGATTAAATAACAATTGTGATGAACTGTGAATAATTGTAGTTATTAAAAATTGGTTAATGAGTACTTGTCAGTTGTCATGAACTTTGCATTATATTTTAATTGGAATTGTTATTAAGTAATTAACTATGAGTAATTGTGGTCTGTCTGTTTACTTTTAATAAACTCACTCCTTTTGATGTATTCTTTGGGCTTCGTATAGCTTAGAATTAGGATGGGGGATGAGATAGGATCACAAGATCCGAGAGATGATGGAGGGAAGGAGGCAAAAGTATAATATTTTTCATGGACGGATGATATGGCGGATGAGTTGTTTACCCTCTTAGTAGAGGAGGTGAAGAATGGAAATAGGGTGGCAAATGGAAATTTTAGGAAGTACATAATTGAGCAGAATGTCATTTCTATTCTAGTTGCTAAGTTTGGAAAACCTGTGAAGTATGACTACATCTACAACAAAACAAAAAATTGGAGAAAGAAACTTGAACCTGTTGAATCAGTAATGAAATACAATTTTGGGTTTGGTTGGGATTCTACCACTCAAAGGTTCGCTTGTTTGGATGAAACATTGGAAAATATTAGAAAGGTTAGTTTGATTGCAATGTATTTTCATATTTTTCAATTCATGTTTATTAATATTTGTACACTTTCTTATAACTATAATGTTTTTTTTAATATGGTATGCTCATCCGAAAACACATCTTAGAAATAAGGAATTTGGAAGATTTGATAAGTACATGATGGTTGTCAGCAGCCACAAAGCAACGGGCAAAGGAGCTAGTGGATTGGATGCTGATGGAATAAAGGATGCAAGGTCGGAGAATATACATGATGTTGTAGATACTTTTGGTGATGATGAGACTGATACACGTGAAGATATTGCACCTACTAGAACCATGGCACCTTCCCCTCCTAGTACCACCTTATATATTCCATCATCTTCTAGCGGTGGCCGAACTCATCGTAGGACACATAGTGAGAAAGTTTCCGCTTCTATAGCAGGCCGGGTTGTGTTGCAAGATATAATAAAAGAATTTGGTGGTGTGAACAAAAATCTTGAAAATTTGGTTACAGAGGTGAGGATGATGAGAAGTCGAAATGTGTCATGGGTTGACCGTTTACAAAATGCCAGGGTACTCAAGGATGCAATGTGTAGAACCTATAGACTTCCACTTCCAAATAGTAATATTTTTTTGTATTATTTATATATGACATTTATTTTTTAAGTTCACATTGCTTTAGTTGTTTGATCGTTTTTTGTTGTAGATAAATTCTATCTTGCAGATTGTGGCTATCCAAATAGGCTTCGGTTCTTGGCTCCATATTGAGGTGTGAGGTACCATCTTCAAGAGTTTGACAATAATAGAGTGTATCCACGGAATCCACCCGAGGTGTTCAACCACCGTCACTCATCTCTCAGGAACTGCATCGAGCGTATCTTCGGTGTTTTTAAATCACGATTCACTATTTTCAAGACTCAACCTCCTGGAATTCAATATAAAACGCAGAAAAAATGGTTTACGCATGTGTGGGCTTGCACAACTTCTTGAGACTAGAGGGTTCAAATGATGATTTTGAAATCTCAGGCCTTCCTTTCGAGCCACCACGCAATCACTCATATGAATGTCGACTCCGATGAAGAGAATGACCTACAAACTCAGCAGACACAACGGTTAGCAGCAGGAGCTTGACGAGAATTCATGACAGAAAATATGTGGAATGATGGTATACGTGTTTCTCAAGGGGTATGATTTTGTATTAAAGCTTATGATCTTATTTGTTAATTTATTGAACATTAGTAATTTGTAATTTAACATTGGCGATGATGCTATTTATTTTTTGTGTTATTTCTTCATTTAATAATTTGCATTAAATAGTATTATTTAAATATAAAAATTATTTAATCAAATTTTTATTGTAAGAATAATGACATGTCATAAAATTAAAATAGAAGAATAATGATAAGTTATATAAAGTCTTACAATATTGTCCAAGTTTAGGTTCAAGAAAAAATCAAATGCCAAGAAAAGTCCAAGTCTAAGTAAAAGTACTATTAGGACAATTGTCTCATTAGGACTTAAAAATCCAGAACCAATAACAGACCCTTAGAAATAAACTCCGGTTTTCCTAATTCCACACCCAAACAAAAATCTAGCCCCCGGTATCTTTTGACATTAAGCCCCGGCTTGGCATCCAAACCTCATGATACCATGGTTTTAGAACCCGAAAACCCATCGCCAAACGAGGCCTAAAACACATTTGCTTTCCACCTATCAAACAAACCAAAACCGTGAACTTTTGCAATTATATGGGATCTTTTGCAATTATATGGGATCTACAACCAAATCGACACAGGATGATTGCTTTCTAATTAAAGATAATGGTAATAATAGCAGCAATAAGCTTAATAGCAAACCAAAATCGCATTCGCATAATTGTAGACGATGATAATTAATATACCTGAATCTATCAATAGACTGTGAATCCCAAAATACCATTACATGAATCTTCATGAAATTTCAATCCCCTTTTCAAATTACGCCCAAAAATTGAGCAGTTGAAGCTATGGTGATTCTTATAAGAAACCTTAGCTCTAGTTTAAATGCTAACATTCGATGTTTTAACAATTGGAGCAGTTCCTTTGAAACCCTAATTTTATTTTGTTTTACGAATTTGTAAGGGGATAACGTTGTTGGCTCCGACGTAAGCTGCACATAAAATAAGCATGTGGTTATTGATTTAGCTGTTGAGGGGATGATAAGGTTGAGATTAGATTGGGCCAACCGCAGTTAACGGGCCGGGCTGTGTTTGGTCCACAAGAAACCCATTACATGCTAGCGTGGGATTATAAAGGCTAGCTTCACCAATGAACGGTAGCTCAATTGGTATGTTGATATGGGCACTTCTCCCAGGGAGTACGGGGTTCGAACCCAGGAACCTCAAGACGGAAAGTGGCACAAATTAACGCTTACGGGGCAAATTCGTTGTCCCCCGGGTGTGTTGTGTGCTTGTGTGTGGTGAGTGGGTGTGTTGTGTTGTGTGCATAGTTTAAGGTTTACGGGCGAGTGCAAAAAAAATAATAATAAATAAAGGCTAGCTTTTAATCCATCTCAAATTTAACAATTTTTTTGGGTAAATTGTCAAAAAGACATCGGTCTGCTTCAAACATGTGTAAAAAAACCCTGAGCTTTTTGCTCTTGTTAAAAACCCGTGGGGCCAATCAAAACCCATGTATACCGGTTGTCTGTCATATCTAAGCAATTTTCTGTAGTATCTAAATAGTTGCCTGTAATATTCAAGCATTTGAGAGAATAAAAGACATAAATGAAATACATCCCAAAGATTCACAAAGATTTTGAACAGTAGATCATTCCCAATAATTTCAAAAATTACAAAGGTTTTTAGATAACTACCGAGCAAGTTGGATGCTTTTTGACAATTTACCCCTTTTTCCTTTCCATTGGCTTGGAAAGTTGGAAAGCCTAGCTTTTAATCACTTGAAAACATTCATTTTTTTAAAAAACAAAATGCGAAAATTTTATAAAATATTCTAAATTCGGAGGTCATTTTCTCTTAAGAAATGGATGTGTTACAAATTCAGGTGGAACGAAAGGTCGTCGAGAATAAAATTGTCATTCAACATGTGACCTCTTTGGTATGAATTGTGTCGGCGCATAAAAAACTATTAAAAATTATGTTATATGAAACAGCTGAAGCGTATTCGTCATAGCATAGCAATATCATAATAACTTCAGATAAGAACCAATAATATCTTAAGGTTCAAGCCGAACGTGATGGGTATTACTACCTAGTCAAGTTATCAGCTATTTAACATTTACTATTAAAATTTTAGTTGGAAAGTGAAGTGTGACTCACCTGATAATATCCAACTTTAATGGTGCGCTTGGTAGGAGATAACCTAGATGGTAATCCTAAATCACCATGAAATATTACCATACTTATTTACGTGTAAAAGATATTCTCGAGAATATCAGATTACCATGGTAATCAAATGACCCAATTTCATGATAATTTCTTTTCCCCTAAAACATATGTCTATCTTAAATTACCACGAAATATTCCCGCCTAACATGAAATGAGTCATGACCATTCGTCGTCGGCCTCCCTCACTACCGGCCGGCCCTGCCTCCCATCGTTGGTCGTCTGTCGGCTGGCCGTCGGTCATCGCCGATCGTTCACCAGTCGGCATGTCGTCAATCGCACGTTAGCCACCTGCCGGTCGTAATTCATCGTCGATCATCCACCACTGGCCGCTCGTCGGTTCGCCGTCGATCGGACGTTCGTCACTGGCCTCGCCGCTATCTACCGGCCCTCCTCCGGCCTCACCGCCAGTAGACGGACGCACATACATATATTATCAAGAATGATTAAAGTATTACAAGCATGTTAATATAAGATTCCTTGGAATTAGATGCCCGGTAATTCCATTCCCGGGAATGCAAGGATTCCCGGTAATCTTCCATTTCACGTACCAAGCGCAACCTAAATATACGTTTGGTTCTATCCACGGACAAGATATTCAATGAATTTGTAAAAATTAATATTTATTCTAAAAAATTTTCCCTCCCTTCATATGTTACATGCCAATACAAATATCAAAGTTTTTCACTAAATCCATTTTTTCCAATATAAATAGTTTTTTAGAATTTAAAAAACCTGCAGCAAGGATGTCCTCATGCGGACGGGTTATGCGGGACCTGTCAAAAAAATATAAAAAAATAATTTGTCTGTGAGATCTCAATTTCATGAAAGTTTTGATGAGATTTTTTTGTTCTCTAAATAACTAGATTTTTTTTTTAAAATTTTGTTCTCTAAATCTTGGCGTTGAGAGATCGATCTGGGTACTGTTTCTCTCCCTCTATAAATCATTATTTTTTGAGAATTTTATTCCTTTTTTCCTACAAAGATGAAGCTTAGAACCCTAATAATATTGTGAAACCTTTGTTTCCTTCTTCAATTTTCCATCTAATCTAATTATGAGTTCAGCTTCTATTTGTTAGTGTTAATTTTTATCTGAGGGTGTATTTGTAGAAATTTGTGGAGCTAGATTGATCGGGCGAGAGCTATGGTGAAGACTGAGTGCTATGATATATTGGGGATGAGTGTTGATTCTTCTGCTACCGAGATAAAGAAAGTCTATTACATGCATCAGGGAGACGTGAATTATATTTTTTTCGATTTCCATACATTGAATAAGGAAACAAAACATTGAGATCAAAAAGTCTGCTTTCATACTTTGATTGGATGATACACGTGTTGATCTTCATGGCTTATAATCTAGAGGCACTTAAAGGTTCTTGTGATTTTCATACTCTATGACCTTTGCCGACTAGTTGCTAAACTGTAAAAAGAAAAATATTAAAGGCATCTTTGACCTCTAAATCCATGAGCATGGAGTGTGAAAATTACAAGTTTTATCTAAAATTTAGGACATGGAGACTATGGTGTGCCAAACATGTCGAGAGTGAGAGAGATGGCAAACACATATTTAAGGACATGAAAATCAAGATTGCTGGTGTTGACCATCCAAAAGATCGATGGATGGTCGACTTTTAGAACCGGCACTTTAGGAAGTTTTATATGATGGCAATATGCTTTGTTCTCCATCTCTGGAGAGCATACATCACCACCACAAGAAATTTCCTACAGTGACAGTACATATGGCGACACGCTACTCGTGTATCCATGAGCATGCTTAGTATACTATGCAACCTCATACACATACATATACATATACGGTATACACATATATGGTATACATTTACACATATCCATATGCATATGTATGTTTATATATGTACGTATATGCATCAGGAATTCAATATTAATGTTTTTACGACTAATTTCATGTATATCATTGATGCTTATCTGATCTACTTATTATTTACACCTGTTATTGAACCTCTGCACTATTGCTTGCTAAGTTTTATTCATGAGGTCACTGTATAATACAAGATTACAAGGGATTAGCGCTCTTCTTCTATTGTTACCTTCTTGACTTAGCTCACATGACATGCTATTTGATATTTCATTTGTTATGTAATCTTCAACCTTTACATCTTTAACTATTGTAGGTTAATCATATTGATTTACAAAACATTGTTTTTACAAATCAATGAATATTTATCGCCATTTCTTTATATGAGTAATTATATGTTTATAAACACTATATTTGTTGGCAAGGCTGGTGCACCCAGATAAAAATCCTGGAGATCCTGAAGCTGCTAATAAATTTCAGGTATGCACCATCAGAATTGAGATTTAACTTTAACATCACAAGATACTTGTTTGAGACCATGCAATTTATTTGAGAAACACCGCTGAAAACTGTGGTCAAACTTTACATATTTACTTTTCGTCTGTAGAATACTTGGTTTCTCAATCCTTTAACTACATGGTGTTATTAACAATTAGGCAGAGAAGATCATTATTGTGAATGTGACAAAATCAATAAACACGGAAGTCTCACCAAATGCCAAAAAAAAAGTCACTTTACTGGCTATCTTGTCTTTTCCCAAAGGAAACAACCGATTACCTCTTTAAATTTATAAATATGTTTTGAAGTTTGTTTTGGACACATTGTTGGCAACTATCTTATGTGGCTTTATGTTATGGGGCTTTAATTGTTGCTAAAGGAACATGTTTCTAAGTGTCCTAGTTCATCATCACAATTAGTTTCTATCTTTTGATGCGCACTCTCTTCAATGTAAGAGATCAGGATCAGTTTGTTGAATTGATCATATGCCCATTGTTGGCTTGATGTTAGGCATTAGCAAGGGCGGATTCACTGGTTGAATAACTCTATAGTTTGTCTTGATGTATTTCAACAATTAAACATTTTCTAACGCACATTCTTTCAACCTAAACTCCCATAATGTTTTTTGGCTAAGCATTTAGTCATGGCGCCATGAGGGAAGCCATAATTAAGATTACAAAAAAGGGGTCTTTAGTATGCCACAGATCTCATATGTTGCTTCCTTTTTTGTATGATTTAATTATAAGTCAGTTCCTATCGATCAATATATCAATTTTCAATTAGGGTCCAAGGATTAGCTTATGCAAATACGGCATTGGCTACTCTGTAGTCGATTTCAACAGAGAAACATCAAAATCCCACATTAGGATGTTAATAAACTTCAATATTTTCCCCCCCTGAGGCTAAAGCATCAAATCAATCACCTGAATGTTTGCACCAAAGGGTCATGAGCATCGAACAAAATATCCTTCACGTGATGGTAAGTCTTATGTGTCCCTTCCACCTTCTTCTTCGGCTCCCGAGGGAATATCCCTTTCAGAATGCATAGCTTCCTGCAATTCCCCGGAGAAACATCAACTTTCATCCCAAAAACAACCAAACGAAACCCTAACCCTAATCATTGAATCGATAACATGACCCAAACCTGAAATTCTGAAGGCTGACTTGCAGGTGATGAACCGCCTTGGTTCTCGTGATGTATTTCGAAGCATTTTGATGGAGGTCCTTTTCGGGTCTCCGTCAGATGTTGTCTTCCGTCGATCTCCCGGTGGATTTGGAGCTGATCTCCTGCTGCGTGTGGGTCTCAATGGGTTTTGAGGAGATTGGTGGTTCAAGGAATTTGCGCCGAGTACCTGCAAGGAAGTCCCGGAGTGGTTTGGTACCACCGAGGACCCTCCGACGATCAAGTTAGCACAAGATCCGTGCAGAGTAATGGCTAAGTGGGGTGAAAAAAGCTTACTTGACCCCTCTGTGATGGGGGTTTATATAGTGGCGGCAGCACGCAGCAGCAGGCGCTAGAATCTCGCCGGCAATTACGCTCCCGACGTCATGCCCGCGTAATGAGCAGATCGCCCGTTAATGGGGATCGTGATGGCGTGGAACGTGGGATGTTGTCGGCGGAGGATCTGCGCATGGCGAGATTTGCAGAGCGCCGGTTACGCTTGTGAGTGGTGGAGTTGGTCGGTCGGAGGGACCGAGGAAGATGGACTCGGCAGGGGAGAGCTCGGGGACAAGCGGGAGGGCCGAGGCATCTTGGTCCTGTGGCAGTTCGGGGCGAGCTGAGAGGCCAAGGTGGCCAATTTGCAGGGGGCTCTGAGGAGAGCCAGCTTGTGCTTGCAGGTCGGATACAGGGGTGGCCTGGTCGGTCCTTGTGGGAACTTTTTTCTGAGTTCTGGGACACGTCATCTGCCACGTGTCCTGATCTTGGAGATCGCCGATATTGAGCATCATTATTAGCCCCCCACTCTTGTCCCGACCAGCTGGCGGGTCGGGTCAAGAGTGGACTGCCAGGCCGCCCGGGGTGGGCTCCCTCTTAAGATTTCGTCCGGACACGTCCCCGGGCTGTCGGCTGTCTTTTCTGCCAGCGAATCAGGGCGAGATCTCTGCATTTAAGGAAGGTGCGTCGGTTCGTGCATCTTGTCACTGAAACGACGGTCCGCGTGTCAAGCGTCGGTTGGGCGACGCGACGTGTGCAGACCTGCGGCATCTGATAGGATGCGGCCCAGTGTAGGAACAACAGGTGGAGCGATCGGGGCCGTTGGGCGCGAGGAGGCGTTTTGGCGGGAGATGAAGGGCGCCATTGGATGAGGGCGATTGCAGTGATAAATAGGGGGCCCCCACTCTAGGGCCCTTACTCCTTCATATTTCCTCGCTCTAAGTCCTGATTGCTCGGCGCTCGTTTTCTTTCTTCCGCTTTCGTTTCCCGAGGATCTCTCTTCTTCAGGTTAGATGTCTTCTTTCGTAGAATCTGTAGATGCCGTAGGAATAGATTCTAGGGACCTTCTAGTTGAGCTTGAGTCTTCTCGAGGAGCAGGGGTCAGATCCTCTTCCTGGGATCGTGCTGCGAGGGCTGCCTCCAGGGAGGAGGCGGTAGACGCTACCCCCGGCGCGTCGTGTTGGCTGAGGCATGAGGACGAGCTTGCCAATGCTCGGGCTCGCTTCCACATCCCCTCAAGTTATACGCTTCGCCTGGCTAAGGAGGAAGAGAGGGCAGACCAAGTACGGGGTAGGGAGATCGCCCTGTATTTGGAAGCTTTTTGGGGTGGAATGCGCCTGCCCTTCTCTCCCGAGGTTGTCGAAGCGCTGAACTTCTTCGGGCTAGCCCCTGGCCAGTTAGTGCCGAACTCCTGGAGGATTCTCCTCGGGTTCCTAATCCGCCTGAAGTTACAGGCGGTTCCCTTCAGCCTCTCCATCCTTGATTCTTCCCTCGTCTTCAAAAATCATCCGGGGGGCCGAGCGGGCGACCCGAGGTGGATCTACCTCTCTTTTAGAAAGCGACAGGGGGGCACTGTCGGGACAGGGGTTGTTGCCCTGCCTTCTTCCATTCACGATTGGAAGAAGAAGTTTTTCTTCGTCGCGCTGCCCGAGGGCGAGGACTGGCCCGTGCCCACCAAGTGGTCAAGGAAAAGTGCTTGCCGGGGATCCAGTCCAATGACCCCGTCATGGTGAGAGTGGCGTCATGGAAGCCCGTCTCCCGATTTGACGTGTTGCTGTCTGAAAGGGTCCTGAGTTGGGCCGGACTCAGCCCCGTCGGGTTCGTCGGTAAGTTAGGCTTGCTTTTTGGCTTGTACATTGCATGTGTCGCTGACTTCTTTGCCTTTGGTTTTGTGCAGGACCAATGGATATGGACGAGCTCCGAGCCTCCATGCGCCAGCCGAGGAAGGTCACGAAGGCTGGAGGCGCCGGCTCTTCCTGTTCGAAGCTTGCCCCGGCTCCTTCGGCCTCCGTCCTAGCGCCTCCGGTGGCCGCGTCCCTTGAACGTTCGGGGGGGGATCCCGCCCCGGGGCCTAGCAGAGCGCCGTGCCGGAAGCGGGCTTGAATTCTGGAGGACCCGACCTCGGAGGAGGAGCCCGGCTCTCTATTGGAGCCACTCAATAGGGGGTCTCGGAGGCCTCCTCGGGGCCCATCTTCGCCGATCATGGTGGAGGGGGGGCCTCAGGTTCGCGGTTCCCTCGGGGCTATCTGTCGCGGACAGCCTGCTGCACGAAATAGAGAGGTCGGCAGGGGGCAGGGTCCCCGGGGGGACCTTCAGGGCCCAGATGACATCCATCGCCCAGAAGTCCGTACAGGTAAGTGCTCGGTTGCTTGTGAGGTTTGGTGCTTCCTTCGTTTTCCTGGTCTATTTCTTATTTTTTCAGGTCCTCCAGCACGTCGCCCTTGCCTTACGCATGGAGGCCGAGGTGATAGCCCCAGCGATGGAGGCCGCGAGCTAGCTTGCCTCGCTGGAAGAGAGCTCCAAGCGGGAGCTGGAGGCGGCGATGACGAGGGTTGCCGCCCTAGAGGGCGAGATGAAGGCCGGGAAACGGGAGGCTGCCCAGCACCACGAGGACGCCGTGGCCGCCGAGGTCAAGCTTAAGGACGCTCAGGCGCTCGCCGGCAACCTGAAGAAGACAGTTAGGACCTTCCGGAAAGAGCTGGGGGCGGCAAAGCAGGCTGGCCTCTCGGCGGCGAAGGCGGTGGAGGGCTACAAGAAGTCGAAGGACTTCTATAACGACTTAGCCGTGGCCACCACCCGCATCTGGCACGAGACCCTCGACGCCGTTAAGGCCCGGATGCCGGAGTTCGCCGATGAAGAGCTCCGAGCCGAATACCCTCTCGCGGACGCCGATGAGCAGGGGGAAGAGATTCCTGACGAGGAGTTGGCCGAGGACCCTGCTCGACTCGTGGTAGATATCGAGGACCCCTAGGTCGTGCCTGGCCCCGAGGCCTAAAGCCCCCGTCTTCCTCCTCCTTTTATTTTGCCGTTTCTGGAATTTTTGTAAGCCTCCGGGCAGTCTGTAAGGCTGGGGAGCCCAAAATACCTTTTGTAAAGACTTCGCTTTTTGGTAGTAAAACCTTTTTTTTTTCATCAGTTTGCACTTTATCTTTTGTCTGTGAAGAATGCTTGTGAAATATCTTTGCTTGCACTGTTGGGCTTCCATGTCAGGTCGGCTATCTGTCTGGCGATCGTTCGTCGAGTTGATCGATCACTTGCCAAGTGTGCCAAGCGCTGCTGAGAAGGAGGCATCTCCATGGCCCCGAAGTCGAGAGGGGATCGCTTAGACTTGGATAGACCTGATGTCCTTTGTTAGGGCCTCGGGTCCGCTGCATGTGATGGGCAGAGGGATGTCCGCCGTAGTTGTGCCGAGCATGAATGGGCTCAGAGGCCTCGTTACGAGGGCTACATGCCCGCTGCGTCTGTTGGGCAGGAGGACGCCTGCTGGGTATGACCGAGCCGGGAAGCTGCTCGGTTGCCTCTTGGCGAGGGCTTTGATTTCTGGCGTTGCGAGTAGGCAACCACCGGACGGGGATGGACGAGCGAGGGTCGGGCTCAACTACCTCTAGGAAGACTTTTATCCTTAGCGTTGGAGGGGCCGTTAGAGACCTGCTAAGGATAACCGGGCAGTGAAGCTGCGTGGTTACCTCTTGGCGAGGGCTTCTATCCTTGGCGTTGCGAGTAGGGAAGCTACCGGCCGGGGATAGCCGAGTAGGGTAGCCGCTCGGCTGCCTCTAAGGAGGACTTCGATCCTTAGCGTTGGAGGGGCTGTAAGAAGCCCACTAAGGATGACCGGGCAGTAAAGCTGCGCGGTTTCCTCTTGGCGAGGGCTTTGATCTCTGGCGTCGTGGGTAGGAAGCTACCGGCCTGGGATGACCGAGCGGGGTAGCGGTCCGGAGGGCTCTTGCGAGGGCTTTGATCCCTGGCGTCATGGGTAGGGAGCTATTGTTAGTGTTTATGCCCTAAAAGGCCATTACTGTATCATACTAGTTTGTATATTACTTAATGGAAGCTTGGGATATTCACATGTATATAACAGTCTTGCTAGACATGGTAGTATGCTACTTGGTTTTTCTATCTTAATATGTGAGTATACGTATTGATAGAGCTCTTAGGATTTTGCTTGACTACCAATGTTGTGATGGCAGTCACACTAGTGGGGGCTGGGTAGTCTACAAGTATATCCTTATTCGGGTCCCTAGTCGTTGGATTATCGAGACAGAGCATCGATACTCCGGAGTAGACTAGTGTGTACGCTTCTCATCCCAGTTGGGGAGATGGTCTGTCCCACAGCCGTCAGTACATCGTACTGGAGATAGTATGCAGGTGCTCGTTAGGTTACGGGTACACCGGACAGGACTCATAGGGAACTGTTGGTTGGTTTTATACCAGTCGTCAGTGAGCAGTTCCCAGGTGACATGAGTACAGCATAGTCTTAGACGAACGGACCGGACTGTATGGAGATTGTCACAGCAGGCTCAGTAGGAGTTCGGATGGGTTTCCTCATCGGCCTTCTTATCGACATCTACCTGGGGACCGTTACGTACAGCTAGTGCCGCTTGCGGACTGTGGTTAAACCCACTGCCAGCGTAGTAGTCGAGTCTCTAGAGTCCCACACAGAGAGTTTCCCTACTCCAGGCGAAACGATATAGAGGTCGTATGGTTTTACGACAAGGGTTCGGACGCATACGTGTGTTTACGCACGTACGACTTTCGGACAGTTTTTACTAGTCGGCTTTGGTTTAAGCCAGTTACTAGTATCCGGTTATTGGATTTATACAGTCTAAAGTTTTTCCGTGTTTTCGCGGAAAGGAGGGGCGTTCTCGTAATTGCGCGAGAAGCTTCTAGAAGATGGTGACTAAGGAGTTTAAGGTGGCATATACATTGAATGAGATTAGTGAGTCATATGAGTGATTCATCCATGTCATTAATGCATCATCAATGCTTAATGACTCATGGTAATGAATCACCATTAGATATTTATGAAGCATGATTATTCATCATTTGTTTTTCTTTTATTGATAAATCTTAATGCTTCATATATATTATGATAACTCATTTTCTCATATCAATGATTCTTCTCACCTTCTCTCTCCTCAAGCTTCCTCTCTTCAAATCCTAATCCTCCCCTCTCATGTGTTGAGTACAAGGATTAGTTAGACTACTTAATCCATAACCCTCACTCTATATCATCTAGGTACTTTGATTAGCACTTAAAGAAACCTAGTTGCCTCAAGTTTAGAGGCAAAGCTTGGAGTAAAGCTCTCGTGGTGGATCGTCTACTACTTGGAGAAGGTCGAGGAGGAGGAGGAGTTCGTAAAGACGAAGGGCACGGTTCTACAGATATAATCACTTCACATAGTAGTTTAGAACTCCTGTGTTAGTTGTTAGTTATCGTTTAGCTTCGATTCATGCGGTTAGTCGATGTTTAAGCAAAGAACAAGATCGTTTTTCATATTTCCGCCTCCCCGCAAGTCGTGGGGTGTTGTACATCGACTTACAGCTACCAGCCGGAAATGACCGAGCAATGGTCGGGCTCGGTTGCCTCTTGCGAGGGCTTTTGATCCTTCAGGACGGGGACTGAGCAGGGTTACTGCCCAGTGCCTCTTGGCGAGGAATTTGATCCCTGTCAGTTGTGGTAGGAAGCTACCAGCCGGGGATAGCCGAGCAAGGGTCGGGCTCGACCGCCTCAAAGGAGGACTTTGGTCCTTAGCGCGGGAGGGGCTATAAGAAGCCTACCAAGGACTCTTGGCCGAGCAGGGTTACTGCCCGGTGCCTCTTGGCGAGGGCTTTTGTCCTTAAGGATAGCCGAGCGAGGGTCGGGCTCGACTGCTTCTGGGAGGTCTTTTGATCCATGTCGGTCGTGGTAGGAAGCTACCAGCCGGGGATAGCCGAGCAGGGTGGCCGCTGGGCTGCCTCTAAGGAGGACTTTGATCCTTAGCGTTGGAGAGGCCGTAGGAGGCCTGCTAAGGATAACCGGGCAGTGAAGCTGCACGGTTGCCTCTTGGCGAGGGCTTCGATCCCTGTCGTTGTGAGTAGGGAAGCCACTGGCCGGGGATAGCCGAGCAGGGTAGCTGCTCGGCTGCCCCTAAGGAGGACTTTGATCCTTAACGTCGGAGAGGCCGTAGGAGGCCTGCTAAGGATAACCGGGCAGTGAAGCTGCGTGGTTGCCTCTTGGTGAGGGCTTTGATCCGTGGCGTTGTGAGTGGGGAAGTCACAGGCCGGGGATAGCCGAGCAGGGTAGCTGCTGGGCTGCCTCTAAGGAGGACTTTGACTCTTAGCGTTGGAGAGGCCGTAGGAGGCCTGCTAAGGATAACCGGGCAGTGAAGCTGCACGGTTGCCTCTTGACGAGGGCTTTGATCCCCGGTGTTGCGTATAGGGAAGCTACCGGCCAGGGGTAGCCGAGCATGGTAGATGCTTGCCCGATTCTTCATGAGGTTTCGCCCGACCATCCAGTTGCAGGTATGGGGAACAGGGACGGTCGCGGCAACGTGCGCGTAGTATGCGCATTGAATGTGTGGGGAGGCGAAGCGTCAGAGGCGCGTCGTTTCGATTCCGCCAGAGAAGGCTCAAAGATTGCCGCGTGGCAGCGACTTTTTGGGCGAAAACGACGACTTTTTGGGCGAAAACGGACGACTGTTGAGTCCCGTTGGGGCGCAGTGGGCTATATAAAGCTGAGGGAGCGCTGGTCCTTCTTTTCTTCGTAAACAGATCGTCGAGAATGGAAGACTTCCCCTTTACCATCCCCGATATCATCCACTTCGAAGACATATACCTCTATGACCAGAACTGCACCGAGGACACGGTGCAGTTGGTCTACGGGAACATCGAAAACCACTTCGGCCGGCTGCTCCCCTCTGCTGCAGCTGCTGATGTACTCTATCTGGAGGGGTCGCCGGGGCTTTACAACCCGTTGTCCGAGCAGCTCTACGACGAGGCTGTGGGCAAGCTGTGGTCTCTGAGGCGCTTCGGCCTGATCTCCGCGAGTCCGCTGGCTCGCTCGGAGGCGCTCGTCCACGAGTGCTACGAACTGAGGCTCGAGGTCAACGCACGCGGGGGGGTCGAGGGCTGAGGTTGGATCTCGCGAGGCCTCGGCTGGCGGAGATCTTTACTGAGTACCATGAGCAGTGCCCTCTGCACCCTCTTTCCCCGCTGCTGTAGTTTTCTTTTTTTCTTTTTGTATGTATGGCTGAGGAGCCCATAACACATTTTTTGAATAAATGAGACCTTTCCTTCTTTTTCGCAATGTTCCATTGATCTTTATTAAATTTACAATAGACCCTAGGAAGAGTTTACATTGCCCTAAAAAGGTACATGCTAATAGATGACCTTATTAGCGTGGCCCGAGCTCCCTGAAGGCTTGTTGGTCTCCGCGCTCGGCACCAGGTACGGGGCTCCTTGGGCTCCAGACTGATCATCTGCCGAAACAAGCATGATCTGGCCAATGGTCAGCTCGGCGGGAGGGGGACGCTGCTCCTGCTCACGGTCGCCCTGCCGCTTATCCCTCAAGTAGGCGGCGAGGTGCCCCGATTGGATGAGCTCCTCGATGTAGTCCTGGAGTTGCTTACAATCCTCCGTGGCGTGGCCCAGCGTCCGGTGGAAGGCGCAGTAGGGGCCCCGGGTTCGCTTCGAGGCCTGACGCAGGATTGGAGGGAACTTGAAGAACCCCTCGCCCTGGGCCTCCTCTAGTAACACTGTGAGGGAGACGTTGAGGGAGGTGTACTCCTGGAACTTTGGATGGTAGGGCTGCTGACGCGCTGGCTTCTCTTCCCGAGCCCTCTTCTTCTGGTCGGACCGTTCAGCTCGAGGGAGGTTCGCATTCACCTCGGACTCGAGCTGGATCTCGCGCTCGGCCCATGCCTTGACCTTGGCCATGGTCTTAGGCTGCGCCAACGCAAAGGAGCGCAACCACTCCTTGTGCCTAAGACTAGATCTGAGCGCCGTAATGACGGTCTCGTCCCGGTGCTCGGGGACCTCGAGGAGGGCGTTATAGAAGCGGGTGACGTAAGCTTTGAACGTCTCCTTATCCCCGCTCTTAATTGTGAAGAGGTAGTCTGTCACGCCCCGCTTCCCAATGTACGGCGAAGTGGTCGTGACGAGGCCCGCTACGTATGTACTCAGAAGTACATACGCTAAGCGTAACTAAGCAATATAAAATAATCACAAGAGACAAATGAGATTGAGATAACAGCAACTTTTATTAATAACATTCTTTATACAATGCATGAAATGAAAATACAACTGGAATGAAAAAAAAGAAAGCAATGCCTAAACAGTGGCATAATAATAAAAGGAAATACTGAAAAGAACAAGTACAAAGTCTAGAGCTCTGGATCTTCTTGGAACTGCTCCAAATCTTCAGTTGTTGGCTCGGTCTCAACTTGGTCCAACGCACCTGACGACATTCAAAGAAGAAAGAAATAGAATGTCGTCAGCGAACAGGTCGCTCGGTAAGTCCCAAAGAAAAGTGGAGTGAGAATGGCAGAGTAACAGTATTTCTAGAGTATTATGTTGTAGAATATTATGGAATATTGTTTAACGCAGTTGTTTGTAGCTTGGTACAGAAGAATGCCAGTGTATACGAGGGGGATCTCTATATGCTAGAGATCAGTGCAAACGGAGAGTACAAGGAACCGTTATGCCACGGTACAACAGCAACAGTATTCATGTTAGGTGTCTTAATCTGACCACCTCATTCCACTTTTAACATCTTCCGTACCAATCTACCCCTTTAAACCCCGTAATGTTTTAACAGTGTTGTAGTAATGGAATATGTAAATTGAGTGACTGACCAAAACCACGATATCAGTAAACATGTTGCAACTGTATAATCAGGTAAATGGAATATCAGGATAATGGAATGAATATCCATGGTTTGATTCAGTCAAAAATGAATATATTGTTAACTGTATTCAGGGATTCATGATTTCAAGTTGTGTTGGAATATGATTGAAATATAGATTGACTTGAATTATATTCAAGTCAGAATTAGTCAGACTCTAACCCGAGTCAGACTAAAAGAAAGATAATTTGAAGTTCAATATTAGCTAGGGGCCTTATTGTAATTTGTGAAACTTGAGGGGGTTTTATGTAAAAAGTACTTTTGTATAGTTTTCAAAATATACCTCAAGTATTTAATAATCGTCTTTATTATTGTAATGGATGTGAATTTTATTTGTGTTATTCTAGTGAATATATCCTAATAAAAGTATTAATTGTTTATTTGAAATTCGTGGTATTTTAATGTAACTTTTAATCTTTGAATTTTAGGAAAAAGTGGAAATTTTATATTATAACAAAATAAATGTTTAAATGATAATTATATATAATTAAACACATAAATAATTTTTAAATGAATATTTTATTTACAAAAATATCACTTTCTTTAAATATCGTATTTTAAACCTTTCGAGACCGAATGCTCCTTGCGGAGGTCTGAATCTCGCACTACTAGCCTGCGGGTGCACGATGAACCGTGCTATCCCTAACAGGTTCCCCAAAGATGGGTTGTAATGGCACTTTGCTCAGGTTTTTATAAATACTTTTAATTTAGGGAAAAGGTTTTCTAAATATAGGGTATTTATTTGTAAAAGTATATAGTTCTCCATATTTTAGTTGTTAGGGTTTCCTAGACCATCTAACCTATATTCTATGGTCTAAACGATGAGTCATTAGAAGCCTCAAATCGCCTCTTCACCGTCGAATGCAGCCAGGTAAGTGCCAGGTAAGTGGGAAGGAACCACAGTCGTGGGCCTAATTAAAAACCACTAGCCTTAGACACACTTGCCTAGACCCACAAGACAGTTTAGATAAACGATCGATGTCTATGACCAATCGTGCTTTCATTTTGTATAAGTTTTATTTAAAAAGAATTTACAATTTAAAGATTAAACTAAAAGTTATAAAGATTATGGTATTTTAGTGAAAAAGTCCTATAATATCGTATTCTGTATTTTGTTATTCAGCAATTAGGGTTATAATGAGTGTGTGTAAGGGTAGGTCATTACTCCATGACTTATATTAAGTTTTGGTGAAGTTTCAAGGTGAAATGAGTTATGTTAAAGTTAAGGGTATTAAAGTGCAAGAATACGGTTTCCATAAACGTTATCATTTCATGTGTGAAATTTCATCCAAATTGAATGAAACAAGTTTTGTTATCAAAATAAACATGATTAGGAGTGGGGTATCTAAATAGAACATTAAAATTTAACTTGATGGTATTTTTATGCAAGAAATACGGTTTTCTAAAGAACTTGTCATTTCATATGGAAAAGTACAATTAAATTTGATTTAAGGGTGATTAATAGTCAACATGCAAGAGGGTTGATAATATGTATTAGGTGACAAGTGGAATTTTTAAGAAAAACCGAATCGGAAATCGGTTTGTCCGATTTCCGTCGGGTTTCAAAAAGTCGTATTTTGCAAATATAGAAAAGAGAGGTAGAAGGTTGGGACTTACGGGTTTGGACAAGCTAAGCGTTCTAAAAGGTGTGGTGGTTGCCGATTCGTTGGAAACGTCACGTCGGTCTTGATCCGGTCGCCGGAATCCGTCGTCGGTTTCGGCAGCGCTTCGCTTCTCGCTCTTTGCACCAAGTTCTCAAGAGTTTTAGAGAGTATGCTTAGAGTTGTGAGGGGAAAAGGTAGAGGGTAGGGGCCTTTATATAGGGCTAGGCTAGGGTTAGGATTAGGGTAGATGAAAAGTTAAAAATAAAAATGTGATAAAATGTAATAAAAATGTATTAAAAGTGGAGTAATTGGGGGTTTTAAAGATCTCTGGAAGTGGTATTGGGCTGAAACTTTGCAGGTGAGTAGGGAATACCAAAAGACACAACTTTCATGTTGTGACCCTTGCCGGAATCGTCCTAAAAGGGGGTGACTCGGCCGTGACTCGGTCGGATCACTGAGTCGGCCGAGTCAAGGCCGAGTTGGCCGATTCCCGACCGAGTCCGGTGACCTGGATCTCCCCCGGCGGTTCATCTACCCTCTGCAAGTGTTACATCTTTAGGTGTAGTGGGGTTTTTGTGAGATATGCACGTGTAAACTCTTGGTATTCTAAAGGTTTTTTTAAAAATCAATATTAAAAATAATGTGGGGTATGAGATTCGAACTCTGGTGGCTTAGTTCAGCAGTGCAAGGTATTACCAATGAGCTACAAGCTCCTTCTTGTAATTATTGTAAAGAGATAGATACTTAAAGTGTTATCAGCAACATTAATACTCCAAGTATACTTCAATTTTAAATCAAATTTTGGTATACAAAAATTGGAGTTGTTACAATCTACCCTCCTTACAAAAAAATTTCGTCCTCGAAATTTACAACTTTTATTTAAGGACTAATTTACAAAAAGGTGCGGATATTTTGCACGCATCTCATCTTCCCTTTCCCACGTGGATTCTCCTGGAGTGTCTTTTCTCCACATTACCCGGACCAAATTAACTTCTTTGTTCCGAAGTGTCTTCACTTTGCTGTCCAGGATCTCCACAGGTTGCTGCTCACAAGACAAATCGGGCTGTATCGTGAGCTCTGAATGATCAAGTACATGGCTGGGGTCACTCACATACCTTCTGAGTTGGGATATGTGGAACACGTTATGCACTCCTTCCAATGAGGGTGGAAGCGCTAATCGGTATGCCACTTCACCGACTCGTTCGAGTATATCGAACGGT
The DNA here is from genome assembly GCA_030015575.1 of Agapanthus africanus. Taxonomy (NCBI): domain Eukaryota; kingdom Viridiplantae; phylum Streptophyta; class Magnoliopsida; order Asparagales; family Amaryllidaceae; genus Agapanthus; species Agapanthus africanus. The sequence goes on along the minus strand of JASDDO010000006.1, from coordinate 342,185,973 downwards.
CCAATGTATCTCGGACTCAACTTTCCCCGTCTTCCAAATCTGATCACTCCGCGGTTCGGAGATATCTTCAAGAATACATGGTCTCCTGGCTGGAACTCCAAGTGTCGTCTCTTTGCATCAGCCCAATGTTTCTGTCTATCTTGGGCTATGCGCATTCTTTCTCTGATAGTACGAACCACATCAACGGTCGCTACTATCATCTCTGGTCCAAGGAGTTCCCTATCTCCGATGTCGTCCCAACTTAATGGCGATCGACACTTCCTTCCATATAATGCTGCAAAAGGTGCCATTCCTATGCTTGCTTGGTAGCTGTTGTTGTACGCGAACTCCACAAGATGCAAGTGATCTTCCCACGATCCTTTGAAGTCGAGCATACATGCTCTGAGCATATCCTCCAAGATCTGAATAGTTCGTTCCGACTGACCATCTGTTTGTGGATGATAAGCCGTGCTGAAGTTCAGACTTGTTCCCAAGCTAGCTTGCAGACTTTGCCAAAATTGTGATCGGAACCTGGTGTCACGATCGGAGACAATGCAGACTGGTACTCCATGAAGTCTCACAATTTCCTGTTTGAGTTCATGGGTATCAGAGATAGTACATTATGAAGAATTTCGTTTAAATCTAAATTAGGTTATTACCTCCATGTACTTCTTCGCTAATGTCTCAGTTGATTGGCCAACTCGAAATGGGATGAAGTGAGCCGACTTTGTGAGTCGATCCACAATGACCCAAATCGCATCGTTACCTTTTGTGCTGCGAGGAAGGGCAGTTACAAAGTCCATCGTAATGTGCTGCCACTTCCATTCTGGAATTGGTAACGGTTGAAGTAATCCAGCAGTCCTGTGATGTTCAGCCTTTACTTGCTGACACACCAAGCATTTTGCGACACTCCTGGCTACTTCACGCTTCATTCCATGCCACCAATAATTCTGACGTAGATCTTTGTACATTTTGGTACCTCCAGGATGTACTGAATAGGGAGAGCTGTGAGCTTCTTTCATTAACTCTTCCCGAACAGGACCCTTTGGTACACACAATCTGCTGCCGTATCTCAAAGATCCGTCTTCATGGATGATGAAATCTGTTCTGAGTCCATTCTCCACTTGTTCTCTGATCTTTTGCAACTTAGCATCGCTGGCTTGAGCTGCTTTGATCTGATTGACAATGGTTGATTGAACTTGTAGATTCATCAAATTTGAAACATCACCTGGCATGGCTAGTTCGATCTCCATCTGATGTAGGTCTTGCTGAAGCTTCCACTGGGCGGTGAGATTCATTGCTAATGGTTGGCGACTAAGAGCATCAGGTACTACGTTCACCTTTCCTGGATGATATTGCAAATTGATGTCGAAGTCCGCCATAAGTTCTAACCATCTTCTCTGCCGCATATTCAACTCCTTCTGGGTAAACACATACTTCAGACTTTTATGATCTGTGTAGATGTTCACTCGTTCACCAAGTAAGTAGTGGCGCCAAATTTTAAGAGCAAAAATAACGGCTGCCAACTCTAGATCATGCGTCGGGTAATTGCGCTCATGAGTCTTCAGTTGTCTTGAAGCATAAGCCACAACCTTACCGTGCTGATGTAGAACACATCCTAATCCTTTACCGGATGCATCGCAATGTACTTCGAATCCTCCAGATTGATCCGGTAATACAAGAATAGGTGCAGACGTCAGCCTCGACTTGAGTTCTACAAAAGCTTGCTCGCATGCTTCTGACCACACAAATTCTTCATCTTTTCGTGTGAGCTTGGTCAGGGGTGTTGCTATCTTCGAAAAGCCTTCAATGAATCTTCTGTAATATCCAGCTAAACCCAAGAAACTCCGAATATCCTTCACTGATTTTGGTGTAGGCCATTCGCTGACTGCTGAAACTTTTGCTGGATCCACAGAAATCCCTTCTCCTGATACGATATGTCCAAGGAAACCAACTTGTTTTAACCAAAACTCGCACTTGCTGTATTTGGCATAAAGCTTATGTTGTCGAAGAGTTTCCAGGACAATTCGTAAGTGCTCCGCATGCTCTTTCCGGTTCTTAGAATATACCAGGATGTCGTCGATGAAGATGACAACGAACCTGTCTAAATACTCCCGGAAGACTTGGTTCATAAGATTCATGAAAATTGCTGGTGCATTGGTCACTCCAAATGGCATTACTAGAAATTCGTAATGTCCATAGCGAGTTCTGAAAGCTGTTTTGTGAATATCAGCTTCCTTGACCTTCACTTGATGATAACCTGAACGAAGATCTAGTTTAGAGAAGACACAAGATCCACTTAGCTGATCGAATAAGTCGTCGATGCGCGGAAGTGGGTATTTGTTCTTAATAGTAACTTCGTTCAAGGCTCTATAGTCGATGCACATCCTATATGAACCTTCCTTCTTCTTCACCAGTAGCACAGGTGCTCCCCAACTTGAAGTGCTGGGACGAATCCATCCTTTCGCCAGTAATTCGTCCAACTGTGTTCGTACTTCCTTCAAACCTTCTGGACTTAGTCTATATGGTGCTTTGATTACTGGTTGTGCTCCTGGTACTAAGTCAATGCTAAATTCAAGAGCTCGATCAGGAGGCAAACCTGATATATCGTCAGGGAATACGTCATCGAACTCTCGAACTACCTCCGGTCTTGCTTCTTCTTCTGCATGAGCTGCCGCAACTATTGCTTCCCTTGGCTTTGCTTTGTAAGTGCTTGGCTCCAATGTACGGTCTCCACTCTTAAAGTAAAAGATCGGATTATCTGGAATCTCAAATACTACCCTCCTTTGGCGACAGTCGATGGTAGCATAAAAGGTTCCAAGCCAGTCCATCCTAGAACCACATCAAAGTTCGGTATGTCCAGTACTTTGAAGTCAGCGTAAAATTCTCGACTGCAGACGATGACCGGACACATGCTGTATCCCATAGTTGCCTTTAGAACACCATTTCCGGAACTGACGTTCCAGCAGGATACGAGCGGTGAGACTGGAATCGCATGGGTTCGGACAAACCGTTGCGACATAAAGCAGTGGGATGCTCCAGTATCAAACAGTGCAAGTGCAGGTAGTGAAGCTACTAGAATTGTACCTAAGGTATATGGGATAGGTTTTAGGTATAGGGAAAGTGTGTAGGTAACCAAAACTAGAAGATAAATTTGGGAAGGAAATTTACCAGTAATGACTTGGCCAGTGGCCTCAGCTTCTTCAACAGACATCATAAAAGCCTGGCGCTTCGGCACATTCCTCCTGGCCTGAGGAGCATTCCTCTGAACGTTTCTTTGTGCTTGATGGAACTGTCGAGGAGGTGGTGCAGCTTGTGGTCCTCTAGGTGGTGCAGGTAGTGCAAGTCTGGTAGCAGGTGCTGGAAGAGCTGGTCGCTGCTGATAGTTGTTAGCTGGCCGGGTTGCAGCAACTGAGTTCTGCCTTTGAGGACAGGATCCAATGTCATGAGTGGCTGAACCGCAGATCAAGCAAAGGCGGTTGGCTCGACGGCAATCCTTCATCATATGTCCCTTTCTCTTACAGTAGGTGCAAAAGGCTGGGCTAGGGTGATGAGTTGGTACTCCGGGACGCCTCGGCACGAAGGATGGTCTGGACGTGGCTCCACCTGCCATCTGGTTGGCAGGACGCTTGACTCCTACAGAGTGAGGTCTTCCCCTCTCTTTTATCACTGCCTCGTAACTGCGGGCAGCTTCCAGAGCTTCCTCGTGAGTCAAAAACTTCCCGGTGGCTAGAGCAGCCTTGATTTCGGTGTCCAAACCTTGCTGAAAACGACGGGCTCTGATCTCGTCCGTCGGTATCAGGTGTGCCGCGAATCTGTTTAAAGGTTGTGTTAGCTGTGTAGTAGGTGATATTAAAAAAATTGAACTACTGTGACAGATCTTACCGGCTCAACATAGTAAACTCAGCATCATACTCATCTACAGATTTCTCCCACATAGATCCTTGTTGTAGGTGAATAAATTGCTGTTCCATAGCGAACCTGGCGGTCACAGGGAAATATTTCGCGTCGAACTTCTCGCGAAATGTTTTCCATTCAATCGGCTGGGCTAGACGGGTCTCTTCCGCCTTCCACCAATTTCGAGCGTTATCCGTGAGCTGTAGCTTCGCTACACGGACCCAGGCATTATCTGGCACTTGAGCTGCCGCCAGATCATCTTCAATACTTTGCGCCCATTCTTCTGCTTCGAGAGGGCTCCCTTTTCCCGAGAATTGCTTCGGGTGCAACGCTCTGAACTGTTTGATTCCCGGTGCATCTGTCTCAGGACGACTCAGAAGTTGTTGTTGTCCCTCTAGCAGACTGCGGATCGCATCGAAAAGCATGGTTTGCTCAGTGGATGGTGCGGGAACAACTGGAGTGAGAGGTAGTGCTGAAGGGGTGTTGTTGGCATTGGTGCTGGTGTTGTTCGGGGAATTGTTTAGGGAATCCATAATCCTGAAGAAAAATTTGGATTAGGACAGATTCAAATACATGAAATGATAAGATTCAAGGAATAAAGACTTGTAAGATTCAAATAACATGAATTGTAAAGAATGTTTTAGTTGCTGTTTCTTGTGTTACATTGCTTAGGTTGTTCACGCAGACCAGAACTGCATGATAGGGATTCATACAGCTCTGACCTGCATGGGCCACCAACAAAACCTGTCACGCCCCGCTTCCCAATGTACGGCGAAGTGGTCGTGACGAGGCCCGCTACGTATGTACTCAGAAGTACATACGCTAAGCGTAACTAAGCAATATAAAATAATCACAAGAGACAAATGAGATTGAGATAACAGCAACTTTTATTAATAACATTCTTTATACAATGCATGAAATGAAAATACAACTGGAATGAAAAAAAAGAAAGCAATGCCTAAACAGTGGCATAATAATAAAAGGAAATACTGAAAAGAACAAGTACAAAGTCTAGAGCTCTGGATCTTCTTGGAACTGCTCCAAATCTTCAGTTGTTGGCTCGGTCTCAACTTGGTCCAACGCACCTGACGACATTCAAAGAAGAAAGAAATAGAATGTCGTCAGCGAACAGGTCGCTCGGTAAGTCCCAAAGAAAAGTGGAGTGAGAATGGCAGAGTAACAGTATTTCTAGAGTATTATGTTGTAGAATATTATGGAATATTGTTTAACGCAGTTGTTTGTAGCTTGGTACAGAAGAATGCCAGTGTATACGAGGGGGATCTCTATATGCTAGAGATCAGTGCAAACGGAGAGTACAAGGAACCGTTATGCCACGGTACAACAGCAACAGTATTCATGTTAGGTGTCTTAATCTGACCACCTCATTCCACTTTTAACATCTTCCGTACCAATCTATCCCTTTAAACCCCGTAATGTTTTAACAGTGTTGTAGTAATGGAATATGTAAATTGAGTGACTGACCAAAACCATGATATCAGTAAACATGTTGCAACTGTATAATCAGGTAAATGGAATATCAGGATAATGGAATGAATATCCATGGTTTGATTCAGTCAAAAATGAATATATTGTTAACTGTATTCAGGGATTCATGATTTCAAGTTGTGTTGGAATATGATTGAAATATAGATTGACTTGAATTATATTCAAGTCAGAATTAGTCAGACTCTAACCCGAGTCAGACTAAAAGAAAGATAATTTGAAGTTCAATATTAGCTAGGGGCCTTATTGTAATTTGTGAAACTTGAGGGGGTTTTATGTAAAAAGTACTTTTGTATAGTTTTCAAAATATACCTCAAGTATTTAATAATCGTCTTTATTATTGTAATGGATATGAATTTTATTTGTGTTATTCTAGTGAATATATCCTAATAAAAGTATTAATTGTTTATTTGAAATTCGTGGTATTTTAATGTAACTTTTAATCTTTGAATTTTAGGAAAAAGTGGAAATTTTATATTATAACAAAATAAATGTTTAAATGATAATTATATATAATTAAACACATAAATAATTTTTAAATGAATATTTTATTTACAAAAATATCACTTTCTTTAAATATCGTATTTTAAACCTTTCGAGACCGAATGCTCCTTGCGGAGGTCTGAATCTCGCACTACTAGCCTGCGGGTGCACGATGAACCGTGCTATCCCTAACAGGTTCCCCAAAGATGGGTTGTAATGGCACTTTGCTCAGGTTTTTATAAATACTTTTAATTTAGGGAAAAGGTTTTCTAAATATAGGGTATTTATTTGTAAAAGTATATAGTTCTCCATATTTTAGTTGTTAGGGTTTCCTAGACCATCTAACCTATATTCTATGGTCTAAACGATGAGTCATTAGAAGCCTCAAATCGCCTCTTCACCGTCGAATGCAGCCAGGTAAGTGCCAGGTAAGTGGGAAGGAACCACAGTCGTGGGCCTAATTAAAAACCACTAGCCTTAGACACACTTGCCTAGACCCACAAGACAGTTTAGATAAACGATCGATGTCTATGACCAATCGTGCTTTCATTTTGTATAAGTTTTATTTAAAAAGAATTTACAATTTAAAGATTAAACTAAAAGTTATAAAGATTATGGTATTTTAGTGAAAAAGTCCTATAATATCGTATTCTGTATTTTGTTATTCAGCAATTAGGGTTATAATGAGTGTGTGTAAGGGTAGGTCATTACTCCATGACTTATATTAAGTTTTGGTGAAGTTTCAAGGTGAAATGAGTTATGTTAAAGTTAAGGGTATTAAAGTGCAAGAATACGGTTTCCATAAACGTTATCATTTCATGTGTGAAATTTCATCCAAATTGAATGAAACAAGTTTTGTTATCAAAATAAACATGATTAGGAGTGGGGTATCTAAATAGAACATTAAAATTTAACTTGATGGTATTTTTATGCAAGAAATACGGTTTTCTAAAGAACTTGTCATTTCATATGGAAAAGTACAATTAAATTTGATTTAAGGGTGATTAATAGTCAACATGCAAGAGGGTTGATAATATGTATTAGGTGACAAGTGGAATTTTTAAGAAAAACCGAATCGGAAATCGGTTTGTCCGATTTCCGTCGGGTTTCAAAAAGTCGTATTTTGCAAATATAGAAAAGAGAGGTAGAAGGTTGGGACTTACGGGTTTGGACAAGCTAAGCGTTCTAAAAGGTGTGGTGGTTGCCGATTCGTTGGAAACGTCACGTCGGTCTTGATCCGGTCGCCGGAATCCGTCGTCGGTTTCGGCAGCGCTTCGCTTCTCGCTCTTTGCACCAAGTTCTCAAGAGTTTTAGAGAGTATGCTTAGAGTTGTGAGGGGAAAAGGTAGAGGGTAGGGGCCTTTATATAGGGCTAGGCTAGGGTTAGGGTTAGGGTAGATGAAAAGTTAAAAATAAAAATGTGATAAAATGTAATAAAAATGTATTAAAAGTGGAGTAATTGGGGGTTTTAAAGATCTCTGGAAATGGTATTGGGCTGAAACTTTGCAGGTGAGTAGGGAATACCAAAAGACACAACTTTCATGTTGTGACCCTTGCCGGAATCGGCCTAAAAGGGGGTGACTCGGCTGTGACTCGGTCGGATCACTGAGTCGGCCGAGTCAAGGCCGAGTTGGCCGATTCCCGACCGAGTCCGGTGACCTGGATCTCCCCCGGCGGTTCATATACCCTCTGCAAGTGTTACATATTTGGGTGTAGTGGGGTTTTTGTGAGATATGCACGTGTAAACTCTTGGTATTCTAAAGGTTTTTTTAAAAATCAATATTAAAAATAATGTGGGGTATGGGATTCGAACTCTGGTGGCTTAGTTCAGCAGTGCAAGGTATTACCAATGAGCTACAAGCTCCTTCTTGTAATTATTGTAAAGAGATAGATACTTAAAGTGTTATCAGCAACATTAATACTCCAAGTATACTTCAATTTTAAATCAAATTTTGGTATACAAAAATTGGAGTTGTTACATAGTCGACCGTACGCTTCTGCCGACGGTTCCCAACGAAGTGGCCGAGGAACTGAGTGGCCAGCTCTTCGAAGGTCGAGATTCAGCGAGGCTCGAGTCCTCGGAACCAGTCCCGACCGGAGCGGATGAGGGTGGCCGGGAAGGCCCTGCACTGGGCGGCGTCGGAATGGTCCTGGAAACTCATCCCCGCGGTGAAAGCATCCAAATGATCTTTCGGGTCGGTTTTCCCGTCGAACAGAGAGACCTTCGGGGGCTTGTTGCGCGAGGAGACGTGGACAACAAGCAGTCCCTCGGTAAACGTCTTGGTGAGCAAGTCGGCGGCGTACTTAGCCCCGTCGACTGAGAGGTGACCTTCCCGGCGCATGCCCTCGATCTTCTTTTCTAGGGCGTCGAGTCGGCCGTGGTACCCCGAGAATTCGACGCCTTGTGATCCCTGGCCTCTGCTGTAGGAGATCTGTGTCTGGGTGCGGCCCCGGTTCCTCTCGATGAGGTTCCTCAGATCTCCGGGCGAGGTGGCCTTCGAGCCGTCGTGGCGAGCCCCCTCTGTGCTGCCCCGTCGAGAGAGGGGGTGTCGATCACGCCTGGGGATAGGCGAGATGACCTACATCTCCTCAGGGGGGTAAAGGGTCGCGAGGAGGCTCTGGGTGAGGCGCTCGGGCGGCGAATCTTGGTGTGGAGCTGTGGGGCGCCCGGCGGGACTCAGGGAGTATCGACCCGTGAGATTTGTGGCCAAGAGTCATAACCTGCCAGTGGTCAGCCGTGCTGACGAGGGCAGAGCCTTCCGGAGGCGGAGGAGCGGCGATCTGGGTCCCTGGCCCGGCCGTTTGGACGCGGACGGGTGCCTCCACGAGGGACTGTAGCCGATCTATTCGGCTGGCGAGGGCATTGATGACGGTCGCCGAAGGAGGTTCATCCGCGCCTCCGGTGAGGGGGAGGCGGCGGCTGGTACCTGGGTCTTCAGGGTGATCGCTTGTTATTTGGACGGAGATCGGAAGACCAACTTTTGTTTTTTGTGGAGTTTAAGTTCCCATAGACGGCGCCAACTGATGGAGGTCCTTTTCGGGTCTCCGTCAGATGTTGTCTTCCGTCGATCTCCCGGTGGATTTGGAGGTGATCTCCTGCTGCGTGTGGGTCTCAATGGGTTTTGAGGAGATTGGTGGTTTGAGGAATTTGCACCGAGTACCTGCAAGGAAGTCCCGGGGTGGTTTGGTACCACCGAGGACCCTCCGACGATCAAGTTAGCACAAGATCCGAGCAGAGTAACGGCTAAGTGGGGTGAAAAAAGCTTACTTGACCCCTCTGTGATGGGGGTTTATATAATGGCGGCAGCACGCAGCAGCAGGCGCTAGAATCTCGCCGGCAGTTACGCTCCCGACGTCACGCCCGCGTAATGAGCGGATCGCCCGTTAATGGGGATCATGATTGTCACGTCCCGAAAGTACGGAATATGACCGGCACCTAAACTACGAACGTCTCAAGGCGTACGTATTCTAAGTAAGCCGAAAACCCAGAAATCCAAACCAAGAAGAGTAGTAGAGTGTAGGTAAAACCATTTTAAATCAAATAGTTTGCAACATGCGCCGAAATACACATTTTAAAATCATAAGTCTTTTCTAAAAATTTCGGCAGAGTTTCCTTTGTAAAAACTGACCCCAAACGGGTACAAAACCTGATGAAGCATATAATGAGAAAAATGCATCCCCAAGCGGGAGCTAGCTTTTCGTCAACTGACGGTCACAACCACGCAAACAATAATATACAACGCCGAAAGGCGAGGATCACAACAGAAAAGGAACTCAAAACAACATGAAATCCATAGAAATACAACGCGCGACTCTAAGGTCGAATGAATAAACAACACCGGTCTCTATCTCGAAATAAATACATGTTTGGTTGATGGAACTTCTAGATACAACTGAAATATAATATACAATGTATACTGATGGGTGCGATACAAATAAACCCACCTACTAGCAAGTCACTTGAAGGAAGTAGTGCCAGAAAAGCCGTAATGAAACTTGTACGGCAACCTGCAAGAAACTGGGGCACAACAGGGGTGAGTTGCCAACTCGTGAATAGAAAAACATCTACGAATATAAATCGCATGTATGACGCAATTCTAGGTCATACGGTCATAATATATAATCCTCAAATATATAACCAGCAGCCTATAACAATGGTTAGGGTATACCTCTAAACAACGGTAATACCAAGTGCTCGTATCAGTGCCTCAGGTAGCAATATATCATATGGATGATGTATGAATGTATGAAAAGTATGATGAAGTATTTAAATTGATATCAATACACATATATTAGCGTCCCATTCCAGCCTCATCCCCTGTTATATGTACATATGAAGTATGATCAATGTAATCAAAATCTGTATGTGATCAATGTCTGTATATATATGGATCCCGTCCACGTGTCACCCAATGACAATAAGCATCATGCATGTACATATGAGGATATAATCAAAATCATAGAAAAACATCATGAAACCTGTGCCTAGCATCGGCACAAAATATAGTCTCAATCTCAATATCTCAAAATCTCAGTATCAATCTCACTATCTAGGGCGTCGTCAATCCAGACCGGTCCCTACCATCAATCTCAAGATCACGACGGTATCCTCCGGATATCTGACGCGTCGGATAAAATCACTGGTCGGTAGTGCTCCCCTGCCAGGCTCAACGCCATCATCTGCGATCCTCTTGCTCCGGGGTACCGCACCGGGTCCACCATGTACCCGAAACGGTTCCTCCACTCCCCGAACTCGGGTCTCACATGTCGCTCTCAGCACCGAGAAAACACATGGTGGACGCACTGAAATATCATATCAAGGGTAACCGGGTTTTTTAAACAATTACATAATCTCTTTGAAATATCCACGGTTCCCAAATCTAGAAATATTATAGAAACAACATATCTCAATGCGCATAATCAGGAAGCATGATGTATGTGACATATAAATGAAATGCAAGTATAACAGTATATCGTGCAACATGGAATAATAGTATGCATATACAAGGGTCATATCCTAATGCAATAATACTACTGTGTAGTGACATGGCAATTACCGATGAAGATGTGTGTGAGCCGGCAAGTAAGTGTGCGTGGAACATACGCATCATCGGTAATGGTGCTGGTGTCCTAACAGCATGTTATCAACAATGCAATATGAAATCACAATATAAGCATGCGATGCGGAGCGAACAACAATAATGAGCGGGAGCTAAATACTAGACACAATGATAACAAATCTGCATTTAATGTAATATGAGTCATACAGCTACACTAAACTATACGGCCGAGCTAACAAACTAAACTAAAGGTAAGGAAGCCGCCTAACATCTGAGTCGATACATGTATATAAATATATATTAGTCGGTGATCCCACCTCGATAATATCACATCCGATACCATATCTCTATAATCAGTTATTCCCAAGTCAAGAGTGCGGATCAAACATCAATATATAGCTCGTACGTGAATCCGTCGTACGGCATCCCAAATCTGGGTACGGGTCAATATCACACTCATCACACTGTTCATCTGGTATCCTCTTTATCAAGATCATCATCTGGGGTACTGACCTACGTCTAGTACACTACTAATATCATCAATATAATCATGATCCGACTACTGATCAACAGTCTCGTACAAATCGATATCATCATCATATATCGTCATAAAGAGGTATACATCGCCTAATGCGACCTATCATAAATATCTTATCATATCATATCATATCTCATATCACGATCACATGTCAACCATTTTATATATATATCACTATTCACATGGCATCGTCATCCAATGATTCGCTATAACATCAGGACGTATCTCAAGTACGAATCCTGCCATATCACTGATATCATAATCTCAGATCAAATATCATCGACTCATCTCAATCCCAAGTATCATCCTCAATCCGTATGTGAACACATAGTCCCATACCCATGTGAACACATAACTATATAGAATCCCATGTAAGCACATATGAAAGAAGAATGAATGCAAGTATGGGTGTGTGCGTGCATGTGTGGTGCGACCACTACTCTAGGGTTTCGCGACACTAAATCAATCCCAACACACTAAATATCCATCTTTAATATCAATAATTTCCAAACAACATATAATAAAGGTATGTGTGTATACGTATCCGTATACATCACCACGAATTGCGGGGGTGCTATACGCCATCCACCCGACTTCTCCCCGTAGATATAAATCTACTCACCTTGCATTATGCGTGCCGATGCCGACATCGCTATTTGCATCTCCAACGCCTCGACGTCACATGGGGTACCTGCAAAGATATCACAAATGCTAAAGCACATGAAAACCATGTCGGAAACCAAAACGGTACACGCTACGCCCATAGGTAAAAACCTATAGCCTCGCGCGCAAACACAGCCAATAACCCTCTGCCGTTGGCATTCAAACGCCACCCGACAGATGCGAATCACCAATTACCAAAAACCATGCTAAAACAAGTCGTAAATCATGCGCCAACTCCAGAAAATCAACCCAGATTTTACCCTGATTGGAATCAGACAAAACTGCACATACCAAGGGTCAAGTTTATAGGGTAAAAGGCTACAGAAAAAAAAACGAAACGGTTCCCTCCTGCTCTGGCCGCAAATTGCGGCCAGAAGGGTTAAATCTGCGGCCTGGGGAAAGAAGTGGGGGCTAGGGTTTTGTGGGGTGGTTCCAGGGTGCCTGCACAGCATACTGCCAAGTCAATTTTATTTTAGGGGTCCCGGGGTGAAAGCAGATTTCAGAAAGGCTTAAAAATCTAATTTAAACGCTAAACGACACCAAATCGAACAATCTGGTATATTGGTGAAATCTGGGACAAATCTTGGGTTAACTGGACTCAAACACACTTAATAAGGCTACACTAACAATCAAAACCATCACTTGGTCAAGTCTCACTCAAATTTACCTAAAACTAGCACTAGTTCACATAATAACACTAAATTTCAGCTTTAACGACCATAATCAAGCAAGAAAGAAGTTAGGTTGCAAGATTATACCTCAAGGAATCCTAGGATGTAGGAGAAGAGAGGAAGAAGAAGGAGAATGGGGCTGCTGCTGCTGCTGAGCTGCTGCTTTTGTGGCTGTTTTGTGTTGTTGTTGCTGTTGTTTTGGCTGCTGCTGCTGCTTGCAATGTGTTCTCTGTTTTTTTGTTGCTGCTGCAGTTGCTACTGCTGTGGCTGTTGTTTTTGTGTTGTTTGTGGTGAAGTGTGAGTGAGAGGGGAAAGATATGAGTGATCAAGCAAAAGTTTTGAAGTGAAATGGAGTTAACCCCCATCATCCTCTCTCTTCATTAAATGCTAGACATGGCACATCCATCATGCCCTCTCTCTCTCTCCTCTACACAAGTCAACCCTCACCCTAATCACCTTTAAACAAAACTAAAAACCCTTAATTAACCCAATTAACTTAACCAAATGGGTTAGACCACCATGGTTGTCTAAACATGGCTTAACCCTAGCTAACATGTACATGTGTGTGCAGTCGAGATAAAATTCCAGTAAAATATTCATAAAACCAGATAAAATATTTAAAAGCCGTTTTGGTAAACTTTTTACCAAAAACCCCACATTAAACACAATTACCACTAAACACAAACTCAGGCGATATGAGTACAAATTATCGAGACTGGGTATCGATACTCCAGAGCAAACTAGTGTATATGTTTCTTATCCCCATCATGGGAGACGGACTGTCCCGCGACCATTGGTATACGGTACCGGAGACAGTATAAATGTGCTCATTAGGTTATGAGTTACACTAGACGGACTCGCTGGGAACTGCTGGTTGTTATTATACCTATCATCGGATATCGGTTCTCCGGTGATATGAGTATAAATTAGTCCAATGACTTAACATTACTATTAATCTCGAGTGTGTTCCCAATGTACTTAGATTACTATTCTACAACGGTTTTAATGAGTCGTGCAAACATGTAGTAGTTGAGTGCAGTCCCGAAACACTTGGAGACAGTAGGCGATAGAAGAGATTCGTCTCTCCCAGTATTGGGAGTTGATATCGCACTGTGCACGGTTGGTCGATACTACAGGTCCCTGGCCAGGGAAAGTGAGATTTACTGGTAGGTACACCAGTAGTTTCTCAGGCTGTATCGAGTTTCACATAGACATGATTTGTCGCGTTGTTAGGGGTATGGCGTTTACCATCCCCTAGGTCCGATATGCGATACTCTTAGATGAATAGACCGGATTGTACGGAGAATGTCATCTATAGGCTCGGTAGGGGTTCAGACGAGTTTTCCTGTCAATCTTCCTTTCGACGGATACCTGGGTAGCCGTTACGCACAGCTAGTGCCGCTGACGTGCTTGCAGTTAATCCTATCGCCAGCGTATTGTCGAGTTTTTAAAGTCCTACATAGAGGGTTTCCCGATTCAAGCGAAACAGTGTAGTTTGCGTGTTTCGATACGCTCGGCGTTCGATTGAACACCTGTATTTATACACGTGTTTTAATCGGACTATTCAGTAGTACTGGCAGGTTTGAAAGACAGCCAGTTTTGATGCTGGTATTATATTGCTCTCTTTTGGGTATTTGTATTTTAACACGGATACAGTATTTATATGAATACGGGTATTTGTGTCTTTATACAAATACATGTATTTCTTTCTGAATATGAATACCCGTGTTTTATATTTTCGGTACAAATTCGGTATTCGTATTTTGGTAAAAATACGATATACGTATTTATTATAAATACAGGTTTTGGTATATTTATCTATATTCATGCATTTATATATATTTATATGTGTATGTGCGTGAATACCATGGTGAGATGGCCTCTCTGACACCCTCTCATGTTTTTATTTCTTCTATGGTTGTGTGGGCTTGTGACTCACACTCATGAGTCACAACCCACTCACCCTTCTTTTTATTTTTTGCAAATGAAAAGATAAGAATTTTGAGAGTGTAAGATTGTTGTGAGGATAGATATTTTCTTGAGTTGCCATCGCCATCTTCATCTTCTTCTTCCTCTTTTGCTCAATAGAGATTAGAGAAAGATTAAAAGAGAGCATCTTGTCTTAAATTACGCCCCTAAGCATCTAGTCCTAGCAAGAGCTGATCTTGAGTTGCTTCGTAGAAACCATCGCTTGAACCGACATGCTCGGGTGGATCGTCTTCGACGCGGAAGATCGACTTCAAGAGCTCGTTCCATCAACATTGAAACCTAAGGAGTGAACCTTTCAAAATCCGAAAGACCGTCTTCAAAGGTTGTTACACTAATCTAGTAGTTTAAACTTCAGTTAGTGTTTGGGCTTGCATTCTACGGTTTTAGTGTGTTGTGCTCAAGTTTTTTAAAGTTTTTGATTCCGCAAAACCGTAGCAGTCACGGCAAAGAGCACCATGCACTTACATTGATAACATCCATGGCCAGGAGTGCTTGAATAAATATGTTCTTTTCTCTCAAACGTAAGAATTAACATGAATGGTTTAAACTAGATGGTGGAGATGTCGTGAATGCTAGGCCTTCCCCTGTCTTATATTTCTAAGGCGTTAATCTTTTTCTCCTCTGTTTTCCACTCCCTAATTATTATTTTTTATGCTGTATATGCCTTCTGATTACACCATGACCTCAAACAAAAACAAATACAAAGTCTGAACAAAGCCTAAATTTTTTCATCAGCTCGAAAATTTACGGTTCAGCCCCAGTAAATCGAATGGTGGCGTTTTACCTCACCTGATCCGACCCGACCCGATCGGATCCTGGAATTTCCCCGCTTCGAAATCCAAAACGCACCGTTCCCGCCATCGCAGCATCATATTAAAATAATAAACAAACCCTAGAATCCCAAATCCCAACCATTTTCGCTTCATCTTTTGCTGCTCGATCAATGGATCGCCATTTTAGCCCAAGCTCATCTTCGTCATTTTACGGTGATCTCACTATCAGAGAGCTCAATGGATTCAGAGGTACTCATATCG
Organism: Agapanthus africanus; assembly: GCA_030015575.1. Classification (NCBI taxonomy): domain Eukaryota; kingdom Viridiplantae; phylum Streptophyta; class Magnoliopsida; order Asparagales; family Amaryllidaceae; genus Agapanthus; species Agapanthus africanus. The sequence goes on along the minus strand of JASDDO010000006.1, from coordinate 342,170,157 downwards.
CTCTCTCTCTCTCTTCGTCAAATTCGATCCTTTTCCTTTTTAGCCGATAAAATTAGGGTTTTGCCACTGCTCAGTGAGGCAAAGGCCTTATCTTGGCGATCTCTCATCGGAGTCAGGGGTCATCGCGATTGAGCACGACGGCATCTCTACACCACCACTTGCAGTCTCGTTCTCTAAGGTTCCAAACTTCTCCATAGACAGGATCTCAGCCTTGATTCAGAAAGTTAAGTTTCAGGGTTAAAGCTGGGATCTTGACCAAAAAACAAAACAAAATAAAACATGCATTTATATCACTGTAAAAGGGGATTCTTTAACGAAAAACATTGGGCTTATTATTAATGTTATTTTTGGCTGCAGAGGAGAAGCTCGAATCTTCTTGCTGTATCAGATGAAGATGGGTATGTAAGCTTCTACAACACATGTCGAAGCCTCCATTCTTCTACTTCTTGCCATGAGAAGTCAGGTTTGTGGAATTGAGATTTCAGTCCCTTTAATATATAATTATTTTTTTGGAACGTTATCTCAAAGCATCTATTTTGCTTGTTGATTTAGATGAAGCTAGGATCTGCGATTGGATTGCACACAACAATGCCGTCTTTGATGTATGTTGGATAAAGGTATTCCTCTTGTTTCCATTAAACATAGCTAGCTATCTTGAGATACCCATGGCATTGAATTTGTGTTCTTCATGGAGTCACTTTGTAGCAGTTTTTATTTATGACCACTCCTACTTAATGCTAGAACGGTTTCTAAAGCTTTACGGGTAATGCTATAAGGGTATATCCATATATGAATATGTAATGTTTTTTATGCCAGAAGGTAGTAGTGCTCTTACTTATATTATTACTTCACTTAAATTGCCATTACTAATAATTCGGCGGTGCTCCTAATAGCATCAATTCACTTAAATTACTGTTACTATTATTAGATCACTTAAATAAGCTCACTTATCTGGTTCGGCCCCAATTCATTTAAATCGTTGTTACTAAGAATTAATGAATTACTAGAAAGAACCGAGCAATCGAATACTAAAAGAGTGTTGCCCACATGCATTGTTCATACAGTAAACTCTCAATCTAAATCCATGGAGTTGGCAAAAAAAAATACTGGTAATGCAACTAATAAGTAGTCTATTAGTTATTTAGTAGTTAATCATGGGAATCATTAGAACTGGGTTTATCAGGATTCAGGAACTCATGGTTCATAGCTTGTAAGAGATTTTTTCCCCAGCAAGTAAATCTTTCACAAGACAGGTGCTTCATCTCACAGAACTCAAATCTAGAACACGGGAAATTATCGAAGGTGAGGCTTACCATATGTTATGAGTTATGATTTCAAGTTTGCTAGGGAGTGCCAGGCGATAGTTTGTTAAGCTTGAATTGCTATGTGCTTTCTATTGCACTGCAATATTATTGAAGCATGCTTCTTATTTTCCTCTATTTGCTCTCCTGCAGGATGACACCCAAATTCTAACTGCCTCTGGTGATCAAACAGTAAGTTAGAAAACCTTTCCGTTCATATAAATATATATATTTTTTCACCAACGAGGAGCAATGCAATGCATATAATCTCTTCCAGAACTATAACATTAACACTCTTTCATGTCTCTGCTATTACAACATTAAATAATCTGCATGGTTAAATCTCCCGATAACTAAAAAATGTTCTATACTATCAGATAAAGCTATGGAATGCGGAGAAATGGAAATGTCTTGGCATTTTGGCAGGCCATACTGGAAGCGTGAAATCCATTTGCTCCCATTCATCTAATCCTGGTAAGGATCCTCGTAATGTCTAAATCTTCTTAATCTCTATTAAATTTGGTTGCTATGAATGATAATTATTATATCCGTATTAGTTCTTGATACATGAGTTATTTTTTAAATTTATGTAGACCTTCTTGTTTCTGGTTCAAGAGATGGTTCTTTTGCTTTATGGGATCTGAGATGCAAGTCAAATTCAAAATACAATCGTGGGGAACCACGCATATCGTATGATTCTTGTGCCAAAATACTTTTATTAGTTCACATAAATCAATTTATAGTGCTAAATACGGTCCTCCATGTGTAAGCACTAACAGCCATTATTCTTAGGTATACTTCTGTTGTAAAGGAAGCTCATACCACTGTAAGTGATAAAAGGGTAAAGCGAGGGAAGGTTTGTACATATACTTCTCTTCATGTGATGCTCATATTTTATTTATCGTTCTATCTTAGTGAATGACATCTTGTTTGTTTTAGGCTGCTTCCATGAGTATTACGTCTGTACTTTATCTTAAAGATGAAGTCTCGGTTGCTAGTGCTGGTGCTGTTGACAGGTTAGCAAGTGATAACACAATTGTTTTCCGTTTTCTGGAATTGTTAGATCTCCATCTATAAGGATAATAGTCGTTAAAATATATATCTATATATTTATCTATTTCACTTTTCTTTACTTTATCTAAATTTCTTTATGCTAGTGTCATAAAATTCTGGGATGTTCGTAACCTAAAAAAGTCTATTGCACAAGCATCTCCTCCCACTAAACCGTCTGTTAAAAAGGTAAACATCTTGTTATTTGCTTGATTCAAACAAACTACAACAATGTATATAGATTGGTAAAGAGATGGAACATTTTTCTTGATATATTGTTTCTCAAGCCATTTCTTCAAAATAAAGAAGACCGAATAAGACATTTTTTGTGTAAAGGGGATAAGTAATTCATGGTAACAGTTGAAGTTTTTCCTGCATTCTCTTCTTTTTAACGCAACAGTTTGAATGCAACCGATTGTCCTAATTGCCACTTTTTCTTTGAAGGGAAAAGTATTACACGGGATATCTTGCCTATCCCAAGATTCAAACGGCACATTTATCGCAGCTTCCTGCATGGATCACAGGTACTTCAGTAGTTGCTTAATGCTATACTTGCAAATTTAAGCTTTGTACAAATGTGCTTAACTTTTTCATTTCATTTTATCAGGATTTATATGTATGATGTGATGCATCTAGACAAGGGCCCTGCTAAAACATTTGCGGGAAGCAAAATTGAGTCGTTCTATGTTAAGGTATGAAGATTAATACAACTAGATTAACAATATTCTGCAGGTATATGGGCACTATGTTTGACATATTTATCTTAATTACAGTCGGCAATCAGCCCTGATGGAGCTCATATTCTTGGTGGTTCCAGTGATGGAAATGCCTACGTATGGCGGGTACTAAATAATATTTTCATTTTTGCATTTTTAATAATATTTTCTTATTTCATTTCCTCATTTAAAACACATCTATATATCATTGAACCAGGTGCATAAGCCTGAAAGTGACCCCATTACGTTGAAAGCCCATGAAGGAGAAGTAACTGCTGTAGATTGGTATTTTTCACTTGGGAAAAATTTTGCATGTTCTGCATCATTGTCTTGAAAAAAATAAATCCACAAACCAACATTACTTTTATTCTCCTTTCAGGTGCACTTCAGACTACGGGAAAATAGCCTCCTCTTCAGATGATTTAATGGTTAGTTGATGCTTACACCATATATGACTTGCAATACTACATTAAACAACCCTCAACTATCAATGCTTTCTGTCAAATTATCATGAAGTTTTTTAATTACAGTAAACTCCCTTAGAGGCTTAGACTTCAAATTTAAAGAAGTTTTTAATAAAAAAAAACTTTATAATAGTTTGGTGCACAATGACATTTAAGGTTATCTTGGTTAATTTCGCCTATGAATTTCAAAGGAAAAAGGAAGACGAAGATTGATCACCATCTTTCGCTATATAATTCAGGTTCGAGTATGGAATATCAAAAAGGGAAGCTCAGTTAGCACTAGGTCTCCCACTTCAATTCGAAAAAGAGTAACTGCAGATCAGAGTATCAATTGCAGAAAGCGGCTCATTGATGCTCAATTAGAATCAAAAGATACGGATCAAAATTATCACTCTTCAAATGAAACAGAATTAAATACGCCATTACCTAACAAAACCAAAGCGGCAGAGTTCCATACTCCAGAATCTGGAAAGAAAAGAAAAATCGGGATATTTCTTAATGTAGATTCAGAAATGCAGAAGAGCCCAGGAAATGCTGCATCAGACAGCCCGTCTTCTGTTCTCAACCCACCTCCCTCTTTAAAAAGGTGAACAATTCTTGATTATTTTCTCTCTACATCTTGAATTTCTGTTAACATCAAATTTGTGATTTTGTTATATAATTATCAAGAAAATTTATTGGTTGTATAGCTAGATGTAGGATCAGGCATCAGCTATTGTAATTTATAGGGTTGATCCCACAAAACACCCGTGTAGTTGACTATATAACACTTATGCCCCCAAATCAATTGAATTTGAAAGTTTTTAAAGGTTTTTGATTGATGGTAGAGGGAATGTTTAAAGGGGTATAAGTGCAACAGAAGATAAACTACAGGGGGGTTTTGTGCAATTAACCATAATTTGTGAGCAGACTTTTATTTTGTCCAGCCCATAGAAAATGAATCATCTCATGGACTTAATCCTCAAATATTCAAATCTCCCTTACCTCTCTTTAACAAAACAACTCCACTCTCATCTCATCACATCTTCCACTCTTTCAACACATCTCCAGCTACTTATAAGCTCTTACTCCTCTCACAATGATCCGGTCTTTGCCCGCTTTCTTCTCTAGCGAACCCGAGCCTGACAATCTGTTATCAACTCTCTCATCGTTTCCATGTTTGAACCTGCAATTTCTTCCATGCATTTTCTCTTTTCGTCCATTTGCTTAGCTCTTCGACGATACTTGATAGCTTCACTTTTGCTACAATTCTATGTGCTTGTGCCGATAACTTTGATCCCAATGGCATTAAAGCTGTCAATGGACATGTTATGTCTTCTGGGTTTGGATCCCATTTGATACCCGTTACCACTTTGTTCAGTTCTTACTCAAAACTTGGCCTTTTAGGTGATGCAGTCAAAGTGTTTGATAAAATGCCTCAACCCGACTCGGTTCTTTATAATACAATGTTATCGGGTTTCGGGTACGGAGGATCGTGGCAGAATGAGCTTGATTTGTTTCGTAGAATGAGGCGTAGTGGGTTTAAACTCGATGGGTATTCGTTTGTTTGGTTGATATCGTGTTTTTGGGATCTGAATTCGATTCAATTTGCTGAAGGAGTTTATGGGCTTGTTGTGAAAGAAGGTTTTGAGTCCAATGCTCATGTGAGGAGTGTGCTTGTGAGCATGTATTCGAGATTGAATTGCTTGGATTCGGGTTACGCGGTCTTTAGAGAAATCCCCAATCCAGATCTAGTGACTTGGTCCTCGGTTATTACTGGGCTTTTCCAGCTTGGGAAGTGTAATGAAACACTTGAATTGTTCAGAGAAATGAATGAAAGTTCAACTAGAAGGCTAGATCCTGTACTGATTGCTAGCATTCTCTCGGTTTGTGTTTCGATATCTGTAATTGGACCTGAAAAGGAGATCCACTGCCATGCCTTTCGGGTTGAGATGAATTCGAATGTTAAAGTCTCGTGTGCTCTAATAGATCTATACTGTAAATGTGGCTGTGTGCAAATGGGTTTACGGGTGTTTAAAACAATGCCCGATAAGAATCTCATTGCATACAATGCAATCATCTCAGGCTCGGCTCTAACGGTCTCGAGATTGAAGCTATTGAAGTATTCAATAAGATGTTGGATAGAGAGTTGAAACCCAATAAGGCGACATTTTCGAGTGTACTAAGTGCCTGTGCCCAGTCTTGCTTATTAAAAGTAGGATTAAGATTGTTTAGAGCAATGAAAGATGTGTTTGTAATTGAGCCAGTAATGGAGCATTATGTGTACATAATGAAGTTACAGAGCTTTGTTGGGAAATTAGATGAGGTTTATGACTTAATAAAAGATATATCTTTAACATCCGGTTGGGGTTCGTGTGTTTGGGGGCTTTGCTATGGGGTTGTGGATTGCACGGCAGATCTGATTTGACCGAGATTGCGGGACGGATGCTTTTCGATCGACCAGGAAAATGGTGCTTATAGAGTTATGCTTTCTAATGTGTATGCTAAAGAGAAGAAGTGGGGGATGTGGAGAGTTTGAGAGAGAAAATGGAGGGAGAGAAGACCATCGGGCTTAGCTGGATTTGAGATTGTAAGGCATGTGATATTGGCTCATCCATCGACTTACATGTTTTTTTTTACTTTTTTTTAAAGGAAATAGGGTCTAGTGTGTCACTGTAGGCTCTCAACTACGGTGATAAGACTCATGGCGGTGAGAGTTTTAACGATAAGCCCTTGGTTACTTTGCAAATAGCCTTTTGGGCCGCACCCCTCGTGAGTCTTTCACTGTAGTTGGGAGCCTATAATGCCTATAATGACATTTTAGGCTTCGTTTTCTTACACACACACACACATGGAGACTATAATTCTATCGATAGGATTTGGAAATAAATTCTATCCATGTTTTAACCATTAGCACTACCCATAAGCTTATACCCTCTCTATACACACACAATGAGCTTAGCAAGTGAATCCTGTGTACATAAAGGATTGATTTATGTAATGAAACATCATTTTCAAGATACATAAACATTAAGGAGAAATGTGTCTACATTTTCGTTAAAGAGAATAGTGGTGCTACGCAATATGTCCAACAACGGTGTGTGGGGCCCACACACTTAAGTGCATGGCCACGACTGCTTGTTGTGTTGCACAACGGGTTGTGTAGCCACACTTTTCTCTTGTTAAATGTATTTTAATCGAACCAATATAGATTAAAAAGAGGAAAATACTTTTCCTACCCGAGTGATGGAATCGATGTTGTATACATGGATTCTTATTGAGTAAAAAGTGGATATGATATCCACTGTACAGGGAATTGAGTCTTCTACCGCATCTTGTCGCCAATTAAAATTCTTGTCGGCGATGTGGATTCTGACATACAGGTAAGCAAAATGTTTCTTTTAAAAAAATAGGTGTCACTGATTGGATCTTCATTTTCGCTGTGGACTCATACCTACAGTGCACAACATGAGCTATTGTTTGTATCTACCGTGCATGAAGGTCTTATAAGTTTCACTGCAATTCAAGGCGGCAAATGGGTCGGGCGGCCTGTGGCCCGGCCCGGATGCCACGTGGCGGGCCCGGGCCGGCCCGACCAATTGCCAGGCCTGGCCTAGGGTCGGGCTGGGCTCAGCCTTTGCAGCCCGGTTGCTCGACCCGACCAGGAGCCCGGGTCCGAGCCCGAGCCCGGTTGCCAAATTCTTCTTTTTTTAGGCCCGGGCCCTGTATGGGAATTTCAAATTTCTTTAGGGGTAGGGGCAGGCTGTACTGACGGGGGGAGTTATTTAGATTTTAAATTAAAGAGGGTTGGGGGATATCCAAGGGTGTGGGATTTTCTAGGTGGTGGAAAATCCAAAAAAATTGAATTAAAGGGGAGGGGGCTAGTGAGAAAATTAGTGGCGTGGGTTTTTCAAGATGCTTTTTTTTCTGATTGATGGGGGTAATCATTTGGTGCGGGGGGAATCATTTGGTGCGGGGGGAATTTTTAAATTTTTTATCGTTGCCTTAAATATAACAACTTTGCATCTCGGCTTGAAACCTTTTGGTTCCTTATTGTTTCTCCTTATTCCTTTGATTCTGATACTAGAATTTGGACGACTTGAGTGGAGTTATGTGATTGTAACTATGAACTGCAATATGCTTACAACGCGGTACTCTATTTAAGTAACTTGGAGTCCTAGTCTTGATTCATTTCCTTGTTTCATGGTCGTTATATTACCTTCCTTCTCTCGGTTTCATTGCTTATCAGTTCATGTTTTATCGCAAGCTTGAATCCTATTTACCGTATTAATCTTCTTCAGTATCTTGGCTTCAGATGGATTTGTTTCAAGGTATCCTACTTGTTCAAGTTTTTCCCGCATTGGTATTATTCAATTCTGGTGTATCCCATTGTTTGAAGTTGTCTTGGGAATGGATTTTCTCGGCACTTTCCACGTTCACGTTGATTGTAGGGCAAAGAAAGTGATTTTCCAGATTCCTGGACATCCGGAGTTTGTTTTCGCTGGAGGAAACAGTTCTGTCGGGCCAGTCGAGTTTAGCGCTAGGCCGACAAGCACCGTTCTTGCGTCGATGGAAGTTGATGAGGAGGAAGCGCCAACTGTAGTTCGAGAGTTCATGAACGTGTTCGAGAACATCTCGGGTTTACCGCCAAAACGAGATGTGGAGTTCGCGATCGATCTGGTTCCTGGTGCAGCGCCAATCTCAAAGGCGTACTATCCGATGGCATCAGTGGAGTTGGAAGAATTCAAGAAGCAGGTTACTGAATTACTAGAGAAGGGTTGGATTCGCAGCAGTAATTCACTTTGGAGAGCTCCAGTTCTTCTAGTCAAGAATAAAGATGGCACAAGGAGGATGTGCATCGTTTATCGAGAATTAAATCGGGTGACTATTAAGAACAAGTACCCGATCCCTCGCATTGGCGAATTATTCGAGCAACTCAGTGGCGCGAGGGTATTCTCGAAGCTGGATTTGCGGTCCGGATATCATCAGGTCCGAGTTAAATTAGAAGATATTTGCAAGACGGCGTTCCGAACTCGGTATGGACATTACGAGTATTTAGTGATGCCATTCGGAGTCACGAATGCACCGGCGATATTTATGGACTTGATGAACCGAATCTTCACCGTTCTTGGACCAGTTTATTGTGGTGTTTATCGATGATATTCTGGTCTACTCGAGAAGCCTTGAAGAGCATGCAGAACACTTGAAGATTGCACTGTAGATATTGAGGCAAGAAAGATTATATGCAAAGATGAGCAAGTGCGAGTTTTGGCTTGAAGAAGTGAAGTTTTTGGGGTACGTCGTATCCAGAGATGGAATCGCGGTTGATCCTGAGAAGATTGCAGCAGTTCAAGATTGGCCGATTCCGAAGAACGTAGCAGAGATCAGAAGTTTTCTTGGACTTGCCGGATATTACAGAAGGTTCGTGGAGAATTTTGCTCGTTTAGCTGAGCCTTTGACCAAGCTTACACGAAAGGAGGTACCGTTCGTATGGACGGATAGATGTGCGTCAGCTTTTGAGGCGTTGAAGCAAAGATTGATAACCGCTCATATTTTGACCGTACCAGACGGTTCCGGAGGATTGGTGATTCATAGCGACGCATCTGGGAAAGATTTGTGATGTGTTTTGATGCAGCATGGGAAGGGTATAGCTTACGCATTGAGACAGTTGAAGACCCATGAGAAAAATTACCCAACTCATGATTTGGAGCTTGCAACAGTGATTTTCGCTTTGAAGATTTGGAGACACTACTTATTGGGCGAAAGGGTCGAAGTATTCACCGATCACAAAAGCCTAAAGTATGTGTTCACGCAGAAAGAGCTTACCATGAGGCATCGTAGATGGTTGGAGCTGATGGCTGACTATGATCTTGATCTTAAGTACCATCCGGGAAAGGTTAATGTGGTACCGGATGCGCTTATTCGGTTGCCAGCAATTCGGATGTTGACTGCACAGAAGGAGCTTATCGAAGATTTTCGGAGATTCGAGTTGGAGATCGTGCTACCGCACTCTTCGGGACAGTTGATGCAGCTGCAAGTACAGTCGTCGTTGCTCGAGAATATTAAGGCAGCACAGTCACGGGACCCAAGATTGCAAAAGTTTCGAGGACAGATTGAACCGGGACTTCGAACGGACTTGTTGATTCATGAAGATGGTCCGTTGCGATATGGTAGCCGCTTGTGTGTGCCGAAAGGAGATATTTGCGAAGAAGTTATGAAGGAGACACATAGTTCCGCATATTCTGTACATCCAGGAGGCACGAAGATGTACCGTGATCTACGACAGCATTTCTGGTGGGAAGGCATAAAAATGGAGATTGCTCACTTTGTAGCGAAGTGCTTGGTGTGTCAGCAAGTCAAGACTGAACATCAAAGGGTGGCTGGTTTATTGCAATCACTTCCGATTCCTCAATGGAAGCGGGAACATATAACCATGGATTTCGTGACAGCTTTACCGCAGAGTCCAAATGGCAACTATGCAGTTTGGGTGATTGTTGATCGATTGACCAAGGTAGCTCATTTCATACCATTTCGAGCTGGTCAATCAACGGAAGCGTTAGCGGAACGGTACATGCAGGAGATTGTGAGATTGCATGGAGTACCCGTGAGCATCGTTTCCGACCGTGACACCCGATTCTTATCGCACTTCTGGAGAAGCTTACAGGAAAGTTTGGGGACTCAATTGAAGTTCAACACATCTTATCACCCTCAGACAGATGGCCAGTCGGAGAGAGCGATCCAAACTCTTGAAGACATGTTGAGTGCCTGCATGTTAGACTTCAAGGGCTCATGGGAGAATCATCTACACTTGGTGGAGTTTCGTACAATAACAGTTTTCAGGCGACTATTCAGATGGCTCCATTCGAAGCATTGTATGGTCGCAAGTGTCGTTCATCTATTTGTTGGGACGATGTTGGAGAACGAAGATTGTTGGGACCGGATTTGATCGTGCAAACAGTAGAGAAAGTTAATACTATCCGGAATCATATGAAGGCAGCACAAGATCGATAGAAGAGTTGGGCTGACACATCGAGAAGACCTCTAGAGTTCGCGGTTGGTGATCTAGTATTTTTGAAGATATCACCGAGTAGAGGAGTGATTCGTTTTGGGAGTCGAGGCAAGCTTAGTCCTCGATTCGTGGGGCCTTTCGAGATTATGGAGCGTGTTAGAGAAGTGGCTTATCGATTGGCGTTACCACCATTTTTGGTGAATGTTCATGACGTGTTTCATGTATCTCAACTCCGTAAGTATGTTCGAGACGAAACACACGTGCTAGATCATTCAGAACTGGCTGTAAGAGAGGATTTAACTTTTGAGGAACGACCGATGTCGATTGTTGATCGAAAAGAAAAAGTCCTTAAGAACAAGGTTATCTCTCTCGTACTTGTTTCATGAGGGAATCGCTCACACGGAGAATCGACTTGGGAACGAGAAGACGAGATTCGACAGAAGTTTCCAGATCTCTTCCTGTAGCTTCATGTTGGTTTATCTTTCCTTGTTCTTGGAAATTTCGAGGACGAAATTCTTTTTGTAGTTGGGTATAATGTAACACCCTAGTTCATTTATACCAGTTCTAGTTCAAGCATTTCTTTATTTATGGCATTTTCTTGATTTACTGTGTTTTGGGTGCGAATAGTATTTTGACATCTGTATTTGCATCCGACCCGACCCGCTTGCTTGAAACCGTCTTGATTCCTGTTTATGGTTTATTTTGGCTTGTTATATGGATCCGTGCACTTTCATTATTTGTACATTACATACTGGCATTATATCTGGCATCTGTATTTCTTTAATATAATATTTAAAGTCAAGTAAAATATTTTAAAAATACATTGCATGGCTTGCCTGCTACCCGTTGTTAGTTATATGTATGCCCTAGAGGCCATTATTGTACATTGGATGTATATTGTAGTGGATACTGGGACATATATAGGTAGGACTTTCTTGCTCGACATGATAGTACGCTATCTGGTTGCTCTTTATCTTAACATGTATACTTTCTGTCTTTCTGTTACATGTTGATAAAACCCTTAGGATGTGTACTCGACTTACAGGACTATGATGTAGATCATACTAGTGGGGCCTGGGCAGTCAATGAGTACATCCTTCAATGTTCCTAGTCGTGGGGATATCGAGACGGGGCATCGATATTCCAGAGTAGACTAGCGTATATCTTCTCGACCCATGTGATGGGCGATGGATGATCCTATATCCATTGGTGTTTGACATCGGAGATGGTATGCGGGTGCTCAGTGGAGACTGGGTACACTGAACGGACTCGCCGAGAACTCCCAGATGGTATTATACCTCACGTGAGATGGCAGTTCTCTGGTGACACTGGTACAGTTTAGTCTGTTGACCCGAGATCGTCATAGAGTCTTGTGTGTCTCCTACTGTGCTTTGATTTCCATCCTACCACGGCTCTACTGAGTCGTGCAAACAGGTGGTTTTTGGGTACAGTCCCGATTCACATGGAGACAATGAGCGATAGGAGGGGATTCGTCTCTCCCGGTATTGGGGGTTGATGTTGCGCTATGATCGACTGGCCATAACTGGAAATCCCTGGCCAGGGTTGCACTGATTTACTGGTAAGTGTTATCAGTAGTTTCATGCTTGTTATGGACCTTACATCGGCATGACTTATCGAGCTACTGGGGTCTGACGTTTACCACCCCTAGGCGAGATATGCGACATATCAGACGAACAGACCGGACTGTACGGTAAGTGTTACTGGTTGGATTCACAGGAGTGTGAGCGGGCTTGCTCGTTGATCTTCTGATCGCTCAATACCCGGGTGGCCGTTACGTTTAGCAGACCGCTTGCGGCTTGTGGGTGTTTGATATGATCATCACCTGCTGCCGGCGTATTGACGAGTCTTTAGAGTCCTACACAGAGGTTTCCTGGCTCAAGCAAAACGAAACAGGAGCGCATATGAGATATGTGCGGGACCGAGAATAATGCGTGTATGTGATACCGTATTCTATTCTCGCGATGAATGTATCGATTGGTTGTATGCGATATAACCTAGTTATCGAATCGAGGATTGATTCGATAAGTCGATACATTGGATATTAGTCGGTCATATGCGATATGACCGGATCGTTAAATCAAGTATTGATTTAATGATTTAATGTATAATTATATATTTGATATATTACTTTACATTAACCAGTATTGTTTCACTTAAGATGGATTTTTTCGCTTGATGTGCACATTGTATGTATGATATAGTTTTGTGCACTAGTTTGTATCATGTTTGATGATACATGCAAACTTGGGTGTGTGTTTACTTTAAACCATGTTTAGTTAATGGTTAGGGTTTCCATTACCTTATTTATTCATTTACTTATTTATTTTGGTAAAATAGAATGGTTGCTTTCTTTGTCTTTATGCAAGAAGCTTCATGATGCTTCATGCATCTTTGAAACAAAGTCTACCATTTTGTTTTATACTAAACCTAATCATTTAACTAAACCCTAGTTTATTCTCTACACTTAACCATGGTTGCAAAAATGATAAGAATCACTTGGATTTTATTTTTAATAATGCCTTTTCTTTCTTCTTCTTCCTCTTCATGAAGAGAAGAAAGTCCTCTTGAAAATTTCCAAGTGATGATTTCAAGTGAGAAATCCAAATCCAAAGTGAACCCACTTCCTATTTCTTCATCCTCTACCACTTGCCATGTAGTATAGGGCGTTTTCTTCACAAGTTTCATGATTTGGTGAAGGTGGAGCTTGAGTTTGAGTTGCCTCGACGTAGATCATCTTCGGCATCGAAGTCAATGACCTAGCTCGATCATTTCTTCGACGAAACCAACGCTAGAGTCCGGGACCCGACGATCGCAGCGGAGGGACGTCAACACGGAGCTAGAGAAGTGGAGGACTGGATCTACAAAGGTTGTAGTCTCTTTCATTTAGCAAGAAAGTTGTTTACTTGCATGTTTCGCCTTACCTCTAGTAACGATCTAGTTTAGGGTTCTTTGGCACATAGAAATTTTTTGATTTTGGCATGTTTGATCTGTTGTGGAACTTCATGGGTGTGCCTAGGAACCCTACACCCGTAACTCTGTCGTGGCATCCGCGCATCTTGTTCTCGTCCCGTTCAGTGAAACAGACTCGTTTGGATGGCTACGTGCATGCTACGTGCATCCGTTCTTGAGGGTATGCATTTTCGTTACTCGGATATCCTGTTTTGGTTTTTGTTGACACGTTTATTTTCCGTATTTTAAAACTGGATTTTTAGACCCGACCCGGTCGCGTTTTGGACTATTTTTGTATTAGTCAGAAAACTCAAATTTCCTAATATTTTATTCTAATAGAATTTTAACAGTTAAACGTACTTAATAAGATTTTATTTAACAAATAAAATTTTAAAAGATTTTTAAAACAACTTACAGGCCATCTCTCTCTTCTTTCCCTGCAACTCAAACCCATAGCACCAGACCAAGAACCCTAACTCAAGAACCCTAGCCCACTGCCTTGCCGGCAAACCCCATCGCCGGAAAACCCATCGACGTAATCACCTTCTCTGTCCTTGCCTCGGTCCAAATACCTGAGCACCTTGAAACCCCAACCCTTTCTTTCTTTCTTTCTCCTTCTTTTCTTTTCTTCTCTTTTCTTGATTCGTATTTTTCCGGTGATCACCGCCGGAGCCGCGCTGCCGCCGCCGATCCAGGCGATCCAGTGAACGTCCCTTGCTTGCGTGGTTATCCTCTTGCCTTGCCTGGACCTGTCCCGCGTGCCGTGTGTGCGTTGCGACGATTTCCCGACGTCGGACGCTACATTTACACCTCGTCGTGTGTTCCGCTCAGGCAAGTTTATCTTGCTACATGCTATAATACTTATCTTGCATCCATATGAATAAAATATTACATGTTGATTGAATTATACATCCATATTAAAGTTTTACCGTTTTCGGATACCCGTATGCATCCATATCATTTAATATACATGTAGCTGCATCTACAGATCACATTATTACATATTATTGTCATATTAACATCCCATGTTTAATAATGTGCATCCCACTTAGTCATGAAGCTATAGTTGTAACCCCTGATAGTTATTTATGCATCCATGTTTATTTGTGTATCCATACCATTAATTCTGCATAACTAGTTGCACCCCATATTACATTAACTCATATTATTAATACATTAGTACCCTATGCTTGATATTGTGCAACCTACTTAGTCATGATGTAACCCCTGATCTATATTTGTGCATCAATGTTTTTATTGTACATCCGTACTTTCACCCTGATTCAATACTTGCTATAGTTTGATTATGTACGCCCGCTTGATACCTGTGCACTATTTGACATGACCTGATACACCACTACTTGACATGACTTGATACATGTACACTACCTGACATGACCTGATATATCACTACTTGACATGTTACTTGATCCTGTTTCTAATGCCGACAATCCTGACATGTTGTCTCGATGGACATATCCTGTTGTCTGTATAGACAAACCTGTTCCTGCTTGATCCTGTATTGGCATTAGCTTCAGATTTATCAATACCTGACTTGAACACATAACTTGGGGTATGGGGAAATCAAGAATGTAACCGAACGTAACTTAAAGGGCTATCATATTGTTTGCCGTTTTTCTGGGCGTTACGGAATACCTATTGTTTGCCGTTTTTCGTGCGTTATGGAATACCTATTGTTTGCCGCTTTTCCGAGCGTTACGGAATAATCACCGATGGGTTACGATGAGAATTATATTAATTGATTTCGAAGACTTTATAATAGATAACCCAGTAGCACAGTTGAGATTGATCACCGCACGTCACTTATACCGATATACTTTACTGTTATATATTCCTGTTGACTTGTTACTGTTCATACCCGTGCCTGCATGTCCTGTTACCTCTTGATTATATTATTGTTGATATTATGACGCGTTGACGTCTGGGTTTTCCATGGCCCAGATCCTCTACCCTTGTCGCAGGCTGATCATGAGTATTTCCGCCGTCAGGCCGAGCAGTGAGAATCCTGTTAGTATCCAGTTAGTATCCAGTTTAGTTATGTTTAATTTCCAGATGTTATTGTTCATTGGATTTATTGCTTCCACATATTTTTTCTTGACTCGTTTATTCTGGCTCATGGACATGTACTAGATAGTTTATTTTATTTCTACTGTTCTTGATATCTCTAGACTGCCGTAATGTGACTGTGGAGGGATGTTTCCTATTCATAGGTAGCATGGTTGGCTCTGTCACGTGCCGATCTTAGCGTACTCTGGGAAGCGGGGTGTGACACTCTTCCCTGCAGGCGCAAGCCCCTGCAGTTAATTACGCTACCGCATCGCGGTAACCACTTTCTCCTTCTCCAGATGATCACTTCATGTCGTGTGTGTTTGTTTTGTTTTTGGTTGCCCGTGGATTGTATACGGAGACTAATTTATGTTGTCGCCCATAGGGCGTGGATTTGTCCAAATCCGTATATTCTTAGATTTGGGTTTGGGTTGGGTTTAATGATCGTTACTCTCATTTGAGATTAAGATCAACTTAAACGTTTGTTAAGAATATGTTAGTCTAATTTTAGACTAAGATCAACTTAACCATTTGTTAAGGATACGTTAGTCTAATGTTAGAATAAGATCAACTTAACATGATCATTTAGATCCAACAAAAGAGCATTTGGGCTCTATTGTTTAGTTTAGGGACATTGTGGTCTATAATTAGTTTAAGGACATTACGGTCCAATATTAATTTAAGGACATCTCGGTCCATAGGTTTAAGGACCCCACAGTCCAAGGTTAATGACATCATAGTCCATGAGTTTAAGGACCCCACAGTCCATGGAATGTCTGGTTGTCGGGACCCGTCACCTCTCTGAAGACGTTGAAGGATTACAACGACAAACATCAGAGGAGTGAAGAGATGTACCCTCGAACCAATTTTGGTGGGAGATCTGTAGTCCAATTAAGACTAAGATCTGAGATTTATGAGCGTATGGGCTTAATTAATCTGAATGAGGGGTTTATGGCCAACTTGGGTTTGGCCCACTCAGTTAAAATGTTAAACATTTGACAATGCTGAGTATTGATTTGGGTTCTGACAATATTTTTGTCTTTTATTGAATGCTGAGCATTCATCATAGCTCTGGGGTTTCATTTAAAGAACAGTTTATGTTATATCAGCGCGTACATGAGGGACACGTGGCGCGCTTGGCGCTAGTGCCAGATTATGAGCGCATTGCGCTTCTGCTGAGTAGCGCACACGTGAGGAGCACGTGGTGCGCTTGGCGCTCAGCGCCAGATTATGAGCGCATTGCGCTTCTTCTGAGTAGCGCACACGTGAGGAGCACGTGGTGCGCTTGGCGCTGAGCGCTAGATTATGAGCGCATTGCGCTTCTGCTGAGTAGCGCACACGTGAGGAGCACGTGGTGCGCTTGGCGCTGAGCGCTAGATTATGAGCGCATTGCGCTTCTGCTGAGTAGCGCACACGTGAGGAGCACGTGGTGTGCTGAGTGCCAGTCCAAATAGCGCAAAGCGCTTCTGTTCAAGTAGCGCACACGTGGGAAGCACGTGGCGCGCTTGACGCTGAGCGCCAGTCCATGAGTGTAAAGCGCTATTTGACCAGTTTTATGATCCGAGAAATAAATTCTCGTTTATAAGAGATTTTGTCTCAATGTTCTAAGAGCAAAGTTTTTATTTTATAGGAGATGTTTCAATCTCTTATTTTGGTGAAATGTTTTGTCTTTATGGATCTGTGATCCTAAGAGAATTGACTTATTCTCCCCCTTTTTATAATGAGATGTTCATGATCTCTTTGTGTAAAAGACCTTAGTCTTATAGATATATGATCTGTGAGAAGAATTATGTTCTTCTTATTATTTTATGATGAGATATTTTGATCTCTGTTATGAAAGACCTTGGTCTTATAGATCTATGATCTTAGAAAAGAAGTAAATTCTTCTTTTGATATGAGATAATTTTATCTCTCTGTTTATTTACCTTGAAGAAAGTTCTTCTTTTTCCGAGAGCTTGCTCTTTGTCTTTGAATTTTTTTTCAAAGTTTAGGGGGGGGGGTTCCTCTATATGAGACTTGAAGTCTTAGGGCCTTTATATAAGGCAAGCTGATTTGTTCAATCGGTTAAGGAGATCTTTTCTCCAATTGATTTGAGAATTTCCCCATCGTTGGATCTTTGATCCAAGGGTTTCTGATTTACAGAAGGCAACCTTCTTGTTTTTTTAACAAGATTGGAAATCTTTCCCTACACAGAATTTATTCTGTATTTTAGTGATTTGTTAATCACCACTGGATCATTGATCCGACGGTGCTCTGATTTACAGAGCACAATCTTTTTGTTTGGAAAGATTTTGAGGAATCTTTCCTTAACAGAATTTTATTCTGGTTAATTGATGATTTATCATCTTTATTGGATCTTTGATCTGACGGTGGGGAGCTTTTAGTTTCAGCGCTAGTGCACTCGTGCTTTGCACGTGGTGCGCTGCTTAGAGTGCAGCGCGTTTAGCGTTAGCACACACGTGCTTTGCACGTGGTGCGCTGCTTAGAGTGCAGCGCGCTTAGCGCTAGCGCTAATATGCTTTGCACGTGAGCGCTGCCTTAGAGTCTTTGACTTTCTCAGCGTGGACGCTGCTATTGAAACGCTGTTTCATTTCAAAATTTGAAATTTGAACAGAGCTTTGTTCTGTTTGGGGGAAACAATGTCGTCAGCGAACAAATCGTTCGGTAAGTTCCAAAGATAAGGGAGAAATAGAATAGACAGAAAGAGAAGGTAGCCTTTAAAGATGTATTATATTGTTATAATGTTGTATTTAGTGTTAACGCTGTTGTTTGTAGTTTGGTACAGAAGGATGCCAGTGTATACGAGAAGAGTCTCTATATGCCAGAGACTAGAGGCAAGTGTAGTACAAGGAACCGTTTATGCCACGGTACAACAACAACTGGATTCAGGTTAGGTGTATTAAATCTTACAGTCTCGTGCCACTTCTAACACATTCCGTACCAATCTACCCTTTAAACCCCGCGGTGTCTTGATTGTATTGTTTGTATTGTAACTTGTAATTGAATTGTAATATATAGATTGTATAATTGGATGACTTGCCGAAACCATGATATCAGTAAATGGATGTAACTGTAGAAGCATGGATGTAACCGGAGTATCATGTAAATGGAAGTATATCTATGGTTCGGTTCAGTTAATACAGATTGAATAGATTGAATATACGTATTCATGGATTCGTGTTGGATTGTAGATTGTACTTGAATCATAATCAAGTCAGGTTATTTATAATGAGACTCAGTCTGAGTCAGACAATTAGAAAAGTAAATTGAAGTCCTGATTGATTTGATGTTATCGGTAACCGCTGCACATGAGCGGCAGGATTTGTGTCTTTTTCAAAGACGATTACCGTGTTGATAATACCGTTATTAAGTTGTCTATCTTAAATAGGCAAGCACCCACTTCTCCGGCTCCCCGAGGCTCAAGAGATTGGTCCCGCTTAAACCTATATTTACTAGGGTCCTTAGGATAATTTATAGAACTTGAGGGGTTTTTATGTAAAAATACTTTTGTATAATTTTCAAAATACACCCTAAATATTTATTTATCGTCTTTAGAGTTGTAATAAATATAGATTTTATATTTGTGATATTTCTAGTGAAGATAACCTAATTTCATAATATAGGGTATTTAATTGTAATATTGACCTTGTATGGATTTCATGGTATTTTAATGTAAAGTGATTCTTGTGATTTTAGGAAAAAGTTGGATTATTTATATTATTACAAAATAGATATTTTAATGATACATCTATATCTATATATATATTTATATAAAAATAAATTTTAATATATATTATGTTTCTAGAAATCTCATTTTCTTAAGATTTTCGTATTTTAAATCTCTCGAGACCGAATGCTCCTTGCGGAGGTCTGCATCTCGCACTACTAAGCCCAGGGATGTGCGATAATCCGCACCATCCCAGTCGGGTTCCCCAAAATGGGTTGTAGCGGCGCTTTGCAAAGATTTGTGTAAAATACTAAATCTTGTAAAAATGGTTTTATTAGTAAATGGTATTTATTTGAAATGTTTCGTTTTTCCGTATTCTAGGTTCCCGAAAGTATTGTGCTATATTGCATATGAGTGTTATGAGGAGGTAGGTCATTACCTCTTGATCTACTTAAAGGTATCGCAAATTTGTGATGTTTAAATGTCGAAATGAAACTATAGGGTATTTTAGTGGAAAAGTACGATAACAGTTACAAAATGAATTAGATTGTCATGAAACTTGTTCAACATGTTTATTAATGATTAATAGTCAACATGTAAGGGTTTTGTGTGATTGTATTTAAGAAAATGTTGGATTTTTAGAAAGAACCGAATCGGAAATCGGTTTAACTCCAATTCCGTCGGGTTTTGAAATTTCATATTTTTAGAACAAGATTAGAGAAGAGGGAGGGGGACTTACGGGTTTAGCTTAAAGAGGAGAGGGCGAGGGAGTGAACGTAGCTTCCGGTGCGTCGTTTCGTCTCCGGGATCTCCTAGGGTTGTCGCCGGAAAAATCGCCTTTCGTTTCGCCTTTCGCTTTTTCCAAAGTACACTAGGGTTTTAGGAAATTTCTTGAGAGTTTTGTTCAGAATTTTGGAGTGAGGGGGTAGTGTGTAGGGGTTGTATTTATAGAGTTAGGCTAGGGTTAGGGTAGATGAAAGGTTTAATTGAAAAAAATGTGATAAATATAATAAAAATTGGGTTTAATGTGATTTTAAAGGGCTCTGTTACTGGTCTAGGTATTTAAACCATACAGGTGTGCAGGGGAGTCCAAGCGGTACATTTTATATGTTGGGGACTCGGCGGAATCGGCAACTCCGGCCGGCGGCGGCGGCCCGAGTCGGCCGGTCCGCCGACCGAGTTGGCTGATTCAGGCCGATTCAGACGGCCGGAATCCGTCCCGTCGGTTGGTAATCCCCCTGGCACAGTTAGAATTTAGGGTGTAGTGGGGTTTTTGTGAGATATGCACGTGTAAACTGTTGGTATTCTAAAAATTCAGAATAAAACAAATATTAAAAATAATGTGGGGTATGGGATTTGAACCCTGGTGGCTTGGTTCAGCAGTGCGAGGACTTACCAATGAGCTACAATCTCCTTCTTGTAATTAATTAGCAAAACAAATATTTAACTTGTGCTCAGGCAAAATTACCCCTTTCTTTAAATTTTGAAATTTTTTTACAGAAAGTTGTACAGGAAATTTAGGGTTGTTACATTCTACCCTCCTTATAAAAATTTCGTCCTCGAAATTTGTAAAAGGAAAGTGGAACAGATTCAAGGAAAGTTTGGTGACTGAAGTATAGATAGTGTATGAAAAATAACAAAGTGATACAAGGGTTTAAAAATGTGAAAGAGTCTTGCTAGTGTTACTTTGGTCAACTGTCTTGGCTTCTACGGCTGCTAATGTGGAGGCTTGGAATCTCGGCATATTTTTCTGTGTATGCCGGTACATCGATGCCTGACTGGGTAGAGGTGGTCCATGTGGAGGTGGTGCTGGAAGTGCAAGACGAGGTGCAGGAGCCTGGATAGCTGGCCGCTGCGGGTAGTTGGCGGGTGTGTGAGCTGAGTTGTATCTATATGGTCATGTCCCAATTCTGTGATTGGACGCGCCACAAACTAGGCACAGGCCTTTTGCGCGCCTACAGTCCTTTATCAAATGTCCATCTCTCTTGCAATGGAAACAGAAATGTGGTCTTGGCTGGTTAATTGTTTCTTTCTGTCTATTGGGTTCAGAAGGTTGTATAAGGTAGGCTCCTCCTGCCATCTGGGAGGCAGAGCGCTTTATACCGGTTGCTTCTGCTTCTGATCGGTTCACTAATATAGCAGTCTGCTGCTGCAGTCCAACCAGGAGGCTTCGGATTTCCTCAAGCAGAACCGTCTGCTCGTTGAGCGGAGCAGGGACGGCAGGTGTGATTGGTAGTGGTGGATGTGTGTTGTGGACATTGGTGCTGGTGTTGTTCGGGGAATCCATAACCTTGAATGAAAAAATTTAGGTTAGGACAGATTCAAAGTATATGATTTAAAGAATATGAAATTGTAAGATTCAAAGAACATGAATTGTAAAGAATGTTTTAGTTGCTGGTTCTTGTGTTATATTGCTTAGGTTGTTCACGCAGAACAGAAATGCATGGTAGTGTTCCATACAACTCTGACATGCATGGGCTGCCAACAAAACCTGTCACGTCTCGCTTCCCGGTGTACGACGAAGGGGGCGCGACGAGGTCGCTGCGTATTTACTATGAAGTAAATACGCTAAGCGTATCTAAGTAATATAAAAATAAATGCACAAGAGACAAGATATAATAAAACAGCAATTTTATTTATTCACATTCTTTTTGTACAATGCATGGAAAAGTAAATACATCTGAAAGAAGTAATGCCTAAACAGTGGCATAACAGAAAAGGAAAAGTACTGAAATAAAAGTGTACAATGAACTAAAACTCTGGGTCTTCAATGAAGTGGTCCAAGTCTTCACTAGTGGGCTCGATCTTCGGAGTGTCCAGATCACCTGACGACATTCAAAGAAGAAAGAAAAAGAATGTCGTCAGCGAATAAATCGCTCGGTAAGTCCCAAAGATAAAGGAGAAATAGAATAGACAGAAAGAGAAGGTAGCCTTTGAAGTTGTATTATCTTGTTATAATATTGTATTTAGTGTTAATGCTGTTGTTTGTAGCTTGGTACAGAAGGATGCCAGTGTATACGAGAGGAGTCTCTATATGCCAGAGACTAGAGGCAAATGTAGTACAAGGAACCGTTTATGCCACGGTATAACAACAACTGGATTCATGTTAGGTGTATTAAATCTTACAGTCTTGTGCCACTTCTAACACCTTCCGTACCAATCTACCCCTTAAACCCCGCGGTGTCTGATTGTATTGTTTGTATTGTAACTTGTAATTGAATTGTAATATATAAATTGTATAATTGGATGACTTGCCGAAACCATGATATCAGTAAATTGATGTAACTGTAGAAGCATGGATGTAACTGGAGAATCATGTAAATGGAAGTATATCCATGGTTCGGTTCAGTCAATATAGATTGAATAGATTGAATATACGTATTCATGGATTCATGTTGGATTGTAGATTGTATTTGAATCATATTCAAGCCAGGTTATTTATAATGAGACTCAGTCTGAGTCAGACAATTAGAAAAGTAAATTGAAGTCCTGATTGTTTTGATGTTATCGGTAACCGCTGCACATGGGCGGCATGATTTGTGTCTTTTTCAAAGACGATTACCGTGTTGATAACACCGTTGTTAAGTTGTCTACCTTAAATAGGCAAGCACCCACTTCTCCGGCTCCCCGAGGCTCAAGAGATTGGTCCTGCTTAAACCTATATTTACTAGGGTCCTTAGGGTAATTTATAGAACTTGAGGGGTTTTTATGTAAAAATACTTTTGTATAATTTTCAAAATACACCCTAAATATTTATTTATCGTTTTTAAAGTTGTAATAAATATAGATTTTATATTTGTGATATTTCTAGTGAAGATAACCTAATTTCATAATATAGGGTATTTAATTGTAATATTGACCTTGTATGGATTTCATGGTATTTTAATGTAAAGCGATTCTTGTGATTTTAGGAAAAAGTTGGATTATTTATATTATTACAAAATAGATATTTTAATGATACATATATATACATATATATATATATATATTTATATAAAAATAAATTTTAATATATATTATATTTCTAGAAATCTCATTTTCTTAAGATTTTCGTATTTTAAATCTCTCGAGACCGAATGCTCCTTGCGGAGGTCTGCATCTCGCACTACTAAGCCCAGGGATATGCGATAATTCGTACCATCCCAGTCGGGTTCCCCAAAATGGGTTGTAGCGGCGCTTTGCAAAGATTTGTGTAAAATACTAAATCTTGTAAAAATGGTTTTATTAGTAAATGGTATTTATTTGAAATGTTTCGTTTTCCTGTATTCTAGGTTCCCGAAAGTATTGTGCTATGTTGCATATGAGTGTTATGAGGAGGTAGGTCATTACCTCTTGATCTACTTAAAGGTATAGCAAGTTTGTGATGTTTAAATGTCGAAATGAAACTATAGGGTATTTTAGTGAAAAAGTACTATAAAAGTTACAAAATGAATTAGATTGCCATGAAACTTGTTCAACATGTTTATTAATGATTAATAGTCAACATGTAAGGGTTTTGTGTGATTGTATTTAAGAAAATGTTGGATTTTTAGAAAGAACCGAATCGGAAATCGGTTTAACTCCGATTCCGTCGGGTTTTGAAATTTTGTATTTTTAGAACAAGATTAGAGAAGAGGGAGGGGGACTTATGGGTTTAGCTTAAAGAGAAGAGGGAGAGGGAGTGGACGTAGCTTCCGGTGCGTCGTTTCGTCGCCGGGATCTCCTAGGGTTGTCGCCGGAAAAATCGCCTTTCGTTTCGCCTTTCGCTTCTTCCAAAGTACATTAGGGTTCTAGGAAATTTCTTGAGAGTTTTGTTCAGAATTTTGGAGTGAGGGGGTAGTGTGTAGGGGTTGTATTTATAGGGTTAGGCTAGGTTTAGGGTAGATGAAATGTTTAATTGAAAAAATGTGATAAATATAATAAAATGTAATAAAAATTGGGTTTAATGTGATTTTAAAGGGCTCTATTACTGGTCTAGGTATTTAAACCATACAGGTGTGCAGGGGAGTCCAAAAGGCACATTTTATATGTTGGGGACTCGGCGGAATCGGTAACTCCGGCCGGCGGCGGCGGCGGCCCGAGTCGACCGGTCCGCCGACCGAATTGGCCGATTTCGGCCTAGTCAGGCGGCCGGAATCCGTCCCGTCGGTTGGTGATCCCCCTGGCACAGTTAGAATTTAGGGTGTAGTGGGGTTTTTCTGAGATATGTACGTGTAAACTGTTGGTATTCTAAAAATTCAAAATAAAACAAATATTAAAAATAATGTGGGGTATGTGATTTGAACTCTGGTGGCTTGGTTTAGCAGTGCAAGATCTTACCAATGAGCTACAAGCTCTTTCTTGTAATTAATTAGCAAAACAAAAATTTAACTTGTGCTCAGGCAAACTTACCCCTTTCTTTAAATTTTGAAAAATTCTACAGAAAGTTGTACAGGAAATTTAGGGTTGTTACAATTCCTCACGGAGAATTCGGTCTCGAAAGGAAATAAAAATACTGTTTAATGAAATATGACTTTTCAAAACAAATTAAAACTTTGGAAAATTTATATAAAATCATGAATCCGTATTTTCAATAAAAACAAATTGTGAAAATTATCTTTTAAAATGAAAGATTGAAATTTTAATAAAATACCACCAATTTTCCAAAAGTAGTAGTTTTCATAAAAATACCATAAATTTTTAAAAACTAAGTTTTATCATTAAAATACTACTAAAACTAAAATACATTTTCACAAAAAGCTCTTAATATTTTAAATAACCCTCGAGGCTTATTTTTAAACAATATTAAAGTATTTTTCATAAAACCCCCTCGATAGATACAAACAATGTAAATACAATTGAAACAACAAGAATAAATCTTTAAGGGCAATAAATTAAAATAGATTTAAGCGGTATAATTTCTCTTAAGCCCCAGGAATCCTGAGAAAGTGAGTCATTGCCTACTCTGGTTAGACAACACTGCAACTTAACGGAGTTATCAATGACAATTGTCTTGGAAAAAAACATAAATCCTGCCGTCCATGTGTAGTAGTTGTCCGATTACTCCCGAATTTAAGAATTTCAACAGCTAAATTTATAGCTGAATACACACTCGAACCAGAGTCCAAACTCAAACCCAAACTTGAACACTTGATCTTGAACTAATCGTACCTTCAAAGAAAAGATTACTAAGTCTCATATCTCGCTCGCAGCCTCTCAAGTGACCACTCACTATATGGCTACGTCCAAGAAAACTCTCCACAGATGGCAAGACCTTTGACCGAAGTTTCTCCACTTACCGAGCCACTAACACAAATGGCTGCCGGTGAACGAAAAGATCGTGTCAAAGCTAAATGGTCAGGTACTGAATCATGTGAGAAAATCATGAAGGTAATTGCAAAGTATCAACACAAAGAAAACGGGGTGAAAAGTCAATAATCTGGGCAGAAGTGCCAAGTTATAGTCAACAAAACTAACTTGCTTGAGGATCTCAAAAGGACCTACAATCCTGGGATAAGTTTCCCAAAACACAACACGTCATTCATCGGAAATTTCGTAGGAATACATGATCTCCCATTGCGAACCCACGTCTGCGACCACCATGGTCGGCATAAGACCTTTGTCTGCACTGGCTGTCATCATCCTAACCTGAACCAACTGGATCCTCTCCGAAGTCTCTAGACTAACTTGGGTCCAAAAATCCTATTACGCAGAGTCAGAAAAACAGACTGGTGATCGACACAACCTAACAACTAACATGAAGGTTGCCAATTAGAGTATCTCCTGATAACAGCTATATAAGGAGAATCCTAACAATAGCAAGTGACGATCATAACTGCCGACAACAAGTAGTACGTACGCACAAGCATAACCTCTAGAGTCGGTATAGCCCGCCCTCACAAAACCTGTTAGTTATATGTATGCCCTAGAGGCCATTACTGTACATTGGATGTATATTGTAGTGGATGCTGGGACATATATAGGGAAGACTTTCTTGCTCGACATGATAGTATGCTATCTGGTTGCTCTTTACCTTAACGTGTACACTGTTTGTCTCTCTGTTACATGTTGGTAAAGACCTTAGGATGTGTACTTGACTATCTGGACTGTGATGCGGATCATACTAGTGGGGACATGGCAGTCCATAAGTACATCCTTCAAAGTCCCTAGTCGTGGGTGTATCGAGACGGGGCATCGATATACCAGAGTAGACTAGCGTATACCTTCTCGACCCATACAGATGGGCGATGGATGATCCCATATCCATTGGTGTTTGACATCAGAGATGATATACGGGTGCTCAGTGGAGACTGGGTACACTGGACGGACTCGCCGAGAACTCCCAGATGGTATTATACCTTACGTCAGATGGCAGTTCTCTGGTGACACTGGTACAGAGTAGTCTGTTGACCCGAGATCGTCATAGAGTCTTGTGTGGTTCCCACTGTGCTTTGATTTCCATCTTACCGCGTCCAAGAGGGCGTGCAAAACGGTGGTTTTTGGGTACAGTCCCGAGTCACATGGAGGCAATGAGCGATAGGAGGGGATTCGTCTCTCCCGGTATAGGGGGTTGATGTTGCGCTGTGTTCGATTGGCTATAACAGGAAATCCCTGGCCAGGGTTGCTGAGATTTACTGGTAAGTGTTACCAGTAGTTTCTCGAACAGTTATAGACCTCATATCGACACGACTTATCGAGCTATTGGGGTCTGACGTTTACCACCCCTAGGCAAGATATGCGACATATCAGACGATCAGACCGGACTGTACGGTAGTGTTACTGGTTGGATTCACAGGAGTGTGAGCGGGCTTGCTCGTCGATCTTCTGATCGCTCAATACCCGGGTGGCCGTTACGTTTAGCAGACCGCTTGCGGCTTGTGGGTGTTTGATATGATCATCATCTGCTGCCGGCGTATTGACGAGTCTTTAGAGTCCTACACAGAGGTTTCCTGGTTCAAGCGAAACGAAATAGGAGCGCATATGAGATATGTGCGGGACCGAGAATAATGCGTGTATGTGATACCGTATTCCATTCTCGCGATGAATGTATCGATTAGGTTATATGCGATATACCCTAGTTATCGAATCAAGGATTGATTCGATAAACCGATACATTGGATACTAGTCGGTTATATGTGATATGACCGGATCGTTAAATCAAGTGTTGATTTAATGATTTAATGTATAATTATATATTTGATATATTACTTTGCGTTAACTAGTATCGGTTCACTTTAAATGGATATTCTCACTCGGGTGTGCGCATTGCATATGTGATATGATTTTGTGCACATGATTGTATCATGTTTGATGATACATGCTTTTTGGTTAAGTGTAAAGTATTAAACTATGGTTAAGTGGATGATTATGGTTTTTACTTATTCATTTATTTGTTTATTTATTCATTTTTGGCAAAAGGAAAATGGTGGCTAATTTGGATATATGTTGAAGCTTCATGAAGCTTTGACTTAGTCACCATTTTTGTCTTCATACCTAACCTAACCATTCACTTAACTTGAGTTTAGTCTCTACACTTAACCATGGTTGATTATGATAAGTATTCTTTTATTTTCTATTTTCTAAATTAACTTATCATAACATACTTCTTCTTCTTCTTCCTTTCTTCACTTGAAGAAAGCAAGCTCCATCAATGGTGATTGATGGAAATGAGTGAGAAATCAAATTCTAAAGTCTACCCACTTCCTATTTCTTCATCCTCTACCTCTTGCCAAGTAGTAGAGTGTGTTTCCTTCACAAGTTTTCATGACTTGGTGAAGGTGGAGCTTGATTTAGCGATGCCTCGACGTAGATCATCTTCGGCATGGACATCGACGACCTAGCTCGCCATTTCTCCGACGAAGCCGACGCTAGAGCCCGGGAATTCATTTGGACAGCAAAGGGACTTCGTTGCGGAGCTATGGAGGTGGAGCACCGGATCTACAAAGGTTGTATTTCCGTTTCTTTGTAGTTAAGTTGTTAACTAGATTATTTTTTCGCCTAGATTTCTAGCCAACGATCTAGTCTAGGGTTTCTCGGCACCGTAATTTTTGAAATTGGCATGGTTGATGCCTTGTGAGACCTCTTGAGAGTGCCTAGGAACCCTACAAAACCATAATCCTGCGGATGGAAAGATGGAGCTAAAGCTCAACCAGTACCCAAGGCTTCCTGAAGTTCCTGCCCCAGACGGCAAGCGAACAGGGTGCCTTATTTGGATACGACCCATAAAGGAACTCCATGCAACGCACAAACTTAATAAAGAACAACTGAGCAGACTGAGAAAAAAAAACCGGACAACAAGCATCCGAATGGAGTCACACCCTGACTAAACCTGGGTAGACACCACAACGAAATTCGTGGAGATCTGCTCCCATTCCTACTTCGGAACGGTTACAGGTTGCAACTCTCCAGCCGGTCTCAGATGCTCAACCAACACACAAAGAAAGAACTGGTGCAGTTGTCAACCGAATCTCTAACTGCCGAAAACTCCGCACGCATGCCTCAGTCTTAAGAAAAGAACCTCCTTTCAGGTCAGTCCAGTCAACGGTGCAACACTACACTAGCAATCCTGCCAGAAACGGCGGTAAAAGCCTGCTAAGCCTAAAATCTGCGGACCTCTATCCGTACACAGGTCTGGGCCAAAGCTGTACGGCCTCGATCTTCCTCGGAACCATACAAAACCGTCTCCCGTAACTACAAGCCCTAGGAGTCAACACAAACAAGCCTGAAGGAACACTCCAAGAATCTAGCAAACTGTTGGGGCTCTTTCAATGTCTGCAAAACAAATCCTCCAGTGTTACTCCTATTCCTCAAGACACATTAGAATAGATCAGAATGTCATCAATGACACAACAATAAACTGGTCGAGAAACGGCCTGAAGAAATCTGGTTCATCATATCTACGAATGCTGCTGGGGCATTGGTGAGTCCAACGACACCACCAAAACACATAAAGCCGTAGCACGCACAAGGCAGACTTCGGAATGCCATCACTCCGAACCCGCAGCGATGATGACCTGATCCCCGAACAAACTTAGAAAATGTCTCACACTCTGGAGCTGATCGAAAAAATCGTCAATGCGAGGTAAAGGATACCTATCCGCACCGTAAGCCGGTTCCATTGACGATCCATCAATACACAACCTCAAACTGCCGTCTTTCTCCTTGACGAACAGAAATAGGAGCTCCTTAAGGCGAAATACCAGACGCACAAACCCCCCAACAAACAACTCTGCAGCAGATCCTTAAGCTCCCTAAGCTTCGCCGGCTCATCTAGAACAACGTCGGATAACTTTCGCACGATAAGAACCCGGTCCAACAAACCCACTGTGGCTCCGGTATCACTAATGAACGCCAAGAATCCTCGACATCCTCTCCTCAAAAGCCGACTAGCGAAAAAGGCTGAATTCGAGCTGTGAGAGGCGGCACCACTGTCCCCCTGCACAACAAGAACTGACTTGCCGGGAAAACAAACCTGATTGTTTTCTCGCGGTGGTCCACAGACGCCTAGCACTTAACTAACCAGTCCGTGCCCAGGAGAACGTCAAATCCAACATCTTTAGAAGAATCAAGTGACGGATGAATCTCCTAACCGATTGGCATACGACTAAAATACGTGTCGTGCAATAAAAGAATCGCTGACAGAAGTTAACACAATAAACGGCTGATCTAGCTAACAAGAATCCCCTCGTCCCAAACCTCTGCTACTCTCGCAACGGTCACGAAAGCTGTCTCGACGACTAAGCCTCTGTCTCTGAGCTAATACCCAGGTACGAGTCCTCCACGGTTTTGGAACTCCCGAAGTCTCTGGAATACGTGTCTCGTCAACTAGGGCTGCATCCACTAGTGCTATGTAAGTGACGGAAAGCTGTGTGCTGATCGCAAGGAACAACTGGGTAACAGGGGTGACAACCTCCTGTCGCTGCGCTCAAATGGCCTCAACCAAAGAACTCATCGTCTGGCGCAAGTCCTGCATCTCTGCCACAAGCCTAACGATATTATCAGTCGAAGGCGAAACCGTCTGTACCTGTGCAATGAGCGTGCCATCCTGGTCAGTCCTCGCTCTCCCCAAGTCAATCCTGACCTCGGAATCGCTGCATCACTCTGAGTCCCCATAGTCATCGGCGGCAAGGCTAAAAATGGAGATAAGATTCGATGAAAACACGAAAATCGAATCACAAGGATATATATCATTAAAGAAGGAATTTCAAGCAATTTGTACTTAGGTCACTTTAGGCGGAGTACTGCATCGTGAGTATGCTGCAGACATACACACACTACGTTACTCTGCTTAAGCTACCTACTCCATCATACCAAGGTCATCCTACACTCCGAAAGGTAAAACCTAGCGCTCTGATACCAACTTTGTCACGACCCAAAATTGGCACGTGACGGCCCTAATACTACGCAATGTCTACAGACGTAACGTAGTAAAAGAAAGCCAAAACCCAGCAATCTAAACCATCAAAAGTAGCAAGAAAGTGATAATAGTATTTTCAAAACCTTTGAAATCACAACCCAAATTCTTTAAAGTCTCACTTTTATTCCTTAAAATTTTGGCAGCACCCCCTTTGTAAAACAAGCCCCCAAAATGGGTACAACATGAATGTAAAGTCCAAGCCCAACGGCGGAAAACAATCACCACAACAGATATACGATGCCGTAGCGAAGAAAGAGACGATATAAATAAAACTGCATAAAAACCTCCAAGTCACAAAATAATATACAATATCGTCCTCACACCAAGTCATTAAGTCATACATAATACTGGTAGATGGAGAGTACATGGATACAACGAATATACAATACAACATCGGATAACCACAAAACCCACCTGGGCAAAACTGCACACTGTCAGGCGAAGTGGTATCTGCAACCAAAAAATGACACGAAGGATGAAAATAGCCCGCCTCTTACTATTCTGAGGAACACCTGCAAACACTGTGGCACAACGGGGGTGAGTTGCCAACTCGTGAATAGTAAATAACATATGCAGGTAATCGCGAGTATGTATGTACAACGCGAATCTAACATAAGCATTTAATATCAATGAATAGTCATATGTAATGCAAAAATCATGAAAAGTACACTAGCAGGTACTACTAACACATGAAACAATAATATGACAATCTGTATGCAATAATCATGTAAGGTACTCTATCAGATACTACTAATACATGAAGAAACGATATGAATAAAGGTATGTAAATGCAACGGTCATGGAAGGTGCTCTAACAGGTACACTAATGCATGAAGCAGTGCATAAACAGTAAATGTGGAGTATGGAATACAACATGTCATTTCCACGGAAATTCTAACCTCGTGGTAGGACCACAATCCAACAAGACAGTCCAATTCCCAATTCCTCCAATCAGCCCCCAATTTGGCTATCATATCAAGTAAGTCTCACATATCCTAAATGTACAACATCAAGTAGATCTCATATATCCCGTATGTACAATATCAAGTATATCTCGTATACTCCGAATGTACAACATCCAGTAGATCTCATATATCCCGTATGTACAATATCAAGTATATCTCGTATACCCCGAATGTACAACATCAAGTAGATCTCACATATCCCGAGTGTACAAATCAGTAATCTCATATATATCCTGTAATCAATATCAAACAAATCCTCAAATGTCCTAAATCCAATGTCAATGAGTCCTTTACATTCTAGGTATATTTGCATGAATAAATATGATGATGGATATAATTAATGTCAATACACATATATTAGCGTCCCATTCCACTAATATTGGTGTAAGGGCATATATAACAGCGGCCTAATCCCCTGTTATATATACAAAGGAATAAAAAGAAATATCATGAAACCAATGTGTCAAGCATCGACACAGAAATGCTGATCTATCAGGTGCTGTCACCAAGACTGGCACCCTGATAGGTACGTATCACACGCTATCCGAAAAGCACGAGTGCCTAGCTCTGACCCCCGTCTTTCCACGTATCTATACGTACATGACTCCCAACGGTATCCCCATGATAACCGCCGAGTCATTGGTAATGTCACCGGATGGTATGGTTCCCCTGCCAGGCCCAACGGCATGGACCTTCGATCTTCTTGCCTCGGGGTACCTCCGAGCCCCACCATGTACCCTCATACGGCCCACGACACCTCCTCGCATGGGGTATATATATCAGAACCGATAAATCTCATGGTGGATGCTGAAATGTCATATCAAGGGAAACCGGGTTTTTCAAATAATGCATAATTTCATGAACTCCCACGGTCCCCAAATCCAGAAAACATCATGAAAAATCCATATCTTAATACGAAAATCCATGAATATAATATACGCATCATAAACCTGAAATGCGAGCATATAAAGAAAAAGCCGGAATTAACTGTAACAAGTTAATATAATATCATACGGTTCTTAATCTCTCCAATTCTAAAATAACATCAAGTAAAGGTAAACATGTAGCTATAACCAGATATATGTGCAACACAAAGGTATAGCAAGATATCTGTATCTACCTATAAGTAATGATGTAGTATACCCCCTGGGTATAAGTGAAGTATGTGTGCAAAGTATACCTGTAGCTATGTCCTTAGGTGTGTACGTACCTATCTCTAATGGTACAATACCCTATAGGTATACATGTATCTAGCACGTAAGCATGTCAAGGTATATGTGTAAGCATGCAGGTACAGGTATGCTATATATATCATAAGCACAATAAAAATATGAATCAATGTCTCAATGTCCCTAACCAGACAATATCATTTCTATATGTGGGTTGTGCGTGACATGGCAATTGTTGACGGGGTGTGTGGCATACAATCAGTGCTCGTGCAACATAAGCCGTCAATAATAATACAGTGTCCTAAGGATACTAGTCCAAGCACAACAATTACTAACCAGTAGGGTAAATGCGCAAATTCTAAATCTGACATAGAATATGCGGCAAAAGTAACATTTCTAGCCCAAACGCATAACGCCATGCGGGCGATCCTCTGTAGATGTTAAATCTACTCACCAACACTCCTGGCCAAGTGTAGCCAACCACCTGTTTTCCCTTTGCAGCTGTGTCCGTAGTCCCCGCCTGCGAACCTACAATATTAAGACAATAAAACAAGTGTATATTAATAATAACCCTAAAACACGTACACACTACATTAGACCGACGCAACAACACAAAACATACTCTCAAGTGTTCGTATTGTGGCTAACGCGCGTAGCGACACGACGAAAACAACCTAAGAGTAAAACCACACAAAGTGCACGATCCGTGTCGTATAATGTATCGCGCTAACACAAAACACTACAACCTACCTAAGTGATCCCAGATTTTGCATACAGTGAAAACTAAACAAACAAACAAGACCAAAAACACCTAAACCACAGTATAGACCTACCCTCAAAATCCCACACCCCAACTCTACCTAGGGGCCGATCTCGCCGGAGTTGCCTTCAGACGTCGCCGGCCCTGGCCGGTGGGATGGGTCTCGTGTCTCAGGTGAGGTCTTATGGTCACTAATACCTCACTACAATTTTGTTTGATTTTTCTGTACGAAATCCAGGTCATAGCAGGTCACAGATATCGCAAATCGACACTAAAATACGATATATGCACCAAACAAAACTTTAACCCTTCTAAACTGAGACTAATAAGCTAAACTACACTAAAAACACTAAAACAACAGCAAAAGAACATTACCTACACAAAAGAACTCAAAGATCCAAGCTTTCCTAGCTCCAAGAGGCAAAAGTGATCAAAGATGTGATTTTTGTGATATATTTTGGAATTTTGGGGATTTAATGAGCTTTGAATTGATGCAAATGGAGAAAGAAATGCACAAGGGCAGAAGAGAGAGGGAGAGCTCGGCCAAAATGGAGGAAGGTGAGGGAATTGTGTGGATTGTTCAAGCAAAAGCAAGTGAGAATGCAATAAATGCACACATAAATGCATTCACATGCACATTCATGCATCTCCCTCAATTCATTTCCTTTTTTAAATTTAAATCAAAAACCCATACAAATATCTAGATGCTATGTGAAGGGTTTTATTAACTCAAACTTAATTGTTGAAAAGAAAACTTAAGAGAAAATTCCCAAAACGTGAATACCGCATTAAAATAATATTAAAATTGGGAAAAATTCTAATTAAACCAAAACGTCCCATATAACTCCAAAGCTTGCGCACTAGTTTTAATTTAGCTAAACTAGGTGCTGACAAGTCTATATGGTCGTTTGATCACAGTCGGGTTAAAACAGAAAATACCGACAATTTTACCCAAAAACAGAAAAATTCACATAACGATTTTCTAAAACGTTACAGTAGGAGGCCCGGGGGCAGTCTGTCTTGTTTGAGCGCAGTGCAGAGGCAATCGTCGGCAGATTGGCAGATTTTATGCGACAGCCGAGTGCAGTTCAAGTTCACTCCGATCGGGGGACAGCTTGCGCATGTTCGTGCACATCCACAGTTGCTTGACCGTATCCGCGAGGCACAGCCCAGTGACGACCGTCTTTCAGAGATCAGGGAGCATATTAGACATGGCAAAGACTCCGAGTTCGTGATCGATGACCAGGGGATACTGCGATTTGGGACTCGACTATGTGTACCAGATTCCGAGGGACTGAGGCGTGAGATTCTCAAGGAGGCGCATCGATCAATGTACAGCGTTCATCCAGGTTCCACCAAGATGTACCATGATCCGAGAGATGTTTACTGGTGGGAAGGGATGAAGAGGGACGTCACAGACCTCGTGTCGAGATGCCTGACTTGTCAGCAAGTCAAGGCTGAGCACCAGAGGCCCGCGGGAGAGCTACAGCCGTTACCCATTCCGGAGTGGAAATGGGAGCAGATTTCTATGGACTTCATTGTGTGTCTACCCAGGACTAGTCGAGGGTATGACTCCATTTGGGTGATCGTGGATCGATTGACGAAAGAGGCTCACTTCTGCCGGTGAAGACCACTTTTGGATTTGCTCAGTATGCCCAGATATACATCGACGAGATCGTACGACTGCATGGAGTCCCGACATGTGCTGTGTCCGACCGATGCACCCAGTTTACCAGCCGACTATGGCAGAGGCTTCAGGAGGCTTTGGGTACCTATTTGAGTTTCAGCACAACATTTCATCCGCAGACCGACGGCCAGTCAGAGCGGACTATTCAGATTCTCGAGGACATGCTTCGAGCATGCGTCTTAGATTTCGGAGGTAGCTGGGATCACCATTTGCCCTTAGTAGAGTTCTCCTACAACAACAGCTTCTAGGAGACCATTCAGATGGCACCATTCGAGGCTTTATATGGGAGGAGATGCAGATCGCCCGCCTGTTGGACAGAACTCAGCGAGAGCAGTATTTTGGGGCCGCAGATTGTTGAGGAGACGACCGCGAAGATCCAGTTGATTCGCGATAGGATGAGAGCAGCCCAGAGCAGGCAGAGATCTTATGTGGACCGTCGTCGGCGCAGACTTGAGTTTTCTGTTGGCGATCATGTTTTCTTGAGGGTCTCCCCAATAAAAGGTGTGATGAGATTTGGGAAGAAGGGGAAGCTTAGTCCCAGATATGTGGGCCCCTTCGAGATCCTCGAGCGTGTTGGTGCAGTTGCGTATCGGTTAGCTCTTTCACCCAGTTTTTCTGACGTTCACCCCGTATTCCACGTTTCGATGCTCCACAAGTATCTTCATGATCCTTCGCATGCGATTCAGCACCCGATGATCCAGCTGGAGCGCGACCTTTCTTTTGCAGAGCAGCCGGTGGTCATCTTGGATCGGCAGGTGAAGAAATTGAGATCGAAGGTTATACCATCCGTCAAGGTCCTTTGGCGTGGCCCGAGCAGCGAGGTCACCTGGGAGACCGAGGACGAGATGAGGAAGAAATATCCCCATCTCTTTGAAGGTACGCGTAGCTAAATTTTTAAATTCGGGGACCGAATTTCTTTAAGGGGGGAAGATTGTAACGCTTTGAAATTCGTTAGACTAATTTTCGCGTTAATTAGCGTTGATGCGTGTTTTCACAAAACTTAGTTAATAGCTATTTCCACCTAGACTGGAATAAACCTACTTTAAATTGTGATAGTATGTAATTATATATATAATAGTGTTTTATTAATTATTAATTCGTTTAGTGTTCACTTAATTAGCAAATTTTCTTAACTAATTTTCCTAAGCCAAAATTAGTTAGCATGCACAACCCTAATCACCTAGGTTAAGTGATAACTTGTTTTTCATTTCTTTTCCCTCTTGCATGGTTCAATTATCCTCACAAAATCAAGTCAAACTTTAATTTAAAATGAAATATAAAGGAATGGGAGGCATGGTTGGGATTAGGTGAAGATTTTGCTTGACTTTTGAGCATACCCTCTCTCTTTCTCTCTCTCCCTCTCATTTTTCTGCAAACCCTCTCTCTTTCTCTCTCTCCCTCTCATTTTTCTGCAAACCCCAGCAGAGGCGGCAGCAGCAGCAGCAACATACCCTTCATCTTCTTCTCTTTTCTTCTCCTTGCTTTCAAACAACAAACCCCTACACAAAAAACTCACCTTTTCTTCATAAAACCTTTGCAAAACACCTCCTTTGTGGGTCTTGATGGCAAATCCTTGCCTTTGAGGGCAAGTGCAGCAAGTTAGACTCCCCTAAGATCAATTTGAGGTATTAAACTCACCCATATCACTTTATTGCTTAACTTGTAGTTTTTATTAGCTAAAAGTCGTGTTTTTGTGTGATTTAGTGCTAATGAGATGGTTTAAGTGAAGATTAGGGTAAGTTAGGGTTTTTAGGGTTTGATTAACTTAATTAGGTGTTATTAATGTTGTTTAAACCAAGTTATTTCCTTAGGTTACACTAAAATACCACTTTGTATTAAATTAGTGCTAAATTAGCGTTTTAGTTAAGATTTGTGCCCTTTTGTGATCTGCTTTCAACCCGGTTGCTTCAGACAAAAACTGAGTTTACTGGAGCATGTACACTAGACCTAGACCACACACACGGAGCACGAGACCATAAGTCCCTCCCCAGGCCGCAAATATATTAGTTCTAGCCTCAAATTGCGTCCAGATAGGTGAGTTGTGTGTTGGGTTTGGGTGGGTAGGAGGCTGCTACATATTTAAGATCTTTGGTGTATGCAACTTCTTCTAATTCTGCCTGTATCAAAATCTGGAACAAAATACCCTATTTTCAATACTTTAAGCCTGCGGGACACGTGCGTTATGTGAGTGGGTTTAGTGTTTGCTGCGTGTCACAGCGTGTCGGGGTAGTTTCAGACGCGTATTCACACGTTTTAGCGTATCGGATACATACGCGTTTAGTTCGCGACGCGAGTTTCTCGTTGGTTTTGATATCGCGTCTTTGCAGGATTTTGGCATATGTGTACTCTTTGTGTAAATTCTAGGTTTGCAGGCGGGTACGTCGGACGCCGCAAAGAAGGGGAAGCAAGTAGTCGGCTACACTTAGCACGAGACCACTGTGAGTAGATTTAACATCTACGGGGAAATCGCCCGTATGGCGTTAAGCGTCAGGGCTTGATAGGATATTGTAGTCGCGTATATATATATATATATTTGTGCATATGTACTATTGTAGCGTACCCATCTTTTGTTGCATATAGAAACAGTAGTTATGTAACACCGCACCGTCACTAACGGTTCAAACTGTACGAGCACTATTTGTATGTTACACCCACACCGTTAGTGATTGCCATGACACTCGCACTATAAAATTGCTACGAACCATACATCATTTTGATTACCGCATCATTGATGATTAGACATGATTCTGTCGCATATTGGCACATATACATACTGTACACTCATGCTTGCGTATATACCACCTGTACATCCATACTTGCGTATATATATATCTTTGTGCATCCGTGCCTACATACATACATACTCTTGCACATATATAGATGATGCCGACTTTGATTTGAAAAATTGGGGACCGTATGAAATGTTTTCAACTGGATCCTTTTAAAAGAGCGGTTTTCCCCCTTTACTCGTAGTACGATTTTATACGGCATACGACACATTGCATGGATTTACGCAGTGAGTTTTGGATTCGTGTGATTTCTGGATTTGAGAACCGTGGTATTATTTTAAGAAAATATGCACTGTTTTGAAAAACCCGGTTTCTCTTGATATGATATTTCAGTGCGTCCACCATGCGTTTTCTCGGTTCTGAGACGTATGACATGTGAAACCCGATTCGAGAAGGAGGACGATCCGTTTGCGGGTACACGGTGGATCTGGTATGGTACCCCGGGGCGAGAGAGAGATTTCGTGTGGATGGCGATGAGCCTGGCAGAGGGACTCCTAGCTACCGGTGATTGGTTGGACCTGGCGGTCATCCGGAGGATACTGACCACAGTCGAGAGATGGATATGGGTCGACCCGTACTACCGGGGCCAAGGGCCGATTCCGCAGACAGAGTCTGTGGGCTGATCCGGACTGACGGAGCCCGATATATGAGGATTTGCGGGTCGATGCTGGATACGAGCATTTCGTGAAGTTTTCGGGTGCTGTTCACATCATAATATTGCATTTTATATTCCCCATTCTTATTCGTTTTATAAATAACCAGGTGCTTTTGACGCATGTCTGCTACATATTACATGATACATGTTCTTGGGGCGAAAACAGTGAAAAAGACAAAAGATGATACAAAAGAGAGACTTTTGACCAACAAGTAGAAGGATCCTAGTCAAGCCTAGATAAAGAACAGTTCACAACCAATAAGGCAACGCAAGGTCCAAAACGTTAAAGTGAACAGTTAAAAGACCATTACTAGTTTTCACTGAAGATCTGGAGAAGACCCAGAACACAAAAGGAGAAAAGAACTAAAGCAATAAAAAGCCCAAGAGTCATAGAAGCAAACCACAAAATTACAGAACTCAATTCCCTATTTTGGCCGTGGAACCGCGGCCAAACCTAGGCTGGCGCCGCGGTTCCGCGGCCATTTATTGCACGTGTCGGCGTAGATTTTTGGTGGCGGTGCGTCGGTGCGTGGGTTGGGATTTTTCATGGGTATATCTGTAATAGCACATGCGCGAGAATTTGTAACCCTAGTTTTCCTATTTTCTTATAAATATGTAATCAAAATATTGTAATAGGGAGGCCTCTTTTCAATAAAGAAAATTCAGATTCTTTGGAAGATTAAGAGCATCATTTCTTGTAAGTTCTTTTTAAATTTCTTCCTTAGTTTATAATTTAATTCCTGCCTTAGATTAATCTTTCCTTTGCCCTAGTTTAAATCTAGTGTAGTATCTTTTTAAACTGCAGTAGGTAAGTAATCTTAAAATGGTGTTTTTAATAGATCCCCTAATGAGCGAGTAATTTCCTCGCTTGTTAGGGTTAGGAATAAGGGAGGGATTGAGAGATGAATATCTCTCATCTCCTTCAAGCCCAATAATTTGTAATAACTAGAATTTTATGCACGCATGCATGATCCGCTCCCTACGGCACCCTACCTACGAGGTAACGGTGAAACCGTAGTATAAAGAACCGGACATGCATGACCTCCATGAAGGTTAGGGCAATTAGTAGGAAAGGACGGACAAGGATCTAGAGAAAGAAACTTCGTTTCTTCCCAATCATCCTAATCCCCTTTACTAATAATTGTTATAACTTCTAAAAAGATTTAATTGAGGGTATTGAAAGAGGTGTGAATATTAATCTTATCAAACTCACCTTAGACCTAACCCTAGCAAGTTTCTTTATCATCATAGAACTTAGTTTTTAGATTCAATTAAAAAACCAAACAACCATTGGAGTCAACTCGTAAGAACACTTAGGAAAATTACACATCCCTGTGGACCGACCCGTATTCACCGGCTAGCTTCATGCGACGCCGTTCTTGATTGCGGTAAAAATATTTTGGTGATCGTAAAAAACTTCTTCCAATCAAATGGCGCCGTTGCCGGGGATGGCGTAAAATTTCTTTTGTGTAATTTCGGGTTGATATAAATTTTAAAAAATCATAAAAATCTGAAAATATAAAAAGTACAAAAATTTTTTGTCATTTTTTAAATTTTTTTGAAGGGTTATTGTTTGAATCTTGCAGGAACAACGAAGAATCTCGGATCTGGAAATTTACAGAGGGCAAAACAGAAATTGATACATCAGAACAGAGGAGTATTAGAACAGAGGAGAGGCAGATTTTTTCTCGGGAAGTGATCCTTCTACCAGACCGCGGTTCCGCGGCATTTCTGCGCTCCAGACCGCGGTTCCGCCGCAATCCAGCCACGCCAGCTCCTCAAATTTTGTCGGTTTGTTCCTCATTCTCCCCTCTGCCAACCTCAATATATCTTTTGTGAAATTTTCTGCAGGATTTCTTTGCGCTAAAAATTCTTCTTCCCCCTTCTAAATAACAAATTTTCTGCAGGTTTCTTTGCGCCGCGCTAAAAAATTGATTGCAAGTGAATTTACTGTTTTTGCATATATTAATTGGACTTTAAGGGGCTATTGACCAAACTCAGATTGGGTGGGGATTTCATTACTCTTCCCAGGACCCCAGAAAGCACTTTAAAGCATTTGCATTGACCACTCTTAAATTAAAAAATATTAGACTCAGCCCTAAGGACGTCGCGCTCACTAGGACAGAGACTAGTATAGGCATCAGCCGTTTATCCTAACCTGACGTTGCGGTGCCTAGGCAAGTGTGTCAAAGGTTAGTGGTTTTTAATTAGGCCCACTACTGTGGTTCCTTCCCACTTACCTGGCACTTAGCTGGCCGCAATTGGTGGTGAAGAGGCGGTTTGAGGTCCTATCTCTAGCCCTTTGGAACAGTTAGGAGCTGTCTAGCTGACCTAGGCGACTCTAGATCTAGGCCTGATTGTGCATGTGTGGTTGATCGCATTTGCGTCACAAGTCCCTTTAAAAAAAATCTTTTTGCAAAAATTTCACATAAAAAAAAGAAAAAAAATCTTTTCAAAACTTGCAACTTGTCGCTAAAGAAATCTTGCAACTCACTTACACCACTTCCTCTCATTGACGTTATCTCACCTCCACATTCCGTCTTTCATTTTTTTTTTCTGACTACACTACCCTTTTAGTGTATGTCACTTAGGACTAGGGACACAAACGTCCGATTAGTCCGTGTTTCGTTGGTACCGACCGACGAACCCTTCGACACCGAAGTCGAAATTCCACCCACTTTCTTACCTACACCTTCAAATTCTTCTTCCGAAGGCATGTCGGGATTCAACCCCAACAATACCTTACTGATGGGAATGATCCCACCTCCGTTAGGTGCGAATAACCCGAATCAACCGCCTGTTGAAGCGCCCGCACGAGTCGCGCTCCAGGATCTCTTCTACCCCGTCCGCACTTCTTTACCTACCTGTCTTTCACCCCCACCGGCAAATGGGGGCAATTTTGAAATAAAACCACACTTCATCAATATGCTGCCGAAGTTTCACGGTTTAGAATCCGAAGATGCATATATCTTTATTAATAAATTCCAAAACGTTTGCGCTATGATGAAAACGACCCAATTAAGTGATGACGCTGTAAGGTTAAGGGTCATTCCTTTCAGCTTATGTGACTTAGCCGAGAAGTGGCTATACAGCACAGCATCACATTCCATTAGAAATTGGAACGAGTTTGTGAAAGCCTTTCTTAAAAAGTTCTATCCTCATCACAAAACTGCTAGAATCCGCAATGAGATTATACAATTTTCACAGCTTCCTTCCGAACCATTTTGGAAGTGTTTTGAGAGATTTAAAGACCTACTCGTTCAATGCCCTCATCATGGGATCGAAAGTTGGCAACTTTACCAAACATTATATGAGGGATTGAACTCGGCAACGAAGCAGTTACTAGAAACCATCTGTCAAGGTCAGTTTCTCTCCAAATCTAGTGAGGAAGCGTGGCAGTTTCTTGAGGATCTTAGTGAACAAACAATTCAGTGGGAGAGCTCCAAAACCACATCATCTTCTTCTAGTGGTCAATCTAGGGCAGGCATACATCAAGTAGAGATGTCGATTGCTATGAAGGCCGAGATGGCCGCTCTTACGAAAAAGTTAGAAGCGATTGAGACCAAAATCTCATCGCCTTCTCCTGCCCCTGTTATGCCCCCACGAACTGTTTATGCTTGTTGTGCGGATTTATCACATCTCACCGAAGAGTGCCCTTACAATGCATCTAGTCAAGGACAGGATCAAGTCAATGCTGCCTTTC
Source organism: Agapanthus africanus (assembly GCA_030015575.1). Classification (NCBI taxonomy): domain Eukaryota; kingdom Viridiplantae; phylum Streptophyta; class Magnoliopsida; order Asparagales; family Amaryllidaceae; genus Agapanthus; species Agapanthus africanus. The sequence goes on along the minus strand of JASDDO010000006.1, from coordinate 342,127,832 downwards.
AGCAACGACAAAGAAACGATCCGTACTCTTCGACATATAATCCGGGGTGGAGGAGTTATCCAAATTTTGCTTGGAACCAAAATCAACAATTCCAAGGAAATAACAATTTTCAAAGGCCTCCTCCTCCACAACAACAACAAGCACCTCCACAAACTCAATTTCAACAGCCTTTCCAACAGCAACCTTACCCTAATCAAGTGAACAATTTTGTGCCTAACACTACTTACCCGCCAAACAATTTTGTTCAACCTAATAATGACAAGGTTAGCTCGCTCGAAAGAAGTCTAGAGGCATTCCTAAAGCAATCTACACAATCTACAGCAAGATTAGAGACTTCTATTCACTCTTTGGTGCAAAACAGTGCCTCGCACGATCAAAGCATAAAATCTATTGAGGCACAAATTGCACAACTTAATGCAACATTGAGCGAGCGAGAAAAAGGAAAGCTCCCATCTCAACCACTGCCAAATCCTGGTCACGCACATGCTGCATTTCAACAGCAAAATCATAACGTAAATGCTGTGACCACGTTGAGATCGGGACAAGTGTTGCAAAACAATGTGGGTATTCACGATGACACCCCTGCCGGTGGTTCTTCTTCACCTTCTTCTTCTTCGTTAGAGCCTGTTCTCCATCATTCACAAGGCTATACTCCTTCTAGCTCGAACGGACCCACTTCTCACAACACGAACACATCTACACGGGGTTCCGTTCCAACTCAACAATCTGATCCGCAAAAATTGGACTCAACAATATTTCAAAATGCTCCTTTTCCAAACCGGTTGAGATCCAATAAACCAACTCCACAAATGGAGAAGATTGTTGAGCTGTTCAAACAGGTTAGCATAAATATCCCTCTTTTGGATGCAATCCAACAAGTTCCTTCATATGCAAAAATCTTAAAGGACTTATGCACCAAAAAGAGGAAGTCACAAGTACCAAAGAAAGTTTTTGTGGCTAGTGCTATTAGCGATGCTCTTGTCAATTCTTTACCCCAAAAGCAAAAGGACCCCGGTTGTCCTACTATTTCGATAACAATTGGGGACAAGAATATCAATAAAGCACTACTAGATCTTGGTGCAAGTGTCAATTTGCTACCTTATTCTGTGTACGAGCAATTAGGCATTGGAGAGCTTAAGCCCACTCACTGTACTCTCCAAATGGCTGATCGATCAATCACCCATCCAAGGGGTGAGCTATAGGATGTGTTGATCAAAGTGGGGGAGTTCATATTCCCAGTTGATTTTATTGTTATGGACACACAACCTATTGCTAACTCACGGAACCAAATTCCGGTGATCCTCGGTCGACCATTTTTGGCCACTTCCAATGCCGTAATAAACTGTCGCAATGGCTCCATGACTCTATCCTTCAGGAAGACGTCTAGTGAGTTCAATATTTACAAGTTAGGAAGTCTGCCCCCCTGCCTAATACTAGTACACGAGAAGTTTGCTCTATTCACGAAATCACGCAGGAGGACTGCGAGTTTGAAAGATTCTTGTTTGATGAGAACAGTTTTGACGCCACTAGTGCGTCCCTCCTTGAGCCTACCACCGTTGACACAACCGATATGGATTATGAATGTTTCACTTTTTTGGATGACGACGACTCACAACCCGAATATGAGTCTTTTGAATTTTTGGATGACTTAGTTGAACCATCCGAATAGGTTGTTTGAAGTGATTTCGAACCTGTGTTAGAGTCCTTCGAGTTCGAGGTAGATTCCTTAATTTTACCTATGATTCTTTCGCCTCCGAAACTCGAGCTCATGCCCTTACCGTCTCACCTTAAACATGCTTACATAGGTGAGAAAGAGACCTTTCCCATTATAATATCAGCCTCTCTAGCCTTCGAGCAACAGAACGCTCTTTTAATGGTCTTACAGGATAGACGGCAAGCTCTCGGCTGGAATATGGCGGACATCGAGGAGATTAGTTCCCTCATAATTGAATATCATATGCATATGATGAATGATGCCAAGTCGATGAAGGATTCACAGAAATATCTTGGGGATAGTGTGGTTAGTCAACCTTCTCCTTTGGAAGTTGAACCACCCCCATTTCTTTTAATAAGTTACGAGAATGCCAATACTCCACTGATTGCTGATCATTCGTATTCTCGTTTTGATTCATCCCCACCTCCTGTCTATTCACTTCCACACTTTCCATACCACCTCTTCTATCTTCCCCAATTCTTTTTGGATTGGTACAACATATTCTTCCACCAACCGATACTCTTTACAGATAAATTTTTCAACTGGTTGGTGTTGACATTTGGTCTATGCAAAGTTTGGCAGTAATGTCTAACATTGTTTAAATGAAGTTTGGGGGGGCCTTTCTGTATATATTTTTGTTTTAACAATAAAATAAAAAAAATTAAATAAACAGGGAAGTGCCGGCATTTTTACCTTCTTGGTATAGCATGACAGTGAGGACACTGTCAAGTTTAAGTTTGGGGGTATTTTATGCTCGGTACGTTTTCTTCCTTCGCATTCATATGTACATATTTTTGCATTTGCATATTTATTTGAAAACCCATAAAAATTGAAAAATTTCAAAAATTATAAAAATTTATTGTATTCAATTTTGGCTTATTTGAACTGAGTTTGACAAATAGGTTAACTGGCTACGAACAATTAGATCTTAGACTTAGTAAATTGAAAACCCTAAAAATAACCTTCTTTAAAGATTAACGGTAGAAAGTATATGTCTTTGTAGTTTATTTAGAACTAGGCGAATTTTGAGTTCACGTTTTGGGCTAAGTTGAAATAAAGGAAAAAGTATTGATTATTATTAGAGTATAAGTTTGAAAAATAATTCCTAGCTTAAGTCTAGATTCTGAAAATGTATACCCTACAAATTGCACAATCACGCACCTTGAAACTTGGAATAGTAGAAGAGACCTTGAAATGCTCTTGTCTAAAGTCCTTAGTACGAAGAAAATGAAAAATACAAAAGTGAATAAAGAAGAAAAAAAATGAACACTGGTTTTGTGATTACTTAAGGCTAAAAATAGAAAAATATTTAGCGAGGGTGCTTCATCTGTTGGAGATAGTGCCCTCAGAGTCAATTATTGGATCACAGGCACGTGATTGCAATGATTAAGGGAGGACCTATCCCGGTAGGACAGTCTTACTCGAGATGATAGTATGCTATCTGGTTTATCTTTATCATCGTGTACTGCTTTAGGTGACCTGATATGTCGCTATTACACGTTGATAGAGCCCCTAGGATTCTTGCTTGACGACCAGCAGTATGATGGCGATCATATACGTGGGAGCTGGTAGTCTATAAGCACATCCTTAAAAGGTCCCTAGTCGTAGGAGTTTCGAGACAGGGTATCGATACTCCATTAGTGGACTAGTGTATACAGTCGAGACCCCGACGAGGGGCGGTGGCCGGTCTCACAAGCCACTGGTGTCAGTTGGTTCACCTAAGATGTATACAGGTGCTCATTGGGTTATGAGTACACCGGACAGGACTCGCCGGGAACCTGCTAGTTGGTCTTATACCAGACGTCAGATAGCAGTTCCCAGGTGACATGTGTACAGGTTAGTTCATCGACCTGAGATCGTCATTTGTCTCGTGTGAGTTCCCACTGTGTTTTGATTACTACCCTACCACGGCTCAAAGGAGTCGTGCAAACAGGTTTTAGTTGGGTACAGTCCCGAGCCACATGGAGGCAGTGAGCGGATCTTCAGGGGTTCGTCTCTCCCGGTATTGGGGGTGAGGTCGCGCTGTGTCTAGGAGAGCCATTACGCAAAGCCCTCGGCCGAGGCAGGAGATTTACTGGTAGGTATTCCAGTAGTATCTCAGGGCGTTCTGGGCTACACTCCGACACGACTTGTACCGCTTTTGGGGGTCTGACTTTCACCAACCCCCTAGGCCCGCCATGCGATACTCATAGACGAACGGACCGGACTGTACGGATATTGTCACTGACAGGCTCAGTTGGGTGTCGGGGTGAGCTTCCTCATCGACGTCCCTTTTGGTCAATAGCTGGTGGCTCGTCACGTATTGGCTTATACCTCTGACGTGCTAGTGGTTAAATCCACAGCCATAGTATTGACGAGTCTTTAGAGTCCACCACACTTTCAGTTACTCAGCTTTCGGGCGAAACGCTGTAGAGGCCGTATGGAGATATGGCAGGGTCCAATCAGATACGTGCGGTATTGCACGGATCAGGATCGGACGGTTTGTACTAGTGGCCGTATAGTTATATGGCAGGGTTCGATCAGATACGTGCGGTATTGCACGGATCAGGATCGAACGGATTTTACTAGCCGGCTTTGGCTTAAGCCGGTCCTAGTCTAGTACAGTGTAGATTTTGTCTCATTGCATTTGTATCCGGTCGGAATACAGATGCGGGTGTGTATGCACAGTGTCGGGGTTTTCCTGTAATTTATTACGGGACCAGTTTTCTGGAGTTGCCAGTTTGCATTCCGTTCCGGCCGGTTTTCCTTTGTTCTTTCCCGGCCGGACTTTTCCGATGGAGGGGGTTATTTGCAGTTTTGCAAATAACACTTTGTGGGGGGGGGGGTTTCTTGCAAAAGTATTTATTATGATATCTTTCAACCATGCTTGCTTTAATGTGATTGAAAGGGTATGGTTTGGATTTGATGTAAGCATGGTTGATGTTTCTTTGACCTTGGATGTGGTCACCCCCTTCTTTTCTCCTACCATCACCTCCCTCTTGTATTTGACTTTGCCTCCTCCACCATTTCCACTTGAAATGGGCCGGCCACTCATTAGGGAGAGAAAGGAGGAGAGGGTTAATTTTGTATGAGGAATTCATTTTGCATTTCATTCTTCTTGCTACAAAATTTCTCACATCACTCCAAAGTTCATTCCTTCCATTCCTCCATCTATGGCAACCAACCCCAAAGTGAGACATACACTCTACACCACTTCCTACAGCCTATCTTGAGCATGTCGAGTTGCCGGCTTCATGCTCGAGTTGCCTCGGTATTGAGGCGGGAGCCCGTAAAAGACGAAGGCGATGTGGTGCCCTTTCCGGCGAGGAGGCGACGATGTGGAGGCAAGACTTTCCGCGGGAGATCGGGACGATGAAGAGAAGACCGGAGGACTCGGATCACTCGGTATACTTCTCACTCCATCTCTAGTTAGCTAGTATAGGTTAATGGTAAACGATCCGGGTTATTGTCCGCGGTAGCGCCGGTTTCCGAGCAAGGAAAAAATTTTGATTCCGCATTTTGGCCTCGAGTACGAGGCCGGGGCGCTGCCGTGGCGCAACATGGTATCAGAGCCACGCCATTAACCTAGCCTAGCTTGTTCTAATGTGTTTTTCAGTTCCGATCGATCGAATGTTCCAAAAACCCGTATTGCTTCACATCAGTTTTCTGTGGAATTTTTTCAGTCTCAAAAAATTTTTCAGGTGGCAGAAAATTGATGTACAAGATTTTTTAAGATACCTGGAAAAATACGATGCACTGTTCCCTCCATTGTAGCGCGGAAGAGCGGCATAACCCTACTTCGGGCCGCGCTTCCGCCGCTGATTGGAGAGTTCAATGGGCCGTATTTTTCTAGTGGGCTTCTGGACTTATTATGGGGGTTTTGGAATATTAAAATTGGGCCAATTATTTCTGTGAGTGCTACAGTATTGTTTGGGGCCCACTTGTTAATTTTTTGGTCAATCGGAAAATTTTAAACACATTATTTCACAGTGTTTACATTATATCTGCGACCGTGAATGTCACTCGATCGGTAAATCCGGTCTAACTGCTATAGCCCGGTTAGACGGATTTGCGAACGTGACTTTCACGTTGATGTTCTATGTTTATGCTGTGATGTTGCGGATCGGTCGTGGGGGATAGCCTGGATCCAATGCTAGTACAGTTTTGTTGTATTATGTACATTTGATATTGCGGGGCGAGCGTCCGACATGTGGACTGCCGTCACTGCCTGTTTGTATTATTCTTTTGGGGCACGACCTGGTTGCGGTCGATGTACCCGGTGTATGTATATTTTACTTTCTGTACTAGGGTTACCCCGCGGTGGGGTGCACGGATAGCCGGGTTCTGGAGGGCAACGGGCCCGCATCTCAGGGCATTGAGACGGAGGGGGCTTCAGTCCAGGATTGGCGGGCTATTCGCCGCACTCGTAGGGGGTACAGGTTGACCCAGGAGGGGTGCCCAAGTTACCGGATTCCGTGAAGTGCTGGGTGGTCCATTCACGGTACTGAAGGGGGCTGCCTCGCTTCAGGTTTTGGCGGGTGACTTGCCGCGCCCGTAGGGGTCTAGGATTTTATTGCACAGGCTATCCACACGACCAGGGGAACGTCGGGTTTCAGCAGCGGCTCTGTGAAACCCGGGGCTTCCAGATATCTGTTTTGTTCTGTGATGCTGTACATTTCTGTGATGTTGCATTTTATTCACGCCTTGAGCGAAATACTATATATTGGTATATATATTAGTAGATGTTGTATATGTTTTTCATCCGCGCTAGTCCAGTCCCCGCTCTGCCGTTAGTTAGCTAACCTAACGGGTGATGACGGGACCCAGTGGCGAATGCGGATGGCATATACGTACGTCAGTATATTTTCGTTCTTTGTGGTGTGATCAATTGATGGGACTGCATTGATTCGGATCAATGCAAGTTTAAACAAACCTATTCTGATGTTGTTGGAACACTTTTCAAAAAGCTGTTATTGCAAGGACGTTCACTTTTGTTTTGCATCGTGGTATTCATTTGGAATATCCTGCTCCTCAGTCGACGAGGCAAGGGCCGAGATCCCTTCACCGGGAGTGACCCCTTGGATAGAAGTTTGCGTCAGGGCAATAGCTTCACTATAGCCGATTACTTTTGCTTTGCATCGTGGTATTCAGTTGGAATATCCTGCACCTCATTCTACGGGGAAAGAGCCGAGATCCCTTCACCGGGAGTGACCTCTTTAGTAAAGGTTTTCGTCACTATATTTTCTAAAAGGTTATCCAGTTCCTTCAACGATATCAAGTTCATTACGTTAAAGGTTTTTCGCCAAAAACCAGTCGTAGCCCTCCGTCATTTCAGATTAGTATTACTTAGTATTCGTGCTGCGTTTGTCGTGCATTGCCGTGGTGTAGTGTTCGGTAGCTATGTAATGCTTTTCTGTCACATGGATAAGTGGATTGGTTAGGACAGTCGTGCGGTCTTGTTGGCATTGTCAAGGACTCGTACGGGTGGGTTTAATGCAATCAAGATAATGACGGGTAGAACTTGACTAGGACTCTTTGATTTGTTGGCATTGTCAAGGTCACTTGGGTCCTAGGGGTAAAAACAATTATCGGGAGTTTCAAAAGAACTGAAACTTGCCAAGCATGCGCATACCTTCTGGAGTGTGGTGACGTGAGTGGATTCCGTCACGTTATCATGCGATGAGAGTTGGATCCCGATTCCCACTGATGAGTTGGTTTACTCCTCGGGTGATCCCGACTAATTCTTCTTTCAGGTTTGGAGGAGAATTTGAGGTACAGTGGGAGGTTTCCTGATTAGATAAATTGGTAACCATTCTGATCTAGGTTAGAGTGCACGCTGAGTGTTTTCTTTTCTCTCTCTCTGGCAGCGACCATTGACCCGACCCTGGACTATGACTCAGTGACCAAGTTGACCGAACCTTCTTAACACTGGCTTTTGGATTGTCAGAGTTGCAGACCTCATTGCCACTCCTGCTTTTACCCTTTTCTCCAGGACACCCCGTATTACCGCGAACGTCCACTTCCATTGGACAAAACCATCGTATGGTTAGATACGAACTCGAAGGACTTCGAGGATGGTTTCTGGTTCTGGAGAAAACGGATAGGATTATTTAGTTGTCTTTTCTTTTCACCTTCTCTCAGGTTGCGAGTACTCCTTGGTTTAGGAGTAGTACACCTATTACGCAAATTGGATAGTCTTCTTCCAAACCTTAGGCTGGTGCCGAACGGTGGGGAATGAAGAAAACCAATTAGCATAACGATGGTGTACAGAAGGTATTAAGTTTAGACAAAGCCAGGGATTAGTAAGAGGGCAAAGTAAATTGCGACTGATATTCACGACCAAACCAAGTATTTCTTCGCCAATCCTAAATCACCTTTGTATTTCTCCAGGACACTCCGTATCACTACGAAGATCCCATTTTATTGGATACTCCATCGTATGGTTATATACGAACTCGAAAGGAACTAGTTCCAGTTCGGGGATGGATTCTGGTTCAGGAGAAATAGGAATAAAGTACATTCAGGTGTCTTTTATTTTCACCTTCTCTCGCGTTGCGAGTGCTCCTAGGATTAGGACAGTACACCCTTTATGCTTCTTGGATAGTCTTCTTCCAAACCATAGGCTGGTGCCGAACGGTAGGGAAGGAAGAAAACCATTTGGCCTAAAGGGGTGTACAGAAGGTAATGACTAAAGACACAGAAAGGGATTTAGAAAGATGGCAAAGAATTATACGGTTATAGTTGTGAATCTGGATAATGGTAGAGGCATTACTAGGAATACCAGAATACCCCACAGAAACATTTTTAATGTTTCAGTTTTACTGTGTAATGTTAAAAGAAAACTGATTTCCCGATTAGACACTTACTCCATGGTATGTATTTACCAGGTTGGATTCTCACATTTGTATGGTTTTACAGATGATGAGTGGGAGTAAGTTATTGGGAATTGGGTGATCATCCTTATTATATCAGGATTCGTTGTAATCGGTGATATTTGAGGAAGTCACCTGGGTTGTTTGCCGGTCGGCAAATATTTGGTTATGAATATCCGCTGTTGTGCACCAATTTCAAATTGATATATCTGTACGTCTATTTTCATAGAGTGAGATATACCTTTTGATATTATGTCGATGACATTTACCTATATCAGTGGATGGTTAGATAAGGAGCATTAAATAGCGGTGTAATTCTTCTTAACCATAAGTACAGTTTTCAACCTACGACACACAGTGAAAGAGTTGTTAGACTCAGCGGACTTATACAGAGTATTGTATGTTGTCCAGTGTCCATCAGGACAGAGGGGTTGGTCCTCGTACTATATTCGGTTTACTTATGACTTCTCTCGATTTTAGACAGCTGTTTCGTGGAAACACAGGGTCTAAGTTTTGAGGAGTTATAGGTATTTGAATAGAATAGAGAACCAGCTGTAGCAAGTATCGGTATTCTTCAAAGAGATCGAAGATGTAGATACTTGTGTTTGGTATTCAGTTGATAGTAATGATAATGAGAACTTGCTTCTCTTTCAGGTTACTCATAATTGGAAGCATTCCTAAGTTGAGTAACGCTGATCGGCCTCCTTCCATTTAGTTGACATGCACTGGAGACAGCTGCATGATTTGAATCTGGTTCAATTAAATCAGTGCCTCTGGTTCTATATTGGATATAGAACAGTTCATATCTTAACATTGTTAAGGTACGGGGAGTTGTCCGGCTTATGCTTAAAACCAGACTCCGGATAACTCAAGGCACGTTTCTGTAATGGCTGTTTGTGGGTTGACCCAGGCTATGACGAGGGTTGACTTTCTACCATCTGGCAGATCAATAGAAATATTGTTCTAGACTCGCCACAGTTTTATTAAAAATGGATTTTTTCAAAAACAGAAGTGGGAGTATGGTAGAACTGGAAGTGATTCCAGAACCGCAAACGATTACTGAAGATTTGATAAGGAACCTAAAGATTCAATCTGATTTGACATTCCATTGGCCACTCCGCAGATAAGGTGGGTAACTTCAGGCACCCGAGAGGTACTCCGGTAGCCTCAAGGACGGTGACAGGGAAGTTCTTGTTTACCCACACTTGCCATTGTTGTTGTTCCAGGCTGCGAGACCCGGCAGGAGGATGAGTATAGCGTCGTTCTAAACTAGCTTTAGAAGTGCACGTCTATATGACTCTGGCAGAGGGTTGTCGTAGTCAGTGGGAGCAGCGGAAGCATTGGTGGACTTTGTGCTTATGTCTATTTATAGACTAAAGCAGATATAGCGGAGTAAGATCATCTGTTTCTGATGTGACAGTCATGGGTTTGACGTCATCAGAATAGGGGATGGATCTGTTGAGAAGGTAGTAGGAAGTGATATTCCTATACTACTATCGGTTATACTTTGGTCGTCACACAGTGTTTTCTCCACAAGGGACTTGGACATTATATCAGACATACTGGTTACTAGATCTATGGTTTTAGATCTAGATTTGGGTGGTTTCCCAATCAGGGTACTTTGACAGCATTCTAAGAGTATTTAGAATGGACGACTCCTGGCACGGTAGTGTACCTGCAGGTAATGGAGTCACCCTCTCTAAAGGTATCTTACAGACTAAAGGGGAGAGGGATACGCATGATTGACAGATCACTTGCTTAGGCAATTGAGTCAATCATGAGATGTCAAGTACCACACCAGATGTTGTTCTTGCACTAGATGCAATAAGTTGATATTAATCCAATCCTGGAAAAACAGTAGGAAGCAGTTTTAGAACATAAGTGAATGTTCTAGGGATATGATAACGGCTGTCTCCTTTAGGAGACTGTTATCACTCCAGGCTTCCAAGGTGACATGGACGACAAGGAGGTTGTCAGAGTTATAGTTCTCCCTCTGACGAGGGGCAGTATTTTGGACAGGTGGTCCAAGGCAATACTGAGGGAGGCATGGCGCAGGATACTGATTAAGTTCAGTTAACGATACAGTCTAAGAAGTTTGGATTTGGAGTTCATTTATGAACTAGGTCCCATCAGACATCCAGACGTTCCAAGACAGGTATTGCTCATTTCGGGAGATGGCTTTCTCCGCGAACTTGAGATATAGAGAGACATAGAAAGGAACATCCTGCGGATCCACTCACTGAGGCTATTCCTCGAACGCAATAGTTTCGCAAACAGGCTTTGTGCGACTGACTAGTAGAGGAGTTGGGTGTTCGGTATCACACGGGCTGTGAGTATGCGACATCGCAATAATTAGCCTTGAGTGCAAGTGGGAGATTGTTGGAGATAGTGCCCTCAGAGTCAATTATTGGATCACAGGCACGTGATTGCAATGATTAAGGGAGGACCTATCCCGGTAGGACAGTCTTACTCGAGATGATAGTATGCTATCTGGTTTATCTTTATCATCGTGTACTGCTTTAGGTGACCTGATATGTCGCTATTACACGTTGATAGAGCCCCTAGGATTCTTGCTTGACGACCAGCAGTATGATGGCGATCATATACGTGGGAGCTGGTAGTCTATAAGCACATCCTTAAAAGGTCCCTAGTCGTAGGAGTTTCGAGACAGGGTATCGATACTCCATTAGTGGACTAGTGTATACAGTCGAGACCCCGACGAGGGGCGGTGGCCGGTCTCACAAGCCACTGGTGTCAGTTGGTTCACCTAAGATGTATACAGGTGCTCATTGGGTTATGAGTACACCGGACAGGACTCGCCGGGAACCTGCTAGTTGGTCTTATACCAGACGTCAGATAGCAGTTCCCAGGTGACATGTGTACAGGTTAGTTCATCGACCTGAGATCGTCATTTGTCTCGTGTGAGTTCCCACTGTGTTTTGATTACTACCCTACCACGGCTCAAAGGAGTCGTGCAAACAGGTTTTAGTTGGGTACAGTCCCGAGCCACATGGAGGCAGTGAGCGGATCTTCAGGGGTTCGTCTCTCCCGGTATTGGGGGTGAGGTCGCGCTGTGTCTAGGAGAGCCATTACGCAAAGCCCTCGGCCGAGGCAGGAGATTTACTGGTAGGTATTCCAGTAGTATCTCAGGGCGTTCTGGGCTACACTCCGACACGACTTGTACCGCTTTTGGGGGTCTGACTTTCACCAACCCCCTAGGCCCGCCATGCGATACTCATAGACGAACGGACCGGACTGTACGGATATTGTCACTGACAGGCTCAGTTGGGTGTCGGGGTGAGCTTCCTCATCGACGTCCCTTTTGGTCAATAGCTGGTGGCTCGTCACGTATTGGCTTATACCTCTGACGTGCTAGTGGTTAAATCCACAGCCATAGTATTGACGAGTCTTTAGAGTCCACCACACTTTCAGTTACTCAGCTTTCGGGCGAAACGCTGTAGAGGCCGTATGGAGATATGGCAGGGTCCAATCAGATACGTGCGGTATTGCACTGATCAGGATCGGACGGTTTGTACTAGTGGCCGTATAGTTATATGGCAGGGTTCGATCAGATACGTGCGGTATTGCACGGATCAGGATCGAACGGATTTTACTAGCCGGCTTTGGCTTAAGCCGGTCCTAGTCTAGTACAGTGTAGATTTTGTCTCATTGCATTTGTATCCGGTCGGAATACAGATGCGGGTGTGTATGCACAGTGTCGGGGTTTTCCTGTAATTTATTACGGGACCAGTTTTCTGGAGTTGCCAGTTTGCATTCCGTTCCGGCCGGTTTTCCTTTGTTCTTTCCCGGCCGGACTTTTCCGATGGAGGGGGTTATTTGCAGTTTTGCAAATAACACTTTGTGGGGGGGGGGGTTTCTTGCAAAAGTATTTATTATGATATCTTTCAACCATGCTTGCTTTAATGTGATTGAAAGGGTATGGTTTGGATTTGATGTAAGCATGGTTGATGTTTCTTTGACCTTGGATGTGGTCACCCCCTTCTTTTCTCCTACCATCACCTCCCTCTTGTATTTGACTTTGCCTCCTCCACCATTTCCACTTGAAATGGGCCGGCCACTCATTAGGGAGAGAAAGGAGGAGAGGGTTAATTTTGTATGAGGAATTCATTTTGCATTTCATTCTTCTTGCTACAAAATTTCTCACATCACTCCAAAGTTCATTCCTTCCATTCCTCCATCTATGGCAACCAACCCCAAAGTGAGACATACACTCTACACCACTTCCTACAGCCTATCTTGAGCATGTCGAGTTGCCGGCTTCATGCTCGAGTTGCCTCGGTATTGAGGCGGGAGCCCGTAAAAGACGAAGGCGATGTGGTGCCCTTTCCGGCGAGGAGGCGACGATGTGGAGGCAAGACTTTCCGCGGGAGATCGGGACGATGAAGAGAAGACCGGAGGACTCGGATCACTCGGTATACTTCTTATCCCATCTCTTGTTTGCTAGTTAGGTTAATGGTAAACGATCCGGGTTTTCTTTGTCCGCGGTAGCGCCGGTTTCCGAGCAAGGAAAAATTTTGATTCCGCATTTTGGCCTCGAGTAAGACGGCCGGGGCGCTGCCGTGGCGCAACATCATCACCTAGTGCCTTAGACCAACTGGTTTAGGAGACATTGCTAAAAGCCTTGGGTGTTACAAGACTAGGAAGTACGCTTTAAAAGTGCAAACGCATCTTGTAATCGGTCGTTGGTACCTCAAGAAGTATTAACGGTCGCATGAAGGATGTGTAAGCAAAATTCACCAATTAATAAGTGCTTTGGACAACGTACAAGGGTATGATTGCTTGATTTGAATTTCCAAGTGTAGGGGTGATTTATACACACACGTGGGGATATGTGATTAGAGTTTAGATAAGAGAAAGGAATGAAGACTAAAACTTGTATCTTTAGTAAAGTTGATAAAAATTCCTAAGTGGAGATGGAACCCTAGAAGAAAAACTTAAGAAATGCCGAAAGCTAAGTAAGTCTTTAGAACATATATAATCTTAAGTTAAATAATGAGGAAGTGTGAAGAATACGGGTGGATAATTTACGAGTCAATGATAATAGAATTCCTTGTTAGAAAACCTAATTGGAGAATTAAAATCGAAAAGCCAAATTGATAGGATTTTGTGGGTGTATCCGCTGAAAACCCTCAGGAGACAACACTCCTCCTACTAGGGACACCTAGAGGTTTAACGGCTTGTTGCACGAGCTCAGTGCAATCTCGTTTCTCTGCGAAAGTGCGGTTAGGTTTTTGTAGTGAATAAAAAATAAGTTTGCTCGAGGACGAGCAAAAGATAAGTTTGGGGGTATTTGTTCACATCATAATATTGCATTTTATATTCCCTATTCTTATTCGTTTTATAAATAACCAGGTGCTTTTGACGCATGTCTGCTACATATTACAGGATACAGGTTCTTGGGGCGAAAACAGTGAAAAAGACAAAAGATGATACAAAAGAGGGACTTTTGACCAACAAGTAGAAGGATCCTAGTCAAGTCTAGATGAAGAACAGTTCACAATCAATAAGGCAACGCAAGGTCCAAAACGTCAAAGTGAACAGTTAAAAGACCATTACTAGTTTTCACTGAAGATCTGGAGAAGACCCAGAAGCCAAAAGGAGAAAAGAACTAAAGCAATAAAAAGCCCAAGAGTCATAGAAGCAAACCACAAAATTACAGAGCTCAATTCCTTATTTTGGCCGCGGAACCGTGGCCAAACCTAGGCTGGCGCCGCGGTTCCGCGGCCATTTATTGCACGTGTCGGCGCAGATTTTTGGTGGCGGTGCGTCGGTGCGTGGGTTGGGATTTTTCGTGGGTATATCTGTAATAGCACATGCGCGAGAATTTGTAACCCTAGTTTTCCTATTTCCTTATAAATATGTAATCAAAATATTGTAATAGGGAGGCCTCTTCTCAATAAAGAAAATTCAGATTCTTTGGAAGATTAAGAGCATCATTTCTTGTAAGTTCTTTTTAAATTTCTGCCTTAGTTTATAATTTAATTCCTGCCTTAGATTAATCTTTCCTTTGCCCTAGTTTAAATCTAGTGTTGTTTCTTTTTAAACTGCAGTAGGTAAGTAATCTTAAAATGGTGTTCTTAATCGATCCCCTAATGAGCGAGTAATTTCCTCGCTTGTTAGGGTTAGGAATAAGGGAGTGATTGAGAGATGAATATCTCTCATCTCCTTCAAGCCCAATAATTTATAATAACTAGAACTTCATGCAAGCATGCATGATCCGCTCCCTACGGCACCCTACCCACGAGGTAACGGTGAAACCGTAGTATAAAGGACTGGACATGCATGACCTCCATGAAGGTTAGGGCAATTAGTAGGAAAGGACGGACAAGGATCTAGAGGAAGAAACTTCGTTTCTTCCCAATCATCCTAATCCCCTTTACTAATAATTGTTATAACTTCTAAAAAGATTTAATTGAGGGCATTGAAAGAGGTGTGAATATTAATCTTATCAAACTCACCTTAGACCTAACCCTAGCAAGTTTCTTTATCATCATAGAACTTAGTTTTTAGATTCAATTAAAAAACCAAACAACCATTGGAGTCAACTCGTAAGAACACTTAGGAAAATTACACATCCCTGTGGACCGACCCGTATTCACCGGCTAGCTTCATGCGACGCCGTTCTTGATTGCGGTAAAAATATTTTGGTGATCGTAAAAAACCTCTTTCAATCAGGTGCTGATGTTGGGCACCCCGTTTTTATGAGATTTACAGGATTGAGGGCCGGATAGAGAGACGGCGCCTGAGTTATCGGGATTTTGGGGTGTTTTTGGTAGACACCGGGGATTTCCACGTTGACGATCCGTGTAGATGATATTTTATCCCATGCTCAACATTCGCTGTTATGCATTGCATCATATAGTCGTTGTACCTGGTAGAGTACTTTGGCATGATTATTGCATACCCAGCTCATCATATAGATGTTTTTAGATTGCAATTGTTATGCATGATTATTGCATACCCAGCTCATCATATAGATGTTATCTGATTGCACATGTTAGAGTATCGCAGTACGTGCATACTCGCGATTACCTTTATATGTTATTTACTATTCACGAGTTGGCAACTCATCCTCGTTGTGCCACAGTGTTTGCAGGTCGACCCTCAGAGTAGTTGCGGCGGGGCTATCTCTTGTATCTTTTTGCTACGGATACCACTGCAGTTGGCGTGTGAGCCGTTTTGCTGATAGGTGGGTTTGTGGTATCCGTTTATTTTCCATTTGTACACACTATTGTATCTAGTACTCTCCATCTACTATTTCATGTATTGACTTAGATACCAGTTGTGAGGACGATGTTGTATATTATTTTGTACTCTGGTGTCAAGCTCGTGTGAGCCGACTTTATTTATGCAGTTTTATCTTTTATGCTGTTTTGCTTATATTTTCCATTTCTTCGTTACAGCGCCGTATACTTTTCTTGTGGTGGTTGTTTCCGCCGTTGGGCGTGATTGCTCCCGTTTGGGAATGTTTTATTCTTGCTATCAGTCATTTTAATTATATCATGTTTTGTACCCTTTTTCGGGGCTAGTTTTTACAAAGGAGGTGCTGCCGAAATTTTTAAGAAAATAACTTAAACTTTAAAGATCTTTACTCAATTATTTAAGGTTTTCTAAATGTTTTAAACTAATGTTTTTCTTCACTCACTATTTTAATGGTTTTGATTTCTGGGTTTCGGCTTACTTGATCGCGTTGCGCCTGTAGACGTTATGTGGTTAAGTGCCGGTCACGGGCCGAACTTTGGATCGTGACAGTTATGACATGGCCTTGCACTATATGTTACCATAGTCCACGGGGTAAGATGGACTCCTTTCGTATACATGAATACATTCTTTATCAAACTACAAACAACCACGTTAGAATAACAAATCTTATACCTGTAGATGATCATGCTTAGATACTCGCTTATACAATCTTATCTGTTCACATTACTTGGTTTCTATTCACTTTATATACCATTCAGTCATCTTCCTTTACTTCTTTTGGAGACTTATGGAGCGCTAGTTCGCTGACAACATTCTTCTCTGTTTCTTTCTTTGGAATGTTCGTCAGGAGGATCATACTCTGAGGAGATAGAGCTGAGCCTGGAGGACTTGGACCAGTTTGCCGCTCAGCCTGACTACTAGCTCCTGCCTGCATTTACTTTCAGTATGCCATTGTTTAGGCATTTGTTTTTATCATTGTATCTTTTTTATTCCAGACAGTTGTATGTAAAGTTGAATATAAATAAAGTTACTGTTTCATTTTATTACTCTTGTCATTCTTACTCATTGTTATATTGCTTAATTACGCTTAACATATTTTCATAGTAAATACGTTACGGGCTTTCCACGTCACCGTTTCCGTCTACTAGGAAGCGGGGTGTGACATGTTTTGTTGGTGATCCATGCAGGTCAGTTATGTATGAAGACTTAAGCAATACATCACAAGAATTATAAGAATCAACAACTATACATTTCTTGCATTTCGAATTCCTTGAATCTATCATAACCTGTCTTTTCTATCAAGGTGATGGATTCTCCAAACAACACCAGCACCAACGTTAATGGCAACACACCACCGCCTACCTTACCACCTTCCCTTACCGTTGCTGCTCCAAGTAATGAACATACGGTGCTTCTGGAAGCCATTAAAAGCCTTTTGTAGGGTCAGCAACCGTATATTGCTATCCTTATGAACTGCTTGAAGCCGAAGCACCTAGAGTAAAGCAATTCCGGGCGTTGCGTCCAAAGAACTTCTCACGGAAAGAGAGTCCTCTTGAGGCTGAAGAGTAGGCTCAAAGTATCAAGGGCGACCTTGCATTAGCACAGGTTCCAGACATAGTTTGGGTTTGTGTGGCAAAACTCCATCTCATGGACAACGCAAGAGTCTCGTGAAAGGCCGAGGAAATCCGTCTTGCATAACCAATAGAGTGGAAGACGTTCCACGACCTATTTGATGCGAAGTTTTTCCCTGAGATTGCCCGTTTCGATATGGAACAACAGTTCATCCACCTGCAACAAGGCTCTATGTGGGTAAAATCAGTGGATGAATATGATGCCGAATTCATCATGCTTAACAGGTAAAGAATTCGTCTCAAATTCTGTTCCGTAAAACACATAACCATCCTAACAACAACAACAACTGAGCCTTTTATCCCAAGCAAATGGGGGTAGGCTACATGAACCAACATGAGAATCACGCCGGGTCTAGCACATGAATCCTCCGCCTCCACTCACTCCTCTCGAACAATATACTTTCATTGAGGCCTTTGGCAACCATATCTTTTCGTATCACCTTCATCCTTGTTTTCTTCGGTATCCCTTTCACCCTTTTGACATTACCTATATCGAGAGTATCCATTTGTCGAACCGGTGCTTTCATAGGCCTGTGTCGCACATGACCAAACCATCTTAGCCGGTTTTCCCACATCTTCTCCTCCACAGGTGTTAAACCAGTTTTTGCACGAATATCCTCATTCCGCACCTTGTCTTTTCTAGTGTTACCACACATCTAACGAAGCATGCACATCTCCGCTACGTGCATCTTCTGTATATGATGCTTCTTAGGAGCCCAGCATTCTGTACCATATAATAAGGCAGGCCGAATAGCGCTCCGATAAAACTTCCCTTTCAATTTTAACGGAAAGTTACGATTAAACAAAATCCCTGTTGCACTCCTCCATTTCAACCAACCAGCTTGGATCCTTTGATTAACATCGCTATCGATCTCCTCATTCTTTTGGATGATGGAACCTAGATATCTAAACTGATCGCCTGGTGATATCTCTTGCCCTTCCAATGTTATGCCAATATGGGTTTGACTTCTCTATTCGATAAATTTGTAATGCATATATACTGTTTTGGACCTACTCAATCTGAACCCCTCAGATTTCAACGTTTGCCTCCATAACTCCAATTTGGCATTAACCCCTGCTTTCATCTCATTTACTAGAACAATATCATCAGCGAATAGCATACATCAAGGTACCCCATTTGGATAGTTATAGTAAGCCTATCCATTACCATGGTAGATAGGAATGGACTTAATGCAGATCCTTGATGTAAACCAATTGTAATCCGAAAATCACTCGTTAGGCCGCCGCAAGTTCTGACATTTGCCACTACTTCATCATACATGTCTTTGATTATGTCAATGTACTTGACGGGGACCCCCTTCTTCATCATTGTCCCCCATAATACCTCTCTAGGTACCTTGTCGTACGCTTTCTCTAAATCAATAAATATCATATGCAAATCTCTTTCTCTCTCTAAAAAACACTCAACAAGTTGACGAAGCAAATGAATAGGCTCTGTCGTCGACTGTCCAGATATGAACTCAAACCGGCTCTCTGTTATCTTAACATCCTTCTTTAGCCCGTTTTCAACCACTCTCTCCTAAAGTTTCATGGTGTGACATATAAGTTTTATTCCACGGTACTTTGAGCAATTTTGAATGTTACCCTTGTTCTTGTAGATAGATACAAGGGTACTTTTTCTCCATTCATTTGACATCTTTTTGGTGTGTCAAATCTTATTAAACAGATCTGTCAGCCATTTAACGCCTATTTCTCCTAAGCATCTTCGAACCTCGATAGGAATCCCGTCTGGACCAACCGATTTTCTTGATCTCATTCTCTTTAAACTTTCTTTAATCTCAGGTAGTCTTATTTTACACATGAAATCACGGTTTATATCTCGAGATTGAATGACAAGCCCATCCAAATTCTTAGTAAAGCTCTCATTGAACAATTTGTCAAAATAATCTCTCCACCTTTCCTTGATATTCTCATTGTGAACTAAAACCTTCTGATTTCATCTTTAACACACTTCATCGCACATAAGTATCAGGTCTTCTTTTGTCGTATCCGAGCAATCCAGTAAATATCATTTTCAGCCTCCTTAGTGTCTAACTTCTCGTACACCCTATAGAGCTTAGCTTTAGCTTCCTGAATAGTTTTCTTAACTTCCTTTTTAGCCATTTTATATTTCTTAAATCTCTCCGCATCTCTGCTTTTCTTCAAATCTTTATAAGAATCCATCTTAATTTTAATAGCAGCCTTTATTTCTTCATTCCACCATGATGTGTCCTTAAATGGTGGAGCACCACTTCTCGACTCACCAAGTAGATCTATAACTACCCTCTTGATAGAACTAGCCATTTTGTTCCATGTTCTGTCTGAATCATCTTCAGACTGCTAATCCGCTTCTTAAACTGCACGATCTATAAAAGCCTTTTGGTTACCTTCCTTCAATTGCCACCATTTATTTTTAGGCTCTACCTTACGTCTAATCTTCCTAGGTCCTCTTCTAAATCGAAAATCTAGAACTAAAAGTCTGTGTTGAGTGGTTACACTCTCACCTGACACTACCTTACAGTCGATACAACAATCTCTATCTATCCTTCTTGTCAGAAAAAGTCTATTTGACTTGCACTTGATCCGCTCCTAAAGGTGATATGGCGAGACTCTCTTTTCCTAAACCACGTGTTTGTTAAGATCAAGTTATAAGACAAGGAAAAATCTAGAATTGAGCTACTTGCTTCATTCCTTTGTCCAAAACCAAAACCTCCATGGATAGTATCTGTTCCCGCCAAAATTTAAACAATATAAAAAGAGCTAAGCTCTGTTGAATTTAATGAGGCAGTGCCTCACGTGCTCTCCATGAGAGCGCCAGCGCCAGAGCCAATCTTATAAGATTAAATCCTATGGTGGCGCCTCACGTGCTTCTCACGCGGGCGTCAATGTGCAAAGCGCAGAAGAATTTATTACATAAGAGTTAAACTGTTAGATGGCGCCTCACGTGCTCTTCATGAGGGCGCCAGCGCCAGAGCTAATTTTATAGGATTAAATTCTATGGTGGCGCCTCACGTGCTCCTCACGCGGGTGCTAATGTGCAATGCACATAAGTACCTATCATAAGAAATAAATTCTTAAGTGGCTCCCACGTGCATAACACGTGAGCGCCAACGCCTAAGTTCAAATCAGTAGAATTAAACTCTACGTTTTCCTAACAAAAAGTTGGAATACTCTCTGTTAAACAGAGCCGTTGGATCAAACATCCAACGGAGATGATAAATCATCAAAATATAGAATCAAATTCTATTAGGAGGAAATTTCTCCCAAATCTTTCTAAATAAGAAAGATACTCTCGGTTGGATCAATGATCCAATAATAGAATAAAATTCTATTTCGGGATTATATTCTCTCAATATTTCCAAACAAAAAATATTGCTCTCTGTAAAACAGAGAACGCTTGGATTAAAAATCCAACGTTGATTAAAAATCACCACTGGACAGAATAAATTCTGTATATGGGAAAATATTTCCCCAATCTTGTTAAAAATAAGAACAACATATTCTATAAAAACAGAAGTTCTTGGATCAAAGATCCAACGGTGGGTAAAATTTCCTAAATCAATTTTGAGACCAATTAAATCAATTGGAATCTCTCAATGAAAGATTTTCTCAAAACTAATTAACAATTTGTTTCTACTATATAAAGGACCTGAGACTTCAAGTCTCACACACGAGAAGAAAACACACAGAGAGACACATAGGCAGACAGAGGCACACAGAGAGAGGAAGAGACTACAGATAGAAAAAACAGAGAAATCAATTCTCAAAGAAGAAGTGCTTCCTTCTCAAAACGCAAGGTAAAGAAAAGAGATTAAAATATCTCTATTATTTATAATATCACATCTAGGGTTTAACCCTTTTAAAAAGAACTTAGTTCTTTCTCTGAATTTGAGATCCACAAGACAAAGTCTCCCACAAGTTGAGAATTTAATTCTTATCGGGAAGATCTTGTTCTCGAGAATCAAAGATTCAGGGAAGAACAAATTTAAAGAGAAAGAAGATAGAGTTCATAATACTCTAGGAACACAGTTCCTTTAAATCAAGAACTTAGTTCTTTAAAAACTCAACCCGAGACCCTTAAAAAAATAGTGATTTTGGTGAGCGTTAATGGTCAAAATACCATTAACAGAGATTTAACTTCTCTAAAAACATCAACTGAGATTAAATCTCCATATAAAAAACGACTAGTGCTTCACGTGCTTCCCACATGGGCGCCCTTTTAACAACGCCTAGCGCCTCACGTGAAAGACATGCGGACGCCCAAAACAGAAGGCCAGCGCCTCACGTGGAACATATGTGGGCGCTGAATAAAGTGCTTAGCACTCCACATACAGCTACAAAGACTGAGTGCTTTGCACTGATTGGGCAGTGCCCAACGCCTCACGTGCTCCTTACATGGGCGGCACATAAAAAGTGCTTAGCATTCCATACGCAGCCAAAACGACTGAGTGCTTAGCACTGACTGGACAGCGCCCAACGCCTCACGTGCACCTCACATGGGTGCCATAAGAAATGATTAGCACTTCACATTTAGTCAAAATGACCAAAATGTTCAACATTTGTTGGGCAGTGCCCATGACTAAATGCTTCACATGACATATATGTGAGCATCGGAGCTCAGATAAGTTCTTAGCATTTTTACATAAAAGGAAAGGGCTGAACAAACAGAGCCCAAATAAGTGCTTAGCACTTTTGAATAAAAAAAGACTAAGTAGACTAAGCCCAAATTGGCCGAGTCTCTGAAGTTTTCTTGCAGCTGAGCCCAAATGCTATTTTGCTGGATCTCGAATAAAAATGATCCTAAAATGTTGTTTAGTCTCAAACAAGACTAACGTATCCTTAACGAAAACAAACTTAGCCCAAATGCTCACTTATAGATTTAAGTTGATCTTAATCTCAAACTGGATTAACGGTCCTTAAATCAAACAAAATATTTCTGAACTGTAGGAATATACAACCTAACTTCAAAAACCCCGTCAGGCAAATTCTTGACCCAAACCCAAATCTAAACTATACGGATTTGGACTAATCTGCGCCTTACGGGTGACGACATAAACTAGTCTCCGTATACAATCCACGGGAAACTAAAACAAACAAAATATGCACACGACATGAAGTGAACTGCCGGAGTAGGAGAAAGTGGTTATCGTAATGCGGTAACGTAATTAACTGCAGGGGCTTGCTCCTGCAGGGAAGAGCGTCCCCACAATCAAAAACCCCTCATAAAATGAGGGGAAATCTGATGAATTCTATTACAATGGCCGTATCTATTCAAACCTCCGATATATGGTGCCATAAATCAACTTGGTATCTTCGGAGAGGTGGATGGATAAATCCAAATTGCATCTGCCCTCAGATTTAGGCAAGACGATCCATCCCGGTTCGTCTCCGTCTCCGGCGGTGAACAGATTCTGGCATGCCCGGTGGGACCTTTTCCTCTTTCCACTCCATATTTCGTGTGTTGTGTTTCGCGAACAAAACCGCGGTTCGCTATGGTTGCCCTTAGATTCGAGGTACTAAAATTTGTTGTCTTGCTCCTGTGTAGAAGAATAAATCGATGGCTTCCAACTGCACGACATACAATAATAACACTCGCTCCACCCCAGCTGGAGGAGTGACCTACGGGCCCAATGCGGCCTCTATCTTTTCAATTCCGGTGGGCCAAGTAACACAAGCCACTACTGGCCTATTCTTCGGGACCATGTTCCCACCAGCGAGATTCGTTGCCTCAGCGCCGCAAGAGGATACTCCTAAGAGGTCAGTCTTCGATCGACTTGCAACCACAACGGCCCCTCTCAACGGGTCGTCCAAAGCTGGTGTCTCAGTCTTCAACAAGATGAGCAAAAGATTGAATGGGCCCGCAAAGAGGCTCGTAATACCTGAAGGGGCTGCCCCAAAATGGATAGCCCTCCCAGCTCCTCCTACGGGCGAAGCCGTCAAAAGCGCTTCCCCCATCAGAAGATCGGTCTTTGAAATATTGGCCGTTCCTCTTCAAACCCTGTTAAGGACGTCAGTCTTCAATAGGTTGACGCCAACAGTAGCCCCTCAGCAAAGCTGGGGCATGAAGAAGCCGCTTCTAAATTTAGGGCGGTCCCGTCTACAAGACATGCTCGACGTCGCCACTGACACCGAGTGAGAAAAGCTGGGGGCAACTCCCCTTCTGGACTCAACCTACCTGCTCCAATGGTGGAAGTTGACGCTGCTGTTCCAACTGGAAACGGCTTTGATCTGCTTAGGAAGGTACGCAAGAACTTTTCAACATTGGTGCTAAAGAAATCGCCACCACTTGCTGAGGTCATTGTTCAGGAAGAACTGGAGCGTCCCCATCAACGGCTCTCCTCCCAAATTCATAGAGTCTGGCGGAAAGTCCAGGACTCTGTGATCAATAAAGACTAGTCTCGTCGACTGAAGAAATTGAAGGCTCGGCAAGAGAAAGACCACCCCTCCGTCATACAGCAAGGGACTTCTTCTATACCGGCGTCTATCATAATGGCTCCTTCAACTTCGACCTCCCACAAAAGGATGAGGTCGGAGAAAATCCCACCGCCTGCGGTAAATTCTAAAAATGATGGACCCAAACTCCCTATGTCTGGGGGCATGATCGTACATACGGTCCACATGGCTTTCGGGAAAGAAGAAAGCCGTGCTTCCGTAGGTCATCGACCACAAACTTGGTCGCTGACAAAAGCTCAGGAGTAACAACAAAAGCTCCAGGAAATGTTGACCAAAATGACAGCACTTACCGGGCAGAAAGAAAGCCCGGACACAACAGCTGAACAGTGCCAGGAGCAGGAGACTGATACAGAGTTCCTGGGAAGGGTGCTTGAAAGAAAAGACAAAGAGCTGCTGAACAAGCTACTAACATGAAGCAGACGACGCTCTTGTTTCAGGATATGTTTGGAATGATGATCCAGCCAGAACTCCTAGCCGAGGATCCGCCGATAATCATCGAGGATGATAGAGGGGAAACATCAAACCCTCTTCTGGATTTATCGGTAGCCGAAGAGGAAACAATCTCCAAGGCTGCTCTTGATGATTATATCGCTCAACAAATACGAGCTCATCAAGCTAATGAAGCCGCATGCCAAATCGTCAGAACTGGACGACCGTATCCAGGCTGGTATGACCAAATTAAATACCCACTTGGATATACGATCCCTAAGTTCCATGTGTACAAGGGGACAAGCAACCCACACTAGCATGTCACGTAGTTCAGAGCTCTGTGCGGCAACACTGGAGGCGACGACAAACCGTTGCTTCGCCAGTTCGTTGGCAGCCTGTCAGAGACAGCCTTTGAATGGTACTCGGAGCTCCAAATGACTCCGTGAGAACATTCACAGAGATGGAACTGCTGTTCACACAGTGGTTCGCCAGTGTAAGTGAGTGCGCCCTAATCACGACATTAATCAATGATAGGGTAAAGCCAGGAGAAACCTGGTCCAATATACGATCCGGTGGCGGAAACTATGGTCAAAGTGCGAACAGTGCATCGAAGAATACCCC
The DNA here is from genome assembly GCA_030015575.1 of Agapanthus africanus. Taxonomy (NCBI): domain Eukaryota; kingdom Viridiplantae; phylum Streptophyta; class Magnoliopsida; order Asparagales; family Amaryllidaceae; genus Agapanthus; species Agapanthus africanus. Next base: position 342,102,909 of record JASDDO010000006.1, on the reverse strand, counting down.
GCCGTGGGCATGTTCATCGGGACCCTTGATCCTCAAACGACTGTGTCCTAGTTCATGACGTTCTTCAAACCAACAACCTTCCAGGCTCTGATAGATAAACTGGTCAAAATGGACCAGATGGGCCACGGGCTTTCCTCCTCAAGTAAGGACCCTCGAAATGCCAAGGGTAAAGGGCAAGCGGCCTTTGTTGCCAAAACTCAATATCAACTGAGTGGCCCAAAACTGGCTGCTCGCCAAAACAACACGCGTCCATGCCTATCCTTGAAAGAAAGGCTAGGACGCGCTTACTCGTTTCCCCATGACAAGACGATGAGATTATTTGAGTTGGCTGTCAGTGTGCAACAAATTCATCACATTTCTAGACCCACGGCGTCCACCGCAACCCGACGACGTCAACAATCCCAACTACTTCTCCTATCGCAGAATGGTGAGCCACCCAATTGAGGATTGCTATGTCTTCAAGAACTGGGTCGAGGACCAGTATCAACAGGGGAAGTTCGCGCTGTCTGAGAATTGGAGGGTGAACCCACCATAGAAGCACACACCCAAAAAGGTGGATGCGCCGGGGGCATCATGCTCGCTCGTGGAAGAAATTCCATGGGAAGTCGTTCTTTCAGCTAAAACCAAAAGAATGCTGAAGGATCTACAGGCATGTCTGGTAGTCAGGTGGAAAAGCCCACTTGAACATGAAATCATCGAAGGGATGCTGAAACCGCGTCCCATACCTAAGATTGTTGACAAAGGGTAAAATCCCCAAGTCAAGCCTTCAAAATCTTCGAAGAAAAAGAAGAAGACCAAGAAGTCCGTGTAGCCTGCCGAGTATGACGACAAGCGCACAGACCTACAAAAGTACATTGACGTGCTGGAGGAGTATGTTCCCTCATGGGAATTGAATAAAATACAAATAAAGCAGCAAGAAAACCCCCCAAAATGGAGCATCACGTGTCCGCACGTGACCGGGCCTCACGTGTAGACACGTGACCTTTTAAGAGCAAAGTCTATCTGCGCCTGAAAGCATAATTGATGGGGTCACGTGTCTACACGTGACCAGGCCTCACGTGCAGACACGTGACCTTTGATGAGCAAAGTCTATCTGCACCTGAAAGCCTAATTGATGGGGTTACGTGCCAACACGTGATGGGTTCCTGAGCCCTCTTAACCAATAGAATCAAATTCTAATTAATTGCTTAATCAGTGGGGTCACGTGCCAACACGTGATAGACTTTTAAACCCTCTGAACTAATAGAATTAAATTCTAATTAAAAGAAAATCAAAAGCCCTAACTAGAAAAATATTTCCCTAGATCTTTCCAAACAAAAAAAGATCGTGCTCTGTAAAGTGGAGCATCGTTGGATTAAAAATCCAATGGTGATTAAAAATCACCAGTTTATAGAAAGATTCTACATAAGGAAATATTTTCCTAAAATCTGCCAGGACCAACAAATAAAATATCTTTTAGATTAAAAATCCAACGGTGAATAAAATTCACCAAGTGATCTAAAAGATCATGTTGGTTACAAAATCAATTTAAAATCTCTCAATCAGAGATTGATTAAAAAAACTGATTCTTTTCTTTCTCCTATAAATAGAAGCCAAAGATAAAGAAAAAGGGGAGATACAACAACAACAGAGAAAAAAAGTAGAGAATTTAATTCTCCAGAGAGAAAAGAATATTTCCTCAGAAGAGAAAGAAACCCTAGGTGAGAAAGGGAAAGAGATCATAAGCTCCACAAAACAAAAAGAGAATTTAATTCTCAAACTAAGAGTTTAAATTTTTTGAATAAGAACTTAGTTCTTCCTTTGGTTGAAGGTCTGCAGAAGCAGATCTCCCCACAAGTTGAGAATTTAATTCTCATCGGGGAGATTCTGCCATGCAGATCTAAAACCTAAGAGAAGACCTAAGTTCAGAGAATTATATTCTCCCACAAAATACTTAGGAATTTAATTCCTCCAACAGAGACAGGGTTTAACCCTTAAAACAAAAACTTAGTTGAAGATCTGCAGAAGCAGATCTCCCCATAAGTTGAGAATTTAATTCTCATCAGGGAGATTCTGCCATGCAGATTCAAAACTTAGAGGGAGAGTTGGAATTAAAGAATTTAATTCTTCCATATACATAGGAATTTAATTCCTCTAAAAAAAATTAGGGTTTAACCCTACAAAAGAATTTAATTCTTAAACAAGGGACTTAAAACTCTCCATGCACGTAAAGAAGTCAGTACCCAACCTGATCACGTGGCAACACGTGACCCTCCCCTCAATGGTCCAAAAAGATTGAATGAGATCGGGTCATGTTCTCCCACGTGACCCTTGAACAAACTTCTCAAAAATAAAGGCAGAACAGACTTTTGGCGCCCTCACGTATCCCCACGTGACTCCACGTGACCCCTGACAAACACCTCTTTAAAAAAAAGAGAAGATGGAAAGAACTGAAAGATTAAAATCCAATGCATGGGCTCCCTCACATGTCCCCACGTGACCCCTAGCAAATCCTGTTAATATCCTTGCATGGGTGCCCATCACGTGCCTACACGTGATAGCCATGAAGACTAAAAGTGTTTAACACTCACCTTCATATTCTGAGAATAAAATAAAGGAGGTTTAGGCCCAACATTCAAACGCCTCACGTGACCCCACGTGAGCGCTTTTTTTTTATATAGTGTTTAACACTATTTTGTGCGCTGCATCCTTAGTGTTTAACACTGTTTTAAGTGCATCACGTGAGAGCACGTGATAGATGAGTCTATTTTAGTGTTTAACACTATATCCAAGTCAATCTTAGCTTGAGCTAGCCAAGTTTTCCAGAGGCAGTACCCCTTTCTTTTGACTGAACCTCAAGTGCACTCTTGTCTTCCAAAACGGATCATCTCATATGACATTCAAAGAAAAACCCAGAGCTTTTCAATCTACTTTGGTTCAAGGGTACATCTCTTCACACCTCTGATACATGTCGTTGTAATCCCTCAACATTTTCAGAGAGGTGACGGGTCCCGACAACCAGCAAATCTTACAGACTATGATGTCTCTGAACTGGACTGTGGGGTCCTTAAACCCATGGACTATGATGTCCTTAACCTCTGACTGTGGGATCCTTAAACCCATGGACTATGATGTCCTTAACCTCGGACTGTGGGGTCCTTAAACCCCATGGACTATGATGTCCTTAACCTTGGACCGTAATGTCCCTAAACTAATCGACCGCAAAGTCCCTAAACCAAACAATAGAGTTCAAATGCTCTTTTGTCGGATCTAAATGATCCCGTTAAGTTGATCTTAGTCTGAAATTAGACTAACGTGTCCTTAAAAAACGTTACGTTGATCTTAGTCTGAAATTAGACTAACGTATCCTTAACAAATGGTTAAGTTGATCTTAGTCTAAAAATTAGACTAATGTATCCTTAACAAACGTTTAAGTTGATCTTGGTCTCAAATGAGACTAACGTATCCTTAAACCCAAACCAAAAACCCAAATCTAAGAAAATACGGATTTGGACTAATTTACGCCTTACGGACGACAACATAAATTAGTCTCCGTATACAATCCACGGGCAACCAAAAGCAAAACAAACACACACGACACGAAGTGACCATCTGGAGAAGGAGAAAGTGGTTACCGCGATGCGGTAGCGTAATTAACTGCAGGGGCTTGCGCTTGCAAGGAAGAGCGTCCCCACAATCAAAAACCCCTCACAATGAGGGGGAATCTGACGAACTCTGCTGCATCGGCCGCATCCGTCTAAATCTCCGATACATGGTGTCATAAATCAACTTGGCATCTTCGGAGAGGTAGACGGATAAAACCTAATAGCATCTGCCTCAAAATTTAGGCCTGAAGTCCCAACGTCCTGGTCGCGTCTTTCGGCGGAGAACAGATTCTGGCACGCCATGTAGGACGAAGGATATCTTCATATGGAGAATGACACTTGCCAGAATCTGTTCTCCGCCGAAAGACGCGACCGGGACGTTGGGACATCAGGCCTGAATTTTGGGGCAGATGCTATTTGGTTTTATCCGTCCACCTCTTCGAAGATGCCAAGTTGATTTATGACACCATGTATCGAAGGTTTAGACGGATGCGGCCGATGTAGCAGACTTTGTCAGATTCCCCCTCATTGTTAGGGGTTTTTGATTGTGGGGATGCTTTTCCCTACAGGCGCAATCCCCTGCAGTTAATTACGCTACAGCATCGCGGTAACCACTTTCTCCTTCTCCAGATGGTCACTTCGTGTCGTGTGTGTTTGTTTTTGTTTTTGGTTGCCCGTGGATTGTATACGGAGACTAATTTATGTTGTCGCCCGTAGGGCGTGGATTAGTCCAAATCCGTATTTTCTTAGATTGGGTTTTGGTTTGGGTTTAAGGATACGTTAGTCTCATTTGAGACTAAGATCAACTTAAACGTTTGCTAAGGATACGTTAGTCTAATTTTAGACTAAGATCAACTTAACGATTTGTTAAGGATACGTTAGTCTAATTTTAGAATAAGATCTACTTAACATGATCATTTAGATCCAACAAAAGAGCATTTGAACTCTATTGTTTTAGTTTAGGGTCTTTGCGGTCGAAGGTTAAGGACATAATAGTCCATTGGGTTAAGGACCCCACAGTCCAAGGTTAAGGACATCATAATCCATGGGCTTAAGGACCCCACAGTCCATGTAACGTCTGGTTGTCGGGACCCGTCACCTCTCTGAAGATGTTGAAGGAGTACAACGACAAATATCAGAGGAGTGAAGAGATGTACCCTTGAACCAATTTTGGTTGAAAGGCTCTGGGTTTTGCTTTGAATATCATATGAGATGATCCATTTTGGAAGACAAGAGTGCACTTGAGGTTCAGTCAAAAGAAAGGGGTACTGCCTCTGGAAAACTTGGCTAGCTCAAGCTAAGATTGACTTGGATATAGTGTTAAACACTAAAATAGACTCATCTATCACGTGCTCTCACGTGATGCACTTTAAACAGTGTTAAACACTAAGGATGCAGCGCACAAAATAGTGTTAAACACTAAAAAAAAAGAAGCGCTCATATGGGGTCACGAGAGGCGTTTGAATGTTGGGCCCAAACCTCCTTTATTTTATTCTCAGAATATGAAGGTAAGTGTTAAACACTTTTAGTCTTCATGGCTATCACGTGTGGGCATGTGATGGGCACCCATGTACTGGATATTAACAGGATTTGCTAGGGGTCATGTGGGGATACGTGAGAGTGCCCATGCATTAGATTTTAATCCTTCAGTTCTTTCCATCTTCTCTTTTTTTTAAAGAGGTGTTTGTCAGGGGTCACTTGGGGACACGTGAGGGTGCCCAATGTCTGTTCTGCCTTTATTTTTGTGAAGTTTGTTCAAGGGTCACGTGGGAGCACATGACCTGATCTCATTCATTCTTTTTAGACCATTGAGGGGAAGGTCACGTGTTTCCACGTAATCAGGTTGGGTACTGACTTCTTTACGTGCATGGAGAGTTTTAAGTCCCTTGTTTAAGAATTAAATTCTTTTGTAGGGTTAAACCCTAATTTTGTTTAGAGGAATTAAATTCCTATGTATATGGAAGAATTAAATTCTTTAATTCCAACTCTCCCTCTAAGTTTTGAATCTGCATGGCAGAATCTCCCTGATGAGAATTAAATTCTCAACTTATGGGGAGATCTGCTTCTGCAGATCTTCAACTAAGTTTTTGTTTTAAGGGTTAAACCCTGTCTCTGTTGGAGGAATTAAATTCCTAAGTAATTTGTGGGAGAATATAATTCTCTGAACTTAGGTCTTCTCTTAGGTTTTAGATCTGCATGGCAGAATCTCCCCGATGAGAATTAAATTCTCAACTTATGGGGAGATTTGCTTCTGCAGACCTTCAACCAAAGGAAGAACTAAGTTCTTATTCAGAAAATTTAAACTCTTAGTTTGAGAATTAAATTCTCCTTTTGTTTTGTGGAGCTTATGATCTCTTTCCCTTTCTCACCTAAGGTTTCTTTCTCTTCTGAGGAAATCTTCTTTTCTCTCTGAAGAATTAAATTCTCTTCTTTTTTTTCTCTGTTGTTGTTGTATCTCCCCTTTTTCTTTATCTTTGGCTTCTATTTATAGGAGAAAGAAAAGAATCAGTTTTTTTAATCAATCTCTGATTGAGAGATTTTAAATTGATTTTGTAACCAACATGATCTTTTAGATCACTTGGTGAATTTTATTCACCATTGGATTTTTAATCCAAAAGATATTTTATTTGTTGGTCCTGGCAGATTTTAGGAAAATATTTCCTTATGTAGAATCTTTCTATAAACTGGTGATTTTTAATTCAACGATGCTCCACTTTACAGAGCACAATTTTTTTTGTTTGGAAAGATTTAGGGAAATATTTTTCCAGTTAGGGCTTTTGATTTTCTTTTAATTAGAATTTAATTCTATTAGTTCAGAGGGTTTAAAAGTCTATCACGTGTTGGCACATGACCCCACTGATTAAGCAATTAATTAGAATTTGATTCTATTGGTTAAGAGGGCTCAGGAACCCATCACGTGTTGGCACGTGACTCCATCAATTAGGCTTTCAGGCGTAGATAGACTTTGCTCATCAAAGGTCACGTGTCTGCACATGAGGCCTGGTCACGTGTGGACACGTGACCCCATCAATTATGCTTTCAGGCGCAGATAGACTTTGCTCTTAAAAGGTCACGTGTCTGTACGTGAGGCCCGGTCACGTGCGGACACGTGATGCTCCATTTTGGGGGTTTTCCTTGCTGCTTTATTTGTATTTTATTCAATTCCCATGAGGGAATAGAGTACAACCAGAAGGCGCGGAAACCGGTCACGCTTGAAGAGTTCCTCAAGCATATTCTTGAGAACAAAGATAATGACAACGATGAGGAAAATGACTCATCAGAAGAAACCGCAGACTATGTAGCAAGTTGCCACATGGTCTCCCATTCGTTGTTAAATGATGAAGAAACTCCCTCAGCGTCAGAAAACAACGCGGAGGGACTAGGGGTAGGATCGGTGCTAAAATTCCCGGAACAGCCAGAAGACCCGATCGATAGGCTGTTAAACGAAGCCTTTCAAAAAAGCAAAGCTGTCCGAGAACGCGAAACAGCCATATACGAAAAGGCTAAGCGCCAGCGTCTGGATGAAGAAGCTGCGGCAAGAATGAGTTGTAAAGTACTCCTACCAAACCAAAGCACACCTGCCACAAATAAAGGCATGATCAAGACAGAGTAGCGGTTCGCCAAAGCCCTATCAATGGGGATGAAGCTGCCACCTCTCAAGAGGAACACTCCCGGGGTCATATGCCTCGATGGAGAGGATTCACATCCAAACTACTGTCTATATCATCGGAGGGTTACCTATCCCACTGAGGAATGCAGTGCCTTCAAGAAGTGGTGGCAAGGATACGTTGCCCATCAAAAACACTTCAAGAGGATGAAGCGTGAAGCCAATCGACGGAAAAATAGTACGACGGATGCGTGTAAAAAAACGACTGGCAACTGTCATATGGTTGATACTAGTCCGGAGGGGGAAAAACCCCAAGTTCTTACTTTCGGGAGAGATTCTGAGGACGAAATAACCCCCAGCTCTCTCTTCAAAGACTATGCCTCCGAAAAAGAAGAGGATGAGAAGAACTGTGAGAACATTTAGCTGCGTAACCGCACGCTGCCTAAGAAGAACCTCGGACTTACAAAAAGGTTTGAGCAAAAGAGACAAAGGGAAAGAAAAAATCCCTGAGGAAATTTCCCTCGACGATGAAGTTGTCAAAGAGCTCGCGGCAAGGGACCCGTCTAGGAAAAACAAGGTGGATTACAATGTCCTAACACATCTGATGAAAATACCCTCACAATTGAGCATATTGGATGCTCTCCTCCTGTCTAAAGAGGCACAAGATTATCTGATCAAGGCATTATAAGAGCCTGATTAGTTCCAAGCTTTTCTCGCAGAAGAGAAGATGAAAGATGAGCTGACAGAGGTCCACACGGCTGACATTACATTCAGCGATGAAGATAAACTCCTCGGTACATGCGAACATAATCGCCCATTATACGTCACCGGATACTGCCATGATATCAAGATAAGGAAAATCCTTGTCGACAACGGATTCTCAGTCAACCTTCTCAACGTAAGGGTGCTGATTAGTCTAGAATATTGCACATTTGTATGAAAATTTTTCCTACTATTGTTAAGTGCTAAAAGGTGTTAATCGTAAATAGAGAACATATGTGGGTTTATTTGTAAAAAGTTTATTATCATATATTTCTACATTTTAATCAACATAATTAGAGAAAATATATGCATATAATATTTAAATGAAATCTTAATAATTAAAATATGCATATTATATCAAATATTTCTAATCAATATTCTTAAGATATTATATCATATAAATGGTTAGGATAATATCTCAAAAATACTAAATGCTACCCACACTTTGATTTGAGATACTGTGCAGGTATTAGCCCAGGTCTGGAATCCAAGTAAGAGATCCAAGTCAAATCGGGATATCGGAACCGAATCTGTTAAAATTTAGAAGCAAATTGAGAGATCTAGCAACGACAGAGAATTAGAGTATTATTTTCAGAATCTAGACATCAAAAGGATCTCCACATGTCAACACAAGAAACCAGAAAAAATCCCAGGTCATGATCCCACCAAAGCGCGGCGGAAGGGAGGCCAAACGTGGAATTTTGCGGCGATTCAGCGGTCAAATCTGAGCCGTTGGATATAGGATTTTGGGATCATGATCGTAACTGCATCTATTCCTATATGGAATCCAGGGTTTCTGGTTTCAAGGATTATATGAGGGACTGAGAGCTGTACATTGAAAATTATCACCGAAGAGATCAAGAGATCTAATAGGTCCATATCCGAGTGATCACCATCTATCCATCTACCTCCAACAAAACAGAGATCTAGAGCAAACTAGGGTTCTTGTATTCTACTTTCTAAAGAGAATTGTAAATGCAATGGTTGATTAATAAATGTAGTTTTTAGTTTATTTCTTTTTGCATTTATTTTCCACATTTAATTTTTGCACTTACTTTTCCGCATCTTCATTATGATTTCATTCTTCAACTTTTCTTCTAACTTAACCATGAGAGAGCAATTCCTACCTTACTAGGGTTCGTAGGATAGGGTAGGATAATAGATGAAAAGATCTCTTAAATTTCTTTTATACATTTTAAAGTTTATAAACTTTACCAAAATAAATGTTAACCTCCTTATCGGGCACGCTATCAATTTATTGATAGGCTCAACCATGATTTGAGATTGGTTTAACACTTGTTTTGTTAAGGGTTAGACATGAATAGAGATCAATAAAAGGACAAGGGTTAATAGTGGGAAGATCCTAGTTTCTTCCAAAAAACCCTAATCTACATTCATCACTATCGATCTAGTTTTAAACTATTAAAAGATAAAAGAATCATTTTTAATTATTCGTCCATTACTACTAAGTCCTATGAACCCTACAAGCCTTTTCATTATAAATCTTATATCTGTTTTAAAATATAACGACAAACAATCGCCTATCTTTCATCAACTCGTCTAAAGCAAGAAAAGAGTTCATGTTTCCCTGCGGACGACCCGTACTCGTCGTGGCTAGCTAGTAGTGACACCGTCTTGATTACAGTTATTTTCGAAAACACTTCTTCGCACAGGAACAATCAAATAACGCCGTTGCTGGAGAAACAGTCGTAATTTTTTCTTGTTATTCGGGTTGATTTCATATAAAATCCAGCAAATATAAAATAAAGAAAACCGCATCTTGCACTTTTAATGCTTATTGTGCGAGTTTTGCAAGGAAATCTGGAGTAATTGGAGAAGGAAAATAGAGATTCAGAGACTTTCAACTTGGACCAAAGGAGTAGTGGTGTGCCCTGAAGAAATTTGAGCAGAAGATCCTTTAAAGAGGCAGCGGAACCGCGACTATTTGGTAGATTTGGCGGCGGAACCGCGACACTCTTGACGATTGGGGTCCCCAATCTTTTGTGGTATTTTCCTATTGATTTTCTCTCTCCTATAAAGCTCTAATAATATGATTTGTCCTGCAGGATTCTTTGCAAATATCGCCGCTAAAAATCTTTTTGCGTGTTTTAGATTTTGGTTTGTTTTGCATATCTAAAACGGACATTAAAGAGTAATAAACCCAAATTCAGATTAGGTGGGTATTTCATGACCCTTCTTAGGCCCAACAAATCACAAATGAGCATAAGTATAACCTTACATTAATAAAAAAATATCTAGACCAAGCTTTTAAGGACTGTCGCCCTCAAATAGGATAGAGGAGGGTAGTGGGTAATCTATTGCTTATCCACATTTCTCTTATGGTGTCTAGGAAAGCGTGACTAAGGAAAGTGGTTATTTAATTAGGCCCGCTATTTCGGTGATTCGTATAGAGGATACCTCTCACTTACCTGGCCACAAGATTGGTAAGGAAGTAGTAGAGGATTGATCCTGCGACTTGTCCTTTGGAAGTCTAGGAGCGGTCTTGTAAATTGACCTAGGTAACCCTAATTCTAGGTATTGTTTGTGCACGTTTATCGAGTCCCTCTTTCAAAGAAAAACAATTTCCAAAATCCAAAAAGAGCTTAAATCATTACCATTTCACCCTCTTTTCTTTTCACTTTCTTATAATGGGTAACCCAAACAGACGAACTCTTGCCGAGCTTTGGTATCCAGAACCAGATATTTCTTGTTTTCGTAATTGCTTCGGTACAAATTCCGACTCTACCATATCTTTAAGAGATAGGATATAGCTTGCGGAAAAGAACAATTGGATACCTCACTCATGGTCCTATCAACCACATCAAAATTCAACATCTTTTTATGTTGATAATCCGTTTAAGGCTAGTGAGGGAACTTCTAAACACATGTGCATCGTTGAGCATATTGCGAAGGCTAATAGCCAAAGTTTCACTACTTTCACCAATCCAAAACCGTTAGGACAACAAACACCATCATTTCCATATGAAAATAGTGATACTCGTTTTGAGGCGAATATGATATCTTTTACACCCATGACCATTGCTGAACAAATAGCAATTGCCAGTCGCCAACTAACCAACTAATCTCAATATTCTTCATATCACAATATTGATCCTAATCATGTTTATGAAACTTGGGTATACTCTTTTAATTCTTATCCACAGTACCAAACTTTCACACGCTCTCATGTTGACACTTATCTTGAGACTAATGGGACAAGTCATAAACGCATGTCGATTGCAGAACATATTGAACTTGCTCGTAGCCAACAATTAAAGGCATTTCTTGTTAACACTTCTTTTAAGGCTAATATGGCAAATCATAAATGCATGTCGATTGTGGAACACATTGAACTCGCCCGTAGCCAACAATTAGACACATTCCAACCATACTCAACTTTTTCATCTTATCTAGACAGTGCTTCTGAAAATCAATTAGGAAGTTCCACGGTTCAAAGATAATCCTTCATTGGAACTTCTTCACAACCTATGTCTAGTCTTGAAGTAGAGTTGGAATTGAGCAGTGAAAATGAACAAGAGATCCATCAAAGTCAAATCAAAACCAATTCTTTTGATCTCGACACCTTCCATCCTGCACTCCAACCGAATATATTCAATGTTCAACCGCTTCATAGTCTAAGTGATGAGGTGCCCGAGAATAACATGTTTGACTTTTCTAATAGTGAGTGTGAAAGAGAGCCTTACACTATTCCAAATCAAACCGATCATTATTCGACTACACTTGATATTTCAAACCTTCCAATACCATCAAGTGAACTAAGTGATTTATCGATTGAGGATAGTATAATTGATGAATTTTTAAAGAATTGTTCGTTTGATTTGACTGAAGATGTTAGTGAGAGCGGTGATGAGAATATCGTTGAAGATGAACCCGCTATGTTAGATGAGTTGGATTCTCCTACCCATCATGTCCCTTCTATTGAATACGAATATCTTCCTGTACAATTAACCAATCCTATTCTTACCACCGACCTATCCGATAAGCAGAACGATATTCAGCCTTCATCTCCCACATCTGGTTCAATAATGCTCGACACCCAAATTTGTTTACTCATTTCATCACCCACTTTCTTTGGTTCTTCTAATCTTCTTTCAACTCCACTGAGTTTTGATGAATGACACTCCGATATTTCGAGTTCTATGATTCTTGAAAGACCACTCGATTTAGACTCTGTTGAGAATGAGGGAGACAATCTTTTCATAATTTCTGACGAATCGAGTGTTTTGAATCTTGGTGCGCAAAAGATTGACCTTGGAACTTTCAACCATCCTAGTAAATCTGCTAACATAGATATCGATCCCTTTCTTTTCAATGAGATTATCACTCGCACCATCGATGAAAGTTTCGAAAATATTTTCGCCGAAGAACTCGCGTTCCTTAAAGAATTGGATGTTGTAATGAATCAACCTCCACCCGAAAAAGTTGAACCGCCACCCCTTCTTCTTATCAAATACGAGAATGTGAATATTCCACCTACTCCTTATCTTTCATATTCTCGTTTTCGTTCACCATCACTGTTTCGTCTCTACCAACCGAGACGTAAATCCTTTCGATTACACCTCTTATCTCTTCCCTATTTCTTCACATCTATCTATGACGTGATCATTTATCAACTATGGTGTTATATTGATAAAATATTTGAATGGTTGGTGTTGACTTTTGGTTTTTGTAAAGCTTTGCATAGACCGATAACTTTACCCACCTTATGATTTTAAATACTTAAAAAAACTGTTTTACTCAAGTTTAGTGGGGAGAAAAATATTTTGTCTCTTGAAAGAAAAGAATTTTTTTACACAATTGTGAGTCAAAAATAAGTTTAGGGGAGGATTTCACTGTCATTGACTTTTGTCCCCTTTTGCTAATCATTGAGAACTTTTCCTCCCAAGTCTATAGGTCTTGATATTAAAAGATGATATCAGTGAGGACACTGCTGCAAATAGGTTTGGGGGAGTTTGTGCTTATTCACGCATTATTTTGCATTATACTAAATAAAATCATTAAAAAATTTTTCTAGTAAAAGTTAGAAAGTGAAAAATACATATGAAAGATAGGAAGAAATTTAAGAAATCCATGAAAATTAGATATTTTTAAAACGAAGATAGTAATAGGTAGTCATGAGCAGTTGTCCCAAGGGTTAGTAAGATGAAGGGAATCACTAATCTGAGGATAGAAATAAGTCTGAAAAATAGCCCCTATTCTTGAGTCTAAATTTCTGAACATTGATACCCTACTATACGCACTTGCACACATCTTGAAACTTGGGATAGTAGAGGATACCTTGAAATGCTCTTGTTTAAAAGCCTTAGTATGAAGAAAAAAATATATATATAAACAAAAATATAAATGACACATAAAATGTAAATGGTGAAGAAAAATGAAAACTGTTTTTGTAATTACTTAAGGCAGCAGAAAAAATATAGCGCGGGTGCCTTAGACCAACTGGGTTGGGAGTAACTGCTAAGTCTTAATTGTTGCAAGACTAGAATATTGCTAATTATGCCTAAAAGAGTGAGCACATTTAGTAATCGGTTGGTTAGTACCTCAAGAAGTATTAACGGTCGCATGAAGAATGTGTGATCAATTCCATCTTAAAACATTCACCGACTAAAAAGACTAAGGAAGATGAACAAGAGTATGATAGCTTGAATTGAATTCTCTAAGTGTAGGGACGTCTTTTACACACGTAGGGGTATATGATCGATGTTTGGGAGAAAGGGTAGGAGGAAGACAAAAGACGATGTTTTATTGAGAGATGATGTGATTTCTGATATCTTATCATGACTATTAAGATAAAACTCATGGCAACTAAAAAGCTAGCGTAGTTTGAAACTCTTATTTTCAAGTTCTTCTTTTTATAAGTTCCTTATCTTTGTATGTAACTTTTATCTTCTTTCTTTTTATTATGGGATTTTGTGGGTGTAATCCGCTGAAAACTCTCAGGAGACAACACTCCTCCTACAAGGGACACCTAGAGGTTTAAAGGTTTGTTGCACGAGCTCAGTGCAATCGTGTTGCTTACGAAAGTGTGCTAGTTAGTTTTCTTTTCTTTTCTTTTTATCTTTAATAACTAGTTTGCTCGGGACGATCAAAGATAAGTTTGGGGGTATTTGATTAGTCTAAAATATTGCACATTTGCATGAACATTTTCCCTACTATTGTTAAGTGCTAAAAGGTGTTAATTGTAAATAGAGAACATATGCGAGTTTATTTGTAAAAAGTTTTTTATCATACGTTTCTACATTTTAATTAACATAATTAGGGAAAATATATGCATATAATATTTAAATGAAATCTTAATAATTAAAATATGCATATCATATCAAATATTTCTAATCAATATTCTTAAGATATTATATCATATAAATGGTTAGGATAATATCTCAAAAATACCAAATGCTACCCACACTTTGATTTGAGATATTGTGCAGGTATTAGCTCAGGTATGGAATCCATGTAAGAGATCCAAGTCAAATCGGGATATCGGAACTGAATCTGCCAAAATTTAGAAGAAAATCGTGAGATCTAGCAACGGCAGAGACTCAGAGTATTATTTTCAAAATATAGACATCAAAAAGATCTCCACATGTCAATATAAGAAGCCAAAAAAAATTACAAGCCATGATCCAACCAAAGCGCGGCGGAAGGGCGGCCAAACGTGGCATTTTGCGGCGGTTCAGCGGTCAAATCTAGGCCGTTGGATGTGGGATTTTGGGATCATGATCTTAACTGCATCTATTATTATATGGAATCTAGGGTTTCTGGTTTCAAGGACTATATAAGGGACCGAGAGCTGTACATTGAAAATCATCTTCGAAGAGATCAAGAGATCCAAGAGATCCACGTATCCGAGTGATCATCATCTATTCATCTACCTCCAACAAGAGAGAGATTTAGAGCAAACTAGGGTTCTTGTATTCTACTTTCTAAGGAGAATTGTAAATGCAATAGTTGATTAATAAAGGTAGTTTTTAGTTTATTTCTTTTTGCATTTATTTTCCGCATTTAATTTCTGCACTTACTTTTCCGCATCTTCATTATGATTCATTCTTCAACCTTTCTTCTAACTTAACCAAGAACGAGTAATTCCTAGTTTGCTAGGGTTCGTAGAATAGGGTAGGATAATGGATGAAAAGATCTCTTAAACTCCTATTATACATTTTAAAGTTTATAAATTTTAGCAAAATAAATGTTAACCTCCTTATCAGGCGCGCTATCAATTTATAGATAGGCTCGACCATAATTTGAGATTGGTTTAACACTTGTTTTGTTAAGGGCTAGACATGAATAGAGATCAATGAAAGGACAGGGGTTAATAGTGGGGAAACCCTAGTTTCTTCCAAAAATCCCTAATCTATATTTATCACTATCGATCTAGTTTTAAACTATTAAAAGATAAAAGAGGCATTTTTAATTATTCATCCATTATTACTAAATCCTATGAACCCTACAAGCCTCTTCGTTATAAATCTTATATCCGTTTTAAAATATAACGACAAACAATCACCCATCTTTCATCAACTCGTCTAAAGCAAGAAAAGAGTTCACGTTTCCCTGCGGATGACCCATACTCATCACGGCTAGCTATTAGCTACACCGTCTTGATTGCGGTTATTTTCGAAAACACTTCTTCGCACACAATAATCAGGTACTGAAAGAAATTTGCATGAACGTTCAGCACTTGGCCCGAGACAAAATTACCATCTCCGGGTTCGACTCACATTCGTCACGGATGCTCGGTTCCATAATACTGACGCTGTGCTTTGGGATTCTCGTCACTGACATCAAATTTCATGTCATTGACGCCAAGACTTACTATATTGCTTTGCTCGGCAAGCTTTGGTTACATGAGTACAACGTCATCCTTTCTACCCAACATCAGTGTATGAAGTATTTCAAAGACGGCTTGTAATACACCGTCACAGGGGAGCTAAATCCATTCTCCGTAAACGAGGTCCGAAAATATGAAGACGCAAAGTACTTTCTTCCAGACTTCGAAGATACGGAGAGGTGTCATAAGTAAGAGGATAAACAGAAGTCCGTTGCCACCATCCTGATCTTTAGGAGCGATTCCGAGGAAGATGAAGAAATAGTCTACTCGGGGCAACCCCAGAAAGAAAACAGCAGGCCCGGACCATCTACTCTTATTCTGATGTTTGGCAGCAACTTTGAGGACGAGGCCAACACAGTGTTCTCCATCAGCCCATCAGTGCAAACCCTCGTCGGAGCAGATCAGAGTCTGTAAATAACAATAGCTCCGCTTTGGCATTATAAGGAACTTGATGTGCTTGATACAAACAGCGTACAAGAACTATAGACTTTCTACGTCCCTCCCAGGCGAAGGGGTGAAAATGCGATCCTCTTCTACCGATCTACGGAGATCAGAGTAGAAAAAGAAATCTGGCATGGTGCCGATTTTACACTCGACAGGCTTCAATCAATCCGTCTTCCAAGATAGTATGCGGAGGGATTGAAAAGGCTGTTGAGATGCAAATGTGAACCCTTCGAACAAACTGTTCAACAAGCCCAATTCTACAAAAAAGATTTGAGATATTCCTGGGACTCAGCGAAAGATGCCCAACGAGAAGATGGAGACAACTGGGGTCGTATACGTTCGGTCTAAGAAACATGAGCGATTCCATAATTGCCGAGTCATAAACAACTCCAGCGAAGGGGAAAACGCTTTTCCAAATGGCCATGACGTTGAAACAGAGCGAAATCCCGCTCTAAGAACGTTAATTCCGTCACTCGAAGAACAAATAGAAAAGCTAATAAAAGATGCTTGTCAAAAGAGCTGAGACAATCACAACTGCGAAATGGCCATTTATTAAAAGGCCAGGACGCAGCATCTTAATCAGCAATCCGCGGAGAAAGAAGACTACAACGCCCCTCATCCCCAGCCCGCTGTTACGTTCTCGCGACAGAGGAAAAGCCCGAAATAAAGGCAAAAACAGGGCAAATGACCCAAACAACGTCCGAAAACAACAAAGTGGATCCAAGAAGCCTTGCAAACGAGAAAAGGTCGATTGGAACCCGTCGTTGATTGTTAAGGATTTTGCGTGCTTAGTTTTAATTACCGCAATCAAGACGGTTTCGCTTGGTAGCTAGCCGGTTGAGTACGGGTCGGTCCACGGAGAGATGGAAATATTTTTCTTAGTGTTTTCACGAGTTAAGTCCAATTTATCCAGGTTTGTTTAGTTTCACTATGTGCTAAAATATGTATAAAGAGAGCTTGTTAGGGTTAGGATTAGGTTAGTTTGAGTTAGGAGTCGCTCACTTCTTTCGATACTACTCTTAATATCGATGTTACGGTAATCGGCAACAACGGGGATTAGCACGACTAGGAAGGAAACTTGCGAGTATAAGCTAGACTTTCCAACGCTTAGTTCCTTCCTTTTGGTCCTTGTCCGTCCGTTCTTGGCTCTTAGCCGTAACTTCTGGTTAATTCAACCACAACCGGTCTCACTAGGGTATCACCGCTATCATGTAGGATAGGGTGCCATAGAGAGCGGATTGTGGTTCAATTAACGGGAGTCCGAATCAAGATGTTGGGAAAAGAAAAGTGTGTGAGAGATTTCCTTCTCTCAAACTTCCCTTTTCCTACCCAACAAGTGAGAAACTACTCACCCATTAAAAAGAAAAAGAAAATAAAACAAAGAAGGAAGATAGAAAGAAATGGGTTAGAAAATCACAACTAGCTATTTGGGACCTCACTTAGGCAAGGATCACACTTAAGCATCATTGTTGTAAGGATAAAGAAAAAGAGAAGAAGAAAGCAAGCAAACAAATAAATAACAACAACTACTTAACAAATAAAATTACATGCAAAATATAACAACACAATTATAATACATGCATGTTAAAAAGAACTCTTCTTTTATTCATCATCACTCATAAAGCTCACTACAATTTAATGGAGAAAGATGAAGAGGAAGAAGAAGATACAAACTCTTATTCTAAAATCTAATACAAGAAAAAACACACCTTACTTGGCTTAGAACTGGGCTATTTATAGGCAGATACATGAAACCTTAGGGATACAATCTGAGCCAAAATGAAGTTACAAAAATACCCTAAAAAACGAGCCAACACTGAGTTGACTCGGCCGCGGATCCGCGGCCTAAGAGCCACATTGGCCGCGGATCCGCAGCCCTTTGGTTGACTTGGAGGGTCCTATTTTCTAGGGTTTTCTATGTTGCTGTTCTTCTCTGTTTGGTACACTTGGTTTCTCAAAATCTCTTCAGTTTTCTCCCAGATTTTCAGCAGTTCAAAAAGGTGAAATGATGTGGACTTTTGCCTTGATTTTCTTGAGCTCCGCGTTGAAATCTTGGATCTTGTGCTGCCTCTTGTGCTTTGTGCATGAAATGACCAATGATTTGCCATTTTGTCCCTTAAACTAGTAGGCGGCATCTAACGGATAGTGAGCGGAGACCCGTATTTATCTGTTGTTAGCCGTAGTCCTGAAATTGTTGCGACTTTTCATGATTTTCACTGTTTAGAGCTAAGAACCTGCAACCTGCAATTATTTAGCAAATACGGATCAAGAGTACCTACATATATGCAATGTGATCAAGAATGGGCAGTATAAAAATGTAAAAATCTGATCTGAACAGTCGTTTATAAAGAAGATAGGTCAGGAATACTCTTTCCCCCAAGACAAGAGAAGAAAAATATTCAACCTTGTCATGAAGTATCAAATGATGACGCTCCCGGAGTCTCGGCACCCTGAATAGATAAACGAGGTCTATCATCCGGATTATTGCGCCTACCACCGAGCAATAGGTCATCCCCTCAAAGACCGCTTCACCTTCAAAGACTGGGTAGAAGACCAGTATCAGCAAGGCATGTTCGCTTTGTCCGACAGCTGGAGGGTAAACCCGCCGCAAAAGCATGAGCCAAAGAGGGCCTATACCGTGAGGATAAGACCGGCTCAACCACAAAAAGGGAAGCGGACTCGTACCTGTCATATGATAATACTCTCAACATAGGGAGGGCACGAGACTATGGATGGCCTCCATATGTGCTTCGCAAATGAAGACGAGGGCGAGGCGATCTCCGAGTTTCCACCAGCACCAAAAGAGCTGAAAGATGGGACATGTTGGGGTCAAAATTTGCACCCCTAGTTGACCAAGTCAAAGTCAAGGTCAACCTTAAGCCAGGTGGGCTCAAGTTCAGATCAAGTGGGCTCATGCCCGAGTCGAGCCCGAACATGAAACGACCGGCCCTCCCCATGCCAAAATAAAAAAATCATGTAAAAAATAATTTTCATGTAATTTTTTGTGCACGAATGTATGCAAAATGGGTATAAAGCCAATATTTTGTAAGCCCATGGCTTATGTGCAAAAAAGAAATTGCACATGAGCCATGGGATGGGCAAAATACCATTTTGTAAAGCCTAAGGGCCTATATGTAAATATGTAAGCCTATATAAGGCAACATGATGATGAATAAAGCATATAATTTCCATTCTCCCCAAAAACTAGGGTTCTTTGTGCCTCCTTCACCTTCCCCAAGGTTCTAAAACCTTCTTCTTTCTTTTGAATTAAATCAAGAGTTTTACTCTTCCTTTTATAAAACTAAATAGTTTTTCACCACAAAACCCACAAAAGGAAACTCAGATTTGCCATCAGATCTCAAAAAGAAAAGGTTTTTAAAATCTCATACTCCTTGATCTTCAAGATTCGGCCAACAAAGGAAGAAGAAGGAGACCTATCTCCAGAAACCCCACTTTGGGGAAGCTCCAGGGCTCGAGGGGAGAAGCCCCCCTTCATCAGCTTCAAAATAGCCTAGGAGTTTAACTCCTCATATATATATATATATATATGCACACACATACATACAAAATAATAAGTGTTTCTTTCTGGGAGTACAACTCCCATTGCAGGGACCAAGTCCCTTTTGCCTCCCTAGCGCTCAAAGCGCTAGCTCCATTGTGCTCAGAGCGCTAGCGCCCGAGCGCCCACGTGCCCGACACGTAGGGCGCTAGCGCTTAAAGCGCTAGCGCCCGAGCGCCCATGTGTCCGACACGTGGGGCTCTAGCGCTCAAAACGCTAGCGCTCTTGCGCTAGCGCCCTAGCGCTCTTGCACTCTTGCGCTAGCGCCTGAGCGCCCACGTGTCCGACACGTGGGGCGCTAGCGCTATTGCGCTAGCACCCAAAGCGCTAGCGCCCGAGTGCCCACGTGCCTGGCACGTGTGGCGCTAGAGCCCAAAGCGCTAGCGCCCCAGCGCCCAAAGGTGCTAGCGCCCGAGCGCTTTCTCCCACGCATCTTTTGGATGCCCTTTTCCTTTATATATATGTATGTATATATGTACACACACACACACACACTCTAGAACACTGTCCCTCTCAGAAAATATTTTTGGGCTGGGGCGCTGCCCCGTACCCCGCAAGGGGGCTGCTAGCCCCCTTGACCCCTAGCCCGCTATCCAGGTAGCGGGACCCCCGTAAAAACTCTGCGAGCCCCCCGATACATCCAAGACCCCTTCAAAACACGATAATGCACATTGAGTTCGCATGACCAGTTTAACCCGTCAATCGGAGATGCTCTCGCTCCAAAGGCGAGGGGTAATTAACGGCAACTTAGTCCGCGGCTGCCGGAGATTCGGATCCCCATAATCATTAAACCCGGCCTACCCTAGGCAGGGGGAATCTGTAGTACACCTGACAAGCGCGTGTGTATTCCCATCTCAATAGGGTGACGAAAAACACCCTATAGATTCTGGCACGCCCGGTGGGACATTCTCTCCTCCCATATTTCGGGTTAAACGTTCATGCAAACTCAATCAATATACATATCGACTGCCTGTACTGAAATCATGCTTCTTTGTGCAGGTTAACAAATTTCAAATTGCAATCTCTGGTCACAGCAAAAATGTCACCAAGGACAAGCTCAGCTCTCAGCACGGCTCCCATCTCCTACACGATGAAGATGGACGTCAGGACGGTCCTTCCGGCCAGTCTCGGGTGACAGTGGGAGGAGCCTTCGCTACCATTTGGCTCTAATCTGTTCGTGTCAGCTAACGCTATCCCAGTTCCTCAAGCCCCGGTGACAGACAAATCGGTCTCGAAAGGAAAGAGGCCAAATGTGGTGGTCTCGAAGGCACCCCAACTCAAACGCAAGTCGGTGTTTGAACGGCTCTCCTTGGCCCCAGCTGGGGGCAAGGCCATCAACACCAACAAAGCAACAGGGCGTCTTGAGCAAGCACCGGCGGTGCCCCTGACAACTGCTCGATCGGGTGTCTTCTCTAAGCTCCCCGCTAATCGACTCACGGTAGCTTCCCAGGGAATGGATGCCCGCCAAGCCCTTAAAATTGAGAAGCTAAGGCAGAAAAGGCTCAGATATAGAGCCAACAAAAGGGCTAGGGCTCCTTCTAGGCTGAACCTCATGAGGTTCAAAGAACAGGGTTACCCTACCAAAGATGAGGAAATGGCTGGATATGTGGTTCACACTGTCTACATGGTGGGCACGCGCAGCAAGAGCAAGGACGGGGCCACCACATCTCAAATCCAATCTGGCTTGAATGTAGTTGCCGTTTCCTAAGAACAGCCGCCTCTGCTGGGTGATGAAAACCGTCTCGATGAGGATGATAGGCAGAAAGACCCTTCAGTCCATGAGGAGTCGGGCTCGGAAAGCGAAGATGAGCCAATCTTCCGTCCCAAGAACGCAGAGCAGCAACTTCTCCAAGAGCTCCGAAAACAGCTCAGAAGCAAAGACAAGGTGATGGCCAAGCTCTACTCAAAAATTGATGACTTGACAAACGTCGTCTTACAGCTCACGGCCCAACTTGCCTCTCAGCCGCCCAATCAGGCGCAGGGCTCTCATGAACCGGGAAACGGTGTCCCGAAACAGCCGACGCCCGTTGCCTCAAATCCAAAAGTGGGCGGACCGCATGAAAATCAGTCGCATCCTATCTCGGGAAATGTCTTGGCTACCGATGACAGTAGCCCACTAACTCAAGATCAAATCATGGATTTGGTTGCCAACAAAGTCAAAACCTTGGTAGCCGAAGCCGAAGTGCAAAAAGATATCAGCAGCAGTGGGAGACCATATCCTGCTCAGTATGATCTGGTAGAATTTCCTAGCAGCTATGTCATCCCCAAATTCGGAAGATTTGATGGGACGGGAAATGCGAATCAGCACGTCGCCCATTTTAAAGTCTCATGCGGGAATACTGGGGGCAATGATGCGCTTCTCCTCCGCCAGTTCGTTAATAGCTTGACCAATGTTGCTTTCGACTGGTACGCGAGCATACCGGATGGCTCCGTCACAACTTTCGTCCAAACGGAGTCTCTGTTTCGGCAGAGGTTCATGAGTGTCAGCGATAAGATCACCATCGCCGACCTCGTAAGGACCAAGCCAAAGAACAACGAAAGCAGCACGGATTTTATAACCCGATGGCGCAATCTCTCCGTCAAATATGAACCGCCGATAGAGCAGGACCAATCTGTTAGTCTTCTCGTCGGAAATCTCAACAATTGGATGGCCCCGTTTCTATGCACCGCGGGTCTCAAAACATTCCAAGAGTTGACCAGAAAAGTCCAAATGTTGGAGCGCTCAAAGCAGGAGTCCTCCTCGGATTCCCAAAATAACAATAGGTCCTGGAGAAACCGAAAGGACGATAATCGCAAAGGCGGAAATTCCGACGATTCTGAATCTTTTAACACTTCGGCTAACCGAAATAAGCAAGGGATGAGCGGGCCTAATGCCAACCAGCCTGGGAAGCTAGTGTTCAGAGAGGGAGGAGAATCTCCACTGAAAGAGAAGCAAGATAAGGTCTATTCCTTCAGAAGGGAAAAAATCCGTAAAATATTCAAAGACGCCCTGAGGAACGGTCTACAACTGCCAGAGTCAAAAAGACCGCAGGAAGCGAATATGACCGATGACCCCAAATACTGCCCCTATCACAGAGTGATAGGTCATGCCATTGAGGACTGCTTCGTCTTCAAAGATTGGGTCGAAAAGCAATACAAGGTAGGAGAGATAGAACGGTTTAAAGGCGTGTTAACAAACAGTCCAGCTGCGACCGCCAATTTCATACAAACGGAGACCGAAGTTCTTCGTGAAATTGATTCTCTCAGACATTTGCCTTTCTTTGAAAACAATCGACCACCATGTCATTAAACTGGGAACAGTCGACCTCTAAATCGTTAAACTGGGAATGTAAAATATATATATATATATATATGTATGTATATAAATAAACAAAAAAATGTGTAAATAAAAGAAAAATAAAGAAAAGCCGAAATGATGGGGCAACTCGCAATAAAAATCAACGAGTAAAATAAAGATGAAAATAAAGCCGAAATGATGGGGCAACCGCGAATAAAAGCCGAAATGATGGGGCAATCGCGATCTTCGCGATTAGAAAAGCTTAAATGATAGAGCAATCGCGGTAAGAAAAAAAAAACGGTGAATGATGGGTCGCTCCTGGTACCATATTCCACTGCAGCGATGCAGACGTCGGCCAAAATCCAAATCCCCAAGTGGCGAATGATGAGTCGCTCCTGGTACCATATTCCAGTGCAGCGATGCAGACGCCAACCAAATTCCAAATCCTAATGGCGAATGATGAGTCGCTCCTGGTACCATATTCCAGTGCAGCGATGCAGACGCCAACCAAATTCCAAATCCTAATGGCGAATGATGAGTCGCTCCTGGTACCATATTCCAGTGCAGCGATGCAGACGCCAACCAAATTCCAAATTCCAATGGCTAATGATGAGTCGCTCCTGGTACCATATTCCAGTACAGCGATGCAGACGCCAACCAAATTCCAAATCCTATACTCCAACGGCGAATGATGAGTCGCTCCTGGTACCATGTTCCAGTGCAGTGATGCAGACGCCAACAAAGTCCCGAAATTTTTCCGGCCCTACGGTCTGGATCGTACATCCTGCAAAACCGTATACAATCCACGGGCGTAAAACGATCCCAATCTCTCCCAAGTCCTACCGGCGAGACCACATTCAAAGTCCCACCGGCGGTGAAAAAAAATAAAAAAATAAAAAAAAAGGGTATGTCTACAAGCAAAATGGGCACGGATGAAAACCCGAAAGGGCTCTATGAGTAAAAACAACAGGACTGCCGGCGAGTTTGTGAAAATCCGAAAGGGCACAAACTCGTGAAAAAGAGATGAAATGCACTCACAAAGTCAGAAAATTCCCGCGTGAGATCCTTACGACTCACAAAGGAGCAACACACTTAGGAGTCTCACGACTCCTAAGGAGAAAATACACCTACGGGATCCTTACGAGCCGTAGGTAGAAAATGCTTTGTGAGACCCTTACGGCTCACAAAATTGAAAAGTCTTAGGTGATAGGGACCTAAAACTTGTCTCCTAAGCCATCGCTTCCTGATAAGCAAGCGCAAATGATGATTCGCTCCTGGTACTATATTCCAGTGTAGCGATACCGATGCCAAGCAAAAACTAATTCCCAAATCCTCCCGGGGTAAATGATGAGTTGCTCCTGGCATTATTCCAGTGCAGCAATACAGATGCCAAACCAAAACCAATTCCCAAACCCTCTCATGAAAAATGATGATTCGCTTCTAGTACCATATTCCAGTATAGCGATGCTGATGTCAACCCAAATCAAATCAAACCAACAATCTCTGCGGCGGAATCATGCTCCGTCCCAGAATTTACCCCGTGTCGAAATCATGCTTCGCCTCGGGATATCTACCTTCCCTGCCGGAATTATGCTCTGCCTCGGAATCAAATCAACCAACCAGCTCTGCGTCGGAGTCATGCTCCGTCTCAGAGTGTACCCCACGTAGAAATCAAGCTTCGCCTCGGTGTATCTGCCTTCCCTGTCGGAATTATGCTTCGGCTCGGAATCAACTAACGACCTCCTCGTCGGAATTATGCTCCGCCTCGGAATCAAGTCAACCAGCAAGCTCCGCGTCGGAATCATGCTTCATCTCAGAATGTGCACCCCGTGTCGAAATCATGCTTCGCCTCGGTGTATCTGCCTTCCCTATCGAAATTATGCTTCGTCTCAGAATCAAGTCGGCCAACAAGCTCTACGCCGGAATCATGCTCCGTCTCAGAATGTACCCCGTGTCGAAATCATGTTTCGTCTCGGAGTATTTTCCTTCCCTGTCGGAATTATGCTTCGCCTGGAAATCAACCTCTCCATCGAAATTATGCTTCGGTCAGAATGTCTGCCGCTCATCGGAATTATGCTTCGACCCCCTTGGAATCATGCTCCGCTTTTCGGAATGATGCTCCGATCCCTTTGGAATCATGCTCCGCTCTTCAGAATGATGCTCCGATCCCTGGAATCATGCTCCGCTCTTCGGAATGATTCTCCGATCCCTGGAATCATGCTCCGCTCATCGGAATGATGCTCCGATCCATGGAATCATGCTCCGTGCTTCGGAATGATGCTCCGATCCTTGGAATCATGCTCCGCTCTTCGGAATGATGCTCCGATCCTTGGAATCATGTCTCTACTTTTCGGAATTATGCTTCGACTTTTTGGAATAATGCTCCGATCTTGGAATTATGCTCCGCAAATCAGAATGATGCTCCGATCCCCGGGATCATGCTCCCCGAGAGATACTCCGACCCTGGAATTATGCTCCGCGAATCAGAATGATGCTCCGATCCCTGGGAATCATGCTCCCCGGGATGATGCTCCGCCCCTGGAAGGATGTTCCACCTCGAAGTCCAACTTCAAGCTCCATCAATTTCGTGCACACAACTCATGCATGCGGTGTGCATTCATTGATGGGGGGGCACTTTGTTGGGGTCAAAATTTGCACCCCTAGTTGACCAAGTCAAGGTCAAGGTCAACCCCAAGCCAGGTGGGCCCAAGCCCAGATCAAGTGGGCTCATGCCCGAGTCGAGCCCGAACATGAAGCGGCCGGCGCTCCCCATGCCAAAATAACAAATCATGTAACAAATAATTTTCATGTAATTTTTTGTGCACGAATGTATGCAAAATGGGCATAAAGCCAATATTTTGTAAGCCCATGGCTTATGTGCAAAAAAGAAATGGCACATGAGCCATAGGATGGGCAAAATACCATTTTGTAAAGCCCAAGAGGCTATATGTAAAAATGTAAGCCTATATAAGGCAACATGATGATGAATAAAGCATATACTTTCCATTCTCCCCAAAAACTAGGGTTCTTTGTGCCTCCTTCACTTTCCCCAAGGTTCTAAAACCTTCTTCTTTCATTTGAATTAAATCAAGAGTTTTACTCTTCCTTTTATAAAACTAAATAGTTTTTCACCACAAAACCTACAAAGGGAAACTCAGATCTGCCATCAGATCTCAAAAAGAAAAGATTTTTAAAATCTCAAACCCCTTGATCTTCAAGATCCGGTCAACAAAGGAAGAAGAAGGAGACCCATCTCCAGAAACCCCACTTTGGGGAAGCTCCAGGGATTGAGGGGAGAAGCCCCCCCTTCATCAGCTTCAAAATAGCCTATGAGTTTAACTCCTAATACACACACACACACACACACACACACACACACACACACACACATACATACAAAATAATAAGTGTTCTTTTCTGGGAGTACAACTCCCATTGCAGGGACCAAGTCCCTTTTGCCTCCCTAGCGCTCAAAGCGCTACCCCCCTTGCGCTCAGAGCGCTAGCGCCCAAGCGCCCACGTGCCCGACACGTGGGGCGCTAGCGCCCTAACGCTCTTGCACTCTTGCGCCAGCGCCTGAGTGTTCATATCATAATTTTGCATTATTATATTCCCCATTCTTATTCATTTTACAAATAAACAAGTGCTTTTGATCCATGTCTGCTATATAGTTGCAGGTTACAGGTTCTCGGAACAAAAACAGTGAAAACGATGAAAAGACGATACAAAAGTGAGACTACGACCAACAAATGATAGAATCTTGATCATGCCTACAGTTTGAGGGACAAATGAAGATCAATGGACAATTTCACAAAGCACAAAGGCAGCGCAAGGTTCAAGACTTCGACACGAAGCAAACGGTAAAAGTCCACGACATTATGCACTGTGGAAATATGGAAGAAAACTAGAAGACAATATGAGAAACCAAGTGAAGAAACAAGTAGCCAAATGCAACCAGACCAAGACCAGAAAAATCCAGCCCAAGACCCCACCATATGGCCGTGGATCCGCGGCCAAACAGGGCTTTTGGCCGCGGTTCCGCGGCCATAGTGAGCACGTGTCGGTGCAAAATTCAACGCAGGTGGCGGTGCGTTGACTAGGCTTCTTAGGGTAAAATTGTAAATGCAGATAGGGATCGGATGTAACCCTAGGGTTTCTATGATCTTTAAATAGAAACCCTAAACCTCTATTTGAGGTATGCCTCTTTTTATTCATCTATTTCAGAATTTTAATTCGCTGTAAATGTATGAAGAGAGCATCAAATAAAGTAAATAGTTTTTCAATTCTATGCCCTAGTTAAATTCCTTTCTGCCCTAGTATAGATCTTAATTATCTGCCCTAGTTAATTAGTATAGCACTTTTATTTATTTGTCGTAGTTTAGATAATTAGTATTTTAAAAACAATCATAAAAAATGTCTTTTTCCCTAATGAGTGAGTAGTTCCTCACTTGTTAGGGTTAGGAATAGGGAAGGTTTGAGAGATGAAAATCTCTCACCCCTTTCTTGCCCATCATACATTTTTAATAGGACTCTATGCATACATACACACACCGCTCACTACGGCATCCTATCCCACGAGGTAGCGGTGATACCGTAGTTTAAAAGACCGGTTGTGTATGTTTTCCATGGAGGTTAGGGTAAGAATTAAGAAAGGACGGACAAGGACCTAGAGGAAGAAACCTAGTTTCTTCCCGATGGCACTAATCCACTTTATTAATTATTACCATAACACCTAAATAGATCTTAATTAGGGCATTGAAAGCGGTGATGAATATTAACTTTCCAAACTTAACCTAATCCTAACCCTAGCAAGGTTTTAATCCTAGTCTAGATCAACCTTAGTTATTTGTGATAATCTAATCCACCACAATTGGAATTAACTCGTTAGAACAATTAGAAAATACACAACATCCCTGTGGACCGACCCGTACTCACCGGCTAGCTACCAAGCGACGTCGTTCTTGATTGCGGTAAAATATTCTTTGATCATAAATTAAATCAAATGGCGCCGTTGCCGGGGATGGCGTAGTTATTTTCTTTTTGCAATTTCGGGTTAATATAAAATCATAAAAATCATAAAAACTGAAAATATAATTTTTTTTATCATCTTGTTATTCTTTGAAGGGTGTTTCGTTTGAATTGTGCAGGATCGACGAACGAATTCAGATCTGGAAAAATCCAGAGAGCTAAACAGAAAACAGCAGATCTGAACAACAGAGGAAAATCAGAACAGAGGAGCAGAAGAAATTTCGGGATCTGAACTGCACAGTGCACCGCGGAACCGCGGCAAGAACTCACCTTTGGCGGCGGAAACGCGGTCTGTTGGTGACGTCAGCAAGTGGAAAACCCCTATGTAAGCTTCTTTTCTTCTCTGAAACCCCATTATCTCCTCTGTAAAATTTTCTTGCAGGATTCTTTGTGCAAAAACTTCTCCCCTTCTCCAATAACTTGATCTTGTGCAGGATTCTTTGCGCCGCAATAAAAAAATTGTTTGCAAGTGTTTGATTGTGTTTACTGCTTTGCATTCTTTAAATTGACTTTAAGGGGCTTGAACACTAATCCAGATTGGGTGGGGATTTCATTACCCTTCTCAGGACCCCAAAAATCACATAAAGCATATTGCATTGACCATCAAGTTAATTAAAAAAGATTAGACTCAGCCCTAAAGACTTCGCGCTCAATAGGACAAAAGAATAGTTGTAGACATCGACCGTTGATCTAAACCTGACTTTGTGGTGCCTAGGCTAGACAGGTGGGGAAAGGTAATTTTAAAAGACCCGTCTCACGGTGATTCGTGAGCGGATCCCTCCTTTCTCTACTTGTGCTTACCTGGCCACAATTGGCGGTGAAGAGGCGGTTTGAGGTCCTCACATCTTGCCCTTTGGAACAGTTAGGAGCAGTCTAGCTGACCTAGGTGATCCTAAATCTAGGCTTGATTGTGCATTTGTGATTGATTGAAAGTGTGTCTAAACCTTTTATTGAAAATCTTTTTGCAAAAAGCTCCCTATAAAAAAAACACAAAAAGGAAAATTTTTTTACAAAAACTTGCCACTTGTTGCTAAGAAATCCGTTGCACCTCACTTACACCCACTTTCCTCTCATTGACGTTTTCTTACCCCCACCTTCTGTTTTTCACCTTTTGACTGCACTACCTCTTTAGTGTATGTCCGGTTGGACTAGAGACACTAGTGCCCGATTAGTCCGTATCTCGTTAGTACCGACTGACGACGCTTTCGACTCCGAAGTCGAAATTCCTTCCACTTCCTTACCTTCATATTCTTCGTCTTCTAAGGAGATGTCGGGACTTAATCCTAACAACCCCTTACCCGCGGGACTGATTCCACCTCCGCTAGGTGCGAATAACCCACAACACCCACCTGTTGAAGTGCCCCAACGAATCACGCTCCAGGATCTTTTCTACCCTATTCGCACCGCCTTACCCACTTGTCTTTCACTTCCACCGGCAAATGTGGATAACTTTGAGATTAAACCCCACTCCATCAACATGTTGCCAAAATTTCACGGACTGGAATCCGGAGATGCCTATATCTTCATAAACAAATTCCAGAATGTTTGCGCAATGATGAAGACAACACAACTTTCAGATGATGCTATAAGGCTACGTGTCATTCCATTCACCTTATGTGACCTAGCCGAGAAATGGTTATATAGCACAGCATCACACTCAATTAAAAATTGGAAAGAGTTTGTTAAAGATTTTCTTAAAAAGTTTTACCCACATCACAAGACCGCGAGAATTCGCAATGAGATCATTCAATTTTCCCAGCTTCTTTCCGAACCTTTTTGGAAGTGTTTTGAAAGATTTAAAGACCTACTTGTTCAATGCCCTCACCACGGTATCGAGAATTGAAAACTTTGCTAAACTTTATACGAAGGATTGAACCCAGCAACTAAGCAGTTGTTGGAAACCATTTGTCAATGTCACTTTCTAACAAAATCAAGCGAGGAAGCTTGGCAGTTTCTCGACGATCTTGCTGAACAAACACTTCAGTGGGAAAGCACTAAGACCACCTCATCTTCTTCAACAGGTCAGTCTAGGGCATGCATATATCAACTAGATATGTCGATTGCAATGAAGGCCGAAATGGCCGCACTTACGAAAAAGCTAGAAGCAATAGAGACCAAAATCTCATCGCCTTCTCCTGCCCCTGCTTTACCCCCACGAACTGTTTGCGCTTGTTGTTCGGATCCATCCCATCTTACTGAAGAGTGTCCTTACAATCCACCTATTCAAGGACAAGATCAAGTCAATGCTGCCTTTCAGCAAAGACAAAGAAATGATCCATACTCTTCGACTTATAATCCTGGTTGGAGGAACCACCCAAATTTTGCTTAGACTCAAAATCAATAATTCCAAGGCAACAACAACTTTCAAAGGCCTCCCCCACAACAACAAGCACCTCAACAAACTCAATACCAGCAATCTTTCCAACCCCAACCTTACCCAAACCAAATGAACAATTTTGTACCCAACAACTCTTATCCTCAAAACAATTTTGTTCAACCGAATAACGATAAGGTTTCCTCGCTAGAACAAAGTCTAGATGCGTTTTTAAAACAATCTACACAATCCGCAGCAAGGTTGGAAACTTCCATTCAATCTTTGGTGCAAAACAGTGCTTCACATGATCAGAGTATCAAATCAATTGAGGCCCAAATTGAAAAATTGAATGCTGCGTTGAGCGAGCGAGAAAAGGGAAAACTTCCGTCTCAACCATTGCCAAATCCCGGTCATGCACATAACGCACATGTTGCTCATGAACAACAAAATCATAATGTAAATGCTGTGACCATGTTGAGATCTGGAAAAGTGTTGCACAATAATGTGGGTATTAGTGATGACACCCTTACCGGTGCTTCTTCTTCTTCTTCTTCGTCATCTTCATCTTTCTCTTCAGAGCCTATTCTTCATTCTTCACAAGGCTCTACTTCTTCTACTTCTAATGGACCCACATCTCACTTCACGAACACACCAACACTGGGATCCGTTCCAACTCCGCAATCTACTCCACAAACATTGGACTCAACAAATTTTCAAAATATTCCATTTCCAAACAGGTTGAGATCCAATAAACCAACTCCCCAAACGGAGAAGATTGTGGAGTTATTCAAGCAGGTTAGTATTAACATACCTCTCTTGGATGCAATCCAACAAGTCCCTTCTTATGCGAAAATCTTAAAGGGCTTATGCACCACGAAGAGAAAGTCTCAGATACCCAAGAAAGTGCTCGTAGCTAGTGCCGTGAGCAATGCTATTACCCAACCTCAACCCTTGCCCTAAAAATGGAAGGACCCTGGCTGTCCTACAATTTCAATAACAATTGGGGATAAGAACATCAATCGAGCACTTTTAGATCTTGGTTCCAGTGTTAACCTGCTTCCCTATTCCGTGTATGAGCAATTAGGTGTTGGAGAGTTGAAACCCACTCATTGTACTCTCCAAATGGCTGATCGATCCATCACCCATCCTAGGGGTGAGTTAGATGATGTGTTGATCAAAGTAGGGGGCTTCATATTCCCTGTTGATTTCATTGTCATGGACACACAACCTTTGGCTAACCCACGGAACCAAATTCCGGTGATCCTCGGTCGACCATTTTTGGCCACTTCCAATGCTGTAATCAATTGTCGCAATGGCTCTATGACTCTATCCTTCGGGAAGATGTCAAGTGAGTTCAACATTTACAAGATAGGAAGTCTGCCCTCCGTGCCTAAAGCTAGTATATGTGATGTTTGCTCGATCCACGAAATCACGCAGGAGGACTGTGAGCTTGAAAAATTTCTGTTCGATCACATCAGTTTTGACGCCACTAGTGCGTTCCTCCTTGAATCTGACACAGTTTGCACAACCGATAACGATTATGAGTGTTTCACTTTTTCGAATGATTTTGAAGACTCACCGCCCGAGTTTGAGTCCTTTGAATTTTTGGATGAGTTAGTTGAACCATCCGACTCGGTTGCTTACAGTGATTTCGAACCATTGATGGAATCCTTCGAGTTCGAGACAGTCTCACCAATTTTACCACCTCCAAAACACGAACTCAAGCTATTGCCGTCCCATCTTAAATATGCTCACTTAGGTGAGAATGAGACCCTTCCTGTTATCATCTCGGCATCTCTAGCTCTCGAGCAAGAGAAAGCCCCGTTAATGGTTTTACAAAACAACCGGCAAGCTTTTGGCTGGACTATGGCGGACATCAAGGAGATTAGTTCCTTCATAATTGAACATCATATACATATGATGAATGATCCCAAGCCAGTAAAGATTCACAGAAATACCTCAAGGATTTTGTGGTTAATCAACCTCGACCTATAGATGTTGAACCACCACTTTTTCTTCTAATAAAATACGAGAATGCCAATATTCCACTCATAAATGATCATTCACATTTATCATCACCTTTTATCTCCTCACATTCACGCAAACACTTTCCATACCACTACTTATCTCTTCCCCACTTCTTCTTGGTTCTTTATAACATGTTCTTCCACCGACCTATACGTTACACAAATAAATTTTTCAACTGGTTGGTGTTGACTTTTGGTCTTTGCAAAGCTTGGCATTGACTTGTAACATTGTTTAACTCAAGTTTGGGGGGGACCTTTTTGTATATATGTTTTGTTTTTCTTTCAACAATAAAAAAATATAAAAAATAAATAAATAAACAGGAGAGTGCCGACATTTTTGACCCTCTTGGTGTGGCATGACAATGAGGACACTGTCAAGTTTAAATTTAGGGGTGTGCTCGGTAAGTTTTCTTCCTTCGCATTCATGTGTATATTTTTTTGAATTTGCATACTTATTTAAAAAACCCATAAAAATTGAAAAAAATTTAAAAATTATAAAAACTACAAAAATTCAATTTTGGCCATAATTGACTTGAGTTTGACAAGAAGGTTAACTAGCTAGGAACAACTAGATCCTAGACTTGGTAAATTAAAAACCCTAAAAATAACCTTTCTTAAAATTTAACGGTAGAAAATATATGTCTTTGTAGTTTACTTAGAAATAGGCAAATTTTGAGTTCACTTCTTGGGCTAAGTCAAAATAAGGGAAGAGTATTGAAATTTTTATTAAAGTGTAAGTCTGAAAAATAATCCCTAAGCTTAAGTCTAAATTCTGAAAATATATACCCTACAACTTGCACAAACACGAATCTTGAAACTTGGAATAGTACAGGAGACCTTGAAATGCTCTTGTCTAAAATCCTTAGTATGAAGGAACATAAAATAAAAATACAAGTGTGAATAAAGAGATAAAAAAATGAACACTGGTTTTGTAATTACTTAAGGCTGCAAAAATAGAAAAATATATAGCAAAGGTGCCTTATCACCTAGTGTCTTAGACCAACTGGTTTGGGAGTCACTACTAAAGCCTTAGGTGTTGCAAGACGAGGAATTACGCCTTAATGCGCGGACAAATTTTGTAATCGGTCGTTGGTACCTCAAGAAGTATTAACGGTCGCATGAAGGATGTGTGAGCAATTTCATCTAAAAATTCACCAACTAAAAATACTTTGGACGATGGACAAGAGTATAATAGCTTGAATTGAATTTCCAAGTGTAGGGGTGATACATAATACACGTTGGGGTATATGATTGGGTTTGGATGAGAGGTAGGAATGAAAAATAGGACTTATATCTTTAGTAGAGATGATAAAAATTCCTAAGATGAGATGGAACCTTAGAAGGAAAACTCAAAAGATGCTAAAAGCTAAATAAATCTACAGAACATATTCAATCTTAAGTTAAATGATAAGGAAGCGTGAAAAATATGGGTTAATAATTTCTGAGTTGAAGATAATAGAATTTCTTGTTAGAAAACCTAATTGGAGAATAAAAGTCAATAAGCCGAATTGATAGGATTTTGTGGGTAGTATCCGCTGAAAACCCCCAGGAGACAACACTCCTCCTACTAGGGACACCTAGAGGTTTAACGGCTTGTTGCACGAGCTCAGTGCAATCGCGTTTCCCTGCGATAGTGAGGCTAGGTTTTTTCTTCGAGAATAAAACTAGTTTTGCTCGAGGACGACCAAGAGATAAGTTTGGGGGTATTTGTTCATATCATAATTTTGCATTATTATATTCCCCATTCTTATTCATTTTACAAATAAACAGGTGCTTTTGATCCATGTCTGCTACATAGTTGCAGGTTACAGGTTCTCGGAACAAAAACAGTGAAAACGATGAAAAGAAGATACAAAAGTGAGACTACGACCAACAAATGAAAGAATCTTGATCATGCCTACAGTTTGAGGGACAAATGAAGATCAATGGACAATTTCACAAAGCACAAAGGCAACGCAAGGTTCAAGACTTCGACACGAAGCAAACGGTAAAAGTCCACGACATTATGCACTGTGAAAATCTGGAAGAAAACCAGAAGACAATCTGAGAAACCAAGTGAAGAAACAAGTAGCCAAATGCAACCAGACGAAGACCAGAAAAATCCAGCCCAAGACCCCACCATATGGCCGTGGATCCGTGGCCAAACAGGGCTTTTGGCCGCAGTTCCGCGGCCATAGTGAGCACGTGTCGGTGCAAAATTCAACGCAGGTGGCGGTGCGTTGACTAGGCTTCTTAGGGTAAAATTGTAAATGCAGATAGAGATCGGATGTAACCCTAAGGTTTCTATGATCTATAAATAGAAACCCTAAACCTCTATTTGAGGTATGCCTCTTTTTATTCATCTATTTCAGAATTTTAATTCGCTGTAAATGTATGAAGAGAGCATCAAATAAAGTAAGTAGTTTTTCAATTCTATGCCCTAGTTAAATTCCTTTCTGCCTTAGTATAGATCTTAATTATCTGCCCTAGTTAATTAGTATAGCACTTTTATTTATTTGTCATAGTTTAGATAATTAGTATTTTAAAAACAATCATAAAAAATGTCTTTTTCCCTAATGAGTGAGTAGTTCCTCACTTGTTAGGGTTAGGAATAGGGAAGGTTTGAGAGATGAAAATCTCTCACCTCTTTCTTGCCCATCATACATTTTTAATAGGACTCTATGTATACATACACACACCGTTCACTACGGCATCCTATCCCACGAGGTAGCGATGATACCGTAGTTTAAAAGACCGGTTGTGTATGTTTTCCATGGATGTTAGGGTAAGAATTAAGAAAGGACGGACAAGGACCTAGAGGAAGAAACCTAGTTTCTTCCCGATGGCACTAATCCACTTTATTAATTATTACCATAACACCTAAATAGATCTTAATTAGGGCATTGAAAGCTGTGATAAATATTAACTTTCCAAACTTAACCTAATCCTAACCCTAGCAAGGTTTTAATCCTAGTCTAGATCAACCTTAATTATTAGTGATAATCCAATCCACCATAATTGGAATTAACTCGTTAGAATAATTAGAAAATACACAACATCCCTGTGGACCGACCCGTACTCACCGGCTAGCTATCAAGCGACGCCGTTCTTGATTGCGGTAAAATATTCTTTGATCATAAAATAAATCACTGAGCGCCCACGTGTTCGACACGTGGGGCGCTAGCGCTCTTGCGCTAGCGCCTAAAGCGCTAGCGCTCGAGTGCCCACGTACCTGGCACGTGTGGCGCTAGCGCTAGCACCCGGGCGCTTTCTCCCACGCATCGTTTGGATGCCTTTTTCCCTTATATATATATGTATATATGTACACACACACATACACACACACTAGAACACTGTCCCTCTAAGAAATTTTTTTTGGACCGGGGTGTTGCCCCGCACCTCGCAAGGGGGCTGCTAGCCCCCTTGACCCCCAGCCCTTTATCCGGGTAGCGGGACCCCCGTAAAAACTCTGCAGGTCCCCCGATACATCCAAGACCCCTTCAAAACACGATAATGCACATTGAGTTCTCATGACCAGTTTAACCCGTCAATCGGAGATTCTTTCGCTCCAAAGGCGAGAGGTAATTAACGGCAGCTTAGTCCGCGGCTGCCGGAGATTCGGATCCCCACAATCATTAAACCCCGGCCTACCCTAGACAAGGGGAATCTATAGTATGTCTGACAAGCGCGTGTGTATTCCCATCTCAACGGGGTGACGAAAAACACCCTACAGGACACACTACGGCGGATAACCTAAGAAAAATTGACTTAGAGACAGAAAATGATCCGAGGCCGACATTCATCAGTGAGCTACTATCTGAAAAAAAGGTAGCTATATTAAAAGACGTGCTCATGCAATATAAGGACTGCTTCGCGTGGAACTATTCCAAAATCCTAGGTCTAGATCCAAAGGTGGTAGTACATAAACTGGCCATATCGCCGGACATAAAGCCCGTCAAACATGTGCTAAGAAGAATGCGGCTCGAACTTGAAATAAGTATCAACGCTGAAGTCAAGAAACTAATCGACTCCGGTTTCATCCAAGAAGTTCAATATCCCGACTGGATTGCTGACATCGTTCCAGTGATAAAGAAAAATAGGACGGTGCGCATCTGCGTGGACTTTCGGGATCTCAACAAAGCTTTCCCGAAGGATGATTTCCCAGTACCTGTTACTGAGCTGATAATCGATAACACGTCTACCCATGAGGTCTTCTCCTTTATGGATGGATTTTTAGGATACAATCAAATAAAAATGCATCCCGAAGACCAAAAGCATACCGCCTTCCGGACACCGCTGGGCATATTCTTCTATAAGGCGACGCCCTTCGGTTTAAAGAACGCCGACGCTACCTACCAAAGGTCCATGATGAAGATCTTCGATGACCTCATACACGAGATCGTCGAATGCTACATTGACGACCTTGTGGTAAAGAGCAGATCTCACGAGGAGCATTGGGAACATCTAAAAGTAGTGTTCCGATGTCTTCGGAAGTATAATCTGAAGATGAAACCTCTAAAATGCGCGTTTGGAGTCTCCTCAGGAAAATTCCTAGGATTCATCATATGGCACCGGGGTATCGAAATCGACCCTTCAAAGATCAAGGCGATTATGGAAATGCCCACACCGGGAACCCTCAAGTAACCGCGGTCTCTTCAAAGAAAGCTCGCTTATATCTGGAGGTTCATAGCCAACCTCTCTGGAAAATGCCATCCCTACAGTAATTTGATGAAGAAAGGGACCCTGTTAGTTTGGGATCAAAATTGACAAAATGGGCTAGACGAAATCAAGCAATACCTGCAAAATCCGCCGGCATTGACTTCTCCGGTTAAGGAAAAACCCCTTATCCTATATACAATAGCCCTTGAGGGTTCTCTAGACGCGCTATGGGCACAAGAGAACGATCAGGGAAAGGAGAGAGCTCTGTACTATTTGAGTCGAGTTCTTTTGGGGGCAGAAAACAACTACTCCCCCATCGAAAAGCATTGCCTGGCGC
Organism: Agapanthus africanus; assembly: GCA_030015575.1. NCBI lineage: Eukaryota > Viridiplantae > Streptophyta > Magnoliopsida > Asparagales > Amaryllidaceae > Agapanthus > Agapanthus africanus. The sequence goes on along the minus strand of JASDDO010000006.1, from coordinate 342,065,483 downwards.
TGATCTTCGTGATAACGAAGTTCAGACATTACGCCTTGGCACATGAGGTCCATCTCATATTAAAAGTGGATCCTCTCAAATATTTGATGTCAAGGGCCATACTAACAGGAAGGCTTGCCAAATGGGCCCTCCTCCTGATGAAATTCTCGATAACGTATCGACCCCTCAAAGCAGTGAAAGGTCAGGCCATTGCCGACTTTCTGGCGGAGCATCCAATACCAGCCGACTCTCGCATAAATTGCGAATTGCCGGATGAACATGCGTTCGACACAATCGAAGGAGAGAAAGAAGAAAATGATTCCCGATGTGAACTCTACTTCAATGGAGCATCTTCTATGAAGAAGCAAAAGCAAAACACCCCTATAATCAAAGCCGGGGACTAATAACGAAGCCGAGGACTAGAAACGAAGATGAATATGAAGCTTTGATACCAGGTCTCGAGATCACTGTCGACATGGGAATCATAGACCTCCTCATATATGGAGACTCCCAACTAATCGTTAGCCAAGTAAATGGCGACTATCAGACGTGCAAGCCAGAGCTGATAAAGTATGGTGAAAGAGTGCATCAACTGCTGACACAAATCCCCTCCTACATCCTGGAGAATATACCATGTGCAGAAAACAGCAAGGCAGATGCATTGGCCAAATTGGTCAAGGAACTGGCCGATGAAGACCGTGATAACGTAAGGATCATCGTGCAAAGCCGCAGGATTCTCTCGCCGATATCTTCGGGAGACCTGATAGTGCCATCCAAAAGAAAATAAACGACCGAACAAGTAGCTCTTCAAATAAAGGATAAAGAAAAGGTCAAGGATTGGAGAGAAGTCTTCATATACTACTTCAAATCCCAACGAACGCCCAAAAATGCGTCGTCTAGACATCTGCTCATGAAACGAGCTCTGTCCTTCGCCTTCGTCAATGATACTTTATATAAGAGATTGTTCGACTGTCTGTGGCTAATATGCATCGGACCAGAAGAAGCGAAGAGAGTCGTCTAAGAAACTCACGACGGACTCTACACCTCTCATCAAGCTGGGCCAAAGATGAAGCTGAAGATCAAAAGAATGGGTTACTATTGGCCCCACAATGATTCAGTACTTCCTTGAATATGTGAAGCAGTGTCACTCGTGCCAAATTCACGGGGACTTCATCCACCAACATCCAAATCCGCTACACCCAACAGTAGCTAGCTGGCCGTTCGAAATATGGAGAACCGATATAATTAGCCCCATTGAACCGACATCGTCCAAAGGACATCGGTTCATACTGCCAACGACCGACTACTTTTCTAAGTGGGCAGAAGCAGTACCACTAAAGGAGGTGAAGATGGAGAATATCTTCCATTTCTTCAGGACACATGTCATCTATCGGTTCGGTACTCCGCGACGAATTATCTCGGATAATAGGCCAGCTTATAGAAGCCATAAAATCAACCACTTCGCACAACAGCATAAGATATATTGGAGATACTCTTCAGTCTATAATTCTCATGCCAACGGTCTAGCTGAAACTTTCAACAAGACCTCGGCAAAGATTATAAAGAAAACAGAGTCTAGAAACAAAAGAGACTGGCACGAAAGGCTATATAAAGCTCTCTGGATGTACCGAACAACATTCAAAATGGCTACGAATACAACACCATACGCGTTGGTATTCGGCACAGAAGCAGTGCTTCCCCTAGAAATAGAACTCCCTTCTCTACGAGTAGCGGTTCGATATAAGCTGACAAATGAAAAGAACGCTCATCTTCGTCTTGAGGAGCTCGATGCCCTCAACAAAACTCGCCTTATAGCACAGCAAAATCTGGAGGCTTATAAGGTAAGGATGATAAGGTCCTACGAAAAACTGACTAGACCGAGAACATTTCGCCAAGGAGAGCTCATGCTAGTCGTCAAAAGACCCATGATCCCCAATCATGCAAAACGGGGGAAATTCGAGCGGAACTATGAAGGCCCGTACATCATAGACATAGTCTACCAAGGTGGAGCTTACCCGCTCATGGATATGCATGCCGGCCAAGAAGCGGCCGATTCCTAAATAAAAACTACGCTTGACGAGTCACGACTTAGGTCAATGATAAATGACGATGCTCGTGTTCGCTCACTATCTTCCTGAGTCAGAACTCTGAGAGCAGTATGCAAAGAAGCTCCGTCGCCTCAAAAATGGCGATGAAAGACCGAAAAGTCCATTAACTTGAAATTCGCCTCAAACACGGCGATAACAGACCGAGATGTCCCTAAATTAACAATGGACCGAGATGTCCCTAAACTAGAAATTCGTCTCAAACATGGCGACATCGGACCGAGATGTCCCTCAACTAGAAATTCGCCTTAAACATGGCGACATCGGATCGAGATGTCCCTAAACAAGAAATTCACCTCAAACATGGCGACATCGGACCGAGATGTCCCTAAACTAACAACGGACCGAGATGTCCCTAAACTAGAACCTCGCCTCAAATATGGCGATATAGGACCGAGAAGTCTTTAAACTAATTATCAACCTCAAATATGGTGACATAGGACCGAGAAGTTCTTAAACTGATTATCCGCCTCAAACATGACGACATCGGACTGGGAAGTCCTTAAACTAATTATCCGCCTCAAACATGGCAACAATGGACCGAAAAGTTCCTAAACTAAAATTTTGCCTCAAACATGACGATAATGGACCGGAATGTCCCTAAACTAGTGCATCGCCCTAAATACGGCGATACATTCTCTTGAGATCTATATATTGCAATCCAAGCCCTAAAGGTGAAGGTCGCAACTCAAATCCCACTGGCTACATAGGTACTCCAGCGATGAAACCACCCCTAAATCCCACCAGCAAACAGATTGGTCACCTGCGGCAAAACTACTTTCGGGTGTTCCATCGTTAAAAAAATGGTTTGTCCACAAGCAAAATGGGCACGGATGGAAACCCGAAAGGGCGCTGTGAGTAAAAACAGCAGGACTACCAGCGAGCTTGTGAAAACTCGGAAGGGCGCAGTCTTGTAAAAAGAAAGTACACCTGCGAGATCCTCACGACTCGTAAGGAGAATTCCCCTCTATGAGACCCTCACGGCTCATAGGATTCAAAAGCCTTGAGCTACAGGGATCCGAACCTGTTCTTAAACCGTCATATCCTACACGTTACCCTACAGGCTATCCATATTGACCGTTGTATACAATCCACGGGCACGAATAAATATTCCCTTACCAAGTTCTACCAATGGCGAGAAATGTCCCCATATGGTGAACGACACTTGTAATTCCTCTCGACTTACAAGGAGAAAACACTCTTGTAAGATCCTTACGACTTACAAGAGAAAACACACTTAGGAATTCTCACGACTCCTAAGGAGAAAATACATCTACGAGATTCTCTCGACCCGTAGGGATAAATACCTTTATGAGACCCTTACGGCTCATAAAGTCAAAAAGCCTTAGTCGACAGGATCCTAACCCTGTCTACTAAGCCATCTTTGTTCAAATCGATAAAGGCAAATGATGATTCGCTCCTGGAAACATGCCAGTTGTAGCGATGCTGATGCCTAAATAGGTATCAAATTTCAAGTCCTCTCACGGCAAATGATGATTCGCTCATGGCAATATTCCAGTTGCAGTGATGCTGATGCTAAGATTGGTATCAGATCTTAAGTTCCTAACTCGCAATAAAAAGCAGCGAGTAAAAAAACAGTTGAAATGATAGGGCATCCCGCAATAAAAAGCAGTGAGTAAAAACAAAAATAGACGAAATGATTGGGCACCGCGATAAATAGCCAAAATGATTGGGCAATCGCGATTCTTGCTATATAAAAAGCTGAAAAGATATAGCATTGCGGAAAAAAAAATTTCCTCTGCCTTGCAGGTGAGTCCACACTGACCCCTGTATACAATCCATGCGCACAAATGAAAAGGGAACCATATTTTCCTACCAGGCTCTGTCAAAGGGAGAGCCAGATCTTGACCGCAACATCTACAACCTAGAGATCAACTCGACGTTCCTTCTCGGTGTAGATGCGACGTCAACAAAGGCTCCAAGCAGCCAAATCAAAAAGGAGTGACGGCAAAATCCTAACTCCAGTTCGACGTGCTTCTCATGTCAGCAGGATGCAGACACAACGTCAACAAAGGCTCCAAGGAGCCAAATCAAAAAGGAGTGACGGCAAAATCCTAACTCCAGCTCGACGTGCTTCTCATGACAGCAGGATATAGACGCAACGTTATCAAAGTCCCAATGGTCATACAAAAAAGGAGTAACAGAAAAATCCTAACTCCAGTTCGACGTGCTTCTCATGCTAGCAGGATGCAGATGCAACGTCAACAAAGGCTCTAAGGAGCCAAATCAAAAAGGAGTGATGGCAAAATCCTAACTTTTGCTTGACGTGCTTCTCATGCCAGCAGGATGTAGACGCAACGTCATCAAAGACCCAAGGGTCAAACAAAAAGGGAGTAATGGCAAAATCCCAGCTCCAGCTTGACGTTCCTTCTCGGTGTAGACACGACATCAATAAAGACCCAATGGTTAAATAGAAATGGAGTCACGGCAAAATCCTATATTCAAGTCTTGACGGTTCATATACAATACAGAGACTATCTCGACGTTCCCCTTCATTTCAGCTGGATGCGGACGCAACTATCAAATGAAATTCGAGCAATGTCATATTCCTAGCTCCGGACTTCGATTGCAATACATACAGCATAGAGGTCTTACATATGTCTACCCTACTTCAGCAAAGAAACGACACGGCAACGTTAAAACAAAAATGAAATGATGGCATATTCTCAGCTTCGGGTCTCGAAGGCAACTTATATAAAGCCTAAAAGACTATCAGAGATCGTCCCACACCAGAGTAGAGTGGTTATGACTCATCGGGGCTCCAAATTAAGCCTAACCTCAAGTAAAAAGTGTCATGGCAAATTCCTAACGTTTGCTCTTCCATCGGTAATATGACTTTAGGAGATTACTTGAAGATGTCTTGGCCAGCCTCCGAAGGGATCGGAGACACGACGGGTGCGGGGTATCTCGAACAACGGCTTAAAGACTGCATATCGAGGAATACATCAGCTAACACGACGGTACCACGGCCTAAAACCCTAGTACCATAAACCTAACGGAACCCTATTAAAAAGGGGTGTTATCAATATTTCACGTTAGGATACAACTGCGAGATCCTCTCGACTCATCTCGACTCATAGAGAAAAACATCTTTATGAAACCCTCATGGTTCAAAAAGGTGAAAAGCCTTAGGCGATGGGGATATCAACCTGTTTCCTAAGTACTGTACCCCTACAAATAGGTCTAAACTGACTCTTGTATACTATCCACAGGCCACATTCTCCAAAGTCGCATACCGATGAAGAGGAAAAAAAACTTACGAGTCCTCTCGACTCGTAGGGAGAAAAATCACTTAGGAGTCTCACGACTTCTAACGAGAAAATACACCTACGCGATCTTCTCGACTGGTAGGGAGAAACATCTTTATGAGACCCTCACGGCTCATAAAGTTGAAAAGCCTTAGGCGACAGATCTAAACCTGTTTCCTACGCCATCACTGTCCTTCAAGAAGGTCCAAACTGACTCTTGTATACCATCCATGGGCTACATTTATCGATGAAGTGAAGATGCCACTTACGGGTCCTCTCGACCCGTAAGGAGAAAATACCTGCGTGAGATCCTTATGACTCACGAATATGAAAGACACTTAGTAATCCCCACGATTTCTAAGGAGAATATGTACCTATGAGATCCTCAAGACTCATAGGGAGAAAAACCTTCTTGAGACCCTCACGGCTCATGAAATTAAAAAAAGCCTTAGGCTACAAGGATCCTAAACTTGTCTCATAAGCCATCAATTCTATGGCCATGCACAACTTTGCACTATTTCACCCACGTACATACTTACGTGGGCAAAATAGTGGGGGGTATTTGTTCCCGCCAAAATTTAAACAATATAAAAAGAGCTAAGCTCTGTTGAATTTAATGAGACAGTGCCTCACATGCTCTCCACGAGGGCGTCAGCGCCAGAGCCAATTTTATATAATTAAATCCGTTGGTGGCGCCTCACGTGCTCCTCACGCAAGCGCCAATGTGCAAAGCGCAAAAGAATTTATTACATAAGAGTTAAACTCTTAGATGGCGTCTTACGTGCTCTCCACGAGGGCGCCAGAGCCAATCTTATAGGATTAAATCCTATGGTGGCGCCTCACGTGCTCTTCACGCGGGCGCCAATGTGCAAAGCACATAAGTACCTATCATAAGAATTAAATTCTTAAGTGGCGCCCACGTGCATAACACGTGAGCGCCAGCGCCCAAGTTTATATCAGTAGAATTAAATTCTACGTTTCTCTAATTAAAGTTGGGATACTCTCTGTTAAACAGAGCCGTTGAATCAAAAATCCAACAGAGATGATAAATCATCAAAATATAGAGTCAAATTCTATTAGGAGAAAATATCTCCCAAAATTTTCTAAATAAGAAAGATACTCTCGGTTTGATCAATGATCCAATAATAGAATAAAATTTTATTTTGGGAATATATTCTCTCAATCTTTCCAAACAAAAAAGACCGCTCTCTGTAAAACAGAGAACCCTTGGATTAAAAATCCAATGGTGATTAAAAGTCACCGCTTGACAGAATAAATTCTGTATATAGGAAAATATTTCTCCAATCTTGTTAAAAACAAGAACAACATATTCTGTAAAAACAAAAGTTATTAGATCAAAGATCCAACGGTGGGTAAAATTCCCCAAATCAATTTTGAGACCAATTAAATCAATTGGAATCTCTCAAAGAGATATTTTCTCAAAAATAATTAACAATATGCCCCCACTATATAAAGGAACCGAAACTTCAAGTCTCACACACGAGAAGAAGACACACGGAGAGACACATAAACAGACAGAGGCACCCAGAGAGAGGAAGAGACCACAGATATAAAGAACAGAGAATTCAATTCTCAAAGAAGAAGAGCTTCCTTCTCAAAACCCTAGGTAAAGAAAAGAGATCAAAATATCTTTATTACCTATAATATCACATCTAAGGGTTTAACCCTTTTAAAAAGAACTTAGTTTTTTTCTATGGATCCGAGATTCACAAGACAAGTCTCCCACAAGTTGAGAATTTAATTCTCATCAGGAAGATCTTGTTCTTGAGAATCAAAGATTCAGGGAAGAACAAATTTAAAGAGAAAGAAGATAGAGTTCATAATACTTCAGGAACTCAGTTCCTTCAAATCAAGAACTTAGTTCTTTAAAAACTCAACCCGAGATCCTTAAAAAAATAGTGATTTTAGTGAGCGTTAATGGTCAAAATGACGTTAACAGAGATTTAAGTTCTCTAAAAATATCAATAGAGATTAAATCTCTATATAAAAAAAGACTAGCGCCTCACGTGCTTCCCACGTGGGCACAACGCCTAGCGCCTCACGTGAAGACAAGCGGGCGCCCAAAATAGAAGGCCAACGCCTCACGTGTAACATACGTGGACGCTGAATAAAGTGCTTAGCACTCCACATACAGCTACAACGGCTGAGTGCTTAGCACTGATTGGGCAGCGCCTTACGTGGGCGCCACATAAAAAGTGCTTATCACTCTATACGCAGTCAAAACAGCTGAGTGCTTAGCACTGATTGGGCAGCGCCCAGTGCCGCACGTGCACCTCACATGGGCACCATAAGAAGTGCTTAGCACTTCACATTTAGTCAAAATGACTAAAGTGTTCAACATTTGTTGGGCAGCGCCCATGACTGAATGCTTCACATGACATATATGTGAGCATTGGAGCTCAAATAACTGCTTAGCACTTTTACATAAAAAGAAAGGGCTGAACAAACAGAGCCCAAATAAGTGCGTAGCACTTTGAATAAAAAAAGACTAAGTAGACTAATCCCAAATTGGCTGAGTCTCTGAAGTTTTCTTGCAGCTGAGCCCAAATGCTCTTTTGCTGGATTTCAAATAAAAATGATCCTAAAATGTTGTTTAGTCTCAAACAAGACTAACGTATCCTTAACGAAAACAAACTGAGCCCAAATGCTCACTTATAGATTTAAGTTGATCTTAATCTCAAACTGGATTAACGGTCCTTAAATCAAACAAAATATTTTTGAGCTATAGGAATATACAACCTAACTTCAAAAACCCCGTCAAGCAAATCCTTGACCCAAACCCAAATCTAAAATATATGGATTTGGACTAATCCGCGCCCTACGGGCGACGACATAAACTAGTCTCGTATACAATCCACGGGCAACCAAAACAAACAAAACATACACACAACACGAAGTGAACTGCCGGAGCAGGAGAAAGTGGTTATCGCAATGCGGTAACGTAATTAAATGCAGGGGCTTGCGCCTGCAGGGAAGAGCGTCCCCACAATAAAAAAACCCCTCATAAAATGAGGGGGAATCTGATGAAGTCTGCTACAATGGCCGTATCTACCCAAACCTCTGATATATGGTGCCATAAATTAACTTGGTATCTTCAGAGAGGTGGATGGATAAATCCAAATAGCATCTGCCCCCAGATTCAGACAAGAAGATCCATCCTGGTTCGTCTTCGTCTCCTGCGGTGAACAGTATCAAACCCATTACGAATAGTACCTACATATCCATTGAGATCACCACCAATAAATAACTTCTCTCCACTAGGTATACTTTGCACCAACTCGTCTAAATCCTCGCAGAATAGACGTTTATTAGCGTCATCAAGACCTATCTGTGGTGCATACTATTAATATTAAGGATTTCCCTACCTAGAATAAGCTTAATCAGTAAAACTCTATCACCTTTTCTCCTGATCTTAACTATATCCTCAAGAAACCATCTATCTATAATTATGTTTACCCCATTATGATTTTTATCTCTACCCGTATACCAAAATTTATAACTCCAAGGCTCTATGACTCTACCCTTTTCACCTACCCACTTAGTTTCTTGCAAACACATAATATCAACTCTCCTCCTAATCATCACCTCCACTAATTCTGTTAGTCTACCCATAAGTGAACCTATGTTCCAAGAAGCTAGCCCTTGCTTATTTGTCACTACACCCCGAGTTCGATATAGCTCGCCATTTTCGGATGACGACTTAGAAACCGTTACATACTTAACACTATACCCGGGATCTGATGTAGCGCGTCGCTGAGTAGGGGATGCCCCAACGATATTCTTATTATGGTTCATGTCATAGAATGTGACAATGTTTTACGTTGGCTGTTACAAGCCTACCACAACTCTCATCCTTTCTCATCCGGACTTGGGACCGACAACTGTGGGTTTATGTAACCATCCTGACATCAACATTATATTAGGTTCGCAGCACACCTGATCCCTACCGATGAGATTTGGGCTAGACGATTTCAACAAGGCTTAGACCCAAAGATTCAAGCGGATTTAGCCATAGGCGACTTCCCGACTCATGAACTCGCTCTGAAGGTAGCGCACCATTATGAAGCTATGGTCAAGAAGAAGGTAAGCCACAAGCAGCCGGAATCAAATGCCCTGCTACCCAGATGACAGGAGGAGCCACTTCCAGGCCAACTTTTGCACCCAAGAGGCTAGGAGGATCGCTTAACCGATCCAGTTCAGATTTCTATTTCTACTGCAAGGGAAATAGACACTTGGCGAAGGACTGTAGGCTTGCAAATGGCCTATGTTTGATTTATGGCACATCTACTCATGCTATAGGAGCATTCCCATATTGAAGTAACACAGCACCAGCACCTAGATCCACAATGCCACCTCCACAGAGGTCAGCTATTCAGGCACCTGCACCCCGCCTCGCTCTTCTTACACCAGCTCCATGTGGACCGTCAGCACAACCTCAGCGTCAATTCCATCAGGCATAGAGAAACGCTCTTCAAGGGTCGAGGAATGTGCCTCCGACGAGGAGGAATGTATTGAGACGTCAGTCTTTCACAATGCCGGTCGAAGAGGCCGAAGCCACATGACAAGTCATCACCGGTAAATTCTTCCTATGTTTTCGACCTTTCAATACTGGTACATCGTTATACTTTCCCTATACCTAAACGCAATCTCACACAATTTAGGTACTATACTGGTAGCCACCCTTCCTGTACTAGCACTTTTCGACACTGGAGCTTCGTATTGCTTCTTGTCACTACGGTTCGTGAGAACGCACGCGATTCCCGTCAAGCCACTAGTTTCGAGCTGGAACGTCAGTTCCGGGAATGGAGTCTTGAAGGCAACTTTGCGATATGATCAATGCCCAGTTGTAGTTTTCGGTCGAGAATTTTATGCAAATTTCAAAGTGCTGGACATACCAAATTTCGATGTTGTGTTGGGAATGGATTGGCTGGCAGTATTTTATGCTACCATTGACTGCCGTCAAAGGAGGGCAGTATTTGAGATACCGGATCATCCGGTTTTCTATTTCAAAAGTGGGGACAGATCCTTGGAGCCAGGAAGCTACCGTGCCAAGCCGAAGATTGCAGAGGTGTATTCCCTACCAGCGGAAGAAGAAAAGCCTGAAGTAGTTTGAGGGTTCGAGGATGTTTTCCTTGAAGACATATCAGGTTTGCCTCCTAATCTAGCTCTCGAATTCAGTATTAATTTACAACCTGGTGCACAACCTATAATCAAAGCTCCATATCGACTTAGTCCAGAAGGATTGAAAGAAATTCGTATCCAGTTAGACGGGCTCCTAAAGAAAGGTTGGATCAGACCCAGTACTTTAAGTTGGGTATCACTTGTGCTACTAGTAAAGAAGAAGGAATGTATCTACCGAATGTGCGTGGATTATTAAGAACTGAACGGAGTAACGATTAAGAACAAGTATCCGCTACCTCGCATCGATGACCTTTTCGATCAGTTAAGTGGATCTTGTGTTTTCTCAAAATTTGATTTTCGTTCAGGCTATCATCAGGTGAAGGTCAAGGATTCCGACATTCCGAAGACGGCGTTTAGGACTCGTTATGGCTATTATGAATATCTCATAATTCCATTTGGTGTGGCCAATGCACCCGCTAATTTTATGAACTTGATGAACCAAGTTTTCCGAGAATACTTACACATGTTTGTTAGTATCTTCATCGACGACATCTTGGTGTATTCAAAGAATCGGAAAGAGCATGCTGAGCACTTACGCATTTTCCTGGAGACACTGCGACAATATAACTCTACGCTAATTACAACAAGTATGAATTTTGGCTAGACCAGGTCAGATTTCTCGGACATATCGTTTCAGGTGAAGGAATCTCTGTAGATCCAGCTAAGATGTCAGCTGTCAGCGAATGGCCTATACCAAAGTCCGTCAAAGATAAAAGAAGTTTTCTGGGCTTAGCAGGATACAGCAAATGCTTCATCGAAGGATTCTCAAAGATCGCAGCACCCCTGACCAAGCATACACGTAAAGACGAAGTATTCGTGTGGTCAGAAGCATGTGAGAAGGCTTTTGTAGAACTCAAGTCGAGGTTAACCTCTGCACCTATTCTCGTAATACCGGATCGATCTGGTGGATTCTATGTACATTGTGATGCGTCCGGTAAAGGATTAGGATGTTTCTACATCAACATGGAAAGGTTATGGCTTTTGCATCAAGGTAGTTAAAAGTCCATGAGCGCAACTATCCAACTCATGATCTAGAATTGGCAGCCGTTATCTTCGCACTCAAGATCTGGCGTCACTATCTTTTGAAAGAACAAGTCGATATTGACATCGACCACAAAAATCTGAAGTATGTATTTATTCATAAGGAACTCAACATGCGACAGAGAAGATGGCCAGAGCTCATATCAGACTTCAACATCAACCTACAGTATCATCCTGGAAAGGTGAACGTAGTTCCCGATGCCTTAAGTCACCAGCCTTTAGAAATGAACCTCACAGCTCAGTGGAGGCTGCAACAAGAACAACATGGATTGGAGATTGAAATAGTTATGCCAGATAACGCCTCATCTTTGATGAACTTACAAATCCAGTCTACTCTTATCAATCAGATCAAGGCAGCTCAAGCAAATGATGCCAAGCTATAAAAGATCTAAGAACAAGTAGAAAGTGGTCTTCGAACAGACTTCATCATCCACGAAGATGGATCCTTGCGGTATGGGAGCTGTTTATGCATACCAGTCGACCCTGTTTCCAGAAGAGTTGATGAAAGAAGCTCACAACTCTCCGTATTCTGTACATCCTGGTGGCACGAAGATGTACAAAGATCTACGACAACACTACTGGTGCCATGGAATGAAGCGTGAAATAGTAAGGAGCGTAGCAAAGTGCTTAATATGTCAGCAAGTGAAAGCTGAATATCACAGAACTACTAGTCTACTTCAGCCGTTACTAATCCCAGAATGGAAATGGTAACACATTACTATGGACTTCGTGACTGCTCTCCTTCATAGTATGAAAGGTAACAACGCAGTTTAGGTTATTGTGGATCGACTCATTAAGTCGGCTCATTTTATCCTATTCCGAGTTGGCCAATCAACCGTGACGTTGGTAAGAAAGTATATGGAGATGAGTAAAAATTTAAAGTAAGATTTAAACTTTCAAGATGTATCTACTTGTCTTGAAACCCATAAACTCATGCAGGTGATCATGAGATTACATGAGGTACCTGTCTGCATCGTCTCCGACCGAGATACTAGATTCCGATCCTAGTTTTGGTAGAGTCTTCAAGATAGCTTGGGAACGAGTCTAAATTTCAGCATGTTGTATCATCCCCAAACAGATGGACAGTCCGAGCGAACAATTCAAATCCTAGAAGATATGCTGAGAGCCTGTATGCTAGACTTCAGAGGTTCGTGGGAAGATCACTTACACTTTATGGAGTTTTCATATAACATCAGCTACCAGGAAAGCATTAGAATGACACCTTTTGTAGCACGCTATGGACGTAAGTGTCTTTCCTCGTTGAGTTGGGACGACGCTGGAGATCATGAACTCCTTGGACCAGAGATGATCGTGGCAACTGTGGATGTAGTTTGCACGATCAGGGAAATGATGCGTATAGCTCTGGACCGACAGAACCATTGGGCAGATGCAAGGTGTCGACACATGGATATCTAACCCGGAGAGCATGTGTTTCTGAAGATCTCTCCGAACAGAGTTGGAGAAGAGGGGTAAACTTAGTCCAAGGTACATCGGACCGTTCAACATACTCGAACGAGTTGGAGAAGTGGCATACTGTTTGGCACTACCACCCTCATTGGAAGGAGTGCACAATATGTTCCACATATTCCAGCTACGACGATATATGAGCGAACCCAGCCACATACTTGATCACTCAGAGCTTACTGTACAGACCGATCTATCTTGTGAGCATCAACCAGTTGAGATCTTGGATCGAAAGGTGAAGACATTATGGAACAAGGAGGTGAACTTAGTCCAAGTAATGTGGAGAAGGGATTCGCCAGGAGAATCAACTTGGGAGAGAGAAGACAATATGCATACACAATACCCCACCTGTTTGAAAACTAGTCTTTATGTAAATTTCGAGGACAAAATTTTTATAAAGAGGGTAGAATATAACGACTCTGAAGTCCTTATATAAATGTAACTTATTCAAATGTATAGAAAAGGTATTTCAGCCTGATTAGAAGTTATAAGTTAATATTGTTCAATAAAAATAAGAAACAACTTGTAGCTCACTGGTTAAAACTCTCTACTACTGTGTTATAGCCTTCGTGTTCGAATCCCATCGTCCCAATTATTTTTAATATTTTTTCTTTTTAACTTTTCGGAAGCCCAAGAGTTGCACGTGCAATACACGGAGAATCGAAAAGTTTCAGAAAAATCAAACTGGAAAAATATCGAGTTAATTACAATTTATACAAAGGGCATGAGTTTCGAGGCACGTGGCCTCTTCTAGGCCGCCAGATCTCCACCACCGGCGGTTGATATGTCCCCAAAATCCTCCTTGTTTAGCCCGTGCACCCTTTCAGCTCCTTTCTACTCTACTTTATTATTTGATTTCTCTGAAATGAACCGGAGACTCTTCAATTCCCCATCAACACTATTTTTTATTCTTTTTAATTCAATTTTTTAATTCCCATACTCTCAATTTCACTATAAATACCACCCCATCCTCTAGTTCTCTCCCATTCTGAAATCCATAGTAAAAATTCTCCAATATTTTCTAAGTACAAGTGGAGTTAAGCCAAGAGGAGTAGCGATTCAATTTCGACGACCGGAGCGACTAATTGACGGTTCCACGACTCCACAAGACCCCTTCCTTTCTTCCTCTCTTTTTCTCAATGCTCTAAAAACCGTAAGTCCTTTCCCCTCTCTTTCTTTTCATCTCAAAACAATCTTTAAAACAATATTGACAAAGTGGAGTTAAATCGTTATCTTTTCTTTTAAACAACTTTTGTCACCTTTGCTATGTTTAATATTTCACTCTAAAGCTTTAATATCACCTAAACATATTATTCACATCTTTTATCTTTTCATGTAATTAGAATTTCATGTGAAATAAGCATATAACGAACTTTTTCATATAAATACCATGAACTTTAAATACAACCCTTTAATTGATAATTGACATATATCCCTCTAGAAAAATCATGGGGTAATGACCTACCCCATCACATACACTATGGTTTTATAGCACGAAGTTTTTAGATGTATGTTTAATTTAAAGAATATGGTTTACAATAAAATACCATTGATTTTATAAATAAATGTTTTAAATCGATATTTTTAAGACCTTTGCAATTGCGCCTCTACAACCCTTTTAGGGGAACCCATTTACGGATGGTGAGGGTTATCGCATGTTATTTAGATAGTTGAGTGAGATACAGAACTTCTCATGGAGAATTCGGCCTCGAAAGAAAATAAAAACACGGTTTAATGAAATACGACTTTTCAAAACAGATTAAAACTTTGGAAAATTTATATAAAATTATGAATCCATATTTTCAATAAAAACAAATTATGAAAATTATCTTTTAAAATTAAAGATTGAAATTTTAATAAAATACCACCAATTTTCGAAAAATAGTAGTTTTCATAAAAATAACATAAACTTTTAAAATCTAAGTTTTATCACTAGAAGACCACTAAAACTAAAATACATTTTCATAAAAAACTCTTAATATTATAAATCATCCTCAAGACTTATTTTTAAACAATATAAAAGTATTTTTCATAAAACCCTCTTGAGAAATACAAACAATGTAAACACAATTGAAACAACAAGAATAAATCTTTAAGGACAATTGATTAAAACAGGTTTAAGCGGTATCATTTATCTTGAGCCCCAGGGAGCCGGAGAAAGTAAGTGTTTGCCTACTTAGGTTAGACAACACTGCAACTTAACGGAGCTATCAATGATAATTATCTTGGAAAAAGACACAAATCCTGCCATCTATGTGCATCAGTTGTCCGATTACTTCCGAAATTAAGAATTTCAACAGTTAAATCTATAGCCTGAATACAAACTCGAACCAGAGTCCAAACTCAAACCGAAAAATAAAAACTTGATCTTGAACTTGAATATCTGAACTTGAACTTGATTATCCAAACTTGAACTTGAATACTTGACTTGACTTGATCAAACCATGGATATAACTTGACAAGAACTTGACATGAATGCATGATTACAACTTGAACATGAACTTGCACATTATTTTTGTATTCATGGATTCGGCCAAGACCTGTTAACTTGAACTATACACTACAATACGTGGGATAAAGGGGTAGACTGGTACGGAACGTATATCGTGGCACGAGAGGTCACTTTAAAAGATACCTACATGAATTCACGTGCCGTTGTTCCGTGGGTTATGACGGGGTCTTGTACTACATATTACCATAGTCCACGGGGTAAGATAAACTCCTCTCGTATATATAAATACCTTCTTTATCAAACTACAAACAACCACGTTAGAATTGCAAATCTTATACCTGTAGATGATCATGCTTAGATACTCGCTTATACAATCTTACCTGTTCATATTACTTGGTTTCTATTCACTTTATATACCATTCAGCCATCTTCCTTTACTTCTTTTGGGGACCTACCGAGCGCTAGTTCGTTGACGACATTTCTCTCTATTTCTTTCTTTGGAATGTTCGTCAGGAGGACCGGACTTTGAGGAGATAGAGCCGAGCCAGCAGGACTTGCACCGGTTTGCCATTCAGCTTGACAACTGGCTCCTGCCTGCATTTACTTTCAGTATGCCATTGTTTAGGCATTTGTTTTTATAATTGTATCTTTTTTATTCCAGACAGTTGTATGTAAACTTGAATGTAAATAAAGTTATTGTTTCATTTTATTATCTTGTCATTCTCGTACATTTTTATATTGCTTAATTACGCTTAACATATTTTCATAGTAAATACGTTGCAGGTTTGCCACGTCACCGTTTCCGTTTACTGGGAAGCGGGGAGTGACAATTGCCATTATCGTCCCTTTGATGAAGAAGAATGGGACCGTCCGGATCTGCTTGGACTTTCGAGATCTCAATAAGGCGTGTCCAAAAGATGACTTTCCTGTATCGGTCACCGAACTGATGATCGAAAACACCTCCACTCATGAGATCTTCTCCTTCTTGGATGGATCGTCAGGATATAATCAGATAAAGATGCATCCCGAAGATCAGAACCATACGACCTTTCGCACACCGTTAGGCATATATTGCTATAAGGTTATGCCTTTCGGACTAATGAATGCCGGGGCAACATATCAAAGAGCGATGAACAACATATTTGGAGACATGATACACGATATCGTCGAATCCTATATTGATGACCTCATAGTCAAGAGCATGAACACTTGGAGCATCTAAGGACAGTCTTCAAGCGCCTTCGAAAATACAACCTGAAGATGAATCCGCTGAAATGTGCGTTCGAGATCTCGTCAGGGAAGTTTCTGGGTTTTATAATCCGTCACCGAGAAATCGAGATAGATCCTTCCAAAATCAGGGCAATTATGGAAATGCCCCCTCCAAAGAATCTCAAACAACTGCGATCTCTCCAATGAAAGCTCGCTTATATCCGATGGTTCATTGCCAACCTCTCTTGGAAAAGCCATCCATACAGCCATGTGATGAAAAATGGACCCTTTTCATATGGGACCGAAATGTCAACAGGCGTTGGAGGAGATCATGCAATATTTGCAGAATCCACCGGTCTTGGCCACTCTGGTTAAGGGAAAGCCCCTTATCCTTTATACAACCACCCTTGACGGCTCCCTAGGCGCACTATGGGCACAAAAGAATAACTAAGGAAAGGCGTTGGCTCTATATTATCTAAGCCGAGTCCTGCTAGGAGCTGAAAGCAATTACTCTCATATCGAAAAGTATTGCCTGGTGTTGATCTTTGCCGTTACAAAGCTTAGACACTACTCCTTGACGCATGAAGTCCATATCATATCAAAGGTGGACTCCCTCAAGTACCGTATGATGAAAGCCATGCTGACCGGGAGGCTCGCCAAGTGGGCCCTTATGTTGATGGAATTCTCAATAGTTTATCGCCTCCTCAAAACGGTAAAAGGACAAGCCATCACCGACTTCCTTGCGGAACATCCGATTCCGGCCGACTCCCCATTAAATGGTGAGTTGTCGGATGAATATGCATTCAACACAAGTGAAGAGATAAAAGAAACTGGAAAGCCCCATTGGGAACTATACTTTGATGGAGCCCCCTCAATAAAAACGTGAAAGAAGAGTGTCCCGGTAATCAGGGCTGGGATAGGTCTTATCTTTGTGACTCCACAGGGCGGGATACTTCGCTATGCCTTATCGTTGACAGAACCAAGAACCAACAATGAAGCTGAATATGAAGTTCTCATTACCGGTCTTGAAATCGCAATCGATATGCGCATCAAGGATCTTGTTATATACAGAGACTCACAATTAGTCGTCAATCAAGTAAACGTCGACTAAAAATCATGCGAGCCGGAACTAATAAGATATAACGAAAGGGTACAACAACCACTAATACAGATTCCCTTTTGTGTACTGGAAAGTGTGTCGTGAGTGGAAAACAACAAAGCAGACGTGTTAGCAAAACTTGCCAAAGAAATAACGGATGAAAATCTCGACGATGTAAGAACCGGTGTCCGAAGCCGCAAGGTCAATAAATTTTGGACCTTGGATATTGCTCCTCCTGGGGTAAAACCCGTTGGATGCAAATGGATCTTCAAAAAGAAGATTGGTGTAGATGGGTAGGTGGAAACCTATAATGCTAGACTTGTTGCAAAAGGTTTTCGTCAAAGACTCGGTGTAGACTATTACGAAACTTTTTCTCCAGTGGCTATGCTGAAATCCATTCGGATCCTATTGGCCCTTGCTGCCTTCCATGACTATGAAATCTGAAAGATGGACGTAAAAATAGCTTTTCTAAATGGAAGTTGGGAAGAGTGCGTTAATATGGATCAGCTGGAGGGATTCGTAGACAGTGGGAGCAGCGGCAAGGTGTGCAAGTTGCTTAAATCTAATTATAGATTAAAGCAGGCATCGCGAAACTGGAATATCTGTTTTGATGAGACAGACAAGGAATTTGACTTCATCAAAAACGAGGATGAGCCTTTTATATATAAGAAGATTGTAGGAAGAATTTGCATATTCCTAGTCTTGTATGTGGACGGCATTCTCTTGATAGGTAATGACATTTCTATGCTACAATCAGTCAAGCCGTTCTTATCATAAAGGTTCTCCATGAAAGACTTGGGTGATGCCTCCTACATTATGAGGATTATGATCTACAGAGATAGATCCAAAAGATTGTTGGGATTTTCACAGTCCAGGTACATAGAGGCCATACTAAAGAGATTTAGTATGGAAGATTCCAAGCGCGGTAATATACCCTCAATGCACAGAATCACCTTCTCCAAAGAGATGTCTCCTAAGACTGATGAGGAGAGGGTTCGCATTAATATTATACCCTACGCTTCGGCAATAGGATCTATAATATATGCGATGCTATGTACCGGATCGGATGTAGCTTATGCACTTAGCATGGTGAGCCGATATCAGTCAAACCCAGGAGAGAACCACTGGACAGAAGAGAAGAACATTCTTAAGTATCTGAAAAGGACTGAGAAACTGTTCTTGATGTATGGTAATGGAGACCTCTATGTGTAGTACTTTACTGACTCGAGCTTCCACAGTGACAAAGATGACAGCAAGTCTGTTTCGGGTTTTGTTTTTAACCTCAACGAGGGGGGGGGTCTGTTGAAAGAGCTCCAAACAGGACACCGTCGCAGACTAAACGATGGAGACCGAATACATTGCTGCCAACAATGCAGCAAAAGAAGCGGTATGGATAAAGAACTTCATTACTGAATTTATGGTGGTTCCGTCTATTTTTGATCCAATACTTTTGTATTGCGACAACAATGGGGCTATGACTTTAGCGAAGGAACCACGGTCCCATCAGAAATCCAGACACATCTTGAGGCGGTATCACCTGATCAGATCGTTGATCATCGAGAGATCGAGGTGCGGAGAGTAGACACAAAAGAGAACACGGCAGATCCATTCACGAAAGCCCTCCCTTAAGTATAGTTCGAGAGACTATTTGAGATGTTAGGTATGCGATACGCTAACAACTGGTCCTAGAGCAGACGTTGGGTACTCAGTACGCCAATATATGGCCTTATTGCAAGTGGGAGATTGTTGGATATGTATGCGCTAGAGGCTATTGTTGTATATGTATATTTACTGGATGCTTGGATATATGTATGTACATGACAATCTTGCTTGCTATCATAGTATGCTATTTGGTTTGTTTTTAACTTAACATGTGTATATGTTTTACATGTTATTACGTATCATTAATACATGTTGATAAAGCCCGTAGGATTATTGTTTGACTACCAGCGTTGTGATGGCGATCATACATGTGGGGGCTGGGCAGCCCATAAGCAATCCTTAAATGTCCCTAGTCGTGGGTGTAGGGATTATCTATAGCACCACACTAGGTTTAGGGTTGCATCACACATGCTATAACAAAATTTTTGAGGGTGCTAAGCAATTCCAAACATGAATCGAACTAGAAAAACAGAGTAACAAGCTATAGCATCACTTACTATAAAGTGTCTAACACTAAGTGAGGTGGAAATACAACCTTTTTAGACCTCCTCCTAGACTCCTTGGATCGTGTAGGGTTTGAGTCGGTTGGCTTGTATCCTTCCGCGTCCATGATGATCCACCACGAAGTCTCTTTGCACCAAGCACCAAGCTTCTCTTGATCAAGGATGAAAAAGAAGCAAACACTCCACTCAAGTGGGCTAAACTAAAGTGGAATGGTGATGTGGGTTTGGATCTCACTACAAAACCTTTTCTTTTTAATCCTTTCTCTTTCTTTTAAAACCCTAATGAGCTTTTTTGAGGAGAGAGAGGAAGAAGGAGATGGCATAAACCAAACTCAAGAGAATAATGTGATAACCTTCTCTAAACTCAAGAGAGTAAGAGTAGTCATCCATGCTAAACCATGGTTACAAAATATCTAGATATTTTGTAACTTGAGTTTAAGCAAAACCATAGGCTACAAAACCATGGGCTAAAACCATTGACTATTGTCAACTCAAGAGAGTTGAATAGTCAACCATGATTATGTTGCCATTTTGTTTTTCTCAAATAAAAAAAATATCTAAAAAATGTTACCATGTGAGTCTTGCATTGCCACCACCAATGTATCATCAACCATGACACATCTATGCTTGCATGTGTGCATGTATATCAACATATACATACACTCATGCATGCAACATAAAGAAATAGGTTTTAATAAATGAGCTAATGGACTTAATATTAAATCAACACTTGATTCAATAACCCGGTCATATCACATATGACCCGTCCAATAGAAAACGCCGATTAAAATACGGTATCTAATACACGCATTTAATCGAGCTCCCGTGCATATCACATATGAACCCCCACATCTTTTCGCCTGAGCTAGGAGACTCCTTTGTGGGACTCTAAGACTCGTCAATACGCTAGCAGTAGGCAGCGATCACATCACATGTCCAAAAACAGTCAGTGACACAAGCTGTATGTAACGGCTCCTAGGTATTGAGCGATCAGAAGAAACACAAGCAAACCTGCTAAAACTCCCGTCGAACTAACTGGTAACACTTACCGTACAGTCCGGTCTCTTCGTCAAATATGCTGCATATGTGAGTCTACGGATGGTATCATCGACCCCAATAACCCAATAAGTCATGCCGGTATATGGCTCATAACAGATCGAGAAACTACTGATAACACTTATTAGTAAATCTCAGCAGCCCTGGCCAGGGACTTCCTGTTATAGCCAATCGTACATGGTGCAACATCAACCCCCAATACCGGAAGAGACGAAACCCCTCCTATCGCTCATTGCCTCTATGTGCCTCGGGACTGTACCCAAAATCCACCTGTTTGCACGACTCAGTAGAGCCGTGGTAGGGTGGAGATCAAAGTACAGTGGGAGACACATAAGACTCTATGATGATCTCGGGTCTACAGACTAACCTGTACCAGTGTCACCTGAGAACTGCTATCCGACGATAGATATAATACCACATAGGAGTTCTCGGCGAGTCCGTTCAGTGTACCCAGTCTCCACTGAGCACCCGTATACGATCTTTGGTGCCACCACACCAATGGATATGGGATCATCCATCGCCCATCATATGGGACAAGTAACGTATACGCTAGTCTACTCTGGTGATATTGATGCCCCGTCTCGATACACCCACGACTAGGAACATTTCAAGGATATGCTCATAGACTACACATGTCCCACTAGTATGATCCGCATCATAATTTCAGTAGTCCTGCATCATCCTAAAGGTTATATCAACATGTACCAAATGAATGAAAGCATGATCAAATGAACATGTCAAGATAAAAGGTGCAACCAGATAGCATACTATCATGTCGAGCAAGAATATCCCATGAATATATATATATACACACATACCGGTACATACACTATCATATAATAGCCTCTAGGGTATACATATATCCAACAATCTCCCACTTGCACTAAGGCCAATTATTGGCGTATCTCATACCCAACCTCTCAAAAAGTCGCTCATGCTGCGGCAAAGGGAGGGCCTTAGTGAGTGGATCCACGGCGTTTTCTTTTGTACCTACTCTCCGAATCTCGATCTCGCGGCGATCAACTATCTCCCAGATCAGATGATATCGCCTGAGGATGTGTCTGGATCGCTGATGGGACCTGAGCTCTTTGGCTAATGCCATAGCCCTATTATTATTACAATACAATGGTATTGGATCAATAATGGTCAGAACTACTCCTAGCTCCGAGACGAACTTCCTCATCCAGACGGCTTCCTTGGTAGCATCATTTGCAGCAATATACTCAGCTTCCATCGTGGAGTCTGCAACGGTATCCTGTTTGGAACTCTTCCAACACACCGCCCCTCCATTGAGAGTAAAGACAAACCCAGAGATAGATTTGCTGTCATCCTTATCACTCTGCAAGCTCGAATCGGTAAAGGCCTCCATTTGGAGATCTCCGTTACCATACACCAAGAACATTTCTTTAGTCCTTCGCAAGTACTTAAGAATGTTCTTCACTGCTGTCCAGTGATTCTCCCATGGGTTGTATTGATTTACTACACCCAGTGCATAAGCTACATCAGGGCGTGTACATAATATCGCATATATTATAGATCCTACAGCAGAAGCGTAGGGTATAATGCTCATACGAGCTCTATCTTCATCAGTCTTTGGGCAAAAGTCCTTAGAGAGAGTGACTCCTTGACTAGTGGGTAAGGAACTCCGCTTGGTGTCTTCCATACTAAATCTCTTCAGGATGGTGTTAATGTACCTGGTTTGGGACAATCCCAATAACCGTTTAGATCTATCCCTATAGATTTTTATGCCCAATATGTACGAGGCATCACCCAGGTCCTTCATGGAGAACCTTTGTGATAAGAACAGTTTGACCGATTGTAGCATAGGAACGTCGTTTCCTATCAGAAGAATGTCATCCACGTACAATACGAGGAATGTGATAGTACTTCCTACAATCTTCTTATAAACACAAGGTTCATTTGGATTTTTGACGAAATCGAACTCTTTGATAACATCATCAAAATAGATGTTCCAACTCCGTGATGCCTGCTTTAATCCATAAATGGATTTAAGCAACTTACATGCTTTCCCGCTGCTCCCACTATCAATGAAGCCCTCTGGCTGATCCATATAAACGCACTCTTCTAAATCACCATTTAGAAAAGCAGTTTTAATGTCCATCTGCCGGATTGCATAGTCGTAGTGAGCAGCAATAGCAAGTAGGATCCGAATGGATTTAAGCATGGCTACAGGAGAAAATGTTTCGTCATAGTCCAGTCCTGGTCTTTGTCGAAATCCTTTCGCCACAAGCTTTGCCTTATAGGTCTCTACCTGCCCATTTATACCGATCTTTCTCTTAAAGATCCATTTGCACCCTACGGGTTTTACCCAAGAGGGTACAACATCCAAAGTCCATACTTTGTTGGTGTACATAGACTCCATTTCAGATCTCATGGCATCCAGCCACTTCACAGAGTCACCACCCGTGCTAGCTTGCTGAAAACTGGTAGGGTCATCATCATCCATGATGCAGTCTTCTCCATCACCATCAACGAGAAAACCGTAGTATCTCTCCGGTGGGTGAGAAGTCCTACCAGATCTACGGAGCGGCTGAGGTTCATTAGGTTCTGTTGCAACATTAGGTTCAACTAAGTCGTCATTTGTAACTTGTGTCTCTAGAACTTCTTCTAAATCTACCACATTGTCATCAGTATCATTTGGAAAAATCTTATTTTCTAAAAATGTGGCATTCCGAGAAACAAACACCCTTTGTTCCTCTTTGTGGTAGAACAGATATCCATATGAATCTTTTGGATATTGATTCGTATGTCAAAGATATTTCTAAACCGCAATCAAGAACGGCGTCGCTTGGTAGCTAGCCGGTGAGTACGGGTCGGTCCACATGGATGTTGTGAATTTCCTAGTTGTTCTTACGAGTTAATTCCGATGGGTGTCGGATTGATTAAATCTAAAAACTAAATCTATCTAGATCTAAATCTTGCTAGGGTTAGGTTTAGGGTAGGTTTGGAAATGTAAATAAATCTCACCGCTTTCTATACCCAAATTAAGATCTATGAGGTGTTATGGTAATTATTAATAAAGGGGATTAGAACCATTCGGGAAGATGTTTCTTCTTCTAGGTTCTTGTCCTTCCTTTATCAATCCTTACCCTAACCTCCATGGAAAACACGCGCAACCGGGCCTTTATACTACGGTATCACCGCTACCTCGTGGGATAGGGTGCCGTAGGGAGCGGTGTGTGCATGTATGCATGGAGTCCTATTGATTATATGTGATGGACAAGAAAGGGATAAGAGATCTCATCTCTCAAAAGCCTTCCCCAAAGCTAACCCTAACAAGCGAGGAGACTACTCGCTCATTAGGGAATTGAAGAACATGCTATCTATCTATCTAGGGCAAGGAATTAAAGATCTAAACTAGGGCAATTAAATAAAACTACTTACTTTACAGATGGCTCTCTCCAAACATTTACACAGGGTTGTCAGATCTGAATAGATGATATGAAAAGAGGCATCGATGCTCTCCAAAAGAAATCTGAATTTTATTAATGAAAGGAGGCATACCCTCATACAAGATTTAGAGTTCCTATTTATAGAGGATAGGAACCCTAGGGTTACAATTGACTCGCATATCTGTTTTTTTACAAAAATACCCCCTAAGAAAAGACCTAGTCAACGATCGCGCACCGCCACAGAATTTCACACCGACACGGGCGCTATTTGGCCGCGGTTCCGCGGCCAAATAGTGGACTTGTGGGCTCCACTTTTCTGGGGCTGTTCTGGGGCATGTTTACTTCAAGTTTCTTCAGTCTTTTTCTCAGATAGGCTTCTAGGTTTCTTCCAGATCTTTCCAGTGAACATTGTAGTGGACTTTTGCCGTTGCTTCGTGACGAAGTCTTGAACCTTGCACTGCTTTGTACTTTGTGAATTGATCTTCGTGTAGGCTTTATCAAGATTCTCTGTTTGTTGGTCGAAGTCTCACTTTCGTATCGTCTTTTGTCTTTTTCACTGTTTTTATTCCAAGAACCTGTAACCTGCAATTATGTAGCAGACATGAGTCATAAGCACCTGTTTATTTGTAAAATAACTAGGACTGTGGAATATAATAATGCAATATTATGGTATGAACAAATACCCCCAAACTTATCTTTTGCTCGTCCTCGAGCAAACCTAGTTTTTATTCCCAACCTCACTTTCGCAGGGAAACGCGATTGCACTGAGCTCGTGCAACAAGCCGTTAAACCTCTAGGTGTCCCTAGTAGGAGGAGTGTTGTCTCCTGAGGGTTTTCAGCGGATACTACCCACAAAATCCTATCAATTAGGCCCATTGACTTTTATCCTCCAATTAGGTTTTCTAACAAGGAATTCTATTATCTTTGACTCGTAAATTTTCCACCCATATTCTTCACGCTTCTTTATCACTTAACTTAAGATTATATATATTCTGTAGACTTACTTAGCTTTCGGCATTTTTCAAGTTTTTCTTCTAGGGTTCTATCTCAACTTAGGAATTTTTATCATCTCTATTAAAAATATAAGTCTTATTCTTCATTCCTATCTCTTATCTAAATCCCAATCACATACCCCTACGTGTGTGTATATATCATCCCTACACTTGGAAATTCAAATCAAGCAATCATACACTTGTCCGTTGTCCAAAGCACTTCTTAATTGGTGAATTTTTAGATGAAGTTTGCTCGTACATCCTTCATGCGACCGTTAATACTTCTTGAGGTACCAACAACCGATTACAAGATGTGTTTGCACATTAAAGCGTAATTCCTAGTCTTGTAACACCTAAGGTTTTAGCAGTGACTCCCAAACCGGTTGGTCTAAGGCACTAGGTGATGAAGCACCCTCGCTAAATATTTTTTTTCTATTTTTGCAGCCTTAAGTAATCACAAAAACCAGTGTTCATTTTTTTTATTATTTCTTTATTCACACTTGAATTTTGATTTTATTTTCTTCGTACTAAGGACTTTAGACAAGAGCATTTCAAGGTCTCCTATACTATTCCAAGTTTCAAGGTGCGTGTTTGTACAAATTGTAGGGTATACATTTTCAGAATTTAGACTTAAGCTTAGGAATTATTTTTCAAACTTATACTTTAATAAAAATATCAATACTCTTCCCTTGTTTTAACTTAGCCTAAGAAGTGAACTCAAAATTTGCCTATTTCTAAATAAACTACAAAGACATATACTTTCTACCGTTAAACTTTAAGAAATGTTATTTTTAGGGTTTTTAATTTACTAAGTCTAGATCTAGTTATTCCTAGCTGCTTAACCTTTTTGTCAAACTCAAGTCAATTATGGCCAAAATTGAATACATAAATTTTTATAATTTTTGAAAATTTTCAATTTTTATGGGTTTAAAAATAAGTATGCAAATGCAAAAATATACACATGAATGCGAAGGAAGAAAGCTTACCGAGCATACCCCCAAACTTAAACTTGACAGTGTCCTCACTGTCATGCCACACCAAGAGGGTCAAAATGTCGGCACTCCCCTGTTTATTTATTTAATTTTTTTTAATTTTTTTTCGATTTTTTTATATTGTTAATAGAAAAAGAAAACAAAAAATATATACATATATACAACAAGGTCCTCCCCAAACTAAACATGGCCTTACACAAGCCAAAAGTTAGCACCAACCATTCAAAAATTCTATCGTGATAATGGTAGGGTTGGTGAAAGAATGGGGTGTAGAGGAAAGAAATGAGAAACACACGAGACCGTGTGGGAAGAAAGGTAAAATATGGTCTCGGTGGAGAAGAATGGCGGGAGGGAAAAAGTGGAGTACGATCTCGAGGGTGTAAATCGAGTGAATAAATTAGCGCAATTTGTGATGACCGATGTGTTAAAAGCGATTGTGCTAATCTATCAACCCATCGAGAAATAGGGTCAAATCTCTCAAGATTCGCAAGAAAACATGGGTACGCCGAACTTGGTAAACCCTCCATTGAAAATGGCAACGCGACGGAGTTTTGTGTGGTCGAAACGATAGGAAGGACGAAAGGGAGTGATTTAGGGATAGTCTTATTCTCACTTAAGTAATCTGTCTCGAACTTGAAGGATTCCATCAATGGTTCGAAACAACTGTAAGCAACCGAGTCTAATGTTTCAACTAACTCATCTGAAAATGTAAAGGACTCAAACTCGGGAGGTGAGTTTTCAACATCGTTCGAAAAAGTGAAACACTCGTAGTCATTATCGTCTGTGAGAATTGTGTCAGATTCAAAGAGAAAATTTTCAAGCTCACAGTCTTCAAGCGTGATATTTTGCGTGGTCGGAACGATGGAAAGGAGGGAGGGTGATTTAGTTAAAGGTTCAAGAGGATGATTTGGAAAATCTGACTCATCAAACAAAAATGGTTCAACCTCAATATTATCCTCAATACTCTCCTCAATACTACCCTCATAATTCTCCTCAAAATTTAGCCTATCCATGCCATTATCATCAAAATCAAGACGCACATGAAGTTCGGGAGAAACATTTAATGACTCGGGATGATGCGTTGGACATAAAATTTCAATCAAATCTACGGGTTCATCATCCAAAATATTCCCGGCGTCTATATCCTCGATCAAGTGAAAATCAATTATTTCGGACACCTCATCAAAAGCATGGATATCTATCAAATCAGGTTCTAGATTGGAGGTGTAGAGATCAAAGGGATTGGTGATAGTTTCACTCGAAAGGGACCCTTCACATTCTGGCAAATCAAGCACTACAAAGTCACACAACTCATTTTTATCCTTAACTGTTGAATCATTTAGGACACTTGTTTGAAAACCGGAGTTGTGGGATTCTATTGGGTATGGGTAGGTTTGATTTGAAAGTGTGTAGAACTCACTCTCTCCTCTCAAATTCTCACTCAGTCCAACCGCCTCATGATACATTGGAATTTTTGGAGCTAGTTGGAAACTAGCTACCGGTTCATTAGGTCGTATAAGGGCGGCTATGGACGCATCCACATTCCTCACCATTCGGTTTGTTGCTGCAATATAAGCTTCCAACGACTGTTCCAAACTAGACATGGGTTGTGAAGGGGTTTCGGTAAAAGATTCAAAGTTGTTTGGATACGTGAAACTCCCAAATGGCTGTGGAGAAGCAATGCTTAGTGAAGGTGGGAAAGTCGGGTAGGACTGGTAGGAATTGGATGGTTGGACAGGAGTATGGTCAACATTTGGATAAAAAGGTGAATGGTCTTGTTGATCCCTAGAACTGGATGTGTGGAGAGGAGTGAGAGATTGGCTACGAGATTATGCAATATGCTCAGCAATAGACATCGGTTTAGGAGTTACAATAGGACTCGAAAAAGTGGTATCAACGCACGAAGGTGGTGAAGGTTGACACGGTTGATACAAAGTGGATTGCAATGTCGAACTGTTTCTCCTAGACGATTCTATTTGATCTTTCAAAGAAATTTTGGGCATGGAGGGATCGTCCTTAAATCGACCGAAACAATTGACGTACGAGGCAAAGTTAGGTTCAGGATACCAAAGTTCGGCAAGAAATTTATGAGGTGGGGTACCCATGATGTAAGAAAGAGAAGAGAAAGAAGGTTGGGGTGCACGGATTTCTTAGCGACAAAAGTTGCAAGTCTTTTTTAAAAAAAAAAAATTTCCTCTTTTTTCTTTTATTTGGAACCTTTTTTTTTGCAGAAAAGATTTTCGATAAAGGGCTTAAATACACTTTCAATCAACCACAAATGCACAATTAGGCCTAGATCTAGGGTCACCTAGGTCAGCTAGACAGCTCCTAACTGTTCCAAAGGGCTAGAAATAGGACCTCAAACCGCCTCTTCACCGCCAATTGCGGCCAGGTAAGTGCCAGGTGAGTGGGAGGCTCTCCACTACAAGTAGTGGCCCTAATTAAGTAACCACTCGCCTTAGACACACTTGCCTAGACACCGCAAAGTCAGGTTAGGATCAACGGTCGATGCCTACAACTAGTCCTCTGTCCTATTGAGCACGACGTCCTTAGGGCTGAGTCTAGTATTTTTTAATTAAAAGATGGTCAATGCAAATGCCTTATGTGATTTCTGGGGTTCTGGAAAGGGTGATGAAATCCCCACCCAATCTGGATTGATCTCAAGCCCCTTAAAGTCAGATTAAAGATATGCAAAACAGAAAAAATCACTTGCAATCAATTTTTTAGCACGGCGCAAAGAATCCTGCAGAAAATCAATTATTGGAAGGGGGAAGATCTTTTAAGCGCAAAGAATCCTGCAGAAGATTTGACAAGAGATATATCGGGATTTACAGAGGAGAAACAGAGGAGACTTACAGTTCTTTTTCCACCAGCTGAAGGCACCATACAGCCGCGTTTCCGCGGTCTTAATAGGAAAATAGCGGCGGTTCCGCGGTGGGGGTGCCGGCTCGAGACTCGAAAAAAAATTGCAGGTGCTGACGCCACGTAGCCGCCGCGGATGCGCGGTCAGAACAAGGTTTAGGCGGCGGAATCGCGGTGTGTTGATCGGTTCACTTCTCCAGATTTTGTCTTTTGCTCTGTTGTTGAAATCTACTTCTGTTTGGATCTCCCGTTTTCTGTTTCGCACTCTAGATTTTTCCAGATCCGTCGATCCTGCAAAGATTCACACAAAAATACCCTTCACAAAAATAAAAGATGATAAATTTTTATATTTTTTTATTTTTCAGTTTTTATGATTTTTTTAATTTTAGATTAATCCGAAATTGCAAAAAGGAACTAACACGCCATCCCCGGCAACGGCGCTATTTGATTCGTATGTCAAAGATATTTCTAAACCGCAATCAAGAAAGGCGTCGCTTGGTAGCTAGCCGGTGAGTACGGGTCGGTCCACAGGGATGTTGTGAATTTCCTAGTTGTTCTTACGAGTTAATTCCGATGGGTGTCGGATTGATTAAATCTAAAAACTAAATCTATCCAGATCTAAATCTTGCTAGGGTTAGGTTTAGGGTAGGTTTGGAAATGTAAATAAATCTCACCGCTTTCTATACCCAAATTAAGATCTATGAGGTGTTATGCTAATTATTAATAAAGGGGATTAGAACCATTCGGGAAGATGTTTCTTCCTCTAGGTTCTTGTCCTTCCTTTATCAATCCTTACCCTAACCTCCATGGAAAACACGCGCAACCGGGCCTTTATACTACGGTATCACCGCTACCTCGTGGGATAGGGTGCCGTAGGGAGCGGTGTGTGCATGTATGCATGGAGTCCTATTGATTATATGTGATGGGCAAGAAAGGGATGAGAGATCTCATCTCTCAAAAGCCTTCCCCAAAGCTAATCCTAACAAGCGAGGAGACTACTCGCTCATTAGAGAATTGAAGAACATGCTATCTATCTATCTAGGGCAAGGAATTAAAGATCTAAACTAGGGCAATTAAATAAAACTACTTACTTTACAGATGGCTCTCTTCAAACATTTACACAGGGTTGTCAGATCTGAATAGATGATATGAAAAGAGGCATCGATGCTCTCCAAAAGAAATCTGAATTTATTAATGAAAGGAGGCATGCCCTCATACAAGATTTAGAGTTCCTATTTATAGAGGATAGGAACCCTAGGGTTACAATTGACCCGCATATCTGTTTTTTCACAAAAATACCCCCTAAGAAAAGACCTAGTCAACGATCGCGCGCCGCCACAGAATTTCGCACCGACACGGGTGCTATATGGCCGCGGATCCAAGGCCAAAAGTATGGTTTGGCCGCTGTTCCGCGGCCAAATAGTGGACTTGTGGGCTCCACTTTTCTGGGGCTGTTCTGGGGCATGTTTACTTCAAGTTTCTTCAGTCTTTTTCTCAGATGGGCTTCTAGGTTTCTTCCAGATCTTTCCAGTGAACATTGTAGTGGACTTTTGCTGTTGCTTCGTGACGAAGTCTTGAACCTTGCACTGCTTTGTACTTTGTGAACTGATCTTCGTGTAGGCTTTATCAAGATTCTCTGTTTGTTGGTTCAAGTCTCACTTTCATATCGTCTTTTGTCTTTTTCACTGTTTTTATTCCAAGAACCTGTAACCTGCAATTATGTAGCAGACATGGGTCAAAAGCACCTGTTTATTTGTAAAATTACCATGACTGGGGAATATAATAATACAATATTATGGTATGAACAGATATCCCATAAATAAACATTTGAATGATCGTGTCTCGAGTTTGTCCGGATTCTGCTTTTTGACAAAAGCCGGACAACCCCAAATCTTAACTCTCTTAAGAGACGGTCTCTTCCCATACCATATCTCATATGGAGTGGTAGACACGGTCTTGGTCGGAACCCTGTTCAATTGAAAAGCTGCAGTCTCCAATGCATGCCCCTAAAAGGAGAGGGGCAAATCGGCATCACTCATCATGGACCGTACCATATCTAATAGAGTTCGATTCCGCCGCTCTGACACACCATTGTGCTGTGGTGTGTAAGGGGGAGTGAGCTGAGAGAGAATCCCATTCTTTTTAAGGAAGTGCGAAAACTCTGTACTAAGATACTCTCCACCTAGATCTGATCGAAGTATCTTGATGCTCATTCCAGTTTGTTTTTCTACTTCAAGTTTGTACTCCTTGAATTTCTCGAAAGCTTCAGACTTATGCTTTATCAAAAACACATGAACAAATCTTGAGAAATCATCAGTAAAACTTATGAAGTAAGAAAAACCGTCTCTCGCATGTGTAGACATTGGCCCACATACATCACTATGTATGAGACCCAAGAGTTCAGCAGCTCTTTCTCCGTGTCCAGTAAACGGAGTTTTGGTCATTTTCCCTTTAATACAAGACTGGCAAGTGGCATAATATTTATACTCAAAAGAATTTTAATATCCATCTTTATGAAGCGAGTTCAGTCTTGTTTCATTAATATGACTAAGTCTACAATGACAAAGAAAAGCTTTATTTATATCTGAAAATTTTCTTTTGTTTGTATGTAGTATGTTGAAAACTGTGTGTTGATTAAGGACGTATATCCCGTTATTAAGTGTATCACAACCAATCAACTCTTGATTAAGTTTAATGTTCATAATATTGTGCTGCAATATAAAATGATGTCCTTTATTGTCCAACAAAGAAATGGATATAATATTACAAAACATGCTTGGTACAAAATACCATGGCTTCAAAACCAATATACAATCCGATGGTAATCCCAGATGATACTCTCCCACTGAAACTGCATGTACATTGGAACCATTTCCAACCCGGAGAGTATGATCACCTGTCTTCAAAACTCTGCTATTTCTCAGCCCCTGCACAGAATTGCAGATATGAGAACCCGAACCGGTATCCAATACCCAGGAAGCAAAGTTTATAGAAAAACAGTTTTCAGTTACGAACACACCTGAAGCTGAAGCATCACCATGCTTCCCTTTCTTGAGACCAAGATACTCAGTACAATTCTGCTTCCAGTGTCCCATCTTCTTACAGTAGAAACATTCTCCTTTTCCTGACTCCGCAGTTTTGGATTTGTCTTTCCCCTTTGCCTTTTTTATTCCACCTCTCGGCTTAGTGGATTTCTTCTTGTTCTTTCCCTTGGCCTTGGCTTTTGGTACGGAAGAAGAAGATTGTCCAACAAGCAGGGAGGGAGACTTTGCCTTAAGCGCTCTCTCCGCATTTCTCAACATATTGAGAAGTTCGGGTAGTGACTTCTCCATATTGTGCATGTTGAAGTTCACTATGAAAGGAGTAAAGGCAGAGGGAAGAGACTGTAGAACAATATCCGTATATTTCTCATTGTCCATTGTCCATCTGAGTCCCTCAAGCTCTTCAATAAGAGCTATCATCTTCAGAACGTGGTCGCCTACTGAAGTGCCAGGAGCCATCCGCATCTGAAACAGCTTTCGAGATGCTTCATATCGTAGGATACGAAATTGCTCTCCATACAACTCCTTTGTATGGAGAAAGATGGATTGAACATCCATCTCCTCGTGCTGCTTTTGATGTGTATTGTCCATCAATGCAAGCGCGAGGCATTTGGCGGTGGCACAGTCCATATCCTACGTTTTGCAGTTCTCCCTATCCGCAACCGAAGATTCAGGGCCTGGTTTGGGAGGGGCTGTGGCAGTGAGGACATATGATACTTTATCAAATGTGAGAACAATGTTAATGTTCCTCAACCAGTCTTTATAGTTCGGTCCGGTAAGCTTATTTTTCTCTAATAGTAGCTTAAATCCGGTCATGGTTATCTGCCATTAGGAGAGAGAAAAGAATACACTCACCGAAAGCTCTTACAAACATTAGATTGGTTTATTATCTTATCTAATCGATATCTCCCACTGCTTTTATCAAATTCTCCTTCAAATCTTAAAAGGAAAAAATTAGCCAGGATTAATTACATTCTAAAACTTCGCTAACCGTTCAGCCAGGCCAGTGCCGGTACTTCCGAGGGAGGTTTCCCGTGCTTTCGCACGGACCTAATTAAAATAAATCTCATTTTCCCAGAGGCGTAGCCCCGTTGACACCTTTCTAGACACCTAATGAGTTAGCTAATTGTAAAGTGCAAAATTCTCCCGGGAGCAACTATTGCTCACAGTGGGATCGGGATCCTACTATCACATATAAGGTATGCAATTTCTTTGCAAATTTCAACACTTGAAACTCCTGATATGGTTTTTACCCCTAGCACTTATGACCTTGACTATAATCAACATATCATAAGTACTAGTCAAGTTCTACCCGTCATTTCATAATTAATTAGACCCACCCATACGACCCTTGACTATAATCAACATAATCAGATGAATTAATCTCATCATATGTTGTGTAGACATCACTTAGCTACCGTACACTACGCCTTGACTATAATCAACATACGTAGCACGAATACTAAGTACTCTACTTCCAAAAATGACGGAGGGTTGCGTATAGTTTTTAAGAAAACCTTTAACGCTTCGAACTTGATATCGTTGTAGAATCTAATGGTTTAAAAAGGAGTGGCTTAAGCTCCGCCTTTTGAAATCTTGCTTTTTAATAAAAAGCCGAGTAGGTTACAAATCTGATTCTACAACATCTTTTTAGGTTTTTTTTTTTACATTAATCATATTAATCTAGTCCCATCATTTAAGTTCTTAAACCATTACAGAAAAGAAACAAAAATAGAACATATGCTTATGCCATCCACATTCGCCATAATATCCCGTTATGAACCGTTAGGTTACTTAACTAACGGCATAGCGGGGCGGGACTAGCACGGATGCAAAACATAAGCAACGTTTATTATATATCATATATATAATACATCATTCATCTCAACATATAAAATAATCACATTACAGAATATCCACAGCAGAAGCACATATATGAAAATACAGGATATACTAGGAGGTCCGTATTTTGTATTTAGCCAACAATAGAAAATACGGATTCCACGGTCGCGATGAATAGCCAAGCCCACACCCCTAGACCCTACGAGAGAGGCAAGTGACCCTACCAATTCTAGAGTTTAGGAGACCCGGTCTCGACTCCTCGAGATGGCCTCCCACTGAACCCTAGAACCCGGTCACTTGTGCTCCTCTCCTTGGGTCTATCTTAATGCGGAAAAGTAAATAATATACAACAATGGTGACATCATCCTCAACCCGGAAGTGCCCCAATAAAAGAATATTATATACAATTAATTTTACATGAATGAAAAGAAAAACTCTCATCTCACATAAAACCCCCCGGCTATTCATTCATGACGATCCCGCACATCATATCTCAGCAACATATAATATCACATATTATCAACGTAAGTAAGTATGCGTACCCCAATTGTCGTTGATGTATAGCGACGAAACCGGCGATACACCACATACTACACTTACGGTCGCAGAAAAGAAAGTGAAAAACTACAACATTTGGAATCAATACTGCCTTTAGACATCATAAACCCGGATTATCACATATTCAGGATTTCATGCCTAACAATGCAAATCTTATATTTAGGTCTCAACAATGAAAACACCTTTTCAAAAGAAGCCGGGTAATTCAACGAGATTCCCGATTCTACCGAGGCCAAAATATTAGATTTACACGCAACTAATTATTTTTCACAAAACTAATTAGTGTAGATTTCAATTATTGCATCACATTCAAAAATAAACTAGGCGCAATTAAAACATCCGATCGATCGATCAATCATCCAAAGAATTCTCAGATGGCTCAACACTTGAGTTAGATCAAAATATACCAGAGACTGCATCAAGCATATATGGGTCAGCACAAGAAGGCACAGTCCAAGCCTCACCAACGGTGCCACGGAACCACCGCCAAAAGACCCTTTTGGCCGTGGTTCCACGGTCGTTAAGTCGAGTTAGGACATCGTTCTTCTTGGGGGCCCATACAATACCCTACATGATTTTCTGAGTATTTTTAATATGAAAAATTCCAATTTTTTAAAAAATTTCCAGAGAGGACTACTTTGGATGTCGGTTTTCGTTCGTTCGAAGTTTTTAACGTCGTATAGGCTACTCTAAAGTTATAGTCTGGCTCTGATACCACTATAGGGATTATCTATAGCACCACACTAGGTTTAGGGTTGCATCACACATGCTATCATAAAAATTTAGAGGGTGCTAAGCAATTCCAACCATGAATCGAACTAGAAAAATAGAGTAACAAGCTATAGCATCACATACTATAAAGTGTCTAACATTAAGTGAGGTGGAAATACAACCTTTGTAGACTTCCTCCTAGACTCCTTGGATCGTGTAGGGTTTGAGTCGGTTGGCTTGTATCCTTCCGCGTCCATGATGATCCACCACGAAGTCTCTTTGCACCAAGCTCCAAGCTTCTCTTGATCAAGGATGAAGAAGAAGCAAACACTCCACTCAAGTGGGCTAGACTAAAGTGGAATGGTGATGTGGGTTTGGATCTCACTACAAAACCTTTTCTTTTTAATCAATTCTCTTTCTTTTAAAACCCTAGTGAGTTTTTTTGAGGAGAGAGAGGAAGAAGGAGATGGCACAAACCAAACTCAAGAGAATAATGTGATAACCTTCTCTAAACTCAAGAGAGTAAGAGTAGTCATCCATGCTAAACCATGGTTACAAAATATTTAGATATTTTGTAACTTGAATTTAAGCAAAACCATGGGCTATAAAACCATGGGCTAAAAAACCATTGACTATTGTCAACTCATGAGAGTTGAATAGTCAACCATGATTATGTTGCCATTTTGCTTTTCTCAAATAAACAAAATATCTAAAAATGTTACAATGTGAGTCTTGCATTGCCACCATCAATGTATCATCAACCATGACACATCTATGCTTGCATGTGTGCATGCATATCAACATATACATACACTCATGCATGAAACATAAAGAAATAGGTTTTAATAAATGAGCTAATGGACTTAATATTAAATCAACACTTGATTCAATAATCCGGTCATATCACATACGGCCCGTCCAATAGAAAATGCCCGATTAAAATACGGTATCTAATACACGCATTTAATCGAGCTCCCGCGCATATCACATATGCACCCCCACATCTTTTCGCCTGAGCTAGGAGACTCCTTTGTGGGACTCTAAGACTCGTCAATATGCTAGCGGTAGGCAGTGATCACATCACATGCCCACAAACCGTCAGTGGCAAAGCTGTACGTAACGGCTCCCAGGTATTGAGCTATCAGAAGAAACACAAGCAAACCTGCTAAAACTCCCATCGAGCCAATTGGTAACACTTACCGTACAGTCCGGTCTCTTTGTCAAATTTGCTGCATATGTGAGTCTATGGATGGTATCGTCGGCCCCAATAACCCAATAAGCCATGCCGGTATATGGCTCATAACAGATCGAGAAACTACTGATAACACTTATCAGTAAATTTCAGCAGCCCTGGCCAGGGACTTCCTGTTATACCCAATCGTACATGGTGCAACATCAACCCCCAATACCGAAAGAGACGAAACCCCTCCTATCACTCATTGCCTCCATGTGCCTCGGGACTGTACCCAAAATCCTCCTATTTGCACGACTCAGTAGAGCCGTGGTCGGATGGAGATCAAAGTATAGTGGGAGACACACAAGACTCTATGACGATCTCGGGTCTACAGACTTACCTGTACCAGTGTCACCTGAGAACTGCTATCCGACGATAGATTTCTCGGCGAGTCCGTTCAGTGTACCCAGTCTCCATTGAGCATCCGTATACGATCTTTGGTGTCACCACACCAATGGATATTGGATCATCCATCGCCCATCATATGGGACAAGTAACGTATACGCTAGTCTACTCTGGTGATATCGATGCCCCGTCTTGATACACCCACGACTAGGAACATTTCAAGGATATGCTCATAGACTACACATGTCCCACTAGTATGATCCGCATCATAATCTCAGTAGTCCTGTATCATCCTAAGGGCTATATCAACATGTACCAAATGAATGAAAGCATGATCAAATGAACATGTCAAGATAAAAGGTGCAACCAGATAGCATACTATTATGATGAGCAAGAATGTCCCATGAATACACACACACACACATACCGGTATATACACTATTGTTTCCCCCAATCAGAGCAAAGCTCTGTTCAAATTCCAAGACTGGAAATGAAGCAACGCTTCTGCTCCCCCAATCAGAGCAAAGCTCTGTTTAGAAATTTAAGAGTCAAGATTGAAGCAACAATTCAAATCCCGCGCTCTGCGCCGCGCGCCACGTGTTTAACACAGGCGCGCTGGCACAGTTGCGCTGCGCATTGCGCTGCTCGCCACGTGTCTGACACTGGTGCACTAGCGCAGTTGCGCTGCGCTCTGCGCTGCGCGCCACATGTCGAGCGCGAGTGCGCTAGTGCAAGGCGCGCTGCGCGCCACGTGTCAAAACATGAATGCACTAGTGCTAGCGCAATTGCGCTGCGCACCCCAAATTAGAGTAAAGCTCTGTTTCCAAGATTGAAAAGCGAAGCAACGCTTCATGATTATGCAGCGCATAAACATCTCACAAAGGAATAACAAAGAATTAAAAAAAAACAAGAGAACACTTAACAGATAATAAAATACTAAATTAAAACATCTTTTTCTTATTATTCTTGTTATTACATTTAAAAAAGATCACCAAATATGGGATCAGAAGGACAGGGGTTCACAAAACTAAAGAAAAGATTATCCAGTTCCCTCTCCGTCTTCTCCACCATGTCGAAACGGCGATCCTCCCGAGGGGTAGCCATCCAACGGTCGACGCCGCACTCTTCAGAGAAAGTGGTGATGACAACTCGACGGGCCCGTATCTGGCTCAGCAAGTGGATGGAGCAATCCCTCAGGGCTTGAGTGATTAAGTGCGCCTCCAAGAAGCACTCGATCTTGTCTTCGGCAGTATTCAGCATTACCGAGGACATCTCTACTGGAGGCGGGGGAAGATCGGCGACCACAGACGCAAGGATCATCCGAAGCCAAATAGAGTGTGGGGGAAGAGGGGACCCCACACGAGTCAAAAGATCGTGCAGCGCAGCGTCGCACTGCTCATCCATGAAAGAAGGATCCACCAAGCGCGCAGCAAAGCGAGGAACAAGGTCCTGAATGGGCATTTCACATGGCTGTCTACGAGCATGAGGGCGGTTACAAGCCATGGTTGAGAAAGTTCTTTGGGGATGAGAAAAGGAAGAAGTTTTGCTTCGAGTTATAAAGACGAAGCACATAAAATTTTGTGCACAATGGAACTATTTCCAAAATTGGGAAATGAAAGATCCTCGGGAATATAAGTTTAACTTAAAAGGAAGGTGAAAAGACACCTCTGTTGAAGCAACGCTTCAGATCCAGCGCGCTGCGCGCAACGTGTCAAACACGGGTGCGCTAGCGCAATTGCGCTGCGCGCCACGTGTCTAACGTAGGTGCGCCAGCGCTGGAATTAAAAATTCCCCACCGTTGGATCAAAAGATCTAATAATGATTATAAAGCATCAATTAACCAGAATTAAATTCTGTTAAGGAAAGATTTCTCAAAATCTTTCCAAACAACAAGACTGTGCTTTAAGCACCGTTGGATCAATGATCCAATGGTAAATAATGAATTACCAAAAACAGAACAAATTCTGCATGGAAAGATTTCTCAATCTTATTAAAACAAGAAGATTATCTTCTCTAAAACAGAAGCCTTAGGATCAAAGATCCAACGGTGGGAAATATTCCCAAATCAATTAGAGAAAGATCTCTTAAACTGATTTAACAAATCAATTGGCCCTATATAAAGGACCCAAGACTTCAAGTCTGAAGAGAATAGAAAAAACCCTGGGCAAACTTTGAGAAGAACTCAAAGAGAAAGAAAGGCAAGTCTTTGAAGAAAGAAGATCCTTTCTTCATCTTTAAAGGTAAAACAATTAATTCTTGAACAACAGAGATGAAATCATCTCGTAAAAAGAAGAAACATCTTCTAAAAAGATCTTAGATCTATAAAAAGACCCAGATCTTTGAATAAAAAAGAAAAGATCAAGATCTAACCATAAAAAATATAAAAGAAGTATTTTTACTTCACAGATCTTCTGATCTATAAAGGCAGAGCCTTTAATAAGAATAAGAACTTTGTTCTTGAATCTTGAGGCAAAACTCCTTTAAAAAGAACATAAGTTTGTTCTTTGATCTTAAAATCGATCAAATGCGCTTTACGCTATTAGACAGTGCTTTGCACTCATGAACTGCACCCTTGCGCTCCTTGGATCGGCGCTCAGCTCCAAAACATGCCACGTGTCAGCTATAAATACAATCTGCGCTTTGCGCTCCTGGAAACAGCGCACTGCGCTCCTGGGTTGGCGCTCAGCGCCAAGCGCGCCACGTGTCACTCACTGGCGCACCCATAAACTAGCGCAGTGCGCTCATAAATTAAAAGCGCAGTGCGCTAACAAACTAACGCTTAGCGCTAAGCGACACGTGTCCTCCTCATGTGCGCTAACCGAAAGAAGCGCAATGCGCTCTTTGACTGGCACAAAGCACCTAGTGCGCCACGTGGCGCGCTGTCAGAACATACTTTGTTCTGATAAATGCTATGCATTTAATACCATACAAAATGTCAGAGCCCAATGCTTGGCAAAGCCCAAACAAAGGCCTAACAGGAAGAACAAAAAATAAATTTTTTTAACTGGACTTAGCCCAATTCTGGCCATAAGTTCTCAATTTAAATTGAACTGAGTACACCCGCTCTTCCAATCAATTTACATCCGGTTCGAGGGTACATCTCTTCACTCCTCTGATATCTGTCGTTGTAATCCTTCAACGTCGTCAGAGAGGTGATGGGTCCCGACAACCACATATTGCTACGGACTGTGAGGTCCTTAATCTCATGGACTATGATGTCCTTAACCTCGACCGTGATGTCTTAAAACTAACATCGGACTGTGGAGTCTTTAAATCCACGGACTATGATGTCCTTAACCTCGACCGTGATGTCTTAAAACTAACGTCGGACTGTGGAGTCCTTAAATCCACGGACTATGATGTCCTTAACCTCGACCGTGATATCTTAAAACTAACGTCGGACTGTGGAGTCCTTAAATCCACGGACTATGATGTCCTTAACCTCGACCGTGATGTCTTAAAATTAACATCGGACTGTGAG
The DNA here is from genome assembly GCA_030015575.1 of Agapanthus africanus. Taxonomy (NCBI): domain Eukaryota; kingdom Viridiplantae; phylum Streptophyta; class Magnoliopsida; order Asparagales; family Amaryllidaceae; genus Agapanthus; species Agapanthus africanus. The sequence continues at coordinate 342,024,971 of JASDDO010000006.1, read as the reverse complement.
GTCCTTAAACTCACGGACTATGATGTCCTTAACCTCGACCGCAATGTCTTAAAACTAACCCTGGACCGTAATGCCCTTAAACTAATTATCGACCGCAATGTCACTAAACAAAACAACAGGGCCCAATTTCTCTCTTGTTGGATCTAAACGATCCCGTTAAGTTGATCTTAGTCTAGAACTAGACTAACGTGTCCTTAACAAACGTTTAAGTTGATCTTAGCCTCAAATAAGGCTAACGTATCCTTAAACACAACCCCCCAAACCCAAATCTAAGAAAGATACGGATTTGGACTAATCCACGTCCTACGGGCGACAACACAAATTAGTCTCCGTATACAATCCACGGGCAACCAAACACAAAACAAACACCCATGACACGAAGTGACCATATGGAGAAGGAGAAAGTTGTTACCGTGATGCGGTAGCGTAATTAACTGTAGGGGCTTGAGCCTGCAGGGAAAAGCGTCCCCACAATCAAAAACCCCTCAAGCGAGGGGGAATCTGACGAAGTCTGCTACATCGGCCGCATCCGTTTAAACCTTCGATACACGGTGCCATAAATCAACTTGGCATCTTCGGAAAGGTGGACGGATAGCACCAATTAGCATCTGCCCCCAGATTCAGGGAAGACGTCCAGTCTTCCCGGCTTTCGGCGGTGAACAGATTCTGGCACGCCCGGTGGGACCTTTTCCTCTTTCCACTCCACACTTCGCGTGTCGTGTTCGTGAACGAATCGCGGTTTGCTAATGGTTGCCCTTGGGTTCAAGGTACTAAGATTTGGCGTCTTGCTTGGTGCAGAAAGCGAAGGATCAATGGCGTCCACTTGCACGAAGTGTTCCAGCTGCAACTGTAACTTACGTTCCGCCTCATCTGGAGGCATAGCTTACAGGCCTCAAGCGTCCTCCCTGTTCACGATGCCGGTGGATCAAGTAACTCTGGCCACCACTGGGCTGTTCTTTGGGACTATGGTCCCACCCATGAGCTTCAATGCCCCGATGTTGCCACAAGAAGCCCGAAAGAAGTCGGTCTTCGATCGACTTACCACTACTGCGACCCCTCTCAACGGGTCGTCCAGCTCCGGCGCTTCAGTCTTCGACAGATTAGGCCAAAGTTCATGTAGGCCCATGATAAAGCCTGCAATTCCAGAAAAGGTTATTCCGAAGAGGATAGCCATCCCTGCTCCCGAAGTCGTCAAGGCGGCTTCTCCTGCCAAAGGGTCGGTCTTCACAAGACTGACTGTTCCGGCTCCCGCTCCAGTCGAAGTCCTCAAAGCTACTTCCCCCGCCCAGAGGTCTGTCTATGACAGGTTAGACACTGCTGCTCAACGAACGTCGGTCTTTAAGAGGCTGGTACTAGTAGCGCTTCACCTGAACAGGGGGCATGACGAAGTCACCCCTCAAGCTGAAACAATCCCAACGGCTCGACACGCTCGACGTCGCCACTGGCGCCGAGTAAGGAAAGCTGGGGGCAACTCCCCCTCTGGGCTAACTCCACCAGTCCCAACGGTGGAAGTCAATGCTGCTGTTCCAACCGAGAACCGTTTTAAATTGCTGAACAAGGTGCGCAGGAACTCTCCTACCGCCGTACTGAAAAGATCTCCTCTACCCGTGGAGAATGTTACAGAAACGAAGCCGGAGTAGTCCCCTTAGCGGCTGTCCTCCAAAATTTACAAAGTCTGGCGACGGGTTCAGGACTCAGTAATTGATCAAGATTACTCTCGCCGGCAGAAAAAAGTGAAGGTTCAACAAGAAGAAAGCCATCCTGCCAAGCTACGAAAAGCTATCTGGGTGCCCACTGCGACGGTCCCCTCAACTTCGACCGCTCATAAGAAGAGAAGGCCGGAGTAGATCCCTATGCCTGCGACAAATATCAAAGACACTGAGCCCAAACGCCCTAAGTCTGGGGGCATAACGGTCCATACTATTTACATGGCATCCGGGAAAGAGGATAGCCGAGCTTCTACGGATCACCGACCGCTCACCCGATCCGTAACAAGGGCTCAGGAATAGCAGCAGCAGAAACTTTAGGAGATGCTGACCGCAATGGCTGCACTCACCGGGCCAAAAGAAAGCCCGGAGGCATCATCGGAACAACGTCACGAACACGAGATTGATGCTGAATTCCTTCGGAGAATACTCGAAAAGAAGGACAAGGAGGCTGCAGAACAAGTGGCCAATATAAAGCAAATGGCTCTTCTGTTCCAAGACATGGTGGATATGATGATCCAGCAGGACCCTCCAGCTGAAGATCCTTCTATTATCCTCGAAGACGACAGAGGAGAAACATCAAATCCACCTCCGGCTCTTTCAACAGCCAAAGAGGAAACTATCTCCAAGACCGTCCTGGATGATTATATTGCTCAACAAATACGAGTTCACCAGGCAAATGAAGCGGCTGGCCAGGTCGTGAAGACTGGGCGACCATATCCGGGCTGGTATGACCAGATAAAATACCCGCCGGGATACACAATCCCTAAATTCCTTGTGTACAAGGGGACGGGCAATCCCCACCAGCACGTCGCCCAGTTCAGAGCTCTGTGCGGCAACACCGGGGGCGATGATAAGCTTTTGCTCCGTCAATTCGTCGGCAGCTTGTCGGAAACGGCGTTTGAGTGGTACTCCGAACTTCCAAACGAATCCGTCAAAACTTTCGCGGAAATGGAGTTATTGTTCACCCAGCGATTCGCGAGCGCAAGTGAACGCACCCCAATAACGGCATTGATCAATGCCAGGGTGAAGCCGGGCGAAACTTGGGTTCAATACGCAATCCGATGGAGAAATCTGTGGTCAAAATGTGAACAGCGCATCGAAGAAGCACCAGCGGTGGGCATGTTCATGGGCACCCTAGACCCTCATGCAACTATTTCACAGTTCATGATGTTCTTCAAGCCGACCACGTTCCAGGCCCTAATCGACAAACTGGCCCAGATAGACCAGATGGGTCATAGACCATCTCCCCCGAAACCGGAGCCGCGGAACGAAAAGGGGAAAGGGAAGGCGACCTTCGTTGCGAACACCCAACAGCAGCCCAGTGCTCCAAGATTAACGGATCAGTTGGAAGAGAGACGGCGCTATTACAATGAGAAAATGAAGCGTCCTTACTCATTCCCGCAGGATAAAACGAAGAGGCTGTTCGAGCTGGCGGTGCGCAACAGGCTTATCAATTTGCCAAATCCAAGGCGACCACTGCAACCCAGCGAAGTGAATAATCCCAATTATTGCCCTTACCACCAAACGGTAAGCCATCCGATCGAAGATTGCTTCGTCTTTAAGGGATGGATCGAGGATCAGTACCTACAGGGCAAGTTCGCGCTGTCCGAAAAGTGGAAAGTGAGCCCACCACAACCGCACACTCCTAAGAAGATGGACACACTGGGGGCAACGTGCTCTTTTGTTGAAGAAGCCCCATGGGAGGCCGTTCTTTCGGCCAAAACCAAAAGGATGCTGAATGATCTCCAGACGTGCCCGACGATCAAGTGGAAGAATCCGTTGGAACCCCAGATCATCGAAGGGATGCTGAAGCCGCGTCCAACTCCAAAGATTGGTGGTGATAGCCAAAGCTTTCATGCTCAGCCGTCGAAATATTTGAAAAAGAAGAAGAAATCCAAGAAGTCCGTGAAGCCTGGCGACAAGCGCACGGACTTACAGAAGCAGATTGACGCGCTGGAAGAGTATAACCAGAAGGCGCGGACTCCAATCACGCTCCAAGAGTTCCTCAGCCACGTCCTTGAGGACGAAGATGATGGAGAAGGCTCGTCGGATGGATCTGAGGATTACGTAGCAAGCTTCCATGTGATCTCTCATTCATCGCTAGATAACGAAGAAGCTCCATGCACAGAGAGACTGGAGGCAGGTCCTGAGCCGGAACCTCTATGGCCGTCAGACGAAATGATCGACGCCTTCCTGAATGAGATTCATCTGAAAAGTAAAGCCAATCGGGAGCGTGAGATGGCCATATTTGAAAGAGCCAAACGCCGACGACTGGACGAAAGAGTCGAGGCACTCCCGCCGAATCAAGGAGCATCCGTCGCGGATAAAAACAAGTTCAAGATGAGGAAAAGGTTTGCTAAAGCCATATCAATGCGAATGAAGCTACCACCCTCCGAAGGAAACACTCCCGGTGAAGCAGAGATGCATCCTAGCTACTGCTCATATCATCGAAAATTTTTGCACCCCACCGAAGAATGCGACGCTTTTAAAAGATGGTGGCAGGGATATGTTGCTCACCGGCAACATTTTAAGCGGATGAAACGCAAAACTCGTCGGGAGCAGAGAAGTACGACCGAGGAGCATAAAAGAACCACCGGTAGCTGTCGCATGGTTAACACCGGGGGATCGCAGGTTCTCACTTTCGGAAGCGACTCTGACGAAGAGATGGCCTTTGGCCCTCTCTTTAAAGAATCCACCTTGGGGAAAGAGGAAGAACCGAAGTCCTGTGAAAGTATCCAGCTGCGCAATCGTACGCTACCCGAAAAGAATCTCGGACCCACGAGTAGAAAAGATAAGGGAAAGGAGAAGGTCTCCGAGGATATCGCCCTGGATGACCAAGTCATGAAAGAGCTGACTGCCAAAGACCCTCCAAAGAAAAGTAAGGTGGACTATAACGTTCTGGCGCACTCGAGGAAGTTACCCTCGCAACTCAGTATTCTCGACGCCCTTCTACTATCCAAAGAAGCGAGAGATTCACTGATCAAGGCGCTACAAGAGCCAGAGCAATTCCAAGCTTTTCTCGCCGAAGAAAAGATGAAGGACGAGCTAGAGGAAGTACACACAGCCGATATCACCTTCGGCGACAAAGACCTCCTCCTTGGGATGTGCGAGCACAACCGTCCCTTCTATGTCTCAGGATACTGCCACGATATAAAGATAGGCAAAATCCTGGTCGACAATGGGTCTTCCGTCAATCTTCTCAACGTGCGAGTGTTGAAGGAAATCTGCATGAGCGTTCAGCATCTCGCTCGTGATAAAATCACCATCTCCGATTTTGACTCCCAGTCATCGCGGACTCTCGGGTCTGTGATATTGACATTACGATTTGGGCTTCTTGTCACGAGTATTAAATTTCATGTCATTGACGCCAAAACATGCTATAACTCTTTGCTCGGCTGACCTTGGTTACACGAGTACAACATCATCCCTTCTACACAATATCAGTGTATGAAATACTTTAAGGATGGTCTCGAGTATACCGTAACAGGAGAGTTGAACCCATTCTCCGTGAACGAAGTCCGCAAGTACGAAGATGCAAAATACTTTTTTTCCAGATTTCGAAGACACGGAGAGATGTCGCAAATCGGAGAACAAAGCTATCACCACCATTCCGGTCTTTGGGAGTGATACTGAAGAAGAGGGAGAGATAACTTATTCAGGTCCACCCCAGTACAACAAGCCGGGACCGTCCGCTCCTATGTTGATCTTTGGCAGCGACTCGGAAGATGAGGTCTATACTATATTCTCCGCTCGGCCGCCAATACAAGCATTCGCTGGTGATAATCAAAGTTTGCAAATTACCATGATTCCGCGGGAGCACTACAAAGATCTCGACGCACTTGAAGCTTGTAGCGTGCAAGAGCTACAAACATTTTACGTCCCTCCCAGGAGAAAAGGTAAACAGGCAATCCTATTCTACCGATCCACGGAAATAAGAGTGGAGAAAGAAGTTTGGCATGGCACGGATTCTATACTTGACAGGCTACAGCCCATCCGTCTGCCTAGATATTACACAGAAGGCTTGAAAAGTCTATTGAAGCGCCAAGGGATACCCTTCAAACAGACCGCTCGAAAAGCTATGTTCTAAGACAGGATCTGGAACGTTCCCGGGACTCAGCGCAAGTTGCCTAACGGGAGAATGGAAGTGATCGGGCTTGGATATGTTCGGTCCAAGAAACGGGAGCTACTCCGCGACTGCTATGTCGTACATGACTTTGATAAAGAAGGAGATGCTCAATGGGAGAATGCTAACCCTAAACCAGAAAGAGCTCCCGACGTGAAAATACTCAGTCCGTCGTTTGAAGAACAAATGGACAAGCTTATAAGGGATGCTGGTCAAAAAGTTCGAGACGACCATAATCGCGAATGGCCATCTACGAGAAAGCCAGGACGCAATGCCTTCTTCAACAGGCTGCGAAAGATGAAAATGCCCCTCCCTGTCAACCTGTTGTACAAAAGGCCCGACACAGAGGCAGAAACAAGTCAAAGAGCGGAAAAAGCGTTCGACAGCGACAAAGCGAGACTAAGAAGTCACGCGATCGGGAATCGAGCGGTCCGGATTTGTCACTTATGAAGAAGATGAGTCGAGCATACTCTTTTCCTCAAGACAAGACAAAGAAGATACTTGATCTTGCCATAAGACATCAAATGCTTACATTCCTGGAGTCCAAGCACCCCGAGCAAGCCAACGAGGTCTCTCACCCAGACTATTGCTCGTATCACCGAGCAATAGGACATCCTCTCGAAGACTGATTCACCTTCAAGAACTGGGTTGAAGACCAATATCAGCTCGGCAAGTTCGCTCTATCCAGCAGTTGGAGGATAACTCCGCCGCAGAGGCACGAACCAAAAGCCGCGCATACAGCGAGAGTAGAACCAGATCAACATCGGTCGTGGAAGCGAGCTCGTACTTGTCATATGATAACACTATCAAAAGAAGAGCCTGAGGATAGGGGTGACCTCCCCTGGTGCTTCGAAAACGATGATGACGAGATGATCTCAGAGTTTCCACCGGCGCCAAAAGAGCTGGAAGATGGAATACATACTATTGCAGATAACCTCAAGAAAATTGATTTGGGAACGACAAGTGACCCGCGACCGACATTCGTCAGTGAGTTGCTGTCTGAGGAAAGGGTAGCTACACTAAAAGACGTGCTTATGCAGCATAGAGATTGCTTTGCATGGAACTATTCCGAAATGCCAGGATTAGATCCTGAGATTGCTGTGCATAAATTGGCCATATCCCCGAATGTCAGGCCAATCAAACAAGCACCGAGAAGAATGCGGCTTGAGCTTGAGATGAGTATCAACGCCGAGGTCAAGAAGCTAATCGACTCTGGTTTCATCCAAGAGGTTCAGTATCCTGATTGGATCGCCAACATCGTCCCAGTGATGAAGAAGAATGGGACGGTGTGCATCTGCATAGACTTTCGGGATCTCAAAAAAGCCTGCTCGAAAGACGACTTCCCAGTACCGGTCACCGAGCTGATGATAGATAACACGTCCACTCACGAAGTTTTCTCCTTCATGGATGGCTCGTCAGGATATAATCAGATAAAGATGCATCCCGAGGACCATAAGCACACCGCTTTCCAGACCCCTTTGGGAATATTTTGCTACAAGGTGATGCCCTTCGGTCTAAAGAACGCCGGTGCCACCTATCAGAGGGCCATGACGAAGATCTTCGATGACCTTATACATGAAATCGTCGAATGCTGTATCGACGACCTCGTGGTTAAAAGAAAATCATACGAGGAACATCTAGAGCATCTAAAGATCGTGTTTCAACGACTCCGGCAATACAACTTGAAGATGAACCCTCTCAAGTGCGTGTTCGGAGTTTCCTCGGGCAAATTCCTGGGATTCATCGTCCGACACCGAGGCATCGATAGATCCGTCAAAGATCAAGGCGATCTTGGAAATGCCTCCACCAAGGACTCTCAAGCAATTGCGATCTCTCCAAGGGAAGCTCGCGTATATTCGGCGATTTATAGCCAATCCCTCAGGCAAGTGTCGTCTTTACAGCCACCTGATGAAGAAAGGAACTCCTTTCGTCTGGGACCACAAATGCCAAGGCGCATTGGACGAAATCAAGCAGTACCTACAGAATCCGCCGGTGCTGGCTGCTCCGGTCAAGGGAAAGCCTCTCATTCTGTATACAACCGCCCTTGAAGGTTCCTTAGGCGCATTATGGGCACAAGAGAACGACCAAGGGAAAGAAAGAGCTCTCTACTACTTGAGTCGAGTTCTCCTGAGGGCAGAAAGCAACTACTCCCCCATCGAAAAACACCGCCTGGCGTTGATCTTCGCGATAACGAAACTCAGGCACTACACATTGGCGTATGAAGTCCGTCTCATATCGAAGGTGGATCCTCTCAAATATTTGATGTCAAAGTCCATACTGACGGGTCGGCTCGCTAAATGGGCCCTGCTCTTGATGGAGTTCTCAATAACCTATCAGCCTCTTAAGGCAGTGAAAGGCCAGGCTATCGCCGACTTCCTCGCCGAGCTTCCGATACCGGCCGATTCTCCCTTGAATTGCGAACTGCCAGACGAACATGCGTTTGATACGATCGACGGTGGTGATACCCGATGGGAACTTTATTTTGATGGAGCGTCTTCTATGAAGAAGCGCAGACAAAGTACCCCTATAATCAAATCCGGGGTAGGCCTTATCTTCGTAACCCTACAAGGAGGAATAATGCGCTTCGCCTTCTCCTTGACAGAGCCGAGGACGAACAATGAAGCCGAATATGAAGCCTTGATAGCAGGTCTCGAGATCGCCATCGACATGGGAATTGAAAACCTCCTCATATATGGAGACTCCCAATTGGTCGTTAGTCAAGTAAACGGCGACTATCAAACGTGCAAACCAGAGTTGGTGAAATACGGCGAAAGAGTGCAGCAACTGCTGACTCAAATTCCTTCCTACACCTTGGAAAGCATACCGCGTGCGGAAAATAGCAAAGCGGATGCATTAGCCAAGCTCGCTAAAGAACTTGCCGACGAGAACCTCGATGACGTGAGGATCGTTTTGCAAAGCCGTCGGGTTCTTGCACCGGCGGAAATTTCTCCGGAGTCGTCCGAAGAAAAAGGAACGACATAGCAAATGGCTATGCAAATAAAAGACCGGGAAAAGGCTGAGGATTGGAGAGAAGTCTTTATAGAATACTTCAAATCCCGTCAAACGCCTGAAGATGCGTCCTCAAGACATCAGCTTATGAAACGAGCTCTGTCTTTCGCCTTCGTCAATGATACTCTGTATAAGAGATCATTTGATTCTCTGTGGTTAAGATGCCTGGGACCTGAGGAAGCAAAAAGGGTCGTCCAAGAGGTTCATGACGGACTCTGTGGTTCTCACCAAGCAGGCCCGAGGATGAATTTGAAGATCAAACGGATGGGTTATTATTGGCCCACGATGATCCAGGACTACCTTGAGTATGCGAAGCAATGCCACTCATGCCAAATTCATGGGGACTTTATCCATCAGCATCCAAATCCACTACATCCAACGGTGGTTAGCTGGCCGTTCGAAATGTGGGGAACTGACATAATCGGCCCCATCGAGCCAGCATCGTCCAGAGGACATCGATTCATTTTGGCGACGACTGAATACTTCTCCAAATGGGCAGAAACAGTACCATTGAGGGAAGTGAAGACAGAGAATATTCTCCATTTCTTCAAGACGCATGTTATTTATCGGTTTGGAACTCCGCGACGGATCATCTCCGATAACGGGCCGGCCTACAGAAGCCACAAGATCAGCCACTTCGCACAACAGCACAACATAGACTGGAGATACTCCTCAGTTTATAATCCCCGAGCTAACGGTCTAGCGGAGGCTTTCAACAAGACCTTGACGAAGATTATGAAAAAGACGGTGTCTCGAAATAAGAGGGACTGGCACGAGAGACTGCATGAAGCTCTCTGGGCGTATCGAACTACATTCAAAACGGCCACGAACACAACACCATACGCATTGGTATTCGGTACAGAGACGGTACTCCCCCTCGAGATAGAGCTACCTTCTTTGCGAGTGGCAGTTCATTATGAGCTAACGGACGAAGAGAATGCTCACCTTCGGCTTGAGGAGCTCGATGCCCTCGATGAAACCCGGCTCATAGCGCAGCAAAATCTGGAAGCTTATAAAGCAAAGATGACGCGCTCATACGAAAGATTGACTAGGCCGAGGACAATCCGCTAAGGCGAACTCGTGCTAGTGGTCAAAAGACCTATGATCCCCAATCGCGCCAAGCGGGGGAAATTCGAGCCGAACTATGAAGGCCCGTACATCATAGACAAGGTCTACCAGGGTGGGGCCTATCTACTCATGGACATGCATGGTGAAAGACCTTTCAGGCCAATAAATGGTCGCTTCCTAAAGAAATACTACGCCTAACGAGTCTCGGCCTAGGTCAATGATAGATGACGACGACTATGTCCGCTCGCTATCTTCCTAAAGCCTAAAACTCCATAAGTAGTAACCGGCTTAACGGACCGAAACGTCCTTAAACTAACAGTGGACCGAAACGTCCTTAAACTAACAACGGACCGAAACGTCCTTAAACTAACAGTGGACCGAAACGTCCTTAAACTAACAACGGACCACTATGTCCTAAAACTAACTGTCGACCGAGATGTTGATAAACTACGGTGGATTACAGCATCCCAAAGCTGATTCTAAAATAAAAAAAAGGAAGAATAAAAAAAAATAAAAATAAAAACGGTATGTCCATAAGCAAAAAGGGCACGGATGAAAACCCGAAAGGGCTCCGTAAGTAAAAAACAGCAGGGCTACCGGCGAGTGTTTGTGAAAATCCGAAAGGGCGCAACCTCGTTATATAAAAAAAAAGAGAATAAAAAAAAAAGGTATGTCCATAAGCAAAAGGGGCACGGATGAAAACCCGAAGGGCTCCGTGAGTAAAAACAGCAGGGCTACCGGCGAGTGTTTATGAAAACCCAAAAGGGCGCAACCTCGTTAAAAGACACTTACAGGGTCCTCTCGAACTTGTGAGGAGAAACCACCTGCGTGAGATCCTTACGACTCACAAGGGAGTAACACACTTAGGAATCCTCACGATTCCTAAGGAGAAATTACACTTGCGGGATCCTCACGACTCGTAAGGAGAATCCTCTTATGAGACCCTCACGGCTCATAAGATTTGAAAGTCTTAAGCTACAGAGACCTAAACCTGTTCTTAAGCAACCCCCACAACCTCCGATACTACCCTACAAGCGGTGCAACACTGACCCTTGTATACAATCCACGGGCACGAATAAACATTTCCTAACAAAGCCCCATCCATGACTAGGGATATGTCCATATGGTGAACAACCCTTGTAAGTCCTCTCGACTTATAAGGAGAAACCCCCTTTGTAAGATCCTTACGATTTACAAGAGAACATGCACTTAGGAATCCTCACGACTCCTAAGGAGAAAACACACCTATGAGATCCTCACGACTCGCAGGGAGAAATACCTTTATGAGACCCTTACGGCTCATGGAGCCAAAAGCCTTAGTCGACAGGATCCTAACCCTGTTCGCTAAGCCACCTTTGTTCGATATCGACAAAGACAAATGATGATTCACTCCTGGCAATATTCCAGTTGTAGCGGTGCTGATGCCGAAATCGGTGTCTAATTCCAAGCTTGCGGCAAAAAGCTTGCGAACCACACATGCATACGAAATAGCCAAAATGATGGGGCAACTTGCAACAAAATCAGCAAGTAAAAAATGTATGCATACAAAATAGCCGAAATGATTGGGCAACTCGCAATAAAAAGCAGCGAGTAAGAATAAAATAAATAGCCGAAATGATTGGGCACCACGAAAAATAGCCGAAATGATTGGGCAATCGCGACCTTCGCGATATAAAAGCTGAAATGATAGAGCATCGCGGAAAGAAATAAAATAAAAATAAAAATGAAATTTATGCCTTACAGGTGATATTACATCAATCCCTGTATACAATCCAGGGGCGCAAACAAAGAAGGAATCACACTCCTCCTCCCCAGATTTCATCAGAAGAAGAAGCCAAATCTCGACGGGTCACAGATAGCCTGGAGATCATCTCAACATTCGTCTCATTACAGCAGACATAACATCAAGCAAAGCGGAACAGCGGCAACTCCCAGTTCCATGACTCGGCGGTGTACAGATGACCGAGAGTCAAATCCCAACTCCGTGAAATGCGGATATAATCAACAAATTTCCTGGTTACGTGGAACGCGGATAACGTCACTTCTGACCCCATGGGAAGCATCCAGAGCGGAGCCTAGTCATTGCCGAACACGGCAGTGAACCCGTGGAAAGCATCTAGAGCAAAATTCCTAGTCACGTGGAACGCGGATAACGTCACTTCTGACCCCGTGGAAAACGTCCAGAGCGGATCCTGGTCCTCGCAGAGCACGGCAGTGAACCCGTGTGAAGCATCCAGAGCGGAACCTAGTCTTCGCCGAACACGGCAGTGAACCCGTGGGAAGCATCTAGAGCAAAATTCCTGGTTATGTGGAACGCGGATAACGTCACTTCTGACCCCGTGGAAAACGTACAAAGCGGATCCTGGTCCTCGCAGAGCACGGCAGTGAACCCGTGTGAAGCATCCAGAGCGGAGCCTTGTCCTCGCCGAACACGGCAGTGAACCCGTGGTAAGCATCTAGAGAAAAATTCCTGGCTAAGTGGAACACGGATTATGTCACTTCTGACCCTGTGGAAAACGTCCAGTGCGGATCCTGGTCCTCGCAGAGCACGGCAGTGAACCCGTGTGAAGCATCCAGAGCGGAGCCTAGTCCTCGCTGAACACGGCAGTGAACCCGTGGGAAGCATCTAGAGCAAAATTCCTGGTTACGTGGAACGCGGATAACGTCACTTCTGACCCCGTGGAAAACGTCCAGAGCGGATCATGGTCCTCGCAGAGCACGGCAGTGAACCCGTATGAAGCATCTAGAGCGGAGCCTAGTTCTCGCCGAACACGGCAGTGAACCCGTGGGAAGCATCTAGTGCAAAATTCCTGGCTACATGGAACACGGATTATGTCACTTCTGACCCTGTGGAAAACGTCCAGAGCGGATCCTGGTCCTCGCAGAGCACGGCAGTGAACCCGTGTGAAGCATCCAGAGCAGAGCCTAGTCCTCGCCGAACACGGCAGTGAACCCGTAGGAAGCATCTAGAGCAAAATTCCTGGTTACGTGGAACGCGGATAACGCCACTTCTGACCCCGTGGAAAACGGCCAGAGCGGATCCTGATCCTCGCAGAGAACGGCAGTGAACCCGTGTGAAGCATCCAGAGCGGAGCCTAGTCCTCGCCGAACACGGCAGTGAACCCGTGGGAAGCATCTAGAGCAAAATTCCTGATTACGTGGAATGCGGATAACGTCACTTCTGACCCCGTGGAAAACGTCCAGAGCGGATCCTGGTCCTCGCAGAGCACGGCATGAACCTGTGTGAAGCATCCAGAGCGGAGCCTAGTCCTCGCCGAACACGGCAGTGAACCCGTGGAAAGCATCCAGAGCAAAATCCCTGGTCACGTAGAACGCGGATAACGTCACTTCTGACCCCGTGGAAAACATCCAGAGCAGATCCCGGTCCTCGCAGAGCACGGCAGTGAACCCGTGTGAAGCATCCAGAGCGGAGCCTGGTCCTCGCCAAACACGGCAGTGAACCCGTGGGAAGCATCCAGAGCAAACATCGGACTGTGGAGTCCTTAAATCCACGGACTATGATGTCCTTAACCTCGACCGTGATGTCTTAAAACTAACAATCAACCGTAATGATTTTAAACTAATTTTACCTTGGTTCAAGGGTACATCTCTTCACCCTTTTGATATTGGTCGTTGTAATTCCTCAACGTCTTCAAAGAGGTGACGGGTCCCAACAACCACACATTTCACGGACTGTGGGGTCCTTAAACCCATGGACTATGATGTCCTTAACCTCGACCGTAATGTCTTAAAACTAATATCGGACTGTGAGGTCCTTAAACTCATGGACTATGATGTCCTTAACCTCGACCGTGATATCTTAAAACTAACATTGGACTGTGGAGTCCTTAAATCCATGGACTATGATGTCCTTAACCTCGACCGTGATGTCTTAAACTAACATTGGACTGTGGAGTCCCGAAATCCACGGACTATGATGTCCTTAACCTCGACCGTGATGTCTTAAAACTAACATTGGATTGTGGAGTCCTTAAATCCACGGACTATGATGTCCTTAACCTCGACCGGGTTGTCTTAAAACTAACATCGGACTGTGGAGTCCTTAAATCCACGGACTATGATGTCCTTAATCTCGACCGTGATGTCTTAAAACTAACAACGGACAGTGGAGTCCTTAAATCCACGGACTATGATGTCCTTAATCTTGACCGCGATATCTTTAAACTACGGTATCCTGGAAAACGTCAAGAGCGGAGCCTGGTCCTCGCCAAACACCGCAGTGAACCTGTGGGAAGCATCCAGAGCAACACCTGACTCTGTGAAATGCGGATAAGGACAATTTCACCCATCACTTGAGGGTCCTCATGACTCGTAAGGGAGTAAATTCTCTTGTGAGATCCTTACGAGTTTCAAGAGAAAACGCACTTAGGAATCTTCACGATTCTTAAGGAGAAATTACACCTATGGGATCCTCTCGACCGGCAGGGAGAAAATTCCTTATGAGACCCTCACGGCTCATAAAGTTGAAAAGTCTTAGTCGACAGGATTCTAACCCTATTTTCTAAGCCATCACCGCCCTACAAAGAATTCAAGACTGACAGTTATATACTTGCTAAATTCACATGGCAACAACACAGTACAGAGGAGAAGGCAACAAGAAGAATATCTGATCTGCACTTAATTAAGCGTTCAAGGCACACCCCATCCATGCATTTGCAAAAAGATTCAGAACGTGAAATAAAACACGCTAAAACGAGAAATTTGCCATTCGTATTGCAAAAAGGTTCTTACAATTATGAAAGCAATAAACAAAGATATTACTAAAGTAATTACAATGGCAAAACCTCGAATCCAGGACATGGATTGAGGAACTCAAAAGTGACCTTGTCCAGAATTTTCGAAGCCTGGCGAACCATCCTAATGTGCTTTCTTTCGCGATCACAAGCGTTGGGATCCCCACGGATGTCCTCCACCCTCCGATAGGCAGCAAGTATGGCAGACTGTTGAAAAGCCTGGTGCAGGAGATCGACAAGATTGTCTCGCCGTTTCTTCGAGATTAGGTTCATCAGATACACCGAATGCACCTTATCTTCAGCGGCATCCAATGCTCTAAGTGGCACGCCGGTACAGAATAGAGGGAGCGCTTCCCAGATTGCTCCCATAATAAGCTTCAGAAGAGGGGAACGCCGAGGAAGCAGCTGAACATTATACGCGTCAAAGCGACTCATAATTTTGGCACACTCGGCGTTTGTGAATTCACGATTCTGAGAACGGCCGAGTCGGCGGATGTCTCCGTAAGAGATAATCTCTTCGAGATCATACATGTGAGCGTCCATTAATTCTGTAAGAGAAAATCAGCAAAGATCAGCAGACAGACTGAATAAACAATTTCTCATTCAAAATAGGCACATGGAGTTAAACTCCTTGAGAGCAATGCTCTGCAGATAGGAGTGACACCTGTCAAAATCGGTCATGAAGGGAAGTTAAAGAAGGCCCCCGAGAACATTGAGAGCTTTGCTCTAAGAAGATGATATAATTCATTAAAAATAAAATTCCATCTTAAATCTTCAAGATCCATGAAAAACTCTCAAGAGTTCTTCTATATGATTTGAAAGGAGCAAAGCTCCATTAATGAATTAAGAGATCACAAGAAAAATCCTTTTAGAGAGCAGAGCTCTATTAATAGAACCCTAATAGGGTTCTCTTTAGTTCCATGTAGATCTCTTTAGACCTATGGAGTAAAGCTTTGCTAAATAAAACCCTAAATGGGTTTTCTTTAGATCAAAGATCTATAAATGGCAAAGCTCTGTTAATGGGTAAAACCCTGGTTTATTAAAAGTTTTAAACTATACCGAAGTCTTGGAAGAGTTTTACTCTTGAAAAGTTCTTGAAACTGAAGAGCAGTGCTCTGAATAAGAGAAAATTCTCAAGAAAGAGGATGAAAATCATCAAAAGGACCAAAGGTCCTATTTATAGGCATTGAGAGCCGTTTCAACTCCCCAAAAGTTGATCCAACGACTGAGATGCTGCCACCACCGCACTCATGTTTGGGGCCACGTAAGCGCAACGGTGGGGGAGGCATTTGTTTCCCCCAATCAGAGCAAAGCTCTGTTCAAATTCCAAGACCGGAAATGAAGCAACGCTTCTGCTCCCCCCAATCAGAGCAAAGCTCTGTTTAGAAATTTAAGAGTCAAGATTGAAGCAACGCTTCAAATCTTGCGCTCTGCGCTGCGCGCCACGTGTTTAACACAGATGCGCTGGCACAGTTGCGCTGCGCATTGCGTTGCTCGCCACGTGTCTGACACTGGTGCACTAGCGCAGTTGCGCTGCGCTCTGCGCTGCGCGCCACGTGTTGAGTGCGAGTGCGCTAGCGCAAGGCGCGCTGCGCGCCACGTGTCAAAACACGAATGTGCTAGCGCTAGCGCAATTGCGCTGCGCACCCCAAGTTAGAGCAAAGCTCTGTTTCCAAGATTGAAAAGTGAAGCAACGCTTCATGATTATGCAGCGCATAAACATCTCACAAAGGAATAACAAAGAATTAAAAAGAACAAGAGAACACTTAACAGATAATAAAATACTAAATTAAAACATCTTTTTATTATTATTATTGTTATTACATTTAAAAAAGATCACCAAATATGGGATCAGAAGGACATGGGTTCACAAAGCTAAAGAGAAGATTATCTAGTTCTCTCTCCGTCTTCTCCACCATGTCGAAACGGCGATCCTCCCGAGGGGTAGCCATCCAACGGTCGACGCCGCACTCTTCAGAGAAAGTGGTGATGACAACCCGACGAGCCCGTATCTGGCTCAGCAAGTGGATGGAGCAATCCCTCAGGGCTTGAGTGATTAAGTGCGCCTCCAAGAAGCACTCGATCTTGTCTTCAGCAGTATCCAGCATTGCCGAGGACATCTCTGCTGGAGGAGGGGGAAGATCGGCGACCACAGATGCAAGGATCATCCGAAGCCAAATAGAGTGTGGGGGAAGAGGGGACCCCACACGAGTTAAAAGATCGTGCAGCGCAGCGTCGCACTGCTCATCCGTGAAAGAAGGATCCACCAAGCGCGCAGCAAAGCGAGGAACAAGGTCCTGAATAGGCACTTCCCATGGCTGTCTACGAGCATGAGGGCGGTTACAAGCCATGGTTGAGAAAGTTCTTTGGTGATGAGAAAAGGAAGAAGGTTTGCTTCGACTTATAAAGACGAAGCATATAAAATTTTGTGCACAATGGAACTATTTCCAAAATTGGGAAATGAAAGATCCTCGGGAATATAAGTTTGACTTAAAAGAAAGGTGAAAAGACACCTCTATTGAAGCAACGCTTCAGATCCAGCGCTCTGCTGAAGCAACGCTTCAGATCCAGCGCTCTGCGCGCCACGTGTCAAACACGGGTGCGCTAGCGCAATTGCGCTGCGCTCTGCGCTGCGCGCCACGTGTCTAACGTAGGTGCGCCAGCGCTGGAATTAAAAATTCCCCACCGTTAGATCAAAAGATCTAATAATGATGATAAAGCATCAATTAACCAGAATTAAATTCTGTTAAGGAAAGATTTCTCAAAATCTTTCCAAACAACAAGACTGTGCTTTAAGCACCGTTGGATCAATGATCCAATGGTAAATAATGAATTACCAAAAACAGAATAAATTCTGTATGGAAAGATTTCTCAATCTTATTAAAACAAGAAGATTATTTTCTGTAAAACAGAAGCCTTAGGATCAAAGATCCAACGGTGGGAAATATTCCCAAATCAATCAGAGAAAGATCTCTTAAACTGATTTAACAAATCAATTGGCCCTATATAAAGGACCCAAGACTTCAAGTCTGAAGAGGATAGAAAAAACCCTGGGCAAACTTTGAGAAGAACTCAAAGAGAAAGAAAGGCAAGCCTTTGAAGAAAGAAGATTATTTCTTCATTTAAAGGTAAAACAATTAATTCTTGAACAACAGAGATGAAATCATCCCGTAAAAAGAAGAAACATCTTCTAAAAAGATCTTAGATCTATAAAACGACCCAGGTCTTTGAATAAAAAAGAAAAGATCAAGATCTAACCATAAAAAATATAAAAGAAGTATTTTTACTTCACAGATCTTCTGATCTATAAAGGCAGAGCCTTTCATAAGAATAAGAACTTTGTTCTTGAATCTTGAGGCAAAACCTCCTTTAAAAAGAACATAAGTTTGTTCTTTGATTTTAAAATCGATCAAATGCGCTTTGCGCTATTAGACAGTGCTTTGCATTCATGAACTGCGCCCTTGCGCTCCTTGGATCGGCACTCAGCGCCAAAACATGCCACGTGTCAGCCATAGACACGATCTGCGCATTAAGCTCCTGGAAACAGCGCACTGCGCTCTTGGGTTGGCGCTCAGCGCCAAGCGCGCCACGTGTCACTTACTGGCGCACCCATAAACTAGCGCAGCGCGCTCATAAATTAAAAGTGCAGTGCGCTAACAAACTAGCGCTTAGCGCTAAGCGACACGTGTCCTCCTCGTGTGCGCTAACCGACAGAAGCGCAATGCGCTCTTTGACTGGCGCAAAGCACCTAGTGCGCCACGTGGCGCGCTGTCAGAACATACTTTGTTCTGATAAATGCTATGCATTTAATACCAGACAAAATGTCAGAGCCCAATGCTTGGCAAAGCCCAAACAAAGGCCTAACAGGCAGAACAAAAATAAATTTTTTTAACTGGACTTAGCCCAATTCTGGCCATAAGTCCTCAATTTAAATTGAACTGAGCACACCCGCTCTTCCAATCAATTTACACCCGGTTTGAGGGTACATCTCTTCACTCCTCTGATATCAGTCGTTGTAATCCTTCAACGTCGTCAGAGAGGTGATGGGTCCCGACAACCACACATTGCTACGGACTGTGAGGTCCTTAAACTCATGGACTATGATGTCCTTAATCTCGACCGTGATATCTTAAAACTAACATCGGACTGTGGAGTCCTTAAATCCACGGACTATGATGTCCTTAATCTCGACCGTGATGTCTTAAAACTAACGTCAGACTGTGGAGTCCTTAAATCCATGGACTATGATGTCCTTAACTTCGACCGTGATGTCTTAAAACTAACGTCGGACTGTGGAGTCCTTAAATCCACGGACTATGATGTCCTTAATCTCGACCGTGATGTCTTAAAACTAACATCAGACTGTGAGGTCCTTAAACTCACGGACTATGATGTCCTTAACCTCGACCGCAATGTATTAAAACTAACCCTGGACTGTAATGTCCTTAAACTAATTATCGACCGCAATGTCACTAAATTAAACAACATGGCCCAATTGCTCTCTTATCGGATCTAAACGATCCCGTTACGTTGATCTTAGTCTAGAACTAGACTAACGTGTCCTTAACAAACGTTTAAGTTGATCTTAGCCTCAAATAAGGCTAACGTATCCTTAAACACAACCCCCTCAAACCCAAATCTAAGAAAGATACGGATTTGGACTAATCCACGTCCTACGGGCGACAACACAAATTAGTCTCCGTATACAATCCACGGGCAACCAAACACAAAACAAACACCCACGACACGAAGTGACCATATGGAGAAGGAGAAAGTTGTTACCACGATGCGGTAGCGTAATTAACCGCAGGGGCTTACGCCTGCAGGAAAAAGCGTCCCCACAATCAAAAACCCCTCAAGCGAGGGGGAATCTGACGAAGTCTGCTACATCGGCCGCATCCATTTAAACCTTCGATACATGGTGCCATAAATCAACTTGGCATCTTCGGAGAGGTGGACGGATAGCACCAATTAGCATCTGCCCCCAGATTTAGGCAAGACGTCCAGTCTTCCCGGCTTCCGGCGGTGAACAACTATCGTATAATAGCCTCTAGGGCATACATTTATCCAATAGTGGGAGTATCGAGATTGGGCATTGATATTCCGAAATAGACTGGTGTATATGTTTCTAGACCCTGACGAGGGGCGATGGTTGGTCCCACAGCCATTGTTCTTTCGCACCTAAGATCGTATGCAGGTGCTCACTGGGGGTGAGTACACTGGACGGACTCGCCGAGAACTTTTAGATGGTACTATACCTATCGTCAGATAGCAGTTCTCAGGTGACATGAGTACATGTTAGTCTTTAGACTTGAGATCGTCATTTGTCTCGTGTGAGTTCCTACTGTACTTAGATTTCTACCCTACCACGGCTCTACTGAGTCGTGCAAATAGGTTTTAGTTAGGTACAGTCTCGAGCCACATGGAGGCAGTGAGCGATTGTTAGGGATTCATCTCTCCAAGTATAGGGAGTCGATATCGCACCGTGTTCGGTTGACTAGCACCATAAGACCTTGGCCAAGCTAGTTAGGATTTACTGATAGTTAGATTAGTAGTTTCCTGGATTGGTCATGAGCCCCATCGGCATGAATTATCAGTTTATTAGGGTCTGACGTTTACCACCCTCTAGAACCGGTATGCGATACTATTAGAAGAAAAGACCGGACTTTACGGAGATTGTCACAAATAGGCTCAGTAGGGGTTCGGATGAGTTTGCTCGTTGGTTTTCCTTTTCGACAGGTATCCGGGTAGCCGTTACATACAGCTAGTGCCGTTGACGTGCTCGTGCTTATGGATTTATCTAGTAACTCACTGCCTGCATACTATTGACTCTTTAGAGTCTCACATAGGGGGTTTTCCTGGTTCAGGTGAAATGATGTAGTAGCTGTATTTTGATACATGCAGGGTTCCGATCGAATGATTGTACTAGCTACCCGAACTTTTGATCGGACGGTTGATAATGCTAGCCGGCTTAGGATTGAGCCAGATTATTAAATCAGGTATTGATTTAATAATTTACATATACATATTTCGATATGTATATTCTAGTATTATTCTATCTCTTTAGGTATTCGTATTTTGATATGAATATGGGTATATATACGATAGAGTGTATTCCGTATTTATAAGGAAAAAATTCTAGAAGGTGGACACCTCATTTTGGTTTATCCATTTATTGATTTTAAATGGAAAATGAGGTGTAAAGGTAGTGAGGTGAGAATGGTGAGATCCGTGCTTGAATAGTCTTGACAAATGAATTGTATATTCATTTGTGCAAACTATTCAAGCATGGTTGCTATATTTTTATTGAAAAAACCATTTATACAAATCCACGCTTCATTATTTCTCTCACTTGATGATAAATCATTCTCACCATTTGCTTCTTTCTCCTCACTAGCCTTTCTTGAGCTTCTCTTCCTCCTCCTTCATCTTCCTCCCTACCATCTCATAAGTTTTGAATCATGGGTAAAAGAGAGATAGAAATACACCAGAACAACTCACTACATCACTAGAAACTCTAGATTAGCAATCTAGAGCCTTTAGTTGCTCCACTAGATTTTTAGTGTGGAGCTAGAGTCATGAACCACATCCTTCGGGTGGATCATCTTCGACGGAGGAAAACCGGCGGTCAAGCTCGATCAAGGAGACTTCAAGGAGCTAAGAAAGAGGGTAGAAGACTG
Source organism: Agapanthus africanus (assembly GCA_030015575.1). Taxonomy (NCBI): domain Eukaryota; kingdom Viridiplantae; phylum Streptophyta; class Magnoliopsida; order Asparagales; family Amaryllidaceae; genus Agapanthus; species Agapanthus africanus. The sequence goes on along the minus strand of JASDDO010000006.1, from coordinate 342,003,628 downwards.
AAGGACATGGATCATTTGGTATAACCCTCTCTTCATAGCAGTTTAAACTCTATGTGGTTTTCTAGTTTAAGTGTTTGGATTCGATTCTAGGTTATGTAGTTTCTAGCGCCTCTAGAATTTTTTGTTTTTCGATCCGCATAGGCCGCGGTTGTGGCAGCTAAGGCGCTAGGAACCCTAACAGATACAAGGGTTTAACCCTTTATAATGAACTTAGTTCTTTCTCTGGATCTGAGATCCACAAGGCAAATCTCCCATAAGTTGAGAATTTAATTCTCATCGGGAAGATTTTGTTCTTAAGATTCAAGATCTAGGAGAAAACTAAACATGAGAAAAGAAACATAAAAAAATGGAATTTACATTCTAAGAATTTAATTCCTTAAAGAAAATTAGGTTTAACCCTTTAAAGAACTTAGTTTTCACAAAAAAGGAACGGAAGATCTTAGTTCTCAAAAATCCAATCCATGATCTCCAAAACAATGATTTTGGTGATCGTTTATGGCCAAAATACCATTAACAGAAGTTTAACTTCTCTCAAAATAATAAGCAGAGATTTAATCTCTAAGGACACAGCATCTCACGTGATATCCACGTGAGCGCTCAAAAGATTCTATGAAGATAGCGCCTTACGTGATACTCACATGAGCGCACAAAAGGCCTGTAAAGATAGCGCTTCATGTGCCACACACATGAGCGCCTATAAGTAAGGACCCAATGTCTCACATGATATACACGTGAGCATTAAAATGATACCCAGCTTGAGCACCTCACGTGATATGGACGTGAGCGCTGCGTAAAGTAAGACCTTAGCACTGATAGGGCAGTGTCCAAGCCTGAGCACCTCACGTGGCACCCACGTGAGCGTCAGAGCGGAATTTGGATATTATATCCATAGTCAAAACACCAAGTGCTTAGCACTGCTGGTTGATAAAAAGCCCAAGACTGATCCCCAATATAGGCTGAGCCCCTGAAACTTTATACTCCTTGAGCCCATATTGCTCATCATAATCGAGCCCGTCTGCTCACCTCTGTTAATGGATCTTAACAAGATCTAGTGATCCTTAACCATGTTTCTAAGATAAATTAAGACCATATGCTCATATATTTAAGTCGATCTTAATCTAAAACTAGATTAACGGTCCTTAAATAAAATATCCCCCGAACTGATGGAACATATGACTTAGGTTCAAACATAAATCTTATATACGGATTTGAACTAATCCGTACCCTACGGAAGACGTCATAAACTAGTCTCCGTATACAATCCATGGACAATCATAATAAACAATATATACACAACACGACATGAAGTGACCTACTGGAGCAGGTGAAAGTTGCTATTGCAACACGATAACATAATTAACTGCTGGGGCTTGCACCTGCAGGAAAGAGCATCCCCGCAATCAAAAATTTTCACAAACGAGGGGGAATCTGATAAAGTCACGCTATATCGGCTGCATCTGTCCAAACCTTCAATATACGGTATTATAAATCAACTTGGCATTTTCGGAGAGTTGGAAGGATATGTTCCAAATAGCATATGCCCCCAAATTCATACAGGACGATCTATCCCAGTTCATCTCTGTTTTTGGCGGTAAACAGATTTTTGCATGCCCGATGGGACCTCTTCCTCTTTCCACCCCACACTTAGTGTGTCGTGTTCCGCAAACAAAATCATGGTTCGCTATGTTCATGGTTGCCCCTGAATTCGAGATACTAAAATTTGGTGTGTCGCCTCTGTGCAGAATCAATGGCCTCCCACTGCACTTCCTGCAACAACAACTCCCTCTCCATCTCATCTGGGGGAGTCACTTACAGGCCCAATGCGGCCTCCATCTTCTTGATATCACTAACGGATTATTCTTTGGGACTATGCTCCTATCCATGAGCTTTGACGTCTCTGAAAGTAGATCCTAGCACATCTACTAAGGTTTTAACAACATCAAGTATGCAATTTTAAAAATCTAGAGGGCTAAGTATACAAACGAGGATCGAACTAAAGGTTTAGCGTTACAAATGAAAGCTAACTAGAGATTTATACTATGTGAATAGGAGTTACAACCTTTGTAGACAAGTCCTTCACTTCAAAACATTTCCTCACTTGAGCTTACATTTGCTCTCTAGCTCTCTCCATCTTCTTCCTCGCCTCCTCCAAGCTCAATCCCTCACATGAGTTGTGAAACGTTGAGCTTGTGAGAACCCCAGTGAGCAAACAACACCCCTACTTTACCATCCTACACTAGATTAACACTTTGGTGTGGTTTGTTTCCTTCACTGAAGAGTTTAGTGAAGAGGTAGCTTGGATTAACGGAGTTTCGGGTGGATCATCTTCGGCACGAAGATCGCAAAGGAAGCTCGATCCAACTTCAAGTGGAGCCTAGTGGAGTCGCGTGGACTACAATATATTATAGTTAAATCCTAATCATCTAGTTTCGATTCTTGTTTAGTGTTAATTAGCACCCCGAAATTTTAAAAATGGCATGCTTGATGCTAGAAAAACCCAGTGATGGCGCTAACAAACATTTTCATGGTATCAGAGCCAAAGCTAGAAGATTATACGATGTAGTTGGAATTATGAAAACAAAACAACTCTGAAACCGAAACCCAAAACACCAAGTTTCTGTAAATTTCAAAATGGTCTCTGAAATTTTTTTAAACAAGTGCAGAATGTTACATGTGATGTATCTAGAACACCAGAGAAAAACGAGCACAAAACTTGGAAGTTTGGCCGACGAGAATGCCAAAATGGCCGGCGACGCCAGTTCTATTGTAATGATTTGGGCTCGTTTTTGTTTGGTGTTCTGTGGTGTTGAGTTTAGGGTTTCATAGTTATGTTTGATTAGCCCAGTTTGTATGTGATATTAACTTTTGTTAAGGGGCTAATACGGAGTGTTTCATAGTCGTAATTTTTACATCGTTTCGGGTTTAAGTTTGATATGTGACAGTAGTTGGAATCCATATTAAATTAGTTTTGTGAAAACTAGTTTGTTTGTAAATCTAGCATGTTAGTCTCTATTGATCGATTGCCATGAAGTTTCGATTCGGATCGAAACTCCGTCGCAATCGTGTATCGTACGCGAATGCTCGCCGGATAACTTTACTAGGTAACCACTCCCCATAGCCCCGACCAAGTGACTTTAGAAGAACCCTGTTGCCAAAAGCATCCACTCGGGTGCTCGCGGCCACGGTGTTCCGCCTAACTGCACTTGGTCGACGACATCGGGGGTGCGGCCATCTACTAAAGTTCCCGACGAGTGTTTGATCGGGTAGTTGGGAATCTTGTTGAATTACCCGACTAAGTTATTGAAAAGTGTTTTCGAATTGAGACTAAAATGCAAGGTTTATAGGGTTAGGCGTGAAATTCAGAATATGAGATATTCCGGGTTTATGATGTCTAAGGAAATGCGGATTCTAAATATTGTAGTTTTTCACTTCTTTTCTATGATCGTAAGTGTAATATGTGGGGTATCCCAAATCTCGTTGCTTTATGTCAACGACATTCGGGATACGCATATTTACTTACGTTGATGACATGTGATGTTATGTGTTGCTGTGATATGTTATATTGGATCGTCGTGATTGAATAGCTGGGGTTTTTATGTTAGATGAGAGTTTTTCAATTTTCATTCATATAAAATTTTTATGTAATATTCTTTTATTGGGACACTTCCGGGTTGAGGATGATGTCACCATTGATGTATATTATTTACTTTTCCGCATAAGGATAGACCTAAGGCGGGGAGCATAAGTAACCAGGTTTTGGAGTCCAGTGGGAGACCATCTCGAGGAGTCGAGACTGGGTCTCCTAACTCTAGAATTGGCAGGGTTGTTTGCCGCTCTCGTAGGGGTCTTGGGATGTGGGTTTGGCTATTCATCACGACTGTGGAATCCGTATTTATCATTACTGTAGTCGGGTCAATCATGTATGCGATGTTATGTACCAGATCGGATGTAGCTTACTCACTAGGTGTAGTGAGAATGTATCAATCGGATCCTGGGGAAAACCACTGGACAGCTATGAAGAATATTCTTAAGTATTTGAGAAGGACTAAAGAAATGTTCTTGGTGTATGGTAATGGAGAACTCCAGGTGGAGTCCTTTACCGATTCGAGCTTACAGAGTGATAAGGACGACAGTAAGTCGGTCTTGGGTTTTGTCTTTACCCTCAACGGAGGGACGGTATGTTGGAAGAATTCCAAGCAATATACCATAGCAGATTCGATAATGGAGGCTGAATACATCGCTGCCAACGATGCTGCCAAAGAGGCTGTCTGAATGAAGATGTTCATAGCTGAACTTGGTGTGGTTCCTTCCATTGAGCAACCAATACCTTGGTATTGTGATAACAATGGAGCTGTGGCTTTAACCAAGGAACCCCGATCCCATCAGCGATCCAGACATATTCTTAGGCGGCATCACTTGATCCGGGAGATTGTTGATCGTCGGGAGATCGAGGTCAGGAGAGTTGACACGGAGGATAACACAGCGGATCTACTCACAAAAGGCCCTCCCCTAGACGCGATTCGAGTGACTATTTGGGATGTTGGGCATGAGATACTACAACAACTGGTTTTAGTGCAAGTGGGAGATTGTTAGGGATATGTATGCCCTAGAGGCCATTATTGTACATTGATGTATATTATAGTGGATGCTTGGACACACACACACACACACACACATATTGTAACATTTCAGAAAAATAAAATATTATTTTTGGGAATTTTTATAATTTAATAATAAATATATTGAATATTTTAATATTGCGGTATAATTAAATACCGATAAATTGGGAAAAATTTGGAAAATTATAGAAATTATTAAAATGAAGGTGTTTTATGTGATTCATGCAAATTATAAGTTTTTATGATTAATTTTACACTATTTAGTGCTAATCGCGATTAAATATCGCTAATCGCGCATTAAGCTTGTTTTGTGCACATGAAATGCACATGTCATTTTTAACACTTGTTACATTTTTCTTTCATGCTTTCTTCCTTTTTTATCATGCATGGTTATAGATTTAAAGAGAAGAAAAGAAAAGGAAAAGAAGAGAAAAGAAAAGGAATATGGATAAAGAATAAAGAATGAGAGGTATGGGCATGAGAGAGAGAGAGAGGTGAGGGGTCAAACCTAAATCTTGGAATTCTCCCCTTCATTTCTTCCTTCATTCTTCCCTCTCCCTCCACTCAAGGCTGCTGCCCTCTCCCTCATCCCCTCTTCACCTCCTCAAAACACCATGAAAAAACTCCTCAAAACACCATCTCGCTTTCACAAAAAATGTGCACAAGCCTTCTAGCTATACTTTGGACCAAGAAAGGGTGGATCTTGAGCACTTGGGGCAACTCAAGAAAATTCTTGAGTTGCCAAATGAGGTATTCTCTTAACCATTAGTATAGTATTTTCATTGCTTTTACATCCATGTTTGTTTAGAACCGATTTGGTGTCGTTTAGTGAGATTTGGAAATTTCTTGTTAGGGTTTATGGAATTCTTGAGTTGTGATGTGTAATTGAGCTTAGTAGAGGCCACACAAACCCTTAGTGCTAGAATTCAGACCCAAACCAGAGACTAGAATCCAGGAATACGAACTTAGAAAACCCAATATCGGAGAATTTTGGATTCTGTGAGGGTATATTGACATCTGCTATCACCCGAGACACCTGAAAAATATTTAGCAAATACAGAGACACAAGCAGGCAACCTAGAACCTATACCCAAAACCCTGGACCCAACTCCCATTTCCAGGCCACAAATTTAATCGTTCTGGCTGCAATTTGCGGCCAGAGTAGGGTCATTTTGGTCCGTGTTTGTTCTGTGGCTCCTTTATCAGTAAAATAGACCTTCCATATATGCAAAATTGGCTAATTTGACCTAGGGTAAAATCTGGGACCATTTTATTGAGTTGCTGCATTGTTTTGCGACTTCGTTTTAATTTGGGATTTGGTATTTGATATTGTGTTTCCGTCATGTGGCGTTTGAACGCCAACGACCAGGGTTATTGGTTGTGTTTTGCATGCGAGACTATAGGTTTTGACCTATGAACATTACGCAAGCCGATTTGGTTTTGGTGCGCGATTTCTATTTACAATGTCATGTGATACACATGTAGGTACCCTCGAGTGGGCTCGGAGCAAAAAGGATGGGCATGGAGACATCGACTCTGGGAAGCGAAGAGCATGTGAGTAGATTATATCTACGGGGGAAGTCGGGTGGATGGCGTATAGCACCCCAGCAGTTCGTAGCGTAGTGTATGGTATATATTAGATGGATATATAATTATATGTTTATTGTGAATTTATGACTATCTAGATAGACTTTGGGGAGTCATGGATAACTTTAGTGTAATTGGATGATAGCGTCATTCGTTGGTTTAGTTGCGGACCATAGAATAAGGTTTACACCCCCCCCACACTCACATGTTTACATTGTTTTACTTGTGCGGTTATGGGGAGATGTATATATACCTACGTATACTTATACATAGATGATGAGGATTGTACATGGTATTTGGAGATGAGTCGATGAGATTGAGTATGGTGCCATGAGATCGGTGATATGATGCGGTTCGTATTAGGAGATACGACATGAGATTATAGCGGGCCTTTAGGCGTGTGTTTTCATACACGCATATATATATATATATATATATATATATATATATATATATATATATATATATGGTATCAGTATGTACTAGACTTAGATCAATACCCCTAATACAGGATATGGCGATAATGGATACCAAATGAATAATGAGATGAATGTGATATTTGACCCGTACCCAGATTGGGATGCCGTACGACGGATTTACGTACGAGCTATATATTGATGATAGATCTGCACTCTTGACTCGAGAATGTCATGTTATATATTGTATCGTATGTGATACTATTGAGGCGGGATCACCGACTATTATATTTATATGTAATGACTCAGATTTAGGTGGTTTCCTTACCTTTCGATTAGTCCTATAGTTCACTTATTGATGTTAGACAAGACTCGAGTCATGCCTATTTCAAAACGAACGAATCGTGAGTTTTGTAAAGATAGGCCAAGGGATTCTACAGATATTTTCAAAAGGCGCATCTTTTCTTAAAAACACCGTAGCCCTTATTTTTTTAAACACCACGATTCGTGTTATTTCAAATGGCAAAACTGTATGGCATATATATATTGATGTAGATTCTTCACTGTTGTGTTTATTATTCATTTTCCGCATATTCTTGATATTCGCATCGCATTGCATGTTTAAATGTGTTTATTGTTATATTAAACCCATGCTGTCAGGACACCAGCACCATTATCGATGATGCGTATGTTCCACGTACACCTGCTTACCGGCTCACACACTTCATCATCGATAATTGCCATGTCACTACACAGTAGTACTGTTGCATCAGGATATGACTCCTTACATGACATACTTGCGTGTATACCTACTTGTACATCGATATTGGCGCACAGGCATATTGTACACTCATACTTGCGTATATACCTACTTTTACATCCATATTGGCGCACATGCACATTGTACACTCATACTTGCGTATATACCTACTTGTACATCCATATTGGCGCACAGTCACATTGTACACTCATACTTGTGTATATACCTATTTGTACATCCATATTGGCACACAGACATATTGTACACTCATACTGGCGTACATACATATTGCACACTCATACTTGCGTACATACATATCGTACACCCATACTTGCGTACATACGTATTTGAATATACATAGATGATTCTAGCTTGATTTTGGAGATTTGGGAACCGCAAGATATATTTTAAAACTGGATTCATTTTAAAGGAGCGGTTTTCCCTCGATATGTGCATATTACCGTTTTATGTTGCATGATATACGGATATTCTTACATTTCTATTATATGTCGCATACATCATGCTTTGTGATTATACGCATTGAGATATGCTGTTTTCATGAGATATCTGGATTTGAGAACCGTGGCTATTTCGAAAGAAAGTATGTATTGTTTAAAAACCCGGTTTCTCTTGATATGATATTTCAGTGCGTCCACCATGAGTTTTATCGGTTCTGATATATATATACCCCATGCGAGGAGGAGTCGTGAGCCGTGTGCGGGTATATGGTGGGGCTCGGTATGGTACCCCGGGGCAAGAAAGGGATGCTGTGTATACAGACGGTGAGCCTGGCAGAGGGACTACTACCTACCGGTGATTGTATTTGGGCTCGGTGGCTATCCGGAGGATACCGACCACAGTTAAGAGATGATATGGGCCGATCCGGACTGACGGAGCCCGTGGGCCGATCCGGACTGATGGTGCCCTATATATATATGAGGATTTACGTGCCGATGCTGGGCACAGGTTTCATGATATTTTCGTGTGTCGATGCTAGACACTCAGGTTCCATGATTTTGATGTGTCGCGAGAGACACACGTTGATTTATATCCTCATACTTTCATGCATATGCTTTATGATATTTACATGCATGATGTTTTTGTGTAATTGGTTGACACGTGGATGAGATCCACATGCATACATGCATTGATTATATAGTTGGATGATACCCACATACTTATAGACTTCATGCTATAGTTGACACTGATTTCATTGATGATACCTCATGTTTATGATATGTTGCTACCTGAGGCACTGACACGGGCACTTAGTACTACAGTTTTGTATAGATGTTTACCCTTGCCCCTTGATCATGCTTCAGACTTTATCATATTGAGGATATAAATTACTGATCGTATTGACCTAGGATTGAGTCATATATACGATTTCTGCTCTGTGATGTTTTCTACTCACGAGTTGGCAACTCACCCCCGTTGTGCCACAGTTTCTTGCAGGTTTTGCCGTACAGGTTCTTGCGGCTTTCTGGCACACTGCTTCCTTTCTGAGTGATTGCTTTGGTAGGTGGGTTCACTCGCATCGTGACCACCATTGTACTTATTTATTTCCAGTTGTATCTAGTAAAATTCCATCAACCAGACTTGTATATTGATTTCAGACTTAGAAAACCAGTTGTTTATTCTTTCGACCTTAGAGTCGCGCGTTGTATTATTATGGTTTTCTTGATGTTTTGAGTTTCCTTTTGAGTTTTGATCCTCGCCCTTCGGCGTTGTGTATTATATTGCTTGCGTGGTTGTGACCGTCGATTGACGAAGAGCTATCTCCCGCTTGGGGATGCCTTTTATCATGGTGCATATATCATTCATGTTGTACCCCGTTTGGGGGCCAGTATTTACAAAGGAAACTCTGCCGAAATTTTCAGAAAAGACTTGAGATTTTAAAAACGCATAATTCGGCTTATGCTATTAAAACCACTTCTTTAAAAACCAGTTTTCCTTCATTTATTATTTAAAATGGTTTTAGATTTCTGGGCTTTTGGCTTTACTTGATTTAGATGGGGTCCTATAGACTTCATATGATTCAAGGGCCAGTCACGTGCCATTTCAGGTCGTGACAAAGTTGGTATCAGAGTGCTAGGTTAACCTTGGTTCGTGTCTAAGTTTGATTATGCGGAGCCTAGAGCATTTGTATATATTCAGAACTTAGGCTTAACCTTACGGAACTTAGACTTAGTCGAGGGGTATTATACCCGAACTTTCGTCGCGTAGGTTGACCTTGGTTGATGGAGTAGGTGGCTTAAGTAGAGTGACGTACTGTGTGTATGTTCCGCGGCATACTTATGATACACTATTCCGCTTAAGAAGACTTAGGATGTACATTTCCTTGCACATTATTATATTCATTCCTATGATCTATCCTCATCGATATTGGTTTATGATTTTACTGCCACGATTACACGGGCAGAGAGAGTTACGGCTAGAGTTGCGTCAGCACGAGCTCATCACGGACGAGGACTGACCAGGGCGTGATTCCAGGGACACACGATTGCATAGAGGTGTCATTTAATTGTGTTTTCGCGCCGTGAGCGTTTGATGGATCGCTTTATGAGATTTCTCGGACGTGCAGATCAACACCAGAGGATCAGGCTACTGCTAGAGGCCAGCCAGAATGTGATGACCTTCAATGCACCAATTATTTGATGATTGAGGTACTGTTCAGCGTGCGGACAAATGAGGCAGTTGCTGCTGTGAATGACGAGATATCGCCCTAGATGTTTGGAGCTATTGCCACACGAGTTGTGTTAGTTATATGTATGCCCTAGAGGCCATTACTGTACATAGGATGTATATTGTAGTGGATGCTGGGACATATATAGGGAGGACTTTCTTGCTCGACATGATAGTATGCTATCTGGTTGAACTTTACCTTAACGTGTAAACTGATTGTCTCTCTGTTACATGTTGGTAAAGCCCTTAGGATGTGTACTTGACTACCTGGACTATGATGCGGATCATACTAGTGGGGATATGGTAGTCCATAAGTACATCCTTCAAAGTCCCTAGTCGTGGGTGTATCGAGACGGGGCATCGATATACCAGAGTAGACTAGCGTATACCTTCTCGACCCATACAGATGGGCGATGGATGATCCCATATCCATCGGTGTTTGACATCAGAGATGATATACGGGTGCTCAGTAGAGACTGGGTACACTGGACGGACTCGCCGAGAACTCCCAGATGGTATTATACCTCACGTCAGATGGCAGTTCTCTGGTGACACTGGTACAGAGTAGTCTGTTGACCCGAGATCGTCATAGAGTCTTGTGTGGTTCCCACTGTGCTTTGATTTTCATCTTACCACGTCCAAGAGGGCGTGCAAAACGGTGGTTTTTGGGTACAGTCCCGAGTCACATGGAGGCAATGAGCGATAGGAGGGGATTCGTCTCTCCCGGTATAGGGAGTTGATGTTGCGCTGTGTTCGATTGGCTATAACAGGAAATCCCTGGCCAGGGTTGCTGAGATTTACTGGTAAGTGTTACCAGTAGTTTCTCGAAAAGTTATAGACCTCATATCGACACGACTTATTGAGCTATTGGGGTCTGACGTTTACCACCCCTAGGCAAGATATGCGACATATCAGACGATCAGACCGGACTGTACGGTAGTGTTACTGGTCGGATTCACTGGAGTGTGAGCGGGCTTGCTCGTCGATCTTCAGATCGCTCAATACCCGGGTGGCCGTTACGTTTAGCAGACCGCTTGCGGCTTGTGGATGCTTGATATGATCATCATCTGCTGCCGGCGTATTGACGAGTCTTTAGAGTCCTACACAGAGGTTTCCTGGCTCAAGCGAAACGAAATAGGAGCGCATATGAGATATGTGCGGGACCGAGAATAATACGAGTATGTGATACTGTATTCGATTCTCGCGATGTGACATTGATCGGTTATATGCGATATAGCCGGGTTATCGGATCAAGTGTTGATTCGATAAGATGTTACTAATGGTACCAGTCGGTTATGTGCGACATGACCGGATCGTTAAATCAAGTGTTGATTTAATGATTTAATGCATAATTGTATATTTGATATATTACTTTGCATTAACTAGTATCGGTTCACTTTAAAATGGATTTTCTCACTCGGGTGTGCGCATTGCATATGCGATATGATTATGTGCACATGTTTGTATCATGTTTGATGATGCATACCACTTTGGTTAAGTGTAAAGTTTGAACCATGGTTGTGTTTATGTTTAGGGTTTTATTTTCTTAATTATTCATTTATTCTTTTTGATAAATGGATAAAAGAAATTCAAATGAGAAAATGGTGGCTTGGTTTTGTTTTGTTCATGAAGCTTCATGAACATTTTGACTAAGTGACCATTTTGTCTCTAGCTTAACCCTAACCATTGCTTCAACCATGATTAATACTCTACACTTTACCATGGTTTAGTCATGATAAGTTTTGATTATTCTTTTCTTTTTCTAATTAACTTATCATAACTATTTCCTTCTTCTTCTTCATTCTTCAAGTGAAGAAAGCTTGCCCCATCAATGGCAAGTGATGGAAATGAGTGAGAAATCCAATTCTAAAGTCTACCCACTTCCTATTTCTTCATCCTATACCTCTTGCCAAGTAGTAGAGTGTGTTTCCTTCACAAGTTTCATGACTTGGTGAAGGTGGAGCTTGATTCATCGATGCCTCGACGTAGATCATCTTCGGCTTGGACATCGACGACCTAGCCCGCCCATTCTCCGACGAAGACGACGCTAGAGCCCGGATTCCTTTTGGACAGCGGAGACGACTTCGTTGCGGAGCTATGGAGGTGGAGCACCGGATCTACAAAGGTTGTATTTCCGTATTCTCATTAGTTAATTTGTTAACTAGTTCTTTTTCGCCTAGACATCTAGTTATCGATCCGTAGTCGGGTCTCTCGGCACCGTTAAAATTTTAATTTGGCATGGTTGATGTCTTGTGAGACCTCATTAGGGTGCCTAGGAACCCTACAGTGGTATCAGAGCCTAGCTAGAGCCTTAGGCGAAGTCTAGACGGAATTTGAAGTCCGAACGAACCCGAAACCCCGAATCAAACTTGCTCTCTGTCCTTTTTTCAAAAACAGGGATTTTTCAAAATTAAAAATTGCTAAAAAATTCAGCAGGGAAATATAAGAATTACTGCGCAAAAAGTTTATCATGAACAGTATAAAGTGCGGCGGAACCGCGGCAGAAGCTTGGCTTCTGCGGCGGTTCCGCGGCAACAAGGTGACATCAGCATTCACTGTTTGCACAGTAACTCTTATTATTTTATGCTGGATTTTCTGGGAATTTTTAAATTGATTCAAGAGTTGAATTTTTCTGCTGTGTTTTTGGGGATTCGGTGTTTCGATCGGAGTATCAAATTTTGTCTGTGTGGCTTTCCGGATAAATTTTAGAATATGTTAAAAAGTTCGACCGGATATAAATACCCAATTTTTCCCCTGTCGGGAAATTTCCAAGTGTTGGATTTTTCCGTAGTTTAACGATGTTCTAAGTAGTGCAAGTAACGCGATGGTCCCTCTAGAAGACAACAAACCTTAACTCGATTATGTGACCGTCTTGAACTGCCCTTTGAACCTTCGGGTTTGGGGCAGTACGGCGTGCCACATGTGAGGCGTTGGCTTGACCCTTCTACGGCTGGACCGTTGGTACTGAGGCACGAACTGAATGTTGTTAGACTCATATTTCATGTGTTGATCTGTATCGGGAAAACTTGGGTATTCGATTGTTTGATCGGAAAGTTTGACATTTTCTATTTATCCGGAATGGGATACAATAATTGGAATTCACAATAAGTTATGTGATAACTGAATGAATGTTATAAACATAGCACTTTAGTCTCACTTGATCGGTTGCCACGGAATTTTGATGTGATCAAAAGTCCGTCGCAATCACGTAGCGTACGCGGATACTCGCTGGGTAAACTTAATAGACAGCCTCACTCCATAGCCCCGACCAAGTGACTGTAGGAGAACCCCGTCGCCGAAAGCATCCGTTCGGGTGCTCGCGGTAGCGGTGTTCCGCCTTGGTGCACTTCGTCGACGGTATCGGGGGTGCAGCCGTCTACTGAAGTTTGCGACGAGCATTCGATCAGGATGTCGGGAATCCTGTTGAATTGCCCGACTTGATATTGAAAAGAGTTTTCGATTTTGAGACTAAAATGCGGGGTTTATAATTGTTAGGCATGCGATGTCTAAGGAATTCATTTGATTAGGCATGCGATGTCTATGCAGGTTGCGGATTCCAACTGTTGTAGTTTTACACTTTCTTTTCTGTGACCGTAAGTGTAATATGTGATATCGCCGGTTTCGTTGCTATATGTCAACGACAATTGGGATGCGCATATTTACTTACGCTGATGACATGTGATGTTATGTGTTGCTGGATATGTTATATTGGATCGTCGTGTTTGAATAGCCGGGGTTTTTTATGTGAGATGAGTGTTTTTCATTTTCATTCATGTAAAAACTTGTATGTAATATTCTTTCATTTGGGGCGCTTCCAGGTTGCGGAAGTTGTCACCGTTTGTATATTATTTACTTTTCCGCACTAGGATAGACCCAAGGAGGGGAGCACAAGTAACCGGGTTCTGGGGTCCAGTGGGAGACCAACTCGAGGAGTCGAGTCCGGGTCTCCTAACTCTAGAATTGGTAGGGTTGCTTGCCGCTCTCGTAGGGGTCTAGGGGTGTAGGTTTGGCTATTCATCACAACCGTGGAATCCGTGTTTTATACTGGCTCGTATTAAAAACACGGACGTCCTAGTATATCCAATATTTCATATGATACTTCTGCTGCGATATCTGTGATGTGATCATGTGATGTTCTGTGATAGATACTATATATAGTATATATGATATATTATATAGGCGTTACTTATGTTTTACACCCGCGCTAGCCCTGCCCCGCTCTGCCGTTAGTTACCTAACCTAACGGTGCACGAGGGGACATCGAGGCGAATGCGGATGGCATAAGTGTACGTCGTATTTATCTGTGATGTTTAGGTACTTAAATGATGGGACTTCATTAATGTGATTAATGAAATAAAAGAAACCTAAGATGTTGTAGAATCGAATTTCAAAATAAAACAGGTAGCTACAGTTCTTGCTTTGCACAGCGGTATATGAGATATATCCTGCACCTTATTCGATGAGGAAAGGACCGAGATCCCTTCACCGGGAGTGACTCCTTTAGCAATAACTGGCAGATGCTACACACTCGGTTTGTTTTTTGATTGCTTTTAAGTGTTTTGCTTTGCACAGTGATATATACGATATATCCCGCACCCCATTCGACGAGGAAAGGACCGACGATCCCTTCACCGGGAGTGACTCCTTTAGCAAAACTAGAAAAGCCTCAAAAACACTCCATTTCAAAATTCATTCGATCCTACAACGATATCAAGTTCATTACGCAATAGGTTTTCAGAAAAACCTGTCGTAGCCCTCCGTCATTTCAGATACGTACTAGTTAGTATTCGTGCTGCGGTTGTTTGGCCTCCGTCAAGGCGTAGTGTACGGTAGCTAACTAGTGCTTATCTTCTAGCATATGATGCGATTGGATTAGGGTATTCGTACGGCGTTGTTTGGCCTCCGTCAAGGGTCGTGCGGGTGGGTTTAATTCAATCAGGAAATGACGGGTTGAACTTGACTAGCGGACTATGGGTTGTTTGGCCTCCGTCAAGGTCATAGCGAGCTAGGGGCAAAATATTATCGGGAATTTCAAGTGTTGAAATTTGCAATGAGATTGCATACCTTCTATGAGATAGTTGGATCCCGATACCCGCTGCGAGTAATTGTTACTCCTGGGAGAGTTTTATACATTACAATTAGCCGATCAAGTAGGTGTCTAGAAAGGTGTCAACGAGGTTACGCCTCTGAGAAAACGAGGTTTACATTAATTAGGTTCGTGCGAAAGCACGGGGGACCTCCCTCAAAGTACCGACACTGGCCTGGCTGAAAGATTGGCGAACATGTAGTGTGTAATTAATCCCGGCTAGTCTTTCCTTTTAGGGTTTGAAGGAAGATTTGATAAAAAGCAGTGGGAGCCATCCTGATTAGATAAAATAATAACCAATCTATTCTTGCAAGAGCGCACGCTGAGTGTTTTCTTCTCTCTCTCTCCAGGTAGCGACCATATCACGCCTTAATCAAGATAATAATACGGATTATTGACCGAACCCGCTTGTTATACTGAGCTGGGGAACGTTGGTCCCGCTCCAACTTATAAATGTTATAAGACAGAGCAGGAAATTGGGGATTACCAGAATTCCCATGCCGCCGAAACGAAGAGAGTGCATGCTGATGCATCATCTTCGGGTGTGTTCATTATATAGAACTGTTTCTCAGTGTCCTTTACGTCCTGGGTATGTGATACCAGATCAGGATCCCAGATATGTAATATGTTACATGGGCTACAGATAGGTAAAGAACTGAGAATGGGTGATAAGTTTCATGAGGCAGAAAACGGGGCAAGTGTTGCAGCCAAGTCTGTTGGTCACTGTCACCCTGTATTACCAATACATTGATTCTGAACGAATGTTATTAGATACCGAACCTGATATACAAAATCATATCTATCTCTTTATTAGTAAAGAAATAATAAAATTTTGTATTGTTGGATAATGTTTTGAACATATCCTATATCAAAAGTTGATCGGTTCAGGCACGTTATCTAAAAGCATTGATGTTCTAAATCAAACTACAGTTCTTAGTATATGAAACACACACAAGAGGAAGAGTTCAGAAATGAACGAATTCTTCTTGAGGCATTGTAGACTAGGTCAGATCAATGTGACCCGACTAGCTAGAGTTACATAAAGATGCATATTTAAATTAGTTTGAATTTACATCTTGTGAAACTCGCCAGTCATGTCACAAAGATAAGATGACCATAGCTCCGTTTACTGGAAACAGAGAAAGAGTTAATGAACTCTTGGGATGATACATGTTGATGTATGTAGATCCCCAGTCTACATATGCCAAGACCGGTTCTTTGTACTTCATTACATTCTCTGATAATTTCTCAAGATTCAGTCATATGTTCCTGTTGAAACATGAGTCCGAACCTTTTGAGATATTCACAGAATATAAGTTAGAAGTAGAGAACCAAAACACAGGTATAAGTATTATGTCCTTTGATGAGATCAAGGAGGAGAATACTTGAGCACGGAAATCCTGGATTATTCAAAAGGAGAATGAGATTCTCTCTCAGCATTACTCCTCCGTATACACCATTGCACGATGGTATATCAGGGCGGAGCAATCACACCCTATATGATAAGGTGTGCTCTATGATGAGTACTACTGAGTTACCTATTTCCTTTTGGGAGTTATGCACTTGAGAAGCTGCATACCTATTGAATATGGTTCAAATCAAACCAGTTGCCTACCACTTCATATTTGATATGATAAAGGAAGAGCCCATCTCTCAAGTTAGTTGAGATTTGGGGTTGTCCGGCCTATGTCTAAAAGCATAATCCGGACAAGCTCGAGGCAAGATCTGTTATGTACAACTGGAAAGGTTCCAGCTATACAAACTGCAGCAGATGATTTGATAGAGCCAAAGGATTCAGTAGATTCCAACGAACCTCAGCCTCTCTGCCGATCTAGTAGGGTTCCTCACCCACCTGAGAGATACTTCGGTTTCTCTATGACAGTGGGAGCGAGGAATGCATCATGAGATGATGACACAACTAGTTTCGAGCTGGCCATCAGGAGTAAGACTCTGTAAGAATGGCTGGATGCTTAGCGATCTGAGATGGAATCCTTATGCACCAACAAAGTATGGACTTTGGTTGCTATATCTGAAGGGTTAAATCCCCATCAGGAGCAAGTATATCTTGAGAAGATTACTTGGTGTACATGGAAAAGTTGAGACTTTCAAAGCTAGACTTGTTAAAAGTTTGTATCATTGACCAGGTACGGATAATGATGAAACCTTTTCAAGTAGCTAAGCTTAAGTCCATCCAGATCCTACTTGCCACGGCTACATACCATGACTACGATATCTGGCGGTTGGGTGCCATGACTGCTTTTCTAAATATTGATTTAGAAGAGTGCATCTGTAAGTACACAGCCAGAGTGTCACGCCCCGCTTCCCAGAGTACGCAAGATTTGGGCACGTGACATAGCCAACCATGCTACCTGTGGATGGGACGCATCCGTCCATAGTCACATTACGGTTGTAAAGATATCAAGAACAGTAAAATAAACTAAACTAATACATGTCCAAATCCATAATAACAAGAATCAATAAACAATAAGTGCGGAAGCTAATGATCCAATACAATGAATAAACAGTATGTCCCATAATGCGGGCTCACATCTGGAAATGAAATGACAGAAATAAACTAAACTCTCAAGAACTCACAGTTCAGCCTGCTGGCTGAAGTACTCCTGCTCGGTCGACGACAAAGGTACGGAATCTGGGCCATGCAAAACCCAGACGTCAGCGCGTCATGATATCAAGTATACAGCATAAACATGGTAATAAACAATGCAAGCATGAACATGAATAAAGCAATAATAAGAAGTAATAAGCAGGGTAGTGTGCAAAGGTGACTAACTGTCCTATCAGGTTTTCTACTCTATAGTCTTTGAAACCAATTGATGAATCGTCGATGTAACTCAATAGTATCCCGTGCGTGCCCGGGACCACGGTCATAATCCTCGGGGCTGAGTCCGAGACGTGCCGCTAAGCAGTAAAAGGTAGTAGGATAGACGAGTGATGTCAGCATCATCACTCCCGGACCGGCCAAGCCCGTAAGACTGATCAGAACAATGTATCGAACTGTTGAGTTACAAGTCGGTTTCACCTTTGATTTCCCCATACCCCCAAACTATGTATGTCAAGTCAGGTATTCAGTAGTCAAGGACTAATGCCAACGCAAGGTCAAGTAAAGGTAGGTCTGTCTGGATCGACAGCAGGAATGGTTAGGTTTGTCGGCATTAGGCATGAGATCAGGTAACAGGTCAGGTTACTTTCAACAGGTAGAGTCGATATGTACAGGGTGTTGTGTCCGGCGTATCAGTGCATGTGTCAGGTGTATCAAGATCAGTCAATATGTAATGCAATCAGGTATATGATGATAACAGGCATACTAACAAATAATGAACAGTAGCAGGAAACAGTAAATAACAATTATTATTCTATGTGAACACAGTGATGTTTGTATTTTCATATTAATCCGGTTCACGCACCTTTGAGGTGCAAAAGCCACAAGACGAACAAAATCGATAATATACGTAATGGAGTTACATGAATCTGAACTAAGCACAATAATTGTCTCATGAGTGATTTTAACAAATGAAGTGGGGATGATCTACTTGGTTTGATTAGTTAAGTATGAATTAATAGCAGACCGGTTAATACAAGCAATGATTTCATTGATTTAAAGTTACGGATAATCGTGACTAGCAATTCTAAGTTATAAAAGGTATCGATGTTATACTAGTTATGTGGTTATAACATGATGATTAAGTTGTAGCATGTTAAGCAAGTATTCGGATACTTGCCTCGGCGGTTCCGCAAACCGAAACACGGATGCGGTGTCGGTAGAAACCACGATACGGAAGCACGGGCCACGGATCGAGTCCCAACAGAGGTCAACGGGATCACACGGACCAGGGGACTTCGCTGGAGCGTCGGGTTCGTCAGACGGCACGGTCGGATTCCGGCAACGACAAAAGAGCGAAGTTAGCAATACGATAAACATGCAAGATCAGCGGGGTTTGCACCAAAGGAAGTAAAGGAATGCTTACAGAGGAGGAACAGGGGTAACTATGGTGAGCCCGACGGCGATGGACCCACCGGCGGCGAACAAGAGGTGCAGCGAGGGTGCTGGAACGGCTGGAGGGTTCGGGGTCGCTGGAAAGGGGTGTTGCGGCGAGCTGGAGGAGAGGGGGTCGGCTCTGGTGGTCGAGGAGAAGAGGTAGGTGGACGAAGGTGGCGTCGACGAGGTCGTCGGCGCGATTTCCGGCGACCTGGAGATGGTGCAGGTGTGGGGCTCGGGTCTGAAGGTGGTCCGGCGAGGAGAGGAGGGGGTGACGGCGAGGTCTCGACGAGGAGGGTGAAAGGGGGTCGTGGGAGGCTTCGACGGTCGGAGGCGACGTCGACGGCGAGGTCGCGAGGGATGGAGACGGGGCCGGGGTTGCGTGCAGGTGCGGGAGAGAGGAGGAAGGAGGGAGGAGGAAGGCGCGGTTGTCGCGGAGGCGTCGCAGGCGGCGACGGCGAGGTCGCGGTGGCGACGGTGGTGAGGTCGCGGTAGGCTAGGGTTAGGGTTTGAGGGGTTCGCTCGTGGTCGCGTGGGGTGAAGGCGGCTGTTGCATGGTGAAAAATATATAGAGGGGAGAGAGAGAGGCTGATGGGAAAGAGAGAGAGAGATTGAGAGAGATTTGTGAGGAAAGAGAAAGAGGAGAGAGACAGGGAGAGAGGTAGAAAGGAGGGGGCCCACGAGCTCAATAGGAGCTCGTGATTGGCCGGGGAAAAATATGAAAGGATTTTAGTAATATTCGTGAAGGATTTTAGTAGATATGCTGTTAGGAATAGATTAGGATATATATATATATATTAGATATTAAATTTAAATGGCCCCTTTTTGGCGCGAAATGAAACATTTCCAAATCGCGCCCGGATTGCGCCCAAATGTTCCAAATTCAAATTATATGATTTTAAGCGGGTTCCAAATTTTGAAAGGAGGTGTTTAGTGATTAAAATGCATGCCCCCAAGTCGGACACTTGCACGCGCGCGTAGTCGCCCAAACTTGCCCGTTCGGCCAAACGGAACGGAATCTCGACACGCGGACGCTACCGGTTAATACAAGCAATGATTTCATTGATTTAAAGTTACGGATAATCGTGACTAGCAATTCTAAGTTATAAAAGGTATCGATGTTATACTAGTTATGTGGTTATAACATGATGATTAAGTTGTAGCATGTTAAGCAAGTATTCGGATACTTGCCTCGGCGGTTCCGCAAACCGAAACACGGATGCGGTGTCGGTAGAAACCACGATACGGAAGCACGGGCCACGGATCGAGTCCCAACAGAGGTCAACGGGATCACACGGACCAGGGGACTTCGCTGGAGCGTCGGGTTCGTCAGACGGCACGGTCGGATTCCGGCAACGACAAAAGAGCGAAGTTAGCAATACGATAAACATGCAAGATCAGCGGGGTTTGCACCAAAGGAAGTAAAGGAATGCTTACAGAGGAGGAACAGGGGTAACTATGGTGAGCCCGACGGCGATGGACCCACCGGCGGCGAACAAGAGGTGCAGCGAGGGTGCTGGAACGGCTGGAGGGTTCGGGGTCGCTGGAAAGGGGTGTTGCGGCGAGCTGGAGGAGAGGGGGTCGGCTCTGGTGGTCGAGGAGAAGAGGTAGGTGGACGAAGGTGGCGTCGACGAGGTCGTCGGCGCGATTTCCGGCGACCTGGAGATGGTGCAGGTGTGGGGCTCGGGTCTGAAGGTGGTCCGGCGAGGAGAGGAGGGGGTGACGGCGAGGTCTCGACGAGGAGGGTGAAAGGGGGTCGTGGGAGGCTTCGACGGTCGGAGGCGACGTCGACGGCGAGGTCGCGAGGGATGGAGACGGGGCCGGGGTTGCGTGCAGGTGCGGGAGAGAGGAGGAAGGAGGGAGGAGGAAGGCGCGGTTGTCGCGGAGGCGTCGCAGGCGGCGACGGCGAGGTCGCGGTGGCGACGGTGGTGAGGTCGCGGTAGGCTAGGGTTAGGGTTTGAGGGGTTCGCTCGTGGTCGCGTGGGGTGAAGGCGGCTGTTGCATGGTGAAAAATATATAGAGGGGAGAGAGAGAGGCTGATGGGAAAGAGAGAGAGAGATTGAGAGAGATTTGTGAGGAAAGAGAAAGAGGAGAGAGACAGGGAGAGAGGTAGAAAGGAGGGGGCCCACGAGCTCAATAGGAGCTCGTGATTGGCCGGGGAAAAATATGAAAGGATTTTAGTAATATTCGTGAAGGATTTTAGTAGATATGCTGTTAGGAATAGATTAGGATATATATATATATATTAGATATTAAATTTAAATGGCCCCTTTTTGGCGCGAAATGAAACATTTCCAAATCGCGCCCGGATTGCGTCCAAATGTTCCAAATTCAAATTATATGATTTTAAGCGGGTTCCAAATTTTGAAAGGAGGTGTTTAGTGATTAAAATGCATGCCCCCAAGTCGGACACTTGCACGCGCGCGTAGTCGCCCAAACTTGCCCGTTCGGCCAAACGGAACGGAATCTCGACACGCGGACGCTACCACGCGACTAGTGGCGACGAGTAGGCCAACATGGACATCTTAAATTTCATTTTCGGAGTTAAAATTTGTTATGTGCCAAAATGGCTAAACCGGGTAAAATTTAGCAATAAACACCAGAAAATCAGGAAAATTGGAAAGAGCAATAAATAACCATTAACTAGTAATATACATAGTATAATTGGGCTCGGGTGTTACATCATACCCAACTACAAAAGAATTTCGTCCTCGAAATTCCAAGAATACAAGATAACTAACTACTGGAAAAGATGAGGGAATTTCTGTCGGATCTCGTCTTCTCGCTCCCAAGTAGATTCTCCATGCGATCGGTTACCCCAAGAAACTAGCACAAGAGGGATAACCTTGTTCTTAAGAACCTTTTCTCTTCGATCCTTGATCTCGACTGGTCGCTCCTCAAAAGTCAGGTCTTCCCGAACGGTCAACTCCGAGTGATCCAAAACATGGGTCTCATCACGAACATACCTCCGTAGTTGAGACACATGAAATACATCATGAACTCCTGCTAATGACGATGGTAACGCCAACCGGTACGATACCTCTCCGACACGCTCCAATATCTCGAAGGGTCCAACGAATCGGGGACTAAGCTTTCCCCGACTTCCAAAGCGAATCACCCCTCTAGTCGGTGATATCTTCAGGAATACCAAATCGCCCACGGCGAACTTTAGAGGTCTTCTTGACGTGTCGGCCCAACTCTTCTGTCTGTCTTGAGCTGCCTTCATATGCTTTCTGATTGTATTCACCTTCTCGACTGTCTGCACCACCAAATCTGGTCCTAGTAACCTTCGTTCACCAACATCATCCCAACAAACCGGTGAACGGCACTTACGACCATACAGTGCTTCAAACGGGGCCATCTGAATTGTCGCTTGGAAGCTATTGTTGTACGAAAACTCCACCAGGTGTAGATGATCCTCCCAAGAACCTTTGAAGTCTACCACGCAAGCCCTCAACATATCTTCAAGGGTCTGGATCGTTCTCTCTGATTGTCTATCAGTCTGGGGATGATAAGCTGTGCTGAACGTCAATCGAGTCCCCAAACTTTCTTGTAAACTCCTCCAAAAGTGTGACAGGAACCGAGTGTCCCGGTCGGACACGATGCTTACCGGCACTCCATGCAATCTGACAATCTCCTGCATGTACCGCTCTGCCAAAGTCTCTGTCGATTGACCAACCCGAAAACGAATAAAGTGAGCTGCCTTGGTCAACCGATCGACAATCACCCATACTGCATTGTTGCCCTTTGGACTCCGCGGTAAAGCCGTCACGAAATCCATGGTTATATGTTCCCACTTCCATTGAGGAATCGGAAGTGGTTGCAACAAACCAGCAACCCTTTGGTGTTCAGCCTTGACTTGCTGACACACCAAGCATTTAGCCACGAAGCGAGCGATTTCCCGTTTCATACCTTCCCACCAGAAATGCTGTCGAATATCTCGGTACATCTTTGTCCCTCCTGGATGTACAGAGTAAGCTGAACTGTGTGCCTCCTTCATAAGCTCCTCACACACATACGGCTACCATATCTCACAGAACCGTCTTCATGGATCAGTAAATCGGTTCGTAGTCCGGCTCCAACCTGCTCTCGAAACTTTTGCAGTCTAGGATTCTGCGATTGCGCCACTTTAATCTTCTCCACTAAGGACGATTGTACTTGCAACTGCATCAACTGTCCTGTAGCACGCGGTAGCACAACCTCCAAGTCAAATCTCCGAAACTCCTCAATGATCTCTCTCTGTGCCGTCAATAACTGAATTGCTGGCAACCGACTCAGTGCATCCGGCACGACATTAACTTTTCCCGGATGATACTTAAGATCAAGGTCGTAGTCGGCCATCAGCTCCAACCATCTGCGTTGCCTCATGTTCAACTCCTTCTGAGTGAACACATATTTCAAACTCTTGTGATCCGTAAAGACTTCAACTCTCTCGCCCAGAAGGTAGTGTCTCCAAATCTTCAGGGCGAAGATCACGGCTGCAAGCTCCAAGTTGTGAGTCGGATAGTTCCGCTCATGAGTCTTCAGCTGTCTCGATGCGTAAGCGACGACTTTCCCATTCTGCATCAAAACACATCCCAATCCCTTTCCAGATGCGTCGCTGTGAATCACCAGTCCTCCTGAATCATCCGGTACGGTTAGGATAGGGGCGGTTATCAGCTTCTGCTTCAACGTCTCGAAGGCCAATGCACATCCATCTGTCCAAGCAAACGGTACCTCCTTACGCGTAAGCTTGGTTAACGGCTCAGCTACACGAGCGAAGTTCTCCGCAAATCTTCTGTAGTAACCGGCGAGTCCGAGAAACTTCTTATCTCCGCAACATTCTTCGGAACCGGCCAATCTCGAACTGCTGCTATCTTCTCGGGTCAACGGCGATTCCATCGCCTGACACGACATGCCCCAGAAACCTCACTTCTTCCAACCAGAATTCGCACTTACTCACTTTCGCAAATAACTTCTCTTGTCTCAGCGTCGGCAGTGCGATCCTTCTTCTTCACTAAGAGAACTGGAGTTCCCACGTGAGTTGCTGCTTCGAATCCATCCCTTCTCGAGTAATTCACCCACTTGTTTCTTAACTTCTTCCAATTCCACCGGTGCCATCGGATAAACAAGATTTTGATACTGGCGCTGCCCCCGGAGTAAGGTCAAACGCAACTCCACATCTCGCTTCGGTGGTAAGCCAGAAATATCCTCGAACACATCCATAAAGTCGCGAACAACTGCCGGCTCTTCATTACTATCCACAACCATAGCTGCAAGAACATTGTTCGTCGGCCTAGCCCTAAACTCGACTGGCCCGACGGAACTGCTTCCTCCGATGAAAGTAAACTCAGGGTGTCCGGGAATCTGGAAAATTACTTTCCTTGCCCTACAATCAATGTGTGCGTGGAAAGTGCCAAGAAAATCCATTCCCAAGACTACTTCATAACTGCCCGTATCAATCACCAAGAAATCTGCAAAAAGCTCTCGTCCGCAAACAACAACCGTACAATCTCTATATTCCTTACTAGCTATGATTTTCCCATTCCCAGTGTGTATGTCCCAAAAACTAAACAGGGTCGTGCAGGTGATCGAGTGTGTAGTTATAAATTTGGATGACATAAACAATGGGATGCTCCGAAATTAAGTAATGCCAAGCGGGAAAAACCATGAACGAGTAAATTACCTGAAACCAATTCTCCCGATGCCTTAGCTTCTTCAGCTGTCAACGTGAACGCTCGAGCCTGCTGTGATCCTTGAGTAAGCGGTTCCTGTCCTTGGAACGGTCCCTGCGGAGGCTTCTGTGTATCATCCTTCGTGCGAGGCTTCGACGGACAAGCATCAACGGTGTGATCTGTCTCTCCACATCTAAAACAAAGTCCCATCCTTAAACGACACTCCCTTCGCACGTGTCCGAGTTTATGGCAGTAACTACAGATCACGCTCCCCTTCCGATCACCCATACTGGTTTTCTTCATTGGTGCTACGTTGCGCCTGTTCACTGGAATACGTCTACGTACGGACGTGGGGTCCATTGTAAATGCTGGTTCCAGCTCGAGTTGTTCCTTTAGTTTCTCCAACAATCCCCTTATCACTCTTCGCCTGGCGGCTAAGACCGCATGTCCTGGGTCCATCTCCAAATTCTGATCGGCCATATCCCTGGAAATCAAAGTACCCAACATTAGCATGATGATAGATCTCGAGTATAGATCAAGGCTAGAACTCCAAGATACTTAAATAGAGTACCGCATTGTAGCTATGCCGCGGTATCATAGCCGCAATTACTTAACTCCACCCAAGTCGCCTAAGTCCTAGAGATAACAAGAAATTGGGTTTTCGAATTGACAATGCAAAGTAAGTTTGCATGTCGACATGATCTGGAAGAATGATTCAAGGACGGTAAAACGGTCAAGGTGGCAGGACATGTTTCCTAATCACAGGTATCATGATTCGCGTATCGGGTGCAATACCCAACTACAAAGAATCAACCCAATTAACCTATTCTCTGATACCATAAAACCATGTCACGCCCCGCTTCCCAGAGTACGCAAGATTTGGGCACGTGACATAGCCAACCATGCTACCTGTGGATGGGACGCATCCGTCCACAGTCACATTACGGTTGTAAAGATATCAAGAACAGTAAAATAAACTAAACTAATACATGTCCAAATCCATAATAACAAGAATCAATAAACAATAAGTGCGGAAGCTAATGATCCAATACAATGAATAAACAGTATGTCCCATAATGCGGGCTCACATCTGGAAATGAAATGACAGAAATAAACTAAACTCTCAAGAACTCACAGTTCAGCCTGCTGGCTGAAGTACTCCTGCTCGGTCGACGACAAAGGTACGGAATCTGGGCCATGCAAAACCCAGACGTCAGCGCGTCATGATATCAAGTATACAGCATAAACATGGTAATAAACAATGCAAGCATGAACATGAATAAAGCAGTAATAAGAAGTAATAAGCAGGGTAGTGTGCAAAGGTGACTAACTGTCCTATCAGGTTTTCTACTCTATAGTCTTTGAAACCAATTGATGAATCGTCGATGTAACTCAATAGTATCCCGTGCGTGCCCGGGACCACGGTCATAATCCTCGGGGCTGAGTCCGAGACGTGCCGCTAAGCAGTAAAAGGTAGTAGGATAGACGAGTGATGTCAGCATCATCACTCCCGGACCGGCCAAGCCCGTAAGACTGATCAGAACAATGTATCGAACTGTTGAGTTACAAGTCGGTTTCACCTTTGATTTCCCCATACCCCCAAACTATGTATGTCAAGTCAGGTATTCAGTAGTCAATGACTAATGCCAACGCAAGGTCAAGTAAAGGTAGGTCTGTCTGGATCGACAACAGGAATGGTTAGGTTTGTCGGCATTAGGCATGAGATCAGGTAACAGGTCAGGTTACTTTCAACAGGTAGAGTCGATATGTACAGGGTGTTGTGTCCGGCGTATCAGTGCATGTGTCAGGTGTATCAAGATCAGTCAATATGTAATGCAATCAGGTATATGATGATAACAGGCATACTAACAAATAATGAACAGTAGCAGGAAACAGTAAATAACAATTATTATTCTATGTGAACACAGTGATGTTTGTATTTTCATATTAATCCGGTTCACGCACCTTTGAGGTGCAAAAGCCACAAGACGAACAAAATCGATAATATACGTAATGGAGTTACATGAATCTGAACTAAGCACAATAATTGTCTCATGAGTGATTTTAACAAATGAAGTGGGGATGATCTACTTGGTTTGATTAGTTAAGTATGAATTAATAGCAGACCGGTTAATACAAGCAATGATTTCATTGATTTAAAGTTACGGATAATCGTGACTAGCAATTCTAAGTTATAAAAGGTATCGATGTTATACTAGTTATGTGGTTATAACATGATGATTAAGTTGTAGCATGTTAAGCAAGTATTCGGATACTTGCCTCGGCGGTTCCGCAAACCGAAACACGGATGCGGTGTCGGTAGAAACCACGATACGGAAGCACGGGCCACGGATCGAGTCCCAACAGAGGTCAACGGGATCACACGGACCAGGGGACTTCGCTGGAGCGTCGGGTTCGTCAGACGGCACGGTCGGATTCCGGCAACGACAAAAGAGCGAAGTTAGCAATACGATAAACATGCAAGATCAGCGGGGTTTGCACCAAAGGAAGTAAAGGAATGCTTACAGAGGAGGAACAGGGGTAACTATGGTGAGCCCGACGGCGATGGACCCACCGGCGGCGAACAAGAGGTGCAGCGAGGGTGCTGGAACGGCTGGAGGGTTCGGGGTCGCTGGAAAGGGGTGTTGCGGCGAGCTGGAGGAGAGGGGGTCGGCTCTGGTGGTCGAGGAGAAGAGGTAGGTGGACGAAGGTGGCGTCGACGAGGTCGTCGGCGCGATTTCCGGTGACCTGGAGATGGTGCAGGTGTGGGGCTCGGGTCTGAAGGTGGTCCGGCGAGGAGAGGAGGGGGTGACGGCGAGGTCTCGACGAGGAGGGTGAAAGGGGGTCGTGGGAGGCTTCGACGGTCGGAGGCGACGTCGACGGCGAGGTCGCGAGGGATGGAGACGGGGCCGGGGTTGCGTGCAGGTGCGGGAGAGAGGAGGAAGGAGGGAGGAGGAAGGCGCGGTTGTCGTGGAGGCGTCGCAGGCGGCGACGGCGAGGTCGCGGTGGCGACGGTGGTGAGGTCGCGGTAGGCTAGGGTTAGGGTTTGAGGGGTTCGCTCGTGGTCGCGTGGGGTGAAGGCGGCTGTTGCATGGTGAAAAATATATAGAGGGGAGAGAGAGAGGCTGATGGGAAAGAGAGAGAGAGATTGAGAGAGATTTGTGAGGAAAGAGAAAGAGGAGAGAGACAGGGAGAGAGGTAGAAAGGAGGGGGCCCACGAGCTCAATAGGAGCTCGTGATTGGCCGGGGAAAAATATGAAAGGATTTTAGTAATATTCGTGAAGGATTTTAGTAGATATGCTGTTAGGAATAGATTAGGATATATATATATATATTAGATATTAAATTTAAATGGCCCCTTTTTGGCGCGAAATGAAACATTTCCAAATCGCGCCCGGATTGCGCCCAAATGTTCCAAATTCAAATTATATGATTTTAAGCGGGTTCCAAATTTTGAAAGGAGGTGTTTAGTGATTAAAATGCATGCCCCCAAGTCGGACACTTGCACGCGCGCGTAGTCGCCCAAACTTGCCCGTTCGGCCAAACGGAACGGAATCTCGACACGCGGACGCTACCACGCGACTAGTGGCGACGAGTAGGCCAACATGGACATCTTAAATTTCATTTTCGGAGTTAAAATTTGTTATGTGCCAAAATGACTAAACCGGGTAAAATTTAGCAATAAACACCAGAAAATCAGGAAAATTGGAAAGAGCAATAAATAACCATTAACTAGTAATATACATAGTATAATTAGGCTCGGGTGTTACACAGAGGGCTTCGTAAACAGTGGGAGCAGCGGAAACGTGTGCAAGATGATTTATCTGATAAAGCAGGCATCGCGGAGTTGGAACATCTGTTTTGATGAAGTAGTCAAAGAGTTTGACATCATCAAAATGGTAGATGAACCTTGTATAAACAAAAAGGTAGTAGGGAGTATGGTGGTGATCCTCGTATTGTACGTGGATAACATACTCTTGATAAGAAAGGAGTTTCTTATGCTACGCTCGATCAATCTCCGTATATCACAAAGATTCTCCATGTAGGATCAAAATGATACCTACTAAATCCTGGATTTTGGATCTATGAGATAGATCTAATTGGATGTTAGAATACTCACTAGTTGTAGTGAGATCGTATCAATTGATCCTAGGGAGAATCAATGGAAGGGTTCCAGGGTGATAAAGACGACTGAATGTCAGTCGCAGGCATTGTCTTTACCCTCAGTAAAGGGACGGTATGTTGGAAGAGTTCCAAGCTAGATACCGTGGCATACTAGACGATAAAGGCAGGATACATCGCTACTTAAGATGCTACCAAAGAGGCTGTTTGGGTGTATATTGGTTCATGAGATGAACTACGTTCCTACCATTGTGAGACAATGGAGTCGTGGCTCATGCCGAGGAACGCCGGTCCCATCAGTGATCCAGACATATTCTAAGGCAGTATCACTTGATCATGGAGATGGTTGATCTCCAGGGAGATCGAGGTTAGGAGAGTAAACTCAGAGGACAACACAGCGGATCCACTCACAAAGGCCTGTTCCCAGAGAGAGATTTTTATGGGATGGTTGAGTATGAGATACTACAACCATTGCTACAGATGGCCCTAGTGCAAGTGGGAGATTGTTAGTTATATGTATGCCCTAGAGGCCATTACTGTACATAGGATGTATATTGTAGTGGATGCTGGGACATATATAGGGAGGACTTTCTTGCTCGACATGATAGTATGCTATCTGGTTGAACTTTACCTTAACGTGTATACTGATTGTCTCTCTGTTACATGTTGGTAAAGCCCTTAGGATGTGTACTTGACTACCTGGACTATGATGCGGATCATACTAGTGGGGACATGGTAGTCCATAAGTACATCCTTCAAAGTCCCTAGTCGTGGGTGTATCGAGACGGGGCATCGATATACCAGAGTAGACTAGCGTATACCTTCTCGACCCATACAGATGGGCGATGGATGATCCCATATCCATCGGTGTTTGACATCAGAGATGATATACGGGTGCTCAGTAGAGACTGGGTACACTGGACGGACTCGCCGAGAACTCCCAGATGGTATTATACCTCACGTCAGATGGCAGTTCTCTGGTGACACTGGTACAGAGTAGTCTGTTGACCCGAGATCGTCATAGAGTCTTGTATAGTTCCCACTGTGCTTTGATTTCCATCTTACCACGTCCAAGAGGGCGTGCAAAACGGTGGTTTTTGGGTACAGTCCTGAGTCACATAGAGGCAATGAGCGATAGGAGGGGATTCGTCTTTCCCGGTATAGGGAGTTGATGTTGCGCTGTGTTCGATTGGCTATAACAGGAAATCCCTGGCCAGGGTTGCTGAGATTTACTGGTAAGTGTTACCAGTAGTTTCTCGAAAAGTTATAGACCTCATATCGACACGACTTATTGAGCTATTGGGGTCTGACGTTTACCACCCCTAGGCAAGATATGCGACATATCAGACGATCAGACCGGACTGTACGGTAGTGTTACTGGTCGGATTCACTGGAGTGTGAGCGGGCTTGCTCGTCTATCTTCAGATCGCTCAATACCCGGGTGGCCGTTACGTTTAGCAGACCGCTTGCGGCTTGTGGATGCTTGATATGATCATCATCTGCTGCCGGCGTATTGACGAGTCTTTAGAGTCCTACACAGAGGTTTCCTGGCTCAAGCGAAACGAATAAGGAGCGCATATGAGATATGTGCGGGACCGAGAATAATACGAGTATGTGATACTGTATTCGATTCTCGCGATGTGACATTGATCGGTTATATGCGATATAGCCGGGTTATCGGATCAAGTGTTGATTCGATAAGATGTTACTAATGGTACCAGTCGGTTATGTGCGACATGACCGGATCGTTAAATCAAGTGTTGATTTATTGATTTAATGCATAATTGTATATTTGATATATTACTTTGCATTAACTAGTATCGGTTCACTTTAAAATGGATTTTCTCACTCGGGTGTGCGCATTGCATATGCGATATGATTATGTGCACATGTTTGTATCATGTTTGATGATGCATACCACTTTGGTTAAGTGTAAAGTTTGAACCATGGTTGTGTTTATGTTTAGGGTTTTATTTTCTTAATTATTCATTTATTCTTTTTGATAAATGGATAAAAGAAATTCAAATGAGAAAATGGTGGCTTGGTTTTGTTTTGTTCATGAAGCTTCATGAACATTTTGACTAAGTGACCATTTTGTCTCTAGCTTAACCCTAACCATTGCTTCAACCATGATTAATACTCTACACTTTACCATGGTTTAGTCATGATAAGTTTTGATTATTCTTTTCTTTTTCTAATTAACTTATCATAACTATTTCCTTCTTCTTCTTCATTCTTCAAGTGAAGAAAGCTTGCCCCATCAATGGCAAGTGATGGAAATGAGTGAGAAATCCAATTCTAAAGTCTACCCACTTCCTATTTCTTCATCCTCTACCTCTTGCCAAGTAGTAGAGTGTGTTTCCTTCACAAGTTTCATGACTTGGTGAAGGTGGAGCTTGATTCATCGATGCCTCGACGTAGATCATCTTCGGCTTGGACATCGACGACCTAGCCCGCCCATTCTCCGACGAAGACGACGCTAGAGCCCGGATTCCTTTTGGACAGCGGAGACGACTTCGTTGCGGAGCTATGGAGGTGGAGCATCGGATCTACAAAGGTTGTATTTCCGTATTCTCATTAGTTAATTTGTTAACTAGTTCTTTTTCGCCTAGACATCTAGTTATCGATCCGTAGTCGGGTCTCTCGGCACCGTTAAAATTTTAATTTGGCATGGTTGATGCCTTGTGAGACCTCATTAGGGTGCCTAGGAACCCTACAAGTTGTACTTAGAGATATGATAGAAGATCGCTAGTCACCCATGGAGGAAGGACTAGGACATGCGATACGTTGCCTACCCCGATGTGAGGTCATCAGATTTATTGATTCCAGCTAGAGACGACTTCACACAGGTATGTTGGGAGTCGATAGAGACGATCGAATGCCAGAAGCCCATTTTCCAAGTTTAAAGTATTCAGAGACAAATGAAAGTAATGCTATGGACCCTCTAGAAGAATGAAACCCTAACTCGACGTAATGACCATGGAACACCTTTGAACCTTAGGGTTTGCGGCAGTTTAGCGGTGCCATTTGTGAGGCTTGGGTTTGCCCTTCTATGGTTGGTCTATAGATGCTGTGGCATGTACTCGATATTATTAAACTGTACTCACGATGTTGAGCTCTTGGGGGATTATGAGGTTTTGACGAATCGATCGAATGGTTCAACATCTTTCGGATATCATGTGATGGGATGCATTGCTTGGGAGACTCCAGATACGAGTATAGCCGTTGGAGCACAGTCCATGCAGCCACGAAGAGACGAGTCCGAAGCAGTCGACATTAGAGAAAAGTGGAGTAAGGAGTTCGCACGAGATTTCGACTAGATGACGTTCCACTCCGCTGACATCAGAGATGCAATACGCATGCAGAGGTGTTGATTATTGATATATCTTCCAGAAAGAGTCGTGATGAGAATGTAGCTGTTCCGGAATAAGAAAACAGAATTAGAAAAGGGTGATAACCTCGAGATAGTTCGGCAGAAACGAGATTTGAGAGGGACCTCGACAGGACCTTTCTGGAATACTATACGAGAAGTCTTAGACCCAGGGGCGGTCATATTACGTACACCCAGCAGGCCAGAGTTCGGCATCGTCGATGAGATAGTTGGCCAGAGATCTTTAGAGAATTTGCCAGAGCGGGACTGTTTCTGTCGTCATTCCATATTGGGTCGTTGAGCCGAGGAGCTATATATCTAGCAATGCACAATGAGAGATAAGAGCCTAAAAGTACCAGGCGCCAGACCATGAACAGGAGGCAAGTGGATATCTTGCTCTGCTAGTATTGGATGCACCGATACCTTCTCTACTTTGAAGGAGGAAATATCGACGACGGTATTTGTGATTTGTGATTTGGTGATTCGATTATCACGTGTCCGTTACCTTGGATTTTGGTATTTTGGGCGATCTATTCGCATGATTTGGTCTTGATGACTGAGTTTCATGATATTTGTTTTCGTGCACCATGGTTGCACCTACTGGGTATTCATAATTTGTGCATAGTTATTACACTTGAGATATGCTTTATACGCCGTTGTGTTGATTCATGATTTATACACAGTATCGCACTTGATATCGTTTTGTGCCTTGGCTGCATATGTTTATGATTTCATGGATTTCTTACTGCTGGGTTGGTTTTGTGCATATGGTACGCACACGATTTGGTTTATGCACTCGGTATAGTTCACATATGCTTGCAGTGCATTGATACGTATTTTGTGCACCACAGTTACACTTGACTTCGTTTTGATGTCACTTGAGATATTGATTGTGATTTCATGCGTAGGGCATGCATATGATTTGACTTATGCTTTCGGCATAGTTTTCATGCATTTTTAGTATTTTGATTTGCTTTTGTGCACGCTGATGCACATGGTTGTGAGATTATATACCGCGGTATACCTGATTTGGATTTGGATTGAAATGTGCTGTATACCGTCGATTCGATTGTGATACTCAATATTTGTTTTGTGCACCTTGTGCACCTGATTGGATTCTTGCGCATATTTGACGCACTTGGATTAGATTTTGCGCATGCTCGGCGCTTGATATTGGATTTCGTGATTTCGTGCATGTTGAATGCACGGGATTTAGATTTTATTCGTGCATGATGGATGCACCTGTTTTGGATTTTCGCGCATGTTGCGCGCATGATATGAGATGCGATTTTGGTGCACACCAGATGCACTAAATTGGGACTTTCTTTGTGCATATTTGATGCACCTGATATTGCTGTCAGGCATACCGTTGCCTTTGACAGGAATTTCGTGCACACCCGTTGCACTTAGATTTTGTTTCTGTGCACATGTATGGCACATTTATGGATTTCGATTTCCGTGCACACTAGACGCACAGGGTATTCTTATATACATTTTGAGATTGATTTCTTATGGAGCAGTACGTTTTTATGATCTTTGCTATTTGTTTTCGTACTGAGCATGACTAGTCAGAGGACAGTACCTGGGTATATTTGCATGCATTGATAGTTATCGAAGGGATTTCCAAAAAGGGAAGCTATAGTCTCAGTATTTACCTACGTGTCTGATATGACACGTAACGTTTAAAAAAAAGGAAACCCTTCTAAATTATTTTCAAAAACGCCGGGACGTACATATTAAACAAAGGATAAGTATATATATAGTTATTTTCTTACAATAGACATCCGCCACTGTGCCGCGATACGCGCATAGCACAGCAACATGAAAGGTTTGGCATGCATTTCCTTCAGATGTTTACATGTATAGGTTTGATGTTTACATGTATAGTTTTGATGTATATCATATTGGTTTCGTTTTGGATTTGACATTTGTGTCTTCACCATGACTCCGATGATTGCGAGATACTTGACGGAGTTTTGATTTGGAGTTATCTGCTCATTGTTCATGCGCATGCATTGCTTTATGATGCATTTTATGTATTGATGATTTCGGAGCCCCGACGACTTCGACTTTTTACTAAAATGTTTTAGTATTTGAGGGGTTTAAATTTAAATTCGGGGACCGAATTTCTTTAAGGCGGGACGATTGTAATATTTCAGAAAAATAAAATATTATTTTTGGGAATTTTTATAATTTAATAATAAATATATTGAATATTTTAATATTGCGGTATAATTAAATACCGATAAATTGGAAAAAATTTGGAAAATTATAGAAATTACTAAAATGAAGGTGTTTTATGTGATTCAAGCAAATTATAAGTTTTTATGATTAATTTTACACTATTTAGTGCTAATCGCGATTAAATATCGCTAATCGCGCATTAAGCTTGTTTTGTGCACATGACAAGCACATGTCATTTTTAGCACTTGTTACATTTTTCTTTCATACTTTCTTCCTTTTTTATCATGCATGGTTATAGATTTAAAGAGAAGAAAAGAAAAGGAAAAGAAAAGAAAAGAAAAGGAATATGAATAAAGAATGAGAGGTATGTGCATGAGAGAGAGAGAGGTGAGGGGTCAAACCTAAGTCTTGGCATTCTCCCCTTCATTTCTTCCTTCATTCTTCCCTCTCCCTCCTGTAACACCTTAGAATGTGTTTTGTGGCTAATTATATTTTATATATATGGTTTTTAATAAAAAGTTTACCAATTTGGGTTTTAAATATTTTATCCTATTTATTGAGTATTTTATTAGATTTTTCCTAGCCTTGCACACACTTGTGCATGATAACTAGGGTTGTTTTTGGGGTTAAACATGATTAGCAATCATGGTTATCTAACCATTTTCTCTAATCTAGCTTTTAGTTTTGTTTTAAGTATTATGGGTTTTAAGTATGATGGTTGTTTTAAAATGAATTTAAAAAGGGGGTTTAAATTTGACTTCTTGTGTTGACCTTGGTGAGTGAGAGAGAGAGAGTGAGAATGGGCATCATGGCAAAGGCCGTGCTTGTATTAAATGAAGAGAGAGGGAGAGGGGTTGACCTCTTGTGCCATCATCCTTTACCTCTCAATTTTCCTTCTCACTTCACTCCCACTCACTCATACACAGACCCACACCTCTCCAGCAGCAGCAACAGCAGCCTCATTAGCAACAGCAGCACCATTAGCAGCAGCAGCAACAACAGCACCATTGGCAGCAGCAGGCAGCAGCAGCAGCAGCATGAGCAACTTGGGACAGCAGCAACAGTAGCAGCTCCAGCAGCCACAGCAGCTCCAGATCCCCTCCTTCTTCTTCCTCCTGCCTTCCTGGGTCGAGTGTGGGGTATACTTCTTAACCCTACATCCTAGTTTGCTTAAGTTGTGCTGTGATTAGCTTCGGTTAGTGTTAATTAGCTAGTTTGGTGCTAGTTTTGGTGATTTGTGAGATGTGGTGGTAAATTGTTGATTGTGTTAGCTACCTTAGTTTATTTAAGTGTTTTTAGGGTCACTGAACTGAGCTTAGCCCTGGATTACACTAAAATACCATAAGGTTTCTAATTTATGCAATTAGCCTTTTTTAAGCGATATTGTGACATTCTGTGATCTGCTATTGACCCGGGGCCTTCAGGTTAAATTTGAGAATACTGGAGCATACTGATTAGGTCTAGAACACACCACCAGAATACGAACCCTCCACTCCCAATTATGGCCGCCGGTTTAATCAATCTGGCCGCAATTTGCGGCCAGGAAGAGGGGTAGGGTCTTGGGGTTTTGGGTAGGGTACTCTGCAGTGTTGTCTAGTGCCTTGGTATGTCTAGTTTTGTAAGATTTGACCTGTAGGAAAATCTGGGACAATATATCGTATTTCTAGTTCGTTGTGCTTGCGCGATACGCGCGATACGTGAGAGGGTTCTGTGATCCAGCGTATCGCGATGGTTTTAGACGCGTATATACACGTTTCAGCGTATCGTGCACACGCGCGTTTAGTTCGCGACGCGAGTTTATCGTTTTGGTTCGATATCGCGTTTCGCGGAATATTTGGCTTATATATGATTTCCATGTCTTATTTGCAGGTTTGCAGGCAGGGACTACGAACACTACTACCGGAGGGAGCAGATGGTAGGATTCACCTAGCGTGGAGTGTAGGTGAGTAGATTTAACATCTACAGGGGAATCGCCCGCATGGCGTTATGCGTGGGCTAGGATTCAATACTGGTCGCATATTCTACGTCATTATTAGATAGATATAGTTGTACTGTGACTAGCAGCCGTAGGACACTGCACATATTATTGACGGTTCATGTTGCACGAGCACGGATTGTATGCTACACACACACCGTCAATAATTGCCATGTCACACACTAACCATTATAGATACTAGTGCTTGTCACACATGACATCTAGCTTATCGGTATACCTTGCACATATTTTAGTTATACCGGGGGGATATCCTACATATTTTACTTATACCCAGGGGGTATACGACATCAGTTCTTATAGGTAGATACCTATACATTACTACACCTATATGTACACACATATTCAGTTGCAGTCACATATTTACCTTTACTGATGTTACTTAGCTGTACCTTATTGATTTCGCATACATCTGGTTTCAGCTACATATTCTCTGTTATATGCTCGCATTTCAGATATCTCGTATATGTTTATTCCTGGATTGCGCATTATTATTTGGATTTACATGATGTTTTCTGGATTTGGGAACCGCGGGAGTTCATGAAATTATGCATACATTGAAAACCCGGTTTCCTTGATATGATATTTGCGCGTCTACCATGAGTTTTATCGGTGCTGATTATATACTCCATACGAGGTGTGGTTGCCGTATGAGAGTACATGGTGGGGCCCGGTATGGTTCCCCTCGGCAAGAAGATCGATGGATTTTGCCGATTGAGTCTGGAGGCGGGCGAGTACCTACCGGTGAAAGTACGCATGACTCGGCGGGGGATCACGGAGACACCACTGGGAGTTATGTACGTATGCATACGTCGAAAGGCGAGGGTCAGAGCTAGGCACTCGTGCTTTCGGGATAGCGTATGATACGTGATCAAGATTTCTGTGTCGATACTTGGCACATTGTTTTCATGATATTCTTTTAATACCTTTGTATATATAATAGGGGATTTAGCCGTTGTTATATATACCCTTATACCAATATTAGTGGAATGGGACGCTAATATATGTGTATTGCCCCCATCATATTTATTTCTGCATATATATTTATTTAGGATGTTAGAAATTTACTTGAGGTTCGACTTGGGATATAGGTGATTCATTGAGATTGGATATTGGATATGAAAGAGATTGATGATTTGTACATTCGGGATATAAGAGATCTATTCGATATTGTACATTGAGGAGATGCGAGACTTATATGATATGAGAGCCCGACTTGGGGGCTGATTTGAGGATTTGGGATTTGAGTGTCTTGACGGATTGTGATCCGGCCACGATGTCAGGTTTCCGTGGAAATGACATATTCCACCCCATACCTCACACTTACCTTTTTTATGCACAGATTCATATATTGGTTGTACCTATTAGCGTACCCTTATGATAGTTGCATATCTACTTTTTCAAATCCCTATTGCATAGTTATTGCATACTATTATCATGTCATCATTGCTTCACATATTGACTGTACTTTCCATTACTTTGCTTTCACATGACATGTTATTACTGTAATCACATATCTTAGATTCATACTGTACGTACATTCTTGCGATTACCTGCATATGTTATCTACTATTCACGAGTTGGCAACTCACCCCCGTTGTGCCACAGGTGTTTCAGGTTTTTCCCCAGAGTAGTCGAGGCAGGCTATTCAGTTTCTCATCTATCATCTTTCCCTACAGATATCGCATCAGCTCACAGTATACCGTTTTGCTTAGGTGGGTTAGATGATTATCTGTATTTCTTATTGTACATTCGTTATATTTTGTACTCTCCATCTACTATTGTATTGTTGACTTAGAGACTTGGTGAGGACGATATTGTATATTATTGTAGATTTGTTATCTTTTATATACAGTTTTCTCTCTATTGTCCTTATTTGTTCGCTACGGCGTCGTATATTTATGATATTATTGTTTTCCATCTTGAGCTAGTTTTTTTACAAAAAAAGGGGTGTTGCCAAAATTTTAAAGAAAGAAAGTGGGACTTTTAAAGAATTTGGGTTGTGATTTCAAATATTTCAAAAACTATATTATCTTTTCTGTATTTTTTTCTTGGTTTAGATTTCTGGGTTTTGGCTTTCTTGTACTGCGTTACGTCTTTTGGCGTTGCGTAGTATTAGGGCCGTCACGAGCCAATTTTGAGTCGTGACAAAGTTGGTATCAGAGCGCTAGGTTTTACCTTTCGGAGTGTAGGATGACCTTAGTAAGATGGAGTAGGTAGCTTAAACAGAGTAACGTAGTGTGTGTATGTCTGCAGCATACCTACGATGCGGAACTTTGCATTAAGTGACCTAAGTACAATTTTGCTTGAAATTCCTTCCTTGATGATTCATATCCTTAAGCTTCGATTCCTTATTCTCATCGAATCTTATATCTATTTATAGCCTTGCCGCCGATGACTATGGGGACTCAGAGTGATGCAGCGAGGGCCGAGGTCAGAGTTGGCTCGGGTGAGACAAGTACTGACCTGGATGGCACTCTAGTTGCACAGGTGCAGACGGATCAGCCTACGACATATACTATAGATAGACTTTTGGCAGAGATGCAGGACTTCCGCCGGAATATGAGTTCTTTGGTTGATATCGTTCGGGAGCTACGACAGGAGGTTGTCACCCCTGTTACTCAGTTGTCACTTACGGTCAGCATGCAGCAGTCCGTCACCTACATAGCACCTGTGGTTGCAGCTCCAGTTGACGAGGCATATATTCCAGAGGCTCAGAGAGTTCCAGGACAGTGGAGGACTCGTACCAGTGTACCAGCCCAGAGACAGGGATTTGGTCATCGAGACAGATTTCGTGGCCGTCGCGGGAGTAGCAGAGGCTTAGGACGAGGACAGTCGTTCAGCTCTCATCCCCAGGATGGTCAGCAGTCAGCGCGTGGATGTTTTCGATGCGGAAGCCTTCAGCACTTCGTCAGGGATTGTTCCTTAGCACCTCGTCAGAGTCGTATTCTGAGAGGCCGTGGACGTGGAAGATTTGCTCAGAGGGCTCAGTCTACCAGAGGAGTTCATCCAGCTGCGAGTAGAAGGCAGACACAGGAGTTTGCTTCTACTTATCGGGACGCGTAGACGTCCAATGTGGAGTTTTCAGGTACCCTTGATTTATATGTTCTTTTCATGTATTCGTTTGTTTTCATGCTTGTACCGTGGTTGGGTAGATTAGTCGTAGTTGTGTTAACTTCTGTCAGCGATTTTTTTGTTGCGCGGCACGTATTTCAGTGGTGTGCCAATCGGATAGGAGATAGAGATTCGTCCGTCGTTTTGGTCCTTCTAGAGATGTTGGATTTGACGTTCTCCTGGGCACGGACTGGTTAACTACGTGCTAGGCGTCTGTGGACTACTGTGAGGAAACAGTCAGGTTTGTTTTCCCCGGCTGGTCAGTTCTTGTTGTGCAGGTGGATAGTTGTGCCGTCTCTCACAGCTTGAATTCAGCCTTTTTCGCTGGTCGGCT
Organism: Agapanthus africanus; assembly: GCA_030015575.1. Lineage (NCBI taxonomy): Eukaryota > Viridiplantae > Streptophyta > Magnoliopsida > Asparagales > Amaryllidaceae > Agapanthus > Agapanthus africanus. The sequence goes on along the minus strand of JASDDO010000006.1, from coordinate 341,963,707 downwards.
TTTGAGGAGATGTCGTGGATTCTTGGCATTCATTCGTGATACCGTAGCCACAGTGGGATTGTTGGACCGAGTTCCTTTCGTGCAAGAGTTTTCCGACGTTGTTCCAGATGGGCCGGCGAAGCTTGGGAGCTTAAGGATCATTTGCAGAGTTGTGGTTTGGGAGTTTTGTACGCCTGAGTGTTTCGCTTTTGGAAGCTCCTATTTCTGTTCGTCGAGGAGGAAGGACGGCAGTTTGAGGTTGTGTATCGACGGATCGTCAATTGAACCGGCTTACGGTGCGGATAGGTATCCCTTACCTCGCATTGACGATTTCTTCGATCAGCTCCAGAGTGCGAGACATTTTCTAAGTTTGCTTGGGATCAGATCATCATTATTGCGGGTTCGGAGTGATGACTTTCCGGAGACTGCCTTATGCGTGCTACGGGCTTTGGGTGTTTTTGCGAGTCGTTGGTTTCACTGATGCCCTAGCAGCATTCGTAGATGTGATGAACCAGATTTCTTCAGGCCGTTCCTCGACCAGTTTCTGTTGTGTTATTTACGACATTCTGGTCTACTTAATGTGTCTTAAGGGACAGTAGTAGCACTTGAGGATTTGTTATGCAGATACTGGGAGAGTACCATCAGTTTGCTAAATTCTCGGAGTGTTTCTTCAGGCCTGTCTTGTGTTGACTCCTAGGTCTTGTAGTCACGGAAGACGGTTTTGTATGGTCCTGAGGGAGATCGTGACCGTACAGCTTAGGCCCAGATTTGTGTGCTGGACGGAGATCCGCAGATTGTTGGGCTTAGCAGGTTTTACCGCCGTTTCATGCAGGATTGCTAGAGTAGTGCTACACCATCGACTGAATGGACCGGAAGGGAGGTTTCTTTTCTGTGGACTGAGGCATGTGTACGGAGTTTTCGGCAGTTGGAGATTCGGTTAACAACTGCATCAGTTCTTTCTTTGCTTTTGGTTCGGGCGACTTTGTTGTTTAACTGTAATGTTTCTTGAGTGGGCTCGATTTTGTACTGAGGTGACACTATAGAGTTATCGCTTTTGCTTCCCTACATTTGGAGGAAGTATGAGAAGGATATTCCACTTATGATCTGAAGATGGCCGCGGTGGTTTTGCGTTGGAGATTTGGAGACACTACTTGTTCGAGAGTCATGTCAGATTTTCACGGACCACCAGAGCTTAACGTACATCTTCCTGCAGCAGATTTGATTGTTGTGATAGTCTTCTGCAGATCTACAGTTCTTGTGTGATCGTCGAGTATAGCTCTAGTTCGTCTCTACGGAGGGGACAGCTTGCTCATGTCCGCGCCCGACCACTTTCCTTAAATCGTTTTCGCGAGACACTGCCCGCCGATACTCGTTCGTCAGTGATACTTGAGCATACTCGGCTGGGTAATGATTCGGAGACCTTGATTTGTGAAAATGGTGTGCTAAGTTAGGGACGTGTTTGTGTACTTGGTATCATCGGGTAGAGACGTGTAATCCTAGAACATGCACATCAGTCAACTCTCTGTATGCATTCAAGTTCCACCAACATTTAACGTGACTTGTGAGATACTTACGGGTGGACAGGGATGTAAAGAGAAGTTTTAGGTTTCGTTTCAAGGTGTCTGTCTTGTTGTGTGCTTGGGTTGAGCATCTGAGGCCGGCTGGAGAGTTGCAATCTTTTACCGTTCCGAAGTAGGAGTGGGAGCAGATCTCCATGAATTTCGTTATGGTTTCTACCCAAGTTTAGTTAGGGTGTGACTCCATTCGGATTCTTGTCATCCAGTTATACTCAGTTTGCTCAGTTGTTTTTGTTAAAGTTGTGTGTTTGTTTGATTGTTGTCAGCGGTTGGGGATCGTCACTGGCCATCGTTAGGGTTCTCCTTCGATAGCTGTTATCAGGAGACACTCCAATTGGCCACCTTTAGGTTTAGGGGTTAGGTCGTGTCGATCACTAGTCTGTTGTTTTTCTAACTCTGCGTAAATAGGACTTTGGACCCCAGCTAGTCTAGAGACTTCGGAGATGGTCCAGTTGTGTTAGGTCAGGATGGGAATTGTCCATTGCGAACTGAGGTCTCATGCCGAATGTGTTAGCCATAGACTCGAGTTCGCAGGGACAGATCATGTATTCCTACGGACTTTCCGATGAATGACGTGTTGGATTTTGGGAAGCTTGTCCCAGGATTTAGGTCCTTCTGAGATCCTATAAGCGAGTTAGTTTCGTTGCCTTTAATTTGGCACTTCTGCCCAGATTATTGGATTTTCACCCCGTATTCCTTGTGATGAAGCTTTACAATTACCTTCATGACCTTTCTCACATAATTTGGCACCTGACCATTTGGCTTGGACGCGATCGTTTCGCTCACCGGCAGCCATTGTGTTAATGGCTCGGCAGGTGGATGAACGTCGGTCAAGGGTCTTGCCATCTGTGAAGGGTTTTCGTGGGCGTAGCCGTACAGTGAGGTACTCATTTGGGAGGCTGCGAGCGAGATTTGAGAGTTGTAATCTTCTCTTTGAAGGTACGCGTAGCAGTATAATTTTTAAATTCGGGGACGAATTTCTTTTAAGGGGGGAGATTGTAACACCTTAGAATGTGTTTTGTGGCTAATTATATTTTATATATATGGTTTTTAATAAAAAGTTTACCAATTTGGGTTTTAAATATTTTATCCTATTTATTGAGTATTTTATTAGATTTTTCCTAGCCATGCACACACTTGTGCATGATAACTAGGGTTGTTTTTGGGGTTATACATGATTAGCAATCATGGTTATCTAACCATTTTCTCTAATCTAGCTTTTAGTTTTGTTTTAAGTATTATGGGTTTTAAGTATGATGGTTGTTTTAAAATGAATTTAAAAAGGGGGTTTAAATTTGACTTCTTGTGTTGACCTTGGTGAGTGAGAGAGAGAGTGAGAATGGGCATCATGGCAAAGGCCATGCTTGTATTAAATGAAGAGAGAGGGAGAGGGGTTGACCTCTTGTGCCTGTAGGGTTCCTAGGCACACTAATGAGGTCTCACAAGGCATCAACCATGCCAATTTCAAAGTTTACAAGTGCCGAGAAACCCTAATATGGATCGTTAATTAGATTTTAGGCGAAACAAATACAAGTAAACGACTTTACTCTAAGTGAACGGAAATACAACCTTTGTAGATCCGGTGCTCCACCTCCATAGCTCCGTGATGAAGTCCCCTTGCTGTCCAAATCAAATCCCGGGCTCTAGCGTTGGCTTCATCGGAGAAATGGGCGGGCTAGGTCATCGACTACGATGCCGAAGATGATCTACGTCGAGGCATCACAAGATCAAGCTCCTACTTCACCAAGTCATGAAACTTGCGAAGAAAACACCCTATACTACTTGACAAGTGGTAGAGGATGAAGAAATAGAAAGTGGGTTCACTTTAGAATTGGATTTCTCACTCATTTTCTCAAGTTGCCATTGTTGATAGCAAGCTTTTCTTCATGTGAAGAAGAAGAAGATGAAGTATATTATGATAAGTATTTTCCAAATAGAAAATAAATGAATACTTATCATAAACCAACCATGGTCAAGTGTAGAGAATGAATCATGGTTAAGTGGAATGGTTAGGGTTAAGCATGAGACAAAAATGGTGGACTTGTTCAAAGTTTCATGAAGCTTCAATATACAAACAAAGAAAGCCACCATTTTTTCTCTTTATGCTTATTATTTTCCAAAAAGAATAAATAAATAAATAAATGAATAAGAAAACAAAACCCTAACCATTCATATAACCATGGTTTAATCTTTACACAAACCCAAGTTAGCATGCATCATCAAACATGATACAAACTTGTGCACAAAAAATATATCACATATACAATGTGCACAAACAAGTGAGAAAAACCATTTAAAGTGAACCAATACTAGTTAATGCAAAGTAATATATCAAATATATAATTATGCATTAAATCATTAAATCAACACTTGATTTAACGATCCGGTCATATCGCATGTGACCGACTAATATCCAATGTATCGGCTTATCGAATCAATCCTTGATTCGATAACTAGGTTATATTGTATACAACCATATCGATACATTCATCGCAAGAATAGAATACGGTATCACATACACACATTATTCTCGGTCCCGCACATATCTCATATGCGCTCCTATTTCGTTTCGCTTGAGCCAGGAAACCTCTGTGTAGGACTCTAAAGACTCGTCAATACGCCGGCAGCAGGTGATGATCATATCAAACACCCACAAGCCGCAAGCGGTCTGCTAAACGTAACGGCCACCCGGGTATTGAGCGATCAGAAGATCGACGAGCAAGCCCGCTCATACTCCTGTGAATCCAACCAGTAACACTTACCGTACAGTCCGGTCTCGTCGTCTGATATGTCGCATATCTCGCCTAGGGGTGGTAAACGTCAGACCACAACAGCTCGATAAGTCGTGTCGATATGAGGTCTATAACAGTTCGAGAAACTACTAATAACACTTACCAGTAAATCTCAGCAACCCTGGCCAGGGATTTCCGGTTATAGCCAATCGAACACAGCGCAACATCAACCCCCTATACCGGGAGAGACGAATCCCCTCCTATCGCTCATTGCCTCCATGTGACTCGGGACTGTACCCAAAAACCACCGTTTTACACGCCCTCTTGGACGTGGTAAGGTGGAAATCAAAGCACAGTGGGAACCACACAAGACTCTATGACGATCTCGGGTCAACAGACTACTCTGTACCAGTGTCACCAGAGAACTGCCATCTGACGTAAGGTATAATACCATCTGAGAGTTCTCGGCGAGTCCGTCCAGTGTACCCAGTCTCCACTGAGCACCCGTATATCATCTCTGATGTCAAACACCAATGGATATGGGATCATCCATCGCCCATCTGTATGAGTCGAGAAGGTATACGCTAGTCTACTCTGGTATATCGATGCCCCGTCTCGATACACCCACGACTAGGGACCTTGAAGGATGTACTTATGGACTACCATGTCCCCACTAGTATGATCCGCATCATAGTCCAGGTAGTCAAGTACACATCATAAGGGCTTTACCAACATGTAACAGAGAGACAACCAGTGTACATGTTAAGGTAAAGAGCAACCAGATAGCATACTATCATGTCGAGCAAGAAAGTCATCCCTATATATGTCCAAGCACCCACTACAATATACATCCTATGTATAGTAATGGCCTTTAGGGCATACATATAACTAACAGTGCCATCATCCTTTACCTCTCAATTTTCCTTCTCACTTCACTCCCACTCACTCACACACACACACACACCTCTCCAGCAGCAGCAGCAGCAGCAGCCTCATTAGCAACAGCAGCACCATTAGCAGCAGCAGCAACAACAGCACCATTGGCAGCAGCAGGTAGCAGCAGCAGCAGCAACTTGGGACAGCAGCAACAGTAGCAGCTCCAGCAGCCACAGCAGCTCCAGATCCCCTCCTTCTTCTTCCTCCTGCCTTCCTGGGTCGAGTGTGGGGTATACTTCTTAACCCTACATCCTAGTTTGCTTAAGTTGTGCAGTGATTAGCTTCGGTTAGTGTTAATTAGCTAGTTTGGTGCTAGTTTTGGTGATTTGTGAGATGTGGTGGTAAATTGTTGATTGTGTTAGCTACCTTAGTTTATTTAAGTGTTTTTAGGGTCACTGAACTGAGCTTAGCCCTGGATTACACTAAAATACCATAAGGTTTCTAATTTGTGCAATTAGCGTTTTTTTAAGCGATATTGTGACATTCTGTGATCTGCTATTGACCCGGGGCCTTCAGGTTAAATTTGAGAATACTGGAGCATACTGATTAGGTCTAGAACACACCACCAGAATACGAACCCTCCACTCCTAATTATGGCCGCCGGTTTAATCAATCTGGCCGCAATTTGCGGCCAGGAAGAGGGGTAGGGTCTTGGGGTTTTGGGTAGGGTACTCTGCAGTGTTGTCTAGTGCCTTGGCATGTCTAGTTTTGTAAGATTTGACCTGTAGGAAAATCTGGGACAATATATCGTATTTCTAGTTCGTTGTGCTTGTGCGATACGCGCGATACGTGAGATGGTTCTGTGATCCAGCGTATCGCGGCGTGTCGCGATGGTTTTAGACGCGTACATACACGTTTCAGCGTATCGTGCACACGCGCGTTTAGTTCGCGACGCGAGTTTCTCGTTTTGGTTCGATATCGCGTTTCGCGGAATATTTGGCTTATATATGATTTCCATGTCTTATTTGCAGGTTTGCAGGCAGGGACTACGAACACTACTACAGGAGGGAGCAGATGGTAGGATTCACCTAGCGTGGAGTGTAGGTGAGTAGATTTAACATCTACGGGGGAATCGCCCGCATGGCGTTATGCGTCTGGGCTAGGATTCAATACTTGTCGCATATTCTATGTCATTATTAGAATTGCGCCTTTACCTATTTACTTAGATATAGTTGTACTGTGACTAGCAGCCGTTGGACACTGCACATATTATTGACGGTTCATGTTGCACGAGCACGGATTGTATGCTACACACACACCGTCAATAATTGCCATGTCACACACTAACCATTATAGATACTAGTGCTTGTCACACATGACATCTAGCTTATCGGTATACCTTGCACATATTTTAGTTATACCGGGGGGATATCCTACATATTTTACTTATACCCAGGGGGGTATACGACATCAGTTCTTATAGGTAGATACCTATACATTGCTACACCTATATGTACACACATATTCAGTTGCAGTCACATATTTACCTTTACTGATGTTACTTAGCTGTACCTTATTGATTTCGCATACATCTGGTTTCAGCTACATATTCTCTGTTATATGCTCGCATTTCATATATCTCGTATATGTTTATTCCTGGATTGCGCATTATTATTTGGATTTACATGATGTTTTCTGGATTTGGGAAACGCGGGAGTTCATAAAATTATGCATACATTGAAAACCCGGTTTCCTTGATATGGTATTTGCGCGTCCACCATGAGTTTTATCGGTGCTGATTATATACTCCATACGAGGTGTGGTTGCCGTATGAGAGTACATGGTGGGGCCCGGTATGGTTCCCCTCGGCAAGAAGATCGATGGATTTTGCCGATTGAGCCTGGAGGCGGGCGAGTACCTACCGGTGACAGTACCCATGACTCGGCGGGGGATCACGGAGACACCGCTGGGAGTCATGTACGTATGCATACGTCGAAAGGCGAGGGTCAGAGCTAGGCACTCGTGCTTTCGGGATAGCGTATGATATGTGATCAGGATTTATGTGTCGATACTTGGCAAATTGTTTTCATGATATTCTTTTAATACCTTTGTATATATAACAGGGGATTTAGCCGTTGTTATATATACCCTTACACCAATATTAGTGGAATGGGACGCTAATATATGTGTATTGTCCCCATCATATTTATTTCTGTATATATATTTATTTAGGATGTTAGAAATTTACTTGAGGTTCGACTTGGGATATAGGTGATTCATTGAGATTGGATATTGGATATGAAAGAGATTGATGATTTGTACATTCGGGATATAGGAGATCTATTCGATATTGTACATTGAGGAGATGTAAGACTTATATGATATGAGAGCCCGACTTGGGGGCTGGTTTGAGGATTTGGGATTTGAGTGTCTTGACGGATTGTGATCCGGCCACGATGTCAGATTTCCGTGGAAATGACATATTCCACCCCATACCTCACACTTACCTTTTTTATGCACAGATTCATATATTGGTTGTACCTATTAGCGTACCCTTATGGTAGTTGCATATCTACTTTTTCATATCCCTATTGCATAGTTATTGCATACTATTATCATGTCATCATTGCTTCACATATTGACTGTACTTTCCATTACTTTGCTTTCACATGACATGTTATTACTGTAATCACATATCTTAGATTCATGCTGTACGTACATTCCTGCGATTACCTGCATATGTTATCTACTATTCACGAGTTGGCAACTCACCCCCGTTGTGCCACAGGTGTTTCAGGTTTTTCCCCAGAGTAGTCGAGGCAGGCTATTCAGTTTCTCATCTATCATCTTTCCCTACAGATATCGCATCAGCTCACAGTATACCGTTTTGCTTAGGTGGGTTAGATGATTATCTGTATTTCTTATTGTACATTCGTTATATTTTGTACTCTCCATCTACTATTGTATTGTTGACTTAGAGACTTGGTGAGGACGATATTGTATATTATTGTGGATTTGTTGTCTTTTATATACAGCTTTCTCTCTATTGTCCTTATTTCTTCGCTACGGCGTCGTATATTTATGATGTTATTGTTTTCCGTCTTGAGCTAGTTTTTTTACAAAAAAAGGGGTGTTGCCAAAATTTTAAAGAAAGAAAGTGGGTCTTTTAAAGAATTTGGGTTGTGATTTCAAATGTTTCAAAAACTATATTATCTTTTCCGAATTTTTTTCTTGGTTTAGATTTCTGGGTTTTGGCTTTCTTATACTGCGTTACGTCTTTTGGCGTTGCGTAGTATTAGGGCCGTCACGGGCCAATTTTGGGTCATGACACCTCCTCTCAAGGATGCTGCCCTCTCCCTCATCCCCTTTTCACCTCCTCAAAACACCATGAAAAAACTCCTCAAAACTCCATCTCCCTTTCACAAAAAATGTGCACAAGTCTTCTAGCTACACTTTGGACCAAGAAAGGGTGGATCTTGAGCACTTGGGGAAACTCAAGAAAATTCTTGAGTTGCCAAATGAGGTATTCTCTTAACCATTAGTATAGTATTTCCATTGCTTTTACATCCATGTTTGTTTAGAACCGATTTGGTGTCGTTTAGTGAGATTTGGAAATTTCTAGTTAGGGTTTATGGAATTCTTGAGTTGTGATGTGTAATTGAGCTTAGTAGAGGCCACACAAACCCCCTAGTGCTAGAATTCAGACCCAAACCAGAGACTAGAACCCTGGAATACGAACTTAGAAAACCTGATATCAGAGAATTTTGGATTCTGTGAGGGTATATTGACATTTGCTATCACCCGAGACACCTGAAAAATATTTAGCATATACAGAGACACAAGCAAGCAACCTAGAACCTATACCCAAAACCCTGGACCCAACCCCCACTTCCAGGCCGCAAATTTAATCGTTCTGGCCTCAATTTGCGGCCAGAGTAGGGTCATTTTAGTCCGTGATTGTTCTGTAGCTCCTTTATCAGTAAAATAGACCCTCCATATATGCAAAATTGGCTAATTTGACCTAGGGTAAAATCTGGGACCATTTTCTTGAGTTGCTGCATTATTTTGCGACTTCGTTTTAATTTGGGATTTGGTTTTTGATATTATGTTTCCGTCGTGTGGCGTTTGAACGCCAACGACTAGGGCTATTAGTTGTGTTTTGCATGCGGGACTATAGGTTTTGACCTATGAACATTACGCGTGCCGATTTGGTTTTCGTGCGCGATTTATATTTACAATGTCATGTGATATACATGTAGGTACCCTCGAGTGGGCTCGGAGTAACAAGGATGGGCGTGGCGACATCGACTTCGGGAAGCGAAGAGCATGTGAGTAGATTATATCTACGGGGGAAGTCGGGTGGATGGCGTATAGCACCCCCGCAGTTCGTAGCGTAGTGTATGGTATATATTAGATGGATATATAATTATATGTTTATTGTGAGTTTATGACTATCTAGATAGACTTTGGGGAGTCATGGATAACTTTAGTGTAATTGGATGATAGCGTCATTAGTTGGTTTAGTCGCGGACCTTAGAATAAGGTTTACACCCACACGCGCACACACACATGTTTACATTGTTTTACTTGTGCGGTTATGGGGAGATGTATATGTACATACGTATACTTATACATAGATGATGAGGATTGTACATGGTATTTGGAGATGAGTCGATGAGATTGGGCATTGTGCCATAAGATCGGTGTGTTTCGAATTAGGAAATACGACATGAGATTATAGCGGGCCTTTAGGCGTGTGTTTTCATACATGCATATATATATATATATATATATATATATATATATATATATATGGTATCAGTATGTACTAGACTTAGATCAGTACCCCTAATACAGGATATGACGATAATGGATACCAGATGAATAATGAGATGAATGTGATATTTGACCCGTACCCAGATTGGGATGCCGTACGACGGATTTACGTACGAGCTATATATTGATGATAGATCCGCACTCTTGACTCGAGGATGTCATGTTATATATTGTATCGTATGTGATACTATTGAGGCGGGATCACCGACTATTATATTTATATGTATCGACTCAGATTTAGGTGGTTTCCTTACCTTTCGATTAGTCCTGTAGCTCACTTATTGATGTTAGACAAGACTCGAGTCATACCTATTTCAAAACTAACGAATCGTGAGTATTTTAAAGTCAGGCCAAGGGATTCTACGGATATTTTCAAAAGGCGCATCTTTTCTTAAAAACACCGTAACCCTTATTTTTTTTAAACACCACGATTCGTGTTATTTCAAATGGCAAAACTATATGGCATATATATATTGATGTAGATTCTTCACTGTTGTGTTTATTATTCATTTTCCGCATATTCTTGCTATTCGCATCACATTGCATGTTTAAATGTGTTTATTGTTATATTAAACCCATGCTGTCAGGACACCAGCACCATTATCGATGATGCGTTTGTTCTACGTACACCTGCTTGCCGGCTCACACATTTCATCAATGATAATTTCCATGTCACTATACAGTAGGACTGTTGCATCAGGATATGACTCCTTGCATGACATACTTGCGTATATACCTACTTGTACATCCATATTGGCGCACAAGCACATTGTACACTCATACTTGCATATATATACCTATTTGTACATCCATATTTGCGCACAGGCATATTGTACACTCATACTTGCGTATATACCTACTTGTACATCCATATTGGCACACAGGCATATTGTACACTCATACTTGTGTATATACCTACTTGTACATCCATATTGGCGCACATGCACATTGTACACTCATACTTGCGTATACCTACTTGTACATCCATATTGGCGCACAGATATATTGTACACTCATACTGGCGTACATACATATTGTACACTCATACTTGCGTACAAACATATTGTACACCCAAACTTGCATACATACGTATTTGCACATACATAGATGATTCTAGCTTGATTTTGGAGATTTGGGAACCGCAAGATATATTTTAAAACTGGTTTCATTTTAAAGGAGCGGTTTTCCCTCGATATGTGCATATTACCGTTTTATGTTGTATGATATACGGATATGCTTACATTTCTATTATATGTCGCATACATCATGCTTTGTGATTATACGCATTGAGATATGCTGTTTTCATGAGATTTCTGGATTTGAGAACCGTGGCTATTTTGAAAGAAAGTATGTATTGTTTAAAAATCCGGTTTCTCTTGATATGATATTTCAGTGCGTCCACCATGAGTTTTATTAGTTCTGATATATATATATACCCCATGCGAGGAGGAGTCGTGAGCCGTGTGCGGGTACATGGTGGGGCCCGGTATGGTATCCCGGGGAAAGAAAGGGATGCTGTGTATACAGAAGGTGAGCCTGGTAGAGGGACTACTAGCTACCGGTGATTGTATTTGGGCTCGGCGGCTATCCGGAGGATACCGCCCGGAGTTGAAAGATGATATGGGCCGATCCGGACTGATGGAGCCCGTGGGCCGATCTGGACTGATGGAGCCCCATATATATATGAAGATTTACGTGCCGATTCTGGGCACAGGTTTCATGTTGTTTCGAGTGTCGATGCTGGACACTCAGGCTCCATGATTTTGAAGTGTCGCGAGGGACACATGTTGATTTATATCCTCATACTTCCATGCATATGTTTATGATATTTACATGCATGATGTTTTTGTGTCATTGGTTGACACGTGGATGGGATCCACATGCATACAGGCATTGATTATATAGTTGGATGATACCCACATACTTATAGACTTCATGCTATAGTTGACGCTGATTTAATTGATGATACCTCATGTTTATGATATGTTGCTACCTGAGGCACTGACACGAGCACTTGGTACTACACTTATATATAGATATTTACCCTTGCCACTTGATCATGCTTCATACTTTATCATATTGAGGATATATATTACTGATCGTATTGACCTAGGATTGAGTCATACATACGATTTCTGCTCTGTGATGTTTTTCAACTCATGAGTTGGCAACTCACCCTCGTTGTGCCACAATTTCTTGCAGGTTTTGCCGTACAGGTTCTTGCGGCTTTCTGGCACACTGCTTCCTTTCTGGGTGATTGCTTTGGTAGGTGGGTTAACTTGCATTGTGACCACCATTGTACTTATTTATTTCCAGTTGCATCTAGTAAAATTGCATCAACCAGACTTGTATATTGATTTCAGACATAGAAAACCAGTTGTTTATTCTTTCGACCTTAGAGTCGCGCGTTGTATTATTATGGTTTTCTTGATGTTTTGAGTTTCCTTTTGAGTTTTGATCCTCGCCCTTCGGCGTTGTATATTATATTGCTTGCGTGGTTGTGACCGTCGATTGACGAAGAGCTATCTCCCGCTTGGGGATGCCTTTTATCATGGTGCATATATCATTCATGTTGTGCCCCATTTGGGGGCCAGTATTTACAAAGGAAACTCTGCCAAAATTTTCAGAAAAGACTTGGGATTTTAAAAACGCATAATTCGGTTTATGCTATTAAAACCACTTCTTTAAAAACCAGTTTTCCTTCATTTATTATTTAAAATGGTTTTAGATTTTTGGGTTTTTGGCTCAAGGGCCAGTCACGTGCCATTTCGGGTCGTGACACACACACACACACACATATAGGACTTTCTTGCTCGACATGATAATATGCTATCTGGTTGTTCTTTATCTTAATATGTACACTTGTATTATTATACTGTCTCTCTGATATATGTTGATAAAGCCCTTAGAATGTTTTCTTGACTACCTGGACTATGATACAGATCATACTACTGGGACTTGTGTAGTCTACAAGCACATCCTTTAACAGTTCCTAGTCGAGAGAGTATCGAGACAGGGCATCGATATTCCAGAGTAGACTAGTGTGTACATTTCTTGACCCTGTAGGGGGCGATGGTTGATCCCATATCCATTGGTATTTGACATCAAAGATTGTACACAGGTGCTCATTAGAGAATGGGTACACCGAAGAAGACTCGCCGAAAACTCCTAGTTGGTACTATATCTATCGTCAGATGGCAGTTCTCTGGTGACACTGGTACAGGTTAGTCTGTAGACCCGAGATCGTCATAGAATCTTGTGTGGTTCCTACTGTGCTTTGATTTCCTCCCTACCACGGCTCAAAGGAGTCATGCAAACAGGTGGATTTTGGGTACAGTCCCGAGTCACATGGAGGCAATGAGCGATAGGAGGGGTTTCATCTCTCCCTATATAGGGAGTTGATGTTGCGCTATACTCGATTGGTTATAATAGGAAGTCCCTGGCCAGGGCTGTTGATGAGATTTACTAGTAATAGTTATCAGTAGTTTCTCATACCGTTATAGGCCACACATCGGCATGACTTATCAAGTTATTAGGGTCCGACAATTCCACCCCCAGACTCGATATGCGACATATCAGACGAAGAGACCGGACTGTATGGTAAGTGTTACTTATAGGCTTCATGGGAGTTTGGACAAGCTTGCTTGTTGATCTTCTATTTGCTCAATACCTGTGTAGCCGTTACGTCCAGCTAGTACCGCTGACAGCTTGTGGGTAACTGATGTGATCATTACCTACTGCTGGCGTATTGACGAGTCTTTAGAGTCTCACACAGAAGTTTCATAGTTCAGGCGAAACGAAGTAGGACACATATGTTGATATGTGCAGGGGCCTGATTAAATACGAGTATGTGATACCGTATTCTAATCTGGCGGTTATTTGTTATCAGTTAGGTTATATGTGATATAATCGGATTATCGAATCAAGTATTGATTTGATAATGTGATATACAGATAAATGATATTAGTCGGTTATATCTGATATAACCGGATTATTAAATCAAGTGTTGATTTAATAATATAATATATATTTATATTTGATATAATTATATATTAACTAATATTATTGCTCACTAATTATTTGCTTATCTTTATATATATATATATATATTAATATGTGATATATATATATATATATAATATATTATATGACGCATGGTTGGTTTTTCTATTTTTAGAAAATAGAAAGAGAGGTGGAAAATGGGGAGATTTTTGAGGAATGGGGTGAAGTATGGCTTTTATATTTGTTTATTCATTTTGTTTACTATAAAAGCCTCGTTGCATTTTTTATTGAAAAAGATATAGATGCTTCAATAAGTGAACACAAAGTGAAGCCATTCTTGACTTGTATTTTTTCTACACTTGAGTTCATTTCCTCACTTAAGCTTACATTTGCTCTCTAGCTCTCTCCATCTTCTTCCTCACCTCCTCCAAGCTCAATCCCTCACATGAGTTGTGAAACCTTGAGCTTGTGAGAACCCTAGTGAGCAAACAACACCCCTACTTCACCATCTTACACAAGATTAGCACTTTGGTGTAATGTGTTTCCTTCACTAAAGAGTTTAGTGAAGAGATAGCTTGGATTAGCGGAGCTTCGGGTAGATCATCTTCGGCATGAAGATTGCAAAGGGAGCTCGATCCAACTTCAAGTGGAGCCTAGTGGAGTCGCATGGACTACTACACGGAGCTTGAGAAGAGAAGGACACGGTCTACAAAGGTTGTAGGATCTTTCTCTTAGTGTAAAGTTTTTGTTATATCATAGTTAAACCCTAATCATTTATTTTCGATTCTTGTTTAGTGTTAATTAGCACCCCGAAATTTTAAAAATGGAATGCTTGATGCTAGAAAAACCCAGTGGTGGTGCTAAGAAACACTTTCACCGGACGTGACACGGTAGTGGGCGCGGTTTTAGCTCGGTGCGTGGTGCGGGTGTGGCACGACGCGGCACAGTACTGGACACGGTGCTGGTGTGAGAGTGGGCATGGTGTGTGCACTGGACCGGGGCACGGGAGGGCACGGAGGCGGGCACGAGCTGCGATACGTCTGGGCACGAGGTGACACGGGGCTGTGCATGGAGGTGATGCGGTCGTGGCACGGCGTCGGCGATGTCGAGTGTGGGACATCGCGGTCCATAAGGTTTAAGGACGTCATAGTCTGTGAGGTTTAAAGACATCATAGTCTGGTTTAACGACATCATAGTCTGCAAGGTTTTGGTTTAACCATTTGGAGATGCACTAAAAGTTATTGGTTATTGGCCCCCCATCTCTCTGAAGACGTTGAAGAATTACAACGACATGTATCAGTGGTATGAAGAGATGTACGCTTGAACCAATATTGGTTGAGAGATCTATAATCAGGTTTGGGACTAAGACCAATTAAAAATATTGTGAGCACATGGGCTCGGTTAATTTGAATTAGGGACTTGTGGCCAACTTGGGCTCAGTCCACTCAGTTCTGAATAAAGTGTTCGAACACTTGTTTGTACCCAGTCCACTCATTTTGAATAAAATGTTGCACATTTGTTTGGGCTCAGCCCCTTTTTATTGATTTGAGTTCTGACACCCCTTTTCTTTTTGTCTTTTATTGAGTGCTGAACACTTTTTATGGCGCTGGGGCCTGGTTTACAGAGCGCTTCGTAATTCATTAGTGCACACGTGAGGAGCACATGGTGCGCCTGGCACTGAGCGCCAGACCAGGAGCGCTACGACGCTTCCTATAAAAGGGCGCCCACGTGAGGAGAGTGTGGAGCGCCTGGCGCTGAGTGCCAGATTTGGAGCACTAAAGTGCTTATTATAAAAGAGCGCCCACATGAGGAGCATGTGGAGTGCTTGGCGCTGAGCGCCAGACTTGGAGCGCTAAAGCGCTTATCATAAAAGAGCGCCCACGTGAGGAGCACGTGGAGCGCTTGGCGCTGAGCGCCAGACTTGGAGCGCTCTGATCAGTTCTTTGTTCTGAGAATTAAATTTTCGATTTATAAGACACTTTGTCTCATGGATCTAAGAAATAAGTTCTTCTCTTTCTTGATGAGATGCTGCGATCTCTTTTAAATTTATGGAAGACCTTGTCTTATAGATCTGTGATCTAGAAAAGAACTATATTCTTATGTTGTGAGAGTTAAACTCTCAAATATGGAGGATATGTTATGATCTCTCCTCTTTTTCTCACCTTGAAGAAGGTTCTTCTTCTTAGGGCTTGCTCTTCTCCTTTCTTTTGTGAGAACTTGAAGTTTATGGGGGGTTCCTCTATTTTTCTTCTTTTGATTTGAGAACTTATGGGGAGGTTTCTACCTACAAGACTTGAAGTCTTGGGTCCTTTATATAGGGAAGGCTAACTTGTTGAATCAGTTAAGGAAAACTCTCATTGAGAGATCTCTGATTGATTTTGGGAATGTTTCCCACCGTTGGATCTTTGATCCAAGGGCTTCTGTTTTACAGAAAATAGTTTTCTTGTTATTAATAAGATTGGGAAAATATTTTCCCATACAGAACTTATTCTGTATCTCGGTGATTTTTAATCACCATTGAATCTTTGATCCAACGGTGATCTGATTTACAGAGCACAATCTTTCTGGTTTAGAAAGATTTGAGGAGTGTTTCCTCAATCAGAATTTAATTCATGTAATTTGATGATTTATCATCTTCGTTGGATCTTTGATCCAAGGGTGGAGAACATTTAGTTCTAGCACTGGCGCTCTCGTGCTTTGCTCGTGAAGCGCTGCCTTAGAGTCTTTAGCGCTGGCGCTCTTGGCGCAAGCGCTTTCATGCTTTGCACGTGAGCGCTGCCTCAGAGTCTTTTAACGCTGGCGCTCTTGTCGCCAGCGCTCTCGTGCTTTGCATATGAGCGCTGCCTCAGAGACTTTTAGCGCTGGCGCTCTCGTGGTTTGCACGTGAGCGCTGCCTCAGAGTCTTTGACTCTTAGTGCTGGCGCTCTTGGCGCGAGCACTATTATGAGGCACGGCCTCATTTCAAATTTCAAATTTTGAATGGAGCTTTTCTCTCTGATTTGGGGAAACAAATGCCCCCCATCGTTGCGCTCACGTGTCTTATACGTGAGTGCAGTGGTGGCAATGTTTCCACCGTTAGATCAACTTGGAAGTTGGATCGACTTCCAGCTCCTATAAATAAGGCCTTTGGCATTGGAGATGACTGCTTGTTCATCTTCTTGTTTTCTTGTTTTCTTGTTTTCTCTGAGAATTGAATTCTCTCTTCAGAGCATAGCTCTCTGCCTTAAGAACTTCTTAGAGTCAAAACTCTGCCCAAATTTGGTAAGGCTTGAACTCTTTAACAGAGCTCCGCTCTTCTTAGATCGTAGATCTAAAAATGTTTTAGGGTTTTTCCCATTAACAGAGCCGTGCTCATCTGTAGATCATAGATCTTCAAGATATAATCTTTTTAGGGTGATTTTAACCCATGAACTGGAACACTGTTTATCTTCCATGAAGAACTCTTAAAGTTTGTTCACAGATCTTGAAGATCTTAGAGTTTTTACTCTGCAAAAGCTTTGCTTTTTTAGGGTTTTGATGGATGATAGAGCGCGGCTCTTAAAATTTTTAGGGAATTTTATTCCTTTCATCATTAATTTTGACAGATGTCATTTCTGTTGCAGAGCGCCGCTCTTAAAATTTTTAGGGAATTTTATTCCTCTCATGATTAGAGTTGACAGATATCACTCTTGTCTGCAGAGCGTTGCTATCGAAGGAGTTTAACTCCTTGGCCCGAGGGGCCTCTCATTAAATGAGAATCCTTTTAGGATTTTCTATTTAATGAGTGACTGTCTCATCAATGATGAGCCGTCATCTTGATGTTGTGGGTCCTCTTTGGTCCCTTTCCACTGCATTGCAGTGCGGTACAAAATTTAAAGTACTAAGTGTTAGAATTTGAACTGTAACATTGATAGCTAACCCTTGTTCCCTTTCGCGCAAGTACTATGTCTTTCGACACTTCTTTCCCCTTCATTCGTCCGGAACGTGCATTCCCTGACGCGCCCGTGGATAGGGAAGTCTTCGCACTGATCAAAGATTACGATCCGGAACAAAAGTCTCTTCATTTATGGGGGTCGTGGTACAATCAAATCATCCAGGGTCGACACAGCTTCTCTTGTGTGGTGCTTTCGGAGCCCATTTCAGCGATCCACTACGTTGACTCGCCCCCAGTGAACTATGCCGTAGAGGATGTCAATTGGACTTCGGAGGGTTGCCTTCAACCCTCTATGGCCGCGATACCCGTACAACTGCCGATGGCTTTGGATACTCTGGGGCGGCGTATATGTAAAGGCGAGTCGCTCCCTTGGGGACAGCCGTATATGATAGGCTTGACTCCTCGTCATCCAGCCGGGTACTTGCAGTGGGCTCGATACATTTTGTCAGCCAAGAAATCACGGTTGCTAAAGCTTGGGTTGAACCCCGCAGTTTACGTGTCTCTCTTCCAGTATTCCATGCCCCCTGTATGGTGGGTCAAAGCTTTCTTGGAACAATGGAATATACCGAATCATACTTTCCTTCTATCAGATCGGGAAGTTTCCATTTCTCTGGAGGAGTTCGCGGAGATCTCCGGCTTACCTGTCGGGGGAGAACATTACGAGGAGCTACTCCCTCCTGACGAGTACATCTTTGCCACCAAATCAGTGATGATGGGCCTTACCCCAGAGAATGCCATTCAACATCAGTTCACAGGTCTGATTAAGGTATTGAAAATTTACGAAAGTCTGTTTCTCGAATCCGGAGGACATGAGGCCGGCTTCACGGATTTCATTGCTCGCTTTCTTCGCCCGGAAGTCTTATCAAAACAAGCTGCAAAATTCGCCAAGCATGACGACCCATTTGGTTTTGGCTTGGACAGCCAGCCAACAGTGGAGACCGATCAAAAGAATTTCTTTCTTCCGTATACCCCGGTCATCCCCTTTGCAGAGCTTGCAGCTTCAGATATTGACGAAGAGACATTCTTTTTGGGGTTTCTTAGCCTATGGTTAAGTTGGTTTGCGCTCCTAATGCACCCTCGTCATATGAGGCCATCCGTCTTCTACCCGGCTCACTGAATGGTTGTTGGGATGCGAGTGGCCGTCGGGGTCGCTGGGCTCGCTCACTTGTATCATGGCCTTAGCTTGGCGGCAGACACCACTCAACCGGGGGTGCAGTCTGTAAATTTCTCGCTGCACTATTTCACTTCGTTGCTCGAGCTGCATGTGCTCGGCGCTTTTGGAGTCCACAAACGGCCCCATTTCTACGAAAGTTATAACTTTCCTCAGGTTATGTAGCTAGTTGACGCTTCCTCTTTGGAACCCACTCAGCGAGAGGCTCGGGGTCTGATTTTTCGCCCGCGTATGGTCAGGGATGGCATGACCTTCTTCGATAAGGTCTTAACCATTGGCAAGAAATCCACTAAGACGGTGCAGCCGCTGCGGGACACCTTCAAAGACGGGGTTTCTACCTTGAAAGCTCGGGAGATTCTTCACTTATATTCAATCAGGACAGGATTTTTAGTGTTTAGGCAGAACGATTCGGCGCTGTTCATGAGATACAACCCGCACCGTTTTTCTCAACAATCAAGCTACAATCAGGCTGTCCCGCTTGAGGCCTTTTTTGCTGAGCCTGCTGCTACGGAGGAAGGTATCCTTAGTGCGCTGCACCATTTCATGCGGCTAAACGCTGGGTCTAACTTCTTTATCAGCGAGCAGAGCCGCGTTCCGAAAGTTTTGAACGTATATGTGGTGTGGTACCAGCACGCGATGGGTGCTGTTATCAGGGAAGAGAAGCGATTATTGCTCGATCGCAAGGGTGCTGTCCCTGCTGGTAATCCAGCCGTTCCCTTGAAGCGATGGACCATCGTTCATCCTTTCTTAAGAGAAGCTGCTGTGGTTGTGGCCCCGCACGCTTTTCCTGATAAGCCTCTACCTTGTGTGCCTGTAAGAGCGGTGGCTGCAGCGTCTCCCGAGTCTGGCGTGGGTACGGAGATCGGGACTCGTCGCCCAAAGTTGCCTGCCAAGCGCAAACTCCTGTCCTCGGCTGCCGACGCTCGCTAAAAAAAAGAAGAAGTCACTCTTTTCTGCTGACATTGTACTTGGCCAGGAGCCACATGCCCCTTACAGCGAGGGTTTGTGCGAGTATGGGACCAACGAGGGTTTATTTATCGCGCCTGCAGACGATACTGATCTTCAAGCTGCCCTTGCAGCTTCCGAGCGATTGGCTCGCGATGAAGCGGCACTGATCACTATAGCAAAGGTAGGTATATTTCAATCGCATCTTTCCGTGGTTATTTTTCTTTTTTATTCTTTTACTGACGCTTCTTCTTCAACAGGTATCTCTGCCGAAGAGGCTCTTGCGGCTTCCCTCAAAACATTTGAGGAGGAAGAGAGGCTCTACGCTTCTTTAGGCCTTGGTATACTTCGGCTCATTGTACCGTCATTCCCTTTTTCTTTATTCGCGGTTTAACCGCCTCCTTTTATTTTGTTGTAGGGACTACCTTGACTCGGGTTATTCCAAGTGCGGTACCAATCGCGAGTGGTGACGCAGCTGAACCGTTAGAGCTGGCTACCGTAGCCACGGCTATCCCTAAGTCACCACAAGGGATCTCGCTAAAGCAGCCAATAATGGACGTCGTAACGGCGCCGGAGGCAGAGCTTGGTTCAGATGATGGTATACCCTTGTCGGAGGTCCTGAGGAGATCAGCTCTCACGGCCCAGGCCGAAAGGAAACGCAGGAGAGGTGCAGCGAAAGAATGTGATGCAGGTTTGGCTGTAGGTGCAGGCTCAAGCACCGCTCCCCCTGTCGCTATTCCTCCAGAGGATGCTCCAGTTTCCCTATCTACCGCCCATAGACAAGTTGCGCACGCGGCTCGGGAAGAAACCGAAAAGTTGCCCGAAGGTAACGTAACACTGAGTTTTTTTTATTAGAACTCGATCTTCAAATTCTTATATACCATATTCTGCAGGGTCAAATCCTGGCGATGAGATGGCAGGTGAAATGACAGCGATCACAAAGCTCGAAGCGGCTACTCTCTCTCGGGAGTCTGGGACTGCCTAGACCGCCGCTCTTTCTCTTTGTGGTTCTCTGCTATCGGCGGGCATCGCGAGTGCCACGACGGCCCTCGTCGAATCAGGAGACGAAGCCATGGGCGCCGAGACTACTTTTCTGAAGGAGAGAGAAGAAGTTGCAATGCCCGGTGATGCTTCCGTTATGGTTTTGGTTGGTGACCCATCAGGTAAGTCCTGATTCACTGTTCTTTTTTATTTCACAACCTCGCTCAGCTTATTCTGACGATGTTTTGTTTGTAGGTGCAGCGAAGCTGAGATCGTGCCATCTGAAGCACCTCCGGTCGCTGCCATGACGGTTGTTGTTCCCTTGCATTCTCTTGTGTCCTCTCAAATGCTGGAAGGTATAGATTAGCGATTTATTTAGTTGAACTATGAACGCCATCTTCCTTGTACTGAACATGTATCTTCGCTACTCTGCAGGAGTCCTCTTTGATCATCTGTATTAGGTGCTAAACCAGCATTTCTTCTTCCAGTCGGAAGTCACTCCGCCCACCGGTGTTGGTTAGTATATTCATCAGTTATTGTTTCTTTCTTTCTTTTACGAATAGTTGTGATCTTACTAAGCCTTTCATGTATTGATCGCAGTGCCACGGATCGGAGGAGGGGACGAGAGAATAGCCTCGCCTCCGGTACTCCCAACTTTGCCGCCTGCCGCAGCCGGTATAATAGACTCCATCGCTCGTGCCTCTTCTTTATCTCTTGAGCCGGCATTAGACCATAACTTATTTTATAGCAATTGTACCAGCTCCAGCTCCCTTTGAGTCTCGCATCTTAATGCCGGCAGGGACCTTTTCTAGACGTCCATCTTCCAGGGGCGCTGTGACGAGCCTGCGAATGTTGAGCGAGTTCGTCGAGGATCTTGACGCCGAGGACCTCGCATCTGCTGCAGACTTTGTTGCTGAGGTTAATCCCATGCCGGCGACGCTCGTAAACTTTCATGATGAAGGCGTCGTCGAGTCTTGGGTCAATTACTGCAGGAAGATCGAGGCCTGCTTGCATGAGATTGAGATCAAGCGTCCCGCTCCGGAAGTATCAGCTCTGAACTCCCAATGAGCTACATGAGTTGAGCAGAGTGCTCTTTTCCTTTGCCATTTTGAATAAGAGGCGACCCTAAAGCGAAAGGAACATGAGACGACTTCCACCGAGTCTGCCTAATTGCGTGCCCAGGTCGAAGCGAACGCTGCACAGCTGAAGGCTATTTTTGAAAACCTCCAACGATGTATTTCTGATAGACTGGTGCTGAGGAAAAAGCTTGACTTCACTGAGCAGGTTACGCAGAGTTAGGAAGCCGCTCAGCAGGAAATCAACGAGAACCTTTCTTCCTGTTTGCAGCAGCGGGCTTGAATTGAAGCGGAGTTAGCCACGGCAGCTAATCGTGCATAGGAATTGAGAGAAGTGTGAGAGCGGCTTGCTGATTTGCTAAAAACGATTCCTTCTCAGTAGCCATCTTTGTTTCGATCGAAATTTTGTAATTTATGAATAACATGCCTTTATTCATTTTTTATTCTTTTATATAATGTATCTTGTACTCAATTGAATTCATGAATAAAAGACACACATTTTTATCTCCTATTATCGCTTTCTTTTCTCTGCTGTGTTGTTGGCATGTTACTTTAGCAAGTGTAGCCTGTAGATGATAGATAACAGTTCATCTTGAACCCTTTGTAAGGTAACGATGGCTTAGGAGACAGGATTAAGTCTGATGCCTAAGACTTTTCAACTTTATGAGCCGTGAGGGTCTCATAAAGACTTCTCCCTACGAGTCGAGAGGATCCTGTAGGTGTATTTTCTCCTTAGGAGTCGTGAGGATTCCTAAGTGCATTTTCTCTTGAGAGTCGTAAGGATCTTACAAGAGAATTTTCTCCCTTACAAGTCGAGAGAACTCGTAAGTGGTTGGTGAGTTGACCTGTTTCCGAGTCGAAGCATTGTTCCAACGGGGAGGTCGTTGGGTGGCGTGCTTCCCCCACGGGGTCATTTGGATGACGTATTTCCACGACGGGGTCATTTGCTGACGTGTTTCCGCGACGGGGTCATTTGCTGACGTGTTTCCGCGACGGGGTCATTTGGATGACGTATTTCCGCGACAGGGTCATTTGCTGACGTATTTCCGAGACGGGGTCATTTGATGACGTATTTCCGCGACGGGGTCATTTGATGACGTATTTCTACGACGGGGTCATTTGCTGACGTATTTCCACGAAGGGGTCATTTGATGACGTATTTCTGAGACGGGGTCATTTGAATGACGTATTTCCGCGACGGGTCATTTGATGATGTATTTCCGAGATGGGGTCATTTGAATGACGTGTTTCCGAGACGGGGTCATTGGATGACGTAGTTTCGCGACGGGGTCATTGGATGACGTATTTCCGCGACGGGGTCATTTGGATGACGTATTTCCGTGACGGGGTCATTGGATGATGTGTTTCCGCAACGGGGACATTGGATGACGTGTTTCTGAGACGGGGTCATTTGGATGACGTATTTCCGCGACGGGGTCATTGGATGACGTGTTTCCACGACAGGGTCATTGGGATGACATATTTCCGAGACGGGGTCATTTGGATGATGTATTTCCGCGACGGGGTCATTGGATAACGTGTGTTTCCCCAATCAGAGCAAAGCTCTGTTCAAATTCCAAGGCCGGAAATGAAGCAACGCTTCTGCTTCCCCCAATCAGAGCAAAGCTCTGTTTTGAATTTCAAAATTCAAAATTGAAGCAACGCTTCAGATCCCGTGCGCTGCGCGCCACGTGTCAAAAGAAGACACGCCAGCGCCAGGAGCGTTGCGCCCTAGGCAGCACACCCCAATCAGAGCAAAGCTCTATTTCAAAATTCAAATTTTAAAATGAAGCAACGCTTCAGATCCCTTGCGCTCTGCGCTGCGCGCTACGTGTCAAACAGTGGTGCGCTAGCATAGTTGCGCTGCGCCCTGCGCGCCACGTGTCTAACACATGCACGATAGCGTAGTTGCGCTGCGCGCCACGTGTCAAACACAGGTGCGTTAGCACAGTTGCGCTGCGCTCTGTGCTGCGCGCTGCGTGTCAAACGCAGGTGCGCTAGCGCCAATTGCGCTAGCACTAGAATTTAAATAATAATTATTAATTAATCAGAATTAAAATTCTGTTTTGGAAAGATCTTTCCAATCTTGTTGAAAACAAGAAGATTATCTTCTGAAAAACAAAGGCCTTAGGATCAAAGATCCAACGGTGGGGAAATATCCCCAGATCAATCAGAGAAAGATCTCTGTAACTAACTTAACAAATCAATTGGCCATATATAAAGGCCCCAAGACTTCAAGTCTCAAAAGAGAGAACCCTCTGCAAACTTTGAGAAATCCTCAAAGAGAAAAAAAGGGGCAAGCCTTTGAAGAAAGAAGATCATTTTCTTCATCTTTAAAGGTAAAGAATCATATTCTTAAGGAACAGAGATGAAAACATCTCACAAAAAGAAGAATCCTCTTCTGAAAAGATCAAAGATCTAAGAACAAGATCAAGATCTTCAATAAAGAAGAAAAAGATCAAAGAAAGATCTAATCATAAAATATTTAAAGAAGTAATTTACTACATTAACAGATCTTTTGATCTATAAAGGCAGAGCCTTTTGATGAGAACAAGAACTTTGGTTCTTGGATCTTGAGGCAAGGCCTTTTTTGAAGAACAAAAAACTTGTTCTTTGATCTTAATTTGATCAAAAATGCGCTCTGCGCTATTGGACAGTGCCTTGCACTTTTGAATTGCGCCTTTGCGCTTATTGGACTGGCGCACTGCGCCAAAATGCGTCACATGTCAACCACAGAACCGTTTGCGCTTTGCGCTTCTAAAAATAGCGCACTGCGCTCTTGGACTGGCACACTGCGCCAGAGCGCGCCACATGTCACTCACTGGCGCACCCATAAATTGGCGCATCGCACTTATAAAGCACAGTGCGCTAACACACTTCCGTTTAGCGCTGAGCGTGATACGTGTCACCTTTGCATGCGCTAGCGCAATACGCTCTTTGATTGGCGCAAAGCGCCTGACAAGCCACGTAGCGCACTACCAGACCACTATTTTACCCCTGATAAATGCTATGCATTTAATTACATCCGATGTCAGAGCCCAATGCTATGCATTATTAAAAGGGCAGAGCCCAAATAAAGGCCTAACAGGCTAAACATGAATAAAATGTTAAACATTTTTAACTGGACTTAGCCCAATTCTGTCCATAAGTCCTTAATATAAATTGAACTGAGCACAACTGCTCTTCCAATCAATTTACACCCGGTTCGAGGGTACATCTCTTTACTCCTCTGATATCTGTCATTGTAATTCCTCAACGTCGTCAGAGAGGTAATGGGTCCCAACAACCACACACTGCTACGGACTGTGGGGTCCTTAAACTCATGGACTATGACGTCCTTAACCTCGACCGTGATGTCTTAAAACTAATACTGGACTAAGACGTCCTTAACCTCGACCGTGATGTCTTAAAACTAATACTGGACTATGATGTCCTTAACCTTGACCGTGATGTCGTAAAACTAATACCGGACTGTGAGGTCCTTAAGCTCACGGACTATGATGTCCTTAACCTCGACCGTGATGTCTTAAAACTAATACCGGACTGTGAGGTCCTTAAACTCACGGACTATGATGTCCTTAACCTTGAACGCAATGTCTTAAAACTAACATTGGACCGCAATGTCCTTAAACTACTTATCGACCGCAATGTCACTAAACTAAACAATAGAGCCCAATTGCTCTCTTGTCGGATCTAAACAATCCCGTTGAGTTGATCTTAGTCTAGAATTAGACCAACGTGTCCTCAACAAACGTTTAAGTTGATCTTAGCCTCAAATAAGGCTAACGTATCCTTAAACACAACCTCCCCACACCCAAATCTAAGAAAGATACGGATTTGGACTAGTCCACGCCCTACGGGCGACGACATAACTTAGTCTCCATATACAATCCACGGGCAACCAAACACAAAACAAACACCCACGACACGAAGTGACCATATGGAGAAGGAGAAAGTTGTTACCGCGATACGGTAGCATAATTAACTGCAGGGGCTTGCGCCTGCAGGGAAGAGCGTCCCCACAATCAAAAACCCCTCAAACGAGGGGGAATCTGACGAAGTCTGCTACATCGGCCGCATCCGTTTAAACCTTCGATACATGGTGCCATAAATCAACTTAGTATCTTCGGAGAGGTGGACGGATAGCACCAATTAGTATTTGCCCCCAGATTCAGGTAAGACGTCCAGTCTTCCCGGCTTCTGGCGGTGAACAATGTGTTTCCGCAACGAGGTCATTGGGATGACATATTTCCGAGACGGGGCCATTTGGATGACATATTTCCGAGACGGGGTCATTTGCTGACGTGTTTCCGCGACGGGGTCATTTGGATGATGTATTTCCGAGACGGGGTCATTTGGATGACGTATTTCCGCGACGGGGTCATTTGCTGACGTGTTTCCGCGACGGGGTCATTTGGATGACGTGTTTCTGCGACGGGGTCATTGGATGGCGTGTTTCCGCAACGGGGTCATTGGATGATGTATTTCCGCGACGAGGTCATTTGAATGACGTATTTCCGAGACGGGGTCATTTGCTGACGTGTTTCCGCGACGGGGTCATTTGGATGACGTATTTCCGCGACGGGGTCATTTGTTGATGTATTTCCGAGACGGGGTCATTTGCTGACGTATTTCCGCGACGGGGTCATTTGATGACGTATTTCTGAGACAGGGTCATTGGATGACGTGTTTCCGAGACGGGGTCATTGGATGACGTATTTCTGCGACAGGGTCATTTGGATGACTCCAGGTTGTCTTTGAACCGTAGAGTCTTAGAACTGGGGACTTTGCCGTGACTCCGTTTGGTGGTGTCGCATCCGTATCCTGCTGAAATGAGGAGGAACGCCGTTGCTGATTTTTTAGGCTGTAGATGTTGCCATTGAGATTTGGAACTAGGGATTTTGCCATGCCTCCGTTTCATTGTGTCGTGTCCGTGCCCTGCTGGTATGAGGAGGAACGCCGTTGTTGGTCTTCTGGGATGCAGATGTTGCTGTCGAGATCTGACTTTCCCTTTGACAGAGTTTGTTGGGACATGTGGTTCCCTTTTTGTTTATGCCTATGGATTGCATACAGGGTTCAGTATGGACTTACCTGCAGGGCAAAAGTTTCATTCTTTCAATTTTTTTCTTTCCGTGATCCTCTATCATTTCAGCTTTTTATATCGCGAAAGTCGCGATTGCCCAATCATTTCGGCTATTTTTCACGGTGCCCAATCATTTCGGCTATTTTTATATGTATATATTTTACTCGCTGATTTTTATTGCGAGTTACCCAAACATTTCGGCTATTTCATATGCATTTTTTTTCGAGTATGGAACTCAAGATCTGATACCAATCTTAGCATCATCATCGCTGTGACTGGAATATTGCCAGGAGCGAATCATCATTTGCCGTGATAGGACTTAGAATTTGATACCGATTTAGGTATCAGTATCGCTACAACTGGAATATTGCCATGAGCGAATCATCATTTGCCTTTGTCGATTTAAACAAAGATGGCTTAGCAAACAGGGTTAGAATCCTGTCGACTAAGGCTTTTGACTTCATGAGCCATAAGGGTCTCATAAAGGAGTTTCTCCCTACGAGTAGTGAGGATCTCATAGGTGCGATTTCTCCTTAGGAATCATGAGGATTCTTAAGTGTATGTTCTCTTATAAGTCGTAAGGATCTTGCAAGAGTGTTTTCTCCTTGTAAATCGAGAGGACCTACAAGTGTTTGTTCATTAAATGAGGGCATTCTTCGTCGTTGGTGGGACTCGGCAAGGACATGATTATTTGTGCCCATGGATTGTATACAAGGGTTAGTACTGAACCGCTTGTAGGGCAGTCTGGGAAAAGTGATGGCTTAAGAACAGGTTCAGATCCCTGTAACTAAAGGCTTTTGAATCTTATGAGCCGTCAGGGTCTCATAAAAAGGTTCTCCTTACGAGTCGTGAGGATCTCGTAAGTGCAATTTCTCCTCAGGAATCGTGGGGATACCTAAGTGTGTTGCTCCCTTGCGAGTCGTAAGGATCTCACGCAGGTATTTTCTCCTCACAAGGTCGAGAGGACCTTGCAAGTGTGCATAAATTTTTTAATGAGTCTGCGCCCTTTCGGGTTTTCACAAACTTGCCGGTAGCCCTGCTGTTTTTACTCACGGAGCCCTTTCGGGTTTTCATCCGTGCCCATTTTGCTTATGGACGTACTGTTTTTTTTGCCACGTCAGCCTGGGGATGCCGGAGTTTGTAGTAGTTTAAGGACGTTTCAGTCCGTAGCTAGTTTCAGGATATTGCGGTTCGTTGTTAGTTTAGGGACATTTCGGTCCGTTGTTAGTTTAGGGACGTTTTGGTCCATTGTTGCCGTTTTGGAGACAACAGTTTTGCTGGATACTACTTATAGAGTTAGGGCTTGGGAAGATAACGAGCGGACATAGGCGTCGTCATCTATCGTTGACCTAGGCCGTAACCCGTCAGGCGTATTATTTTTTCAGGAACCGGCCGTTTATTGGCCTGAAGAGTCTTTCGCCATGCATATCCATAAGAAAGTAAGCCCCACCTTGGTAGACTTTGTCTATGATGTACGTGCCTTCATAGTTCGGCTCGAATTTCCCCCGTTTGGCATGATTGGTGATCATAGGTCTCTTGACCACTAGCACGAGTTTGCCTTGGCGAAATGTTCTTGGCCTAGCCAATCTCTCGTATGAGCGCGTCATCCTTGCTTTGTAAGCTTCTACGGTTTGCTGCGCCATGAGACGAGTTTCATCGAGAGTGTCGATCTTCGTCTGTTAGTTCATAATGAACCGCCACTCGAAGAGAGGGTAGCTCTATCTCCAAGGGGAGTACTGCTTCAGTGCCGAATACCAATGCATATGGCGTTGTGTTTGTGTCCGTTTTGAACGTGGTCCGATACGCCCAGAGAGCTTCATGCAGTCTCTCGTGCCAGTCCTTTTTATTTTTGGACACTGTCTTCTTTATGATCTTCGTCAAGGTTTTGTTGAAAACCTCAGTTAGACCACTAGCTCGGGGATTATAAACGAAGAGTATCTCCAGTCTATGTTATGCTGCTGTGCGAAGCGGCTAATTCTGTGACTTCTGTAGGCCGGCCCGTTATCAGAGATAATCCTTCGCGGAGTGCCGAATCGATAGATGACGTGTGTCTTGAAGAACTGGAGGAAGTTCACCGTCTTCACTTCTCTTAGCGGTACTGTATCTTTCTACTTAGAGAAGTAATCGGTTGTTGCCAATATGAACCAATGTCCCCTGGACGATGCTGGCTCGATGGGCCCGATTATATCGGTTCCCCACATTTCGAACGACCAGCTAGCCACTGTTGGGTGTAGCGGGTTTGGATGTTGATGGATGAAGTCTCTGTGAATTTGGCACGAGTGTCACTACTTTGCGTATTCAAGGCAGTCCTGGATCATCGTAGGCCAATAGTAGCTGTCACGCCCCGCTTCCCAGTGTACGGCGAAGGAGACGCGATGAGGTCCGCTACGTATATATTCAGAAGTATATACACTAAGCGTATCTAAGCAATAAATAATAATTACACAAGAGACAAGAATAAAAAGAACATCAACTTTTATTTATTAACATTCTTTGTACAATACATGAAGGAAATACAACTGAAATAAAAAGATGCCTAAACAGTGGCATAACAGGAAATGAATAGTACAGAAAGGAAAAGTGTATAATGAAACTACAGTGCCGGGTCTTCAGTGAACTGCTCCAAGTCTTCTTGCGATGGCTCAACCTCTGCCGGGTCCAAATCACCTGACGATATTCAAAGAAGAGAGAAACAGAATGTCGTCAGCGAACAGGTCGCTCGATAAGTCCCAAAGATAAAGGTGGAATAGACAGAGAGAGAGGGGGAGAGAGAGAGAGAGTAGCTTTTACAGTTGTATTATATTATTATATTGTTGTATTTAGTGTTAACACTGTTGTTTGTAGCTTGGTACAGAAGTATGTCAGTGTATACGAGAAGAGTCTCACTTGCCCCGGAGACTAAGGTATCAGGAACTCAAGGAACCGTTTATGCCACGGTACAACAGCAATTGGATTCATGTTAGGTGTCTTAATCTTACCGTGTCGTGCCACCTTTAACACCTTCCGTACCAATCTACCCCTTAAAAACCCCGCGATATCTTGATTGTATTGATATCTTATAAAATTGTATTGATTGTATAGTTGATTGACTGACTGACCGAAACCATGATATCAGGAAACGGTTATAACCGTTGAGTCATGTAAATGGAATACTGAGAATCATGAAAAAGGAATATATATCCATGGTTCGGTTCAGTCAAGTTGTATAAATTGATAATTGTATTCATGGATTCATATGTTCATATAGACTTGGAATCTTGTAGATTATAGATTGACTTGAATCATATTCAAGTCAGATTAATCAGACTCAAACCCGAGTCAGACAATCAGAGCTGTGAATCGAGGTCTTATAATTTCTAGGGTCCTTAAGATAATTTATAAAACTTGAGGGGTTTTATATAAAAATACTTTTATATACTTTTCAAATTACACCTCACGTATTTATTGTTCGTCTTTAGAGTTGTAGTGAGGGTGGATTTTATGTTGTGACATTTCTAGTGAAGATATCCTAGTTTTATAAATAAGGGTATTCATCTGTAATATTGATTATTTGAAGTTCGTGGTATTTTAGTGTAAAATTCATTCTTGTGATTTTTAGAAAAAGGTGGAAAATTTATATTATAATAAAATAGATATTTAAATGATAATTATACATATGTTTATACAAAATATAATTTTAATAAATATTTTATATTCCAAAAATCTCATTTTCTTAAGATGTCGTATTTTAAACCTTTCGAGACCGAATGCTCCTTGCGGAGGTCTGAATCTCGCACTACTAGCCCGAGGGTGCGCGATAAACCGCACGATCCCGAACGGGTTCCCCAAAGATGGGTTGTAGCGGTGCTTTGTAAAGATTGTAAAATACTAATCCTTTAGAAAACGGTTTTTATAAAGTAAAGGTATTTATTTGCAAATTGTAATTTCCCGTATTTTTTAGGTTCTAGGGTTTCCTAAGACAACTAGCTTATTTCTAAATGGTCTAAACGACAAGTCGTTAGAAGCCTCAAATCGCCTCTTCACCGCCAATTATGGCCAGGTACGTACAAGTGAGGAGGGAGGGATCCGCTCACGAATCGTGAGACGGGCCTTTTAAAGTTACCCAAGCTCACTTGCCTAGCCCAGACACCACAAAGTCAGGTCTAGATAAACGATCGATGTCCACAACTTATCGTAATTTCCTAGTAAGAATTATTTACTTAAAAGTGTAACAAATCTAAAACCTTTAAGAATGGTTTTATGAAGATTATGGTATTTTAATGAAAGTTTCGTTTTATCGTATTCTAAGTTTTGATGATATCATTTTAGGGTTGTATTTGCGTGTGTGTGGAGGTAGGTCGTTAGTTCGTGCTCTACTTTAAATGTATAGCAAGTTAAGGGGTTAAATGTGAAATTGAAACATGATGGTATTAAAGTGAAAAAATACGGTAAATTGAATAGGTTATCATTTCATGTGTGAAAACTTATTCAAATTGATTTTTACAAGTTTAATAGTCAAGATAAAGATGTTTAGGAATGATTGAATTGATTAGAAGAAGAAAAATAAACATTATGGTATTAAAGTGAAAAAGAATACGATATTGCAAAAGCTATCATTTCATGTGAGAAACTTTGTCCAAATTAGTTGTTAGGTGATTAATAATCAACATGAATATGTTTAAGCATTATGGAAATGGTGATAAGTGAGATTTTATAAAAAACGAATCGGAAATCGATCTGTTCCGATTTCCGTCGGGTTTCGTAATTTCGTATTTTTTAGAAGTAGTAAGAAGGAAAGAATGGGACTTACGGGTTTCGATCTATACTAAAGAGTATAGGGGAACTAGATGAGTTGCCGAGTCGTTGTTTCGTCGCCGGTTGATTCCAAAAACGTCGCCGGAATTCCGTCAGCGCTTCGCCGTGAACTCGATTTCAAAGTACACCCTTCTTGTAGAAATTTTGAGAGAGTAAATCTAGTGTTTTGGGACGAGAGGGTAGAGGGTAGGGGGTCTATTTATAGGGTAGGCTAGGGTAGGGTAGGTGAAAGGTTTCTATTTTAAAAAAATATAAAAATTAAAGAAAAAAACATTAAAATTTATAGTAAATAGGGTGTAATAAACTCTCGGGAACCGATCCATTAATTTGGAGTATACAGGGGAGTTGAGAAGACAAAACGACGAAACTTTCATTTTGACGACTCGGCCGTCCGGCCGAGTCGGGGTGCCGATGGGTGGGGGATCTCCTGACGTAGGCTCTGGTATATTCATTTTTTAGGGTTCAGTTCAACTTTTGGGAGTTATGGCCTATGGACTGTTGGGCTTCCAAGAAATTTAAAAGAAAAATAATCTAAAAATAATGCGGGGCATGGGATTTGAACTCTGGTGGCTTGGTTCAGCAGTGCAAGGTTTTACCAATGAGATACAAGCTCCTTCTTGTAATTATTGTGGGAAAATAAATACTTAAAGTGATAACAGCAACATTAAATTCTCCAAGTATACTTCTATTTTAAAAAAAATTTATGTACACAAAAAATGGAGTTGTTTAAAAAAAACAAAATAATTACTTATATATTGTGCTCAGGTTAAAATACTCTTTTATGGATTGAAAAAAATTTTTGTATAGAAAAGTGTATAGAAAAAGTAGGGTTGTTACAGTAGCCATTCTTTTGATCTTCAGTTTCAACTTTGGCCTGGCCTGATGAGAACCGCAAATCCGTTGTGAGTTTTTTGGACGACTCTCCTTACTTCTTCTGGTCCTAGACATCTCAACCATAGGGAGTCGAATGATCTCTTATATAGAGTATCATTGATGAAGGCGAAAGACAGAGCTCGTTTCATGAGTTGATATCTTGAGTGTTGGATATATGTATGCCCTAGAGGCCATTATATGATAGTGGATGTATTTATACATGTATATATATATATATATATATATATATATTCAGTGTACATTCTTGCTCGACATGATAGTATGCTATCTGGTTCTTCTTTATCTGACATGTTGATTTGATCATGCTTTTATTCATTCACATATGTTGATAAAGCCCTGAGGATATAGGCTTGACTACTGTGATTATGATAGAGATCATACTAGTGGGACATCTGTAGTTTATAAGCATATCCTGGAATGTCCCTAGTCGTAGGTGTATCGAGATGGGGCATCGATATACCAGAGTAGACTAGCGTATATGATACTAGACCCATGCGATGGGCGATGGATGTTCCCACATTCATCGATGTTTGACATCGAGATCGTATATGGGTGCTCAGTGGTGACTGGGTATACTGGACGGACTCACCGAGAACTCCTATATGGAATTATATCTATCGTCGGATAGCAGTTCTCAGGTGACACTGGTGCAGATTAGTCTGTGGACCCGAGATCGTCATAGAGTCTTATGTGTTCTCCCACTGTACTTTGATTACCACCCTACCACGGCTCTACTGAGTCGTGCAAATAGGTGGCCGTTGGGTACAGTCCCGAGACACACGAAGGCGATGAACGATAGGAGGGGTTTCGTCTCTCCCGGTATTGGGAGTTGATGTGTGCTGTGCTCGATTGGTTATATCAGTAAGTCCCTGGCCAGGGCTGTTGAGATTTACTGATAAGTGTTATCGGTAGTTTCTCGATCTGTTATAGACCATTCATCGGCACGACTTATTGAGTTATTGGGGTCGACGTTACCGTCCCTAGACTCGATATGCAGCATATCTGACGAAGAGACCGAACTGTACAGTAGTGTTGCCGGTTGGCTCGATGGGAGTTGTGACAGGTTCGCTTGTTTTCTTCTGATCGCTCAATACCCGGGTGGCCGTTACGTTTAGCTGACCGCTTGCGGCTTGTAGGTATTTGATATGATCATTACCTACTGCCGGCGTATTGACGAGTCTTAGAGTCCCACAATGAAGTTTCCTGGCTCAGGCGAAAAGATGTGGTGTGCATATGAGATATGCGCGGGGACCCGATTAAATACGGATATATGATACCGTATATTAATCGGGCATTTTCTATTGGTCGGGTCGTATGTGATATGACCGGTTTGCAAAATCAAGTGTTGATTTAACAAATGACTTTTTGATTAATTCTTTAATTAAACTCTTTTTCTATTTTTGTATGCATGCATGTATGCACATGATGATGTGCATGGATACATACATACATACATTGTATCATGGTTGTTGATACATATTTGGTGGCAGTGCAAGACTTATATTGTAGTTATTATCTATTTATTTATCATTTTGAAAAAAGGAAAGGATAATGCACACAAGGTTAATGCTTATCATCTTGGACCATGCTCCAGCCACTTTTTAACCTTGAGTTAATTATCCTTTTGCCTTTTAACTCATTTGATAAAGATCTAGATAATTCTAACCATGGTTGAAGTGAGAAGGATTAATATAGATTATTCTTTTCTCATTTTCAATCATTCAGTCTCATAACATTTCCTTTTGAGAAAAAGCTTAGCCACCATCTTCTTCTTCCTCTCTCGATAATTTCTTTGAGTGAAGTTGATAAAAAGAAAGAGTTTTGATTATAGAATACAAAGCACATCATCATACTATACACATCTAGCCCATTTGTGTAGGGTGTTTGCTCTACTTCATTCACGTATCAAGTAAAGCAAGGAGTTTTGGGCAAAGTAGCTTCGGGTGGATCGTCGTGGACCTAGAGGATCTCAGGCGAACCTTTTTCCAACCCTCAAGTAGCCAAGGAGTCTAGCGTAGGGAGCTACAAAGGTTGTACTCTCAAAACCCTAGCTTTTACTACTTGTAATGATGTCAAAGTAATGAAACCCTAAATTTCTAGTGATGATTCTTTGTATGTTCACTTAGCACCTTAAAAAATTTGATTTTGGCACATGTGATGCTTCCAAACCCTTCATGTGGTGCTAGGTAAACCTAACAATGGTATCAGAGCCAAGCTAGAGCTTTAGGCGACGCTTTGGCGAAGTTAAAACTCCGATCGAACCCCGAAATACGCATTTTAACCCTTCTCTGGACAATTTTTTAAAACTGTGTTTTTCAGAATTAAAAATACTTAAAAAATTCAGCAGGAAATTCTAAGCATTTATGTAAAAAACGAAGCCATAAACAGTACATGCCACCGCGGAACCGCGGCCAGACCTTACAGATGTCATATTGCCTCGTTTTTGTACAGTAATATTCTTACCTGCTTGTATATATTTTTGGGTATTTTTAATTTGATTCAAGTGTTGAGTGTTCTGGGGATTATTTTGCATTCGTTGATTCGATCGGAATATTTAATTTCGTGCTGTTTTTGGGTAATTTAGAAAGTATTAAAAAGTTTGAACGGATATCATTAACTCACTTTTTCCCTGCACGAAAAACTTTCAAGTGTTGAATTTTTCTCGAGTTTAAATCTTTCGGAAATACGTGCAAGTAACGTGGTGGACCCTCTAGAAGAACACAAACCTTAACTCGATTATGTGATCGTCTGAACTTCCTCTAAACCTTAGGGTTTGGGGCAATACGGCGTGCCACATGTGAGGCGTTGGCTTGACCCTTCTACGGCTGGACCGCTGCTACTGTGACATGTTCCGGGATTTTTGAACTCCGCTCAAGTGTTGAGCTATTTAGGAAATTTTGGGTATTTGATCATTCGATCGAAAACTTTAATACTGTCTATTTATCTGAAATGTGATACAATATGTGGAATTCATATAGTTAGGCATGAAATGCGAAGTATGTGATATTTCGGATTTACGATGTCTAAAGAAAATGTGGATTCCAAATGTTGTAGTTTTACACTTTCTTTTCTGTGACCGTAAGTGTAGTATGTCGCTTATCGCCGGTTTCGTTACTATACATCAACGACAATCGGGGTTCGCATACTTACTTACGTTGATGATATATGATATTATGTGTTGCTGAGATATGATGTGCAGGATTGTCGCGATTGAATAGCCGGGTTTTTTTTATGTGAGATGAGAGTTTTCTTTTCATTCATGTAAAATTCAAATGTAATGTAATATTCTTTTATTTGGGGCACTTCCGGGTTGAGGTTGATGTCACCAGTGTTGTATATTATTTACTTTTCCGCATTAGGATAGACCCAAGGAGGGGAGCACAAGTGACCGGGTTCTGGGGTTCAGTGGGAGGCCATCTCGAGGAGTCGAGACCGGGTCTCCTAAACTCCAGAATTGGTAGGGTCGCTTGCCGCTCTCGTAGGGGTCTAGGGGTGTGGGCTTGGCTATTCATCGCGACTGTGGAATCCGTATTTTCTATTGATTGGCTAAATACTAAATACGGACGTCCTACTATATCCCATCATATCTGTGTTTCTGCTGCCTGTATTATGTGATGTGATATCTGAGACGAATGATATATTATATATAAGATATATAGTAGGCGTTGCTTATGTTTTACATCCGCGCTAGTCCCGTCCCGGTATGCCGTTAGTTAAGTAACCTAATGGCGCATAACGGAACATTGCGGCAAATGCGGATGGCATAAGCGTACGTGGTATTTTCGTTTCTTTTCTGTGATTGGCTTAAGGACTTAAATTATGGGACTACATTAATATGATTAATGTAAAGAAAATAAACCTAAAAAGATGTTGTAGAATCGGATTTGAAAACCACTCGGCTCTTTATGAGAAAGCTACATTTCAAAACTACGGAGCTCAAGCCACTCCTTTTGAAAACCATTTGATTCTACGACGATATAAAGTTCAAAGCGTTAAAGATTTTCTTAAAAATCATCCGCAACCCTCCATCATTTTAGGAAGTAGAGTACTTAGTATTCGTGCTACGTTTGTTGACCTTAGCTAAGGCGTAGTGTACGGTAGCTAAGTGATGTCTTCCTACAATGCATATGATGCAGATTAATTAGGACGGGCATGTGACTTTGTTGACCTTAGCCAAGGGTCATGTGAATGGGTATGATTAATCAAGAAATGACGGGTTGAACTTGACTAGTGCTTGTGATTTGTTGACCATAGCCAAGGTCATGAGTGCTAGGGGTAAAAACCACATCGGGAATTTCAATAGTTGAAATTTGCAATGAGATTGCATACCTTCCATATGATGGTTGGATCCCGATCCTACTGTGGGCAATAGTTGCTCCCAGGAGAGTTTTACAGTTTACAATTAGCTAACTCATTAGGTGTCTAGAAAGGTGTTAACGGGGCTACACCTCTGGGAAAACGAGGTTTACTTTAATTAGGTCCGTGCGAAAGCACGGGGAACCTCCCTCAAGTACTGACACTGGCCTGGCTGAACGGTTAGCGAAGTTGTAGACTGTAATTAATCCTGGCTAGTTTTATTTTTAAGGTTTGAAAGAAAAACTTGATTAAAGCAGTGGGAGACATCGATTAGACAAGATAATAACCAATCTGATCTTTGCAAGAGCTTTCGCTGAGTGTATTCTTTTCTCTCTCTTAATGGCAGATACCAATGACTGGACTCAAGCTTCTACTAGATAAAAATAAACTGAATGAGACCAATTATAAAGACTGGCTGAGGAATCTGAGCATTGCCTTGACTTATGATAAGGTATCATATGTCTTCACGGCTCCAGCCCCGCCCGTCCCAGGTCCAAAATCCTCAGTTGCGGATATTGAAGTCCGCAAGACATGGGATGCTGACTGTACCACGGCCAAATGCCTCGCGCTTGCATCGATGGATAACACACGTCAAAAGCAGCACGGGAATATGGACATTCACGCCATATTCCTCCATACAAAGGAGTTGTATGGAGAGCAATCCCGCGTATTACGATACGAAGCATCAAAGAAATTGTTTCAGATGCGAATGGCCCCTGGCACACTAGTAGGAGACCATGTTCTGAAGATGATAGCTCTTATAGAAGAGCTTGAGGACCTTGGATGGACGATGGACAATGAACAATATACGGATATTATTCTGCAGTCCCTCCCCTCCACCTTTGCTCAATTTATAGTTAACTTCAACATGCACAGCATGGAGAAGAAACTACCTGAACTCCTTAATATGTTAAGGAGTGCAGAGAGCACACTGAAATCAGTGAAAACTCCCGTTTTGAGTGTTGGGCAATCTTCTTCTTCTCGCCCAAAAGCTAAGGCCAAGGGAAAGATGAAGAAGAAGCCCACCAAGCCTAGGGGTGGAGTTAAAAAGGTTAAGGGGAAGGACAAGTCCAAAGCAGGAGAATCGGGGAAAGGGGAATGTTTTCACTGCCACAAAACAGGACATTGGAAGCGCAACTGTACGGAGTACTTAAATCTCAAGAAGAAACATGGGGATGCTTCCGCTTCAGGTGTGTTTGTGACAGAAAACTGTTTTTCAATAAACTCTGCTTCCTGGGTATTAGATACCGGTTCAGGTTCTCACATTTGCAATTCTATACAGGGGCTGAGAAATAGCAAGGTTTTGAAGACAGGTGACCATACTCTCCGTGTTGGAAATGGTTCCAATGTACATACAGTCGCAGTGGGAGAGTATCATTTGGGGTTGCAGTCTGGGTGTATATTGATTTTGAACCCATGTTATTTTGTACCAAGTATGCTTTGTAATATAATATCTGTTTCTTTGTTAGACAATGAAGGATATAATTTTGTATTGCAGAACAATGTTATGAACATTCACCTGAATCAAATGTTGGTTGGGTATGGTACGCTTAATAACGGGATATACGTCCTAAATCAACACACAGTTTTCAGCATACGACACACTAATAAAAGAAAACTTTCAAAAATAAATGAAGCTTTTCTTTGGCACTGTAGACTTGGTCATATTAACGAAACAAGACTAAACAAGTTACACAAAGATGGATATTTAAACCCTTTTAAATATAAATCTTATGCGACTTGCCAGTCTTGTATCAAGGGTAAAATGACCAAAACTCCGTTTACCGGACATGGAGAAAGAGCTACTGAACTCCTAGGCCTCATACATAGTGATTTATGTGGGCCAATGTCTACACAGGCTAGAGGCGGTTTTTCATACTTCATTACTTTCACTGACGATATCTCAAGATTCGGTCATGTATTTTTATTAAAGCACAAATCCGAAGCTTTCAAGAAATTCACTGAATATAAACTCGAAGTAGAAAAACAAACCGGCTTGAGTATCAAAATGCTTCGATCAGATCGAGGTGGGGAGTATCTCAGTACAGAATTTGCAAACTTCCTAAAAGAGAATGGGATTCTCTCTCGGCCCACTCCTCCTTACACACCGTAGCACAACGGTGTGTCAGAACGACGGAATCGGACCCTATTAGATATGGTCCGATCCATGATGAGTGATGCTGAGTTACCCGTCTTATTTTGGGGGCATGCATTGGAGACTGCAGCGTTTCTACTGAACAGGGTCCCAACCAAAACCGTGTCTACCACGCCATATGAGATATGGTATGGGAAGAGACCATCTCTTAAGAGAATTAAGATTTGGGGTTGCCCGGCCTATGTTAAAAAGCAGAATCCGGACAAACTCGAGACACGGTCGGTCATGTGTAACTTTGTGGGATATCCAAGGAATTCTTATGGATATCTTTTCTACCACAAGGAGGAACAAAAGGTGTTTGTTTCTCAGCATGCCACATTCTTGGAAAAAGAGTTTTTCACAAATGAAACCGATGGCAATGTGGTAGATGTAAAAGAGCTTCTAGAGACACAAACTACAAATGACGAGTTGGTTGAACCGGCTGTTGCAATAGAAACTGAGGAGCCTCGGCCACTCCATAGGTCTGGTAGGACTTCTCGCCCACCGGAAAGGTACTACGGTTTCCTCATTGATGGTGACGGAGAAGACTGCATCATGGAGGATGATGATCCTACCAGCTTTCAGCAAGCTATCAAGAGTGGAGACTCTGTGAAGTGGCTGGATGCCATGAGATCCGAAATGGAGTCTATGTACACCAACAAAGTATGGACTTTGGACGTTGTACCCTGTGGGGTAAAACCTGTGGGGTGCAAATGGATCTTTAAAAGAAAGATTGGTGTAGATGGGCAGGTGGAGACCTATAAGGCAAGACTTGTGGCGAAGGGTTTTCGTCAAAGACCAGGTTTGGACTATGACGAGACATTTTCTCCCGTAGCCATGCTTAAATCCATTCGGATCCTACTTGCTATTGCTGCTCACTACGACTATGAAATCTGGCAGATGGACGTTAAAACGGCATTTCTAAATGGAAATTTGGAAGAATACGTTTATATGGATCAGCCAGAGGGCTTCATTGATAGTGGGAGCAGCGGGAAAGCATGTAAATTGCTTAAATCCATATATTGGTTAAAGCAGGTATCACGGAGTTGGAACATCTGTTTCGATGATGTTATCAAAGAGTTTGATTTCATCAAAAATCCAGATGAACCTTGTGTTTATAAGAAGGCTGTAGGGAGAGCTGTCACATTCCTCGTATTGTACGTGGACGACATTCTTCTGATAGGAAATGATATTCCTATGCTACAGTCGGTCAAATCTTTCTTATCACTAAGGTTCTCCATGAAGGACCTGGGTGATGCCACATACATTTTGGGCATTAGGATCTATAGGGATAGATCCAAGAGATTATTGGGATTGTCCCAAACCAGGTACATCAACACCATCCTAAAAAGGTTTAGTATGGAAGACTCCAAGCGGGGTGCCTTACCCGCTTGCCATGGGGTCACTCTCTCCAAAGACTCTTTCCCAAAGACCGATGAAGAGAGAGCTCGCAAGAGCATTATACCCTATGCTTCGGCAGTAGGATCTATAATATATGCGATGTTATGTACACGCCCGATGTAGCTTATGCACTTAGTGTTGTAAGCAGGTATCAATCCACCCCAGGGGAGAATCACTGGATAGCTATGAAGAACATTCTTAAGTACTTGCGAAGGACTAAAGAATTATTCTTGGTGTATGGTAATGGAGATCTCCAAATGGAGGCCTTTACCGATTCGAGCTTCCAGAGCGATAAGGACGACAACAAACCTATCTCCGGGTTTGTATTTACCCTCAATGGAGGGGCGGTAAGTTGGAAGAGTTCCAAACAGGATACCGTTGCAGACTCTACGATGGAGGCTGAGTACATTGCTGCGAATGATGCCGCCAAGGAAGCCGTCTGGATGAAGAAGTTCGTCTCGGAGCTAGGAGTAGTTCTAACCGTTATTGATCCAATACCATTGTATTGTGATAATTATAGGGCTATGGCGTTAGCCAAGGAGCCCAGGTCCCATCAGCGGTCCAGACACATCCTGAGGCGCTTTCATTTGATCCGGGAGATTGTAGATCGCCGCGAGATCGAGATTAGGAGAGTAGATACAAAGAATAACACCGCGGATCCACTCACCAAGGCCCTCCCCCAGCCGCAGCATGAGCGACTTTTTGAGATGTTGGGTATGAGATACGCCAATAACCGGCCTTAGTGCAAGTGGGAGATTGTTGGATATATGTATGCCCTAGAGGCCATTATATGATAGTGGATGTATTTATACATGTATATATATATATTCAGTGTACATTCTTGCTCGACATGATAATATGCTATCTGGTTCTTCTTTATCTGACATGTTGATTTGATCATGCTTTTATTCATTCACACATGTTGATAAAGCCCTAAGGATATAGGCTTGACTACTGTGATTATGATAGAGATCATACTAGTGTGACATCTATAGTTTATAAGCATATCCTGGAATGTCCCTAGTCGTAGGTGTATCGAGACGGGGCATCGATATACCAGAGTAGACTAGCGTATATGATACTAGACCCATACGATGGGCGATGGATGTTCCCACATTCATCGATGTTTGACATCGAGATCGTATACGGGTGCTCAGTGGTGACTGGGTACACTGGACGGACTCACCGAGAACTCCTATATGGAATTATATCTATCGTCGGATAGCAGTTCTCAGGTGACACTGGTGCAGGTTAGTCTGTGGACCCGAGATCGTCATAGAGTCTTGTGTGTTCTCCCACTGTACTTTGATTACCACCCTACCACGGCTCTACTGAGTCGTGCAAACAGGTGGCCGTTGGGTACAGTCCCGAGACACACGAAGGCGATGAGCGATAGGAGGGGTTTCATCTCTCCCGGTATTGGGAGTTGATGCTGTGCTGTGCTCGATTGGCTATATCTGTAAGTCCCTGGCCAAGGCTGTTGAGATTTACTGATAAGTGTTATCGGTAGTTTCTCGATTTGTTATAGACCATTCATCGGCACGACTTATTGAGTTATTGGGGTCGACGTTACCGTCCCTAGACTCGATATGCAGCATATCTGACGAAGAGACCGAACTGTACGGTGGTGTTGCCGGTTGGCTCGATGTGAGTTATGACAGGTTCGCTTGTTTTCTTCTAATCGCTCAATACCCGGGTGGCCGTTACGTTTAGCTGACCGCTTGCGGCTTGTAGGTATTTGATATGATCATTACCTACTGCCGGCGTATTGACGAGTCTTAGAGTCCCACAATGAAGTTTCCTGGCTCAGGCGAAAAGATGTGGTGTGCATATGAGATATGCGCGGGGACCCGATTAAATACGGATATATGATACCGTATATTAATCGGGCATTTTCTATTGGTCGGGTCGTATGTGATATGACCGGTTTGCAAAATCAAGTGTTGATTTAACAAATGACTTTTAGATTAATTCTTTAATTAAACTCTTTTTCTATTTTTGTATGCACATGATGATGTGCATGGATACATACATACATACATTGTATCATGGTTGTTGATACATATTTGGTGGCAATGCAAGACTTATATTGTTGTTATTATCTATTTATTTATCATTTTGAAAAAGGGAAAGGATAATTCACACAAGGTTAATGCTTATCATCTTGGACCATGCTTCAACCACTTTTTAACCTTGAGTTAATTATTCTTTTGCCTTTTAACTCATTTGATAAAGATCTAGATAATTCTAACCATGGTTGAAGTGAGAAGGATTAATATAGATTATTCTTTTCTCATTTTCAATCATTCACTCTCATAACATTTCCTTTTGAGAAAAAGCTTAGCCACCATCTTCTTCTTCCTCTCTCGATAATTTCTTTGAGTGAAGTTGATAAAAAGAAAGAGTTTTGATTATAGAATACAAACCACATCATCATACTACACACATCTAGCCCATTTGTGTAGGGTGTTTGCTCTACTTCATTCACGTATCAAGTAAAGCAAGGATCTTTGGGCAAAGGTGTTTCGGGTGGATCGTCGTGGACCTAGAGGATCTCAAGCGAACCTTTTTCCAACTCTCAAGTAGCCAAGGAGTCTAGCGTAGGGAGCTACAAAGGTTGTACTCTCAAAACTCTAGCTTTTACTACTTGTAATGATGTCAAAGTAATGAAACCCTAAATTTCTAGTGATGATTCTTTGTATGCTCACTTAGCACCAAATTTGATTTTGGCACATGTGATGCTTCCTAACCTTTCATGAGGTGCTAGGTAAACCTAACATTGAGGATGCATCTTCAGGTGTTCGACGGGATTTGAAGTAGTCTACAAAGTCTTCTCTCCAATCCTTAGCTCTTTCTTGGTACTCTAATTATAGGACTATTTGCTTGGTCGCTTCCTTTTCTTCAGACGACTCCGGCGATATTTCTGCTGGTGCAAGGACCCGACGGTTTTGCACAACGATCCTTACGTCAGCCATTTCTTTGGCAAGTTTGGCTAATGCGTCCGCCTTGCTACTTTCTTCATGCGGTATGTTTTACAGGACGTAGGAAGGGATTTGAGTCAGCAATTGTTGCACTCTTTCGCCGTATTTTTCCAACTCCGGTTTGCACGTTTGATGGTCGCCGTTTACTTGGCTAACGACCAGCCGAGAGTCTCCGTATATGAGGTGGTTTTTTATTCCCATGTCGACAGCGATCTCGAGACCTACTATCAAAGCCTCATATTCCGCTTCATTATTTGTCCTCGGCTCTGTTAAGGAAAAGGAAAAGCGCATTATCCCTCCTTGTGGAGTCACGAAGATAAGTCCTACCCCCGATTTGATTATAGGGGTGGTATGCTTTCTCTTCTTTATGGAAGATGTCCTATCGAAATAGAGTTCCCATCGGGTATCACTCTCTTCTTTCTCTCCGTCAATTGTGTCAAACGCGTGTTCGTCTAGAAATTCGCAGTTTAGGGGTGAGTTGCCAGGTATCGGATGCTCGACGAGGAAGTCGGCGATGGCCTGGCCTTTCA
The DNA here is from genome assembly GCA_030015575.1 of Agapanthus africanus. Lineage (NCBI taxonomy): Eukaryota > Viridiplantae > Streptophyta > Magnoliopsida > Asparagales > Amaryllidaceae > Agapanthus > Agapanthus africanus. Next base: position 341,919,446 of record JASDDO010000006.1, on the reverse strand, counting down.
CTGCCTTGAAGGGTCGATAGACTATCGAGAACTCCATCAAGAGGAGGGCCTATTTAGTGAGCCGTCCCGTTAGTATGGCTTTTGACATCAAATATTTAAGAGGATCCACCTTTGATATGAGATGGATCTCATGTGCCAACGCATAGTGTTTGAGCTTCGTTATCGCTAAGATAAACGCCAGGCAGTGTTTTTCGATAGGGGAGCAGTTATTTTCTGCTCCCAGGAGAACTCGACTCAAATAGTAGAGGGCTCTTTCTTTCCCTTGGTCGTTCTCTTGTGCCCATAACGCACCTAAAGAACCTTCAAGAGCTGTTGTGTATAGGATGAGGGGCTTTCCGTTGACTGAAGCAGTCAGTACCGGCGGATTCTGCAGGTATTGCTTGATTTCGTCCAGTGCACTTTGGTATTTACGATCCCAAACGAACGGGGTTCCCTTCTTCATTAAATAGCTGTAGGGGCGGCATTTGCCGGAGAGGTTAGCTATGAACCGCCGGATATACGTGAGCTTTCCTTGGAGAGACCGCAGTTGCTTGAGAGTTCTTGGTGGAGGCATTTCTATAATCGCCTTGATCTTTGACGGGTCTATTTCGATGCCCCTGTGTCGTACGATGAATCCTAGGAATTTGCCCGAGGAAACTTCGAACACGCATTTGAGAGGTTTCATCTTCAGGTTGTATTTCCGAAGACGTTGGAACACTATCTTCAGATGCTCCCAATGCTCCTCGTGTGATTTGCTTTTAACCAAGAGGTCGTCAATATAGCATTCGACGATTTCATGTATGAGGTCATCGAAAATCTTCGTCATGGCCCTCTGATAAGTAGCGCCGGCGTTCTTCAGACCGAAAGGTATCACTTTGTAGCAGAATATGCCCAGAGGAGTCCGAAAAGCGGTATGCTCCTGATCTTTGGGATGCATCTTTATTTGATTGTACCCTGATGAGTCATCCATAAAGGAGAAGACTTCATGAGTGGACGTATTGTCTATCATCATCTCAGTAACCGGTACGGGAAAATCATCCTTCGGGAAAGCTTTTTTGAGGTCCCGAAAGTCCACGCAGATGCGCACCGTCCCATTCTTCTTCATCACTAGGACAATATTGGCAATTCAGTCGGGGTATTGAACTTCTTGGATGAAGCCGGAGTCAATTAGCTTTTTGACTTCGGCGTTGATGCTCATTTCAAGTTCGAGCCGCATTCTTCTTGGTGCTTGTTTGGCTGGCTTGAAATCCGGAGATATCGCCAATTTATGCACAACGATTTCTGGATCTAGCCCCGGCATCTCAGAATAGTTCCATGCGAAGCAGTCTCTATATTGCATGAGCACACCTTTTAGTGTAGCTACCTGCTCTTTAGACAGCAGCTCGCTGACGAACGTTGGCTGCGGGTCGTTAGCCGTCCCCAAGTCGATTTTCCTCAGGTTGTCCACAGTAGTATGTATTCCATATTCCAACTCTTTTGGCGCTGGTGGAAATTCTGAGATCAATTCTTCTTCATCCTCATTTTCGAAGCACCATGAGAGGTCATCCATATTCTCGTGCATTCCTTCTTCCGACAGCGTTATCACGTGGCAGGTATGAGATCGTTTCCAAGACTGATGTTGATCTGGTTCTACTCTCGCCATATACGTTGCTTTTGGCACATACTTTTATGGTGGGGCCACCCTCCAACTGTTGGATAGAGCGAAACTACAGAGTTGATATTGGTCTTTGACCCAGTTTTTGAAGGTGAAGCAGTCTTCAAAAGGGTGTCCTATCGCTCGGTGATAGGAGCAATAATCCGGGCGATGAACTTCGTTTGCTTGATCGGGGTGCCGAGACTCCGGGAGTGTCATCATCTTATGTTTCATGACGAGGTCAAATATCTTCCTTGTCTTGTCTTGAGGGAAGGAATATGCTCGACCTATCTTTTTCGTTAGAGACGGATTCCGGCTGACCTTTTCTCAATCGCGTGGCCTTTTAGATCCGTTTTTCCGCTGTCGAACGTCTTTTCCGTTGTTTGACTTATTTTTGCCTCTGCATCGGGCCTTTTTCTTGTCTTGGGAATGCATGGCGGGCTGACAGCGAAAGGGAATTGTCGTCTTCCGTAGCCTGCTGAAGGAGGCGTTGTGTTTTGGCTTTCTCGTAAATGGTCAATTCATGGCTGTGGTCATTCCAAGCCTTTTGACTCGCTTCCCTTATTATCTTGTCCATCTGTTCTTCAAATGACGGACTTGACGCCTTTATGGCAGGACTTCTTTCTGGTTCAACATCAGCGTCTTTTAAAAGAGTATCCTCTTCTTCATCAAGGTAATTTATGACATGGCAGCCATGGAACTGCTCCCGTTTCTTGGATTGGACATATCCGAGCCCGATCGTCTCCATTTTTTCATTGGGCAATTTTCGTTGAGTTCCGGGGACGTTCCAAATCCTGTTGTAGAATTGAGCTTTTCGAGCGGTTTGCTTAAAGGGTACGCCTTGGCATATCGATAACCTTTTCAATCCTTCTGCGTAGTATCTGGGCAGACGGATCGGTTGGAGCCTATCAAGCGCAGGTTCGACACCACGCTAGACTTCCCTTTCGACTTTGGTTTCCACAGATCGATAGAATATGATCGCCTTTTCACCTTTTCGCATGGGAGGGACGTAGAATGTCTGTAGCTCTTACACACTATATGTCTCGAGCGCATCAAGCTCTCTATAGTGTAGACGCGGAACCATGACGATCTGTAAACTCTGATCATTTCCAGTGAAGGCTTGCACTGATGGACGGACCGAGAACACTGCGTTGACTTCATCTTCAGAATCACTACCAATAACCAGAATAGGGGTATATGGTCCCGGCTTGTTGCATTGGGAGGGCCCCGAATAGACTATCTCTTCTTCCTCCTCGGTATCACTCCCGAAGACCGGAATAGTGGTGACAGCTTTTTGTTTATTCTCTGGTTTATGGCATCTTTCCATGTCTTCAAAGTCTGGTAGGAAATACTTTGCATCCTCGTATTTGCGGACTTCGTTCATGGATAATGGGTTTAGTTCCCCCGTCACAGTGTACTCGAGACTATCTTTGAAGTACTTCATAAACTGATGTTGTGTAGAAAAGATGATATTGTACTCGTGTAACCACGGCCTGCCGAGCAAAGCATTGTAGCAGGTCTTGGCATCGATGACATGAACTTGAAGTCAGTGACGAGCATCCCAAAGCATAACGTCAATATTACGGACCCGAGCGTCCGTGATGACTGGGAGTCAAAACCGGAGATGGTAATTTTATCCCGAGCGAGGTGTTGAACGCTCATGCAGATTTCTTTTAGCACCCTCATATTCAGGAGATTGACAGAGGACCCATTGTCAACTAAGATCTTCCCTATCTTGATGTCATGGCAGTACCCGGTGACGTACAAGGGAAGGTTGTGCTCGCATGTTCCGAGGAGGAGATCTTTATCACCGAAAGTGATGTCAGCTGTGTGCACTTCTTCCAGCTCATCCTTCATCTTTTCTTCGGCAAGGAAAGCTTGAAATTGGTCGGGCTCTTGTAGTGCCTTAATTAGAGAATCTCGTGCATCTTTAGAAAACAGAAGGGCATCGAGAATGCTTAGCTGCGAGGGTATCTTTCTCAGGTGTGCCAGAACATTGTAATCTACCTTGTTTTTCTTGGGGGGGTCCTTGGCTGTGAGCTCTTCGACGACTAGGTCATCGAGGGTGATATCCTCAGGGACTTTTTCCTTCCATTTATCTTTTTTGTTCGATCCCTTGTTTGTAGGTCCGAGATTCTTTTCGGGCAACGTACGGTTGTGCAGCTGAATATTCTCACAGTTCTTCGTCTCTTCTTCTTTTCCTGAGGTGGATTCTTTGAAGAGAGGGCCGAGGGCTATTTCTTCATCAGAATCGCTCCCGAAGGTGAGAAGTTGCGATCCCCCAGCATTAATCATATGACAGTTGCCGACAGTTCTTTTACGCTCATATGTCGTGTTTTTCTGCTCCCGACGAGTTTTGCGCTTCATTCGCTTGAACTGTTGTTGGTGGGCAACATACCCCTGCCACCAGTTTTTAAAGGCCATGCACTCTTCAGTAGGGTGTGTAGTCCTCTGATGGTATAAGCAGTAGTTAGGGTGTGCATCCGCTTCGTCAAGGTGTATACTACCAGGAGTATTTCCTTTGGGAGATAGCGGCTTCATTCCCATTGACAGGGCTTTAGCGAACCATTTCCTTACCTTAAGCTTGCTTTTGTCTGCCGCGGGCGTGCTTCGATCTGGTTGGAGCGCTCTGTGACTCATCCCCGCCATGACTTCTTCAGCTTGATGCCGACGCCTGGCTCTTTCGAATATGGACATTTCACGTTGCTGATTGGCCTTGCTCTTCAGACGGACTTCGTTCAGCAGCATGTCGATCATCTAGTTAGACGGTTCGAAGGATTTTGGCACCGCTCCTGCCCCCAGCTCCTCTATGTGAGCTTCTTCGTCATTTATAGGCGAATGAGAGATCATGTGACAACTTGCCACATAATCCTCAAATTCTTCTGACGGGTCGTCTCCATCGTCATTGTCATTTTCTCCGCTCTCAAGGATGTTGTTGAGAAATTCATGGAGCGTGACTGAGGTTCACGCCTTCTGATTATATTCTTCCAGCACGTCAATCTGCTTTTTTAGGTCCGTGCGCTTGTCATCAGGCTTCACGAGCTTTTTGGTCTTCTTCTTCCTTTTCGAAGATTTTGATGGTTGGGCCTGGGCATTTTGCCCATCGCTACCAATTCTTGGCTTAGGGCGCGGTTTCAGCATTCCCTCAATGACCTCGGGTTCTAGCGGGCCTTTCCACCTAATCACCGGGCATGTTTGAAGATCTTTCATCATTCTTTTTGTTTTGGCTGAAAGAGCGACCTCCCATGGAGCTTCTTCTATAAATGAGCATGATACCCCCGGCATCTCTACCCTTTTAGGAGCGTGTGGCTGCGGCGGGCTTACCTTCCAGTTCTCGTATAGTGTAAATTTGCCCTGTTGGTATTGGTCCTCGATCCAGTTTTTGAAGACGAAGCAATCTTCAATTGGGTGGCCTACTACTCAGTGGTAGGGGCAGTAATTGGGATTGTTGATGTCACCTGGCTGCAGTCGACGTCTCGGATCTGGCAGAGTGATGAGCCTGTTACGCACCGCCAGTTCAAACAGTCTCCTTGTTTTATCCCGAGGGAACGAGTAAGGATGTTTTAACTTTTCGTTGATAAATCGTCGTCTGTCGTTTTGGCGATCAGCTGGTTTCGGACCACTCGGCTGTTTCTGAGCATTGGCGACGAAGGTCGCTTTCCCTTTCCCTTTTTCATTCCGAGGCTCCGTCTTTGAAGAGGAAGGCCTATGGCCAATCTGGTCCATTTGGGCCAGCTTGTCAATCAACGCCTAGAAGGTAGTTGGCTTGAAAAACATCATGAATTGGGATATGGTCGCCTACGGGTCGAGGGTTCCCATAAACATGCCTACTGCAGGAGCCTTTTTTATGCGTTGTTCGCACTTCGACCATAGGTTGCGCCACCGAATTGCATACTGAACCCATGTCTCGCCTAGCTTCACCCTGGCATTGATCAACGTCGTGATTGGGGTGCGTTCGCTGGCGCTTGCGAAACGCTGGGTGAATAACAGATCCATCTCCATGAATGTTTTGACAGAGTCGTTGGGAAGTTCCGAATACTATTCGAAGGTCGTCTCCGTTAGGCTACCGACGAATTGGCGAAGCAGTAGCTTATCGTCACCTCCAGTATTGCCGCATAGAGCCCTGAATTGAGCGACATGTTGATGGGGATTGCCTGTCCCCTTGTACACATGGAATTATGGGATCGTATATCCCGGTGGGTACTTGATTTGATCATACCAGCTGGGATATGGTCACCCCGTTCTGACGACTTGGCCAGCAGCTTCGTTCGCTTGATGAGCTCGTATCTGTTGAGCTATATAATCATCGAGCGCAGCTTTCGAGATATCTTCCTCTTTTACTACTGAAAAGGCCGGAAGTGGGTTTGATGTCTCCCCTCTGTCGTCTTCAATGATCACCGAAGGCTCCTCCAGTGAAGGGTCTGGCTGGATCATCATGTCCACCATGTCCTGGAACAATAGCGCCATTTGTTTTATGTTGGCCGCTTCTTCCAAGGCTTCTTTATCTTTCTTCTCGAGCATTCTGCGGGGGAACTCGGCATCGGTTTCTTGCTCCTGGCGTTGCTCCGACGATGTCTCCGGGCTTTCTTTTGGCCCAGTGAATGCGGCCATCTTTGTTAACATTTCCTGGAGCTTCTGTTGTTGCTCTTGGGCCTTTGTAACAGATCGGGTGAGTGGTCGATGACCCCCGGAAGCGCGGCTCTCCTCTTTCCCGGAAGCCATATAAACAATATGCACCACCATGCCCCCGGACTTGGAGCGTCTGGGTTCAGTGCCCTTAAGATTCGTCGCAGGTATAGGGATCTTCTCCGCCCTCCTCTTTTTATGGAAGATTGAAGTTGAGGGGGCAGTTAATGTAGGCACCCGTGTAGACAATGTTCACACCATAATATTATATTATTATATTCCCCATTCTTATTCGTTTTATAAATAAACAGGTGCTTTTGACGCATGTCTGCTACATATTACAGGTTACGGGTTCTTGGACAGAAAACAATGAAGACGATGAAAAGACGATTCAAAAGTGGATTTTGACCAACAAACAGAAGACTCTTGATCAAGCCTACATCAAAGATAAAATTCACAAAGTACAAGGCAATGCAAGGTCCAAGATTACAAAGCGAACGGTTAAAAGTCCACCGCAATTGTTCACTGGAGATCTGGAAGAAACATAAAAGCTATTTTAATAAAAGAACCAAATAATAAGGAAGCCCAAAAACAGAAGAGCCAACAAAGGAAATTTCAAGGCCCAATACTTCCTTTTAAAGAGACAGAGACATAAAATTTTACCAAAGCTTGGAGTCTACTTTGACTAGGTCTTCCTAAGGATATTTTGGTAAATGTAGACATGCGAATCAATTGTAACCTAGGGTTTCATATCCTTTATAAATAGGAACTCTAAATCATTGTAAAGGCTATGCCTCCCTATGCCTCCCTGTGCCTCTTTTTATCAATAAATTTTGGATTTCTTTTGGAGAGTATCGATGCCTCTTTTCATTTCAGAAATTCAGATCTGACAAGTCTTGTGTTGATGTTTGGAAAGAGCCATCTGTAAAGTAAGTAATTAATTTCAATTCTTGCCCTAGGTAATTTTTCATTCTCTTCCCTAGTATAAATTTAATTCCTTACCCTAGTTAGATAGTTAGATCTTTAATTCAATTGCCCTAGATTAATTTAGTTTTTAGATTCAATTAATCCATTCACACCGTTCGGAATTAACTCGTAAGAGCGACTAGGAAATTCACAACATCCCTGTGGACCGACCTGTACTCACCGGTTAGCTACCAAGCGACGCCGTTCTTGATTGCGGTTAATATATAGTTTTTGAGATCAATCAAATGGCGCCGTTGCCGGGGATGGCGTGTTATTTCCTTTTTGCAATTTCGGGTTAATCTAAAATTGAAAAATCATAAAAAAACTGAAAAATTAAAAAAAATATAAAAATATATCATCTGTTATTTTTGGGAAGGGTATTCTTGTGTAAATCTTTGCAGGATCGACGGATCTGGAAAAATCCAGAGTGCGAAAAAGAAAAAGGTACATTAAAACAGAGAGGGATTGCAAGTACAAAACAGCAGAAATTTTTTGGAGCCCTGAAGTCTCCATCCCACCGCTAAACCGCGGCCTAAGCGCGCTCCCGCCGCCTTTCCGCGGCTCTATTGCTTCATCATCGCGCAATTTTTGCACGGTTTGTTTCCTATTTCTCCTCTGTGCAAATACCCATATATCTTCTGTCAAATCTTCTGCAGGATTCTTTGCGCTTAAAATCTTCTTCCCCCTTCCAATAATTGATTTTCTGCAGGATTCTTTGCGCCGCGCTAAAAAATAAATGATTGCAAGTGATTTACTGCTTTGCAAATTTTAATCGGACTTTAAGGGGCTTTTGACCAATTCAGATTGGGTGGGGATTTCATCACCCTTCCCAGGACCCCAGAAATCACATAAGGCATTTGCATTGACCAATCTTTAATTAAAAAATACTAGACTCAGCCCTAAGGATTTCGAGCTCAATAGGACAGAGGACTAGTTATAGGCATCGACCGTTTATCCTAACCTGACTTTGCGGTGTCTAGGCAAGTGTGTCAAAGGTTAGTGGTTTTTAATTAGGCCCACTACTGTGGTTCCTTCCCACTTACCTGGCACTTACGTGGCCGCAATTGGCGGTGAAGAGGCGGTTTGAGGTCCTATCTCTAGCCCTTTGGAACAGTTAGGAGCTGTCTAGCTGACCTAGGTGACCCTAGATCTAGGCCTGATTGTGCATTTTTGGTTGATCGAAAGTGTGTCTTAGCCCTTTATCAAAAATCTTTTTTGCAAAAAGTTCCAAATAAAAAAAAAGGAAAAAGGAAAAATCTTTTATAAAAACTTGCAACTTGCCGCTAAAAATCCTTGCACAACCTACCTTCTTTCTCTTCTCTTTCTTCTATCATGGGTACCCCACATCATAAATCTCTTGCCGAACTTTGGTATCCCGAACCTAACTTTTCCTCGTACGTCAATTGTTTCGATCGATTTAAAGAAAATCCCTCCATGCCAAAAATTTCTTTGAAAGATCAAATAGAAGCGTCTAGGAGAAACAGCTCGACTTTGCAACCCACTTTGTGTCAACCATGTCGACCTTCACCTCCTTCGTACGTTGATACCACTTTTTCGAGTCCTGTTGTAACTCCTAAGCCGATGCCCATTGCTGAGCATATTGCTCAATCTCGTAGCCGATCTTTCACCCCTCTCTTCTAGGGGTCAACAAGTTCATTCACCTTTTTATCCAACTGTTGACCCTACTCCTGTCCAACCATCCAATTCCTACCAGTCCTACCCGACTTTACCACCTTCACTAGACATTACTTCTACACAGCCAATTGGGAGTTTCACGTATCCAAACAGTTTTGAATCTTTTACCGAAACCCCTCCACAACCTATGTCTAGTTTGAAACAGTCGTTGGAAGCTTATATTGCAGCAACAAACAAAATGGTTAGGAATGTGGATGCGTCCATTGCCGCCCTTATGGAACCTAGTGAACCGGCAGCTAGTTTCCAATTAGCTCCAAATTTTCCAATGTATGAGGAGACGGTTGGACGGAGTGAGAATTTGAGAGGAGCGAGTGAGTTCTACACATTCCCAAATCAAACCTACCCTTATCCAATTGAAACCCACAACTCCGGTTTTCCATCGATTGTCCCAAATGATTCACAAGTTGAAAATAAAATATCAAACGAGTTGTGTGATTTTGTAGTGCTTGATTTGCCAGATTGTGAAGAACCCATTTCGAGTGAAACCACACTTAATCCTTTCGATCTTTACACCTCCACTCTAGAACCTAAATCGATAAATATCCATGCTTTTGAGGAGGTGTCAGAAAAACTTGATTTTCAATTGATTGAGGATATAGACACCGGGAATATTTTGGATGATGAACCAGTAGATTTGGTTGAAATTTTATGTCCAATTCATCATCCCGAGTCATTAAATGTTTCTCCCGAAATCCATATGCGTCTTGATTTTGATGATAATGGCATGGAAGAGTTAAATATTGAGGAGAATTATAATGATAGTATTAAGGATAATATTGAGGTTGAACCATTTTTGTTTGATGTGTCGGATTTTCCAATTCATCCTCTCGAACCTTTAACTGTTATATCACCCTCCCCCCTTTCCATCGTTCTGACCACGCAAAACATCACGCTTGAAGACTGTGAGCTTGAAAAAATTTCCTTTGAATCTGACACAGTTCTCACAGCCGATAACACGTACGAGTGTTTCACTTTTTCGGACGATGTTGGTGACTCACCGCCCGAGTTTAAGTCCTTTACATTTTCAGATGAGTTAGTTGAACCATCAGACTCGGTTGCTTACAGTCGTTTCGAACCATTGTTGGAATCTTTCCAGTTCGAGACAGTTTACTACGGTGAGAATGAGACTATCCCTAATTCACTCCCTTTCGTCCTTCCTATTGTTCCGACCATACAAGAGACCGTTACGCTTTCATCTCCAATACCAAGTTCGGCGTACCCATGCCTTCTTGCGAATCTTGAGGGATTTGACCCCATTTCTCGACGGGTTGATAGATTAGCACAATCGCTTTTAACACATCGGTCATCACAAATTGCGCTAATTTATTCACTCGATTTACACCCTCAAGATCATACTCCACTTCTTTCTCTTTTCTGCCATTCTTCTCCTCCACCGAGACCATATTCCACTCTTCTTTCCACACGGTCTCGTGTGCTTCTCATCTCTTTTCTTTCCACCCCATTGTTTCACCAACTCGACCATTACCACGATAAGATTTTTGAATGGTTGGTGCTAACCTTTGGCTTGTGTAAAGCCAAGCTTAAGTTTAGGGGAAACCTTGTTGTATATATGTACATATATTTTTTGTTTTCTTTTTCTATAAAAAAAAATTCAAAAAAAATTATAAATAAATAAACAGGGGAGTGCCGACATTCTCAACCCTCTTGGTGTAGCATGACAGTGAAAACACTGTCAAGTTTAAGTTTGGGGGTATGCTCGGTAAGCCTTCTGCTTTTGCATTCATGTGTATATTTTTGCATTTGCATACTTATTTTAAAACCCATAAAAAATTGAAAAATTTCAAAAAAAATTATAAAAATTAATGTATTCAATTTTGGCCTTATTTGACTTGAGTTTGACAAATAGGTTAACTAGCTAGGAACAACTAGATCTTAGACTTAGTAAATTAAAAACCCTAAAAATAACCTTTCTTAAAGTTTAACGGTAGAAAATATATGTCTTTGTAGTTTATTTAGAAATAGGCAAATTTTGAGTTCACTTTTTGGGCTAAGTCAAAACAAAGGAAGAGTATTGATGTTTTTATTAAAGTATAAGTTTGAAAAATAATTCCTAGCTTAAGTCTAGATTCTGAAAATGTATACCCTACAAATTGCACTAACACGCACCTTGAAACTTGGAATAGTAGAGGAGACCTTGAAATGCTCTTGTCTAAAGTCCTTAGTACAATGAAAATAAAAGAAAAAAATTTGAATAAAGAGAAAAGAAAATGAACATTGGTTTTTGTGATTACTTAAGGCTAAAAAATAGAAAAATATTTAGCGAGGGTACTTCATCACCTAGTGCCTTAGATCAACTGGTTTGGGAGTCACTGCTAAAGCCTTGGGTGTTGCAAGACTAGGAATTACGCTTTAATGTGCAAACACATCTTGTAATCGGTCGTTGGTACCTCAAGAAGTATTAACGGTCGCATGAAGGATGTGTAAGCAAAATTCATTTAAAAATTCACCAATTAATAAGTACTTTGGACAACGGACAAGAGTACGATTGCTTGATTTGAATTTGCAAGTGTAGGGGTGATTTATACACATACGTAGGGGTATGTGATTGGAGTTTAGATGAGAGAAAGAAGTGAAGAATAGAACTTGCATCTTTAGTAGAGTTGATAAAAATTCCTAAGTGGAGAAGAAACCCTAGAAGGAAAACTTAAGAGATGCCAAAAGTTAAGTAAGTCTACAGAACATATATAATCTTAAGTTAAATGATGAGAAAGTGTGAAGAATATGGGTGGATAATTTACGAGTCGACGATAATAGAATTCCTTGTTAGAAAACCTAATTGGAGAACAAAAGTTAATGAGCCTAATTGATAGGATTTTGTGGGTAGTATCCGCTGAAAACCCTCAGGAGACAACACTCCTCCTACTAGAGACACCTAGAGGTTTAACGGCTTGTTGCACGAGCTCAGTGCAATCGCGTTTCCCTGCGAAAGTGCGGTTAGGTTTTTGTAGAGAATAAAAAATAAGTTTGCTCGAGGACGAGCAAAAGATAAGTTTGGGGGTATTTGTTCACACCATAATATTGTATTATTATATTCCCCATTCTTATTCGTTTTATAAATAAACAGGTGCTTTTGACGCATGTCTGCTACATATTACAGGTTACAGGTTCTTGGACAGAAAACAGTGATGACGATGAAAAGACGATGCAAAAGTGGACTTTGACCAACAAACAGAAGACTCTTGATCAAGTCTACATCAAAGATAAAATTCGCAAAGTACAAGGCAATGCAAGATCCAAGATTACAAAGAGAACGGTTAAAAGTCCACCGCAATTGTTCACTGGAGATCTGGAAGAAACATAAAAGCTATTTTAATAAAAGAACCAAATAATAAGGAAGCCCAAAAACAGAAGAGCCAACAAAGGAAATTTCAAGGCCCAATACTTCCTTTTAAAGAGACAGAGACATAAAATTTTACCAAAGCTTGGAGTCTATTTTGACTAGGTCTTCCTAAGGATATTTTGGTAAATGTAGACATGCGAATCAATTGTAACCTAGGGTTTCCTATCCTCTATAAATAGGAAATCTAAATCATTGTAAAGGCTATGCCTCCCTGTGCCTCTTTTTATCAATAAAATTTAGATTTCTTTTGGAGAGCATCGACGCCTCTTTTCATTTCAGAAATTCAGATCTGACAAGTCTTGTATTGATGTCTGGAGAGAGCCATCTGTAAAGTAAGTAATTAATTTCAATTCTTGCCCTAGGTAATTTTTCATTCTCTGCCCTAGTATAAATTTAATTCCTTGCCCTAGTTGGATAGTTAGATCTTTAATTCAATTGCCCTAGATTAATTTAGTTTTTAGATTTAATTAATCCATTCACACCGTTCGGAATTAACTCGTAAGAGTGACTAAGAAATTCACAACATCCCTGTGGACCGACCCGTACTCACCGGCTAGCTACCAAGCGACGCCGTTCTTGATTGCGGTTAATAGATAGTTTTTGAGATTAATCAGACAACACCTTTCGTGGCGTGGCGTAGGGATGGTCCTCCTTTTGCTGAATCTTTATTTTAATCTGTCGGCGGGAGTAGTCCTTATCGATTACGGAGTCATGGACTCTCCGCCAGACCTTATGAATTTTGGAGGACAGCCGCTGAGGAGGCTGCTCCAGCTCTGCCTTTGTAACATTTTCAACAGGTGAAGGAGACCTTTTTAATACGGCAATTGGAGAGTTCTTGCGCACCCTCCTGAGAAGCTCAAAGCTGTTCCCAGTTGGAACAGCAACATCGACTTCCACCATCGGAGCTGGTGGGGTAAGTCCGAAAGGGGAACTGCCCCCAGTTTTCCTCACTCGGCACCAGTGGCGACGTCGAGCATATTTTGCAGACGGTACTGGCTTAGTTACGGGGGTGGCTTCATCATGCCCCCTGTTCTGGTGAAGGGTTGATGTTGGTGCCATCCTATCAAAGACTGACGTCCGCTGAAAAGAAACGTCCAACCTGTCGAAGACTGACCTTTGGGCAGGGGAAGTAGTTTGGACGACCTTACCCAAGGCAGGAATTGAGGTGGTCGGTCTTGTAAAGACCGATCCTTTAGGTGAAGTAGCCTCTTTGACGACTTCGTTTGTCGGGGTTGGAATGGCTATCCACTTCGGGATGACTCGTTCAGGTATTGCAGTCTTCTTCATGGGACCAATTGAGGTTTGGCCTACTCTGTTAAAGACCGAGGTGTTGGACTCGGATGACCAATTGAGAGGGACCGTGGTAGTGGTGAGCTGATCAAAGACCGACTTCTTTGGAGCTTCCCGTGACGGTATTGGGACGCTGAAGCTTTTCGGTGGGATCTTGGTCCCAAAGAATAGTCCAGTGGTGGCCTGAGTCACATGTTCCACTGGCATGGAGAAGATGGAGGCCGCTTGGGGCCCATAGGTCACTGCTCCAGCGAGGACGGAGTGGGAGTTGCTGTTGCAGTTGGTGCAGTTGGAAGCCATTTTCTCTGCACGGGAGCAAGACACCAAATCTTAGTACCTCGAATCCAGGGGCAACCATATTAAACCGCGATTCGTTCGCGAACACGACACATGAAGTATGGAGTGGAAAGAGGAAAAGTTCCCACCGGCGTGCCAGAATCTGTTCTCCGCCGAAAGACGTGACCGGGACGTTGGGACGTCCGGCCTGAATTTTGGGGGCAGATGCTATTTGGGTTTTATCCGTCCACCTCTCCAAAGATGACAAGTTGATTTATGGCACCGTATATCGGAGGTTTAGACAGACACGGCCCTGGTAGCAGACTTCGTCAGATTTCCCCTCGTTTACGAGGGGTTTTTGATTGTGGGGATGCTATTCCCTGCAGGCGCAAGCCCCTGCAGTTAATTACGCTACCGCATCGCGGTAACCACTTTCTCCTTCTCCAGATGGTCACTTCATGTCGTGAATGTTTGTTTTATTTTTGGTTGCTCGTGGATTGCATATAGAGACTAATTTATGTTTTCGCCCGTAGGGCGTGGATTAGTCCAAATCCGTATTTTCTTAGATTTGGGTTTGGTTTGGTTTAAGGATCGTTAATCTTGTTTTAGATTAAGATCAACTTAAATGCTTGTTAAAGATACGTTAGCCTAATTTTAGACTAAGATCTACTTAACAAGGTTTTAGGATCATTTAGATCCAACGAAAGAGTATTTGGACTCTATCGTTTTAGTTTAGGGACATTGCGGTCGATAAGGTTTAAGGACGTCATAGTCCAGTTTAAAGACGTCATAGTCTGTGAGGTTTAAAGACATCATAGTCTGTAAGGTTTTGGTTTAACCGTTTGGAGATGCACCAAAAGTTATTGGTTATTAGGACCCCCGTCTCTCTGAAGATGTTGAAGAATTACAACGACATGTATCAGAGGTATGAAGAGATGTACCCTTGAACCAATATTGGTTGAGAGATCTATAGTCAGGTTTGAGACTAAGACCAATTAAAAAGATTGTAAGCATATGGGCTCGGTTAATTTGAATTAGGGACTTGTGGCCAACTTGGGCTTAGTCCACTCAGTTCTGAATAAAGTGTTTGAACACTTGTTTGGACTCAGTCCACTCATTTTGAATAAAATGATGCACATTTGTTTGGGCTCATCCCCTTTTTATTGATTTGAGTTCTGACACCCCTTTTCTTTTTGTCTTTTATTGAGTGTTGAACACTTTTTATGGCGCTGGGGCCTGGTTTACAGAGCGCTTTGTAATTCCTTAGCGCACACGTGAGGAGCATGTGGTGCGTCTGGCGCTGAGCACCAGACCGATAGCTCTACGGTGCTTCCTATAAAAGGGCGCCCACATGAGGAGCACGTGGAGCGCCAAACTTGGAGCGCTAAAGCGCTTATTATAAAAGAGCGTCCACATGAGGAGCACGTGGAGCGCTTGACGCTGAGCGCTAGACTTGGAGCGCTAAAGCGCTTATTATAAAAGAGCGCCCACGTGAGGAGCACGTGGAGCGCTTGGTGCTGAGCGCCAGACTTGAAGCGCTCTGATCAGTTCTGTTCTCTGAGAATTAAATTCTCGGTGTTTAAGAGACTTTGTCTCATGGATCTAAGAACTATGTTCTTCTCTTTCTTGATGAGATACTGCGATCTCTTTACTTTTGTGGAAGACCTTGTCTTATAGATCTATGATCTAGAAAAGAAATATGTTCTTATATTGTGAGAGTTAAACTCTCAAATATGGAGGAGATGTTATGATCTCTCCTCTTTTTCCTCACCTTGAAGAAGGTTCTTCTTCTTAGAGATTGCTCTTCTCCTTTCTTTTCTGAGAACTTGAAGTTTATGGGGGGTTCCTCTATTTTTCTTCTTTTGATTTGAGAACTTATGGGGAGGTTTCTGCCTACAAGACTTGAAGTTTTGGGTCCTTTATATAGGGGGCTGACTTGTTGAATCAGTTAAGGAAATCTCTCATTGAGAGATTTCTGATTGATTTGGGAAATGTTTCCTACCGTTGGATCTTTGATTCAAGGGCTTCTGTTTTACAGAAGATAGTTTTCTTTTTATTAACAAGATTGGGAAAATATTTTCCCATATAGAACTTATTCTGTATCTCGGTGATTTTTAATGACCATTGGATCTTTTATCCAACGGTGCTCTGATTTACAAAGCATAATCTTTCTGGTTTAGAAAGATTTGAGGAGTGTTTTCTCAATCAGAATTTAATTCTGGTAATTTGATAATTTATCATCTTCGTTGGATCTTTGATCCAAGGGTGGAGAACATTTAGTTCTAGCACTGGTGCTCTCATGCTTTGCACGTGAGGCGCTGCCTCAGAGTCTTTAGAGCTGGCGCTCTTGGCGCAAGCACTCTCGTGCTTTGCACGTGAGCGCTGCTTCAGAGTCTTTTAGCGCTGGCGCTCTCGTGCTTTGCACGTGAGCACTGCCTCAGAGCCTTCAGCACTGGCGCTCTTAGCGCGAGCGCTCTCGTGCTTTGCACGTGAGCGCTGCCTCAGAGTCTTTGACTCTTAGCGCTGGCGCTCTTGGCGCAAGCGCTATTATGAGGCGCGGCCTCATTTCAAATTTAAAATTTTGAATGGAGCTTTGCTATCTGATTTGGGGAAACACGGCCTTCGTTTCTAACACTTAACAACAACCAAGTGGTCCAAAACCGTCTGCTCGCCAAAACAACACACGTCCATGCCTATCCCTGGAAGAAAGGCTAGGAAGTGCTTACTCGTTTCCCCGCGATAAGACGAGGAGACTATTTGAGTTGGCAATGTGTAACAAACTCATCACATTGCCAGACCCACGGCGTCCACCGCAACCCGGCGATGTCAACAACTCCAACTACTGCTCCTATCACAGAATGGTGAGCCACCCAATTGATGATTGCTACGTCTTCAAGAACTGGGTCGAGGACCAGTATCCCCGGCAACGGCGCCATTTAATTGATTCTGTGAAAAAGTATTTGTAGTATAACTGCAATCAATAACGGTGTCGCGTGTAGCTAGCCGAGATGAGTAAGGGTCGTCCGCAGGGATGCGTGGAACTTTTAGTCTTTCTTTAGAAGAGTTGATTAGAATAAGAAAGGAGAATAGTTGTAAATTTTAGATCTATATTAAACATGGATGTAGAATTTATAGTTTTAAGATCTAGTTTCAATACGGATATAGATTTAATAGGGAAAAGGCTTGTAGGGTTCTTTAGCATTTAGTAGTCATGGATGACTAATAAAGACGACTCCTTTTATCTTTTAATAGATTTAAAACTAGATAGATAGCGATGGATGAGGATTAGGGTTCATGGAAGAAACTAGTGTTTCCACACTATTGACCTTTATCCTTTCATTGATCTCTATTCATATCTAGCCCTTAACAAAACAATCGTTAATCTAATCTCAAATCGCGGTCAAGACTATCAATAAATTAATAGCGCGCTCGATTAGGATGTTAACGATTCTTTTGCTAAAGTTTATAAACTTCACAAAACTTAAAAGAAGTTAAAATATTTTCTAATCCATTGTTCTCCCCTAATCCTATGAACCCTATCAAGCGGAGAATTACTCGCGCATGATGGAGATAGAAGAAGAACGGATAGAGAATAAATTCATAATGTAAATACAGAAATTAAATACTAAATAATTAAACTAATGATCTACCTTTATTAATCAACTTCACAATTACAATTCTTTGAGTTTAGATTACAAGAGGAAGAAGAAGTTGCTCTCGATCTCTGCCTCGTAGAAAGTATATGTTCCGTCGAATCTCACGTCGCCTTATCACGTCGAATTGCGGACCTGTCGTGGATCAGTTGTTTTTTGACGGTGATTTGCTTCATTTAAAAGGTAATCATTTCTAAGTTTACCCTTCGGTCCTTTATATACCCCCAAAGCCAGAAACCCTAGATTCCATAGGTTAAGATATGCTGTTAAGATCATGATCTTGAAATCTCACATCTTACGGCCACCAAAGCGCCGAGGATCCGCCGCGTTTACCCCTATTTGGCTGCCCTTCCGCCGCGATTTGGTGGAGTTAGGGTTTGGGATTTTTTTAGTGGTTTCACATTGACATGTAGAGATCTTTTAGATATCTAGATTTTGGAAATATTTCCTGAGTCTCTGCCAGTATTGATTCTTCGATTTTATTTAACTTCATCGACAGATTTTTTATTCCCTACATCTTGATATTCCGATCTCCTGACCTGAGCTAAATCTTGCACGATATCTCCATGAATAATATTAGTAATATTTATTATAGAGATATTATTTTAACCATTTGTATGATGTTATATCTTTTAAAAAATCTTGATTAGAATATTTGATATGATATGCATAATAAAAATATTATATAAATATTATATGCATATATTTTTCTTTATAATGTTAATTATAATATATAAACATATGACAATAGATATTTTTACAAATAAACCCAAATATGCTCTATATTTATAATAAACACCTTTAGATATTTAAAAAAAGTAAGGAAAATGTTATATCAAATACGCGATATTTTCGACTAAATAAATACCACCAAACTTAACTTTGATCATCTCGAGTAAACTATTTATTCAAGAGAGAGAGAAAAAGAAAAGAAAAACCTTAGTAGCACACTTTCGTAGGCAACACGATTGCACTGAGCATGTGCAACAAGCCGTTAAATCTCTAGGTGTCCCTAATAGGAAGAGTGTTACACCCACAAAATCCTAATATAAAAGAAAAAAATGAAATTTACGTACAAAGATAAGAAGTATAAATGAAAGAACTTGAAAATAAGAGTTTCAACTACACCAGTTTTTCAGTTGCCATGAGCCCTATCTTAATGGTCATGAAAAGATGCTAGAAATCACATCATCCCTCAATAAAACATCGTCTTTATTCTTCCTCCCTATCTTTCTTCCAAATATCGATCATATACCCTTACGTGTGTGTAAAAGACATCCCTACACTTAGAGAATTCAATTCAAGCTATCATACTCTTGTCCATCTTCCAAAGTACTTTATAGTCGGTGAATATTTTAGATGGAATTGCTCACACATTCTTCATGCGACCGTTAATACTTCTTGAGGTACTAACTGATCGATTACAAAATGTGTTCGCGCATTTAGGCGTAATTACTCATCTTGTAATACCTAAGGCTTAGTAGTGGCTCCCAAACCAGTTGGTCTAAGACACTAGGTGATAAAGCACCCTTACTATATTTTTTTTATCCCGCCTTAAGTAATTACAAAACCAGTGTTCATTTTTTTCCTTCACCACTTATACTTTTTTTTCCTTCTTACTAAGGCTTTTAGACAAGAGCATTTCAAGGTATCCTCTACTATCCCAAGTTTCAAGATATGTGCAAGTGCGTAATATTTGGACTCAAGAATGTGGACTATTTTTCGGACTTATTTTTATCCTCAGATTAGTAATTTCCTTCTTCTTACTGACCTTTGGGACAACGGCTCAGAACTACTTATTACTAGTTTCGTTTAAGAAAATATCTAACTTTCTTGATTTTCTCAAATTATTCCTATCTTTTATATGTAATTTTTCACTTTCAAACTTTCATTATCAAAAAAAAATTGTGCTTATATATAGTATAATACAAAATAATGCGTGAATAAGCACAAACTTCCCCAAACCTGTTTGCAGCACTGTCCTTACTGATGTCATCTGTTAAGCTTAAAAAAAACTGTAATTGGGAGGAAAACTTAGTAATGGGGATATGAAATAATGAAAGTGAAATTCTCCCTCAAACTTATTTGTGGCTCACAATTTTGTAAAAATTTTCTTTTCGTTCAAGAGCCAAAATATTTCTCCCCCCCCTCCAAACTTGAGTAAAATAGTAGTAAACATTTAAAATTATGAGGGAGGGTTAAAGTTATTGGTCAATATAAAGCTTTACAAAGACCAAAAGTCAACACCAACCATTCAAAGATTTTATCGATGTAACGCCAAGGTTGGTAGAAGAACATGTCACCTATCGACGTGAAGAAGTGGGTAGGGGATAAGGGGTGGAATAGAATGGGTTTAGGTCTCGGTTGATAGAGAAGAAACAATAATGGTGAATGGAAACGAGATTGTGAATGATTAGAAATGGGAAGAATAGTCACATTCTCATATGGGATAAGAAGAAATGGTGGTGGTTCAACTTTTTCGGGTGGAGATTGATTAATCACAAAATCCGTGTCATTTCGGAATGCGAGTTCGTTGGCGAAAATATCTTCGAAACTTTCATCGATTGTTTGATTGAACGTTTCAATGTCAATAAGTGTCGCGCCAGAATTTAACACACTTGATTTGTCAAAAATTATAGAGGTAGGATACTCGAAAAGCTCATCCACCTTATTCTTAAAAGTGTCTAAATCTAGTCGTCTTTCAAGAATCATAGAACTCGAAATATCGGATTGTGATTTATCAACACTCGATAAAATTAAAGGATGATTAGAAGAAGAACCAAAGAAAGTGAGTGATGAAATGGGTAAACAAATCGGGGTGTCGAATATTGCTGAACCAGATGTGGGAAATGAAGGCTGAATATCGTTCTTCTTTTCGATCATGCATTTATCATCAATTTCCAGACGCATATGGGGTTCGGGAAAACAGTTAAAGGTTCGAGATGATGTCCACAAGGAAGTGAAAGGACCTGATGAATTGGTGAGGAAAACTCATCCAAAATTGTGGGTTCATCATCTAATATATCCCCAGCGTTAATATCCTCAATCAAGTGAAGGTTAAAATTCTCAGACACCTCATCAAAAGAATGGTTTTTAATTAATTTCGGTTCTAGAGTGGAGGTGTAGAGATCACAAGTATTGGATATGGTTTCACTTGAAATGGACCCTTCATAATCGGGTAAATCAAACACTACAAAGTCACACAACTCATCAAACCTTCTATCTTCAATTGGCGAATCATTTGGTGTACTCGATAGATTTGTGAAAATGGAGTTGTGGATTTCAATTTGGGATAGGGAGGTTTGATTTGGAAGGGTGTACCGCTCTCTTTCATTACCCAAATTCTCAATTTGTCCTATTGCTGTATCATACATTGAAATTTTTTGAGCTAGCTGTAAACTAGTTTCTCGTTCGTTGGGTTGTATGAGGGCGGCCATGGACGCATTCATTTCCTCTATGTGGCGGCGCGACGCTACCCGATATTCTTCCACTATCCGTTCAAGACTAGACATGGGTCGGTAAGGGGTTTCAGCATAAGATTGAAATTCTTGTGGATAGGTAAAACTCTCAAATGACTGATTAGAAGAATTGTCTAGAGAAGGTGTAAAAGTCGGGTATGATTGATAAGAATCAAATGGTTGTGAAAATTGGACAGGAGTAGGATCAACATTGCGATAAGAAGAATATTGATATTGGTTGGTTGGTTGACAAGTGGCAACAGATGTCATATACGCCGCAAAACGAGTAGCAATATCTTCCTTAGAAAGTGATGATATTTGTTGTCCTAACGATTTGACCGGATTGAAACTTTGGCCTTGGCCCTCGCCATATGCTCAGCGATGGACGTGCTTTAAGAGTTCCCTCACACGTTTTAAATGGAGTATCAACATAAGTAAATATAGAATTTTGATGCGGTTGATAAGACCTCGAGTGAGGTGTCCAACTGTTTCTTTTCGCTTGCTCTATCCGATCTCTTAAAGACATGGTAGAGTCGGAATTTTGAACGATGCAATTACGAAAACAAGAAATATCTGGTTATGGATAGCAAAGCTCGGCAAGAGTTCGTCTATTTGGGTTACCTATTATAAGAAGGTGAAAAGAAAAGAGGAAAGGGAAAGATTTAAGCTCTAGTTGGATTGTTTTGCTTTGAAAGTGGGACTTGAGGGTTGACTCAATAAACCACAAAATGCACAAACAAACTCTAAAACTAAGGTCACCTAGGTCAAGCACTAGACCGCTCCTAGACTTCCAAAGGACAAGCCGCAGGATCAATCCTCTACCACCTCTTTATCACTCTTGTGGCCATGTAAGTGCCAGGTAAGTGGGAGGTATCCGCTATACGAATCACCGAAAATAGCGGGCCTAATTAAGTAACCACTTGCCTTAATCACACTTGCCTAGACACCACAAAAGAAATGTGGATAAGCGATAGATTACGCACGACCTTCCTCTGTCCTAATTGAGCGCGACGGTCCTTAGAGTATTGATCTAGATATTTTTTTAATTAATATAGAGTTATGTTGATCCTCATTTTGTGATTTGTGCGGCCTAGGAAGGGTGATGAAATCCCTACCTAATCTTAATTGTGGTCTTGCCCCTTAAAGTCCGTATTAAAATATGCAAAAACAACCCGCAAAACAAAATACGCAAAAAGATTTTTGAGCGGCGATATTTTGCAAAGAATCCTGCAGAAAAATATATTATTGGATTTCCAGAGGAGAGATAAAGAATATGAAGAGATTACCAAAGGATTTTGGAGGCACGACTCCCCAACCCCGCCACGGTTCCGCGGCCAAAGTCATACTATTGCCGCGGTTCCGCGGCACAAAAATAGAGTCTTTTAACAATTTTTCTGTAGTGCACCCTCCTCCACTTCTGGGATATTTTGAAAGTTTTTGAATCTCTAATTCCTCGTTCAAGTGACTCTAGATTCCCTCGCAAAAAAATCGCACAATAATCGTTAAATACACAATTTGCTATTTTATTTTATTTTATGATATGGATCGTATAAGAATTCAACATGAATAGCAAGAAAAAAATTACGCACGTATCCCTGGCAATGGCGTCATTTAATTGATTCTGTGAAAAAGTGTTTGTAGTATAACCGCAATCAATAATAGTGTCACGTGTAACTAGCCGAGATGAGTACAGGTCGTCCGCAGGGATGCGTAGAACTTTTAGTCTTACTTTAGACAAGTTGATTAGAAGAAAAAAAGAGAATAGTTGTAAATTTTATATCTATGTTAAACACGGATGTAGAATTTATAGTTTTAAGATCTAGTTTCAATACGTATATAGATTTTATAGGGAAAAGGATTGTAGGGTTCGTTAGGATTTAGTAGTCATGGATGATTAATAAAGATGACTCCTTTTATGTTTTGATAGATTTAAAACTAGATAGATAGTGATGAATGGGGATTAGGGTTCTTGGAAGAAACTATAGTTTCCACGCTATTGACCCTTGTCCTTTCATTGATCTCTATTCTTGTCTAGCCCTTAACAAAACAATCATTAATCTAATCTCAAATCGTGGTCAAGGCTATCAATAAATTGATAGCGTGCCCGATTAGGATGTTAACGATTCTTTTGCTAAAGTTTATAAACTTCATAAGACTTAAAAGAAGTTAAAATATTTTCTCATCCATTATTCTACCCTAATCCTATGAACCCTATCAAGCGGAGAATTACTCGTGCATGATGGAGATAGAAGAAGAACGGATAGAGAATGAATTCATAATGTAAATATAGAAATTAAATACTAAATAATTAAACTAATGATCTACCTTTATTAATCAACTTTACAATTATAATTCTTCGAGTTTAGATTATAAGAGGAAGAAGAACTTGCTCTCGATCTTTGCCTCGTAGGAAGTAGATGCTCCGTCGAATCTCACGTCGCCTTATCACATCGAATCACGGACCTATCGTGGATCACTTGTTCTTTGACGGTGATTTGCATCGTGTAAAAGATGATCATTTCTAAGTTTAGCCCTCGGTCCTTTTTATAGCCCTAAACCATGAAACCCTAGATTCCATAGGTTAAGATATGTTGTTAAGATCATGATCCTGAAATCTCATATTGTACGTCCACCAAAGCGCCGTGGGTATGCCCCGTTTACCCCTATTTAGCCACCTTTCCGCCACGGTTTGGTGGAGTTAGGGTTTGGGATTTTTTTAGTGGCTTCACATTGACACGTAGAGATCTTTTAGATATCTAGATTTTGGAAATATTTCCTGAGTCTCTGCCAATATCGATTCTTCGATTTTATTTAACTTCATCGGCAGATTTTTTATTCCCGACATCTCAATATCTCGATCTCCTGACCTGAGCTAAATCTTTCACAATATCTCCATGAATAATGTTAGTAATATTTGTTATAGAGATATTATTCTAACCATTTATATGTTGTTATATCTTTTAAAGAATCTTGATTAAAATATTTGATATGATATGCATAATAAAAATATTATATAAATATTATATGCATATATTTTCCTTTATAATGTTAATTATAATATATAAACATATGACAATAGATATTTTTACAGATAAACCCAAATATGTTCTATATTTATAATAAACACCTTTAGATATTTAAGAAAAGTAAGAAAAATGTTATATCAAATGCGCGATATTTTCGACTGAACAGCAAGGATGCGTTGCCCATAAAAAACATTTCAAGAGGATGAAGCGCAAAGCTCATCGACAGTAAAAGAGTGCGACAGATGCACGTGAAAAAACGACCGGCAACTGTCATATGGTTAGTACCAGTTCAGAAGGGGAAAAGCCCCAAGTTTTTACTTTCGGGAGCGATTCTGAGGACAAAATACCCCTCAGCCTTCTCTTCAATGACTCCATCTCCGAAAAAGAAGAGGAGGAGAAAAGCTATGAGAACATTCAGCTGCGTAACCGCGCGCTGCCTGAGAAGAACCTCGGACCTACAAACATAGATTCGAGCAAAAAAGACAAAGGGAAAGAAAAAATCCCTGAGGAAATTGCCTTCGACGATGGAGTTGTCAAAGAGCTCGCAGCAAAGGACCTGTCTAAGAAAAACAAGATGGATTACAATGTCCCAGCACATCTGAGAAAAATATCCTCACAGTTGAGCATATTGGATGCTCTCCTCTTGTCCGAAGTGGCACGAGAGTCTCTGGTCAAGGCATTACAAGAGCCCGATCAGTTCCAAGCTTTCCTCGCAGAGGAGAAAATGAAGGATAAGCTGGCAGAAGTTCATACAACTGACATTACATTCAGCGATGATGATCTCCTCCTCGGTACGTGCAAATATAACCGTCCGTTATACGTTACTGGGTACTGCCACGACATCAAGATAGGGAAAATTCTTGTCGATAACGGATCTTCCGTCAAGCTTCTCAACGTGAGAGTGCTGAAGGAGATTTGCATAAACGTTCAGCACTTGGCCCGAAACAAAATTATAATCTCCGGGTTCGACGGAAAAAGAAGACTATAATGTTCTTCATCCCTGGCCCGTTGTATGTCCTCGCAAAAGGGAAAAATTCTGAAATAGAGGCAAAAACAGGACAAAGAGCACAAACAACGTTCGCAAACAACAAGGTGGATCTAAGAAACCGTGCTATCAAGAAAAACTCGGTTGGAACCCGTCCTTTATAAAGAAGATGGGCCGGGAATACTCTTTCCCCCAAGACAAGACGAAGAAAATATTCAACCTTGTCATGAAGTATCAAATGATGACACTCCCAGAGTCTCGGCACCCCAAACAAATAAACGAGGTCCGTCATCCGGATTATTGCTCCTACCACCGCGCAATAGGTCATCCCCTTGAAGATTGCTTCACCTTCAAAAACTGGGTAGAAGACCAGTATCAACAAGGCATGTTTGCTTTATCCGACAGGTGGAGGGTAACCCCGCCGCAAAAGTATGAGCCAAAGAGGACCTATACGATGAGGATAGGACCTGCTCAACACAAAAAATGGAAGCGAACTCGTACTTGCCACATGATAACACTCTCAAAGGAGGGAGGGCACGAGACTATGTATGATCTCCGCATGTGCTTCGCAAATGAAGACGAGGACGAGGTGATCTCCGAGTTTCCACTAGCACCAAAAGAGCTGGAAGATGGGATACATACGACGGCGGACAACCTAAGGAAAATTGACTTAGAGACAGAAAATGATCCGAGGCCGACATTCGTCAGTGAGCTACTATCTGAAAAATAGGTAGCCATGTTAAAAGACGTGCTCATGAAATATAATGACTGCTTCGCATGTAACTATTCCGAGATGCTGGGTCTAGATCCAAAGGTGGCAGTACATAAACTGACCATATCACCGAACATAAAGCCAGTAAAACAGGCGCCAAGAAGAATGCGGCTCGAACTTAAGATGAGTATAAATGCTGAGGTTAAGAAACTAATGGACTCTGACTTCATCCTAAAAGTTCAATATTTCGACTGGATTGCCAACATCGTTCCGGTGATGAAGAGAAATGGGATGGTGCACATCTGCGTGGACTTTCGGGAGCTCAACAAAGCTTGCCCGAAGGATGACTTCCCAGTACCTGTTACCGAGCCGATGATCGATAACACGTCTACCTATGAGGTCTTCTCCTTCATGGATGGATCTTCAGGATACAATCAAATAAAAATGCATCCTGAAGATCAAAAGCATACTGCCTTCCGGACTCCACTGGGCATATTTTGCTATAAGGCGATGCCCTTCGGTCTGAAGAATGCTGGCGCTACCTACCAGAGAGCCATGACAAAGATCTTCGACGACCTCATCCATTAGATCGTCGAATGCTACATCGACAACCTTTTGGTTAAAAGTAGATCTCATGAGGAATATTGGAAACATCTAAAAATAGTGTTCCGACGCTTTCAGAAGTATAATCTGAAGATGAATTCTCTAAAATGCGTGTTTGGATTCTCCTCAGGCAAATTTCTAGGATTTATCATACGGCACCGGGGTATTGAAATCGATCCCTCAAAGATCAAGGCGATTATGGAAATGCCCACGCCTAGAACTCTCAAACAATTGCGATCTCTTCAAGAAAAGCTCACATATATCCGGCGGTTTATAGCCAATCTCTCCGGAAAATGCCGTCCCTATAGTTATTTAATGAAGAAGGGAACCCCATTCGTCTGGGATCAAAAGTGCCAAATTGCACTAAACGAAATCAAGCAATACCTGCAAAATCCGCCGGTATTGGCCGCTCCGGTTATGGGAAAACCCCTTATCCTATATACAACAGCCCTTGAGGGTTCTCTAGGCGCGCTATGGGCATAAAAGAACAATTAGGGAAAAAAGAGAGCTCTGTACTATTTGAGTCGAGTTCTCCTGGGGGCAGAAAACAACTACACCCCCATTGAAAAGCATTTCCTGGCACTGATTTTCACGATAACGAAGCTCAGACATTACGCCTTGGCACATGAGATCCATCTCATATCAAAGGTGGATCCTTTCAAATATCTGATGTCAAGGGTCATACTAACAGGAAGGCTTGCTAAATGGGCCCTCGTCTTGATGGAGTTCTCGATAACGTATCGACCCCTCAAAGCAGTGAAAGGCCAGACCATTGCCGACTTTCTCGTAGAGCATCCAATACCAGCCGACTCCCCCTTAAATTATGAGTTGCCGGATGAACATGCGTTCGATATAATCGAAGGAAAGAAAGAAGAAAATGATTCCAAATAGGAACTCTACTTCAATGGAGTATCTTCCATGAAGCGGTGAAAGCAAAACACCCCCATAATCAAAGTCGGGGTGAGCCTTATCTTCGTGACTCCGCTAGGAGGGATATTGCGTTACACCTTTTCCTTAACGGAGCCAAGGACTAATAATGAAGCTGAATATGAATCTTTGATAGCGGGCCTCGAGATTGCTGTCGACATGGGAATCAAAGACCTCCTCATAAATGGAGACTCCCAGTTGATCGTTAGCCAAGTAAATGACGACTATCAGACAAGCAAGCCAGAGCTGATAAAGTATGGCGAAAGAGTGCAACAACTGTTGACACAAATCCCCTCCTACATCCTGGAGAGTATACCGCGTGCAGAAAACAGCAAGGCAGATGCGTTGGCCAAATTGGCTAAGGAACTGGCCGATGAAGACCTCGATGACGTAAAGATCATCGTGCAAAGCCGCAGGATCCTCATGCCAACATAAATATCTTCGGGAGACTTAACAGAGCCATTCGAAGGAAAAGAAATGACTGAACAAGTAACCATTCAAATAAGGGACAAAGAAAAGGCCAACGATTGGAGGGAAGTCTTTATAGACTACTTCAAATCCCAATGAAATCCCAAAAACATGCCGTCTCGGCATCAGCTCATGAAACGAGCTCTGTCCTTCTCCTTCGTCAATGATACTCTATACAAGAGATCGTTCGACTGTCTATGGCTAAGATGCCTGGGGCCGAAGGAAGCAAAGAAAGTCCTTCAAGAAATTCACGTCGGACTCTGCGATTCTCACCAAGCTGTGCCAAAGATGAAGCTGAAAATCAAAAGAATGGGTTACTATTGGCCCACAATGATTCAGGACTGCCTCGAATATACGAAGCAGTGCCACTCGTGCCAAATTCACGGGGACTTCATCCACCAACATCCAAATCTGCTACACCCAACAGTAGCTTGCTGGCCGTTTGAAATGTGGGGAACCGATATAAGCCCGATTGAACCAGTATCGTCTAAAGGACATCGGTTCATACTGGCAACGACCGACTATTTTTCTAAGTGGGCAGAAGCAGTACCAGGAGGTGAAGACGGAGAATATCATCCATTTCTTCAGGACACATGTCATCTATTGGTTCAGCACTCCGCGACGAATTATCTCGGATAATGGGCCAGCTTATAGAAGCCATAAAATCAGCCGCTTCGCACAACAGCATAAAATAGATTGGAGATACTCTTCAGTCCATAATTCTCGGTCCAACGGTTTAGCTGAAGCTTTCAACAAGACCTTGATGAAGATTATAAAGGAAATGGTGTCCAGAAATAAGAGAGACTGGCATGAAAGGTTTCATGAAGCTCTCTGGGCGTACCGAACAACGTTCAAAACAGCGATGAATACAACACCATACGCGTTGTTTTTCAGCACGGAAGCAGTGCTTCCCCTAGAATAGAACTTCCTTCTCTACGAGTAGCGGTTCGGTACGAGCTGACAGATAAATAAAATGCTCATCTTCGGCTCGAGGAGCTCGATGCCCTCGACGAAACTCGCCTTATAGCAAAGCAAAACCTTGAGGCTTATAAGGTAAGGATTACATGGTCATATGAAAGACAGACCAGGCTAAAAACATTCCGCTAAGGCGAAATCGTGTTGGTCATCAAAAGACCAATGATCCCTAATCGTGCAAAACGAGGGAAATTCGAGCCGAACTATGAAGGCCCGTATATTATAGAAATAGTCTACCAAGGTGGAGCCTACCTGCTCATGGATATGCATGGCGAAAGACCCTTCCGGCCAATAAACGGCCGATTCCTTAAAAAATACTATGCTTGACGAGTCACGACTTAGGTCTATGATAGATGACGACGCTCGTGTCTGCTCGCTATCTTCCTGAGTCAGAACTCTGAGAGTAGTATGCAAAGAAGCTCCGTCGCCTCAAACATGGTGACAAAGGACCGAGATATCCTTAAACTAGAAATTTGCCTCAAACTTGGCAACAAAGGACCGAGTTGTTCTTAAACTAGAAATTCGCCTTAAATATGGCGGCAACGGACCAAGATGTCCCTAAACTAATAATGGACCGAAAAGTTCTTAAACTAGAAATTCGCCTCAAATATGGTGATAATGGACCGAAACGTCCCTAAACTAGTGTGTCGCTTCAAACATGGCGCATCGCCCCAAATACGGTGATATGCTCCCTTAAGATATATATTGCAATCGAAGTCTTAACGACGAAAGTTGCAACTCAAGTCTTATTAACTATATAGCAACTCCAGCCATGAAGCCACCCCCAAAACCCACCGGCAAGCAGGTGGGTCACCTGTGACGAAGATGCTTTCGATAGTTCCGCCATTAAAAAAATGGTATGTCCACTAGAAAAATGGGCACGGATGAAAATCCGAAAGGGCACCGTGAGTAAAAACAGCAGGACTGCCGACGAGTTTGTGAAAACCCGAAAGGGCGCATCTCGTTAAAAAAAAAGACGATATATCCACAAGCAAAATGGGAACGAATGAAAACCCGAAAGGGCACCGTGAGTAAAGACAACTAGACTGCCGGCGAATTTGTGGAAACCCAAACAGGGCGCAAACTCGTAAAATAAAAAAATTCATGTGCACATGCAAGGTCATCTCGACCTTGTAGGGAGAAAATACCCACATGAGATTGTTACCGACGAAAACAGAGACGAAACCGCGTAGGTCGTCTTGCCTGAATTTAGGGGCAAATGCTATTTGGATTTATCCGTCCACCTCACCGAAGATGCTAAGTTGATTTATGACACCGTGTATCGGAGGTCTGGACGGATGCGGCCATTATAGCAGACTTCATCAGATTCCCCCTCGTTTCGGAGGGGTTTTTTATTATGGGGACGCTCTTCCCTGCAGGCGCAATCCCCTACAGTTAATTACGTTACTGTATCGCGGTAACCACTTTCTCCTGCTCCAGAAGTTCACTTCATGTCGTGTGTGTTTGTTTTATTTTTGGTTTCCAGTGGATTGTATATGGAGACTAATTTATGTTGTCGGCCGTAGGACATGGATTAGTCCAAATCCGTATATTCGTGGATTTGGGTTTGGGTTGATTGAAGGATCGTTAGTCTCGTTTGAGATTAAGATCAACTTAAATGTTTGTTAAGAATATGTTAGTCCAATTTTAGACTAAGATCTACTCAACGGGGTTTTAGGATCATTCAGATCCAACAAAAGAGCATTTGGGCTCCATTGTTTTAGTTTAAGGACGTTACGGTCCGTTGTTAGTTTAAGGACATTTCCGTCTATAGCTAGTTTAAAGACGTTGTGGTCCATAGGGTTTAGTTTAAGGACATTACGGTCCATAGCAAGTTTAAGGACGTTGCGGTACGTTGTCGCCATTTTGAGAAGTGCATCCAAAAGCAGTTGGTTGTCGGGACCCTCTACCTCTCTGAAGATGTTGAGGAATTACAACAACATGTATTAGAGGTGTAGAGAGATGTACCCTTGAACCAAATTCCAGATTGAGGGGAGAGATCATGGTGGACCATTTAAGAATCATTAGTCATTTTTGGGAGACTAAGATTAACTTAGGAGATGTGGGATGGATATCATTCCGGTCATTATCAATTAAGGAATCATTACTTTGGGAAGTCATAAGCATAGAGGCTCGGTCTATTTGGAGATCCAAGATATTTTAATCTCAGGAAGACTTAGCCAATTTGGGGTTGAAGTTGGCTTCTTATACTGTTAAACACTAATATATGCTCGGCTCATGTGCTCCCACGTGAGACTTTAAAGCAGTGTTAAGCACTGAAATTTGGGGCGCTCATGTGTAGAACGTGAGGTGCCAGAATGTTGGCGCTGTACACTTGGGTCCAAATTCCCATCTGTATATAAGTGTTAAACACTTAATTCTTGTGGCCCTCACGTGTGGGCATGTGAGGCGCCTCAGGGTTGGGCACTGCCACTTTGGGTTTATTCCCTCTTTTTTTTATAAGTGCTAAGCACTTAGCTCATATAATGCTCACGTGCGAACACGTGAGGTACTCAAAATGTGAGTGCCGTCTTTGGATTTTTCCCCTTTTCCATATGAGTGCTAAGCAACTGTTTGGGGGTCACATGAGAACACGTGATTCGATATCTGTCATTCTTTTTTGTTCATCAGAGGTGCTCATGTAGGAACACGTGAGCTTTCGTTATAGCATTGAACGCTAAAGAATCACCAGTCTTTTTTTTATATGCATAGAGATTTTGATCTGAGTTTTAAGAATTTCAAGTCCCTTATTTTATAAGAATTAAATTCTTTTACAGGGTTAAACCTTAGTTTTATCAGAGGAATTAAATTCCTATATACTTTTGGAAGAATTAAATTGTTTGAACTTAGTTCTTTCTCCTAAGTTTTGAATCTGCATAACAGAATCTCCCCGATGAGAATTAAATTCTCAACTTGTGGGGAGATCTGCTTCTGCGGACCTCAACCAGAGGAAGAACTAAGTTCTTTTTTTTGAAGGGTTAAACCCTTGGAGAGGCGAAGAAGAGATAAAATAATCTCTGGGTATTTCTTCTTACCTGTGGTTTCTTTTTTCTAAAAAGGAGATCTTCTTCTTTTTAGAGAATTGAATTCTCTTTTTTTGTACTCTCTCTTCTCTGTGTTTTCTGTGTGTTCTCTCTCTTTTTTCCTCCTATTGATACTCCAATTTATATGAGAAGAAAAAGAACCAATTTGTTAAGAGAATCTCTCGTTGAGAGATCATGATTGATTCCATGATGTTTTAGATCAATCGGTGAATTTTATTCACCGTTGGATTTTTTTAATCCAAAGACGCTCTGTTTAACAGAGAAGATTTCTTATTTTTTAACCAGATTAAGAAATATTTTCCTAAGATAGAAATTTATTCTATCATACGATCACCATTGGATCTTTGATCCAAAAGTCTTTCGTTTAACAACAGAGAAGATGTTTCTGTTTTAATGAAGATCAGGGATATATTTCCCATATATATAGAATTTAATTCTATCAGATAGTTTAGAAAAATTTAAGGAAATATTTTCCAAACAGGGTTTTGATCCTTTTATTTAGAATTTAATCATATCAGCTTGGAAGGTGTTTAGGAACACTCACGTGTAGCACGTGACCCCCACAGAGTTAAACTTGTTTGCTTATATGCAACAGCCTAAAAAGGTCATCACGTGTTAACACATGAGTTTCTCTGACCTGCTATTTGTTTTAATATGGAGCCTATATACTTTATATATAGATGCTCACATGCTTACACGTGAGGCTCAATCTCAGTCTATCAATTGTTTAAACGCAACGCCTATAATCTTTATATATAGGCGCTCACATGTGTGTACGTGAGGCTCCATTAGTGGGGAATTTTCCCTACCCCTTTTTCTCTTTTTTTTAATAAGGGAATAGAGATTCTTACGACTCACAAAAGAGAAACACACTTAGGAGTCCTTATGATTCATAAGGAGAAATTACACTTACGGGATCCTCACGACTCGTAAGGAGAATTCCCCTTATGAAACCCTCACGGCTCATAAGATTCAAAAGCCTTAAGCTATAAAGATCTGAAGCTGTACTTAAGCCGTCATATCCCCCAAGTTTCCCTACAGGCGGTCCAATATTGACCCTTGTATGCAATTCACGGGCACAAATAAACATTCACCCACCAATTTCCACCGACGAGAAATGTCCCCGTATAGTGAACGACACTTGTAAGTCCTCTCGACTTATAAGGAGAAAACACTCTTGCAAGATGATGTGTCATTCACTTACAAGAGAAAATACACTTAGGAATCCCCATGATTCCTAAGGAGAAAGTACACCTACGAGGTCCTCATGACTTGTAGGGAGAAATACCTTTATGAGACCCTTACGGCTCATAAAGTCAAAAAACCTTAGTCGACAGGATCCTAACCATGTTTGCTAAGCCACCTTTGTTCAAATCAGCAAAGGCCAATGATGTGTCGCTCATGGCAATATTCCAGTCGTGGCGATGCTGATGCCTAAACAGGTGTCAAACTCCAAGTCCTCTTACGGAAAATGATGATTCGCTCCTGGCAACATTCCAGTTGTAGCGATATTGATGCCTAAACAGGTGTCAAACTCTAATTCCTCTTACGGCAAATGATGATTTGCTCTTGATAATATTCCAGTTGTAGCGATACTCATGCCAAGATTGGTATAAGATCTCAGGTCCCTAACTCATAAAAAAACAGTAGCGAGTAGCAAAAAAATGCATATGAAATAGCCGAAATGATGGGGCAACTTGAAATAAAAATCAGCGAGCAAAAAAATATGCATATAAAAATAGCCGAAATGATCGGGCAACTCGCAATAAAAAAAAACAGCGAGTAAAAATATAAGAAAAATAGCCGAAATGATTGGGCAATCGCGACTTTCGGGATATGAAAAGCTGAAAAGATAGAGCACCGCGGCAATAAAAAATAAAATAAAATAAAATTTCCTCTGCCCTGCAAGTATGTCCATATTGACTCTTGTATACAATCCATGGCACAAATGAAAGAAAGGGAACCATACTTTCCCACCAGGCTCCGTCAAAAGGAGAGCCAGATCTTGACGGCGATATCTATAGCCTAGAGATCAGCTCGACGTTCTTCTCATTCCAGCAGAATGCAAACATAACGTCAACATATCTCTAAGGAGCAAAAACAAAAAGGAGTGACAGCAAAATCCTAACTCCAGCTCGACGTTCTTCTCATTCCAACAGGGTGAAGACATGACGTCAACAAAGCTCCAAGGAGCTAAATCAAAATGGAGTAATTGTAAAATCCTAGCTCCAACTCGACGTTCCTTCTCATTCCAGCAGAATGCTGATGCAACGTCAACAAAAGACCCAAGGGTCGAAACAAAATTGGAGTCATGGCAAAATCCTAGCTCCAAGTCTTGATGGTACATGTATAACCTAGAGACCATCCCAGCGTTCTTTCTCATTCCAGCAGGATGCAGACGCAACGTCAACAAAGATCCAAGGGTCGAACAAAATGGAGTATTGGAAAAACCCTAACTCTAGCTCGACGTTCCTTCTCAGTGCAGACACAACGTTAACAAAAGACCCAAGGGTCGAAACCAAAAATGGAGTAACGGCGAAATTCTAAACTCCAAGTCTCAACGGCACATATACAACCTAGAGACCATCCCTACGTTCCCCCTCATTTCAGTAGGATGCGAATGCGGCTATCAAATGAAAATGAACCAATGGCATATTCCTAGCTCCAGACTTCAACTGCGATACATACAGCATGGAGATCCTACCAGATGGCTGCCCTACTTCAGCAAAGAATCGGCACGAAATCGTCAAAACAAAAAATGAAGCAACAACATATTCCTAGCTTTGGGTCTTGAAGGCAACTCATATAAAGCATAAAAGACTATCGGAGATCATCCCACACCAGAGCGGAGTGGTTATGACTCATCAGGACTCCAAACCGAGCCTAACCTCAAGTAAAAAGCGTCATGGAAAATTCCCAACGTTTGCTCTTCCGACGGTAATATGACCTAAGGAGATTACTTGAAGACGTCTTGTCCAACCCCCGAAGGGATCAGAGACACGACTGTCGTGGGCCTACTCGAACAACGGCTTAAAGACCGCATATTGAGGAATACATCATCCAACACGACGGTACCACAGACTAAAACCCTAGTGCCACAAACCTAACGGACCTCTGTCGTAAAGAATGGAAGTTATCTGCATACAACGTTAGGACAGGTTTGCCTGTAAACCCAAGGGAGGTAAACTAAAAACACTCCGAAATGAGTATATAAACTAGAGACTCCGAAATGAGTGAATAAACTACAAACTCCGAAATGAGTTCATAAACTAGAGACTCCGAAATGAGTGAATAAACTACAAACTCCGAAACAAGTAAATAAACTAATAGGCGCTAAATTAAGACATCAAGAAACAGAAAGGCGCAACTCAAAGGCCTCGGGGTTTAGAACTATATTTCTTAAGGATCAAGATCTGAGTTAACGATAGATGATGACGCTTGTGTCCGCTCGCCATCTTCTCAGATCAAAATTCTAATAAAAATTATGTATGCCAGATCAAAACCGGCCATATGCTATGCATTACTTCATTCACGGCCGTGAGCAACGTGGTAGGGGGAAGCATTTGTTCACATCAGTCCAGTGTTCACCTATAGCTAGATGCATGCATCAGAAACTTCTAAGGTTAAAGTGCAAAGTATATGTGCAGAGGCAAGATGCCCACATGGATATGTGCTGGGATAAAACATTTAACAGTAAACAATAAAGAAGCACATTTAAATAAGTAATTTATTTTGCAGGAAACAAATCACCGAACACGGGATAAAAAATACAAGGGCTTACAAAACTAAGAATAAAATTGTCTAAAGCCCTCTCTGCCTTCTCCACCATGTCGAAGCGGCGATCTTCACGAGGAGTTGCTCCCTACCGGTCAGAGCCGTTCCAATCAGCGAAGGCAGACATGATAGCCCGCTGAGCCCGTATCTATCTTAGCAACTGAACAGAACGATCCCTTAGAGGCTGGGTAATCAAATATGCCTCATGAAAGCATTTGATCTTGTCCTCAGCCGCGTCGAGCATCGCCGGAGTCATCTCCTCTGGATGAGGGGGATATCAGCAAGCACAGACATGAAGATCATCCGGAGCCAAATGGAGCCGATAGGAAGAGGGGAGTCTCTACGAGTCAGAAGCTCGTACATCACCGTGTTACATTGGTCATCTGTGAGGACGGGGTCCACTAAACGGACAGTAAAACGAGGAACAATTCCCTCGATGGGTACCTCCCACGGTTGCCGACGAGCATGCGAATGATTGCAAGCCATAACTCTTGGTTTGTTAAAAATGGTTCTCTCCTTGCGAAGAAGGAGGAAAACATAGCTTCAGTTTATAAATATGAGCATTCAAGTCTAGGCACAGAAAATGTTGTGCATAGTGAGTTATTTCCAAGTCCTGACAAAAAGAGCACGGGAAAAGAAAACGTTGACTCATGGGAATCGGAGTAAGAAGGTGAAACGATTCCCTCAGCAGTGCCTTACGTGCATAACATGTGAGCGCTGGCGCTAGTTCAGGACTAAATCCCGTAGTAGCGCCTCATGCGCATTAGACCTGAACACCAGCACTAGTTCTTTTTTTTTTATATATAACAACACCTCACGTGAGGCACATATGAGCATTGGCATAAAGAAAAGGGGAACTTTGTCATTCATACTTCGAAGAAATCATACATTAATGATAAAAAAAATTTAAAAAATTACAATGGTAAGACGTTGAATTCTGGACATGGATTCATGAACTTAGAGGCAAGTTGAGTAAAGCGCTTCTGGCTTCATTGAGCATTTTCTCACGAATGCAAGTGTTGGGATTCCCGCTGATGTCATACATCCTCTGGTATGCAGATATTATCACCTTCTGTTAGAAGACACGATGCAAAACAGCGACAAGATCATCTCTTCGCTTCTTTGAAATCATGCCCATCAGGTATACTGAATGCACCTTGTCTTCAGCTTCATCAAGTGCCTCGATCGACATAGCCTCATCAAGCTCAGGAAGTGCTTCCCAAATCGACCTAACGACAATCTTCAAAAGAGAAGAACGGCAGAGGAGTAATCGACCGTTGTAATCGTCGAAATGACACATCACGTCAACGCGCTAGGCGTCAGTAAACTCTTGGCCCTGGCAGTGGCCTTGGATGCAAATCTCCTCATAAGAGATAATCTCTTCAAGATCATATAGATGAGAAGCCATAATATCTGAAAAGAAAAACCAGTAAAGGGTTAGCAATCAATATACCAAAATCATTACGATCTAGAAAAAAAACAGTGGGCCTCACAAAATCAAGGTAATGCCCCCATCAATGATGAGGTGGGCACTCATTGTAAGAATCCAAAAGGTTTCTCATTTAATGAAAAATCTCATTGAATTGTGGAGTTAGACTCCCAAGATTCTCGAAAAATGACTTCTACAGCAGATTCAAATCTGCAAGAAGAACCCTAGAAAGAAAGAAAAGGGAAATAAAATTTCCAAAAGGATTTCTTAAAAAAGAAATTTTCTCAGAGCTAAGCTCTGTAGAATAACCCAGAATTAAATCTCTTTAATGGGATTAAATCCCAGAAATCCCCACGAGAAATGGAATTAAATTCCAAACAACCCTCAAAGATCAAAGTCACTAACAGGGTAAAACCCTAAGATCTCTGAGACCAATGATCTACCTAAACAAATTTTTTTAAGATCTCTAAGAGACCGTTTCAAGAAAAAAGAGCCAAGCTCTGTTAATGGGTTAAAAATCCAAGACAAAAAGAGTCTCTTTTAAGAGAAAAATGGTCATAATCCTTACCAATTTTTCTTAAACAGAGTTTAAACTCTAAGAGTTTCTTTGGGCACAGATCTAAGCACTGAGAAGAGAATTAAATTCTCAAGAAAGAAGAAGGAGGATGAAGAAACACTAGTCATCTCAAGGGCCAAAGGCCTTATTTATAGGATGTGAAGGAACGATTCAACTCCCTAGAAGATCCAACGGTGGAAAACAGTGACACCATTGCACCCACGTGTAAATCATGTGAGAGCAACAGTGGGGGGCATTTGTTTCCCCAATATTTAACCTAATAAAAGAGTAAAACTCTGTTGAATCTAATGAGGCAGCGCCTCACGTGCTCTCCACGAGGGCTTCAACGCTAGAGCCAACCTTATAAGATTAAATCCTATAGTGGCGCCTCACGTAATTCTCACGCGGGCACCAATGTGCAAAGCACACAAAAGTTCATAAGAGTTAAACTCTTAGATAGCGCCACACGTTCTCCTCACGTGGGCGCCAATGTGCAAAGCACAGAAGAGTTCATTGCATAAGAGTTAAACTCTTAGATGGCGCCGTACGAGCTCCTCACATGGGTGCCAATGTGCAAAGCACATAAATACCCATTATAAGAATTAAATTCTTAAGTAGCGCCCACGTGCATAACATGTAAGCACCGGTGCCCAGGTAGAATTAAAATTCTACAATACTCCCTGTCAACAGAGCCATTGGATCAAAAATCCAACGGGGATGATAAATTATCAAAATACAGAATTAAATTCTGTTGGGAGAAAACATTTCCCAAATCTTTCTAGAATAAGAAAGATACACTTGGTTGGATCAAAAATCTAATTATAGAATGAAATTCTATTTTGGAATATATTCTCTCAATCTTTCTAAATAAGAAAGATTGGTTTCTGTAAAATAGAGAACCCTTGGATTAAGAATCCAATGGTGATTAAAAAATCACCGTTTTACAGAATAAATTCTGTATAGGGGAAAATATTTCCCTAATCATATTCTGTAAAACAGAAGTCCTTGGATCAAAGATCCAATGGTGGGTAAAATTCCCCAAATCAATTTTGAGCCCAAGTAAATCAATTGGAATTTCTCAATGAGAGATTTTCTCAAAACTAGTTAACAATTTGCCTCCACTATATAAAAGACCCGAGACTCCAAGTCTCGAGGGGGGGACAATAAAATACAGGGAGCTCTAAAGAAGAACAGAGAATTCAATTCTCAAAGAAGAAGACCTTCCTTCTCAAAATCCTAGGTAAAGAAAACAGATCAAAATATCTCTATCACATCTAAGGGTTTAACCCTTTTTAAAGAACTTAGTTCTTTCTCTAGAGCTGAGATCCACAAGACAAGTCTCCCATAAGTTGATAATTTAATTCTCATCGGGAAGATCCTGTCCTTGAGAATCAATAATTCAGAATAGAATTAGGTCCAAAAGAAAAAACAAAAGGAGAAAAAACTAGCGCCACACGTGCTCCTCACGTGAGCGCCCCCTTTTAACGGCGCCTAACGCCATATGTGAAAAACACGCGGGCGCCCAAAACAGAAGGTCAGCGCCTCACATGAAACACACATGGGCGCTGAATAAAAGTTCTTAGCACTTCATATCCAGCCAAAACGGCTGAGTGCTTAGTACTGATTGGGCAGCGCCTAGCGTTGCACGTGCACCTAACGTGGACGCCATAAAAAGTGCTTAGAACTTCATATTTAGTCAAAATGACTAAAATCACTCAACATTTATTGGGCAACGCCAATGGTTGAATGCTTCACATGACATACATGTGAGCGTCAGAGCTTAAATAAGTGCTTAGCACTTTTACATGGAAAGAAAAAGGCTGAACAAATAGAGCCCAAATAAGTGCTTAACTCTTTTGAATAAAACAAAAGGCTAAGTAGACTTGGCCCAAATTGGTTAAGTCTCTGAAATTTTCTTGCAGCCGAGCCCAAATGCTTTTTTGTTGGATCTTAAATGAAAATGATCCTTGAAATTCCGCTAAGTTTATCTTAGTCTCAAATTAGACTAACGTATCCTTAGCAAGAACAAATTGAGCCCAAATGCTCATACATTTAAGTTGACCTAAATCTCAAACCAGATTAACGGTCCTTAAATAAAGCATAGCCCAAATCTAAAATATACGGATTTGGACTAATCTGCATCCTACGGGCGACAACATAAACTACTCTCCGTATACAATCCACGGGCAACCAAAACAAACAAAAACACAGACGACACGAAGTGAACTGCCGGAGTAGGAGAAATTGGTTATCGCAACGCGATAACGTAATTAACTGCAGGGGCTTACACCTGCAGGGAAGAGCGTTCCCACAATCAAAAACCCCTCATAAAATGAGAGGGAATCTGATAAAGTCTGCTACAACGGCCGCATCTGTCCAAACCTCCGATATATAGTACCATAAATTAACTTAGTATCTTCGGAAAGGTGGACGGATAAATCCAAATAGTATTTGCCCCTAAAATTCAGGCCCGACGTCCTAACATCTCAGTCCGTCTTTCGACAGTAAACAGTAGCGAAGGTGGTGGGTTCGGCTCGGGTGGGTGCTGGAGAGAGGTGGTGGTGTAGAGAGGTGGTGGCGATGTCTCTGTAATGAGGCGACGTCTAGAAGGGTGGCCGGCGATGGAGTTGCAGCGGTGGTGCTGGGGTTACACGAGATGGAGGGAGTAGTGGTAGGTTCGGTTTTGAAGAGGGGAGGAAGTAGAGGAGGCATTGAGGAGGAAGGTGGTGGTGTAGGGAGCTGGGCCTCGACGGAGGAGAGTTCATCGATGTTGGGTTGATGGGATTGGAGAAATAGGAAGTGAGGGCTCGGTTGGGTGCTAACGGTGATGGTTGCCGGTAGTGGAAGGAAAGGGAGAGAGAGGGAACTAAGGATTTTTTTAGAGGGAGGGGTTGAAGGGAGAGGGAAAGGTCGGTTAAGGGTTTAAAGGAGGTGGCGCGAGATTCGTGGGGATGGTTGTTGGAAGAGCGGGTCGCGGGTGATGGGATGAGGAAGTCGCGGACGTTAGGTGAAGGAAGAGAGAACAAGAGGGAGAGGGAGCGAAGATTTGGAGGAGAGGATCTCGGGGAGATCGTTCACGAGCGGGGAGTGGCATCAACTAGAGCCGGGTCGGGGTCGAGCGCGAGAAGGGCGAAAGTCATTGCGGTGTGGGTGGAAAAGAAAGTGAAGGAGAAGAAGAAGAAGGGGTAACGGGTTGGGTTTGGGCTGGGATTAGGGATTGGGTTTGGGTTTAGATTAGGGAAAATAATAAAAATAGAAAAAATATATAAATAACAAGGAAAACTTTGGAAAATACAGGAAAAATATATACACGGAACTGGGTATGTACATCATACCCCCCCTACAAAAATTTCTCCCTCGAAATTAAAGAATGAAAACAACGGAACCAACAACAAATACTCAAAAAGGTGCGGGAAACATGGACGGATGTCCTCCTCGCGTTCCCAGGTAGACTCTTCTGGAGAATGGCCACCCCAAGAAACTCGAACCAAGGGAATGACTTTGTTCTTTAACACTTTTTCCCGACATTCGAGAACGGTGGTAGACTGCTCCTCGTAAGACAGGTCGGTGCCCAACGTTAACTCTGAATGGTCCAAGATATGGCTGTCATCCTGAACGTAGAGTCTCAACTAAGATATATGGAAAGTATTGTACACATCGGCTAGCGATGGAGGCAAGGCAAGTCGATAAGCCACCTCTCCTACTCGCTCTAGCACCTCAAAAGGTCTGATGAATCGGGGACTGAGTTTCCCCTGACTACCAAACCTGATCACTCACCGAGTGGGTGATATCTTCAAAAGTACGTGGTCACCATCACCAAACTCCAACGACCTTCTGCCGGCATCTGCCCAACTCTTATGTCGGTCCTGAGCCGCCTTTATTTGTTGCCTGATCTTCTGAACATTTCTCACTGTCTGTACAACCTTCGTTCACCCACGTCATCCCAACAAAGAAGGGATTGACA
This sequence comes from Agapanthus africanus, assembly GCA_030015575.1. Taxonomy (NCBI): domain Eukaryota; kingdom Viridiplantae; phylum Streptophyta; class Magnoliopsida; order Asparagales; family Amaryllidaceae; genus Agapanthus; species Agapanthus africanus. The sequence continues at coordinate 341,878,046 of JASDDO010000006.1, read as the reverse complement.
CTTCCTTCCATACAGAACCTCGAATGGGGCCATATGGATGCTAGCTTGGTAGCTGTTGTTATACGAAAACTCTATCAGATGGAGGTGATCTTCCCAAGAGCCCTGAAAATAAAGCATCCATACCCACAATATATCCTCGAGCATCTGGATAGTACGCTCGGATTGTCCGTCTGTCTGCGGATGATAGGCCATGCTGAACTTGAGACGAGTGCCCAAATTCTCTAGCAGGCTCTTCCAGAAATAGGAAATAAACCTGGTGTCTCGATCAGACACGATACTAATGGGTACTCTATGCAGTCTCACAATCTCTTGCATATACTTCTACGCAAGCGACTTCGTCGATTGTCCGACTCGGAAAGGTATGGAATGTGCTGCCTTTGTGAGATGATCAACAATAACCCAGACAACATTATTGCTCATTGGACTTTGAGGTAGTGCCGTCACAAAATCCATGGTGATGTGCTCCCATTTCCACTCTGGCACTGGAAGCGGTTGCAGCAACCTAGCTATTCTCTGATCCTCAGGTTTCACCTGTTGGCATACCAGACACTTGTAGACAAAGCGAGCAATCTCCTTCTTCATTCCGTTCCACCAGAAGTGCTGCCTCAGATCTCTGTACATTTTGGTGCCTCCTGGGTGCACCGAGTAAGCGGAACTGTATGCCTCAACTAGAACTTCATCTGGAATACCCCTTTTGGAACACACAGCCGATTGCCAAATATCAAGGAACTATCTTCGTGAATCTACAAATCCGTCCTCAAACCAGCCTCAAATAACCCTCTAAACTTCTGCAACTGAGAGTCTTCGGCCTGTGCAGCTTTAACGCGATCTATAAGTGATGATTGAACTTGCAACTGCCAAAGATGTATGGGCACACCCAGTGTAACTACCTCCAACTCAAGTCTCTAAAGGTCATTGAGAATCCCCTTCTGACAAGTCAGCAATGTGGCTGACGGCCTGCGACTAAGAGCATCAGGAACAACATTCACCTTCCCCGGGTGATACTACAGATCAATATCGTAGTATGTTGTCAATTCCAACCACGTGCGTTGTCTCACATTCAGCTCTCTCTGAGTGAACACGTATTTCAAACTTTTATGATCCGTGTACACTTCCACTCTTTTGCCTAGCAAGTAAGATTCGGATGAAAGGTTCTCGCAATGGAAGCGGAGTAATAAAAGCCAAGGGTAGAGGGGAAGGTAGCTTCTGACTCTCGGTCTTCTGCAGTGAAAGAACTCTCGGCTAATTCAATTATTTCAGCTCGAGCGAGGTAATTAGCCTGTGTTAGCAAAGCTCTTGGGGAAGAAGCAAGGGAGGATTTTTTCACATCTGAGATTCCCACTAGGGCAGGGCTATGAGAGAGGTCAAAGCATTGATTCTAAGCCTTTCTTCTATGGGGGGCTAGGTCAGAGCTAGCATTGAATAATAATAAGCTCGGATTCCTCTTAGCGAAGTCCTTTCCATCTCCGTCGATGCCTCCATATCCTTAAAGAGAACACCACGGCCGCTAATTCCAAGTCATGCGTGGGGTAGTTCTTCTCGTGAGTTTTCAACTGACGAGAGGCGTAAGTCACCACTCGACCGTGCTGCATCAAAACATAACCTAAACTTTTTACCAACGCATCACTATGAACAACCAAGCCACCGGAACTGTCTAGCATAGTCAGTATTGGGACCCTGGTCAACTTCAGTTTCAATAGGTCGAACTTCCGGGTGCACTCATCCGACCAAATATAGGGCACCTCTTTCCGTGTAAGTTTTGTCAAGGGTTTTGCTACTCTGGCGAAATCTTGAACAAACCGCCGATAATACCCAGCCAATCCCAAGAAGCTTCTTATCTTAGTAACTAATTTCGATGTCAGCTAATCTTTGATAGATTCAATTTTCATCGGATCCACTGAAATGCCGTCACTCGAAACGACATGCCCCAGAAATTGTACCTTGTCAAGACAAAACTCGCACTTGCTTAGCTTAGCATAGAGCTTCTCCTCCTGTAGAACCAGCAATACAATTCGTAGATGCTCGGTGTGCTCTTCTCCACTCCTGGAGTAGACTAGAATATCATCGATGAATACAACGACAAACTGATCCAAGTACTTAGAGAAAACTATGTTCATCAAGTCCATAAATATGGCGGGTGCATTGGTAACACAGAACGACATCATAAGAAACTCATAGTGGCCATATCGGGTTCGGAAAGCCGTCTTGCATACATCCTCAGCCTTAACCCTGATTTTGTGATATCCTGACCGAATGTCTAGTTTAGAAAATACCCGAGCACCACCCAGCTGGTCAAACAAGTCGTCGATACGGGAAATAGGATACTTGTTTTTCACTGTCACCCAGTTTAACACACGGTAGTCGATGCACATCTGTAAGGAACCATCCTTCTTCCTAACCAGTAACACAGGAGCACCCCACGGGGAAGCACTTGGACGGATAAATCCCTTGTCCAGAAGATCTTCTATCTGCTTCTTTAATTCTGTCAACTTAACTGGCGCCATCCTGTAGGGAGCCTTAGAGACCGGCGCCGTCTCTGAAATTAGGTCGATCGAGAAGCCTAATACGTGAGGCGGGGGTAGACCAGGTAGATTTTCAAGGAACACATCAAGAAACTCTCGAACTACCTCCGGTGCTGGCTCCTCGTCTATCTCCATAGCCATCAAGGTCTTCGGCTTCGCTCGGAACTTAGCTGGTTCTAAAGACTCGCTGTTGCCCATGAATATGAACTCCGGGTGATTAGGAATGCGAAACGTCACACTCCTAACCCGGCAGTTGATAACAGCATGGAACGTGCTCAACCAATCCATCCCCAGAATGGCGTCGTAGCTACCGGTCCCAATTAAAAGGAAGTTTATATAAAATTCTTTGCCACAAACCACCACAGTGCATAACCTACACTCTTGGATGGACACAATAATTCTGTTTCTTGTATGTATCTCCTAATCCTTAGTCAACGGCTCGTGAGGTATAGAGTGTGTGTCGAAAAACCGTGCAGAAATAAAGCAATGCGTAGCATCCAAATCAAAAAGAACTCTAGCTGGTACAGAATAAATAAGGAGAGTACCTGCAACCACTTCTCCAGAAGCCTCTGCCTGCTCGGCAGACAGGGTGAAAGCCCACCCCTGATTCTGACCCATACCAGTCTGCCTCTGATCGAATAATCGTCACTGGGATACCAGAGGTGGACCCCTCTGAGCTGAAGTGTCGTACGACGGCTGTTGTTGCTCGAACCTTCCCTGTAGCTCGGATCTCTGGGGACACCTGCTAACCCTGTTCTCGTTGGATCCGCAAATCAGACACTGCCCCTTGGCTCTGCGACAATCTTTATGCATATGCCCTGGCCTCTGGCAATAGTCGCAAATCAGTGCCCTCTGCTGCGGTTGCTGAGGTGAGAAGGTATGCTTCATCTGCGTAACACCCGGCCTATGAACTGGGATCGCTCCACGAGGGGAAATGGTAGTACGTGATGGAACTACATGGGATCTCCTATCCACTGATTGTTGGCCCTTGTCCTTCTATGCCAATCTTTCTTGTACTCGGGCAGCGTTCATCACCTGAGCGAAGGTCTGTAGGTCGAGAGATACGATAAGCTGCTGCAGTTCAATATCGAGCCCCTGCTGAAATCGTCTTGCCCTGGCGGTTTCGGTGGCTACCATGTATGGTGCGAAGCGACTCAGCCGGTTAAACTCTGCGGCGTAAGCATCCACTGAGCGTCCGTTTTTCTTCAATATGATGAATTTCTCCTCCATTTCGGCTTTTGCAGTGGCCGGGAAATAGTGATCTAGAAAGCACACGGAGAACGTGCCCCATCCGATAGGTTTTTCCAGCCGGCTTTCCTCTATGGACCACCACGTGCGAGCCTCGTCCTCCAGCTGAATCTTCACCACGCTCACTCTGTCATCGTCAGGGATCCGAGCGGCCGTCAAAAGGTTCTCTACGTTGATAAGCCATTGCACGGCCTCGAGTGGATTTGCCGATCCCGTGAAAATCGCTGGATGAAGCCTCCTAAAATAAGAAACGGTACCAACCCTAGCCTGTGTAGTCGGTACGAGGGCGTCCTTAGGGACGGCTGGAACAGCCGTAGATCTCTCCAGAGTGGTAATTGCGGTCTCCTGTACCGCTTTCAATCCCTTAGCCAAAAGATTGGTCTTCCTCTCTTGAGCTTGGGCTAGGGTCGTCAGTATGCTGAGGATCTTCTCGGTATGATCATGGGAACCGGCACATAAGGAGTTGCCTGAGGAGTCCATACCTCTGAAAAATGATCAAGAATAGGAATCAGATTCAAGCAAGGATTATAGAATAATTCGACGAGGATTAGAAAAATGAAATGTAATAAAGAAAAAATCAAGGGTGTAACTCAATCTAGGGATCCCTCGACGGAATTGTAATTTCATCCAAACCTGACTCTGATACCAACAAAACCATGTCACGCTCCGCTTTCCAAAATACGGAATGCGAGGGGTGACTAGGCTAGCCATGCTCCTACGGTCAGGGAATATCCCACCGCAGTCACACTTCGCTTCTAGCAATACATGGTAGTCAGTAAACTAGAGTAAAGGAAATCACAGCTCACAACTTTATTATGTTAAAATAAAAGAGTTTAAGATACATTTATTTGCATGGAAGAAATAACTAACCAACGAAATAACAATGTTCTTATAGCAAGAAAGGGATGGCGCTGATGCCGCGGTCTAAACCTCCGCGATCTCGAATGGCAGGTCCTGCTCCTTAGCTGGGTCTATTTCGTCCTCTGAGCATGCACATTCAGATCGTCAGGACGAAACATATAGCAATAAATATGTAATGTGTGTACAATGTTATTAAACTTGAAAGGTGTGACAGAATACAGAAACATTAGAATAATGAATATCATTTGAATATGAACAACGCGATATATGTATCATGTCAGCAAACCAGGCAATGTGTATGTCACTAGTTATCAGTCACTAAGTCAATGAAATCAATTGGCGGAAAGGATTCTCATGTTTAACAAGGGTCTTGTGCATGCCCGAGACTACGGTCCACTGTTGCCCGAGACATAACCCTGCAGTCATGCCACTAGATTCACGACCTAATGTATATATATATATCACTAATATCGAATGATCGTCCTCTAAGCCACTGTACCTCACTGAATACGAGTTCAATTCCATCTTGATTTCCCCATTCCCAAGGCTCAATAACTATAAGTATAGGATTAATTGTGTACTAGCACGCGCCAAATCACGGACTTGCTCATTTTCATTGTATTGTTCACTTTCATTAGTCAAACACTTATCACCGACGTGCTTAATACAACTAATCCAATACCACTCACGTTCGACAATATAAGTCAGTCGCTAAGCCTCAATGTAAATGATCACTTTGCACTGGGTATAAAGCAACACAGAACAAGGTAGAAATGCTCTAAATAAATGTTCACTAAATTATGACAGCCAACGTCCTATGACTTGAAAAATTCACCATAAATCACACGTATAGAATCGACCAAAACAATATAAAAGGCATACGAAGTATACATGATTATCTAAGAGGTAAAATTAGTTTCATGTCAAAAGGAATTCAGGTTAAGGATTTATCATCATTTTAAATCAGCGATCAGTTGTTGGAATTCCAGTTTCAGAATTGGAAGTCCAACTTTACGCACGGTTTACTAGGGATTGTGTTTAGATTAAGATATTGCTCCAGTTGAATAAAACATAGTTCTATATGTTAATTTTCAGACGCATCAATAGGATCAATGATATCCTTTCTATACTAGGAGATATGTCCTTTTTAGTGTGAAGGTGTAAAAAAATGTCGCTGCAGAAACTGCAGAACACGTCAACAATCTAAAATATAATAAAAATACCAAACGACAGAGAAACTAAACGAGACCAGAACCATATTTTATTTAACTAAATTATCTACGAGACAATATAGGACTCTGCATGTTTTCAGTTTTTCATAGGGATGTGCAGGTGCTTAAGTTCAGGTATCAGTCACGAAATACTGCTCGGGACTGCGGTCTAGAGCCGTATTTCCAATTAGTTTTAGTCATCGTTTTATGTCAGTATCATAATATAAAGCACAATGGGTCCTAGTTTATATAGTCGGCTCTGATATGAGCCCTAGAACATCTCATTTCGACTTATATTTAATTTAATGTAGATTTTAAAACGTGACATGTGCGGTGAATTCCAGATTCAACGTGATGAAAAATCTCAATGTTTTTAACTTAAATCTCTATACAATAATTATTAACAGTAACAGAACACCATAAGCATAAAGTGTGGTATTTAAAAGTACTCATCCATGTATCACATCGAACACTTGGGTTATTTTTACGGGTATCAACCGAAATATCGATTCCATTTAATCGATCCAAATTAGATGTCGTTCAAATAATTAATATTGATACAGGGTAGTAGTCCGAGTCGGCTTCCATTCATCACAATCAAAATATGAGTGTCTGCTAGAAAAATAATTTGATCATAATTCCTCGATACACACACACACGATTTCATTTATCGTCTATTCTAATTAACTACTATACTAGCATGAGTAGCAAGTGAAGGGTTTTCAATTGCCTTCGGTCGCTGATATAGAAGCGAAACCACGTGCGGGGTTCGTCTCGACAAACGAGACGATGCGATACTGGACACGATGCGTGACGCGAGCACGATGCCTGGTGATCCGATACTGGACACGGTGACGACGCGGGCGTGACACGGTAGTGGACGCGGTCTTGGCTCGGTGCGTGGTGCAGGTGTGGCATGGTGAGACACAGTACTGGACGCGGTGCTGGAGTGGGAGTGGGCATACTGTATGCACTGGACTAGGGCATGGGGTGGCATGGAGGCGGGCACGAGCTGTGACACGTCTGGGTACGCGGAGATACGGGACTGGGAACGGAGGTGGTGCGGTCGTGACACGGTGCCGGCGAAGTAGAGTGCGGAGGTGGTCGACGATGGATGGTGCGGCTGGATGGTCCGCAATGGAGTCACGGGGGCTATTGAGGATGGTGGCGGTGGCATTGGGTTACCGGCGGCGATGGTGTAGGCGAGGGCCAAAGATGGATAGCGAAGGTGGTGGGTTCAGATCGGGTGGGTGCTGGAGAGAGGGGTTGGTGCAAAGAGGTGATGGCGATGTCGCAGTGACGAAGAGACGTCGAGAGGGGTGGCCGGCGATGGAGTTGTAGCGGTGGTGCTGGGGTTACACAAGATAGAGGGAGTGGTGGTGGGTTTGGTTTTGAAAAGGGGAGGAAATGGAAGAGGCCTTAAGGAGGAAGTTTGTAGTGTCGGGAGCTGGGCCTTGACGGAGGAGAGTTCTTCGGTGTTGGGTTGTTGGGGTTGGAGAAATAGGAAGTTGGGGACTCGTTTGGGTGCTGACGGTGATGGTTGCCGGTAGTAGAGGGAGGGGGAGAGAGAGGGAACTTGGGATTTTTTTAGAGGGATGGGTTGAAGGGAGAGGAGGAGGTCGGTTAAGGGTTTAGAGGAGGTAGCGTGAGATTCGTGGGGATGGTTGTTAGAGGAGAGGGTCGCGGGTGATGGGATAAGGAAGTCGCGGGCGTTAGGTGAGGGAAGAGAGAACGAGAGGGAGAAGAAATGGGGATTTGGACGAGAGGATATAAGGGAGATCTTTGGAGAGCGGGGAGCGGTGTCGACGAGGGCCGGGTCGGGGTCGAGCGTGAGACGGGGGAGAGTCATTGGGGTGTGGCGGGAAAAGAAAGAGAAGGAGAAGAAGAAGAAGGGGTAACGGGTCGGGTCGGGTTTGGGCTGGGGTTAGGGATTGGGTTTGTGTTTAGATTAGGGAAAATAATAAATAAAAATAGAAAAAATTATTTTAAAAATATAATAATAATAAGGAAAAATACGGGAAAAATATATACACGGAACTGGGGATCTATATCATACCCCCTTACAAAAATTTCATTCTCGAAATTTAAGATTGAAAACAACAAAACCAACAACAACTACTCAAACAGGTGCGGAAAATGTGGACGGATGTCCTCCTCGCGATCCTAGGTCTTCTGGAGAACGACCACCCCAAGAAACTCGAACCAAGAGAATGATTTTGTTCTTTAGCACTTTTTCCCGACGACCGTGAACGGTGGTAGGCTGCTCCTCGTAAGAAAGATCGGCGCCCAACGTTAACTCTGAATGGTCTAAGATATGGCTGTCATCCTGAACATAGCTTCTCAACTGAGATACATGGAAAGTATTCTGCACACCAGTTAGAGATAGAGGCAAGGCAAGCCGATATGCCACCTCTCCTACTCGCTCTAGCACCTTAAAAGGTCCGATGAGTCGGGGACTGAGTTTCCCCCGACTACCAAACTTGATCACTTCCCGAGTAGGTGATATCTTCAGAAATATGTGGTCCAACACTAAACTCCAACGACCTTCTGCCGGCATCTACCAAACTCTTCTGTTGGTCCTGAGCCTCCTTGATTCGTTGCTTGATCGTCTGAACCTTACTCACTGTCTGTACTATAAGCTCAGGGCCCAACAACCTTCGTTCACCCACGTCATCCCAACAAAGAGGGGATCGACACTTCCGTCCATACAGAGCCTCGAATGGGGCCATCTGGATGTTAGCTTGGTAGCTATAGCTATACAAAAACTCTACCAGATAGAGGTGATCTTCCTAAGAGCACTGAAAATCAAGCATGCATACCCTCAACATATCCTTGAGCGTCCGGATAGTACGATTGGATTGTCCGTCCGTCTGCGGATGATAGGCCATGCTGAACTTGAGACGAGTGCCCAAACTCTCCTGCAGGCTCTTCCAGAAATGGGAAATGAACCTAGTGTCTCGATCAGACACGATACTAACGGGCACTCCGTGGAGTCTCACAATCTCCTGCATATACATCTCCGCAAGCTACTCCGTCGATTGTTCAACTCGGAAAGGTATGGAATGTGCTGTCTTCGTGAGACGACCAACAATAACCCAGACAACATTATTGCCCCTTGGACTTTGAGGTAGTGCCATCACAAAATCCATGATGATGTGCTCCCATTTCCACTGTGGTACTGGAAACGGTTGCAACAACCCAGCTATTCTCTTATGCTCGGATTTCACTTGTTGGCATACCAGACACTTGTAGAAAAAGCGAGCAATCTCCCTCTTCATTCCGTTCCACCAGAAGTGCTACCTCAGATCTCTGTACATCTTGGTGCCTCCTGGGTGCACCGAGTAAGCGGAACTGTGTGCCTCAACTAGAACTTCATCTCGAATGCCCCCTTTAGAACACACAACCGATTTCCAAATCTCAGGGAACCATCTTCATGAATCTACAAATCCATCCTCAAACCAGCCTCAACTAACCCTCTAAACTTCTGCAACTGAAAGTATTCAGCCTGTGCAGCTTAACGTGATCTATAAGCGATGATTGAACTTGCAACTGCCAGAGCTGTCCGGGCACACCCGGTGTAACTACCTCCAACTCAAGTCTCTGAAGGTCATCGAGAATCCTTTTTTGACAAGTCAGCTATGTGGCTGACGGCCTGCGACTGAGAGCATCAGGAACGATGTTCACCTTCTCTGGGTGATACTACAGATCAATATCGTAATCAACCATCAGTTCCAACCACCTGCGTTGTCTCATATTCAGCTCCCTCTGAGTGAACACGTATTTCAAACTTTTGTGATCCGTGTACACTTCCACTCTTTCGTCTAGCAAGTAATGCCTCCATATATTTAAAGCGAACACCACAGCCGCTAATTCCAAATCATGCGTGGGATAGTTCTTCTCGTGAGTTTTCAGCTAACGAGAGTCGTAAGCCACCACTTGACCGTGCTGCATCAAAACACAACCTAAATCTTTTCCCGACGCATCACTATGAGCAACCAAGCCACCAGAACTGTCTGGCACAATCAGGATTGGGGCAGTGGTCAACTTCAGTTTCAATTGCTTGAACGTCTGGGTGCACTCCTCCGACCAAATATAGGGCACCTCTTTCCGTGTAAGTTTCGTCAAGGGTTCTGCTACTCTGGCGAAATCTTGAACAAACCGCCGATAAAACCCAGCCAATCCGAGGAAGCTTCTTATCTCTATTCCCCGCCGAAACATGGAGATGCAACCGCGCAGGTCCGTCTTGCCTGAATTTCAGGGCAGATGCTAATTGGTGCTATCCGTCCACCTCTCCGAAGATGCCAAGTTGATTTATGGCACCATATATCGAAAGTTCAAACAGATGCGGCCGATGTAGCAGACTTCGTCAGATCCCCCCTTATTTGAGGGGGTTTTGATTGTGGGGACGCTCTTCCCTGCAGGCGCAAGCCCCTGCAGTTAATTACGCTACCGCATCGCGGTAACCACTTTCTCCTTCTCCAGATGGTCACTTCGTGTCGTGAGTGTTTGTTTTGTTTTTGGTTGCCCGTAAATTGTATACGGAGACTAATTTATGCTGTCGCCCGTAAGGCGTGGATGAGTCCAAATCCGTATTCTCTTAGATTTGGGTTTGGGGGTTAGGTATAATGATACGTTAGTCTTATTTAAGACTAAGATCAACTTAAACATTTGTTAAGGATACGTTAGTCTAATTTTTAGACTAAGATCAACTTAACGGGATCGTTTAGATCCAACAAAAGAGTATTTGGACTCTATTGTTTTAGTTTAGGGACTTTGCGGTCGATTACCAGTTTAAGGACATGGTGGTCCAATGTTAGTTTAAGGACATCTCGGTCCAAGGTTAAGAAAATCGTAGTCCGTGAGTTTAAAGACCTCACAGTCAAGGTTAAGGACATCATAGTCCATGGATTTTAAAGGACCCCACAGTCCGTGGAATGTTTGGTTGTCGGGACCCGTCACCTCTCTGAAGACATTGAAGGATTACAACGACAAATATCAGAGGAGTAAAGAGATGTACCCTCGAACCGATGTGAGTTGGTTGAAAGATCTGTAGTCCAATTTAAGGCTAAGATCTGTTAAAATATTTATGAGCAGATGGGCTCAATTAATATGAGTTGAGGACTTATGGCCAATCTTAGGCTTAGTCCAATCGAGTTAAAATGTTTAACATTTATCTTGGGCTGCTGGGCATTTTCTTGGGCCTGGCTCTTTTAACAATGCTTGAACTCTGATAATATTTTGTCTTTTATTGAATGCTGGGCTTGTTCCCCTCCGAATACAGAGACGCAACCGCGTAGGTTCGTCTTGCCTGAGATTCGGGGCAGATGCTATTTGGTTTTATCCGTCCACCTCTCCGAAGATGCCAAGTTGATTTATGGCACCGTGTATCGGAGGTTTGGACGGATGCGGCCGATGTAGCAGACTTCGTCAGATTCCCCCTCGCTTGAGGGGTTTTTGATTGTGGGGACGCTCTTCCCTGCAGGCGCAAGCCCCTGCAGTTAATTACGCTACCGCATCGCGGTAACAACTTTCTCCTTCTCCAGAATTTCACTTCAGGTCGTGGGTGTTTGTTTTGTTTATGGTTGCCCGTGGATTGTATACGGAGACTAATTTATGTCGTCGCTCGTAGGACGTGGATTAGTCCAAATTCGTATTTACTTAGATTTGGGTTTGGTGTTTTAGTTTAAGAATACGTTAGCCATGTTGAGGCTAAGATCAACTTAAACGTTCGTTAAGGATACGTTAGTCTGATTTGAGACTAAGATCGACTTAACGGAAAGAGCATTTTGGGGCTCTATTGTTCCAGTTTAGGGACGTAGTGGTCCGTTTAATATATATGGCCAGCGGGATCCGTCACCTCTCTAACGACGTTGAAGGATTACAACGACATGTGTCAGAGGAGTTCAGAGATGTACCCCTGAACCAAAATTGGTTTGGAGTTTTATGGTCCATTTGAATGTTTAAGGATACGTTAGCCAGGTTTGAGGCTAAGATCAACTTAAACGGGATCATTTAGATCCGGCAAAAGAGCATTTGAGGGCTCTATTGTTCCAGTTTAGGGACGTAGTGGTCCATAGGTAATTTAAGGACGTTGCGGTCCATGTTCCAGTTTAGGGACGTGGTGGTCCATTGCCGGTTTAGGGACATGGTGGTCCATTGCCGGTTTAGGGACAACGTGGTCTATTGGTAGTTTAAGGACGCATAAGTCCATGAGTTTAAGGACCCCGCAGTCCATATGGGTGTGTGGTCGTCGGGACTCGTCACCTCTCTGACGTCGTTGAAGGATTACAACGATAGGGGTCAGAGGAGTTCGGAGATGTACCCTCGAACCGGATGTAAATTGATTTAGGAGAGCAGCCGTGCTCAGTCAATTTAATTTGAGGACTTACGACCATGATTGGGCTAAGTCTAGTTGAAAAATGTTCAACACTTTTATTTGCATTTGGCCTATTAGGCCTTTACTAGGGCTTTGCCTTTGTTTAAACAATGCAGAGCATTGTTTTTGTTTGGTTTAGGCTCTGCCCTTTTATAAATGATGCAGAGCATCTATTTTGTTTGGGCTCTGCCCTTTTAATGCATTGTATTTTATTTTGGCCTGCTAGGCCCTTTTTAATTTGGGCTTGGCCCTTCAGTAAACAATGCAATGCATTTGTCAGGCGCTTTGCGCCAATTAATGAGCGCAATCGCTTGTGGGGGTGACACGTGTCACACTCTGGTGAGCGCAAGCGCAGCAACGCAGTGCGCTGTGTCAGTGCGCTGCGCTGTTGCGCTGCTGACACGTGACGCTCCCTGGTAGCTTGCGCCAACGCAGGAGCGCAACAGTGCAGTTTTGCAAGTGTAGGGCACTGTTCTTATTTTTGGATCAATTTTAGATCAAAGAAAACAAGTTTTTCTTGTTTTCAAAGAACCAGTGGTTCATAAAAAGTGCAAGGCACTGTTCTTATTAATTTTTCTTTTTTATTTAAGATCATTGATCTTGTTCTTAGATCAATGATCTGTTCATAAGAGAATCTTCTCTTTTTCTAAAGGTTTTTACCTTTTCTTTTTTTGTTTTTGAAGAATTCTCTCTGTTTTGAAGTTCTTGACCTCTCCCAATGTTCCTCTCTTTTTTGAGTTAGGGTCTAGGGGCCTTTATATAGTGCCCATAAATTTGTTAAATTTGTTAAAGAGATCTTTCTCTGAGTGATTTGGAGAATTTTACCCACCGTTGGATCTTTGATCCAAGGGCTTCTGTTTTACAGAAGACAATCTTCTTGTTTTATCAAGAACAGAAAGATCTTACTAGAATTTTAATTCTATTTGGCGCAAGCGCCCCAGCGCTTGACACGTGTCGCGCAGCGCACAGCGCAGCGCAACTGCGCTGACACGTGTCGCGCAGCGCACAGCGCAGCGCAACTGCGCTGACACGTGTCGCGCAGCGCGCGGCGCTTGCGCAACTGAAGCGTTGCTTCCTTTAATTTTTGTTTTAAATAGAGCCTTGCTCTGATTGGGCGCGCTGTCTTGGGCGCTGCGCTCTCTGCGCTGGCGTGCCAGATTTTGACACGTGGCACTCTGCGCACAGCGCAGAGGATCTGAAGCGTTGCTTCATTTATTAAGATTTAAATTTTCAAAGTAGAGCTTTGCTCTGATTGGGGGGAATCGGAAGCGTTGCTTCACCTGAGATGTCTTTTCATCTTCCTTTTTTAAGTCAGACTTGTATTTCCCAAAATTTTCATTTCCCGGGTCTTGGAAATAATTCCACCGTGCAAAGAATTTTCTGTGCTTGGTCTATATATAACTCAAAGCCGAGCCTTTTCTTCTCTCATCTTCAGAGAACTTTTTCAATCATGGCTTGCAACCGCCCTCATGCCCGCCGACAACCATGGGAAGTACCTATTCAGGACATCGTTCCTCGTTTTGCTGCGCGCTTAGTGGACCCTTCTCTTACGGACGAGCAATGCGATGCTGCAATGTACGAGCTTTTAACTCGTGTGGGGTCTCCTCTCCCTCCGCACTCCACTTGGCTTCGGATGATCCTTGCCTCGGTGCTCGCCGATCTTCCCCCTCCTCCAGTAGAGATGCCCTCGGCAATGCTTGATGCCGCCGAGGATAAGATCGAGTGCTTCTTCGAAGCGCACTTGATCACTAAAGCCCTAAGGGACTGCTCTTTCCACTTGCTGAGCCAGATACGGGCTAGTCGGGTTGTCATCGCCACCTTTTCTGACGAATGTGATGATGATCGTTGGATGTCTACCTCTCGGGAGGACCGCCGCTTCAACGTGGTGGAGAAGACAAAAAGGGAACTGGAGAATCTTCTTCTTATCTTTGCGAACCCTTGTCCTTCCGATCCCATATTTGGTGATCTTTTTTAAATGTAATAATAATAATAATGAACAAGTGTTTTTTAATCAAGTATTTTATTATTTGTTAAGGGTTCCCTTTTACTTTTAGCTCTTTGTTATGTTTGTGCATCGCATGATTTAATTTGCTATTGTTAGGTGCATGTGATTCTTGCAAGGATAAAGTGCCTTTGGTGCTTAGCCTGTTTTATGAAGCATTGCTTTACTTTTCAGTCTTAGAAATAGGGTTTCGTTTTAATTGGGGGAAACAAATGCCCCCCCCCACCATTGCACTTGCGTAGTTCCAAACGCGAGCGCAGCGGTGGCAGAATTCCAACCGTTGCGGCAACCTTTGGAAGTTGAAAGGGTACTTGATGCATATATGTAGGACCTTTGGTCCTTCACAGATGATTATCATCTTTAAGATTTTTACTTTCAAAAAACTTCAAAGCTTTGCTCTTGCCTTCAAGAACTCCCTGAGTTAGACTTTCTTTAAAAGAAATTTTTTAGGTAAGAATTAATCTTAAATTAAATCAATTTTAATTAATTGAGATTTGCTCTCATAGATCTTTGATCTAAAGAAAATCCCTTTGGGGTTTCACCAATAGAGCCTTGCTCTCAAGAATCTGTTTCAGGGTTTCTTAACCCATGAACAGAACTTTGCATCTTTGGCAAAATATAGATCTCTTTGATCTAAAAAAAATGATGAACTCTTAAGAGTTTGAATATGGATAATGAAGATTAAAAATGGAGTTTTGTATTTAATGGATTATATCATCTTTTAATAGTAAGGATCTCAGAGTTCTCGGGGAATTTTTTAAATTCCCCTTATTAGGATTTTGAGAGTCATTCCTTTTTGCAGAGCATTGCTCTCGAGGAGTTTAACTCTCTATGTATTTTTTATCGCTAATCTTCCTGTGATGTTTCCTCCAGGCATTATGGCGGTGCGTCTATACAGTTTGCACGAGTTCATCACCTATGAGGATATCCGCGCACAGGGCCGTCATCAAAACCAGGAGTTTACGGATGCCCAGTGTGCGGAGGTCATGGGTCGTCTGAATGCACGTGTTGGTTGGCTGCTCCCCCGCCGCTCTGCTCTCTTGAAGCTTATCGTGGGAGCCATTTGGGAAGCACTTCCCCTATTCTGCTCCGGCGTGCCGCTTGGGGCGTTGGATGTTGCTGAGGATAAGGTGCACTCGGTATATCTGATGCACCTCATCTCAAAGAGACGTCGAGACAATCTTATCGATCTTCTGCACCAGGCTTTCCAACAGTCCGCCATACTCGCTGCTTATTGGAGGGTGGAAGACATCAGGGAGGACCCTGGCGCTTGTGCTCGCGAAAGAAAGCACACCAGGATGGTCCACGAGGCTTGGAAAGTCATAGATAGGGTCACTTTCAAGTTCCTCAATCCATGTCCTGGGTTCGAGGTTATACCTTTGTAAACATTTTAATAATTTTATTATTTATTTCTCTATGATTGTAAGAACCCCTTTTATGATATGAATAGAAAATTTCCATTTCAGCTTGTCTTATGCCTCGTTCTGAATCTTTTGCACATGCATGGATGAGTGTGTCCCGAATGCTTGATCCAACGCCAATCAGATGTTCTTTCTGTCGCTCTCTTCTTTGCTTTTATTATCAGCATGTTTTCTTGATGAACATATTTGACAGATAATAGAGTAAGCATCTTAACTCCTTCACGAAATAGCGATCGCTTAGGCCGCGGGTTCAGATCTGCTGCCTAAGACTTTTCAACTCTATGAGCCATGAGGGTCTCACAGAGACTTTTCTCCTTACGGATCGAGAGGATCTCATAGGTGGATTGTCTCCTTAGGAATCGTGAGGATTCCTAAGTGTGTTTTCTCTTACAAGTCGTAAGGATCCTATAAGAGAATTTTCCCTCTTACGAGTCGAGAGGACTCGTGAGCGGTTGTTTCCCTCCTCATCGAGACTCGACTTTGGAGAGTGAAACCCGTGAATAGTATACAAGAGACCGTTTTAGGCCGACTTGTAGGGTCCCAGTGCTTAGGAAACAAGTTATTTAATCCCTGCTGCCTAAGGCTTTATCTTGTAAGTTGAGACGAATCGGGAAGTTCTCGCGGAGACACTGGTTTCTCTACAGGCCGACGCGAATCAGGAGTCTCTCATCAAGGACGCTAGTTTCCCTGAGTTGAGGAGTTTTCCAGGGGCACTGGTTTCCCTGGGGTTGAAACGAATCGATATGTTCCTGCAAAGACGCTAGTTTCTCTGCAGGTCGACGCGAATCAGGATGTTCTCGTCAAGGACACTGGTTTTCCTGAGTCAAAGTATTTTGCCGAGGACGCTAGTTTCCTCGAAGTTGAAACGAATCGGAGTATTCCTGCGGAGACACTGGTTTCTCTGCGGGCCGACGCGAATCAGGAGTCTCTCATCAAGGACGCTAGTTTCCCTGAATTGAGGAATTTGCCAGGGACACTAGTTTCCCTGGGGTTGAAACGAATCGATGTGTTCCTGCAAAGACGCTAGTTTCTCTGTGAGTCGACGCGAATCAGGATGTTCTCGTCAAGGACACTGGTTTCCCTGAGTCGAAGGATTTTGCCGAAGACACTGGTTTCTTCGGGGTTGAAACGAATCCGAGTATTCCTGCGGAGACACTGGTTTCTCGGCGGGCCGACACGAATCAAGAGGCTCTCATCAAGGATGCTAGTTTTCCTGAATTGAGGAATTTGCCAAGGACACTGGTTTCCCTGGGGTTGAAACAAATCGATGTGTTCCTGCAAAGACGCTAGTTTCTCTGCGGGTCGACGTGAATCAGGATGTTCTCGTCAAGGACACTGGTTTCCCTGAGTCGAAGTATTTTGCCGAGGACGCTAGTTTCCTCGAAGTTGAAACGAATCGGAGTATTCCTGCGGAGACACTAGTTTCTCTGCGGGCCGACGCGAATCAGGAGGCTCTCATCAAGGACGCTAGTTTCCCTGAATTGAGGAATTTGCCAAGGACACTGGTTTCCCTGGGGTTGAAACTAATCGATGTGTTCCTGCAAAGACGCTAGTTTCTCTGCGGGTCGACGCGAATCAGGATGTTCTCGTCAAGGACACTGGTTTCCCTGAGTCGAAGTATTTTGCCAAGGACGCTAGTTTCCTCGAAGTTGAAATGAATCGGAGTATTCCTGCGGAGACACTGGTTTCTCTGCGGGCCGACGCGAATCAGGAGGCTCTCATCAATGACACTAGTTTCCCTGAATTGAGGAATTTGCCAAGGACACTGGTTTCCCTGGGGTTGAAACGAATTGATGTGTTCCTGCAAAGACGCTAGTTTCTCTGCGGGTCGACGCGAATCAGGATGTTCTCGTCAAGGACACTGGTTTCCTGAGTCGAAGTATTTTGCCGAGGACGCTAGTTTCCTCGAAGTTGAAACGAATCGGAGTATTCCTGCGGAGACACTGGTTTCTCTGCGGGCCGACGCGAATCAGGAGTCTCTCATCAAGGACGCTAGTTTCCCTGAATTGAGGAATTTGCCAGGGACACTGGTTTTCCTGGGGTTGAAACTAATCGATGTGTTCCTGCAAAGACGCTAGTTTCTCTGCGGGTCGACGTGAATCAGGATGTTCTCGTCAAGGACACTGGTTTCCCTGAGTCGAAGTATTTGCCAAGGACACTTGTTTCCCTAGTGTTGAACTGATCGGTGGTGGTCTTTCAGGTTTTATATAAGTTACTGTCAAGACCGTGAAGCTAGGAATTTGATCTTCGCTTCGTTTTCTGGCACTGCGTCTGCTGTATTGAGACGAATGTCGCGGTTGTCTCTAGGCTGTTGGTGAACCATCGAGATTTGGCTTTGCTTTCTGGCGGAGCCTGCTGGGAGGGTGTGGTTCCCTCTTTGTTTGCGCCCTTGGATTGTATACAGAGATCGATGTGATCTCAACTGTAGGGCGAAAGTTTCATATATTTTTTTGTTTTATTTCCGTGATGCTCTATCATTTCAGCTTTTATATCGCGAAGGTCGCGATTGCCCAATCATTTCGGCTGCTTATTTTATTTTTACTCGCTGCTTTTTATTGCGAGTTGCCCAATCATTTCGGCTGTTTTGTGTACATACGTTTTTACTTGCTGCTTTTTATTGCAAGTTTCCCCATCATTTCGGCTATTTCGTATGCATGTGCGGCCTACTGGCCTTTTCGTCGTAAACCTGAAATTAGACACCGATTTCGGCATCAGCACCGCTACAACTGGGATATTGCCAGGAACGAATCATCATTTGCCTCTGTCGATGTCGAGCAAAGGTGGCTTAGCGAATAGGGTTAAGGTCCTGTCGACTAAGGCTTTTGACTTCATGAGCCGTATGGGTCTCACAAAGGTATTTCTCCCTACACGTCGTGGGGATCTTGTAGGTGTATTTTCTCCTTAGGAATCGTAAGGATTCCTAAGTGTATGTTCCTCTGTAAGTCGTAAGGATCCTACAAGTGGGTTTTCTCCTTGTAAGTCGAGAGGACTTATAAGGGTTGTTCGTCATGCGTACATATCCCCAGTCACGGATGGGACTTGGTTAGGAAAATGTTTATTCGCGCCCGTGGATTGTATACATGGGTCCGTACTGAGCCGCTTGTAGGGCAATATCCAAGGTTGTGGGGGGTTTGCTTAAGCACAGGTTTAGGTCTCTGTAACTTAAGACTTTCAAATCTTATGAGCCGTGAGGGTCCCATAAGAGAATTCTCCTTACGAGTCGTGAGGATCTCGCAAGTGTATTTTCTCCTTAAGAATCATGAGGATCCCTAAGTGTATTGCTCCCTTGTGAGTCGTAAGGATCTTACGCGGGTGGTTTCTCCTTACAAGGTCGAGAGGACCCTGCAAGTGTCTCTTAACGAGGTTGCGCCCTTTCGGGTTTTCACAAACACTCGCCGGTAGCCCTGCTGTTTTTACTCACGGAGCCCTTTCAGGTTTTCATCCGTGCCCATTTTGCTTATGGACAAACCGTTTTTTTTTTTAATTTTTATTCTCCCCTTTTTTTTACGAGGTCGCGCCCTTTCGGGTTTTCAAGAACACTCGCTTGTAGCCCTGCTGTTTTTACTCACGGAGCCCTTTCGGGTTTTCATCCGTGCCCATTTTGCTTATGGACATACCGTTTTTTTATATCGGCTTTGTGATGTTTCAATCCACCGTAGTTTATTGACATCTCGGTCAATGACTAGTTTTAGGACATAGTGGTCCGTCATTAGTTTAAGGACGTTTCGGTCCGCCATTAGTTTAAGGACGTTCCGGTCCGGTTAAGAGAAAGCCGGCTACTGCTTCTAGAGTTTCGGGCGTAGGAAGATAGCGAGCGGACATAGTCGTCGTCATCTATCATTGACCTAGGCTGTGGCTCATTAAGCGTAGTATTTCTTTAGGAAGCGGCCATTTATTGGTCTGAAAAGCCTTTCACTGTGCATATCCATGAGTAGATAGGCTCCACCCTGGTATACCTTGTCTATGATGTACGGGCCTTCATAGTTAGGCTTGAATTTTCCCCACTTGGCGCGATTGGGGATCATAGGCCTTTTGACCACTAGCACGAGTTCTCCTTGGCGGAATGTCCTCGGCCGGGTCAATCTTTCATATGAGCGCGTCATCTTTGCTTTATAAGCCTCCAGATTTTGTTGCGCTATGAACCGGGTTTCATCAAGGGCATCAAGCTCCTCAAGCCGAAGGTGAGCATTTTCTTCGTCCGTCAGCTCGTAATGGACTGCCACTCGTAGAGAGGGTAACTCTATCTCGAGGGGGAGTACTGCCTCTATACCGAAAACCAACGCGTACGGCGTTGTGTTCGTGGCCGTTTTGAACGTGGTTCGATACGCCCAGAGAGCTTCCTGCAGTCTCTCGTTCCAGTCCTTCTTATTTCGGGACACCGTTTTCTTCATGATCTTTGTCAAGGTCTTATTGAAGGCCTCAGCTAGACCGTTAGCTCGCGGATTATAAACTGAGGAATATCTCCAGTCTATATTATGTTGTTGCGCGAAGCGACTGATCTTGTGGCTCCTGTAGGCTGGTCCGTTATCGGAGATGATCCGTCGTGGAGTTCCAAACCGATATATGACGTGCGTCTTGAAGAAATGGAGGATATTCTCCGTCTTCACTTACCTCAACGGTACTGCCTCTGCCCATTTGGAGAAGTAGTCAGTCGTCGCCAGGATGAAACGATGTCCTTTGGACGATGCTGGTTCGATGGGGCCGACTATGTCAGTTCCCCACATTTCGAATGGCCAGCTAGCCACCGTTGGATGTAGTGGGTTTGGATGCTGGTGGATGAAGTCCCCGTGGATTTGGCACGAGTGGCATTGCTTCGCATATTCGAGGCAGTCCTGAATCATCGTGGGCCAATAGTAGCCCATCCGTTTTAATTTCAACTTCATCTTCGGGCCCGCTTGGTGAGAACCGCAGAGTCCGTCGTGAACTTCCTGAACGACTCTTTTCGCTTCGTCAGGTCCTAGACACCTTAATCACAGAGAATCAAACGATCTCTTGCACAGAGTGTCATTAACGAAGGCGAAAGACAGAGCTCGTTTCATAAGCTGATGTCTCCAGGACGCATCTTCGGGCATTCGATGGGACTTAAAGTAGTCTATGAAGACTTCCCTCCAATCCTCAGCCTTTTCTCGTTCTTTTATTTGCAAGGTCGTCTGTTCAGTCGCTCCTATTTCTTCGGATGATTCCGGAGATACTTCCGCTGGGGCAAGTACCTGACGGCTTTGTACCATAATTCTGACATCATCGAGATTTTCGTCAGCCAGTTCTTTAGCAAGCTTGGCTAATGCGTCCGTTTTGCTGTTTTCCGCATCCGGTATGTTCTCCAAAGTGTAGGAAGGAATTTGGGTCAACAATTGTTGCACCTTTTCTCCATACTTCACCAGCTCCGGCTTGCACGTTTGGTAGTCGCCATTTATTTGACTGACGACCAGTTAGGAGTCTCCATATATGAGGAGGTTTTCAATTACCATGTCGATGGCGATCTCGAGGCCTGCTATCAAAGCTTCGTATTCAGTTTCATTGTTCATTTTCGGCTCTGTCAAGGAGAAAGCAAAGCGCATAATCCCTCCTTGTGGAGTCACGAAGATGAGGCCTACCCCTGATTTGATTATAGGGGTACTTTGTTTGCGCTTCTTCATGGAAGACGCTCCATCAAAATGAAGCTCCCATCAGGTATCGCTCCCATCGATTGCGTCAAATGCATATTCGTCTGGAAGATCGCAATTCAAAGGAGAATCGGCGGGTATCGGATGCTCGGCGAGAAAGTCGGCGATGGCCTGGCCTTTCACTGCCTTGAAAGGCTGATAAGTTATCAAGAACTCCATCAAGAGCAGGGCCCATTTAGCGAGTCGCCCCGTCAATATGGCTTTCGTCATCAAATATTTAAGGGGGTCCACCTTCAAAATGAGACGGACTTCATGCGCCAACGCATAGTGCCTGAGCTTTGTTATTGCAAAGATCAACGCCAAGTAGTGTTTTTCAATGGGGGAGTAGTTGCTTTCTGCCCCCAGAAGGACTCGACTTAAGTAGTAGAGTGCTCTTTCTTTTCCCTGATCATTCTCTTGCGCCCATAATGCGCCTAGAGAACCTTCGAGGGTGGTCGTATAGAGAATGAGGGGCTTTCCTTTAACCGGAGCAGCCAGCACTGGCAGGTTTTGCAAGTACTGCTTGATTTCGTCTAGCACGCTTTGGCATTTTTGATCCCAGACGAACGGGGTCCCCTTATTCATCAGGTGGCTGTAAGGACGGCACTTACCTGAAAGGTTGGCTATAAATCACCGAATATATGCGAGCTTCCCTTAGAGAGACCGCAACTGCTTGAGAGTTCTCGGCGGAGGCATTTCCGTGATCGCCTTAATCTTCGACGGATCTATTTCAATACCTCGGTGTCGAACGACGAATCCCAGGAATTTGCCCGAGGAAACTCCGAATGCGCATTTGAGCGGATTCATCTTCAAGTTATATCGTCGAAGGCATTGAAATACGATCTTGAGATGCTCGAGATGTTCCTCATACGATTTGCTTTTCACCACGAGGTCGTCGATATAGCATTCGACGATTTCATGTATAAGGTCATCAAAGATCTTCGTCATGGCCCTCTGATTGGTAGCGCCAGCGTTCTTTAGACCGAAGGGCATCACTTTATAACAGAATATTCCCAGAGGAGTCCGAAAAGCCGTGTGCTTCTGTTCTTCGGGATGCATCTTGATCTGATTATATCCTGATGAGCCGTCCATGAAGGAGAAAACTTCGTGAGTGGACGTGTTATCTATCATCAGCTCGGTGACTGGCACTGGGAAATCGTCTTTCGGGCAGGCTTTATTGAGATCCCGGAAGTCCACGCATATGCGCACTATCCCATTTTTTTTCATCACCGGGACGATGTTGGCGATCCAGTCGAGATATTGAATTCCTTGGATGAAGCCAGAGTCGATTAACTTCTTGACCTCGGCGTTAATACTCATCTCAAGCTCGAGCCGCATTCCTCTTGGCGCCTGTTTGACTGGCTTGATGTCTGTGGATATCGCCAACTTATGCACAGCAATTTCTGGATCTAGCCCCGGCATTTCGGAATAGTTCCAAGCGAAGCAATCTCTGTACTGCACAAGCACGTCTTTTAACGCAGCAACCCTTTCCTCAGATAGTAGCTCGCTGACGAATGTCGGTCGCGGGTCGTTCGCCGTCCCCAACTCAATTTTCTTGAGGTTATCTGCAGTGGTGTGTATTCCATCCTCCAGTTCTTTCGGCGCTGGTAGAAATTCTGAGATCACCTCATCATTGCTGTTTTCGAAGCACCATGGAAGGTTATCCACGTTGTCGGGCTCTTCTTTTGATATTGTTATCATGTGACAAGTGCGAATCCGCTTCCAATCCCAATGTGGAGTTGGTTCTGTTCTCGTGGCTTTGGGTTCATGCTTCTGTGGCGGCGTTACCCTCCAGTTGTCAGACAGAGCAAACTTGCCGAGCTAATATTGGTCTTCGACCCAATTCTTGAAGGTGAAGCAGTCTTCAAGAGGGTGCCCTATTACTCGGTGATAGGAGCAATAGTTTGGGTGAGAGACTTCGCCTGTTTGTTCGGGGTTTTTGGACTCCGGCAGTGTGAGCATATGATGTTTTAGAGCGAGGTCAAGTATTTTCTTCATCTTGTCCCAAGGAAAAGAATACGCTCGACCCATTTTTCTTATGAGGGATAGATCGAAACCGCTTGATTCCTGCTTGCGTGGCTTCTTAGTCCCGCTTGGTTGCTGTTGAGTGTCTTTTTCGCATTTAGACTTGCTTCTGCCTCCGCGTCGAGCCTTTTTTATAACAGGTTGACAGGGAGTGGCATTTTCATCTTTCACAGCCTGTTGTAGGAGGCGTTGCGTTTTGGCCTTCTCGTAGATTGCCATTTCGCGGTTGTGGTCGTCTCGGACTTTTTGACCGGCTTCCCTTATTAGCTTGTCCATTTGCTCTTCGAACGAAGGACTGGGCACCTTTGGATCAGGAGCTTTTACTGGTCCAGGATTAGCGTCCTCCCATTGAGCATCCTCTTCTTCATTGAAGTCATGCACAACGTAGCAATCGTGGAGTAGCTCTCGTTTCTTGGATCGAATGTATCCAAGCCCGATTGTCTCCATCCTCCCACTAGGCAACTTGTGCTGAGTTCCGGGGACGTTCCAGACCCTGTCATAGAATTTGGCTTTTCGAGCGGTTTGTTTAAAGGATATCCCTTGTCGCTTCAGCAACCTCTTCAAGCCTTCTGTATAATATCTAGACAAACGGATAGGCTGAAGCCTGTCAAGCGTAGGATCCGTACCGTTCCAGATTTCTTTCTCCATTTTGGTTTCTTCAGAGCGGTAGAATAGAATTGCCTTTTCACTTCTTCGCCTGGGAGGGACATAGAACGTCCGCAGCTCCTCCACGCTGTAGGTATCAAGTGCATCCAGTTCTTTATGGTGTTTAAGCGGCACCATGGCGATTTGCAGACTTTGCTCTTCGTCAGCGGACGTTTGTATCGAAGGTCGAGCAGAGAATATAGCGTGGACCTCATCTTCCGAATCACTACCAAAGATCAATGTAGGAGCGGATAGTCCTGGCTTGTTGTATTGGCGCGGGCCCGAATAAACTATCTCCTCTTCCTCCTCGGTATCACTCCCGAAGACAGGGATGGTGACGTTAGCTTTGCTCTCCGGCTTGTGACACCTCTCAGTGTCTTCGAAATCCGGTAAAATGTATTTGGCATCTTCATATTTTCGGACTTCGTTCACGGAGAACGGGTTCAGTTCTCCCGTCACGGTATACTCGAGACCATCCTTAAAATACTTCATACACTGATGTTGTGTAGAAGGGATGATGTTGTACTCGTGTAACCATGGTCGGCCGAGCAGCGCATTGTAGCATGTCTTGGCGTCTATGACGTGGAATTTAATGTCTGTGACGAGTAGCCCAAAGCGTAGCGTCAGTATTACAGACCCAAGAGTTCTTGATGATTGGGAGTCGAACCCGGAGATGGTGATTTTGTCCCGAGCAAGGTGCTGTACGCTCATGCAGATTTCTTTTAACACCCACACATTGAGGAGATTAACGGAGGATCCATTGTCGATCAGGATTTTTCCTATCTTTATATCGTGGCAGTATCCTGAGACATATAGCGGGCGGTTGTGTTCGCACGTCCCAAGGAGAAGGTCTTCATCGCCGAAAGTGACATCGGTCGTGTGCACTTCCTCCAGTTCATCCTTCATCTTTTCTTCGGTCAGGAAAGCTTGGAATTGCTCGAGGTCCTGTAGTGCCTTGATTAATGAATCTCTTGCCTCTTTTGATAGTAAAAGGGCGTCAAGAATGCTGAGCTGCGAGGGTACCTTCCTCAGATGCGCTAGAACGTTGTAATCTACCTTATTTTTCTTCGGCGGGTCTTTGGCAGTTAGCTCTTCTATGACTTGGTCATCTAAGACGATATCCTTAGAGACCTTTTCTTTCCCTTTATCTTTTTTGTTTGAGGGTCCGAAATTCTTTTCGGGCAGCGTTCGATTACGCAGCCGGATATTTTCACAGACCTTCTGCGCTTCTTCTTTTCCCGAGGTGAACTCTTTAAAGAGAGGGCTAAGAGCCAGCTCCTCGTCAGAGTCGCTCCTGAATGTGCGAACTTGTGATCCCCCGGCGTTAACCATGCGACAATCGCCGGTAGTTCTGTTAAGCTTCTCGACTGTACCTTTTTGCTCCCAACGAGTTTTGCGCTTTTCCCGCTTAAAATGTTGTCGGTGAGCAACATATCCTTGCCACCATTTATTGAAAGCTTTGCACTCTTCAGTGGGGTGCGAAATCTTCCGATGATACAAGCAGTAGGAAGGGTGCATTTCCGCTTTGCCAGTAATGCTTCCTTCAGAAGATGGTAGCCTCATACCCATTGACATGGCCTTAGCGAACCTTTTCCTCGTCTTGAATCCACTTTTATCCGTAGTGGATGTATTTTGCTCCAGCGGGAGCATCTCAACTTTTTTGTCAAGTCGCTGGCGCTTGGCCCTTTCAAATATAGTCGTCTCGCATTCCCGATCAGCTTTACTTTTCAACAGAGCTTTGTTGAGGAATGCGTCAATTACTTCATCTGATGGCCCCAGAATTTTTGGTTCAGGATCTGCCCCCAGCTTTTCAGTGCAAGGAGTCTCCTCATCGTCTGTCAGCGAATGGGAGATCATATGGCAGCTCGCCACGTATTCCTCGGATTCATCCGACGAATTTTCTCCCTCATCTTCCTCTTGAAAGATGTGGTTGAGAAACTCTTGGAGTGTAATGGGAGTCCGCGCTTTCTGGTTGTACTCTTCCAGCGCGTCAATTTGTTTTTGCAAGTCCGTGTGCTTGTCGCCAGGCTTCACGGGCTTCTTGGATTTCTTTTTCTTCTTCTTTGAAGATTTTGACGGCTGGCTGTGAGCGCTTGGGCTACCACCATCGGTCTTTAGAGTTGGACGCGGCTTCAACATCCCCTCAATGATCTGAGGTTCCAACGGGTTCTTCCACCTAATCACTGGGCATGTTTGAAGATCATTTAGCATCCTCTTTATCTTGGTTGACAGCACAACCTCCCAAGGAGCTTCTTCAACGAGAGAGCATGTTGCCCCCGGCGTATTCATCATCTTAGAGGTGTGAGGTTGCGGCGGATTCACCTTCCATCTGTCGGACAATGCGAACTTGCCCTGTTGGTACTGGTCTTCAATCCAATTTTTGAAGACGTAACAATCCTCAATCGGATGACCCAGTACTCGATGATAGGGGCAGTAGTTGGGATCGTTGACATCATTTGGATGCGACGGACGTCTTGGATCCGGCAGATTTATGAGTCGGTTACGCAATGCCAGCTCGAATAATCTTCTCGTTTTATCTCGGGGAAACGAGTAAGGATGCCCTAGCCTCTCTTCAAGGGGTACGTGCGGACGCATATTATTTTGACGGACAACCGGCTTCGAGTTGCTCGGTTGTTGTTGAGCATTAGCGACAACAATCGCTTTCCCCTTCCCATTTTCATTTCGGGAGTCCGGCTTTGGAAGAGGAGGTCTATGGCCCATCTGATCCATTTGCGCTAGCTTGTCAATCAGGGCCTAAAAGGTAGTCAGCTTGAAGAACATCATAAATTGCGAGATGGTTGCTTGCGGATCAAGGGTTCCCACAAACATACCCACTGCAGGAGCTTCTTCAATGCGTTGCTCGCATTTTGACCATAAGTTCCGCCACCGTATAGCATATTGGACCCATGTCTCGCCTGGCTTTACCCTGGCGTTAATCAATGCTGTCATCGGGGTGCGTTCACTGGCGCATGCAAAACGCTGGGTAAACAACAGCTCCATCTCCGCAAAGGTCTTTATAGAGTCGTTTGGGCGCTCAGAGTACCACTCGAACGCTGTATCTGACAAGCTGCCAACGAACTGGAGAAGCAACAACTTATCATCACCGCCGGTGTTGCCGCAAAGCGCCCTGAACTAGGCAACATGCTGGTGGGGATTGCCCATCCCCTTATAGACATGGAATTTAGGTATTGCATAGCCCGGCGGGTACTTTATCTGGTCGTACCAGCTCGGATATGGTCATCCTGTTTTTACGACCTGACCGGCTGCCTCAGTCGCATGATGAACCCGTATTTGTTGGGCTATATACTCGTCCAAGTCAGCTTTGGAAATTGTATCCTCATTGGCTGTTGACAGAGCCGGTAGAGGATTTGACGTTTCTCCCATGTCGTCTTCAAGGGCGATTAGGGGATCTTCAGCTGGAGGATCTTGTTGGATCATCATCCCCACCATGTCTTGAAACAGTAGGGCCATACGCTTTATGTTGGCTTCTTGTTCAGCAGCCTCTTTATCCTTCTTCTCCAATATCCGACGAAGGAATTCAGCATCAGTTTCTTGCTCCTGGTGTTCATCTGAGGACGCTTCGGGGCTTTCTTTTGGCCCAGTGAGTGCGGCCGTTGCGTTCATCATCTCCTGGGGCTTTTGCTGTTGCTCCTGAGCTTTGGTCACTGACCGTGTAAGCGGTCTATGACCTGTGGATGCCCGGCTGTCCTCTTTTTCCGATGCCATGTATACTGTATGAACTATTATGCCCCCGGACTTAGGGCGTTTAGGTTCACCGCCTTTGGCATTTGCCACGGGCGTGAGAATTCTCTCTGGCCTCCTTCTCTTATGGGCCGTTGAAGTTGAGGGGGCCGTTGCAGCAGGAACCCTGGTGGTGGTCGTCCTTTGCTGTTTAATAGGACGGTCCTTTTCTTCTTGCACCTTCGCCTTTTTCTGTTGACGAGAATGATCTGGGTCAATTACGGAGTCTTAAACCCTTCGCCAAACCTTGTATATTTTTTAGGACAGCCGTTGAGGGGGCTGCTCCAGCTTCGTTTCCGGAACTCTCTCCACAGGTGGAGGAGATCTTTTCAACATAGCAGTTGGAGAGTTCTTTCGTACCCTCCTAAGTGGTTCAAAGTTGTTCCCAGTTGGAACAGCAGTATCAACTTCCACCATTGGAGCGGGTGGAGTTAGCCCCGAGGGGGAGTTGCCCCCTGTTTTCCTTACTCGTTGCCAATGGCGACGTCGAGCATGACGAGCCGTTGGGACTGGCTGGGCGATAGGGACAGCTTCATCTTGCCCCCTGTCTGAATGAGGCGCTGCCGGTGTTAGCCTCTTGAAGACTAAGGTTGTCCTTTGAGGGGTGATATTCAATCTGTCAAAGACAGATCCTCGAGCAGGGGCAGGAGCCGAAATAGTCAGCCTTGAAAAGACTGACTCTTTGACAGGAGAAGCCGCCTTGGCGACTTCGGGAGCAGCCGTTTTCTTTTGGATGGCCTTCTCAGGTATCATGGGCTTTTTGGCGGGCTCTTTGGAGTTCAGACCCAGTCTAGTGAAGACCGAGGAGTTGGACGACCCGTTGAGAGGGGCCATGGGAGTAGCAAGTCGACCAAAGACCGACTTCTTTGAAGCTTCCGGTACGGGTATTGGCAGGGTAAAGCTTGCAGGCGGGATCATGGTCCCGAAAAACAGGCCGATGGTGGCTTGGGTCACCTTCTCCACAGGCATAGTAAGGACGGGGGCCGCTTGAGGCCCATATGCTACACCTCCAGGTGAGGTGGAGCGTCGGTTGCACTGGCACTTCGAGAAGTTCGAGCAGTTAGAGGCCATCGATGCTTGATTTCTGCGCCAGGCAAAAGACCAAATCTTAGAAACATGAAACCCAAAAGGCAATCATTAACAAACCGCGATTCGTTCGCGAAGACGACACACGAAGTGTGGAGTGGAAAGAGGAAAAGGTCCCACCGGGCGTGCCAGAATCTGTTCCCCTCCGAATACAGAGACGCGACCGCGTAGGTTCGTCTTGCCTGAGATTCGGGGCAGATGCTATTTGGTTTTATCCGTCCACCTCTCCGAAGATGCCAAGTTGATTTATGGCACCGTGTATCGGAGGTTTGGACGGATGCGGCCGATATAGCAGACTTCGTCAGATTCCCCCTCGCTTGAGGGGTTTTTGATTGTGGGGACGCTCTTCCCTGCAGGCGCAAGCCCATGCAGTTAATTACGCTACCGCATCGCGGTAACAACTTTCTCCTCCTCCAGAATTTCACTTCGTGTCGTGGGTGTTTGTTTTGTTTATGGTTGCCCGTGGATTGTATACGGAGACTAATTTATGTCGTCGCCCATAAGACGTGGATTAGTCCAAATCCTTATTTACTTAGATTTGGGTTTGGTGTTTTAGTTTAAGGATACGTTAGCCATGTTGAGGCTAAGATCAACTTAAACGTTCGTTAAGGATACGTTAGTCTGATTTGAGACTAAGATCAACTTAACGGAAAGAGCATTTAGGGGCTCTATTGTTCCAGTTTAGGGACGTAGTAGTCCGTTTAATATATATGGCCAGCGGGACCCGTCACCTTTCTGACGACGTTGAAGGATTACAACGACATGTGTCAGAGGAGTTCAGAGATGTACCCCTGAACCAAAGTTGGTTTGGAGTTTTATGGTCCATTTGAATGTTTAAGGATACGTTAGCCAGGTTTGAGGCTAAGATCAACTTAAACGGGATCATTTAGATCCGGCAAAAGAGCATTTGAGGGCTCTATTGTTCTAGTTTAGGGACGTAGTGGTCCATAGGTAGTTTAAGGACGTTGCGGTCCATGTTCCAGTTTAGGGACATGGTGGCCCATTGTCGGTTTAAGGACATGGTTGTCCATTACCGATTTAGGGACATGGTGGTTCATTGCCGGTTTAGGGACATGGTGGTCCATTGCCGGTTTAGGGACATGGTGGTCCATTGCCAGTTTAGGGACATGGTGGTCTATTGGTAGTTTAAGGACGCATAAGTCTACGAGTTTAAGGACCGCGCAGTCCATATGGGTGTGTGGTCATCGGGACCCGTCACCTCTCTGACGTCGTTGAAGGATTACAATGTTAGGGGTTAGAGGAGTTCGGATATGTACCCTCGAACCGGATGTAAATTGATTTAGGAGAGCAGCCGTGCTCAGTCAATTTAATTTGAGGACTTACGGCCATGATTGTGCTAAGTCTAGTTGAAAAATGTTCAACACTTTTATTTGCATTTGGCCTATTAGGCCTTTACTAGGGCTTTGCCCTTGTTTAAACAATGCAGAGAATTGTTTTTGTTTGGTTTGGGCTCTGCCCTTTTATAAATGATGCAGAGCATCTATTTTATTTGGGCTCTGCCCTTTTAATGCATTGCATTTTATTTTGGCCAGCTAGGCCCTTTTTAATTTGGGCTTGGCCCTTCAGTAAACAATGCAATGCATTTGTCAGGCGCTTTGCGCTAATTAATGAGCGCAAGTGCTTGTGGGGGTGACACGTGTCACACTCTGGTGAGTGCAAGCACAGCAGCGCGGTGCGCTGTGTCAGTGCGCTGCGTTATTGCGCTGCTGACACGTGGCGCTCCCTGGTGGCTTGCGCCAACGCAGGAGCGCAACAGTGCAGTTTTGCAAGTGCAGGGCACTGTTCTTATTTTTGGATCAATTTTAGATCAAAGAAAACAAGTTTTTCTTGTTTTCAAAGAACCAGCGGTTCATAAAAAGTGCAAGGCACTATTCTTATTTATTTTTCTTTTTTATTGAGATCATTGATCTTGTTCTTAGATCAATGATCTGTTCATAAGAGAATCTTCTCTTTTTCTAAAGACTTTTACCTTTTCTTTTTTTGTTTTTGAAGAGTTCTCTCTGTTTTGAAGTTCTTGACCTCTCCCAATGTTCCTCTCTTTTTTGAGTTGGGGTCTAGGGGCCTTTATATAGTGCCCATAAATTTGTTAAATTTGTTAAAGAGATCTTTCTCTGAATGATTAGGGGAATTTTACCCACCGTTGGATCTTTGATCCAAGGGCTTCTGTTTTACAGAAGACAATCTTCTTGTTTTATCAAGAACAGAACGATCTTACTAGAATTTTAATTCTGTTTGGCGCAAGCGCCCCAGCGCTTGACACGTGTCACGCAGCGCACAGCGCAGCGCAACTGCGCTGACACGTGTCGTGCAGCGCAACTGCGCTTGCGCATCTGCGCTGACACGTGTCGCGCAACGCACAGCGCAGTGCAACTGCGCTTTCGCAACTGCGCTGACACGTGTCGCGTAGCGCAGCGCTTGCGCCACTGCGCTTGTGCAACTGCGCTTGCGCCACTGCGCAGACACGTGTCGCGTAGCGCAGCGCTTGTGCAACTGAAGCGTTGCTTCCTTTAATTTTTTTTTTAAATAGAGCCTTACTCTGATTGGGCGCGCTAGCTTGGGCGCTGCGTTCTCTGCGCTGGCGTGCCAGATTTTGACACGTGGCATTCTGCGCACAGCGCAGAGGATCTGAAGTGTTGCTTCATTTATTAAGATTTAAATTTTCAAAGTAGAGCTTTGCTCTGATTGGGGGGAATTGGAAGCGTTGCTTCACCTGAGATGTCTTTTCATCTTCCTTTTTTAAGCCAGACTTGTATTTCCCAAAATTTTCATTTCCCGGGTCTTGGAAATAATTCCACGGTGCACAGAATTTTCTGTGCTTAGTCTATATATAACTCAAAGCCGAACCTTTTCTTCTCTCATCTTCAGAGAACTTTTTCAATCATGGCTTGCAACCGCCCTCATGCCCGCCGACAACCATGGGAAGTACCTATTCAGGACATCGTTCCTCGTTTTGCTGCGCGCTTGGTGGACCCTTCTTTTACGGACGAGCAATGCGATGCTGCAATGTACGAGCTTTTGACTCGTGTGGGGTCTCCTCTCCCTCCGCACTCCACTTGGCTTCGGATGATCCTTGCCTCGGTGCTCGCCGATCTTCCCCCTCCTCCAGTAGAGATGTCCTCGGCAATGCTTGATGCCGCCGAGGATAAAATTGAGTGCTTCTTCGAAGCACACTTGATCACCAAAGCCCTGAGGGACTGCTCTTTCTACTTTCTAAGCCAGATACGGGCTCGTCGGGTTGTCATCGCCACCTTTTCTGACGAATGTGGCGACGATCGTTGGATGTCTACCTCTCGGGAGGACCGCCGCTTCAACGTGGTGGAGAAGACAGAAAAGGAACTGGGGAATCTTCTTCTTATCTTTGTGAACCCTTGTCCTTCCGATCCTATATTTGGTGATCTTTTTTAAATGTAATAATAATAATAATGAACAAGTGTTTTTTGATCAAGTATTTTATTATCTGTTAAGGGTTCCCTTTTACTTTTAGCTCTCTATTATGTTTGTGCATAGCATGATTTAATTTGCTATTGTTAGGTGCATGTGATTCTTGCAAGGATAAAGTGCCTTTGGTGCTTAGCCTGTTTTATGAAGCATTGCTTTACTTTTCAGTCTTAGAAATAGGGTTTCATTTTAATTGGGGGAAACAGGGCTTTCATCATAGCTCTGTGGCTTATTAAAGAACGATTTATGTTCTATGAGCGCACACATGAGTGACACGTGGTGCGCTTGGCGCTTTGCGCCAGTCAAAGAGCGCAGTGCGCTTTTGCCAAGTAGCGCACACGTGAAGGACACGTGTCGCGCTCGGCGCTAAGCGCTAGACGATGGGCGTATTGCGCCAGTTTATGAGCGCATTGCGCTAGTAGTTTAGTGGCGCACATGTAATTGACACGTGGTGCGCCTGGCGCTGAGCACCAGCCCATGAGCGCAGTGCGCTATTTCAAGAGCGCAAAGCGACACGTGTCGCGCTCGGCGCTGAGCGCCAGTCTAAGAGCGCAGAAGCGCAGTTCAAGAGCGCAAAGCGCAGTTCCAGAGCGCAAAGCGCATATGATCAATTTTGTGATCCAAAAAGAGACTTTGTCTCAAGATCTGAGAACAACCGTTTCAATCTCTTATATTGATGAAAGGGCTTTGCCTTTATGGATCTATGATCCTTAAGAGAATTGAATTATTCTCCTCTCCTTTCTATAATGAGACGTTCATGATCTCTTTGAGAAAGACTTTAGTATTATAGATCTATGATCTGTGAGAAGTAAGTTCTTCTTTTATTTTATGATGAGATCTTTTGATCTCTTTGTGAAAAACCTTTTTATCTTTGTAGATCTATGATCTTTTTAAAGAAATGAATTCTTCTTTCTTAATCATGAGATGATTTCATCTCTGTGTTCATCATCATCATTTTTTTACCTTGAAGAAAGATCTTCTTGCAAGAGCTTGCTCTTTAAATTTTCTCAAAGTTTTTTGGGGAGGTTTCTCTCTCTTTCTGTATATCTGAGACTTGATGTCTAGGGGCCTTTTTATAGGGTAGGCTGATTTGTTGAATCAATTAAAGAGATCTTTCTCTAATTGATTTGGGGATGTTTCCCCACCATTCGATCTTTGATCCTAGGGCTTCTGTTTTACAGAAGGCAATGTTCTTGTTTTTAACAAGATTGGAAAATCTTTCCATACAGAATTTATTCTGTCTTTTGGTAATTTTTATTTACCATTGGATCATTGATCCAACGGTGCTCTGATTTACAGAGTATAATCTTGTTATTTGGAAAGATTTTGAGGAATCTTTTCTTAACAGAATTTAATTCTGATTAATTAATGATTTATCATTATTATTAGATCTTTGATCTAACGGTGGGGGACTTTTAGTTCCAGCGCTAGCGCACCCGTGCTTTACACGTGGTGCGCTGCATAAAGGGCAGCGCACATTGCGCTAGCGCACCTGTGTTTGACACGTAGTGCGCTGCTTGGAGCGCAGCGCACCTAGCGCTAGCGCACACGTGGCATGCTGCTTAGAGCGCAGCGCACCTAGCGATAGCGCCCACGTGCTTTGCACATGGTGCGCTGCTTAGGGCGCAGCGCACTTGGCGCTGCATCTGAAGCGTTGCTTCATTTCAAAAATTTGAATTTTAAATAGAGCTTTGCTCTGATTGGGGAAAACAAATGCCCCCCCCACCGTTGCGCTCACATGGCCCACATGTGAGTGCAGCGGTGGCAACATCTTCACCCTTGAATCAACTCAGAAATGACACCCAGTGCCTATAAATAGGACCTTTGGTCCTCAGGATGTTTTATGTTCATCTTCTTCCTTGTTTTCTGAGAATTTTTATTCTCTCACAGAGCATAGCTCTTCATCTTAAGAATTTTCTTAAGGACAAAAACTCTGTCAAAATTTAGATAAAGATTAAATCTTTTAATAATCTAGGGTTTTACCCATTAACAGAGGCTTGCTCTTCATAGATTTTTGATCTAAAGAAAAACCCTTTTAGGGTCTCATTAACGGAGCTTTGCTCTCTTGGAATCATAGATCTAAAGAGATCTCTTTCAGGGTTTCTTAACTCATTAACAGAGCTTTGCTCTCTTCAAATCATGTAGATTTATTAATCTCTTATGAAGAATTCTTAAGAGTTTGTTCATGAATCTTGAAGATCTCAGAATTTTTAATTCATAAAAATTGATTTCAATTTTTCTGATGGATTATTCCATCATCATTTTTTTAGAGTAAGGCTCTTGAGGAATTTTTATTCCTTCATGATTAGAGTTTGACAAGTGTCACTCTGTCATAGAGCACTGCTCTCAAAAGGAGATTTACTCCTCTGCCCGAGGGATTTCTCATTTAATGAGAATTTCTTGAGGATTTCCTCATTTAATGACAGACTCATCTAATGATGAGGCTGTTTTATTAATGATGAACTGTCATCTAGATTTTGTGGGCCCCCTTTGGTCCCTCTCCACCGCATTGCAGTGTGGTATAAATTCTAAAGTACAAAGTGTCAGAATTTAAATTAAATTATAGCACTGACAGTTGACTTTTGTCCCTTTTCGTGCAGGCGACATGTCTTTCGATCCCTTTATCCCGTTTGTTCGTTCAGAGGGAGGATTTCCTGGAGCTCCTGTGGACCGGGAAGTCTTAGCATTGATCAAAGATCATGACTCGGAACATAAGAATCTTCACCTCTGGAGGACATGGTACAATCAAATTATTAAGGGTCGGCAGAGCTTTTCGTGCGCGGTACCCTCAGAGCCCATCATGGCGATCCATTACGCCGACCCACCCCCGGTGAACTATACCGTGGAAGAAGTCAACTGGACTTCGGGAGGTCTTCTTCAGCCTGCTATGGCTTCGATACCTGTTCAGCCTCCAATGGCTTTGGATACCCTGGGGCGACGTATTTGTCAAGGCGAGGCACGACCGTGGGGACAACCATATATGATTGGGCTAATTCCTCGTCATCCAGCAGGCTATCTGCAATGGGCCCGCTACATTCTGTCAGCGAAGAAGTCACAGTTGTTGAGGCTTGGGTTGTATCTCGCCATTTATGCTTCTCTCTTCCAGTATTCTACGCTTCCCGCCTGGTGGGTTAAGGTCTTTCTGGAGCAGTGGAATATTCCTACTCACACCTTCCTTTCGCTGGACTGAGAAAGTATCAATTTCGTTAGAGGAATTTGCAGATGTTTCTGGCTTACCGGTTATGGGGGAGCATTATGAGGAACTGCTTCCTACAGATGAATACGTTTTTGGTGCCAAGCCAGTGATGACAGGCCTTACCTCGGAGAACGCCATTCAACACCAGTTCCCTAGTTTAATCAAAGTGTTGAATATTTATGAGGGCCTTTTTCTCAAATCTGGGAGCCGCGGGGTTAATTTCGAGGATTTCATTGCTCGTTTTCTCCATCCGGAAGTCCTCTCGAAGGAGGCTACTAAATTTGCCAAACTTGATGACCCTTTCGGCTTAGGGTTAAACAACTTCCCAACGACGGAGGCAGATCAAAAGAGTTTCTTCCTTCCCAACACTCCAGTTGTTTCTTTCACGGAGGTCGCAGTCCCTGGGATTGATGAGGAAACGTTCTTTTTGGGGTTTCTTGGGCTATGGCTGAGCTGGTTTGTGCTCCCGATGCACCCTCGCCGTATGAGGTCATCAGTCTTCTACCCAGCTCACCGAATGGTCATTGGGGTGAAAGTGGCTGTCGGGGTTGCCGGGTTAGCTCATCTGTATTACGGCCTCAGCCAAGCGGCGGATACTACTGAACCCGGAGTGCAGCATGTGAACTTCTCGATGCATTACTTCATGTCATGGCTCGAGCTACATGCACTTGGCGTTTTCGGTATTCATAAAAGGTCGTCCTTCTACGACAGGTGCGGCTTCCCCCGGATTATGCGATTAGTCGACGCGTCTATTGTTAATCCATCACCGCGGGAAGCTAGAGGTTTGCTCCTTCATCCTCGCACGGTTGGAGATGGCATGACTTTCACTGACAAGATCCTGACTATCGGCAAAGAGTCCGCGACAACGGTGCAGCCATTGCGGGACATTTTTAAAGATGGAGCCTCTGTTTTGAAAGCTCGGGAAATCCTTCATTTATATTCCATCAGACCGGGCTTTCTAGTGTTTAGGCAAAATGATGTGGCGTTATTCATGAGATACAACCCGCACCGTTTCGCCCCGCAGCTGAGCTACAATCAGGGAGTCCCACTTGAGGTTTTCTTGTTAGAACCTGTTGTTACTAAAAAGGGAATGCGAAACGCACTGCATCATTTCATGCGCATGAACACGGGTTCCAACTTCTTTATCAGCGAACCGAGCTGTGTCCCGAAGGCCCTTAGTGTGTACTTGGCGTGGTACCAGCATTCAATGGGCGGCGTCATCAGGGAAGAGAAGCGACTGCTGCTCGATCGCAAAGGTGCACCCCTGCTGGTGATCGAAATGTCCTTCTGAAGCGACGGACCATTGCCCCACCTCCCTTAAGAGAAGCTGCCGTGATCGAAGTCCCGCACGACAGGCCCGAGCTACCGATACCCCGGGCTCCTGTAGAAACGGTGACTGTAGCTTCCCCCAATTCTGGCATGGGTTCAGATATCGGGACTCGTCGTCCTAAAGTGCCTACCAAGCGTAAGCTTGTGCTAGCTACGACCGGAGCTCGCTCACAGAAGAGGAAGAAAAAGTCGATCCTTTCTGCCGATGTTGTACTCGGCCAGGAGCCTCATGCTCCTTATGGCGAGGGCCTGAGCGAGTATGGGACAAACGAGGGTCTATTCATGCCGCCAGATGATACTGATCTGGCGGCTGCCGTTGCAGCTTCTGAGCAATTGGCAATCCACGAAGCGGGACTGGCTATCCTCGCGCAATCAGGTAACCATCAGCTGTATCTTTCGTCATTGCATCATATTTTTATCATCATGTTTTGACTGACACTTTTCCCCCTTTTTTTTTAACAGGCATTTCCACCGAAAAAGCTCTCGCAGCTTCTCTCAAGACTTTTAAAGAAGAGGAAAGACTTAGAGCATCCTTAGGTATCGGTACAATTCGGTTCATCGCGTCTCCTCTCCCGTTTCTTATGGGTAATCTGACCCCTCCTTTTCATCTTATTATAGGAACTATCTCTACTCAGGTTATTCCAGGCGTGGCACCGACTTCGCAGGGCGGTGCGAAGACGCTTCTCGGGTCGGCTATCGAAGTCTCAGTTCCGCCGCTATTGCCGAAAGAAGCTTCACTTAAGCAACCGATGACGGATGCCATAATGGCTCCAGAGGTAACTATTGGCGCGGACGATGACATCCCGTTGACGGAGGTCTTTAGAAGATCTGCCCTCACGGCCCAAGCGGAAAGGAAGCGTAGAATGCGCGCAGCGAGGGAGCGTACTGCCGCCTTGGATGCAAGTGCAGGTCCAAGCACTGTTACCCCTGCCCTTACTCCTTCAGAGGATACTTCGGCTGCCTTGTCTACCGCCCATAGACAGGTAGCACGTGCGGCTCGGGAAGCAATCGAAAAACCAACCCAAGGTAACGTGACATTGGGTTCTTTTGTCAAAGTTTTAATTTTCAGGTTCTCATATATCTTATCTTGCAGGGCCGATTCTTGCCGAGGAAGTGGTGAGTGACGTGGCGGCAACCTCCGAGCCTGAGGTAGCGATAGGTGAGACGGCTACAATCGTCGAGCCCGAGGTAGCGGTAGGTGAGATGGCTATAACCGCTGAGCCCGAGGTAGCCACTCTTTCGCAAGAGTCGGGCACTGCTCCAATCGTCACTCTTTCCCCTTGCAGGTCCTTGCCGTTGCCGGGCGCTACGATTGTCACGACGATTCTCGTGGAATAGGGGGATGAGGCTACGGGTGGCGAAACTGGTCCAATGGAGGAGGGTGAAGCATTCGCTGCATCCAGGGACGCCCTTGTCGCGGTCTCGAACGGCGACTCACCAGGTAGATTTTGGGTCATTACTCTCCCCTTTATTATGCAATCCCTTTCAATTTCTTTTGAAAGCGCTTCTCTTATTTCTAATGCAGGTGTGATGAGCATTGGGGTTATTCCATCCGAGGAAGCGTTTCCAGTTGCTGCTTTGACGGTGACCGCTCCTTTACCTTCTCTCGTACCCTCTCAAATGCTGGAAGGTGCAGATTTGTGCCCCATCAGCTTCATTGTAGGCAGTATACTTTATGTACTGACATTGCATTATTATATCCTTGCAGGAGTCCTTTTTGATCACCTGTATCAGGTGTTGCACCCACACTTCTCCTTTCAGTCAGAGATTGCCTCTTCTAACGGAGCTGGTGAATACAGCCTTTAGTTAACGTCTCTTCTTTTTCTTGTACGGGCAGTCAAATCATTTCTAATTCTTCTTTGTTTTAATTGCAGCCCTACAGATTGAAGGAGGAGATGAAAGAACAGTTGCACCACCGGTACTCTCAGTCTTGCCACCTGCTGCAGCCGGTATAGTAAACTTCGTTGTTCATGAACCTCCTTTGTTTCTTGAACCGTTATTTGACTGTGATTTGCTTTTTAGCTGTGACACCGACTTCAGCTCCGTTTGAGTCTCAAGTTATAATGCCAGTAGGCCCCTTCTCTCGACGTCCCTCCTCCAAAGGTGCTGTGAATAGCCTACGCACGTTGATCGATCATCTCGAGGAGCTTAATGCGGAGACTCCTGCCCTTGCTGCAGATTTCGCTGCTGAGGTTAATCCCATGCCGCCGACACTCGTGCACTTTCATAATGAAGGCGTCGTGGTGTCCTGGGTTAATCATTGCAGAAAAATCGAGGCATGTCTGCATGAGCTTGAGTTTAGACGTCCTTCCCCCAAGGTCTTGGCTGTGAACTCCCAGCGGGCTGCATGGGTCGAGGAGAGCACCCCTTACTTCCGTCATCTTGAACAAAAAGCGGCTTTGAGGCGTAAGGAGCGCGAGGAGACTTTAAGCGAATCTGCTCATTTGCATGCTCAAGTTGATGCAAACGCTACACAGCTGAAAGTCATCTTTGAAAACCTTCTACGATGTATTTCTGACGGGCTAACGCTGAGGCAAAAGCTCAACCTTATTGAGCGAGATGCACAGAATCGTGGAGCAGCTCAGCGGGTCGTCGAAGAGCAACTTTCATCCTATTTGCAGCAACGAGCTCAGGGTGAAGCAGAGTTGGCCGCGGCAGCTGACCATGAAAAGGGGCTGAGGGAAGTGCGCGAACGGCTGATCGGTCTATTGAAAACGCTTCCCTCCCAATAATTGTTTTTGCACCATTTGTAATTTTGAATAAAATGTATCCATTTTTTATTCTTTTATATGATGTATTTTGTACCCAATTGAATTTATGAATAAAAAATACATTTCCTTCATGATATCTTGTGTCATCTCTTGCTTTCTTCTTTTCTTTGTTACCGGCATGTCACTTTAGTAAGCGTAGCCTGCAGATGATAGAAAGAGCATTCCGTTTTGAATTCTTCGAGAGGTAGCGATGGCTTAGGAAGTAGGTTTAGATCTGCTGCCTAAGACTTTTCAACTTCATGAGCCGTGAGGGTCTCATAAAGAATTTTCACCCTACGAGTCGAGAAGATCTCATAGGTGTATTTTCTCCTTAGGAATCGTGAGGATTCCTAAGTGGGTTTTCTCTTGAGAGTCATAAGGATCTCACAAGAGAGTTTTCTTCCTTACGGGTCGAGAGGACCCGTAAGTGATTGATGGGGTTGACATTATCCGCATTTCACGGAGTTAGGGGTTGCTCTGGGCGTTTCCCACGGGGTCGAGATTGACTCTAGCCGTGTTCCACGTGACCAGGAATTTGCTCTGGATGCTTCCCATGGGGTCAGGATTGACATAACCATGTTATGCGAGGACCAGGCTCCGCTCTGGACGTTTCCCACAGGGTCAGGATTGACATAGCCGTGTTCTGCAAGGACCAGGCTCCGCTCTGGACGTTTCCCACGGGGTCAGGATTTACATTGGCCGTGTTCCACGTGACCAGGAATTTTCTCTGGATGCTTCCCATGGGGTCAGGATTGACATAGCCGTGTTCTGCGAGGATCGGGATCCGCTCTGGACATTTCCCACAAGGTCAGGATTGACATAGGCCGTGTTCTACATGACCAGGAATTTGCTCTGGATGCTTCTCATGGGGTCAGGATTGGCATAGCCGTGTTCTGCGAGGACCAGGCTCCGCTCTGGACGTTTCCAACGGGGTCAGGATTGACATAGGCCGTTTTCCACGTGACCAGAAATTTGCTCTGGATGCTTCCCACGGGGTCAGGATTGACATTGCCGCGTTCTGTGATGACCAGGCTTTGTTGACTCTCGGTTGTCTGGCATCGCTGAGTCATGGAACTGGGAACTTTGCCGCGGCTCCGATTTGCTGATGTTGCGTCTGTTGTAATGAGACGAATGTTGAGATGATCTCTAGGCTGTCTGTGAACCGTCGAGATTTAGAACAGGGACTTTGCCATGGCTCCAAGGTTGATTGCCACGTCTGAACCCTGCTGGAATGAGGAGGAACGCTGTTGGTGATCTCTAGGCTATAAATGCAGCCGTCGAGACTTGGAACAAGGGACTCTGCCGTAGCTCCTTTTTGCTGACGCTGTATATTCCTGCAGAGATACTGATTTCTCTGCTGGTCGACGCGAATCGAGATGCTTTCGTCAAGGACACTGATTTTCCTGAATCGAGGTTTTTGCCAAGGACACTGATTTCCCTGGGGTTGAGACGAATCGAGATATTCCTGCAGAGACGTTGATTTCTCTGCGGGTCGACACGAATCGAGATGCTCTCGTCAAGTACGCCGATTTCCCTGAATCGAGGAGGTTGCCAAGGACACTGATTTCCCTGGGGTTGAGACGAATCGAGGTATTCCTGCAAAGACGCTGATTTCTCTGCGGGTCGACGCGAATCAAGATGCTCTCGTCAAGGACGCAGATTTCCTGAATCGAGGTTTTGCCAAGGACACTGATTT
This sequence comes from Agapanthus africanus, assembly GCA_030015575.1. Taxonomy (NCBI): domain Eukaryota; kingdom Viridiplantae; phylum Streptophyta; class Magnoliopsida; order Asparagales; family Amaryllidaceae; genus Agapanthus; species Agapanthus africanus. The sequence continues at coordinate 341,836,836 of JASDDO010000006.1, read as the reverse complement.
CCCTGGGGTTGAGACGAATCGAGGTATTCCTGCAAAGACGTTGATTTCTTTGCGGGTCGACGCGAATCAAGATGCTCTCATCAAGGACGCTGATTTCCCTGAATCGAAGTTTTGCCAAGGACACTGATTTTCCTGGAGTCGAAACGAATCGAGGTATTCCTGCAAGACACTGATTTCTTTGCGGGTCGACGCGAATCAAGGTGATCTCATCAAGGACGCTGATTTCCCTGAATCGAGGTTTTCGCCAAGGACACTGATTTCCTCGGAGTTGAAACGAATCGAGAGATTCCTGCAAAGACACTGATTTCCTTGTGGGTTAACGCGAATCGAGATCCTCTCGTCAAGGACGCTGATTTTCCTGAATCGAGGTTTTTGGCTGACTTGTTTCCGAAACGGAGCATTGATCCGGCGGGGAGGTCATTGGTTGACTTGTTTCCGAGACGGAGCGTTGATCCGGCGGGGAAGTCATTGGTTGACTCTAGGTTGTCCGTGTACCGTAGATTCTTGGAACTGGGGACTTTGCCATGGCTCCAATTGATGGTGTAGCATCTGTGTCCTGCTGGAATGAGGAGTCACACCGTTGTTGGTCTTCGGGCCATAGATGTGGCCATTGAGATTTGGAACTAGGGACTTTGCCATGGCTCCGCTTCATTATGACTCTGAGATCGGTTGTTGACGTCACGTCTGCATCTGGTTGGAGTGAGGAGAAACGCCGCTGGTGATCTCTAGGCTGTGTGTGAACCGTCGAGATTTGGCTTCGCTTTTTTATAGAGCCCGGTGGGAAAGTATGGTTCCCTCTTTGTTTGTGCCCCTTGATTGTATACAGGGATTGATATGATCTCACCTGTAGGGAAAAAAGTTTCATTCTTTCATTTTTTTTAATTCTTTCCGCGATGCTCTATCATTTCAGCTTTTTATATCGCAAAAATCGCGATTGCCCAATCATTTCAGCTATTTTTCGCGGTGCCCAATCATTTCGACTATTTTTCTTTTTACTCGCTGCTTTTTATTGCGAGTTGCCCAATCATTTCGGTTGTTTTTGTATGTATACATTTTTACTTGCTGATTTCGTTGGAAGTTGCCCCATCATTTCGGCTATTTCATATGCATTTTTGGCTCGCTGATTTTTTTATCGCGAGTGTGGAACTTGGAATCTGGTGCCAATCTCAGCATCAGCATCGCTGCGACTGGAATATTGCCAGGAGCGAATCATCATTTGTCATGAAAGGACTTGGAATTTGATACCGATTTAGGCATCAACATCGATACAACTGGGATATTGCTATGAGAGAATCATCATTTGCCTCTGTCGATGTCGAACAAAGGTGGCTTAGCAAACAGGGTTAGGATCCCGTCGACTAAGGCTTTTGACTTCATGAGTCGTAAGGGTCTCATAAAGGTGTTTCTCCCTACGAGTCGTGAGGATCCCGTAGGTGCGTTTTCTCCTTAGGAATCGTGAGGATTCCTAAGTGTGTGTTCTCTTATAAGTCGTAAGGTTCTTACAAGAGTGTTTTCTCCTTACAAGTCGAGAGGACCTACAAGTGTTTGTTCACCGTGTGAGCATATCACTAGTCGCTGGTGGGACTCTGTTAGGGAAATGTTCATTCGTGCCCGTGGATTGTATACAAGTGTCAATATTGAACCGCTTATAGGGCAGCATTGGAGATTGTGATGGCTTAAGAACAGGTTCAGATCCTTATAGCTTAAGGCTTTTGAATCCTATGAGCCGTAAGGGTCTCAAAGGGGAATTCTCCTTACGAGTCGTGAGGATCTCGTAAGTGTAATTTCTCCTTAGGAATCGTGGGGATCCCAAAGTGTGTTGCTCCCTTGTGAGTCATAAGGATCTCACGCAGGCATTTTCTCCTCACAAGGTCGAGAGGACCTTGCAAGTGTCTTTTAACAAGATTGCTCCCTTTCGGGTTTTCACAAAACTCGCCGGTAGCCCTGCTGTTTTTACTCACGGAGCCCTTTCGGGTTTTCATCCGTGCCCATCTCACTTATGGACATACCGTTTTCTTTAACGCGTCAGCCCGAGGATGCTGCGGTTTGTAGTAGTTTAACGACGTCTTGGTCATAGTTCCGAGATTTTTCAGGCAACGTACGATTACGCAGCTAGATTTTCTCGCAAATCTTCGCATCTTTTGTGTCGGAGGTGGATTCCTTGAAGAGAGGGTTGAGGGCAATTTCTTCGTCAGAGTCACTTCCAAAGGTGATAACTTGCGATCCTTTGGTGTCGACTATGTGACAGTTGCCAGCGGCTCTTTTGCGCTCATCTGTATGCTGTTCTGTTCCCGACGAGCCTTGCGCTTCATTCGGTGAACGTGTTGTCGATGGGCAATATATCCCTGCCACCAGTTTTTAAAAGCTATGCACTCCTCGGTAGGGTGTGTAATCCTCTGATGGTATAAGCAGAAGTTAGGATGTATGTCCGCTTCATCAAGATGTATACAGCCAGGAGAATTTTCTCTGAAAGAGGGCAACTTCATTCCTATTTACAGGGCCTTAGCGAATCGTTTCCTTACTTTAAGGTTGCTTTTGCTGGCGATAGGGATGCTTCGATCCGGTTGGGGTGCCTCGACCTTTTCATCCAGTCGTCGGCGTTTGGATTTTTCGAATATAGCCAGTTCGCGCTCTTGATTGGCTTTGCTTTTCTGACGGGCTTCGTTCAGTAGCAAGTCGATCATCTCGTCAGATGGTTCCAAGGGTTTTGGCTTTGATCCTGCCCCCGGCTCTTTTATGCTGTCTTCTACAGCCGAGTGAGCTTCTATATTAATTAATGCCGAATGAGAGATCATGTGGCAACTTGCCACATAGTCCTCAGATTCTTCTAAGGAGTCATCCCCGTCGTTATTGTCGTCATCTCCGCTCTTAAGGATATTGTTGAGAAATTCTTGGAGTGTGACCAGGGTTCGCGCCTTCTGGTTATATTCCTCCAGCGCGTCAATATGCTTTTGCAGATCCGTGCGCTTGTCATCAAACTGCGTGGACTTTTTGGTCTTCTTCTTTTTTTTTGAAGATTTTGACGGCTGGGCCCGAATGTTTTGTCCACCATCACTATTAACTCCCAATGTTGGGCGTGGTTTCAGCATCCTCTCAATGATCTCAGGCTCTAGCGGGCTTTTCCACCTGATTGCCGGGCATGTGTGAAGATCCTTCAGCATTCTTTTCGTCTTGGCTGAAAGAGCGACCTCCCATGGAGCTTCATCTATAAAAGAGCACGATGCCCCCGGTGTGTCCACCCTTTTAGGAGTGTGCTGTTGTGGCGGATTCACCTTCCAGTTTTTGGATAGCGCGAACTTGCCCTGTTGGTATTGGTCTTCAACCCAGTTTTTGAAGACGTAGCAGTCTTCGATCAGATGGCCCAATACTCGGTGGTAGGGGCAGTAATTAGGATCGTTGACGTCGTTCGGTCGCGTTGGGTGTCTCGACTCCGGTAAAGTGATGAGCCCATTATGCACTGCCAGTTCAAACAGTTTCCTTGTTTTATCCCGAGGAAACGAGTAAGAACGTCTCAACTTCTCATCAAGGGATTGCCGCTTGTTGCTTTGGCGAACAACCGGTCTCGGGCCACTCGGTTGTTGTTGAGCGTTGGCGACGAAGGTTGCTTTCCCTTTGCCCTTTTCATTCCAAGGCTCCATTTTTGAAGAGGAAGGCCTATGGCCTATCTGGTCCATTTGGGCCAGCTTGTCAATCAAGGCCTGGAAGGTGGTCGGCTTGAAGAACATCATGAATTGGGAAATGGTCGCTTGAGGGTCAAGAGTACCCACGAAAATGCCTATCGTAGGAGCCTCTTCAATGCGCTGCTCACACTTCGACCATAAATTCCTCCATCGTATCGCGTACTGGACCCAAGTTTTTCCAGGCTTCACCCTGGCATTGATCAATTCCGTGATTGGGGTGCGTTCGCTAGCGCTTGCGAAACGCTGGGTGAATAGAAGCTCCATTTCTGCAAACGTCTTGATAGAGTCATTCGGGAGTTCCGAATATCACTCGAATGCCGTCTCCGACAAGCTGCCAACGAATTGGAGAAGCAGTAGCTTATCGTCACCTCCAGTGTTGCCGCACGAGGCTCTGAATTGAGCGATGTGCTGATGTGGATTTCCCGTCCCCTTATATACGTGGAATTTGGGGATCGTGTATCCCGGCGGGTACTTGATTTGATCATACCAGCCCGGGTAGGGTCCTCCAGTTTTAACAATTTTCCCAGCCGCTTCATTCGCCTGATGAACTCGTATCTGCTGAGCGATGTAATCATCCAGGATGGCTTTAGAGATGGTCTCCTCCTTGGCTGTTGAACAAGCCGGAAGAGAATTTGATATCTCTCCTCTATCATCTTCAATTATTACTGGAGGGTCTTCGGCTGGAGGGTCCGGCTGGATCATCATGCCCACCATATCCTGAAATAGAAGTGCCGTTTGTTTTATATTAGCCGCTTGTTCCGCGGCCTCTTTGTCCTTCTTCTCAAGCATTCTCCGAAGGAATTCGGCATCAGTTTCCTGCTCACGGCGCTGCTCCGAAGATGTCTCTGGGCTTGTTTTCGGTCCCGTGAATGCGGCCATAGCTGTTAACATCTCTTGGAGCTTTTGTTGTTGTTGCTCTTGAGCCTTAGTCACTGATCGCGTAAGCGGTCGATAACCTGTAGAGATACGGCTATCCTCTCTTCCGGATGCCATGTAAATGGTGTGCACCACCATGCCCCCAGACTTGGGGCGTTTAGATTCAGTGTTCTTGCCAGTCTAAGAGCGTAGAAGCGCAGTTCCAGAGCGCAAAGCGCATATGATCAATTTTGTGATCCAAAGAAAGACTATGTCTCAAGATCTGAGAATAACCGTTTCAATCTCTTATATTTATGAAAAGGCTTTTCCTTTATGGATCTATGATCTTTAAGAGAATTGAATTATTCTTCTCTCCTTTCTATAATGAGACGTTCATGATCTCTTTGAGAAGGACTTTAGTCTTATAGATCTGTGATCTGTGAGAAGTAAGTTCTTCTTTTATTTTATGATGAAATCTTTTGATCTCTTTGTGAAAGACCTTTTGTCTTTGTAGATCTATGATCTTTTTAAAGAAATGAATTCTTCTTTCTTAATCATGAGATGATTTCATCTCTGTATTCATCATCATCATTTTTTTACCTTGAAGAAAGATCTTCTTGCAGGAGCTTGCTCTTTGAATTTTCTCAAAGTTTTTTGGGGAGGTTTCTCCCTCTTTCTGTATATCTGAGACTTGAAGTCTATGGGCCTTTTCATAGGGTAGGCTGATTTGTTGAATCAGTTAAAGAGATCTTTCTCTGATTGATTTGGGGATGTTTCCCCGCTATTGGATCTTAGATCCTAGGGCTTCTGTTTTACAGAAGGCAATGTTCTTGTTTTTAACAAGATTGTAAAACCTTTCCATACAGAATTTATTCTGTCTTTTGGTAATTTTTATTTACCATTGGATCATTGATCCAACGGTGCTCTGATTTACAGAGCACAATCTTGTTATTTGGAAAGATTTTGAGGAATCTTTCCTTAACAGAATTTAATTCTGATTAATTAATGATTTATCATTATTATTAGATCTTTGATCTAACGGTGGGGAGCTTTTAGTTCCAGCGCTAGCGCACCCGTGCTTTACACGTGGTGCGCTGCTTAAAGGGCAGCGCACATTGCGCTAGCGCACCTGTGTTTGACATGTAGTGCGCTGCTTGGAGCGCAGCGCACCTAGCGCTAGCACACACGTGGCGTGCTGCTTAGAGCTCAGCGCACCTAGCGCTAGCGCCCATGTGCTTTGCACGTGGTGCGCTGTTTAGGGCGCAGCGCACTTGGCGCTGCATCTGAAGTATTGTTTCATTTCAAAATTTTGAATTTTAAACAGAGCTTTGCTCTGATTGGGGGAAACAATCTTAATAACTGATTTCGATGTCGGCCAGCCTTTGATAGATTCAATTTTCATTGGATCCACTGAAATGCCGTCACTTGAAACGACATGCCCCAGAAATTGTACCTTGTCGAGCCAAAACTCGCACTTGCTTAGCTTAGCATAGAGCTTCTCCTCCCGTAGAACCTACAATACAATTCGTAGATACTCGGCGTGCTCTTCTCGACTCTTGGAGTAGACTAGAATATCATCGATGAATATAACGACAAACTAATCCAAGTACTTGGAGAAAACCCTGTTCATCATGTCCATAAATATGGCAGGTGCATTGGTAACACCGAACGGCGTCATAAGAAACTCATAGTGGCCATTGCGGGTTCGGAAAGCCATCTTGAATACATCCTTCGCCTTAACCCTGATTTGGTGATACCCTGACTGAAGGTCTACTTGTTGGATATAGTGCTCTCAAAGTTAATTATTGGATCGCAGGCACGTGATTGTAATGATTGAGGGAGGACCTATGCCGGAAGGACAGTCTTACTCAAGATGATAGTATGCTATCGGGTTTATCTTTATCATCGTGTACATGTTTTAGGTGATATTACAGATTACTATTATACGTTGAAAAAGCCCTTAGGATTCTTGCTTGACGGCCAGCAGTATGATGGCGATCATATGTTAGTTGTATGTATGCCCTAGAGGCCAGTATTGTACAGATGATGTATATTATATTGGATGCTTGGACATATATAGAGATGACTTTCTTGCTCGATATGATAGTATGCTATCTGGTTGCACTTTATCTTAACATGTATACTTGTCTCTTTATACTGTCTTAGAGTTACATGTTGGTAAAGCCCTTAGGATGTATACTTGACTACCTGGACTATGTGTGGATCATACTAGTGGGGACATGGTAGTCTATAAGTACATCCTTCAAGGTCCCTAGTCGTGGGTGTATCGAGACGGGGCATCGATATACCAGTGTAGACTAGCGTATACGCTTCTCGACCTATGAGATGGGCGATGGATGATCCCATATCCATTGGTGTTTGACATCAGAGATGGTATACAGGTGCTCAGTGGAGACTGGGTATACTGGACGGACTCGCCGAGAACTCCCAGATGGTATTATACCTCACGTCAGATGGCAGTTCTCAGGTGACACTTGTGCAGGTTAGTCTGTAGACCCGAGATCGTCATAGAGTCTTGTGTGATTCCCACTGTGCTTTGATTTCCACCTTACCACGTCCATGAGGGCGTGCAAAATGGTGGTTTTTAGGTACAGTCCCGAGTCACATAGAGGCAATGAGCGATAGGAGGGGTTTCGTCTCTACCGATATTTGGGGTTGATGTTGCACTGTGCTCGATTGGCCGTAACAGGGAAGTCCCTGGCCAGGGCTGATTAGAGATTTACCGGTAAGTGTTACCAGTAGTTTCTCGACCCGTTATGAGCCTCACATCGGCACAACTTATCGGTTATTGGGGTCTGACGTTTACCACCCCTAGACTTGATATGCGACATATCAGACGAGGAGACCGGACTGTACGGGAAGTGTTGCCGGTTGGCTCGACGGGACTTGTACCAGGTTCGCTTGTTCTCTTCTGATCATTCAATACCCGGGTGGCCGTTACGTTTAGCTGACCGCTTGCGGCTTGGGGATGCTTGATATGATCAACACCCACTGCCGGCGTATTGACGAGTCATAGTGTCCCACAAAGGAGTTTCCTAGTCCAGGCAAAACGTTGTGGTGCGCGTATGCGATATGCGCATGGACCCGATTAAAATGCGCGTATAGGATACCGTATATTGGTCGGGCGGTTTGCTTTTGGTAGGGGTCATATGTGATATGACCGAATTGATAAATCAAGTGTTGATTTATCATTTAACCATTAGCTTCTCACTTGAAATCCTTTCTTGAGTATGATGGATGTATGCATGCATGTATAGTTTATAGATTCATGCACATATGGATGTGCATATATACATACATACATACATCATCAATTATGGTTGTTTATACAAAGAAAATGGTGGCAATATAAGACTCACACCATGGGTTTTTTTATATGGAATATTATTGTATTTAAGCTAAAAACAAAAGGAAAAAGAAAAGGGTTAGTTTTGGATTGTTTCTACACTCTTCTTGACCTAACCTTACTCACCCACCATTTAACCATGGTTTACTCTTCCTTTTAGTTTTTAACTCAAGTACAATAATGATTCAACCATGGTTTAAGATGAGAGATAAAAAATATATATTGATATATTTTCTATTTTCTTTTAAGTGTTGAACTTATCTTCTTCTAAAATTGTCATCATCTTCTTCTTCCTCTCTCATTTTGCTCTCTAGTTTTTTGTGGTGAGCAATATACTCATCAAGATTGGATTTTGAAGTGAGAATAAGAACCACAACATCATTCTACACAAGTTTAGCCAACTTGTTTAGAGTGTTAGCTTCATTTCGTTCACTTGATCGGATAAAGTTGCAAGCTTGGACAAAGCGGACTCCGGGTGGATCGTCGGTGACCTCGAGGAGTTCAAGCGGAGCTTTTTCAAACCCCAAGTAGCCGAGAAGTCTAGCGTAGGGAGCTACAAAGGTTGTACTCTCTAAACCCTAGCTTTTCTTTCATGAGATGATGTGAAATATTTAGAAACCCTAATTTTTCTAGGAACGATCCGATGCTTGTTAACTTAGCATCCTAAAGACTCCACTTTTGGTTCATGTGATGCTTCCAAACCCTTCATGAGGTGCTAGGCTAACCCTATATTGGTATCAGAGCCGACCTAGAACATTAGGCGACACTTTAGCGAAGTAAAAACTCCGATCGAACCGAAATACGGATTTTTTTTTGGCGCTCTCTGGTCGTTTTTTCAAAACTGCTGTTTTTCAGAATTAAAAATATGTAAAAAATTCAGCAGGTAAATATAAGAATTACTGTATAAAAATGATGTGATGAACAATTAATCTTGCCGTGGAAACGCGGCCTAAGCTTGCTTAGGCCGCAGTTCCGCGGCCCTTTACATCAATCAATGCATCATTTTCATACAGTAATGCTGGGTTCTGCTTGTATATTTTTTAGGGTATTTTTAATCTGAATTTAGTGCTGAAAATTCTGGAGATGGTTTTGGACTCGACGATTCGATCGGAATTTTGATTTCGTGTCTTTTCGGGATAAATTAGAAAGTATGAGGTGTTTGAACGAGTATCATTTGCTCACTTTTCACGGGGTTTCAATATTATGGAGATACGTGCAAGTTTTGTGGTGGACCCTCTAGAAGACAACAAACCTTAACTTGATTATGTGACCGTCTTGAACTGCCCTTTGAACCTTAGGATTAAGGCAGTACGGCGTGCCACATGTGAGGCGTTGGTTTGACCCTTCTACGGCTGGACCGCTACTACTGTGTCACACTCCGGGTTTTTGAACTCCGCTCAAGTGTTGAGCTGTAGGGAATCTTGGGTATTTGATCGTTCGTTCGAAAACTTTAATACTGTCTGTTTATCTGGAATGTGATGCAATGTGTGAAATTCATATTATAAGACATGAAATACGAGGTATGTGATACTTCGCATTTACGATATCTAAAGAGAATGTGGATTCCAAATATTGCAGTTTTACACTTTTTTTTCTGTGACCGTAAGTGTAGTATGTATTTACCGATTGTTGTTGCTATACGTCGACGACAATCGGTGTATGCATACTTACTTACATTGATGATATGAGATATTATTTGTTGCTGAGATATGATGTGCAGGATTGTCGCGATTGAATTGCCGGGGGTTTTTATGTGAGATGAGAGTTTTATATTTTCATTCATGTAAATTTAAATGTAATGTAATATTCTTTTATTTGGGGCACTTCCGGATTGAGGTTGATGTCACCAGTGTTGTATATTATTTACTTTTCCGCATTAGGATGGACCCAAGAAGGGGAGGACGAGTGACCGGGTTCTAGGGTTCAGTGGGAGGCCATCTCGAGGAGTCGAGACCGGGTCTCCTAAACTCTAGAATTGGTAGGGTCGCTTGCCGCTCTCGTAGGGGTCCAGGGTGTGGGCTTGGCTATTCATCGCGGCTGTGGAATCCGTATTTTCTATTGCTGGCTAAATACTAAATACGGACGTCCTAGTATATCCCACATTATATCTATGTTTCTGCTGCGATATCTGTGATCTGATCATTTGATATGTTCTGATGGATACAGTATATAGTATATATGATATATTATATAGACGTTACTTATGTTTTGCACCCGCACTAGCCCTGCCCTGCTCTGTCGTTAGTTACCTAACCTAACGGTGCACGAGGGGACATCGAGGAGAATGCGGATGGCATAAGTGTACGTCGTATTTATCTGTGATGTTTAGGTGACTTAAATGATGGGACTTCATTAATGTGATTAATGAAAGAAAAGAAACCTAATAGATGTTGTAGAATCAAATTTTTAAAATAAAAGGGTAGCTACAGTTTTGCTTTGCATAGCGGTATATATGATATACCCTGCACCTTATTCGATGAGGAAAGAGCCGAGATCCCTTCACCGGGAGTGACCCCTTTAGCAATAACTGGCAGATGCTACACACTCGGTTTGACTTTTGATTGCTTCTATAGTTTCTGCTTTGCACAGTGATATATATGATATATCCCGCACCTCATTCGACGAAGAAAGGGCTGACGATCCCTTCACCGGGAGTGACCCCTTTAGCAAAACTAGAAAAAGCCTCAAAATCACTCCATTTCAAAACTTCATTTGATTCTACAACGATATCAAGTTCATTACGCTCATGGTTTTCAGAAAAACCTGCGTAGCCCTCCGTCAATTCAGATATGTAATATTTAGTATTCGTGCTATGGTTGTTTGGCATGCGTCAAGGCGTAGTGTACGGTAGCTGATTATTACTTATCTGTAGCATGAGATGCGATTGGATTAAGGTATTCGTACGGCGTTGTTTGGCATGCGTCAAGGGTCGTACGGGTGGGTTTAATTCAATCACGAATTGTACGGGTTGAACTTGACTAGCGGACTATGGGTTGTTTGGCATGCGTCAAGGTCATAGCACGCTAGGGGAAAAATATTATCGGGAATTTCAAGTGTTGAGATTTGCAATGAGATTTCATACCTTCTATGAGATAGTTGGATCCCGATACCCACTGCGAGTAATTGTTACTCCCGGGAGAGTTTTACACAGGACAATTAGCCGATCAAGTAGGTGTCTAGAAAGGTGTCAGCGGGGTTATGCCTCTGGGAAAACGAGGTTTACTTTAATTAGGTCCGTGTGAAAGCACGGGGAACCTCCCTCAAAGTACCGACACTGGCCTGGCTGAAAGATCGGCGAAGTTGTAGGGTGTAATTAATCCCGGCTAATCTTTCCTTTTAGGGTTTGAAGGAAGATTTGAGAAAAACCAGGGGGAGCCATCCTGATTAGATAAGATAATAACCAATCTGATCTTGCAAGAGCATACGCTAAAGTGTTTTCTTCTCTCTCTCTCCAGGTAGCGACCATGTCATGCCTTAATCAAGATAATAATATGGATGTATTGACCGAACCCGCATGTTATACTGTGCAGGGGATCGTTGGACCCGTTCTTTATTATAAGAGTTATAAGACTGAACAGGGAATAGGAGAATATCTAGATTCTCAAGCCGCCCAAAAGAACATACATGTTGATGCATCTTCTTCAAGTGTGTTAGTTATTGAGAACTGTTTCTCAGTTCACCCTACGTCCTGGGTATTAGATACCGGATCAGGATCCCACATATGTAAAATGTTACATGGGCTACGGAAAGGTAGAGAACTGGGAAAAGGTGATCATTCCATTCAAGTAGGGAATGGGGCAAATGTTGCAGCCAAAGCTGTTGGCGAGTATCACCTAGTATTACCAAGTGGTAATACACTGATTTTAAATGAATGCTATTATATACCAAACATGATGTGCAACATTATATCAGTTTCTTTATTAAGTAAAGAAGGATATAATTTTGTAGTAAAGGATATGTTATGAACATATTCCTAGATTAAAAGTTGATTGCATCAGGCTCGCTACATAATGGCATATTCATTCTAAATCAAAATACAGTCCTCAATATACAAAACACACACAAGAGGAAAGGTTCAGAAATGAACGAATCCTTCTTGTAGCATTATAGACTTGGTCACATCAATGCGACACGACTAGCTAAGTTGCATAAGGATGGATATTTAAATCCGTTTGAATTTTCATCTTATGACACTTGCCAGTCATGTCTTAAAGGCAAGATGACCAAAACTCCGTTTACGGGACACGGAGAAAGAGTTACGGAACTCTTAGGGCTGATATATAGTGATGTATGCGGTCCCATGTCTACACATGCCAGGGACGGTTCTTCCTACTTCATTACATTCACTGACGATCTCTCTAGATACGGACATGTGTTCCTGATAAAACACAAGTCTGAAGCTTTTGATAAATTCAGAGAATATAAGCACGAAGTAGAGAACCAAACGGGCAAAAGTATTAAGATCCTTCGATCTGATCGAGGAGGAGAATACTTGAGCAATGATTTTCTGGATTATCTAAAAGAGAATGGGATTCTTTCTCAGCTCATTCCTCCTTATACACCACAGCACAACGGTGTATCGGAACGGAGAAACCGCACCCTATTAGATATGGTGCGCTCAATGATGAGTACAGCTGAGTTACTTATTTCCTTCTGGAGATATGCGCTTGAGTCAGCCATGGACCTATTGAATAGAGTTCCTACCAAATCAGTGCCTACCACTCCATATGAGATATGGAAAGGGAAGAGACCGCATATAACAACTCCAATTTTTGTATACCAAAATTTACTTTAAATATGATGTATACTTGGAGTATTGATGTTGCTGGAAACAATTTAAGTATCTATTTTCTTATAATAATTACAAGAAGGAGCTTGTAGCTCATTGGTAATACCTTGCATTGCTGAACCAAGCCACCAGAGTTCGAATCCCACATCCCACATTATTTTTAGCACATTTTTCTTTAAAATTCCTGGAAGTCCAAAAGTCCACTGGCCATAACACCCAAATAGTGAACTGAACCCAAAATTTAAACCATGCCAAAAGACTAGTCAGGAGACCCCGGACCCAACGCCGGCCGAAAACGGCCGGAATCGGCCAACTCGGCCGGCGGGCGGCCGGCGCCGCCGGCCGGAGTTGCGCCGACGGCCGGGGTCCCAACATGAAAAAGTTGGCTTTTGGTCTTCTGTAACTCATGGTATACTCCATTTTTACTGTAGCAGTTCCGAATATTAAATACAACCCTTTTAATGCAAAATTTTAATGTTTTTCTTTAATTTTTATAATTTTTAATAAAAAAAAAGACTCTTCACCTACCCTACCCTAGCTACCCTATAAATAGACCCCTACCCCCTACCTTTTCATTCCAAAACCATAGAAAAACTCTCTTGAAATTTCCACAAGAAGTGTGCTTTGAATTCGAGTTCCCGGCGAAGCCCTGACGGATTCCGGCGACGTGCCTTGAAGCAACCGACGACGAAACCACCCCTCGGCCTTTCTCCCTAGTCCTCTTTACTCTTTATAAGAGCTTAAAACCCGTAAGTCCCATCCTTCTCTCTTTTCTATTTCTTAAAATACGGAATTACGAAACCCGACGGAAATCGGAACAAACCGATTTCCGATTCGGTTTTTCTACAAAATTTCACTTGTCACCTAATCCATAATACCTAAACATATCCATGATGACTATTAATCACATAGAAACCAATTTAAGCAAAGTTTCTCACATGAAATGATAGCTTTCTTGTAAAACCGTATTCTTTTCATAAAAATACCATGAAGTTTATTTTTCTTCGTTTAATCAATTCCCTCATTCCTAAATATGTTCATTTTGATCACTAAACTTGTAGAAATCAATTTGAATGAATTTTCACACATGAAATGATAACGTTTTCAAATACCGTATTCTTGCGCTTAAATACCTTCAAGTCTAATATATCATATTTAACCTCTAAAACTTCATTAAAACATAAAATAAGTCACGAGGTAATGACCTACCTCTACACACACACAAATATAACCCTAATTGATAAACGTCAAAATATAGAATACGAAAATACAGGACTTTTCACTAAAATACCATATTCTTTATAAACCTTTTCTAAAATCTTTAAGTTGTGCACAATTCTAAATAAAATCTTTTAAAATGAAAGCACGATAGGTCATGGACATCGATCGTTTATCTAAACTGCCTTATGGTGTCTGGGCAAGTGTGTCTAAGGCTAGTGGTTTTTAATTAGGCCCACGACTGTGGTTCCTTCCAACTTATCTGGCACTTACCTGGCCGCAATTGACGGTGAAGAGGCGATTTGAGACTTCTAATGACTTATCTTTTAGACCTTAGAAATAGGCTAGTTGGCTTAGAAAACCCTAGAAACTAAAATACGGAAATTACATCCTTTACAGATAAATACCCTATATTTATAAAACCGTTTTTTTTAAATGAATAGTATTTATTAAACCTAAACAAAGCGCCGCTACAACCCACCTTTGGGGAACCCGTTAGGGAAAGTACGGCTCATCGTGCACCCGTGGGCTAGTAGTGCGAGATTCAGACCTCCGCAAGGAGCATTCGGTCTCGAAAGGTTTAAAATACGGCATTTAAGAAAAGAATGAGATTTTGGAAAATAAATTATTATTTAAAATTATTCTTATATTATTATATATATAAATATCATTTAAACACCTATTTTATTATAATATAAAGTTTCCACTTTTTCTAAAATTACAAGTTTAAAAGTTACATTAAAATACCCTGAGTTTCAAATAAATCAATTAATACTTTTATTAGGATATATTCACTAGAATAACACAAATAAAATCCACACTCATTATAACTATAAAGACGAATAACAAATACTTGAGGTGTATTTTGAAATCTATACAAAAGTACTTTTTATATAAAACCCTCTCAAGTTTTATAAATTACAATAAGGCCCCTAACAATTATTGAACTTCAACTCACTTTCTTTTAGTCTGACTCGGGTTAGAGTCTGACTATTTCTGACTTGAATATGATTCAAGTCGATCCATATTCTTTCATATTCCAACTCAAGATGAATACATGAATCCCTGAATCTAGTTAACAATCTATATAACTTGACCGAACCGAACCATGAATATTCCTTCTACATGTTTCCCAGTATTCCATTTACATGACTCTACGGTTATAACCGTTTCCTGATATCATGGTTTCGGTCAGTCAGTCAATCGACCATGCAATCTATACCATTTTTACAATACAACAATACTACGGGGTTTAAGGGGTAGATTGGTACGGAAGGTGTTAAAGGTGGCACGAGGTGGTCAGATTAAGACACCTAACCTGAATCCTATTGCTGTTGTACCATGGCATAACGGTTCCTTGTACTACACGTGCCCTAGTCTCTGGCAAGTGAGACTCCCCTCGTATACACTGGCATTCTTCTGGACCAAGCTACAAACAACAGCGTTAACATAACATTACAACAATAGTTTACACTTTTAACAATGTATCTTCTTATTCTGCCTTCTCTACTTCCCTCTTACCTTTGGGACTTACTGAGCGATCTGTTCGCTGACGACATTCTGTTTCTCTCTTCTTTGAATGTCGTCAGGTGACCTGGGCCCGGCAGAAGTTGAACCAACCCAAGAAGACTTGGAGCAATTTGCCGAAGACTCAGCAGTATAATTTCATTGTACACTTTTCTTTTCAGTACTTTCCTTTTCCTGTTATGCCATTGTTTAGACATTTTTATTTCAGTTGTATTTTCCTTTCCATGTATTGTACAAAGAATGTTAATAAATAAAAGTTGCTGTTCTTTTTATACTCTTGTCTCTTGTGTATTTATATTGCTTAGCTACGATTAGCGTATGTACTTCTGAGTACATACGTAGCGGACCTCGTCGCGTCCACTTCGCCGTACACTGGGAAGCGGGGCGTGACAGGTTTTGTTGGTGGCCCATGCAGGTCAGAGCTATATGAATCTCTATCATGCAGTTCTGGTCTGCGTGAACAACCTAAGCAATATAACACAAGAACCAGCAACTAAAACATTCTTTACAATTCATGTCCTTTGAATCTTGCAAATCTCTATTCCTTGAATCTTATCATTTCATGTATTTGAATCCGTCCTAATCCAAATTTTTCTTCAGGGTTATGGATTCCCCGAACAACACCAGCACCAACGTTAACAACACCCCTCCAGCACTACCTCTCACACCAGTTGTTCCTGCACCACCCACTGAGCAAAAAATGCTATTTGAGGCAATCCGCAGTCTTCTCGAGGGACAGCAACAACTTTTGAACCGTCCTGAGACCGATGCACCGGGAGTAAAGCAATTCAGGGCTTTGCACCCAAAGCAGTTCTCTGGTAAAGGAAGCCCTCTCGAAGCAGAAGAATGGGCACAAAGCATCGAAGACGATCTGGCAGCAGCTCAAGTGCCAGATAACGCTTGGGTCCGTGTAGCAAAACTACAGCTCACGGATAATGCTCGCAATTGGTGGAAGACGGAAGAAACCCGTCTGGTACAGCCGATTGAATGGAAGACATTTCGCGAGAAGTTCGACGCGAAATATTTCCCTGTGACTGCCAGGTTCGCTATGGAACAGCAGTTTATTCATCTACAGCAAGGATCAATATGGGACAAATCGGTAGATGAATACGATGCTGAGTTCACTATGTTGAGCCTGTAAGATATGTCACAATAGTTCAATTTTTAATTATCACATATTACACAGCTAACACAATCTTTAAACAGATTCGCGGCACACCTGATACCGACGGACGAGATCAGAGCCCGTCGCTTTCAGCAAGGTTTGGACACAGAGATTAAGGCTGCTCTAGCCACAGGAAACTTTTTGACTCATGAGGAAGCCTTAGAAGCTGCCCGCAGTTATGAGGCAGTGATAAAAGAGAGGGGCAGACCTCAGTCTGCTGGAGTCAAACGCCCTGCCAATCAGATGGCAGGTGGAGCCTCGTCCAGACCTCCTTTCGTGCCAAGGCGACCCAGAGTACCAACCCATCGTCCTAGCCTAGCCTTTTGCACCTACTGCAAGAGAACTGGACATATGATGAAGGACTGCCGTCGAGCCAACTGCCTTTGCTTAATCTGCGGTTCAGCTACTCACAAAATTGGGTCTTGTCCCCAAAGGCAGAACCCAGTTGCTGCACCCAGGCCAGCAAATACTTATCAGCAGCGACCAGCTCTTCAGGCACCTACTCCCAGACTTGCATTGCCTGCACCACCCAGGGGACCACAAGCTGCACCACCTCCTCGACAGTTCCATCAAGCTCAAAGGAACGTTCCGAGGAATGCTCCTCAGGCCAGGAGGAATGTGCCGAAGCGCCAGGCTTTTATGCTGTCTGTGGAAGAAGCTGAGGCCACTGGCCAAGTCATTACCGGTAAATTTTCCTTCTCAAACTTATCTTCTAGTCTTGTTTATCTACACACTTTCCCTATACCTAAAACTTATCCCATATACCTTAGGTACAATCCTAGTAGCTTCACTACCTGCACTTGCACTGTTTGATACTGGAGCATCCCACTGCTTTATGTCGCAACGGTTTGTCCGAACCCATGCGATTCCAGTCTCACCGCTTGTATCCAGCTGGAACGTCAGTTCCGGAAATGGTGTTCTAAAGGAAACTATGGGATACAGCATGTGTCCAGTCGTCGTCTGCAATCGAGAATTTTATGCTGACTTCAAGGTACTGGACATACCAAACTTCGATGTGGTTCTAGGAATGGACTGGCTTGGAACTTTTTATGCTACCATCGACTGTCGTCAAAGGAGGGTAGTATTTGAGATTCCAGATCATCCGGCCTTCTATTTCAAGAGTGGAGATCGTACACTGGAACCAAGTACTTACAAAGCGAAGCCAAGGGAAGCAGTAGTTGCAGCAGCTCATGCAGAGGAAGAATCAAGAGGTAGTTCGAGAGTTCGACGATGTATTCCCTGACGATATATCAGGTTTGCCTCCCGATCGAGCTCTAGAATTTAGTATTGACTTAGTACCAGGAGCGCAACCAGTGATCAAAGCACCGTATAGACTAAGTCCGGAAGGATTGAAGAAAGTTCGAACACAGTTGGACGAATTACTGGCGAAAGGATGGATTCGTCCCAGTACTTCAAGTTGGGGAGCACCTGTACTACTGGTGAAGAAGAAGGAAGGTTCATACAGAATGTGCATCGACTATAGGGCCTTGAACGAAGTCACTATAAAGAACAAGTATCCACTCCCGCGCATCGACGATTTATTCGATCAGCTAAGGGGATCTTGTGTCTTCTCTAAACTAGATCTTCGTTCAGGTTATCATCAAGTGAAGGTTAAGGAAGATGATATTCACAAGACAGCTTTCAGAACTCGCTATGGACATTACGAATTTCTAGTAATGCCATTTGGAGTGACCAATGCACCAGCAATCTTCATGAATCTTATGAACCAAGTCTTCCGGGAGTATTTAGACAGGTTCGTTGTCATCTTCATCGACGACATCCTGGTATATTCTAAGAACCGGAAAGAACATTCGGAGCATCTACGAATTGTCCTGGAAACTCTTCGTCAACATCAGCTTTATGCCAAGTACAGTAAGTGCGAGTTTTGGCTAAAACAGGTTGGTTTTCTTGGACACATTGTATCAGGAGAAGGGATTTCTGTGGACCCAGCAAAAGTTTCAGCAGTCAGCGAATGGCCTACGCCAAAATCAGTGAAGGATATTCGAAGTTTCTTGGGTTTAGCTGGATATTACAGAAGATTCATTGAAGGCTTTTCGAAGATAGCAACACCCCTGACCAAGCTCACACGAAAAGATGAAGAATTTGTGTGGTCAGAAGCATGCGAGCAAGCTTTTGTAGAACTCAAGTCAAGACTGACATCTGCACCTATTCTCGTAATACCGGATCAATCTGGAGGATTCGAAGTGCATTGCGATGCATCCGGTAAGGGATTAGGATATGTTCTACATCAGCACGGTAAGATTGTGGCTTATACTTCAAGACAACTGAAGACTCATGGGCGCAATTATCCGACGCATGATCTGGAGTTGGCAGCCGTCATCTTTGCTCTCAAGATTTGGCGCCACTACTTACTTGGTGAAAGAGTGAACATCTACACAAATCATAAAAGTCTGAAGTATGTGTTTACTCAGAAGGAGTTGAATATGCGGCAGAGAAGATGGTTAGAACTTATGGCGGACTTTGACATCAATTTGCAATATCATCCAGGAAAGGTGAACGTAGTACCTGATGCTCTTAGTCGCCAACCATTAGCAATGAATCTCACCGCCCAGTGGAAGCTTCAGCAAGACCTACATCAAATGGAGATTGAACTAGTCATGCCAGGTGATGTTTCAAATTTGATGAATCTACAAGTCCAATCAACTATTGTCAATCAGATCAAGGCAGCTCAAGCCAGCGATGCTAAGTTGCAAAAGATCAGAGAACAAGAGGAGAATGGACTCCGAACAGATTTCATCATCCATGAAAACGGATCTTTGAGATACGGCAGCAGATTGTGTGTACCAAAGGGTCCTGTTCGGGAAGAGTTAATGAAAGAAGCTCACAGCTCTCCCTATTCAGTACATCCTGGAGGTACCAAAATGTACAAGGATCTACGTCAGAATTATTGGTGGCATGGTATGAAGCGTGAAGTAGCCAGAAGTGTCGCAAAATGTTTGGTGTGTCAGCAGGTAAAAGCTGAACATCACAGGACAGCTGGACTACTTCAACCGTTACCAATTCCAGAATGGAAGTGGCAGCACATCACGATGGACTTTGTAACTGCTCTTCCTCGCAGCACAAAGGGTAACGATGCGATTTGGGTCATTGTGGATCGACTCACAAAGTCGGCTCACTTCATCCCATTTCGAGTTGGCCAATCAACTCAGACACTAGCGAAGAAGTACATGGAGGTAATAATCTAATTTAGATTTAAAAACTCTTCATAATGTACTATCTCTGATACCCATGAACTCATACAGGAAATTGTGAGACTTCATGGAGTACCGGTCTGCATTGTCTCCGATCGTGACACCAGGTTCCGATCGCAATTTTGGCAAAGTCTGCAAGCAAGCTTGGAACAAGTCTGAACTTCAGCACGGCTTATCATCTATAAACAGATGGTATTTTGAAATAAATATCATTTAAACACCTATTTTATTATAATATAAAGTTTCCACTTTTTCTAAAATTACAAGTTTAAAAGTTACATTAAAATACCCTAAGTTTCAAATAAATCAATTAATACTTTTATTAGGATATATTCACTAGAATAACACAAATAAAATCCACACTCATTATAACTATAAAGACGAATAACAAATATTTGAGGTGTATTTTGAAATCTATACAAAAGTACTTTTTATATAAAACCCCCTCAAGTTTTATAAATTACAATAAGGCCCCTAACAATTATTGAACTTCAACTCACTTTCTTTTAGTCTGACTCGGGTTAGAGTCTGACTATTTCTGACTTGAATATGATTCAAGTCAATCCATATTCTTTCATATTCCAACTCAAGATGAATACATGAATCCCTGAATCCAGTTAACAGTCTATATAACTTGACTGAACCGAACCATGGATATTCCTTCTACATGTTTCCCAGTATTCCATTCACATGACTCTACGGTTATAACCGTTTCCTGATATCATGGCTTCGGTCAGTCAGTCAATCGATCATGCAATCTATACCATTTTTACAATACAACAATACTACGGGGTTTAAGGGGTAGATTGGTACGGAAGGTGTTAAAGGTGGCACGAGGTGGTCAGATTAAGACACCTAACCTGAATCCTATTGCTGTTGTACTATGGCATAACGGTTCCTTGTACTACACGTGCCCTAGTCTCTGGCAAGTGAGACTCCCCTCGTATACACTGGCATTCTTCTGTACCAAGCTACAAACAACAGCGTTAACATAACATTACAACAATAGTTTACACTTTAACAATGTATCTTCTTATTCTGCCTTCTCTACTTCCCTCTTACCTTTGGGACTTACTGAGCGATCTGTTCGCTGACGACATTCTGTTTCTCTCTTCTTTGAATGTCGTCAGGTGACCTGGACCCGGCAGAAGTTGAACCAACCCAAGAAGACTTGGAGCAATTTGCCGAAGACTCAGCAGTATAATTTCATTGTACACTTTTGTTTTCAGTACTTTCCTTTTCCTGTTATGCCACTGTTTAGGCATTTTTATTTCAGTTGTATTTTTCTTTCCATGTATTGTACAAAGAATGTTAATAAATAAAAGTTGCTGTTCTTTTTATACTCATGTCTCTTGTGTATTTATATTGCTTAGCTACGCTTAGCGTATGTACTTCTGAGTACATACGTAGCGGACCTCGTCGTGTCCACTTCGCTGTACACTGGGAAGCGGGGCGTGACACCACATCTTAATTACATTAAGATATGGGGTTGTCCAGCCTATGTCAAAAGACAAAATCCGGACAAACTCGAGGCAAGATCAGTCTTATGTAAGTTTATAGGATATTCCAAAAATTCACAAGGGTATATCTTCTACCACCCCGAGGAACAAAAGGTGTTAGTTTCTCGACATGCCACTTTCTTAGAAAAAGGTTTTCTTATGAAACCGACAAGTGGCATTGAGATAGAACTGAAGAGGTTCCAGCGACACAAACTATAACAGAAGACTTGGTAGAACCAGAGGATTTAGTAGTACCTGACGAACCCCAGCCGCTCCGCCGATCTAGCAGGGTTTCTCATCCGCCTGAGAGATACTACGGTTTTCTCATTGATGGTGGAAGCGAGGATTGCATCATGGAAGATGATGACCCAACTAGCTTCGAGCAGGCCATCACGAGTAAGGACTCAGTGAAATGGCTGGATGCAATGCGGTCTGAGATGGAATCCATGTACACCAACAAAATATGGACTTTGAAAGTTGCTCCTGAAGGGGTAAAACCCATTGGGAGCAAGTGGATCTTCAAGAAAAAACTTGGTGTGGATGGGAAAGTGGAGACTTTCAAAGCTAGACTTGTTGCAAAGGGTTTTCGTCAAAGACCAGGTGTGGACTATGACGAAACCTTTTCTCCAGTGGCTATGCTTAAATCCATCCGGATCATGCTTGCCATCGCTGCATATCATGACTATGAAATCTGGCAAATGGATGTTAAGACCGCCTTTCTAAATGGTGATTTAGAAGAGTGCGTGTACATGACTCAGCCAGAGGGCTTCGTAGACAGTGGGAGCAGCGGAAAGGTGTGCAAGCTGCTTAAATCCATTTATGGATTAAAGCAAGTATCGCGGAGTTGGAACATCTGCTTTGACGTCGTTATCAAAGAGTTTGATTTCGTCAAAAATGTAGATGAACCTTGTATCTACAAGAAGGTGGCAGAGAGTAAGGTTGTCTTCCTCGTATTGTACGTGGACGACATACTCTTGATAGGAAATGATATTCCTATGCTGCAATCGGTCAAGCTCTTCTTATCACAAAGATTCTCAATGAAAGATCTTGGTGATACCTCCTGCATATTGGGAATTAGGATCTATAGAGATAGATCCAAACGGATATTGGGATTGTCCCAATCCAGGTACATTGACACCATACTAAAGAGGTTTAGTATGGATGAATCCAAGCGTGGGAACTTACCCACGATCTCTGGAGTCACTCTCTCCAAAGAGATGTCTCCCAAGACTGATTTGGAGAGAGCTCGCATGCAAGGGATACCCTATGCCTCGGCTGTAGGCTCTATCATGTATGCGATGCTATGTACCAGACCCGATGTAGCATACTCACTAAATGTAGTGAGCAGGTATCAAGCTGATCCTGGAGAGAGTCACTGGACAGCTGTGAAGAGCATTCTCAAGTACTTACGAAGGACTAAAGAGATGCTCCTGGTGTATGGTAACGGAGAACTCCAAGTGGAGTCCTTTACCGATTCGAGCTTCCAGAGTGATAAGGACAACTCTAAGTCGCAGTCGGGATTTGTCTTTACCCTTTACGGAGGGGCGGTTAGCTGGAAGAGCTCCAAGCAGGAAACCGTGGCAGACTCGACGATGGAGGCTGAATACATCGCTGCCAACGATGCTGCCAAAGAAGCTGTCTGGATCAAGAAGTTCATTACTGAACTTGGAGTGGTTCCGTCCATTGAGCATCCAATACCTTTGTATTGTGATAACAATGGAGCGGTGGCTTTGGCCAAGGAACCCAGGTCCCATCAGCGATCCAGGCATATTCTGAGGCGGTATCACCTGATCCGGGAGATAGTTGATCGCCGGGAGATCGAGATCAGGAGGGTTGACACGAAGAATAACACAACGGATCCACTCACGAAGGCCATTCCGCAGACACAGTTTGAGAGACTCTTCGGGATGCTCGGTATGCGATACTACATCAGCTGGCCCTAGTGCAAGTGAGAGATTGTTAGTTGTATGTATGCCCTAGAGGCCAGTATTGTACAGATGATGTATATTATATTGGATGCTTGGACATATATAGAGATGACTTTCTTGCTCGATATGATAGTATGCTATCTGGTTGCACTTTATCTTAACATGTATACTTGTCTCTTTATACTGTCTTGGAGTTACATGTTGGTAAAGCCCTTAGGATGTGTACTTGACTACCTGGACTATGATGCGGATCATACTAGTGGGGACATGGTAGTCCATAAGTACATCCTTCAAGGTCCCTAGTCGTGGGTGTATTGAGACGGGGCATCGATATACCAGTGTAGACTAGCGTATACGCTTCTCGACCCATGAGATGGGCGATGGATGATCCCATATCCATTGGTGTTTGACATCAGAGATGGTATACGGGTGCTCAGTGGAGACTGGGTACACTGGACGGACTCGCCGAGAACTCCCAGATGGTATTATACCTCACGTCAGATGGCAGTTCTCAGGTGACACTTATGCAGGTTAGTCTGTAGACCCGAGATCGTCATAGAGTCTTGTGTGATTCCCACTGTGCTTTGATTTCCACCTTACCACGTCCATGAGGGCGTGCAAAACGGTGGTTTTTGGGTACAGTCCCGAGTTACATAGAGGCAATGAGCGATAGGAGGGGTTTCGTCTCTCCCGGTATTGGGGGTTGATGTTGCACTGTGCTTGATTGGCCGTAACAGGGAAGTCCCTGGCCAGGGCTGATTAGAGATTTACCGGTAAGTGTTACCAGTAGTTTCTCGACCCGTTATAAGCCTCACATCGGCACGACTTATCGGTTATTGGGGTCTGACGTTTACCACCCCTAGACTTGATATGCGACATATCAGATGAGGAGACCGGACTGTACGGGAAGTGTTGCCGGTTGGCTCGACGGGAGTTGTAGCAGGTTCACTTGTTCTCTTCTGATCATTCAAGACCCGGGTAGACGTTACGTTTAGCTGACCGCTTGCGGCTTGGGGGTGCTTGATATGATCAACACCCACTGCCGGCGTATTGACGAGTCTTACAGTCCCACAAAGGAGTTTCCTAGTCCAGGCGAAACGTTGTGGTGCGCGTATGCGATATGCGCATGGACCCGATTAAAATGCGCGTATAGGATACCGTATATTGGTCGGGCGGCTTGCTTTTGGTAGGGGTCATATGTGATATGACCGAATTGATAAATCAAGTGTTGATTTATCATTTAACCATTAGCTTCTCACTTGAAATCCTTTCTTGAGTATGATGGATGTATGCATGCATGTATAGTTTCTTTATAGATTCATGCACATATGGATGTGCATACATACATACATACATCATCAATTATGGTTGTTTATACAAAGAAAATGGTGGCAATATAAGACTCACACCATGGGTTTTTTTATATGGAATATTATTGTATTTAAGCTAAAAACAAAAGGAAAAAGAAAAGGGTTAGTTTTGGATTGTTTCTACACTCTTCTTGACCTAACCTTACTCACCCACCATTTAACCATAGTTTACTCTTCCTTTTAGTTTTTAACTCAAGTACAATAATGATTCAACCATGGTTTGAGATGAGAGATAAAAAATATATATTGATATATTTTCTATTTTCTTTTAAGTGTTGAACTTATCTTCTTCTAAAATTGCCATCATCTTCTTCTTCCTCTCTCATTTTGCTCTCTAGTTTTTTGTGGTGAGCAATATACTCATCAAGATTGGATTTTGAAGTGAGAATAAGAACCACAACATCATTCTACACAAGTTTATCCAACTTGTTTAGAGTGTTAGCTTCATTTCGTTCACTTGATCGGATAAAGTTGCAAGCTTGGACAAAGCGAACTCCGGGTGGATCATCGGTGACCTCGAGGAGTTCAAGCAGAGCTTTTTCAAACCCCAAGTAGCCGAGGAGTCTAGCGTAGGGAGCTACAAAGGTTGTACTCTCTAAACCCTAGTTTTTCTTTCATGAGATGATGTGAAATATTTAGAAACCCTAATTTTTCTAGGAACGATCCGATGCTTGTTAACTTAACACCCTAAAGACTCCACCTTTGGTTCATGTGATGCTTTCAAACCCTTCATGAGGTCCTAGGCTAACCCTACATCATATACGTGAGAGTTGGGGTCTATAAGCACATCCTTAAAAGATCCCTAGTCGAGGGAGTTTCGAGACAGGGCATCGATACTCCAGAGTAGACTAGTGTATACGGATCGAGACCCCGACGAGGGGCGGTGGCTGGTCTCACAATCCATTGGTGTCAGTTGGTTCACCTAAGACGTATACAGGTGCTCATTGGGTTATGAGTACACCGGACAGGATTCGCCGGGAATATGCTGGTTGGTTTTATACCTAGCGTCAGATAGCAGTTCCCTGGTGACATGTGTACAGGTTAGTTCATTGACCTGAGATCGTCATTTGTCTCGTGTGAGTTCCTACTGTGCTTTGATTACTACCCTACCACGGCTCAAAGGAGTCATGCAAACAGATTTTAGTTGGGTACAGTCCCGAGCCACATGGAGGCAGTGAGCGGATCGGCAGGGGTTTCGTCTCTCCCGGTATTGGGGGTGAGATCGCGCTGTGTCTAGGAGATCCATTACACGAAGTCCTTGGCCAAGGCACGAGATTTACAGGTAGGTATTCCAGTAGTATCTTAGGGTGTTCTGGGCTATACTCCGACACGACTTATACCGCTTTTGGGGGTCTGACTTTTACCAACCCCCTAGGCCCGACATGCGATGCTCATAGACGAACAGACCGGACTGTACGGATATTGTCACTGACAGGCTCAGTAGGGTATCAGGATGAGTTCGCTCATCGACCTCCCTTTTGGTCAATACCTGGTAGACCGTTACGTACAGCTAGTACCACTGACGTGCTAGTGGTTAAATCCATAGCTAAAGTATTGACGAGTCTTTAGAGTCCCCCACAGACAGTTTCTCAAGTTTCGGGCGAAACGTTGTAAAGGCCGTATGGTATTATGGCAGGGTTCGATCATATACGTGCAGTCGTGCACGGATCATGACCGGACGGATCATACTAGTGGGCTTTGGTTTAAGCTGGATCCTAGTATTAGATTTGTTGGATTACTTTAGTCTGATCGCATTTGCATTCAGTCGGAATGCGGATGCAGGTATGTATATACAGACGAGGGGTATTCTTGTGATCCGTCACGAGTTTACTTTAGATGATGCCGTTCTTTTTATTGGACAAAATATTTAGGTTAATGTTTACAAATGGTGGAAATTGTGAGTGGATTTCATCAAGAGGTGCATTTATTGTGACACATACAATCTAGTGACTCATGGTCTCTTTATTTGTGCATATGTCACATTTTGGATTGATTTAATGTGTTGAAGTGATAAGAGGAGAGAGGGAGGGCAGCCATGAGGCAAGGGGTTAGCTCTTAGATTCAATTATTCTAGCTCTCATTATCAATCCAACACATTAAGAAAAGAAAGCCTCTTCTCTTTTCCTTCTTCTTCTTGCTCACAAGTTCCACCATTGGCATCAACTTCAACCTCCATCCATACACTCTCATGTGTTGAGAATCAATGGATGCTTGAGACAAAGTTATCACACACATTCTCTACTTCACCTTGGACATGTCGGCTAGCAAACTTCATGTTCGAGTTGCTTCAGATGAAGCGGGAGCCCGTAAAAAGACTCATTGATGTGGTGCCCTTTCGACAAGGAGACCGAAGATCGAAGATGTCGCGAGGAGCTAGGGATGGTGGCCAAAGAACGAAGGACACGGATCGATCGGTATAGCCACTCTCACTTCTTAGTAGTTAGCTTGTTTAGCGTTAATCGTTCGATCCGAATCAAAGACTACGATAGCGACGGTTTCC
Source organism: Agapanthus africanus (assembly GCA_030015575.1). Lineage (NCBI taxonomy): Eukaryota > Viridiplantae > Streptophyta > Magnoliopsida > Asparagales > Amaryllidaceae > Agapanthus > Agapanthus africanus. The sequence continues at coordinate 341,809,726 of JASDDO010000006.1, read as the reverse complement.
TAAAAAGTTTTTATTTCCGCATTTGACCTCGGATTGACGGCCGGGGCGCTACCGTAGACTTACATGGTATCAGAGCCACGCCATTAACCTTTACTAGCTTGTTCTAACATGTTTAAAATATCGATCAATCAAAATTTCTGAAACCGCATTTCAATTTTCTGAGTTTCTGTCGAAATTTTTTTGTGGTCGAAAAATTATTTTTGGTATGTCAGAAAATCAGGCAGGCTTTTTCAAGACCTCTGTAGAAATTTGGTAGCGTGAGTCCACAGTAACGCCGCGGAACCGCGGCAATACCCACGTTTTGGCCGCAGTTCCACCGCAGTTATGTGGCTTCAGTGCACCATCTTTCTTGTGCTGGTCTTTCGTGTGGAATTGCGGTTTTTGGATTATTTTGTTTGGGCCCAGATTTGTTATAGTACTGGATTTGTGCTTGGGGCCCACTTCGAGAAATTTTGTCGATCGAAATTTAAATGAGTTAGTTCGCAGTACTTACATTACTATCTGTGACCGTGAATGTCATTCGAGCGGTAAATCTTGTCTAATTGCTATAGCTCTTTTAGACGGATTTGCGAACGTGACATTCACGTTGATGTTCTGTGTTGTGCTGTGTTGTTGCGGATTTGTCATGGTGGATAGCTTGCGTGCAATGGTAGTGCAGTTTTGTTATATTTGTACATTTGATATTGCGGGGCGAACGTCCGACATGTGGACTGCCGTCACTGCATGTTTGTATATTATTCTTTTGGGGCACGACCGGGTTGAGGTCGATGTACCCATTGTACATATTTTTATTTTTTGTACTAGGATTACCCCACGGTGGAGTGCACGGATAGCCGGGTTCTAGAGGGCAACGAGCCCGCATCTCATGGCTTTAAGACCGAGGGGGCTTTACTTTAGAATTTGTGGGCTATTCACCGCACTCGTAGGGGGTATAGGTTGACCCAAGGAGGGGTGCTCAAGTTACCGGATTCCGTGAAGTGCTAGGTGGTCCATTCACTTTGTTGAAGGGGGCTGTCTCGCTTCAGGTTTTGGCGGGTAACTTGCCGCGCCCGTAGGGTTCTGGGATTTCATTGCACAGGCTATCCACACGACCAGGGGAACGTCGGGTTTCAGTTGCGGCTCAAAGGAAACCCGGGGATCCCAGATTATCTGTATTGTTCTGTGATGCTTATTACATTTCTGTGATGTTGCATTTATCACGCCATGAGCGATTATTATATATTGATATATATATATACTAGTAGATGTTGTATATGTTTTGCATCCGCGCTAGTCCAGTCCCCGCTCTGTCATTAGTTAAGTAACCTAACGGGTGATGACGGGACCCAGTGGCGAATGCGGGTGGCATATACGTACATCATATTTTCGTTCTTTATTGGTGTGATCAATTGATGGGACTGCATTGATTCGGATCAATGCAAGCTAAACAAACATGTTTGATGTTGTTGGAACAATTTTTCAAAAAGCTGTTATTACAAGGACGTTCTCTTTTGTTTTGCACAGTGGTATTCGGTTATGAATATCCAGCACCTCAGTCGACGAGGCAAGGGCCGAGATCCCTTCACCGGGAGTGACCCCTTGGGCAGAAGTTTACGTCAGGGTAATAACTTCACTATAGTCGATTACTTTTTGCTTTGCATCGTGGTATTCAGTTGGAATATCCTGCACCTCATTCTACGGGGAAAGAGTCGAGATCCCTTCACCGGGAGTGACCTCTTTAGCAAAGGTTTTCGCCACTATATATTTATAAAAAGCTATCCGGTTCCTTCAACGATATCAAGTTCATTACGTTAAAGGTTTTTCGCCAAAAACCATTCGTAGCCCTCCGTCATTTCAGACGGTTAGCACTTAGTATTCATGCTATGTTTGTTGACCTTCGTCAAGGCATAGTGTATGGTAGCTGCTTGTGTAGGGTTCCTAGGCACTCTAATGAGGTCTCACAAGGCATCAACCATGCCAAAATCAAATGAATTTTCCGGTGCCGAGAAACCCTAATACAGATCGTTGACTAGAGTTTAGGCGATAACAAAAGCGAGCAAACGACTTTACTCTAAAAGTGAACGGAAATACAACCTTTGTAGATCCGGTCCTCCACCTCCATAGCTCCGTGATGAAGTCCCCTCACTGCGATCATCGGATCCCGGGCTCTAGTGTCGGCTTCATCGAAGAAATGGGCGGGCTAGGTCGTCGACTTCGATACCGAAGATGATCTACGTCGAGGCAACACAAGATCAAGCTCCAACTTCACCAAGTCAAGAAACTTGTGAAGAAAACACCCTATACTACTTGGCAAGTGGTAGAGGATGAAGAAATAGAAAGTGGGTTCACTTTAGAATTGGATTTCTCACTCTTTTTCTCAAGTTGCCATTAATGGTAGCAAGCTTTTCTTCATTGTTGAAGAAGAAGAAGAAGAAGAAAAGAATTATGATAAGAATAAAAAGAATTATCTTATCATATAGTAACCATAGTTAGGTGTAGAGAATTAACTAAGGTTAGGTTGAATGGGTAGGGTTAAGTATGAAACAAAAAATGGTGGACTTATTCAAAGCTTCATGAAGCTTCAACTAGAAAACAAATCAAGCCACCATTTCTCTTTATCTTTCAAAAAAGAATAAATAAATAAATGAAGAGATAAGTAAATCAAAACCCTAACCATTAACATAACCATGGTTTAATTCTTTACACAAACCCAAGTTTACATGTATCATCAAACATGATACAAACTAGTGCACAAAACTATATCATATATACAATGTGCACATCAAGTGAGAAAATCTATCTTAAGTGAACCAATACTAGTTAATGTAAAGTAATATATCAAATATATAATTATACATTAAATCATTAAATCAACACTTGATTTAACGATCCGGTCATATCGTATATGACCGACTAATATCCAATGTATCGACTTATCGAATCAATCCTCGATTCGATAACTAGGTTATATCGCATGCAACCATTCGATACATTCATCACGAGAATAGAATACGGTATCACATACAGGCATTATTCTCGGTCCCGCACATATCTCATATGCGCTCCTATTTCGTTTCGCTTGAGCCAGGAAACCTCTGTGTAGGACTCTAAAGACTCGTCAATACGCCGGCAGCAGGTGATGATCATATCAAACACCCACAAGCCGCAAGCGGTCTGCTAAACGTAACGGCCACCCGGGTATTGAGCGATCAGAAGATCGACGAGCAAGCCCGATCACACTCCTGTGAATCCAACCAGTAACACTTACCGCACAGTCCGGTCTGATCGTCTGATATGTCGCGCATATCGCCTAGGGGTGGTAAACGTCAGACCCTAATAGCTCGATAAGTCGTGTCGATATGAGGTCTATAACAGTTTGAGAAACTACTGGTAACACTTACCAGTAAATCTCAGCAACCCTGGCCAGGGATTTCCGGTTATAGCCAATCGAACACAGTGCAACATCAACTCCCTATACCGGAAGAGACGAATCCCCTCCTATCGCTCATTGCCTCCATGTGATTCGGGACTGTACCCAAAAACCACCGATTTGCACGCCCTCTTGGACGTGGTAAGGTGGAAATCAAAGCACAGTGGGAACCATACAAGACTCTATGACAATCTCGGGTCAACAGACTACTCTGTACCAGTGTCACCAGAGAACTGCCATCTGACGTAAGGTATAATACCATCTGGGAGTTCTCGGCGAGTCCGTCCAGTGTACCCAGTCTCCACTGAGCACCCGTATATCATCTCTGATGTCAAACACCAATGGATATGGGATCATCCATCGCCCATCTGTATGGGTCGAGAAGATATACGCTAGTCTACTCTGGCATATCGATGCCCTGTCTCGATACACCCACGACTAGGGACCTTGAAGGATGTACTTATGGACTACCATGTCCCCACTAGTATGATCCGCATCATAGTCCAGGTAGTCAAGTACCCATCCTAAGGGCTTTACCAACATGTAACAGAGAGACAATCAATGTACATGTTAAGGTAAAGAGCAACCAGATAGCATACTATCATGTCGAGCAAGAAAGTCCTCCCTATATATGTCCAAGCATCCACTACAATATGCATCCTATGTATAGTAATGGCCTCTAGGGCATACATATAACTAACAGCTTGTTACCTTTCTGTTGCATAGATAGATGCGTTGGTTTGGGAAAGTCGTAAAGCCTTGTTGACCTTTGTCAAGGGCTTGTACGGATAGGTTCAAATTAACCTGGACAATGACGGGTAGAACTTGACATGTGACTTATAATTTGTTGACCTTCGTCATGGTCATAAGAGCATGGGGTAAAAACCACATCGGGAGTTTCTAAAGAAACAGAAACTTTCTAGGCATGCACATACCTTCTGGAGTGTGATAACGTGAGTGGATTCCATCACGTTATCATGCGATGATAGTTGGATCCCGATTCCCACTGATGAGTTGGTTTACTCCTCGGGTGATCCTGACTAATTCTTCTTTCAGTTTTGGAGGAGAATTTGAGGATACAGTGGGAGATTTCCTGATTAGATAAATTGATAACCATTCTGATATAGGTTAGAGTGCACGCAGAGTGTTTCTTTTCTCTCTCTCTTTGGCAGCGACCATGGCCCAACCCTAGACTATGACTCAGTGACCAAGTTGATCGAACTTTCTTAAAACACTGGATTTTGGATTGTCTGAGTTGCATACCTCATTGCCACTCACTTTTACCCTTTTTCTCCGGAACATTTCGTATCACTACGAACGTCCACTTCCATTGGATAAAACCATCGTATGGTTATATACGAACTCGAAGGAACTTGTTCCAGTTCGGGGATGGATTCTGGTTCAGGAGAAATAAGAATAAGTTTTATTCAGATGTCTTTTATCTTTACCTTCTCTCGTGTTGCGAGTGCTCCTAGGATTGGGGAGTGCACCCATTATGCTTATTGGATAGTCTTCTTCTAAACCATAGGCTGGTGCCAAACGGTAGGGAAGGAAGAAAACCATTTGGCCTAAAGGTGGTGTACAGAAGGTAATGACTAAAGACATACAAAGGGATTTGGAGAGATGGCAAAGAAATATACGGTTACAGTCATGACTCTGGATAATGGAAGAGGCATTACTAGGAATACCAGGATACCCCTTCAAAACATTTTCATGTTTCAGTCTCACTGTATATTGTTAAAAGAAAACTGATTTCCCAATTAACCCTTACTCCAGGGTATGTATTTACCAGGTTGATTCTCACATCTGTATGGTTTTACAGATGTTGAGTGGGAGTAAGTTATTGGGAATTAGGTGATCATCCTCATTATATCGGGATTCGTTGTAATTGGTGATATTTGAGGAAATCGCCTGGGTTGTTTGCCGGACGGCAAATATTTGGTTTTGAATATCCGTTGTTATGCACCAATTTCAAATTGATATATCTGTACGTTTATTTTTATAAAGTGAGATATAACTTTTTGAAATTATGTCCATGACATTTACCTATATCAGTGGATGGTTAGGTAAGGAGCATTAAATAGCGGTATAATTCTTCTTAACCATAAGTACAGTTTTCAACCTACGACACACAGGGAATAAGTTATTAGACTCAGGAGACTTATATAGAGTATTGTATGTTGTCCAGTGTCCATTAGGACAGAGGGGTTGGTACTCATACTATATTCTATTTACTTATGACTTCTCTAGTTCTTAGACATGCGTTTCATATAAATACAAGATCCAAGTTTTGAGAAGTTATAGATATATGAATAAAGTAGAGAACCAGGTATTGCAGGTATCAGGATTCTTCAAGGTGATCGAAGATGTAGATACTTGTGTTTGGTATTCAGTTGATAGTAATGATTATGGGAACTTGCTTCTCTTTCATGTTACTCATATCTGGATGTATTCCTAAGTTGAGTAATGCTGATCGGCCTCTCTCCATTTAGTTGACATGCACTAGAGACAGCTGCGTGATTTGAATCTGGTTCCAATTAAATCAGTGCCTCTGTTTCTATATTGGATATAGAATAGTTCATATCTTAACAATGTTAAGGTACGGGGAGTTGTCCGGCTTATGCTTAAAACCAGACTCTGGATAACTCAAGGCGCGTTTCTGTAATGGCTATTTGTGGGTTAACCCGGGCTATGACGAGGGTTGACTTTCTACCATCTGGAAGATCAATAGTGATATTGTTCTTGACTCGCCACAGTTTTAGTAAAATGGATTTTTTCAGAAAACGGTAGTGGGAGTATGGTAGAACTGGAAGTGATTCCAGAACCGCAAACGATTACTGAAAATTTAATAGGACCTAAAGATTCAATTTGGATTGTCATTCCATTAGCCACTCCGCAGATATGTAGGGTAACCTCAAGCACCCGAGAGGTACTCCGGTATCCTCAAGGACGGTGACATGGAGGTTCTTGTTTACCCAGACTTGACACTACTGTTGTTCCAGGCTATGAGACCCGGCAAGAGGATGAGTATAGCGTCGTTCTAAACTAGTTTTAGAAGTCACGTGTATATGACTCTGCCAGAGGGTTGTCGTAGTCAGTGGGAGCAGCAGAAGAATAGTGGGGAAGTAGCTTATGTCTATTTATAAACTAAAGCAGATATAGCGGAGATAGATCATCTATTTTTGATATGAAAGTCATGGGCTTTGACTTCATCAGAATAGGGGATGGATCAGTTAAGAAGGTAGTAGGGTGTGATGTCCTGGTATTTGGATGACATACACAGAGTAGGAAGTGAAATTCATATACTACGGTCGGTTAAACTTTGGTTGTCACACAGTGGTTTCTCCACATATGATATGGATATTATATCAGACATTATGGTTACTAGATCTATGGTTTTAGATCTAGATTTGGGTAGTTTCCCAATCTGGGTACTAAGACAGCATTCTAAAGGTGTTTTAGAATGGACGACTCCAGGCACGGTAGTATACCTGCAGGTGATGGAGTCACCCTCTCTAAAAGTGTCTTACAGACTAAAGGGAGAGGGATGTGCATGATTAGGTAATTGAGTCAATCATGAGATATCAAGTACCACACCAGATATTGTTTTTTCATTAGATGCAATAAGTTGACATTAATCCAATTCTGGAGAAACATTCGGAAGCAGTTTTAGAACATAAGTGGATGTTCTAGGGATATGATAACAACAACCTCCTTCGGGAGATGGTTATCATTCCAGGCTTCCATGGTGACCTGGATGACAGAATGACTGTCAGAGTTATAGCTTTCTCTCTGATGAGGGGCAGTAGTTTGGACAGGAGGTCCAAGCGGATACTGAGGGAGGCATGGCGCAGGATACTGATTAAGTTCAATTGACGATACAGTCTAAGAACTTTGGATTTGGAGTTCATTTATGAACTAGGTCCCATCAGATATCCAAACAATTCTAAGACAGGTATTGCTCATTTCGGGAGATGGCTTTCTCCGTGGACTTGAAATAAAGAGAGACATAGAAAGAAACATTTGGGCGGATCCACTCACTGAGGCTATTCCTCGAACGCAATAGTTTCACAAACGGGCTTTGTGAGACTGATCAGTAGAGGAGTTGGGTGTTCGGTATCACACGGGCTGTGAGTATGCGACATCGCAATAATTAGCCTTGAGTGCAAGTGGGAGATTGTTGGATATAGTGCCCTTAAAGTCAATTATTGGATCGCAGGCACGTGATTGCAATGATTGAGGGAGGACCTATGCCGGAAGGACGGTCTTACTCAAGATGATAGTATGCTATCTGGTTTATCTTTATCATCGTGTACATGCTTTAGGTGATATTACAGATTACTATTACACATTGATAGAGCCCTTAGGATTCTTGCTTGACGACCAGCGGTATGATGGCGATCATATACGTGGGAGCTGGGGTCTATAAGCACATCCTTAAAAGGTCCCTAGTTGAGGGAGTTTCGAGACAGGGCATCGATACTCCAGAGTAGACTAGTGTATACGGATCGAGACCCCGACGAGGGGCGGTGGCTGGTCTCACAAGCCATTGGTGTCAGTTGGTTCACCTAAGACGTATACAGGTACTCATTGGGTTATAAGTACACCGGACAGGACTCGCCGGGAACATGCTAGTTGGTTTTATACCTAGCGTCAGATAGCAGTTCCCTGGTGACATGTGTACAGGTTAGTTCATCGACCTGAGATCGTCATTTGTCTCATGTGAGTTCCCACTGTGCTTTGATTACTACCCTACCACGGCTCAAAGGAGTCGTGCAAACAGGTTTTAGTTGGGTACAGTCCCGAGCCACATGGAGGCAGTGAGCGGATCGGCAGGGGTTTCGTCTCTCCCGGTATTGGGGGTGAGATCGCGCTGTGTCTAGGAGAGCCATTACACGAAGTCCTTGGCCAAGGCACGAGATTTACAGGTAGGTATTCCGGTAGTATCTCAGGGTGTTCTGGGCTATACTCCGACATGACTTGTACCGCTTTTGGGGGTCTGACTTTTACCAACCCCCTAGGCCCGACATGCGATGCTCATAGACGAACGGACCGGACTGTACGGATATTGTCACTGACAGGCTCAGTAAGGTGTCAGGATGAGTTCGCTCATCGACCTCCCTTTTGGTCAATACCTGGTAGCCCGTTACGTACGGCTAGTACTATTGACGTGCTAATGGTTAAATCCACAGCCAAAGTATTGACGAGTCTTTAGAGTCCCCCACAGATAATTTCTCAAGTTTCGGGCGAAACGTTGTAGAGGCCGTATGGTATTATGGCAGGGTTCGATTATATACGTGCAGTCGTGCACGGATCATGACCGGACGGATCATACTAGTGGGCTTTGGTTTAAGCCGGATCCTAGTATTAGATTTGTTGGATTACTTTAGTCTCATCGCATTTACATTCAGTCGGAATGCGGATGCAAGTATGTATATACAGGTGAGGGATATTCTTGTGATCAGTCACGAGTTTACTTTAGATGATGTCGTTCTTTTTATTGGACAAAATATTTAGGTTAATGTTTACAAATGGTGGAAATTGTGAGCGGATTTCATCATGAGGTGCATTTATTGTGACACATGCAATCTAGTGACTCATGGTCTCTTTATTTGTGCATATGTCACATTTTGGATTGATTTAATGTGTTGAAATGATAAGAGGAGAGAGGGAGGGCAGCCATGAGGCAAGGGGTTAGCTCTTGGATTCAATTATTCTAGCTCTCATTATCAATCCAACACATTAAGAAAAGAAAAGCCTCTTCTCTTTTCCTTCTTCTTCTTGCTCACAAGTTCCACCATTGGCATCAACTTCAACCTCCATCCATACACTCTCATGTGTTGAGAATCAGTGGATGCTTGAGACAAAGTTATCACACATATTCTCTACTTCACCTTGAACATGTCGGCTAGCAAACTTCATATTCGAGTTGCTTCGGATGAAGCGGGAGCCCGTAAAAAGACTCATTGATGTGGTGCCCTTCCGACGAGGAGATCGGAGATGTCGCGAGGAGCTTGGGATGGTGGCCAAAGAACGAAGAACACGGATCGATCGGTATAGCCACTCTCACTTCTTAGTAGTTAGCTAGTTTAGCGTTAATGGTTCGATCCGGGTCAAATACTACGATAGCGCCGGTTTCCTAAAAAGTTTTTGTTTCCGCATTTGGCCTCGGATTGACGGCCGGGGCGCTACCGTAGATTTACACTACTTTAGAAAATACCCGAGCACCACCCAGCTGGTCAAACAAGTAGTCGATACGGGGAATAGGATACTTGTTTTTCATGCTCACCCGGTTTAACTCACGGTAGTCGATGCACATGCGCAAGGAACCGTCCTTCTTCCTAACCAGTAACATAGGAGCACCCCATGGAGAAACACTTGGACTGATAAATCCCTTATCCAAAAGATCTTCTATCCGCTTCTTTAATTCTGCCAACTTAACTGGCGCTTAGAGACTAGCGCCGCCCCTGGAATTAGGTCGATCGAGAAGCCCAATACGCGAGGCGGGGGTAGACCAGGTCGATTTTTGGGGAACACATTAAGAAACTCTAAGACTACCTCCGGTGCTGACTCCTCGTCTATCTCCATAGCCATCAAGGTCTTCGGCTTCGCTCGGAACTTAGCTGGTTCTAAAGACTTACTACTACTCACGAATACGAACTGTGGGTGATTAGGAATGTGAAACGTCACACTCCTAGCCCGGCAGTTGATAACAGCATGGAACGTGCTCAGCCAATCTATCCCCAGAATGGCGTCGTAGCTACCTGTCCCAATTAAAAAGAAGTTTTCATCAATTCTCTGCCACAAACCACCACAGGGCATAACCTATACTCTTGGATGGACACAATAATTCTGTTTCCCGAATGTATCTCCCAACCCTTGATCAACGGATCGTGAGGTATAGAGTGTGTGTCGACAAACCGTACAGAAATAAAGCAATGCGTAGCAACCGAATCAAAAAGAACTCTAGCTGGTACAGAATAAATAAGGAGAGTACTTTCAACCACTTCTCCAAAAGCCTATGTCTGCTTAGCGGACACGGTGAAAGCCCGCCCTTGATTCTGACCCGTACCAGTCTGCCTCAGATCGAATAATCGTCACTGGGATACTTGATGTGGACCCCTCCGAGCCGAAGTGCAGTACGAAGGCTGTTGTTTCTCAAACCCTCCCTGTAGCTCGGATCTCTGGAGACAACCACTGACCCTGTTCTCGTTGGATCCGCAAATCAGACACCGCCCCTTGGCTCTGCGACAATCTCTCTGCATGTGCCCTGACCTCTGGCAATAGTCGCAAATCAGTGCCTCCACTGCGGTTGTTGAGGTGAGAAGGTACGCTTCATCTGCGTAACACCTGGCCTGTGAACTGGGATCACTCCATGAGGGGAAATGGTAGTTCGTGATGGAACTACATGGGATCTCCTATCCACCGATCGTTGGCCCTTGGCCTTCTTCGCCAATTTTTCCTATACTCGAGCAACGATCAACACCTGAGCGAATGTTTGTAGGTCGAGAGACACGATAAGTTGTTGTAGTTCAATATCGAGCCTCTGTTGAAACTGTCTGGCCCTGGCGGCTTCGGTGGCTACCATGTACGGTGCGAAGCGACTCGGCCGGTTAAACTCTGCGGCGTAGGCATCCACCGAGCGTCCATTTTGCTTCAATATGATGAATTTCTCCTCCATTTCGGCCTTGGCAGTGGCCGGAAAATAGTGATCCAGAAAGCACGCGAAGAACGTGTCCCATCCGATAGGTTTCTCTAACCGGCTTTCCTCTACGGACCACCACGTGCGAGCCCCGTCCTCCAGCTGAATCTTCACCACGCTCACTCTATCATCGTTAGGGACCCGAGCGGCCGTAAAAAAGGTTCTCTATGTTGATGAGCCATTGCTCGGCCTCGAATGGATTTGCTGATCCCGTGAAAACCGCTGGATGAAGCCTCCTAAACTCAGAAACGGTACTAACCCTAGCCTGTGTAGTCGGTACGAGGATGCCTTCGGGGGCGGCTGGAACAACCATAGATCTCTCCAGAGCGATAATTGCGGTCTCCTGTACCGCCTTCAATCCCTCAGCCAAGAGATTGGTCTTCCTCTCTTGAGCCTGGGCTAGGGTCGTCAGTGTGCTGAGGAATTTCTCGGTACGATCATGGGAACCGGCACATGAGGAGTTGCCTGAGGAGTCCATACCTATGAAAGATGATTAAGAAAAGGAATCAGATTCAAGCAAGGATTATAGAATAATTTGACGAGGATTAGAAAAATAAAAATGAAATGTAATAAAGCATAAATCAAGGATATAACTCAATCTAGGGATCTCTCAACGGAACTGTAATTTCATCCAAACCTGGCTCTGATACCAACAAAACCATGTCACGTCCCGCTTCCCAAAATATGGAATGCGGGAGGTGACTAGGCCAGCAATACTCCTACGGTCAGGGAATAATCCCGCCGCAGTCACACTTCGGCTTCTAGCATTACATGGTAGTCAGTAAACAGTACTAGAGTAAATGAAATCACAGCTCACAACTTTATTACGTTAAAATAAAAGAGTTCAGGATATATTTATTTGCATGGAAGAAATAACTAACCAACGAAATAACAATGTTCTTATTGCAAGAAAGGGATGGCACTGATGTCGCGGTCTATATTAATTTAATGTAGATTTTAAAACGTGGAATGTGCGGTGAATTCCATATTCAATGTGATGAAAAATATCAATTTTTTTAACTTAAATCTCTATACAATAATTATTAACGGTAACAGAACACTTAAGCATAAAGTGTGGGTATTTAAAAGTACTCATCCATGTATCACATCGAACACTTGGGTTATTTACGGGTATCAACTGAAATATCGATTCCATTTAATCGATCCAAATTAGATGCCGTTCAAATAATTTCCATTTAATATTGATATGGGGTAGTCCATTTATCACAATCAAACTACGAGTATCCGTTAGAAAAATAATTTGATCATAATTCCTCGACACACACACACACACACACACACACGATTTCATTTATCGTCTATTCTAATTAACTACTATGCTAGCATGAGTAGCAAGTGAAGGGTTTTCACTTTCTTTCGGACGCTGATATAGAAGCGACACCACGTACGGAATTCGTCTCGACACACGAGACGATGCGATACTGGACAAGGTGCGTGACGCGAGCGCGATGCTTGGTGATACGGTACTAGACACGGTGACGATGCGGGCATGACACGGTAGTGGGCGCGGTCTTGGCTCGGTGCATAGTGCGGGTATGGCATGACGCAACACGGTACTGGACACGGTGCTGAAGTGGGAGTGGGCACGGTGTGTGCACTGGACCGAGGCACGAGGTGGCACGGAGGCGGGCATGAGCTGCGACACGTCTGGGCACGCGGTGACATGAGGCTGGGCACGGAGATGGTACGGTCGTGGCATGGTGCCGACGACGTCGAATGTGGAGGTGGTCGGCGATGGATGGTGCGGCTGGAAGGTCCGCGATGGAGTCACGGAGGCTATTGAGGATGGTGGCGGTGGCGGTGGGTTACCGATGGCGATAGTCCAGGCGAGGGGTAGATATGGGTAGCGAAGGTGGTGGGTTCAGCTCGGATGGGTGCTCGAGATAGGGGTAGTGCAGAGAGGTGGTGTCGATGTCGCAGTGATGAGGCGACGTCGAGAGGGGTGGCCAGTGATGGAGTTGCAGCGGTGGATGGGATTACACGAGATGGAGGGAGTGGTGGTGGATTCGGTTTTGAAAAGGGGAGGAAGTAGAGGAGGCCTTGAGGAGGAAGGTGGTGGTGTCGGGAGTTGGGCCTCAACGAAGGAGAGTTCGTCAGCGTTGGGTTGTTGGGGTTGGAGAAATAGGAAGTGGGGGGGCTCGTTTGGGTGCTGACGGTGATGGTTGCCGGTAGTGGAGGGAAGGGGAGAGAGAGGGAACTTGGGATTTTTTTAGAGGGAGAGGTCGGTTAAGAGTTTAGAGGAGGTGGCGCGAGATTCATGGGGAGGAGTGGGTCGCGGGTGATGGGACGAGGAAGGCGCGGGCGTTAGGTGAGGGAAGAGAGAACGAGAGGGAGAGGGATTGAAGATTTGGAGTGAATCTCGGGGAGATCGTTATCGAGCGGGTAGCGGCGTCGACGAGGGCCGGGTCGGGGTCGAGCGGGTGAAGGGGGAGAGTCGTTGGGGGTGTGGCGAGAAAAGAAAGAGAAGAAGAAGAAGAAGAAGGAGTAACGGGTTTGGGTTTAGATTAAGAAAAATAATAAATAAAAATAGAAAAAATTATTTAAAAATATAAAAATAATAAGGAAAATTTGGAAAAATACGGGAAAAATATATATACGAAGCCGGGGATCTACAGTTACTCTACTTAAGTTACCTACTCTATCAACTAAGGTCATCATACGCAACGAAAGTCTGGATCTAATACCCCCTCGGTCAAGTCTAAGTTCCGTAAAGTCAAGCCTAGGTTCCGAAATATACATTCTAGACTCCGCATAGTCAATCCTAGACTAAAATAAAGGTTAAACTTAATGCTCTGATACCAACTTTGTCATGGCACGGAAACGGCACGTGACTGGCACTTGAATCACGTGAAGTTTATAAGACCTCACTGTTCCCCGCCGAAAGACGCGGACGAAGACGCGGCGAACGTCTTGCCTGAATTTCGGGGCAGATGCTAATTGGTGCTATCCGTCCACCTCTCCCAAGATGCCAAGTTGATTTATGGCACAATGTATCGAAGGTTTAAACGGATGCGGCCGATGTAGCAGACTTCGTCAGATTCCCCCTCGTTGAGGGGTTTTTGATTGTGGGGACGCTCTTCCCTGCAGGCGCAAGCCCCTGCAGTTAATTAAGCTACCGCATCGCGGTAACAACTTTCTCCTTCTCTAGATGGTCACTTCGTGTCGTGTGTGTAAGTTTTGTTTTTAGTTGCCCGTGGATTGTATACGGAGACTAATTTATGTTGTCGCCCGTAGGGCGTGGATTAGTCCAAATCCGTATCTTCTTAGATTTGGGGTTGGGGTTGGGTTTAAGGATACGTTAGCCTCATTTGAGACTAAGATCAACTTAAACGTTTGTTAAGAATACGTTAGTCTAATTTCTAGACTAAGATCAACTTAACAGGATCATTTAGATCCAACAAAAGAGCATTTGAACTCTTTTGTTTAGTTTAGGGACATTGCGGTCAATTAGTTTAAGGACATTGCGGTCCAGGTTAAGGACATCGTAGTCCGTGGGTTTAAAGGGACCCCACAGTCCGAGGTTAGGGACATCGTAGTCCATGAGTTTTAGGACCCAACAGTCCGTAGTTTAAAGAGGTCATAGTCTATAAAGTTTAAGGACATCATAGTCCATAAGTTTAAGGACCCCACAGTCCGTAGAAATGTGCGGTTGTTGGGACCCGTCATCTCTCTGAAGACGTTGAAGGATTACAACGACAGATATCAGAGGAGTAAAGAGATGTACCCTCGAACCGGTGTGAGTTGGTTGAAAAATCTGTAGTCCAATTTGGGACTAAGATCTGTTAAATATTCATGAGCAGATGGGCTCAATTAATATAGGTTGAGGACTTATGGCCAATTTTGGGCTAAGTCCAATAAATGTTTTGTTTATTCTAGCTATTGAGCCTTTATTTGGGCTTGGCCCTTTTAATAATGCTGAGCAAAAAATCTTTTCTTTTGTCTTGTATTGAATGCAAAGCATTCAGCAGAGCTCTGGCTCATTAAAGAACAATTTGTGTTCTGTCAGCGCAACTTATGGTGCGCTAGGCGCTTTGCGCCGATCAAAAAGCGCAGTGCCCTTCTGCCACGTGGTGAATATGTAAGGGACACGTGTCGCACTTGGCGCTAAGCGCCAGATGATGGGCGCATTGCGCCAGTTTATGAGCGCTAGTCCATGAGCGCATTGCGCTATTAATTTAGCAGCGTACACGTGAGTGATACGTGGCGCGCTTGGCGCTGAGTGCCAGCCCATGAGCGCAGTGCGCTATTTCAGAAGCGCAAAGCGCAAATTGCATACGTGGTTGATACATGGCACATTTTAGTGCTAAGCACTAGTCCAGAGAGTGCAAAAGTGATGTTCAAGAGCGCAAGGCGTATTTCAATAGCGCATGCTGATCAATTTTATAATCTGAGAACAAATTTATGTTCTTTTTAGAAGAGACTTTGTCTCAATATTCAAGAACAACAGTTCTTATTTTTGAAAGGGCTTTGCCTTTATAGATCAATGATCTGTGTGAAGAATATGTTCTTCTTTTACTATGTGATGAGATATTTTGATCTTTTTTATGAAAGACCTTGGTCTTTGTAAATCCATGATCTTTTAAGAAGATGATTCTTCTTTTTATGAGATGATTTCATCTATGTGTTCATCGTTTATGATCTTTACCTTGAAGAAAAATCTTCTTTCAAGAGCTTGCTCTTCTTTCTTTGAATTTCTCAAAGTTTATAGGGGGGTTTCTCTATATCTGACTTGAAGTCTTGGGGCCTTTATATAGGGCAAGTTGATTTGTTGAATCAGTTAAAGAGATTTTTCTCTGATTGATTTGGGAATATTTCCCACCGTTGGATCTTTGATCTTAGGGCTTCTGTTTTACAGAAGACAATATTCTTGTTTTTAACATGATTGGAAAATCTTTCCATAACAGAATTTTAATTCTGATTAATTAATGATTTATCATTATTATTAGATCTTTTGATCTAACGGTGGGGAATTTTATAATTCCAGCGCTGGCGCACCCGTGCTTTGCACGTGGTGCGCCGCTCAGAGCGCAGCGCGCTTTGCGCTAGCGCACCTGTGTTTGACACGTGGTGCGCTGCTCAGAGCGCAGCGCAGCCTGCGCTAGCGCACCCGTGTTTGACACGTGGCGCGCAGCGCGCCTAGCGCTGGATCTGAAGCGTTGCTTCAATTTTTTGAATTTCAAATTTCAAACAGAGCTTTGCTCTGATTAGGGAAAACAAATGCTCCCCCACCGTTGCGCTCACATGGCGCACACGTGAGTGCAGCGGTGACAGCATCTGCGCCCTTGGATCAACTCAGGAGTTGAAGAGGCATTTCAATGCCTATAAATAGGACCTTTGGTCCCTTAGATGATTTTCATCTTCTTTTTGAGAATTATCTCTTCTTCAGAGCATTGCTCTCTTGTTTAAGAACTTTTTAAGAGTAAAAACTCTGTTAAAATTTTAGGTAAAATTTAAAACTTTTAATAAACTAGGGATTTACCCATTAACAGAGCCTTACTCTTCATAGATCTTAGATCTAAAGAAAACCCATTTAGAGTTTCATTAACAGAGCTTTGCTCTCCTAAACCCATAGATCTAAAGAGATCTTTTCTTGGGGTTTCTTAGCCCATGAAACGGAGCTTTGCTCTTTTGATAACATGTAGATTTCTTAATCTCTTGTGAAGAACTGTTAAGAGTTTGATCATGGATCTTGAAGATCCCCGAATTTTTTAATTCATAAAAATTGATTTTAATTAATTCTTTTCTGATGGATTTTTCCATGATCATTACAGAGCCAGGCTCTTGAGGAATTTTATTCCTTCATGATCATAGTTTGACAAGTGTCACTCTGTCATAGAGGTTTCCTCTCAAAGGTAGATTTTCTCCCTTTCCCGAGGGATCTCTCATTTAATGAGAATTTTTCTGAGGATTTCCTCATTTAATTAACAGTCTCATCCAATGATGAGGCTGTTTTATTAATTATTAATTGATAATGTAACAACCCTAATTTTCCTATACAAATTTTTTCAAATATTTTTTCAAAATCCATAAAGGGGTATTTTAATCTGAGCACAAGTTATAAGTAATTATTTTGCTTTTTAATTACAAGTTAAAAGAATGTTTTAACTCCATTTTTAGTGTACAAAAATTAATGTATACTTGGGGTATTTACATTTTCTGTAACTACTTTAAGTAATTAAATAGCTCCATAATTACAAGAAGGATCTTGTAGCTCATTGGTAATACCTTGCATTGCTGAACCAAGCCACCAGAGTTCAAATCCCATACCCCACATTATTTTTTATATTTATTTTTTTTTAAATTGTATAGAAGCCCAACAGTCCACACAAGATAACTTCCAAACTTTGAACTAAACCTGAAAAACTCAATACACCAGACGACCCCCCACCTCCCTGACCTCCGACTCGGCCCGACTCGGCCGACTCGGACGGCGGACCGGGAAAGGATGCGCATAGCCCAAGATCGACAGAAGCACAGGGCTGATGCAAAGAGACGACACTTGGAGTTCCAGCCAGGAGATCACGTATTCCTGAAGATATCTCCGAACCGTGGAGTGATCCGATTTGGAAGACGGGGTAAATTAAGTCTGAGATACATTGGACCGTTCGACATACTCGAACGAGTCGGTGAAGTGGCATACCGCTTAGCGCTTCCACCCTCATTGGAAGGAGTGCATAACGTGTTCCGACTCGGCCGGACGGCCGAGTCGTCAACACAAAAAATCTGCCTTTTCAACTTCTCTAACCCCCTGCATACTCTAATTTATTGGATCGGTTCCAGAATGCCCATTAACACCTAATTACTCCAATTTTTAATGAATTTTCTATATTTTTACAAATTATTTATTTAAAAACCCTTCACCTACCATACCCCTAGCCTATCCTATAAATATACCCCCTACCCTCTACCCTCTCACTCACATTTCTGAGCCAACTCTCTAAAATTTTCAAGAGATCTTGCGTACGTTGAAAACAAGCTCGAGGCGAAACTCCGGCGAAATCTACGGCGAACTTCCGGCAATCGTTTTAGGAGATACCGGCGACGACGCAACACATCGGCGATCCCCCTAGTTCCCTCTCCCTCTATTATGTAATCTAAAATCTAAAACCCGTAAGTCCCATTCTATCTCTCTTTCTTATTCTCTAAAATACGAAATTACAAAACCCGACGGAATCGGAACAAATCCGATTTCCGATTCGGTTTTCTATAAAATTTCACTTCTCACCAATACATTCATGCTTAAACATCTTTATGTTGACTATTAAACACTAATCAAACAATTTGAACAAGTTTCATCACATGAAATGATAGCTATTTCAATTTATCGTACTTTTCACTTAAATACCACATTGTTTCAATCCTCCATTTAAACCCATCAAACTTGCTATACATTTAAATTAGATCACGAGGTAACGACCTACCTCCTCACACACTCATATGTAACACCCCTGAGAACCTAGAATACGAGAAAACAAACAATTTCATTTAAATACCATATTCTTAATAAAACCATTTCTAAAAGTTTTAGCTTTGATACACTTTTAAATAAATACCTCTTATTAGGAAAACGCGATAAGTTGTGAGCATCGATCGTTTATCTAAACCTGACTTTGTGGTGTCTAGGCTAGACAAGTAAGAAAGGTAACTTTAAAAGGCTCGTCTCACGATGATTCGTGAGCGGATCTCTCCTTTCCTCACTTGTACTTACCTGACCACAATTGGCGGTGAAGAGGCGATTTGAGGCATCTCACAACTTGTCGTTTAGACCATTTAGAAATAGTCTAGTTGACTCAGGAGACCCTAGAACATAGAATACAGAAAATTGACATTTCTACAAATAAATACCATTTACTTTATAAAACCGTTTTCTAAAAGATTTAGTATTTTAAAATCTTTGCAAAGCGCCGCTACAACTCATTTTAGGGAACCCATTCAGGATGGTGCGGTTTATCGCACACCTTCGGGCTTAGTAGTGCGAGATTCAGACCTCCGCAAGGAGCATTCAGTCTCGAAAGATTTAAAACACGACATCTTAAGAAAATGAGATTTTCTAGAATATAAAATATTTATTAAAATTATTTTTGTATAAATATATGTATATTTATCATTTAAATATCTATTTTATTATGATAGAAATATTCCACTTTTTCTAAAAATCACAAGAATAAATTTTACACTAAAATAGCATGAACTTCAAATAAATCAATATTACGGATAAATACCTTTATTTATAAAACTAGGATATTTTCACTAGAAATGGCACAATATAAAATCCATATTTATTACAACTCTAAAGACGAATAATGAATACTTGAGGTGTATTTTGAAAAGTATATAAAAGTATTTTTACATAAAACCCCCTCAAGTTTTATAAATTACCCTAAGGACCCTAGCAATTATAGGACTTCGATTTACATTTCCAACTATCTGACACGGGTTTGAGTCTGATTATATCTGACTTGAATATGATTCAAGTACAATCTACAATCTACAATATTCCAATTCAATATGAACACATGAATCCGTGAATTCAGTTATCAATCTATACAACTTGACTGAATCAAACCATGGATATACATCCATTATCCGGTTATTCCATTTACATGATTATGCAGTTACATCCGTTTACTGATATCATAGTTTTGGTCAGTCATCCAATTACACAATTCAATTTACAAGACAATACAATGCAATACAGTACTATCAATAACATAACTACACGGGGTATTGGGGTAGTTCATTCGTGAATCCAACATAATCTCAAGAGTCCCCCTAGATCATGAATCCATGTCTACTAACACAAGCAAGAAATCATGAGGGCCCGTGTTTCCATGCTCCTGGACTGTGGCCTGTCGAGTTTGGAATACTTCGGCGATGGTCGATGTCCCGCTACTAACATATCATTTGGGCCCGTGGTTCCCTATCCCTGGATTACAGCCTGTTGGGTTTGAGAACACTCTTGAGATTAGTTGATATTCACCCTTGAACTTACGATAACAACAGCATCAACACTAAAACAATATAATACAACTGTAAAAGCTACTCTCTCTCTATCTTACTCTCTGTCTATTCTCCTCTTATCTTTGGGACTTACCGAACGACCTGTTCGCTGACGACATTCTCTTTCTTTCTTCTTTGAATGTCGTCAGGTGATTTGGAACCGGCAGAGATCGAGCCATCTGCAGAAGATTTGGAGCAGTTTGCTGAAGAACCAGAGATCTAGTTTCATTGTACATTTCCATTCAGTACTTTTCATTTCCTGTTATGCCATTATTTAGGCATCTTTTTATTTCAGTTGTATTTCCTTTTCATGCATTATACAAAAGAATGTTAATAAATAATAGTTGTTGTTTTTATTACATCCTGTCTCTTGTGTATTTATTTTATATTGCTTAGATACGCTTAGCGTATATACTTCTGAGTATATACGTAGCGGACCGGTCGCGTCCCCTTCTCCGTACACTGGGAAGCGGGGCGTGACAGGTTTTGTTAGTGGCCCATGCAGGTCCGAGCTGTATGGAACCCTAAGTAATATAAAACACAAGAACCAGCAACTAAAACATTCTTTACAATCATGTTCCTTGAATCCCATCATTTCTTATTCTTTGAATTATATACTTTGAATCTGTCCTAACCTAAATTTTTCATTCAAGATTATGAATTCACCAAACAACACCAGCACCAACGTCAACAACACACCTCCACCACTACCACTCACACCTGTCGTTCCTGCTACACTCAACGAGCAAACGGTCCTGCTTGAGGTAATCCGCAGCCTCCTAGAGGGACAGCAACAACTCTTGAACCGTCCCGAGGCTGAAACACCTGGGGTGAAGCAATTCAGAGCTTTACATCCCAAACAGTTCTCAGAAAAGGGGAGCCTATTGGAAGCTGAGGAATGGGCTCAGAGTATCGAGGATGATCTGGCAGCAGCACAAGTGCCAGATATAGCTTGGGTTCGTGTGGCAAAATTACAGCTCACGGAAAATGCACGGAACTGGTGGAAAGCGGAAGAAAGCCGTCTTGATCAGCCCATTGAATGGAAGACTTTTCGCGATAAGTTCAACGCGAAGTACTTCCCTGTGACTGCCAGATTTGCCATGGAACACTAGTTCATTCATCTACAACAAAGTTCGATGTGGGACAAGTCAGTAGATGAGTATGACGCTGAGTTCACCATGATCAGTCGGTAAGATATGTCACGGTATTTCCAATTTTAATATCACATACTACACAGCTAACACAAGACCATAACAGATTTGCGGCACACCTGATATCGACGGATGAGATCAGAGCCCGTCGATTTCAACAAGGTTTGGACACGGAAATCCAGGCTGCACTAGCCACAAGGAAATTTCCGACTCATGAAGATGCTCTGGAAGCTGCCCGCAGTTATGAGGCAGTGATAAAAGCGAGAGGCAGACCTCAGTCTGCAGGAGTTAAGCGCCCTGCCAACCAGATGGCAGGAGAAGCCGCATCAGGACCACCATTTGTACCAAGGAGACTGGGAGTACCAATTAACAGGCCCAGCCCAGCCTTTTGTACCTACTGCAAGAGAGCTGGACATCTGATGGAAGTTTGCCGACGAGCAAACGGTCTTTGCCTGATATGTGGATCACCCTCACATACCATAGGAACTTGTCCACACAACCGAACTAATCCTAATTCCGTAGCTAGACCAGCTTTCCAAGCCCCACCTTCCCGATTAACTCTTCCCGCACCACCTCCACGTGGACCACCTTTACCTCGACAATCAGCATTGTACCAGCTTGCACAAAGAAACGTGCCGAGACGCTAAGCTTACAATTTGGCGGCCGTAGAAGCTGATACGGTTGGTTAGGATAACCCTGGTAATTCTCTTCAACCTTTTTCACATCTTTGTATCACTTTGTTATTATTCACACACTATCATCAAACTTTCCTTGAATCTGTTGCACTTTCCATTTACAAATTTCGAGGACGAAATTTGTATAAGGAGGGTAGAATGTAACAATCCTAATTTTCCTATACAAATTTTTTCAAATATTTTTTCAAAATCCATAAAGGTGTATTTTAATCTGAGCACAAGTTATAAGTAATTATTTTGCTTTTTAATTACAAGTTAAAATAATGTAACAACTCCATTTTTAGTGTACAAAAATTAATGTATACTTGGGATATTTACATTTTCTGTAACTATTTTAAGTAATTAAATAGCTCCATAATTACAAGAAAGAGCTTGTAGCTCATTGGTAATACCTTGCACTGCTGAACCAAGCCACCAGAGTTCAAATCCCATACCCCACATTATTTTTTATATTTATTTTGTTTTAAATTTTATAGAAGCCCAACAGTCCACACGAGATAACTTCTAAACTTTGGACTGAACCTGAAAAACTAAATACACCAGACGACCCCCCACCTCCCTGACCTCCGACTCGGCCCGACTCGGCCGACTCGGACGGCGGACCGGGAAAGGATGCGTATAGCCCAAGATCGACAGAAGCACTGGGCTGATGCAAAAAGACGACACTTGGAGTTCCAGCCAGGAGATCACGTATTCCTGAAGATATTTCCGAACCGTGGAGTGATCCGATTTGGAAGACGGGGTAAATTAAGTCCGAGATACATTGGACCGTTCGACATACTCGAACGAGTCGGTGAAGTGGCATACCGCTTAGCACTTCCACCCTCCTTGGAAGGGGTGCATAACGTGTTCCGACTCGGCCGGACGGCCGAGTCGTCAACATAAAAAATCTGCCTTTTCAACTTCTCTAACCCCCTGCATACTCTAATTTATTGGATTGGTTCCAGAATGCCCATTAACACCTAATTACTCCAATTTTTAATGAATTTTCTATATTTTTACAAATTTTTTATTTAAAAACCCTTCACCTACCCTACCCCTAGCCTACCCTATAAATACACTCCCTACCCTCTATCCTCTCACTCACATTTCTGAGCCAACTCTCTAAAATTTTCAAGAGATCTTGCGTACGTTGAAAACTAGCTCGAGGCGAAGCTCCGGCGAAATCTACGGCGAATTTCCGACGATCGTTTTAAGAGATACCGGCGACGACGCAACACATCGGCGATCCCCCTAGTTCCCTCTCCCTCTATTTTGTAATCTAAAATCCGTAAGTCCCATTCTATCTCTCTTTCTTATTCTCTAAAATACGAAATTACAAAACCCGACGGAATCAGAACAAATCCGATTTCCGATTCGGTTTTCTATAAAATTTTACTTCTCACCAATACATTCATGCTTAAACATCTTTATGTTGACTATTAAACACTAATCAAACAATTTGAACAAGTTTCATCACATGAAATGATAGCTATTTCAATTTATCGTATTTTTCACTTAAATACCACATTGTTTCAATCCTCCATTTAAATCCATCAAACTTGATATACATTTAAAGTAGATCACAAGATAACGACCTACCTCCTCACACACTCATATGCAACATTCCCGAGAACCTAGAATACGAGAAAACAAACAATTTCATTTAAATACCATATTCTTAATAAAACCATTTCTAAAAGTTTTAGCTTTGATACACTTTTAAATAAATACCTCTTATTAGGAAAATACGATAAGTTGTGGATATCGATCGTTTATCTAAACCTGAATTTGTGGTGTTTAGGCTAGGCAAGTGAGAAATGTAACTTTAAAAGTCCTGTCTCACGACGATTCGTGAGCGGATCCCTTCTTTCCTCACTTGTACTTACCTGGCCACAATTGGCGGTGAAGAGGCGATTTGAGGCATCTCACAACTTGTCGTTTAGACCATTTAGAAATAGTCTAGTTGACTTAGGAGACCCTAGAACATAGAATACGGAAAATTGACATTTCTACAAATAAATACCATTTACTTTATAAAACCGTTTTCTAAAGGATTTAGTATTTTACAATCTTTGCAAAGCGCCGCTATAACTCATTTTGGGAACCCGTTCGGGATGATGCAGTTTATCGCACACCCTTGGGTTTAGTAGTGCGAGATTCAGACCTCCGCAAGGAGCATTCGGTCTCGAAAGATTTAAAACACGACATCTTAAGAAAATGGGATTTTCTAGAATATAAAATATTTATTAAAATTATTTTTGTATAAATATATGTATATTTATCATTTAAATATCTATTTTATTATGATAGAAATATTCCACTTTTTCTAAAAATCACAAGAATAAATTTTACACTAAAATACGATGAACTTCAAATAAATCAATATTACGGATAAATATCTTTATTTATAAAACTAGGATATTTTCACTAGAAATGACACAATATAAAATCCACATTTATTACAACTCTAAAGACGAATAATGAATACTTGAGGTGTATTTTGAAAAGTATATAAAAGTATTTTTACATAAAACCCCCTCAAGTTTTATAAATTACCCTAAGGACCCTAGCAATTATAGGACTTCGATTTACATTTCTAACTGTCTGACTCGGGTTTGAGTCTGATTATATCTGACTTGAATATGATTCAAGTACAATCTACAATCTACAATATTCCAATTCAATATGAACACATGAATCCGTGAATCCAGTAATCAATCTATACAACTTGACTGAATCAAACCATGGATATACATCCATTATCCGGTTATTCCATTTACATGATTATTCAGTTACATCCGTTTACTGACATCATGGTTTTGGTCAGTCATCTAATTACACAATTCAATTTACAAGACAATACAATGCAATACAGTACTATCAATAACATAACTACACGAGGTATTGAGGTAGTTCATTCGTGAATCCAATATAATCTCAAGAGTCCCCCTAGATCATGAATCCATGTCTACTAACACAAGCAAGAAATCATGAGGGCCCGTGTTTCCATGCTCCTGGACTGTGGCCTGTCGAGTTTAGAATACTTCGGCGACGGTCGAAGTCCCGCTACTAACATATCATTTTGGCCCGTGGTTCCTTACCCCTGGATTACAGCCTGTTGGGTTTGAGAACACTCTTGAGATTAGTTGACATTCACCCTTGAACTTACGATAACAACAGTATCAACACTAAAACAATATAATACAACTGTAAAAGCTACTCTCTCTCTATCTTACTCTCTGTCCATTCTCCTCTTATATTTGGGACTTACCGAGCGACTTGTTCGCTGACGACATTCTCTTTCTTTCTTCTTTGAATGTCGTCGGGTGATTTGGACCCGGCAGAGATCGAGCCATCTGCAGAAGACTTGGAGCAGTTTGCTGAAGAACCAGAGAACTAGTTTCATTGTACATTTCCATTCAGTACTTTTCATTTCCTGTTATGCCATTGTTTAGGCATCTTTTTATTTCAGTTGTATTTCCTTTTCATGCATTGTACAAAAGAATGTTAATAAATAGTAGTTGATGTTTTTATTACATCCTGTCTCTTGTGTATTTATTTTATATTGCTTAGATACGCTTAGCGTATGTACTTCTGAGTATATACGTAGCGGACCGGTCGCGTCCCCTTCTCCGTACACTGGGAAGCGGGGCGTGATAGATGAATTGTCATCTAGATTTTGTGGACCCCCTTTGGTCCCTCTCCACTGCATTGCAGTGTGGTACAAATTTTAAAGTACCAAATGTCAGAATTTAAAATTAAATTATAGCACTGACAATTGACTTTTGTCCTTTTTTGCGCAGGCGACATGTCTTTCGATCCCTCTTTCCCGTTTGTTCGTTCCGAAAGAGGATTTGCTCGAGCACCTGTAGATCGGGAAGTCCTAACTTTGATCAAAGAGCATGACCCGGAATATAAGAATCTTCACCTCTGGGGGACATGGTATAATCAGATTATTAAGGGTCGGCAAAGCTTTTCGTGCGCGGTACCCTCGGAGCCCATCATGGCGATCCATTATGCCGACCCACCCCCGGTGAACTATACCGTGGAAGAAGTCAACTGGACTTCAAGAGGTCTTCTTCAGCCTGCTATGGTTTCGATACCTGTTCAGCCTCCAATGGCTTTGGATACCCTGAGGCGACGTATTTGTCAAGGCGAATCGCGACCGTGGGGACAACCATACATGATCGGTCTAATTCCTCGTCACCCAGCTGGTTATCTGCAATGGGCCCGCTACATTATGTCAGCGAAGAAGTCGCAGTTGTTGAGGCTTGGGTTGTATCCCGCCATTTATGCATCTCTCTTCCAGTATCCTACGCTTCCCGCCTGGTGGGTTAAGGCCTTTCTGTAGTAGTGGAATATTCCTACCCACACCTTCTTTTCGCTGGACCGAGAAGTATCGATCTCCTTAGAGGAATTTGCAGAAGTTTCTGGCTTACCGGTTATGGGGGAGCACTATGAGGAAATGCTTCCTACAGATGAATACATTTTTGGTGCCAAACCAGTGATGACAGGCCTCACCCCGGAGAATGCCGTTCAATACCAATTTCCTATTCTGATCAAAGTGTTGAATATTTATGAGGTCCTTTTCCTCGAATCTGGGAGCCGCGGGGTTACTTTCGAGAATTTCATTGCTCGTTTTCTCTATCCGGACGTCCTCTCGAAGGGTGCTGCTAAGTTCGCCAAACTTGACGACCCTTTCGGTTTAGGGTTAAACAACTTCCCAACGGCGGAGGCAGATCAAAAGAGTTTCTTCCTTCCCAACACTCCAGTTGTTCCTTTTGCGGAGATCACAGTCTCTGGGATTGATGAGGAAACGTTCTTCTTAGGGTTTCTTGGGCTATGGCTGAGCTGGTTTGCGCTCCCGATGCACCTTCGCCGTATGAGGCCGTCTGTCTTCTATCCGGCTCACCGGATGATTATTGGGGTAAAAGTGGCCGTTGGGGTCGCCGAGTTAGCTCATCTGTATTACGGCCTCAGCCAGGCGGCGGATACTACTGAACCCGTAGTGCAGCATGTGAACTTTTCGATGCATTACTTCATGTCATGGCTCAAGCTACATACACTTGGCGTTTTCGGCATTCATAAGAGGCCGTCCTTCTACGACAGGTGCAGCTTCCCCCGGATCATGCGATTGGTCGATGCATCTATTGTAAATTCGTCGCCGCAGGAAGCCAGAGGTTTGCTCCTTCGTCCACGCACGGTTGGAGCTGGTATGTCTTTCACAGACAAAGTCTTGACTATCGGCAAAGAGTCCGCGACAGCGGTGCAGCCATTGAGGGACATTTTTAAAGATGGAGCCTCTGTTTTGAAAGCTCAGGAAATCGTTCATTTATATTCCATCAGACCGGGCTTTCTCGTATTCAGGTAAAATGATGCGGCGTTATTCATGAGATACAGACCGCATCGTTTTGCCCAACAATTAAGCTATAATCAGGGAGTTCCGCTGGAGTCTTTCTTGCTTGAACCTGCTGCCACCGAAGAGGGGATGCGAAACGCGTTGCATCACTTTATGCGCTTGAACACAGGGTCCAGCTTCTTCATCAGCGAACCGAGCTATGTCCCAAAGGTCTTTAATGTGTACGTGGCATGGTACCAGCATTCAATGGGCGCCGTTATCAGGGAGGAGAAGCGACTGCTGCTCGACCACAAAGGTGCACCCTCTGCTGGTGATCGGAACGTCCCCCTGAAGCGACGGACCATTGTCCCCCCTTCGCTAAAAGAAGCTGCCGTGATCGAAGTCTCGTACGATAGGCCTGAGCTACCGGTGCCCCGTGCTCTCGTGGAGACGGTGAATGTAGCTTCCCCTGAGTCTGACGTGGGTTCAGATATCGGGACTCGTCGTCCTAAAGTGCCCACCAAGCATAAGCTAGTGGTGGCTGCAACCGGAGCTCGCTCGCAGAAGAGGAAGAAGAAGTCGATCCTCTCTGCCGACGTTGTACTTGGCCAGGAGCCTCACGCTCCTTATGGCGAGGGCCTGAGCGAGTATGGGACAAACGAGGGTCTATTCATGCCGCCAGATGACACTGATCTGGCGGCTGCCATTGCAGAATCTGAGCAATGGGCAAGCCACGAAGCGGGACTGGCTATCCTCGCGCGATCAGGTACCTATTAACTGTATCTTTCGTCATTACATCATATTTTAATCATCATGTTTTGACTGACACCTTTTCTTCTTTGACAGGCATTTCCACCGAAGAAGCTCTCGCAGCTTCTCTTAAGACTTTTGAGGAAGACGAGAGGATGCACGCTTCGCTGGGCATTGGTATATTTCGGCTCACCGCGTCTCTGCTCATGTTTCTTATGGGTAATCTGACCCCTCTTTTTCTTCTTATCACAGGAACTATCTCTACTCATGTTATTCCAAGCGTGGCACCGACTTTACAGGGCAGTGCGGAGATGCTTCCTGGACCGGCTATCAGTTCCGCCGGTATTGTCGAAAAAAGTTTCACTTAAGTAACCGATGACGGATGCCATAACGGCTCCAGAGGTAAATATTGGCCCAGACAAGGATGTCCTGTTGAGGGAGGCCTTTAGAAGATCTGCCCTCACGGCCCGGGCGGAGAGGAAGCATAGGATGCGCGCGGCAAGGGAGCGTGCCGCCGCCTTGGATGCGGGTGCGGGTTTAAGCACCGCTACCCCTGCCCCTACTCCTTTGGAAGATGCTCCGACTGCCTTGTCCACCGCCCACAGACAAGCAACACGTGCGGCTCGGGAAGCAATCGGAAGACCAACTCAAGGTAACGTGGCATTGGGTTCTTTTGTCAAAGTTTTAGCTTTCAGTTCTCATATATCCTATCTTGCAGGGCCGAGTCTTGCCGAAGAAGTGGCGGCAACCACTGAGCCTGGGGTAGCGGTAGAGGAGATAGCCACGATCGCCTAACCCGAGGCAGCGATAGGCGAGATGGCTACAATCGCCGAGCTCGAGATAGCGGTGGGTGAGATGGCTACAGCCGCCGAGCCTGAGATAGCGGTGGGTGAGATGGCTACAGCCGCCGAGCCCGAGGTAGCCAGTCTTTCTCAAGAGTCGGGCACTGCCCCAATCATCGCTCTTTATTCCTACGGTTCTTTGCCGTCTCCTGGCGTCGCGAGCGTTACGATGGCTCTCATAGAGTCAGGGGATGAGGCGACGGGAGGAGAGACCATTTTGTCGGAGGAGGGTGAGGCAGTCGCTGCACCCAGTGATGCCCTTGTTGCGGTCTCGACCGGCGACTTACCAGGTAAATTTCAGGTTATTGCTTTCTATTTTATTCTACAATTCCTTTTCGACCTTTTCTGACAGTACTTTTGTTTCGAATGCACCTGCGGTGGGCGTTGAGGTTGTGCCGCCCGAGAAAGCGCCATCAGTTACCGCTTTAACGATGACCGCTCCTCAACCTTCTCTCGTACCATCTCAAATGCTGGAAGGTGCGGATTTGTAACCCATCAGTTTTATTTCTAGGATGTATAATTTATGTACTGATATTGCATTACTGCGTCCTTGCAGGAGTCTTTTTTGATCACCTGTATCAGGTGCTGCACCCACACTTCTCTTTCCAGTCAGAGATTAGCCCGCCCGCTGGTGTCGGTGAGTATCTTTTCTAACCGACGTCCTTTCTTTAACCGGCAGTCGTATTATTACTAATTCTTCTTTGCATTGCTTGTAGCCTTATAAATTGATGGAGGGGACGAGGGTATCGTTGCGCCACCAGTACTCCCAGCTCTGTCCCCTGTTGCAGCCGGTATAGTAGACTCTATTGTTCGTGTAGTTTCTTTATTTCTTGAGCCGACATCTGACTATGATTTATTTTACAGCAATCACATCGACTCCAACCCCGTTCGAGTCTCGCATCATAATGCCAGCAGGCCCCTTTTCTCGACGTGCATCCTCGAAAGCTGCCGCGAATAGTCTGTGCATGTTGAGCGACTACATTGAGGAGCTTGATGTGGAGACTCCCACATTCGCTGCTGATTTTGCCGCAGAGGTTAACCCTATGCTGGCGACGCTCGTGAACTTTCATAGTGAGGGCGTCGTTGAGTCTTGGGTTAATCACTGCAGGAAAATTGAGGCTTGTCTGTATGAGCTCGAGGTCGGACGTCCTACTCCTGAGGTCTTGGCTGTGAACTCTCAACGGGTTGCGTGGGTTGAGCAGAGCACTCCTTACTTCCGCCATCTTGAACAAGAAGCGGCCTTAAAGCATAAGGAATGTGAAGAGACTTCAAGCAAATCTGTCCAACTGCATGCTCAGGTTGACGCCAATGCTGTGCAGCTGAAAACCATCTTTGAGAGCCTTCTACGATGTATTTCCGATGGGCTAACGCTGAGGCAGAAGCTCGACCTCATCGAGTAAGATGCACAGAGTCGTGAGGCAGCTTGGCGAGCCGTTGATGAGCGACTTTCGTCTTACTTGCAGCAACGAACCTAAGTCGAAGCAGAGTTCGCCGCGGCAGCTGATCAAGAAAAGGGATTGAGGGAAGTGCGCGAGCGGCTGATCGGATTATTGAAAGCGCTTCCCTCTCAATAATTTTTTTGTACCATTTGTAATTTTGAATAAAATGTATCCATTTTTTATTCTTTCATATGATGTATTTTGTATCCAATTGAATTCATGAATAAAAGATACATTTCTTTCGCAACGTCTTGTGTTATTTCCTGCTTTCTTGTCCTTTCTGTGTTGCCGGCATGTTACCTTAGTAAGCGTAGCCTGTAGAAGATAGAGAGCATTCTGTTTTGAATTCTTTAAGAGGTAATGATGGCTTAGGAAGCAGGTTCAGATCTGCTACCTAAGACTTTTCAATTTCATGAGCCGTGAGGGTCTCATGAAGACTTTTCTCCCTACGAGTCGAGAGGATCTCGTAGGTGTATTTTCTCCTTAGGAATCGTGAGGATTCCTAAGTGTGTTTTCTCTTGAGAGTCGTAAGGATCTCACAAGAGAATTTTTCCTCTTACAAGTCGAGAGGACTCGTAAGTGGTTTTTTCCCTCCTTGTCGAGATTCGACTTTGGAGAGTGTGGCACGTGAATAGTATGCAAGATCCATTTTAAACTGACCTGCAGGTCCCCGGTGCTTAGGAAACAGGTCCTTATCCCCATTGCCTAAAGCTTTTCCCTACAAGTCGAGACGAATCGAGAAGTTCTCGCAAAGACACTAATTTCCTCACAAGTCGAGACGAATCGAGAGGTTCTCGCAGGAATTTCCTAACGTCATAGTTAAATCTTGCTAATAGAAGTTCGTTAGGGCCTGTGGTACTAGGTTTTTTACCCGTCGCACCGTCGCGTTGGCTGGTGTATTCCTCGACGCATAATCTTGCTATTCGAGTAGCCCCGCGACTGTCGTGTCTCTGATCCCTTCGGGGGCTGGACAAGACGTCTTCAAGCAATCTTCCAGGTGATATTACCATCGAAAGAGCAAGCGTTAGGGATATTCCATGTCGCTTTTTTACTTGAGGTTAGGCTCAGTTTGGGAGCCCCGATGAGTCATAACCACTCCGCGCTGGTGTGGGATGATCTCCGATAGTCTTTCAGGTTTTATATGAGTTGCCATCAAGACCCTGAAGCTGGGAATATTGCCTTCGCTTCATTTGCTGGCATCGTATATTCCTGCAGAGACACTAATTTCTCTGCGGTTCGACGCGAATTGAGAGGTTCTCGCCAAGGACGCTAATTTCCCTGAATCGAGGAGGTTGCCAAGGACACTGATTTCTCTGGGGTTGAGACGAATCGAGGTATTCCTGCAAAGATACTGATTTCTCTGCGGGTCGACGTGAATCGAGATGCTCTTGTCAAGGACGCTGATTTCCCTGAATCGAGGAGGTTTCCAAGGACACTGATTTCCCTGGGGTTGGTTGACTTGTTTTCGAGACGGAGTGTTGATCCGGCGGGAAAGTCATTGGTTGATTCTAGGTCGTCTGTATACCTTAGAGTTTTGGAACTAGGACTTTGCCATGGCTCCGCTTTGTTGATGTCGCGTCCGAATCCTGTTGGGGGAAGAACGCTGGGGTGACATCGCGTCTGCTGTATCGAGACGAACGTCGAGGTGGTCTCTAGGTTTTTGGTGAACCGTTGGGACCTGGAACTAGGGAGTTCGCCATGACTCCGTTGTTGGATTGTCGCGTCTGAATCCTGCTGGAGGAAGAACGCTGTGGTGACATCTCGTCTGCTGTATCGAGACGGATGCTGAGGTGGAGCTGGGATTTTGTCGTCACTCCGCTTTGTTTCGACCATTGGGTCTTTTGTTGACGTCATGTCTGCATCCTACTGGAGTAAGGAGAAACACCATTATTGATCTCTAAGTTATCGATGTTGACGTCGAGACCCTGAAGCTAGGGATCTTCCTTTGCTTCGTTTGTTAACATTGTGTCTACAATATTGCGACAACTGTCGAGATTGTCTCTAGGTTGTTTATGAACCGTCGAGATTTGGCTTCGCTTCGACGAAACCTAGTGGGACAATATGATTCCCTTCTTATTTATGCCCATGGATTGTATAAAGGGGTCAATGTGACCTCACCTGCAGGGCAGAAAGTTTCATTCTTTCATTTTTTTTATTCTTTCCGTGATGCTCTATCATTCAGCTCTTATATCGCGAAGGTCGCAATTGCCCAATCATTTCGGCTATTTTTCGCGGTGCCCAATTATTTCAGCTATTTGTTTTATTTACTCACTACTTTTTATTGTGAGTTGCCCAATCATTTCGGCTGTTTTTGTATGCATACATTTTTACTTGCTGATCTTGTTGCAAGTTGCCCCATCATTTCGGTTATTTAATATGCATTTTTGGCTCGCTGATTTTTATCGCGAATGTGGAACTTGGAATCTGGTGCCAATCTCAGCATCAGCATCGCTGCAACTGGAATATTGTCAGGAGCAAATCATCATTTGCCGTGAAAGAACTTGGAATTTGATACCGATTTAGGCGTCAGCATCGCTATATTGCCAGGAGCGAATCAACATTTGCCTCTGTCGATGTCGAAAAAAGGTGGCTTATCAAACAGGGTTAGGATCCCGTCGACTAAGGCTTTTGACTTCATGAGCCGTAAGGGTCTCATAAAGGTGTTTTTCCCTGCGAGTCGTGAGGATCTCATAGGTGTGTTTTCTCCTTAGGAATCGTGAGGATTCCTAAGTGTATGGTCTTTTATAAGTCGTAAGGATCTTACAAGAGTATTTTCTCCTTATAAGCCAAGAGGACTTACAAGGGTTGTTCACCGTGTAGACATATCCCTAGTCACGGATGGGACTTTGTTAGGGAAATGTTTATTCACGCCCGTGGATTGTATACAAGGGTCACCATTGAGCCGCTTGTAGGGCAGCATTGGAGGTTGTGGTGGTCGCTTTAGAACAGGTTTAGATCCCTGTAGCTTAAGACTTTTGAATCTTATGAGCCGTGAGGGTCCCATAAGAGGGTTCTCCTTACGAGTCGTAAGGATC
The DNA here is from genome assembly GCA_030015575.1 of Agapanthus africanus. Taxonomy (NCBI): domain Eukaryota; kingdom Viridiplantae; phylum Streptophyta; class Magnoliopsida; order Asparagales; family Amaryllidaceae; genus Agapanthus; species Agapanthus africanus. The sequence continues at coordinate 341,776,362 of JASDDO010000006.1, read as the reverse complement.
TCGCAAGTGTAATTTCTCCTTAGGAGTCGTGGGGATCTCTAAGTGTGTTGCTCCCTTGTGAGTCGTAAGGATCTCACGCAGGTGGTTTCTCCTCACAAGGTCGAGAGGACATTGCAAGTGTCTTTTAACGAGATTGCGCCTTTTCGGGTTTTCACAAAACTCGCCGGTAGCCCTGCTGTTTTTACTCACGGAGCCCTCTCGGGTTTTCATCCATACCCTTTTTGCTTATGGACATACCGTTTTTTCTTTTTCTTTCTTCTTCTTTTTTTTTATTCTTTTCTCTCTCTTTTTTTTTGTCAGCCTTGGGATGCTACAGTCTATAGTAGTTTATCGACGTCTCAGTCCACATCTAGTTTTAGGACATAGTGGTCCATCGTTAGTTTAAGGACGTTTCGGTCAATTGTTCATAGGTCGGACATATTTGAAGATCTTTCAGCATTCTTTTAGTTTTTGCCGAAAGAACAGTTTATCATGGAGCTTCCCCTACAAAAGAGCATGATGCCCCCGGCGTGTCCATCTTTTTCTGAGCATGTGGTTGTGGAGGGTTCACCTTCCAGTTGTCAGACAATACAAATTTGCCCTGTTGGTATTCATCCTCAATCCAGCCTTTGAAGACATAGCAATCTTTGAGTGGATAACCCATTACTCTGTGGTAGGGACAATAGTTAGGATGGTTAACGTCACCCGGTTGCGACGGATGTTTTGGATCTGGCAGAGTGATGAGCCCGTTGCGCACTGCTAGTCCGAACAGTCTTCTTGTTTTATCCCTGGGAAATGAGTAAGGACGTTTCAACTTCTCGTCGAGAGATCGCGGCTTGTTGCTCTGACGAACGGACGGTCTTGGGTTACTCGGCTGTCGCTGAGCGTTGGCAACAAAGGTCGCTTTCCCGTTGCCTTTTTTCATTCCGAAAACCCACTTTTGAAGGGAAAGGCCTATGGCCCATCTGGTCCATTTGGGCCAGCTTGTCGATCAAGGCTTGGAAGGTGGTCGGCTTGAAGAACATCATGAATTGGGAGATAGTCGACTGAGGGTCAAGGGTCCACATGAACATGCCCACGGCAGGAGCTTCTTCTATGCGTTGTTCGCATCTCGACCATAGGTTCCGCCATCGTGTCGCGTATTGAACCCATGTCTCTCCCGGTTTTACCCTGGCGTTGATCAATGCGGTGATCGGGGTGTGCTCGCTAGCGCTTGCGAACCGCTGAGTGAATAGCAACTCCATTTCTATAAACGTTTTGACGGAGTCGTCGGGAAGCTCCGAGTACCATTCAAAAGCTGTCTCTGCTAAGCTACCGAAGAACTGGCGAAGTAGAAGTTTATCTTCACCTCCAGTATTGCCGCAAAGAGCCCTTAACTGAGCGACATGCTGATGTGGATTACCCGTACCCTTATATATGTGGAATTTGGGTATCGTATATCCCGGCGGGTACTTTATTTGGTCATACCAGCCTGGATATGGTCGCCCAGTTTTAACAACTTGGCCGGCCGCTTCATTCGCCTGGTGAGCTCGTATTTGCTGAGCAATATAATCATCGAGCGTGACTTTTGAGATGGTTTCGTCCTTGGCTGCTGACAGAGCCGGCAGAGGATTTGACGCTTCTCCTTTATCATCTTCAATAATGATCGGAGGGTCTTCAGCTGGAGGTTCTGACTGTAACATCATCCCGACCATGTCTTGGAAGAGAAGCGCCATTCGTTTTATGTTGGCAGCTTGTTCCGCTGCCTCTTTGTCCTTCTTTTCGAGGACTCTGCGGAGGAAGTCAGCATCGGTTTCTTATTCATGACGCTGCTCTGATGACGCCTCCGGGGTTTCTTTTGGCCCGGTGAGTGCGGCCATTTGCGTTAGTATTTCCTGAAGCTTCTGTTGTTGCTCCTTGGCTTTTGTCACAGATCGGGTGAGCGGTCGGTGACCCGTAGAAGCGCGGCTTTCCTCTTTTCCGGAAGCCATATAAACAGTATGCACCGTTATGCTCCCGGACTTGGGGCGTTTCATCTCAGCATCTTTGCGGTCTGTCGTAGTCACAGGGGCTTTGTCTGGCCTCCTTCTCTTTTGAGTGGTTGACGTTGAGGGGGCCGTTGCAGCGGGCACCCAGGTAGTTGTCTTTTGTGGCTTGGCAAGATGGTTCTCTTCTTGTTGAACCTTCACCTTTTTCTGTCGGTGAGGGTAATCTTGATCAATCATTGACTCCTGGACCTGTCGCCGGACTTTATAAATTTTGGAGGACAGCCGCTGAGGGGGCTACTCCGGTTTTGTTTCTGTAATATTCTCTACGGGTAGAGAAGATCTTTTCAGTACGGCGGTGGGTGAATTCCTGCGTACCCTGTTAAGCAGCTCGAAGCTGTTCCCGGTTGGAACAGCAGCATTGACTTCCACCGTTGGGGCTGGTGGAGTTAGCCCGGAGGGGGAGTTGCCCCCAGCCTTCCTTACTCGGCGCCAGTGGCGATGTCGAGCGTGTCGAGCCGCTGGGATTGTTTCAGCTTTAGGGGTGACTTCGTCATGCCCCCTGTTTTGAGGAAAGGCTGTTATTGGCGCTAGCCGGTCAAAGACTGACGTCCGTTGAGAGGGGAAAGTCAGTCTTGCGAAGGCCGACTTTCGAACAGGGGAAGCAGCCTTCGTGACTTCGCATGGAGTAGGAGCTGAAACGGATAGTCTTATGAAGACCGACCCTTTAGCAGGGGAAGCTGCTTTGACGACTTTAGGAGCAGGAATGGCTATCCGCTTTGGGATGACCGCTTCAGGTATCGCGGGCTTCTTCATAGGCCCACTTGAGCTTTGGCCCAGTTTGCTGAAAACGGAGGCATTGGACTTGGGCGACCCGTTGAGAGGGGCCGCGGTAGTTGTAAGCCGATCAAAGACCGACTTCTTTGGAGCTTCTTGCGATGACATTGGGGCATTGAAGCTCATCGGTGGAAGCATAGTCCCGAAGAATAGCCCAGTGGTGGCCTGAGTCACCTGTTCCATCGGCATAGCGAAGATGGAGGCCGCTTGGGGCCCGTAAGTCACTCCTCCGGATGGGACAGAGCGAAAGTTGCAGTTGCAGTTAGTGCAGGTTGAAGCCATTGATCTTCTGTTTTCTGCACGGAGCAAGACACCAAATCTTAGTACCTCGAACCCAAGGGCAACCATATCAAACCGCGATTCGTTCGCGAACACGATACACGAAGTGTGGAGTGGAAAGAGGAAAAGGTCCCACCGGGCGTGCCAGTCTGTTCCCCGCCAAAAGACGCGGACGAAGACGCGACGAACGTCATGCCTGAATTTCGGGGCAGATGCTAATTGGTGCTATCCGTCCACTTCTCCGAAGATGCCAAGTTGATTTATTGCACCATGTATCGAAGGTTTAAACGGATGCGGCCGATGTAACAGACTTCGTCAGATTCCCCCTCATTGAGGGGTTTTTGATTGTGGGGATGCTCTTCCCTGCAGACGCAAGCCCCTGCAGTTAATTACGCTACCGCATCGCGGTAACAACTTTCTCCTTCTCCAGATGGTCACTTCGTGTCGTGTGTGTATGTTTTGTTTTTGGTTGCCCGTGGATTGTATACGGAGACTAATTTATGTTGTCGCCCGTAGGGCGTGGATTAGTCCAAATCCGTAAGGAAGAGGAATAATGCTATCTCTGAAAATATAGATTTGGGTTTGGGGGTAGGGTTTAAGAATACGTTAGCCTCATTTGAGACTAAGATCAACTTAAACGTTTGTTAAGGATACGTTAATCTAATTTCTAGACTAAGATCAACTTAACAGGATCATTTAGATCCAACAAAAGAGCATTTGAACTCTTTTGTTTAGTTTAGGGACATTGCGGTCAATTAGTTTAAGGACATTGCGGTCCAGGTTAAGGACATCGTAGTCTGTGGGTTTAAAGGGACCCCACAGTCCGAGATTAGGGACATCGTAGTCCATGAGTTTAAGGACCCCACAGTCCGTAGTTTAAAGACGTCATAGTCTATAAAGTTTAAGGACATCATAGTCCATGAGTTTAAGGACCCCACAGTCCGTAGAAATGTGTGGTTGTTGGGACCCGTCACCTCTCTGAAGACGTTGAAGGATTACAACGACAGATATCAGAGGAGTAAAGAGATGTACCCTCGAACCGGTGTGAGTTGGTTGAAAGATCTGTAGTCCAATTTGGGACTAAGATCTGTTAAATATTCATGAGCAGATGGGCTCAATTAATATAGGTTGAGGACTTATGGCCAATCTTGGACTAAATCAAATAAATATTTTGTTTATTCTAGCTATTGAGCCTTTATGTGGGCTTGGCCCTTTTAATAATCTGAGCAAAAAATCTTTTCTTTTGTCTTGTATTGAATGCAAAGTATTCAGCAGAGCTCTGGCTCATTAAAGAATAATTTGTGTTCTGTCAGCGCAACTTATGGTGCGCTAGGCGCTTTGCGCCGATCAAAAAGCGCAGTGCGCTTCTGCCACGTGGTGCATATATAAGGGACACGTGTCGCGCTTGGCGCTAAGCGCCAGATGATGGGCGCATTGCGCCAGTTTATGAGCGCTAAGCACTAGTCCATGAGCGTATTGCGCTATTAATTTAGCGGCGCACACGTGAGTGACACGTGGCGCGCTTGGCGCAGAGTGCCAGCCCATGAGCGCAGTGCGCTATTTCAGAAGTGCAAAGCGCAAATTGCATACGTGGTTGACACGTGGCACATTTTGGTGCTGAGCACCGGTCCAGAGAGCGCAAAAGCGCTGTTCAAGAGCGCAAGGCGCATTTCAATTGCGCAAAGTGCATTTCAATAGCGCAAAGCGCATGTTGATCAATTTTATGATCTGAGAACAAATTTATGTTCTATTTAGAAGAGATTTTGTCTCAATATTCAATAACAACAGTTCTTATTTTTGAAAAGGTTTTGCCTTTATAGATCAATGATCTGTGTGAAGAATGTGTTCTTCTTTTACTATGTAATGAGATCTTTTGATCTTTTTATGAAAGACCTTGGTCTTTATAGATCCATGATCTTTTAAGAAGATGATTCTTCTTTTTATGAGATGATTTCATCTCTGTGTTCATCGTTCATGATCTTTATCTTGAAGAAAAATCTCCTTTCAAGAGCTTGCTCTTCTTTCTTTGAATTTCTCAAAATTTATAGGGGGGTTTCTCTATATCTGACTTGAAGTCTTGGGGCCTTTATATAGGGCAAGTTGATTTGTTGAATCAGTTAAAGAGATCTTTCTCTGATTGATTTGGGGATATTTCCCACCATTGGATCTTTGATCCTAGGGCTTCTGTTTTACAGAAAACAATCTTCTTATTTTTAACAAAATTGGAAAATCATTCCATATCAGAATTTTAATTCTGATTAATTAATGATTTATCATTATTATTAGATCTTTTGATCTAACGGTGGGGAATTTTATAATTCCAGCGCTGGCGCACCCGTGCTTTGCACGTGGTGCGCCGCTCAGAGCGCAGCGCGCTTGGCGCTGGCGCACCCGTGCTTTGCACGTGGTGCGCCGCTCAGAGCGTAGCGCAGCCTGCGCTAGCGCATCCATATTTGATACGTGGCGCGCAGCGCGCCTAGCGCTGGATCTGAAGCGTTACTTCAATTTTTTGAAATTCAAATTTCAAACAGAGCTTCTGATTAGGGAAAACACCCACCGTAACCCAAATAAACCAAAAACCAGAAATCTAAATATTTTTAAAATAAATAGTGAAGGTGAAGTTTTAGAAGATGATTAATAATGAAATCAAGTTCTGCTTTTTTAAGTATAAGTAAAGTTTATAGAAATACAAGTGGATTGTATACTAAAGTTTGAAAATATTTTCGTCATTCGGAATTTTGGCAGCACCTCCTTTGTAAATTTTGATCAAAACCAGTACATAAGCAATAATAATATCAGCATCCCTAATCGGGAGATATCTCATCGCCAAACGGCGGAATCATAACCATGTAATATATATACAATGTCCAAGACGAAGATCAACACCAGAAAGAAAGTAAAAAAAGTACCAAAATATCATCAAAATGCAACTATATCATCATCAACTCAACATAAAGAATAACATGCAATCTCGTCTCTAAGTCCAAAAGAATATACAAGTTTGGTTTCTAGGTCCACAAAATATACAAGTCTGGTTGATGTAGATTACAAATGAATATAATATACAAGCGGTGATTACGATCTGTAATATAACCCACCTACTAAGCAATCACCCAAAAGAAGAAATGAGCCAGCAAGCCGCTACTAATCCGAACGGTCGGTCCTGTAAGAAAACTATGGCACAACGGGGGTGAGTTGCCAACTCGTGAGTAGAAAACATTATCAGGTAGAAATCGAATGCATAACGATTTATCTAGGTCATACTTTATAATAATATCATACTATATGATAACGAAAGTGAACGTGTGTGTGTGTGTATGATATAATATTGTGTCTGTATCAAGATGTGATAACATGTCATTCATAGCATGTGTGTATCATTCAATGAGTGTCCATCAACGACACTCGAAAACGTCATAAAACAATTGAGTGTCCAGTATCGACACTCGAAATTCTCATAAATCCCGTGTCCAGTATCGGCACGTAAAATCCTCATATCTCAGGTGCCGTCTCTCGGATCGGCCCTTATATCCATCTGTATCATATCACTCCGGTCGGTATCCTCCGGATATCCGCCGAGTCTCATACTGTCACCGGTAGGTAGTATTTCCTGCCAGGCTCAACGTCTTTCTATACGATCTTCTTATCCCTAGGTACCATACCGGGTCCACCATATATCCACAGACAATGACTCCTTACTTCTCGAATCGGATAATAATCATAGCTCAGAACAAAGAAAACTCATGGTGGACGCCGAAATATCATATCAAGAGAAAACCGCATTTTTAAAATATTCACAGTTTTTATAAAATCGTATCCACAATTTCTCAAATCTCAGAAATCTCATGAAAACAGAGAACATGTCGATAATGGAACATGTAAAGGCACAACACGGTAATATAATGCATGTTGATGTGAATTGAGCAACAATCTAAAGTACTGGCAGAAATATAGCAGGGCAATAGTGTTCATATAAGCGTGTTCATCTAAGAAATGTAAAGAAAGTACAATATCTAGAACAGTACGTAGTGCTGGGTACTAAACAGTAATCTATAATGCTTACGGGGTATAGTGCAATACGGGTGACATAGCAAATTCTATATGTGTACGTGGTATGGTAATTACCGATGAGGTGTATGTGTAGCATGAAAGTATGTGCATGTGCAACATGAATCATCGGTAATGGTGTATGATCAGTCGAAAATATTGTATATTTTAGCCGGCAATTTCCTTAACATTTGCATACACTTAGAAGTGTTCGGCATTCATATTCTACATATTAACAAATCTGTCACAAAATATGAGATTGCATGTATTAGACTTTTAAACCGACACTTTAAAGGAAATTAACCGCATTTCATGGCATCGCATCTTTTCTGTATTTTGCGCAACACTTGTCTTGAGTCTATGCAGGAAAATACGGAAGAAATTCAAAAGAAGCTGATCAAATATTACGCCAATAAAATCATTTCAGATCTGGTAGCAATGAAGAAGGACTTAGACAGTTCTATATATCAGACACAGGCCCATACATCAGGCCCAACCAGCACCAGAAAGCCCAATCTCTAAATCCCCAAACCTGCCGCCCTTCCGCGGTACAAACCCCTATTATGCCGCGGAAACGCGCCTCCTATGCCACGTCAGCAGTACAATTTCAGAGAAGAATTATTATCTCAGGGCCCACAGTTCATTATGATATGTCAAATTCCATAATTTTCCAGAAGCTTCTTCCAGATCAGAAATGAAGATTAAGAAGGCTAATCCTAAATTAAGCTCCTAATTAATCCTATTCTAGAAGCTCCTCCTAACTAATTACATCTAGAACCTTCTCCCCTAACTAACTTTTGGAGGGAAATTTGAATTTCCCCCAACAAACTTTTGGAGGGAAAGTTAGAATTTGAAATCCTAGATCTAGGGTTAGTTATCTATAAATAGAGCACTAGATCTAGGGTTAAAGGCTAATCAATAATCATTAGTTCTTTAGTTAGCTAGTTCATTAGTTCTTTAATCACTCTTTAGTGAATAATTCTACATCATCTTCTTCCACAAGCTTCGTGACAAAGCTTGTGCGAAACCCTAACCCTAATTCCACTCCAAATCCAAGATCTTGAGTACCAAATCAAGCGAGAAGCCTTCAACCTTTTAGGAGCCGAGCCGATCTTCAATCGGGCAAGTGATCCAAGCCGATCCGCGATCCACGGAGACGAGCGAAGCCAAGTCGACGATCGAATTCTTCCTCTTGTAGTTCTTGAGCGAATGTAATGGAATTGTTGATATAAATAAAAGGTGAATTTCTTTAATCTTGCTTTCTTTTAATTCTTGCATCATGATTAGATCTCAATTTGTAATTGTTGTTCTTGTTGTGATGTGTGAGTAAAACTCCGCTCGTAAAGGAGTCGAGACGATTGTAGAATGATGATGTAACAAATCTTTATACGATTTTTAAGTCCTACGAGTTTTGTAAACCCTAGCAAGTTCAAGAATCGATGACCTAGTTTCGTTGCGATGCTTTCTTGAATGTGATCGCTCGAAATTAGGGATCTACGATCGTTTCTTGAATTTACTAGAGGCTAGAATATGAATGGTATCAATGAAAGAACAAGAGATAAGATGAAACCCTAGTTTCACAAGAAGTCTCTAATTCTCATCGATTATCATTGATCTAGTATCAATTCATCGAAGGATAAGAATACGTAATTGTAAGATTACATCACATCTATAGATCCGATCGATTCCTACGAGCCTCATTTCGATTCTTGAGATTTGGTTTGGAAAAATTATCAAACGATCAATTCTTGATTCTATCTTTTAATGCTTTCTTAGATCTAGTTTTTCTAATTCTTGAACTTCAAATATAAATCTTGAATTGTTTTGTTTTCTTTCTTTAAAGTTTTGACTCATCTAATTCAAAAGACGAAAGATTACACTATCCCTGTGGACGATCCGCACTCACATACTAACTACAATCCGACACCGTAGTTGATTGCGGTCAATTAATTTTTGATTGTGATTTCTTTACAATTTTATACTACACATCAAGAATTCTTTACAATCAAATGGCGCCGTTGCCGGGGACTATTTGATTCGATACTTTTACATCCAATCAAGAAATTTATAATACAATCAAATGGCGCCGTTGCCGGGGACTATTTGATTCGATACTTTTACATCCAATCAAGAAATTTATAATACAATCAAATGGCGCCGTTGCCGGGGATAGTGCGCTAATAGTTCGTATTTTGAAATTTGAGTTGAACAATTTATTTCATCATAATTTTTAGATCTAAACTCGTGCAAACACTAATACGTGTTGTTGTGATTTGATTGCGAGGAAATCTGGAATCATTGGAGCTGTGGAAAAATTTTTCTGAAACATCCAGAGAGCATTATAGGTGAACAGGAGCTTGTGCACAAATTTCTGTGCACTGATCCCAAAATAGCACCGCCCATCCGCGGCATATACCCCTTATTCGCGGCGGAAGCGCCGCAACATTAGCTCCTCTCTGCATCAATTTTGCTCTGTAAGCTTAAATCTTTCTTATCTCTTACCACATCTACTCCAATTGGCAATTTCTTGCAGGTTTCTTTGCAAATAAATCGCAGCGCCGCAAAAGCTAAATAAATTTGTGCGTGTTTTTGATTCTTGTGGTTGTTGCATATTAATACGGAAAATTAAGGGGCACGACCAAATCCAAATTAGGTGGGGATTTCATTACCCTTCCTAGGCCCCGAAAATCGCAAAACTTGCATCCGCATTTACCCTCATTAATTAAAAGAAATCTAGAGATGACTCTAAGGACCGTCGCGCTCAATTAGGACAAGAGAAGGCCGTGGGTAATTCATTGTTTATCCGAGTTTTCTTGTGGTGCCTAAGGCGAGTGTGTCTAAGGCTAGTGGTTATTAATTAGGCCCACTGTAGTGGTGGTTCCTTCCCACTTACCTGGCACTTATCCGGCCACAGGGGGACAAAGAGGCAGTGGAGGATTTATCCTGCGACTTGTCTTTTGGCAGTTAGGAGCGGTCTAGAGTTTGACCTAGGTGACCAATAGAATTAGGGTTTTGTGTGTTGCATTTGTTTGTTGCATCATATTTTTTCAAAAATCCGTATCTTTTTCAAAGCAAACACCGCATTCATCATTTCCCCTAATTATAAATTCACGCTGCCACTTGTACTAACCCTTTTTAGTGCAAGATAGGCTGGACACGGGTTTCTAGTGCCTGTTGAGTCCGCGTTTCCCTTATCGACCCAAAGTCGGTATTTCTACATTTACCTTTCTTTTACCCACCACCACACCCACATCGATGGATCCACCTCCATCGAACTTCTTTTCCACTACTCTGCCGCCGTCCGTTGGTGCGCAGAATCCACCTCGCATCTCTCTCCAAGAGAGATGTTATCCTACACGAGGCCCACTTTCCACCTGTCTTTCCATTCCACCAGCCAACGGGGAAAATTTTCAAATAAAACCCCAATACATCAACCTTCTACCAAAATTTCACGGTCTCGAGTCTGAAGACGCATACGTGTTTATCACGAAATTTGAAAATGTATGCGCAATGATGGGTACCTCACAGTTGTCTGTGGATGCTTTCCGTCTACGTCTTCTCCCATTCACTTTGTGCGATTTAGCCGAGAAGTGGCTATATAACACTACCGCACATTCCATTTCAAATTGGGACGAATTCGTCAAAGCATTCCTTAAGAAATTCTACCCACATCACAAAACAGCTCGAGTCCGTAGCGAAATCTATCAATTCACCCAGCTTCCAAATGAAACATTTTCAAAATGTCTTGACCGTTTCAAGGATTTGTTAGTCCAATGTCCACATCACGGCATCCCGAGATGGGATCTTTGCCGAATCATTTATGAGGGCATTACTCCTTACACAAGACAGACCCTTGAATCCGTGTGTCAAGGCAATTTTACGACCAAAGATGATAGGGAAGCCTGGAACTTTTTAGAAGATTTCGCTGAAAAATCTTTACAGTGGGTGGGTGTGAGTCAATCATCTAGGGATGGCAATGATATTTCCATAGAAATTAGAGCTGAAATTTCAGCTTTACACAAGAAATTTGATGCTATGGAAAACAAATTTTTAGCCGCCGCCCTAAATCAAATGTCACTCTCCAAAACTGTATGTGGCTGTTGTTCTGATCCGTCTCACTTGACGGAAGAATGTCCGTTTTCAGGTCATGAGCATACCAATGCCGCATTTCAAAGACCTAGAAACAATCCATCTTCCTCCACATATGATCAGGGTTGGAGGAATCACCCTAACTTTGATTGGAACCAATCCCAATTTCAAAACACGGTTCCAACCCAAAACAATTTCCAAGGGGCCCCTCCACCACAACAGCAACCACCACAATTGAGTCAGCACCCCTTTCAAGCACAAAATTTTCAAAATCCGGTCAACACTTTTGCACCATCTAGTCCTTTGCAGTTGACCGGAACGGATGAATCCTATTCAATTGCACAATGCATGAATTTGGTCTTAACAAATATCATGCAAGTTTCGGCTGAAATGAAGTCTTCTGTCGATTATATAAAGAAAAACTCTGCGTCCCAAAGCGAGAGTATTAAATCGATGGAAGAAGAAATTGCACGTTTAAAAGCTGAAATGAGTGCAAGAGAGAAAGGGAAACTTCCAGCTCAACCTTTACCCAATTCTAGCTATTTACATGATGTGGATACAATCACGTTGAGATCTGGAAGAGTGCTTGACACTCATGTTGGGGAAGAGTTTGATGATACTGATAAATCAATCAATAACACCCTGGCTGAGACCTTTCCTCACACACACACTTCTTACCCCAGTTCTTCTACCTCACCATCTTCTTCCGAGCCTATTCTCCATTTCCCAAAAGGCTCGCCACTACAGCCCACCTCTTTTACCCCTCCACGGACGATCCCCACTTCTATTCCGGGATCGGTTCCACACCCACTTCCTTCTCCTATGATGGACCCAGCACTTATTGCCAAAGCACCTTATCCTAATCGGTTAAGGGCTAACACACCGAGTCCACATATGGAGAAGATTATGAACATTTTTAAGCAAGTAAACACCAACATCCCTCTCCTAGATGCTATCCAACAAGTTCCGTCCTATGCGAAAACTCTTAAGAACTTGTGCACTAGGAAGAGGAAGACTCAAGTGCCCAAGAAGATTTTTATGGAAAAAACAATAGACACGGCTTTCCCCCAACAATTACCGAGGAAACGTAAGGATCCAGGATATCCTACTATTTCCGTTTCTATCGGGGAAAAACACATTAACCGTGCTCTACTAGACCTTGGCGCTAGTGTTAACTTGCTTCCATACTCGGTTTATGAGCAACTAGGTATCGGAGAGTTAAAGCCAACCAATTGCACTCTCCAGATGGCTGACCGATCAATCACCAAACCTAGGGGTGAACTGGAGGATGTGTTAATAAAAATCGGAGAATTTATATTCCCGGTAGATTTTATTATAATTGATACACAGCCTGTAGCGAACCCACGGAATCAAATTCCGGTGATTTTAGGTCGCCCCTTTTTGGCCACTTCCAATGCTATTATCAACTGTCGTAACGGTTCTATGACCCTATCTTTCGGGAATAGGTCAATAGAGCTGAACATTTACAAGTTGGGAAGTGTACCCTCCAAACCTACTGCTCAGGTCTGTTCTGTCGACTTAATGGATGTCGACAGCAGCGAATTTGATGATCCTCTTTATACTGATCTTGACTCTTTTCATACGTTGTTGTTTGACCCAACTATGTATCATACACATACGGACTCTTCCACCGAGATGTCCGGGTCAACAATTAACACTGGTTATGAACTGTTCTTAGAGTCTGAAGATCACCCCGCACTTTATGACGATATTATTCACCGGGGTATTGATGGAACTTTTGAGGAGATCTTCGCTGATGAACTCGCATTTTTAAATGACACGGGTGTTGAGATGAATCATCTCCAAATCAATGAAATTGAACCTCCACCCCTTTTTGTAACTTGTAAAAAGAATGCGAGCAATCCATCACAAACACTGCATCGTCTCTCCAAAATGAGACGCACACACATTCTATTCCACCACTTAACCTTTCCACACTTCTTCTTCCACCAACCAGAGCACTGCATTGACAAAATTTTCGAATGGTTGGTGTTAACATTCGGTCTTTGCAAAGCTTGGCATCGACCACTGATTTTTGACCCCCTCATATGATTTTCAAAGATTAACATTGCATAACTCAAGTTTGGGGGGGTATGTTTTTCTGGCTCCTAAAAAGAATTTTTACAAAATTTTGAGCCAAAAATAAGTTTGGGGGAGGGTCTTCACTTAAATATTTTGCCCCCACTAATAAATTCCTTCCAAGCTTACAGGTTTTTGAGCTTTAGCAGATGGCAACAGTGAGGACACTGTTGAAAACAAGTTTGGGGGAGGTTTGTGCTTATTTACGCATCATTTGCATCATACATTGCATAAGCACAAAACATTTTCGAAAACCTATAAAAATTTAAAAATTTTCAAAAATTTAAAAATATTTTTTGTACATAAATAAGATAATGAAAGTTTAGATAATGAAAAGTTACATCCATGAGATTAGAAAAATGTAAGAAAACTAAGAAAATTAGAAGTTTTCTTATACGAACTAGTAATAAGTAGTTATGAGCCGTTGTCCCAAGGGTTAGTAAGATGAAGGACGTCACTAATCTGAGGATAAAAATAAGTCTGAAAAATAGTTTCTATTCTATATGTGTACGTGGTATGGTAATTACCGATGAGGTGTATGTGTAGCATGAAAGTATGTGCATGTGCAACATGAATCATCGGTAATGGTGTACGTGTCTTAGCACATGAAATTAAGTAGAGTTAAGGGTATGAACGTAGTATATATCGTAAATAATCGAAGCACGAGCGTATGCGAAAATAAAAAAAATCGAAATGCGAGCATATGCAAAATAATAAAATCGTAATGTAAACAAGTATTAAAATATCTAACTACGTGTGAGATATACAGTTATAGTTTAAAATAGCACGAAACGTCGTTTTAGAAATAAGAGACTACGATATTTTTGAAATAGATATCATTTGAAAAGTCGTAGCGCACTCTTGACGTTATCATTTAAAAGTACGTAACGAATCGTTAGTTTTAAAAGTAGGTATGGTTTTAAACATCTCATAAATGCCATTTTGAAATATTAGCAAGACTTCTCAAGTCGAAATAGATATCGGTTGTATTCGGCAAATCAATTCTCTTCATATCACGTACGGAATATCTCTCGTATGATATCATCCAATATCATCTCATATCATATCATATCCATTCTCATGTCATATATATACTTATTTCAAAATAAGTACTCATAATATATTTGTGTATATATAGCTCAAATGCTAAGAAATAGAAACTAAATATATATAATCTACTAAGTATACCACTATACGCATGTGGTTATACTAGATATATTATTCTAATATATATAGTATCTTAACACTACGGTTGCGGGGGTGTTATACACCATTCACCCGACTTCTCCCGTAGATATACATCTACTCACTTAAATGCCTCGTCCTAATCGAAACCGACGAATGCCTCGCCCTTCTTCGTTGTCTCAGAAGCTCCTGCGATCGTACCTACAATCGAAACCATATCAAAACGCATAAAAATTCATATAAAAACCGATACGACGAGCGAAACGCACATAAGTTAGAACGTATGGTCAACGCGTACTAAAATGACAAAATACCCCCCCGACGTCGACGTATGAACGTCGAACGACCAAGTTAAGACATCAAAAATCAAAAATCCAAGTTTTAAATATCGTAAAACATTGTTAAAAGCTAAGTAAAACAACTCCAGATTTTTACTCAGGTGATCTAGGACTATTTAGCATATAGGGTAGGCTTAGTTATCGAGTGAGTGAGCTACAGAACAAACCCCAGACCCTAAGTCACCAGCATGACCGCAATTTGCGGCCAAATGCAATAAAATTGCGGTTTGGGTTTGGAGTTGGGGGCTCAGACTTCTACGGTGGTTTTCTACGGGTCTAAGTATCTTACTGTATTCTCTAAAAAAAATTCAGAGAACCTAATTGTACCAGATTCCATTTGAACATCAAAACTTCAATGAAAGCTGACATTTGAAATTCTAAACTCATATTTGAAACTTCAAAACCTATTAACACCAAGTATACCTCCACTAAATCGCTCTCACCTATCACTAATAAGCATGTAATCACTAACTAAGTCTCTACTACACCACCACTACAAGTTCTATCCACAAGAACTCACTTTTGAATTTTCAAGTCTAGAAAACACACACTTTTAGCTCTAAACTAGTTCGTGAATGCAAGTGTTACGAAAACTTATGGTAAATAAGAGATTTTTACTTCTAAATAGGAACTTAGGAAACTTCCCAGCTTGCAAAAGAGCTCAAAGTGGAGACTTGATCACATCTTCATGATTGTAATGAGGATAGGAACATTTTTAGTGAAGATTTCATAGTGATTTGAGGGGTTTTGTATGGGTGTTTGTGGTTGCAGAAAATGGTGGAGGAGGTGGAGAAAGAGAAGGAGAAAAGAAAGAAGATGAAAAGATGATGAAAATAAGATGGATAAATGCATAGGTAGCCAACCATAACCCCTCACTCACTCTCTCTCTTTCATGCCGATACCTCTTTTTAATATTACCGCCATGCTTCCATTTTCTTTTCTTTTGAAAATTTAAAAACCCAAAATTTAAAAGCATAAATGAAAAAGGAAATGAAGCCATCATAGAAACACTTATGAAAATATTAACCCTCTCATAAACATGCCATGCACACTAATCATGGTTTAACAAATAGGCTTGGTTTAATGTACAAATAGGAAAATACTAATTAAGTTTAATATTAAACTTGTATAGATATAACTATATACTAATTTAAGAAAAGTCCAATTAAATAAATGCTCTCATAATTAATCATTCATTTTAAATTCCAATTATTTTCCAAAAATAGAAGTATATAATTATACCAATGTATGAAAATATAAATCCATTCATGGTATAATATCCGTAAAACTCATTATATGTGATGATTTGATCTGGGGCAAAAAAAGGTTATTATTTAAATTCAAAAATAATATTTACTATTTTTCTGAAATGTTACAACTTCAAAACTCGCCAATCCACTCACTAGCATCTTGAAGTCGATCTCTTGAACTTCAAATCTTGGTCTTGATTTCGACGTTTCAACTTGGACTTGGCTTCTAGTTTCTCGAAGCTATTCGTAGCTTGAATTCTTGAACTCTTATTTCTCGGCTACGTAGGTTGAACTTACGAATCTTGATATGCAATTTGGGAAGCTCTCGTCCATATCCTCCAACCTCCATTAGACCGTCTAGGCTCAATTTCCTTCATCCTCCTTTATACGCTTATGTCATGATATATCTTGAATATCCTAAAAACCAATCTCAAACACGACCAAGTATATCATATATAGTGTTATGAAATATAAGTAAAATAGTAAACACAAGTATATGAATATTCATTGTTTTTTTATATCACAATCATTAGTAGTATATCAATATCAAGATATATATAACTCAAACTTAAAATATGAGATATTGATATACTAAATATGTATACATGGTATAAGAGAAGTACGATATAGATCACATGTATATACAAATTCATATTATGAACTGTCAAAATAATGAATGAGATATCAAGAATATAACACAAGTATAGTATGAGATATTGATATATTACTCGGTATATACAAGATATAGGATAAGCAAGCTAAACATCAAGTATATACGAATTTAGTGTCGATATGATAAGCAAGATAAGTAATTGACACTAAACGAACTATTATCAAAATCCATAAGCTATCAGAACATCGGGAACCCAAATGATTGTGAATATATAATATGAGTAAATTAGCGTAAAACTTAACCCCCAGGAATTACAGCATCTAAAGAACCAAGCAGAAAACCCTAACCCTGTGCGAAAAACAAAAATATGAATAAGAACCTTAAATTTGAAAAACCTAACTCTAACCCTAGCTATAAAACTTAAAGAAAAATTAAAAAATGCCTTGGCGCACAGCCAACGTGGAAATGGGAATAGTCAATACCAAGCTTATATCAACAAAAGCATGAATTATTGATTACTAAACCTAGCTCTGAAACCATTGCCGTGCTTCGCTTTCGCCATCTCAAAATTAATCCTTCGAAATCTCGCCGTAGAGAAAACCAATTGGGCTCTATGTGTGTTTGCATCGTAGAGAAAATCGATGGGGCTCTACGTGTGTTGCCGTGCACGTTTGAGAGATCCGATTGGCCTCAAAGAGTGTGGCCGTACTTTCCACATGACAACTACGTTGCACGTGAGTGGGTGTTAAGATACGTAGATAACATAGTCGCACATTGGAAAAACCATAAGAGATACATGGATATAAGATTTAAGATGGGACAAATCTCAATAAATATATCAAAATCGTATATACACTCATATAAATATAAATTTATAACTGCTCTTCTCTTTCCTGTATAATTAAATTTAATACAGAGAAGCGAAACTTTCAGCTTTTTCACATTTACTTGAACAATGTTTTGTCCTCTCTGTTGGCAATACCAATTCCAGCTCTTATCAAACTAACAGTTGTACTTGCTATAATTATGTTTTTCAGAATTTGACAAGCAACCTACATGGTCTTTCTTTGACAACTTGCATTCATTAATTTTGCTGATCTTTTCCACTCTCTTAATAGTGTTACATGACTAATTAACAATGTGTTTTGTGTGTCTCTCACACCTGAAGTGCTACCCCATGCAATGAACCCACTATATACATAAGCATATATAGCTTTCTATCAACTTGTGGTCATGGTCCGTTTGTTATTTAATTAATAACCTAAACTCTTACTGTTTCTTCTTATTTTTACCACTCATTTATAACAAATATGAGAGGAAAAAAATTACTGCATGCAAGTTATATATTCTCCTGGGTGCAACGTCTTATTCATCTTTTTCTAAATTTTCCATCTTTTTTTTTGTTGTTTTTGTACCTGCCGCTGTATATAGTTGTCTATTTTTACTTTTTATTTATTTATTCTCTTTTTTACTTTTAACTTGCTTTCTTATTCCTCTCTCTCTCTCTCGATCTCTCAATAAATGCTTTCTCTGTTCTCTATTCATCATTCTCTTCTTCCAAGAAAAATTTCTCTCTCTGCTGAAAAAATTACACAAAAACTTGAGCTGTGATCCCCAATATGAAATCTCAGAGTAGCTCTGTTGCTCTGATGGCTACAGCTTCTTGTTTCTTGGAAGGAGTGAACTGCAATTGCTTCTGAACAAAAAGGATCAACCACCAAGAGAAAGTTTCTGGCCTTTTCTTCAGATCTCTCTCAGAGGTAATAGCTTCAATCTCATGAGATGAGATGAGAGAGAGAGAGAGAGAGAGAGAGAGAGAGAGATGCAAACTAGGGTTTCTTTTTTCCTTATGGGTTTCTTTTAGTACAAGGTTAGATCAAGAAAGATTCCTCTAAAAAACTAGAGATTACTAAGACAATATTTACTGTATATAGCGATTTATTTACAAAAAGTGCAATTGATCTCATGGAATCAAATTTAGAGGTTCTCTTCTAATGAGATATCATTTATTAATTATGTAGAAATTGATGTAATTGTGTGCTATTCCTGCTAAAATTAGCTATCGTTGTAAAACCCTAACCCTTATATTGGTTCTTGCTATACTACCGATCAATGCATGCACAACCACCCCACCCCCCACTCCACCCCCCACCACCACCACCACCGCCACATCAAACAAAGGCTATCTCTAGATCTATCTATGAATATAAGGTTATATTTTAAACCTAGCAAGTTTTGAGAACTCAATTATATATATACAGACCCCCTTTTCATGAGTATCCTTCAATAATATTAAATTGAAAAGGTTCCACCCTTTGATTTCCTTCAATGCTTTTATATATACTGATATAGAAAAATTCGTCACTAGATCATAGCTAATGTGACTATAGAATAAGAGGTTATATATATATAAGTCTAGTCTTATTTGGTTTTTGTGGATGCAATATTTTCAGGAATCGAATCAGTGGCCTTTCAATTATATATATGTGTGAGTGAAAGAATGAATGAGAGATCGATATTATATTGCACATATTATATTGCACGTACTGTATATTATATGTTCTTATTTAAAGATTTTGTAACATATTTGACCTTTCTGTTCTATGTACTGACATAATATAAGTTATTACATTCCATCTTTAGGACTCCTTATGATTAAGATCTGCCCTATAAATTAACTCAGGCTTTGTTAATGTGCTAATTATGTTAATACATAGAGAAAGATATTATAACAAACATATAAGATATTAGGTCCTGTTTTATTCCTATAAATATAGTTTATTACAACTTCATTGTTTAAGCAGTTCATTAGTTTCTTCATCCTTTAAATCTTGTATCAAGAATAATTTAATTATTAACTAATCTTCTTGTGTTAGGAAATGGCATCTTCATCGTCGAATATTGCCTCCTCCTCCCCATGCGCCGCGTGCAAGTTCTTACGACGCAAATGCATCGCGGGTTGCATCTTCGCCCCCTACTTCCCTCCCGAGGACCCTCAAAAGTTCATCAATGTCCACAAGATCTTCGGGGCGAGCAACGTCACCAAGCTCCTAAACGACCTCCTCCCTCATCAGCGTGAGGACGCGGTCAATTCTCTCGCCTATGAGGCCGAAGCCAGGATCAAGGACCCAGTGTATGGATGTGTTGGCGTGATATCGGTCCTTCAGAGGGAGGTTCATAGACTGCAGAAGGAGCTCGAGGCGACGCATTCCGATCTAATTAGGTTAGCTTGTGGCGAGAGTTATGTCCATCCGTCTATGTCTCCATTGTCGCTGCCACTGCCATGGCCATCTCAAATTAGGCCTATTTCTTATCCTCGTCCATGGACTACTAGTACTAGCATAAACAATGATAATAATATCAATAATCCTTTAGGTGATATAACTAGAAGGCAAGGAGGGATTTAATCTTTATATATGAAATTGATAATATATGAATCATGTAATAAGGCTATATTTAATAATTAATAATCTCATCATATATGAGATGCATATTGCCAAAGAATTGTATACCTAGCTATTTGTGACATATGTTTCATTGCATGTACTAAGTTTATAAAGAAACCATATATGGTAAATTATATGTTCATGTTTGTGCTTTTTAATTTTTCGTTAACTATTGAGTGAGGTGTATATTCTCATTGCTAGTGTCATGGGGAAACTTATGCTTTCTTACTATAGCAATAAACAATTATTAAGTGGCATTTATTGTGTGCTTAGTTATATTCTCATTGTTCTCATCAAATGAGTTTCTTGGTTAAGTCTATTAATTTTATGCAAATTGGCAAATGATCACACCCTTTGAATAGAATCCCCATGCAATATGGTGCATTTGTTAATGCTGAAATTGATTAAATGTCATAACGTATATTCCCCTTTATATTTAGGTTATTGTTTCTAAGTGCATTGTATGATTAGCCTCTTGATAATTTGGTTATTATATATTCTTTTGCTTATATATAATTTATAGGCTAAATTGCCACAAATATTGTACCCGTCAACTTTCACATTTTTTGTGATCAATACCATGAACTAATTTAATTACAAACAAATACCATGAACTATCATCCCGATTGCAACTAAATACCATCAACTTTTCGTCTACAAAACGTTAAATTTAACTGCCACGTCATCAATATTTGACTTATTTTCACTATTTTACCCTTATGTTCTCGGTCAATCCCTAAAATTTCTAAGGGTATAATGGTACATAAGACACAAAAGTTACGTCATATGATAGCTATGTCAAAAAAATAGTTCATGATATTAATCTCTAATTATCAATGTTCATGGTATCAATCGTAAAAAACATGAAAGTTGATGAGTACATTTGTGCAATTTTGCCTAATTTATATCCTATATTAATAGGAATACTGAAGGCATTTTGCTTTATCTCCTGCATGCATATATACTACATATATGCATCAAGCTAATTATAGGAGAAAGCTAGTAATTAATCCTATATTTCATTTATTATGTACGTAGCTATATGTTTAATTATGTAGATTATCTTCGTATATATGGCATGATTGTTTTATGCTAGGTTTGTTTGGGAAGTTACAACTTCATATAACCAAACATCTAAAGAGTCGCAGTATAAAATCATATTTCATTTTCTTTTTCTTTCTTTTTTAATTTCTTGTTTATAATCGACCAATTAATTTGGGTGCAACTTGATGAGCTATAAAAACACTAGCCCTAAAACAGTATCCTGTAAATATTTTGTTTTTTTAATTTGTTATTTTGAGCAAGACGTTTTGCTCTGCTTTTTCTCTCAAAAAAATAAATATATGGATGACTATGATTGAAAGAAGAATCAAATCTTATATTTAGAAGAAAAAAATTCTTGTCCAATTCTAACCATATGTGTATTTACATCTTAAGCGGTGGATAAGCCCGGTTCTACCAAAAAATATCTAATGCTAAGTATACATGATCCTCTTAGGTAAAAAATTAATGGAAAGCAATTTCAAATAAAATAAACGCAGTTTAGGGAAAATAAAGGGTTTTAGTAGTGAAAAACAAAGAGAGTGTATATTTGCCCCTCTCTCTCTCTTCACACACACAAAAAGAGTAGTCATATTGCCATCTTGAATTCATAAATCCACACCAAAAATTATGTATGGACAAAATTACCCCAACTATAACGGCCTTTAATTATATCGTTGGTTTCATTTACTAAAATATCCTCATTGATATTTTCACTACTACCCACAGATGAAATTAATAACTTAAAAAATACTTTTTGTCTGCTACACCGATGTATTGATATCAAAAAACCTTATCATCGCCCCCAAACCGCTCAGCCTGCAAAACATTAAGATCTATAAATAATAATCCTAGCATTTGAGAAAAAAATTGCAATCTCGATCAGTTAAAAAATGAATTAACATCCACAAAAAATGTATTAATATGTCATTGGTGCGTGCTTTTTAAGTTATCAATGGAGTATTTTAATAAATTAAATTAACATAATTAAAGTTTATTGTGGTTGGGCTTAGTTTTGTCCATATATAAATTTTTGTGTGGATTTATCAATTTAAAGTTTGGCAATATTGCTATCCTTTTTTTTTATTTTTTCCAAACATGCCCTTATCAGATTAGATTTGATATATATATATATATATATATATATATATATATATATATATATATATGAGGTTAATGCAGGAAAGAGATAGAAGGGAATTTCTTTTTATGGCGTCGAAAAAATAAACCATCCCTTATTTTTTCCGACGATCGGCACCCACCATCTTCATCATTATCATCTAAGATGTGGTTATACCAAATTTCATGTGATTCTACAATTTTTTCACCATTGATTTAGTGGGTTCAGAATTAACGGTTTACCGACAATAGAACTTTTTACATTGCTAAATCAACGGTGAAATGGTTGTAAAATCACATGAAATTTGGTGTACCCATATTTTAGATGATAACGATGAAAATGGTTGGTGTCGATGGACGAAAAAAAATGAGGGAGGGTTTATTTTTTCGACGCCATAAGAGGAAATTCCCTCTCTCTCTCTCTCTCTCTCTCTATATATATATATATATATATATATATATATATATATATATATATATATATATATATAAGAGAGAGAATAATGGAGGAAAGATGCCATAGGAGGGAATTTCCTCCTATGGCGTCGAAAAAACACACCCTCCATCGTATTTTCCGACAATCGGAATGCATCATTTTCATCGTTATCCTCTAAGATGTGGGTACACCAAATTTCATGTGATTCTACAACTTTTCACCGTTGAATTAGTGGGTTCAAAATTAACGGTTTACCGACAATTGAACTTTTTACATTGCTAAATCAACAGTGAAAAAGTTCTAGAATCACATGAAATTTGGTGTACCCACATCTTAGATGATAACGATGAAGATGATGCATTCCGATCGTCGGAAAACACGATGGAGGTGTGTGTTTTTTCGACGCCACAGGAGTAAATTCCCTCCTATGACCTCTTTACTCTATTGTTCTCTCCCCCCTCTCTCCCTTTCTATATTTATATATATGAGATTAATGGAGGAAAGAGGCCATAGGAGGGAATTTCCTCCCATGGCGTGGAAAAAATACAATCTCCACCATTTTTTCCGACGATCGGCACCCATCATCATCATCGTTATCATCTAAGATGTGCGTACACCAAATTTCATGTGATTCCACAACTTTTTCACCGTTGATTTAGTGGGTTCAAAATTAACGGTTAACCGAAAACAGAACTTTTTACATTGCTAAATTAACGGTGAAAAAGTTGTAGAATCACATGCAATTTGGTGTACCCACATCTTAGATGATAACGATGAAGATGATGGGGGCCGATCGTCGAAAAAATTGGTGTAGGTTGTATTTTTTCCACGCCATAGAAGTAAATGTCTTCCTATGGCTTCTTTTCTCCATTAATATATATATATATATATATATATATATATATATATATGAGAATAATGGAGAAAAGAGGCCATAGGAGGGGATTTCCTCCTATGGCGTGAAAAAAATACAACCTCCACCATTTTTTTCGACGATCGGCCCCCATCATCTTCATCGTTATCATCTAAGATGTGGGTACACCAAATTTCATGTGATTCTACAACTTTTTCACCGTTGATTTAGCAATGTAAAAAGTTCTATTGTCGGTAAACCGTTAATTTTGAACCCACTAAATCAGCGGTGAAAAGGTTATGGAATCACATGAAATTTGGTGTACGCACATCTTAGATGATAACGATGATGATGATGGGTGCCGATCGTCGGAAAAAATGGTCGAGATTGTATTTTTTCCACGCCATAGGAGGAAATCCCCTCCTATGGCCTCTTTCCTCCATTAATCTCTCTCTATATATATATTTATTTATTTATTGTGTGTGTGGCCCATTGACCATTGTGTGTGTGACCCATTGACCATAGATTTTAATAAAAGTGAAGAGATTCTTATTGTACCTCTCCCACCATTGAAGTTACGTATTGTCATCCTATTCCAATGTTACGTCTCATCACTCTGAGTTGAGTGGGCCCCTTAATAGATATCTAACTGTTCCCGCTGCATACAATTATCATGTGGACAAATCTAGAGCTTATTTTTCATTTTTCCTGTAATGAGAAATGAGGAAACATCTAATTTTGTGTGTGATCAAGTACATGTGTGATGATACTCGATATCGGTGATCTCCCAGATCATGACGCGTGGCAGATGACGTGTCCCAAGGCTCACAAGAAAGGACTTACAGTGGCCGACCAGACCACTCCTATACCCGTTCTACAAGCAAATGCTAGCTCACCTCCGAGCCCCTGCACAATTGGCCTCCTCGGCCTACCAGCTCGTCACCGGGCTACCACAGAACCAAGATATCTCGGCTCTCCCGCTCTCCGCGAGCTCTCCTGCCGAGGTCATCTTGCTCGGTTTCATCGACCGATCAACGGCACCGCTCACAGGCGCAACCGCCATCCCGCGAATCTCGCCATGCGCGAGATATCCGCCGGCCACATCCCACGTTCCACGCCATCACGATCTCTCATTAACGAGTCTGTCTCGCCATTAATGGGAGATCCCGCTCATCACGCGGGCGTGACGTCGGGAGCGTAACGGCCGGCGTGATTCTCGCGCCTGCCCTACCTGCTGCCACCGCTATATAAACCCCTTCTTCAGACGGTCCAAGTAAACCATTTTTACTCCACTAAGCTGTTACTCTGCTCAGATCTCTAGTCTAACTTGACCGTCGGAGGGTCCTCGGTGGTACAACCACCCCGGGACTTCCTTGCAGGTAGCTCGACAACCACAACATCAAACCCATTGAGATCCACACGTTTCAGGAGCGACAGTCTCCAAATCCAATCTCGGCCACCCATCGCCGCCATCAGCAGATCAACGGAAGGTAACATCATAGCGCGATCCAGGTCACGTCAGCTGGCGCCGTCTGTGGGAAATCCTTGATTCCACAAAAATAAAAGTTCACTTTCTGATCTCAATTCAATGGCGAGCGATCATCACGAAAATCCAAGCACTAGCCGCCGCCTCCCCCTCAACGAAGGCGCGGACGAACCTCCTTCGCTAAATTCCATTAGCGTCCTTGCCGACCGAATAGACCGACTCGCGTCCTTTATGGAGACGCTCATCCGCGTCCAAATGGCAGGGCAAGATCCCCAGGTTGCCACTACCCCGCCTTGGGACCGGGACCCTTACAGGGGGAGAGAAGACTCCGTCCGCGTCGGCACTGCCGACCACCGCATCGCTACCTCCCATGGCCGCAGATCTCCCGGGCCAATACGTTCTGAGGCCCGCTGGGCGTCTTACAGTTCAACGCCGAGGTCCGTTTCCAGAGCGCCTCGCCCCGAGATCCTTCGCGCACCTGCCCCTTCCGAGGAGATGTCTGTCAGCTCGCCTGTTACCAAGCCTGACCAACACCCCCTCCCTCAACGGGGTCGCGCGGATGAGACTCGCCACGGCGGCTCGAAGACTATCTCGCCGGGGGATCTAAGGAACCTCATTGAGAGGAACCGGGGCCGAGGTCTAACGCAGGCCTCCAACAGCAGAGGCCTGGGATCAGAATGTGCCAAGTCATCGGGGTACCACGGCCGACTCGACGCCCTCGAGAAGAAGATCGAGGGTATGCATCGGGAAGGTCACCGTCCGAGCGACGGGGCTAAGTACGCCGCCGACTCGCTCACCAAACAATTCACCGAGGAGCTGCTCGTTGTCCATGTCTCCTCCCGCAACAAGCCCCCAAAGGTCTCCCTCGTCGATGGCAAATCTGACCTGAAGGACCATTTGGACGCATTCACCGCAGGGATGAGCTTCCAAGACAACTCCGACGCCGCCCAGTGCCGAGCTTTCCCGGCCACTCTCATCCGCTCCGGATGAGACTGGTTTCGAGGACTTTAGCCACGCTCAATCTCAACTTTCGACGAGCTGGCCACCCAATTCCTCGGTCACTTCGTCGGGAACAGGCGACAAAAACGCACAGTAGACCACCTCTTCACGATCAAGAGCGGGGACAAAGAGACATTCAAAGCATACGTTACCCGCTTCTACAACGCCCTTCTTGAGGTCCCAGAGCACCGGGACGAGACGGTCATCACGGCTCTGAGGTTTGGTCTTAGGCACAAGGAGTGGTTACGCTCCTTTGCATTAACGCAACCTAAGACCATGGCCGAGGTAAAAGCCTGGACCGAGCGCGAGGTCTAGCTCGAATCCGAGGTGAACGCAAATTTCCCCCGGGTAGGGCAAACCGACCAAAAGAAGAGGTCAAGAGAAGAGGGAAGGGGACCTGAACGGCAAAACCCCTATCTCCCAAAGTTCCAGAAGTACACACCGCTCAACGTCTCCCAGACAGAGCTACTAGAAGAGGCTAAAGGCGAAGGGTTCTTCAAGCTCCCCCCGATCTCGTGAGTGCCCTCAAAGCGAACCTAGGGCCCTTACTGCGATTTCCACAGGTCGCTAGACCACTCCACAGAGAGCTGTAAGCAGCTCCGAGACTAAATCGAGGAGCTTGTTCCCCTCCGAAAGGCGGCGCACAGGACCGCGATGGCCTGACGCTGAGGTTCGGGGCAGATGCTATTTGGTTTTATCCGTTTACTTCTCCGAAGATGCCAAGTTGATTTATGGCACCGTGTATCGGAGGCTTAGACGGATGCGGCCGATGTAGCAAACTTCGTCAGATTCCCCCTCAGGGTGAGGGGTTTTTGATTGTGAGGACGCTCTTCCCTGCAGGCGCAAGCCCCTGCAGTTAATTACGCTACCGCATCGCGGTAACAACTTTCTCCTTCTCCAGAATTTCACTTCGTGTCGTGGGTGTTTGTTTTGTTTGTGGTTGCCCGTGGATTGTATACGGAGACTGAGTAATGCCGTCGCCTGTAGGACGTGGATTAGTCCAAATCCGTGTTTACTTAGATTTGGGTTTGGTGTCTTAGTTTAAGGATACATTAATCGCGTTGCGGCTAAGATCAACTTAAACGTGACTCATTTAATATATGGCCGTCGGGACTCGTCACCTCTCTAACGTCGTTGAAGGATTACAACGACAGATGTTAGAGGAGTTCAGAGATGTACCCTTGAACCAAGGTTGATTTGGAGTTTTATCATTCATTTAAATGTCTAAGGATACATTAGCCGTGTTTGGGGCTAAGATCTACTTAAACGGGACTGTTTAGATCCGTCAAAAGAGCATTTGAAGGCTCTACTGTTCCAGTTTTAGGGACGTAGTGGTCCATGTTCCAGTTTAGAGACGTGGTGGTCCATCGCCAGTTTAGGAACGTGGTGGTCCGATATTTATTTTAGGGACGTCTCGGTCCAATATTAGTTTAAGGACGTTTCGGTCCGATATTAGTTTAAAGACATTTCGGTCCAATGTTAGTTTAGGGACGTTCCGGTCCGATGTTAGTTTAGGGACGTTTCGGTCCATTATTAGTTTAGGGACGTTTCGGTCCAATGTTAGTTTATGGACATTTCGGTCCACGAGTTTAAGGACCCCGCAGTCCATATCGATGTGTGGTCGTTGGGACCCGTCACCTCTTTGACGTCGTTGAGGAATTACAACGACGGATGTCAAAGGAGTTCGGAGATGTACCCTCGAACCGGATGTAAATTGATTTAGAAGAGCAATTTTGCTCAGTCAATTTAATTTAAGGACTTATGGCCAAAATTGGGCTAAGTCCAGTTGAAATGTTCAACATTTTATTTGCTTTTGCATTGCATTTCTTTTTTTATTTTTATTTGGGCCTTGTCCAGAAAGGATGCAGAGTATCAATTTGTTTTGGGCTCTGCCCTTTTAGGAATGATGCAAGGCATCAATTTTATTTGGGCTCTGCCCTTGTATAAAGGATGCAAAGCATCAATTTATTTGGGCTCTGCCCATTTATTGCCTTGCAATTTATTTTGGCCTGTCAGGTCATTTTGATTTGGGCCTGGCCCTTTAGGAAATGCATTGCATTTGTCAAGCGCTTTGCGCCAATCAGAGAGCGTAACAGTGCAAATTTATAAGTGCAAAGCACTATTAATTTGAGAATCTTTTAGATTCAAGAACCAATGGTTCATAAAAGAAGTGCAAAGCACTATTTGATTTCTTGATCTAATTTAGATCAAAGAATAACAAGTTTTTCTTTTTATTTCAAGAACCAAAGGTTCATAAAAGTGCAAAGCACTATTTTTTTTTATTTCTGTTTTTTCTTGTTTTAGAGAACCAGTGGTTCATAAGAAGTGCAAAGCACTATTAATTTAAGAGCCCAATGGTTCATAAAACAAGTGCAAGGTACTATTTGATTTAGATATAAGAAAAAAGCAAGTTTTTCTTGTTTTTCTTATCTCAGAGAACCAATCATGAAAGTGCAAAGCACTATTAATTTAGGAACCTTTTAGGTTCAAGAACCGATGGTTCATAAAACAAGTGCAAGGCACTATTTTTATTTAGATCTAAGAAAAAACAAGTTTTTTCTTGTTTTTCTCATCTCAGGGAATCAATCATGAAAGTGCAAAGCACTATTAATTTAAGAACCTTTTAGGTTCAAGAACCGATGGTTCATAAAACAAGTGCAAGGCACTATTTTTATTTTTATTTTATTTTATTTATTTATTTATTTATTGAAGATCCATGATCTTGTTCACAAGAGAAATCTCTCTTCTTTCAAAGGTTTTTACCTCTTTTTTTTTATTCTTCAAGAGTTCTCAAGAGTTCTCTTCTCTTTTTTTTTTTAGATCTTCCCCCTTTGAATTGAGGTCTAGGGTCCTTTTTATAGTGCCCATAAATTAGTTAAAGTTTGTTAAAGAGATCATTCTCTGAGTGATTTGGGGAATTTTCCCCACCGTCGGATCTTTAATCCAAAGGTCTCTGTTTTACAGAAGAAATCTTATTGTTTTAACAAGAACAGAAAAGATTTCCTTAAATCTTCATTCTGTTGTTGCGCAACTCACCAGCGCGTGACACGTGTCGCGCAGTAAGGCGCTTGCGCAACAGCGATTGCGCAACTGCGCAGACAAGTGTCGTGCAGTGAGGCGCTTGCGCAACAGCGCTTGCACTACTGCGCAGACACGTGTCGTGCTGCGGTGCGCTTGCGCAGTTGTGCTTGCGCAACTGCGCAGACACGCGTCGTGTTGCCGTGCGCTTGCGCAGTTAAGTGTTACTTATGTTTTTAAAGAGCCTTGCTCTGATCGGACATACCGCCTTTGGGCGTTGTGCTGCCGTGTCAACTTTGACACGTGGCGCATTGCGCGCAGCGCACGGGAACCGAAGCGTTGCTTCAAAATTTGAATTTTCAAAATTCAAACAGAGCCTTGCTCTGATTGGGGGAAGATGAAGCGTTGCTTCTTCTCCCGCCTTGGAATTTGAACAGAGCTTTGCTCTGATTGGGGTAAACAAATGCCCCCCCACCGCTGCGCTTACGTGGCCTCCAAACGCAAGCGCAACGGTGGCAGAATCCGAACCGTCGCGGCACCTTTTGGCAGTTGAAGAGGCGATTGATGCCTATAAATAGGACCTTTGGTCCTTAGTAATTCTTTTACCATTTTCAAGAATTTGAATTTTAGATCCTTGCTCTTGTTTAAGAACTTCCAGAGCCTTGCTCTTGTGAGAGCTTCAAAGTTCTAGTTTTAGAATCACTCTAGGTAAAATTAATTAAATTAAATTGATTTAAATTAAATTTAATTAACAGAGCCTTGCTCTTATAGATCTTTGATCTAAAGGAAAATCCTTTTGGGGTTCCACCAAATAGAGCTTTGCTCTCAGGAATCTGTTTCAGGGTTTCTCAACCCATGAACAGAAACTTGCATCTTCGGCAAAACATAGATCCCTTTGATCTAAAAGAACTCTCTTAAGAGTGTTTCATTGATCTTAGAGCTTGAAGATGACATTTTATTCCTCAGCGCGTTATATCGTTTTACTTAATCGGTCTTTCTGATAATTCGGTTGATCTTCTTTCACAGGAACAATGAACGCCCGCATGTATGCTCTCAACGAGATCATCTCTTATGGAGACATCCGCCGACTTGGCCGCACTCAAAATCGGGAGTTCACAAACGCGGAGTGTGCTGAAATCATGAGCCGCTTCGACGCATATAACGGTCCACTGCTTCTCCGACGTTCCTCCCTCCTGAAACTTATTGTGGGAGCCATCTGGGAAGCGCTTCCCCTATTCTGTTCCGGTGTGCCGCTTAAGGCGCTGGATGCCGCTGAGGATAAGGTGCACTCGGTGTACCTGTTGAACTTTATCTCAAAGAGACGGCGAGACAGTCTTATCGATCTCTTGCACGAGGTCTTCCAACAGTCTGCCATACTCGCTGCTTACCGGAGGGTGGAAGACATCAGGGGGGATCCTGACGCTTGTGCTCGCGAAAGAAAGCACACCAGGATGGTCCGCGAGGCCTGGAAAGTTATAAATAGGGTCGCTTTCGAGTTCCTCAATCCATGTCCTGAGTTTGAGGTTATGCCTTTGTAAACATTTTAATAATGTTATTATCCATTTCTCCGTGATTGTAAGAACCCATTTTTATGATATGAATAGAAAATTTCCATTTCAGCTTGTCTTATCCCTTGTTCTGAATCTTCTGTACATGTATGGATGAGTGTGTCTCGAACGCTTGATCAAATGCAAATCGGATGTTTTTTTTTTTTTTTGTTTTTGCCTCTCTCTTTCTTTTATTATCAGCATACTGTCTTGATAAACATAGTTGGAAGATAACTTAGTTTTTCCAAAAGATAACGATGGCTTAGGCCGCAGGTTCGGATCTGCCGCCTAAGACTTTTCAACTCTATGAGCCGTGAGGGTCTCATAGAGACTTTTCTCCCTACGGATCGAGAGGATCTCGTAGGCGGGTTTTTCTCCTTAGGAATCGTGAGGATTCCTAAGTGTGGTTTTCTCTTGTAAGTCGTAAGGATCCTACAAGAGAATTTTTCCCTCTTACGAGTAGAGAGGACTTGTAAGCGGTTGCTTCCCTCCTTGTCGAAGTTCGACGTTGAAGAGTGAGACCCGTGGATGGTATGCAAGAGACCGTTTTGGGCCAACTCGCAGGGTCCCAATGCTTAGGAAACAGGCTTCTTTTATGCCCACTGCCTAAGGCTTTATCTCACGAGTCGAGCCGCCTCGACAATTTTTCACAAGTCGAGACGAATCGAACGTTTCTCGCAAGAACATCTTAACGTCGCATTTAACCTCTGCTCTTTACGACAGAAGCCCGTTAAGGTTGGTGGTACTTAGGGTTTTGGCCATCGTACCGTCGCATAAGCTGATATAGTCCTCGATAGGCAATCGTGTTGTTCGAGTAGCCCTGCCCTGCGACTGCCGTGTCTCTGATCCCTTCGGGGGCTGGACAAGACGTCTTCAAGCAATCCTCCTTGGCAGTTTGACCGTCGGAAGAGCAAGCGCTAGGAATTTGCCATGCCGCTTTTTACTTGAGGTTAGGCTCATTTTGGAGAGCCCCGATGAGTCATAACCACTCCGCGCTGGTGTGGGATGATCTCCGATAGTCTTTCAGGCTTTATATGACTTGCCGTTAAGACCCTGAAGCTAGGAATTTGGCCTTTGCTTCGTTTGCTGGCATTGCGTCCTCTGTATCGAGACGAATGTCATGGTGGGAACTAGGGATTTTGCCGTGGCTCCGTTTTTTTGATGACGTTGCGTCTGCTGTATCGAGACGAACGTTGGGGTGACATCTAGTCTGCTGTATCGAGACGGACGTCGAGGTTGTCTCTAGGTTGCTGGTGAACCGTCGAGATTTGGAACTAGGGATTTTGCCATGGCTCCATTCGTTTAATGACGTTGCGTCTGCTGTGTCGAGACGAACATTGGGGTGACATCTCGTCTGCTGTATTGAGACGGACGTCGAGGTGGTGACCATTCTGTGCTGGTGCGAGATGATCTCCGATTGTCTTTCCGGTTTTATGTGAGTTACCGTAAAGACGTTGAAGCTAGGAATGTGGCCTTCGCTTCGTTTGCTTTGTCATGTCTGAATCCCTGCTGGAGGAAGAACGCTGGGGCGACAACTCGTCTGCTGTATCGAAACGAACGTCAAGGTGGTGACCACTCTGTGCTGGTGCGAGATGATCTCCGATTGTCTTTCCGGTTTTATGTGAGTTACCGTAAAGACGTTGAAGCTAGGAATTTGGCCTTCGCTTCGTTTGCTTTGGCGCGTCCGAATCCTGTTTGGGGAAGAACGCTGGGGTTGACATTTCGTCTGTTGTAACGAGACGAATGCTAAGGTGGAGTTGGGATTTTGCCGTTACTCCGCTTTGTTTCGACCATGAGGTCTTTTGTTGACGTTGCATCTGCCTCCAGCTGGACTGCGGAGGAACGCTGTTGTTGACATTGCGTCTACTGTATCGAGACGAATGCTGAGGTGAAGCTGGGATTTTGCCATCGCTCCGCTTGATGGTGTAACATCTGTGTCCTGTTGGAATGAGGAGGCACACCGTTGTTGGTCTCCAGGCTGTAGACGTGGCCATTGAGATTTGGAACTAGGGACTTTGTCATGGTTCCGTTTCGTTGCGATTCTGAGGTCAGTTGTTGACGTCATGTCTGCATCTAGTTGGAGTGAGGAGAAACGCCGTTGGTGATCTTTAAGTTGTCGATATTGACGTCGAGACCCTGAAGTTAGGGACCTTCCTTTGCTTCATTTGTTGACATCGTGTCTGTAATATTGCGACAAATGTCGAGATGGTCTCTAGGTTATCTATGAACCGTCGAGATTTGGCTTCGCTTTCTGGTGGAGCCTGTTGGGAAGGTATTGTTCCCTTTTTATCTGTGCCCCTGGATTATATACAGGGATCGATGTGATTTCACCTGTAGGGCAAAAAGTTTCATTTTTTCATTTTTTTATTCTTTCCGCGATGCTCTATCATTTCAGCTTTTTATATCGCGAAAATCGCGATTGCCCAATCATTTCGGCTATTTTTCGCGGTGCCCAATCATTTCGGCTATTTTTCTTTTTACTCGCTGCTTTTTATTGCGAGTTGCCCAACCATTTCGGCTATTTTTCTTTTCACTCGCTGCTTTTTATTGCGAGTTGCCCAACCATTTCGGTTATTTTGTATGCATACATTTTTACTTGCTGATTTTGTTTGCAAGCTGCCCCATCATTTC
This sequence comes from Agapanthus africanus, assembly GCA_030015575.1. NCBI lineage: Eukaryota > Viridiplantae > Streptophyta > Magnoliopsida > Asparagales > Amaryllidaceae > Agapanthus > Agapanthus africanus. The sequence goes on along the minus strand of JASDDO010000006.1, from coordinate 341,743,105 downwards.
GGCTATTTCGTATGCATGTATATATATATATATATATATATATATATATATTTTTTTTTTGACTCGCTGATTTTTTTTTTGCGAGTAGGGGATTTAGGATCTGATACCAATCTTGGCATCAGCATCGCTGCGACTGGAATATTGCCAGGAGCGAATCATCATTTGCCGTGAAAGGACTTGAAATTTGATATCGTTTTAGACATCAGCATCGCTGCAACTGGGATATTACCAGGAGCGAATTATTATTTGCCTCGGAAGGGCTCGTTATTTGATACCGTTTTAGGCATCAGTATCGCTGCAACTGGGATATTGCCAGGAGCGAATCATCATTTGCCTCTGTCGATGCCGAACAAAGGTAGATTAGTAAACAGGGTTAAGAGTCCTGTCGGCTAAGGCTTTTGACTTCATGAGCCGTAAGGGTCTCACAAAGGTATTTCTCCCTACAAGTCGTGAGGATCTTGTAGGTGTGTTTTCTCTTTAGGGATCGTGAGGATTCCTAAGTGTATGTTCCCCTGTAAGTCGGAAGGATCTTACAAAAGGGTTTTCTCCTTATAAGTCGAGAGGACTTACAAGTGTTGTTTGCTGTACAAGCATATCCCTAGTCACGGATGGGACTTTGTTAGGGAAATATTTATTCGTGCCCGTGGATTGTATACAAGGGTCATTATGAGCCGCTTGTAGGGCAATATCGAAAGTTGTGGGGGCTGCTTAAGAACAGGTTAAGGTTTCTGCAACTTAAGACTTTCAAATCTTATGAGCCGTAAGGGTCCCACAAGAGAGTTCTCCTTACGAGTCGTGAGGATCTCGCAAGTGTATCTTCTCCTTCGGAATCGTGGGGATCCCTAAGTGTGTTGTTCCTTTGTGAGTCGTAAGGATCTCACGCAGGTGGTTTCTCCTTACAGGGTCTAGAGGACCATATAAGTGTTTCTTAACGAGGTTGCGCCCTTTCAGGTTTTCACAAACACTCGCCGGTAGCCCTGCTGTTTTTACTCACGGAGCCCTTTCGGGTTTTCATCCGTGCCCATTTTGCTTGTGGGCATACCGTTTTTTTTTATTCTTTTTTTTTCTTCTTCTTCTTTTTTTTTTTTTAAACGAGGTCGCGCCCTTTCGGGTTTTCACGAACATTCGCCGGTAGCCCTGCTGTTTTTACTCACGGAGCCCCTTCGGATTTTCATCCGTGCCCATTTTGCTTGTGGACATACCGTTATTATTATTATTATTTTTTTTTTTTTTTTTAACGTCAGCCTGAAGATGCTGCGGGTTGGGAGTAGTTTAACGACGTTTCGGTCATTTGCAAGTTTTAGGACATTGCGGTCCGCCGTTGATTTCTCAGCGCAAGGATCCTCCTCATCATCCGTCAGTGAATGAGAAATCACATGACAAGTCGCTACGTAGTCTTCGGATTCGTCCGATAAGTTTTTTCCATCGTTTTCATCCTCGACGAAAGAACAAGTTGCCCCCGGCGCGTCCGTCTTCTTTGGAGAGTGCGGCTGTGGTGGGTTTACCTTCCAGATTTCAGACAGCGCGAACTTGCCTTGCAGGTATTGATCCTCGATCCATCCCTTAAAGACGAAACAATCCTCAATCGGGTGACTTACCGTTTGGTGGTAAGGGCAATAATTGGGATTATTAAGATCGCCTGGCTGCGACAGACGCTTTGGACTCGGCAGATTGATGAGTCTGTTACGCACTGCCAGCTCAAACAGTCTTCTCGTTTTATTCTGAGGAAACGAGTAAGGACGTCCTAGCCTCTCTTCGAGGGATGGGCGTGGACGCACGTTCTTTTGGCGAACGACCGGCTTTGAGTTGCTCGACTGTCGTTGAGCATTGGCGACGACGATCGCTTTCCTTTTTCCTTTCTCATCTCGGGAATCTGATTTTGGAGGAGACGGTCTATGGCCCATCTGGTCCATTTGGGCTAATTTGTCAATCAAGGCCTGGAAGGTGGTCGGCCTGAAGAACATCATGAATTGCGAGATGGTCGCCTGCGGATCGAGAGTTCCCACAAACATGCCTACCGCAGGTGCCTCTTCTATGCGTTGTTCGCATTTCGACCATAGGTTCCGCCATCGTGTTGCGTATTGAACCCACGTTTCGCTTGGCCTTATCCTGGCATTTATTAGTGCTGTTATCGGGGTGCGTTCACTAGCACTCGCGAATCTTTGTGTAAACAGCAGTTCCATCTCTGCAAATGTTTTGACAGAGTCGTTAGGTAGTTCCGAATACCAATCAAAGGCTGTTTCTGCTAAGCTGCCGACGAATTGACGTAGCAACAATTTGTCATCTCCTCCAGTATTGCCGCATAAGGCCCTGAATTGAGCGACATGCTGATGCGGATTCCCTGTCCCTTTATATACGTGGAATTTAGGGATCGTATATCCTGGTGGGTAACTGATTTGGTCATACCAGCCCGGATACGGTCGTCCGGTTCTAACAATTTGCCCAGCCGCTTCATTCGCCTGATGAACCCGGATCTGCTGAGCTATATATTCGTCTAGGTCAACTTTGGAGATTGCCTCCTCCTTGGATGTTGACAGAGCCGGCGGATGATTTGACGTTTCTCCCCTGTCGTCTTCAAGGACGATCGGAGGATCTTCAGCAGGAGGGTCTGGCTGTAACATCATCCCTACCATATCTTGGAAGAGGAGCGCCATCTGTTTTATGTTAGCCGCTTGCTCTGCAGCTTCTTTGTCCCTCTTTTCGAGGACTCTGCGTAAAAAGTCAGCGTCGGTTTCTTGTTCTTGACGCTCATATGAAGACGTTTCAGAGCTTTCTTTTGGCTCAGTGAGTGCAGCCATTGTAGTCATCATTTCCTGAAGCTTTTGTTGTTGCTCCTGGGCTTTCGTCACGGATCGGGTGAGCGGTCGGTGGCCCGTAGAAGTGCGGCTTTCATCCTTTCTAGAAGTCATATAAACAGTGTGCACCACCATGCCCCCAGACTTGGGGCGTTTGTGTTCAGCGCTTTTATGCTTCGCCATGTTCACAGGGGCTTTTTGTGGCCTCCTTTTTTGAGTGATTGGAGTTAAGGGAGCCGTTGTAGTGGGCACCCAAGTAGCTTTTGCTTTTTGTGGTTTGACAGAGTAATCCTTCCCCTGCCGAACCTTCATCTTTTTCTGTCGTCGGAGGCAGTCTTGATCGATCACCGACTCTTGGACCTGTCGCCAGACTTTGTAAATTTTAGAGGACAGCCGTTGAGGGGGCTGCTCTAGCTTCTTCTCTGGAGTATTCTCCTCAGGTGAAGGAGTTCGTTTCAACATCGCAGTAGGAGAGTTTCTGCGCACCTTGTTGAGCAGTTCAAAGCTGTTTTTGGTTGGAACAGCAGTATCGATCCTCACCATCGGAGCTGACGGAGTTATCCCAGAGGGGGAGTTGCCCCCAGCCTTCCTTACTCGACGCCAGTGGCGACGTCGAGCGTGTCGTGCTGATGGAGTTGTTTCAGCTATAGGGGTGACCTCCTCATGCCCCCTGTGTTGGTCAGAATATGCTGGTGCCAGCCTTTTAAAGATCGACGTCCGTTGAATGGGGACGGCCAACCTGTCAGAAGCGGGCTTCTGAACATGGGAAGCAAACTTGGTGACTTCGCCAAGAACGGGAGCTGGGATAGCTATCCGCTTCGGGATAACGCCTTCTGGTATGGCAGGCTTCTTCATGGGCCCGATGGAGCTCTGGCCTAATCCATTAAAACCTGAAGCAGTGGAGTTGGGCGACCTATTGAGAGGGGTCGCGGCAGTGGTAAGTCGATCGAAAACCGACTTCTTTGGAGCTTCTTGCAATGTCATTGGGGCGTTGAAGCTCATTGGTGGGAGCATAGTCCAAAAAATAGTCCAGTCGTGGCTTGAGCCACTTGCTCCACCGGCATTTTGAAAAGGGAGGCCGCTTGGGGCCCATAAGTCACTCCTCTAGCAATGACGGAGCGAGAGTTATCGCTGCGGGCGGTGCAGTTCGAAGCCATCGATTTTCTGTTTTCTGCATAAAGCAAGACACCAAATCTTAGTACCTTGAATCCACAGGCAATCACAGCAAACCGCGATTTGTTCGCGAACACGACACACGAAGTGTGGAGTGGAAAGAGGAAGAGGTCCCACCGGGCGTGCCAGAATCTGTTCCCCTCCGAAAGGCGGCGCACAGGACCGCGATGACCTGACGCTGAGGTTCGGGGCAGATGCTATTTGGTTTTATCCGTTTACTTCTCCGAAGATGCCAAGTTGATTTATGGCACCGTGTATCGGAGGCTTAGACGGATGCGGCCGATGTAGCAAACTTCATCAGATTCCCCCTCAGGGTGAGGGGTTTTTGATTGTGAGGACGCTCTTCCCTGCAGGCGCAAGCCCCTGCAGTTAATTACGCTACCGCATCGCGGTAACAACTTTCTCCTTCTCCAGAATTTCACTTCGTGTCGTGGGTGTTTGTTTTGTTTGTGGTTGCCCGTGGATTGTATACGGAGACTGAGTAATGCCGTCGCCCATAGGACGTGGATTAGTCCAAATCCGTGTTTACTTAGATTTGGGTTTGGTGTCTTAGTTTAAGGATACATTAATCGCGTTGCGGCTAAGATCAACTTAAACGTGACTCATTTAATATATGGCCGTCGGGACTCGTCACCTCTCTAACGTCGTTGAAGGATTACAACGACAGATGTTAGAGGAGTTCAGAGATGTACCCTTGAACCAAGATTGATTTGGAGTTTTATCATTCATTTAAATGTCTAAGGATACATTAGCCGTGTTTGGGGCTAAGATCTACTTAAACGGGACTGTTTAGATCCGTCAAAAGAGCATTTGGAGGCTCTACTGTTCCAGTTTTAGGGACGTAGTGGTTCATGTTCCAGTTTAGAGACGTGGTGGTCCATCGCCAGTTTAGGGACGTGGTGGTCCGATATTTAGTTTAGGGACGTCTCGGTCCAATATTAGTTTAAGGACGTTTCGGTCCGATATTAGTTTAAAGACATTTCGGTCCAATGTTAGTTTAGGGACGTTCTGGTCCGATGTTAGTTTAGGGACGTTTCGGTCCATTATTAGTTTAGGGACGTTTCGGTCCAATGTTAGTTTATGGACATTTCGGTCCACGAGTTTAAGGACCCCGCAGTCCATATCGATGTGTGGTCGTTGGGACCCGTCACCTCTTTGACGTCGTTGAGGAATTACAACGACGGATGTCAAAGGAGTTCGAAGATGTACCCTCGAACCGGATGTAAATTGATTTAGAAGAGCAATTTTGCTCAGTCAATTTAATTTAAGGATTTATGGCCAAAATTGGGCTAAGTCCAGTTGAAATGTTCAACATTTTATTTGCTTTTGCATTGCATTTCTTTTTTTATTTTTATTTGGGCCTTGTCCAGAAAGGATGCAGAGTATCAATTTGTTTTGGGCTCTGCCCTTTTAGGAATGATGCAAGGCATCAATTTTATTTGGGCTCTGCCCTTGTATAAAGGATGCAAAGCATCAATTTATTTGGGCTCTGCCCATTTATTGCCTTGCAATTTATTTTGGCCTGTCAGGTCATTTTGATTTGGGCCTGGCCCTTTAGGAAATGCATTGCATTTGTCAAGCGCTTTGCGCCAATCAGAGAGCGTAACAGTGCAAATTTATAAGTGCAAAGCACTATTAATTTGAGAATCTTTTAGATTCAAGAACCAATGGTTCATAAAAGAAGTGCAAAGCACTATTTGATTTCTTGATCTAATTTAGATCAAAGAATAACAAGTTTTTCTTTTTATTTCAAGAACCAAAGGTTCATAAAAGTGCAAAGCACTATTTTTTTTTATTTCTGTTTTTTCTTGTTTTAGAGAACCAGTGGTTCATAAGAAGTGCAAAGCACTATTAATTTAAGAGCCCAATGGTTCATAAAACAAGTGCAAGGCACTATTTGATTTAGATATAAGAAAAAACAAGTTTTTCTTATCTCAGAGAACCAATCATGAAAGTGCAAAGCACTATTAATTTAGGAACCTTTTAGGTTCAAGAACCGATGGTTCATAAAACAAGTGCAAGGCACTATTTTTATTTAGATCTAAGGAAAAACAAGTTTTTTCTTGTTTTTCTCATCTCAGGGAATCAATCATGAAAGTGCAAAGCACTATTAATTTAAGAACCTTTTAGGTTCAAGAACCGGTTCATAAAACAAGTGCAAGGCACTATTTTTATTTTTATTTTTATTTTATTTATTTATTTATTTATTGAAGATCCATGATCTTGTTCACAAGAGAAATCTCTCTTCTTTCAAAGGTTTTTACCTCTTTTTTTTTATTCTTCAAGAGTTCTCAAGAGTTCTCTTCTCTTTTTTTTTAGATCTTCCCCCTTTGAATTGAGGTCTAGGGTCCTTTTTATAGTGCCCATAAATTAGTTAAAGTTTGTTAAAGAGATCATTCTCTGAGTGATTTGGGGAATTTTCCCCACCGTCGGATCTTTAATCCAAAGGTCTCTGTTTTACAGAAGAAATCTTATTGTTTTAACAAGAACAGAAAAGATTTCCTTAAATCTTCATTCTGTTGTTGCGCAACTTACCAGCGCGTGACACGTGTCGCGCAGTGAGGCGCTTGCGCAACAGCGATTGCGCAACTGCGCAGACACGTGTCGTGCAGTGAGGCGCTTGCGCAACAGCGCTTGCGCAACTGCGCAGACACGTGTCGCGCAGCCGTGCGCTTAAATCTTCATTCTGTTGTTGCGCAACTCACCAGCGCGTGACACGTGTCGCGCAGTGAGGCGCTTGCGCAACAGCGCTTGCGCAACTGCGCAGACACGTGTCGCGCAGCCGTGCGCTTGCGCAACTGCGCAGACACGTGTCGCGCTGCGGTGCGCTTGCGCAGTTGCGCTTGCGCAACTGCGCAGACACGTGTCGTGTTGCCGTGCGCTTGCGCAGTTAAGTGTTACTTATGTTTTTAAAGAGCCTTGCTCTGATCGGACATACCGCCTTTGGGCGTTGTGCTGCCGTGTCAACTTTGACACGTGGCGCATTGCGCGCAGCGCACGGGAACCGAAGCGTTGCTTCAAAATTTGAATTTTCAAAATTCAAACAGAGCCTTGCTCTGATTGGGGGAAGATGAAGCGTTGCTTCTTCTCCCGCCTTGGAATTTGAACAGAGCTTTGCTCTGATTGGGGTAAACAGAGCTCATCCGTTCGGGGCACCTCGCAGCGTACCTGAGGGACAAGCGGCAAGCCGACCGCGAGCAGGAGCAGCGTCCCCCTCCCGCCGAGCTGACCATCGGCCAGATCATGGTAGTGTCGGCGGAGGACACGTCTGGTACCCATGAAGCTCGGTACCCTATGCCGGGCATAGATACCAACAGACATCCGGGGGGCTCAAACTGCACGAATAAGAATATATACTAGTATGTATTTTCTTTTCAGAACAATGTATATCTTTCTTGAGATCTTTTGTTTATATAATAAAGGGATCAATAAAGTATTGCAGAAAAGAAAAAGATTCTTATTCATTCAAAAGGTACTATAGGCTCCTCAGCCGTACATAAAAAAAATTATTACAATAGAAGGGGAATGGGATGCAGAGAGCGCTGCTCGTGGTACTCTAAGGATATTTCCGCCAGCCGAGCCCTCGCGGCGTCCAACCTCTCCCTTCGATGACCCCCGCTAGTGTCGGCATCGAGCCTCAATTGGTAGCACTCAAGGACGAGCGCCTCCGAGCGATTTAGCCGGCTCACAGAGATCAGGCCGAAAAGCCTTAGAGACCTTAACTTGCCAACGGTCTCATCTTTCAGCTGCTCGGATAAGAGGTTGTAGAGCCCCGGCGACGCTCTCCAGATGGAGTACATCAATAGCTGAAGTAGGGAGGAGCGCCGGGGGAGCAATCGGCCGAAATGATCCTCGGTCCGGCCTATCACTAACTGCACCGTGTCATCAGTACAGTACTGATCGTAGAGGTACACGTCCTCGAAGTTTATGATATCGGGGATGGTAGAAGGGAAGTCTTCTATTCTTGCATTTTGGGTGTGAGGAAGGGAGTAATCAACAATCTCTCCATTTTATAACCCACAATGCCCCCGGAGTTCAACGACCGCCCATTTCACCCGCAACTGTGCCGCCACACGGCGAACATCGCGCCGCTCGATGCGAAATTGAAACGACGCGGCTCTGGCGCTTCGCATCCTCCATACATTCGTGGCACGTGTCGCTAGCGACCGTCTATCTTCCCAAAGTCCTCACCAAGAGGCAGCCGAGCGGCTACCCTACTCGGCTATCCCTGGCTGGTAGCTCCCCTACCACACAACGCCAGGGATCAAAGCCCTCACCAAGAGGCATCCGAGCTGCTACCCTGCTCGGCTATCCCTGGCCGGTAGCTCCCCTACCACACAACGCCAGGGATCAAAGCCCTCACCAAGAGGCAGCCGAGATGCTACCCTGCTCGGCTATCCCTTGCCGGTAGCTCCCTACCCCACAACGCAAGGGATCAAAGCCCTCGCCAAGAGGCAATTGAGCAGCTTCACTGTTTGGTTTATCCTTAGTAGGCCACTTACGGCCCCTCCCATGCTAAGGATCTAAGCCCTCACCAAGAGGCAGCCGAGCAGCTACCCTGCTCGGCTATCCCTGGTCGGTAGCTCTTACCTCACAACGCCAGGGATCTAAGCCCTCGCCAAGAGGCACCGAGCGGCTACACTGCTTGGTCCATCCTTAGTGGGCCACTTACGACCCCTCCAGCGCCAAGGATCTAAGCCCTCGCCTAGAGGCAGCCGAGCGGCTACCCTGCTCGGCTATCCCTGGCCGGTAGCTTCCCTACCCCACAGCGCCAGGGATCAAAGCCCTCATGGAGGCAGCCGAGCGGCTACCCCGCTCGGCTATCCCTAGCTGGTAGCTTCCCTACCCCATGACGCCAGGGATCAAAGCCCTCGCCAAGAGGCAGCCGAGCGGCTATCCTGCTCAGCTATCCCTGGCCGGTAGCTTCCCTACCCCACGACGCCAAGTATCAAAGTCCTCACTAAGAGGCAGCCGAGCGGCTACCCCGCTCGGCTATCCCTGGCTGGTTGCTTCCCTACCCCACAAGGCCAGGGATCAAAGCCCTCACTAAGAGGCAGCCGAGCGGGGTAGCTTCCCTACCCCACGACGCCAGGGATCACAGCCATCACCAAGAGGAACCGGGCAGCAACCCTGCTCGGCCATCCTTAAGGACCCAAAGCCCTCGCCAAGAGGCACCGGGCAGTAACCCTGCTCGGCCAATCCTTAGTAGGCCCGTTACGGCCCCTCCCGCGCTAAGGATCAAAAGCCCTCGCAAGAGGCAACCGGGCCCGCCCTTGCTTGGTTATCCCTGGCTGGTAGCTCCCTACCCCAACACCCCAGGGATCAAAGCCCTCGCCAAGAGGCACTGGGCAGTAACCCTGCTCGGCCCGTCCTTAAGGATCAATAGCCCTCGCAAGAGCTAACCGGGCCCGCCCTTGCTCGGTTATCCCTGGCTGGTAGCTCCCTACCCCAACACCCCAGGGATCAAAGCCCTCGCCAAGAGACACCAGACAGTAATACTGCTCGGTCCATCCTTAGTAGGCCCCTTACGGCCCCTCCCGCGCTATCAAAAGCCCTCGTAAGAGGCAACCGGGCAATCCCTTACTCAGTTATCCCTGGCCTGTAGCTCCCTACCACAACACACCAGGGATCAAAGCACTCGCCAAAAGGCACCGAGCAGCCACCATGCTCGGCCCCATCCTTAGTAGGCCACTTACAACCCCTCCCGCGCTAAAGATCAAAGCCCTTGCAAGAGGCAGCTGAGTGGCTATCCTGCTCGGCCATCCCCCGCTGGAAATTCACTACCTTACAACTCTATGGATCGAAGCCTTCGCATAGAGGCACCGGACAGCTATACTGCTCGGTCTATCATCAGCATGCCCCTCCGAGCCTTCCACGCTAAGGAACATGACATCACCAAGAGGCATCAGGTTTTACGTCTAAGCGATCTCCACCTCGACTTCGGAGCCATGAAGATACCATCTTCCCGCCGATCTTCACACACTTGGAAAATGATCAGATACAATCCGACGCGTGATCGCTAGACAAAAAACTGACATAAAATGAAGGCAGTACTACGCAAATACAAGTGTTTACCGACAAAGGAAAATACAAGCACATATACTACTGTGAAAACAAAAATCTTTATTCACAAAGTCAAAGCTTTTACAAGGGTATTGTGGGCTCCCCAGCCTTACAAAATGCCAGGAGGCCTACAAAATCCCCGATGCAACAAAAAGAAGAAAAAATGGGAAGACAAGTGGCTTCAGGCCTCAGGGCCAGGCACAACCCCAGGAAGCTCAGCGCCTACCATAGGAGTCTCGGCGTCTCCCTCGCGGGGTATCTCTTCCCCGACCTCGTCCCCGGGTGTAACACCCGAGCCCAATGCTACTGGTTTCTGTTGTCGTATGTTGGCGTATGGTATTTATTTCGTTGATCCTACTTGACTGTTGTGACTTATTGTGATTTTACCCCGACAATTCATTTCTGCATATAACAATTTAAGGCATCTAAAATGAAATTAAAAATATTCGTCATGGCCTACTTGACACCCCTAATCCTGTTGTAGCGTCCGTGCATCGTGTTCTCGTCCCGTTCGGTGAAACGGGCGAGTTTGGACGGCTACGCGCACGTGCGTGTGTCCGTTTTGGGGGTATGCTTTTTTATTGTAAAATACTTCATTTCAAATTTTGGATCCCGCCTAAAATTTTCTTATTTCAATTTCAAATTTTTGAACCCGACCCGGGTGCAATTTGGAAATATTTTACTTTGCGCCAAATCCCAATTTCTAAATTTTTAAACCTTCAAATATTTTTTAACCATATAATATTTTTAAATATTTCTAAATCTTTCAAATTTTTCATCCCAACCAATCAGCTTCCACTTAATTCCGTGGGCCCCGCCTTCTATCTCTCTCTCTCTCGCTTTCTCTCTCTCCTTCCCTCACTTCTCTCTCTCCCCCCGTATCTCTCTCTCTCCCCGTATCTCTCTCCCCCTCTCTCTCTCCCATATATTTTCTCCCTCCTCTTCTTTTCTTTTCACTAGCACCCAACGTCGCGAGCCCTAGCCGCCTCACCCCTTCGCCGTTGCAGCCCCAACGCCGACGCCCTCATCGCCGATCGCATCGTCTCCTCGCCCTCGTCACATCCACCTCCACCTTTTCTCCCTCCTTCATCAACTCCCGTGCACCCTGCACCAACCGCGGCCGCCTGCACCTCGTAGGATCGCCGCCGGTGATCTCGATCCGTCCCCCCGGCCTCGTGCATCCCTCGGTGAGTATCTTCTTCTCCTCTCCTTCTTTCTCCTTCCTTCCTTCCTCCTTCGTTTCATTGATTCTCTTTCCCGTTCTGTGGGTTGGCCGTTGTTCCCTGCAGGTGGTCCGTCGGAGCTCCGTCGACGCCGTCGACCATCACGACCCCTTCACAATCCACAGTGAGTATCCTTCCCTCCTCTCCATCCTCCTTCCCCTCTTCCCTTCCTCTTCCTTTCATGTAATTCTTGAGTTGCTTACTGTTTTTGTGTCTCGCCGGAATCCGGCCGCGCCGACGACGTGTCCCGACGATCCAGCGAGGTATCCTGACCTGTGTGGTTCCACTGTTCGTCGTTTGGGTTCATTCCGTGAACCGTGCGCCCGTCGCGAGTTTTCCCCGCCGACCTTTTACGTTCCGTTTTCCCGATTCGCGACCCGTCGAGGCAAGTACCCCTTGCTACATGCTAAACAATATTTACATATACTTGATGACACCCTAAAACCTGCAATTTAACTTTAGTACTATAATTTCCTATTTTACGTGTTCAATTTCATGTTATATCATTTTATTTTCCAAAACGTGAAACCTACCGTTTGCAATTACTGTATTACACCTAATAATCACATTTGTATGTTTTAATCACATTTCCACTATTGTCACGGTCTATGGCATTCTCTCTATAGTTTTACTCCATTCGGACACTTGTGCGCATTTAATCTGTATTAGCTGTGTTTCCGTCCATTGAACATATATATATAAATTATTGCACCTAAAAGGTTCTCAAAACTTGTTAACATGATTTAACGGCCAAAATTGTCATACTGTATTCTTATGTTGTTGAAATCATCTCTGAAAATACAACTGATAACTGTACTACTAATTAATTGAATCTGCTTATGGTTTAATTCATTGTTTAGATTATATTATTGATAACCGTGCTTGATTTTGTAACTGATTATGAGCACACCCTTGATATCATTTACATCTTGACATGACTTGCTACAAACATATTGATTGACCCGACATGGTACCGTATACTGCTTGACTTGACCTGATGTACCATGACCTGACCCGTTACCTGATCTTGTGTCTAATGCCAACAAACCTGACATGTAGTCCTCATAGACCGTTCCTGTTGTCTATCAAGACAAACCTGTTTACCTGATCCTGTGTTGGCATTAGGTTCTTGATTACGGGATACCTGACTTGACTTACACATATAACTTGGGGGTATGGGAAAATCAAAGGTGAAACCTGATTTGTAACTCAACAGTTCGCTACTTGTTCTGATCAGTTTTAGAGAATAGGCCAGCCTTGGAATGATGCTGCTGACATCATTCATCTGTACACATTCCTGTTTAGTGCCTAGCGGCATGTCTCGGTTTCAGCCCGAGAATCTGGAGCCGTGGTCCCGGGTATGTACGGGATACTATTGAGTTACATCGATGATTCATCAATTTGGTTTCAAAGACTTTAGAACAGAAAACCTGATAGAACAGTTTAGTTTACCCACTGCACACTACCCTGCACTGCTCTGACTTATATTATTGTTACCCTTGCTTTATTCATGTTTATATTCGCATTGCCTGTTACCCTGTTATTATGTTATTACTTGATGACTTGACGCGCTGACGTCTGGGTTTTGGATGGCCCAGATTCTGTACCACTGTCGCAGTCCGAGCAGGAGTAGTTCAGCCGACAGGCTGAGCTGTGAGTGTCAGCAATAGTTAGTTTTTCTTTCCTGCATTTTATTCCTGATGTGAGCCCGCCTTATGGGACGTACATTCCAGTTATTTGTATTGGATCTTTCGCTTCCGCATTTTATTATTCTTGACTCATGTTATCTTGGATTATGGACATGTTTAGATAGTTTTATTTTGTTCTTGATATCTCTACAGCCGTAATGTGACTGTGGATGGATACTTCCTATCCACAGGTAGCATGGTTGGCTATGTCATATGCCCATGTTAGCGTACTCTGGGAAGCGGGGCGTGACATGGTTCTTTTGGTATCAGAGCCATAGGTTAGTCGGGTTGATTCTTTTGTAGTTGGGTATTGTACCCAATACACGAATCAGAATACCCGTGTTTAGGAAACATGTCCTGCCACCTTGCCGTTTTACCATTCTTGAATCACATTCTTCCTGATTATATCTTTTACGATGTGCAAACTTCCTTTGCATATCGACTCGAAACCTGATTCCTTGTTATCTCTAGGACTTAGGCGACTTGGGTGGAGTTATGTAATTGTGGCTATGATACCGCGGCATAGTTACAATGTGGCACTCTATTTAAGTAAATTGGAGTTCTAGCCTTGATCTATATTTTGAATCTATCATCATGCTAATGTTGGGTGTTTTGATTTCAGGAATATGGCAGATAAGAATTTGAAGACGTACCAAACGCGTGTGGACGAAACCGCCATGCTTGGAGTGATAAGGGGAATGCTGGAGAATCAAAAGAAACAGACCGAGCTGATCCAGCAGCAAGCGGAATCGTTTCAGGAAGGTTTGCAGATCGTTCAGCAGTCTGTGAACAATGTTGGAGCTAAACCAGTTGACCGAGTAGGGACAGTAGCAGATTTCAGGCGTTTGGGTCCGTCTACATTTACTGGTTTGGAGGAGCCGTTGCCAGCGGAGCAGTGGCTGGTTGACACAGAGAACTTGTTTATTACGACACAGATTCCAGATGAGAAAAGAGTTGATGTGGTACGCATTCAGTTAGTGGACTACGCCCGAGAATGGTGGCTTATGGAGGAGAACCGTTTGCCCAAGCCGATCAAGTGGGCGGATTTTTCAAAGAGTTTTCTAGAAAAGTTCTTCCCGCGGACCGCACGGGAGGAAATGGAAGAGAAGTTCATCGGGCTAAAGCAGAATGGAGCACCCGTAGATGTGCATGCAGCAGAATGGACAAGACTCAGCAGATTCGCTGGACCTTTAGTTGCCAACGATGCAGACAGGGCACGGAGATTCATGCGCAGCTTGGACGTAGACATCCAGAGGCAGATTGTCTCCCTGGATTTGACCACTTTCTCACAAGTACTTGCGGCAGCCCGAGAGCAGCAGAGTTTATCTTGGAAGAAGGGGAGTTTGCAGCAGACAACAGTTGAGATAAGGAAGCCAGCATTTGTACCAAACCGAGCTCATAGTCGCAGATGTATTCCAGTGGACCTTCGAGGTATAGCACCCATGAAGAAGCCTGTTGTCATCGATCGAAGAAAGAGCATGACTTATAACTACTGCAATTTACCTGGCCACATGCAAAAGGATTGTCGAAGGAGGCTGGGACTCTGTTTGGTTTGTGGAGCGGCAGATCACGCCGTTAGTGCTTGTCCGTCGAAGCTTCGTACGAGAGATGATTTTCAGAAGCCTCCGCAGAGACCGTTCCAGGGACAGAAACAGGTGACTCAAGGACCTAATCAGGCTCGAGCTTTTACCTTGACAGCTGAAGAAGCTAAGGCGTCAGGAGAAGTTGTTTCAGGTACTCTACTCGTTCATGGTCTTCCCGTATTAGCGTTATTTGATTCTGGTGCATCCCATTGTTTTATGTCATCCAAGTTTATAACTACACACTCGATTGACTGCACGACCCTGTCTAGTTTCTGGGACATACACACTGGGAATGGGAAAATCATAGCTAGTAGGGAATGTAAAGATTGTACAGTTGTTGTGTGCGGACGGGAGCTTTTTGCAGACTTCTTGGTGATTGATACGGGCAGCTACGAAGTCGTCTTGGGAATGGATTTTCTTGGCACTTTCCACGCTCACATTGATTGTAGGGCAAGGAAGGTAATTTTCCAAATTCCCGGACATCCCGAGTTTAGCTTCACTGGAGGAAGCAGTTCTGTCGGGCCAGTCGAGTTTAGGGCTAGGCCGACGAACAATATTCTTGCATCAATGGAAGTTGATAAAAGTGAAGAGCCGGCTGTTGTTCGTGATTCTATGGATGTGTTTGAAGATATATCGGGTTTACCGCCGAAGCGAGACGTGGAGTTCGCAATTGATCTTATTCCTGGTGCAGCGCCAGTATCTAAAGCAGATTATCCAATGGCACCAGTAGAGTTGGAAGAAGTCAAGAAACAGGTTACTGAATTGCTTGAGAAGGGTTGGATTCGAAGCAGTAACTCGCCTTGGAGAGCTTCAGTTCTTCTAGTAAAGAAGAAGGATGGCACAAGAAGGATGTGCATCGACTATCGAGAATTGAACCGGGTGACTATTAAGAACAAGTACCCGAGCCCTCGCATTGGAGAACTTTTTGAGCAGCTTAGTGGCGCGAGGGTATTCTCGAAGCTGGATTTGCGATCCGGATATCATCAGGTCCGAGTGAAAGCAGAAGACATTTGCAAGACGGCGTTCCGAACTCGGTATGGACATTACGAATACTTAGTGATGCCCTTCGGAGTAACGAATGCGCCGGCAGTATTCATGGACTTGATGAACCGAATCTTTTCACCATTCTTGGACCAGTTTATTGAGGTATTCATTGACGATATTCTGGTTTACTAGAAGAGTTTTGAAGAGCATGCGGAACATTTGAAGATCGCACTGCAGACGTTGAGACAGGAGAAGCTGTATACGAAGATGAGTAAGTGCGAGTTTTGGCTGGAGGAAGTAAAGTTTTTGGGGCATGTTGTGTCTGGCGATGGAATTGCCGTCGATCCAGAAAAGATTGCAGCAGTTCATGATTGGCCGATTCCAAAGAATGTTGCGGAGATAAGAAGTTTTCTTGGACTCGCCGGATATTACAGAAGATTTGTGGAGAACTTTGCTCGTCTGGCGGAGCCGTTAACCAAGATTACGCACAAAGAGGTACCTTTTGTGTGGACGGATAAGTGTGCGTTAGCTTTTGAGACGTTGAAGCAGAAATTGATAACCGCCCCTATTCTGACCGTGCCAGACGATTTCGGAGGATTGGTGATCCACAGCGACGCATCTGGGAAAGGATTGGGATGTGTTTTGATGCAGCATGGGAAGGTTGTAGCGTACGCATCGAGACAGTTGAAGACCCATGAGAAGAATTACCCAACTCATGACTTGGAACTTGCGGCTGTGATTTTCGCTTTGAAGATTTGGAGACACTACCTTTTGGGTGAAAGGGTCGAAGTGTTTACTGATCATAAGAGCTTGAAGTATGTGTTCACACAGAAGGAGCTTAATATGAGGCAACGTAGATGGTTGGAACTGATGGCTGACTACGATATGGATCTTAAGTACCATCCGGGGAAGGTTAATGTCGTCCCAGATGTGCTTAGTCGGTTACCAGCAATTCAGGTGTTAACTACGCAGAAAGAGCTCGTTGAAGATTTTTGAAGATTCGACTTGGAGGTGGTGCTACCTCATTCTACGGGACAGTTGATGCAGCTGCAAGTACATTCATCGTTGATCGAGAATATTAAAGCAGCGCAATCACAGGATCCAAGACTGCAAAAGTTTCGAGGACAGGTTAAAGCCGGACTACGAACGGATTTATTGATCCACGAAGATAGTTCGTTGAGGTATGGTAGCCATTTGTGTGTGCCAAAGGGAGATATTCGTGAAGAGCTTATGAAGGAGGCACACAGTTCAGCTTATTCTGTACATCCAGGAGGCACAAAGATGTACCGAGATATTCGACAGCATTTCTGGTGGGAAGGCATGAAACGGGAGATTGCTCGCTTTGTGGCAAAGTGCTTGGTGTGTCAGCAAGTTAAGGCTGAATATCAAAGGGTTGCTAGTTTATTGCAACCACTTCCGATTCCTCAGTGGAAGTGGGAACATATAACCATGGATTTCGTGACGGCTTTACCGCGAAGTCCAAAAGGCAACAATGCTGTATGGGTGATTGTTGATCGTTTGACCAAGGCAGCTTACTTTATCCCTTTTCGGGTTGGTCAATCAACAGAGACTTTGGCGGAACGGTACATGCAGGAGATTGTGAGATTGCATGGAGTACCGGTAAGCATAGTGTCCGATCGTGACACTCGGTTTTTATCACACTTCTGGAGGAGTTTACAGGAAAGTTTGGGGACTCGATTGAAATTTAGCACAGCTTATCATCCTCAAACTGATGGTCAGTCGGAGAGAACAATCCAAACTCTTGAAGATATGTTGAGAGCTTGCATGTTGGACTTCAAGGGGTCTTGGGAGGATCATCTACATTTGGTAGAGTTTTCTTATAACTACAGCTTTCAGGCAACTATCCAGATGGCTCCATTTGAAGTTTTGTATGGTCGTAAATGCCGTTCACCTGTTTGTTGGGACGATATCGGTGAACGAAAATTATTGGGACCAGATTTGGTTGTGCAGACAGTTGAGAAGGTTAACACTATCAGAAGTCATATGAAAGCAGCTCAAGACCGACAGAAGAGTTGGGCGGATACGTGGAGAAGACCTCTAGAGTTCGCCGTGGGTGATTTGGTATTCTTGAAGATATCACCGACTAGAGGGGTGATTCGTTTTGGAAGTCGAGGAAAGCTCAGTCCTCGATTCGTTGGACCCTTTGAGATCTTGGAGCGTGTTGGTGAGGTAGCGTAACGTTTGGCGTTACCGCAGTCCTTGGCGAATGTGCACGATGTGTTTCACGTATCTCAACTCCATAAGTATGTTCGTGATGAAACGCATGTATTGGATCATTCGGAGCTGACGGTACGAGAAGACTTGACTTTTGAGGAGCGACCGGTTGAAATCGTGGATCGAAGGGAAAAGGTCCTTAAGAACAAGGTGATCCCGCTTGTGCTTGTTTCTTGGGGTAATCGCTCGCATGGAGAGTCCACTTGGGAACGAGAAGATGAAATCCGACAGAAATTTCCTCATCTTTTCTTGTAGTTATTTGTCGTCTATCTTTGTATTCTTGGAATTTTGAGGACGAAATTCTTTTTGTAGTTGGATATAATGTAACACCCGAGCCCAATGCTACTGGTTTCTGTTGTCGTATGTTGGCGTATGGTATTTATTTCATTGATCCTACTTGACTGTTGTGACTTATTGTGATTTTACCCCGACAATTCATTTCTGCATATAACAATTTAAGGCATCTAAAATGAAATTAAAAATATTCGTCATGTCCTACTTAACACCCCTAACCCTGTTGTAGCGTCCGTGCATCGTGTTCTCGTCCCGTTCGGTGAAACGGGCGAGTTTGGACGGCTACGCGCACGTACGTGTGTCCGTTTTGGGGGTATGCTTTTTGATTGTAAAATACTTCATTTCAAATTTTGGATCCCGCCTAAAATTTTCTTATTTCAATTTCAAATTTTTGGACCCGACCCGGGCGCAATTTGGAAATATTTTACTTTGCGCCAAATCCCAATTTCTAAATTTTTAAACCGTCAAATATTTTTTAACCATATAATATTTTTAAATATTTCTAAATCTTTCAAATTTTTCATCCCAACCAATCAGCTTCCACTTAATCCCGTGGGCCCCGCCTTCTATCTCTCTCTCTCTCTCTTTCTCTCTCTCCTTCTCTCTCTTCTCTCTCCCCCCCGTCTCTACTCTCTCTCTCCCTCTCTCTCTCCCATATATTTTCTCCCTCCTCTTCTTTTCTTTTCACCAGCACCCAACACCGCGAGCCCTAGCCGCCTCACCCCTTCGCCGCCACAGCCCCAACGCCGACGCCCTCATCGGCTATCGCATCGTCTCCTCGCCCTCGTCACATCCACCTCCACCTCTTCTCCATCCTTCATCAACTCCCGTGCACCCTGCACCGGCAACCGCGGCCGCCTGCACCTCGTGGGATCGCCGCCGGCGATCTCGATCCGTCCCCCCGGCCTCGTGCATCCCTCGGTGAGTATCTTCTTCTCCTCTCCTTCTTTCTCCTTCCTTCCTTCCTCCTTCGTTTCACTGATTCTCTTTCCCGTTCTGTGGGTTGGCCGTTGTTCCCTGCAGGTGGTCCGCCGGAGCTCCGTCGATGCCATCGACCATCACGACCCCTTCACAATTCACAGTGAGTATCCTTCCCTCCTCTCCATCCTCCTTCCCCTCTTCCCTTCCTCCTTCCCCTCTTCCCTTCCTCTTCCTTTCATGTAATTCTTGAGTTGCTCACTGTTTTTGTGTCTCGCCGGAATCCGGCCGCGCCGACGACGTGTCCCGACGATCCAGCGAGGTACCCTGACCTGTGTGGTTCCACTGTTCGTCATTTGGGTTCATTCCGTGAACCGTGCGCCCGTCGCGAGTTTTCCCCGCCGACGTTTTACGTTCCGTTTTCCTGATTCGCGACCTGTCGAGGCAAGTACCCCTTGCTACATGCTAAACAATATTTACATATACTTGATGACACCCTAAAACCTGCAATTTAATTTTAGTACTATAATTTCCCATTTTACGTGTTCAATTTCATGTTATATCATTTTATTTTCCAAAACGTGAAACCTACCGTTTGCAATTACTGTATTACACCTAATAATCACATTTGTATGTTTTAATCACATTTCCACTATTGTCACGGTCTATGGCATTCTCTCTATAGTCTTACTCCATTCGGACACTTGTGCGCATTTAATCTGTATTAGCTGTGTTTCCGTCCATTGAACCTATATATATAAATTATTGCACCTAAAAGGTTCTCAAAACTTGTTAACATGATTTAACGGCCAAAATTGTCATACTGTATTCTTATGTTGTTGAAATCATCTCTGAAAATACAACTGATAACTGTACTACTAATTAATTGAATCTGCTTATGGTTTAATTCATTGTTTAGATTATATTATTGATAACTGTGCTTGATTTTGTAACTGATTATGAGCACACCCTTGATATCATTTACATCTTGACATGACTTGCTACAAACATATTGATTGACTCGACATGGTACCGTATACTGCTTGACTTGACCTGATGTACCATGACCTGACCCGTTACCTGATCTTGTGTCTAATGCCAAAAAACCTGACACGTAGTCCTCATGGACCGTTCCTGTTGTCTATCCAGACAAACCTGTTTACCTGATCCTGTGTTGGCATTAGGTTCTTGATTACGGGATACCTGACTTGACTTACACATATAACTTGGGGGTATGGGGAAATCAAAGGTGAAACCTGACTTGTAACTCAACAGTTCGCTACTTGTTCTGATCAGTTTTAGAGGCTAGGCCAGCCTTGGAATGATGCTGCTGACATCATTCATCTGTACACATTCCTGTTTAGTGCCTAGCGGCATGTCTCGGTTTCAGCCCGAGAATCTGGGGCCGTGGTCCCGGGTATGTACGGGATACTATTGAGTTACATCGATGATTCATCAATTTGGTTTCAAAGACTTTAGAACAGAAAACCTGATAGAACAGTTTAGTTTACCCACTGCACACTACCCTGCACTGCTCTGACTTATATTATTGTTACCCTTGCTTTATTCATGTTTATATTCGCATTGCCTGTTACCCTGTTATTATGTTATTACTTGATGACTTGACGCGCTGACGTCTGGGTTTTGCATGGCCCAGATTCTGTACCGCTGTCGCAGTCCGAGCAGGAGTATTTCAGCCGACAGGCCGAGCTGTGAGTGTCAGCAATAGTTAGTTTTTCTTTCCTGCATTTTATTCCTGATGTGAGCCCGCCTTATGGGACGTACATTCCAGTTATTTGTATTGGATCTTTCGCTTCCGCATTTTATTATTCTTGACTCATGTTATCTTGGATTATGGACATGTTTAGATAGTTTTATTTTGTTCTTGATATCTCTACAGCCGTAATGTGACTGTGAATGGATACTTCCTACCCACAGGTAGCATGGTTGGCTATGTCACGTGCCCATGTTAGCGTATGTTCCCCTCCGAACGGCGGTGCGCAGGACTGCGACGTCTTGGCGCTGAGATTCGGGGCAGATGCTAATTGGTGCTATCCGTCCACCTCTCCGAAGATGCCAAGTTGATTTATGGCACCATGTATCGAAGGTTTAGACGGATGCGTCCGATGTAGCAGACTTCGTCAGATTCCCCCTCGTTTGAGGGGTTTTTTTGATTGTGGGGACGCAAGCCCCTGCAGTTGCAAGCCCCTGCAGTTAATTACGCTACCGCATTGCGGTAACAACTTTCTCCTTCTCCAGATTGTCACTTCGTGTCGTGGGTGTTTGTTTTGTGTTTTGTTGCCCGTGGATTGTTTACGGAGACTGAGTTATGTCGTCGCCCGTAGGGCGTGGACTAGTCCAAATCCGTATTATCTTAGATTTGGGTTTGGGGGTTTGGTTTGAGGATACGTCAGCCATACTTGAGGCTAAGATCAACTCAAACGTTTGTTAAGGATACGTTAGTCTAACTTTGTGACTAAGATCAACTTAACGGGATCGTTTAGATCCGACAAAGGAGCGTTTGGGCTCTATTGTTCCAGTTTAGGGACCTAGTGGTCCATTGAATGTATGGCCGTCGGGACCCATCACCTCTCTGACGACGTTGAAGGATTACAACGACAGATGTCAGAGGAGTTCAGAGATGTACCCTTGAGCCAGAGTTAATTGGGGGGATTCGTAGTCCAGTCTGTTAGAAGGTTTAAGGATACGTTAGCCATCTTTAAGGCTAAGATCAGCTTAAACGGGACCGTTTAGATCCGACAAAAGAGCATGCAGGGGGAGCTCTATTGTTCTAGTTTAAGGACATTGCGGTCCATGGGTAGTTTAAGGACGTTGCGGTCCAGTATGTGCTCTGGATGCTTCACACGGGTTCACTGCCGTGCTTGGCGAGGACCAGGCTCCGCTCTGGGCGTTTTCCGCGAGGTCAAAGAGTGACGTTATCCGCGTTCCACGTAACCAGGAATTTTGCACTAGATGCTTCACACGGGTTCACTGCCGTGCTCGGCGAGGACTAGGCTCCGCTCTGGACGTTTTCCACGGGGTCAAAGAGTGACATTATCCGCGTTCCACGTAACCAGGAATTTTGCATTAGACACGGGTTTAAGGACCCCGCAGTCCATATCAATGTGTGGTCATCGGGACCCGTCACCTCTTTGAAGACATTGAGGGATTACAATGCCAAGTATCAAAGGAGTGAAGAGATGTACCCTAGAACCGGAATGGCTTAAATAGTCCTTGACCCAATCTGGGATCAAGACCGATTAATTATGTTATGAGCCCATTAGCCCAGTTAATTAAGAATTGAGGACTTATGGCCAGCTTGGGCTAAGTCCAATCAGGAGAGGCTTTGCCTCTATCCATTTAGCCAATTGGACCAATGCCTAGTGTTAAACACTAAAGACCAACCAGTGTTGAACACTGAGAATGAGATTGACAAGTTAGTGTCTAACACTAAAAGGTAATTGGTGTTAAACACCAGCAACAGGGCTTTCAAATTAGTGTTAAACACTAAAACAGATCAGTATCAAGCACTGGCGACAGAGATCTCAGATTAGTGTTAAACACTAAGGTAGTCAGTGTTGAACACTGCGAATAAAGTTTTTTGATTAGTGTTGAACACTAGGGCCCAACAGTGTTTCAATACTGGATTCGAGAGTTCCAATTTAGTGTTGAACACTAAGGCAAGAGGGGTCACGTGGCAACACGTGAGAGCGCCCTCCCTTCATTTATTCTGCTGAGATTATCGCATCTTTCAGAGCATCACGTGCCATCACGTGACGGGCATTCAAATGCTTATATGTTAAAGCTTTTGCCGAGGGTCACGTGGGTCATGTGGGGTGCTGCCTCAAAGGGGCTTTCTGTAGATCTCTTGGGGGGGTCACGTGGTGGCACGTGACCCTGCCTCTATGTATGTTGTTTAGAGGATCTGTTAATCTTTTCCAGGAATTAAATTCCTCGTAGGGTTAAACCCTGACAGTAATTTCAGAGGAATTAAATTCCTACTTCCTTTTGAAGATTTATATTCTGAATAGGGTTGGACTCTGAATTTTCTGTAGGAATTAAATTCCTCATACATGTGAAGAACTAAATAGGGTTAAACCCTAATAAAATCTTTTAAGGAATTAAATTCCCACTTTCTGTTAAGTTATGATCAAGGGAATTAAATCCCCGCTGTTCCAACAGAACTAGGTTCTTAATTAGGGTTAAACCCTGTTTCTTTTTGTTCTGAAGGAATTAAATTCCCATAACACAGGGTCAAGCCCTAGTTTTATTTCAAAGGAATTAAATTCCTATAGTTCTGTGAGAATTAAATTCTCGTGCTTCCATTCCCTCTCTATGTTTTGGATCTGCATGGCAGGATCTCGACCCATTGAGAATTAAATTCTCAACCTCAAGGGGAGATGTGCACTTTGCAGATCCTCTATCAAAGAGAGACGAAATATGTTCTTCTGTTTTATATATCAGAGTTAAACTCTGTTGAGAATTAAATTCTCTTTTCCTTCAAGGAGCCTTCCCTTTCTTACCTAGGGTTTTCTTTTGCAGAAGATCCAAATTCATCAAAGTATCAAGGCTCTCTCCTTTTTCTTCCCTCTGCGTACATATCTATGTGTGTCCCTTGGCTCCTATTTATAGGAGAAGCAGCCGAATCAATTAGTTTTTGACGAATCTTCATTGAGAGGTTTGATTTGCATCCATCATTCGTTTTTGACCTTTGGATTATTGGGTGAATTTTATTCACCATTGGATTTCAAGTCCCGGGATTCTCCTTTGTTATTTCGGTTAGATTTAAAGGGGAAATCTTTCCAAACCCGAGATTTTCCCATAGATAAATGATATTCAATCATCTTTAAATCTTTAATTCGATTGGTCCCAGGTAATCGCTTTCCTTTGGAAAGATTCGAACCTCTTTCAGAATTTAATTCTGTCAACGAAATGGGCTTTGAAAGCCGGTCACGTGTGACCACGTGACCCATGGTCACGTGTGGGCACGTGACCCCCTTTGGAATGAGCCTTCTTCTTTCTTTCTGCGCTCTGTCTTCTGGTTGCTGCTTAACCGTCACGTGCCACCACGTGACCCCTGGTCACGTGCGAGCACGTGACCCTTGTCTGAACTCTTTTTCTTGACTTAACTGGAGAACGATTCTGATGTTTTGATCGTCACGTGCCAACACGTGACCCTGGTCACGTGGGAGCACGTGACCTTTTCTGAAGCTTTTTCCTTGATTTGATCTGGAAGCGTTGGGTCTTTGCTGCTGCTTTTAAATGTCACGTGCCGACACGTGACCCAGGTCACGTGGGAGCACGTGACCCTTACTGAAGCCCCTCTCTTTGATGTAGTTGGGAAACTGAACTTGCTTTGCCGGTACTTTTGGGTGTCATGTGCCAACACGTGACTGCTGGTCACGTGTAAGCACGTGACCCTCTTCTGAAGCTTTTTCCATAAGCTTTCCTGATTTTAAATCAGGAAACAGCGTACTCTGGGAAGTGGGATATGACACCGGGGCTATCTCCCTGCTCGTGATCCCCACGAGGATATTCGGCTCGGAGCTCTTCATCAGCGAACTCCGGCATCCGAGCCTTGACGGCGTCGAGGGCCTCATGCCAGATGGCGGTGGTGGCGAGGCTAGGACGGTGTAGAACTGTTCCGACTTCTGGAAGTTCTCCACCGCCTTCGCCGCTCTGAGGTCGGTTCGCTTCGTCGCCTCTACCACAGCCTCCAACTCCTTCCGGAGGGTGCTCGCTGATTTCTTCATGGTGTCGACGAGCACCTTGGAGTCCTGAAGCTTGGCCTTGGCAGCCTGGGCGGCCTCGCGGAACTTGGCCGCCTCCTTCTTCGAGGCCACCGCCTCCTGCTTCGCGGCCGCCGCCTCCTGCTTCTGCCCTCGCCATCACCGCCTCCAGCTCCCGCTTCGAGCTTTCCTCCAGCGAGGAGAGCTCGCCTGCGGCTCGCATCACCGGGGCTATTTCATCCTCCTCCATCCGGACGATGAGAGCGACGTGCTGGAGGACCTGAAGAAATCAGAGAGGGGGGTCAGGAAAAAAAAGGGACCACCAAATCTCGCAAATGATGAGACGCAAAGTGAAAAACCGAGTGGAGTACGAGCACTAACCTGCACGACCTCTTGGGCGATGGACGCCATTTGCGCCTTCAGAGTCCCTCAGGGACCTTCCCCCGGCCGACCTCTCCATGTCGGACAGCAAGCTGTCAGCGACGGAGAGCCCCGAGGGCACCTCAAAGCGGAGCTTCCCCTCGTCCACCAAGATCGGGGAGGCCGGGGTCCGCGGGACTGCGCGGGGGAATCTCTTGAATGCCGACGGCAGAGGGCTAGTCTCTACCTCCGAAGCCGGGGCCTCCTGCCCCCGAACCCGCTTTCGGCTCGGCGCCTTGCTGGGCTCTGGGGCGCGACGGATGCTGGGAGAGCCGGGATCGACGTATGAAGAGAAGAGCTGGCCCCTCCAGCCTTCGACCACTTCTTCGGCTTGCGCATGGCCGCTCGAAGGTACCTTAGGTCTATGGGTTCTGCATAAGGAAATGTATAATGAAGTTAGCAACACAAGAAAAAATGAAAATAAACGCAAGCCTAACAGAACTCCTACGAGCTCCTAACCTACCGACGAACTGGGCGGGACTGAGCCCGGCCCAACCAAGGGCCCGCTTAGAAAGCAGCACGTCAGCCCGGGGAATGGGCTCCCACTCCGCCACTCTCACAGCGTTGGGGTCGTTGGATGGGCTTCCCGACCGGCACCTATCCCTGGACCACTGGGTGGGCACAGGCCAGTCCTCACCTTCCGGCGGCCCAACGAAGAAAAACATCTTCTTCCAATTGTGAATGGAAGAAGGCAGGGCAACGACACTCGACCCGGGTGCACTCCCCGTTTGTTTCCTAAAGGAGAGATAAACCCACCTCGTGTCGCCCGTGCGGGTGTTGGGGCAGCCTTTGTAAACAAGAGAGGAGGTAAGGATGGACAAACCGAAAGAAATCATCTGCAACTTCAAGCGGACCAGGAACTCAAGGAGAATCCTCCATAAGTTCGGCACTAGCTGGCCCGGGACTAGCCCAAAGTAATTTAGCGCCCTAACAACCTCGGGAGAGAAGGGCAGGTGCATTCCGGCCCAAAATGATTCCAGGTACAAGGCAATCTCTTTACCCCGTACCTGATCCGCCCTCTCTCCTTCCTCGGCCAAACGTAGAGTGTAGCCGGACGGGATATGGAAACGAGCCTGAGCGGTGGCAAGCTCGTTCTCGTACCTCACCAAGGATGGCATGCCAGGGGCGTCCGCCACCTCTGCTCTGGGATCCGTCCCTGACACGCCACCCTGGGAAGAAGATCTGACCCTAACTCCCCGGGAAGGTTCCGACTCGGCGGAGGGATCCCTAGAATCTACCATGACGACATCTACAGACCCCTCGAAGGAAGACATCTAACCTGATGGAGAAGTCCTCGGCAACGCAGAAATCCGACCTAAGAGGAGAGTGCCGAGCTTAAAAGATCAAGAGTGAGGGAAATATGAAGAGAGATGGGCCCTGAAGCGGACCCCACCTCTATTTATAGCCACCGGCGTCCTCATCCCACGGCGACAGTCGACTCCCGCCAAAACGACCCTTCGCATTCGACGACCACGATCGCTCTACCTGTCGCATGCGCATTGGCTGTATCCCATGAGATGCCAGAGGTCTGCGGCCCGTCACGTCAGCCAACCAGCGCCCGACATGTGGGCTGTCGTTTCAGCAAAAGTACACACGATCCGGCGCACCCTCTTTAATGCAAAGATCTCACCCTGATTCACTGGCATCACCCAGAAAATACCACAGATTACCCGGGGACACGCCCGACGATATCTTCGAAAAGGAGCTCACCTCGGGTGGCCCCGCAGACCACTCTCAACCCGACCCGTTAGCTGGTCGGAACGAGAGTGGGGGGCTAATGATGATGCTCGATATCGGTGATCTCCCAGATCATGACATGTGGCAGATGACGTGTCCCATGGCTCACAAGAAAGGACCTTCAGTGGCCGACCAGACCACTCTTGTGCCCGTTCTACAAGCAAACGCTGGCTCACTTCCGAGCCCCTGCACAATTGGCCTCCTCGGCCTACCAGCTCGTCTCCGGGCTACCACAGAACCAAGATAGCTCGGCTCTACCGCTCTCCGCAAGCTCTCCCGCCGAGGTCATCTTGCTCGGTCTCATCGACCGACCAACAACACCGCTCACAGGCGCAACCGCCATCCCGCGAATCTCGCCATGCACGAGATATCCACCGGCCACATCCCACGTTCCACGCCATCACGATCTCCCATTAACGAGCCTGTTTCGCCATTAATGGGAGATCCCGCTCATCACGTGGGCGTGACGTCGGGAGCGTAACGGCCGGCGTGATTCTCGCGCCTGCCCTGCCTGCTGCCACTGCTATATAAACCCCTTCTTCAGACTGTCCAAGTAAACCATTTTTACTCCACTAAGCCGTTACTCTGCTCGGATCTCTAGTCTAACTTGACCGTCGGAGGATCCTCGGTGGTACAACCATCCCGGGACTTCCTTGCGGTAGCTTGGCAACCACAACCTCAAACCCATTGAGATCCACACGCTTCAGGAGCGACAGCCTCCGGATCCAATCTCAGCCACCCATCGCCGCCATCAGCAGATCAACGGAAGGTAACATCTTCGCGCGATCCAGGTCGCGTCAACGTGCATATATTTGATATCAAATATATGTGCCCAAAATTTACTCTTTAATACGAACATTTAAAATTAAATGTTTATCATATATATTAGATGAATTTGATATAGGAAGCCGGGTTTATGATTCGGGCAGACGGGATTTATATCAAATACATATCTTAACTAAAATATTTAGTATTTTATCTTTTACATGTCTGATCAGGTTCCGCACATTTCCAAAAACATGGCAATATATATATCGGGTGAGCTCGGGTAGGGTTTGCCTGACTTGCACCCCTTCTAGATATGACAATTGAGGATATTGGATCATAGAGTATTCACATATTACCTTATGCTAGGGGTAAACCCCTTGCCGATGCGTGGAATTCTTAGAAAATCAAATTTCACAAAATATCGATCATCTCAGCGTTTTTTAGATAAATATTATAGAAACTAAATAGTAAAAACTTTCTTGGATGTAAAAATTGACAGAACCGTAGGTTTTTTTATTTTGCTTTTTATATTTTTATAGCATATCATGATGATAAAAGATGTGGTATTTATCTGCAAACATTTTAAAACCCAAATATTTGTGGTATTTATTAACACTATAGTACTTTTGTGGTGTATATTTTCTACACTAAGGAGAAAATGTGAAAATTGGTATTTATTTGCCATAATTAAATTTCATGGTTAATAATAATGATCTTGGTATTTATTTGAAAATCTGAAAGTCTTTTGTATTTTATTGAAAAACCTTAAAGTTCATGATATTTTATTTGGAAAAAACTTGGAAGTTCATGGTTAATAATAATGATCCATGGATTGCTCTCAAGATTGACAAAATGGAAATTCAAAATTCTTTGCCATAGTTAAATTTACATGTTTGCTCACGTCACCAAACCATATTCTTCAAAATACCAACCTAATCCAAATTTGATACAAGAGGGAATAATTAAAGTAATGGAGCAAAATATAAAAAAAATCAAAGTTCACGTCTTCATTCAACTTTATTATAGTATAAAAATATCTAGGTAGGGTTTATGTTCCCTTTCATTTGTTGGCTCCTCACTTAATTGGCTTATTCTAGCTACCTGTTTTCCAATTTTCTCTTCTGCCAACTCACTTTCTATGCAGTTGATTCCAATATCATGAACAGATTTTGTAACTTGAAAACTTTTGTTTGCAACTCCAAGTTGTATCAAAACAAACACTTGCAAGTTGAGCTAGCATTTAGTGCAGCCTAATCTAGCCCTTAATGGCATCTTAGCTCCAGTTCTTGTTATTGACTGTGGTTTTGATGAAAATTAAAGAACTAAATATATATAATTATATGAATTATAATTCATATACAACAAATTGAGGGACATGATATGGCCCATAACTTATGCGCCCCCCCCCCCCCCCCCCCCCCCCCCCCCCCCCCCCCCCCCCCCCCCCCCCCCCCCCCCCCCCCCCTCCCACTCTCCCCTCCACACACACACCAAAGTTGAAATGAGAAGGGAAAAAGTGCAGTTGTTGTTTAGCCGCGTACGATGGAGCAATGTGCATGCAATGACATGAACAAAATTGATTGGATGGTTTGCTATAACAACTGTTTTTCTCATGGTGTGTCGGCTCTATACTGTTCCAAGCAATATATTAATATCTAATTTTAAAAGTAATAAGATAAATACTTTGCTGTTCATAGGTATAAGTTTTTGTATGATATAAATATCAAGATAGTAATGATGTATGGCTTGCTTATGCTCCTCCTTGAATTTATATCATTGATAATCTTTTTGTGGCAAGAGGATTTAAATTAAGCAATCAACCCTTGAATGATCGATGCTGGTTAACGAACCAAATTATTCTGAAAATGACAACGGTTGTTGAATGTTGTTAGTTACCATACCATTAAGGTCCAATAATTAAACATATAAGGATCATAAACGCAATCACAAATTTGAATAAATGTGTATATTTTGAAATACACACATATAATATATAAACAACATTATTTTAAGTCTAAAGTCATGATGATATCTTGCTAATATTCTTGTTAAGTAGCTATTATGATTATATTCACCAGTAACGTGATCCACTAAACATGTTGCAAATATAAATATATCTTATAATAATAATCTTCATTTTGTATAAAATTTAAGTTATATATGCCTTGATTCCAACCCTCAGCTTCTTAATCACATTCTTACTAAATTACCCAACTCACATATATCTTCCTTTAATTTAATCTTCTTAAATGAAAAAATTATCCTTTTAATTTTGCAAAATTCTACCTTAATTGTTCTGGTAGCAACAATACTTTTAGCCACTTTCTAATTGCTATTTTCTGTAGTATCCTGTTTAATAAGAGCGTTACACTTAGAAGTTAATTAAGTACATTAATTACTGTAACAATTAATTATAGCTAGTATCATGTTTGTCTTATTAATTAATTGATTTTGTTAGAATATAAAAAATATTAATCCCCAACTCTCATCATAACTTCGAATGTTTAGTAGAGTGGTTGGGACATTTCATATGCAATCCAGATTCAAGTTTCACAAGGCACGTATTAAACATGATATTATTTAATTTTAAATACCGGTATGCAAAATATCAAGTTTCGGCCTAAAGGGCCTTCGACTTGCGTGGGACAAAGGACATTTCACTCGAAGGGACATTTCACTTATTTCTTGCAATGCCCAGTTTTTTTCATCTAATAATAATTGAACACCATAAAATAGATTCCAGCAGGTTTAGCATCATCCGCTGCAGTTCCGATCACCTATACTTTTTTTTTCCAGGTTTTACCTGATCAAACCAAAGGTCTTAATGCTCAATGTGGTCGACAAGTGTTCGATCTTATTGTGAAACTTGTGCAACATACAGCTAGGAAGCACAACCCAAACCTCTTTGGATGCGCAGGTATGTCAGCATGCAAACACGCATAGGAAAGCATGTGCGCGCGCACAAGCACGCATGCATACACACACTCCCTCCTAGCGTCTGACGGAGCAACAAAAACAGGCTCTGATGATGCTCTATATTGGCGACCTCGCAGATCATGACACGTGGCAGATGACGTGTCTCAGAACTTAGAAGAAAGGGTCCACAGGGGCCAACCAGGCCACCCATGTACCCGACCTGCAAGCTCAAGCTGGCTCTTCTCAGAGCCCCTGCAAATTGGCCTCCTCGGCCTCTCAGCTCGCCCCGAGCAGCCACAGGACCAAGATGCCTCGTCCCTCCCGCTCG
Source organism: Agapanthus africanus (assembly GCA_030015575.1). Lineage (NCBI taxonomy): Eukaryota > Viridiplantae > Streptophyta > Magnoliopsida > Asparagales > Amaryllidaceae > Agapanthus > Agapanthus africanus. The sequence continues at coordinate 341,712,251 of JASDDO010000006.1, read as the reverse complement.
TCCCCGAGCTCTCCTCTGCCGAGGCCAACTTCCTCGGTCCCTCCGACCGACCAACTCCACCACTCACAAGCGTAATCGACGCTCCGCAAATCTCGCCATGCGCAGATTCTCCGCCGGCAACATCCCACGTTCCACGCCATCACGATCCTCATGAACGGGCGATCCACTCATTACGCGGGCGTGACGTCGGGAGCGTAACTGCCGGCGAGATTCTGGCGTCTGCTGCTGCGTGCTGCCGCCACTATATAAACCCCCATCACAGAAAGGTCAAGTAAGCTTTTTTACCCTACTTAGCTGTTACTCTGCTCGGATCTCGTGCTAACTTGATCGTTGGAGGGCCTCGGTGGTACCAAACCATCCCGGGACTTTCTTGCAGGTACTCGGCGCAAACTCCTCAAATCACCAATCTCCTTCAAACCCATTGAGACCCACACGCAACAGGAGATCACCTCCAAAATCCACCGGGAGATCAACGGAAGACAACATCTGACGGAGACCCGAAAATGACCTCCATCAGGCTCCAACTAATCTCAGTTGAAAATTTCTTTTCATCCTTCTTCTTGTTCCGTTATTTTTCCGATCACTTATTGTAAGTATTTGTTCTTTCTATTGTTCTATTATTGCAGTTGAGATACCCCCTCCCCTCCTCACAAAGAAAAAATATAAAATCTCCCATAATATTTATTCTCCTTCCAACCTTCGGCTCTGAAGTTGAGATAAATGAAGCTTTATAGGATTATCTAAAGTTGACTGTAAAATCGTAAATTCGCACTGTTTGAAATCTCATTTTAGAGTTAAGTTATATCTTTTGAAATTAGGTCCTTTTCTGGTTTGAGCTAGGATGCATAACAAGATTTTATTCCTAACTGAAGGCATTTGTCGTGTGATGTAACCACTACATTTTGTGTATATGCTAATAAAAGTATTTTTATATTTTTCTTGGTGTCTTTAATCATTTTAGTATTTCCTTTGATGGAAAATGTTTACAAAAGATGAATTTGGGTTTAATTGTATTTAATATGATTTCTGAGAGGGAAAAAAAAAAGAATTTTAAAATGATTTTTAGTATTTTCTAAGTTATATTCTAAAAAATGGATTTCATGAGAAATGAATTATTTTTGGGACGAAAACTATGGAAAATTACCAAATAATTATTAGGAAATTTCCTAGAATTTATTTAGTTTTTCCGATATTTAAAACTATTTTTAAAGCATTATTTATTAAAGAATAAATTTAATATTTACCATGACATATACTATTACACTTATTTGACCATACTAATTTATTTACTGATTAATTGACAATAAATAATTTTACATCTTCTAATTATAACATATATTAATTGGAGTTTTTATGTCTTTAAATATGATGCCATAAATGCCTTGCAATTAATTGAGCAATTAGGTAAGATATAAATATTGGCATAACTAGCATTAATTACAAACGTTTCTTATTTTGCATCTTCTCACCTATAAATAACCCCCATTCTTCTTCACTTTTCTTACATTTCAGGCGCTCAAATAAATTCAGAAAAAATCATGTACGATCGTCTTTCGATGCTTTTTGCATAGGTGCTAGTAAAGAATGCTAGAAAAATTCGATGTGGAAGAACGGCTTGACTTGAGTCATTGGTTTGAAATTCAAACTTTCTGTTGGTTATAGTGTCCTCAAGATAATTATTGTAATCGCAGGCAGACGATTATGATGATTGAGGAATAACCTATATGGATAGAACAGTCTTACTCGAGATGTAGTATGCTATCTGGTTCATCTTTATTATCATGTACATGTATTATGTGGTATTACAGATCACTATCACATGTTAATAGAGCCTATATGGTTCTTTCTTGACTACTAAGGTTATTGTGATGGTCACACTTGTGAGAACTGAGTAGTTTATAAGCAAATTTTTAAATGTCCCTAGTTGTGGGAATATCGAGACTGGGCATCGATATTCCAGAATAGACTAGTGTATATGTTTCTTGACCCCGACGAGGGGCGATGGCCGGTCTCGCAGCTATTGATGTCAGTTAGTCAACAAAAATAGTATACAAGTGCTCATTGGGTTATGAGTTACACTGGACAGACTCGCCGGGAAAATGCTAGATGGTATTATACCTAGCTATTGTCAGATAGCGGTTCTCAGGTTACATAAGTACAGGTTAGTATGTCGATCTGAGATCGTCATTTGTTCGTGTGAGTTCCTACTGTGATTTGATTACTACCCTACTTCGGCTCAAAGGAGTCGTGCAAACAGGTTTCAGTTGGGTACAGTCCTGAGCCACATGGAGGCAGTGAGCGGATCATCAGGATTCTTCTCTTCCGATATTGGGGGTAGATGCCGTACTGTGTATGGGTAGCCATCATCAGAAATCCTTGACCAAAGTGGAAGGGATTTACCGATTTGGATCAGTAGTTTCTCAGTGGGTGATGGACTTCACACCGGCATGACTTAACGCGTTATTAGGGGTCTGACTTTATCCAACCCCTAGACCCGGTACGTGATACTCTTAAACGAATAGACCAGATTATACGGAGATTGTCAAGGACAGGCTCAATAGGGGTACGGACGTGTTTGCCCGTTGGCCTTCATTTCGCTCAATAACTGGGTAGCCGTTACGCACAACTAGTGTCGCTGACGTGCTTGTGGTTAAACCCGCTGCCAGTGTATTGACGAGTCTTTAGAGCACACAGAGTTTTTCCAGTTCAGGAAAAATGATGTAGTGGCCATATATTGATACGCGCAGAATTCCGATTAGGTATGTATGTTAGCCACACGGATTTTAATCGGGAGGATGGTAATACTAGTCGGCTTAGGATTAATCTGGATTATTAAATCAAGTTTTGATTTAATAATTTACATATATATATATATATATATTCTAATATTATGTTCATTATATTTTTCTATCTCTTAGGTATTCGTATTTTGATACGAATACGCGCATGTATTTGCGGGGATGTATTCTTGTATGAATACAAGAATACTTATAGAAGGAGAACATATCATTTCTAGGAATTTCTTTTTATAGAAATTATAAAATGAGATGGAGGAGAGAAATGGTGGAGGGTATGGCCAAATGAATTCTTTATTCATTTGGTCATACTATTCAAGTATGGTTGCAATTTTAAAAATGTGAAATATATTTTAATAAATGAAGAAAGTGTATGCTTGGATTTGTGAGTATTCATTTATTCAATCATTTAGCTTCTCTCTCTTCCATGGCTCCTCCTCCTTCTTCTTCATTATCTTCTACCCTCTCATGAGTTGAGAATCATGAAGATAAAGAGAAAGAAAAATTCCAGAACACTCACACACATCACTGAGCATCCTAAATTAGCATCCTAGAATTCTTAGTTACTTCATTGATAAAGTTAAAACTTGAACTTGGTTCCCTCAGGTGGATCATTTTCAGCGAAGGAGGACCGGCTTGCAAGTACGATCATGGAGCCTCGAGAAGCTATTGAAGAAGAAGGACACAACTACAATTCGAGTAGTGTAATCCTTCATTTTGTGCTTGCTAGTTTAGGTATTTGGTTATGATCTTGGGGTTAAGTTTCTAGGGCCATCAAGAAAATTTTTGTTTTTGAATTTCGCATTGGTCGCGGGTTAGAGATGAGGACCCTAGGAAATTTCAATGGTATCAAAACCTCCCAAACACCCTAAACTATATAGATATGACTCCCGAACCCCGTTGGTTTTTCCCCCTTAAAAACTGCCGAAAAACCAGTGAGAAAATTCATGCTATATTAATGTTTTGACTCCCCGCGGGCTCTCGGTTTGGAACGAGAAGCCACGGGAGGTGCGTGGGGACCCCGGGGACACCCCATAGGCACCTATGGATATGGAGGGCCCACACCCCCCGAGACCACCCAAAGGTGGCCTTAGGGGGTGGGGACCCAAGCCCTGCCCAAAGGGGTCTGCCTACCCCTGTGGCCACCTTAGAGTGGCCTAGGGGGTGGGCACCCCCTATGTGTTCTCCGGGTCGACTCTAATTTTGTGCTGGGGCCCTACGCGAAGTTTCAGATCAATTCGAGCTCATTTCGGATTCCCAGAGTGGGTTTTAGCATGAAATTTTTGTCGGTTTTATCACACTTGATTTTTGGTGTTTTGGAAAATTGAAGTGATGGCTATTAGTGTGCAGTATTTGATTGTCATAGGCTTAGTGATGGTTGCGTGTATCATAAATTTTGGTAAAACGTCATCTAATTGCTATACGTATCAATTGGATGGGATTACGGAATTGATACTCGTAAGTTTGCATGTTCTGTGATGGATGATGCTTAGCGTTTATGGTTGTGTTGGATTATCGCGACGGATAACCCGGTGTATGTGGTATTAGATGTAATTCTCTGTGATGTAATGTATATTCTTATTGCATGGCGAGCGTCCGACATGTGGACTACCGTTATTACGGCTTGTATATTATTCTTTGGGGCGCGTCCTGATTGCGGACGTAGTCACCGTTGTATATTCAGGTTTTCATTACATGCATTAGGATTACCCCGCAGCGGAGTGCTTGAGTAGCCCAGTTCTAGAGGGTAACGGGTTACCATATCATAGCATTGAGACCGGGGTATCTTACTCTAGAATTGGCGGGCTATTCGCCGCACTTGTAGGGGGTATAGGATTGACCCGCGGAGGGGTGCCCAAGTCATCTGATTTTGGAAGTGCTGGATGGCCCATTCACTTTATTGATTGGGGTTGCCTCGCTTCTGGGATTGGCGGGTGGCTTGCCGCACACGTAGGGGTCTAGGATCCGATACTACGGGCTATCCACACGACCAGAAAATTACATTTCATATTTGGATCTATTGAAATGTACTTTTCCTAGTTTATCCGTATTTTCATATCGTGTTTGCTTCCGCCATGATTCTGTGTTTGCTATATTTTCATGCGTGAGACGAATGTGTGTGTGTGTGTGTATTAGATGCTATATATGTTTTGCATCCGTTCTAGTCCTGTCCCCGCCCTACTGTAAATTAAGTAACCTTATGGTGAAGATCCGGGATTCTGTGGTGAATGCGGATGGTATATATGTGCATGCTTATTTTTATTTCTTTTCTGGCATGATATGATTAATTGATGGGACTGCATTAATTCTAATTAATGCAAGAAAAACAAACCTAAATGATGTTGTCGGAACCAATTTTTAAAACTACTCGGTTTTTTTCAAAACCATAGTCATATTGTTTTGCTTTGCATAGAGGTATTCGGTTAGGAATATTCCGCATCTCTTTCTATGAGGAAAGAGCCTTGATCTCTTCACGGGGAGTTCGCTCTTAAGCAAAAGTTTATGTTACTAGTTTTAAAAGTGGAGCCTAAACCACTCTATTTCAAAGCCACTCGAGTTCCTTCAACGATATTAGGTTCATCACGTTAAACTTTTTCGCTAAAAACCAACCGTAGCCCTCCGTCATTTTCTATAAGTAGTGCTTAGTATTCGTGCTGCGTATGTTGGCATTGTCAAGACATAGTGTGAGGTAGCTGAGTATTGCTTGTTTGTGCCATTAGATGTGATTGGTTAGGGCAGTCGTACAGTCATGGTGGTATTGTCAAGGACTCGTATGGTGGGTTTAATGCAATTAAGAAAATGACGGGTTGAACTTGACTAGGACCCTTTGATATGTTGACATTGTCAAGATCACTTGGGTCCTAAGTGCAAAAACCATATCAGGGTTTCAAATATAAGAGAAACTTGCCAAGTTTGGGCATACCTTCTGGAGTGTAATAATTTTGGTCGGCTTTCATCAAAGTTATCAAAAAGTGATAGTTGGGTCCTGATTCCAACTGATGAGTAGGTATTACTCATCAGGAGATTTTCACTTCACAATGAGCTAACCTATTAGGTGTCTAGAAAGCGTTAACGAGATTACACTTCTGCGTAAACGGGATTATTTAATTGGGTCCTTGTGAAAGCACGGGGGGCCTCCTTTGGAGTACCAACACTGACCTAGGTGAACGGTTAGTGAACTTGTAAGGTGTATATAATCCCAACTAGTTCTTCTTGTAGGGTTTGAAGGAGAATTCGAGAAAACAGTGGGAGCCATCTTGATTAGATTAAGTGATTAAATCAATCTGATCTTGATAGAGTGCACGCTGGATGTTTCTTTTCTCTCCCTCTGGTTTGCGACCATGACTTATCTTAAACTAAAACTCATGAACCAAGTTAACTGAATCTTCTTATACACTTTGGCTTTTGGATTGTCACGATTCATGACAAAGTCGCATATATTCCTGCCACTCCTACTTCTAATTTGCATTTCTCCAGAACACTCCGTATCACTACGAATATCCATATTATTTGAGTATGCCATCATTTAGTTACATATGAACTCGAAAAAACTTGTTTTCGGTTCGAGGATGGATTCCGACTCTGGAGAAATTGAATAAGATTAATCGGTTATTTTTTCTCTTCACCTTTTCTCAGCTTGCGAGAGTTCCTAGTATTATGAGAGTACACCAATTATATTTATTGGATAGTCTTCTTTCAAATCTTAGGCAGGTGCCGAAAGGTAGGGAAGTAAGAAAACCAATTAGCCTAAATATTGTGTACAGAAAGTAAGATGTAAAGACATATAAAAGGATTGAGGTGAGAGCAACGAAAATTGCGACTCCTGTCATGAATCTGGGTAGTGGAAGTGGTATTACTAGGAATACCCGGCCACCCCCTAGAAACATTTTCATGTTTCAGTTTTACTGTGCAGTGTTAATTGAAAACTGCTTTCCTAATTAGATTCTGACTCCAGAATATGTATTTACCAGACTTGATTCTCACATCTGTATGACATTACGGATAATGAGCGGGAGTAGAATATTGAGAATTGTGTGATTAAATTCTTATATTAAAATTCTTTGTAATTGGTGATATTTGAGGAAATCACCTGGGTTTTTCTTAACGGCAAATATTTGGTTTTGAATATCCGTTGTTATGCACCAATTTCAAATTGATATATCCATACATTTATTTTATAAAGTGAGATATAAATTTTTGAAATTATGTTTATGATATTTGCCTATATTTGTAACACCCTAGTACGGTGATACGATATTAATCGGTATTTTAACGCTTGCTTTATATTTCTTCTATTTTATTCATTTGGGTTGCGATCGATTCGAACAGTAGAGATAGTTATTTGACCTGACTTGCATGTGTGAAACCTGGTATGGTGCTAGATTATATCTAATATTTATCAGTAAACTGAATTTATGTGAATCTAGTATAATATATATATATATATATATCATATATCTAGATCATCATATATCTTTCAGTAGCTACAAATTAAGGATAAATTATATTTTGCTAACTGTCATCACATGGTTAATCTTCCCATATCTTATTTTTTGTTTTTATCTATTACGTTTAAATCTCAAGATATCTAATACCAAATATTTGTTAAATCTAGATATATATTTAAAATCCTTTTTAAGGTTATGTTGAGGGTATAATTTATTTAAATAATATTATTGTATTATGACTAAAAGGATTACGTATATATATTATTTTCCAAAATAGATATTTGATGAGATTTTGGTGGAGATTGGTTGTAGTTTGATTTATCTATATAAAACTATTAGACACATATAACTTACTATACATACATATATATATACACACACTTTATATATATTTTTATTATAAAATAAATCTTTCTCTCTCTCCTCTGACAAAATCTCTCTCTCATAAATTTATATATTCTCCTTCTTCATTCTTCAAACCCACACCTATTCTCGCCGACGCAATTCTAGCCGTATCCTAGAACCTTAATCGAGCCATTAAAACTTGGTGTTGATTTGTATAGCGTCGTGTTAGTTCCGTTCATCGTGTTTGTTTCGAGACAAGTTTACAACTTACTATATACTATGGTTTACTCAATTTACTTATATATTGCCGTACTATTATTATTATCATCATTATTATCATACAACTATATCTATATAATTTATATACCGTAGTTATTTAACGTTAATCAGTTTTATAATATATAGTATACAAGTTTACAACTTGCGACATGCTATAATTATATCTATAAATATACATATCGTCGTAATATTTCTTATTATTATCATTATACCGTTTATATCTATATAATCTGTATATCGTTAATTAGTTTATAATCTGCATTTTTTAACGTTATGCAAAATATAGTTTTAAAATATTATAATTTACACATGAAACGTCGTCGCCAAGCGGATACAACAAATCTGGAATTTACTGTAAGACTTACAATATAAAATTCATTATAAATCATAAAAAATCATTAGCACATGTTTTTTAGTTCGTTATGAAGTTAACTCAGAATACTATAACCTTGTAAAATATTTAATTGCAAAATAAATTGTTTAAATAACGTAAACTGTAAATAAAAATACCTCTCTGTTCAAGGAAATTCCAGCAGCAAACTTTCAATTTCGAACGTTCATAACTTTTTGTAGGAATAATCTGAGATATTTTAACTTATAAAAATGAAAATCATATTGAATTATCTTTTTTTGGTATATGACACGTTTCTTTTAGAGAACGTTTGTTATTTTTAAACTATTTTACAAATCAGGGTGACGTTGGTGTTGGGGTCAAAAATTACACTCCGGTGGACCAAGTCAAAATCAGTCAAATCCCAGCCAAGTGGGCCCAAGCTCAAGCGAAGTGGGCTTAAGCCCAAGTCAAGACAAGAATGGAAGGGGCCAGCTCCATACCAAGAATGAAGCAATAAATTAGTTTAGTGCAATTTTTTAGAAATAAATGTATGAAAAATGGATAGAAAGCCAAAATTTTATAAACCCCATGGCTTATGTTCAAAAGAAATAAGCACATAAGGGATGGGGTGGGAAAAGTGCCATTTGGTAAAGCCCAAGAGCCTATATGTAAAGTGTGTAGCCTATAAAGGCAAATATGATGAAAAAATCAACAACTTTTCATTCTCTCCAAAAGTTAGGGTTCTGTGCCTCCTTCTCTTTTCTCAAGGTTCTAAACCTTCTTCTCTTTTCTGAATTAAATCAAGAGTTTAACTCTTCTTTTTCCAAAAATAAATAGTTTTTCCACCATAAAATCCTTGAAGGGGAACTCGGATCTTCCATTAAATCTCCAAAATGGAAGATTTTTAAGTCTCACTCCCTTTTTCTCCAAGATCCAGCCAACAAAGAGGAGGAAGAAAGAGATTCATCTCCAAAAATCCCACTTTAGAAAGATCCAAGGCTCAAAAGAAGAACCTGGGCTAAAAGGGAGAAGAAAGGGATCCTCTTTGATCATCTTCGAAGATTTTTGGGAGTTCAACTCCATTTGTCAAAATCTTTTGGAATCTTTCGGAGTTTAACTCCATTCAAAATCTTTTGGAGTCTAGCTCCACAAATAAAATCTTTTTAGGAGTTCAACTCCATTTAAAATCTTTTGGAGCTTAACTCCATAATAAAAATTCTTTTGAAGTTGAACTTCACAAAAAAAAAAAAAATCCTTTTTGGGAGTTTAACTCCAGATCCCGGGGCTAAGCCCTTTTTTCTGCAGGTGCCGTGCCCACGTGCCGGACGCGTGAGGCGCTAGCGCTCAGCACTCATGCACCTTGCATGTGGCCCACGAGTGCCTAGCGTGTAAGTCCACGTTGCCCACCCCGGTACTTACGGGGAGGCGGAAAACGGAATAAAAATCGGATTTTTATAAGCTTAGGCAACATGGAATAGACTTTGAAGGATCTTTACTAAACAAAAACAAGCTAAAGCTAACTAGAAACTAGCTAAGTGCTAGAAAGGTTATACCTTGGGCTTTATGTCCTTCTCTCCTTGCTCCTTGGAGTGGTGGAAGGAGGTCACCTTAGTCGTCTTCTCACGTCGAAGAAAGATCCACCCGAAAGCCTCGACCTTTGGCTTCAACTCCAAGCTAGAAGTAACTAGGGTGCAAGAAGTGCCAATCCTTGAACCCTAGATGAGAGTAGAGATTATCAAGAGAGGGTTTTTCTCAAGCTCAAGTGTTTCTCAACATATGAGAGGGGAGAGCTTGAGGGAGAGGAAGAACAAGAGAGAGAATATGAATGATAGAATGAGAGAATAATATGAAGCATACTCTCATATATGTGAATTATTATAATTAGAAAATTAGTGAGATAATTGTCATGGCTTAATCAAGACATGACCATTATCATTTCATTTTTAATGCAAATTGCAAGGATCAAAGAGCATCTTCCAAATGAAATGATGATGGTCAAAGTGTCAACAAGGTCAACAAGTCAAGATGGGTCAAATGGTCAACAACCATAACCATGCACAATTATTAAACTAATATCAATTAACAATAATACACACATAAGCATTAGGGTTAATAAAAATGACAATAGTCATTAACCCTAATCAAAGTCCTCTCCCTCTGTCTCAAGCAACTGTGCATACGCACCCGTATTCGTGATCCGAGGAACACGAATACAATGAGAAAAAGCCAATCCCAAATCATATACTAGGATCCGGCTTAAACCAAAGCCCGCTAGTATAAGCTGTCCGGACAGCAAACGTGCACAAGTGCGCGGATGTGAACGAACCCTGTCGCAAAACCATGCGACCTCTACTCATTTTGCCTAAAGGCGAATAGCTCTCTGTGTAGGACTCTAAAGACTCGACACTACGCTGGTAGTGGGTTTAACCACAGACCGCAAGCGGCACTAGCTGTACGTAACGGTCCCCAGGTAGATGTCGATAAGAAGACTGACGAGGTGAACCCCATCTGAACTCCTACTGAGCCTGTATGTGACAGTCTCTGTACAGTCCGGTCTGTTCGTCTGATACATCGCATGGCGGGCCTAAGGGGCGGTGAACGTCAGTCCCCTAATAGCGGTACAAGTCGTGTCGGAGTGTAGCCCAGAACACCCTGAGATAACACTGGAAACCTACCAATATATCCCGCTTGCCCTGGCCAGGGACTACTCGTGTAATGGCTCTCCTAGACACAGCGCGATGTCAACCCCCAATACCGGGAGAGACGAATCCTGTCTAACCGTCACTGCCTCCAAGTGCTTCGGGACTGCACCCAACTACTACCTGTTTGCACGACTCAGTAGAGCCGTGGTAGGGTAGTAATCAAAGAACAGTGGGAACACACTCGAGGCGAAGTGACGGTGTCAAGTCAGCGGACTAAGCTGTACTCATGTCACCTGGGAACTGATAACTGACGATAGGTATAATACCAACCATCAGTTCCCGACGAGTCCTGTCCAGTGTACTCGTAACCTAACGAGCACCCGCATACTATCTCAAGTACGACATACTGACGGCTGTGGGACAGACCGTTTCCCGTGCTGGGATGAGAAGCGCATACGCTAGTCTACTCCGGAGTATCGATGCCCTGTCTCGATAATCCCACGACTAGGGACGTGTATAAGGATTTGCTTGTGGATGACCCAGCCCCCACGAGTGTGATCGCCATCACAACGCCGGTAATCAAGCAAAGATCCTAAGGGCTCTACTAATATGTATAACAGCGATATGATAAAAGAAACACATGCACATATTAAAGCAGAGACAAACCAAGTAGCATACTACCATTTCGAGCAAGATTGTATATACAACTGTGAATATCCCAAGCTTCCATCAAGTAATATACAAACTAGTATGATACAGTAATGGCCTCTAGGGCATATACACTAACAATCTCCCACTTGCACTAAGGCCATGTACTGGCGTATCGGAGACCTATCATCTCGATCAGCCGCTCGAACTGAGTCTGGGGCAAGGCCTTGGTGAATGGATCTGCTGTGTTATCTTCTGAAGAAACCCTCCGAACCTCGATCTCCTGGCGATCTACGATCTCCCTGATCAGGTGATACCGCCTTAAGATGTGTCTGGATTTCTGATGGGACTTGGGTTCCTTCGCTAAAGCTATAGCCCCGTTGTTGTCGCAATACAGAGGTATTGGGTCAACAATGGATGGAACCACCTGAAGTTCTCTCAAGAACTTCCTCATCCAGACAGCTTCTTTTGCGGCATCAGATGCAGCGATGTATTCCGCTTCCATAGTCGAGTCAGCAACGGTTTCCTGTTTGGAGCTCTTCTAACACACCGCCCCTCCATTGAGGGTGAAGACAAAACCCGACATGGACTTGGAATCATCCTTGTCACTCTGGAAGCTGGAGTCAGCAAAGGCCTCAATCTGCAGGTCTTTTCCGCCATACACCAAGAACATCTCCTTAGTCCTTCTCAGGTACTTGAGTATGTTCTTTACTGCTATCCAATGTTTCTCCTCAGGGTTTGACTGATACCTGCTTACCACACTCAGTGCATAAGCCACATCCGGTCTGGTACACAACATCGCATACATTATAGAGCTTACCGCAGAAGCGTAGGGTATAACAGACATGCGATCCCTCTCTAAATCAGTCTTGGGAGACATCTCTTTGGAGAGGGTGATCCCGTGACAAGCCGGTAGATTACCGCGCTTGGAATCTTCCATACTGAATCTCTTCAGTATGGTGTCGATGTACCTGGACTGCGAAAGTCCTAATATCCTCTTGGATCTGTCACGGTAGATCCGGATACCCAGAATGTATGAGGCATCACCCAGGTCTTTCATGGAGAACCTGTGTGACAAGAACCCCTTGACAGATTGTAGCATAGGAATGTTATTTCCTATTAAGAGAATGTCATCCACGTATAAAACGAGGAACACTACAGTTCTCGCTACAAATCTACAATAGATGCATGGTTCATCTGGATTTTTGATAAAGCCAAATTCCTTGACCGTCTCATCAAAACAGATGTTCCAACTCCGCGATGCCTGCTTTAGTCCATAAATGGACTTAAGCAACTTGCACACCTTTCCGCTGCTCCCACTCTGAATGAAACCCTCTGGCTGATCCATATAGACAGACTCCTCTAAATGTCCATTTAGAAAAGCTGTCTTTACGTCCATCTGCCAAATCTCATAATCGTGGAAGGCAGCAATGGCAAGAAGGATCCGAATGGATTTCAGCATAGCTACTGGAGAAAAAGTTTCGTCATAGTCCAAACCAGGTCGCTGACGAAAACCCTTTGCTACCAGTCTAGCTTTATAGGTCTCAACCTGTCCATCTACACCAATCTTCCTTTTGAAGATCCACTTGCATCCTACGGGTTTTACCCCATCTGGAGCAATGTCCAACGTCCATACTTTGTTGGTGTACATGGACTCCATTTCGGTCCGCATTGCATCCAGCCATTTTACCGAGTCGACGCTCTGAATGGCTTGCTGGAAGCTAGTAGGCTCATCAAAGTCTATGATGCAATCCTCTCTATCCCCGTCAATGAGAAAACCGTAGTATCTCTCGGGCGGATGAGACTGCCTACTACTTCTGCGGAGTGGCGTGGGAATGTCCTGATCTTTCGAACCCTCTGGTTCTACTAAGCATTCAGTAATAGCTTGTGGTTCTGGAATTTCTTCCAGTTCTATTGCGCTCCTACTTATTTCTTTTTCTAAGAACTGATGTTCTAGAAAATGGGCATTACGAGAAACAAGGACTTTTTGTTCCTCTGCGTAATAGAAAAGATACCCCCTGGAGTTCTTTGGGTATCCCACAAACTTGCACAGTACTGAGCGTGCCTCGAGCTTGTCCGTATGCTGCTTTTTGACATAAGCTGGACATCCCCAAATCTTCAGGTATTGAAGATATGGTTTCTTCCCACTCCATAACTCATATGGTGTGGTAGGCACAGTCTTAGTTGGAACTCGGTTCAAAAGGTATGCAGCTGATTCTAGCGCATATCCCCAGAACGATCGCGGTAACTCAGCGTTACTCATCATGGACCGTACCATATCCAATAGGGTTCGGTTCCGTCTCTCTGATACACCATTATGTTGCGGAGTGTATGGAGGAGTAAGCTGAGAGAGAATTCCATTCTCTTTTAAGTAACCCAGGAACTCGGCACTCAAGTATTCACCACCTCGATCAGATCTCAGTGCCTTGATACTTTTGCCTGTTTGTTTTTCTACTTCATTCTTATATTCCTGGAACTTATCAAAAGCTTCGGATTTATGCTTCATTAAGAAGACATGTCCGAACCTTGAGAAATCATCCGTAAAAGTAATGAAGTAAGAATAACCGCTTCGCGCATGTGTAGATATTGGACCGCACACGTCGCTGTGTACGAGTCCCAAGAGCTCGCTTGCTCTTACTCCGTGTCCAGTGAACGGAGTCTTTGTCATCTTTCCTTTGAGACAGGATTGACAAGTTGCATACGATTGATATTCGAACGGATCCAAATATCCTTCTGTATGTAACTTAGTCAACCTTCTCTCATTGATGTGACCCAGTCTACAATGCCATAAGAAAGTTTTATTGATTTCTGGAGACTTTCTTTTGTGTGTATTCTGGACATTGAAAATCTGTGGTTGGTTTAACACGTATATACCGTTGTTCAATGTACCTGACCCAATCAAAACTTGATTAAGGTGAATGTTCACTACATTACTTACAAATGCAAATTCATAACCTTCTTGAGATAATAAAGATACAGAAATGATATTACAGGTTGCATTTGGTACATAATAACAACTACGTAAAACCAAAAAGTGTCCATCAGACAATCCCAGGTGATAGTCCCCCACGGCCTCAGCATCCATGCTAGCACCGTTTGCAACTCTGAGGGTCATGTCACCTGCCTTCAAAACTCTACGCTTTCTCAACGCCTGCAAAGAATTACAGATATGAGATCTTGATCCGGTATCCAATACCCAGGATGTAGAGTTTATTGATAGACAGTTTTCAATAACATACACACCTGAAGCTGAAGATGCAACTCGCTTCAAATCCTGTGTTCTGGCTTTCCAAGCCTTGCAATCCTGTTTCCAGTGACCACTTTTGTGACAGTAGAAGCATTCTTCTTTCCCCACCAGCTTTCCCGCTACCTTTGTTGCTTTTCCTTTTCCCTTCGTATCCACTTTACTGACACCGCCTCTTGGTTTGGCGGGGGCTTTCTTCTTCTTATCCTTGGCTTTCGCCCTGGATCTAGAAGAGGAAGATCCTCCTACAAACAAAGTGGATGTCTCCCTACTTTTCTGTAGGGTGCCCTCTGCACTCCTCAGCATGTTGAGGAGCTCTGAAAGTTCAACTTCTTTTTCCTGTAAGTTGAAGTTCAGGATGAACTGGGCGTAAGTGGAAGGAAGGGACTGGAGAATCAAGTCCGTATAGAGCTCATTCTCCAACGTGGTCCCAAGTTCTGCGAGCTCCTCTATGTAGCCAATCATCTTAAGCACGTGTTCCGCTACCGATGATCCAATGGCCAACCTTGCCGAAAACAACTTCTTCGACACTTCGTATCTGGCGATACGAGACTGCTCTCCATACAGTTCTTTTGTATGAAGAAATATGGACTCTAGGTCCATATTCTCGTGCTTCCTCTGATGTTCGTTGTCCATCGAGGCAAGTACGAGGCATTTGGCCTTCGCGCAATCTATTTCTCATGTCTTATAGATTTCCCTATCTACGACACTGGTTTTGGGACCTGGGACAGGGGGAGCTTTGGTGGTTAGGAGATACCTCAGCTTGTCGTAAGTGATTGCCATCTTGACATTCCTGAGCCAATCTTTGTAGTTTGGCCCTGTCAATATGTTTTTATCTAGTAATAACTTAAGTCCGGTCATGTTGAATGGTCGCTGCAATTAGGAGAGAGAAAAGAAACACTTTAGCATGATGCTCTTGCAAGTTTAGAGTGGTTTTTAGTTTGTCTAAACAGGATGGCTCCCACTGTCTCTCGAATCCCTTCTCAAACCGTAAAGAAAGGATTAGTCAGGATCAATCTCACCGTACAATACTTGCTTAACCGTTCAGCCAGGCCAGTGTCGGTACTTCGAGGGAGGTTTTCCAACGCTTTCGCGAAGTTCCTTAATTAAGTAACCTCTTTTCCCTGTGGGCGTAGCCCCGCTAACACCTTTCTAGACACCTACTAAGTTTATAGCATTGATCGTTAAGTGAGAGTTTTCCCGAGGAGTAGCATATACTCACAGTAGGATCGGGATCCAAATATCATCGCGTGATAAAACCGAAGGAATCCTACCAGAATTATCACACTCCAAATGGTATGCAGCGCTAGCAAGTTTCAGTACTTATGAAACTCCCGATGTGGATATTTGCCCCATGCTCTTATGACCTTGGCGTGAGGTCAAAATGTCATAAGTCATATGTCAAGTTCTTCCCATCATTATTCTGGTTAATTTGAACCCACCCGTACCTACCCTTGACATAGGCCAAAATGGCAGTACGACTGTCTCAAACCAACGCATTCTATCTATGCAACAGATAAATATCCGGCAGCTACCAATCACTATGCCTTGGCGTGAGGTCAAAATACATAGCTTGAATACTACCGAATATTTAACTGAAATGATGGAGGGCTACGGATGGTTTTGGCGAAACCGTGAACGTAGTGAACTTGATATAATCGATGGAACGAGATAGCTTTTAAAAGGAGTGGTTCAAGCTCCGCGTTTAAAAGTTTAGTTTTGAAAAGAACCGAGTGGTTTTCAAAGTGTTCCAATCGACTTTTACTTGGTTTATTTTCTTGCATTAGTTCTTTTAATGCGTCCCATCATTTAATCCTACCATTGCAGAAAACAACCAAAATATGACGTACGCTTATGCCATTCGCATTCGCCACGGGGCCCCGTCATCACCCGTTAGGTTACTTAACTAACGACAGAGCGGGGGCTGGGCTAGCGCGGCTGTAAAACATAAGCAACGCCTAAATAGTTATCATATATAAATATATAGCAATGATAGACATTACAGATCACAGATGAATACATTGGATATACTAGGAATCCGCAATCCGTTCGAGCCTGCAACGAAAAGCGGATTACACGGTCGCGGTGAATAGCCAAATACCCCACCCAAGACCCCTACGGGTGCGGCAAACTACCCGCCAAGTACCCGAAGCGAAGCAACCTCCCTCACCACCGTGAGTAGGCCACTCGGCACTTCGAGATACCCGGTAGTTTGTGCACCCCTCCATGGGTCTATCCTAGGAGCAAAAAACAGTTAAAAGAATTATACAATGACGGCTACAACCCCGACCCGGTTGTGCGGCCAAACAAATAATAATATTACATCAATTTACATATTACAATGAATGAAAGAAAAAGCAACACTCATCTCACATCCACCCCGGCTATTCATCCGCGACAATCCAACCCATTCATATACACATACCATCATCAATCACAGATCACAGATATGTATAACCCCGACTAATCGACATATAGCGATTAGCCGACGTTCAATACATGTAAACATCACAGATATAACCTTTTAGTCAAAGTGTATTGAAGTTCGGAAAAAAAAATACGGATTAATAGGCCCCCAAAAACAAATTTCTATTCTGGAAAATCTGGGCACATATAAACCATCTTAAAAATCCCAAAACCAAGCCAGAAATACACTGCACCAAACTCGACCCAGAGAAGAGCCAAGATGGCCGCGGTTGCGCGGCAATAGCTTGCTATTGCCGCGGAACCGCGGCTTTTTGGTCGAATCTTTGGATCGTTTTTGGTGGCTTTCTTCACAAAACCCTGAGATGATTTTTGGAGTATAACAAATTTTATTTTGAACAGAAAAAATTTTAACAGAAACTTAGGGTTTTTAAAACTCGGTTTTTCGATTTTTCCGATTCGAACTTCGATACACTCTACTACCTAGCTAGTTTATGTTTAGTTAGGCTCTGATACCACTGTAAGTCCACGTTGCCCATCCCGGTACTTACGGGGAGGCGGAAAACGGAATAAAAATCGGATTTTTATAAGCTTAGGCAACATGGACTAGACTTTGAAGGATCTTTGCTAAACAAAAACAAGCTAAAGCTAACTAGAAACTAGCTAAGTGCTAGAAAGGTTATACCTTGGGCTTTATGTCCTTCTCTCCTTGCTCCTTGGAGTGGTGGAAGGAGGTCACCTTAGTCGTCTTCTCACGTCGAAGAAAGATCCACCCGAAAGCCTCGACCTTTGGCTTCAACTCCAAGCTAGAAGTAACTAGGGTGCAAGAAGTGCCAATCCTTGAACCCTAGATGAGAGTAGAGATTATCAAGAGAGGGTTTTTCTCAAGCTCAAGTGTTTCTCAACACATGAGAGGGGGGAGCTTGAGGGAGAGGAAGAACAAGAGAGAGAATGTGAATGATAGAATGAGAGAATAATATGAAGCATACTCTCATATATGTGAATTATTGTAATTAGAAAATTAGTGAGTTAATTGTCATGGCTTAATCAAGACATGACCATTATCATTTCATTTTTAATGCAAATTGCAAGGATCAAAGAGCATCTTCCAAATGAAATGATGATGGTCAAAGTGTCAACAAGGTCAACAAGTCAAGATGGGTCAAATGGTCAACAACCATAACCATGCACAATTATTAAACTAATATTAATTAACAATAATACACACATAAGCATTAGGGTTAATAAAAATGACAATAGTCATTAACCCTAATCAAAGTCCTCTCCCTCTGTCTCAAGCAATTGTGCATACGCACCCGTATTCGTGATCCGAGGAACACGAATACAATGAGAAAAAGCCAATCCCAAATCATATACTAGGATCCGGCTTAAACCAAAGCCCGCTAGTATAAGCTGTCCGGACAGCAAACGTGCACAAGTGCGCGGATGTGAACGAACCCTGTCGCAAAACCATGCGACCTCTACTCATTTTGCCTAAAGGCGAATAGCTCTCTGTGTGGGACTCTAAAGACTCGACACTACGCTGGCAGTGGGTTTAACCACAGACCGCAAGCGGCACTAGCTGTACGTAACGGTCCCCAGGTAGATGTCGATAAGAAGACTGACGAGGTGAACCCCATCTGAACTCCTACTGAGCCTGTATGTGACAGTCTCCGTACAGTCCGGTCTGTTCGTCTGATACATCGCATGGCGGGCCTAGGGGGCGGTGAACGTCAGTCCCCTAATAGTGGTACAAGTCGTGTCGGAGTGTAGCCCAGAACACCCTGAGATAACACTGGAAACCTACCAGTATATCCCGCTTGCCCTGGCTAGGGACTACTCGTGTAATGGCTCTCTTAGACACAGCGCGATGTCAACCCCCAATACCGGGAGAGACGAATCCTGTCTAACCGTCACTGCCTCCAAGTGCTTTGGGACTGCACCTAAAAACTACCTGTTTGCACGACTCCTTTGAGCCGTGGTAGGGTAGTAATCAAAGTGCAGTGGGAACACACTCGAGGCGAAGTGACAGTGTCAAGTCAGCGGACTAAGCTGTACTCATGTCACCTGGGAACTGATAACTGACGATAGGTATAATACCAACCAACAGTTCCCGACGAGTCCTGTCCAGTGTACTCGTAACCTAACGAGCACCCGCATACTATCTCAAGTACGACGTACTGACGGCTGTGGGACAGACCGTCTCCCACGCTGGGATGAGAAGCGCATACGCTAGTCTACTCCGGAGTATCGATGCCCTGTCTCGATAGTCCAACGACTAGGGACCTGTATAAGGATGTGCTTATAGATCACCCAGCTCCCACGAGTGTGAGCGCCATCACAACGCTGGTAATCAAGCAAAGATCCTAAGGGCTCTACTAATATGTATAACAGCGATATGCTAAAAGAAACACATGCACATATTAAAGCAGAGACAAACCAAGTAGCATACTACCATTTCGAGCAAGATTGTATATACAACTGTGAATATCCCAAGCTTCCATCAAGTAATATACAAACTAGTATGATACAGTAATGGCCTCTAGGGCATATACACTAACATAGCGCCCACGCGTCCTTAGGACGCTACTCACTCCTCTTTTTTTCATACACTTCCCACTAAAAATACCTCTTTCGTTAGAAATTTTTTTTAACGGGACACTTCCCCGCGCCCCGCAAGGGGGCTGCTAGCCCCATTCACCCCCAGCCCGCTATCCGGATAGTGGGACCCCCGTAAACTCTGCGAAGCCCCCGATACGTCCAAATTCCCTTCAAAACACAACACACGCACACGGCATATTGAGTTTGCATGACTTGTTTGACTCGTCAATCGGAGGTTCTCTCGTTTCAAAAGCGAGGGGTAATTAACGGCAGCTTAGTCTGCGGTTGCCGGAGATTCGGATCCCCACAATCAATAAACCTCGGCCTGCCCCAGACAGGGGGAATATGTATATGCCTGACAAGCGCGCGCATTCCCATCTCAATGGGGTGACGAAAAACACCCTACAGATTCTGGCACGCCCGGTGTAACCCTTTCTCTCCACCTATATTTCGGGTTAAACGTTCATGCGAACTCAATCAACATATATCGATTGCCTATACTGAAGTCATTTTTTGGTGTGTACATGTTAACAAGTTTTCAGTCACAATCTCGAACTCAGCAATCTTGTCTCCCAAGACGAGCTTCGTTTCTGACGTGACTCCGATTCCCTACATGGTCAAAATCAATGCCCGCATGGTTCTCCCTACAAGTCTCAGCCGGCAATAGGAGGAGTCACCCCGCCAATTTGGTTTCATCATTATCTACCTTGCCGGAAGCGCTCATCTGGCAGAAATCCCGGCAAACCAGGTGGCCAAGCCGGTCTCAAGGAGCAAGAGGCCGAACATTGTGATCGCTAAGGCACCACAACCCAAACTTAAGACGGTGTCCGAACGACTCTCTGGTGCTCCAGCTGGGGGCAAGACTTCTGGTACAAAGGGCATCATCAAGCGTTGCGGACGAGCTCAGGCGACGACTCCAACAAGTGCACAATCAGAAGTATCTCCAAAGCCCTCCATCGTGCGGTCTACGGTGGCTTCCTGAAGAGCCGTAACCAGCCAGTTCTCAAAACAGAAAGGTTGAGACAGAAGCGGCTCAGGTATCGAGCCAACAAAAGGGCTAGGACTCCGGCCAAATGGAATCTTGTGAGGTTCCAAGAACAGGGTCACCCTGCGACGACGGCCGAGTCGGCCGTAAAAGTCAGCAATTCCTTCGAACCTCTGAAGTAAGTTCAAAAAAACTCCATGAGCGCCAGAATCAGGAAGAAAACTATCCGAATGATGCTAGAAAGAGACGTATCCCAGCCCGAACAGAGAAAGCATGACACCGTCTCTTCAAGAGTCTATCAGGCGTTCTGTGCTGCGCAAAAACAGCGGGGTAAAGCCAAAAAGGAGGCGCTAGTACCATTCAAGAACCCGGTCAGGCCAGCCGCCTTCAATCGATTGCCTGTCACCGGAAAAGAAGGGCCACGACATCAGTCCGCAAAATCTTTTTCCAAGAATGAAAAGACAGCTGGATATGTTATCCATACGGTCTATTTGGTGGGCGCGCGTCTCAGCGACAACTTGCGCAGCAAAAGTAAGGATGGGGCCACCACATCCCAAGTCCAATCTGACTTGAATGTGGTTGTCGTTTTCCAAGATCAGCCGCCTCCGCTGGACGATGAAAACGCTCTCAATAGGGCCGATAGGCAGAAGGACCCCTAAGTCTATGTGGAGTCAAGCTCAGACAGCGAGGAAGAGCCGACTTTCTGCCCCAGGACCACAGAGCAAGAGCTGCTTCAAGAATTTCGAAAACATCTCAGGAGCAAAGATAAAGAGATGGCCAATCTCTACTAAAAAATTGATAACCTGACGAATGTTGTGATGCAGCCCACGGCTCAAATTGCTCGGGCGCCTTCCAATCAGGCACATGTCTCTACTCATGAGCCGAGTGATGACAACCCAAAGCAACCGATGCCTGTCCCCTTGGGTCCAAGATTGGGTGAGCCGCACGAAAGCCGGCCACATTCCGCTTCTGGGGATGCCTTGGCCCCAGATAGCACTATCCCGCTAACACAAGATTGGATAATGGATTTGGTCACCAACAAGGTTAAAACATTGGTGGCCGAAGCCGAAGCTCGGAAAGAAATTGGCAGCAGTGGGCGGCCATATCCCGCACAATACGATCTGATCGAGTTTCCAAGCGGCTACGTCATTCCTAAGTTCGGAAGATTTGACGGGACGGGAAACACAAATTAGCATGTTGCCCACTTTAAAGCGTCGTGCGGAAATACAGGGGGCAATGATGTGCTCCTTCTTTGTCAGTTTGTTAACGGCCTAACTGGTGTCGCTTTCGATTGGTACGCAAGTATACCAGACGGGTCCATCACTACTTTCGCCTAAATGGAGTCTCTGTTTTGGCAAAGATTTATGAGTATTAGTGACAAAATCTCCATTGCCGACCTCGTGAGAACCAAGCCGGGGAAAAACGAAAGCAACACGGACTTTATTTCCCGATGGCACAACCTCACTGTCAAGTGTGAACCGCCGCTAGAGCAGGATCAGTCCGTCAGCCTCCTCATTAGGAACCTCAGCAATTGGATGGTCCTATTCTTATGTACAGCTGGCCTCAAGACGTTTCAAGGGCTGAACAAGAGAGTACAAATGTTGGAACGCTCGAAGCAATAGTCTACCCCAGACTCTCAGGGTGACAAGTCTTGGAAGAGCAGGAAAGACAACGATTGTAAAAGTGGGTGCTCCAGTAAGATCAATGCCTTCAATGCGTCTGACAGTGAAGATAAGAGAAAGGCGTGTTAGGTCCACGTTACCTCTCCCGGTACTTTCGGGGTTGCGGAAACGGTAAAACAAAATTTTTTCTGAACATGGCAACATGGACCGTAAAAGCCGGATCTTTACTAAACAATACACTAGCATCCTAACTAGAGATTTATCTACTCGGTTAGGGGTTATACCTCAACTTGTACTCCTTCTCTCCTTGTTGTTCTTCTCCTTGCTTGCTCCGAGGCTTGATCCGGACTTTGGTCACCTCCGCGGCCTCCTTGAGTCGAAGACGATCCACCCGAGAGATGTACACCGAGCTCCACCTCGAGCCGAGGTAACTAGGGCAAAGAGATTGCTAATCTAGAAGCCCTAGGTTGTGTAGAGGAGATGTATGGATGTGTTTGTCTTTGTGGGATCTTTTTCTCTCAACACATGAGATCAAAAGATGAGATCAAGAGGAGGAAGAAGAAGGAGAAACTTAGTAACCATGGAGCTTTTCTTTTTCTTCTCACTTCAAGAGAGAGAATGAGAAGAGAATAATGAAAAGATTAAGCCAAAAGAAATGAACCATGGTTCCAATAATACACAAAATCATCATTACTAATCCTATCATGATAGAAGTTGATGGCACATTGAATTGACCATTATCATAACACAAGAAATAAAAAGAAAATGAAAGAAGAGTGTGGATCTCTCTTGAAGGTCAATGGTCAACACGGTCAACGGGTCAACAAAGTCAAAAGAGACCCAAGAGGTCAAATGGTCAATGCAATTAGCCATCACAAATCTATCACTAAAAGGATTAGTAAACAATGTCTCCGGCTCATAACGGTTTTGACCAAACGAACTGTCAAAACCATAATGAGTGTGCCACATTACGGTTTTGGCCGAACCAACTGCCAAAACCCTAATGGGGCACCTCCTCCTTCATCTCTCCTCAAAACTGTGCATACACACCCGCATCCGCATTCCGTAGAATGCGAATGCACAGAAGACAAATCAAATCCATCTGTGCAATACTATGATCTGGCTTAAACCAAAGCCCACTAGTATTGCCTGCTCGAACAGCATACGCACACAAGTGCACGTAAGTGATCGTAGCCCCGCCGTAAAACCATACGGCCTCTACACGTTTCGCTCAATGCAGGGAAACTCTCTGTGTGGGACTCTAAAGACTCGACACTACGCTGGCAGTGGGTTTAACCACAGACCGCAAGCGGCACTAGCTGTACGTAACGGTCCCCAGGTAGATGTCGATAAGAAGGCCGATGAGGTAAACCCACCCGAACTCCTACTGAGCCTGTATGTGACAATCTCCGTACAGTCCGGTCTGTTCGTCTGATACATCGCATGGCGGGCCTAGGGGGCGGTGAACGTCAGTCCCCTAATAACGGTACAAGTCGTGTCGGAGTAAAGCCCATTACACCCCGAGATAACACTGGAAACCTACCAGTATATCTCGCTTGCCCTGGCCAGGGACTACTCGTGTAATGGCTCTCCTAGACACAGCGCGATGTCAACCCCCAATACCGGGAGAGACGAATCCTGTCTAACCGTCACTGCCTCCAAGTGCTTCGGGACTGCACCCAACTACTACCTGTTTGCACGACTCAGTAGAGCCGTGGTAGGGTAGTAATCAAAGAACAGTGGGAACTCACTCGAGGCGAAGTGACGGTGTCAAGTCAGCGGACTAAGCTGTACTCATGTCACCTGGGAACTGATAACTGACGATAGGTATAATACCAACCATCAGTTCCCGACGAGTCCTGTCCAGTGTACTCGTAACCTAACGAGCACCCGCATACTATCTCAAGTACGACATACTGACGGCTGTGGGACAGACCGTCTCCCGTGCTGGGATGAGAAGCGCATACGCTAGTCTACTCCGGAGTATCGATGCCCTGTCTCAATAATCCCACGACTAGGGACGTGTATAAGGATGTGCTTGTGGATTACCCAGCCCCCACGAGTGTGATCGCCATCACAACGCCGGTAATCAAGCAAAGATCCTAAGGGTTCTACTAATGTGTATAGGTGATACAATAAAGAAACACACATGTACACATTAAAGCAGAGACAAACCAAGTAGCATACTACTATATTGAGCAAGATTGTCTATACAACTGTGAATATCCCAAGCTTCCATCAAGTAATATACAAACTAGTATGATACAGTAATGGCCTCTAGGGCATATACACTAACAATCTCCCACTTGCACTAAGGCCATGTACTGGCGTATCGAAGACCTATCATCTCGATCAGCCGCTCGAACTGAGTCTGGGGTAAGACCTTCGTGAATGGATCCGCCGTGTTGTCTTTTGTGTCCACTCTCCACACCTCGATCTCCTGGCGATCAATGATCTCCCTGATCAGGTGATACCGCCTTAAGATGTGCCTGGATTTCTGATGGGACCTTGGTTCCTTCGCTAAACCTATAGCCCCATTGTTATCGCAATACAAAGGTATTGGGTCAACAATGGATGGAACCACCTGAAGTTCACTAATGAACTTCTTCATCCAGACCGCCTCTTTTGCGGCATCGCTTGCAGCAATGTATTCAGCCTCCATCGTCGAGTCTGCGACGGTATCCTGTTTGGAACTCCTCCAACATACCGCCCCTCCGTTGAGGGTAAACACAAAACCCGAGACAGATTTGCTGTCATCTTTGTCACTCTGGAAGCTTGAATCGGTAAAGGACTCGACCCTAAGGTCTCCATTACCGTAAACCAGGAACATCTCCTTAGTCCTTCTCAGGTACTTGAGAATGTTCTTCACTGCTGTCCAGTGGTCCTCACCTGGGTCTGACTGATACCGGCTTACCGTGCTCAGCGCGTAAGCTACATCTGGTCTTGTACATAGCATCGCATACATTATAGATCCTACCGCCGAAGCGTAGGGTATAGTGCTCATGCGAACCCTCTCCTCGTCAGTCTTAGGAGACATCTTCTTGGAGAGGGTAATTCCGTGCAATGCGGGTATGTTACCGCGCTTGGAATCCTCCATACTAAATCTCTTTAGTACGGTCTCTATGTACCTGGACTGCGAAAGTCCCAGTAGTCTCTTGGATCTATCTCTATAGATCTTGATCCCCAGAATGTACGAGGCATCACCCAGGTCCTTCATGGAGAACCGTTGTGACAAAAATAGCTTGACCGATTGTAGCATAGGAATGTCATTTCCTATCAAAAGAATGTCGTCCACGTACAAGACTAGGAATACGACAGTTCGTCCTACAATCTTCTTATAGACACAGGGTTCATCTTCATTCTTGATGAAATCAAATTCCTTGATTGCCTCATCAAAACAGATGTTCCAGCTCCGCGATGCCTGCTTTAATCCATAAATGGATTTAAGCAACTTGCACACCTTCCCGCTGCTCCCACTGTCTATAAAACCTTCTGGTTGATCCATGTAAACGCACTCTTCTAAACAACCGTTTAGGAAAGCCGTTTTAATATCCATCTGCCAGATTTCATAGTCATGGAAGGCAGCAATGGCAAGTAAGATCCGAATGGATTTGAGCATAGCTACCGGAGAAAAAGTTTCGTCATAGTCCAAACCAGGACTTTGACAAAAACCTTTTGCAACGAGTCTAGCCTTATAGGTTTCCACCTGCCCATCTGCACCAAGTTTCCTTTTGTAGATCCATTTGCATCCAACGGGTTTTACCCCAGGTGGAGCAATATCTAAGGTCCACACTTTATTGGCGTACATGGACTCCATTTCGGATTGCATTGCTTCCTGCCACTTATCAGAGTCCCTACTGATAATGGCCTGCCTGAAACTGGTAGGGTCATCTTCTTCCAAGATACAATCCTCTCGATCCCCGTCTATGAGAAAACCGTAGTATCTCTCGGGCGGATGAGAAATCCTACCAGATCTGCGGAGTGGCTGAGGTTCGTTGGTTGTACCTGAATCTAGCGGTTCCACCAAATCTTTTGTTAAAGCTTGTGTTTCTGGAATTTCATCCAGTTCTACCGTGCTGCCACTAATATTTTTAACAAGAAATTCTTTTTCCAAAAAGGTGGCATTTCTTGAAACAATTATCTTCTGTTCCTCTGCATGGTAGAACAGATACCCACTTGAATCTTTTGGGTATCCCACAAACTTACACAAAACTGCCCGTGCCTCAAGTTTGTCTGGGTTCTTCTTTTTGACATAAGCTGGGCAACTCCAAATCTTAATATGTTTAAGATACAAACTTTTACCACTCCATATTTCATACGGAGTCTTAGGCACGGATTTGGATGGAACTTGATTCAATAGATGTGCTGCAGTTTGAAGTGCATATCCCCAGAATGAAAGAGGCAACTCAGCACTACTCATCATGGAGCGAACCATATCCAATAGGGTACGATTCCTCCGCTCCGAAACACCGTTGTGCTGTGGTGTATAAGGAGGAGTGAGCTGAGAGAGAATGCCATTCTCTTTTAAGTAATCTAGGAATTCCGCGCTTAAGTACTCCCCTCCCCTGTCAGACCGGAGGATCTTGATTCTTTTGCCAGTCTGGTTCTCTACTTCGTTTCTGAATTCCTTGAATTTCTCAAAAGCTTCAGATTTGTGTTTCATCAGATACATATATCCGAACCTAGAGAGATCGTCAGTGAATGTGATGAAGTACGAGAACCCATCCCTTGCATGTATAGACATCGGACCACATACATCACTATGTACGAGTCCCAAGAGCTCTGATGCTCTTTCTCCATGTCCGGTGAACGGAGATTTGGTCATCTTCCCTTTGAGACAAGACTGACAAGTTTCATAGGATGAAAACTCGAACGTATTCAAGAGTCCATCTTTATGCAACTTACTCAGTCTTTTCTCTCCGATATGACCAAGTCTACAATGCCACAAGTAGGATTCATTCGTATCTGAATTCTTTCTCTTGCGTGTGTTTTGTATATTGAGAACTGTATTCTGATTTAGAACGTAGATACCATTACACAGTGTACCCTCTGCAACCAGTACCTTATGGAGGTAAATCTTCATGATATTTCTATCAAGAACAAAGTTATATCCATCTTTATCGAGTAAAGAAACTGATATGATGTTGCAAACCATGGAGGGTACATAGTAGCAATCGTTCAAAATCATAGTCTTGCCATTTGGCAATACTAGGTGATATTCACCGACGGCTGCCGCATTAACTTGTGCTCCGTTCGCTACTCTGAGCGACATATCACCCGGTGCAACTTTCCTACTTTTTCTCAGTCCCTGTAATAAATTACAGATATGAGATCCTGATCCGGTATCAAGTACCCAGGAGGTAGGGCTGACCGTAAAACAGTTCTCAATAACAAGAACACCTGAAGTAGATGCAAAACCATGCTTCTTCTTCAACCGGGTATCCTTGGAATCCATACAATCCCCTTTCCCTTGCACATACTTATGACTGTTGTCACAAGTTAGAGCCGAACCAATGTTCCCCAGCCCCGAATAAGAATTCGGATCGGTCAAGCGATACATTTTATTATCTTGATTAGGGCGTGAAATGGTTGCTACCTGGAGAGAGAGACAAGAAACACTTAGCGTGCGCTCTTGCAAATTTAGATTGGTTTTTAATTTATCTAAACAGGATGGCTCCCACTGTCTTTCGAATCCCTCCTCAAACCATAAAGGAAGGATTAGTCGGGATCAATCTCACCGTATAATACTTGCTTAACCGTTCAGCCAGGCCAGTGTCGGTACTTCGAGGGAGGTTTTCCAACGCTTTCGCGAAGTTCCTTAATTAAGTAACCTCTTTTCCCTGTGGGCGTAGCCCCGCTAACACTTTTCTAAACACCTACTTGGTTTATAGCATTGATCGTTAAGCGAGAAAGTTTCCGAGGAGTAGCATATACTCACAGTAGGATCGGGATCCAAATATCATCGCGTGACAAAACTGAAGGAATCCTACCAGAATCATCATACTCCAAATGGTATGCAACACTAGCAAGTTTCAGTACTTTTGAAACTCCCGATGTGGTTTTTGCCCCTAGGACCCAAGTGACCTTGACACAGTCAACAAATCAAAGGGTCCTACTCAAGTTCAACCCGTCATTATCTTGATTGCATTAAACCCACCCGCATAACCCTTGACACAGTCAACAAGGTTATACGACTGTCCTAACCAATCACATTGTATCCAGCAGATAAGCAATACTCAGCTACCGTTCACTACGCCTTGACACAGTCAACAAACGCAGCACGAATACTAAGTATAACTTATAAGAAATGATGGAGGGCTACGGCTGGGTTTTGGCAAAAACCCGTTAACGTAATGAACTTGATATCGTTGAAGGAACGTGATACACTTTTTGAAAATATAGTGGCGAAAAACTTTTACTAAAGAGGTCACTCCCTGTGAAGGGATCTCGGCTCTTTCCTCGTCGAATGAGGTGCAGGATATTCCAAACTGAATACCTCGATGCAAAACAAGAATTAATCGACTATAGTGAAGTTATTACCCTGACGCAAACTTTTGTCCAAGGGGTCACTCCCGATGAGGGGATTCGGCCCTTGCCTCGTCGAATGAGGTGCTGGGCATTCATAACCGAATACCTCGATGCAAAACAAAAGTGAACGTCCTTGTAATAACAGCTTTTTGAAAAATTGTTCCAACAACGTCTTTTAGGTTTATTTTCTTGCATTAGTTCTTTTAATGCGTCCCATCATTTAAATCCTACCATTGCAGAAAACAACCAAAATATGACGTACGCTTATGCCATTTGCATTCGCCACGGGGCCCCGTCATCACCCGTTAGGTTACTTAACTAACGACAGAGCGGGGGCTGGGCTAGCGCGGCTGAAAAACATAAGCAACGCCTAAATAGTTATTATATATAGATATATAGCAATGACAGCCATTCCAGATCACAGATGAACACTTTGGATATACTAGGAACCCGCGATTCGTTCGAGCCTGCAACGAAAAACGGATTACACGGTCGCGATGAATAGCCAATACCCCACCCAAGACCCCTACGGGTGCGGCAAACTATCCGCCAAGTACCCGAAGCGAAGCAACCTCCCTCAACGCCGTGAGTAGGCCACTCGGCACTTCGAGATACCCGGTAGTTTGTGCACCCCCTCCATGGGTCTATCCTAGGAGCAAAAACAGTAAAAAGAATTATACAATAACGGCTACAACCCCGACCCGGTTGTGCGGCCATACAAATAATATTACATCAATTTACAAATTTATTACATGAATGAAAGAAAAAGAAACTCTCATCTCACATCCACCCCGGCTATTCATCCGCGACAATCCAACGAGTTCATATACACATACCAACAACAACACAGATCACAGATATGTATAACCCCCACTAATCGACGTATAGCGATTAGTAGACGTTCAATACACATATAACATTACAGATATAACCATTAGCCAAAGTCTATAGAACATCGACCAAAAATACGGATTTTTGAGCCCCAAAAACAAATTTTGCTTTCTGGAAAATCTGGGCAGAAAAGTCATATACCAAAAATCCCAAAAACTCACCAGAAACAAACTGCAACAAAAATGAACCACGGCCGAGTCAACTCGGCCGTGGTTCCGCGGCAGAAGCACTCTTCTGCCGCGGAACCGCGGTGAGTTGGTCGACTCGTGCGATCATTTTTCTTGCCTGTTCTAAGAAAAGCCTGAGCCGATTTTTAAGACATGATTTATTCTTTTTTGAGCAGAAAAAAATTCGGCAGAAACTCAGGGTTTCCGGGGTGTTTTTCGGTTTTTCGTCCGGTCGAGATTCTAAACACTTTGCTAACATGCTAGGGTGTGTTTAGTTAGGCTCTGATACCACTGTTAGGTCCACGTTACCTCTCCCGGTACTTTCGGGGTTGGGGAAACGGTAAAACAAAATTTTTTCTGAACATGGTAACATGGACCGTAAAAGCCGGATCTTTACTAAACAATACACTAGCAACCTAACTAGAGATTTATCTACTCGGTTAGGGGTTATACCTCAACTTGTACTCCTTCTCTCCTTGTTGTTCTTCTCCTTGCTTGCTCCGAGGCTTGATCCGGACTTTGGTCACCTCCGCGGCCTCCTTGAGTCGAAGACGATCCACCCGAGAGATGTACACCGAGCTCCACCTCGAGCCGAGGTAACTAGGGCAAAGAGATTGCTAATCTAGAAGCCCTAGGTTGTGTAGAGGAGATGTATGGATGTGTTTGTCTTTGTGGGATCTTTTTCTCTCAACACATGAGATCAAAAGATGAGATCAAGAGGAGGAGGAAGAAGGAGAAACTTAGCAACCATGGAGCTTTTCTTTTTCTTCTCACTTCAAGAGAGAGAATGAGAAGAGAATAATGAAAAGATTAAGCCAAAAGAAATGAACCATGGTTCCAATAATACACAAAATCATCATTACTAATCCTATCATGATAGAAGTTGATGGCACATTGAATTGACCATTATCATAACACAAGAAATAAAAAGAAAATGAAAGAAGAGTGTGGATCTCTCTTGAAGGTCAATGGTCAACACGGTCAACGGGTCAACAAAGTCAAGAGAGACCCAAGAGGTCAAATGGTCAATGCAATTAGCCATCACAAATCTATCACTAAAAGGATTAGTAAACAATGTCTCCGGCTCATAACGGTTTTGACCAAACGAACTGTCAAAACCCTAATGAGTGTGCCACATTACGGTTTTGGCCGAACCAACTGCCAAAACCCTAATGGGGCACCTCCTCCTTCATCTCTCCTCAAAACTGTGCATACACACCCGCATCCGCATTCCGTAGAATGCGAATGCACAGAAGACAAATCAAATCCATCTGTGCAATACTATGATCTGGCTTAAACCAAAGCCCACTAGTATTGCCTGCTCGAACAGCATACGCACACAAGTGCACGTAAGTGATCGTAGCCCCGCCGTAAAACCATACGGCCTCTACACGTTTCGCTCAATGCAGGGAAACTCTCTGTGTGGGACTCTAAAGACTCGACACTACGCTGGCAGTGGGTTTAACCACAGACCGCAAGCGGCACTAGCTGTACATAACGGTCCCCAGATAGATGTCGATAAGAAGGCCGATGAGGTAAACCCACCCGAACTCCTACTGAGCCTGTATGTGACAATCTCCGTACAGTCCGGTCTGTTCGTCTGATACATCGCATGGCGGGCCTAGGGGGCGGTGAACGTCAGTCCCCTAATAGCGGTACAAGTCGTGTCGGAGTAAAGCCCATTACACCCTGAGATAACACTGGAAACCTACCAGTATATCTCGCTTGCCCTGGCTAGGGACTACTCGTGTAATGGCTCTCCTAGACACAGCGCGATGTCAACCCCCAATACCGGGAGAGACGAATCCTGTCTAACCGTCACTGCCTCCAAGTGCTTCGGGACTGCACCCAACTACTACCTGTTTGCACGACTCAGTAGAGCCGTGGTAAGGTAGTAATCAAAGAACAGTGGGAACACACTCGAGGCGAAGTGACGGTGTCAAGTCAGCGGACTAAGCTGTACTCATGTCACCTGGGAACTGATAACTGACGATAGGTATAATACCAACCATCAGTTCCCGACGAGTCCTGTCCAGTGTACTCGTAACCTAACGAGCACCCGCATACTATCTCAAGTACGACATACTGACGGCTGTGGGACAGACCGTCTCCCATGCTGGGATGAGAAGCGCATACGCTAGTCTACTCCGGAGTATCGATGCCCTGTCTCGATAATCCCACGACTAGGGACGTGTATAAGGATGTGCTTGTGGATTACCCAGCCCCCACGAGTGTGATCGCCATCACAACGCCGGTAATCAAGCAAAGATCCTAAGGGCTCTACTAATGTGTATAGGTGATACAATAAAGAAACACACATGTACACATTAAAGCAGAGACAAACCAAGTAGCATACTACTATATTGAGCAAGATTGTCTATACAACTGTGAATATCCCAAGCTTCCATCAAGTAATATACAAACTAGTATGATACAGTAATGGCCTCTAGGGCATATACACTAACAAGGCGGGAGGGTCAAAAAAAGACCGGGCCTGAAAGCCAGTGCTAGGAGGAGAAGGGCCTTCCCTAGAGGAGAAAAATAACAAAGTCTACTCTTTCAGGAGGAACAAGGTCCGCAAGATATTCAAGGATGCCTTGAACAACGGTTTACAATTGCCAGAGTCGAAAAGACCCCACGAAGCAAAAATGACCGACAATCTCCTGTATTGCCCGTACCACAGAGTAGTGAGCCATGCAATCGAGGATTGCTACATTTTCAAAGACTAGGTCGAAAAGCAATACAAGATCGGAAAGATCGAGCTATACAAGAGTGTGTTGGTGAATAACCAAGCTGTAATCACCAACTTTATACAAACAGAAGCTGGAACCTTTTGGGAGCAGACAGTTGAATCTGCTGTCCCGAGAAATGAATCCGACTTGCCGCAACCTCCATAGAGCATGCATATGTCCAAAAATATGAAGAAGATGCTAAAGCTACTTCAGAAAGAGCCCAGAACAGAATGTGAGGGGCAGAAGGTGCCCACCGTTCCAGCTACCACTTTGGCTCAATCAGGCTCAAAATCTAAAAAGCTCAAGAAGAAGAAAAGTGCAGCTTGACGCGAAAAAGCGTCTGCAGGAAGATCGACCATTCAAAAATATATCGATTCCCTTGAAGACTATGAACAAAAGGAAAGAACTCTAATTCAATTGAAGCAGTTCTTCCCCGTAGAAGCGGCTGAGATTCTGGAGGAGCTGGAAGAAGACTCCGATGACGAGATCCCTATAGTGACCTGCTATGTCGTCCACCTTAGTAGTGACTCTGAGAAAGAACTTTGTTTTCCTGAAAAGGATGAGAAACTCGCCACGAAGGCCGACCAAATCTTGCTCAGAAGTGGCAAAGCTCTACTGCCAAATCAAGGCAACGCCTCAAAAGGGAAGGAAAAGCAAGTTGCTAATGAAGAAGATGGCAGAGAGCTTGCTCATGAAGACTCGAGTCCTTCCCCAGTGGACTATAATGTGACAGCATCTCCCGACTCTGCTCCTTGAGAACCTGTCTAGCGTGTCACCTGCCTCAACTTCAACTTGGTCTCCTTGCTTCCCTGACAGCAAGCAATAGAGCTGCTTTCTTTGAACAATCTAAGTAAGAAGAACTTAGCTTGAATAATCTGGCTCATCTCCGGAATCTTTCGTCTTACTTAAGCATCTATGATGCTCTGGTCCTGTCCAAGGATCTCAGAGATATTCTCATTCATGCTCTACAAAACCCCGAGCGGTACTAAGCTCGCTTTGTGGAAATTAATATGAAAGAGTCCCAGTACACTCTGCATACAGCCATGATCACATTTAAAGATGAAGACCTGTTGCTGGGAACAGCTGAGCACAACCGACCGCTTTACGTGACAGGGTATAGCGACGAAGATCGGATTAATTGCATATTGATTGATCTGGGGTCCTCAGTGAACATCATGAACTTGCAGACTCTAAAGAGTTTATCAATGTACATCCGACACCTATCAAGGGAGAGGATTGTCATCCAGGGCTTCAATCAAAACTGCCAGCAAGTTCTGGGATCCATAGTTTTGCCGATCAGGTTTGGGGACTTACA
Organism: Agapanthus africanus; assembly: GCA_030015575.1. Lineage (NCBI taxonomy): Eukaryota > Viridiplantae > Streptophyta > Magnoliopsida > Asparagales > Amaryllidaceae > Agapanthus > Agapanthus africanus. The sequence continues at coordinate 341,678,251 of JASDDO010000006.1, read as the reverse complement.
AACCGAAGCTAAGATATACGTGATCAACGTCGAAACGTCCTATAAGATCCTCCTGGGACGACCGTGGCTTCACGATTATGGCATCGTTTCGTCAACTCTCTATCATTGCATGAAGTATACCAAAAATAGCGAAGAAAGATACTTTGACGGGGACATCCAGCCGTTTGATGTGAATGAAGTCCGATACGAAGATTCTCGGTACTTTGTGAACCTCCAAAGCACTGAGCCACAGCTGACCAAAGACAGAATGGCCCGAAACTCAAAATAAAATCTGAGCCGGCTGTCACTTTCAAGAGCAAAACCCCCCATGCGTGTTCGTGTTTTGGCAGTGACATTGATGAGCCCGACGCTGGAAATATGTTCTTCCGTAAAACTCGCCCTCATTTCGGTAGCGATACGGACGAGTCTGACATTGAAGGCTCATCCGGCAGCAAAATTCGCCCTCGTTTAGGTATTGACACTGAAGAATCAGAAGAAGAGGATCTGTCTTGCAATAGTTATGCAAATCGAGTTCTCATCCAAAAAGCGAAGCTAAGAGAGACCTTCGAAATTACGGAAGGGTCCCTAGCCGTCACAAGGGTGCTGGAGTAGATGTGCAAAGAGCTCGATGCAATATCAGTCTCCACTGTGGACCGGCTGAAGACCTTCTATGTTCCCAGAAGAAAAAGTGGATAGAAGGGCATCCTGTTCTATGGGTCAAATCCGGTCGTGCACCTGGACGATTTGTCTGTCACGTGCCTTCCTTATGAAAGAGGCATAAGAGCCGTCCTAAACCTCAGATATTATACACCCAAGGTACGGGAATATTTTAAAAAGTGCAAATGTTGGTCATATCAAACGGACTCCGAAACGAAGTTTTATGAGGGGCTATGGCACCCGTCTTAGGTCCGAGCACTCATCGATGGACGAACCCCAGATAGACGGGGCATAGGTTTCATTCAACCTGACTTCAAGGCATGCTACATGATCCATATTGGTCAAGCCAGCGAAGAGTCAAATGATGAAGACGAGCTAGCCGAGCCAGAAGAAGCCACTAAAGAGTTCGAAGATGGTAAACAAGCAACCTTCAACGGCCTAACCGAGGTTGATTTGGGAATGCCCGATAATCCAAGGCTTACCTACATCATCTCACTCTTGTCATAGGAAATGAAAGAGCAGATAATCGCCCCACCTCCAATACAGACGATATTGTCCGCTCTGACCGAAGCCGCACGGTTTTGTCCTTCGGAGTGAACTGGACCCGACCAGGGGACACTTCCCAGAAGGTCACCCATCCCAGAACTTCCCTGGCTCGAGCACGCTTAACTACGAAGTTCTTATTCTCCTATAATACCGGTTCATTTAAAAGACGCATCTGTATTGAAGAGTGGTATCATTTCATTTATGATGCAGTTCGGCCCTCTTTCGGAATGTGCTTCAGGGACCCGATCCCATTGTTCTGAAATGGCTCCCTCACTCAGATCACCAAGATGTCCGCAACAGACCACACTGAGTGTGGACAGAGCAGATCACCATGTTATCTTAAGACCGCACTGCTCTGGGGTATTACAATTGCTAAGATCTTCTCGTGTTGACCACAGTCTTACGGTTCGAGGGAGAGAACGAAGGAATAGCCGAGCTTCCTATGCTCCCTGATTTGCCACTTTTGACTACTGATATGTTAGATCTCATTCATCATCATTTTTTTTATTTTTAGATTGAAATCTGACCCTTCTTTGTCCGTGCTTTATTCTAATGCAGCTACACCGGCTTTGGCTCCTCTTGAGTCTCACATTTCTATGCCCGCGGGGCCTTTCGCTAAGCGTCAGTCTTCCAGGGGTGCGGCAAATAGCAGGCGGATGCTAAGCGAATTTATTGAAAACCTTAATGTCGAATCTCTCACTTCTACTGAGGACTTTGCGGACGAGGCCAACCCTATGCTGGCGACCCTTGTGACTTTCCACCATGAAGATTTTGTCAGCATTTGCGTTGACTACTGTAAACGAATTGAGGCTTGTCTCTATAAGATCGAGCACAAAAGTCTTGTGCCTAAGGCGTTATCTTCGAAGGCTCAACTGATCGCATGGATTGAGCAAAGTGTCGCTTTCATTCAATACTTCGAGCAAAAGTTGGTCTTGAAGCAAAAGGAATATGAGACGGCATTTGGCGAATCCAGCCGATTGCGTGCCCAGGGCGAAGTGAATGCCGCGCAGCTGCAAGTTATTTTTGAAAATCTTCAACATTGCATTTCTAAAGGAGTGGCGCTGAGGCAGAATCTTGACTTTACTAGGCGGGGAATGCGAGATTGCGAAGTTGCTAAGCAAAAAATTGCTGAGAAGCTTTCATCATGCTTGCAACAACGGGCTCAAGTCGAAGCGATGCTGTCTGCAATAGTGGCGCGTGAGGAAGAGCTGTGGCAAGAGAGTTAATGGGTTGCTATTTTATTTAAAGCCTCGCCTTCTTAAAGGCTAGAATTGTATTCCCCTCTTCTTTTGTTTTATATAAACTGTATCTTTCAAACACTTTGATTCATGAATAAAGAATATACATTTTTTGCATACGCTCCTCTGTGTTTAATGTCTTAATTAGTGCTAATTAGTTTATTCACTCGTTTCGGAGTCTCTAGTTTATTCACTCATTTCGGAGTTTCTAGTTTATGTACTCATTTCGGAGTTTGTAGTTTATTCACTCGTTTCGGAGTCTCTAGTTTATGTACTCATTTCGGAGTTTTTAGTTTATTCACTCGTTTTGGAGTTTGTAGTTTATTCACTCGTTTCGGAGTCTCTAGTTTATGTACTCATTTCGGAGTATCTTTAGTTTACCTCCCTTAGGTTTACAGGAAAACTTGTCCTAAAGTTGTATGTAGATAACCCCCATTCTTTTTACGACATAGGTCCATTGGTTTGTGGTACCGGGGTTTTAGTCCGTGGTATCGTCGCGTTGGCTGATCTATTCCTAGATATGCAGTCTTTAAGCCGCTGTTCGAGTAACCCCGCGACTGTCGTGTCTCTGAACTTTTCGGGGGACGGACAAAACGTCTTCAAGTTATCTCCTTAGGTCATATTACCGTCGAAAGAGCAAGCGTTAGGAATTTTCCATGAAGCGTTTTACCTGAGGTTAGGTTCAATTTGGAGCCCTGATGAGCCTTAACTGCATCCTTCTGGGGTGGGATGATCTCCAATGGTCTTTTAGGCTTTATATGAGTTGTCTTCAAGACCCGAAGCTGAGAATATACCGTCACTTCATTTTTGTTTTGACGATATCGCGCCGATTCTTTGCTGAAATAGGGTAGACATCTGCAGGATCTCTATGCTGTATGTATTGCAATTGAAGTCCGGAGCTAGGAATATGCCATTGCTCGAATTTCATTTATTAGTTACGTACGCATCTTGCTGAAATGAAGGGGGAACGCCGGGATAGTCTCTAGGTTGTATATGTACCGTCAAGACTTGGAGCTAGGATTTTGCCATTACTCCATTTTTTTTTGCTTTGACCCTTAGGTCTTTGTTTTTGTTTTTAATGATGATGTTGCGTCTGCATACTGCTGGAATGAGAAGGATTGCCAGGATAGTCTCTAGACTGTGATGTTGCCATCGAGATCTGGAGCTAGAAATATACCATTGCTCCCCTTTTATTTGACCCTTGGGTCCTTGTAGACGTCGCATCTGCACCTTGCTAGAATGAGAAGAGCGTTAAGTTGGAACTAGGATTTTGCCATTACTCCATTTTGATTTGGCTCCTTGGAGCTTTGTTGACATCACGTCTGCACCCTATTAGATTGAGAAGAACGTCGAGCTGATCTTTAGGCTGTAGATGTTGCCGTCGAAATTTGGCTCTCCCTTTGATGGAGCATAGTAGGAAAATATGGTACCCTTTCTTTCATTTGTGCCTATAGATTGTATACAGGGGTCGGTGTGGACCTACCTGCAGGGCAGAAAAGTTTTATTTTCATTTTTTTATTTCTTTCCGCGATGCTCTATCTTTTTAGCTTTTATATCGCGAAAGTCACGATTGCCCAATCATTTCGGCTATTTTTTTTATATTTTTACTCGCTGTTTTTTATTGCGAGTTGCCCTACCATTTCGGCTTTTTTTTTAGTTGGGGATTTGAAATCTGATACCAATCTTGGCATCAGCATCGCTACTACTGGGATATTACCAGGAGCGAATCATCATTTGCCGTGAGAGAACTTGGAGTTTGACACTTGTTTAGGCATCAACATCGCTACAAATGGAATGTTGCTAGGAGCGAATCATCATTTACCTCTGTTGGTTTGGACAAAGGTGGCTTAGCAAACAGGTTTGGGATCCCGTCGACTAAGGTTTTGTGGCTTTATGAGCCGTAAGGGTCTCATAAAGATATTTCTCCCTATGAGTCGTGAGGATCTTATAGGTGTATTTTCTCCTTAGGAATTGTGAGAATTCCTATGTGCATTTTTCTTTTATAAGTTGTAAAGATCTTACAAGAGTGTTTTCTCCTTATAAATCGAGAGGACTCACAAGTGTCGTTCACCATATGGGGACATTTCTCTTCTTTGGTTGAACTTGATGGGGGATATATTTATTTACGCCCATGGATTGTATACAAAGGTCAATATAGGACTACCTGTAGGGCAATATTAGAGGAATATGATGGCTTAAGAACATGTTTAGATTCCTGTAATTTAAGGCTTTTGAATCCTATGAGCCGTGAGGGTATCATAAGGGGAAATTCCCCTTACGAGTCGTAAGGATCCCGCAAGTGCGTTTTCTTCATAGGAATTGTAGGGATTTCTAAGTGTGTTGCTCCTTTGTGAATCGTAAGGATCTCACATAGGTTTTTTTAACGAGTTCGTGCCCTTTCGGGTTTTCACTAGCTCGCTGACAGTCCTGCTATTTTTACTCACAGTGCCCTTTCAGGTTTTCGTCCGTGCCCATTTTGCTTATGGACATACCTTTTTTTTAACGGTGAAACTCTCGAAAGTAGCTTCGTCGTAGGTGACCCATCTGTTTGCTGGTGGGATTTGGGGGTAGCTTCATTACTGGAGTAGCTGTGCAGCCAGTGGGACTTGAGTCATAACCTTTGCCGCTAGGAATTTAGTTGCAATATAGATCTCGAGAGAGTATATCGCCGTATCTGGGGCGATGCGCTAGTTAGGGATGTTTCGGTCCATTGTCGCCATGTTTGAGGCGAATTTTTAGTTTAGGGACTTCTCGGTCCATCGTCGCCATGTTTGAGGTGGATTTTTAGTTCAGGGACTTCTCGGTCCATTATCTCTATGTTTGAGGTGAATTTTTAGTTTAGGGACTTCTCGGTCCATTGTTAGTTTAGGGACATCTCGGTCTGACATTAGTTTAGGGACGTTTCGGTCCATTATCGCCATATTTGAGGCGAATTTTTAGTTTAGGAACTTCTCGGTCCATTGTTAGTTTAGGGACAACTCGGTCCGACATTCATTTAAGGACGTTTCAGTCTATTATCACCATGTTTGAGGAAAATTTTTAGTTTAAGGACTTACTGGTCCATTGTTAGTTTAGGGACATCTCGGTCTGACATTCGTTTAGGGACATTTCGGTTCATTATCGCCATGTTTGAGATGAATTTTTAGTATAGGGGCTTCTCGGTCTATTGTTAGTTTAGGGACATCTCGGTCCGTTGTTCGTTTAGGGACGTTTCGGTTCATTGTCGCCATGTTTGAGGTGACAGAGCTTTTGGATGCCACTCTTAGAGTTCTAATTCAGGAAGATAGCGAGCAGACATAAGCATCGTCGTATATCATTGACCTAAGTCGTGATTCGTCAAGCGTAGTATTTTTTGAGGAAACGGCCGTTTATTGGCTGGAATGGTCTTTCGCCATGCATATCCATGAACAGGTAGGCTCCACCATGGTAGACTTTGTCTTTGATGTACGGGCCTTCATAATTCGGCTTGAACTTCCCCGTTTTGCACGATTGGAGATCATTGGTCTTTTGATGACTAGCACGAGTTCGCCTTGGCGGAATGTTCTCGGCTTGGTCAGTTTTCCGTATGACCGTGTCATCCTTGCCTTATAAGCCTCCAGATTTTGTTGTGCTATAAGGAGAGTTTCGTTGAGAGCATCAAGCTCTTCAAGCCGAAGATGAGCGTTTTCTTCATCCGCCAGCTCGTATCGAACTGCTACTCGTGGAGAAGAGAGTTCTATTTACAACGGGAGCACTGCTTCTGTGCCGAACACCAATGCGTATGGTGTTGTATTCATGGCCATTTTAAATGTTGTTCTGTATACCCAGAGAGCTTCGTGCAGCCTTTCGTGCCAGTCTTTTTTGTTTTTGGACACCGTTTTCTTTATAATCTTTATCAAGATCTTGTTGAAAGCTTCGGCTAGACTGTTAGCTCAAGGATTATAGACTGAAGAGTATCTCCAATTTATTTTATGTTGTTGTGCGAAGCGGCTGACTTTATGACTTCCATAAGCTGGCTATTATCCGAGATAATTCATCGTGGAGTGCCGAACCGATAGATGACAAGGGTTCTGAAGAAATGGAGGATATTCTCAGTCTTCACCTTCTTTAGTGGTACTGCTTCTTCCCACTTGGAGAAGTAGTCGGTCGTTGCCAGTATGAATCGATGTCCTTTTGACGATGCAGGTTCAATGGGGCCAATTATATCGGTTTCCCACATTTCGAACAGCCAGCTAGCCACTGTTGCGTGTAGCGGATTTGGATGTTGGTAGATGAAGTCCTTGTGAATTTGGCACGAATGACACTGCTTCGCATATTCAAGGCAGTCCTGAATCATTGTGGGCCAATAGTAACCCATTCTTTTTATCTTCAGCTTCATCTTTGGCCTGGCTTGATGAGAACCGCAGAGTCCGTCGTGAGTTTCTTGGACGACTTTCTTTGCTTCCTCCGGCCCCAGGCATCTTAGCCACAGACAGTCGAACGATCTCTTATATAGAGTATCGTTGACGAAGGCGAAATATAAAGCTCGTTTCATGAGCTGATATCTAAACGACGCATTTTTGGGCATGGATTTGAAGTAGTTTATGAAAACTTCCCTCTAATCATTGACCTTTTCTTCGTCTTCTATTTAAAGGGATACATGCTCAGTCATTTCTTTTCCTTCGGATGGCTCTATCAGGTCTTCCGAAAATATATTTTTTGGCGCGAGAATCCTGCGGCTTTGCACAATGATCGTTATGTCATCGAGGTCTTCATCGGCTAGTTCCTTAGCCAATTTGGCCAACATGTCCGCCTTGTTATTTTCCGCAGTTGGAGATAGTGCCCTCAGAGTCAATTATTGGATCACAGGCACGTGATTGCAATGATTGAGGAAGGACCTATCCCGGTAGGACAGTCTTACTCAAGATGATAGTATGCTATCTGGTTTATCTTTATCATCGTGTACTGCTTTAGGTGACCTTACGAGTCGCTATTACACGTTGATAGAGCCCCTAGGATTCTTGCTTGACTACCAGCAGTATGAGGGCGATCATATACGTGAGAGCTGGAGTCTATAAGCACATCCTTAAAAGGTCCCTAGTCGTGGGAGTTTCGAGACAGGGCATCGATTCTCCAGAGTAGACTAGTGCATACAGTCGAGACCCCGATGAGGGGCGGTGGCCGGTCTCACAAGACACTGGTGTCAGTTGGTTCACCTAAGATGTATACAGGTGCTCATTGGGTTATGAGTACACCGGACAGGACTCGCCGGGAACCTGCTAGTTGGGATTATACCAGACGTCAGATAGCAGTTCCCTGGTGACATGTGTACAGGTTAGTTCATCGACCTGAGATCGTCATTTGTCTGGTGTGAGTTCCCACTGTGCTTTGATTACTACCCTACCATGCTCAAAGGAGACGTGCAAACAGGTTTTAGTTGGGTACAGTCCCGAGCCACATGGAGGCAGTGAGCGGATCTGCAGGGGTTCGTCTCTCCCGGTATTGGGGGTGAGGTCGCGCTGTGTCTAGGAGAGCCAGAACATGAAAAGTCCTTGGCCAAGGCAGGAGATTTACTGGTAGGTATTCCAGTAGTATCTCAGGGTGTTCTGGGCTACACTCCGACACGACTTGTACCGCTATTGGGGGTCTGACTTTTACCATCCCCCTAGGCCCGCCATGCGATGCTCATAGACGAACGGACCGGACTGTACAGATATTGTCACTGACAGGCTCAGTAGGGTGTCAGGATGAGTTCGCTCATCGACGTCCCTTTTAGTCAGTACCTGGTAGCCCGTTACGTATTGGCTGATACCTCTGACGTGCTAGTGGTTAAATCCACAAGCATAGTATTGACGAGTCTTTAGAGTCCACCACACATACAGTTACTCAAGTTTCGGGCGAAACGCTGTAGAGGCCGTATGGAGATATGGCAGGGTTCGATCAGATACGTGCGGTATTGCACGGATCGTGATCGGACGGATTTTACTAGCTGGCTTTGGCTTAAGCCGGATCCTAGTATTAGATAGTGTAGTTTTGTCTCTTTGCATTTGTGTTCAGTGGGAATACAAATGCGGGCATGTATATGCAGTGGCAGGGTTTTCCTGTAATTTATTACAGAATCAGTTTTCTGAAGTTGCCAGTTTGCATTCCGTTCCGGCCGGCTTTCCTTTGTTCCTTCACGGCCGGACTTTATCGTTGGAGGGTGTTATTTGCAGTTTGCAAATAACATTTTGTGGAGGGGTTTTCTTGCATATGATGGCTTCATGATTTGACTAGTATCATGAGATCCTTTTTCTTTCTTATCCTTTGCTTTTTGAGATTAAGATTGATTTAGTGTATGATGTGAAGCTTGCTTTTGATATGGTCACCATTTTAGTTCCTACACTCACCTCCCTTGTTTGATCCCCTTCTCATATTTGGCCGGCCATAGATTGGGAGGGTGGGGGAAGTTCATTTTTGATATGGGAAATTATTCATGCCTCATATTCTCTACTTGCCAAAAACTCTACATCTCCAAAGTTCATTATTCTTGATACCTCCATGGCAACTAAACCCTCAAAGAGACAATGGCTACTACACTATTCTACAGCAAATCTTGGACGCGTCGGCTAGCCAACTTCGCGCCCGAGTTGCCTCGGTCAAGAGGTGGGAGCCCGTAAAAGTATTCGGCTACGTGGTGCCCTTTCCGACGAGGAGGTGACGGACGGAGATTCCGCGGGAGATCGGAGTGGAGACGAAGACCGAAGGACACGGATCGCTTGGTATAGCTTCTCTACTCTTTTCATGTTTGCTAGTAGCTAGGTTAATGGCCCGATCCATGTTAAAAGTGCACGGTGGTGCCGGTTTGCTAGTTTGCAAAGTTTTTCGTTTCCGCATTTCCGGTATCGGATCGACGGCCGGGGCGCCGCCGCGGACTTACATTGGTATCAGAGCCAGGTTATTAACCATGCCTAGCTTCCTCTAGTATGTTTAGAACTCGATCGAACAAAAATCCCCAAAAACCGTATTTTCCAATGCATCGTGTTTCTGTTGAAATTTTTTCTGCTCCAAAATTTTTTCAGGTGGTTGCAGAATGATGTGCAGGGAAGTATAAGAATTCTGGTAAAATTTGGTCGCCTGAATCCATCATCCCACAGCGGAACCGCGGCCATAGCCATGCTTGGGCCGCGGTTCCGCCGCCACTTAGGCTCCTCACTGCACCAAATTTTTCTAGATTGTCTTATACTTGGAAATAGGGGTTTTGGGATATTCTTTTTGGGCCCAGATTTTCTGTGGGTGCTACAGTATTGCTTGGGGCCCACTTTGATAATTTTTTGATCGATCGAAAAGTTTAAACATGTTAGTTCACAGTATTTACATTATATCTGCGACCGTGAATGTCACTCGATCGGTAAATCCAGTCTATCTGCTATAGCCCTTTTAGACGGATTTGCGAACGTGACATTCACGTTGATGTTCTATGTTGTGCTGTGATGTTGCGGATCGGTCGTGGGGATAGCCTGGTTGCAGTATTAGTGCAGTTTTGTTTTACTTTCTGTACTAGGATTGCCCCGCGGAGGGGTGCACGGATAGCCGGGTTCTGGAGGGCAACGAGCCCGCATCTTATGGCGTTGAGACGGAGGGGGCTTTACTCTAGAATTGGCGGGCTGTTCGCCGCACTCGTAGGGGGTATAGGATTGACCCAGGAGGGGTGCCCAAGTTACCGGATTCCGTGAAGTGCTGGGTGGTCCATTCACGTTGCTGAAGGGGGCTGCCTCGCTTCAGGTTTTGGCGGGTAACTTGCTGCGCCCGTAGGGGTCTAGGATTTCATTGCACAGGCTATCTACACGACCAGGGGAACGTCGGGTTTCAGTAGCGGCTCTGTGAAACCCGGGGATCCCAGATATATGTATTATTCTGTGATGCTGTACATTTCTGTGATGCTGCATTTTATCATGCCTTGAGCGAAAATTATATATTATATATATACTAGTAGATGTTGTATATGTTTTGCATCCACGCTAGTCCAGTCCCCGCTCTGTCGTTAGTTAGCTAACCTAACGGGTGATGACGGGACCCAGTGGCGAATGCGGATGGCATATACGTACATCAGTATATTTTCGTTCTTTGTGGTGTGATCAATTGATGGGACTGCGTTGATTCAGATCAATGCAAGATAAACAAACCTATTCTGATGTTGTTGGAACATTTTTCAAAAAGCTGTTATTGCAAGGGCGTTCTCTTTTGTTTTGCATAGTGGTATTCAGTTGGAATATCCTGCTCCTCAGTCGACGAGGCAAGGGCCGAGATCCCTTCACCGGGAGTGACCCTTTGGACAAAAGTGTGCGTCAGGGCAATAACTCCACTATAGCCGATTACTTTTGCTTTGCATCGTGGTATTCAGTTGGAATATCCTGCACCTCATTCTACGGGGAAAGAGCCGAGATCCCTTCACCGGGAGTGACCTCTTTAGCAAAGGTTTTCGTTACTATATTTTTCTAAAAAGCTATCCGTTCGTTCAACGATATCAAGTTCATTACGTTAAAGGTTTTCGCCAGAAACCATTCGTAGCCCTCCGTCGTTTCAGACGGGTAGTACGTAGTATTCATGCTATGTTTGTTGGCCTTCGTCAAGGCATAGTGTATGGTAGCTGCTTGTTACCTTTCTGCTGCATAGATAGATGCGTTGGTTTGGGACAGTCGTATAGCCTTGTTGACCTTCGTCAAGGGCTTGTACGGGTGGGTTCAAATTAACCTGGACAATGACGGGTAGAACTTGACATGTGACTTATGATTTGTTGACCTTCGTCAAGGTCATAAGAGCATGGGGCAAAAATCCACATCGGGAGTTTCAAAAGAACTGAAACTTGCCAGATATGCGCATACCTTCTGGAGTGTGATAGCGTGAGCGGATTCCGTCACGTTATCATGCGATGATAGTTGGATCCCGATTCCCACTGATGAGTTGGTTTACTCCTCGGGTGATCCCGGCTAATTCTTCTTTCAGGTTTGGGGAAGAATTTGACGTTACAGTGGGAGGTTTCCAGATTAGATAAAGTGATAACCATTCTGATCTAGGTTAGAGTGCACGCTGAGTGTTTCTTTTCTCTCTCTCTTTGGCAGCGACCATTGACCCGACCCTAGACTACGACTCAGTGACTAAGTTGACCGAACCTTCTTAACACTGGCTTTTGGATTGTCAGAGTTGCAAACCTCATTGCCACTCCTACTTTTACCCTTTTCTCCAGGACACCCCGTATTACTACGAACGTCCACTTCCATTGGACAAAACCATCGTATGGTTATATATGAACTCGAACGAATTCGAGGATGGTTTCCGGTTCTGGAGAAAGCGAATTGGACTATTCAGTTGTCTTTTCCTTTTACCTTCTCTCAGGTTGCGAGTACTCCTTGGTTTAGGAGATAGTACACCTATTACGCAAATTAGATAGTCTTCTTCCAAACCATAGGCAGGTGCCGAACGGTAGGGAATGAAGAAAACCAATTAGCTTAAACGGTGTACAGAAGGTATTAAGTTAAGACAAAGAAAGGGATTGGTAAGAGGGCAAAGTAAATTGCGACTGCTATTCACGACCAAACCAAATATTTCTTCGCCAATCCTAAATCACCTTTGTATTTCTCCAGGACACTCCGTATCACTACGAAGATCCCAGGTTTATTGGATAATCTATCGTATGGTTATATACGAACTCGAAAGGAACTTGTTCCAGTTCGGGGATGGATCCTGGTTCAGGAGAAATAGGAATAAGGTTTATTCGGTTGTCTTTTATTTTCATCTTCTCTCGCATTGCAAGTGCTCCTAGGATTAGGACAGTACACCCATTATGCTTATTGGATAGTCTTCTTCCAAACCATAGGTTGGTGCCGAACGGTAGGGAAGGAAGAAAACCATTTGGCCTAAGAGGGTGTGCAGAAGGTAATGACTAAAGACATAAAAAGGGATTTGGAGAAGTGCCAAAGAATTATACGGTTACAGTTATGAATCTGGATAATGGAAAAGGCATTACTAGGAATACCAGGATACCCCATCGAAACATTTCAATGTTTCAGTTTCACTGTGTACTGTTAAAAGAAAACTGATTTCCCAATTAGACACTTGCTCCAGGATATGTATTTACCAGGTATGATTCTCACATCTGTATGGTTTTACAAATGATGAGTGGGAGTAAGTTATTGGGAATTAGGTGATCATCCTCATTATATCGGAATTCGTTGTAATTGGTGATATTTGAGGAAGTCACCTGGGTTGTTTGCCGGACGACAAATATTTGGTTTTGAATATCCGTTGTTATGCACCAATTTCAAATTGATATATCTGTACGACTATTTTTATAGAGTGAGATATACCTTTTGAAATTATGTCTATGACATTTACCTATATCAGTGGATGGTTAGGTAAGGAGCATTGAACAGCGGTGTAATTCTTCTTAACCATAAGTACAGTTTTCAACCTACGACACACAGTGAATGAGTTGTTAGACTCAGCGGACTTATACAGAGTATTGTATGTTGTCCAGTGTCCATTAGGACAGAGGGGATGGTCCTCGTACTATATTCGGTTTACTTATGACTTCTCTAGTTTTAGACAGGTGTTTCGTAGAAACACAAGGTCGAAGTTTTGAGAAGTTATAGGTATAAGAATAAATTAGAGAACCAGGTATTGCAAGTATCGGGATTCTTCAAGGTGATCGAAGATATATATACTTGTGAATAGTATTCAGTTGATAGTGATGATTAAGAGAACTAGCTTCTCTTTCAGGTTACTCATAATTGGAAGTACTCCTAAATTGAGTAACGCTGATCGGCCTCTCTTCCATTTAGTTGACATGCACTGGAGACAGCTGCATGATTTGAATCTGGTTCAATTAAATCAGTGCCTCTGTTTCTATATTGGATATAGAACAGCTCATATCTTGACTTTGTTAAAATACGGGGAGTTGTCCGGCTTATGCTTAAAACCAGACTCCGGATAACTCAAGGCACGTTTCTGTAATGGCTGTTTGTGGGTTGACCCGGGCTATGACGAGGGTTGACTTTCTACCATCTGGAAGATCAATAGTGATATTGTTCTTAACTCGCCACAGTTTTAATTAAAAATGGATTTTTTCAGAAAACAGTAGTGGGAGTATGGTAGGACTGGAAGTGATTCCAGAACAACAAACGATTACTGAAGATTTAATAAGAACCTAAAGATTCAATCTGGTTTGACATTCCATTGGCCACTCCGCAGGTATAGTGGGTAACCTCAGGCACTCGAGAGGTACTTCGTGTAAGTGCACGGCGGCGCCCCGGCCGTCAATCCGACGGCCAAATGCGGAAGCGGTGATAAACTTAAATTTTTCTTGGACTGGCAAACCGCCGCGCACTAATACCCGGATCGAACCACTAACTAGTCCTAGCTATCTACAAGAAAGGGAAGAGAGATATACCGACAGATCCGAGTCCTCCGGTCTTCTCGTCGTCGTCCCGATCTCCTGTGGAATGTGCCGTCTCCTCCTCGTCGCCGGAAGTGCACCACATCGCCTACTTCTTTTACGGGCTCCCACCTCAATGCCGAGACAACTCGGGCACGAAGCTGGCTAGTCGACGTGCCCAAGATTTGCTGTAGAATGTGTAGTATAATTGTCTCTTTGGGGTTTAGGATAGTTGCCATGATGGAGGAATTTGTGTACAAGGATTTTTCATGGATCTTGCTGGGAAAAATGGAGCTTGCCATGAAAAAAATTGAGCTCGGCCAGCCCCTTAGAGCTCTCTGGAAAATCATGAAGCTCTCATTCTGATGAATGTGTGCATGAATTAATACCAAAGAAGAAAAGAAAAATTCCTTTCACTGCACACACAAAGGAGGGGGGTCCACCAAAGAAAAGCATGAAAGAAATTTCAACCTCACAAACAAACAGCCCACTTCATTAAGCTAATCCCTCAGCTCATTAAAAAACCTCCTGCACTCCCACAATGCAATCATATATTAATTAATTTATCACCTCCTGCACACTCATTATGTTTTGGCCCATTCCTCACAAAATAAATAATCCACACTCATTCCCAAACAGTGGCCGGCCAATGCAATTTAGAATGGAGAGAGGGAGGAAAAATGTGATGATAAAAATAATGATCACAAGAAAATCCACACTCCATCAACTACCACCAACCTCATCATCAACAACCATGATGATTACAAAGTCAAGCCATCATGAAATAGTCAAGTCAAAAAGGTCAAGGAATGGTGCTCATCATGATACAAATAATAAGCAAAGACCCCCTCCACAAAATGCTTATTTGCAACAATGCAAATAAGCTCTCCTCCACCAAACTTCGGCCAATGAACGGAACAAAGGAAATCGGCCGAAACTAAAAGCAAACTGGCAACTCCAGAAAACTGGTCCCGTAATAAATTACAGGAAAACCCCGATACTGTGCATACACACCCGCATTTGTATTTCGACCGAAATACAAATGCAATGAGACAAAATCTATATTGTACTATACTGGGATCCGGCTTATACCAAAATCGGCCAGTAATATCTGTTCGATCCTGATCCGTGCAATACCGCACGTATCTGATCGAACCCTGCCATATAACCATACGACCTATAGTACAAACTGTCCGATCCTGATCCGTGCAATACCGCACGAATCTGATCGGACCTTGCCATATCTCCATACGGCCTCTACAACCTTTCGCCGGAAAGCTTGAGTAACTGAATGTGGGGGACTCTAAAGACTCGTCAACACCTTGGTTGTGGATTTAACCACTAGCATGTCAGAGGTATAAGCCAATACGTAACGGGCTACCAGGTATTGACTAAAAGGGATGTCTGTGAGCGAACTCAGCCTGACACCCTACTGAGCCTGTTAGTGACAATATCCGTACAGTCCGGTCCGTTCGTCTATGAGTATCGCATGGCGGGCCTAGGGGGTTGGTAAAAGTCAGACCCCCAAAAGCGGTACAAGTCGTGTCGGAGTGTAGCTCAGAACACCCTGAGATACTACTGGAATACCTACCAGTAAATCTCCTTGCCTCGGCCGAGGGCTTCGTGTAATGGCTCTCCTAGACACAGCACGACCTCACCCCCAATACCGGGAGAGACGAACCCCTGAAGATACGCTCACTGCCTCCATGTGGCTCGGGACTGTACCCAACTAAAACCTGTTTGCACGACTCCTTTGAGCCGTGGTAGGGTAGTAATCAAAGTGTTAGGTCCACGTTACCTCTCCCGGTACTTTCGGGGTTGCGGAAACGGTAAATCAAAATTTTTCTAAACATTGTAACATGGACCGTAAAAGCCGGATCTTTGCTAAACTAAACTAGCAAACTTGCTAAAGAGAGTTAGCTACTATGGAAGATGGTTATACCTAAACTTGAACTCCTTCTTCTTCAAACCTTGTAGAGGTTGATGGTTCTCTTTTCGTCGCCTTCTCCCGTCGAAGATGGATCCACCTCGAAGGTTCGACTTTGGGCTCTTCCTCGATCTTTGAGTGAACTAGGGTTTCCGGCTTGCTAAACCTTCATCCTAGAATGAGTAGAGAGTGATTAGGGTTTGCTTTTCCTTTTAAAGAGAATGATTCTCAACACATGAGAAGGTTTCTCTTTGCTAGAGCAAGAAGAAGATGAAATGAGGAGAGAGAGAGGTTATGATAGAATGAGCAATCTTTTTTCTTTCTTGCAACCATAATGCAAAAGAAAAGTATTATCTAAATGATAATAATTGAAATAAGAATAGTTGATGGTAAATATGGAATGACCACTATCATACTTCTTTAAATGAAGTGTAAGCATGAATCAAGGAAGACTTTCAAGGCATGATGGTGGTCAATGGTCAACAAGTCAACCAAGGTCAACAAGTCAACAAAAAAATCAACCATAACATAATTCTTATTTAATTACTATTATTAATAGATAATATATAAATCCATTAGGGTTTGGAAAATGAAGACTGTCAACTGTGCATACGCACCCGATCCGAAACCCTAATGAAAAACCTCATTCTCCGCCTCAAGCAACTGTGCATACACACCTGCATTCTCGTTCCGAGGAACAAGAATACCAAGATATAAAAGCAACCCCCAAAACATATACCAGTATCTGGCTCAAACCAGAGCCTGCCAGTATAATCCGTCCGGACTCCAAACGTGCACAAGTGCGCGGATGAGAACGAACCCTGTCGCAAAACCATGCGACCTCTACTCTGTTTTGCCCAGAGGCGAATACCCTCTGTGTGGGACTCTAAAGACTCGACACTACGCTGGCAGTGGGTTTAACCACAGACCGCAAGCGGCACTAGCTGTGCGTAACGGTCCCCAGGTAGATGCCGACAAGAAGGCTGACGAGGTGAAACCCCATCTGAACTCCTACTGAGTCTGAATGTGACATTCTCCGTACAGTCCGGTCTGTTCGTCTGATACATCGCATGGCGGGCCTAGGGGGGCGGTAAACGTCAGTCCCCTAATAGCGGTACAAGTCGTGTCGGAGTGAAGCCCAATACACCCTGAGATAACACTGGAACCTACCAGTACATCTCGCTTGCCCTGGCCAGGGACTACTTGTGTAATGGCTCTCCTAGACACAGCGCGATGTCAACCCCCAATACCGGGAGAGACGAATCCTGTCTAACCGTCACTGCCTCCAAGTGCTTCGGGACTGCTCCCAACTACTACCTGTTTGCACGACTCAGTAGAGCCGTGGTAGAGTAGTAATCAAAGAACAGTGGGAACACACTCGAGGCGAAGTGACAGTGTCAAGTCAGCGGACTAAGCTGTACTCATGTCACCTGGGAACTGATAACTGACGATAGGTATAATACCAACCATCAGTTCCCGACGAGTCCTGTCCAGTGTACTCGTAACCCAACGAGCACCCGCATACTATCTCAAGTACGACGTACTGACGGCTGTGGGACAGACCGTCTCCCGTGCTGGGATGAGAAGCGCATACGCTAGTCTACTCCGGAGCATCGATGCCCTATCTCGATACTCCCACGACCAGGGACGTGTATAAGGATGTGCTTGTAGATTACCCAGCCCCCACGAGTGTGATCGCCATCACAACGCCGGTAATCAAGCAAAGATCCTAAGGGCTCTACTAATGCGTATAGGTGATATAAATAAACACACATGTACACATTAAAGCAGAGACAAACCAAGTAGCATACTACTATATTGAGCAAGATTGTCTGTACAACTGTGAATATCCCAAGCTTCCATCAAGTAATATACATACTAGTATGATACAGTAATGGCCTCTAGGGCATATACACCAACAATCTCCCACTTGCACTAAGGCCATGAATTGGCGTATCGAAGACCTATCATCTCGATCAGCCGCTCGAACTGAGTCTGGGGTAAAGCCTTTGTGAATGGGTCCGCAGTGTTGTCCTTTGTATCCACTCTCCGCACCTCGATCTCCTGTCGATCAATGATCTCCCTGATCAGGTGATACCGCCTTAAGATGTGCCTGGATTTCTGATGGGACCTTGGTTCCTTCGCTAAAGCTATAGCCCCATTGTTATCGCAATACAAAGGTATTGGGTCAACAATGGACGGAACCACCTGAAGTTCACTAATGAACTTCTTAATCCAGACCGCCTCTTTTGCGGCATCGCTTGCAGCAATGTATTCAGCCTCCATCGTCGAGTCTGCGACGGTATCCTGCTTGGAACTCCTCCAACATACCGCCCCTCCGTTGAGGGTAAACACAAAACCCGAGACAGACTTGCTGTCATCTTTGTCACTCTGGAAGCTTGAATCGGTAAAGGACTCGACCCTGAGGTCTCCATTACCGTAAACCAGGAACATCTCCTTAGTCCTTCTCAGGTACTTGAGAATGTTCTTCACTGCTATCCAGTGGTCCTCCCCTGGGTCTGACTGATACCGGCTTACCGTGCTCAACGCGTAAGCTACATCTGGTCTTGTACATAGCATCGCATACATTATAGATCCTACCGCCGAAGCGTAGGGTATAGTGCTCATGCGAACCCTCTCCTCGTCAGTCTTAGGAGACATCTTCTTGGAGAGGGTAATTCCGTGCAATGCGGGTATGTTACCGCGCTTGGAACCCTCCATACTAAATCTCTTTAGTACGGTCTCTATGTACCTGGACTGTGAAAGTCCCAATAGTTTCTTGGATCTATCTCTATAGATCTTGATCCCCAGAATGTACGAGGCATCACCCAGGTCCTTCATGGAGAACCTTTGTGACAAAAACAGCTTGACCGATTGTAGCATAGGAACATCATTTCCTATCAAAAGAATGTCGTCCACGTACAAGACTAGGAACACGACAGTTCGTCCTACAATCTTCTTATACACACAGGGTTCATCTTCGTTCTTGATGAAATCAAATTCCTTGATTGCCTCATCAAAACAGATGTTCCAGCTCCGCGATGCCTGCTTTAATCCATAAATGGATTTAAGCAACTTGCACACCTTTCCGCTGCTCCCACTGTCTACGAAACCTTCTGGTTGATCCATGTAAACGCACTCTTCCAAACAACCGTTTAGGAAAGCCGTTTTAACATCCATCTGCCAGATTTCATAGTCATGGAACGCAGCAATGGCAAGTAGGATCCGAATGGATTTGAGCATAGCCACCGGAGAAAAAGTTTCATCATAGTCCAAACCAGGTCTTTGACGAAAACCTTTTGCAACGAGTCTAGCTTTATAGGTTTCCACCTGCCCATCTACACCAAGTTTCCTTTTGTAGATCCATTTGCATCCAACGGGTTTTACCCCAGGTGGAGCAATATCCATGGTCCACACTTTATTGGCGTACATGGACTCCATTTCAGATTGCATTGCTTCCTGCCACTTATCAGAGTCCCTACTGATAATGGCCTGCCTGAAACTGGTAGGGTCATCTTCTTCCAAGATGCAATCCTCTCGATCCCCGTCAATGAGAAAACCGTAGTATCTCTCGGGCGGATGAGAAACCCTACCAGATCTGCGGAGTGGCTGAGGTTCGTCTGGGGTTATTGAATCCTGAGGTTCTGTCAAACTTTCAGTTTCAGTTTGTGGTCGCTGAATTTCTTCCAATTCTACCGTGCTCCCACTAATTTCTTTTGCAAGAAACTCCGTTTCCAAGAAAACGGCATGCTGAGCAACAAACACCTTCTGTTCCTCGGTGTGGTAGAATAGATATCCATAACCATTCTTTGGATATCCCACAAACTTACATAAAACTGACCGTGTCTCCAGTTTATCCGGTTTATGCTTTTTAACATAAGCCGGACAACCCCATATCTTAGATCTTTTAAGATATGGCCTCTTTCCATTCCATATCTCGAACGGAGTTTTAGGCACAGATTTAGACGGAACATCATTCAATAGATATGCCGCTGTCTGAAGCGCATGTCCCCAAAATGAAAGAGGCAACTCAGCACTACTCATCATGGAGCGAACCATATCCAATAGGGTACGATTCCTCCGCTCCGAAACACCGTTGTGCTGTGGTGTATAAGGAGGAGTAAGCTGAGAGAGAATACCATTCTCTTTTAAGTAATCTAGGAATTCCGTGCTTAAGTACTCCCCTCCCCTGTCAGACCGGAGGATCTTGATACTTTTGCCTGTCTGGTTCTCTACTTCGTTTCTGAATTCCTTGAATTTCTCAAAAGCTTCAGATTTGTGTTTCATCAGATACACATATCCGAACCTAGAGAGATCGTCAGTGAATGTGATGAAGTACGAGAACCCACCCCTTGCATGTATAGACATCGGACCACATACATCACTATGTACGAGTCCCAAGAGCTCTGCTGCTCTTTCTCCATGTCCGGTGAACGGAGATTTGGTCATCTTTCCTTTGAGACAAGACTGACAAGTTCCATAAGATGAAAACTCGAACGCATTCAAGAGTCCATTTTTATGCAACTTACTCAGTCTTTTCTCTCCGATATGACCAAGTCTACAATGCCACAAGTAGGATTCATTTATATCTGAATTCTTCCTCTTGCGTGTGTTTTGTATGTTGAGAACTGTATTCTGATTTAGAACGTAGATACCATTAAACAGTGTACCCTCTGCAACCAGTACCTTATCAAGGTAAATGTTCATGATATTCTTTTCAAGAACAAAGTTATATCCTTCTTTATCAAGTAAAGAAACTGATATGATGTTGCAAACCATGGAGGGTACATAGTAGCAATCGTTCAAAATCATAGTCTTGCCATTTGGCAATACTAGGTGATATTCACCGACGGCTGCCGCATTAACTTGTGCTCCGTTCGCTACTCTGAGCGACATATCACCCGGTGCAACTTTCCTACTTTTTTTCAGTCCCTGCAATAAATTACAGATATGAGATCCTGATCCGGTATCAAGTACCCAGGAGGTAGGGTTGACCGTAAAACAGTTCTCAATTACAAGAACACCTGAAGTAGATGCAAAACCATGCTTCTTCTTCAACTGGGTATCCTGGAAATCCATACTTTCCTCTTTCTCATTCTCATACTCATGACTGTTGTCACAAGTTAGAGCTGAACCAACTTTCCCCAGTCCCGAATAAAAATTCGGATCGGTCAAGCGATACATTTTATTATCTTGATTAGGGCGTGAAAAGGTTGCTGCCTGGAGAGAGAGAAAAGAAACACTCAGCGTATGCTCTTGCAAGATTAGATTGGTTTATTAATTTATCTAACCAGGATGTCTCCCACTGTTTCCTCAAATCCTTCTTAAAACCTTTTTAAAAGAAGAACTAGCCGGGTTTTAATTCACGTCACAATACTTGCTTAACCTTTCAGCCAGGCTAGTGTCGGTACTTCGAGGGAGGTTTTCCAACGCTTTCGCGAAGTTCCTTAATTAAAGAACCTCTTTTCCCTGTGGGCGTAACCCCGCTAACACCTTTCTTGACACCTACTAGGTTTATAGCATTGATCGTTAAGTGAAATAATCTCCCGAGAGTAAACCAACTCATCAGTGGGATCGGGATCCAACTGTCATTGTGTGATAACCTAGATGGAATCCACTCTAGTCACCACACTCCAGAAGGTATGCTAAATCTGCAAGTTTCAGTTCTTTTGAAACTCCCGATGTGGTTTTTGCCCCTAACTGTTCATGACCTTGACTAGGTCAACAAGCCACAAACTGTTAGACAAGTTCTACCCGTCATAATCCTGATTGCATTAGACCCACCCGTACGTGCCCTTGACTAGGTCAACAAGGCCGCACGACTGTCCTAACCAATCACATTTGCAATCCACAGAAAAAATATTATTTAGCTACCGTTCACTACGTCTTGACTAGGTCAACAAACGCAGCACGAATACTGAATAATATTAATCCGAAACGACGGAGGGCTACAGCTGGGTTTTTGGCGAAAAACCCGTTAACGTAATGAACTTGATATCGTTGAAGGAACCTGATTGCACCCTTTTGAAAATCATAGTGGCGAAAACTTTTGCTAAAGAGGTCACTCCCTGCGAAGGGATCTCGGCTCTTTCCTCGTCGAGTGAGGTGCTGGGTATTCATAAGATGAATACCTCGATGCAAAGCAAGAATAATCGACTATGGTGAAGTTATTACCCGGACGCAAACTTTTGTCCAAGGGGTCACTCCCGGTGAAGGGATCTCGGCCCTTGCCTCGTCGACTGAGGTGCTGGGTATTCATAACCGAATACCTCGATGCAAAACAAAAAATGAGCGTCCTTGCAATAACAGCTTTTTGAAAAACTTGTTCCAACAACGTCTTATAGGTTTATTTTCTTGCATTAGTTCTTTTAATGCGTGATATTCTTGCATTAGTTCTTTTAATGCGTCCCATCATTTAATCCTACCATTGCAGAAAACAACCAAAATATGACGTACGCTTATGCCATTCGCATTCGCCACGGGGTCCCGTCATCACTCGTTAGGTTACTTAACTAACGACAGAGCGGGGGCTGGGCTAGCGCGGCTGTAAAACATAAGCAACGCCTAAATAGTAAAGCAATGATAGACATTACAGATCACAGATGAATACATTGGATATACTAGCAATCCGCAATCCTTTCGAGCCTGGAACGAAAAGCGGATAACACGGACGCGGTGAATAGCCAAATACCCCACCCAAGACCCCTACGGGTGCGGCAAACTACCCGCCAAGAACTCGGTAGTTTGTGCACCCCCTCCATGGGTCTATCCTAGGAGCAAAAACAGTAAAAAGAATTATACAATGACGGCTACAACCCCGACCCGGTTGTGCGGCCAAACAAATAATATTATTACATCAATTTACATTTACAATGAATGAAAGAAAAACAAAAGCTCATCTCACATCCACCCCGGCTATTCACCCGCGACAGTCCAACACATTCATATACACATTCCAATATCAAACACAGATCATGTATAACCCCGACTAATCGTCTTATAGCGATTAGCCGACGTTCAATACATGCAAACATCACAGATATAACCAACATAGCCAAAGTGTAGCGAAGTTCGAAAAAAATACGGAATTATAGGACCCCAAAAGTGAATTTCAGTTCTGGAAAATCTGGGCACATATAATATATCTGAAAAAACCCAAAATCCCACCAGAAGAACACTGCACGAAAAACGATGCAGCAAGGAAACCAACCTGCCGCGCTTCCGCGGCACATGCCTACCTCGTGCCGCGGAAGCGCGGCGACTTAAATGAATTACGTCATCGTTTTTCTTCTGTGTTCAAACAAAACCCTGAGACGATTTTACAAGTATAAAGTTTTTCATTTAGAGCAGAAAAAAATTTAACAGAAACTTAGGGTTTTGGTTTTTCCGGTTTTGCGATTTTTCGGTTTCGAACTTCCATACACTTCGCTACCAAGCTAGTTTAAGTTTAGTTAGGCTCTGATACCACTGTTAGGTCCACGTTACCTCTCCCGGTACTTTCGGGGTTGCGGAAACGGTAAATCAAAATTTTTCTAAACATTGTAACATGGACCGTAAAAGCCGGATCTTTGCTAAACTAAACTAGCAAACTTGCTAAAGAGAGTTAGCTACTATGGAAGATGGTTATACCTAAACTTTAACTCCTTCTTCTTCAAACCTTGTAGAGGTTGATGGTTCTCTTTTCGTCGCCTTCTCCCGTCGAAGATGGATCCACCTCGAAGGTTCGACTTTGGGCTCTTCCTCGATCTTTGAGTGAACTAGGGTTTCCGGCTTGCTAAACCTTCATCCTAGAATGAGTAGAGAGTGATTAGGGTTTGCTTTTCCTTTTAAAGAGAATGATTCTCAACACATGAGAAGGTTTCTCTTTGCTAGAGCAAGAAGAAGATGAAATGAGGAGAGAGAGAGGTTATGATAGAATGAGCAATCTTTTTTCTTTCTTGCAACCATAATGCAAAAGAAAAGTATTATCTAAATGATAATAATTGAAATAAGAATAGTTGATGGTAAATATGGAATGACCACTATCATACTTCTTTAAATGAAGTGTAAGCATGAATCAAGGAAGACTTTCAAGGCATGATGGTGGTCAATGGTCAACAAGTCAACCAAGGTCAACAAGTCAACAAAAAAATCAACCATAACATAATTCTTATTTAATTACTATTATTAATAGATAATATATAAATCCATTAGGGTTTGGAAAATGAAGACTGTCAACTGTGCATACGCACCCGATCCGAAACCCTAATGAAAAACCTCATTCTCCGCCTCAAGCAACTGTGCATACACACCTGCATTCTCGTTCCGAGGAACAAGAATACCAAGATATAAAAGCAACCCCCAAAACATATACCAGTATCTGGCTCAAACCAGAGCCTGCCAGTATAATCCGTCCGGACTCCAAACGTGCACAAGTGCGCGGATGAGAACGAACCCTGTCGCAAAACCATGCGACCTCTACTCTGTTTTGCCCAGAGGCGAATACCCTCTGTGTGGGACTCTAAAGACTCGACACTACGCTGGCAGTGGGTTTAACCACAGACCGCAAGCGGCACTAGCTGTGCGTAACGGTCCCCAGGTAGATGCCGACAAGAAGGCTGACGAGGTGAAACCCCATCTGAACTCCTACTGAGTCTGAATGTGACATTCTCCGTACAGTCCGGTCTGTTCGTCTGATACATCGCATGGCGGGCCTAGGGGGCGGTAAACGTCAGTCCCCTAATAGCGGTACAAGTCGTGTCGGAGTGAAGCCCAATACACCCTGAGATAACACTGGAACCTACCAGTACATCTCGCTTGCCCTGGCCAGGGACTACTTGTGTAATGGCTCTCCTAGACACAGCGCGATGTCAACCCCCAATACCGGGAGAGACGAATCCTGTCTAACCGTCACTGCCTCCAAGTGCTTCGGGACTGCTCCCAACTACTACCTGTTTGCACGACTCAGTAGAGCCGTGGTAGAGTAGTAATCAAAGAACAGTGGGAACACACTCGAGGCGAAGTGACAGTGTCAAGTCAGCGGACTAAGCTGTACTCATGTCACCTGGGAACTGATAACTGACGATAGGTATAATACCAACCATCAGTTCCCGACGAGTCCTGTCCAGTGTACTCGTAACCCAACGAGCACCCGCATACTATCTCAAGTACGACGTACTGACGGCTGTGGGACAGACCGTCTCCCGTGCTGGGATGAGAAGCGCATACGCTAGTCTACTCCGGAGCATCGATGCCCTATCTCGATACTCCCACGACCAGGGACGTGTATAAGGATGTGCTTGTAGATTACCCAGCCCCCACGAGTGTGATCGCCATCACAATGCCGGTAATCAAGCAAAGATCCTAAGGGCTCTACTAATGCGTATAGGTGATATAAATAAACACACATGTACACATTAAAGCAGAGACAAACCAAGTAGCATACTACTATATTGAGCAAGATTGTCTGTACAACTGTGAATATCCCAAGCTTCCATCAAGTAATATACATACTAGTATGATACAGTAATGGCCTCTAGGGCATATACACCTACACAAAGTACAGTGGGAACTCACACGAGACAAATGACGATCCCCAGGTCGATGAACTAACCTGCACACATGTCACCAGGGAACTGCCATCTGACGTCTGGTATATGACCAACTAGCATGTTCCCGGCGAGTCCTGTCCGGTGTACTCATAACCCAATGAGCACCTGTATACATCTTAGGTGATCCAACTGACACCAGTGGCTTGTGAGACCAGCCACCGCCCCTCGACGGGGTCTCGACTGTATACACTAGTCTACTCTGGAGTATCGATGCCCTGTCTCGAAACTCACACGACTAGGGACCATTTAAGGATATGCTTATAGACCCCAGCTCCCACTTATATGATCGCCCTCATACTGCTGGTGGTCAAGCAAGAATCCTAGGGGCTCTATCAACGTGTAATAGCGACTTGTCAGGTCACCTAAAGCAGTACACGATGATAAAGGTAAACCAGATAGCATACTATCATCTCGAGTGAGACTGTCCTACTGGGATAGGTCCTCCCTCAATCATTGCAATCACGTGCCTGTGATCCAATAATTGACTTTGAGGGCACTATCTCCAACAATCTCCCACTTGCACTCAAGGCTAATTATTGCGATGTCGCATACTCACAGCCCGTGTGATACCGAACACCCATCTCCTCTACTAGTCAGTCTCACAAAGCTCGTTTGCGAAACTATTGCGTTC
Organism: Agapanthus africanus; assembly: GCA_030015575.1. Classification (NCBI taxonomy): domain Eukaryota; kingdom Viridiplantae; phylum Streptophyta; class Magnoliopsida; order Asparagales; family Amaryllidaceae; genus Agapanthus; species Agapanthus africanus. Next base: position 341,652,312 of record JASDDO010000006.1, on the reverse strand, counting down.
GAGGAACAGCCTCAGTGAGTGGATCCGCTTTGTTGTTTCTTTCTATGTCTCTCTATATCTCAAATTCGCGGAGAAAGCCATCTCCCGAAGTGAGCAATACCTGTCTTAGAATGTGTCTGGATGTCTGATGGGACCTAGCTCATGGATGAACTCCAAATCCAAACTTCTTAGACTGTATCGTCAACTGAACTTAATCAGTATCCTGCGACAAGCCTCCCTCAGTATTGCCTTGGACCACCTGTCCAAAATACTGCCCCTCGTCAGAGGGAAAACTGCAACTCTGACAACCTCCTTGTCGTCCATGTCACCTTGGAAGCCCGGAATGATAACTGTCTCCCGAATGGGGCTGTCGTTATCATATCCCTAGAACATCCACTTATGTTCCAAACTGCTTCCGACTGTTTCTCCAGGATTGGATTAATGTCAACTTATTGCATCTAGTGCAAGAACAACATCTGGTGTGGTACTTGACATCTCATGATTGACTCAATTGCCTAAGCAAGTGATCTGCCAATCATGCACATCCCTCTCCACTTTAGTCTGTAGGACACCTTTAGAGAGGGTGACTCCATCTTCTGCAGGTACACTACCGTGCCAGGAGTCGTCCATTCTAAATACTCTCAGAATGCTGTCCAAGTACCCAGATTGGGAAACCACCCAAATCTAGATCTAAAACCATAGATCTAGTAACCAGTATGTTAGATACAAAATCCATTTCCTTTGTGGAGAAACCACTGTGTGACGACCAAAGTATAACCGATCGTAGTATAGGAGTTTCCTTTCCTATTATGTGTATGTCATCCTAATACCAGGATATCACACCCTACTACCTTCTCAACAGATCCATCCCCTATTCTGATGAAGTCAAACCCATGACTGTCACGTCAGAAATAGATGATCTATCTCCGCTACATCTGCTTTAGTCTATAAATAGACATAAGCTACCTGTCCACCAATGCTTCCGCTGCTCCCACTGACTACGACAACCCTCTGGCAGAGTCATATAGACGTACACTTCTAAAACTAGTTTAGAACGACGCTATACTCATCCTCCCGCCGGGTCTCGCAGCCTGGAACAACAGCAATGGTAATTGTGGGTAAACAAGAACTTCCCTGTCACCGTCCTTGAGGCTACCGTAGTACCTCTTGGGTGCCTGAAGTTATCCACCAAAATCTGCGGAGTGGCCAATGGAATGTCAAACCAGATTCAAATTATGCAGCTGTCTCCAGTGCATGTTACCTAAATGGAAAGAGGCCGATCAGCGTTACTCAACTTAGGAATACTTCCAATTATGAGTAACCTGAAGGAGAAGCAAGATCTCTTAATCACTACTACCAACTGAATACCATGCACAAGTGTCTACATCTTCGATCACTTTGAAGAATCCCGATACTTGCTACACCTGGTTCTCTACTCTATTCAAATACCTATAACTTCTCAAAATTCGGACCCTGTGTTTCCACGAAACACTTGTCTAAAAACTAGAGAAGTCATAAGTAAACCGAATATAGTACGAGGACCACCCCCTCTGTCCTGATGGACCCTGGACAACATACAATACTCTGTATAAGTCTCTTGAGTCTGATAACTCATTCACTGTGTGTCGTAGGTTGAAAACTGTACTTATGGTTAAGAAGAATTACACCGCTGCTAAATGCTCCTTACCTAACCATCCACTGATATAGGTAAATATCGTAGACATAATTTCAGAAAGGTATATCTCACTCTATGAAAATAGACGTACAGATATATCAATTTGAAAATGGTGCATAAAAGCGGATATTCAAAACCAAATATTTGCCGACCGGCAAACAGCCCAGGTGATTTCCTCAAATATCACCGATTACAACGAATCCTGATATATTGAGGATGATCACCCAATTCCCAATAACTTACTCCCACTCATCATCTGTAAAACCATACAGATGTGAGAATCATACCTGGTAAATACATACCCTGGAGCAAGTGTCTAATCGGAAAATCAGTTTTCTTTTAACATTACACAGTGAAACTGAAACATCGAAATGTTTCGATGGGGTATCCTGGTATTCCTAGTAATGCCTCTTCCATATTCACGACTGTAACCGTATAATTCTTTGCCACCTCTCCAAAATCCCTTCATATGTCTTTAGTCATTACCTTCTGCACACCCCTTAGGCCAAATGGTTTTCTTCCTTCCCTACCGTTCGGCACCAGCCTATGGTTTGGAAGAAGACTATCCAATAAGCATAATGGGTGTACTGTCCTAATCCTGGGAGCACTCGCAAAGCGAGAGAAGGTGAAGATAAAAGACACCTGAATAAATTTTATTCCTATTTCTCCTGAACCAGAATCCATCCCCGAACTGGAACAAGTTCCTTTCGAGTTCGTATATAACCATACGATGGAGTATCCAATAAACTGTGGATCTTCGTAGTGATACGGAGTGTCCTGGAGAAATACAAAGGTGATTTAGGATTGGCGAAGAGATACTTGGTTTGGTCGTGAATATCTGTTGCAATTTACTTTGCCCTCTTACTAATCCCTTGCTTTGTCTTAACTTAATACCTTCTGCACACCATCGTTATGCTAATTGGTTTTCTTCATTCCCTACCGGTCGGCACCTGCCTATGGTTTGGAAGAAGACTATCCAATTTGCGTAATAGGTGTACTATCTCCTAAACCAAGGAGTACTCGCAACCTGAGAGAAGGTAAAAGGAAAAGACAACTAAATAATCCTATCCGTTTCCTCCAGAACCTGAAACCATCCTCGAATAAATTCTTTCGAGTTCGTATCTAACCATACGATGGTTTTGTCCAATGGAAGTGGACGTTCGTAGTAATACGGGGTGTCCTGGAGAAAAAGGGTAAAAGTAGGAGTGGCAATGAGGTTTGCAACTCTGACAATCCAAAAGCCAGTGTTAAGAAGGTTCGGTCAATTTGGTCACTGAGTCATAGTCTTAGGGTCGGGTCAATGGTCGCTGCCAAAGAGAGAGAGAAAAGAAACACTCAGCGTGCACTCTAACCTAGATCAGAATGGTTACCAATTTATCTAATCAGGAAACCTCCCACTGTACCTCAAATTCTCCTCCAAACCAGAAAGAAGAATTAGTCGGGATCACCCGAGGAGTAAACTAACTCATCAGTGGGAATCAGGATCCAACTCTCATCGCATGATAACGTGACGGAATCCGCTCACGTCATCACACTCCAGAAGGTATGCGCATATCTGGCAAGTTTCAGTTCTTTTGAAACTCCCGATGAGATTTCTGCCCCATGCTCTTATGACCTTGACTTTGGCCAACAAATCATAAGTCACATGTCAAGTTCTACCCGTCATTCTCCAGGTTGATTCGAATCCACCCGCACAAGCCCTTGACTTTGGCCAACAAGGCTATACGACTGTTCCAAAACAACGCATCTATCTATGCTGCATATGAATAACCAACAGCTACCAAACACTGTGCCTTGACTTTGGCCAACAAACACAGCTTGAATACTATTGACTACCCATATGAAACGACGGAGGGCTACGAATGGTTTCTGGCGAAAACCTTTAACGTAATGAACTTGATATCGTTGAAGGAACGGATAGCTTTTTGAAAATATAGTGACGAAAACCGTTGCTAAAGAGGTCACTCCCGGTGAAGGGATCTCGGCTCTTTCCCCGTAGAATGGGGTGCAGGATATTCCAACTGAATACCACGGTGCAAAGCAAAAGTAATCGGCTATAGTGAAGTCATTGCCCTGACGCAAACTTTTTGTCCAAGGGGTCACTCCCGGTGAAGGGATCTCGGCCCTTGCCTCGTCGACTGAGGAGCAGGATATTCCAACTGAATACCACGATGCAAAACAAAAGAGAACGTCCTTGCAATAAAAGCTTTTTGAAAAGTGTTCCAACAACATCAGATTAGGTTTGCTTTTAACTTGCATTGATCAGAATCAACGCGGTCCCATCAATTGATCACACCAAAAAGAACGAAAATATACTGATGTACGTATATGCCATCCGCATTCGCCACTGGGTCCCGTCATTACCCGTTAGGTTAGCTAACTAACGACAGAGCGGGGACTAGACTAGCGCGGATGAAAAACATATACAACATCTACTAATATATATACCAATATATTATATTTCGCTCAAGGCGTGATAAGAAATGCAACATCACAGAAAATGTACAGCATCACAGCAACAATACAGATATCTGGGATCCCCGGGTTTCACAGAGCCACTACTGAAACCCGACGTTCCCCTGGTCGTGTGGATAGCCTGTACAATGAAATCCTAGACCCCTACGGGCGCGGCAAGTTACCCGCCAAAACCTGAAGCGAGGCAGCCCCCTTCAGCACCGTGAATGGACCACCCAGCACTTCACGGAATCCGGTAACTTGGGCACCCCTCCTGGGTTAACCTGTACCCCCTACGAGTGCGGCGAATAGCCCGCCAATTCTAGAGTAAAGCCCCTTCCGTCTCAATGCCATGAGATGCGGGCTTGTTGCCCTCCAGAACCCGGCTATCCGTGCACCCCTCCGCGGGGTAATCCTAGTACAGAAAGTAAAATATACATACAACGGGTACATCGACCGCAACCAGGTCGTGCCTCAAAAGAATAATACAAACAGGCAGTGACGGCAGTCCACATGTCGGACGCTCGCCCCGCAATATCAAATGTACATAATACAACCACAACTGTACTAGCATTGCACCCAGGCTATCCCCCACGACCAATCCGCAACATCACAGCAAAAACAGAACATCAACGTGAAAGTCACGTTCGCAAATCCGTCTAACCGGGCTATAGCAGTTAGACCGGATTTACCGATCAAGTGACATTCACGGTCGCAGATATAATGTAAATACTGTGAAATAATGTGTTTAAAATATCCGATCGATCAAAAATTAACAAGTGGGCCCCCAATCAAAACTGTAGCACTCACAGAAAACCTGGGCCCAAAGTTATTATTCCAAAACCCCACTTTTCACCCCAGAAAGCCTCTGTAAAAAATTGGTGCAGTGATCCCTACAGTGTGCGGCGGAACCGCGGCCCAAGGGGGTGTTTGGCCGCGGTTCCGCGCCTCAACAGTGGAATCGTCGCATCGAATTTTTACAGAACCCTTATATTTCCTTGTACATCACTTTTATACAACCTGAAAATTTTTTCGAGACTAAAAAATTTCAACAGAAAACTGTCACTTTGAAAAACATGGTTTTGGAACTTTTTCATCGATCGGAAATGCAAACACATTACACAAAGCTAGACTAAGTTAATGGCGAGGCTCTGATACCACTGTAAGTGCACGGCGGCGCCCCGGCCGTCAATCCGACGGCCAAATGCGGAAGCGGTGATAAACTTAAATTTTTCTTGGACTGGCAAACCGCCGCGCACTAATACTCGGATCGAACCACTAACTAGTCCTAGCTATCTACAAGAAAGGGAAGAGAGATATACCGACAGATCCGAGTCCTCCGGTCTTCTCGTCGTCGTCCCGATCTCCTGTGGAATGTGCCGTCTCCTCCTCGTCGCCGGAAGTGCACCACATCGCCTACTTCTTTTACGGGCTCCCACCTCAATGCCGAGACAACTCGGGCACGAAGCTGGCTAGTCGACGTGCCCAAGATTTGCTGTAGAATGTGTAGTATAATTGTCTCTTTGGGGTTTAGGATAGTTGCCATGATGGAGGAATTTGTGTACAAGGATTTTTCATGGATCTTGCTGGGAAAAATGGAGCTTGCCATGAAAAAAATTGAGCTCGGCCAGCCCCTTAGAGCTCTCTGGAAAATCATGAAGCTCTCATTCTGATGAATGTGTGCATGAATTAATACCAAAGAAGAAAAGAAAAATTCCTTTCACTGCACACACAAAGGAGGGGGGTCCACCAAAGAAAAGCATGAAGGAAATTTCAACCTCACAAACAAACAGCCCACTTCATTAAGCTAATCCCTCAGCTCATTAAAAAACCTCCTGCACTCCCACAATGCAATCATATATTAATTAATTTATCACCTCCTGCACACTCATTATGTTTTGGCCCATTCCTCACAAAATAAATAATCCACACTCATTCCCAAACAGTGGCCGGCCAATGCAATTTAGAATGGAGAGAGGGAGGAAAAATGTGATGATAAAAATAATGATCACAAGAAAATCCACACTCCATCAACTACCACCAACCTCATCATCAACAACCATGATGATTACAAAGTCAAGCCATCATGAAATAGTCAAGTCAAAAAGGTCAAGGAATGGTGCTCATCATGATACAAATAATAAGCAAAGACCCCCTCCACAAAATGCTTATTTGCAACAATGCAAATAAGCCCTCCTCCACCAAACTTCGGCCAATGAACGGAACAAAGGAAATCAGCCGAAACTAAAAGCAAACTAGCAACTCCAGAAAACTGGTCCCGTAATAAATTACAGGAAAACCCCGATACTGTGCATACACACCCGCATTTGTATTTCGACCGAAATACAAATGCAATGAGACAAAATCTATATTGTACTATACTGGGATCCGGCTTATACCAAAACCGGCCAGTAATATCTGTTCGATCCTGATCCGTTCAATACCGCACGTATCTGATCGAACCCTGCCATATAACCATACGACCTATAGTACAAACTGTCCGATCCTGATCCGTGCAATACCGCACGAATCTGATCGGACCTTGCCATATCTCCATACGGCCTCTACAACCTTTCGCCCGAAAGCTTGAGTAACTGAATGTGGGGGACTCTAAAGACTCGTCAACACCTTGGTTGTGGATTTAACCACTAGCATGTCAGAGGTATAAGCCAATACGTAACGGGCTACCAGGTATTGACTAAAAAGGATGTCTGTGAGCGAACTCAGCCTGACACCCTACTGAGCCTGTCAGTGACAATATCCGTACAGTCCGGTCCGTTCGTCTATGAGTATCGCATGGCGGGCCTAGGGGGTTGGTAAAAGTCAGACCCCCAAAAGCGGTACAAGTCGTGTCGGAGTGTAGCCCAGAACACCCTGAGATACTACTGGAATACCTACCAGTAAATCTCCTTGCCTCGGCCGAGGGCTTCGTGTAATGGCACTCCTAGACACAGCACGACCTCACCCCCAATACCGGGAGAGACGAACCCCTGAAGATACGCTCACTGTCTCCATGTGGCTCGGGACTGTACCCAACTAAAACCTGTTTGCACGACTCCTTTGAGCCGTGGTAGGGTAGTAATCAAAGTACAGTGGGAACTCACACGAGACAAATGACGATCCCCAGGTCGATGAACTAACCTGCACACATGTCACCAGGGAACTGCCATCTGACGTCTGGTATATGACCAACTAGCATGTTCCCGGCGAGTCCTGTCCGGTGTACTCATAACCCAATGAGCACCTGTATACATCTTAGGTGATCCAACTGACACCAGTGGCTTGTGAGACCGGCCACCGCCCCTCGACGGGGTCTCGACTGTATACACTAGTCTACTCTGGAGTATCGATGCCCTGTCTCGAAACTCACACGACTAGGGACCATTTAAGGATATGCTTATAGACCCCAGCTCCCACTTATATGATCGCCCTCATACTGCTGGTGGTCAAGCAAGAATCCTAGGGGCTCTATCAACGTGTAATAGCGACTTGTCAGGTCACTTAAAGCAGTACACGATGATAAAGGTAAACCAGATAGCATACTATCATCTCGAGTGAGACTGTCCTACTGGGATAGGTCCTCCCTCAATCATTGCAATCACGTGCCTGTGATCCAATAATTGACTTTGAGGGCACTATCTCCAACACTTCGGTATGCTCAAGGACAGTGGCAGGGAGGTTCTTGTTTACCCAGACTTGCCATTGCTGTTGTTCCAGACTGTGAGACCCGGCAAGAGGATGAGTATAGCGTCATTCTAAACTAGTTTTAGAAGTGCACGTCTATATGACTCTGCCAGAGGGTTGTCGTAGTTAGTTGGAGCAGCGGAAGCATTGGTGGACAGGTGGCTTATTTTTATTTATAGACTAAAGCAGATATAGCGGAGATAGATCATCTATTTCCGATGTGACAGTCATAGGTTTGACTTCATCAGATTAGGGGATGGATCTGTTAAGAAGGTAGTAGGGTGTGATGTCCTGGTATTTGGATGACATACACAGAGTAGGAAGTGATATTCCTATACTACGATCGGTTATACTTTGGTCGTCACACAGTGGTTTCTCCACACAGGACTTCGATATTATATAAGACATTCTGGTTACTAGATCTATGGTTTTAGATCTAGAATTGGATGGTTTCCAAATCTGGGTGCTTAGACAGCATTCTATGAGTATTTAGAATGAACGACTCCTGGCATGGTGGTGTACCTGCAGGTAATGGAGTCACCCTCTCTAAAGGTGTCTTACAGACTAAAGGGGAGAGGGATGCGCATGATTGGCAGATCACTTGCTTAGGCAATTGAGTTGATCATGAAATGTCAAGTACCACACCAGATGTTGTTCTTGCAGTAGATGCAATAAGTTGATATTGATCCAATCCTGGAGAAACAATCGGAAGCAGTTTTAGAACATAAGTGGATGTTCTAGGAATTTGATAACGGCAGCCTCCTTTAGGAGACAGTTATCATTCCAGGCTTCCAAGGTGACCTGGATGGCAGAGTGGCTGTCAGAGTTTTAGTTTTCCCTCTGACGAGGGGCAGTATTTTGGACAGGTGGTCCAGGTGGATACTGAGGAAAGGCATGGCGCAGGATACTGATTAAGTTCAGTTGACGATACAGTCTAAGAAGTTTGGATTTGGAGTTCATTTTTGAGCTAGGTCCCATCAGACATCCAGACACATTCTAAGACAGGTATTGCTCATTTCGGGAGATGGCTTTCTCCGTGAACTTGAGATAAAGAGAGACATAGAAAGAAACACCATAGCAGATCCACTCACTGAGGCTATTCCTCGAACGCAATAGTTTCGCAAACGAGCTTTGTGAGACTGAATAGTAGAGAAGTTGGGTGTTCGGTATCACACGGGCTGTGAGTATGCGACATCGCAACAATTAGCCTTGAGTGCAAGTGGGAGATTGTTGGAGATAGTGCCCTCAGAGTCAATTATTGGATCACAGGTACGTGATTGCAATGATTGAGGGAGGACCTATCCCGGTAGGACAGTCTTACTCAAGATGATAGTATGCTATCTGGTTTATCTTTATCATCGTGTACTGCTTTAGGTGACCTTACGAGTCGCTATTACACGTTGATAGAGCCCCTAGGATTCTTGCTTGACTACCAGCAGTATGAGGGCGATCATATACATGAGAGCTGGAGTCTATAAGCACATCCTTAAAAGGTCCCTAGTCGTGGGAGTTTCGAGACAGGGCATCGATTCTCCAGAGTAGACTAGTGTATACAGTCGAGACCCCGACGAGGGGCGGTGGCTGGTCTCACAAGCCACTGGTGTCAGTTGGTTCACCTAAGATGTATACAGGTGCTCATTGGGTTATGAGTACACCGGACAGGACTCCCCGGGAACCTGCTAGTTGGGATTATACCAGACGTCAGATAGCAGTTCCCTGGTGACATGTGTACAGGTTAGTTCATCGACCTGAGATCGTCATTTGTCTCGTGTGAGTTCCCACTGTGCTTTGATTACTACCCTACCACGCTCAAAGGAGACGTGCAAACAGGTTTTAGTTGGGTACAGTCCCGAGCCACATGGAGGCAGTGAGCGGATCTGCAGGGGTTCGTCTCTCCCGGTATTGGGGGTGAGGTCACGCTGTGTCTAGGAGAGCCAGAACATGAAAAGTCCTTGGCCAAGGCAGGAGATTTACTGGTAGGTATTCCAGTAGTATCTCAGGGTGTTCTGGGCTACACTCCGACACGACTTGTACCGCTATTGGGGGTCTGACTTTTACCAACCCCCTAGGCCCGCCATGCGATGCTCATAGACGAACGGACCGGACTGTACGGATATTGTCACTGACAGGCTCAGTAGGGTGTCAGGATGAGTTCGCTCATCGACGTCCCTTTTAGTCAGTACCTGGTAGCCCGTTACGTATTGGCTGATACCTCTGACGTGCTAGTGGTTAAATCCACAAGCATAGTATTGACGAGTCTTTAGAGTCCACCACACGTACAGTTACTCAAGTTTCGGGCGAAACGCTGTAGAGGCCGTATGGAGATATGGCAGGGTTCGATCAGATACGTGCGGTATTGCACGGATCGTGATCGGACGGATTTTACTATCCGGCTTTGGCTTAAACCGGATCCTAGTATTAGATAGCGTAGTTTTGTCTCTTTGCATTTGTGTTCTGTGGGAATACAAATGCGGGCATGTATATGCAGTAGCAGGGTTTTCCTGTAATTTATTACAGGATCAGTTTTCTGAAGTTGCCAGTTTGCATTCCGTTCCGGCCGGCTTTCCTTTGTTCCTTCACGGCCGGACTTTATCGTTGGAGGATCATGAAGCCATCATATGCAAGAAAACCCCTCCACAAAATGTTATTTGCAGTTTGCAAATAACATTTTGTGGAGGGGTTTTCTTGCATATGATGGCTTCATGATTTGACTAGTATCATGAGATCCTTTTTCTTTCTTATCCTTTGCTTTTTGAGATTAAGATTGATTTAGTGTATGATGTGAAGCTTGCTTTTGATATGGTCACCATTTTAGTTCCTACACTCACCTCCCTTGTTTGATCCCCTTCTTATATTTGGCCGGCCATAGATTGGGAGGGTGGGGGAAGTTCATTTTTGATATGGGAAATTATTCATGCCTCATATTCTCTACTTGCTAAAAACTCTACATCTCCAAAGTTCATTATTCTTGATACCTCCATGGCAACTAAACCCTCAAAGAGACAATGGCTACTACACTATTCTACAGCAAATCTTGGACGCGTCGGCTAGCCAACTTCGCGCCCGAGTTGCCTCGGTCAAGAGGTGGGAGCCCGTAAAAGTATTCGGCTACGTGGTGCCCTTTCCGACGAGGAGGTGACGGACGGAGATTCCGCGGGAGATCGGAGTGGAGACGAAGACCGAAGGACACGGATCGCTTGGTATAGCTTCTCTACTCTTTTCATGTTTGCTAGTAGCTAGGTTAATGGCCCGATCCGGGTTAAAAGTGCGCGGTGGTTCCGGTTTGCTAGTTTGCAAAGTTTTTTGTTTCCGCATTTCCGGCGTCGGATCGACGGCCGGGGCTCCGCCGCGGACTTACACGCACGCGGTATACTTTCCAAGATATAGGAAGGGATTTGTGTCAGCAGTTGCTGCACTCTTTTGCCATACTTTATCAGCTCTGGCTTGCATGTCTGATAGTCGCTATTTACTTGGCTAACGATCAGTTGGGAGTCTCCATATATGAGAAGGTCTTTGATTTCCATGTCGATAGCGATTTCTATACCTTCTATCAAAACTTCGTATTCAGCTTCGTTATTAGTCCTTGGCTCTGCACATTCAAAATCATCACCGAAGAGATCAACTCGTCTAAAATATTGCACATTTGAATAAATATTTTCCTTACTATTGTTAAGTTCTAAAAGGTGTTTATTGTAAATATAGAACACATGAGGGTTTATTTGTAAAAGTTTATTATCATATGTTTCTACATTATAATTAACATAATGAGGGAAAATATATGCATATAATATTTAAATGAAATCTTAGTAATTAAAATATGCATATCATATCAAATATTTCTAATCAATATACTTAAGATTTAATATCATATAAAATGGTTAGGATAATATCTCAAAAATACCAAATACTAATAACAATATGACTTGAGATATTGTGTAGATATTAGCTCAGGTCTGGAATCCAAGTAAGAGATCAGAGTCAAATCAGGATATCGAAACCGAATCTGCCAAAATTTAGAAGCAAATCGAGAAATCTAGCAACGACAGAGATTCAGAATATTATTTTCAGAATCTAGACATCAAGAGGATCTCTACATGGCAACACAAGAGACCAGAAGAAATCTCAAAGCCTAGTTCCACCAAGATGCGGCGGAACCGCGGGCAATAAGGGCCGTAGGATATGAGATTTTGTGGTTTGGATCATAACAGCATATATTCACATATGAAATCTTGGGTTTCTGGTTTTAGGGACAATATAAGGGACCGAGAGCTGCATATTCAAAATCATCATCGAAGAAATCAAGAGATCCAAGAGGGCCACGTATCCGAGTGATTATCATCTATTCATCTATCTCCAACAAGAAAGAGATCTAGAGCAAGTTAGGGTTTTTGTAATCTACTTTCTAAAGAGCAAAATTGTAAATGCAATAGTTGATTAATAAAGGTAGTTGTTTTTAATTCTCTTTGCATTTATTTTCCGCATTTAATTTCTGCACTTACTTTTCTGCATCTTTATTATGATTTCATTCTTCAACCTTTCTTCTAAATCTTTAACCATGGACGAGTAATTCCTAGCTTGCTAGGGTTTGTAGGATAGGGTAGAACAATGAATGAGAAAATCTTTTAACTTCTTTTATATATTTTAAAGTTTATAAACTTTAGCAAAATAAATGTTAACATCCTTATCGGGCACGCTATCAATTTATTGATAGTCACAACCACGATTTGGGATTGGTTAAAAACATATTTTGCTAAGGTCTTGACATGAATAGAGATCAATGAAAGGACAAGGGTTAGAGTAGGAAACCCTAATTCCCTTCATGAACCCTAATCTACATTCATCACTATCACTCAAGTTTTAAACTATTATAAGTTAAAAGAGTCATTTTTAAATATTCATCCAGTACTACTAAGTTTTATGAACCCTACAAGCCTTTTCTTTATAAATTCTATATCCGTAACGACAAACAATCACCCTTCTTTTATCAACTTGTCTAAAGCAAGAAAAGAGTCCACGTTTCCCTATGGACGACCCGTACTCATCACGGCTAGCTACTAGAGACACCGTCTTGATTACTGTTACTTTACAAAACACTTTTTAACGATCAATCAAATGGCGCCGTTGCCGGGGAAACGGTCATAATTTTTTTCTTGTTATTCGGGTTGATTTCTTATAAAAATCCAGCGAACACAATATAAAAGAGAACCAAAACCGCATCTTATGTATCTAACGATTATTGTGTGAGTTTTGTAAGGGAATCCGGAGTAACTGGAGCAAGCCAACAGAGAGCCAGAGAATTTCAACTTGGACCATAGGAGTATAGGAGGCCCCTGAAGAAATCTCAGCAGAAGATCTTCTAAATCGGCGGCGGAACCACGGCGCTTTGGTGCTTTTGGCGGCGGAACTGCGACGCTTTGGGAGAATTGGGCCTCCAAAATTCTCAGGTACTCCTCTATTATCTATCTCTCTCCTCTAAAGTTCCAATAAACTGATTTTATTTGCAGGATTCTTTGCAAACAGCGCCGCTCAAAAATCTTTTTACGAGTTTTGATTTCGGTTTGTTTTTGCATATTTAAACCGGACTTTAAGGGGTAATAAACCCAAATTCATATTAGGTGGGGATTTCATCACCCTTCCTAGGCCTAACAAATATCAAACGAGCATACTCTCGCCATACATTAATTAAAAAATATCCAGACCTAGCCCCTGAGGACATTCGCGCTCAATTAGGACAGAGAAGGGTCGTGGGTAATTTATTGCTTATCCGAATTTTTTTTGTGGTGTCTAAGGCAAGTGTGACTAAGAAAAGTGGTTACTTAATTAGGCCTGCTATTTCGGTGATTCGTATAGTGGATACTTCTCACTTACCTGGCACTTACCTGGCCACAAGATTGATAAGGAGATAGTAGAGAATTGATCCTGCGACTTGTCCTTTGGAAGTCTAGGAGCGGTCTAGTGACTTAACTTAGGTGACCCTAGTTTTAGGGATTGATTGTGCATTTTGTGATTTGTTGAGTCAAGCCTCAAGTTCGACTTTTTTTCCAAAACAAACCTTCTTAAAATCATTCTCATACACGCTGCCACGTGCACTAAACCTGCTTAGTGTATGATCGTCTGGACACGGGATTCTAGTGCCCGTCTTGTCCGCGTTTTTTCTATCGACTCCGAAATTGGTACTTCTTCATCTTCTATTTCCCCTCCACCCACCACATCTTCCGAAATGGACGGATCTCCATTAGGATTTAACAATACCACCCTGCCACCATCCGTAGGTGCGCAGAATCCACCGCGCATCTCTCTTCAAGAAAGATGCTATCCCATACGTAGACCCCTTCCTACTTGTCTGTCTCTTCTACCTGCCAATGGGGATAATTTCGAAATTAAACCCCACTTCATCAACCAGTTGCCCAAATTTCACGGGTTTGAATTCGAAAACGCATACGTTTTTATAACCAAATTCGAAAACATATTTGCAATGATGAGCATAACCCAACTTTCAGGGGATGTTATGCGATTACGTCTTCTCCCTTTAACCTTGTGCGATCTAGTAGAAAAATGGCTTTATAGCACTGCCACATATTCTATCGCTAAATGGGATGAATTCGTTATATCATTCCTTAAGAAATTTTAACCTCATCACAAAACCGCCCGTGTTCGAAGCGAGATTAACTAGTTTACCCAACTTCCCAACGAACCATTTTGAAAATGCTTTGAACGATTAAAGGATATTCTTATACAATGTAACCACCCTAAATTCCCTGTACAACTTTCTGTGCAAATTTTTCAAAATTTAAAGAAAGGGGTACTTTTGCCTGAGCACAAGTTAAATATTTGTTTTGCTAATTAATAGCAAGAAGGATCTTGTAGCTCATTGGTAATACCTTGCACTGCTGAACCAAGCCACCAGAGTTCAAATCCCATACCCCACATTATTTTTAATATTGTTTTATTTTGAATTTTTAGAATACCAAGAGTTTACACGTGCATATCTCACAAAAACCCCACTACACCCTGAAAAGTAACAGTACCAGAGTCCTAATGAACCGACAAGGAGTGCTCTGACCACCTGACTCGGCCGGACTCGGCCGAATCGGCCGGCGGACAGGCCGACTCGGTCCGCCGCCGCCGGCCCGACTCGGCCGGACCGCCGAGTCATCAACATGGAAGATGTGTCTTTTGGCCTCTCCTGTACACCTGAACACTTTAAAACTTTAGTCCAGTAACAGAGACTGTTTAACACCATATTTACTCTATTTTTATTACATTTTAATACAATTTATCACATTTTTTCATTTTAACTTTTCATCTACCCTAACCCTAGCCCAACCCTATAAATACAACCCCTAAACACTACCCCCTCACCCTAAAATTCTGAGCAAACTCTTAAGAAATTTCCTAGAAACCCAAGTGTGCATTTGAAGTGAGCAAAGAGGCGAAGCTCCGGCGAATTTTCCGGCGACAACCCTAGGAGTTCCCGGCGATGAAACGGCGCACTGGAAACTACGTCCACTCCTTCTCCCTCTCCTCTTTAAGCTAAACCCGTAAGTCCCACCTTCCCCCTTCTCTACTCTTTCTGAAAACATGAAATTCTAAAACCCGACGGAATCGGAACAAATCCGATTTCCGATTCGGTTCTTCCTAAAATCTCACTTTTCCTTTAATACAATCCTTTTAAACTATTACATATTGACTATTAAACACTAACTAATCATATTGAACAAATTCCATATCAAAAGAAATTGCTATTTCCATTTTACCATACTTTTTCATTAAAATACCATATAGTTTCATTTTCAACATTTAAACATCACAAACTTGCTATACCTTTAAGTAGATCATGAGGTAATGACCTATCTCCTCACAGCACTCATATGGAACATAGCACAATACCTTTCGGGAATATAGAATACGGGAAAACGAAACATTTCAAATAAATACCATTACTATTAAAACCGTTTTCTAAAATATTAGTATTTTACACAAATCTTTGCAAAGCGTCGCTACAACCCATTTTGGAGAACCCGACTGGGATGGTGCAGATTATCGCACATCCCTAGGCTTAGTAGTGCGAGATGCAGACCTCCGCAAGGAGCATTCGGTCTCGAGAGATTAAAATACGACATCTTAAGAAAATGAGATTTTTAGAAATATAATATATATATTAAAATTATTTTTATATAATTATGTATATATGTAACATTAAAATATCTATTTTGAAATAATATAAATATTCCAACTCTTTTCAAAAATCACAAGAATCACTTTACATTGATATACCATGAATTCCATACAAGTAAAGATTACAAATAAATACCCTTTATTATGAATTTAGGATATTTTCACTAGAAATATCACAATTATAAAATCTATATTCATGATAACTCTAAAGACGATAATTAAATACTTGGGGAGTATTTTGAAAAGTATATAAAAGTATTTTTACATAAAACCCCCTCAAGTTTTATAAATTACCCTAAGGACCCTAGTAAACATAGGTTTAAGCGGGACCAATCTCTTGAGCCTCAGGGAGCCGGAGAAGTGGGTGCTTGCCTATCTAAGGTAGACAACTTAACAACGGTGTTATTAATAGGGTAATCGTCTTTGAAAAAGACACAAATCCTGCCGCCCATGTGCAGCGGTTACAGATAATATCAAAACCATCAGGACTTCAATTTACTTTTCTAATTGACTGACTCAGATTGAGTCTCATTAATAAACTGACTTGAATATGATTCAAGTACAATCAACAATCTACAATCTGCAATCTACAATATTACAATTCAACATGAATCCATTCAAATCTATATAGACCGAACCGAACCATGGATATACTTCTATTTACATGATTCTCCAGTTACATCCATAATTCTACAGTTACATCTATTTACTGATATCATGGTTTCGGTAAGTCATCTAATTATACAATCTATACAGTTTACAATATAAGATAATACAATACAACTATACAAACAAGATATCTCGGGGTTTAAGGGATAGATTGGTTCGGAAGGTGTTAAAAGTGGCACGAGACTGCAAGATTAAGATGTAATTACATCCATGTCGTTGTTCCGTGGTATTATCGACGGAGCCTTGTCCTTCCTTTTGCCCTAGTCTCTAGCATATAGAGACTCCTCTCGTATACACTGGTATCCTTCTATACCAAACTACAAACAACAGCGTTAACACTACATTATAACAATATAATACAACTTTAAAAGCTACCTTCTTTTTCTGTCTATTCTATTTCTCCCTTATCTTTGGGACTTACCGAGCAATCTGTTCGCTGACGACATTCTCTTCTTTCTTCTTTGAATGTCGTCAGGTGATCTGGACACGTCAGAGTTCGAGCCCAGCGCTGAAGACTTGGACCATTTTGTTGAAGATCCAGAGCTTTAGTTCATTGTACATTTTTATTTCCGTACCTTTCCTTTTTTGTTATGCCATTGTTTAGGCATTGCTTTATTTCAGATGTATTTACTTTTTCATGTATTGTACAAAAGAATGTTAATAAATAAAGTTGTTGTTTCATTACATTTGTCTCTTGTGTATATTCTTTTATATTGCTTAGATACGCTTAGCTTATTTACTTTAGAGTAGGTACGTAGCGGCCTCATCCCGTCCCCTTCGCCGTATACCGGGAAGCGGGGCGTGACAGTTTTTGTTGGTGGCCCATGCAGGTCAGAGCTGTATGGAACCCTATCATGCAGTTCTATTCTGCGTGAACAACCTAAGCAATATAACACAAGAACCAGCAACTAAAACATTCTTTACAATTCATCTTCCTTGAATCTTCCAATTTCATATACTTTAAATCTGTCCTAACCTAAATTTTTCATTCAAGGTTATGGATTCCCCGAACAACACCAGCACCAATTTCAACAACACTCCACCTCCACTACCAATCACACCTGCCGTTCCTTCTCCACCCAACGAGCAAATGGTTCTGCTTGAGGCAATTCGCAGCCTCCTAGAGGGAAAGCGGCAGCTCTTGAACCGTCCCGAGGCTGAAGCACCTGGGATGAAGCAATTCAGAGTTTTACATCACAAACAGTTCTCAGGAAAGGGGAGCCCACTGGAAGCTGAGGAATGGGCTCAGAGTATCGAGGATGATCTGGCCGCGGCATAAGTGCCATAAATAGCTTGGGTTCGTGTTGCAAAATTACAGCTCACGGAAAATGCACGGGTCTGGTGGAAGGCGGAAGAAAGCCGTCTTGACCAACCTATCAAATGGAAGACTTTCTGAGACATGTTCGACGCAAAGTACTTCTCTGAGACTGCCAGGTTCGACATGGAACAACAGTTCATCCATCTGCAACAAGGTTCAATGTGGACCAAATCAGTAGATGAATATGACGCTGAGTTCACCATGCTCAGTCAGTAAGATAGGTCTCAAGGTTCGATTTTAATATCACATAGTACACAGCTAACACAAGCCCGTAACAGGTTTGCGGCCCATCTCATACCGACTGCTGAGATCAGAGCTAGAAGATTTCAGCAAGGGTTGGACCCAGAAATCCAAACTGCATTAGCTACAGGGGATTTCCTAACCCATGATTTAGCTTTGAAGGCTGCCCGAAGATACGAGGCAGTGGTAAAGAAGAAGGGCAGGCCTCAATCTGCCGGAGTGAAGCGCCCTGCCAATCAGGTGGCAGGAGGAGCCTCTTTAAGGCCAGCTGTTGAACTCAGAAGACTGGAAGAAGCCAATGATCAGCCAAGTCCCAGTTTTTTCTTTTATTGCAAGAGGGAAGGACACTTGTGGAAGGACTGTAGGCGCGCAAAAGGCTTATGTTTAGTTTGTGGCGCGTCCAATCACGGAATTGGAAACTGTCCTTATAGACGCAACTCAGCTCACACACCCACCAACTACCCGCAGTGGCCAACTATCCAGGCTCCTGCAACTCGTCCTGCACTCCCAACACCACCTCCACGTGGATTTCCTGTACAGCCAAATCACCAATTCCATCAGGCACTGAGGAACATGCCTCGAAGACAGAGGAATGTGCCTCCAGCTACGAGGAACGTGTCACGGTGACAGACTTACACCTTAGCAGTCATAGAAGCCAAGACAGTTGACCAAGTTAACACTAGTAAGACTCTTTCATATTTTAAAACCCTTCCATCACTTTGTTGTTACTCATACACTATAAGCACTTCAGTCACCAAACTTTTCTTGAATCTGTTACACTTTCCTTGTACAAATTTCGAGGACGAAATTTTTTTAAGGAGGGTAGAATGTAACAACCCTAAATTCCCTGTACAACTTTCTGTGCAAATTTTTCAAAATTTAAAGAAAGGGGTACTTTTGCCTGAGTATAAGTTAAATATTTGTTTTGCTAATTAATATCAAGAAGGAGCTTGTAGCTCATTGGTAATACCTTGCACTGCTGAATCAAGCCACCAGAGTTCAAATCCCATACTCCACATTATTTTTAATATTATTTTATTTTGAATTTTTAGAATACCAAGAGTTTACACGTGCATATATCACAAAAACCCCCACTACACCCTGAAAAGTAACAGTACCAGAGGTCTAATGAACCGACGAGGAGTGCTCTGACCACCTGACTCGGCCGAACTCGGCCGAATCGGCCGGCGGACTGGCCGACTCCGCTCGCCGCCGCCGGCCGGACTCGGCCGGACCGCCGAGTCATCAACATGGAAGATGTGTCTTTTGGCCTCCCCTATACACCTAAACACTTTAAAATTTTAGACCAGTAACAGAGACTGTTTAATACCCTATTTACTCTATTTTTATTACATTTTAATACAATTTATCACATTTTTTCATTTTAACTTTTCATCTACCCTAACCCTAGCCTAACCCTATAAATACAACCCCTAAACACTACCCCCTCACCCCAAAATTCTGAGCAAACTCTCAAGAAATTTCCTAGAAACCCTAGTGTGCATTTGAAGCGAGCAAAGAGACGAAGCTCCGGCGAATTTTCCGGCGACAACCCTAGGAGTTCCCGGCGACGAAATAGCGCACCGGAAACTACGTCCACTCCCTCTCCCTCTCCTTTTTAAGCTAAACCTGTAAGTCCCACCTTCCTCCTTCTCTACTCTTTCTGAAAACACGAAATTCTAAAACCCGACGGAATCGGAACAAATCCGATTTCCGATTCGGTTCTTCCTAAAATCTCACTTTTCCTTTAATACAATCTTGTTAAACCATTACATGTTGACTATTAAACACTAACTAATCATATTGAACAAGTTCCATATCAAAAGAAATTGCTATTTCCATTTTACCGTACTTTTTCATTAAAATACCATATAGTTTCATTTTCGACATTTAAACATCACAAATTTGCTATATCTTTAAGTAGATCACGAGGTAATGACCTACCTCCTCACAACACTCATATGAAACATAGCACAATACCTTTCGGGAATATAGAATACGGGAAAACGAAACATTTCAAATAAATACCATTACTATTAAAACCGTTTTCTAAAATATTAGTATTTTAAACAAATCTTTGCAAAGCGCCGGTACAACCCATTTTGGAGAACCCGACTGGGATGGTGCAGATTATCGCACATCTCTGGGCTTAGTAGTGCGAGATGCAGACCTCCACAAGGAGTATTCGGTCTCGAGAGATTAAAATACGACATCTTAAGAAAATGAGATTTTTAGAAATATAATATATATATTAAAATTATTTTTATATAATTATGTATATATGTAATATTAAAATATCTATTTTGAAATAATATAAATATTCCAACTCTTTTCAAAAATCACAAGAATCACTTTACATTAATATACCATGAATTCCATACAAGTCAATATTACAAATAAATACCCTTTATTATGAATTTAGGATATTTTCACTAGAAATATCACAATTATAAAATCTACATTCATGATAACCCTAAAGACGATAACTAAATAGTTCGGGAGTATTTTGAAAAGTATATAAAACTATTTTTACATAAAACCCTCTCAAGTTTTATAAATTACCCTAAGGACCCTAGTAAACATAGGTTTAAGCGGGACCAATCTCTTGAGCCTCAGGGAGCCGGAGAAGTGGGTGCTTGCCTATCTAAGGTAGACAACTTAACAACGGTGCTATCAATACGGTAATCGTTTTTGAAAAAGACACAAATCCTGCCGCCCATGTGCAGCGGTTACCGATAACATCAAAACCATCAGGACTTCAATTTACTTTTCTAACTGACTGACTCAGATTGAGTCTCATTAATAAACTGACTTGAATATGATTCAAGTACAATCTACAATCTGCAATCTACAATATTACAATTCAACATGAATCCATTCAAATCTATTTTGACTGAACCGAACCATGTATATACTTCCATTTACATGATTCTCCAGTTACATCCATGATTCTACAGTTACATCCATTTACTGATATCATGGTTTCGGTAAGTCATCCAATTATACAATCTATACAGTTTACAATACAAGACAATACAATACAACTATACAAACAAGATATCTCGGGGTTTAAGGGGTAGATTGGTACGGAAGGTGTTAAAAGTGGCACGAGACTGCAAGATTAAGACGTAATTACATCCATGCCGTTGTTCCGTGGTATTATCGACGGAGCCTTGTACTTCCATTTGCCCTAGTCTCTAGCATATAGAGACTCCTCTCGTATACACTGGTATCCTTCTGTACCAAGCTACAAACAACAGCGTTAACACTATATTATAACAATATAATACAACTTTAAAAGCTACCTTCTTATTCTGTCTATTCTATTTCTCCCTTATCTTTGGGACTTACCGAGCGATCTATTCGCTGACGACATTCTCTTCTTTCTTATTTGAATGTCGTCAGGTGATCTGGACACGTCAGAGTTCGAGCCCAGCGCTGAAGACTTGGACCATTTTGTTAAAGACCCAGAGCTTTAGTTCATTGTACACTTTTATTTCCATACCTTTCCTTTTCTGTTATGCCATTGTTTAGGCATTGCTTTATTTCAGATGTATTTACTTTTCCATGCATTGTACAAAAGAATGTTAATAAATAAAGTTGATGTTTCATTACATTTGTCTCTTGTGTATATTCTTTTATATTGTTTGGATACGCTTAGCGTATTTACTTCAGAGTAGATACGTAGCGGCCTCGTCCCGTCCCCTTCGCCGTATACCGTGAAGCGGGGCGTGACATACAATGCCCTCATCACGGAATTGATAGATGGCAACTTTGCTGAATTATATATGAGGGTGTTAATTCAGTGACAAAACAAATGCTTGAAACCATTTGTCAATGCCATTTCATGTCAAAAGACGATGGCGAAACTTGGTAATTTCTGGAAGATCTCGCCGAACAAAGCTTACAATAGGAGAGTACTAGACCAACACCATCTTCATCTAGGGCAGGTATCCATCAGCTCGACGTTTCCTTCGCAGTGAAAGACGAAATGGCCGCGATGCAAAGGAAACTCGAAGCTATCGAAAACAAATTCTTGTTAGCCTCCCTAAACCAAGTTACGCTCCACAAAACCATGTGTGGTTGCTGTTTTGACCCATCACATTTAACGGAAGAATGTCCTTTGAATCCACCGTCTCAAGGTCAAGAACAAATCAATGCTGCATTTCAGCAACGACCTAGAAACGATCCTTATTCATCCACATACAATCAGGGATGGAGAAATCATCCTAATTTTGCTTGGAACCAAAACCAAACTCAAACTCAAAATCAGTTTCCAAGCCAAAATAACTTTCAAAGGCTTCCCCCACAGCAACAATAGCCACCACACCAAATTCAGCACCCCTTTCAACCGCAATCTTCTCAAAATACGTCCAACAACAGTGTCCCTTATAATAATTCTTTCCAACCACAGACTAATACTCTAACGGTCGGCACCGAAAAAACCTCTGCACTTGAAAGAAGCTTTGAAACGTTTATTAAACACCCCACACAAACGACGGCTAATCTAACATCTTCTATCCAAACGTTAGTGCAACACACTGCTTCCCACGATGAAAGTATAAAATCGATCGAAGAATAAATTGCACAGATAAATGCCGCAATGAGTGAAAAAGAGAAAGGGAGACTTTTATCTCAACCTCTACCAAATCCCGGCCACTCACAAAGCACAAACATAGCCTTTAACCAACAAAATCTTAACGTGAGTGCCGTAACTACGTTGAGATCGGGAAGAGTGCTGAACAATAATGTTGGTAAACAAGTTGATGATGATGAATCAAATGAAACCCCGGCTTCTACTTCTAATCCTACTTCGTCTAGTCCACCATTTTCTTCTGAACCTATTCTCCGTTCTTCACTAGGCTCAAACCCTCAGCCCACTTCCTTGAGTGAACTACCATCTCAGACCATCTCGAATCCAATTTCGGGATCCATTCCATCCCCACAATCTTCTCCTCAAATGTTGGACCCAACTTATATTGATAAAGCTCATTTTCCAAACAGGTTAAGGGCCAACAAACCAAATGCAAAAATGGAGAAGATTGTGGAAATATTTAAGCAAGTTAACATAAATATTCTTCTCCTAGATACTATTCAACAAGTTCCGTCTTATGCAAAAATCCTTAAGGACTTGTGCACTAGTAAGAGGAAAACTCAAGTGCCTAAAAAGATTTTCTTAACGAGCAATGTGAGCACTGCTTTTATCCAACAATTGCCCAAGAAACGTAAGGACCTCGATTGTCCTACAATATCTAAAACTATTGGGGATAAAAATATCAATCGCGCTCTGCTTGATTTAGGTGCTAGTGTTAACTTGCTCTCGTATTCTGTCTATAAACAATTAGGCATAGGAGAGTTGAAACCTGCGCACTGCACTCTCTAAATGGCCGATCGATCTATCACCCACCCAAGGGATGAGCTAGAGGACGTGTTAATCAAAGTCAGGGAGTTTATATTCCCTGTGGACTTTATAGTTTTAGATACACAGCCTGTGGCAAACCCACGGAACCAAATCCCGGTAATTCTTGATCGACCTTTTCTAACAACTTCCAATACTGTAATCAATTGCCGTAACGTTTCTATAAACCTGTCCTTTGGGAAGATGAAAATTGAGCTTAACATTTACAGGATAGGAATTCAACCCTCCGTGTAGGGTTCCTAGGCACACTCAAGAGGTTCCACAAGGTATCAACCATGCCAAATTCAAAATTTTCTATGCCGAGAAACCCTAATGAAGATCGTTAACTAGAGATTAGGCGAAAAAGATGTAAGTTAACAACTTAACTACTAAGTGAATAGAAATACAACCTTTGTAGATCCGGTCCTCCGCTTCCTTGGCTCCGTGATGACGTCCCTCCGCTGCAACCATCGGAATCCTGGACTCTCGCGGTGGTTTCATTGGAGAAAAGATCGGGCTAGGTCGTTGACTTCGATGCCGAAGATGATCTACGTCGAGGCAACTCTAACTCGAGCTCCATCTTCACCAAATCATGAAACTTGTGAAGAAAACACCCTATACTACATGGCAAGTAGTAGAGGATGAAGAAATAGGAAGTGGGTTCACTTTGGATTTGGATTTCTCACTTGATTTCATCACTTGACATTTTTCTAGAAAGCTTTTCTTTTCTTCACTTGAAGAAGAAGATGAAGAAGAAGAAAAAGAATATGAATTAATTAACCAATTAGAAAATCAAGTGATGCCTTATCATATAGCAACCATGGGTTAGTAAACTCATGTAGAGAATAAACTAGGGTTTAGATAATGGTTAGGTTTAGGATAAAACAAAATGGAAGATCTTTTCAAAGATGCTTTGAAACTTCAAGAAGTTTCAAGCAAAGAAAGAAAAGAAAGCCACCATTTCATTTTAATTTTCAAAAATAAATGAAATAAAACAAATGAAACCCTAACCATTATCTAAACATGGTGTATAGCATACACACACCCAAGTTTGCATGTATCATCAAACATGATACAATCTTATGCACAAAAATATATCACATATACAATGTGCACAATCAAGTGAGAAAAACATCTTAAGTGAACCAATATTAGTTAATGTAAAGTAATATATCAAATATATAATTATACATTAAATCATTAAATCAACACTTGACTTAATGATCCAGTCATATTGCATATAACCGACTAATATCAATAGTAATAACTTATCGAATCAACACTTGATCCGATAATCCGGCTATATCGCATATAACCGATCAATGTCACATATCGCAAGAATAGAATACAGTATCACATACTGGTATTATTCTCGGTCCTGCACATATCTCATATGCGCTCCTATTTCGTTTCGCTTGAGCCAGGAAACCTCTGTGTAGGACTCTAAAGACTCGTCAATACGCCGGCAGCAGGTGATGATCATATCAAACACCCACAAACCGCAAGCGGTCTGCTAAACGTAACGGCCACCCGGGTATTGAGCTATCAGAAGATCAACGAGCAAGACCGCTCACACTCCTGTGAATCCAACCAGTAACACTTACCGTACAGTCCGGTCTGTTCGTCTGATATGTCGCATATCTCGCCTAGGGGTGGTAAACGTCAGACCCCAGTAGCTTGATAAGTCGTGTCGATATGAGGTCTATAACAGTTCAAGAAACAACTTGTAACACTTACCAGTTAATCTCAGCAACCATGGCCAGGGATTTCCGGTTATAGCCAATCGAACACAGTGCAACATCAACTCCCTATACCGGGAGAGACGAATCCCCTCCTATCGCTCATTGCCTCCATGTGAATCAGAACTGTACCCAAAAACCACCGTTTTGCACGCCCTCTTGGACGTGGTAAGGTGGAAATCAAAGCACAGTGGGAATCACACAAGACTTTATGACGATCTAGGGTCTACAGACTAACCTGTACCAGTGTCACCAGGGAACTGCCATCTGACGTAAGGTATAATACCATCTGGGAGTTCTCGGCGAGTCCGTCCAGTGTACCCAGTCTCCACTGAGCACCCGTATATCATTTCTGATGTCAAACACCAATGGATATGGGATCATCCATCGCCCATCTGTATGGGTCGAGAAGGTATACGCTAGTCTACTCTGGTATATCGATGCCCCGTCTCGATACACCCACGACTAGCGACCTTGAAGGATGTACTTATGGACTACCACGTCCCCACTAGTATGATCCGCATCATAGTCCAGGTAGTCAAATACACATCCTAAGAGCTTTACCAACATGTAACAGAGAGACAATCAGTGTACACGTTAAGATAAAGAGCAACCAGATAGCATACTATCATGTCGAGCAAGAAAGTCCTCCCTATATATGTCCAAGCATCCACTACAATATACATCCTATGTACAGTAATGGCCTCTAGGGCATATATATAACTAACAATCTCCCACTTGCACTAGGGCCATCTGTAGCAGTGGTTGTAGTATCTCATACTCAACCATCCCATAAAAGTATCTCTCTGGGAAAAGGCCTTTGTGAGTGGATCCGCCGTGTTGTCTTCTGAGTCTACTCTCCTAACCTCGATCACCGTGGAGATCAACTATCTCCATGATCAGGTGATGCTGCCTCAGAATATGTCTGGATCACTGATGGGACAGGAGTTCCTAGGCATAAGCCACAACTCCATTGTCTCACAATGGTAGGAACGAAGTTCATCTTATGAACTAATATACACCCAGACTTTCTCTTTGGTAGCATCTTTAATAGCGATGTTACCAGCCTTAATCATCTAGTTTGCCACGATATCTAGCTTGGAACTCTTCCAGCATACCGTCCCTTTACTGAGGGTAAAGACAATGCCTGTGACTGACATTCAGTCATCCTTATCACCCTGGAACCTTTCCAGTGATTCTCCCCAGGATCGATTGATACCATCTCACTACAACTAGTGAGTATCCTAACATCCAATTAGATCTATCTCATAGATCCATAACTTAGGATTTAGGAGGTATCATCTTGATCCTATATGGAGAATCAGTGTGATAAGCGGAGATTGACCGAGCGTAGTATAGGAAACTCCTTCCCCATCAAGAGTATGTCATCCACGTACTCTACGAGAATTACCACCATACTCCCTACTACCCTTTTGTATATACAAGGTTCATCTACCATTTTGATGATATCAAACTCTTTGACTAACACATCAAAACAGACGTTCCAACTCCGCGATGCCTGCTTTAATCTTATAAAGCATCTTGCACACGTTTCCGCTGCTCCCACTGTCTACGAAGCCCTCTGGCTATGTACTTATAGACGCTCTCTTCCAAATCATCATTTAGAAAAGCAGTCATGACACCCAACCGCCAAATATCATAGTCATGGTATGTAGCCGTGGCAAGTAGGATCTGGATGGACTTAAGCATAGCTACTTAGAAAAGCTTTCATCATAATCCATACCTGGTCAATGATGCAAACTTTTAACAAGTCTAGCTTTGAAAGTTTCAACTTTTCCATGTACACCAAGTAATCTTCTCAAGATATACTTGCTCCTGATGGGGATTTAACCCTTCAGATAAAGCAACCAAAGTCCATACTTTGTTGGTGTATAAGGATTCCATCTCAGATCGCTAAGTATCCAGCCATTCTTACAGAGTCCCACTCCTAATGGCCAGCTCGAAACTAGTTGGGTCATCATCTCATGATGCATTCCTCGCTCCCACTGTCATAGAGAAACAGAAGTATCTCTCAGGTGGGTGAGGAACCCTTCTAGATCGGCGGAGAGGCTGAGGTTCGTTGGAAACAATTGAATCCTTTAGTTCTACCAAATCATCAGCTGCAGTTTGTATAGCTGGAACATTTCCAGTTCTACATAACAGATCTTGTCTCGAGCTTGTCCGGATTTTGCTTTTAGACATAGGCCGGACAACCCCAAATCTTAACAAACTTAAAATATGGGCTCTTCCCTTTCCATATCACATATGAAGCGGTAGGCAACTGTTTTGATTTGAACCCTATTCAATTGGTATGCAGCTTCTCAAGCGCATAACTCCCAAAAGGAAATAGGAAACTCAGCAGTACTCATCATAGAGCACACCATATCACATAGGGTGCTATTGCTCCGCCCCGATATACCATCGTGCTATAGTGTATACGGAGGAGTAATGCTGAGAGAGAATCTCATTCTCCTTTAGAATAGTCCAGAAATTCCGTGCTCAAGTATTCTCCTCCTTGATCATATCAAAGGACATAATACTTATACCCGGTTTTTGGTTCTCTACTTCTAACTTATATTCTGTGAATATCTTAAAAGGTTCGGACTTGTGTTTCAACAGGAACATATGTCTGAATCTTGAGAGATTATCAGAGAATGTAATGAAGTACAAAGGACCGATCTTGGTATGTATAGACATGGGATCTTCATACATCAGCATGTATCAATCCCAAGAGTTCACTAGGTCTTTCTCTGTTTCCAGCAAACAGAGCTGTGGTCATCGTATCTTTGTGACATGAATGGCAAGTCTCACAAGATGTAAATTCAAACTAATTTAAATGTAACTTCAGCCAGTCGGGTCGCATTGATATGACCTGGTCTACAATGCCTCAAGAAGGATTCGTTCATTTCTGAACTCTTCCTCTTGTGTGTGTTCCGTATACTAAGAACTGTAGTTTGATTTAGAACATCAATGCTTTTAGATAACGTGCCTGAACCGATCAACTTTTGATATAGGAAATGTTCAAAACATTATCCAACAATACAAAATTTTATCATTTCTTTACTAATAAAGAGACTGATATGATTTTGTATATCAGGTTCGGTATCTAATAACATTCGTTCAGAATCAATGTATTTGGAATACAGGGTGACAGTAACCAACAGACTTGGCTGCAACACTTGCACCAGTTTCTGTCTCATGAAACTTATCACCCGTTCTCAGTTCTCTACCTTTCTGTAGCCCTATGTAACAGATTACATATCTGGGATCCTGATCCGGTATCAAATACCCAGGACATAGAGGATACAGAGAAACAGTTCTTTGTAATGAACACACCCGAAGGAGATGCATCATATGCACTTTCTTCGTTTGGGCGGCATAGGAATTCAAGTATTCCTCTATTTCCTGCTCTGTCTTATAACAATTATAAGTTGGAGCGGGACCAACGTTCCCCAGCTCAGTATAACAAGCGGGTTCGGTCAAATATCCGTATTATTATCTTGATTAAGGTGTGATATGGTCGCTACCTGGAGAGAGAGAGAGAAGAAAACACTCAGCGTATGCTCTTGCAAGATCAGATTGGTTATTATTTTATCTAATAAGGATGGCTCCCACTGTTTTTATCAAATCTTCCTTCAAACCCTAAAAGGAAAGACTAGCCGAGATTAATTACACGCTACAAGTTCGCCAATCTTTCAGCCAGGCCAGTGTCGGTACTTTGAGCGAGGTCCCCCATGCTTTCGCACGAACCTAATTAATGTAAACCTCGTTTTCCCAGAGGCGTAACCCCGTTGACACCTTTCTAGACACCTACTTGATCGGCTAATTGTAATGTGTAAAACACTCTCAGGAGTAACTCTTACTCGCAGCGGGTATCGGGATCCAACTATCTCATAGAAGGTATGCAATCTCATTGCAAATTTCAACATTTGAAATTCCCGATAATTTTGCCCCTAACCTCCTATGACCTTGACAAAGGCCAACAAACCATAGGATGCTAGTCAAGTTCAACCCGTCATTTCCTGATTGAATTAAACCCACCTGCACGACCCTTGACAAAGGCCAACAAGGTCGCATGACTACCCTAACCCAATCTGCATCATATGCATAAGCAGATAAGCACCAGTCAGCTACCGCACACTACGCCTTGACAAAGGCCAATAAACGCAGCACGAATATTAACTACTACTTATCTGAAATGACGGAGAGCTACGACAGGTTTTTCTGAAAACCTATTGCGTAATGAACTTGATATCGTTGTAGAATCAAATGATTTTAAAATGGAGAGTTTTTTAGGCTTTTCTAGTTTCGCTAAAGGGGTCACTCCCGGTGAAGAGATCGTCGGCCCTTTTCTCATCGAATAAGGTGCAGGATATATCATATATATCACTGTGCAAAACAGAAACTATTGAAGCAATCAAAAGACAAACCAAGAGTTGTAGCATCAGCCAGTTATTGCTAAAGGAGTCACTCCCGGTGAAGGGATCTCGGTCCTTTCCTTATCGAATAAGGTGCAGGATGTTCTACAAGGAACACCACGATGCAAAGCAAGAACTGTAGCTACCTGTTTTTATTTTGAAATTCGATTCCACAACATCTTTTAGGTTTATTTTCTTTCATTAATCTCATTAATGAATGTCCCATCATTTAAGTACCTAAACATCACAGATAAATACGACGTACACTTATGCCATCCGCATTCGCCTCGATGTCCCCTCGTGCACCGTTAGGTTAGGTAACTAACGGCAGAGCGGGGCAGGGCTAGCGCGGGTGTAAAACATAAGTAACGTCTATATAATATATCATATATATACTATATACAATATCCATCACAGAACATCAAATGATCACATCACAGATATCGCAGCAGAAGAAACATATGAAACATTGGATATACTAGGACGTCCGTGTTTTCAATACGAGCCAGTATAAAACACGGATTCCACGGTCGTAATGAATAGCCAAACCCACACCCCTAGACCCTTACGAGAGCGGCAAGCAACCCTACCAATTCTAGAGTTAGGAGACCCGGACTCGACTCCTCGAGTTGGTCTCCCACTGGACTCCAGAACCCGGTTACTTGTGCCCTCCTCCTTGGGTCTATCCTAGTGCGGAAAAGTAAATAATATACAATGGTGACATCTTCCGCAACCTGGAAGTGCCCCAATAAAAGAATATTGCATACATGTTTTTACATGAATGAAAATGAAAAACACTCATCTCACATAAAACCCCCCGGCTATTCAAACACGACGATCCAATATAATATATCCAGCAACACATAACATCACATGTCATCAACGTAAGTAAACATGCGTATCCCAATTGTCGTTGACATATAGCAACGAAACCGGCGATATCACATATTACACTTACGGTTACAGAAAAGAAAGTGTAAAACTACAACAGTTGGAATCCGCAACCTGCATAGACATCACATGCCTAATCAAATGAATTCCTTAGACATCGCATGCCTAACAATTATAAACCCCGCATTTTAGTCTCATTATCGAAAACTCTTTTCAATATCAAGTCGGGCAATTCAACAGGATTCCCGACATTCTGATCGAATGCTCGTCGCAAACTTTAGTAGGCGGCCGCACCCCTTTTACCGTCGACGAAGTGCATCAAGGCTGAACACCGCTACCGCGAGCACCCGAACGGATACTTTCGGCGATGGGGTTCTCCTACAATCACTTGGTCGGGGCTAAGGGGTGTAGCTGTCTATTAAGTTTATCGGCGAATATCCGCGTACGCTACGTGATTGCGACGGACTTTTGATCGCATCAAAATTCCGTGGCAACCGATCATTTGAGACTAAAGTGCTATGTTTATAACTTTCATATTAGTTATCACATAACTACTTGTGAATTCCAAATATTGTATCACATTCCAGATAAACAGAAAATGTTAAACTTTCCGATCGAACAGTCAAACACCCAAGTTTTCCCGAAACAGCTCAACACATGAAATAAGTTCAAAAACATCCATTTCATGCCTCAGTACCAACGGTCCAGCCGTAGAAGGGTCAAGCCAACGCCTCACATGTGGCACGCCGTACTGCCCCAAACCCTAAGGTTCAAAGGGCAGTTCAAGACGGTCACATAATCGAGTTAAGGTTTGTTGTCTTCTAGAGGGTCCCTCGCGTTACTTGCACTACTTAGAACGTCATTAAACTACGGAAAAATCCAACATTTGGAAATTTCCCGGCAGGGGAAAAATTGGGTATTTTTTATCCGGTCAAACCTTTTAACATATTCTAAAGTACTCGGAAAAACCCATAGACAGAGTTTGACAATCCGATCGAATCTACGAACTCCCAATGCAACCCAGAAAACTCAACTCTTGAGTGTAAATTAAAAATTCCCAGAAAACTCAGGATTACAATAGTGACATTACTGTGCAAAACTTGGTGACAGAACAGACCGTACGGCCGCGGAACCGCCGCACGAGCCATGCTCGTGCCGCGGTTCCGCGGCGCCTTAATCGAATTAGGCCCACGTTTTTCACAGTAATTCATATAAAACCCTGTTTATTTTTCTGCATATTTTTAATTCACAAAATTCCAAAATTCCAGAAAATGTCCAGAGAGTGGTTTGAGTTCGGGTTTCTAGGTTCGATCGGCATTCTAACTTCGTCTACACGTCGCCTAAGGCTCTAGCCTGGCTCTAATACCACTGTAGGGTTCCTAGGCACACTCAAGTAGTTCCACAAGGCATCAACCATGCCAAATTCAAAATTTTCTATGCCGAGAAACCCTAATGAAGATCGTTAACTAGAGATTAGGCGAAAAAGATGCAAGTTAACAACTTAACTACTAAGTGAATGGAAATACAACCTTTGTAGATCCAGTCCTCCGCTTCCTTGGCTCCGTGATGACGTCCCTCCGCTGCAACCATCGGAATCCTGGACTCTCGCGGTGGTTTCATCGGAGAAAAGATCGGGCTAGGTCGTTGACTTCGATGCCGAAGATGATCTACGTCGAGGCGACTCTAACTCGAGCTCCATCTTCACCAAATCATGAAACTTATGAAGAAACCACCCTATACTACATGGCAAGTAGTAGAGGATGAAGAAATAGGAAGTGGGTTCACTTTGGATTTGGATTTCTCACTTGATTTCATCACTTGACATTTTTCTAGAAAGCTTTTCTTTTCTTCACTTGAAGAAAAAGATGAAGAAGAAGAAAAAGATTATGAATTAATTAACCAAATAGAAAATCAAGTGATGCCTTATCATATAGCAACCATGGGTTAGTAAACTCATGTAGAGAATAAACTAGGGTTTAGGTAATGGTTAGGTTTAGGATAAAACAAAATGGAAGACCTTTTCAAAGATGCTTTGAAACTTTAAGAAGCTTCAAGCAAAGAAAGAAAAGAAAGCCACCATTTCATTTTAATTTTCAAAAATAAATGAAATAAAACAAATGAAACCCTAACCATTATCTAAACATGGTGTATAGCATACACACACCCAAGTTTGCATGTATCATCAAACATGATACAATCTTGTGCACAAAAATATATCACATATACAATGTGCACAATCAAGTGAGAAAAACATCTTAAGTGAACCAATATTAGTTAATGTAAAGTAATATATCAAATATATAATTATACATTAAATCATTAA
Source organism: Agapanthus africanus (assembly GCA_030015575.1). NCBI lineage: Eukaryota > Viridiplantae > Streptophyta > Magnoliopsida > Asparagales > Amaryllidaceae > Agapanthus > Agapanthus africanus. The sequence goes on along the minus strand of JASDDO010000006.1, from coordinate 341,619,346 downwards.
ATCAACACTTGACTTAATGATCCGGTCATATTGCATATAACCGACTAATATCAATAGTAACAACTTATCGAATCAACACTTGATCCGATAACCCGGCTATATCGCATATAACCGATCAATGTCACATATCGCGAGAATAGAATACAGTATCACATACTGGTATTATTCTCGGTCCCGCTCATATCTCATATGCGCTCCTATTTCGTTTCGCTTGAGCCAGGAAACCTCTGTGTAGGATTCTAAAGACTCGTCAATACGCCGGCAGCAGCTGATAATCATATCAAACACCCACAAGCCGCAAGCGGTCTGCTAAACGTAACGGCCACCCGGGTATTGAGCGATCAGAAGATCAACGAGCAAGCCCGCTCACACTCCTGTGAATCCAACCAGTAACACTTACCGTACAGTCCGGTCTGTTCGTCTGATATGTCGCATATCTCGCCTAGGGGTGGTAAACGTCAGACCCCAGTAGCTTGATAAGTCGTGTCGATATGAGGTCTATAACAATTCGAAAAACTACTGGTAACACTTACCAGTAAATCTCAGCAACCCTGGCCAAGGATTTCTGGTTATAGCCAATCGAACACAGTGCAACATCAACTCCCTATACCAGGAGAGACGAATCCCCTCCTATCGCTCATTGCCTCCATGTGAATAGGGACTGTACCCAAAAACCACCGTTTTGCACGCCCTCTTGGACGTAGTAAGTTAGAAATCAAAGCACAGTAGGAATCACACAAGACTCTATGACGATCTCGGGTCTACAGACTAACCTGTACCAGTGTCACCAGAGAACTGCCATCTGACGTAAGGTATAATACCATCTGGGAGTTCTCGGCGAGTCCGTCCAGTGTACCCAGTCTCCACTGAGCACCCGTATATCATCTCTGATGTCAAACACCAATGGATATGGGATCATCCATCGCCCATCTGTATGGGTCGAGAAGGTATACGCTAGTCTACTCTGGTATATCGATGCCCCGTCTCGATACACCCACGACTAGCGACCTTGAAGGATGTACTTATGGACTACCACGTCCCCACTAGTATGATCCACATCATAGTCCAGGTAGTCAAGTACACATCCTAAGGGCTTTACCAACATGTAACAGAGAGACAATCAGTGTACACGTTAAGATAAAGAGCAACCAGATAGCATACTATCATGTCGAGCAAGAAAGTCCTCCCTATATATGTCCAAGCATCCACTACAATATATATCCTATGTACAGTAATGGCCTCTAGGGCATATATATAACTAACACTCCGAACCTTCTGCTCATCTAATTGATATATGTTCCGTCAATGAGATAGCTTCCGATAGTTACGAAGTTGAGGAACTTTTCGATAACGATCTCGACTCCACTAGAACGTTAGTTTTTTATCTAGCTATTTATACGAGTGAGGACCCTTCCATCGACAAGTCCATCCCCGAGTCCGAATCCTTTGACTTGTCGCAAAAGTTAGTCAAGCTTTCCAAGTCAATCTCTTACGCCGGTCATGAACCGCTTAAAGAGCCCGAGTATCATTTCCTTACCCTACCTTCTATCGTCTCTCCTCCGACACTAGATCTCAAGCCACTACCGTCTCATCTTAAATATGCATATTAAGGTGAGAACGAGTCCTTACTCGTTATCATATCAGTTTCTCTAGTTTTAAAGCAAGAGCGAGCACTTTTGTCGGTATTGAGATCTAATCGGCAAGCTTTTGGTTGGATAATGACAGACATCAAAGGGATTAGTCCCTTGATTGTTGAACATCATATACATTTGATGGATGAAGCCAAACCAGCCCGAGACCCACAAAGACGGTTGAATCCCGTCATGAAGGAAGCGGTAAAGAAAGAAATCGTCAAATGCATAGATAATGGTATAATTTACCCAATATCTGATAGCCAATGGGTAAGTCCTATTCATGTGGTCTCTAAAAAGTCTGGTAACACGGTCATAACTAATTAGGCTAATGAGTTGATCCAAACACGTACCCAAACTGGATGGAGGGTATGTATTGATTATAGAAAACTCAATGCCGCAACGAGGAAAAATCATTTCCCTCTACCTTTCATTGATCAGATGTTGGAATGATTAGCCGGGCATGAATACTACTGTTTCTTGGATGGATACTCTGGCTATAACCAGATTCCTATCGCCGAAAATGATCAAGATAAGACAACTTTTACTTGTCCTTTCGGTACTTTTGCTTATAGACGCATGGCCTTTGGGTTATGAAATGCTCCCGCTATGTTTCAATGGTGTATAATGGGAATATTCTCAGACATAGTCGAGAATTTTCTGGAGATATTTATGGACGATTTCTCCATATTTGGGGACTCCTTTGAGGAATGCCTACGTCATCTTGACGCTGTTCATGAATACTACTGTTCCTTGGTCTTGCAGGATTTTATAGGCGATTCATTAAGGACTTTAGCAAAATTGCTAGACCCTTAATAATTCTCTTGACCAAGGATACCACATTTCACTTCGATTCGGATTGTGTGGCTGTTTTTGAATCGCTTAAAGTTCCCTTCACTACTGCCCCTGTTCTGTCATCTCCGGACTGGAGTCACCCTTTCGAGCTTATGTGTGATGCATCCGATTTTGCTATTTGTGCAGTTTTAGGACAACACATTGATAAGATGCTACATGTAATTTATTATGCAAGTAGAACCTTGAACGATACTCAAATAAATTATCCAACTACCGAGAAAGAACTTTTTGCAGTTGTATTTGCATTAGAAAAATTTAGGCCCTACTTAATTGGCTCTCCAGTTGTAGTTTACACCGATCATTCTGCACTAAGACATTTCTTATCGAAGAAGGATGATAAATATAGGCTAATACATTGGATCCTTATGTTATAAGAATTTGATCTTGTAATATGAGACAAGAGTGGATGTGAAAACGTAGTAGCCGACTATCTTTCACGCCTTTCTTCTTCGCCAACGTTGACCGTGCCAATAAACGATTCCTTTTTTGACGAACATCTCTTGACCATATCCTGCGAACCTTGGTTCATGAATATTGTGAATTATTTTGTAACGGGGCTTCTACCTAGCACATGGTCAAAACAAGACAATCACCGATTTCTATCCCAAGCGAAACATTTTTACTGGGATGAGCCTTATCTATTTAAGTATTGTCCCGATCAAATCATTCGCCGATGTTTCTTTAATGATGAATTCAAGAGTGTATTGTCTTTCTGCCATGATCAGGCATGTGGCGGTCACTTTTGTCCAAGAAAAACGGCGGAGAAAGTTTTGCAATGTTGGTTTTATTGGCCAACGTTATTTAAAGATGCATATGATTATTGCAAAACTTGTTCACGGTGTCAACACATGTGTCGGATTTCATGGAGAAATGAGATGCCGCTCCAAGTTATCTTGGTTGTGGAGATATTTGATGTTTCGGTAATTGATTTTATGGGCCCATTTCCCAAATCTCTTAGGAATTTATATATCTTATTAGCGGTTGATTATGTCTCCAAATGGGTGGAAGTGGTACCGTGTCGCACTAATGATAACAAGATTGTTATTAAGTTTCTTAAAGAAAATATCTTTTCGAGATTCGGACACCCTCGTGTTGAGGTTTGCTAGTGCCCTGGCCATCTACCGTGGCCGATGCGGAACAAAAAATGGCGTTTAAAAAACTTGGTGCTAAGAAACCCGTCTAATTCGAACCATAAACCTACACTAGCTACAAAAGATATTCTAGCTACAAGGTTAGAAACGTTATACCGATTGATACGTGTCCTTCGGTCTTCTACCATCTTTCTTTGCTCTTAGAGGTCTCCTTGAACGAGCTTGACTGCCGGTCTTCCTCCATCGAAGATGATCCACCCGACGGATGTAGCTCATGGCTCAAGCTCCATACTAAGAATCTAGTGGAGCAATTAGGGACTCCAGGTTGCTAATCTAGAGTGCCTAGGGATGTAGTGAGTTGCTCTAAGTGAGTATTTATCTCACATCTTCTTTTGATTCTCAACACATGAGATTGTAGAGAGGAGGTTCAAGAAGAAGGTGGATGAGCTCAATAAAGGTAGTGAAGACAGAAGATGCCAATGGTGAGGATGTTTTCTCATCTCAAAAATAATGAACCATCCAAATGAGAGCAAACCATGAAGCATTATTTTGTAAAACCATTTTTCAAATATCATATAGTAACCATACTTGAATAGTTAGCACAAATGAATTAACAATTCATTTGTCATCACTATTCAAGCATGGTTCTCACCATTCTCTCTTCATCACCTTTATACCTCATTTCCATTTAAATAAATAAATGTATAATCCAAAATGAGCTGTCCACCTTCTAGAATGGTTTCCATATAAATACGGATTACACACAACTGTATATGCATACCTATATTTGTACCAAAATACGAATACTCAAAGAGATAGAATAACATATAGAACATAATACTAGAATATACATATCGAAATACATATACGTAAATTGTTAAATCAATACCTAATTTAATAATCCGGCTCAATCCCGAGCCGGCTATTATTATCAACCATCCGATCGAAAGTCTGGGTAACTAGTACAATCATTCGATCAGAACCCTGCACGTATCAAAATACGGCTACTACATCATTTTGTCTGAACCAGGGAAACCCTCTGTATGAGACTCTAAAAACTCGTCAATATGCTGACAGTGGGTTTAACCATAAGCACGTCAGCGGCACTAGCTGTACGTAACGGCCACCCAAGTATTGAGCGAAAAGAAGGCCGACGAGCAAACTCATCTGAACCCCTACTGAGCCTATTTGTGACAATCTCCAAACAGTCTGGTCTGTTCGTCTAAGAGTATCGCATATCGGGTGTTCGAAACTCACGGTGTCGTGCTTTTGTCGAGTTTTGTTTTATTTAAGATATATAGGTTTTGTCTGTGAAAATAGTGCACGACGTGAGTTTCAATTTTTAAAAATACTGCAAGTGCACGGTGCGTTGAAGCAAGCCGGCAAGCAAGGGTCGAACCACAAGGAGTGGATATCACGATATCAATTTGAGTTATGAAACAATGGGTTGAAAAATGGATGTTTGTCACATTTTTACAATAACTAAAAGATCAAAGGTTTTGTTTTAGGGAAAACTTAGGGTAAGGTTTAGTATGAGTGAAATACAACATTTACCCCCAACTCTCCGTTTTGATTCAAGGTTTATTTTTTTAGTTTTCATTTGAATTGCGAAAGCATACCGCATCTATCTGAAACATGCGTCGGGTTAGAATACGACATCAGGTTAAGTAAAATGGAAACTAAAAAAAGAATGAGATTGAATATGAAATGAATATGGAGTTAGTTAAGTGAAGTTAGCAAATATAGAATATATGCATGTATGCTATATATCCTATCTAGCTAGTTGCGACACTTAACATAATTCCGTATTCATGTCAACTTCAAATCATAATATAGCAACAATAAAATGTAAAGAAGGAATATGATATATGTTAAAGGTTGATTTGCAACCATTCGAAATGATATATCCTATCAAGCAAAACATAATAAAATTGCACAATTAAGAAAAGAAGTGAAAAATGCAAGAATCAAAAGGGAGGGGTTGGAAGTAAAGTCATTCCACAACCTACCTCACCATAGCCCAAGAACAACTACTCACACATCATCATAGATTTTCCGCATTTAATTTCTGCACTTACTTTTCTGCATTTTCATTATGATTTCATTCTTCAACCTTTCTTCTAAATCTTTAACCATGAGCGAGTAATTCCTAGCTTGCTAGGGTTTGTAGGATAGGGTAGAACAATGAATGAGAAAATCTTTTAACTTCTTTTATACATTTTGAAGTTTATAAACTTTAGCAAAATAAATGTTAACATCCTTATCGGGCGCTCTCTCAATTTATTGATAGTCACAACCCCGATTTGGGATTGGTTAAACACTTATTTTGTTAAGGGCTTGACATGAATAGAGATCAATGAAAGGACAAGGGTTAGAGTGGGAAACCCTAATTCCCTCCATGAACCTTAATCTACATTCATCACCATCGCTCAAGTTTTAAACTATTAAAAGTTAAAAGAGCCATTTTTAAATATTCATCCATTACTACTAAGTCCTATGAACTCTACAAGCCTTTTCTTTATAAATTCTATATCCGTAACGACAAACAATCACCGATCTTTTATCAACTCGTCTAAAGTAAGAAAAGAGTTCACGTTTTCCTGCAGACGACCCGTACTCATCGCGGCTAGCTACTAGCGACACCGTCTTGATTGCGGTTACTTTACAAAACACTTTTTAACGATCAATCAAAGGCATAACGCGATATCTCTCCTTGCGGAGTCACGAAGATAAGGCCAACCCCGGCTTTGATTATGGGAGTATTTTGCTTTCGCCGCTTTATGGAAGTTGCTCCATCGAAGTAGAGTTCTCATTGGGAATCATTTTCTTCTTTGGTTGTATCGAACGCATGTTCGTCCTGCAACTCACAATTTAAGGGGGAGTTAGCTAGTATCGGATGCTCTGCACGAAAGTCGGCAATGGCCAGTCCTTTCACTGCTTTGAGGGGACGATACGTTATCGAGAACTCCATCAGGAGGAGGGCCCATTTGGCAAGCCTTCCTGTTAGTATGGCCCTTGACATTAGATATTTGAGAGGATCCACTTTTGATATGAGATGGACCTCATATGCCAAGGCGTAATGTCTGAGCTTCGTTATTACGAAGATCAGTGCCAGGCAATGCTTTTCGATGGGGAGTAGTTGTTTTCTGCCCCCAGGAGAACTCGGCTTAAATAGTATAGAGATCTTTCCTTTTCCTGATCGTTCTCTTGTGCCTACATCGCACTTAGAGAACCCTTAAGGGCCGTTGTGTATAGGATAAGAGGTTTTCCCTTAACCGGAGCGGTCAATACCGGCGGATTTTGCAGGTATTGCTTGATTTCGTCCAGTGCGTTTTAGCATTTTTGATCTCAGACAAATGAGGTCCCCTTCTTCATCAAATGACTGTAGGGAAAGCATTTTCCGGAGAGGTTGACTATGAACCACCGAATATATGTGTGCTTTCCTTGAAGAGATCGTAGCTGTTTGAGGGTTCTTAGAATGGGCATTTCCATAATCGCCTTGATTTTTGAGGGATCAATTTCGATACCCCAGTGACGTATGATGAATCCTATGAATTTTCCTGAGGAGACTTCAAATGCGTATTTTAGAGGATTCATCTTCAGATTATACTTCCGAAGACGTCGGAACGCTATTTTTAGATGTTCCCAATGCTCCTCGTGAGATTTGCTCTTTACCACAAGGTCGTCGATGTAGCATTTGACAATCTCATGGATAAGGTCATCGAAGATCTTTGTTATGGCCCTCTGATAGGTAGCGCCGGCGTTCTTCAAACCGAAGGGCATTACTTTATAGCAGAATATACCCAATAGGGTTCGGAAGGCGGTATGCATTTGGTTTCCTGGATGCATTTTTATTTGGTTATATTCTGAATATCCATCCATGAATGAGAAGACCTCATGGGTAGACATGTTATCGATCATCAGCTCTGTAACAGGTGCTGGGAAGTCATCCTTCGGGCAAGGATTGTTGAGGTCCCGAAAGTCCACGCAGATGCGCACCGTCCCATTTTTCTTCATCACTGGAATGATGTTAGCGATCCAGTCGGGATACTGAACTTCATGGATGAAGCCAAAGTTGATTATTTTCTTGACTTCAGTGTTGATGCTCATCTAAAGTTCGATTCGCGTCTTTCTCGGCGCCTGTTTGATTGGCTTTATGTCCGGCGATATGGCCAGTTTATGTACCGCTACTTTTGGATCTAGACCCGACATTTCAGAATAGTTCCAGGCGAAGCATTCTTTATATTGCATGGGCACGTCTTTTAACGTGGTCACCTATTTTTCAGATAGCAGTTCACTGACGAACGTCGGCCTCAGATCATTTTCCGTTCCTAAGTCAATTTTCCTTAGGTTGTCCGCCATGGTGTGTATCACATCTTCCAGCTCTTTTGGTGCTGGTGGAAATTCTGAGATCCCTTCTTCATCTTCATTTATGAAGTACATGCGGAGGTCATCGATAGTCTCGTACCCTCTCTGTTTTGAGAGTGTTATGATATGGTAATTACGAGTTCGCTTCCCTTTTTATGGTTGAGATGGTCCTATCCTGATGGGGTAGGTCTTTTTTGGTTCATGCCTTTGTAGCGGGGTTACACACCAGCTGTCAGATAACATAAACCTGTCTTGTCAATATTGGTCTTCTATCCAGTCTTTGAAAGTAAAGCAGTCTTCAAGGGGATGACCTATTGCTCAGTGGTAGGAGAAATAATCCAGATGATGAACCTCGTATATTTTTTCAGGATGCCGAGACTCCAGAAGCGTCATCATTTGATGTTTAAAGACAAGGTTGAATATTTTCCTTATCTTATCTTGAGGGAAAGAGTATTCCCGACCCATCTTCTTTATAAAGGACGGGCTCCAATCAAGTTTTTCTCGATTGCACGGCGTCCTGGATCCGCTTTGTTGTTTTCGAACGTTGTTTGCGTTCTTTGCCTTGTTCTTGCCTCCATTTCGGGATTTCCCCTTTCGCGAGAACATATAGTGGGCCGGGGATGAAGAGCATTATAGTCTTTCTTCTCCGCAGATTGCTGACTGAAACGCTGCGTTCTGGCCTTTTCATAAATGGCCATCTTGCGGCTGTGGTTATCTCGGCTCTTTTGACAAGCTTCTTTTATTAGCTTGTCGATTTATTCTTCGAGTGACGGACTTACAGTTCTTACAGCTGGATTTCGCTCTGTTTCAACGTCACAGCAATTTAGAAGAGCGTTTTCCCCTTCACTGGAGCTGTTTATGACACGGCAACTATGGAATCGCTCTTGTTTCTTGGAACAAATGTATCCGAGCCCGGTTGTCTCCATCATCCCATTGGGCATCTTTCGCTGAGTCCTGGGAATATCCCAAATCTTTTTGTAGAATTGGGCTTGTCGAACAGTTTGTTCGAGAGATACACCTTGGTATCTTAATAGCCTTTTCAATCCCTCCGCGTCGTATCTTGGCAGACGGATTGGTTGAAGCCTGTCGAGTGCAAAATCGACACCATACCAGACTTCTTTTTCTACTTTATTTTCCGTAGATTGGTAGAAGAGGATCGCTTTTTCACCTCTTCGCCCGGTAGGTACATAGAAAGTTTGTAGTTCTTGTACGTTGTATGTATGGAGCGCATCAAGTTCCTTATAATTCCGAGGCAGAGCCATTGTAATTTGTAGACTCTGATCTATTCCGGCAAAAGTTTGCATTGACGGGCGGACAGAGAACACCGTGTTGGCCTCGTCCTCTGAGTCGCTGCCAAAGATCAAAATAGGAGTAGATGATCCGGGCTTATTTTTTTCTTTCTAGGGTTGCCCCGAGTAGACTATTTCTTCATCTTCCTCGGTATCACTCCCAAAGATCGGGATCGTGGCGACGGACTTTTGTTTATCCTCTAGCTTACTGACACTTTTCCGTATCTTCGAAGTCTGTTAGGAAGTACTTTGCATCTTCGTATTTCCGGACTTCATTTACGGAGAACGGATCTAGCTCTCCCGTGACGGTGTACTCCGAGCCATCCTTGAAATACTTCATATACTAATGTTGTGTAGAAGGGATGACGTTGTACTCGTGTAACCAAGGCCTGCTGAGCAGAGCGTTATAGCAAGTCTTGGCTTCAATGACATGAAATTTGATGTCAGTGACAAGCAGCCCGAAGCATAGCATCAGTATTATGGACCCAAGTGTCCGTGATGACTGTGAGTCGAACCCGGAAATGGTAATTTTATCTCAGGCAAGCTGCTGAACATTCATGCAAATTTCCTTCAGCACTCTAATGTTGAGAAGGTTAACGAAGGATCCGTTGTCGATGAGGATTTTCCATATCTTGATGTCGTGGCAGTACCCGGTGACGTATAACGGGCGATTATGTTCGCACGTACTGAGGAGGAGATCTTCATCGCTGAATGTAATGTCAGCTGTGTGGACCTCTACCAGTTCATCTTTCATCTTCTTTTCTGCAAAGAAAGCTTGAAACTGATCGGGCTCTTGCAATGCCTTGATCAGGGAATTTCATGCCTCTTTGAACAGGAGGAGAGCATCCAATATGCTCAGTTGCAAGGGTATTTTCCTCAGATATGCTAGGACGTTATAATCCACCTTATTTTTCTTAGACGGGTCCCTTACTGTGAGCTCTTTGACTGTTTCTTCATCAAGGGTGATTTCTTCGGGGATTTTCCCCTTTCCTTTATTCTTTTTGTTCGAACCTTTGTTTGTAGGTCCGAGGTTCTTCTCAGGCAGCATGTAATTATGAAACTGAATATTCCATGCAATTCTTCACCTCCTCTTCTTTTTCGGAGGTGGAGTCTTTGAAAAGAGGGTTGAGAGACGTTTCGTCCTCAGAATCGCTTCCGAAGGTAAGAACTTGGGGTTTTCCACCTTCCGAACTAGTACCAACTGTTCTCCGCCGAAAACCGGGAAGATAAACATCTTTCTAGAATTTGGGGGCAGATGATATTTGGTTTTATCCGTCCACCTCTCCGAAGATGCCAAGTTGATTTATGACACCGTGTATCGGAGGTTGAGACGGATGCGGCCGTTGTAGCAGACTTCATCAGATTCCCCATCATTGTAAGTGGTTTTTGATTGTGGGGACGCTCTTCCCTACAGGCGCAAGCTCCTGCAGTTAATTACGTTACCGCATCGCAGTAACCACTTTCTCCTACTCCATAAGGTCACTTCATGTCGTGTGTGTGTTTTATTTTTGGTTGCCCATGGATTATATACGGAGACTAATTTATATTGTCGCCCGTTGGGCGTGGATTAGTCCAAATCTGTATTTTCTTAAATTTGGGTTTGGGTTGGGTTTAAGGATCATTAATCTCATTTGAGACTAAGATCAACTTAAACGTTTGTTGAGAATATGTTAGTATAATTTTAGACTAAGATCTATTCAACAGGATCATTTAGATCCAACAAAAGAGCATTTGGGCTCTATTGTTTTAGTTTAGGGACATTGCGGTCCATAAGTTTAAGGACATCATAGTCCATGGAGTTTAAGGACATCATAGTCCATGGAGTTTAAAGACATCATACTCTGCGGGGTTTAGTTTAGGGACGTTGCGATCCATTGGGTTTAAGGACATCATAGTCCATGAGTTTAAGGACCTCGTAGTCTATAGAGTTTAGTTTAGGGACGTTGCGGTCCGTAGTTAGTTTAAGGACATTACGGTCCATTGTTAGTTTTAGGGCGTTGCGGTCTATAGTTTCTGGTTGTCGGGACCCGCCACCTCTCTGAAGACGTTGAAGAATTACAACGACACATATCAAAGATGTGAAAAGATGTACCCTTGAACCAATGCTGGTTAGGAGATCTGTAGTCAAGTTTGGGACTAAGATCAGTCAAAAAGATTTATGAGCATATGGGTTCAATTAATCTGAATTAGGGGTTTGTGGCTAACATGGACTCGGCTCACTCAGTTAAAATGTTGAACATTTGTTTGGGCTCAACCCTTTTTTATTTAACAATGCTGAGCATTGGTTTGGATTCTGACAATTTTGTTGTCTTTTATTGAGTGTTGAGCACTCATTATGGCTCTGGGGCTTTATTTAAAGAACAATTTATGTTCCCTCAGCGCCCATGTGAGGAGCACGTGGCGCGCTTGGTGCTGAGCGCCAGACTAAGAGCGCTGAGGCACTTCTTCTGAGATAGTGCCCACGTAAGGAACACGTGGAGCGCTTGGCACTGAGCGCCAGACTTGGAGCGCTAAGGCGCTTCTTCTGAGATAGCGCTCAAGTGAGGAGCACGTGGCGCGCTTGGCGCTGTGCGCCAGACTTGGAGCGCTAAGGCACTTCTTATGAAATAGCGCCCACATGAGGAGCACGTGGCACGCTTGGCGCTGAGCGCCAGACTTGGAGCGCTAAGGCGCTTCTTATGAAATAGCGCACACGTGAGGAGCATGTGGTGCGCTTGGCGCCAGCCAATGAGTGTAAAGCGCTCTTGATTAATTCTGTGCTCTGAGAATTAAGTTCTCATTTATAAGAGATTTTGTCTCATGGATCTAAGAACTAAGTTCTTATTTTAATAGGAGATGCTATGATCTCTTCTGTTTTTGTGAAAGACTTTGTCTTTGTCTTATAGATCTGTGATCTAAAGAGAACTAAGTTCTTCTCCCTCCTTTTTATGATGAGATGCTCCAATCTCTTTTACATTTATGAAAGACTTCTGTCTTTGTAAATCTATGATCTAGAAAAAGAACTAAGTTCTTCTTTTTTGATGAGATGCTTTGATCTCTCTGTTTTATTTACTTTGAAGAAATTCTTCTTTTCAGAGCTTGCTCTTCTCTTTTTCTTTTCTGAGAATTTGAAGTTTATGGGGAGGGTTTCTCCTCTTACGACTTGAAGTCTTGGGTCCTTTATATAGGGGAGGCTGATTTGTTGAATCAGTTAAGAAAATCTTTCCTTTGATTGATTTGGGGATGCTTCCCATCGTTGGATCTTTGATCCAAGAGTTTCTGTTTTACAGAAGGCAATTTTCGTGTTTTTAATAAGATTGGGAAAATATTTTCCCATACAGAACTTATTCTGTATCTTGGTGATTTTTAATCACCAATGGATTTTTGAGTGCTCTAGTTTACAGAGCACAATCTTTCTTGTTTGGAAAGATTTGAGGAGTATTTCTTTAACAGGATTTTATTCTGGTAATTTTATGATTTAATCATTTTCGTTGGATCTTTAATCCAAGGGTGGAGAACATTTAGTTCTAGTGCTAGCACTCTCGTGCTTTGCACGTGAGCGCTGCATCAGTCTTTGACTCTTGGCGCTGGCGTACTTAGCGCCAGCGCTTTCGTGCTTTGCACGTGAGCGCTGCATCAGAGTCTTTGACTCTTGGCACAGGCGCAGAGTCTTTGACTCTTAGCGCTGGCACAACGCTGCATCAGAATCTTTGATTCTTAGCGCTGGCGCATTTAGCGCGAGCGCTCTCGTGCTTTGCACGTGAGCGCTGCATCCGAATCTTTGACTCTTAGCGCTAGCACTTTTATGAAGCGCCACTTTATTTCAAATTTCGAAATTTGAACAGAGCTTTGCTCTGATTAGGGGAAACAAATGCCCCCCACCGTTGCGCTCACGTGGCTCACACGTGAGTGCAGCGGTGGCAGTTTTTTCTCCGTTGGATCAATCTTGGAAGTTGGACCGGCTTCCCGTGCCTATAAATAGAGCCATTGGCCTCTGTTCATCTTCTTGATTTCTTGTTTTTCTGAGAATTTTATTCTCTCTTCAGAGCATAGCTCTTTGTCTTAAGAAATCTTTTAGAGACAGAACCCTGTCGAAATTTTTACGTAAAGATTAAATCTTTGAAGGGATTACTTTATAATCTAGGGTTTCACCCATTAACAGAGCTTTGCTCTTTTCGGATCATATAGATTTGTTAATCTTTCATGAAGAACTCTTAGAGTTTGTTCATAGATCTTGAAGATCTCGGAATTTTTAATTCATTAAAAGCTTTGCTTTTAGGGTTTCTGATGGGTTACTCCCTCATCTTCACAGAGCATAGCTCTTCAGAATTTTTTTTGGGGAATTTTTATTCCCTTCATCATTAGATTTGACAGATGTCACTCTGTTGTAGAGCGCTGCTCTCAAGGGAGATTAACTCCTTGGCCCGAGAGGACCCCTCATTAAATGAGAATCCTTTTAGGATTTTCTATTTGATGAATGACTGTCTCATCAATGATGAGACTGTCTCATCAATGATGAGCCGTCATTTAGATTTTGTGGGTCCCCTTCGGTCCCCTTCCACTGCATTACAGTGCGGTACAAATTTAAAATACCCGTACCCAAAACTTTAAACTGTAGCATTGACGGCTAACTCCTGTTCTTTTTCGTGCAAGTACTATGTCTTTCGACACTTCTTTCCCATTCGTTCGTTCGTAAAGCGGATTCCCTGAAGCACCTGTGGACAGGGAAGTCTTCGCGTTGATCAAAGATCATGACTCGGAGCAAAAGAACCTTCATCTATGGGGAATGTGGTATAATCAAATTATTAGGGGCCGACGCAGCTTTTCTTGTGCAGCACCTTCGGAGGTGATCTCCGCCATTCACTATGCCGACCCACCCCCAGTGAACTACGTTGCAGAGGAGGTCAATTGGACTTCAGAGGGTTGCCTTCAGCCTTCCATGGCCGCGATACCCGTACAGCAGCCGATGGCTTTGGATATCTTGGGGCGGCGTATATGTCAAGGTGAGTCGCGTCTGTGGGGGCAGCCATACATGATAGGTTTGACTCCCCGCCACTCAGCCGGATATTTGCGGTGGGCCCAGTACGTCTAGTCGGCCAAGAAATCGCAGCTGCTGAAGCTTGGGCTATACCCTGCTATTTATGCTTCTCTCTTCAAGTATTCTATGCCTCCCGTATGGTGGGTCAAAGCCTTTTCGGATCAATGAAACGTTCCAACTCACACCTTCCTTCTACTGGATCGGGAAGTTTCAATCTCTTTAGAGGAGTTCGCGGAGATCTCCGGCTTGCCAGTCAGAGGGGAGCATTATGAGGAGATATTACCCCTTGACGAGTATATTTTCGCCACTCGCTCAGTAGTGATGGGTCTGACCCCGGAGAATGCTATTCAGCACCGATTCCCAAGCTTGATCAAGGTGCTAAATATTTACGAGAGCCTATTTCTCGAATCCGGAAGCCACGGGGTCAGCTTTACGGATTTCATCGCCAGTTTTCTTCACCCGGAAGTCTTGTCGAAACAAGGTGCGAAGTTTGTCAAGCTCGACGATCCTTTCGGTTTAGGCTTGGATAGCCGGCCGACAGCGGAAGCGGATCAGAAGAATTTTTTCCTCCCGAACGCCGTGGTTGTCCCCTTTGCGGAACTCGCCGCCCCAGACATCGACGAAGAGACATTCTTTTTGGGATTCCTCAGTTTATGGTTAAGTTGGTTCGCGCTCCCCATGCACCCTCGCTACATGAGGCTGTCTGTTTTCTACCCGGCTCACTGAATAGTTGAAGAGACGCAGCTTGCTGTTGGGATTGCCGGGTTGGCTTATTTATATCATGGCCTTAGCTTGGCGGCAAACACCACTCAGCCAGGGGTGCAGCCCGTAAACCTCCTGATGCATTACTTCACTTCGTGGCTCGAGCTGCATGTGCTTGGCGCTTTCGGAGCTCACAAGCGGCCTCGTTTCTACGAAAGTTATAACTTTCCTCGGGTTATGCGGCTGGTTGACGCTTCCGTCTTGGAACCGACTCAGCGAGAGGCTCAGGGTTTGATTCTTCGCCCGCATACGATCGGAAATGGTATGACCTTTGTCGACAAGGTTATGACTATCGGCAAGAAATCTGCTAAGACGGTACAGCCGCTGCGGGACACCTTCAAAGACAGGGCCTCTACTTTGAAAGCTCGTGAGCTTCTTCACTTATATTCGATAAGGTCAGGCTTTTTAGTGTTTAGGCAGAACGATTCGGCGTTGTTCATGAGATACAACCTGCATCGCTTCGCTCAACAATCAAGCTACAATCAGGCTGTCCCGCTTGAGGCCTTCCTAGTTGAGCCGATTGCCACAGAAGAAGGTATCTGCAACGCGCTACACCATTTCATGAGGCTCAACACTGGGTCTAACTTCTTTATCAGCGAGCCGAGCTGCGTCCTGAAGGTGTTGAACGTATATGTGGCATGGTACCAGCACACGATAGGTGCTGTCATCAGGGAAGAAAAGCGATTATTGCTTGATCGCAAGGGCGCTGCCCCCGCTGGTAATCCAGCCGTTCCCATGAAGCGACAGACCATCGTTCGTCCTCCCTTGAGAGAAGTTGCTGTGGCTGTGGTACCACGCATTATCCCCGAGATGCCACTACCCCGTGTACCTGTAAAAGCGGTAGTTGCGGCGTCTCCTGAGTCTGGCGTGGGTATGGAGATTGGGACTCGTCGTCCAAAATTGCCCGCCAAGAGCAAGCTTCTGTTGCCGGCCGCCGGTGTCCGCTCACTGAAGAAGAAGAAGTCGATGTTTGCTACTGATGTCACATTCGGTCAGGAGCCTCATGCTCCTTACAGCGAGGGTTTGAGCAAATATGGGACCAATGGGGGTCTATTTATTGCGCATGCGGATGATACGGATCTTCAAGCTGCCCTTGCGGCTTCAGAACGACTGGCTCACGATGAAGCAGCCCTGATCACTATTGCGAAGTCAGGTATGCCTTAGTTGTATATATTTATTTTATCCTTTCTCCATTATTAGGCCTTTACTGACGCTTTCTTCTTCAACAGGTATCTCCACCGAAGAGGCTCTTGCGGCTTCCCTCAAACCTTTTGAAGAGGAAGAGAGGCTTCGGGCTTCTTTGGGTCTTGGTAAAATTCTGCTCACTATGCCTCTATTTCTTTCTTTACTCGCGTTCTGATTCATTCTCCCCTTCTGTTTCAGGGACCACCTCAACTCTGGATATCCCAAGTGTAGTGCCTATTGCAAGTGGTGATGCAGCGCCACCGTTAAAGCCGGCTACAGTAGCTACGACTACCCTCAAGCCACCGTAAGGGGTCTCGCTAAAGCGGCCGATGATGGACGTCTTAGCGGCGCCAGAGACAGAGCTCGGTTCAGACGATGGCATACCTTTGACGGAGGTCTTGAGGAGATCAATTCTCACTGCTAGGGCCGACAAGAAGCACAGAAAGCATGCGGTGAGGGAACGCGATGCCAGCTTGGTTGTGGGTGCAGGTTTAGGCGCCACCCCATCTGTCGCCATTCCTCTAGTGGATGCTCCTGTTGCCCTGTCTACTGCTCATAGACAGGTCGTGCGCGCGGCTCGGGAGGCAACCCAGAATCTTTCGCAAGGTGATGTAAAGCCCGATCTTTTCATTTTTACTCGATCCGTAAATTTTGATATACCATATCTTGCAGGGCCAAGTATTGGCGATGAAGTGGCTGGTGAGAAGACGGCGACCACAGAGCCCAAAGCGGCTACTCTCTCTCGGGAGTCTGGGACTACTCTAACCGCCACTCTTTCCCCTTGTGGTAATCTGCTATCGGCTGGCATTGCGAGTGCCACGACGGCCCTTGTCAAATCAGGGGACGAGGCCACGGGCGCAGAAACTATTCTAGTGAAGGAGAGCGAAGAAGCCGTTGTGCCTAGTGATGCTCTTGTCGCGGTTTTGGTTGGTGACCCATTAGGTGGATCTAGGGTCATTGTTTTCTTTCTGTCTTTTGATCCCGTTCATCCCCATCTGATGAAATTTTGTTGGTTTTGAGTGTAGGTGCAGTAAATGCGGAGATTGCGCTATCTGAAGCGCCTCTGGTCGCCACCGTGATGGCTGTTGTTCCGTCGCTTTCTCCTGTGTTTTCTGGAGTGCTGGAAGGTATATGTTTGCGACTTATCGGTTTCATTGGGGGTAATATACTTTTTGCACTGACATTGTGTTGTTACCACCTGCAGGAGTCCTTTTTGACCACCTATATCAGGTGCTGAACCCGCATTTCTCCTTCCAGTTGGAGATCGCTTCACCTGTTGGTGTCGGTGAGTATATCCATCATCTAGTGTCCCCTTCTTTCTTTTATGAATAGACATGTTGCTGATTCTTCTTTGAATTGATTACAGTGTTACAGATTGGAGGAGGGGAAGAGAGAATAACCGTGCCTCCGGTACTCCCAGCTTTGCCACCTGCTGCAGCCGGTATAGTAGACTCCATCGCTCGTGCATTTTTTTTTATCTTTCGAGTCGACATTTAACCATAGTTTGTTTTGCAGCAATCGCGTCAACTCTGGATCCTTTTGAGTCTCATCTCCTAATACCGGCAGGGCCCTTTGCTAGGCGCCCCTCTTCTAGGGGCGCTGCGACGAGCCTGCTAATGTTGAGCGAGTTCGTCGAGGATCTTGATGCTGAGGCCCTTGCATCTGCTGTAGATTTTTCCGCGGAGGTTAATCCCATGTTGGCGACGCTCGTAAACTTTTATAGAGAAGGTGTCGTCGAGGCTTGGGTTAATTATTGCAGAAAGATCGAAGCCTGCCTGCATGAAATTGAGCTTAAGCGTTCGTCTCCCGAAGTATTAGCTCTGAACTCTCAACGGGCTGCATGGGTTGAGCAGAGTGTTCCTTTTCTTTGCCATTTTGAACAATAGGCGACCTTGAGGCGGAAATAACGCGAGAAGGCTTCAGGCGAATCTTCCCGGCTGCGCGCCTAGGTTGAAGCGAATGCTGCGCAACTGAAAGCCATCTTTGACAATCTACAGCGATGCATTTCGGACGGGCTGATGCTGAGGCAGAAGCTTGACTTTCTCGAGCTGGTTATGCAGAGTCGCGAAACTGCTCAGCGGGAAATCGATGAGAAACTTTCATCCTGCTTGCAGCAATGAGCTCGAGTCGAATCGGAGCTGGCCGCGACGGCTGATAATGAGAAGGAGTTGAGAGGAGTGCGCGAGCAGCTGGCTGATTTACTAAAAACGCCTCCTTCTCAGTAGCTGCTTTTGTATCGATTAAACATTTGTAATCTCTGAATAACATGTATTCTTTTTATTTTATGATGTATCTTGTATTCAATTGAATTCATGAATAAAGAACACATATTTTTTTTTATCTCCGACTATCGCCTTCTTTTCTTTGCTTTGTCATTGGCATGTCATTTTAGCAAATGTGGCCTGTAGATAGTAGATAGCAGTCCATCTTAAGTTCTTTGTAGAGTAGCAATGGCTTAAGAAACAGGTTCAGGTTTGCTGCCTAAGACTTTTCAACTTTATGAGCCATGAGGGTCTCATAAAGATTTTTCTCCCTACGAGTCGAGAGGATCTCGTAGGTGCATTTTCTCCTTAGGAATCGTGAGGATTCCTAAGTGCGCTTTCTTTTGGGAGTCGTAAGGATCTTGCAAGAAAATTTTCTCCCTTACAAGTCGAGAGGACTCGTAAGTGGTTGATGAGTTGACTGGTTCCCGAGTCGAAGCATTGCTTTACGATAGAGAGATCAGGGGTTGACATGTATCCGAGTTGAAGGGTTGCTTGAAGACAGGAAGGTCAGGAGTTGACATGTATCCGTATCGAAGCGTTGCTTTACAACAAGGAGGTCAGGGGGTTGACATGTATCATTGTCGAAGCATTGCTTTACGATAAGGAGGTCAGGAGTTGACATGTATCCGTGTCGAAGCGTTTCTTGACGACATGGAGGTCAGGGGTTGACATGTATCCGTTTCGAAGTGTTGCTTTACGACAAGGAGGTCAAGGGGTTGACATGTATCCTTGTCGAAGCGTTGCTTGACGATAGGGAGGTCAGGAGTTGATATGTATCCGTATCGAAGCTTTGCTTGACGACAGGGAGGTTAGGGGTTGACATGTATCCGTATCGAAGCATTGCTTGACGACAGGAAGGTCAGGGGTTGACATGTATCCGTGTCGAAGCGTTGCTTTACGACAAGGAGGTCAGGGGGTTGACATGTATCTTTATCGAAGCGTTGCTTTATGACAAGGAGGTCAGGAGTTGACATGTATCCGTGTCGAAGCGTTGCTTTACGACAAGGAGGTCAGGGTGTTGACATGTATCCTTGTCGAAGCGTTGCTTTACGACAAGGAGGTCAGGAGTTGACATGTATCCGTGTCGAAGCGTTGCTTGACGACAGGGAAGTCAGGGGTTGACATGTATCCGTATCGTAGCGTTGCATGACGACAGGGAAGTCAGGGGTTGACATGTATCTGTGTCTAAGCGTTGCTTTACAACAAATAGGTCATGGGGTTGACATGTATCCTTGTCGAAGCATTGCTTTACGACAAGGAGGTCAGGAGTTGACATGTATCCGTATCGAAGCGTTTCTTTACGACAAGGAGGTCAGGGGGTTGGCATGTATCCTTGTCGAAGCGTTGCTTTACGACAAGGAGGTCAGGAGTTGACATGTATCCGTGTCGAAGCGTTGCTTGACGACAGGGAGGTCAGGGTTTGACATGTATACGTGGCGAAGCATTTCTTGACGACAGGGAGGTCAGGGGTTGACATGTATCCATGTCGAAGCGTTGCTTTACGACAAGGAGGTTAGGGGGTTGAAATGTATCCTTGTCGAAGCGTTGCTTTACGACAAGGAGGTCAGGAGTTGACATGTATCCATGTCGAATCGTTGCTTGACGACAGGGATGTCAGGGGTTGACATGTATCCGTATCAAAGCGTTGCTTGACGACAGGGAGGTTAGGGGTTGACATGTATCCGTGTCGAAACATTGCTTGACGATAGGGAGGTCAGGGGTTGACATGTATCCGTGTCGAAACGTTGCTTGACGATAGGGAGGTCAGGGGTTAACATGTATCCGTGTCGAAGCGTTGTTTTACGACAAGGAGGTCAGAAGTTGACATGTATCCGAGTCGAAGCGTTGCTTTACGACAAGGAGATCAGGGGTTGACATGTATCTGTGTCGAAGCATTGCTTGACGACAGGGAGGTCAAGGGTTGACACTAGGTTGTCTGTGTACCGTAGAGTCTTGGAACTGTGGACTTTGTCGTGGCTCCGATTGGTGGTGTCGCGTCCGTGCTCTGCTAGCATGAGGAGGAACGCCGTTATTGGTCTCTAGGCTGTAGAGGTGGCCGTCGAGATTTAGAACTAGGGACTTTGCCATGCTCCGCATTGTTGTGACCTTGAGGACAGTTGTTGACGTTGCGTCTGCATCCGGTTGGAGTGAGAAGAAACATCGTTGTTGATCTTTAGGCCGTAGATGTGGTCGTCAAGATTTGACTTCCCTTTGACGCAGCCTGGTGGGGAAATGTAGTTCCCTTTTCGCTTATGCCAGTGGATTGTATACAGGAGTTAGTATAGACTCTCATATAGGGCAAAAGTTTCATAATTTTTTTTATTTCTTTCCGCGATGCTCTATCAATTCAGCATTTTATATCGCGAATGTCGGGATTTCCCAATCATTTCAGCTATTTTTCGTGGTGCCCAATCATTTCGCCTATTTTTCTTTTTACTCGCTGCTTTTTATTGCGAGTTGCCCAATCATTTCGGCTATTTCATATGCATTTCTTTTACTTGCTGATTTTGTTGTAAGTATGGAACTTGGAACCTGATGCCAATCTTAGCATCAGCATCGCTGTGACTGGAATATTGCCAGGAGCGAATCATCATTTGCCGTGAAAGGACTTGGAATTTGATACCGATTTTGGCATCAGCATCGCTACCACTGGGACATTGCCAGGAGCGAATCATCATTTGCCTCTGTCGATGTCGAACAAAGGTAGCTTAGCAAACAGGCTTAGGATCCTTTCGACTAAGGCTTTTGACTTCATGAGCCGTAAGGGTCTCATAAAGGTGTTTCTCCCTACGAGTCGTGAGGATCTCATAGGTGTATGTTCTCCTTAGAAGTCGTTGGGACTTCTAAGTGCTATGTTCTCTTGTAAGTCGTAAGGATCTTACAAGAGTGTTTTCTCTTTATAAGTCGAGAGAACTTATAGGGGTTGTTTACCAAATAAGGGGATTTCACGCCATCGGAGGAACTTGGTGGGGGAGACGTTTATTCGTGCTCGTGAATTGTATACAAAGGTTAATATTGAATCGTTTGTAGGGCAGATTGGGGATTTTGATGATGGCTTAAGAACAGGTTTAGATCTCTGTAGCTTAAGGCTTTTGAATCCTATAAGCCGTGAGGGTCTCATAGGGTAATTCTCCTTACGAGTCGTGAGGATCTCGTAAGTATAACTTCTCCTTAGGAATCGTGGGGATCCCTAAGTGTGTTGCTCCCTTATGAGTCGTACGGATCTCATGCAGGTATTTTCTCCTTACAAGGTCGAGTAGATCTTGCAAGTGTCTTTTAACGAGATTGCGCCCTTTCGGGTTTTCACAAACTCGCCGGTAGCCTTGCTATTTTTACTCACGGAGCCCTTTCGGGTTTTCATCCGTACCCATTTCGCTTATGGACATACCTTTTTTTGCGTCAACCACAGTTTGTAGTAGTTTAAGGAC
This sequence comes from Agapanthus africanus, assembly GCA_030015575.1. Lineage (NCBI taxonomy): Eukaryota > Viridiplantae > Streptophyta > Magnoliopsida > Asparagales > Amaryllidaceae > Agapanthus > Agapanthus africanus. Next base: position 341,597,456 of record JASDDO010000006.1, on the reverse strand, counting down.
GTTACGGTCCATAGTTAGTTTTAGGACATCTCGGTCCGTTGTTAGTTTTAGGACATCTCGGTCCATCGTTAGTTTTAGGATGTTGCGGTCCGTCGCACATTTTCGAGGCGAGGTTTCGCCGGATACTACTTATAGAGTTTGGGCTTGGGAAGATAGTGAGCGGACATATGTGTCTTCATCTATCATTGATCTAGGCTATGACTCGTTAGGCGTAATATTTTTTCAGGAACCGGCCGTTTATTGGCCTGAAGGGTCTTTCGCCATGCATATCCATGAGCAAGTAAGCCCCACCTTGGTAGACTTTGTCTATGATGTATGGGCCCTCATAGTTCGGCTCGAATTTCCCCCGTTTGGCACGATTGGGGATCATAGGTCACTTGAGCACTAGCACGAGTTCGCCTTGGCGAAATGTCCTCGGTCTTGTCAATCTTTCATAAGAGCGCGTCATCTTCGCTTTGTGAGCCTTTAAGTTTTGCTGCGCCATGAGCTGAGTTTCATTAAGGGCATCGAGCTCCTCAAGGAGAAGATGAGTATTCTCCTCGTCTGTTATCTCGTAGTGAACCGCCACTCATAGGGATGGTAGTTCTATCTTCAAGGGGAGTACTGCTTCTGTGCCTACTACCAACGCATATGGTGTTGTGTTCGTGGCCGTCTTGAACGGGGTTTGATACACCCAGAGAGCTTCATGGAGTCTCTCGTGCCAGTCCTTCTTATTTTTGGACACCGTCTTCTTTATAATCTTCGTCAAGGTCTTGTTGAAGGCCTTAGCTAGACCATTAGCTTGGGGATTATAGACCGAAGAGTATCTTCAGTCTATATATGTTGCTGCATGAAGCGACTGATTCTGTGACTTCTGTAGGCTGGCCCGTTATCGGAGATAATCCGTCGCGGTGTGCCGAACCGATAGATGACGTGTGTTATGAAGAAATGGAGGATGTTCTCCGTCTTCACTTCTCTTAGCGGTATGGCTTCTGCCCACTTAAAGAAGTAATCAGTTGTCGCTAATATGAACTGATGTCCTCTAGACGACGCTGGTTCGATGGGTCCAATTATGTCAGTTCCCCACATTTCGAACGGCCAGCTAGCCACCGTCGGGTGTAGCGGATTTGGATGCTGGTGGATGAAGTCTCCATGAATTTGGCATGAATGGCATTGCTTCGCGTATTCAAGGCAGTCTTGAATCATCGTGGGCCAATAGTAGCCCATCCTTCTGATCTTCAGCTTCATCTTTGGCCCGGCTTGATGAGAACCGCAGAGTCCATCGTGAGTTTCTTAGACAACTCTCCTTGCTTCTTCCGGTCCCAGGCATCTTAGCCACAGAGAGTCGAACGATCTCTTATATAGCATATCATTGACGAAGGCAAAAGACAGAGCTCGTTTCACGAGCTGATGTCTCGAGGATGCATCTTCAGGTGTTTGACGGGATTTGAAGTAGTCTATAAAGACTTCTCTCCGGTCCTTAGCCTTTTCCTGGTCTTTTATTTATAGGGCCATTTGCTTAGTCGCTTCTTTTTCTTCGAACGACTCCGGAGATATTTCTGCTGGCGCAAGGACCCGACGGCTTTGCACAACGATCCTCACGTCATCGAGGTTTTCGTCAGCCAGTTCTTTAGCGAGTTTGGCTAACACATCCGCTTTGCTATTTTCCGCACGCGGTATGCTTTCCATGGCGTAGGCAGGGATTTGAGTCAGCAATTGTTGTACTGTCTCGCCGTACTTCACCAACTCTGGTTTACACGTTTGACAGTCGCCGTTTATTTGGCTAACGACCAGCTGGGAGTCTCCGTATATGAGGAGGTTTTCGATTCCCATGTCGACGGCAATCTCAAGACCTGCTATCAAAGCTTCATATTCGGCTTCATTGTTCGTCCTCAGCTCTGTTAAGGAAAAGGCAAAGCGTATTATCTCTCATTGTGGAGTCACGAAGATGAGGCCTATCCCAGATTTGATTATGGTGGAGCTGTGCTTTCGCTTCTTCATGGAAGATGCCCCATCGAAGTAGAGTTCCCATCGAGTGTCATTCTCTCTTCTCCTCCCGTTGATCGTGTCAAACGCGTGCTCGTCTGGCAGCTCGCAATTTATGGGTGAATCGGCAGGTATCGGGTGCTCAGTGAGGAAGTCGGTGATGGCCTGGCCTTTAACTGCCTTGAGGGGTCGGTATGCTATCAAGAACTCCATTAAGAGGAAGGCCCATTTAGTGAGTCGTCCCGTTAGTATGGCTCTCGACATCAAATATTTGAGAGGATCCACTTTTGATATGAGATGGACCTCATGCGCCAATGCATAGTGCCGAAGCTTCGTTATCGCGAAAATTAGCGCCAGGCAGTGTTTTTCAATGGGGGAGTAGTTGTTTTCTGCCCTCAGGAGAACTTGACTCAAATAGTAGAGGGCTCTTTCCTTCCCTTGGTCATTTTCTTGTGCCCATAGCGCGCCTAAGAAACCTTCAAGGGCTGTTGTGTACAGGATGAGAGGCTTTCCCTTGACCGGAGCTGTCAGCACCGGCTGATTCTGCAGGTATTGCTTGATTTCGTCCAGTGGGCTTTGGCATTTGCGATCCCAGACGAACGGAGTCCCTTTCTTCATTAGATGACTGTAGGGGCGGCACTTGCTGGAGAGATTGGCTATGAACCGTCGGATATATGCGAACTTTCCTTGGAGAGACCGAAATTGCTTGAGAGTTATTGGCGGAGGCATTTCTATGATCGCCTTGATTTTCAACAGGTCTATCTCGATGCCCCGGTGTCGTACGATGAATCCTAGGAATTTACCTGAGGAGACCCTGAACACGCATTTGAGAGGATTCATCTTCAAGTTGTATTTCCGAAGGCGTTGAAACACGATCTTCAGATGCTCCAAATGTTCCTCGTATGATTTGCTTTTAAACACGAGGTCGTCGATATAGCATTCGACGATTTCATGTATGAGGTCATCGAAAATCTTTGTCATGGCCCTCTAATAGGTGGCGCCGGCTTTCTTTAGACCGAAAGGTATCACTTTGTAGTAGAATATGCCCAGAGGAGTTCGGAAAGCGATATGCTTCTGGTCCTCGTGATGCATCTTTATTTGATTGTACCCTGACGAGCCATCCATGAAGGAGAAGACTTCGTGAGTGGACGTGTTGTCTATCATCAGCTCGGTAACCGGCACGGGAAAATCATCCTACGGGCAAGTTTTGTTGAGATCCCGAAAGTCCACACAGATGCGCACCGTCCCATTTTTCTTCATTACTGGGATTATGTTGGCAATCAAGTCGGGGTACTGAACCTCTTGGATGAAGCCGGTGTCGATTAGCTTCTTGACCTCGGCGTTGATGCTCATTTCAATTTCAAGCCGCATTCTTCTCGGCGCTTGTTTGACTAACTTGACGTCCGGAGAAATCGCCAATTTATGGACGGCTATTTATGGATCTAATCCAAGCATCTCGGAATACTTCCATGCGAAGCAATCTTTATACTGCATGAGCACGTCCTTTAGCGTAGCCACCTGTTCTTCAGACAACGGCTCACTGACGAACGTAGGTCGCAGATTGTTTGCCGTCCCCAAGTCGATTTTTCTGAGGTTATCTGCAGTAGTATGTATCCCATCTTCCGGCTCTTTGGCGCCGGTGGAAATTCTGAGATCAACTCATCTTCACCCTTATTTTCGAAGCACCACGAGAGGTCATCCATGTCCTCGGGCACTCTTTCTTCTGACAGCGTTATCACATGGCAAGTACGAGACGTTTCTAAGACCTATTTTGATCCGGTTCTACTCTTGCCATATACGTGGCTTTCGGTACATGCTTTTGTAGTGGGGTTACCCTACAGCTGCTGGATAGAGTAAATCTGCCTTGCTGATACTGGTCTTCTACCCAGTTTTTGAATGTAAAGCAGTCTTTAAGAAGATGTCCTATCGCTCGGTGATAGAAGCAATAATCCGGGTGAGAGACCTCGTCTGCCTGTTCGGGGTGTTTGGACTCCGGGAGCGTAATCATTTGATGTTTCATGATAAGATCAAATATCTTCCTTGTCTTGTCTTGGGGAAAAGAATATGCTCGACCCATCTTCTTTATGAGAGACGGATCTCGGCTACTCGATTCTCGATCGCGTGGCTTCTTGGACCCGCTTTGCTGCTGTTGAACGCTTTTTCCGTTCTTTAGTTTGTTTTTGCCTCCGCGTCGAGTCTTCTGTATGACGGGTTGGAGACGAAGGGCATCGTCATTCTCCGTAGCCTGCTTAAGGAGGTGCTGCGTCTTGGCTTTCTTGTAGATGGCCATTTCACGGTTGTAGCCATCCCGGACCCTTTGACCCGCTTCCCTTATTAGGTTGTTCATCTGTTCTTCAAACGACGGACTTGGCATTTTTACGGCCGGATCTCGTTTTGGTTCAATTGCGGTGTCTTCTGACAGAGCGTCTCCTTCTTCATCGAAGTCATGTATAATATAGCAGCCATAGAATCGTTCACGTTTCTTGGATCGAACATACCCAAGCCCTTCCATTCTCCCGTTGGGCAAGTTTCGCTGGGTTCCGGGGACATTTCAGATCCTGTCGTAGAATTGGGCCTGTCGCGCGGTCTGCTTAAAGGGTACACGTTGGCGTCTCAACAGCCATTTTAATCCTTCTATGTAGTACCTGGGAAGACGGATGGGCTGGAGCCTGTCAAGTGCTGAATCGGCACCATGCCCGGTTTCTTTCTCCACTTTGGTTTCCGCGGATCGATAGAAGAGGATCTCCTTTTCATCTTTTCACCTGGGAAGGACGTAGAACTTCTGCAGTTCTTGCACACTATAGGTATCAAATGCGTCGAGCTCTTTGTAATGCTTTTGCGGAACCATGGCAATTTGCAAACTCCGTTCATCACCAGTGAGGGCTTGTATTGATGGCCGAACAGAAAATACTGCATTGACCTCATCTTCAGAATCGCTGCCGAAGATCAACATAAGGGTAGACGGTCCGGGCTTGTTGTATTGGAGTGGCCCCGAATAGACTATCTCTTCTTCCTCCTCGGTATCGCTCCCAAAGACCGGAATAGTGGTGATAGCTTTTTGCTTGTTCTCCGGCTTATGGCATCTTTCCGTGTTCTCAAAGTCTGGTAAGAAATACTTTGCGTCTTCACACTTTCGGATTTCATTCATGGAGAATGGGTTCAGTTCCCCTGTCTCTGTGTATTCAAGCCCGTCTTTGAAGTACTTCATACACTGATGCTGTGTAGAAGGGATGATGTTATACTCGTGTAACTAAGGCCTGCCGAGCAAAGCGTTGTAGCAAGTCTTGGCGTCAATGACGTAGAACTTGATGTCAGTGATGAGCAGCCCAAAGCGTAACGTCAGTATCACAGACCCGAGCGTCCGTGATGACTGGGAGTTGAACCCGGAGATGGTGATTTTATCCCGAGCGAGGTGCTGGACACTCGTGCCGATTTCTTTTAACACCCTCATATTTAGGAGATTGACAGAGGACCCGTTGTCAACTAGGATCTTCCCTATCTTGATGTCATGGCAGTATCCAGTGACATACAAGTGACGGTTGTGCTCACACATTCCGAGGAGGAGATCTTCGTCGTCGAAAGAGATGTTAGCGGTGTGCACTTCTTCCAGCTCGTCCTTCATCTTTTCTTCGGCAAGGAAAGCTTGGAACTGCTCGGGCTCTTGTAGCGCCTTGATCAAAGAATCTCTTGCCTCTTTAGATAGCAGAAGGGCATCGAGAATGCTTAGCTACGAGGGTATCTTCCTTAGGTATGCCAGAACATTGTAATCCACTTTGTTTTTCTTGGGCGGGTCCTTGGCTACCAGCTCTTCGACGACTCGTTCATTGAGGGCGATATCTTCACGGACTTTTTTCCCCTTATCTTTCTTGTTCGATCCCTTGTTTAAGGGTCCGAGATTCTTTTCGGGTAACGTGCGATTACGTAGCTGAATGTTCTCGTAGGTCTTCATCTCTTCTGTTTCGGAGATGGATCTCTTAAAGAGAGGGTCGAGGGCTATTTCTTCATCAGAATTTCTCCCGAAGGTGAGAACTTGCGATCCCCCGGAATTAACCATATGACAGTCGCCGGCAGTTCTTCTGCGCTTGTCTGTCGTATTTCTCTGCTCTCGATAAGTTTTGCGCTTCATCCGCTTGAAATGCTATCGATGAGCAACGTATCCCCGCCACTAATTTTTAAAGGCCATGCATTGCTCGGTAGGGTGTGTGATCCTCCGATGATATAAGCAATAGTTTGGATTTGCATCTAGTTCGTCGGGGAACGTATTTTCTGAAGTGTCTTCTTTGAAAGGTGGCAACTTCATTCCCATCGACAGGGCTTTAACAAATTGCTTCCTTGTCTTAAACCTGCTTTTGCTGGTGGCAGAAGTGTTTCTATCCGGTTGGGGTACTCTATGGCTTCTCAATATCGGAGCTTCTTCAACGTGACGTCGACACTTGGCCCTTTCATATATGGCCGTTTCACGCTCTCGGACAAATTTTCTTTTCTGAAGAGCTTCGCTCAGCAGTCTATTAATCAATTCATCCGATGGCTCCAGGGATTTTGGTTCCGGTTCTGGACCTGCCCCCAGTTTCTCTGCATCGGGAGCTTCTTTGCCATTTATTGATGAGTGAGAGATCATGTGGCAGCTTTCCACATAATCCTCGGGCTCTTCTGAAGAATCATCTCCTTCATCAGCGTCATCGGCTTCATTTTCAAGAACATGCTTAAAGAATTCGTCCAACGTGATTGGAGTCCGAGCCTTCTGGTTATATTCTTCCAGTGCATCGATGTATTTCTACAGACCTGTACGGCTGTCTTCGGGTTGGACGGGCTTCTTGGCCTTCTTCTTTTTCTTTAAAGACTTTGGAGGCTTGGCCTGAACGTTTTGTCCACCTTCACAAACTTTCAGCGTTGGGTGCGGCTTCAGCATCCCCTCAATAATCTCGGGTTCCAGCGGGATTTTCCACCTAATCGCCGGATATGCTTGGAGATCTTTCAGCATTCTTTTCGTTTTGGCTGAAAGAGCGACCTCCCATGGAGCTTCTTCTATAAAAGTGCACGATGCCCCCGGCGTGTCCACCTTCTTAGGAGCGTGTGGCCGGGGCGGGCTCACCTTCCAATTCTCAGACAGCGCGAATTTTCTCTATTGGTATTGGTCTTCAATCCAGCCTTTGAAGACGAAGCAATCTTCGATTGGGTGGCTTACTGCTCGGTGGTAGGGGCAGTAATTTGGATTGTTGGCGTCGCCCGGCTGTAGTGGCTGACTTGGATCTGGCAGATTGATGAGCCTGTTACGCACCGCTAGTTCGAATAGTCTCCTCATTTTATCCCGGGGAAACGAATAAGTGCTTTTAGCTTCTCGTTGAAGAATCGCTGACTATCGTTTTGGCGATCAGCTGGTTTTGGGCCGCTGGGCTGCTGCTGAGCATTGGCGACGAAGGTCGCTTTCTTTTTCCCCTTTTCGTTTCGAGGCTCCACTTTCGAGGCAGACGGTCTATGGCCCATTTGATCCATTTGGGCTAGCTTGTCAATCAAGGCTTGGAAGGTAGTCGGCTTGAAAAACATCACGAACTGGGATATGGTCGCCTGCGGATCGAGGGTACCCATGAACATGCCTACTGCAGGAGCCTCTTCTATGTACTGTTGGCACTTCGACCATAGATTCCGCCACCGTATCGCGTACTGAACCCATATTTCGCCTGGCTTCACCCTGGCTTTAATTAATACGGTGATCGGGGTATGCTCGCTAGCGCTTGCGAATTTTTGTGTAAACAGTAGCTCCATTTCTGCAAATGTCTTGACAGAGTCATTCGGGAGCTCGGAATACCACTCGAATGCTGTCTCCGACAAGCTGCCAACGAATTGACGAAGCGGTAGCTTATCGTCACCTCCGGTGTTGCCGCATAGAGTCCTGAACTGAGCGACATGTTGATGGGGATTGCCTATCCCTTTCTACACATAGAACTTAGGGATCGTGTATCCTGGCGGGTAATTTATTTGGTCGTAACAACCCGGATAGGGTCATCCAGTCTTGACGATTTGGCCGGCCGCCTCGCTCGCCTGATGAACTCGTATCTGTTGAGCTATATAATTATCGAGCACGGCTTTCGAGATTGTTTCCTCCTTTACAGCTGAAGAGGCCGGAAGAGGGTTTGATGTCTCTCCTCTATTGTCTTCAATTATTACTGGAGGTTCTTCGGCTGGAGGGTCCGGCTGGATCATCATGCCCACCATATTTTGGAACAACAGCGCCATTTGTTTTATGTTGGCCACTTATTCCGCGGCCTCTTTGTCTTTCCTCTCAAGCATTCTTCGGAGGAATTCAGCATCAACTTCCTGCTCTTGACGCTGCTCCAACGATGTCTCCGGGCTTGCTTTTGGCCCAGTGAGTGCGGCCATCTGTGTTAGTATCTCCTGGAGCTTTTGTTGTTGTTGCCCCTGAGCCTTAGTTATTGATCGGGTGAGTGTTCGATGGCTCGTGGAGATACGGCTATCCTCTTTCCCGGATGCCATATAAACAGTGTGCACCACCATGCCCCCAGACTTGGGGCGTTTGGGTTTAGTGCCCTTGAGATTTGTCATAGACACGGGGATTTTCTCCGGCCTTCTCCTTTTGTGGGCGGTGGAAGTTGAGGGAGCCGTTGCAGCGGGCACCCAAGTAGACGACACCTTCTGTGGTACGACAGGGTGATCCGTCTCTTGTCGAACTTTCATCTTCTTTGGTCGGCGGGAGTAGTCTTGGTTGATCACCGAATCTTGGACCTGTCGCCAGACCTTGTGAATTTTAGAGGACAACCGCTGAGGGGGCTGCTCTAGCTTCTCCTTTGTGACGTTCTTCTTAGGTGGAGGAGATCTTTTTAGCACGGCCGTCGGAGAGATTTTGCGTACCCTCCTAAGTGGTTCAAAGCTGTTCCCAATTGGAACAGCAGCATCAATTTCCACCGTTGGAGCTGGCGGAGTAAGTCCAGAAGGGGAACTGCCCCCAGTTTTCCTCACTCGGCGCCAGTAGCGACGTCAAGGACATCTTGCAGATGGTATTGGCTCAGTTACGGGGGTGGCTCCCTCATGCCCCCTATTCTGGTGAAGGGTTGTCGTTGGTGCCAGCCTATTGAAAACTGACGTCCGTTGAGTGGGGATGGCCAACCTGTCGAAGACAAACTTTCGGGCAGGGGAAGCAGCCTTGGTGACTTCGCCTGAAGCGGGAGTTGGAGCGGACAGTCTAGCGAAGACTGATCCCTTAGCAGGAGAAGCCTCTCTGATGATTTCGTTTGTTGGAACATGGATGGCTATCCATTCCGGGATAACCCCCTCAGGTATCGCGGGCTTCTTCATGGGCCCATTGGGGTTTTGGCCCAGTCTGTTAAAAACTGAGGGGTTGGATTTAGGAGACCCGTTGAGAGGGGCCGTGGTAGCTGTAAGCCGATCAAAGACCGACTTCTTCGGAGCTTCTTACAACGGCAGTGGGGCGTTGAAGCTCATGGGTGGGAGAATGGTCCTAAAGAACAACCCAGTGGTGGCTTGCGTCACCTGTTCTACTGGCATCGTGAAAACGGAGGCCGCTTAAGGCCTATAGGTCACTCCTCCAGTAAGGACGGAGTGGGAGTTGTTGCCGTTGTGGCAGTTGGTGCAGTTGAAAGCCATTGATCTTCTGTTTTCTTGATAGAGCAAGACACCAAATCTTAGTACCTCGAATCCAGGGGCAACCATAGCAAACCGCAATTTTTTCGTGAAACAAGACACACGAAGTGTGGAGTGGAAAGAGGAAAAGGTGCCACCGGGTGTGCCAAAATCTATTCTCCGCCGAAAACCGGGAAGACAAACGTCTTGCCAGAATTTGGGGGCAGATGCTATTTAGTTTTATCCGTCCACCTCTCCGAAGATGCCAAGTTGATTTATGACACCGTGTATCGGAGGTTTAGACGAATGCGGCCGTTGTAGCAGACTTCGTCAGATTCCCCCTCATTGTGAGGGGTTTTTGATTGTGGAGACGCTCTTCCCTGCAGGCGTAAGCCCCTGCAGTTAATTAGGTTACCGCATCGCGGTAACTACTTTCTCTTGCTCCAAAAGGTCACTTCGTGTCGTGTGTGTGTATTTTATTTTTGGTTGCCTGTGGATTGTATACGGAAACTAATTTATGTTGTCGCCCGTAGGGCGTAGATCAGTCAAAATCCATATTTTCTTAGATTTGGGTTTGGGTTGGGTTTAAAGATCGTTAATCTCATTTGAGACTAAGATCAAATTAAACGTTTGTTGAGAATACGTTAGTCTAATTTTAGACTAAGATCTATTCAACAGGATCATTTAGATCCAACAAAAGAGCTTTTGGGCTCTATTATTTTAGTTTAGGGACATTGCGGTCCATAAGTTTAAGGACATCATAGTCCGTGGAGTTTAGGGACATCATAATCCATGGAGTTTAAAGACGTTATAGTCTGTGGGGTTTAGTTTAGGGATGTTGCGGTCCATTGGGTTTAAGAACATCATAGTCCATGAGTTTAAGGACGTCGTAGTCCATAGAGTTTAGTTTAGGGACGTTGCGGTCCGTAGTTAGTTTAAGGATATTACGGTCCATTGTTAGTTTTAGGACATTGTGGTCCATAGTTTCTGGTTGTCGGGACCCTCCACCTCTCTAAAGACGTTGAAGAATTACAACGACACATATCAGAGATGTGAAGAGATGTACCCCTGAACCAATGTTGGTTGGGAGATCTGTAGTCAAGTTTGGGACTAAGATCAGTCAAAAAGATTTATGAGCATATGGGCTCAATTAATCTGAATTAGGGGTTTGTGGCTAACTTGGGCTCGGCCCACTAAGTTAAAATGTTGAACATTTGTTTGGGCTCAACCCTTTTTTATTTAACAATGTTGAGCATTAGTTTGGATTCTGACAATATTTTTGTCTTTTATTGAGTGTTGAGCACTCATTATGGCTCTGGGGTTTTATTTAAAGAATAATTTATGTTCTCTCAATCCCCACGTGAGGAGCACGTGGCGCGCTTGATACTGAGCGCCAGACTTAGAGCGCTGAGGCGCTTCTTCTGAGATAGCGCCCACGTGAGGAGCACGTGGCGTGCTTGGCGCTGAGTGCCAGACTTGGAGCGCTAAGGCGCTTCTTTTGAGATAGCGCTCATGTGAGGAGCACGTGGCGCGCTTGGCGCTAAGGGCCAGACTTGGAGCGCTAAGGCGCTTCTTATGAAATAGCGCCCACGTGAGGAGCACGTGGCGTGCTTAGCGCTGAGCGCCAGACTTGGAGCGCTAAGGCGCTTCTTATGAAATAGCGCCCACGTGAGGAGCACATGGGGTGCTTGGCGCTGGGCGCAAGCCAATGAGTGTAAAACGCTCTTGATTAATTTTGTGCTCTGAGAATTAAGTTCTCGTTTATAAGAGACTTTGTCTCGTGGATTTAAGAACTAAGTTCTTATTTTAATAGGAGATGCTATGATCTCTTCTGTTTTTGTGAAAAACTTTATCTTTGTCTTATAGATCTGTGATCTAAAGAGAACTAAGTTCTTCTCCCTCCTTTTTATGATGAGATGCTCCAATCTCTTTTACTCTTATGAAAGACTTCTGTCTTTGTAAATCTATGATCTAGAAAAAGAACTAAGTTCTTCTTTTTTTATGAGATACTTTGATCTCTCTGTTTTATTTACCTTCAAGAAATTCTTCTTTTCAGAGCTTGCTCTTCTCTTTTTCTTTTCTAAGAATTTGAAGTTTAGGGGAGGGGGGGTTTCCTCCTCTCACGACTTGAAGTCTTGGGTCCTTTATATAGGGAAGGCTGATTTGTTGAATCAGTTAAGGAAATCTTTCCTCTGATTGATTTAGGGATGTTTCCCACCGTTGGATCTTTTGATCCAAGGGCTTCTGTTTTACAGAAGGCAGTCTTCATGTTTTTAACAAGATTGGGAAAATATTTTCCCATACAGAACTTATTCTGTATCTTGGTGATTTTTAATCACCATTGGATCTTTGATCCAACGGTGCTCTGGTTTACAGAGCACAATCTTTCTTGTTTGGAAAGATTTGAGGAGTATTTCCTTAATAGAATTTTATTCTGGTAAGTTGATGATTTAATCATTTTCGTTGGATCTTTAATCCAAGGGCGGAGAACGTTTAGTTCTAGCGCTAGCGCTCTCGTGCTTTGCACATGAGCGCTGCTTCAGTCTTTGACTCTTGGCGCTGGCGCACTTAACGCTAGCGCTCTCGTGTTTTGCACATGAACGCTGCATCAGAGTCTTTGACTCTTGGCGCTGGCGCACTTAGCACGAGTGCTCTCGTGCTTTACACATGAGCGCTGCATCAGAGTCTTTGACTCTTGGCGCTGGCGCAGTTAGCGCGAGTGCTCTCGTGCTTTGCACGTGAGCACTGCATCAGAGTCTTTGACACTTAGCGCTGGCGCATTTAGCGCCAGCGCTCTCGTGCTTTGCACGTGAGTGCTGCATCCGAGTCTTTGACTCTTAGCGCTGGTGCTTTTATGAAGCGCCGCTTCATTTCAAATTTTGAAATTTGAACAGAGCTTTGCTCTGATTGGGGGAAACACCAACCATATGATAGTTGCCAGTCGTTTCTTCATGTGCATTTGTCGCACTATTTTGCCGTCGACGAGCACGAGCTTCACGCTTCATCTTCTTGAAGTGTATTTGATGGACAACGTATCCTTGCCACCACATCTTGAAGGCACTGCATTCCTCGGTGGGGTGGGCGACCTCCAATGATATAGGCAGTAGTTTGGGCATGCATCTTCTCCATTGAAGTATATGACCCCAGGATTGTTCCTTACGAGAGGTGGAAGCTTCATCCCCATTGACAGAGCTTTGGCAAACCGCTTCTCTGTTTTGATCATGCTCTTATTTGTCGCAGGTGTGCTTTGGTTTGGTTGAGTACTTTACAACTCATCCTTGCCGCGGCTTCTTTGTCCTAACGTTGATGCTTAGCCTTTTCGTATATGGCTGTCTCGTGTTCTCGGTCAACTTTGCTTTTCGAAATGTTTCGTTTAATAGCCTATAGATCAGGTCTTCTGGAAATTCCGGGAATTTTAGCGCCGATACTGCCCCCAGTTCCTCCGCGTTGTTTTCTAATACTGAGGGAGTTTCTTCGTCATATAACGGCGAATGAGAGACCATGTGGCAACTTGATACATAGTCTTCGATTTCTTCTGATGAGTCATTTTCCTCATCATTGTCATTGTCTTCATCCTCAAGAATATTCTTGAGGAACTCTTCGAGCGTGACCGGTGTCCGTGCCTTCTGGTTGTACTCCTCCAGGGCGTCAATGTATTTTTGTAGATCTGTGTGCTTGTCGTCATACTCGACAGGATGCACGGGCTTCTTGGTCTTCTTCTTTTTCTTTGAAGACTTTGAAAGCTTGACTTAGGGGGTTTTCCCCTCGTCAGCAATTTTTGGTATAGGACGAGGTTTTAACATCCCCTCGATTATTTCGGGTTCAAGTGGGCTTTTCTACCTGACTACTGGACATGCCTGTAGATCCTTCAGCATTCTTTTAGTTTTTGCTAAAAGAACGACTTCCTATGGAGTTTCTTCCATGAGTGAGCATGATTCTCCCTGCGCATCCACCTTTTTGGGAATATTCTTTTGGGATGGGTTTACCCTCCAGTTATCAGATAGCGCGAATTTCCCCTGTTGATACTGGTCTTCGACCCAGTTCTTGAAGACGTAGCAATTTTCAATTGGGCGGCTCACCATTCTATGAAAGGAGCAGTAATTGGGGTTTTTGACGTCGCCGGGTTGCGGTGGATGCCGCGGTCTGGTAATATGATGAGTTTATTATGCATTTCCAATTCAAACGGTCTCCTCGTCTTGTCGTGGGGAAACGAATAAGCGCGCCCTTGTCTTTCCTCCATGGATGGGCGCGGACGCGTGTTGTTTTGGAAAGCAGCTGGTTTTGGGCTACTCGGTTTTTGTTGAGTATTGGCAACAAATGCCGCTTTCCCTTTACCCTTATTATTTCGAGGGTCCTTATTTGAGGAGGAAGGCCTGTGGCCCATCTAGTCCATTTGGGTCAGTTTATCTATCAGAGCCTGAAAGGTCGTTGGTTTGAAGAATGTCATGAACCGGGACACAGTCGTTTGAGGATCAAGGGTCCCGATGAACATGCCCACGGCAGAGGATTCTTCAATGCGCTGTTCGCATTTAGACCACAGGTTCCGCCACCGGATCGCGTATTGGACCCAGGTTTCTCCCGGTTTTATCCTGGAAATGATTAATGCTGTAATTGGAGTACGTTCGCTCACACTGGAGAAATGCTATGTGAACAGCAGTTCCATCTCTGCGAATATTTTCACGGAGTCGTTTGGGAGCTCCGAGTACCATTCGAATGCTGTTTCTGACAGGCTGCCACAAACTAGCGAAGCAACAGTTTGTCATTACCTCTAATGTTACCGCACAAAGCTCTGAATTGTGTGACGTACTGGTGAAGGTTTCCTTTTCCATTGTAAACATGGAACTTGGGGATCGTATATCCCGGTGGGTATTTGATTTGATCATACCAGCCTGGATATGGTCGTCCAGTTCTAACAATTTGGCCAGCGGCCTCATTAGCTTGATGAGCCCTTATTTATTGAGCAATATATTCATCAAGGGTGGCTTTGGAGATCGTTTCCTCCTTGGCTGTCGATAAGGCTGAAGGAGGGTTTGATGTTTCCCCTCTGTCATCGTCGACGATTATCAGCGGATCTTCGGCCGGGGGTTCTGGTTGGATCATCATTCCAACCATGTCTTAGAACAAGAGAGCCATTTGCTTTATGTTTGCATCTTGTTCAACGGCTTCTTTGTCTTTTCTCTCAAGCACCTTCGCAGGAACTCTGTATCGGTCTCCTGCTCTTGACGCTGTTCAGCTTCTTTGTCTGGACTTTCTTTCTGTCCGGTAAGTGCTGCAATTTTGGTCAGCATTTCCTGGAGCTTTTGTTGTTACTCCTGAGCCTTAGTTAGCGGCCGAGTTTGTGGTCGGTGACTCACCGAAGCACGGCTTTCTTCTTTTCCTAAAGCCATGTAGACCATATGTATTGTTATGCCCTTACCCTTGGGGCATTTAGGTCTATCGCCTTTGGAGTTTGCTGCGGGTGGTAGATTTTTCTTCAGCCTTGTTCTTTTATGAGAGATTGGAGTTGAAGGAGCCATTGTGACAGGCACCTATTTACGAGAAGTCCTCCATTGCATGGCGGAGGAGTAGTCCTTTTCTTGTCGAGCCTTCGATTTCTTCGGTCGACGAGAATAGTTCTGGTCAATCAAAAAGTCCTAAACTTTTCGCCAGACCCTGTTAATTTACGAGGAGAGCCGCTGATGAGGCCGCTCCGGCTTTGCCTGCACAGGGACCTCTACTGGCAGGGGTGATTTTTTCAGCACCGTCGTCGGGGAGTTCTTACGTACCCACCTGAGCGGATCAAAGCTGCTCCCAGTTGGAACAGCAGCGTTGACTTCCACCATTGGATCTGTTGGGGTGAGTCCAAAGGGGGAGTTGCCCCCAGCTTCTCTCACTCGGCGCCAGTTGCGACGTCGAGTGTGCCTCGCAGAATGGACAGCCTCAGTTTTGGAAGCAGCTTCATCATGCCTTCGGCTTTGCTAGGGGTTTCAATCGGCATCTGCCTGTTGAAGACCGACGTCCTTGATGGAGTTTGAGGAGAAGCGGCCAGCCTTTCGAAAACCGACCGTCTAATGGGAGAAGCGCCTTTGACGGCTTCACCTGTTAGAGGAGTTAGGAAGGCTATCCATTTTGGGGTAGCCCCTTCAGGTATCACGAACCTCTTTGCGGGCCCGTTTGGGTTCTTGCTCAGCCTGTTGAAGACTGAGACGTCAGATTTGGACGCCTTTTTGCGGGCCCATTTGGGTTCTTGCTCAGCCTGTTGAAGACTGAGACGCCAGATTTGGACGGCCCGTTGAGAAGGGCCGTTGTGGTTGCCAGTCGATCGAAGACCGACCTTCTAGGAGCTTCTTCTTGCGGCATTGAGGCACCGAAACTCATAGGTGGGAGCATGGTCCTAAAGAACAATCCAGTAGTGGCTTGTGTGACTTACCCCACTGGCATTGAGAAAATAGAGGCCGCGTTGGGCCAATAGGTGACTCTTCCAATTGAGGTGGAGCGGGAGTTGCTGTTACAAGAGGTGCAGTTGAAAGCCATTGATTTTCTGTTCTGCACAGGAGCAAGACACCAAGTTTTAGCACCTCGAATCTAAGGGCAATTATAGTGAACCGGGATTTTTTTCACGAAACATGACACACGGAGAGTGGAGTGGAAAGAAGAAAAGGTCCTACCGGACCTGCCAGAACCTATTCACCGCCGAAAATAGAGACGAACTGGGATGAATCGTTTGTCTGAATTTGGGGGCAGATGCTATTTGGACTTCTCCATCCACCTCTCCGAAGATACCAAGTTGATTTATGGTACCATATATCGGAGGTTTGGACAGATGCGACCGTTGTAGCAGACTTTATCAGATTCCCCTTTGTTTGTGAGGGATTTTTGATTGTGGGGACGCTCTTCCCTGCAGGTGCAAGCCCCTGCAGTTAATTATGTTATCGCGTTGCGATAACCACATTCTCCTGCTCCAGCAGTTCACTTCGTGTCGTGTGTATTTTTGTTTATTTTGGTTGCCCGTGGATTGTATACGGAGACTAGCTTATGTCGTCGCCCGTACGGCGCGGATTAGTCCAAATCCGTATATTTTAGATTTGGGATTTTGAACTTAGGTTATATTTTTCCTTTATTTCAAAAATATTTAATTTGGTTTAAGGATCATTAATCTAGTTTGAAATTAAGATCAACTTAAACATATGAGCATTTGTGCCCAATTTATTTTTTAACTAAGGATACATTAGTCCTATTTGAGACTAAGATCAACTTAGCAATATTTTAAGGATCATTCAATTTATTAAGATCTAGAGCATTTGGACTCAGTTGCAAGAGACTTAGCCAATTTAGGCTTAGTCTACTCAGTCTTTTTTTGTTCAAAAGTGCTAAGCACTTATTTGGGGTTTGTTTGTTCAGCCCCCACTTTTTATGCAAAAGTGCTAAGTACTTATTTGACGCTCTAACGCTCACATGGGTATCATGTGAAGCCTTCAGTTATGTGTGCTGTCCAATCAGTGCTAAGCACTCAGTTATATATATAGTGCTAAACACTTTTTTTTACGGCATCCACGTAGAGAGCACATGTGGCGCTGGGCGTTGCCCAATTAGTGCTAAGCACTTAGCCGTTTTGGCTATATATGGAGTGCTAAGCACTTTTTGTATGGCGCCCACGTGAGGAGCACGTGAGGCCCTGGACGCTGCCCAATCAGTGCTAAACACTCAGCCGTTTTAGTTGTATATAAAGTGCTAAGCACTTTTATTCAGCGCCCACGTGTATTTCACGTGAGACGCCTGCCTTCTGCTTTGGGTGCCCGCGTGTTTTTCATGTAAGACGCTGGGCGCTTTTGGGAGGGCACCCACGTGGGAAACACGTGAAGCGTTAATCTCTTTTCTTTTTTAGAGATTAAATCTCTATTAATGCCATCTTGGCCATTAATGATCATCAAGATCTCTATTTTGAAGACCTTGGATCGTTTTTTCTTCATTGGAGAACTAAGTTCTTCTTTTCATTTTATAAGAACTAAGTTGTTTATGTAGGATTAAACCTTGGTTTTGAAGAAATTAAATTCCCAGGACACATGTCCTTTTTCTTTTTTTCTTTCTTTTTAATTTAGTTCTTTTCTGAATCTTTGATTCTCAAGAACAAGATCTTTCCGATGAGAATTAAATTCTCAACTTATGGGAGACTTGTTTTGTGGATCTCTGATCCAGAGAAAGAACTAAGTTCTTTGAGAAGGGTTAAACCCTTAGATATGTAAAAAGAGATATTTTGATCTCTGTGTTTTCTTTCCCTAGGGTTTTAAGGAAGAAAGTCTTCTTCTTTTATTGAGAATTGAGTTCTCTATTGTTTTGAAATCTTTCTGTATTTTTCAGAACCTTATGGGGGTTCCCTCTATATGAGACTTGAAGTCTCGGGTTCTTTATATAGTGGAGGAAAATTGTTAATTAGATTTGAGAAAATCTCTTATTGAGAGATTCCAATTGATTTAATTGGCCTCAAAATTGATTTGGGGAATTTTACCCACCTTTGGATCTTTAATCCAAGTGATTCTGTTTTACAGAATATGTTTTCCTGTTTTTAACAAAATTGGGGAAATATTTTTCCATATACAGAATTTATTCTGTCAAACGGTGATTTTTAATCACCGTTAGATTTTTAATCCAAGGACTCTGTTTTACAGAAAACAATCTTTTTATTTGTAAAAATTTAGGAAAAAATATTCCTCAGAATAGAATTTAATTCTATTGTTTAATGATTTGTCATTACCACTGGATCTTTGATCCAACGGCTCTGTTTAACAGAGAGTATCCCAACTTTTTGTTGGGGAAATATCGTCATGTAGAATTTAATTCTATTGGTATAAACTTGGACGCCAGCGCTCACGTCTTGTGCACGTGGGCGCCACTTAAGAATTAAATTCTTATTTATGATAGGCGCTTCTATGCTTTGCACATTGGCGCCCACGTGAGTTTCACGTGCGGCGCCACCATAGAATTTAATTCTAAGGGGTTGGCGCTGGCGCCGGTGCCCTCGTGAGGGGCATGTGAGGCGCTGCCTCAACAAAATTTAACAGAGCTTAGCTCTTTTTATATTGTTTAAATTTTGGACGAACAAAGCTGGATATTTGAACGGAACTTTCTTATGTATAGTTAATCAACACCACTTTTATAGTTATTAATTAGATTGGATATGTTATCCCTGTTAATACCATTATCTTAGTCTTGTACATGATATGATTATGTTATCTTTGACATGTTTGTAATCTGCTAGATTGTACTATTTTTTTATCATGTTAATACCTGTTGCCTGTAATACTTACTAATACCAACAATATTGACTTGTTATCCCGATTGACCTAACTTGTTATCTTGCTAGACAAGATCTGCTCAAGATTATTCCTGTGTTGGCATTAGGTAGACATTCTAGTAATACCTGACTTGAACACAAAATCTGGGGGGAAAAGGTGAAATCAATAATGAAACCTGACTTGTAACTCAACAGTTCACCACTTTCCAGAGACTGATCAGTCGATACGGGCTTCGGACCTCGGAATGATGATATAGACATCATTCGTCTGTACATGATATTGATTTTACTGCTTAGCGGCATATCTCGGATTCAGCCCCGAGAGTTATGACCGTGGTCCCGGGCACGCACGGGATACTATTGAGTTCATCGAGAATTCCATTAATTGGTTTCAAATACCGTTAAGATAGATAACCTAGAAACACAGATTTTAGGATACACGTAAGATATCTATAGCCAGCTGATATATCACCTGTAAGTGTTTTTTTATAATTATACTTCATTTTTGCACCTAACACCTTATAATACATTGCTCAATTTATTATTATGATATTTATGACGCACTGACGACTGAGTTTTACATGGCCCAGATACTTGACTTAGCATGTGAGTACGTCGACAGGATTACCGAGCAGTGAGGACCATCTCACTGGTATAGCTCTTATTGATGGTTATTTATTCCTTAGATCTTTATTGTTTCCGCTATTTTATCATTTCTTGTAGGTATTGGACATATGATAGATATATTTAATAGGTTATTGTTCTTGATTACTGATTGACAGCCTTAATGTGACTGTGGAAGGATGTTTTCTTGCCGTAGGTAGCATGGTTGGCTTTGTTACGTCCCGAAAGTTTCGTATTTTTGGAAGCAGGGTGTGACAAGGTTTTGTTGGTATCAGAAAATGGGTTTTAGGTTAGCTGAGGCTTGGTTCAATTTGTAGTTAGGTATGGTACCCAATAAATTATCCTTAAGACCCAGAATTTTAGGAACATGTCCTGCCACAATATTGTCTTGTCATACTAATTCTTAAATCTTATCTTTCCTTTGAGTTCTTTTATCTCGACGATATAAAAATGAAATTGCAACTCAACTTGATATCCTCTTGATTTCTTGTTGTTTCTCCCCACTTATTCTCTCGATTTTGATAGTAAGATTTGGGCGACTTGGATGGAATTATGTGGTTGTAACTATGTAACGCGGCATGATTACAATGCGGTACTCTATTTAGGTAACCCGGAGTCCTATTTCGACTCATTTTTCTTGACTTATGGTCATTGTATTATCTTGTTTCCTCTCGGCGTCATTGCTTATGAGTTTATGCCTTATTGCGAACTTGAATCCAACAACCGCGTTATATCTTTCCTTTTGTCCTGTAGTGACCAGTCTGTCAGTGTTCCGAAGAACAAGGAGAAACACGGAGAGCATATGATGATTGTAGTAGTTCAAGCTTGACCCTAGCGGGAGTTGGTACAGACCACTTCAAGGCCGATCAGGTGTAAGATGTTTATTGAAGAAGTTCTAACAGACTCGCCTCAGTTTATCAGAGTAGCGCAGTGGAAGTATGTTTGGCAGATAACCCACATGTCTTAGAACAAACTTGTAAATTCATGATAAGGGGAACTGTTTGTGTGCACTCAAAGGTGAAGTTCGTAAACAAGTTACAGATAAAGCGCTGATAGCAATTCGGGATTTCATAGATGTGTTAAAAAACATCTTGAGTTTACCGTCAAAACGAGATGTGGAGTTTGCGATTGGTCTTATTCCTGTAGCAGCACCAATTTGAAGGCTTTTATCCAATATCACCGGTGGAACTGGAAGAGGTAAAGAGACAAGTTTATGAGTTATTAGAGAAAGGCCGGATTCACAGCGGTGGTTCACCATGGGGAGCTCCAGTTCTTCTAGTCAAGAAGAAAGATGCCACGCGGAGGATGTGCATCGACTATCGAGAGTTAAATCGAGTGACTATTAAGAATAAGTATCCAATTTCTCGCATAGGCGAATTATTCGATCACCTCAGTGGCACGAGAGTATTCTCGAAGCTGGATTTGCGATCAGGGTATCACCAAGTTCGGGTGAAAGCAGAAGAAATTCGCAAGACAGTGTTCCGAACTCGATATGGGCATTACGAGTATTTAGTTATGCCATTTGGAGTTGCTAATGCACCGTAAATATTTATGGACTTGATGAACCGGATCTTTTTGCCATTTCTAGATCAGTCCGTGGTTGTATTCCTTGATAATATTCTGGTCTATTCGAGGAGCAAAGAAGAGCATGAAGAACACTTGAGCATTGCACTGCAAACGTTGAGATAAGAAAAGTTATATGATAAGATGAGCAAGTGCGAGTTTTGGCCCGAAATGATTGGCCAATTCCAAAGAATGTGGGGAGATCAGAAGCTTCCTTGGGTTTGCTGAATATTATAGAAGGTTTGTGGAGAAGTTCGCTCGAATAGCAAAACCATCGACCAAGCTAACACGAAAGAAGGTACCGTTCGTATAGACTGAGAAGTGTGCGTCAGCTTTTGAAGTGCCGAAGCAGAGATTGACCACCGCTCTTATTTTAACAGTGCTAGATGGTTCCGGAGGACTAGTTATTCACAGCGATGTATCTGGGAAAGGCTTGGCATGTGTTCTAATGCAGTATGGGAAGGTTATAGCTTATGCGTCGAGGCAATTGAAGACTTATGAGAAGAACTACCTAACTAATGACTTGGAGCTAACAGAAGTGATCTTTGTGCTGAAGAGTTGGAGACACTACTTATTGGGAAAAAGAATAGAAGTGTTTACTGATCATAAGAGCCTAAAGTACGTGTTCACACAGAAAGAGCTTAACATGTGGCAGCGTAGATGGTTGGAACTGATGGCTAACTATGATCTTGATCTAAAATACCATCCGGAAAAAGTTAATGTAGTATCGGATACTTTAAGTCGGTTGCCAGTGATACAGATGTTGACTACACAGAAGGAGATTATAACAGATTTTCAGAGATTCGAGTTGGAGATCGTACTACCAGATTCTTCAGGACAATTGATACAGTTGCAGGTACAGTCATCATTGATTGATAGCATTAAGGCAGCACAGTCACACGATCCTAGATTGTAGAAGTTTCGAGGACAAGTGGAAGCGGGACTTCGAACAGATTTATTGATTCATGAAGATGGTTCATTAAGATATGGAAGTCATTTATGTGTACACGTTTGTGAAGAAGTCATGAAGGAGGCCCATAGTTTCGCATATTCAGTACACCCGGGAGGCACGAAAATGTATAGAGATTTGCGACAACACTATTAGTGGGAAGGCATGAAAAGAGAGATTGCTCGCTACGTATCGAGGTGCTTGGTGTGTCAGCAAGTCAAGGCTGAACACCAAAGAGTAGCTGGTTTGTTGCAATCACTTCCGATTTCTCAATGGAAGTGGGAACATATAACCATGGATTTCGTGACAGCCTTACCACGGAGTCCAAAGGGCAATAACGCAGTTTGGATGATTGTCGATCGATTGACCAAGATGGCTTATTTCATACCCTTTTTAGTTGGTCAGTCGATGGAGGCTTTGGCAGAGCGGTAGATGCAGAAGATTGTGAGATTGCATGGAGTACCAATGAATATTGTTTCTGATCGTAACACCTGGTTCCTATCTCATTTTTAGAGGAGTCTACAAGAAAGTTTGGGAACTTGCTTGAAATTTAGTATGGCCTATCATCTTCAGACAGATGGACAGCCCGAAAGAACGATCCAAACTCTTAAAGATATGTTGAGAGCTTGCATGTTGGACTTCAAGGGTTCGGGGGATTTATATTTAGTGGAGTTTTCATACAACAACTGTTTTCAGGCGACTATACAGATGGCTCCATTCGAAGCATTATACGGTCGTAAGTGTCACTTGTCTGTTTGTTGGGACGATATTGGAGAAAGAAGATTGTTAGGACCGGAACTCATTGTGCAAATTGTGGAGAAGGTTAACTTGATTCGTGAGCATATGAAGGTGGCACAAGATCGACAGAAAAGTTGGGCTGATACTGGAAGAAGACGTTTGGATTTTTCTGTTGGTGATCTTGTGTTCTTGAAAATATCACCGACTAAGGGTGTAATCCGATTTGGTAGTCAAGACAAGCTTAGTCCTCGATTCGTGAGGCCTTTCGATATCATTGAGCATGTTGGAGAGGTAGCTTATAGATTGACATTACCACCATCCTTGGTGGGTGTTCATGACGTGTTTCATGTATCTTAACTCTGCGAGTATGTTCAAGATGAGACGCACGTCTTTGATCACTCGGAACTGACAGTGAGAGAAGATTAACTTATGATGAGCAACCGATGGCTATTGTGGATCGACGGGAAAATGGTCTCAAGAATAAAGTAATCTCTCCAGTACTCGTTTCGTGGGGAAATCTTTCGCATGGAGAGTCTACATGGGAACGTGAAGACGAGATTCGACAAAAGTTTCCACATCTTTTTCCTTAGATCCGTATCTTCTTGTCCTTTCCTGTTTCGTGAATTTTGAGGACGAAATTCTTTTGTATTTGGGTATAATGTAACACCCTGGTACGGTGATATGATATTAATTGGTATTTTAACACTTACTTTATATTTCTTCTATTTTATTCATTTGGGTTGCGATCGATTCGAACAGTAAAGATAGTTATCCGACCTGACCCGTATGTGTGAAACCCAGTATTGTGCTAGATTATATCTAATATTTATTAGTAAACTGAATCTATGTGAATCTAGTATAATATATATATAATATATCTAGATCATCATGTATCTTTTAATAACCACAAGTTAAGGATAAGTTATATTTTGCTAACTGCCATCACATGGTTAATCTTCCCATATCTTATTTTTTGTTTTTATCTATTACGTTTAAATCTCAAGATATCTAATACCAAATATTTATTAAATCTAGATACATATTTAAAATCCTTTTTAATTTTATATTAGGGGGTATAATTTATTTAAATAATATTCTTGCATTATGGTTAAAATGGATATGTATATGTATTATTTTCCTAAATAGATATTTAATGAGATTTTGGTGGAGATTGGTTGTATTTTGATATTATCTATATAAAACTATAAGACATATATAACTTACTATATATATATATATATATATATATATATATATATATATATATATAGAGAGAGAGAGAGAGAGAGAGAGAAAGAGAATAATGGAGGAGAGATGCCATAGGAGGGAATTTCCTCCTATAGCATCGAAAAAATACACCTTCCCTCATTTTTTCCGCCGATCGGCACCCACCATCTTCCTCGTTATCATCTAAGATGTGGGTACACCGAATTTCATGTGATTCTACAACCATTTCACCGTTTATTTAGCAATGTAAAAAGTTCTATTGTCGGCAAACCGTTAATTTTGAACCCACTGAATCAACGGTGAAAAAGTTGTAGAATCACATGAAATTTGGTGTACCCACATCTTAGATGATAATGATGAAGATGGTGGGTGCCGATCGTCGGAAAAAATAAGGGTGTATCTTTTCAACGCCATAGGAGGAAATTCCCTCCTATGGCCTCTTTCCTCCATTAACCTCATATATATATATGTTTTTATTATAAAATAAATCTTTCTCTCTCCACATAACATATCTCTTTCTCTCTCTCTCTCCTCTAACTAAATCCCTCCCTCGTCAATTTATATAATCTCCTGCTTCGTTCTTCAAGCCCACTCCCATTCTCGTCGACGCAACTCTAGCCGCATCCTAGAACCTTAACCGAGCCATCAAAACTTGGTGTTGATTTATATAGCGCCATGTTGCTTCCGTTCATCGCGTTTGTTTCGAGATAAGTTTACAACTTATTACATGCTATGGTTTACTAAATTTACTTATATATTGTCATATTATTATACAACTGTATCTATATAATTTATACACTGTAGTTATTTAACATTAATCAGTTTTATAATATACAGTGTATGTAAGTTTACAACTTGCGACATGATATAATCATATCTATAAATATACATATCGTCGTATTATTTCTTATTATTATCATTATACTGTTTATATCTATATAATCCGTATATCATTAATTAATATATAATCTGTATTTTATAACGTTATGCAAAATATAGTTTGAAGATATTATAGTTTACATATGAAACGTCGTCGCCAAGCGGATATGACAAATCTGGAATTTACTGTGCATCTTACCTTATAAAATTTATTATAAATCATAAAAAAATCATTATCGTATGTTCTTTAGTTCGTTACGAAACTAATTCAGAATACTATAACTATGTGAAATATTTACTTACAAAATAAGTTGTTTAAATAACGTAAACTATAAATGAAAATACCTCTGTACTGCTGTCCATGCAAATTTCATCAGCAAACTTTCAATTTTGAACATTCATAACTTTTTGTAGAAATAGCCTGAGATACTTTAACTTATAAAAATGAAAATCTTATTGAATTAGCTTTATTTTGGTATATGGCACGTCTCTTTTGGAGAACGTTTATTATTTTAAAACTATTTTACAAATCAGGATGGCGCTAGATTTTTGAACGGAACTTTCTTATGCATGGTTAATCAACACCACTTTTATAGTTATTAATTAGATTTAATATGTTATCCCTATTAATACTATTATATTGATCTTGTATAAGATATGATTATGTTATCCTTGACATGTTTGTAACCTGCCAGATTGTACTATTTTTGTTATCATATTAATACCTGTTACCTGTAATACTTACCGATACCAACAATATTGACCTGTTATCCTAATTGACCTAACTTGTTGTCTTGCTAGACAGGACATGCTCACGATTATTTCTGTGTTGGCATTAGGTAGATATTCCAGTGATACCTGACTTGAACACAAAACCTAGGGGGAAAGGGGAAATCAATAAGGAAACATGACTTGTAAATCAACAGTTCACTACTTTCCAGAGACTGATCAGTCGATACGGGCTTCGGGCCCCGGAATGATGATGCTGACATCATTTGTCTGTACATGATATTGTTTTTATTGTCTAAAGGCACGTCTTGGATTCAGCCCAGAGAATCATGGCCGTAGTCCCGGACACGCATGGGATACTATTGTAAGTCGATGTCGCGCACCCCGCGAGTTCGCGGGAAGGCGGAATATACAAAAAAACGATTTTTCAAAGATTCGCAACATCGACTAAACTTCAGGTTACGGAAACTTTAACTAGCTATATCTACCAGGAGGTTCTAACTACTCGGTTAGGATTTTATACCTCCTTGTTAACAAGTCCTTCGGGTCTTCCTCTTCTCCTCCTCTTCTTAAGCTCCTCGAAGATCGGATCAAGCTTGAAACATTGGCCTCCTCGCGTCAAAAACGATCCACCCGAGAGTATGTACTTCAAACTCCAACCTCTAAACCGAGATAACTAGGGTATTTAGTTTTCTAAGTTAGGTAGCTTAGAAGATGTAGAGAATGATTATGAATTAATTTGTCTCAATTACCCTAGGTTTCTCGGCTCATGAGCGTGTTTAGGATTTGAGGAAGAAAAAGAGAACCAAGGAAAGATGAGAGTGTTGTGATGAGAATGATATGAATAATGGCTAACTGATGATTACTATGAAGCAAATCATTTTCCACACATAATAACATAATGCCACCATGCCTCAATAGTCATCCAAATACAATGAGTCGTTAAAGTAGCCATGCTTCAATCATGTCCAAATAACTCCTCATTTCTCCACCTCATTATACATTTAAATAAATGGATTAAACACAAATGAGGTGTCTTCTTCTAGAAGCACTCTTGTGAAATTACAAGAATACCCCTCGCTGTATATACATACCCGTATTCATACCACGAATACTAAGAGAAAAAATTAATCCAATAATCTAATACAAGGATCCGGCTTAAACCAAAGCCCACTAGTATTATTGTCGGGACCCGGTTCTTGTTCACGGAGCAAAGTGCCACACAGAACAAAGTGCCACGCCAATTGTCATACCAAGAGGGCGGGGGCTACCTCTTGAATCTGTGGGGGCCACCTCTAGAGTCCGTGGGACCCACTGTAGAACAATGGGGAATTTTCGGATCACATTCCGAAAGAGAACTGGACTGCAATATAAATATAATGATACCACCCTCAATTACAGAGGCGCCTTTTAAGTGAACCGGAACTACAGGAGCTTGAGAACTCCGTAGTTAAGCGTGCTCGGGCCAGGGAAGTCTTGGGATGGGTGACCTCCTGGGAAGTGGC
Source organism: Agapanthus africanus (assembly GCA_030015575.1). Lineage (NCBI taxonomy): Eukaryota > Viridiplantae > Streptophyta > Magnoliopsida > Asparagales > Amaryllidaceae > Agapanthus > Agapanthus africanus. The sequence goes on along the minus strand of JASDDO010000006.1, from coordinate 341,570,410 downwards.
CCCTGGTCGGGTCCGGTTCGCTCTAAAGGGAAAAACCGTGCGGTTTCGGCCAAAGCGGACAATACCTTCTGTACTGGGGCGTGGGGCGTTACATTTGTGGTGCCCCATGCAGGTCTCGAACCTGCAGTAGGTCTGTGGTTCGAGGAAGAACCATTGTTCAAAGGTGGGAAGAATGTCGGGATCCGGTTCTTGTTCACGGAGCAAAGTGCCACACAGAACAAAGTGTCACGCCAATTGTCATACCAAGAGGGCGGGGGCCACCTCTTGAATCTGTGGGGGCCACCTCTAGAGTCCGTGGGACCCAATGTAGAACAATGGGAAATCTTCGGAACACATTCCGAAAGAGGACCGGACTGCATTATAGATATAATGATACCACTCTCAATTACAGAGGCGTCGTTTAAGTGAACCGGAACTACATGAGCTTGAGAACTCCATAGTTAAGCGTGCTCAGGCCAGGGAAGTCTTGGGATGGGTGACCTCCTGGGAAGTGGCCCCCTAGTCGGGTCCAGTTCGCTCTAAAGGGAAAAACCGTGCGGTTTCAGCCAGAGCGGACAATACCATCTGTACTGGGGCGTGGGGTATTACAATTATCCATCCGAACAACATCCGTGCAACTAGTACACGTATATGATCGAAACCCTGCAGTAAAACCATACGGTCTTTACATCGATTCGCCCGAAGCAGGAAATCCCTCTGTGTGAGACTCTAAAGACTTGAAAGTACACTGGCAGTAGGTTTAACCATAAGTCCGTCAGCGGTACTAGCTGCACATAACGACTACCCCGATGAGCAAACCCGATGGGTGACCTCCTGGGAAGTGGCCCCCTAGTCGGGTCCGGTTCGCTCTAAAAGGAAAAACCGTGCGGTTTCAGCCAGAGCGGACAATACCATCTGTACTGGGGCGTGGGGTATTACAATTATCCATCCGAACAACATCCGTGCAACTAGTACACGTATATGATCGAAACCCTGCAGTAAAACCATACGGTCTCTACATCGATTCGCCCGAAGCAGGAAATCCCTCTGTGTGAGACTCTAAAGACTTGAAAGTACACTGGCAGTAGGTTTAACCATAAGTCCGTCAGCGGTACTAGCTGCACATAACGACTACCCCGATGAGCAAACCCGATGGGTGACCTCCTGGGAAGTGGCCCCTAGTTGGGTCTGGTTCGCTCTAAAGGGAAAAACCGTGCGGTTTAGGCCAGAGCGGACAATACCATCTATACTGGGGCGTGGGGCATTACAATTATCCATCCGAACAACATCCGTGCACCTAGTACACGTATATGGTCGAAACCCTGCAGGTAAAACCATACGGTCTCTACATCGATTCGCCCGAAGCAGGAAATCCCTCTGTGTGAGACTCTAAAGACTTGAAAGTACACTGGCAGTAGGTTTAACCATAATTCCGTCAGCGGTACTAGCTGCACATAACGACTACCCCGATGAGCAAACCCGATGGGTGACCTCCTGGGAAGTGGCCCCTAGTTGGGTCCGGTTCGCTCTAAAGGGAAAAACCGTGCGGTTTAGGCCAGAGCGGACAATACCATCTATACTGGGGCGTGGGGCATTACAATTATCCATCCGAACAACATCCGTGCACCTAGTACACGTATATGATCGAAACCCTGCCGTAAAACCATACGGTCTCTACATCGTTTCGCCCAAAGCAAGAAAACCCTCTGTGTGAGACTCTAAAGACTCGAAAGTACACTGGCAGTAGGTTTAACCATAAGTCCGTCAGCGGTACTAGCTGCACATAACGACTACCCCGATGAGCAAACCCATCTGAACTCCTACCGAGCCTATCTGTGACAATCTCCGTACAGTCCAGTATGTTCGTCTAAGATAATCGCATATCGGGCCTAGGGAGATAGTAAACGTCAGACCCCTAACAGCGCAATAAGTCGTGTCGGGGTATAACCCAATACACCCTGAGAAACTATTAGAGTACCTACCAGTAAATCTCGCTTGTCCTGGCCAGGGACTTTGTGTAATGGCTTTCCGAACACAATGCGATATCAGCCCCCAATACCGGAAGAGACGAATCCTATCTAAACCACTACTGCCACCAAGTGCTTCAGGACTGTACCCAACTACTACCTGTTTGCACAACTCCTTTGAGCCGTGGTAGGGTTGTAATCTAAGTGCAGTGGGAACACACTTAAGACGAATAGTGATATCAAGTCAACGGACTAACCTGTACTCATGCCACCCGGGAACTGCTACCCGACGATAGGTATAATACCAACCACTAGTTCCCAACGAGTCCGTCTAGTGTAACTCATAACCCAATGAGTACCTATATACTATCTTCAGTACGACGTACTAATGGTTGTGGGACAGACCATCTCTTCTGCTGGGATGAGAAGCGTATACACTAGTCTACTCTGGAGTATCGATGCCCCGTTTCGATAATCCTATGACTAGGGACTTGTATAAGGATGTGCTTATAGACTACCCAACCCCCACTAGTGTAACTGTCATCACAACGCTGATAGTCAAGCAAAGATCCTAAGGGCTCTACCAATATGTATAAGAGATATGCTAAAAGAAACATATGCACATATTGAGGTAGAATCAAACCAAGTAGTATACTACCATTTTGAGCAAGACTGTTATTATAACTGTGAATATCTCAAGCTTCCAATATGTAATATACAATCCAGTATGATACAATAATGGCCTTTAGGGTATATATCACTAATAATCTCCCACTGGCACTAAGGCCATGTATTGGCATATCGCGGACCTATCATCTCGATTAGCCTCTATAACTGTGTCTGAGGGATGGCCTTTGTGAGTGGATCTGTAGTGTTTTTCTCTGTCTCTACTCTCCGCACCTCGATTCCCCAGCGATCAACGATCTCTTTGATCAGGTGGAACCGCCTCAAGATGTGTCTAGACTTCTTATGGGACCTTGGTTCCTTCGCTAAAGCTATAGCGCCGTTGTTGTCACAATACAGCGGTATTGAATCAACAATAGACGGAACCACCTAAAGCTCTGTCACGAACTTCCTCATCCAGACTACTTCTTTCACGGCGACACATGCAGCAATATATTCCGCTTCCATCGTCGAGTCAGCAACGATGTCTTGCTTAGAGCTCTTCCAACAGACTGCCCCTCTATTAAGGGTAAAGACATAACCCGAAATGGACCTGGAGTCATCCTTGTCACTCTGAAAGCTGGAGTTGGCGAAGGCCTCAACCTAGAGGCCTTCTCTGCCGTACACCAAGAACATCTCCTTAGTCCTTCTCAGGTAATTGAGAATGTTCTTCACTGCTGTCCAGTGCTTCTCCCCTGGGTTCGACTGATACCTTCTTACAACGCTCAGTGCGTAAACTACATCTGGTCTGGTACACAACATCGCATATATTATAGAGCCTACCGCAGAACCGTAGGGTATAATACTCATGTGATCCCTTTCCAAATCAGTCTTGGGAGACATCTCTTTGGAGAGGGTGATTCCGTAACAAGCCGATAGATTATCGTGCTTTGTATCTTCCATACTAAATCTTTTTAGTATGATGTCGATGTACCTTGAATGTGAAAGTCCAAACATCCGTTTAGATCTATCATGATAGATCTGGATCCCCAGAATGTAGGAGGTATCACCCAGGTCCTTCATGTTAGTTATATATATGCCCTAGAGGCCATTGTTGTACATATAATGTATATTATAATGGATGCTTGGATATATATAGAGAGGACTTTCTTGCTCGACATGATAGTATGTTATTTGGTTTCACTTTATCTTAACATGTTGACTTATATTAGTTTATTGTCTTGCTCTCACATGTTGATAAAGCCCTTAGGATATGTACTCGACTACTGGGACTATGATGAGATCATACTAGTGGGGCCAGGGTAGTCAACGAGTACATCCTATAACTGTTCCTAGTCGAGGGTGTGTCGAGACAGGGCATCGATACACCAGAGTAGACTAGCGTATACGCATCTTGACCCATGTGATGGGCGATGGATGATCCCATATCCATCGGTGTTTGACATCAAAGATGGTGTATGGGTGCTCAGTGGAGACTGGGTACACTGGACGGACTCGCCGAGAACTCCCAGATGGTATTATACCTCACGTCAGATGGAAGTTCTCTGGTGACACTGGTACAGGTTAGTCTGTAGACCCGAGATCGTCATAGAGTCTTGTGTGATTCCCACTGTGCTTTGATTTCCATCATACCACGTCCAAGAGGGCGTGCAAAATGGTGGCTTTTGGGTACAGTCCCGAATCACATGGAGGTAATGAGCGATAGGAGGGGTTTCGTCTTTCCCGGTATAGGGAGTTGATGTTGTGCTGTGTTCGATTGGCTATAACTGGAAGTCCCTGGCCAGGGCAGATATTGAGTACTACTGGTAAGTGTTATCAGTAGGTTCTCGACCTGTTATGAGCCTCGCATCGACACGACTTATCGGTTACTGGGGTCTGGCGTATACCACCCTTAGACTAGATATGCAACATATCAGACGAAGAGACCGGACTGTACGGGAGTGTTACTGATTGGATTCACAGGAGAATGTACAGACTTGCTTGTTGATCTTCTGATCGCTCAATACCTGGGTGGTTGTTACATTTAGCTGACCGCTTGCAGCTTGTGGGTGTTTGATATGATCATCACCTACTGCCGGCGTATTGACGATTCTTTAGAGTCCTACACATAGGTTTCTTGACTCAGGCAAAACGGAGTAGGAGCACATCTGTGATATGTGCGGGAGCGAGAATAATACGATATGAGATACTGTATTCTATTCTCGCGATATTTGATATCAGCCGGGTCATCGGATCAAGTGTTGATTTGATATATCGGTACATGATATATTAGTCGGTTATATGCGATATAACCGGATTGTCGAATCAAGTGTTGATTCGATAATTTAATGTATAAATATATATGTGATATATTACATTACATTATCTAATATTGGCTCGCTTTATTGATGCATTTTCTCACCGGATAATACATTGATATATATGCGATATATATTAATTGTATTATTTTTTTGTTACAAAAATATATTATATATATGATATATAATATTGTGACAAATTATGATTACAAATGCAACATGATTAGTGGAGATTAAACATGGTTAGGGTATGATTTGGGTTAGCTTATTCATGAAGCTTCTAGAAGCTTTTCTTTTGTTTCTTGCAAAGATATTATGTGTTGATATTTTGGAGATATTTTCCTAACCTAACCCACACCCTTAACCCTAGTTGAAGCTCTACAATGGTTAAGTATTTCTTGACTTAACCATGGTTGCAATTGTAATGATAATAAATATTCATTATTCATCACAAAAGGAATTAATTCTTCTTCTTCTTCCTTGAGCTCCTGAAAAACTTTCTAGGTTTTTCTTTTGTGATGGATTAGTGTGAGAATTTGATAATAAAAGAGAGCATAAATCCTACTTTATCATCCTTATCTAATCTAGCCAATTAGATTAGGGTGTTCACTTCATTAATACTTGATTAGTGAGTGAGAGCTTGAGTAAAGAAACTTCAAGGTAGATCATCTTCGAAAAGGAAGACTTCAAGCAAGTATGGATCATTCGGGTTGTGGAGCTTCTCTTGAGTCCGGAAGATCATGGTTCGCGGCAAAGGGACTACTACTCGGAACTTATGAAGCGAAGGAGCGGACTACAAAGGTTGTAATCCCTCTCTCTTAGTTGTAAAGATGTTTACTTGCATGTTTAACCCTAATTATCTAGCAAAGATCCTCACTTTGAGTTGTTCGGCACGTCTAAAATTTAAATCGGGCATGGTTAATGCATTATAGACCCTTGTGACAGTGCCTAGTAACCTTACAGTGGTATCAGAGCCAAGCTAGAGCATTAGGCGACGTGTATACGAAGTTAAAAGTCCGATCGAACGCCGAAACATCATTTTTTGACCCTTCTCTGGAAATTTTTTAAAAATTTGATTTTTTCCGTATTAAAAATACTCAGAAAATTCAGCAGGCAATTATAAGGATTACTGTAAAATACGAGCCCCCAACTCCCTAAAGTCGCCGCGGAGCCGTGGCAGGAACATGCTTCCCACGGCAGTTCCGCGGCCATACTTAGGAGTTAAGGCCTCGTATTTATAGCGTTGATCCGTAGGTATTAGTATATACTTCTGGGAATTTTTAATCTTGCTCATGTGTTGAGTTCTCTGGAGATCTTTTGTATTCGTTGATTCGATCGGAAAGTTTAATTTCGTTTAGTTTTTCGGATAATTTAGAACGTGTTAAAATGTTCGAACGGATATCAATAACTCACTTTTTCCCGACATGAAAAACTTTCAAGTGTTGAATTTTTCTTGAGTTTAAAACTTTCGGAAAAACATGCAAGCATATCTGTGGACCTCTAGAAGAACGTAACCTTAACTCGATTATGTGACCTTCAAAACATCCACTGAACCCTAGGGTTTGTGGTAGTTTGGCGTTGCCACATGTGAGGAGTTGGTTTGACCCTTCTACGGCTGGTTCATTGGGGCGGTGACATGTTCTGGGTTTTTTGAACTCCACTCAAGTGTTGAGCTATTTAGGAAATCTTGGGTATTTGATTATTCGATCAGAAAGTTTAATATTGTCTATTTATCTGGAATGTGATACAATATGTGGAATTCATATAGTTAGGCATGAAATGCGAAGTATGTGATATTTCGGATTTACGATGTCTAAAGTGATTGCGGATTCCAAATGTTGTAGTTTTACACTTTCTTTTCTGTGACCGTAAGCGTAGTATGTGGTGTATCGCCGGCTTCGTTGCTATACATCAACGACAATCAGGATACGCAAACTTGCTTACGTTGATGATATGAGATATTATGTGTTGCTGTGATATGTTATATTGGATCGTCGTATTCTGAATAGCCGGGGGTTTTATGTGAGATGAGGGTTTTTATTTTCATTCATGTAAAATTCATTTGTATGTAATATTCTTTTATTGGGGCACTTCCGGGATGAGGTTGTTGTCACCATTGTATATTATTTACTTTTCCGCATTAGGTAGACCCGAGGAGGGGAGCATAAGTAACCGGGTTCTAGGGTACAGTGGGAGGCCATCTCGAGGAGTCGAGACCGGGTCTCCTAACCTTAGAATTGGCAGTGTTACTTGCCGCTCTCGTAGGGATCTAAGGATGTGGGTTTGGCTATTCACCGCGACCATGGAATCCATGTTTTATACAGGCTCGATGTAAAACACGGACGTCCTAGTATATCCAATATTTCATATGTTATCTTCTGCTGTAATGTTCTGTGATGAGATCATATTACTGCCTGAGACGAATGCTTATACTATATATATATATATGTGTGTTGATATATAAATATTACTGCTTTCGTTTCTTCTGTGATGCTTAGGAAGCATAATTGATGGGATTTATTAATGAGATTAATAAAAGAAAAGAAACCTAAAAGATGTTGTAGAATCAAAACTTTATAAAAAGGGTAGCTAAAGTCTTGCTTTGCATAGCGGTATATATGATATACCCTGCACCTTAGTCGATGAGGAAAGAGCCAAGATCTCTTCACCGGGAGTGACCTCTTTAGCAGAACTGGCAGATACTACAAACTCACGGATTAGTTTTTTGATTGCTTCTATAGCTTTGCTTTGCACAGCGGTATATATGATATACCCTGCACCTTATTCGATAAGGAAAGAGCCAAGATCCCTTCACCGGGAGTGACCACTTTAGCGAAACCGGAAAAGCCTCAAAAACACTCCTTTTCAAAAATCACTTGTTTCTACAACGATATCAAGTTCATTACGCTCATGGTTTTCTGAAAAACCTGCGTAGCCCTCCTTCATTTCAGATAGATATTACTTAGTATTCGTGCTACGTTTGTTGGCCTGCGTCAAGACGTAGTGTGCGGTAGCTAACTAGTACTTATCTGCAACATGAGATGTGATTGGATTAGGGTAGTCGTACGACTTTGTTGGCCTGCGTCAAGGGTCGTGCGGGTAGGTTTAATTCAATCAAGAAATGTACGGGTTGAACTTGACTAGCGGACTATGGTTTGTTGGCCTGCGTCAAGGTCATAGGACGCTAGGGGTAAAAGTATTATCGGGAATTTCAAGTGTTGAAATTTGCAATGAGATTGCATACCTTCTATGAGATAGATGGATCCTGATACCCACTGCAAGTAAAAGTTACTCCCGGGAGAATTTTACACAGGACAATTAGCTGATCAAGTAGGTGTCTAAAAAGGTGTTAACAGGGTTATCCCTCTGGGAAAACGAGATTTATTTTAATTAGGTCCGTGCGTGAGCACGGGGAACCTCCCTCAAAGTACCAACACTGATCTGGCTGAAAGATTAACAAAATTGTAGGGTGTAATTAATCCCGGCTAGTCTTTCCTTTTAGGGTTTGAAGGAAGAGTTGATAAAAACAGTGGGAGACATCCTGATTAGATAAGATAATAACCAATCTAATCTTACAAGAGCATACGCTAAAGTGTTTCCTTCTCTCTCTCTCCAGGTAGCGACCATGTCGGGCTATAATCAAGATAATAATATGGATGTATTGACTGAACCCGCTTATTATACTGAGCAGGGGAACGTTAGTTCCGTTCTTTCTTATAAGTGTTATAAGACTGAACAGGGAATAGGAGAATATCTGGATTCTCATGCCGCCCAAACGAAGAACAAGCATGTTAATGTATCTTCTTCGGGTGTGTTAGTTATTGAGAACTGTTTCTCAGTTCACCCTATGTCCTGGGTATTAGATACCGGATCGGGATCCCACATATGTAAATTGTTACGTGGGCTACGTAAAGGTAGAGAACTGGGAAAGGGTGATCATTCCATACAAGTAGGGAATGGAGCAAGTATTGCAGCCAAAGCAGTTGGCGAATATCACCTTGTATTACCAAGTAGTAATTGATTCTGAACGAGTGCTATTATATACCGAACATGATGTGCAACATTATATCAGTTTCTTTATTAAGTAAAGAAGGATATAATTTTGTAATACAGGATAATGTTATGAACATCTTCCTAAATCAAAAGTTGATTGGATCAGGCTCGTTACATAATGGCATATACGTTCTCAATCAAAATACAATCCTTAATATATAAAACACACATAAGAGGAAGAGTTCAGAAATAAACGAATCCTTCTTATGACATTGCAGACTTGGTCATATCAATGCGACACGGCTAGCTAAGTTACATAAGGATGGATATTTGAATCCGTTCGAATTATCATCTTATGAAACTTGCCATTCATGTCTCAAAGGTAAAATGACCAAAACTCCATTTAGTGGACACGGAGAAAGAGTTGAGAAACTCTTAGGACTGGTACATAGTGATGTATGCGGTCCCATGTTTATACATGCCAGGAACGGTTCTTCTTACTTTATTACATTCAATAACGATCTCTCTAGATACGGACATGTGTTCCTGATGAAACACAAGTCTGAAACTTTTGAGAAATTCAGAGAATATAAGAACGAAGTAGAGAACCAAACGGGCAAAAGTATTAAGATCCTTCGATCTGATCGAGGAGGAGAATACTTGAGCAATGAGTTCCTAGATTATCTAAAAGAGAATATGATTCTCTCTCAGTTACTCCTCCTTATACACCACAGCACAACGATGTATCGGAGCGGAGGAATCACACCCTATTAGATATGGTGCGCTCTATGATGAGTACAGCTGAGTTACCTATTTCCTTCTGGGGATATACACTAGAGACAGCCGCAGACCTATTGAATATGGTTCCCACCAAATCTGTGCCAACCACTCCATATGAGATATGGAAAGAAAAGAGGCCATATCTTAATTATGTTAGGATATGGGGTTGTCCGGCATATGTGAAAATACAAAATCCGGACAAGCTCGGGGCAAGGTCTATTCTGTGTAAGTTTATTGGATATCCCAAACATTCGCGAGGGTACATCTTCTAGCACACCGAGGAACAAAAGGTGTTTGTTTCTCGGCACGCCACCATTTTAGAAAAGGAATTTCTTGCAAAAGAGATTGGTGGTTCTGAGGTAGAACTGGAAGAAGTTCCAGCAACACAAACTACGACAGAAGATTTAATGGAACCAGAGGATTCAGTAGTTCCCAACGAAGCTCAGCCTCTCCGCCGATCTAGTAGGGTTTCTCATCCACCCGAGAGATACTACGGTTTTCTCCTTGATGGTGGGAGTGAGGATTGCATCATGGAAGATGATGACCCGACTAGTTTTGAGCAGGCCATCACGAGTGGTGACTCTGTGAAATGGCTGGATGCAATGCGATCTGAGATGGAATCCATGTACACCAACAAAGTATGGACTTTGGAAGTTGCTCCTGAAGGGGTAAAACCCATTGGGAGCAAATGGATCTTTAAGAAGAAACTTGGTGTAGATGGAAAAGTTGAGACTTTCAAAGCTAGACTTGTTGCAAAGGGTTTTCGTTAACGACCAGGTGTGGATTATGACGAAACCTTTTCTCCAGTGGCTATGTTTAAGTCCATCCGGATCTTACTTGGCATTGCTGCATACCATGACTACGAAATCTGGCAGATGGATGTTAAGACCGCCTTTCTAAATGGTGATTTAGAAGAGTGCGTGTACATGACTCAGCCAGAGGACTTCGTAGATAGTGGGAGCAACGGAAAGGTGTGCAAGCTGCTTAAATCCATCTACGGGTTAAAGCAGGCATCGCGGAGTTGGAACATCTGCTTTGATTTTGTAGTCAAAGAGTTTGACTTCATCAAAAACGTAGATGAACCTTGTATATATAAGAAGGTTGCAGAGAGTAAGGTTGTCTTCCTTGTATTATACGTGGATGACATACTCTTGATAGGAAATGATGTTCCTATGCTGCAATCGGTCAAGCTCTTCTTGTCACAAAGATTCTCAATGAAAGATCTAGGTGATGCCTCGTGCATACTGGGAATTATGATCTATAGAGATAGATCTAAATGGATACTGGGATTGTCCCAATCCAGGTACATTGACACCATACTAAAGGGGTTTAGTATGGAAGAATCCAAGCGTGGGAACCTACCCACGATCTCTGGACTCACTCTCTCCAAAGAGATGTCTCCCAAGACTGATTTGGAAAGAGCTCGCATGCAAGGGATACCCTATGCTTCGGCAGTAGGCTCTATCATGTATGCGATGCTATGTATCAGACCCGATGTAGCATACTCACTAAGTGTAGTGAGTAGGTATCAAGAAGATCCTCGAGAGAGTCACTGGATAGCTGTGAAGAAAATTCTCAAGTACTTGAGAAGAACTAAGGAGATGTTCTTGGTATATGGTAACGGAGAACTCCAGGTGGAGTCCTTTACCGATTCGAGCTTCCAAAGTGATAAGGACGACTCTAAGTCACACTCGGGATTTGACTTTACCCTCAATGGAGGGGCGGTGTGTTGGAAGAGTTCCAAACAGGATACCGTTGCAGACTCGACGATGGAGGCTGAATACATCGCTGCCAAAGAGGCTATCTGGATGAAGAAGTTCATTACTGAACTTGGTGTGGTTCCGTCCATTGAGCATCCAATACCTTTGTATTGTGATAACAATGGAGCTGTGGCTTCGGCCAAGGAACCCAGGTCCCATCAGAAGTCCAGTCATATTCTGAGGCGGTACCACCTGATCCAGGAGATAGTTGATTGCCGGGAGATCGAGGTAGGGAGAGTTGATACGAAGGACAACACTGCGGATCCACTCACGAAGGCCATTCCCCAGACACAGTTTGAGAGACTCTTCGGGATGCTGGGTATGAGATACTACAACAGCTGGCCTTAGTGCAAGTGGAGATTGTTAGTTATATATATGCCCTAGAAGCCATTGTTGTACATATGATGTATATTATAATGGATGCTTGGATATATATAGAGAGGACTTTCTTGCTCGACATGATAGTATGCTATTTGGTTTCACTTTATCTTAACATGTTGACCTATATTAGTTTAATGTCTTGCTCTCACATGTTGATAAAGCCTTTAGGATATGTACTCGACTACTGGGACTATGATGAGATCATACTAGTAGGGGCCAGGGTAGTCAACGAGTACATCCTATAACTGTTCCTAGTCGAGGGTGTGTTGAGACAGGGCATCGATACACCAGAGTAGACTAGCGTATACGCATCTTGACCCATGTGATAGGTGATGGATGATCCCATATCCATCGGTGTTTGACATCAAAGATGGTGTACGGGTGCTCAGTGGAGACTGGGTACACTGGACAGACTCGCCGAGAACTCCCATATGGTATTATACCTCACGTCAGATGGCAGTTCTCTAGTGACACTGGTACAGGTTAGTCTGTAGACCCGAGATCGTCATAGAGTCTTGTGTGATTCCCACTGTGCTTTGATTTCCATCATACCACGTCCAAGAGGGCATGCAAAACGGTGGCTTTTGGGTACAGTCCTGAATCACATGGAGGCAATGAGCGATAAGAGGGGTTTCGTCTCTCCCGGTATATGGAGTTGATGTTGTGCTGTGTTCGATTGGCTATAACTGAAAGTCCCTAGACAGGGCGGATATTGAGTACTACTGGTAAGTGTTATCAGTAGGTTCTCGACCTGTTATGAGCCACGCATCGACACGACTTATCGGTTACTGGGTTTGACGTATACCACCCCTAGACTAAATATGCAACATATCAGACGAAGAGACCGGACTATACGGGAGTGTTACTGATTGGATTAACAGGAGAATGTACAGGCTTGCTTGTTGATCTTCTGATCGCTCAATACCTGGGTGGCTGTTACGTTTAGCTGACCGCTTGCAGCTTGTGGGTGTTTGATATGATCATCACCTACTGTCGGCGTATTGACAATTCTTTAGAGTCCTACACAGAGATTTCTTGACTCAGGCAAAACGGAGTAGGAGCACATATGTGATATGTGCGGGAGCGAGAATAATACGATATGAGATACCGTATTCTATTCTCGTGATATTTGATATCAGCCGGGTCATCGGATCAAGTGTTGATTCGATATATCGGTACATGATATATTAGTCGGTTATATGCGATATAACCGGATTGTCGGATCAAGTGTTGATTCGATAATTTAATGTATAAATATATATGTGATATATTACATTACATTATCTAATATTGGCTCGCTTTATTGATTCATTTTCTCACCGGATAATACATTGATATATATGTGATATATATTAATTGTATTATTTTCTTTTGCTACAAAATTATATTATATATATGATATATAATATTGTGACAAGTTATGATTACAAATGCAACATGATTAGTGGAGATTAAATATGGTTAGGGTTTGATTTGGGTTAGCTTATTCATGAAGCTTCTAGAAGCTTTTCTTTTGTTTCTTGCAAAGATATTATGTGTTGATATTTTGGAGATATTTTCCTAACCTAACCCACACCCTTAACCCTAGTTGAATCTCTACAATGGTTAAGTCTTTCTTGACTTAACCATGGTTGCAATTGTAATGATAATAAATATTCATTATTCATCACAAAAGGAATTAATTCTTCTTCTTCTTCCTTGAGCTCTTGAAAAGCTTTCTAGGTTTTTCTTTTGTGATGGATTAGTGTGAGAATTTGATAATGAGAGCATAAATCCTACTTCATCATCCTCATGTAATCTAGCCAATTAGATTAGGGTTTTCACTTCATTAATACTTGATTAGTGAGTGAGAGCTTGAGTAAAAGAAACTTCAAGGTAGATCATCTTCGAAAAAGAAGACTTCAAGCAAGCATAGATCATTCGGGTTGTGGAGCTTCTCTTGAGTCCGGGAGATCATGGATCGCGGCAAAGGGACTACTACTCGGAGCTTATGAAGCGAATGAGCGGACTACAAATGTTGTAATCCCTTTCTCTTAATTGTAAAGATGTTTACTTGCATGTTTAACCCTAATTATCTAGCAAAGATCCCCGCTTTGGGTTGTTCGGCACATCTAAAATTTAAATCGGGCATGGTTGATGCCTTATAGACCCTTGTGACAATGCCTAGTAACCCTACACTTCATGGAGAGCCTTTGTGATAAGAATCCTCTGACTGATTCAGCATAGGAATGTCATTTCCTATCAGGAGAAAGTCATCCATGTAGAAGACGAGGAATACCACAGTTCTCGCTACAATTTTACTATAGATACATGGTTCATCTGGATTTTTAATAAAGTCGAATTTCTTGACCATCTCATCAAAATAGATGTTCCAACTCCACGATGCCTGCTTTAATCCATAAATGGATTTAAGCAACTTGCACACTCTTCCGCTGCTCCCACTCTCTATGAAACCCTCTAGCTGATCCATATAAACATACTCTTCCAAATTTCCTTTCAGAAAAACGGTCTTTACGTCCATCTGCCAAATTTCATAATCGTGGAAGGTAGTAATGGCAAGAAGGATCCGAATGGATTTGAGCATATCTACTGGAGAAAAGGTTTCATCATAGTCCAAACCAGGTCTTTGACGATAACCTTTTGCAATAAGTCTAGCTTTATAGGTTTCAACCTGTCCATCTACACCAATCTTCTTTCTGAAGATCCATTTGCAGCCTACGGGTTTTACCCCTTCTGGAGCAATGTCCAAAGTCCATACTTTGTTGGTGTACATGGACTCTATTTCGGTCCGCATTGCATCCAGCCATTTTACCTAGTCTCTGCTCTGAATAGCTTGCTGGAAGCTAGTTGGCTCATCATCGTCGATGATGCAATCCTCTCTATCCCCGTCTATGAGAAAACCGTAGTATCTCTCGGGCGGATGAGACTGCCTACTAGTCCTGCAGAGTAGCGCGGGAATGTCCGGTTCTTTCAAAACTTCTGGTTCCACCATGCTTTCAGTAATAGCTTTTGGTTCTGGAATTTCTTCTAGTTTTATTTCGCTCCCACTTATTTGTTTTTCAAGAAATTGAGTTTCCAAAAAGTGGGCATGCCGAGAAATAAAGACCTTTTGTTCCTCCGTGTAATAGAAAAGATACCCCCAGAGTTTTTTGGGTATCCCACAAACTTACACAGTACTGAGTGTGCCTCAAGTTTGTCTGCATGCTACTTTTTTACAAAAGCTGAACATCCCCATATCTTCAAATACTTAAGATAGGGTTTCTTCCCACTCCACATCTGATATGGTGTGGTAGGCACTGACTTAGTAGGAACCTTTTTCAAAAGATTTGCAGCCGATTCTAGTGCAGAACCCCAGAAGGATCATGGCAACTTAGCGTTACTCATCATGGAACATACCATATCCAATAAGGTTCGGTTCCGCCTTTCCGATACACTGTTGTGTTGAGGTGTGTATGGAGGAGTAAGCTGAGTGAGAATTCCATTCTCTTTTAAGTAATCCAGGAACTCGGCACTTAAATATTCACCACCTCGATCAGATCTAAGTGTCATGATACTTTTGCCGATTTGTTTTTCCACTTTATTCTTGTATTCTCGGAATTTCTCAAAGGCCTCGGATTTATGTTTCATTAAGAATACATGTCCATACCTTGAGAAATCATCCGTAAAAGTAATGAAATAGGAATAACCACTTCTTACATGTGTAGACATTGGACCGCACACGTCGCTGTGTATGAGTCCCAAAAGCTCACTGGCTCTTACCCCGTGTCCAGTGAACGGAGTCTTTGTCATCTTTCCTTTGAGACATGATTGACAAGTTGCATAGGACTGATATTCGAACGAATCCAAATATCCATCTTTATGTAACTTCGTCAACTATGTTTCACTGATGTGACCCAATCTACAATGCCATAATAAAGCCTGATTTAATTCTGGAGACTTTCTTTTAAGTGTGTTCTAGATGTTGAAAACCTGATCTTGATTTAATACGTATATACCGTTATCTAGTGTACCTAACCCTATCAAATTTTGATTAAGGTGGATGTGGACCATATCGCTTTCAAATGTAAAATCATAACCTTCTTTAGAAAGTAAAGATACAGAAATGATATTACAAGCTAGACTAGGTACAAATAGTTATGCAAAATCAAAATCTGCCCACTTGTCAATCCTAGGTGATATTCCCCTACGGATACAGCGTCCACGCTCATTCCGTTAGCAACCTTAAGAGTCATATCTCCTTCCTTGATAACTCTACGATTTCTCTGAGCCTGTAATGAATTACAGATATGAGATCCTGATCCTGTATTTAGTACCCAGAAAGTAGAGTTAATTGACAGACAGTTTTTAATCATAAACACACATGAAACCGAAGCTACAACGTGCTTCGAATCATGGTTTCTGGCTTTCCAAACCCTACAGTCCTTCTGCCAATGCCCTTTCCTGTGACAATAGAAACATTCCTTCTTCCCTACTGTTAGCCCCGAAAATTTTGTCCTGCCCTTTCCCTCTACCTTACTGACACCGCCTATCGGCTTGGTGAAGGCCTTCTTCTTCTCTCCCTTGGCTTTCGACTTGGATCTAGAAGAGGAAGATTCCCTAATAAGCAGAGCGGGTGTCTCCCTGGATTTCTGCCGGGTGCCCTCAGCGCTCTTCAACATGTTAAGGAGTTCTAGAAGTGAAACTTCCTTCCTTTGAATGCTGAAATTCAAGATAAATTGGGCGTAGGTAGAAGGAAGGGACTGTAGAATCAAGTCAGTATATAACCCATTCTCCAACGTGGTCGCAAGGTCCGCGAGCCTTTTAATATAGCTAATCATCGTAAGGACGTTGTCCCCTACAGATAACCCGACAGCCAATCTCGCCTAAAATAATTTCTTCAAGGTCTCATATCTTGCGATACGAGATTACTCTCCATATAAATCATTGGTATGGAGGAAGATGGAAACTAAGCCCATCTTCTCGTGCCGCCTCTGGTGTTCATAATCTATTGAGGCTAACACGATGCACTTGACTCTCGCACTGTCTTTTTCCCTTGTCTTATGGATTTCAACATCCGCGACGGTGGAATATGTACCTGGGACAGTGGGGGCTTTGGTAGTAAGGAGGTAGCCCAGCTTGTCATGGGTAATGGCCATCTGGACATTCCTTAGCCAATCTTTATAGTTTGGCCCAGTCAATTTATTATTATCTAGCAGTAACTTAATCCCGGTCATTTTGGTCGCTGCAATTAGGGGAGAGAGAAGAAACACTCAGCATGATACTTTTACAAGTTTATATTGGTTATTAATTTATCTAAACAGGATGGCTCCCACTGTTCCTCGAATTCTCCTTCAAACCATAAAAGAAGAATTAGTCAGAATTAATCACACCTTACAATTCTTGCTTAACCTTTCGGCCAAGCTAGTGTAGGTACTTCGAGGGAGGTTTTCCAACGCTTTCGCGAAGTTCCTTAATTACATAACCTCTTTTCCCTGGAGGCGTAGCCCTGCTAACACCGTTCTAGGCACCTACTTTGTTTATAGCATTGATTGTTTAGTGAAAAATCTCCCGAAGAGTAGCGGATACTCACAGTAGAATCGGGATCCAAATATCATCGTGTGACAACCTTGAAGGAATCCTACCAAAATCATCACACTCCAAATGGTATGCAACACTAGCAAGTTTCATTTTCCTTAGAAACTCCTGAAGTGGATTTTTGCCCCAAGCTCTTATG
The DNA here is from genome assembly GCA_030015575.1 of Agapanthus africanus. Taxonomy (NCBI): domain Eukaryota; kingdom Viridiplantae; phylum Streptophyta; class Magnoliopsida; order Asparagales; family Amaryllidaceae; genus Agapanthus; species Agapanthus africanus. The sequence goes on along the minus strand of JASDDO010000006.1, from coordinate 341,552,916 downwards.
ACCTTGACGAAGGCCAACATATCATAAGTCGCAAGTCAAGTTCTATCCGTCATTATTCAGGTTAATTTGAACCCACCCGTACTAGCCCTTGATGAAGGCCAAAATAGCTGTACGACTGTCCCAAATCAACGCATCTATCTATACTACAAATGAATACCCAGCAGCTACCAATCACTATTCCTTAGCGAATGTCAAAATACATAGCTTGAATACTACTGAATACCCATCTGAAATGACAGAGGGCTACAGATGGTTTTGGCGAAACAGTGAACATAATGAACTTGATATAGTCGAAGGAACCATGATAGCTTTTAAAAGGAGTGGTTTAGGCTCCGCATTTAAAAGTTGTTTTTCAAGAAAACCGAGTGGTTTTGAAATTGTTCCAACGATTTAAACTTTGGTTTGTTTTCCTTGCATTAATCAATGTTAATGTGATCCCATCATTTAACCCTATCAATGCAGAAAAGAAACGAAAACAGAACGTATGCTTATGCCATCTGCATTCGCCACGGGGCCCCTTCATGCACCATTAGGTTACTTAACTAACGGCAGAGCGGGGGCTGGACTAGAGCGGATGCAAAACATAAATAACATTTATTATATACAATATATATATATATATATATATCCATTCGTCTCACGTGATAATAGGCATTCCAGATCACAGATGAACATATTGGATATACTAGGAATTATGTGTTTCGTTTTAGCCTAGAACGAAAGACGGATTCCACGGTCATGATGAATAACCAAACCCCACCCTAGACCCCTATGGGTGCAGCAAACTACCCGCCAAATTCCCGAAGTGAAGCAACGTCTCTCAATAAAATGAGTAGGCCACTCGGCACTTCAAGAACCCGGTAGTTTGTGCACCCCACCTTGGGTCTATCCTAAGTGCAAGAAAAAGTAAATGAAATAATCCAATGGTGACTACAATCTCAATTTGGATGTGCCCCACAAAAGAATATTATATCAATTACAAATTTACATGAATGAATGAAAAGAAAACACTCTTCTCACATCCCCCGGCTATTCATTCACGACGATCCAATACTCCATATACATAAACCATTACCAAATACTAGATATGTGCAACCTCTACTAATCTACGTATAGCAATTAGCGGACGTTTAACAACACATATACAAACTGAAACGAATAAACGATGTTAAAATTGCGACTTCGAAACACTCTAAATTGTCCCAACACAAAGATAACATAATATGAAATCTGGGCAAAATCAAACAACACCTGAAACCCTAAATCTAAGATTACAGAACACCATAGAAAACCCAACTCCTAACTCCATACTTGGACCGGCCAGGCCGGGAAAATTGAGCATTTGGCCGGCCAAATCTTGGAGTTTTGGGCTCATTTTTCTATGGTGTTCTAGCTACAACAAGAAGAGCACTCTGTAATTGTTTAAATAATTTTTAGAGCCTTTTTGAAAATTGACAGAAACTTGGATTTCGTTTCGACTGTTTCGGAGTCGTTTCGGTTTCGAAACTTTAAACTTCATCTAAATCGCTAATTAAGGTTTTAGTAGGCTCTGATACCATTGTAAGTCGATGTAGCGTACCCCGCAGGTTCGCAGGAAGGCGGAATATACAAAAAACGATTTTTCAAAGCTTTGCAACACCGACTAAACTCCAGGATCTTTATGGAAACCTTAACTAGCTATATCTACTAGGAGATTCTAACTACTCGGTTAGGATTTTTTACCTCTTTGTTAACAAGACCATTGGGTCTTCCTCTTCTCCTCCTCTTATTAAGCTCCTCGAAGATCAGATCAATCTTAAAACGTCGGCCTCCTCGCGTCAAACACGATCCACCCGAGAGCATGTACTTTAAGCTCCAACCTCTAAACCGGTGTAACTAAGGTACCTAGTTTTCTAAGCTAGGTAGCTTAGAAGATGTAGAGAATGATTATGGATTAATTTGTCTCAGTTACCCTAGGTTTCTCAACTCATGAAAGTGTTTAGGGTTTGAGAAAGAAGAGAACCAAGGAGAGATGAGAGTGTTGTGATGAGAATGATATGAATAATGGCTAAGTGTTGATTACTATGAAGCAAATCATTTTCCACACATAATAACATAATGCCACCATACCTCAATAGTCATCCAAATACAATGAGTCATCAAAGTAGCCATGCTTCAATCATGTCCAAATAACACCTCGTTTCTCCACCTCATTATTCATTTAAATAAATGGATTAAACACAAATGAGGTGTCTTCTTCTAGAAGCACTCTTGTGAAATTACAAGAATACCCCTCACCGTATATACATAACCGTATTCGTACCACGAATACCAAGAGACGAAAATAATCCAATAATCTAATACTAGGATCCGGCTTAAACCAAAACCCACTAGTATTATCCGTCCGAACAACATCCGTGCAACTAGTACACGTATATAATCGAAACCCTGCCGTAATACCATACGGCCTCTACATCGTTTCGCCCGAAGCAGGGAAACCCTATGTGTAGGACTCTAAAGACTCGATAGTACGCTGGCAGTGGGTTTAACCATAAGTCCGTCAGCGGTACTAGTTGCACGTAACGGCTATCTAGGTATCTGTCGATAAGAAGGCTGAAGAGCAAACTCATCCGAACTCCTACTGAGCCTATCTATGACAATCTTCGTACAGTCCGGTCTGTTCTTCTAAGATACTTGTATATCGGGCCTAGGGGATGGTAAACGTCAGACCCCTAACAACGCAATAAGTCAAGCTGGGGTAGAGCCCAATACACCCTGAGAAACTACTGGAGTACGTACCAGCAAATCTCGCTTGCCCTGGACAGGGACTTTGTGTAATGGCTTTCCAAACACAGCGCGATATCAACCCCCAATACCGGGAGAGACGAATCCTATCTAACCGCTACTGCCTCTAAGTGCTTCAGTATTAGTGATATGTAGGCCCTAGAAGCCATTACTATACATACGATGTATATTGTAGTGGATGCTTGGACATATATATGGAGGACTTTCTTGCTCGACATGATAGTATGCTATCTGGTTGCTCTTTATCTTAACATGTACTCTGATTGTCTCTATTTTACATGTTGATAAAGCCTTTATGATAAGTACTTGACTACCAGGACTATGATGCAGATCATACTAGTGGGGACAGTATAGTCACTAAGTACATCCTTCAAATGTTCCTAGTCGTAGGTGTATCGAGATAGGGCATCGATATACCAGAGTAGACTAGCGTATAGCTTCTCAACCCATGTAGATGGGCGATGGATGATCCCATATCCATTGGTGTTTGACATCAGAGATAGTATACGGGTGCTCAGTGGAGACTGGGTACACTGGACGGACTCGCCGAGAACTCCCAGATGGTATTATACCTCACGTTAGATGGCAGTTCTCTGGTGACACTGGTACAGGTTTGTCTGTAGACCCGAGATCGTCATAGAGCCTTGTGTGATTCCCACTGTGCTTTGATTTCCACCTTACTACGTTCAAGAGAACATGCAAAACGGTAGCTTTTGGGTACAGTCCCGAATCACATGGAGGCAATGAGCGATAGGAGGGGTTTCGTCTCTCCCGGTATTGGGAGTTGATGTTGCGCTGTGTTCGATTGGCTATAACTGGAAATCCCAGGCCAGGGTTGCTGAGATTTACTGGTAAGTGTTATCAGTAGTTTCTCGAACTGTTATGGACCTCATATCGACACGACTTATCGGTTACTGGGGTCTGACGTTTACCACCCCTAGACTGCATATGCGACATATAAGACGAAGAGACTGGACTGTACGGGAGTGTTACTAATTGGATACACAAGAGAATCTATAGGCTTGCTTATTGATCTTCTGATCGCTCAATACCTGGATGGCTGTTACTTTTAGTTGACCGCTTGCAGCTTGTGGGTGTTTGATATGATCATCACCTACTGCTGGCGTATTGACGATTCTTTAGAGTCCTACACAGAGGTTTCCTTGCTCAGGCAAAACGGAGTAGGAGCACATATGTGATATGTGCCGGACCGAGAATAATATGTGTATGTGATACCGTATTCGATTCTCGCGATATGTGATATCGGCCGAGTATATGTGATATAGCCGGGCCATCGGATCAAGTGTTGATTCGATGAACTGATACATTTTATATTAGTCGGTTATTTGTGAAATAGCCGGATTATTGGATCAAGTGTTGATTCGATAATTTAATGTATAATTATATATTTGATATATTACATTACATTAACTAATATAAGCTCACTTAAAGATTCTTTTTCTCACTTGATGATACATTGATATATATGAGATATATGTTAATTGTATTATTTTCTCTTGTTACAAAATATTGTATATGTGATATATAATATTGTGACATGTTAGGGATACAAATGCAACTAGGTTTTTGAGATTAAACCATGTTAGGGTTTGGATTAGGGTTATTGTTTTGGATGAGCTTTGTGGAAGCTTCTTGAAGCTTTGACTTTGTCCTTACTCTTTAATATTTTCTTTAGATATTTGTTAACCCAATCCTAACCTTAACCAAGGGTTTATTCTGTACAAGGATTAAGCATGATATGCTTAATCCTAAGTTGCAATTGTAACCACAACAATAATTCATTCATCACTTTCTTCTTCATCTTCTTCAAGCTCTTAAAAAGCTTGCTTGATTTTTCATTTGTGATGATTTAATGTGAGAAATAGAAAAACAAAAGAGAGCAAAATTCCTACTTCATCATCCTCATCTATTCTAGCCACTTATATTAAGGTGTTTGCTTTACTAATACTTGATTAGTGAAGCAAGAGCTTGGGTTTGAGATTCTTCAAGGTAGATCATCTTAGTTCTTGAAGATTAGAAGCATGGTTGCATCATTCTCTTCATGGAGCTCTCTAGAGTCCAGGTACTTGATGATCGCAGCGAAGGGACCTCAACACGGAGCTTATGAAGCGAAGGAACGGACTACAAAGGTTGTAATCCCTAACTCTTAGATGTTAAAGTGTTAACATGCTAGTTTTGTTTGATTCTCTTGTTAAAGATCCTAGGTTTAGGGTTATCTATAATGGTAAAATTTGAAATTGGCATGTGAGATGCCACCTAAAAACTTGCTGCCGTTGTAGGTAACTCAACAGTGGTATCAGAGCCTAACTAGAGAATTAGACCGATAAGTGTAGGATTACGAAACCGAAACAATTCCAAAACACCCGACGAAAAACCCTAGTTTCTGTTGAAAATTTTCAGGAGCCAAAAAATTATTTTAACAGTTGCAGAATGTTGTATGTGATGCAATATGAACATAGCACAAAACCCACCCCCCTGCTCGAATATGGGCCGGCGACTAGGCTAGGTTTTCCGGCGTCGCCGGTTATTCCATGGGGAAAGGGTTTGGGTTTTGTGGTGTGCTCCAGGTTCTGGGGTTTAGTACTTGTGGTGTTGTTTATTTTTGCTAAAATTACATGTGATGTAATTTACTGCATTAAAAATTCGGAGTGTTTCGTATTCGAAATTCTAGCTTCTGTTTCGGTTTGTTTAGACAGTGTTAAAAAGTTCGAACGGATATCAATAACTCACTTTTTCCCCTGCCGGAAAATTTCCAAGTGTTGGATTTTTTCTTAGTTAAAGAACATTCAAATATCGTGCAAGTAACGCGGTGGACCCTCTAGAAGAACGAAAACCTTAACTCGATTATATGACCGTCGGAACCACCTCTAAATCTTAGGGTTTATGGTAGTTCGGCGTTGCCATATGTGAGGCGTTGGTTTGGCCTTTCTACGGCTGGTCCATTGGTACTGTGGCATGTGATAGATGCTTTTAAACTAAGTTCAAGTGTTGAGCAAATAGGGAAATTTTGGGTGTTTGTTGATTCGATCGGAATGTTTAACGTCGTCTAACTTTTTCTGTAATGTGATACAATATTTGGAATCCACATATAGTTATGAGATAACTAATTTGAATGTTATAAATCTAGCACTTTAGTCTCAGTTGATCGGTTACCACGGGATTTTGATGTGATCAAAAGTCCGTCGCAATCACGTAGCGTATGCGGATACTCGCCGGGTAAACTTAATAGATAGCCACGTCCCATAGCCCGACCAAGTGACTATAAAAGAACCCCATCACCAAAAGCATCCGTTCGGGTGCTCGCGGCAGTAGTGTTCCGCCTTAGTTCACTTCGTCGACGGCACCGGGGGTGCGTCCGTCTACTAAAGTTTCCGACGAGCATTCGATCTGGATGTCGGGAATCTTGTTGAATTGCCCGACTTGATATTGAAAAGTGTTTTCAATATTGAGACTAAAATGCGGGGTTTAAAATTGTTAGGCATGCGATGTTTAAGGAATTCATTTGGTTAGGTATGTGATGTCTAAGGAGGTTGCGGATTCCAACTGTTGTAGTTTTACACTTTCTTTTCTGCGACCGTAAGTGTAATATATGGTGTATCGCCGGTTTCGTTGCTATAGATCAACGACAATTGGGATACGCATATTTACTTACGTTGATGACATGTGATGTTATGTGTTGCTGTGATATGTTATATTGGATCGTCGTGTTTTGAATAACCGGGGGTTTTATGTGAGATAAGAGTTTTTCATTTTCATTCATGTAAATTTCATTGTATGTAATATTCTTTTATTGGGGCACTTCCAGGTTGAGGATGATGTCACCATTGTATATTATTTATTTTCCACATTAAGATAGACCCAAGATGGGGAGCACAAGTAACCGGGTTCTAGGGTCCAGTGGGAGACCATCTCCAGGAGTCGAGTCTGGTTTGTCCTAACTCTAGAATTGGTAGGATTGCTTGCCTCTCTCGTAGGGGTCTAGGGGTGTGGGATTGGCTATTCATCACGACCGTGGAATCCATGTTTTATACAGACTCACAATAAAACACGGACTTCCTAGTATATCTAATATTTCATATGTTTCTTCTGTTGCGATATTTGTGATGTGATCATGTGATATGTTGAGATAGATTCTGGATATAGTATATGTGATATATTGTATAGACGTTGCTTATGTTTTACACCCGCGCTAGCACTGCCCCACTCTGCCGTTAGTTACATAACCTAACGGTGCACGAGGGGATATCGAGGCAAATGCGGATGGCAGAAGCGTACGTTGTATTTATCTGTGGTGTTTAGGTAAACTTAAATGATGGGATTTCATTAACGAGATTAATGAAATAAAAGAAACCTAAAGATGTTGTAGAAACTTGTCTCGAAAACTGGTAACTCTAGTTCTTGCTTTGCATAGCGGTGTTTCTTGCAGAATATCCAGCACCTTATTCGATAAGGAAAGAGCCGAGATCCCTTCACCGGGAGTGACCTCTTTAGCGAAACTAGCAGATGCTACAAACTCGGTTTGTCTCTTGATTGCTTTTTTATAGTTTTTGCTTTGCACAGTGGTATTGTGAATATCCTGCACCTCATTCGATGAGGAAAGAGCCGAGGTCCCTTCACCGGGAGTGACCTCTTTAGCCAAACTAGTAAAAGCCTCAAAAGCACTCCTTTTCAAAATCGCTCGATTCTTCAACGATATCAAGTTCATTACGCAAAAGGATTTCTTAAAAACCTGTCTAGCCCTCCGTCATTTCAGATAAGTACTTCATAGTATTCGTGCTACGTTTGTTGGCCTCTGTCAAAGCGTAGTATGCGGTAGCTATTTATGCTTATCTGCTTATGCATATGATGCGATTGAGTTAGGGTAGTCGTACGACTTTGTTGGCTTTCGTCAAGGGCCGTGCGGATGGGTTTAATTCAATCAGGAAATGTACGGGTTGAACTTGACTAGTAGCCTATACTTTGTTGGCTTTCGTCAAGGTCATAGGATGCTAGGGGTAAAATATTATCGGGAATTTTTAAGTGTTGAAATTTGCAATGAGATTGCATACTTCCTATGAGATAGTTGGATCCCGATACCCACTGCGAGTAAGAGTTACTCCTGGGAGAGTTTTACACATTACAATTAGCCGATCAAGTAGGTGTCTAGAAAGGTGTCAACGGGGTTACGCCCCTGGGAAAACGAGGTTTATTTTAATTAGGTCCGTGTGAAAGCATGAGGAATCTCCCTTAAAGTACCGACACTGGCCTGATTGAAAGATTGGCGAACTTGTAGGGTGTAATTAATCCCGGCTAGTCTTTCCTTTTAGGTTTTGAAGAAAGATTTGACTAAAACAGTGGGAGACATCCTGATTAGATATATTAATAACCAATCTAATATTGCAAGAGCATACACTGAGTGTTTTCTTCTCTCTCTCTCCAGGTAGCGACCATGTCACGCCTTAATCAAGATAATAATATGGATGTATTGACCGAACCTGCTTGTTATACTGAGCTAGGGGAACGTTGGTCCCGCTCCAACTTATAGTTGTTATAAAATCGAGCAGGAAATAGGGGAATACCAGAATTCTCGTGCCGCCCAAACGAAGAAAGTGATGATGATGCATCTTCTTCGGGTGTGTTCATTACCGAGAACTGTTTCTCAGTTACCTTTACGTCCTGGGTATGAGATACCGGATCAGGATCCCACAAATGTAATCTGTTACATAGGCTACAGATAGGTAGAGAACTGAGAAAGGGTGATAAGTTTTAAGAGTTAAAAATGGTGCAATTTTTGCAGCCAAGTCTGTTGGCAGTTATCACCCTGTATTACTAAATACATTGATTCTGAACGAATATTATTAGATACCAAACCCGATATACAACATCATAGCAATATCTTTATTTAGTAAAGAAGGATATAATTTTGTAGTGTTGGATAATGTTTTGAACATTTCCTATACCAAGAGTTGATCGGTTCAGGCACGTTATCTAAAAGCATATACGTTTTAAATCAAACCACAGTTCTTAACATACAGGACACACACAAGAGGAAGAGTTCAGAAATGAACGAATTCTTCTTGAGGTATTGTAGACTAGGTCATATCAATACGACCCGACTAGCTGAAGTTACACAAAGATACATATTTAAATCGGTTTGAATCTACATCTTGTGAAACTTGCCAGTCATGTCACAAAGATAAGATGACCACAACTCCGTTTATTGGAAACAGAGAAAGAGTTAATGAACTCTTGGGATTGATACATGATGATGTATGTAAGGTCCCCTGTCTACACATGCCAGGACCGGTTCTTTGTACTTCATTATATTCACTAATTATCTCTCAAGATTCGAACATATGTTCCTGTTGAAACACAAGTCTGAAGCTTTTGAGAAATTCAATAAATATAAGATCGGAGTAGAGAACCAAAACGGGTATAAGTATTATGTCCTTTGATGAGATCAGGGAGGAGAATATTTGAGCACGGAATTCCTGGACTATTCTAAAAGAGAATGAGATTCTCTCTCAGCATTAATCCTTCGTATGCACCACAACACGTTGGTTTATCGAGGAGGAGCAATCGCACCCTATGTGATATGGTATGCTCTATGATGAGAACTACTGAGTTGCCTATTTTCTTTTGGGGGTTATGCACTTGTGAAGCTGCATACCTATTGAATAGGGTTCCAATCAAATTAGGTGCCAACCATTCCATATGTGATATGGTATGTAAAGAGCCCATCTCTTAAAGAAGTTAAGATTTGGGGTTGTCCGGCCAATGTCTAAAAGCAAAATCCGGACAAGCTCAAGGCAAGGTCAGTTCTGTAGAAATTTGTTGAATATCCCAAGCATTCGCAAAGGAATATCTTCTACCGAACCAAGGATCAAAAGGTATTTTATTTCTCGGCATGCCACCTTTTTGAGAAAAAGGGAATTTCTTGTGAAGGAATTAGTGGTCATATAGTAGAACTGGAAGGAGTTCCAGCTATACAAACTGCAGCCGATGATTTGGTAGAACCAGAGGATTCAATAGTTTCCAACGAACCTCAGCCTCTCCGACGATCTGGTAGGATTCCTCATCCACCTGAGAGATGCTTCGGTTTCTCTATGACAGTGGGAGCGAGGATTGCAACATGAGATGATGACCCAACTAGTTTCGAGCAGGCCATCAAGAGTGGGGACTCTGTGAGAATGGCTGGATGCTTAGCGATCTGAGATGGAATCCATATACACCAACAAAATATGGACTTTGGTTGCTTTATCTGAAAGGTTAAATCCCCATCAGGAGCAAGTATATCTTGAGAAGATTACTTGGTGTACATGGAAAAGTTGAGACTTTCAAAGCAATGCTTAAGTCCATCCAGATCCTACTTGCCATTGCTACATACCATGACAACGATATCTGGCGGTTGGGTGTCATGACTGCTTTTCTAAATAGTGATTTAGAAGAGAGTATTTATAAGTACACAGCCAGAGGGCTTCGTAGATAGTAGGAGCAGCGGAAACGTATGCAAGTTGTTTATGGGATAAATCAGGCATCGTGGAGTTGGAACGTCTATTTTGATGTGGTAGTCAAAGAGTTTGAATTCATCAAAATGGTAGATGAAATTAGTATATACAAAAATGTAGTAGGGAATATGGGGGTGATCCTCGTATGGTACGTGGATGACATACTCTTGATAGGGAAAGAGTTTCCTATGCTATGCTCGGTCAATCTCCTTTTATCACAAGGATTCTCCATAAAGGATCTAGGTGATACCTCCTAAATCCTGGGTTATGGATCTATGAGATAGATCTAATTGGATGTTAGGATTCTCACTAGGTGTAGTGAGATGGTATCAAACGATCCTGGGGAGAATCACTGGTAAGCTTCCAGGGTGGTAAGGTCGACTGAATGTCAGTCACAGGCATTGTCTTTACCCTCAGTGGAGGGATGGTATGTTGGAAGAGTTCCAAGCTAGATACCGTAGCAAACTAGACGATTAAAGGCTAGATACATCGTTACCAAGGATGCTACCAAAGAGACAGTCTGGATATATATAGGTTCATGAGATGGACTTCGTTCCTACCATTGTGTGACAATGGAGTTGTGGCTTATGCCTAGGAACCCCCATCCCATCAGAGATCCAGACATATTCTTAGGCAGTATCACCTGATCATGGAGATGGTTGATCTCCAGGGAGATCGAGAATAGGAGAGTAGATACAGAGGACAACAGCGCGGAACCACTCACAAAAGCCTATTTCCCAGTAGAGGCTTTTATGGGATGGTTGAGTATGAGATACTTCAACTACAGCTGATTGTTGGGTATGAAATACTACAACAGATGGCCCTAGTGCAAGTGGGAGATTGTTAGTGATATGTATGCCCTAGAGGCCATTACTGTACATACGATATATATTGTAGTGGATGCTTGGACATATATATAAAGGACTTTCTTGCTCGACATGATAGTATGTTATCTTGTTGCTCTTTATCTTAACATGTACTCTGATTGTCTCTATGTTACATGTTGATAAAGCCCTTAGGATAAGTACTTGACTACCAGGACTATGATGCAGATCATGCTAGTGGGGACAGTGTAGTCGCTAAGTACATCCTTCAAATGTTCCTAGTCGTAGGTGTATCGAGACAGGGCATCGATATACCAGAGTAGACTAGCGTATAGCTTCTCGACCCATGTAGATGGGCGATGGATGATCCCGGATCCATTGGTGTTTGACATCAGAGATAGTATACGGGTGCTCAGTGGAGACTGGGTACACTGGACGAACTCGCCGAGAACTCCCAGATGGTATTATACCTCACGTCAGATGGCAGTTCTCTGGTGACACTGGTACAGGTTAGTCTGTAGACCCAAGATCGTCATAGAGTCTTGTGTGATTCCCACTGTGCTATGATTTCCACCTTACCACGTTCAAGAGAACGTGCAAAACGGTGGCTTTTGGGTACATTCCCGAATCACATAGAGGCAATGAGCGATAGGAGGGGTTTCGTCTCTCCCGGTATTGGGAGTTGATGTTGCGCTGTGTTCGATTGGCTATAACTGGAAATCCCTGGCCAAGATTGCTGAGATTTACTAGTAAGTGTTATCAGTAGTTTCTCGAACTGTTATGGACCTCATATCGACACGACTTATCGGTTACTGGGGTCTGACGTTTACCACCCCTAAATTGGATATGCGACATATCAGACGAAGAGACCGGACTGTACGGGAGTGATACTGATTGGATACACAGGAGAACGTACAGGCTTTCTTGTTGATCTTCTGATCGCTCAATACCTGGGTGGCTGTTACGTTTAACTGACCGCTTGCAGCTTGTGGGTGTTTGATATGATCATCACCTACTGCCGACGTAATCATGATTCTTTAGAGTCCTACACAGAGGTTTCCTGCCTCAGGCAAAACGGAGTAGGAGCACATATGTGATATGTGCGGGATCGAGAATAATACGTGTATGTGATACCGTATTCGATTCTCGCAATATGTGATATCGGCCGGGTATATGTGATATAGCCGGGCTATCGGATCAAGTGTTGATTCGATGAACTGATACATTTTATATTAGTCGGTTATTTATGAAATAGCCGGATTATCGGATCAACTGTTGATTCGATAATTTAATTTATATATTTGATATATTACATTTCATTAACTAATATAAGCTCACTTAAAGATTCTTTTTCTCATATGATGATACTTGATATATATGAGATATATGTTAATTGTATTATCTTCTTTTGTTACAAAATATTGTATATGAGATATATAATATTGTAACATGTTAGGGTTACAAATGCAACTAGATTTTTGAGATTAAACCATGTTAGGGTTTGGATTAGGGTTATTGTTTTGGATGAGCTTTGTGGAAGCTTCTTGAAGCTTTGACTTTGTCCTCACTCTTTGATATTTTCTTTAGATATTTGTTAACCCAATCCTAACCTTAACCTAGGGTTTATTCTCTACAAGGATTAAGCATGACATGCTTAACCCTAGGTTGCAATTGTAACCACAACAATAATTCATTCATCACTTTCTTCTTCATCTTCTTCAAGCTCTTAAAAAGCTTGCTTGATTTTTCATTTGTGATGATTTAATGTGAGAAATAGAAAACAAAAGAGATCAAAATTCCTATTTCATCATCCTCATCTATTCTAGCCACTTATATTAAGGTGTTTGCTTTACTAATACTTGATTAGTGAAGCAAGAGCTTGGGTTTGAGATTCTTCAAGGTAGATCATCTTAGTTCTTGAAGATTAAAAGCATGGTTACATCATTCTCTTCATGGAGCTCTCTAGAGTCCGGGTACTTGATGATCGCAGCGAAGGGACCTCAACACGGAGCTTATGAAGCGAAGGAATGGACTACAAAGGCTGTAATCCCTAACTCTTAGATGTTAAAGTGTTAACATGCTAGTTTTGTTTGATTCTCTTGTTAAAGATCCTAGGTTTAAGGTTATCTATAATGGCATAATTTGAAATTGGCATGTGAGATGCCACCCAAAACCTTGATGCTATTGTAGGTAACCCAACATTCGGGACTGCACCCAACTACTACCTGTTTGCACGACTCCTTTAAACCGTGGTAAGGTAGTAATCTAAGTGCAGTGGAAACACACTTGAGATGAATAGTGATATCAGTCAACGGACTAACATGTACTCATGCCATCCGGGAACTGCTACCCGATGATAGGTATAATACCAACCATCAGTTCCCAACGAGTCTGTTCAGTGTAACTCATAACCCAATGAGCACCTGTATACTATCTCCAGTACGACGTACTAATGGCTGTGGGATATACCATCTTCCCTGCTGAGATGAGAAGCGTATACACTAGTCTACTCTGGAGTATCGATGCCCCGTCTCGATAATCCTACAACTAGGGATCTGTATAAGGATGTGCTTATAGACTACCCAGCCCCACTAGTGTGATTGCCATCACAATACTGGTAGTCAAGCAAAGATCTTAAGGGCTCTACCAATATGTATAAGAGATATGCTAAAAGAAACATATGCACATAGTGAGGTAGAATCAAACCAAGTAGCATACTACCATTTTGAGCAAGACTGTTATTATAACTGTGAATTTCCCAAGCTTCCAATATGTAATATACAATCCAGTATGATACAATAATGATCTCTAGGGCATATATCACTGACAACTATTGAGTTACATCGAGGTTCCATTAATTGGTTTCAAATACCGTTAGGATAGATAACCTAGAAACACAGACTTTAGGATACACGTGAGATACCTATATCCTGCTGATATATCACCTGTGAGTGTTTTTTATAATTATACTTCATTTTTGCACATAACACCTTATAGTACATTGCTCAGTTTATTATTATGATATTTATGACGCACTGACGTCTGGGTTTTGCATGGCCCAGATGCTTGACTTAGCACGTGAGTACGTCGACAGGACTACCGAGCAGTGAGGACCATCTCACTGATATAGCTCTTATTGATGGTTAGTTATTCCTTGGATCTTTATTATTTCCGCTATTTTATCGTTTCTTGTGACTATTGGACATGTGATAAATATATTTAATAGATTATTGTTCTTGATTAATGATTGACAGCCTTAATGTAAATATAGAAGGATGTTTTTTTGCCGTAGGTTGCATGGTTGGCTTTGTTACGTCCCGAAATTTTCGTATTTTGGGAAGCAGGGCGTGACAATATCAGTTGATGATTGGGTAAGATGCATTCAATAACGGTGTAATTCTTCTTAAACATAGCACAATTTTCAACCTACGTTGCGCAGGGTTTGAGTTATTTAACTCAGAGGACTTATACAAAATATTTTTTGTTGTCCGATGTCCATCAGGACACGGGTTTGGTACTCGTACAATATTCCGTTTACTTGTGATTTCTCTGGTTTTAGACACACATTTCGTTAAAATATAAGGTCCGAATTTTGAGAAGTTATAGGTATAAGAATAAAGTAGAGAACCATACATTGCAACTAACAGGATTCTTTGAGATGATCGAAGATGTAGATATTTATGCTAGATATTCTGTCATAAGTAATATATTTGAGAACATTCTTCTCTCTCAGGTTACTCATCCGTGGGTGCGCTCCTTAATGAGTAATGTTGTGTGGCTTTCTTCCATTTAGTCGATATGCACAGGAAACAGCTGCATAATTTTTGAATCTGGTTCCAATTAAATTAGTGCCTTTATTTTCTATGTTAGATATAGAATGGATTCATATTTTAACGATGTTAAAGTATATGGAGTTGTCCGGTTTATGCTTAAAATCAGAATCCAGATATACTTAAGACACGTTTCAGTAATGGCAGTTTGTGGGTTAACTCGGGTTTTGACAAGGGTTAACATTCTACCATTTACAGGATCAATAGTAATATTGTTCTTCACTCGCCACCTCTTTAGTAAAATGAATTCTTTTTAGAAAAATAAGTGGGAGTATGGTAGAACTGGAAGTGATTCCAGAACGGTTACTAAAAATTTAGTACAGCCTAAGAATTAAATTGGATTTGACAATCCATTAGCCACTCCGTAGATTTGGTCGGTAACCATACCCACCTGAGAGGTATTTCGGTCTCCTCAAAGACGGTGACAGGGGGTTTTGATAACCCAAGCTTACCACTATTGTTGTCCTAGACTATAAGATCTGGCAGGTGGATGACTACAACGTCATTCTAAATTAGTTTTAGAACTGCACGTATATATGACTTTGTCAGAGGGTTGTAGTCAGTGGGAGCAGCGGAAGCGTGGTGGGCCAGTAGCTTATGTTTATTTATAAACTAAAGCAAGTATAGCGGAGATAGATCATCTATTTTTTATATGACAGTCATAGAGTTTGACTTCATCAGAACAACAGATGAACCTGGAAAGAAGATAGTAGGAAGTGATTTCCTGGTATTTAGAGGACGTGCTCGTGATAGGAAGCGATGTTGCTATACTACAATCAGTTATACTATGGCTGTCACATGTGTTCCTCCACTTTGGATCTGAACAAAATATTAGGGATTCTGGTGACTAGATCTATGGTTTTAGATCTAGATTTGGGAAATGTCCTAATTCGGGTACTTTGATACTATTCTAAAGTGTTTTAGAATGGACGACTCCTGTCGTGGTGGTGTGCCCGCAGGTAATGGAGTCACCCTCTCTAAAGAGATGTTTTCTAGACTAATGAGAAGAGGGATTTGCATGATTGATAGTTAGTCTAAAATATTGCACTTTTGAATGAATATTTTCCATACTATTATTTAGTACTAAAAGGTGTTTATTGTAAATATAGAACATATGAGAGTTTATTTGTAAAACGTTTATTATCATATGTTTCTACATTATAATTAACATAATGAGGGAAAATATATGCATATAATATTTAAATGAAATCTTAGTAATTAAAATATGCATATCATATCAAATATTTCTAATCAATACTCTTAAAATATTATATCATTTAAATGGTTAGGATAATATCTCAAAAAATACCAAATGCTACTAACACTATGACTTGAGATGTTGTGCAGATATTAGCTCAGGTCTGGAATCCAAGTAAGAGATCCGAGTCAAATCGGGATATCGAAACCGAATCTGCCAAAATTTAGAAGCAAATCGAGAGATCTAGCAACGGCAGAGACTCATAGCATTATTTTCAGAATCTAGATATCAAGAGGATCTCCAAATATCAACATAAAATACCAGATAAAATCCCAAACCCTGTGCTACCAAGTTGCGGCGGAACCGCGGCCAAACATGGCTATATGCGGCGGTTCCGCGGCGCAATAAGGGTCGTAGGATATAAGATTTTGTGGCTTGGATCGTAACAGCATATATTCATATATGGAATCTAGAGTTTCTGGTTTTAGGAACTATATCAGGGACCGAGGGCTGTACATTCAAAATCATCACCGATGAGATCAAGAGATCCAAGAGGTCCACGTATCCGAGTGATCATCATCTATTCATCTACCTCCAACAAAAGAGAGATCTAGAGCAAACTAGGGTTTTTGTATTCTACTTTCTAAGGAGAATTGTAAATGCAATAGTTGATTAATAAAGGTAGTTGTTTTTAATTCTTTTTTGCATTTAATTTCCACACTTATTTTCTGCACTTACTTTTCTGCATCTTCATTATGATTTCATTCTTCAACCTTTCTTATACTTTAACCATAAGCGAGTAATTCCTAACATGCTAAGATTCGTAGAATAGGGTAGAACAATGGATAAGAAAATCTTTTAACTTTTTTTATACATTTTAAAGTTTATAAAGTTTAGCAAAATAAATTTTAACATCCTTATCGGGCGCACTACCAATTTATTGATAGTCACGACCACCATTTGAGATTGATTTAACACTTTTATTGTTAAGAGCTAGATATGAATAGAGATCAATGTAAAGACAAGAGTTAGTAGTGGGGAAACCTTAGTTTCTTCCAAGAACCCTAATCTATATTCATCACTATCGATCTAGTTTTAAACTATTAAAAGATAAAGGAGTCATTTTTAATTATTCATCTATTACTACTAAGTCCTATGAACCTACAAGCCTTTTCTTTATAAATTCTATATCCGTAACGACAAATAATCACCGATCTTTCATTAACTCGTCTAAATTAAGAAAAGAGTTCACATTTTCCTGCGGACGACCCGTACTCATCGTAGCTAGCTACTAGAGACACCGTCTTGATTGCGGTTACTTTAGAAAACACGTTTTAACGATCAATCAAATAGTTCCATTGCCGGGGAAACGGTCGTAATTTTTTTCTTGTTATTCGGGTTGATTTCTTATATAATCCAGCAAAAATAAAATAAACAAAACCGCATCTTACGCTTTTAAGGATTATTGTGCGAGCTTTGCAAGAGAATATGGAATGACTGGAGCAAGAAAATAGAGATTCAGAGATTTCAACTTGGACTAGAGGAGTATAGAAGGGCCCTGAAGAAAAATTAGCAAAAGATGCCCCAAGGAGGCGGCGGAACCGCGGCACATTGGTGGAGTTGGACCCCCAAACTTCTGTGGTAATTTCCTAATATCTTTCTCTCTCCTCTAAAGCTCCAATAAATTGATTTTATTTGCAGCATTCTTTGCAAACATCGCCGCTAAAAATATTTTTGCGTGTTACAGATTTTGGTTTGTTTTGCATATCTAAAACGGACATTAAGGGGCAATAAACCCAAATTCAGATTAGGTGGGGATTTTATCACCCTTCCTAAGCTCCACAAATCACAAACGTGCATACGCATAACCCTACATTAATAAAAAATATCTAGACCAAGCCCTAAGGACTGTCGCGCTCAATTAGGACAAAGGAAGGTCGTGGGTAATCTATTGCTTATCCGCATTTTTATTGTGGTTTCTAAGACAAGTATGACTAAGCAAAGTGGTTACTTAATTAGACTCGCTATTTCGGTGATTCATATAGCGGATACCTCCGACTTACCTAGCACTTACCTGGCCACAAGATTGATAAGGAGGTAGTAGAGAATTGATCCTGCGACTTGTCATTTGGAAGTCTAGGAGCGGTCTAGTGACTTGACCTAGGAGACCCTAGTTCTAGGGATTGAATATGCATTTTGTGATTTGTTGAGTCAAGCCTCAAGTCCCTCTTTCAAAGCAAAACAATTTCCAAAATCCAAAACGAGCTTAAATCATTACCATTTCACCCTTTTTTCTTTTCACTTTCTTATAATGGGTAACCCAAACAGACGAACTCTTGCCGAGCTTTGCTATCCAGAACTAAATATTTCTTATTTTCATAATTGCTTCAATATAAAATCCGAATCTACCATGTCTTTAAGAGATAGGATAGATCACGCGGAAAATAACAGTTGGATACCTCACTCAAGGTCCTATCAACCGCATCAAAATTCAACATCTTCTTATGTTGATAATCCATTTAAGGCGAGTGAGAGAACTTCTAAACGCATGTCCATCGCTGAGCATATTGCAAAGGCTAATAGCCAAAGTTTCAATCCTTTCACTAATCCAAAAACGTTAGGACAACAAACACCATCATTTCTATATGAAAATATTGATACTCGTGTTAAGGTGAATATGACATCTTTTACACCCATGAACATTGATGAACAAATAGCAATTGCCAGTTGCCAACTAACCAACCAATCTCAATATTCTTCATATCATAATGTTAATCCTAATCCTGTTTATGAAACTTGGATACACCCTTCTAATTCTTATCCATAGTACCAAACTTTCACACGCTCTCATGTTGACACTTCTCTTGAGACTAATGGGACAAGTCATAAATGCATGTCGATTGCGGAACACATTGAACTAGCCCGTAGCCAACAATTAAAGGCATCTCTTCTTAACATTTCTCTTCACGCTAACCCGGAAAATCATAAACGTATGTCAATTGCGGAACACATTGAACTCGCCCGTAACCAACAATTAAACACATTCCAACCATACTCAACTTCCTCACCTTATCTAGACAGTGCTTCTAAAAATCAATTAGGAAGTTCTACGGTTCAAAGAGAATTCTTCATTGGAACTTCTTCACAACCCATGTCTATTCTTGAAGTAGAGTTGGAATTGAGTAGTGAAAAAGAACAAGATATCCATCAAAATCAAAACAAAACCGATTCTTTTGATCTCGACACCTTCCATCCTGCACTCCAACCGAATATATTCGATGTTCAACCGCTTCATAGTCTAAGTGATGAGGTGCCCGAGAATAACATGTTTGACTTTTCCAATAGTGAGTGTGAAAGAGAACTTGACACCATTTCAAATCAAACCGATCCTTATTCGACTACACTTGATATTTCAAACCTTCCAACTCCATCAAGTGAACCAAGTGATTTATCGATTGAAAATAGTATAATTGATGAATTTTTAAATACCTATTCGTTTGATTTGACCGAAGGTGTTAGTGAGAGCAGTGATGAGAATATCGTTGAAGATGAACCCGTTATGTTAGATGAGTTGGATTCTCCGACCCATCATGTCCCTTCTATTGAATATGAACATCTTCCTGTACAATTAACCGACCCTATTCTTACCACCGACCTATCCGATAAGCAGAACGATATTCAGCCTTCATTTCCCACATCTGGTTCAACAGTCTCGACACACAAGTTTGTTTACCCATTTCATCACCCGCTTTCTTTGGTTCTTCTAATCTTCTTTCAACTCTACCGAGTTTTGATGAATCACACTCCGATATTTCGAGTTTTATGATTCTTGAAAAACCACTTGATTTAGACTCTTTTGAAAATAAGATAGATGAGCTTTACGAGGTTCCTACCACCATAATTTATGACAAATCAAGTGTGTTGAATTCTGGCGCGAAAACGATTGACCTTGAAACTTTCAGTCTTCGTAGAGAATCTGCTTATTCCACCGATTCTTTTCTTTCCCATGGGATTATCATCGATGAAAGTTTCGAAAATATTTTCGCTGAGGAACTCGCGTTTCTTAAAAACTTGGATGTTGTGATGAATCAACCTCCATGGAAATTCGTGCGCCTTCATTTGAGGCCGAAGAAGTTGAACCGCCACCATTTCTTCTTATTAAGTACGAGAATGCGAATATTCCACTCATTCCTAATCATTCACATTCTCGTTTTCATCCACCATCACTGTTTCGTCTCTACCAACCGAGACGTAAACCCGATCGATTACGCCTCTTATCTCCCCAGTTCTTCACATCTATAATTTTCTACCAACTATGTTGTTACATCGATAAAATACTCGAATGGTTAGTATTGACTTTTGGTCTTTGTAAAACTTTATATAGACCAATAACTTTACCCTCCTCTTATAATTTTAAATGTTTAATACTGTTTCACTCAAGTTTTGTGGAGGAGAAAAAAAATATTTTGGCCCTTGAAAGAAAAGAAAATTTTTGTACAATTGTGAGCCAAAAATAAATTTGAGGGAGGATTTCACTGTCATTGACTTTTGTCCCCTTTTGCTAATAATTGAGAACTTTTTCCTCCCAAGTCTACAGGGTTTGAGTTTAAAAGATGATATCAGTGAGGACGCTGCTGCAAATAGGTTTGGGGGAGGTTTGTGCTTATTCATGCATCATTTTGCATTATACTAAATAAAAGCACAAATTTTTTTTGATAACAAAAGTTAGGATGTGAAAAATACATATGAACGATAGGAAGAGATTTAAAAAAAGCAAGAAAATTAGATGTTTTAAAACGAAACTAATAATAGGTAGTCATGAGTTATTGTCCCATGGGTTAGTAAGATGAAAGGAATCACTAATCTGAGAATAGAAATAAGTCTGAAAAATAGTCCCTATTCTTGAGTCCAAACATTTGAACGTTGATACCCTACTATATGCACTTGTACACATCTTGAAACTTGGGATAGTAGAGGATACCTTGAAATGCTCTTGTCTAAAAGCCTTATTATGGATATATATATATATATATATATATATATATATATATAAACAAAAATAAAAATGATACAGAAAAAAATGGTGAAGAAAAATGAACACTGGTTTTGTAATTACTTAAGGAAACAAAAAAAAATATAGCGAGTGTGCCTTATCACCTAATGCCTTAGACCAACTGGTTTGGGAGTCACTGCTAAGCCTTAGGTATTGCAAGACTAGAATATTGCTAACTACGTCTTAATGAGTGAGCACATTTGGTAATCGGTTGGTTAGTATCTCAAAAAGTATTAACAGTCGCATGAAGAATGTGTAAGCAATTCCATCTGAAACATTCACCGACTAAAAAGTACTAAGCAAGATGGACAAGAGTATGATAGCTTGAATTGAATTCTCTAAGTGTAGGGATATCTTTTACACACACGTAGGGGTATATGATCGATGTTTGGAAAAAAGATGGGGAGGAAGACTAAAAACGATGTTTTAATGAGGAATGATGTGATTTCTAACAACTTTTCACGACTATTAAGATAAGGCTCATGTCAACTAAAAGGCTAGTGTAGTTTGGAAACTCTTATTTTTAAATTCTTTCTTTTATATGTTCCTTATCTTTGTGTGTTACTTTCATCTTCTTTCTTTTTATTATAGGATTTTGTGGGTGTAATCCACTAAAAACCTTCAGGAGATAACACTCCTCCTACTAGGGACACCTAGAGATTTAAAGGCTTGTTGCACGTACTCAGTGCAATCGTGTTGCTTACAAAAGTGTGCTAGTTAGTTTTTTCTCTTTAATAAATAGTTTGCTCGGGACTATCAAACTTAAGTTTGGAGGTATTTGATTAATCTAAAATATTGCACTTTTGAATGAATATTTTCCATACTATTGTTTAGTACTAAAAGGTGTTTATTGTAAATATAGAACATCTGAGGGTTTATTTGTAAAAAGTTTATTATCATATGTTTCTACATTATAATTAACATAATGAGGAAAAATATATGCATATAATATTTAAATGAAATCTTAGTAATTAAAATATGCATATCATATCAAATATTTCTAATCAATACTCTTAAAATATTATATCATTTAAATGGTTAGGATAATATCTCAAAAAATACCAAATGCTACTAACAGTATGACTTGAGATATAATGCAAATATTAGCTCAGGTCTGGAATCCAAGTAAGAGATCCGAGTCAAATTAGGATATCGAAACCGAATCTACCAAAATTTAGAAGCAAATCGAGAGATCTAACAATGACAGAGACTCATAGCATTATTTTCATAATCTAGACATCAAGAAGATCTCCAAAAATCAACACAAAATACCAGATAAAATCCCAAACCTTGATGCCACCAAGTTACGGCGGAACCGCGGCCAAACATGGCTATATGCGGCGGTTCCGCAGCGCAATAAAGGCCGTAGGATATGAGATTTTGTAGCTTGGATCGTAACAGCATATATTCATATATAGAATCTAGGGTTTCTGGTTTTAGGGACTATATCAGGGACCGAGAGCTGTACATTCAAAATCATCACTGATGAGATCAAGAGATCCAAGAAGTCCACGTATCCGAGTGATCATCATCTATTCATCTACCTCCAACAAAAGAGAGATCTAGAGCAAACTAGGGTTCTTGTATTCTACTTTCTAAGAAGAATTGTAAATGCAATAGTTGATTAATAAATTTAGTTGTTTTTAATTCTTTTTTGCATTTAATTTCCGCACATACTTTCTGCACTTACTTTTCTCCATCTTCATTATGATTTCATTCTTCAACCTTTCTTGTACTTTAACTATGAGCGAGTAATTCCTAGCTTGCTAGGGTTCGTAGGATAGGGTAGAACAATTGATGAGAAAATCTTTTAACTTTTTTTATACATTTTAAAGTTTATAGATTTTAGCAAAATAAATGTTAGCATCCTTATCGGGCGCGCTACCAATTTATTGATAGTCACGACCACGATTTGATATTAGTTTAACACTTATTTTGTTAAGGGCTAGACATGAATAGAGATCAATGCAAGGACAAGGGTTAGTAGTGGGGAAACCCTAATTTCTTCCAAGAACCCTAATCTACGTTCATCACTATCGATCTAGTTTTAAACTATTAAAAGATAAAGGACTCATTTTTAATTATTCATCCATTACTACTAAGTCTTATGAACCCTACAAGCTTTTCTTTTATAAATTCTATATCTGTAACGATAAACAATCACCGATCTTTCATCAACTCGTCTAAAGTAAGAAAAGAGTTCACGTTTCCTTGCGGATGACCCGTACTCATCGCGGCTATCTACTAGCGACACCGTCTTGATTGCGGTTACTTTACAAAACACTTTTTAACGATCAATCAATTGACATATCACTTGCTTAGGCAATTGAGTCAATTATTAGATGTCAAGTACCATACCAGATATTGCTTTTGCACTAACTGCAGTAAACATATATTAATCCAATCCTGGAGAAATATTGGGAAGCAGTTATGAACATAAAAGGATGTTCTTGGTATATGGTAATGGCAGCCTCTTTAAGGGGGTGTTATCATTTGATGCTTCCAAGGTGACCTGAATGACAGAGTGGCTGTCAAAGTTAATAGTTTTCCCTTTTTTGAGGTGCAGTATGTTGGATAAGTTTCCAAGCAGGAAACTGAGGTAGCCATGGCGCTGGGTGCCGATTACATCAGGAAATGGATACAGCCTAAGTGGTTTGTTAGATTTGGATGTTCATTTATGAACATGGTCCCATCAGCTATCCAGACAAATTCTAAGGCAAATATCACTCATTTCGGAAGATAGTCATTCTGCACGAAGTTGAGATATAAAGAGATAAAGATAGAAATATTGGAGCGGATCCACCTACTGAGACTATTTCTCGAATGCAAAAGTTTCGCAAACATACTTTGTGAAACTGATTATTAAAGAAGTTTGGTGATCAGTAGCACACGAGCTGTGAGTATGCGACACCGCAATAATTAGCCTTAAGTGCGAGTGGAATAATGTGGTTATAGTGCCCTTAAGGTAATTATTGTAATCGCATGTAGGTGATTATGATGATTGAGGGAGGACCTATACGGGTAGAATGGTCTTACTCGAGATGATAGTATGATATCCGGTTCATATCTATCATCATGTAAATGTATTATGTGGTATTACGGATCACTGTTATATATTGATAGAGCTCAAAGGATTTTTGTTTGACTACCAGGATTATTGTGGCGATCACACTTGTGAGAACTGGGTAGTCTATAAGCAAATCCTTAAGTGTCTCTAGTCGTGGGAATATCGAGACTGGGCATCGATATTCCATAGTAGACTAGTATATACATTTCTTGACCCCAACGAAGGGTGATGGCCGGTCTCACAGCCATTGGTGTCAGTTAGTCACCAAAGATAGTATACAGGTGCTCATTTGGTTATGAGTTACACTGGACGGACTCGCCGGGAACATATTAGATGGTATTATACTTATTTTCAAATAACAGTTCTCAGGTGACATGAGTACAGGTTAGTTTGTCATTCTGAGATCGTCATTTGTCTCGTGTGAGTTTCTACCATGCTTTGATTACTACCTACCATGGCTCAAAGGAGTCGTGCAAATAGGTTTTATTTGGGTACAGTCCCGAGCCACATGAAGGCAGTGAGCGGATCGTCAAGGATTCGTCTCTCACGGTATTGGAAGTAGATGTCACGTTGTGTATGGGTGGCCATCACCAGAAATCCTTGGCCAAGGTGGACGAGATTTACTGATTTGGACCAGTAGTTTCTCAGTGGGTGATGGACTTCACACCAACATGACTTATTGTGTTATTAGGTGTCTGACTATATCCACCTCCTAAACCCGGTATGCGATACTCTTAGACGAATAGACCGGACTGTACAGAGATTGTCATAGACATGCTCAGTAGAGGTACGGATAGGTTTACTCGTCGGCCGTTCTTTTGCTCAATACCTGGATAGCCGTTACATACAGCTAGTGACGCTGACGTGCTTATGGTTAAACCCACTATCAGCATATTGACGAGTTTTTAGAGTCCCATACAGCGGGGTTTTCCGGTTCAGGCAAAATGATGTAGTGGTCGTATATTGATACGTGTAAGATTCTGATTAGGTATGTATGCTAGCCACACAAACTTTAATCGGGAGGATGATAATACTAGCCGGCTTAAGATTAAGCCGGATTATTAAATCAAGTTTTGATTTAATAATTTACATATATATATATATATATATATATATTTCGATATGTATATTCTAGTATTATATTCATTGTATTTTTCTATCTCTTTGGTATTCGTATTTTGATACGAATATGGGCATGTATTTGTAGGGACGTATTCTTGCATTCATACAAAAATATTTCTAAAAAGAGGACACCTCATTTCTAGGAATTTTTTCATAGAAATTATGAAATGAGGTGAAGGGGAGAAATGGTAGAGGGTATGGAAAAATGAATTCTTTATTCATTTGGTCATACTATTCAAGTATGGTTGCAATTTTAAAAATGAGAAATATATTTTAACAAAAGAAGAAAGTGTATGCTTGAATTTGTGAGGATTCATTCATTCAACCATTTAGCTTCTCTCTCTTCCACGGCTCCTCCTTCTTCTTCTTAATTATCTTCTACCCTCTCATGAGTTGAGAATTATGAAAATAAAGAGAAAGAAAAATGCTAGAACACTTACACACATCACTAAGTGTCCTAGGATCCTTAATTACTTTCTTGATGAAGTTGAAGCTTGAACTTGTTTCTCTCGGGTGGATCATCTTCAGCGAAGGAGGACTGGTTTGCAAGCGCGATCATGAAGCCTCGATGAGCTATTGAAGACAAAGGATACAACTACAAAGGTTGTAACCCTAACCGAGTAGTGCAATCCTTCTTTTTTTGCTTGCTAGTTTAGGTGTTTGGTTATGATCTTGGGGTTAAGTTTCTAGTGCCATCAAGAAAATTTTTGTTTTTAGATTCCGCATTGGCCGCGGGTTAGCGGCGAGGGCACTAGGAAATTTTACTTTCTTCACGAGGTAGGATCTGTTTCCCTCTCTCTCAATCTCGCCACTTTTTCTCGCATGATAAATCTGATCTATTCGTCTATCAACTCAAAATTCCATATAATCATTTTTTTGAATATTAATAAGTATAGTTTCAGCCGATAAATGCGACAAATCTTGTTTTAGCTATATCTAACACATGATCAACACACCTATATACCCTTTTGCACATTTGTAAGCACGGGGTAACGTCCTACCCCCTTATCACTTGCTTTCTATGAAACACATGCATGTCGTTATGCTGCCCAATTCCATTTTGAGAAAACACATTTTTTACAAGTCGAAATGCTGCTAAAATTGTGAACAAACATTTTGTCGCTAAAATACCCTATATTAACATTGCATGTATTTCATTAAAACACCCTCGAAGTTCTAACCTCGTACTTTCATTAAAACACCCCGACTTTTCTAAAAGTCGTATTTTCACTAAAATATCTCGACTTTTCTAAAAGTCATATTTCCACTAAAATACCCTAAACTATTGGCTTCTAATTTCAAATAAATATCTTATTCTCTCATGAACTCTATTTTGAATAAATACCATAAAGCTTCTTCTAAATTAATATTTCACTTATATACCCTGAACTATTACAAACCCTAATATTTGGGCATACCTATGCTTACCCCTTGTTACATGAAAACGCAACCCCGCCTAACTTGTATGCAATACTTGACCCTTTACACGTAACTCCACTTGACATGTTAAACTTGTTGATTATAGTGCCCTCAAGGAAATTACTGTAATCGAAATTAGGTGATTATGATAATTGAAGTAAGATATATACAGGTAGAACAGTCTTACTCGATATAATAATATGCTATCTGGTTTGTCTTTATCATTGATGTGTATACGATTTATTACGAGTTGCTAATACATAATGATAAAACCCTTGGGATTCTTGCTTGACTACCAGAGTTATGATGGAGATCATACTTATGAGAGCTGGGTAGTCTATAAGCACATCCTTAAATGTCCATAGACGTGGGAGTATCGAGACTGGGTTTCGATATTCTAGAGTAGACTAGTATATACGTTTCTAGACTCCGACGAGGGGCGGTGGCAGGTCTCATAACCATTGGTGTGTTGCACCTAAGATTGTATACAGGTGCTCACTGGAGGTGAGTACACCGGACAAACTCACTGAGAACTTCTAGATGGTACTATACATATTGTCAGATAGCAGTTCTCAGGTGACATGAGTACATGCAGCCTGTTGACCTAAGATTGTCATTTGTCTCAGGTGACATAAGATTGTATACAGGTGCTCACTGGAGGTGAGTACACCGGACAGACTCACCGAGAACTTCTAGATGGTATTATACCTATTGTCAGATAGCAGTTCTCAGGTGACATGAGTACATGCAGCCTGTTGACCTAAGATCGTCATTTGTCTCATGTGAGTTCCTATTGTACTTAGATTACTTCCTTACCAGGCTCTACTGAGTCATGCAAATAGATTTTAGTCGGGTATAGTCCCAAGCCATATGGAGGCAGTGAGCGATCGTCAGGGATTTGTCTCTCCCGGTATAGAGAGCCGATATCGCGTTGTGTTCAGTTGACTATCACCATAAATCTCTGGCCATGGTGGATGAGATTTACTGATTGTAGATCAGTAGTTTCTCGGTTGGTGATGAGCTTGACACCAACAGACGTATCGGGTTATTAAGGGTCAGACGTTATCCACCCCCCAGACCTGGTATGCGATTCTCTCAGACGAAAAGACTGGACTGTATAGAGATTGTCACTTACAGGCTCTATAGGAATACATATAAGTTTTCTCGGCGACCTTCCTTTCGTTCAATACCTAGGCAACCGTTACGTACACCTAGTGCCGCTGACATGCTTATGGTTAAACCCACTGCCAGCGTATTATCGAGTCTTTAGAGTCCCACACAAAGGGTTTCCCGGTTCAGGCGAAACGATATAGTATGTGCGTATTTTGATACGCACTTAGGTTCAATTAAATACGTGTATTTAGTGCACGTACTTTAATCGGGCGTTTTGATAATACTGGTAAGTTTGAAAGATAACCGGATCATTGTAAGCTAGTATTATATCTATCTCATTATCTCTCTCTTGGTATTTGTATTTTGACACGAATACGGTATTTATACGAATGCGGGTATTTGTATAAATACGGGTATTTGTATCTTAATACGAATACGGATATTTTTATCTCAATACGAAAATGGGTATTCGTATTTTGATAGGAATACAGATATATTTATTTTGATACATATTTAGTTTTATGTATATATGTATGTGTGTGTGTGTGTCTATATGTATTTGTGTGTGTTTGTACAAATACACCTTTTTCACTCACCTTTAGAAGCTTTGTGAAGAGTGTGGATGGATGACACATTGGGGCGAGTCACAAATCCACTCACTCTCCACAATTAAAAAGAGGAAGAAAGAAGAGGAAAAGAGATGGATGATTCATTCGTCTTCTTCTCTTCTTCTATCTGTTAAGCTTCAAAAATGGAGAGGAAAAATAAACCAAGAGAGAAACCATGAGATTATTCTTCACTACATCTCTTATCATCATTTCTTAGCAAGTTGTGATCATGAGTTGATTCACTTGTGATTTTGGTGTGAATATAGAGCTTGTTTCAAACTCTCTCGGGTGGATCATCTTCAACGAAGAAGGGTCTCCTTTCTTGTTTGTTCATACGACTCGGAGTCTAACTAGAGTCCTTGAAGTATCGTAGGGGTCTTCCGTGATTAGGAAGACACGCTACGAAAGTAGCTAACCCCTAACCTTGCATGTTAAGTTATCTAGTTTATTATTTGGAATTGATTCTAGGGTATTGGTTGCTAGTGCTTGCTATAAAAATTTTTTCTTCGCTTCCGTCTTCGCCGCGAGTCTTGCGACGCGAGCACTAGGGTCTTTATAGTGGAATCAGAGCTACTAAGCATTGTGCTGACCCATAGGGGTTCTCTCTATGGAGACAGTAGTGGCGAAACACCGACTCTAACCCCCAGGGTGCCACATGCGGTTATATGGTCCGGCGGGTTATAGTCCGTCACGAGCGGACTACGTAAAAAATAGCTGCTGAGGGACCTATGGGCGCTACGGCCAGTTTCCACTGCGCTGGCTGACCCATGTGGTATCAGAGCCATGCCAAACACTTAACTAGTTGTAGATGATGCAAACGTTTTGAAACCGAAATTTTAACCGTATTCGATCACGAAAATCAGTTTCTGGAAATTTTTTGAAACGACATCTGAATTTTTTTAAATAATTGCAGAGGACTGCGCTTTTAAAATGAAACCATGGCCCAAAATTCATGGTAATTCTGCCCGTTTTTGGCGGCCCATTTCCCTTTTCCGTCGGCTAAAATTGTTTAAAAGTCCATGGTTTTTTGTCAGGTGTTTTATCTTTGAGAAACTTGATTTTTGGTTATGTTTGTTTTTGTCCAGATTTCAGTTTATGTTATCTTTGTATTTGGGTAAGTTCGAGAAACTTTTTGGTCGAAACTAATGCATCATTTATGATCCATATCTTTGTTTGTATGTTTGATAATGTCGTCTAATTGCTATAGGTTCTGTTTAATGTGAAAAATGCATCAAATAATAATAAACATGCATTTAAATATTTATTTCAATCTAAAGAGAAAAGATCACCAAATATGGGATCGGGACTACAGAGGTTAATAAAACGGTATACAAAGTTTTCTAACTCTCTCTCAGCCTGCTCTACCATGTCATAGCGGTGGTTCTCACGAAGAGTCCTTCCCCATATGTCAGCGCCGCGCTCGTCGGCAAAGGAAGATATGACAGCCTGCTGAGTTCGGATTTGACTCAGCATGTGAATAGAGTGGTCCCTTAGAGGCTTTGTAATCATGCATGCCTCATGAACGCGGTCGATCTTGTCCTCCGCTGTGTCGAGTATCGCTAGAGTCATCTTCGCCGGATGAGGGGGAATGTCATCAAGGATGACCAGGAAAATCATTCGGAGCTAAATAAAGCCGGTGGGGAGAGGAGACCCTCTGCGAATCATGAGCTCATGCATCACCATGTCGCACTGAGCATCTGTAAGAGCGGGATTCGCCAGAAGTGCAGCAAAATGAAGAATAATCTTCCCAATGGGCACCTCTCATGGCTATCATGGAGCATGTAGGCGATCGCAAGCCATGATTCTCTCTCTGTGAAAGTGAAGGAGAAGATGAACATTGCATCAGATTATAAAGAGAAGCATTCAAGTTTCGACACATAAAATGTTGTGCATGGTGTCGGTTGGAACTATTTCCAAGATCTGATTAAAAGAAGGTGTAGGAAAAGAAAATGTTGACTCAGAAAAAGAAAACAAAAAAGGTGAACGAAACATCAGAAAAAATAAGGCAGCGCCTCATGTTTTGCGCACGTGAGCGTCGGCGTGCATAGCACGTGGACGTCTGTCTCTGATAGGATTAAATTCTAAGGTAGCGCCTCACGTTATGGGCATGTGAGCGTCAGCGTGTAAAACACGTGGACGCCTGTCTCTGATAAGATTAAATTATAAGGCGACACCTCACATTTTGGGCACGTGAGCGCCGGCGTGCAAAGCACGTGGATGCCTACATCTGATAAGATTAAATCTGAGGGCAGCGCCTCACGTGTCAGACACGTGAGTGCCGGCATGCAAAGCACGTAGTACCTATTTCTGTAAGAATTAAATTCTTTGGCTACACCCACGTGCTTAGCACGTGGGTGTCAGCGCCCAAGTTAAAGCAGATTTGCTGTGGGTAGAATTAAATTCTACATGGGAAAATATTTCTCTAAAATAAGAACAATATTCTCTGTTAAACAGAGAGCCATTGGATCAAAAATCCAATGATAGAATAAAATTCTATTAGGGAAAAATATCTCCCTGATCAAATAAAATAAGGACAATATTTTCTATTAAATAGAGAGCCGTTGGATCAAACATCCAATGCTGATTTTAAAAATCATCAAAATATAGAATTAAATTCTATATGAGAAAATATTTCCCTAATTTTTCTAAACAAGAAAAATATACTCTGTTAAATAGAGAACTCTTGGATTAAAAATCCATTGTGATTAAAAAATCACCGTTTGAATTAAAGGATAGAATTAAATCCTATATATGGGAAAATATTTCCCTAATCTTGTTAAAAATAAGAAAAATATATTCAGTTAAATAGAAAGCCTTGGATCTATGATCCAACGGTGATTAAAAATCACCACCCAATTATAAAATCAGATTGAGATCTCTCAAACAATTTATCTTTTAAACTAACCAACAAATTCTCTTCACCTATATAAAGGACTTGAGACTTTAAGTCTCAAAAAGAGAAACCCTCTATAAGCTTCTGCAAAAAAAGAGATAAAAGCCACAACTGAGAATTTAATTCTCTTGCTGAAGAAAATCTCCTTCTTGCTCCCTTCAAACCCTAGGTAAAGAAAAAAGCAGAGATAAAAATATATCCTTTACCTAATATATATATAAATACAAGGGTTTAACCTTTTATAAAGAAGTTAGTTCTTTCTCTATATCTGAGATCCGTAAGACAAATCTTTCATAAGTTAAGAATTTAATTCTCATCGGGGAGACTTTGTTCTTCAGACTCAAGATCTAAGGGAAAAACTAGATATGAGAAAAGAAGCATGAAGAAAAGAAATAGAATGTATATTCCAAGAATTTAATTCCTTTAAAACAGGGTTCTACCCTTTAAAGAACTTAGTTCTCATTAAAAAGGGAACAGAAGAACTTAGTTCTCAAAAATCCGATTCCAGATCTTAAAAAATAGAGATCTTGGTGATTGTTAATGGCCAAAACACTATTAATAGAAGTTTAACTTCTTTGAAAAAAATAAACAGAGATTAAATCTCCAAAAACTCAGCGTCTCACGTGCCTCACACGTGAGCGTCCATAGATAAAGACTCAGCGCCTCATGTGCTTCACACGTGAACGCCCATAAATAAAGACTCAGCGCCTCACGTGCCTCACACGTGAGCGCCAATCAGTAAAGATTTGGCGCCTCATATGATACCCACATAAGTGTTTAAAAATTGGCAAGCTAGAGCGCATCACGTGATACCTACGTGAGCACTGTATAAAAGTGCTTAACACTATATATTTAAAGTGTTTAAGTTCTCAGCACTGATAGGGAAACGCCCAAGTTTGAGCGCCTCATGTGATACCCACGTGAGCGCTAGAACAGAATTTGGATATTATATCCATAGTCAAAAGACTACGTGCTTAGCACTGCTAGATGATGAAAAAGCCCAAGACTGGGCCCAAAATTAGCTAAGTCTCTGAAATTTCCTTAAACCCATATTGTTCGTTGCAGCCGAGTCCATATGCTCTGTTGGTGGATCTTAACAAAATTTAATGATCCTTAACCATATTTCTAAGTTGAACTTAGTCTTATATAAAACTAATGTATCCTTAGTTAAAATAAATTGAGCCTATATGCTTATATTTGTAAGTTGATCTTAATCTAAAATCATATTAACGTTCCTTAAATAAAATAAACTATCCCCTGAACTGATAGAACATAAAACCTAAGTTCAAACCCAAATATATATGTACAGATTTGGACTAATCCGCGCCCTACGGGCGACGACATAAACTAATCTCCGTATGCAATTCATGGGCAACCCTAAAATAAACCAAATATAACACGACACGAAGTGATTTTCTTGGAGCAGGAGAAAGTTGTTATCGCAACACGATAACGTAATTAACTGTAGGGGCTTGCGCCTAAAGGGAAGAACGTCCCCATAATTAAAAACCCCTCACAAATGAGGGGAGATCTGATAAAGTCATTCTACATCAGTCGTATCCGTCCAAACCTCCGATATATGGTGCCATAAATCAACTTGGCATTTTTTTAGAGGTAGACGGGTATGTTCCAAATAGCATCTGCCCCCAAATTCAGGCAAGACGATCTATCCCAGTTCATCTCTGTTTTCGGCGATAAACATGTTCGATTAGACGGGGTTGCATACTGGTTATTTGTTATATTGGTTTGTATATATATCTTGTGATGGTTTAGACGAATTGTCGTGATTGGATAACCCTTCTTGCGATTTGTATGTACGCTTTTGATATTCATGTATTTGTTTATTCAGGACGAGTGGCCGGATTGATGTATATTCTTTTTGGGACACGTCCAGGTTGCGGGCGTTATTACCATTGTATATATTTTTCATTACTTGTACTAAGATACCCCACGACGGAGTGCTCAGGTAGTCGAATTGAAGAATGCAATGGGTGGCCATCTCATGGAGTTGAGACTCAGGCTATCTTATTCTCGGATTGGCGGGTTGCTCACCGCACTTTTAGGGGGTGTAGCTCTGACCCATGGAGGAATGCTCAAGTACCGGATTCCAAGAAATGTCGGATAGCCCACTCATGACATTGAGAACGGGTTTCCTCACTTCTAGAGTACGGTGTACAGTAAGGAGACGTGACTAGCCCGCTACGTATTTACTCAAAAGTAAACACGCTAAGCGTAACTAGGCAATATAATGTAAATATACACAAGAAGACATGAAATGTAAATGAACAGCAACTTTTATTTATTAAACATTTTTTTACAATACAACTGAAAATGTAAATACAAGAATAGAAAGCAATGCCTAAATAATGGCATGAACTGAAAGAAAAGTGAGTACAAGTGAAGCCTAGTGGTCGTGCTGCTCAGTGGTCTGCTCCAATTGCTCCTGGCTGGTCTCGAACTCCTCAGCGTCGGGTCCTCCTGACAACATTCCAAAAAAAGAAGAGAAATAGGAATGCCGTCAGCGAACAATCGCTCGATAAGTCCCAAAGAGATAGCAAAAAAGAATAGACAGATAAGAGGATGTAACTGGTATAATGTTTGATTGTTATGCTAACGCAGTTGTTTGTAGCTTGGTACAGAATATACCAGTGTATACGAGATGAGTCCAACTTACACCGTGGACTATGGTAACCCATAGTACAAGTCTCCGTCGATAAAACCACGAAACAACGGCAATGGATGTATAGTTACGTCTTTTAATGACCATCTCATACCACTTTTAACACATTCTGTGCCAGTCTACCCCTTTAAAACCCCGTAATGTATTTTGTATTGATTTGTATTGTTTTGTTTAATACAAGTACGCTTGTCGAAACCATGATATCAGTAATTCATGTAAATGGAAAGGATATAAACGGATAGTCATATAGACCAGTCAAATGTATATCCATGGTTCGGTCAAATCAATTCATGTTGATATAGATTGAATTCTGGTATAAATGGATTCATGTTGAATTGGAGTTATGCTTGAATTGTATTCAAGGATAGATTGGATTCAGATAGTTTTCAGATTAGACTGAGACTCAGAATGAGTCAGACTCTTTAAACAGAATTGAAGTCCTGAATTAGTTTTGATATTATCGGTAACTGCTGCATATGGACGCACGATTTGTGTCTTTTTCCAAGACAATTACCGTATTGATAACACCGTTTTTAGGTTGTCTACCTTAGATAGGCAAGCACTCATATTCTCCGGCTCCCTGAGGCTCAAAAGAACTGGTCCCGCTTAAACCTATATTTACTAGGGTCTTTATTGTTAATTAATATAACTTGAGAGGGTTTTATAAAAAATAGTTTTAATATATTTTCAAAATAAACCTCAAGTATTTATTTATCGTCTTTAGGGTTTTCATAGTTGTAATTTTTATAAAATGAAATATTCTAGTGAATATAAACCTAATTTTGAATAGTATATGGTATTTTCATGTAATTTAACTTATATTGAATGTGATGGTATTTTCATGAACTTTTGTGATTATTCTTTTTTGATTAGAAAATATAGAATATATATAATATATTTAAAGTAGATATTTTGATAATATTTATTTATATATATATATATAATAGAATTTATTTATTAAATAGAAATCATGTTTTTCTTAAAATTGTAATAAAAATTCCATCGAGATCGTATGCTCCGTGAGGAGGTCTGCATCTCGCCCTACTAGTCCGATAGATGTGCGATAACCCGCATTAACTAAGTCGGATTCCCCAAAATGGGTTGTAAGGACTTAATCGTACGAAATTAAATAAAACAATTTAAAGAATACAGTTTGTAATAATTTAGGGTATTTTATTGTAAATTTGTAATTATCCCACAAACTAATGTTCCAAAAAAAAGATCGTGCTATGTCAAGAATGAGTGTTGTTATGAGGTAGGTTATTACCTCGTGAGTTCTCTAAAGGTAATACAAAGGAATATGATGAATGTCACGACCCGAAATTTGGCACGTGACGACACTTAAACCACGTAACGTCTATAGGCGTAACGCAATTCAAGTAAGCCGAAAACCCAGAAATCTAAACCATCAAAAGTGGTAAGTGATAAGAACATTGTTAAAAACTTTTAGGAATCTCGAGTAAAAATCTTTAAAGCTCAGGTTTATTTTCTTAAAAATTTTGGCAGCACCTTCTTTGTAAAAACTAGCCCCAAAAATGGTACAAACATAAGATATAAGTATAGCATCCCCAAACGAGAGTAAATCTCGCCCAAAGGCGGAAAAAACCACCACAAGAAGATATACGACGCCGTAGCGAAGGAATAGACAATATAAATGAAACAGCATAAATGAGATAATCAACATAAGAAAAGGCCGGCTCACACAAGCACGACACCCAGAGTCACAAAAATAATATACAATATCGTCCTCACGTCTCGTCTCTAAGTCAATATATGAAGTAGTAGATGGAGAGTACTAGATACAATAAGATATACAATAAACATTATCGGATAACCGCAAAACCCACCTATAGCAAACTGCTCACAGTCAGCCGTAGCAGTATCTGCAGCAAAAAGATACGATAAGAAGAAGCCCTATCGCGACTGCTTTGAGAAACAACCTGCAAAACACTGTGGCACAACGGGGGTGAGTTGCCAACTCGTGAATAGTAAATAACATCATGCAGGTAATCGCAGGTATGCACGTACTGCGATAATCTATCACATGCAAACTGATAGTATAATATGGCAATATGTATATGCAACAGTCATGAAAGGTACTCTATCAGGTACTACTAATACATGAAGCAATACATATCAAATGAAAGCTGAGTATAGGACAAAACATATCATCATCACGGAATCCTCATCGTGGAAAAACCAGTGTCCATCAACGACACTCCAAATCCCAATACCTCAGGCACCGTCACTCTGATCGACCCTCATATCCTGTAAGTCTTATGGAACATGAGTGTCCAACATCGACACTCGAAAACATCATAAAAACTAGTGTCGATCAATGACACATAAATACTCATATCATGGGCTCCATCTGCGGGATTGGCCTGCGGACTCCGGCAGAACGGTCGGTCCATGTCCATCTTATAACTCTGGTCGGTATCCTCCAGGTATCCGCCGAGTCCAAATACTATCACCGGTAGGCAGTTCTCCCCCCTGTCGGGCTCAACGCCATCATCTGCGATCTTCTTACCCCCAGGGTACCTTACTGGGTCCACCATATACCCGCACACGGCCTCATCCAACTCCTCACATCGGGTTTCTAACACAAGTCTCAGAACCGAGAAAACTCATGGTGGACGCATCGAAATATCATATCAAGAGAAACCGAGTTTTTCAAACAATGCATAATTTCTTGAAATACCACGGTCCTCAAATCCATAAAATCATATGAAATCCATATCTCAATGCGTAAATCCATGAAATATAATATATGCAACATAAAACAGTAATATGAGCATATCAAGGAAAACCCGCTATTTAAATGCATCAAATTATTAAATATATCATGCGGTTCCAAATTTCTCCAAAGTCAAATGCAACATCATATAAAGGTGAACATGTAGCTATAGCAAGGTACATGTGTAAGCATGTAGGTATAGCTGTAAGTGCACGGCGGCGCCCCGGCCGTCAGTCCGACGGCCAAATAAGGAAACGGTGATAAACTTTAATTTTGCGGACTTTGCAAACCGGCACCACCGCGCACTAAACCCCGGATCGGGCCATTAAACTAGATCTAGCTAACTACAAGACGGGTTAGAGATATACCGAGTGATCCGAGTCCTCCGGTCTTCTCGTCGTCGTCCCGATCTCCCGCGGATCCTCCGGTCGTCGCCTCCTTGCCGGAAGGGCACCACATCGCATGTATCTTTTACGGGCTCCCACCTCAATACCGAGGCAACTCGGGCGCGAAGTTGGCTAGCCGACGCGTCTAAGATTTGCTGTAGAATAGTGTAGCAAGCAGGTCTCTTTGGGGTTTATGAGGTTGCCATGTTGGAGGAATTTTGCACAAAGAATTTGATGGATGCTTGGTGGAGAAATTGAGCATGCAAAGGAAATGAAAATGGAGCATCCATCAAGGAATGAGCTCGGCCACTTCTGAAATGTGCTCACTGTGAAAAAAGAAATGAAGCCAACACTTTCACAATTGAAGTGTGTAGGAATTAATACCAAAGGAAAGAAAATGTCTTCACTGCACACACACACACAAAGAGGGGGCCCACGAAATTCATCATGAAGGAAAAACACTCCAGCACACTCATTTCACAATGTAGCCTATTAATTAATTAATTAAACAACCTCCCATTTAAAAACCCATCATTCCAACAGTGGCAGAGGCCGGCCCATACCCCAATTTCCAACACCAAAACCATACTCTATCATGTCATAATTAATGCATCATGGAGCAAAGATGCAATCAAATCAAAACAATTGCAAGAAACCCCCTCCACAAATGTTATTTGCAAACTTGCAAATAACCCCCTCCATCGGAAAAGTCCGGCCGGGAAAGAACAAAGAAAAACCGGCCGGAACGGAATGCAAACTGGCAACCCCAGAAAACTGGTCCCATAATAAATTACAGGAAAACCCCGATACTGTGCATACACACCCGCATCTGTATTTCTACCGAAATACAAATGCAATGAGACAAAATCTACACTGTACTAAACTAGGATCCGGCTTAAACCAAAGCCGGCTAGTAATATCCGTTCGATCCTGATCCGTGCAATACCGCACGTATCTGATCGAACCCTGCCATATATCCATACGGCCTATAGTACAAACTGTCCGATCCTGATCCGTGCAATACCGCACGTATCTGATCGGACCTTGCCATATCTCCATACGGCCTCTACAACCTTTCGCCCGAAAGCTGAGTAACAGAATGTGGGGGACTCTAAAGGCTCGTCAACACCATGGTTGTGGATTTAACCACTAGCACGTCAGAGGTATAAGCCAATACGTAACGGGCTACCAGGTATTGACTAAAAGGGATGTCTGTGAGCGAACTCAGCCTGACAACCCTACTGAGCCTGTCAGTGACAATATCCGTACAGTCCGGTCCGTTCGTCTATGGGTATCGCATGGCGGGCCTAGGGGGTTGGTAAAAGTCAGACCCCCAAAAGCGGTACAAGTCGTGTCGGAGTGTAGCCCAGAACAACCTGAGATACTACTGGAATACCTACCAGTAAATCTCCTTGCCTCGGCCGAGGGCTTCGTGTAATGGCTCTCCTAGACACAGCACGACCTCACCCCTAATACCGGGAGAGACGAACCCCTGAAGATACGCTCACTGCCTCCATGTGGCTCGGGACTGTACCCAACTAAAACCTGTTTGCACGACTCCTTTGAGCCGTGGTAGGGTAGTAATCAAAGTACAGTGGGAACTCACACGAGACAAATGACGATCCCCAGGTCGATGAACTAACCTGCACACATGTCACCAGGGAACTGCCATCTGACGTCTGGTATATGACCAACTAGCATGTTCCCGGCGAGTCCTGTCCGGTGTACTCATAACCCAATGAGCACCTGTATACATCTTAGGTGATCCAACTGACACCAGTGGCTTGTGAGACCGGCCACCGCCCCTCGTCGGGGTCTCGACTGTATACACTAGTCTACTATGGAGAATCGATGCCCTGTCTCGAAACTCTCACGACTAGAGACCTTTTAAGGATATGCTTATAGACCCCCAGCTCCCACTTATATGATCGCCCTCATACTGCTGGTGGTCAAGCAAGAATCCTAGGGGCTCTATCAACGTGTAATAGCGACATGTCAGGTCACTTAAAACAGTACACGATGATAAAGGTAAACCAGATAGCATACTATCATCTCGAGTAAGACTGTCCTACCGGGATAGATCCTCCATCAATCATTGCAATCACGTACCTGTGACCTAATAATTGACTCTGAGGGCACTATCTCCAACAATCTCCCACTTGCACTCAAGGCTAATTATTGCGATGTCGCATACTCACAGCCCGTGTGATACCGAACACCCAACTCCTCTACTAGTCTGTCTCACAAAGCTCGTTTGCGAAACTATTGCGTTCGAGGAATAGCCTCAGTGAGTGGATCCGCTTTGTTGTCTCTTTCAATGTCTCTCTATATCTCAAGTTCGCGGAGAGACCCATCTCCCGAAATGAGCAATACCTGTCTTAGAATATGTTTGGATGTCTGATGGGACTTAGCTCATAAATGAACACCAAATCCAAACTTCTTAGATTGTATCGTCAACTGAACTTAATCAGTATCCTGCGCCATGCCACCCTCAGTATTGCCTTGGACCACCTGTCCAAAATACTGCCCCTCATCAGAAGGAAAACTATAGCTCTGACAACCTCCTTGTCGTCCATGTCACCTTGGAAGCCTGGAATGATAACTGTTTCCCGAATGAGGCTGTCGATATCATATCCCTAGAACATCCACTTATGTTCTAAAACTGCTTCCGACTGTTTCTCCATGATCGGATCAATATCAACTTATTGCATCTAGTGCAAGAACAATATCTGGTGTGGTACTTGACATTTCATGATTGACTCAATTGCCTGAGCAAGTGATCTGCCAATCATGCACATCCCTCTCCCCTTTAGTCTGTAAGACACCTTTAGAGAGGGTGACTCCATTACCTGCAGGTACACTACCGTGCCAGGAGTCGTCCATTCTAAATACTCTTAGAATGCTGTCTAAGTACCCAGATTGGGAAACCACCCAAATCTAGATCTAAAACCATAGATCTAGTAACCAGTATGTCTGATATAAAGTCCATTTCCTTTGTGGAGAAACCACTGTGTGACGACCAAAATATAACCGATTGTAGTATAGGAGTTTCTTTTCCTACTCTGTGTATGTCATCCAAATACTAGGATATCACACCCTACTACCTTCTCAACAGATCCATCCCCTATTCTGATGAAGTCAAACCCATGACTGTCACGTCAGAAATAGATGATCTATCTCCGCTACTGGTGCTTCAGTCTGTAAACAGACATAAGCTACCTGTCCACCAATGCTTCCGCTGCTCCCACTGACTATGACAACCCTCTGGCAGAGTCATATACACGTACACTTCTAAAACTAGTTTAGAACGACGCTATACTCATCCTCCCGCCGGGTCTCGCAGCCTGGAACAACAGCAATGGTAATTGTGGGTAAACAAGAACTTCCCTGTCACCGTCCTTGAGGCTACCGTAGTACCTCTCGGGTGCCTGAAGTTACCCACCTTATATCTGCGGAGTGGCCAATGGAATGTCAATCCAGATTGAATCTTTAGGTTCCTTATCAAATGTTCAGTAATCGTTTGTGGTTCTGGAATCACTTCCAGTTCTACCATACTCCCACTACTTTTTTCTGAAAAAAATCCATTTTTATTAAAACTGTGGCGAGTCTAGAACAATATTGCTATTGTTCATCCAGATGGTAGAAAGTCAACCCGCGTCATAGCCTGGGTCAACCCACAAACAGCCATTACAGAAACATGCTTTGAGTTGTCCAGTGTCTGGTTTTAAGCATAAGCCGGACAACTCCCCGTACCTTAACATCGTTAAGATATGAACTGTTCTATATCCCATATAGGACCAGAGGCACTGATTTAATTGAACCAGATCCAAATCATGCAGCTGTCTCCAGTGCATGTCAACTAAATGGAAGGAGGCCGATCAGCGTTACTCAACTTAGGAATGCTTCCAATTATGAGTAACCTGAAAGAGAAGCAATTTCTCTTAATCACTACTATCAACTGAATAC
Source organism: Agapanthus africanus (assembly GCA_030015575.1). Lineage (NCBI taxonomy): Eukaryota > Viridiplantae > Streptophyta > Magnoliopsida > Asparagales > Amaryllidaceae > Agapanthus > Agapanthus africanus. The sequence goes on along the minus strand of JASDDO010000006.1, from coordinate 341,511,728 downwards.
CATTGACAAGTATCTACATCTTCGATCACTTTGAAGAATCCCGATACTCGCTACACCTGGTTCTCTACTCTATTCAAATACCTATAACTTCTCCAAATTCGGACCCTGTGTTTCCACGAAACACTTGTCTAAAAACTAGAGAAGTCATAAGTAAACCGAATATAGTACGAGGACCAACCCCTCTGTCCGGATGGACCCTGGACATCATACAATACTCTGTACAAGTCCCTTGAGTCTGATTACTCATTCACTGTGTGTCGTAGGTTAAAAACTGTACTTATGGTTAAGAAGAATTACACCGCTGTTTAATGCTCCTTACCTAACCATCCACTGATATAGGTAAATGTCGTAGACATAATTTCAAAAAGGTATATCTCACTCTATGAAAATAGACGTACAGATATATCAATTTGAAATTGGTGCATGACAGCGGATATTCAAAAACCAAATATTTGCCGACCGGCAAACAGCCCAGGTGATTTCCTCAAATATCACCGATTACAACGAATCCCGATATAATGAGGATGATCACCCAATTCCCAATAACTTACTCCCACTCATCATCTGTAAAACTATACAGATGTGAGAATCGTACCTGGTAAATACATACCCTGGAGTAAGGACTAATTAGGAAATCAGTTTTCCTTTAACAGTACACAGTGAAACTGAAACATCGAAATGTTTCGATGGGGTATCCTGGTATTCCTAGTAATGCCTCTTCCAGATTCACGACTGTAACCGTATAATTCTTTCCCACCTCTCCAAATCCCTTCATATGTCTTTAGTCTTTACCTTCTGCACACCCCTTAGGCCAAATGGTTTTCTTCCTTCCCTACCGTTCGGCACCAGCCTATGGTTTGGAAGAAGACTATCCAATAAGCATAATGGGTGTACTGTCCTAATCCTAGGAACACTCGCAATGAGAGAGGGTGAAGATAAAAGACAACCGAATAAACCTTATTCCTATTTCTCCTGGACCAGAATCCATCCCCGAACTGGAACAAGTTCCATTCGAGTTCGTATATAACCATACGATGGAGTATCCAAATAAACTGTGGATCTTCGTAGTGATACGGAGTGTCCTGGAGAAATACAAAGGTGATGTGGGAGTGGTAACGAAATATTTGGTTTGGTCGTGAATATCTGTTGCAATTTACTTTGCCCTCTTACTAATCCCTTGCTTTGTCTGAACTTAATACCTTCTGTACACCATCGTTAGGCTAATTGGTTTTCTTCATTCCCTACCAGTCGGCACCAGCCTAAGGTTTGGAAGAAGACTATCCAATTTGCGTAATAGGTGTACTATCTCCTAAACCAAGGAGTACTCGTGACCTGAGAGAAGGTAAAAGGAAAAGACAACTGAATAGTCATATCCGTTTTCTCCAGAACCGGAAACCATCCTCGAATAAATCCCTTCGAGTTCGTATATAACCATACGATGGTTTTGTCCAATGGAAGTGGACGTTCGTAGTAATACGGGGTGTCCTGGAGAAAAGGATAAAAGTAGGAGTGGCAATGAGGTTTGCAACTCTGACAATCCAAAAGCCGGTGTCAAGAAGGTTCGGTCAACTTGGTCACTGAGTCATAGTCTTAGGGTCGGGTCAATGGTCGCTGCCAAAGAGAGAGAGAGAAAAGAAACACTCAGCGTGCACTCTAACCTAGATCAGAATGGTTACCAATTTATCTAATCTGGAATCCTCCCACTGTACCTCAAATTCTCCTCCAAACCTGAAAGAAGAATTAGTCGGGATTAGCCGAGGAGTATACTAACTCATCAGTGGGAATCGGGATCCAACTCTCATCGCATGATAACGTGACGGAATCCGCTCACGTCATCACACTCCAGAAGGTATGCGCATATCTGGCAAGTTTCAGTTCTTTTGAAACTCCCGATGTGATTTCTGCCCCATGCTCTTATGACCTTGACTTTGGCCAACAAATCATAAGTCACATGTCAAGTTCTACCCGTCATTCTCCAGGTTGATTCGAATCCACCCGCACAAGCCCTTGACTTTGGCCAACAAGGCTATACGACTGTTCCAAACCAACGCATCTATCTATGCTGCATATGAATAACCAACAGCTACCAAACACTGTGCCTTGACTTTGGCCAACAAACACAGCTTGAATACTATTGACTACCCATATGAAACGACGGAGGGCTACGAATGGTTTCTGGCGAAAACCTTTAACGTAAAGAACTTGATATCGTTGAAGGAACTGATAGCTTTTAAAAATATAGTGACGAAAACCGTTGCTAAAGAGGTCACTCCCGGTGAAGGGATCTCGGCTCTTTCCCCGTAGAATGAGGTGCAGGATATTCCAACTGAATACCACGGTGCAAAGCAAAAGTAATCGGCTATAGTGAAGTTAATGCCCTGACGCAAACTTCTGTCCAAAGGGTCACTCCCGGTGAAGGGATCTCGGCCCTTGCCTCGTCGACTGAGGTGCTGGATATTCATAACCGAATATCACTGTGCAAAACAAAAGTGAACGTCCTTGCAATAACAGCTTTTTGAAAAAGTGTTCCAACAACATCAGATTAGGTTTGTTTTAACTTGCATTGATCCGAATCAATGCAGTCCCATCAATTGATCACACCACAAAGAACGAAAATATACTGACGTACGTATATGCCATCCGCATTCGCCACTGGGTCCCGTCATCACCCGTTAGGTTAGATAACTAACGGCAGAGCGGGGACTGGACTAGCGCGGATGAAAAACATATACAACATCTACTAATATATATACAAATATATTATATTCGCTCAAGGCGTGAATAAAATGCAACATCACAGAGAATGAACAGCATCACAGAAACAATACAGATATCTGGGATCCCCGGGTTTCACAGAGCCGCTGAAACCCGACGTTCCCCTGGTCGTGTGGATAGCCTGTGCAATGTAATCCTAGACCCCTACGGGCGCGGCAAGTCACCCGCCAAAACCTGAAGCGAGGCAGCCCCCTTCAGCACCGTGAATGGACCACCCGGCACTTCACGGAATCCGGCAACTTGGGCACCCCTCCTGGGTCAACCTGTACCCCCTACGAGTGCGGCGAATAGCCCGCCAATCCTAGAGTGAAGCCCCCTCCGTCTCAATGCCATGAGATGCGGGCTTGTTGCCCTCTAGAACCCGGCTATCCGTGCACCCCTCCGCGGGGCAATCCTAGTACAGAAAGTAAAATATACATACAACGGGTACATCGACCGCAACCAGGTCGTGCCCCAAAATAATAATACAATCAGGCAGTGACGGCAGTCCACATGTCGGACGCTCGCCCCGCAATATCAAATGTACATAATACAACAGAACTGTACTAGCATTGCATCCAGGCTATCCCCCACGACCGATCCGCAACATCACAGCAAAAACAGAACATCAACGTGAAAGTCACGTTCGCAAATCCGTCTAACCGGGCTATAGCAGTTAGACCGGATTTACCGATCAAGTGACATTCACGGTCGCAGATATAATGTAAATACTGTGAAATAATGTGTTTAAAATATCCGACCGATCAAATTTTTAACAAGTGGGCCCCAAGTGTTACTGTAGCACTTCAAGAAATACTGGGCCCAAAATTAATATTCCAGAAACCCTAAAATCACCCCAGAAGCCCACTGGAGAAATTTGACCAATTGACCATACCATAGTGCGGCGGAACAGCGGCCGTAGGTGGGGATTGGCCGCGGTTCCGCGCTCCACTTAGCAGATCAATTTGTCGAATTTTCCCAGATGTCTTAGAATTTCATGTACATCAATTTTCTACCACCTGAAAAATTTTTAGAGACCAAAAAATTTCAACAGAAAACTGATGTGAATAAAAATTGGGATTTTGGAATTTTGGTCGATCGGAACTGAAAAACACATCAAACAAAGCTAGACGAAGTTAATGACGAGGCTCTGATACCAATGTAAGTGCACGGCGGCGCCCCGGCCGTCAGTCCGACGGCCAAATGCGGAAACGGTGATAAACTTTAATTTTGCGGACTTTGCAAACCGGCACCAACGCGCACTAAACCCCGGATCGGGCCATTAAACTAGATCTAGCTAACTACAAGACGGGTTAGAGATATACTGAGTGATCCGAGTCCTCCGGTCTTCTCGTCGTCGTCCCGATCTCCCGCGGATCCTCCGGTCGTCACCTCCTTGCCGGAAGGGCACCACATCGCATGTATCTTTTACGGGCTCCCACCTCAATACCGAGGCAACTCGGGCGCGAAGTTGGCTAGCCGACGCGTCCAAGATTTGCTGTAGAATAGTGTAGCAAGCAGGTCTCTTTGGGGTTTATGAGGTTGCCATGTTGGAGGAATTTTGCACAAAGAATTTGATGGATGCTTGATGGAGAAATTGAGCATGCAAAGGAAATGAAAATGGAGCATCCATCAAGGAATGAGCTCGGCCACTTCTGAAATGTGCTCACTGTGAAAAAAGAAATGAAGCCAACACTTTCACAATTGAAGTGTGTAGGAATTAATACCAAAGGAAAGAAAATGTCTTCACTGCACACACACACACAAAGAGGGGGCCCACGAAATTCATCATGAAGGAAAAACACTCCAGCACACTCATTTCACAATTTAGCCTATTAATTAATTAATTAAACAACCTCCCATTTAAAAACCCATCATTCCAACAGTGGCAGAGGCCGGCCCATACCCCAATTTCCAACACCAAAACCATACTCTATCATGTCATAATTAATGCATCATGGAGCAAAGATGCAATCAAATCAAAACAATTGCAAGAAACCCCCTCCACAAATGTTATTTGCAAACTTGCAAATAACCCCCTCCATCGGAAAAGTCCGGCCGGGAAAGAACAAAGAAAAACCGGCCGGAACGGAATGCAAACTGGCAACCCCAGAAAACTGGTCCCATAATAAATTACAGGAAAACCCCGATACTGTGCATACACACCCGCATCTGTATTTCTACCGAAATACAAATGCAATGAGACAAAATCTACACTGTACTAAACTAGGATCCGGCTTAAACCAAAGCCGGCTAGTAATATCCGTTCGATCCTGATCCGTGCAATACCGCACGTATCTGATCGAACCCTGCCATATATCCATACGGCCTATAGTACAAACTGTCCGATCCTGATCCGTGCAATACCGCACGTATCTGATCGGACCTTGCCATATCTCCATACGGCCTCTACAACCTTTCGCCCGAAAGCTGAGTAACAGAATGTGGGGGACTCTAAAGGCTCGTCAACACCATGGTTGTGGATTTAACCACTAGCACGTCAGAGGTATAAGCCAATACGTAACGGGCTACCAGGTATTGACTAAAAGGGATGTCTGTGAGCGAACTCAGCCTGACAACCCTACTGAGCCTGTCAGTGACAATATCCGTACAGTCCGGTCCGTTCGTCTATGGGTATCGCATGGCGGGCCTAGGGGGTTGGTAAAAGTCAGACCCCCAAAAGCGGTACAAGTCGTGTCGGAGTGTAGCCCAGAACAACCTGAGATACTACTGGAATACCTACCAGTAAATCTCCTTGCCTCGGCCGAGGGCTTCGTGTAATGGCTCTCCTAGACACAGCACGACCTCACCCCTAATACCGGGAGAGACGAACCCCTGAAGATACGCTCACTGCCTCCATGTGGCTCGGGACTGTACCCAACTAAAACCTGTTTGCACGACTCCTTTGAGCCGTGGTAGGGTAGTAATCAAAGTACAGTGGGAACTCACACGAGACAAATGACGATCCCCAGGTCGATGAACTAACCTGCACACATGTCACCAGGGAACTGCCATCTGACGTCTGGTATATGACCAACTAGCATGTTCCCGGCGAGTCCTGTTCGGTGTACTCATAACCCAATGAGCACCTGTATACATCTTAGGTGATCCAACTGACACCAGTGGCTTGTGAGACCGGCCACCGCCCCTCGTCGGGGTCTCGACTGTATACACTAGTCTACTATGGAGAATCGATGCCCTGTCTCGAAACTCTCACGACTAGGGACCTTTTAAGGATATGCTTATAGACCCCCAGCTCCCACTTATATGATCGCCCTCATACTGCTGGTGGTCAAGCAAGAATCCTAGGGGCTCTATCAACGTGTAATAAAGACGTGTCAGGTCACTTAAAACAGTACACGATGATAAAGGTAAACCAGATAGCATACTATCATCTCGAGTAAGACTGTCCTACCGGGATAGGTCCCCCATCAATCATTGCAATCACGTACCTGTGACCTAATAATTGACTCTGAGGGCACTATCTCCAACAATAGCAAGGTATATGTGTATGCTGTATTTCATATGCATAATGAAATAAGAATCAATGTCTCAATGTCACTAACCAATACAATATCACATATGTATATGTGTTCTGCGTGTCATGGCAATTATCGGCGGTGTGTGTGTAGCATACAATTTGTGCTCGTGCAACATGAACCGTCAGTAATGGTGTTGTGTCTCATTAATACTATGTCCATATGCAATAGGAAAATGAGGTATGCAACAGTGGTACACATGCACAATCAATGTCCATATACTCATAACTAATAATCATGTCATTGAATCTAGCCCAGACGTATAACGCCATACGGACTATTCCCCTGTAGATGTTAAATCTACTCACAGATGATCTTAGGATAAGTAAAGACAACTACTTGCTTTCCCTTTTTCGCAGCGCCCGAAGTCCCCGCCTGCGATCCTAAAATCATACAACAATCATAACAAGTTCACATTAGAAATCGACCAATAACACGTACAAACTACGTTTGACCAACGCACCAACTCCAAACAAACTCTCAAGTGTTCGTCTAGTGGTTAACGTGCGTAGCGACACCCCGAAACCAACCCAAGTGCAGCAGCTACACAAAGTACACGAACCGTGTCGGATAACGTAACACGCATAGTCGAAACACTAGAAACAAGCAAAGTGATCCCAGATTTTGTATACTGTAAAAACATAAAAATCAAGCAGTACCAAACACTCTAAAATAACTGCTGACAGCTACCCTACAAAACCCAAGCACCAACTCCACCAGAAAATCGAGCACGCCGGAATTTCCCCAAAAGTCGCCGGCCAAATCCGATCAGGTGGGGTTCATGCTTCAGGTGTACACTCAGGGTCACTGGTACATCACTACAACATTGTTAGATTTTCCAGTATACACTCGGGGTCACAGCGGATCACATACACTTCAGTATGATACTAAAAATACGATATGTGCACAAAACTATAATTTTAGTGTTCTAAACTGAAACTAATAAGCTACACAACATTATAACATCCTATTTAATAGTTAGAGAGCACTACCTTCGCAAACTTGCTCAAAATCCTAGCTTTCCAAGCTCCAAGTGATCTCCATAATCTCTAGATCAAGTTTAATAAAGGGTTTAGTGAGTTTTGTGAAGAGTAGTGAGGATTGGCTTGAGTTTGTGATGAACAAGAAGAGGTTTCAGTTGAGAGTTGAGGAAATGAAGAAATGATTGAGAATGAAAGAGTGAGGAGAGAATGAGAGATGAATTGAGATAAGTATGAGAGGGTGAGTATAGGGTGAGTTTTAGCCTTACACTTACTCTCTCCCTCTCCTCATCAATGCTTGCATTAATGCCCTCCATGACTCACCTAGCCACCTCTCCTCAATCGAAAACAAGAAGATAACTCTTCACAAGAATGCTAAGTGTAAAGTTAACATGGCAAGAATTAGCTTAAGGTGCCATGGCTACTAAACAAGATTAACACTAAACAACCCCCATGTTAATATGCACAAGTGTGTGTAAGTAAAAACAAATAATAATAAAATATTGATTAATCTTAATAAAATGCGAGAAAACTATTTTGGTAAACTTTTTACTAAAAACCCGCATTATCGCTTAATTAACACTAATCGCATTCTAAGGTGTTACAATCCCCCGCCCCCCTTAAAGAAATTCGTCCCCGAATTTAAAATTCTTACTATGCGTACCTTCAAAGAGATGAGGGAATTTCTTCCGCATCCGCTCGCAGCCTCTTAAATGATCTCCTCACTAGACGAGCTACGCCAAAGAACCTTCACAGATGGCAAGACCTTTGACCGAATTTTCTCCACCTGCCGATCCAATAAAATTATCGGCTGCTTGGTGAACGAAAGATCGCATTCTATTTGAACGGTTTGGTGCTGAATCATGTGAGAAGGGTCATGAAGGTATTTGCGAAGTATCAACACAAGGAATATGGGGTGAACATCCGGAAATCTGGGCGGAAGTGCAAAACGATAGGCAACGGTACCGACTCACTCAAGGATCTCAAAAGGACCTACAATTCTAGGACTAAGTTTCCCCTTCTTCCTAAAACTCATCACGCCCTTCATCGGAGAAATCCGTAGGAATACATGATCCCCCACTGTGAACTCAAGTCTGCGATGACGACGGTCGGCATAAGACTTCTGTCTGCACTGGGCTACTCTCATCCTGTCCTGAATCAACTAGATCTTCTCCGTAATCTCTTGACTAGCTGGGGTCCAAAAATCCTGCTCTCGCTGAATCGATCTAACAGACTGGCGATCGACACAATTTACCATACAAAGCCTAAAATGTTGCCATCTGAATTGTCTCTTGATAACTGTTATTGTAGGAGAACTCTATCAATGGCAAGTGACGATCCCAACTGCCAACAAAATTAAGTACGCACGCACGAAGCATATCCTCCAAAGTCTGTATAGTCCGCTCTGACTGACCATCGGTCTACGGATGGAAAGCGGTGCTAAAGCTCAACCAGGTATCCAAGGCTTTCTGAAGCTTCTGGCAAAGATGGCTAGTGAACTGGGTGCCTCTATTGGATACAATTCATGAAGGAACTCCGTGCAAACGCACAGACTTATCGATGAACAACTGAGCATACTGCGCATAACCGAAAGTGGTCTTCACTGGAAGGAAGTGAGCCTCTTTCGTTTACCGGACAACAAAATCACCCAAATGGAGTCATACCCTTGACTAGACCTGGGTAGATCCACAACGAAATTCATGGAGATTTGCTCCCATTCCCACTCCGGAACGGTTAAAGGTTGCAACTCTGCTGCCTGTCTCCAATGCTCAGCCTAGCTCGCTGACAAGTCAGGCACCTCGAAACGAAATCCGAAACATCACTTTTCATCCCTGCCTACCCGTAACTATCTCTTAAGTCACGTTACATCTTGGTGGAACTTGGGTGAACACTAAAAACTGACTGATATGTCTACTCTAGGATCTCATGTCCTTACCCATCGGTATCTGGTACACACAAGCGAATCCCATAACGTAGCATACCCTGGTCATCAATCAAGAACTCTGAATCTCTACCCTGCCGAACATGCTCAAGAATCTCAGACAAATGGGCATCGGTGGGCTTTGCCTCACGAAAACGATTAAGTAGAAGTGGACGGGCGCGGACATGAGCAAGCTGTCCCCCAGTGGAGGTGAACTTAACTGTACTCAGCTGTCGCACAAGAACTGCAAATCTGCATAAAACTGTCTCTGAACTGCGCTCAACTGGGACAAGGTACCCCCGGGCCCACGACTCAAAGTATCAGCTATCACATTCGCCTTGCCCGGGTGATAAAGGATCTCACAATCATAATCCTTCACAAGCTCCATCCAACAGCGCTATCTCAAAATCAGTTCCCGCTGCTGCAAGATGTACTTAAAGCTCTGGTGGTCTATGAAAATCTGACACGACTTCCCGTACAAGCAGTGTCTCCAAATCTTTAGCGCAAGACCACCGCGGCCATCACAAGATCATGATTGGGATAATTCTGCTCGTTCTCCTCCAACTGCCGGAAAGCATAAGTGATAACTCTATCATGCTGCATCAATACACAATCGAGCCCCACTCGCGAAACATCACAGTAAACGACAAAGTCGCCCGATCCAGAAGGAAAGGATAGAACTGGTGCAGTCGTCAACAGAGTCTTCAACTGTAGAAAACTCAGCTCGCATGCCTCAGTCTAAAGAAAAGGAAACCCCTTCCTGGTCAGTACGGTCAGTAGTGCAGCGATACTCGAGAAATCCTGCATAAAACGGCAGTAAAAACCGGCTAAGCCCAAAAGCTGCGGGCCTCAGTCACTGATACAGGTCTGGGCCAAACCTGTACGGCCTCAATCTTCCTCGGGTCCATACGAATACCGTCTCCCGTAACCACATGACCTAAGAAGTCAACAATATCAAGCAAGGAGGAACATTTCGAGAATTTAGCAAATAGTTGGTGCTCTCTCGATGTCTGCAAAGCAATCCTCAAGTGCTACTCATGCTCCTCTCGACTCTTGGAATAAACCAGCATGTCATCAATAACACAATAATAAACTGGTCGAGGAACGGCCTGAAAAATCTGGTTCATCACATCCATGAACGCTGCTGGGGCATTGGTGAGTCCAAACGACACCACCAAAAACTCATAATACCCATAGCGCGTACGAAAAGAAGTCTTCGGAATGTCATCATTCTGAACCCACAACTGATGATGACCTGATCTCAAATCAAACTTAGAAAAATGTCCCGCACCCTGGAGCTAATCAAGGAAATCGTCAATGCGAGGTAAAGGATACCTATTCCGCACCGTAACTCGGTTCAATTGACGAAAATCAATGGGCAACCTCAATCTACCGTCCTTCTTCTTGACGAACAGAACATGAGCTCCCCAAGGCAAAACACTTGGATGTACAAGTCCCCCATCAAGCAACTCTTGCAGTTGATCCTTAAGCTCCCTAAGCTCCGCCGGCTCATCTGGAACAACGTCGGGAAACTCTCGCACGATAGGAACCCGGTCCAACAAATCTACTGTGGCTCCAGTATCACGAATGGAAGCTAAGAATCCTCGACACCCTCTCCTCAAAAGCCGACTAGCGAAAAAGGATGAAATCAAGCAGTGAGGGGCGGCACCACGGTCCCCCTGCACAACAAGAACTGACTCGCCGGGAAAACAAAACCTGACTGTCTTCTCGCCGCAGGCCACAGACGCATAGCACGTAGCTAACCAGTCCATTCCCAGGAGAACGTCAAAGTCCAACATACCTAGAGGGATCAAATCGATGGATGAATCTCTATCTCCTATCCGATTGGCACACGACCGAAACACGTATCGTGCAACCAAAGCATCGCCAACAGGAGTAATCACAACAAACGGCTGATCTAGCAAACACAACTCTCGGCCCAACCTCGGCACGAAGTGTATAGAAACATACAAGTGCATAGATCACGGATTAAAAAAAATGTGTGCATCAAAAGAACATATGAAAAAGAATACCTGAAAACTCTGCATTGGACGCCTGCACGTCCTGATGAGTCAAAGCAAATGCTCGTGCCTGTCCTCTATCTACAACTGGCTGTCCTCCTCCTCTGCCATCCTGTCCTCTCTGAACATACCCTCCGCGACCACGACCTCTCTGAACATAATTCTGATGCGGATCAATAACAGGAGCAAAAGGCAACACTCCCTGAGGTGAAGGTGGTAGGGTAACATATAGTACGGCTGCCTTTCTCTGGCATACCACGATACAATTCCTAACGAGGTGATGGAAACTCCCGCACCGGAAACATCCATACGATGACTGCTGACCCTCCTGGGAATAAGAGCTAAACAACTGACCTCGTCCCAAGCCTCTGCTACTCCCGCGACCTGAACAAAATATGTCGCAGCGTCGAAACATCTGCATCTGGGCTGATACACCTGTACGAGCCCTCCTTGGTCCTGAAACTTCCAAAGTCTCGGGAAGACGCTCCTCATCTAGTAGGGTTGCGTCCATTGTTGCGGTATACGTGATACAATACTGTGTGCTGATAGCAAGGAATAACTGGGTAACAGGAGGGGCAACCTCCTATCACTACGCTCGACTGGCCTCAGCCAACGATCCCATCATCTGGCGAAAATCCTGCATCTCTGTCTCTAGCCTAGCGATACGATCTATCGAAGGTGGATCAATCTGCTCCTGTACAGCGAGCATACCGTCCTGGTCAGTCCTCGTTTCAGATAAACCAACTCTGACCTCGGCTCTCGCTGCCTCTCCCTGTGCCCTCGTAGTCTTCGGCGGCATAATGGCTAGAAATGGAAACAGGATCCGATAAGAACACGGAAATCGAATCACAAGGATATATATATAATCATGGAAGGAATTTCAAGCAATAAGTCCTAAGGTCACTTAGGCAGAGTACCGTGTCGTAAGTATGCCGCGGACAAACACACGTTACGTCACTCTGCTTAAGCTACCTACTCCATCATACTAAGGTCATCCTATACTCCGAAAGGTAAAACCTAGCCCTCTGATACCAACTTTGTCATGACCCGAAATTTGACACATGACGGCACTTAAACCACGTAACGTCTACAGGCGTAAGGAAATTCAAGTAAGCCGAAAACCCAGAAATCTAAACCATCAAAAGTAGTAAGTGATAAGAACATTGTTAAAAACTTTTGGGAATCTCGAGTAAAAATCTTTAAAGCTCAAGCTTATTTTCTTAAAAATTTTGGCAGCACCTCATTTGTAAAAACGAGCCTCGAAAAGGATACAAATATAAGATATAAGTATAGCATCCCCAAATGGGAGTAAATATCGCCCAAAGGAGGAAACAACCACCACAAGAAGATATACGACGCTGTAGCGAAGGAATAGACAATATAAATGAAACAGCATAAATGAGATAATCAACATAAGAAAAGGCCGGCTCACATGAGCACGACACCCAGAGTCACAAAAATAATATACAATATCGTCATCACATCTCATCTCTAAGTCAATACATGAAGTAGTAGATGGAGAGCACTAGATACAATAAGATATACAATGAACATCATCGGATAACCGCAAAACCCATCTATAGAAAAACTGCTCACAGTCAGCCGTAGCGGTATCCACAGCAAAAAGATACGATAAGAAGAAACCCTGCCGCGACTGCTCAGAAGGACAACCTGCAAAACACTGTGGCACAACGGAGGTGAGTTGCCAACTCGTGAATAGTAAATAACATCATACAGGTAATCGCAGGTATGCACGTACTGCGATAATCTATCACATGCAAACTGATAGTATAATATGGCAATATATATATGCAACAGTCATGAACGGTACTCTATCAGGTACTACTAATACATGAAGCAATACATATCAAATGAAAGCTGAGTATATGACAAAACATATCATCATCACGGAATCCTCATCGTGGAAAAACCAGTGTCCATCAACGACACTCCAAATCCCAATACCTCAGGCACCGTCACTCTGATCGACCCTCATATCCTGTAAGTCTTATGGAACCTGAGTGTCCAACATCGACACTCGAAAACATCATAAAAACTAGTGTCGATCAATGACACATAAATACTCATATCATGGGCTCCATCTGCGGGATTGGCCTGCGGACTCCGGCAGAACGGTCGATCCATGTCCATCTTATAACTCCGGTCGGTATCCTCCAGGTATCCGCCGAGTCCAAATACTATCACCGGTAGGCAGTGCTCCCCCCTGTCGGGCGCAACACCATCATCTGCGATCTTCTTACCCCCAGGGTACCTTACTGGGTCCACCATATACCCGCACACGGCCTCATCCAACTCCTCGCATCCGGTTTCTAACACAAGTCTCAGAACCGAGAAAACTCATGGTGGACGCATCGAAATATCATATCAAGAGAAACCGGGTTTTTCAAACAATGCATAATTTCTTGAAATACCACGGTCCTCAAATCCATAAAATCACATGAAATCCATATCTCAATGCGTAAATCCATGAAATATAATATATGCAAAATAAAACAGTAATATGAGCATATCAAGGAAAAACCGCTATTTAAATGCATCAGTTATTAAATATATCATGCGGTTCCAAATTTATCCAAAGTCAAATGCAACATCATATAAAGGTGAACATGTAGCTATAGCAAGGTACATGTGTAAGCATGTAGGTATAGCAAGGTATATGTGTATACTATATTTCATATGCACAATGGAATAAGAATCAATGTCTCAATGTCACTAACCAATACAATATCACATATGTATATGTGTTCTGCGTGTCATGGAAATTACCGGCGGTGTGTGTGTAGCATACAATTTGTGCTCGTGCAACATGAACCGTCAAAAATGGTGTTGTGTCTCATTAATAGTATGTCCATATGCAATAGGAAAATGAGGTATGCAACAGTGGTACACATGCACAATCAATGTCCATATACTTATAACTAATAATTATGTCATTGAATCTAGCCCAGAAGTATACCATACGGGCGATTTCCCTGTAGATGTTAAATCTACTCACAGATGATTTTGGGCTAAGTAAAGCTAACTACTTGCTTTCCCTTTTTCGCAGCGTCCGAAGTCCCCGCCCGTGATCCTAAAATCATACAACAATCATAACAAGTTCACATTAGAAATCGACCAATAACACGTACAAACTACGTTTGACTAACGCACCAACTCCAAACAAACTCTCAAGTGTTCGTCTAGTGGTTAACGTGCGTAGCGACACCCCGAAACCAACCCAAGTGCAGCGGCTACACAAAGTACACGAACCGTGTCGGATAACGCAACATGCGTAGTCGAAACACTAGAAACAAGAAAAGTGATCCCAGATTTTGTATACTGTAAAAACATAAAAATCAAGCAGTACCAGACACTCTAAAACAACTGCAGACAGCTACCCTACAAAACCCAAGCCCCAACTCCACCAGAAAATCGAGCGCGCCAGAATTTCCCTAAAAGTCGCCGGCCAAATCCGATGAGGTGGGGTTCGTGCTTTAGGTGTACACTCAGGGTCAGTAGTACATCACTACAACATTGTTAGATTTTCGAGTATACACTTGGGATCACAACAAATCACAAACACTCCAATATGACACTAAAAATATGATATGTGCACAAAAACTATACTTTTAGTGTTCTAAACTGAAACAAATATGCTACACGGCATTATAACATCCTATTTAACAGTTAGAGAGCACTATCTTCCCAAACTTGCTCAAAACCCTAGCTTTCCAAGTTCCAAGTGATCTCCATAGGCTCTAGATCAAGTTTAATAAAGGGTTTAGTGAGTTTTGTGAAGAGTAGTGAGGATTGGCTTGAGTTTGTGATGAACAAGAAGAGCTTTCAGTTGAGGAGATGAAGAAATGATTGAGAATGAGAGAGTGAGGCGAGAATGAGAGATGAATTGAAATAAGTATGAGAGGGTGAGTGTAGGGTGAGTTTTAGCCTTACACTTACTCTCTCCCTCTCCTCATCAATACTTGCATTAATGCCTTCCATGACTCACCTAACCACCTCTCCTCAATCCAAAACAAGAAGATAACTCTTCACAAGAATGCTAAGTGTAAAGTTAACATGGCAAGAATTAGCTTAGGGTGCCATAGCTACTAAACAAGATTAACACTAAACAACCCCCATGTTCACATGCACAAGTGTGTGTAAGCAAAAACAAATAATAATAAAATATTGATTAATCTTAATAAAATGAGAGAAAACTATTTTGGTAAACTTTTTACTAAAAACCCGTATTATCGCTTAATTAACACTAATTGCATTTTAAGGTGTTACAATGAAATATGTAGAATGTAAAGTTTGTGGTATTTGTTCGTAAAAATGTGATTAAAGTTGCATAACATGTTATTTTGAGATGAAACTTGTTCTAAAGTGTTTGGTTATGATTGTTAAACAATATGAAGAATTGGTAGGTTTGTTATTAAGAAAATTTGGGTTTTTAAAGAAAAGAGAATCAAAAGTCGGAATAACTCCGCTTCCGACGAGTTTTGAAATGAGAGAGTTTTAGATTAGAATGAGATGAGGGGAGAGGGGACTTACTGATTTGGAGAAGAGATGGGAGGTAGATGGAACTTTTGAAGGCGTCGTAGAGTCGTGTCGTTGCCGTATTTGTCCCAAAACGTCGCCGGAACTTTGACCTTGGCTAACTTCACTTGTAAAACTTTTGGACTTAGGAATTTTAGAGAGTTTTGGCAATGGATTTCAGAATGAGGAGAGCCAAAGTGTAGGGGGTATTTATAAAATAGAATTAGGGTTTAGGGTATAGAAATGAGAATTAAAAATGTATTAAAATTTGGTTTTAAGGCTCATTTTAATTCTCTGTTAATATGCGGGGAAAACAAACAGACTAGGGTTAGTTGGGTAGGCCAAGGGGTGCTAGGGTTAAAGTATGGAGGCATTTGGGATGAGTGGGACCGGCGGTGCCAGCCCCCAAGGTGATCTCGCCGGCCAATTTTGGGGTGAGGGGCTCTGGATATTTGACACGTGTCCTAGGCTGTATGAATACTATTTTGCACATGTTTGATTTTTCAGTGATTTTTCATTTTACGTGTAATGCACGTGCAAACTTTTGAGCTTCTAAAAGTTTAAAAGAAAAATCAATAAAAATATTATGTGGCTGGGGGGATTTGAACACAGGGGCTATGTCACAGCAGTGCAAGGCTTTACCAATGAACTAAAAGTGATTCTTATTGTTCAAAAGCAATTTAAATTTATAACTTATGCTCAAGCTAAGGTATTCCTTTCTGTACTTTACAAAAAAAAATTGTACAGAACTTTTAGGGTTGTTACACCTACTTTACCCTTTACCTTCTCCAGAACACTTCGTATCACTACGGATATCCATATTACTTGGAATGACCATTTCGTATAGTTACATACGAACTCGAAGAAATTTATTTCATTTCGAGGATGGCCACGGGTTCTAGAGAAATTAAATTGCATAATTCGGTTGTCTCCCCTTCTTCACCTTCTCTCAAGTTGAGAGCTCTTTGTATTAGAAGAGTACACCTGTAACGCTTATTGGATAGTCTTCTTCCAAAGCTTAAGCAGGTGCCGAAATGTAGGGAATGAAGAAAACCAACTAGCTTAAATATGGTGTACAGAAGGTAAGATGTGAAAACATATAAAGGGATTGAAGTGAGAGCAAAAGAAATTGCAACTACTGTCGTAAATCTGAGTGTTGGAAAAAGCATTACTAGGAATATCCGGCCACCCCCTTGGAACATTTTAATGTTTCAGTTTTTCTGTATAGTTGTTATTGAAAACTGCTTTTCCAATTAATTCTGACTCCAGAGTATATATATACTGGTTTGGATCTCACATCTATATGGTGTTACAGATACTGAGGAGTAGATTATTGGAAATTGGGTGATTTGATCTTTAATATCGGAATTCGTAGCAATTGGTGATATTGGATTAAATCACATGGTTTTGCCTAACGGCAAATACTTGGCTTTGAATAACCGTTGTTATACACCAATTTTTAAAATAATATATCTGTATCTTTATTCTATAAAGTAGGATATAATTTTTTGAAAATTGTGTCCTAGACATTTAGCTTTATCATTTGAGAATAAGATAAAGTGCATTGAATAACGGTATATATGTTCTTAACCAAAATACAGTTTTTCAATTTACAACACACGGAATTTGAGTTATTGAACTCAATTGGGACTTATTCATGATAATGTATGATTGTCCAATGTCCTTGAGGAAAAGGGGTTGATGTTCGTAATATATTTCGTTTACTTATAACTTCTCTGGTTTTAGACATGTATTTCATTGAAATGCAAGGTTCAAAGATTTTGAGAAGTTCATAGCTATAAGAATAAAGTAGAGAACTATACGTTGGAATAATGAGAATATTATTTCTCTCACAAGTTACTCATCCGTGGGTGCGCTCCTTGATGAGTAATGTTGTATTTTTTTTCCATTTAGGGGATATGCACTGGAAATAGCTTAGAATTTGAATTTGGTTCCATCTAAATTAGTGCCTTTTGATTCTATATAAATATAGAATGGTAGTATATCTTAAGGATATTAAGATATGGAGTTATCCGGTTTATGCTTAAAAGCATAATCCGGACTTACTCAAGGCACGCTTCAGTAATAGCAGTTTGTGGATTATCCCAAACTTTCACAAGGGTTTAACTTTTACTATTTGCATGATCAATAGTTGAATTGTTCTTGACCCGCCACCATTTTATAAAAGGACTTCTTTGCAAAAAAAAAATTAGTGGAAGTATGGTAAAACTGGATATGATTCCAGAACCACAAACGATTACCGAAAATTTAGTAAAACATTCAATTGGATTTGACAAACCATAGCCACTCCATAGATTTTAGTAGGTAACCTCAGCCACCCGAGAGGTACTTCAGTTTCCTCATAGACAGTGACAGGGAGGTTTGCATCATGGTTATGATGGCCCTGCTAGTTATCAACTGGCCATTGAGAAGTGGTGACTTTTAGATGATGGCCAGATGCCAGATATCTAAGTTGGACTCCATACACTTCAGCAAATTATGGATGTTGGGTGCTCTTTTAAGGGTAAAACCCATTAGGAGCAAGTAGATCTTTCGAGATCAGTGCAGGTGGAAAGATAGTAACCTAATAATGCGAGACTTATAGTAAAGAGTTTTCATCAAATACCCACTGCGGATTGTGATGAAACTCTTTCTTCAATATTTGTGCTGAACTCCATACGGATATGACTTGCTGCTGTTGTTCATGACTATGAAATATGGAAGGCGGATGACTATAACGTCTTTCTAAATGAGAATTTAGAAGTACACATGTATATGACTCTGCCAGAGGGTTTTCTTAGTCAGTGGGAGCAGCGGAAAGTATGCAAGCTGCTTATGTCTATTTATAGAGTAAATCGGGTATTGCGGAGGTGGATCATCTATTTTGATGTGACAGTCAAGGGATTTGACTTCATCAAAATAATAGATGAACCTAGTAATAAAGATGCAGGGGGTATTGTCCAGGTATTTAGATGACATACTTCTAATAGGAAGTGATGTTCCTATACTGCAATCGGTTAAACTGTGGTTGTCATAAAATTTTCTCCATATAGGATCTAGATAATATATCAGGGGTTCTGGTAACTAGATCTAGATTTGAGAAGTGTCCCAATTTGGGTATTTGGACATCATTCTAAAGGATTTTAGAATAGAGGACTCCTGGCATGGTAGTGTACCCACAGGTGATAGAGTTACCCTCTCTAAAGAGATGTCTTCTAGATTGATGAAGAGAGAGACTCGCATGAATGACATACCAATTGCTTTGAAAATTGGGTCAATCATGCAATGTCAAGTACCGGACCAGAAGTTGCTTTTACACTTGGTGTATTAAGAAGATATTAATCCTGGAGAAACAAAAGGAAATGGTGAAGAACATATTAGGATGTTCTTAGGATGTGGTAATGGCAGCCTCTTTCATGAGGCAATTACCGGTTCTACCTTCCAAGGTGACCTACATGACAGAGAGGCTGTCAGAGTTATAAGTTTATCCTCTTTTGAGGAGCAGTATGCTAGAAAGGTTTCTAAGCGGATACCGAGGTAAATATGGCGCATGATGCTGACTCAACAGAAGATACAGCCCAAGAAATTTGTTAAATAAAGTTATTCATTTATGAACTTGGTCCCATCAAGTATCCAGACAAATTCTAAGGCAGGTTATCGCTCAGTTCAGGAGATATTTGATCTCCGCAAAGTTGAGATATAGAGAGAGAAAGTTAGAAGTATTGTAGCGGATCCACTCACTGAGGCTATTTCTCGAACACACGAGCAGTTAGTAGAGAAGTTGGGTATTCGGTAACACACGAGCTGTGGATATGCTATACTGCAATACTTGGCCTTAAGTGCAAGTGGGAGATTGTTAGCTATAATGCCTTCAAGGCAATTATTATAATCGAAAGTAGGCAATTATGATAATTGAATGAGGACCTTTACAGGTAGAACAGTCTTGTTCGATATAATAGTATGTTATCTGGTTTGTCTTTATCATTGATGTGTATACATTTTATTATATGTCGCTAATACACGATGATAAAGCCCTTGGGATTCTTACATGATTACCAAAGTTATGATGATGATCATACTTGTGAGAGCTGGGTAATCTATAAGCACATCCTTAAATGTCCCTCGTCATGAGAGTATCGAGATTGGGTATCGATATTCCAGAGTAGACTAGTGTATACGTTTTTAGACGCTGACGAGGGCCGGTGGCAGGTCCCATAGCCGTTGCACCTAAGATTGTATACAGGTGCTTACTGGACGTGGGTACACCGAACAAACCCGCCGAGAACTTCTAGATAGTACTATACCTATTGTCAGATAGTAGTTCTCAGGTGACATAGGTACATGTAGTCTGTTGACCTGAGATCGTCATTTGTCCTATGTGAGTTCCCACTGTACTTAGATTACTTCCCTACCACGGCTTTACTGAGTCGTGCAAACAGGTTTTGGTTGGGTACAGTCCCGAGCCACATGGACGCAGTGAGCGATCGTCAGGGATTCGTCTCTCCCGATATAGGGAGTCGATGCCGCGCTGTGTTCGGTTGGCTATCACCATAAATCCCTAGCCATGGTGGATGAGATTTACTGATTGTAAATCAATAGTTTCTCGGTGGGTGATGAGCTTGACACTGACACGACTTCTCGGGTTATTAGGGGTATGACATTATCCACCGTCTAGACCTGGTATGCAATACTCTCAGACGAAAAAACCGTACTGTACGAAGATTGTCACTTACTGTCTCTATAGGGATACAGATGAGTTTTCTTGTCGACCTTCCTTTCGTTCAATACCTGGGTAGCCGTTGCGTACAGCTAGTGTTGCTGACGTGCTTGTGGTTATACCTATTGCCAGCATATTGTAGAGTCTTCAGAGTCCCGCATAGAGGATTTCTCGGTTCATGCGAAACGATATAGTATGTGCGTATTTTGATATGCACTCGGGTTCGATTAAATATGTGTATTTAGTGCACGTACTTTAATCGGGCGTTTTGATAATACCGGCAAGTTTGAAAGATGGCCGGATCATTATGAGCTAGTATTATATCTATCTCATTATCTCTCTCTTGTTATTCATATTTTTATACGAATACAGTATTTGTATTTTGATACAAATACGGTATTTATACAAATACTAATATTTGTATAAATACGGGTATTTGTATTTTAATACGAATACGGGTATTTTTATCTCAATACGAATAAGGGTATTCGTATTTTTATACGAATATGGTATTCACATTTTGATACAAATATAGATAGATGTATTTTAATACATATTTAGTTTTATGTATATCTATGTGTGTGTATACTGTTTACCGCCGAAAACCGGGGAAGACAAACGGCTTGCCAGTATTTGGGGGCAGATGCTATTTGGATTTATCCGTCCACCTCTCCGAAGATGCCAAGTTGATTTATGGCACCGTGTATCGAAGGTTTGGACAGATACGGCCTTTGTAGCAAACTTCTTCAGATTCCCCCTCATTTGTGAGGGGTTTTTGATTGTAGGGACGCTCTTCCCTGCAGGCGCAAGCCCCTTCAGTTAATTATGTTACCACGTAGCGATAACCACTTTCTCCTGCTCCACATGTTCACTTCATGTCGTGTATATTTGTTTTATTTTTGGTTGCCTGTGGATTGTATATGGAGACTAATTTGTGTTGTCGCCCGTAGGGCGTGGATTAGTCCAATTCCGTATTTTCTTAGATTTGGGTTTCGGTTAATTTAAGGATCGTTAATCTCAACTGAGATTAAGATCAACTTAAATGTTTGTCGAGGATACGTTAGTCTAATTTTAGACTAAGATCTACTCAACAGGATTTTTGGGATCATTCAGACCCAACAGAAAAGGATTTGAACTCTATATTGTTTTAGTTTAAGGACGTTGTGGTCCATTGTTAGTTTAAGGACGATTCGGTCCGTGGAGTTGTTGGTTGTCGGGACCCACCACCTCTCTGACGACGTTGAAGAATTACAACGACATATATCAGAGGTGTGGGGAGATGTACCCTGGAACCAATGAATAATCGTCAGAAGCTCAGTAGTCTTGTTTGGGACTAAGACCACTCTGGAAAATAAAGAACCCAAGTGCTCGATTGATTAGGAGTTTAGCCAAACTTGGGCTCAGCCCAATCATTTCATTTTTGAATAAAGTGTTAAACACCCGCTTGGGCTTGGTCCCCTTTCTGTACAAATGATGCTGAGCATCCATATGGGTTCGGACGCCCACACTTTATCTTGCCTTTTCCCTTTTCTGTTTTTTATAGGGTGTTAAACACCCTTTATAGCGCCCGTGTGTAGAGCACGTGAGGCGCTTGGCGCTGAGCGCCAACTATTGAGTGCTAAGTACTCTTTATCTGAGCAGCGCCCATGTGAGGAGCACGTGAAGCGCTTAGCGCCGAGCGCCAACTATTGAGTGCTAAGCACTCTTTATTTGAGCAGCGCCCACATGAGGAGCACGTGAGGCGCTTGGCGCTGTTTCTTTCTTTATACATTTTTATGAAGATGTTCAATTCTCTATTCTCTCTTGGATTTTCGATCCCCAAGAACAAATTCGTCCCTACGAGAATTAAATTCTCATTTGTGGGAGACTTGTCTCATGGGTCTCGGATCCAGGGGAAAAAACTATGTTCTTTATGAGGGTTAAACCCTTGGATATGCAGATAAGATACTATGATCTCTATTATCTTTATTTACCTTGAAGAAAGTTCTTCTTCCATCTTCTCTCTTAAAGCTTTCTTTTTTTCTTGCTCTTCTTTTTTGAACTTGAAGTTTATGGGGGGTCCTCTGTACAAGACTTGAAGTCTTGGGGCCTTTATATAGTAGAGGCCGACTTGTTGATTTAGTTAAAGAAATCTCTCATTAAGAAATCCTTAATTGATTTGGGGATTTTATCCACCGTTGGAACTTTGATCCAAGGACTTCTGTTTTACAGAAAATATTTTTCTTGTTATTAACAAGATTGGGGAAATATTTTCCCATAAAGAGCCTCTTATGTAGCTTGGTGATTTTTAATCACCATTGGATTTTTAATCCAATGGTGCTCTGTTTTACAGAGAGTAAAATTTCTCGTTTAGAAAGATTTTGAGGAAATATTTCCTCAATAGAATTCAATTCTGTATTTTGATGATTTGTCATCCCCGTTGGATCTTTGATCCAATGGCAGGGAACTTTTAGTTCTGGCGTCGGCGCCCTCGTGCAAGGCACGTAAGGCACTGCATCAGAGTTTTTAACTCCTGGTGCTGGCTGTTGGATATATGTATGCCCTAGAGGCCATTATGTGATAGTGGATGTATCTATACATGTATATATACTCAGTTTGCATTCTTGCTCGACATGATAGTATGCTATCTGGTTATTCTTTATCTGACATGTTTATTTGATAATGCTTCTATTCATTCATACATGCTGATAAAGCCCTAAGGATATCGGCTTGACTACTCTGATTATGATGGAGATCATACCAGTGGGACATCTGTAGTCTATAAGCATATCCTGAAATGTCCCTAGTCGGAGGTGTATCGAGACGGGGCATCGATATACCAGAGTAGACTAGCGTATATGATACTAGACCCATGTGATGGGCGATGGATGTTCCCACATTCATCGATGTTTGACATCAAGATCATATACGGGTGCTCAGTGGTGACTGGGTACACTGGACGGACTCGCCAAGAACTCCTATATGGAATTATATCTATCGTCGAATAGCAGTTCTCAGGTGACACTGGTACAGGTTAGTCTGTAGACCCGAGATCGTCATGGAGTCTTGTGTGTTCTCCCACTGCACTTTGATTGCCACCCTACCACGGCTCTACTGAGTCGTGCAAACAGGTGGCCGTTGGGTACAGTCCCGAGACATACGAAGACGATGAGCGATAGGAGGCGTTTCGTCTCTCCCGGTATTGGGAGTTGATGCTGTGCAGTGCCCGACTGGTTATAACAGCAAGTCCCTGGCCAGGGCTGCTGAGATTTGCTGATAAGTGTTATCAGTAGTTTCTCGATCTGTTATAGACCATTCATCGACACGACTTATTGAGTTATTGGGGTCGACGTCACCATCCCTAGGCTCGATATGCAGCATATCTGACAAAGAGACCGGACTGTACGGTAGTGTTGCCGGATGGCTCGACGGGAGTTGTAACAGGTTCGCTTGTTGTCTTCTGATCGCTCAATACCCGGGTGGCCGTTACGTTTAGCTGACCGCTTGCGGCTTGAGGGTACTTGATATGATCATTACCCTCTGCCGGCGTATTGACGAGTCTTAGAGTCCCACAAAGGAGTTGCTCAGTCCAGGCGAAACGTTGTGGTGCGCGTATGCGATATGCGCATGCACCCGATTGAAATGTGCGTATATGATACTGTACATTGATCGGGCGGCTTGCTTTTGGTAGGGTCATATGTGATATGGCCGGATTGATAAATCAAAAGTTGATTTATCATTTAACCATTAGTTTTTCTCACTTGAAAACCTTTTCAAGGATGATGGATGTGTGCATGCATGTGTGTTTATCTTTCTTTCTTTCATGCTAGTTTCTTGCACATATGGATGTGCATACATACACACATACATACAACCATCCATCATGGTTGTTAGCATATGGAAATGGTGGCAATGCTAGACTCACACCATAGATTATTTAATGGATTATTATTTGATTATGGATTTAAAAAGAAAATGAAAAGGAAAGGATAATTATGCTAGTTTCTACATGCTTCTTCTAACCTAACCATGCTCACCTACCACTAAACCATGGTTATCCTTTCCTTTATCATTCTAAACCCAAGTTAAATTAATCATATATCATTTAATCATGGTTGGAGTCAAGAAGGAATAAATATATATAGTGATATTTATTTCTTTTGCAAGCTTAACCTTATGGTTATCATTTTACCTCTTGAAAAGAAATAGCCACCATTTTCATCCTCCTTCATCTTCTCCTCTCTAGTTTTTTCTAGTGAGTCAAACACAATCAAAGAAAGGTTTTTGAAGTGAGATCCAAAGCCACAACAACATTCTACACAAGCTTAGCCGTTTTATTTAGAGTGTTATCTTCGGTTTGACGAAGTAGCGAGCTTGGACGGAGATCTCCGCGGTGGATCGTCGTGGACACAAGGGGAGTTCAAGAGGACCTCGATTCAACACCCAAGACACCAAGGAGTCTTGCAAAGGGGAGCTACAAAGGTTGTAGCCTTCAAACCCTAGATTTTTCTAGTTTAAAGTTTACTAAACCTAATTTTCTAGGATCGATCCACTTGCGTGTTTGTTTAGCACAATAAAAATCATAACTTTTGGACATGTGATGCTTCAAAACTCTTCATAGGGTGCTAAACAAACCCTTCATTGGTATCAGAGCCGACCTAGAACATTAGGCGACCTTTTTGCGAAGTAAAAAGTCCGATCGAAACAAAAATACGACTTTTAAAGATGCTCTCTGGAAATTTTTTAAAAACTGACTTTTTTCAGAATTAAAAATTCTCAAAAAATAGAGCAGGTAAAAATTAGACAATCTGGAAAATTCGAGCCAGTGAACAGTAACTTTGGCCGCGGAAGCGCGGCATAAGCAAGCTTAGGCCGCGCATCCGCGGCCATATAAGGGGCTCTTTGATAATTTTTTGCACAGTAATTTTCTTTACCTGCTACAGTATATTTTGAGTATATTTAATCTGAATCTGCTGTTGAAAAATTCTGGAGATGTTTTTAGACTCGTGGTTTCGAACGGAATTTTCATTTCGCTTTCTTTTCCGGGTAAACTAGAAAGTATTGAAGTGTTTGAACGAATATCATTTACTCAATATTCACGGGGTTTAAATAGTTTGGAGATGCGTGCAAGTCTTTTTGCGGTGGTCCCTCTAGAAGACAACAAACCTTAACTCGATTATGTGACCGTCTCGAACTGCCCTTTGAACCCTAGGGTTTGGGGCAGTACGGCGTGCCATATGTGAGGCGTTGGCTTGACCCTTCTACGGCTGGACCGCCGCTACTGTGTCACACTCCGGATTTTTGAACCCTGCTCAAGTGTTGAGCTTTAGTGAATCTTGGGTGCTTGATAGTTCGTTCGAAAACTTTAATACTGTCTGTTTATCTGGAATGTGATACAATATGTGGAATTCATATAGTGTAGGCATGAAATACGAAATATGTGATATTTCGCATTTATGATGTCTAAAGAGAATCTGGATTCCAAATATTGTAGTTTTACACTTTCTTTTCTGTGACCGTAAGTGTAGTATGTTAGATATCGCCGTTTTCGTTGCTATACATCAACGACAATCGGGGTACGCATACTTACTTACGTTGGTGATATGTGATATTCTGTGTTGCTGAGATATGATGTGTAGGATTGTCGCGATTGAATAGCCGGGGGGTTTTGTGAGATGAGAGCTTTATATTTTCATTCATGTAAATTCAAATGTAATGTAATATTCTTTTATTTGGGGCACTTCCAGGTTGCGGTTGTGTCACCAGTGTTGTATATTATTTACTTTTCCGCATTAGGATGGACCCAAGGAGGGGAGCACAGGTGACCGGGTTCTGGGGTTCAGTGGGAGGCCATCTCGAGGAGTCGAGATCGGGTCTCCTAAACTCCAGGATTGGTAGGGTCACTTGCCGCTCTCGTAGGGGTCCAGGGTGTGGGCTTGGCTATTCATCGCGACTGTGGAATCCGTATTTTCTATTCTGGCTAAATACTAAATACGGACGTCCTAGTATATCCCACGTTATATCTATATTTCTGCTGCCTGTGTTCTGTGAAATCTGAGACGAATGACTTATTATATATATGATATATAGTAGACGTTGCTTATGTTTTACACCCGCGCTAGTCCCGTCCCGGTATGCCGTTAGTTAAGTAACCTAACGGTGCATAACGGAACATTGCGGCGAATGCGGATGACATAAGCGTACGTGTTATTTTCGTTTCTTTTCTGTGATTGGCTTAAGGACTTAAATGATGGGATTACATTAATGTGATTAATGTAAAGAAAATAAACCTAAAAGATGTTGTAGAATCGGATTTAAAAACTACTCGGCTATTTATGAAAAAGCTACATTTCAAAACCGCGGAGCTTAAGCCACTCCTTTTGAAAACTGTTTGATTCTACAACGATATCAAGTTCAAAGCGTTAAAGATTTTCTTAAAAATCATTCGCAACCCTCCGTCATTTTAGGAAGTAGAGTACTTAGTATTCGTGCTACGTTTGTTGATTTTAGTTAAGGCGTAGTGTACGGTAGCTAAGTGATGTCTTCCTACAATGCATATGATGCAGATTAATTAGGACATTCATGCGACTTTGTTGACCATAGTTAAGGGTCATATGGGTGGGTCTAATTGATCAAGAAATGACGGGTAGAACTTGACTGGTACTTATGATTTGTTGACCATAGTTAAGGTCATAAGTACTAGGGGTAAAAATTACATCGGGAATTTCAAGTGTTGAAATTTGCAATGAGATTGCATACCTTCCATGTGATGGTTGGATCCCGATCCCACTGTGGGCAATAGTTGCTCCTAGGAGAGTTTTACAGTTTACAATTAGCTAACTCATTAGGTGTCTAGAAAGGTGTTAACGGGGCTCCGCCTCTGGGAAAACGAGGTTTACTCTAATTAGGTCCGTGCGAAAGCACGGGGAACCTCCCTCAAAGTACCGACACTGGCCTGGCTGAACGGTTAGCGAAGTTGTAGACTGTAATTAATCCTGGCTAGTTTTTCTTTTTAAGGTTTGAATGAAAACTTGATAAAAAGCAGTGGGAAACATCGATTAGACAAGATAATAAACCAATCTAATCTGTGCAAGAGCTTACGCTGAGTGTATTCTTTTCTCTCTCTTAATGGCAGATACCAATGACTGGACTTAAGCTTCTACTAGATAAGAACAAACTGAATGGGACCAACTATAAAGACTGGCTAAGGAATCTGAAGATCGCCTTGACTTATGATAAAGTATCATATGTCCTCACGGCTTCAGCCCCGCCCGTCCCAGGCCCAAAATCCTCAGTTGCGGACATTGAAGTCCGCAAGACATGGGACGCTGACTGTGCCACGGCAAAATGCCTCGCGCTTGCATCGATGGACAACACACATCAAAAGCAGCACGAGGACATGGACATTCACGGGATACTGCTCCATACAAAGGAGTTGTATGGGGAGCAGTCCCGCGTATTACGATACGAAGCATCAAGGAAACTGTTTCACATGCGAATGGCCCCTGGCACACCAGTAGGAGACCATGTGTTGAAGATGATAGCTCTTATAGAAGAGCTTGAGGACCTTGGATGGACAATGGACAATGAACAATATATAGATATTATTCTGCAGTCCCTCCCCTCCACCTTTGCTCAGTTCATAGTGAACTTCAACATGCATGGCATGGAGAAGGACCTCCCTGAACTCCTTAATATGTTAAGGAGTGCAGAGAGCACTATGAAGTCAGCAAAGACTCCCGTTATGACCATTGGACAGTCTTCTTCTTCTCGCCCAAAAGCTAAGGCCAAGGGAAAGAAAAAGAAGAAACCCACTAATCCTAAGGGCGGAGTCAAAAAGGTGAAGGGAAAGGGAAAGTCCACGGCTGGAGACCCAGGGAAAGGCGAGTGTTTTCATTGCCACAAGACAGGACATTGGAAGCGCAATTGCACGGAGTACCTAAATCTCAAGAAGAAGCATGGTGATGCTTCTGCTTCAGGTGCGTTTGTGACTGAAAACTGTTTTTCTATAAACTCTGCTTCCTGGGTATTGGATACCGGTTCAGGTTCTCACATTTGCAATTCTATGCAGGGGCTGAGAAATAGCAAGGTTTTGAAGACAGGTGACCATA
This sequence comes from Agapanthus africanus, assembly GCA_030015575.1. Lineage (NCBI taxonomy): Eukaryota > Viridiplantae > Streptophyta > Magnoliopsida > Asparagales > Amaryllidaceae > Agapanthus > Agapanthus africanus. Next base: position 341,483,170 of record JASDDO010000006.1, on the reverse strand, counting down.
CTCTCCGCGTTGGAAATGGTTCCAATGTACATACAGTCGCAGTGGGAGAGTATCACTTGGGGTTGCCATCTGGATGTATTTTGATTTTGAATCCATGTTATTTTGTACCGAGTATGCTATGTAATATAATATCCGTTTCTTTGTTGGACAATGAAGGATATAATTTTGTATTGCAGAACAATGTTATGAACATTCACCTAAATCAAATGTTGGTTGGGTATGGTACGCTTAATAACGGAATATATGTCCTAAATCAACACACAGTTTTCAGTATACAACACACTAATAAAAGAAAAATTTCAGAATTAAATGAAGCTTTTCTTTGGCACTGTAGACTTGGTCATATTAACGAAACAAGACTAAACAAGTTACATAAAGATGGATATTTAAACCCTTTTGAATATAAATCTTATGCGACTTGTCAGTCTTGTATCAAGGGTAAAATGACCAAAACTCCGTTTACCGGACACGGAGAAAGAGCTACACAGCTCCTTGGCCTCATACATAGTGATGTATGTGGGCCAATGTCTACACAGGCTAGAGGCGGTTTTTCATACTTCATTACATTCACCGACGATTTCTCAAGATTCGGTCATGTATTTTTATTAAAGCACAAGTCCGAAGCTTTCGAGAAATTCATTGAATATAAACAAGAAGTAGAAAAACAAACCGGCTTGAGTATTAAGATGCTTCGATCAGATCGAGGTGGTGAGTATCTCAGTACAGAATTTGCAAACTTCCTAAAAGAGAATGGGATTCTCTCTCAGCTCACTCCTCCTTACACGCCACAGCACAACGGTGTGTCAGAACGACGGAATAGGACCCTATTAGATATGGTCCGGTCCATGATGAGTGACGCTGAGTTACCAGTCTCGTTTTGGGGGCATGCATTGGAGACTGCGGCGTTTCTGCTAAACAGGGTTCCAACCAAAGCCGTGTCTACCACGCCATATGAGATATGGAATGGGAAGAGACCATCTCTTAAAAGAATTAAGATTTGGGGTTGCCCGTCCTATGTTAAAAAGCAGAATCCGGACAAACTCGAGACACGGTCAGTCATGTGTAACTTTGTGGGATATCCAAAGAATTCTTATGGGTATCTGTTCTACCACAAAGAGGAACAAAAAGTGTTTGTTTCTCAGTATGCCACATTCTTGGAAAAAGAGTTTTTCACAGATAGAGATGATGGCAAGGTGGTAGATCTAGAAGAGGTTCTGGAGACACAAACTACAAATGACGATTTGGTTGAACCGGCTGTTGCAACAGAAACTGAAGAACCTCGGCCACTCCGTAGGTCTGGTAGGACTTCTCGCCCACCGAAGAGGTACTACGGTTTCCTCATTGATGGTGACAGAGAAGACTGTATCATGGAAGATGATGATCCTACCAGTTTTCAGCAAGCTATCACGAGTGGTGACTCTGTGAAGTGGCTGGATGCCATGAGATCCGAAATGGAGTCTATGTACACCAACAAAGTATGGACTTTGGACGTTGTACCCCCTGGGGTAAAACCTGTAGGGTGCAAATGGATCTTTAAAAGAAAGATTGGTGTGGATGGGCAGGTAGAGACCTATAAGGCAAGACTTGTGGCGAAAGGTTTTCGTCAAAGACCAGGTTTGGACTATGACGAAACTTTTTCGCCCGTAGCCATGCTTAAATCTATTCGGATCCTACTTGCTATTGCTGCTCACTACGACTATGAAATCTGGCAGATGGACGTTAAAACAGCATTCCTAAATGGAGATTTAGAAGAATGTGTTTATATGGATCAGCCGGAGGGCTTCATTGACAGTGGGAGCAGCGAGAAAGCATGTAGATTGCTTAAATCCATATATGGGTTAAAGCAGGCATCTCGGAGTTGGAACATCTGTTTCGATGATGTTATCAAAGAGTTTGATTTCATCAAAAATCCAGATGAACCTTGTGTTTATAGGAAGGCTGTAGGAAGAGCTGTCACATTCCTCGTATTGTACGTGGATGACATTCTTCTGATAGGAAATGATATTCCTATGCTACAGTCAGTCAAATCATTCTTATCACTGAGGTTCTCCATGAAGGACCTGGGTGATGCCACATACATCCTGGGCATAAGGATCTATAGGGATAGATCCAAAAAGTTATTGGGACTGTCCCAAACCAGGTACATCAACACCATCCTAAAGAGGTTTAGCATGGAAGACTCCAAGCGGGGTGCCTTACCCGCTTGCCATGGAGTCACTCTCTCCAAGGATTCTTGTCCAAAGACCGATGAAGAGAGAGCTCGCATGAGCATTATACCTTATGCTTCGGCAGTAGGATCTATAATGTATGCGATGTTATGTACACGCCCAGATGTAGCTTATGCACTTAGTGTTGTAAGCAGGTATCAATCCAACCCAGGGGAGAACCACTGGACAGCTGTGAAGAACATTCTTAAGTACTTACGAAGGACTAAAGAACTGTTCTTGGTGTATGGTAATAAAGATCTCCAAATGGAGGCCTTTACCGATTCGAGCTTCCAGAGCGATAAGGATGACAGCAAATCTATCTCAGGGTTTGTGTTTACCCTCAATGGAGGGGCGGTGAGTTGGAAGAGTTCCAAACAGGATACCGTTGCAGACTCTACGATGGAAGCTGAGTACATTGCTGCAAATGATGCCGCCAAGGAAGCCGTCTGGATGAAGAAGTTCGTCTCGGAGCTAGGAGTAGTTCCAACCATTATTGATCCAATACCTTTGTATTGTGACAATAATGGGGCGATGGCGTTAGCCAAGGAGCCCAGATCCCATCAGCGGTCCAGACACATCCTGAGGCGCTTTCATTTGATCCGGGAGATTGTAGATCGCCGCGAGATCGAGATTAAGAGAGTTGACACAAAGAACAACGCCGCGGATCCATTCACCAAGGCCCTCCCTCAGCCGCAGCATGAGCGACTTTTTGAGATGTTGGGTATGAGATACGCCAATAACTGGCCTTAGTGCAAGTGGGAGATTGTTGGATATATGTATGCCCTAGAGGCCATTATGTGATAGTGGATGTATCTATACATGTATATATATTTAGTTTGCATTCTTGCTCGACATGATAGTATGCTATCTGGTTATTCTTTATCTGACATGTTTATTTGATCATGCTTCTATTCATTCATACATGCTGATAAAGCCCTAAGGATATCGGCTTGACTACTCTGATTATGATGGAGATCATACCAGTGGGACATCTGTAGTCTATAAGCATATCCTGAAATGTCCCTAGTCGGAGGTGTATCGAGACGGGGCATCGATATACCAGAGTAGACTAGCGTATATGATACTAGACCCATGTGATGGGCGATGGATGTTCCCACATTCATCGATGTTTGACATCAAGATCATATACAGGTGCTCAGTGGTGACTGGGTACACTGGACGGACTCGCCGAGAACTCCTATATGGAATTATATCTATCGTCGAATAGCAGTTCTCAGGTGACACTGGTACAGGTTAGTCTGTAGACCCGAGATCGTCATGGAGTCTTGTGTGTTCTCCCACTGCACTTTGATTGCCACCCTACCACGGCTCTACTGAGTCGTGCAAACAGGTGGCCGTTGGGTACAGTCCCGAGACATACGAAGACGATGAGCGATAGGAGGGGTTTCGTCTCTCCCGGTATTGGGAGTTGATGCTGTGCAGTGCCCGACTGGTTATAACAGCAAGTCCCTGGCCAGGGCTGCTGAGATTTGCTGATAAGTGTTATCAGTAGTTTCTCGATCTGTTATAGACCATTCATCGACACGACTTATTGAGTTATTGGGGTCGACGTCACCATCCCTAGGCTCGATATGCAGCATATCTGACGAAGAGACCGGACTGTACGGTAGTGTTGCCGGATGGCTCGACGGGAGTTGTAACAGGTTCGCTTGTTGTCTTCTGATCGCTCAATACCCGGGTGGCCGTTACGTTTAGCTGACCGCTTGCGGCTTGAGGGTACTTGATATGATCATTACCCTCTGCCGGCGTATTGACGAGTCTTAGAGTCCCACAAAGGAGTTGCTCAGTCCAGGCGAAACGTTGTGGTGCGCGTATGCGATATGCGCATGCACCCGATTGAAATGTGCGTATATGATACTGTACATTGATCGGGCGGCTTGCTTTTGGTAGGGTCATATGTGATATGGCCGGATTGATAAATCAAAAGTTGATTTATCATTTAACCATTAGTTTTTCTCACTTGAAAACCTTTTCAAGGATGATGGATGTGTGCATGCATGTGTGTTTATCTTTCTTTCTTTCATGCTAGTTTCTTGCACATATGGATGTGCATACATACACACATACATACAACCATCCATCATGGTTGTTAGCATATGGAAATGGTGGCAATGCTAGACTCACACCATAGATTTTTTAATGGATTATTATTTGATTATGGATTTAAAAAGAAAATGAAAAGGAAAGGATAATTATGCTAGTTTCTACATGCTTCTTCTAACCTAACCATGCTCACCTACCACTAAACCATGGTTATCCTTTCCTTTATCATTCTAAACCCAAGTTAAATTAATCATCTATCATTTAATCATGGTTGGAGTCAAGAAGGAATAAATATATATAGTGATATTTATTTCTTTTGCCAGCTTAACCTTATGGTTATCATTTTACCTCTTGAAAAGAAATAGCCACCATTTTCATCATCCTTCATCTTCTCCTCTCTAGTTTTTTCTAGTGAGTCAAACACAATCAAAGAAAGGTTTTTGAAGTGAGATCCAAAGCCACAACAACATTCTACACAAGCTTAGCCGTTTTGTTTAGAGTGTTATCTTCGGTTTGACGAAGTAGCGAGCTTGGACGGAGATCTCCGCGGTGGATCGTCGTGGACACAAGGGGAGTTCAAGAGGACCTCGATTCAACACCCAAGACACCAAGGAGTCTTGCAAAGGGGAGCTACAAAGGTTGTAGCCTTCAAACCCTAGATTTTTCTAGTTTAAAGTTTACTAAACCTAATTTTCTAGGATCGATCCACTTGCGTGTTTGTTTAGCACAATAAAAATCATAACTTTTGGACATGTGATGCTTCAAAACTCTTCATAGGGTGCTAAACAAACCCTTCACTGGCGCCCTCGTGCAAGGCATGTGAGGCGCTGGCGCCCTCGTGCAAGGCACTTGAGGCGCTGCCTCTTTACTGAAGGTGTTTTTTCACCTTCTTTGCTTTTCCTAAGTCAGACTTTTATTTTCCAATGCTTGGAAATAGTTCCATCATGCACAACATCTTCTGTGCCTAGACTTAAATGTCTCTCTTCATAATCTGAAGTAATGCTTCTCTTCTCTCTCACTTTTAGAGAATCATTTTAACAGAGAAGAGCTATGGCTTGTAATTGTCCACATGCTCGCCGACAGCCATGGGAGGTGCCTATTGAGGAAATTGATTCTCGTTTTGCTGCACGCTTGGTGAACCCTGCTCTTACAGATAACCAATGCGATACGTTGTTGTTCGAGCTCTTGACTCGTAGAGGATCTCCTCTCCCCATCGGCTCCATTTGGCTCCGGATGGTCTTCTTGTCCGCGCTCGATGACATTCCCCCTCATCCAGCGAAGATGACTCCGGCGATACTCGACGCAGCGGAAGACAAGATCGAGTGTTTTCATGAGGCGCTTTTGATTACCAAGGCTCTGAGGGATCGCTCTGTTCAGCTGCTAAGCCTGATACGGGCTCAGCGGGCCATCATGTCTGTCTTCGCTGATGGATACGGTGCTAACCGATGGGAAGCGACTCCTCATGAAGATCGCCACTTTGACATGGTGGAGAAGGCAGAGAGGGAGTTAGAGAATTTTATCCATAGTTTTGTGAATCCCTGTACTTTCGATCCCATGTTTGGTGATTTATTTCCTGTAGAATAAAATATTCAATTAAATGCATTCTTTTTGTCGTTGACCACCAAGTGCTCCCTTTCTAACTCTTGTTCTTCCTCTGATGTGTGCATGTGCGTATATGAATGAGCCTGATTTCACACATATCTGTAAATGAAACTTAAATCGGTGTAAACAGGAACAAATAGCTCTTGGCCGGTGATTTTGGCGGGAACAAATGCCCCCCTACTTTGCCCACGTAAGTATGTACATGGGTGAGCTAGTGCAGAGTTATGCATGGCCATACGATTGAGGGCTTAGGAGACAAGTTTAGGGTCCTTGTAGCTTAAGACCCTTTTTTTATCTTCATAAGCTGTAAGGGTCTCAAGAAGGTTATTTTTCCCTATGAGTCGAGAGGATCCCGTAGGTGTATTTTCTCCTTAGGAGTCGTGAGGACTCCTAAGTGTATTTCCTCTTGAGGGTCGTAAGGATCTCACAAGAGAATTTTCCCCCTTACATGTCGAGAGGACTCGTAAGTGTTTTTTTTCCTCCTCCCTATCGATATTCGACTTTGGAGAATCTGGCCCGTGGATAGTCCATCTTGACCTCCTTATAAGGAAGCAATGGCTTAGGAAACAGGGTTAGGATCCTATCGACTAAGGCTTTTCAACTTTATAAGCCGTGCGGGTCTCATAAAGACTTTTCTCCCTACGAGTCGAGAGGATCCCGTAGGTGTATTTTCTCCTTAGGAGTCGTGAGGATTCCTAAGTGCGTTTTCTCTTAAGAGTCGTAAGGATCTCACAAAAGAGTTTTCCCCGTTACAAGTCGAGAGGACTCGTAAGTGGTTTTTTTTCCTCCTTGTCGATATTCGACTTTGGAGAATGTGGCCCATGAATAGTCCATCTTGACCTTCTTGTAGGGCAGCGATGGCTTAGGAAACAGGGTTAGGATCTGCCGCCTAAGACTTTTCAACTTTATAAGCCATGAGGGTCTCATAATGACTTTTCTCCCTACGAGTCGAGAGGATCCCGTAAGTGTATTTTCTCCTTAGGACTCGTGAGGATTTCTAAGTGCGTTTTCTCTTGAGAGCCGTGAGGATTCCTAAGTGCGTTTTCTCATAAGATAATTTTCCCCCTTACAAGTCGAGAGGACTCCTAAGTGGTTTTTTCCCTCCTTGTCGATATTTGACTTTGGAGAGTGTGGCCCGTGAATAGTATGCAATAGTCCATCTTGGACCGACTTACAGGGCCCCAGTGCCTAGGAAACAGGTCCTTATCCCTGTTGCCTAAGGCTTTTCCTTACGAGTCAAGACGAGTCGAGAAGTTCTCGTAAGGACACTAATTTTCTCACGAGTCGAGACGAATCGAGAAGTTTATGCAAGGGTGTCCTAACGTCACAGTTAACTCCTGCTAATAGAAGTCCGTTAGGGTCTGTGGTACTAGGGTTTTTTACCCATCGCACCGTCACGTTGGCCGATGTATTCCCGATATGCAATCTTGCTGTTCGGGTAGCCCCGCAATTGTCGTGTCTCTGATCCCTTCGGGGGCTGGACAAGACGTCTTCAAGTAATCTTCCAGGTAATATAAAGAGCAAGCATTAGGGATATTCCATGTCGCTTTTTACTTGAGGTTAGGCTCAGTTTTGGAGCCCCAATGAGTCATGACCACTCCGCACTGGAGCAGGATGATCTCCGATGGTCTTTCAGGTCTCATTTGAGTTGCCGTCAAGACCCTGAAGCTAGGGATCTTTCTTTGCTTCATTTATTGACATTGTGTCTGCAATATTGCGACGAATGTTGAGGTTGTCTTTGGGTTATCTGTGAACCGTCGAGATTTGGAACTAAGGGAGTTTTCCATAGATCCGTTTGTTGATTTCGCGTCCGTATCTTGCTGGAGGGAAGAAGAACGCTATCGTTGATCTCTAGGTTATGGATGCTGCCGTCGAGACTTGGAACTAAGGACTCTGCCATGGTTCCGGGTTAGTCTCTAGGTTGTCTGTAAACTGTCGAGATTTGGAACTAAGGGACTTTGCTGTGGCTCCGAGGTAGTCTCTAGGCTGTCTGTGAACCGTCGAGATTTGGAACTAGGGGACTTTGCCATTGCTCCGAGGTAGTCTCTAGGCTGTCTGTGAACCGTCGAGATTTGGAACTAGGGGACTTTGTCATGGCTCCGTTTTATTGACGCCTTATCTGCTTCTGGTTGGAACGAGAAGGAACGCCGTTGTTGATTTCTAGGTTGTAGATGTAGCCATCAAGATCTAACTTCCCTTTGACGATGCCTGGTGGGATAATGTGGTTCCCTTTTCGTTTGTGCCCATGGATTGTATACAGGGGTCGATATGATCTCACCTGCAGGGCAAAAGTTTCATTTTTTTTATTTCTTTCCGTGATGCTCTACCATTTCAGCTTTTTATATCGCGAAAGTCGCGATTGCCCAATCATGTCAGTTGTTTTTCCGCGGTGCCCAATCATTTCGGCTGTTTTTCTTTTTCTTTACTCGCTGCTTTTTATTGCGAATTGCCCAATCATTTCGGCTATTTTGTATACATATATTTTACTCGCTGATTTTTGTTGCAAGTATGGAACCTGAGATCTAATACCAATCTTAGCATCAGCATCGCTGCGACTGGAATATTGTCAGGAGCGAATCATCATTTGCCGTGAAAAGGCTCAGAATTTGATACCAATCCTAGGCATCAGCATCGCTACCACTAGGACATTGTCAGGAGCGAATCATCATTTGACTTTGTCGATTCAAACAAAGACGGCTTAGCAAACAGGGTTAGGATCCTGTCGACTAAGGCTTTTAACTTCATTAGCCGTAAGGGTCTTATAAAGGTGTTTCTCCCTACGAGTCGTGAGGATCTCGTAGGTGTGTTTTCTCCTTAGGAGTCATGAGGATTCCTAAGTGTGTGTTCTCTTATAAGTCGTAAGGATCTTACAAGAGTGTTTTCTCCTTATAAGTCAAGAGGACTTACAAGTGTCATTCACCACATAAGGACATTCCTCGTCGTTGGTAGGACTTGGTGGGGGAAACGTTTATTTGTGCCCGTGGATTGTATACAAGGGTCAATATTGAACTGCTTGTAGGGCAACCTGGGGAATGTGATGGCTTATAAACAAGTTCATATTCCTGTAACTTAAGGATTTCGAATCCTATGAGCCGTAAGGGTCTCATAAAGGGGATTCTCCTTGCGAGTCATGAGGATCTCGTAAGTGTAATTTCTCCTTAGGAATCATGGGGGTCCCTAAGAGTGTTGCTCCCTTGTGGGTCGTAAGGATCTCACGTAGGTATTTTCTCCTTACAAGGTCAAGAGGACCTTGCAAGTGTGCATGAATTTTTTTTACGAGTCTGCGCCCTTTCGGGTTTTCATGAACTCGCCGGCAGTCCTGCTATTTTTACTCATGGGGCCCTTTCGGGTTTTCATCTGTGCCCATTTTGCTTGTGGACATATCCTTTTTTTGTTTTTGGTGATGAAACTCTCGAGAATAGTTTCGCCGCATGTGATCCATTTGTTTGCTGGTGGGATTTGAGTTGCAGTCCTCACCGCTGGGACTTGTAGACCTGGATTCCACTATTACCGTATTTTAGGCGATGTTGTTAGTTTAGGGACATCTCGGTCCATTATTAGTTTAAAGACATCCTGGTCCAATGTTAGTTTAAGGACATCTCGGTCCATTATTAGTTTAAGCACATCTCGGTCCACGGCTAGTTTAAGGACGTTGCGGTCCATTGTTAGTTTAGAGACATTTCGGTCCACAGCTAGTTTAAGGACGTTGCGGTCCGTTGGGATTTTGGGGCGAGGTTTCGCCGGATACTACTAATAGAGTTTAGACTCGGAAAGATAGTGAGTGGACATGAGCGTCGTCATCCATCATTAACCTGAGTCGTGACTTGTCAAGCGTAGTATTTCTTAAGGAACCGGCAGTTTATTGGCCGGAAGGGTCTTTCGCCATGCATATCCATAAGCAAGTAGGCCCCGCCTTGGTAGACCTTGTCTATGATGTACGGGCCCTCATAGTTCAACCCGAATTTCCCCGTTTAGCATGATTGGGGATCATAGGTCTTTTTACGACTAGCACGAGTTCGCCTTGGCGGAATGTTCTCGGCCTAGTCAATCTTTCGTATGAGCACGTCATCCTTTCTTTGTAAGCTTCTAGGTTTTGCTACGCCATGAGATAAGTTTCATCAAGGGCATCTAGCTCCTCAAGCCGAAGATGGGCATTTTCTTCATCCGTCAGTTCGTACCGAACCGCCACTCGTAGAGAGGGCAGCTCTATCTCCAAGGGAAGTACCACTTCCATGCCAAATACTAACGCAAATGGCGTTGTGTTCGTGGCCGTCTTGAACGCGGTCCGATAGGCCCAGAGAGCCTCATGCAATCTCTCGTGCCAGTCCTTTTTATTTCTGGACACCGTTTTCTTTATGATCTTCGTCAAGGTTGTTAGTGTATATGCCCTAGAGGCCATTATTGTATCATACTGGTTTGTATATTACTTAATGGAAGCTTGGGATATTCACAGTTGTATTGACAATCTTGCTCAAAACGGTAGTATGCTACCTGGTTTGTTTCTATTTCAATATGTGCATGTGTTTAACATATCGCTTATACATATTAGTAGAGCCCTTAGGATCATTGCTTGATTACCAGCGTTGTGATGGCAGTCACACTAGTGGGGGCTGGGTAGTCTGTAAGCACATTCTTATACAGGTCCCTAGTCGTAGGATTATCGAGACAGGACATCGATACTCCAGAGTAGACTAGTGTGTACGCTTCTCATCCCAGCAGGGGAGATGGTCTGTCCTACAGCCATTAGTACGTCGTACTGGAGATAGTATGCAGGTGCTCATTAGGTTATGAGTACACCGGACAAGACTCGTTGGGAACTGCTGGTTGGTAATATACCTATCGTCTGGTAGCAGTTCTCAGGTGACATGAGTACAGCTTAGTCCATCGACTTGACACTGCCACTTCGTCTCGAGTGTGTTCCCACTGTACTTTGATTACTACCCTACCACGGCTCAAAGGAGTCATGCAAACAGGTAGTAGTTGGGTGCAGTCCCGAAGCACTTGGAGGCAGTAGCGGTTAAATAGGATTCGTCTCTCCCGGTATTGGGGGTTGATGTCGCGCTGTGTTGGAGAGCCATTACACAAAGTCTCTGGCCAGGGCAAGCAAGATTTACTGGTAGTATTTCCAGTAGTTTCTCAGGGTGTTCTGGGCTACACTTCGGCACGACTTATACCGCTGTTAGGGGTCTGACATTTACCGCCCCCTAGGCCCGACATGCGATACTCATAGACGAACAAACCGGACTGTACGGAGATTGTCACAGATAGGCTCAGTTGGAGTTTGGATGAGTTATTCTCATCGGCCTTCTCATCGACATATACCTGGGGGTCGTTACGTACAGCTAGTGCCGCTTGCGACCCGTGGTTAAACCCACACTGCCAGCGTAATGTCGAGTCTTTAGAGTCCCACACAGAGGGTTTCCCTGCATTGGACAAAAGATGTAGAGGTCGTATGGTTTTACGACAGGGTTCGATCACGTGCGTGTGCTCGTGCGCGCATGATAATTCGGACGGACAATACTAGCGGGCTTTGGTTTAAGCCGGATCCTAGTATTATACTGATGGATTGTTTTCGTCTTTTTGTATCCGCATTTTTCGGAATACGGATACGGGTACGTATGTACGGACGAGGGGCAGTTTTGTAATTTGGTCAAAGATACTTCTAGAAGATGACATATCATAATTTGTATTTATCATTTTGGTTTAAATGATTATTCATTTTATGGATTTAGGAAATGATATGGAAATTGCATGAGAGTGGGCATGGCTTCATGAGACACTTGGTGCCTTTTCAAGCCATGACTCATTTGTTTGTAACTTGAACCTTATTTTATGTTTTGATATGATTTATTCTTTGAAAAAAAGAATATGGTTCAGTTAAGAAAAGATATGAGAGCTATATTCATTCTCATTCTCTTTCCTCACTAGCATTTCCTAAAAGGCCATCTTCTTCCTCAAAGCTCTAGTGAGCTCATGTGTTGAGTGATCTAGGGCAAGCATAGATATTACAATCCATACACACATCTCTACATCCTCTAAGACATCATGGGTAGCGACCTTGATGCCCTAGTTGCCTCCGTTGAGGTAGGAGTTCGATGCACATCTCCTCGGGTGGATCATCTTGGAGTTGAAGAGTCTGATGAGGGAGCGGCGATCCGAATCGATCCATGGAGTCAACAACAAGAAGAAGGAAAGCAAGGAATGAAGACCCGAAGGACTGGAATCGTGAGGTATAAACTTCTGTACATTTAGTTTACCTCACTTTTAGTTTGCTAGTTAGGGTTTAGCACCGATCCTGGAGTCCAAATCCCTGCCATGATCTTTTGAAAATTGTTTTTCACCTATTCCGCCTCCCTGCGATTCCGAGGGGTGCGCGACATGGACTTACAGTGGTATCAAAGCCTACTAAACCCGAACTAGTTCGTTAGCAAGCTTTAGAACTTCGATCATCAGAAAAACTGGAAAACAAAACACCGAACCCTACATTCTGTCGAATTTTAAAAGTGCTGTAAAAATTATTTCAGGTGTACTAAAAATACGTGCAGGTTTTTTTAAGATGGCTGAAGAAAAATGGTCCCCTGAATCGCCAAGACGACCGCGGAACCGCGGCGGATCGGACCGATCCACCGCGGAGTCGCGGCCGAGTCAAAGCCGATTCAGGCCATTCTTCTTCTGTTATTTCTTTCTTAAGGTGCTTAGTTCTCCGGAATATTTGGTTTATACCCAGTATGTTTCTGAATGTTGGTTTGCATTTGGGGTGGTTACGGAAAATGTTTTTCGATTGAAATTCTAATTGTACTTGGCTAACCGGTTCTTCTGTAATGTTTATATGTGTTTTAAACTTCATCTAATTGCTATATGTCTGTTAGTTTGAAGTTGCACATATTTGTTGGTTTGTGTATATGAACTTTTTGGATCGTCAATGATGAATATCCGAGAATGTGAGATGAGCGTTTTTTATCTTTCATTCATGTAAATTGTAAAATTGATGTAATATTATTTTGCGGGGCAGATCCGGGTTGAGGTTGTAGCCACCGTTGTATTATTTTCTTTTAACTGTTTTCTGCTCCTGGGATAGACCCAAGGTGGGGTGCACAGACTACCGGGTACTTTGAAGTGCCGAGTGGCCTACTCACTTTGTTGAGGGAGGCTGCTCCACTTCAGGTATTTGGCGGGTAGTTTGCCGCACCCGTAGGGGTCTAGGGTGGGGTTTTGGCTATTCATCATGACCGTGTAATCCGTTTGTCGTTGCAGGCTTGAACGAAACGCGGATTCCTAGCATATCCAATGTGTTCATCTGTGATCTGGAATGGTTATCATTGCATCTGACGAATGTTTATATCTATATATGATATCTAGTAGGCGTTGCTTATGTTTTGCATCCGCACTAGTCCAGCCCCCGCTCTGTCGTTAATTAAGTAACCTAACGGGTGATGACGGGGCCCAGTGGCGAATGCGGATGGCATAAGCGTACGTCATATTTTCATTGTTTTCTGCAATGGTAGGATTAAATTGATGGGATGCATTATATTAATGCAAAGAAAACAAACCAAAACTGAATCGTTGGAACAATTTCAAAACCACTCGGTTTTTTCTAAAAACGGCAAAACTTTTAAAATCGCGGAGCTTAAACCACTCCTTTTAAAAGCTATCAAGGTTCCTTCGATTATATCAAGTTCGCTACGTTCACGGTTTCGCAAAAACCATTCGTAGCCCTCCGTCATTTCATATGTATATTCAATAGTATTCAAGCTATGTTTGTTGACCTTCATCAAGGCATAGTGATTGGCAGCTGTTGGGTGTTCATATGTAGTATAGATAAATGTGTTGGTTTGGGACAGTCTTGTTGACCTTCGTCAAGAATATATACGGGTGGGTTCAAATTAACCTGGACAATGATGGGTAGAACTTGACATGTGACTTATAATTTATTGACCTTCGTCAAGGTCATAAGAGCATGGGGCAAAAATCCATATCGGGAGTTTCAAAAGAAACTGAAACTTGCTAGTGCTGCATACCATTTGGAGTTTGATAATGTTGGTAGGATTCCTTCAGCATTATCTCACAATGATATTTGGATCCCGATCCTACTGTGAGTATCCGCTACTCCTCGGGAAACTCTTCACTTAACGATCAATGCTATAAACCAAGTAGGTGTCTAGAACAGTGTTTGCGGGGCTACGCCTCTTAGGAAAAGAGGTTATTTAATTAAGGAACTTCGCGAAAGCGTCGTAAAAGCTCCCTCGAAGTACCGACACTAGCCTGGCTGAACGGTTAAGCAAGAATTGTACGGTGAGATTAATCCTGACTAATTCTTCTTTTATGGTTTGAGGAAGGATTCGAGAAACAGTGGGAGCCATCCTGTTTAGATAAACTAAAAACCAATCTAAAACTTGCAAGAGCGTCATGCTAAGTGTTTTCTTCTCTCTATCTTAATTGCAGCGACCCAGTGACCAGACATAGGTTACATCTAGATAATAAAATGACTGAATCTGACTATAATAACTGGCAAAGGTCTGTCCAGATGTCCATTACCCATGACAAACTGGGACACCTCTTCACTAATCCAACCCCTGCCGTCTCAGGACCAGTTTCCATCGTCACGGATATTGATATCCGTAAGACATCGGAAAAAGACTGTGCGAATGCCAAGTGCCTCGTGTTGGCCTCAGTTGATGGTACATACCAGAGGCAGCACGAGAAGATGGACTCAGTTTCTGTCTTCCTCCATAACAAAGATTTATATGGAGAGCAATCTCGTATCGCAAGATATGAGACCTCGAATGAATTGCTTCAAGCGAGGTTGGCTGTCGAGTTATCTGTAGGGGACAACGTCTTTACAGAGACTAGCTATTTTGATAAGCTCGCGGACCTGAAGACCACGTTGAAGAATGGGTCAAATACTGACTTAATTCTACAGTCTCGGCCCTCTACTTACACCCTGAAGGAAACCAGGGAAGTAGAAGGAAAGGGAAGGGCAAAAGTTTCGGGACTAGATGTGGTGAAGGAGGAACGTTCCTATTGTTACGGGAAAGGACATTGGCAGAGGGATTGCAGGGCTAACAAAGCAAGTAGCCAGGATTCGAAGCATATTGTGGCTTCGGCTTCGGGTGTGTTTGTAATAGAAAACTGTATGTCAATTAACTCTACTTCCTGGGTGCTAGATACCGGATCAGGATCTCACATCTGTAATTCATTACAGGCTTTGAGAAACCGTAGAGTTATCAGGTTAGGTGATATAACTCTCAGGGTTGCTAATGGAATGAGCGTGGACGCTGAATCCGTAGGGAGATATCACCTTGGATTGATAAGTGGGCAGATATTGATTCTACGTAACTGTCTATATGTACCTAGTCTAGCCTGTAATATCATATCTGTATCCTTACTTTCTAAGGAAGGATATGATTTTACTTTTGTAAGCGATGTGGTACACATCCACCTAAATCAGGTTCTGATTGGGTCAGGTACATTAGAAAATGGAATATACGTATTAAATTAAGCTCAGGTTTTCAGTGTCCAGAACACACTTAAAAGAAAGTCTCCGGAAACAAATCAGGCTTTCTTATGGCATTGTAGACTGGGTCACATCAATGAGACACGGTTAACGAAGTTACATAAAGAAGGATATTTGAATCCGTTCGAGTATCAG
Source organism: Agapanthus africanus (assembly GCA_030015575.1). Lineage (NCBI taxonomy): Eukaryota > Viridiplantae > Streptophyta > Magnoliopsida > Asparagales > Amaryllidaceae > Agapanthus > Agapanthus africanus. The sequence continues at coordinate 341,467,648 of JASDDO010000006.1, read as the reverse complement.
TCTTATGCTACTTGTGAATCTTGTCTCATGGGAAAGATGACAAAGACTCCGTTCACTGGATACGGAGTAAGAGCGAGCGAGCTCTTGGGACTCATACATAGTGACGTGTGTGGACCAATGTCTACAAATGCGCGAAGTGGTTATTCATACTTCATTACATTTACGGATGATTTCTCTAGGTATAGACATGTCTTCCTGATGAAGCATAAATCCGAGGCCTTTGAGAAATTCCACGAATACAAGAATGAAGTAGATAAACAAACAGGCAAAACTATCAAGACACTGAGATCTGATCGAAGTGGTGAATACTTGAGTGCCGAGTTTCTGGGCTACTTAAAAGAGAATGGAATTCTCTCTCTGCTTACTCCTCCATACACACCACAACACAATGGTGTATCGGAAAGGAGGAATCGAACCCTATTAGATATGGTTCGTTCCATGATGAGTAAGGCTGAGTTACCGCGATCTTTCTGGGGTTATGCACTAGAAAAAGCTGCATATCTTTTGAACAAGGTTCCAACCAAGACTGTGCATACCACACCATATCAGATATGGATTGGGAAGAAACCCTATCTTCAGTACCTGAAGATTTAGGGATGTCCAGCTTTTATAAAAAGCAGAATATAGACAAGTTCGAGACACACTCAGTACTGTTTAAGTTTGTGGGATACCCAAAGGACTCTAAGGGGTATTTTTTCTATTTTCGCGGAGGAACAAAAGATTGTTGTTTCTCAAAATGCCCACTATTTGGAAAATTAATCTTTTTAAAGGAAATAGTGGGAGCGCAATAGAACCGGAAGAAATTCTAGAACCACAAACCATTACTGAAAGTGAGGTGGAACCAGAAGATTCAAAAGAACCGGACATACTTACGCCACTCCGAGGAAGTAGTAGGCGGTCTCATCCGCTCGAGAGAAACTGAGGTTTTCTCATAGACGGGGATAGAGAGGATTGCATCATTGACAATGATGTGCCAACTAGCTTCCAGTATGCCATTTAGAGAAGAGACTCGGTAAAATGGCTAGATGAAAAAATGGACCAAAATGGAGTCCATATACACCAACAAAGTATGGACTTTGAACTTTGATCCAGAAGGGGTAAAACCCATAGGCTGCAAATGGATATTCAGAAAGAAGATTGGTGTAAATGGACAGGTTAAAACCTATAAGGCTAGACTTGTTGTAAATGGTTCTTTCCATCAAAGACCTGGTTTGGACTATGATGAAACCTTTTTCTTCAGTGGCTATACTCAAATCCATTCGGATCCTTCTTGACATTGTTATCTTCCATGATTGTAAGTTCTGGCAGATGAACGTATAGATGGCTTTTTCAGTATTTGGAAGAGTACATCTATAGGGTTCAGCCAGAGGGTTTTCAATCAGAGTGGGAGCAGCAGGTATGTGTGCAAGATGCTTAAGTCTATGGACTAAAGCAGGCATCACGGAGTTGGAACATCTGTTTTTAATGAGAAAGTCAAAGAATTCGACTTTATCAAAAATCCGGATGAACCATACATCTATAGTAAGATTGTAGGGAAAACTACGGGATTCCTCGTCAAGAACGAGGATGACATTCTCTTAATAGGATATGACATTCCTATACTACTGTCAGTCAAAGGATTCTTGTCACAGAAGTTGTCCATGAGAAACCTGGGTGATACCAACCACATTCTGGGGATCCGGATCTATCATAATAGATCAGAGTGGATAGTGGGACTTTTCAATGTCAAGGTACACCAACGCCATATTGAAAATATTTTAGTATGGAAGATTCTAAGCACGGTAGTCTACCGGCTTATCACAGAATCACCTTCTCCAAAGAGATGTCTACCAAGACTGATTTGGAAAGGGCTCGCATATCAATTATACCCTACGCTACTGCGGTAGGCTCTATAACATATGCGATATTGTATACCAGACCAGATGTTGCTTACACAGCGAAAGCATGGTAAGCCAGTATCAGTCAAACCCAGGGGAGAAGTACTGGGAAGCAATATTGAACATTCTCATGTGCCTGAAAAAGACTAAGGAGATGTTCATGGTGTACAGCAGTTTGGACCTCCAGATCGAGGCCTTTGCTGACTCCAGCTTCCAGAGTGATAAGAATGACTCTAAATCCATATCGAGTTATAGCTTTATCCTCGGTAGAGAGACGGTCTGTTGGAAGAGCTCCAAGCAGAACACCGTTGCTGACTTAACAATGGAAACGGAGTAGATCGCTGCTTATGACACCGCAAAAGAGACAGTCTGGATAAGGAAGGTCTTAATTGAACTTCAGATGGTTCTTTCCATTGTTGCTCCTATACTTTTGTATTGAGACAACAATCGGCGCTATAGCTTTAGGGAAAGAACCCAAGTCCCATCAGTGATCCAGACACATCTTAAGACGGTAACACCTAATCAAGGAGATAGCTTTTCTCTAGGAGATCGAGGTAAGGAGAGTAGATACGAAGAACAACACTGCAGATCCACTCACCAGGACCATCTCTCAGACAGTGTTCGAGAGGCTATTCGAGACCTTTGGTCTGCAATATGCCAGTATATGGCCTTAGTGCAAGTGGAAGATTGTTAGTGTATATGCCCTAGAGGCCATTATTGTATCATACTGGTTTGTATATTACTTAATGAAAGCTTGGGATATTCACAGTTGTATTGACAATCTTGCTCAAAATGGTAGTATGCTACCTGGTTTGTTTCTACTTCAATATGTGCATGTGTTTCTTTTAACATATCGCTTATAAATATTAGTAGAGCCCTTAGGATCATTGCTTGATTACCAGCGTTGTGATGGCAGTCACACTAGTGGGGGCTGGGTAGTCTGTAAGCACATCCTTATACAGGTCCCTAATCGTAGGATTATCGAGACAGGGCATCGATACTCCAGAGTAGACTAGTGTGTACGCTTCTCATCCCAGTAGGGGAGATGGTCTGTCCCACAGCCATTAGTACATCGTACTGGAGATAGTATGCAGGTGCTCATTAGGTTATGAGTACACCGGACAAGACTCGTTGGGAACTGCTGGTTGGTAATATACCTATCGTCAGGTAGCAGTTCCCAGGTGACATGAGTACAGCTTAGTCCATCGACTTGACACTGCCACTTCGCCTCGAGTGTGTTCCCACTGTACTTTGATTACTACCCTACCACGGCTCAAAGGAGTCATGCAAACAGGTAGTAGTTGGGTGCAGTCCCGAAGCACTTGGAGGCAGTAGCGGTTAAATAGGATTCGTCTCTCCCGGTATTGGGGGTTGATGCCGCGCTGTGTTGGAGAGCCATTACACAAAGTCTCTGGCCAGGGCAAGCAAGATTTACTGGTAGTATTTCCAGTAGTTTCTCAGGGTGTTCTGGGCTACACTCCGGTACGACTTATACCGCTGTTAGGGGTCTGATATTTACCGCCCCCCAGGCCCGACATGCGATACTCATAGACGAACAGACCGGACTGTACGCAGATTGTCACAGATAGGCTCAGTTGGAGTTTGGATGAGTTATTCTCATCGGCCTTCTCATCGACATATACCTGGGGGTCGTCACGTACAGCTAGTGCCGCTTGCGACCTGTGGTTAAACCCACTGCCAGCGTAATGTCGAGTCTTTAGAGTCCCACACAGAGGGTTTCCCTGCATTGGACAAAAGATGTAGAGGTCGTATGGTTTTACGACAGGGTTCGATCACGTGCGTGTGCTCGTGCGCGCATGATAATTCGGACGGACAATACTAGTGGGCTTTGGTTTAAGCCGGATCCTAGTATTGTACTGATGGATTGTTTTCGTCTTTTTGTATCCGCATTTTTCGGAATACGGATACGGGTACGTATGTACGGACGAAGGGCAATTTTGTAATTTGGTCAAAGATGCTTCTAGAAGATGACATATCATAATTTGTATTTATCATTTTGGTTTAAATGATTATTCATTTTATGGATTTAGGAAATGATGTGGAAATTGCATGAGAGTGGGCATGGCTTCATGAGACACTTGGTGCCTTTTCAAGCCATGACTCGTTTGTTTGTAACTTGAACCTTATTTTATGTTTTGATATGATTTATTCTTTGAAAAAGAGAATATGGTTCAGTTAAGAAAAGATATGAGAGCTATCTTCATTCTCATTCTCTTTCCTCACTAGCATTTCCTAAAAGACCATCTTCTTCTTCAAAGCTCTGGTGAGCTCATGTGTTGAGTGATCTAGAGCAAGCATAGTTATTACAATTCATACACACATCTCTACATCCTCTAAGACATCATAGGTAGAGACATTGATGCCCTAGTTGCCTCCGTTGAGGTAGGAGTTCGATGCACATCTCCTCGGGTGGATCGTCTTGGAGTTGAGGAGTCCGATGAGGGAGCGGCGATCCGAATCGATCCATGGAGTCAACAACAAGAAGAAGGAAAGAGAGGAAAGAAGACCCGAAGGACCGGAATCGTGAGATATAAACTTCTGTACATTTAGTTTACCTCAATTTTAGTTTGCTAGTTAGGGTTTAGCACCGATCCTGGAGTCCAAATCCCTGCCGCTGTAACAACCGAGTCCAGTTATACCAATTCCAGTTACCGTATGTGTTGTTTGTGGTATTTAGTTCATTTATCATGTTTGGTTGCAAAATGGTAATTTACTTTATATTCGACCCGTTTACTTGAGCTCGTTGTTTCCTAATTATAGACTACACTAACATTTCATACTCTTGCATATAACCATTTAAGTTACTTAAAATAATTTAAAAATACATGACATGGCCTGCTTGATACCCCTAACCCTGTGGTAGCGTCCTTACATTGTGATCTCGCCCCGTTCAGTGAAACGGACGTGTTTGGACGACTACGCGCACGTACGTGCGTCCGTTCTTAGGGGTATGCTTTTTCATTACATAATTCTTCATTTCAATTTTTGGAACTTACTAATAATTTTCATATTTCAAATTCAAAATTTTGGACCCGACCCGGGCGCAATTCTGAAATATTTTGTATCCCGCCAAATCCTATTTTTATTTTTTAAATTTAATCAGTTGAAAATATATTTTACAGACTACAAATTTTTCCCAGGATTTTTCTCTAAACGGTGAATCTTTAATAAAATTTTCCAAAGAAAATTTTCCAAACCAATTCTTATTTATTTCCCCACCAATCAGAACCCTCCCCTTTCTTTCACCGGTCCCACACCATCCTCTCTCTCTCTCTCTTTTCCCGTTCTCTTTCTCTCTCTTTCTCCTTTCTCTCACCTCCACTAAAAACCAATTTTATCTCTCCATATTGTTCCCCTCTCTCTCTCTCTCTCACTCCTCTCGATCCCCTCTCTCTCTCCTCTCTCTCTCTCTCTTCCGTATCTCTCTCTCTCTCTCTCTCTCTCTCTCTCTCTCTCTCCCCCCGTTATATATTTCTCTTTTCTATTTTTTCCCTCAGCAAAGAAAAACCCATCCCCAGTAAACCCTAGCCGCCGTCCCCCCTCTCGCCTTTGCCCTAGCACCGACGACGCCTGTGCAAACCTCGTCGCCTCCTCACCCTCATCACCTCCGCCTCCACTCCCTTCTTCCCGATCACCCTGCACTTGCACCCGAGCAGCCGTGCACCCCCTGCACACACCTGCCCCACCAGCGTGATCGCCGCCGGTGACTGTGTCCTCATGTCCTTGGCCCTCATGCACCCTAGTAAGCACTGTTCCCTCTCCTCTCTTCCTTCCTCCTTCATTCTCTTTCTTCCCTTCATTTCTCTGTTCTGTGTCAGGTCTGCATCGCCGGTAGCCTCTGCAAAGTAATTAGCCAGAGCTCTGTCAACACAGTCGACGCTTACGACCCCTCTACAGATCAATGTGAGCCTCCTCTCCTCCGTCCTTTCTTCTTCTTCTTTTCTCTTCTCTTCTTCTTTCTTCTCTTTCCTTGTCTCTTCTCGAATTTCATGTTCACTGTTTTGGTAGATCGGCGGAATCCGGTCGTGTCGTCGACGATCATCCCACTGTTCAATGTTTGGACTCATTCCGTGTACCATGCGCGCGTCACGACTTTTCCCGCCGACGCGTGACGTTCCGTTTACCGCTTCGCGATCCGTCGAGACAAGTGAAACTTGCTACATACTATTCATACTATTCCTATATTTATTTACCTAATTTCATATTAAATCTATAGATAGAATCTAAAGTCTTGAATTCCAAGTTAACAGTGCGACGTCCCGTTTACATATTTTAGATTCAAAACTTGAAACCTAACTGTTGCATTTGGTTGACTATACTTAGTAACCACAGTTACATTTTAATCACATAATAACTATTGTACATAGTCTATGATACATTTTTCTCTAGTTTTACTCTATCGGACATCCGTGTGCATCTTTAACCGGTTTTAGTTATAATTGCATCCATAGAACATATTATACATGTCATTGCATCCCTAGATTACTTAATACTTATTAACCTGATTTTAACATCCATATTGGTCATACTGTATTCATGTAATGTTGAAACTATCTCTTAAACACAAACTGGTAACCGTACAGCTAAGTAGTTTAATCTGCACATATTGCTTAACCTATTACATGTGCCAATTTATTGTTCTGATGATACCCATGCTTGTTATTTATAACCATGATTATGCTAGTTGATTATGAGCACCCGCATGATATCTTGTACACACTGACATGACTTGCTGCACACATATTTCTTGACCCGACATGGTACCGTACAACTCTTGACATAACATGACACATTTATATATTACCTGGCTTGACCTGATGTACCATGGTCTTACCTGTTACCTGATCTTGTGTCTAATGCCAACAAACCTGACATGTTGTCCTTACGGACCGTTCCTGTTGTCTATCCAGACAAACCTGTACCTGCCTGATCCTGTGTTGGCATTAGCTCTAAATTATTTAATACATGACTTGACCACATATAACTTGGGGGTATGGGGAAATCAATGATGAAACCTGACTTGTAACTCGACAGTTGCTTGCTTTTACTGATCCGTTTTAGAGGCTAGGCCAGCCTCGGGATGATGCCGCTGACATCGTTCGTCTTTACCCTTTCCTTTTAGTGCCTAGCGGCACGTCTCGGTTTCAGCCCGAGAGTCTTAGACCGTGGTCCCGGGCATGCACGGGATACTATTGAGTTACATCGACGATTCATGAAATTGATTCAAAGACTTGAGACTATTTAACCTAAATAGACCAGTTTAGATTACTCACCGTACACTGCCTTCACTGCCTTGATTTATATTGTTGTTACACCTGCTTTACCATTTATGAATATACTTGCATGTCTTGTTACCCTATTTATATTTTATTGCTTGATGACATGACGCGCTGACATCTGGGTTTTGCATGGCCCAGATTCCGTACCTTTGCTGCAGTCCGAGCAGGAGTACTTCGGCTAGCAGGCTAAGCAGTGAGGATTCAGTAGTAGTTAGTTCTTTTACTTTTCAGCATTTTATTCCTGATGTGAGCCCGCATTATGGGACATACATTCCAGTTATTCTTGTATTGGATCTCTTGCTTCCGCATTATTTATTCTTGACTCATTTTTTTTTGGCTTATGGACATGTGCTAGATAATTTTATTTTGTTCTTGATATCTCTACAGCCGTAATGTGACTGTGGAAGGACTATTCCTATCCACAGGTAGCATGGTTGGCTATGTCACGTGCCTACTTAGCGTACTCTGGGAAGCAGGGCGTGACATGGTTCTTTTGGTATCGGAGCCATAGGTTAATCGGGTTTATTCTTTTGTAGTTGGATATTATAGCCAATACACGAATCAGAATACTCGTGATTAGGAAACATGTCCTGCCACCTTGCTGTTAAACCGTTCTTGAATCTTAACCTCTTCCTGATTATACTTTTATGATATGCAAACCTCTTTTGCATATCGACTCGAAACCTGGTTCCTTGTTTATCTCTAGAACTTAGGCGACTTGGGTGGAGTTATGTAATTGTAGCTATGATACCGCGGTATAGTTACAATGCGGTACTCTATTTAAATAACTTGGAGTTCTAGCCTTGATTCATATCCTTGATCTATATGTTGAATCTGTTGTCATACTAATCCTTTTGGTGTCTTGGTTGCAGTATCATGGAAGCCAGAAATCTACAATCGTACCAGAGGTGTATGGATGACGCCACTTTGCTTGGAGTAATTCGTGACTTGCTTGAGGACCACAAGCAGCAGACCGAGCTAAAGCCGGCATTTGCGCTAAACCAAACGTCCGTATGTAGAAGTGTTCCGGTGAACCGACGCGGCGTAGCACCAATGAAGAAAACAATTGTTGTTGATCGGAAAAGGAGCGTGATTTGTAACTACTGCCATGTACACGGACATGTGCAAAGAGATTGCCGAAGGAAACGGGGACTCTGTTTGGTTTGTGGATCGGAAGATCACACTATCCATGCTTGTCCGTCGAAACTTCATAAGGAAGAGAATGTTCGGAGGCCAGTGTTACCCAAGCAAAAGGGAAGGATGTTGTGCGATTTCTGCCAACGACCGGGTCATTATCGAAGAGATTGTCGTAAGAGGCTTGGACTTTGTCTGATTTATGGGTCAGTGGATCACACCATTGATAATTGTCCGTCAAGGCTAAGATAGAAGGAGGATACTCGAGAGCCACCGCAAGAGCAGCTTCCAGAGCAGGAGCAGTTAATTCGGGGAGCTAATCAGGCTCAAGCTTTTCCCCTGATAGCTGAAGAGGCTAAAGCTTCAGAGGAAGTCGTTTCAGGTACCCTAGTTGTTCATGGTTTTCTCGCATTAACGTTATTCAATTCTAGTGCATCCCATTGATTTATGTCGTCCAAGTTTATTGCTATACACTCGATGACTTTCACGACCCTGTTTAATTTTGTGACATACACACCAGGAATGGGAAAATCATAACTAGTAGAGGGTGTAAGGATGGTTTCGTCGTTGTTTGCGGATGGGAGCTATTGCAGAGGTCTTGGAAGTTGTTACCGGCAGCTTTGATGTAGTCTTGGGAATGGAATTCTTCAGCACTTTCCACGCTCACATTGAGTGTAGAGTGAAGAAAGCGAATTTCCAGATTCCCGGACACCCAGAGGTTGTCTGAAAGAAGCAGTTCTGTCGGGCCAGTCGAGTTTAGGGCTAGGCCGACAAACAATGGTCTTTCGTCGATGGAAGTGGATAAAAAGTGAAGCGCCGGCTGTTGTTCGAGATTTCATGGATGTGTTTGAAGACATATCAGGTTTACTGCCGAGGCGAGACGTGGAGTTCGCAATTGATTTTGTTCCTGGTGCAGCGCCAGTTTCTAAAGCGTATTATCCAATGGCACCAGTAGAGTTGGAAGAAGTTAAGAAGCAGGTAACTGAATTGCTTGAGAAGGGTTGGAGTCGCCGCAGCAATTTAACTTAGGAGCTCCAGTTCTTCTAGTCAAGAAGAAAAATGGCATAAGAAGGATGTGCATCGATTATCGAGAAGTAAACCGGGTGACTATTAAGAACGAGTACCCGATCCCTCGCATTGGCGAACTATTTGAGCAGCTTAGTGGCGTGAGGGTATTCTCGAAGCTGGATTTGCGATCCAGATATCATCAAGTCCGAGTGAAAATAGAGGATATTTGCAAGACGGCGTTCCGAACTCGGTATGGACATTACGAGTACTTAGTGATGCCCTTCGGAGTAACGAATGCACTGGCGATATTCATGGACCTGATGAACCGAATCTTTTCACCATTTTTGGACCAGTTTATTGTGGTGTTCATCGATGATATTCTGGTCTACTCAGCGAGTTTTGAAGAGCATGCTGAACATTTGAAGATCGCACTACAGACATTGAGACAAGAGGAATTATATGCAAAGATGAGCAAGTGAGAGTTTTGACTTGAAGAAGTAAAGTTTGGGGCAAATCGTAGCTGGAGATGGAATCGCCGTTTATCCAGGGAAGATTGCAGCAGCTCAAGACTGGCCGTTTCTGAAGAACGTTGTAGAGATCATAAGTTTTCTTGAGCTTGCAGGATACTACAGAAAGTTCGTGGGGAATTTTTCTCGCAAGGAGGTACCTTTTGTGTGGACGGATAGGTGTGCGTCAGCTTTCGAGGCGTTGAAGAAGAAATTGATAACCGCTCCTATTCTGACCGTGCCAGACAGTTCCGGAGGATTGGTGATTCACAGCGACGCATCTGGGAAAGGATTGGGATGTGTTTTGATGCAGCATGGGAAGGTTATAGCGTACGCATCAAGATAGTTGAAGACCCATGAGAAGAATTACCCAACTCATGACTTGGAGCTTGCAGCTGTGATCTTCGCTTTGAAGATTTGGAGACACTACCTTTTGGGCGAAAGGGTCGAGGTTTTCATAAAAGCTTGAAGTATGTGTTCACGCAGAAGGAGCTTAATATGAGGCAACGTAGATGGTTGGAGCTGATGGCCGACTATGATCTTGATCTTAAATACCATCCGGGGAAAGTTAATGTCGTGCCGGATGCGTTGAGTCGGTTACCAGCAATTCAGACGTTGACTGCACAGAAGGAACTCATTGAAGACTTTCGAAGATTTGATTTGGAGGTTGTGCTACCGCATTCTTCAGGACAGTTGATGCAGCTGCAGGTACATTCATTGTTGATCGAGAATATTAAAGCAGCGCAATCGCAGGACCCTAAATTGCAAAAGTTTCGAGAACAGGTTGAAGCTAGACTTCGAACTGACTTACTGATCCATGAAGATGGCTCGTTGAGATATGGTAGCCGTTTGTGTGTGCCAAAGGGAGATATTCGCGAAGAACTTATGAAGGAGGCGCACAGTTCAGCATATTCCGTACATCCAGGAGGCACGAAGAGGTACCGAGATATACGACAACATTTCTGGTGGGAAGGTATGAAACGGGAGATTGCCCGCTTTGTGGCAAAGTGCTTGGTGTGTTAGCAAGTTAAGGCTGAACATCAAAGGGTTGCTGGTTATTGCAACCACTTCCGATTTCTCAGTGGAAGTGGGAACATATAACCATGGATTTCGTAACAGCTCTACCGCAGAGTCCAAAGGGTAACAATGCAGTATGGGTGATTGTTGATCGGTTGACCAAGGCATCTCATTTCATTCCTTTCGGGTTGGTCAATCAACAGAAACTTTGGTAGAACGGTACATGCAGAAGATTGTAAGATTGCATGGAGTACCGGTGAGCATCGTGTCCGATCGTGACACTCATTTCTTATCACACTTTTGGAGAAGCTTACAGGAAAGTTTGGGGACTCGATTGAAGTTTAGTACAGCTTATCATCCCCAGAAAGATGGCCAGTCGGAGAGAATGATCCAAACTCTTGAAGATATGTTGAGATCTTGCATGTTGGACTTCAAGGGTTCATGGGAGGATCATCTACATTTAGTGGAGTTTTCCTACAACAACAGTTTCCAGGCGACAATTCAGATGGCTCCATTCGAAACTTTATATGGTCGCAAGTGTCGTTCACCTGTTTGTTGGGATGATGTCGGTGAACGAAGATTGTTGGGACCAGATTTGGTTGTGCAGACAGTTGAGAAAGTTAATGCAATCCGAAATCATATGAAAGCAGCACAAGACAGACAGAAGAGTTAGGCAGATACGTCGAGAAGACCTCTAGAGTTCACCGTGGGTGATTTGGTATTCTTGAAGATATCACCGACTAGAGGGGTGATGCATTTCGGAAGTCGAGGTAAGCTCAGTCCTCGATTCGCTGGACCCTTTGAAATTTTGGAGCGTGTTGGTGAGGTAGCGTACCGTTTGGCGTTACCGCAATCCTTGGCGAATGTTCATGACGTGTTTCACGTATCTCAACTCCGTAAGTATGTTCGAGATGAAACACATGTGTTGGATCATTCGGAACTGACTGTACGAGAAGACTTGACTTTTAAGGAGCGACCGATTGCAATTGTGGATCGAAGGGAAAAGGTTCTTAAGAACAAGGTTATCTCTCTTGTACTTGTTTCTTGGGGTAATCGCTCACATGGAGAGTCCACTTGGGAACGAGAAGATGAAATCCGGCAGAAGTTTCCCCATCTTTTCTGGTAGTGTTGGTCGTTTATCCTTTTGTGTTCTTAGAATTTCGAGGACGAAATTCTTTTGTAGTTGGGTATAATGTAACAACCGAGTCCGGTTATACCAATTCCAGTTACTGTATGTGTTGTTTGTGGTATTTAGTTCATTTATCATGTTTGGTTGCAAAATGGTAATTTACTTTATATTCGACCCGTTTACTTGAGCTCGTTGTTTCCTAATTATATACTACACTAACATTTCATACTCTTGCATATAACCATTTAAGTTACTTAAAATAATTTAAAAATACATGACATGGCCTGCTTGATACCCCTAACCCTGTGGTAGCATCCTTATATCGTGATCTCGCCCCGTTCAGTGAAACAGACGTGTTTGGACGACTACGCGCACGTACGTGCGTCCGTTCTGGGGAGTATGCTTTTTCATTACATAATTCTTCATTTCAATTTTTGGAACTTGCTAATAATTTTCATATTTCAAATTCAAAATTTTGGACCCGACCCGGGCGCAATTCTAAAATATTTTGTATCCCGCCAAATCCTATTTTTATTTTTTAAATTTAATCAGTTGAAAATATATTTTACAGACTACAAATTTTTCCCAGGATTTTTCTCTAAACGGTGAATCTTTAATAAAATTTTCCAAAGCAAATTTTCCAAACCAATTCTTATTTATTTCCCCACCAATCAGAACCCTCCCCTTTCTTTCACCGGGCCCACACCATCCTCTCTCTCTCTTTTCCCGTTCTCTTTCTTTCTCTTTCTCCTTTCTCTCACCTCCACTAAAAACCAATTTTATCTCTCCATACCGTTCCTCTCTCTCTCTCTCTCTCTCATTCATCTCGATCCCCTCTCTCTCCCCCCTCTCTCTCTCTCTTCCGTATCTCTCTCTCTCCCCGTTATATATTTCTCTTTTCTATTTTTTCCCTCAGCAAAGGAAAACCCATCCCCAGTAAACCCTAGCTGCCGTTTCCCCTCTCGCCTTTGCCCTAGCACCGACGACGCCTGTGCAAACCTCGTCGCCTCCTCACCCTCATCACCTCCGCCTCCACTCCCTTCTTCCCGATCACCCTGCACTTGCACCCGAGCAGCCGTGCACTCCCTGCACACACCTGCCCCACCGGCGTGATTGCCGCCGGTGACTGCGTCCTCGTGTCCTTGGCCCTCGTGCACCCTAGTAAGCACTGTTCCCTCTCCTCTCTTCCTTCCTCCTTCATTCTCTTTCTTCCTTTCATTTCTCTGTTCTGTGTCAGGTCTGCATCGCCGGTGGCCTCTGCAAAGTAATTCCCCGGAGCTCCGTCAACGCAGTCGACGCTCACGACCCCTCTACAGATCAATGTGAGCCTCCTCTCCTCCGTCCTTTCTTCTTCTTCTTTTCTCTTCTCTTCTCCTTTCTTCTCTTTCCTTGTCACTTCTCGAATTTCATGTTCACTATTTTGGTAGATCGGTGGAATCCGGTCATGCCGTCGACGATCTCGATGACCCAGCGAGGACATCTGACCCGTGTGATCCCACTGTTCGTTGTTTGGACTCATTCCGTGTACCGTGCGCGCGTCACGACTTTTCCCGCCGACGCGTGACGTTCCGTTTACCGCTTCGCGATCCGTCGAGGCAAGTGAAACTTGCTACATGCTATTCATACTATTCCTATATTTATTTACCTAGTTTCATATTAAATCTATAGATAGAATCTAAAGTCTTGAATTCCAAGTTAACAGTGCGACGTCCCGTTTACATATTTTAGATTCAAAACTTGAAACCTAACTGTTGCATTTGGTTGACTATACTTAGTAACCACAGTTACATTTTAATCACATAATAACTATTGTACATAGTCTATGATACATTTTTCTCTAGTTTTACTCTATCGGTCATCCGTATGCATCTTTAACCGGTTTTAGTTATAATTGCATCCATTGAACATATTATACATGCCATTGCATTCCTAGATTACTTAATACTTATTAACCTGATTTTAACATCCATATTTGTCATACTGTATTCATGTAATGTTGAAACTATCTCTTAAACACAAACTGATAACCGTACAGCTAAGTAGTTTAATCTGCACATATTGCTTAACCTATTACATGTGCCGATTTATTATTCTGATGATACCCATGCTTGTTATTTATAATCATGATTATGCTAGTTGATTATGAGTACCCACATGATATCTTGTACACCCTGACATGACTTGCTGCACACATATTTCTTGACCCGACATGGTACCGTACAACTCTTGACATAACGTGACACCTTTATATATTACCTGGCTTGACCTGGTGTACCATGGTCTTACCTGTTACCTGATCTTGTGTCTAATGCCAACAAACCTGACCTGTTGTCCTTACGGACCGTTCCTGTTGTCTATCCAGACAAAGCTGTACCTGCCTGATCCTGTGTTGGCATTAGCTCTAGATTATTTAATACATGACTTGACCACATATAACTTGGGGGTATGGGGAAATCAATGATGAAACCTGACTTGTAACTCGACAGTTGCTTGCTTTTACTAATCAGTTTTAGAGGCTAGGCCAGCCTCGGGATGATGCCGCTGATATCATTCGTCTTTACCCTTTCCTTTTAGTGCCTAGCGGCACGTCTCGGTTTCAGCCCGAGAGTCTTAGACCGTGGTCCCGGGCATGCACGGGATACTATTGAGTTACATCGACGATTCATCAAATTGATTTCAAAGACTTGAGACTATTCAACCCAAATAGACCAGTTTAGATTACTCACCGTACACTGCCTTCACTGCCTTGATTTATATTGTTGTTACACCTGCTTTACCATTTCTGAATATACTTGCATGTCTTGTTACCCTGTTTATATTTTATTGCTTGATGACATGACGCGCTGACGTCTGGGTTTTGCATGGCCCAGATTACGTACCTTTGCTGCAGTCCGAGCAGGAGTACTTCAGCCAGCAGGCTAAGCAGTGAGGATTCAGTAGTAGTTAGTCCGTTTACTTTTCAGCATTTTATTCCTGATGTGAGCCCGCATTATGGGACATACATTCCAGTTATTCTTGTATTGAATCTCTTGCTTCCGCATTATTTATTCTTGACTCTTTTTTTTTTGGCGACATATGCTAGATAGTTTTATTTTGTTCTTGATATCTCTACAGCCGTAATGTGACTGTGGAAGGACTATTCCTATCCATAGGTAGCATGGTTGGCTATGTCACATGCCTACTTAGCGTACTCTGGGAAGCGGGGCGTGACAGCCGCAATCTTTTGAAAATTGTTTTTCACCTATTCCGCCTCCCCGCGATCCTGCGGGGTGCGCGACATGGACTTACAGAGGTTTTGTTGAAAGCCTCAGTTAGACCGTTAGCTCGGGGATTATAGACTGAACAGTATCTTCAATCTATTTTATGCTGCTGTGCGAAGCGACTGATCTTATGGCTTCTGTAGGCCGGCCCATTATCCGAGATAATCCGTCGCGGAGTGCCGAATCGGTAGATAACATGTGTCTTGAAGAAATGGAGGATGTTCTCCGTCTTCACCTCTCTTAACGGTATTGCTTCTGCCTACTTAGAGAAGTAATCGGTTGTTGCCAATATGAACCGATGTTCTTTAGATGACGCTGGTTCGATAGGTCCGATTATATCGGTTCCCTACATTTTGAATGGTTAACTAGCCAGTGTTGGGTGTAGCGGATTCGGATGCTGGTGGATGAAGTCCCCGTGAATTTGGCATGAGTGACACTATTTCGCATATTCAAGGCAGTCATGAATCATCGTGGACCAATAGTAACCTATTCTTTTGATCTTCAGCCTCATCTTTGGTCCGGCTTGATAGGAACCGCAGAGTCCGTCATGAGTTTCTCGGACGACTCTCCTTTCTTCTTCTGGTCCAAGACATCTTAGCCACGAACAATCGAATGATCTCTTATATAGAGTATCGTTGATGAAGGCGAAAGACAGAGCTCGCTTCATGAGCTAATGTCTTGATGACGCGTCTTCGGACGTATGATGAGATTTGAAGTGGTCTACAAGGACTTCTCTCCAATCCTTCGCCTTTTCTTCATCTTCTAATTGGAATGCCGCTTGTTTGGCCGCTTCCTTTTCTTCAGACAACTCCCGAGATATTTTTGCTAGTGCGAGAATCCGACGGCTTTGCACAATAATCCTTACGTCATCGAGGTTTTCGTCGGCCAGCTCTTTAGCAAGTTTGGGTAACTCATCTGCCTTGCTATTTTCCGCACGCGGTATGCTTTCCAGGGTGTAGGAGGGGATTTGCGTCAGCAATTGCTGCACTCTCTGGCCATATTTTACCAACTCGGGTTTACACGTCTGATAGTCTCCATTTACTTGGCTGACGACCAGTTAGGAGTCTCCATATATGAGGAGTTTTTCGATCCCCATGTTGACAGCAATCTCGAGACCTGTTATCAAAGATTAATACTCAGCCTCATTGTTTGTTCCTGGCTCCGTTAAGAAAAGGGCAAAACGCATTATCCCTCCTTATGGGGTCACGAAGATAAGACACACCCCGGCTTTAATCATGAGGGTGTTTTTCTTTCACTTCTTCAATGAGGATGCTCCATCGAAGTAAAGTTCTCATCGGGTATCACTCCTTTCTTTCTCCCCGTCGATACTGTCAAACGCATGTTCGTCCGACAATTCACAGTTTAAAGGAGAGTCGGCGGGTATCGGGTGCTCAGCGAGAAAGTCGGCGATGGCCTGGCTTTTTATTGCCTTGAGGGGTCAATATACTATCGAGAACTCCATCAAAAGAAGGGCCTATTTGGCAAGCCTTCCTGTTAATATGGCTCTCGACATCAAATACTTGAGAGGATCCACCTTTGATATGAGATGGACTTCATATGCCAGGGCATAATGTCGAAGCTTCGTTACCGCGAAGATCAGTACCAGGCAATGCTTTACGATGGGGGAGTAATTGTTTTCTGCCCCTAGGAGAATTCGACTCAAATAATAGAGAGCTCTCTCCTTCCCCTGGTCGTTCTCTTGTGACCATAACGCGTCTAAAGAACCTTCAAGGGCTGTTGTGTACAGGATGAGGGGCTTTCCCTTGATCGAAGCGGTCAGTACCGGCGGGTTCTACAGATATTGATTGATTTCGTCCAGTGCACTTTGGCATTTGTGATCCTAAATGAACGGGGTCCCATTCTTCATTAGATGACTATAGGGGCGGCATTTGCCGGAGAGGTTAGCTATGAACCGCCGGATATACGCGAGCTTTCCTTGGAGAGACCGCAGTTGCTTGAGAGTTCTTGGCAAAGGCATTTCCATAATCGCCTTGATCTTTGACGGGTCTATTTCGATTCCCCGGTGTCGTACAATGAATCCTAGGAATTTTCCTGAAGAAACTCCAAACGCGCATTTCAGAGGGTTCATCTTCAGGTTGTACTTCCGAAGGCACTGGAACACTATCTTCAGATGTTCCCAGTGCTCCTTATACGATTTGCTTTTCACCACGAGATCGTCAATATAACATTCAACAATCTCGTGTATGAGGTCATCAAAGATCTTTGTTATGTCCCTCTGGTAAGTGGCGCCAGCGTTCTTCAGACCGAAGGGCATCATTTTGTAGCAGAATATACCTAGCGGGGTCCGGAAAGCAGTGTTCTTTTGGTCTTCAGGATGCATCTTTATTTGATTATACCCCGATGATCCATCCATGAAGGAGAAGACTTCATAGGTGGATGTGTTATCGATCATCAGCTCGGTAACAGGCACTGGGAAGTCATCCTTCGGACAAGATTTATTGAGATCCCGAAAATCTACGCAGATGTATACTGTCCCATTTTTATTCATTACCGGAATGATATTGGCGATCCAGTCAGGGTATTGAACTTCTTGGATAAAGCCGAAGTCGATTAGCTTCTTGACTTCGGCATTGATACTCATCTCAAGCTCGAGCCACATTCTTCTTGGCGCCTGTTTGACTGGCTTGACGTCCAGCGATATCACAAGTTTATGCACAGCTATCTCTGGATCTAATCCCGGCATTTCGGAATAGTTCCATGTGAAGCAGTCTTTATACTGCATAAGCACGTCTTTTAACGTAGCCACCTGTTTCTCAGACAGCAGCACACTGACGAACGTTGGTCTTGGCTCGTTTGTCGTCCCCAAGTCGATTTTTCTCAGGTTGTCTGCTGTGGTGTGTATTCCATTTTCCATCTCTTTTGGCGCCGGTGGAAATTCTGAGATCACCTCATCGTCATCTTCATTTGCGAAGCACTGGGAGAGGTCGTCCATATTCTCATGCTCTCCCTCCTTTAAGAATGTTATCATGTGACAGGTACAAGCTCGTTTCCAAGCTCGATATTGATCTGAACTTCCTTTCGCAGTGTATGTTGCTTTTGGCTCATGCTTTCGTGGTGGGATTACCCTCCAACTTTCGGATAGAGCAAACCTACCTTACTGATACTGGTTTTCGACCCAGTCATTGAAAGTGAAGCAGTCTTCAAGAGTATGTCCTATTGCTCGGTGATAGGAGCATTAAGCCGGGTGATGGACCCCGTCTATTTGTTCAGGGCACTGAGACTCCGGGAGCATCATTATTTGATGCTTCATGACAATGCTGAATATTTTCCTTGTCTTGTCTTGAGGGAAAGAGTACTCCTGACCCATCTTCTTCATAAAAGACAGGTTCCAGCTGACTTTTCCTCGCTCACGTGGCTTCTTGGATCCGCTTCACTGTCTTTGAACGTCGTCCTCGTTCTTGATCTTTTCATTGCTTCTGTGTCGGATTTTTCCCTTGCTGCGAGAGCGCACAGCAGGCTGAGGGTGAAGGGATTGTCATCCTCCGTAGCCTGCTGAATGATACGTTGCATTCTGGCTTTTTCGTAAATGGCCATTTCACGGCCGTGGTCATCCCGAACCTTTTGACCTGCTTCTCTTATTACCTTGTCAATATGTTCTTTGAATGACGGGCTTAGTATTCCCACGGCTAGATTTCTCTCTGTTTCAATATCAGCACTATCTGGAAAGGCATTCTCTTTTCTACCGAAATCATTTATAACATGGAACCCATGGAATCGCTCCCATTTCTTGGACCGAACGTATGCAAGGCCAGTCGTCTCCATTCTCCCGTTGGGCATCTTTCGCTGAGTCCCGAAAGCGTCCTAAATCTTGTTATAGAACTGGGCTTATCGAGCAGTCTGTTTGAAGGGTACACCTTGGCATCTCAATAGCCTTTTCAGTCCCTCTGCGTAGTATCTGGGCAGACGGATTGGTTGAAGTCTGTCGAGCGCAGGTTCGGCACCGTGTCATACTTCTTTCTCTATTTTAGTCTCTATGGATTGGTAGAAAAGGATCGACTTTTCACCTCTTTGCTTAGGAGGGACGTAAAAGGTCTGCAGCTCTTGCACGCTGTACGTATCAAGTGCATCAAGTTCTTTGTAATGCCGCTGCGGAACCATGGTAATTTATAAACTCTGGTCAGCTCCAGCAAATGTCTGTATTGACGGGCGGACGGAGAACACTGTGTTGGCCTCGTCCTCAGAGTCACTGCCAAGGACCGGAATAGGAGTAGATGGTCCTGGCCTGTTTCCTTAGGGTTGTCCCGAGTAGACCATCTCTTCATCCTCTTCGGTATCGCTACCAAATATCGGGATGGCAGCGACGGCTTTCTGTTTATTCTCCAATTTACGACATCTTTTCGTGTCTTCAAAGTCTGGTAGGAAGTACTTAGCGTCTTCATACTTGCGGACTTCATTTACGGAGAAAGGGTTTAGCTCCCCTGTAACTGTGTACTCGAGGCCGTCTTTGAAATACATCATACACTGATGTTGTGTAGAAGGGATGATGGTGTATTCATGTAACCAAGGCCTACCGAGCAAAGCATTGTAGCAAGTATTAGTGTCGATGACGTGAAACTTGATGTCAGTGACAAGCATCCCGAAGCGTAATGTCAATATTACGGATCCAAGCATCCGTGATGACTGCGAGTCGAACCCGGAGATAGTAATTTTGTCCCGAGCCAGGTGTTGAACATTCATGCAAATCTCCTTCAACACTCTCACATTAAGAAGGTTGACGGAGGACCCGTTGTCAACCAAAATCTTCCCTATCTTGATGTCGTGGCAGTACTCAGTGACATACAGAGGACGGTTGTGCTCGCACGTTCCGAGGAGGAGATCTTCATCGCTGAATGTGATGTCAGCTGTATGAACCTCTGCCAGCTCGTCCTTCATCTTTTCTTCTGTAAGGAAAGCTTGGAACTGATCGAGCTCTTGTAACGCCTTGATCAGAGAATATCGTGCCTCTTTAGACAGGAGAAGGGCATCCAAAATGCTCAGTTACGAGGGTATCTTCCTCAGGTGTGCCAGGACATTGTAATCCACCTTGTTCTTCTTAAACGGGTCCTTGGCTGTGTGTTCTTCGACGATTCTATCATCGAGGGCAATATCCTCAGGGGCTTTTTCCTTCCCCTTGTCTCTTTTGCCCAAACCTTTGTTTGAGGGTCCGAGATTCTTTTCAGGCAACGTACGGTTACGCAGCTGGATGTTCTTACAGTTCTTTGTCTCTTCTTCTTTTCAGGAGGTGGATTCCTTGAAGAGAGGGCCAAGGGCTATTTCTTCATCAGAGTCGCTCCCGAAGGTAAGAACTTAAGATTTTTCTTTTTTCAAAATGGAATCAACCATATAACAGTTGTTGGCTGTTCCTTTACGCTCATCTATCGTGCTTCTCTGTTCCCGATAAACTTTGCGCTTCATCCGCTTGAAGTGTTGTCGGTGGGCAACGTATCTCTGCCACCACTTCTTGAAAGTATTGCACTCTTCGGTAGGGTGTGTGACCCTCCGATGGTACAAGAAGTAGTTCGGATGTACATCCGCTTCGTCGAAGCATATATTCCCGGAAGTATTTTCTTTGAAAGGTGGCAGCTTCATTCCTGTTGACAGAGCTTTGGCGAACTGCTTTCTTATCTTGATTCTGCTCTTGCTGGTGGTAGGGGTGCTTCGATCCGGTTGAGGTATTTTATGGCTTCTCATTACTGGAGCTTCTTCAGCCTGACACCGACGCTTGGCCTTTTCGTATATGGCCGCTTCACATTCTCGGTCAGCTTTGCTCTTTTGAAGAACTTCGCTCGGCAGCCTGTCGATCAGGTCGTCTGACGGTTCCAGGGATTTTAGCTCTGGTTCTGCCACCAGTTTCTCTACGTCGGTAGCTTCTTTTCCATTTACCAACGAGTGAGAGATCATGTGGCAACTCGCCCCGTAATTCTCGGGTTCTTCTGATGAGCCATCTCCTTCATCAATGTTACTGTCTCCATTCTCAAGAATATGCTTGAGGAACTCTTCCAGTGTGACCGAGGTCCACGCCTTTTGGTTGTATTCCTCCAGTGCATCGATGTATTTTTGCAGACCCGTACAATTGTCGTCAAGCTGCACGGGCTTCTTGGTTCTCTTCTTTTTCTTCGAAGACTTCGAAGGCTTGGCCTGGAGGTTTTGCCAATCTTTACCAACTTTCAGCGTTGGGCGCGGTTTCAGCATCCTGTCAATAATCTCGGGCTCCAGCGGGCTGTTCCATTTGATCGCCGGACACGCTTAAAGATCCTTCAGCATTCTTTTAGTTTTGGCCGTAAGGACAACTTCCCACGGAGCTTCTCCTACAAATGAGCATGATGCCCCCAGCGTATCCACCTTTTTAGGAGCGTGCTGCTGCGACGGGTTTACCTTCCAGTTTTCGGACAACGCGAACTCGCCCTGTAGGTACTGGTCTTCAACCCATTTTTTGAAGACGTAGCAATCTTCGATTGGGTGGCTGATTGTTAGAATAAGTGCGTGTTCAAGTTCTAGTTTAAATACCGCAATCAAGACGGTTTCGCTTGTAGCTAGCCGGTTGAGTACGGGTCGTCCGCAGGGAGATGGGAGTCTTTTTCAATGTGTTTTAACGAGTTAAGTCCGAGAGTTCAGATTTTGTTGTGATTATCTAAGTGTTGAGTTGATATTTAAAGAGAGCTTGTTAGGGTTAGGATTAGGTTAGTTTGAGTTAGAAGTCTCCACATCTTTCGTTGCCCCTCTTAATATCGGTGTTACGGTAATCGGCAACAACGGGGATTAGCACGACTAGGAAGAACTTTGCGAGTATAAGCTAGGCTTTCCAACGCATAAGTCTTCCTTTTGGTGCTTGTCCGTCCGTTCTTGGCTCTTAGCCATAACCTCCGGTTAATTCAACCACAACCGGTCTCACTACGGAATCACCGCTATCATGTAGGATAGGGTGCCGTAAGGAGCGGATTGTGGTTCAATTAACGGGAGTCGAATTAAGCTGTTGGGCAAGGAAAGAGTGAGAGAGATTTCCTTCTCTCAAACTTCCCTTATCCTACCCTAACAAGTATAAACTACTCACACATCATGATACGGAAAAATAAAACAAAACAAAAGAGGAAGATAGAAAGAAGGAGATTAGAAGAATACGACTAGCTATTTGCGACCTCACCTTGGCGAGGATCGAGCGTAAGCATCATTGTCGTATGTAAGGATAAAGAAAAAGAGAGAAGAAAGAAACAACAAGAAAATAACAACAACTACTTAACGAATTAAAATTACAACAATTATAAAAAAGGCAAGACAAGCATGATAATAAAATGATCTTCTTTATTCATCACTCTTCACTCACAAGCTCACTACAAGTTTAATGGAGAAGAGATGAGAAGAGGAAGAAGAAAAACACTAAACCTAGGCAAAATGAAAAATACAAGAATGGACCCTTTCCTTCACAAAGTTCTGAGCTATTTATAGGCCAAAAAATGAAAACCTAGGGCAACCACCAGAACACCTGTACAAAGACCAAAATACCCCAAAAAACTAAGCAACTGCCGCCACCATATGGCCGCGGATCCGCGGCCTAGACCCCCTATTGGCCGCGGATCCGCGGCCCTTTAGAGGAGTTGGGCCCTCTTCTTTTTTGTGCTTCCCTGTTCTTCAGTGTACCTAATTCTGGTACATGTATTTTCTCAATTTGGCTCCACGATTTTTCCAGAATTTCTGTTGAGGGAAAGGTGGACTTTTTGTCAAGATTTTGTCATGATTGCCTCGAGCTCCGCATAGATTTCTTGGAAGTTGTTGTTGCCATTGAGCCTTGTGCATGAAGGTGACATAGATTTGACATTTTGTCTTCCTAAACTGGTATCTGGCAACATACGGATGAAGAGCGGAGACCGTGTTTTATCTTTGGTTGGCAGGAATCCGGATTTTGTCGTGTTTTTCATGAATTTCACCGTTTTAGAACCGAGAACCTGTATCCTGCAATTGACTAGCAAACACGGCTCAAGAGTATCTACCGATATGCAATGTGATAAAAATTGGGCGGTATGAAAATGCAAAAATCTGATATGAACAAATACCCCCAAACTTATCATTTGCTCGTCCCGAGCAAAGCCCATTTATTCACAAAAAATTTCCTAACCTCACTTTCGCAGGGAACGCGATTGCACTGAGCATGTGCAACAAGCCGTTAAACCTCTAGGTGTCCCTAGTAGGAGGAGTGTTGTCTCCTGAGGGTTTTCAGCGGATACTACCCACAAAATCCGGTCAAGTAGGTTTTGTAAAATAACTAAGATTCAAACCCTAAAGTTTTGTTTCAGAAAATAACAATTCTATAATCCTAAGTGTAGACTATCGAACCTTTATTTTTCACACCTCGCTTCTTATTTAACTACAGATTTTATATGTCTTTACGTGCAGTGCAAATAGTGTCGTTAAGTTCCAGAAGGATTGATTAAAGTCATCATGTCGCACAATAAATCCCAGATAACAATTTTAAAAGGATCACATAAGTTTTATAAAGAGTTAAACATTTTTCAAGTTTCGTTTTCCAGTAAGGTTTCAACTTCAGAATTTCTATCTTCCATAACAGGAAACTAAGTCGTATTTTTCACTCCACCTTTTTCTTGTTTTCATTTCATACACACCTCTGTGAACGTGCAATAGTCTTTATCATAGAATAAAACCTTCATATCTCCGTTAAAATTTTTATAAAAGCCTGTCTTTTATCAAGATTATTCTCACATAAAGAACCGTTAGGAATTTTAACTCAGAGAGAACACTTGCTTGACTTTGTTTTAAACTGGACTTTCTAGGCTTCTTAGCGAGCTTTAGGCCAATGCACCCAAACCAGTTGGTTTTAGGGCATTAGGTGTAGAAACACCCCCGCGGACTTAATTACTCAAGTTACCTAGGTCCAAAAACAAAAGACAGTTTGGCGTGAAAATCAGATGATTTAATACGAACGGAGATATAACCGGCAGTTCAATTATTTTTTGGATAAAAGACGTGTTTAGTGGGTTTGGTGTGTAATCATTCCAATCAAGTTTCAGATGGGTTATTTTTCAGACTTAGCTCCAATTACGGCATCAATAACATTCCTTCATATTCGCTTTACTTCATAAACTATTCTTGACATTACTTATTTCATAACAAACCTATTTGATCCTCAGAAAATCATTTATCTGTTTAAAAGTTTAAACATGAAAGACTTGTCATCTAATTCCCCAAAATCTTACAACACGTACAGTGTGATGTAAAGACGTATATCAGCTATAGTTAACTTCAAAGGAGAGTTATCTTTCAGGTTTTCAAAAATCTAAACATAAGATTTAGTCATTCCTATTTTTTCAAACAAAAACCGTCGAATTATGAATCAGAGTTCTTCCACAAGCTAACTTGACAAAATTTTTTTTTTTTTTTTATATATTTTTTAGAAAATTTTCAAATTTTTATGGATTTTATGGATATTAATATGCAGATGCAAAATATACATATGAATGCGAAGGTAAGAAATGCGTACCGAGCGTACCCCCAAACTTAAACTGGACAGTGTCCTTACTGTCGTAGCATGAAGAGGGCAGTTGGAAGGTTCAAAATTGTCGGTTAGTGATACACAAATTTTTATTTGTTTTTGTTTTTAAAGAAAAGAAAAAGAATATACACAAATATATAAAAAATGGTTTGTACAGACCCCCAAACTTATTTGGAACAGTGTCCGCTGTTCTAGGCTGGATAACCGAAGTTTGGAGGTAGGCAGAGGAAGATCATGCAGGGTAGACCGGCTCCTGTAAGAACAGGAGCTCCTCTGTTGGTTCGGCGCTAAGGTACGGTTTGCATCGGTGTCCATTTACCTTGAAGAGTGAACCGTCCTTTGGATTTTCCAAATCCACAGCGCCCTGCGGATACACATTCCGCACAAAATACGGCCCTTTCCAGCGAGATCTGAGCTTTCCAGGATGGAAGTGAAGTCGGGTGTCGTAAAGCAGTACCTGCTGACCAGGTACGAAGGTTTTGCGCAAAAGGTGTTTATCGTGAAACACCTTCGTTCGGTTCTTAACAACAACCGCGTTATCGTAAGCCTCATCCCTAAGCTCGTTTAGTTCGTTCAACTGCAGCTTCCGATGGCTGCCCGCATATTCGAGAGACAGATTCAGCTCCTTTATCGCCCAAAATGCGCGATGCTCTATTTCGACAGGAAGGTGGCAGGCTTTTCCGTACACAAGCCGATAGGGAGACATGCCAAGGTCGGTCTTATAAGCGGTTCTAAATGCCCAAAGGGCATCAGTGAGTTTCAGCGACCAATCCTTACGGTTCTTGGAAACCGTCTTCTCCAGTATCTGCTTGATTTGCCGATTTGAAACTTCGGCCTGCCCGCAAGTTTGGGGGTGGTAGGGCGTAGAGAGCTTATGATTAATGGAGTATTTCCGCATCAAGGCCTCGAAAGTCCTATTGCAGAAATGACTTCCATTGTCGCTAATGATCGCTCGAGGGTGGCCAAACCGGGAGAAAATGTTTTCTTTCAGGAACCTAACGACAACCTTGTTGTCGTTAGTCCGGCTCGGCACAGCCTCGACCCATTTAGAGACGTAATCAACAGCTAGAAGGATGTACAAGTTCCCGAAAGAGCTGGGAAACGGCCCCATGAAATCTATCCCCCAAACATCGAAAATCTCCACAACCAAGATCGGTTGGAGCGGCATCTCATTTCTCCGGGATATCCGGCCCATGTGTTGGCACCGGGAGCAAGTCTTGCAATAGTCGTGAGCGTCTTTGAAAAGTTGTGGCCAATAGAAACCACATTGCAAGATCTTCTCAGCTGTCTTTCTGGGCCCAAAATGCCCGCCACACGCTTGATCATGGCAAAACGACAGCACACTCTTGAATTCCTCATCAGGGACACACCGACGAATAATTTGGTCGGGACAGTACTTGAACAAGTAAGGTTCGTCCCGGTAAAAGTGTTTTACTTGGGATAAGAAGCGAAGTCTGTCCTGACTCGACCATTCAGTCGGTAGTAATCCCGTGGCCAAATAGTTTACAATATCTGCGAACCAGGGTTCGCACGATACTGTCAAGAGCTGTTCATCCGGGAAAACGTCGTTGATCGGGATTGGAAGCGAAGGCGAAGAAGGAAGTCGTGAGAGATGGTCGGCAACTACGTTTTCACATCCTCGTTTGTCCTTAATGACAAGGTCAAACTCTTGAAGCAAGAGGATCCAACGTATTAACCGAGATTTCGCATCTTTCTTCGCAAAAAGATGGCGCAGAGCAGAATGGTCAGTGTAGACAATGACTGGAGAGCCGATGAGGTAGGGCCTGAACTTTTCTAAAGCAAATACAACAGCTAAGAATTCCTTCTCAGTTGTTGTATATTTGAGTTGGGCGTCGTTCAGGGTTCGGCTCGCGTAATAGATTACGTGCGGCGTCTTGTTGATGTGTTGTCCAAGGACAGCACCAATGGCAAAGTCGGATGCATCGCACATAATCTCAAATGGGTGCGTCCAGTCAGGTGAAGAGAGAACGGGAGCAGAAGTGAGTGAGCGTTTCAGTGACTCGAAGGCAATCACACAGCTCGAGTTGAAGTCGAATGGTGTTTCCTTGGCCAGCAAAAGAGTCAAGGGCCTAGCGATCTTGCTAAAGTCCTTGATAAACCGTCTATAGAAACCGGCATGGCCAAGGAAGGCTCGGATATCTCTGACGCATCGGGGAGGAGGCAGATTGGAAATGACCTCAATCTTTGCTCTATCAACCTCTATGCCATTTTGCGAGATGATATGTCCTAAGACAATACCTTCGCGCACCATGAAGTGGTATTTCTCCCAGTTCAAAGTGAGATTCTTGTCCTTACATCGGGTAAGGACAGCGTCAAGATGCAGCAAACACTCATTGAAGGAATCGCCGAAGATGGAGAAGTCATCCATGAAAATCTCTAGAAATTTTTCCACCATGTCTGAAAAAATTCCCATCATACACCGCTGGAAGGTAGCGGGCGCATTGCATAACCCAAAGGGCATGCGACGATATGCAAACGTGCCGAAAGGACAAGTGAATGTGGTCTTGTCCTGGTCTTTTTCGGCGATGGGAATTTGATTATAGCCGGAGTAGCCATCAAGAAAGCAGTAGTACTCGTGTCCGGCCCATCGTTCAAGCATCTGGTCAATGAAAGGTAGCGGAAAGTGGTCTTTCCGCGTTGCGGCGTTGAGTTTTCTGTAATCAATGCAAACTCGCCACCCAGTTTGGGTGCGAGTAGGGATTAACTCGTTCGCCTCGTTGGTTATGACCGTGATGCCCGACTTCTTGGGGACAACATGAATGGGGCTAACCCACTGGCTATCAGAGATAGGGTAAATGATACCACTATCTAGACATTTGACGATCTCCTTCTTCATAGCCTCCTTCATGACTGGATTAAGACGTCTTTGTGGATCCCGGGCTGGTTTGGCATCATCCATCAGATGAATGTGATGCTCAACGATCAGGGGACTAATCCCCTTGATGTCCGCCATGGACCAGCCAAAAGCTTGCCTGTTGCTGTGCAAGACCGCGAGAAGGGCTTTCTCTTGCTCGGGAGCTAGAGAAGCCGAGATGATGACAGGGAGGGTCTCGTTCTCACCTAAGTAAGCGTACTTAAGATGAGACGGCAAAGGCTTGAGTTCGAGCGTTGGAGGTGAAACGATGGAAGGCAAGATTGGTGCAAAGGTCTCGAACTCAAAGGACTCCAGCAAAGGTTCAAAACGAGTGTAGGCAACCGAGTCGGATGGTTCAGGTAACTCATCCGGAAAGTCGAAGGATTCAAACTCGGGTTGTGCGCAGCTAAGATCGTTTGAGAACGTGAAACACTCGTAGTCGTTGTCGGGCGCAGAAACAGCAGCAGGTTCGAAGAGAAACGCACTAGTGGCGTCAAGATTATCGTGATCAAACAGAAACTCCTCGAATTCACACTCTTCGGGGGTGATCTCCTGGATCGAGCAGACGTCCAGTATATGAGCATTAGGTTCGGCGGGCTGATTCCCCAACCTAAAAATGTTGAGTTCAATCGTCATATTTCCAAAAGAGAGGTTCATTGAACCGTTGCGACAATTGATCACAGCATTTGAGGTTGCGAGAAATGGTCGACCGAGTATCACCGGAATTTGATTCCGGGGGTTAGCTACAGGCTGTGTATCTAAGACAATGAAGTCAACGGGGAATATGAAGTCCCCGACTTTTATTAACACATCCTCTAGCTCACCCCTAGGATGGGTGATCGATCGGTCGGCCATTTGGAGAGTGCAGTGTGTGGGTTTCAGCTCTCCGACGCCTAATTGCTCGTATACTGAATACGGAAGCAGGTTAACACTGGCACCAAGATCTAATAGTGCGCGGTTGATGTTCTTATCCCCAATAGTAATTGAAATCGTAGGACAGCCAGGGTCCTTCCATTTTTGTGGTAAAGATTGGGTAAGGGCATCACTCACAGCACTAGCCAAGAAAACTTTCTTGGGTACCTGAGACTTCCTCTTTTTCGTGCACAAGTCCTTTAAGATTTTCGCGTAGGACGGGACTTGTTGGACAGCATCTAAAAGAGGAATATTAATGTTAACCTGCTTAAATAACTCCAGAATCTTCTCCATTTGAGGATTTTGTTTATTAGACCTCAACCAGTTTGGAAATGGAACATTTTGAAAATTGGTTGAGTCTAATGCTGGAGGAGGAGATTGTGGAGTTGGAACGGATCCCTGAATAGGTGTCTTCGTGGAGTGAGAAGTGGGTCCGTTCAGAGCAGAAGAAGAGGGAGGGGAGCCTTGTGAAGAACGGAGAATAGGCTCAGAAGACGAAGAAGAAGAAGGAGAAGAAGAAGAAGAAGAAGAAGAAGCGGCCGGGGTGTCATTGTTGATCCGTGTGCCAATGTTGTTTTGCAGCATCCTCCCCGATCTCAGTGTAGTCACGGCACTCACATTATGGTTTTGTTGTTCAAGAGCAACATATGCATTATGTGGGTGACCGGGATTTGGAAGTGGCTGGGACGGAAGCTTCCCCTTCTCTCGCTCGCTTAAGGCCGCGTTCAGCTGTGCAATCTGGGCCTCGATGGTCTTGATGCTTTGCCCGTGTGCGGCAGTGTGTTGCACTAAAGATTGAATCGAAGACTGGATGTTGGCGGTGGATTGAGTCGATTGTTTAACAAACGCCTCCAGACTTCGCTCGAGCGAGGAAACCTTATCGTTGTTTGACGGAACAAAGTTGTTTGGTGGAAAAGAGTTGTTGGGTGCAAAGTTGTTCGTCTGGTTTTGGAAAGGTTGGGGTTGGAAGGGCTGCTGATATTGATGTTGAGGCGCTTGTTGTTGCGGTTGTTGTTGCGACGGAGGGGCCCTTTGGAAATTGTTGCCTTGGAATTGATTCTGATTCTGATTCCAGGCGAAATTGGGGTGGTTCCTCCAACCGGGATTGTAGGTGGAAGAGTATGGATCATTCCTCGGTCTTTGCTGGAAGGCAGCATTAACCTGATCCTGTCCTTGCGAGGGTGGATTGTAAGGACACTCTTCGGTCAAGTGGGAAGGATCGGAACAACAAGCGTAGATGGTACGAAGGGGGAGAACAGGGGCAGGAGCAGGAGCAGAAAATTTGCTCTCTATCGCTTCAAGCTTTCTTGTTATAGCAGCCATTTCAGCTTTCATCGCAATAGAGACGTCAAGTTGGTGGATTCCTACCCTAGACTGACCGGTAGAAGTGGAGGTAGAAGAAGAAGAAGAAGTCGGTCTGGTGCTCTCCCACTGTAGCGTTTGCTCCGCAAGGTCGTCAAAAAACTGCCACGCTTCCTCGTCAGATTTCGATAGGAAGTGGCCCTGACAGATGGTTTCCAGCAACTGCTTCGTTGCTGGGTTCAGTCCCTCGTATAAGGTTTGGCAGAGTTGCCATTTCTCTATACCGTGGTGAGGACACTGAACAAGAAGGTCTTTGTACCGGTCAAAGCACTTCCAGAAGGGTTCAGAAGGAAGCTGGGAGAATTGGTTGATTTCATTCCGAATCCTTGCGGTTTTATGATTCGGATAGAATTTTTTCAGAAACGCTTTAACAAACTCGTCCCAGCTGGTGATTGAGTGGGAAGCGGTGCTATACAGCCATTTTTCAGCGAGATCGCATAAAGTGAACGGAATGACCCGTAGACGTATAGCATCGTCCGACAGCTGGGTGGTTTTCATCATGGCACAGACGTTTTGAAATTTGTTAATGAAGATATAGGCATCTTCAGATTCAAGCCCATGAAAACGTGGAAGCATGTTGATGAAATGGGGCTTAATTTCAAAGTTGTCCCCATTGGCCGGAGGAAGAGAAAGGCAGGTGGGAAGTGCAGAACGGGTGGGATAGAAACGATCCTGGAGCGCGATTCGCTGCGGCGCTACAACAGGCGGAGGTGGTGGGAGATTGGTCTCCGTAGGAGGTGGAGCCAATCCAGCGGTGGTCAAAGAGATGTTTGGATTAAATCCCGACATCGCGGAAGAAGAGGTTGGTGAAGATGAAGGTGAAGATGAAGATGTACGAACAGAATTCCGGTCAACGTCGGAGTTGGCCGGCAAAGGAAGGGGTGAAAGAGGAGTGGACGGAGTATCGACTTCGGAGTCGATCGCGTAGTCGGTCGCGACTAACGTAACGCGGACTAGACGGGCGCTAGTGTCCCGAGTCCAACCGGACATACACTAAACGAGTTTAGTATAGTCAAAGCGGAGAAGGTGAGGGTAAGAAAAACGTCAATGGAGAAAGGCGATGGGTGGTGGGTGAAAATGGATTTGGCGACAAAAGGGCAAGTTTTTATAAAAGTTTTTGATTTTTTTTCTTTTTTTTTTGTTTTTAGAAAGAGATTTACAGAAGTATGTACGGAAATACGGCTTAAGCAATCACAAACAAGATATGCACAATCATACCTAGATCTAGGGTAACCTAGGTCTACTAGACCTGCTCCTGAACTTGATTGTCGAAGTTAAACAATGTCGAGAAACGGGCTTAAAAATACACTGATCACGAGGCCAGGTAAGTGCAGAGATAAGGGGAGGTTGTCCAACGCTTTCGCGAAGTTCCTTAATTAAATAACCCTTTCTCTTTCGGCGGTTGCGTCTTTAACACTTTCCTAGACACCCCGTAAACAATATACGGTTAAGCGAGGTTCTAAACACGGTTTATCTTCTCCTAATGAGCGCGAAGTCCTTAGGGCTGAAGTCTAGTATTTTTTTAATTTACAATGGACAATGCATATGCTTTAGTGATTTTTGGGGTCCTGGGAAGGGTGATGAAATCCCCACCCAATCTGGATTGGTTTCAAGCCCCTTAAGTCCGTATTAAAGAAATGCAAAGCAGTAACAAATCAACTGCAAACAATTTTTATTTTGCGGCGCAAAGAATCCTGCACAAGAACAGTTTATTGGAAGGGGGAGAAGAATTTGCGCAAAGAAATCTGCAGAAAACACAATTTATTGGAGTCCAGAGGAGTGGGAAGGAGGAGAGGAGGACTCACAGAGAAAACGGCACCCTGAGGCCACTAAACGGCCGCGGTTCCGCGGCCTAAGCTAGGTTATGCCGCGGATCCGCGGCAATGTGATGGGCTTGGGCCTTGAAAATTTTTGTAGGTGCTGGACTGTGTCTCCTCTGGTTGTCTGGATGTGTGGAATTCTGATTTGCTCACTGTATCTGCTCCAGATTTTTACAGTAGACCGGATGCTTCGTTTTTGTCCGTCGCGGTGTAGCCGCGAAATGTGGGTCTATCTTCCCACGTCTTTGGCACTGTACTTGAACTCCGTATTATCCGACGTCTTTGGCGTCGATCTTGAACTTCGTATTTTCCTGCACACTTGCACAAAAGCTAATCAAAAAAACAACAAGATGGTTTTTTACAAAGTATGTATTTTTTTTTCATTTTTTTTGGTTATATTTATACTTACAAATTAACCCGAAATTACACAAGGAAATAAACTACCGTCTCCCCGGCAACGGCGCCATTTGATTGTTAGAATAAGTGCGTGTTCAAGTTCTAGTTTAAATACCGCAATCAAGACAGTTTCGCTTGTAGCTAGCCGGTTGAGTACGGGTCGTCCGCAGGGAGATGGGAGTCTTTTTCAATGTGTTTTAACGAGTTAAGTCCGAGAGTTCAGATTTTGTTGTGATTATCTAAGTGTTGAGTTGATATTTAAAGAGAACTTGTTAGGGTTAGGATTAGGTTAGTTTGAGTTAGGAGTCTCCACATCTTTCGTTGCCCCTCTTAATATCGGTGTTACGGTAATCGGCAACAACGGGGATTAGCACGACTAGGAAGAACTTTGCGAGTATAAGCTAGGCTTTCCAACGCATAAGTCTTCCTTTTGGTGCTTGTCCGTCCGTTCTTGGCTCTTAGCCATAACCTCCGGTTAATTCAACCACAACCGGTCTCACTACGGAATCACCGCTATCATGTAGGATAGGGTGCCGTAAGGAGCGGATTGTGGTTCAATTAACGGGAGTCGAATTAAGCTGTTGGGCAAGGAAAGAGTGAGAGAGATTTCCTTCTCTCAAACTTCCCTTATCCTACCCTAACAAGTATAAACTACTCACACATCATGATACGGAAAAATAAAACAAAATAAAAGAGGAAGATAGAAAGAAGGAGATTAGAAGAATACGACTAGCTATTTGCGACCTCACCTTGGCGAGGATCGAGCGTAAGCATCATTGTCGTATGTAAGGATAAAGAAAAAGAGAGAAGAAAGAAACAACAAGAAAATAACAACAACTACTTAACGAATTAAAATTACAACAATTATAAAAAAGGCAAGACAAGCATGATAATAAAATGATCTTCTTTATTCATCACTCTTCACTCACAAGCTCACTACAAGTTTAATGGAGAAGAGATGAGAAGAGGAAGAAGAAAAACACTAAACCTAGGCAAAATGAAAAATACAAGAATGGACCCTTTCCTTCACAAAGTTCTGGGCTATTTATAGGCCAAAAAATGAAAACCTAGGGCAACCACCAGAACACCTGTACAAAGACCAAAATACCCCAAAAAACTGAGCAACTGCCGCCGCCATATGGCCGCGGATCCGCGGCCTAGACCCCCTATTGGCCGCGGATCCGCGGCCCTTTAGAGGAGTTGGGCCCTCTTCTTTTTTGTGCTTCCCTGTTCTTCAGTGTACCTAATTCTGGTACATGTATTTTCTCAATTTGGCTCCACGATTTTTCCAGAATTTCTGTTGAGGGAAAGGTGGACTTTTTGTCAAGATTTTGTCATGATTGCCTCGAGCTCCGCGTAGATTTCTTGGAAGTTGTTGTTGCCATTGAGCCTTGTGCATGAAGGTGACATAGATTTGACATTTTGTCTTCCTAAACTGGTATCTGGCAACATACGGATGAAGAGCGGAGACCGTGTTTTATCTGTGGTTGGCAGGAATCCGGATTTTGTCGTGTTTTTCATGAATTTCACCGTTTTAGAACCGAGAACCTGTATCCTGCAATTGACTAGCAAACACGGCTCAAGAGTATCTACCGATATGCAATGTGATAAAAATTGGGCGGTATGAAAATGCAAAAATCTGATATGAACAGTGGCCCACTATTCGGTGGTAGGGGCAGTAATTGGGATTGTTGACGTCACTCGGTTTTAGTGGGCGTCTCGGATCCGGCAGAGTGATGAGCCTATTGCACACAGCCAGTTTGAATAGTCTCATCGTTTTATCCCGGGGGAACGAGTAAGAATGTCTCAACTATTTTTCAAGGGTCTTAGTTTGTTGTTTTGGCGAGCAACCGGTTTCGAGTCACTCGGTTGTTGTTGAGCGTTGGCGACGAAGGTCGCTTTCTCTTTGCCTTTTTCATTCCGAAGATCTGTCTTTGAAGAGGACGGCCTATGGCCCATCTGGTCCATTTGGGCCAGTTTGTCAATCAAGACCTGGAAGGTGGTCGGCTTGAAGAACATCATAAACTGGGATATAGTTGCCTGAGGATCAAGGGTCCCCATGAACATGCCCACAGCAGGAGCTTCTTCTATGCATTGTTCACACTTTAACCATAGGTTACACCACCGAATTGTGTATTGAACCCAGGTCTCTCCCGACTTCACTCTGGCGTTGATTAATGTCGTGATTGGGGCGCGCTCGCATGCGCTCGCGAACCGCTGTGTGAACAGTAGTTCCATCTCCGTAAATATCTTGACAGAGTCATTTGAGAGCTCAGAGTACCATTCAAATGTCGTCAAGCTGCCAACAAACTGGCGAAACAACAGTTTGTCATTGCCCCCAGTATTACTGCACAAAGCTCTGAATTGAGCAACGTGTTGATGCGGATTGCCTGTCCCCTTATAAACATGGAATTTACGGATTGTATATCCTGGCGGGTACTTAATTTGGTCGTACCAGCCTGGATAAGGTCGTCCAGTTTTAACGACCTGGCCTGCCTCTTCGTTCGCTTGATGAGCTCGTATATGTTGAGCTATATAGTCATCAAGGGTAGCTTTGGAGATCGTCTCCTCTCTGGCTGCTGATAAAGCCGAAGGAGGGTTTGATGTCTCCCCTCTATCATCTTCAATGATTATTGGAGGGTCTTTGGCTGGAAGATCCGGCTGGATCATCATCCCAACCATGTCTTGGAACAGAAGCGCCATTTGTTTTGTATTAGCCACTTGTTCCGTGGCTTCTTTATCTTTCTTTTCAAGCACCCTTCGTAGGAATTCGGTGTCGGTCTCCTGCTCCTGGCGTTGTTCCGACGATACTTCCGGGTTTTCTTTCTGCCCAGTGAGTGCGGCCATCCTCGTCAACATCTCTTGGAGCTTTTGTTGTTGCTCCTGAGCTTTTGTCACCGATCGTGTGAGTGGTCGATGACTCGTGAAAGCACGACTATCCTCTTTTCCGGATGCCATGTAGACGGTATGCACAACCATTCCCCCAGACTTAGGGCATTTGGGTCTACTGCCTTTGAAATTTACTGCAGGCATGGAGATCTTTTCTAGCCTTCTCCTCTTATTGGAGGTCGAAGTTGAGGGGGCCGTTGCGGCAGGCACCTATGCAGATGATGCCTTTCGTGGTATGGCGGAGGGATGACCTTCCTCTTGTCGAGCCTTCGTCTTCTTCAGCCGGCGAGAGTAATCTTTGTCAATTACAGAGTCTTGGAATTTCCGCCAAACTCTGTGGATCTTGGAGGACAATCGCTGAGGAGGTTGTTCCGGCTTCACCTGTGTTGTGTTTTCGACAGGCGGAGGAGACTTCTTCAGTATGGCGGTTGGAGAGTTCTTGCGCACCCTCCTAAGCAGCTCGAAGTTGTTCCCAGTTGGAACATCAGCATTAATTTCCACCATTAGAGCTAGTGGAGTAAGTCCAGAGGGGGAACTGCCCCCGGCTCTCCTCACTCGGCGCCAGTGGCGACGTCGAGCATGTCGTGCAGATGGGACCATCTCTGTTGTCGGAATGACTTCATCATGCCCTCTGCTCTGATGGGGTGTTGTTGGTGTCAGCCTGTCGAAGACCGACGTCCGATGAGAAGGAACGGTCAATCTTGAAAAGGCCGACTTTTAGGCAGGGGAAGCAGCCTTGGTGACTTCGCCCGCAGCGGGAGTCGGAACGGCCAGCCTTGTGAAGACCGATCCTTTAAAAGGAGAAGCCCTTTTGACGACTTTGTTGACCGGAGCTGGAATGGCTATCCGCTTCGGGATAACCCCTTTAGATATCGCGGGCCTCTTTGTGGGCCCACTGGAGCTTTGGCTCAGCCTATCAAAGACTGAGGCGGAAGACTTGGATGACCCGTTGAGAGGGGCCGTGGTGGTTGCGAGCCGGTCAAAAACCGACTTCATTGAAGCCTTTTATGATGGCATTGAGGTATTGAAGCTTATTGGCGGGAGCATGGTCCCAAAAAATAGTCCAATGGTGGCCCGAGTCACCTGTTCCACTGGCATTGCGAAGATGGAGGCCGCTTGGGGCCCATAAGTTACTCCTCCAGCAGGGACGGAGTGGGAGTTGCTATTGCAATTGGTGCAGTTGGAAGCCATCGATGTCATCTTCTCTTCTACATGGAGCAGGACACCAAATCTTAGTACCTCGAATCCAGGGGAAACCAAATCAAACTGCGATTCATTAGCAAACACGACACACGAAGTGTGGACTGGAAAGAGGAAAAGGTCCCACCGGGCGTGCCAGAATCTGTTTACCACCGAAAACCGGGAAAGACAAACGTCTTGCCTGCAATTGGGGGTAGATGCTATTTGGATTTGTCCGTCCACCTCTCCGAAGATGCCAAGTTGATTTATGGCACCGTGTATCGGAGGTTTGGACGGATGCGGCTATTGTAGCAGACTTCGTCAGATTCCCCCTCGTTTGTGAGGGTTTTTTATTGTAGGGACGCATTTCCCTGCAGGCGCAAGCCCCTGCAGTTAATTACGTTACCGCGTAGAGATAACCACTTTCTCCTGCTCCAGATATTCACTTCGTGTCGTGTGTGTTTGTTTTATTTTTGGTTGCTTATGGATTGTATACGGAGACTAATTTGTTTTGTCGCCCGTAGGGCGTGGATTAGTCCAAATCCGTATTTTCTTAGATTTGGGTTTGGGTTAATTTAAGGATCATTAATCTTATTTGAGATTAAGATCAACTTAAATGTTTGTCGAGAATACGTTAGTCTAATTTTAGACTAAGATCTACTCAACAGGATTTTTGAGATCATTCAGACCCAACAGAAGAGAATTTGGACTCTATATTGTTTTAGTTTAAGGACGTTGTGGTCCATTGTTAGTTTAAGGACGTTTCAGTCCGTGGAGTTGTTGGTTGTCGGGACCCGCCACCTCTCTGAAGACATTGAAGAATTACAACGACATATATCAGAGGTGTGGGGAGATGTACCCTGGAACCAATGAATATTCGTCAGAAACTCGGTAGTCTTGTTTGGGACTAAGACCACTCTGGAAAATAAAGAACCCATGTGCTCGATTGATTAGGAGTTTGGCCAACCTTGGGCTCAGCCCAGTCATTTCATTTTTGAATAAAGTGTTAAACACTCGCTTGGGCTTGGCCCCCTTTCTGTACCAACGATGTTGAGCATCCATATAGGTTCTGACGCCCACACTTTTTCTTGCATTTTCCCCTTTTTTGTTTTTTATGGGGTGTTAAACACCCTTTATGGCGCCCGCGTGTGGAGCACGTGAGGCACTTGATGCTGAGCGCCAACTATTGAGTGCTAAGCACTCTTTATCTAAGCAGCGCCCACGTGAGGCGCTTGGCGCTGAGCGCCAACTATTGAGTGTTAAGCACTCTTTATTAGAGCAGCGCCCATGTGAGAGGAACGTGAGGCACTTGGCGCTATTTCTTTCTTTATGCATTTTTCTGAAGATGTTCAATTCTCTGTTCTCCCCTGGATCTTCGATCCCCAAGAACAAATTCATCCCCAAGAGAATTAAATTCTCATTTGTGGGAGACTTGTCTCATGGGTCTCGGATCCAGGGGAAAGAACTATGTTCTTTATGAGGGTTAAACCCTTGGATATGCAGATGAGATACTATGATCTCTATTATCTTTATTTACATTGAAGAAAGTTCTTCTTCCTTCTTCTCTCTTAAAGTTTCTTTTTTGCTTGCTTTTCTTTTTTAAACTTGAAGTTTATGGGGGGTTCCTCTGTACAAGACTTGAAGTCTTGGGGCCTTTATATAGTAGAGGCCGACTTGTTGATTTAGTTAAAGAAATCTCTCATTGAGAGATCCTTAATTGATTTGGGTATTTTATCCACCGTTGGATCTTTGATCCAAGGACTTCTGTTTTACAGAAAATATTTTTCTTGTTTTTAATAAGATTGGGAAAATATTTTCCCATACAGAGCTTATTCTGTAGCTTGGTGATTTTTAATCACCATTGGATTTTTAATTCAACGGTGTTCTGTTTTACAGAGAGTAATCTTTCTCGTTTAGAAAGATTTTGAGGAAATATTTCCTCAACAGAATTCAATTCTGTATTTCGATGATTTGACATCCCCGTTGGATCTTTGATCAAATGGCAGGGAACTTTTAGTTCTGGCGCCGGCGCCCTCATGCAAGGCACGTGAGGCACTGCCTCAGAGTTTCTAACTCCTAGCGCTGGCGCCCTCGTGCAAGGCACGTGTGGCGCTGGCGCCCATGTGCAAGGCACGTAAGGCGCTGCCTCAGAGTTTTTAACTCTCGGCGCTGGCGCCCTCGTGCAAGGCACATGAGGCGCTGCCTCAGAGTTTTTAACTCTCGGCGCTGGCGCCCTCGTGCAAGGCACGTGAGGCGTTGTCTCTTTACTGAAGGTGTCTTTTTGCCTTCTTTGCTTTTCCTGAGTCAGACTTTTCTTTTCCAATGCTTGGAAATAGATCCATCATGAACAACATCTTCTGTGCCTAGACTTAAATGTCTCCCTTCATAATCTGAAGCAATACTTCTCTTCTCTCTCACTTTTAGAGGATCATTTTAATAGAGAAGAGCCATGGCTTGTAATCGTCCACATGCTCTCCGGCAGCCATGGGAGGTGCCTATTGAGGAAACTGTTCCTCATTTTGCTGCATGCTTGGTGAACCCTGCTCTTACAGATGACCAATGCGATACGGTGTTGTATAACCTCTTTACTCGTAGAGGATCTCCTCTCCCCATCGGCTACATTTGGCTCCAGATGGTCTTCTTGTCCGTGCTCAATGACATTCCCCCTCATCCAGCAAAGATGACTCCGGCGATACTCGACGCAGTGGAAGACAAGATCGAGTGTTTTCATGAGGCACTTTTGATTACCACAGCTCTGAGGGATCGCTCTGTTCAGCTGCTAAGTCAGATACGGGCTCAGCGGACCATCATGTCTGCCTTCGCTGATGGGCACGGTGTTGACCGATGGGAAGCGACTCCTCGTGAAGATCGCCGCTTTGACATGGTGGAGAAGGCAGAGAGGGAGTTAGAGAATTTTATCCATAGTTTTGTGAATCCCTGTACTTTCGATCCCATGTTTGGTGATCTATTTCCTGTAGAATTAAATGTTCAATTAAATGCTTTCTTTTTATCGTTGACCACCAAGTGCTCCCTTTCTAACTCTTGTTCTTCCTCTGATGTGTGCATGTGCGTATATGAATGAGCCCAATTTCACACATATCTGTAAACGAAACTTAAACTGGTGTAAACAGGAACAAATAGCTCTTGGCCGAAGATTTTGGCGGGAACATGTACAAATACACCTTTTCCACTCAAATTTAGAACCTTTGTGAAGAGTGTGGATGGGTGACTCATTAGGGTGAGTCACTTATCCATCCACTCTCCACAATTAAAAAGAGGAAGAATGAAAAAGAAAAGAGATAGATGATTCATTATTCTTCTTCTCGTCTTCTTTATGTTAAGCTTCAAAAATGGAGAGGAAAAATAAACCAAGAGAGAAACCATGAGCTTTTTCTTCACTACATCTCTTATCATCACTTCTTAGTAGTTATGATCATGAGTTGATTCACTTGTGATTTTGGTGTGAATCTAGAGCTTGTTTCAAACTCTCTCGGTTGGATCATCTTCAACGAAGGAGGGTCGCCTTGCATGCTTGTTCATATGACTTAGAGCCTAACTAGATCCTTGAAGCATCGTAGAGGTCTTTCGTGATAAGGCGGACACACTACAAAGGTAGAAAAACCCCTAACCTTGCATGTTAAGTTATCTAGTTTAGCGTTTGGAATCAATTTTAGGGTATTGGTCACTAGTGCTTGCTATAAAAATTTTGTTTTCGCTTCTGCCTTCATCGTGAGCCTTGCACTTGTACGGTTAGGGTTAAACGTGATCACCTAGACATGGGGGTCTATGATGATTCCAATATACTGATGACCTTGATTACTATTAAAGATTCCGATATACGGACGACCCTTATTACTGTTGAAGATTCCGATATACGGATGACCTCCGTGCCTAGTAGAGCCGTATGCTAATGCCTGCCTGTATCTATATACAAATAAACAAGACACGGGGTAGGGTAGTTTGAGTTAAGAAGGTTGTAT
Source organism: Agapanthus africanus (assembly GCA_030015575.1). NCBI lineage: Eukaryota > Viridiplantae > Streptophyta > Magnoliopsida > Asparagales > Amaryllidaceae > Agapanthus > Agapanthus africanus. Next base: position 341,427,502 of record JASDDO010000006.1, on the reverse strand, counting down.
GAAGGGTCTCGGGATTCTCCTACTTTCAGCGTAATTCCAGAGGTTAAATGGAATGCCAGACTACTAGTACCTTTCATCGTAATTCCGGGATTTAAACGGAATGTTATTCACACTAACTGTTGCTGTTGTTCTGTGGGTACAAACGGAATAATCCTGAGAACCCAATACCCTTACCTAACCAAACTAAAATGATTAAGATATGGACATAACTCTTAACCGATACTTGACACTCACCTACACTACCCACATATGATATCATACATACTGCACAGTTTAGTTACCTTCCTTTTACTTAACCCATGCGGATCCAAACTAATACATACACAACACTTAGTCGATACCTAACATCCTTTACACCACACACATACGACATCATGCATCACACACACACACACACACACACACACACACACACACACACATGTTTACTTTTCTCTTAACCTCCATGAGACATCCTGCCCAAGTATAACTCGCTGACGGACATCTCCTTTCCATCTGTCTTCTCTTGGATGTCCGTTAGATGTGGACAGGACACAAGATGGAGGCAAGAAAGTGGAAGCCATAACAGAAGATTACGCTGAGCTATTCCCCTACTATTAGGACTAGTTTACCTTTTTGTTTTCCTTGTTGCCCACTTGTTTAGGGTCTGCTCTATTTGGATTTATGTAATAAACTCTTTGTATCTCATGCCCAGTGATGCAAAATAATTTATGTTAATGAAATAAATGCCTTTACCTTTATTTATTGTTTTGGTACATTGTCCGCATGTTTATTTTACGCTTAACGTAACTATATCGAGCTCAGTCCACCCTCGGTATAGTTAGGTTGCGGGCCAAGTCGCATCACCGCTTCTGTACTTTGGGATACGAGGCGTAACATGTGACCTCTAGTTGCAAAATACTTCAACTTAAAAGATTCAGCTTTGATGTGTTGTTTGGCTTTGGAGCTATTTAAACTCTTAAGGGTTGCTATGAAATTATCAAAATGGGTGTATTCTTTTATGTTTTGGAATTTAAAAAGAAAAAGAGTTTGGATTTATTTGAATTATTATGATTGTCTCAACTTTAGAGTTTGAATTAATGGTCTAAAATCTAAATTCGAAATGACTGTTCGACACAATGGACGATTGCAAAAAAGAGGAAACGGGGCCTGCAGGCCCAGACTGCAGTGGCTTCTCACATGGACCAGTGGGGCATGCTGACTATTTTGCACTTGGACTCATGGACCCCACTAATCTATATTAGAGGCCACTGTAGTTTTGGGCCTGCAGGATTCCTGCAAGCCCCTTGTTCTCTACAAAAAAAGACCTAAAAGTTTGCATTATTGACTTGGATTGTTTTCTTACATAATATGAGCTGGGCTATTTCATCTTGGCTTGGGCTCGGGCCCTCGTTCATATTGTAGGGGTTTGGACCGTTCGGTCTGAAGTTTTGGATCCGAAACAGTCCATTCAACTATAGCGCATAACAAATAGGACAATTTTTTATATTAAACCATTTTTAAATAATTTTTTTAAAAACAAACCACTTTGAAAACTTATTACAAAATGAGACCACATTCTGTCTCATAGGTACCACGTAAGCACTGGCACTGTGCTGTGTTGGTGCTGATATCAATAAAAAAACTTTTATTAAGGGGCGCAGTTTGAAACTGCGTCCATTACAAATGTATGGGACGCACTTTCAAACCGTGTCCCTTATAATTGTACTGAGCGAAGTTTAAACTGCGTCCATTATAATTGTAATGGGGCGCGGTTTCAAACTGTGTTGCGCCTCTTAATAATTGTATGGGACGCAGTTTCAAATTGCGCCCTATACATTTGTAATGAGCGCAGTTTCAAACTGCTCCTCTTAATAAAAGCAAAATAATATGAATCATTGTCATTGTTGGGACTTTTTTTATGGGTGCAGTTGCAAACTGCATCCCAAAAATAAACATACTCATTCACAGGGCTGTGTTTTTCTATGGCGCAGTTTGAAGGAGCACCCCAAAAAAAACACAATCATTCACGGGTATGTGTTTTTCTGGGGCGCAATTGCAAACTGCATCCCAAAAAGGAAACATACTCATTCACGGGTATGTATTTTTCTATGTCGTAGTTTGAAAGTGCGCCCCAAAAGAAAACACAATCATTCACGGGTATGTATTTTTCTGGGGCGCAGTTGCAAACTGCGCCCCAGAAAAACACATATCCATGAATGATTGTGTTCCTTATATTAAGAGTTCAATCTTTTCCTCTCTATCTCGAATCTCACTCTCTATGTCGAGCTCTCTCGCACTCTCTCGAATCTCATCGCCATCACATTCTCTATCTTTCTCCCTCTCAGTTCTTTGTCTCGCTCTCTCTCAATGTCAGGATCTTCACCTGCACGATTGCTATCAATCAATAAAATTAAGAGGTGTATCTCTTACACCGTGGTGAAATCTGTATATACGATGATAGATTACTCTAATTATGAAGGCATTCTCTATCGATTATGAGGGGGTATGTACTGACCGATGAAAATCGATCGTGAAATCCTACGGCTCTTGCACTTAGCCGTATTGGATGCGCTCCCGTCTCTCCCTGAAGAAGTAACCCGTGCCCACCATAGGGAAGCAAATCATCGTCTCCACTTCTTTCATTCTATAGGTCTTCTTTCAGGTTGCAATATCGAGTACTCAGCAAGCTCTCTATACCGCATCTTTATGTACCGTCGGACTTTGAACCATCTCGAACTCACTCGAGATTCCGCGGTAGGTGTTCAGTCGAAAATATTGCACTTTTGATATAACATTTTCCTTACTTTACTTAAATATTTAAAGGTGTTTATTATAAATATAGAACATATTTGGGTTTATCTGCAAAATACTATTTACCATATGTTTATATATTATAATTAACATTATGAAGGAAAATATATGCATTTTATATTTATATAATATTTAGTAATTAAGAGATGCATAGCATATCAAATATTCTTAATCAAGTTTCTTAAAGATTTATTACCATATAAAGTGATTAAGATACTCTCTCTAATTTAATAAATAGTACTAACATTATTCATGGAGATATTGTGCAAGATTTAGCTCAGGTCAGGAGATCAAGATTTTCAAGATGTCAGAATCAAAAATCTGCCAAAACCGTAGAATCAATACTGACAAAGACTCAGGAAATATTCAAAGAATCCAAGTATGGAAAAGATCTCCACGTGTCAACAAGAGGCCACACAAGAAAACCTAAACCCTAACTCCTCTATAGCGCGGCGCTTCCGCGGCCAAAATGCCCTAATTGCGATGGATCTGCGGCTTCATCATAGCTGTAGGATCTGAAAACTTGGAAAGTGGATGTTTATGATACAAGTCCTTCATGGCCAAAATGCCATAATTCGGTGATTCGTATAGCGGATACCTCCCACTTACCTGGCCACAAGAGTAATAAAGAGGTAGTAGAAGATTGATCCTGCGACTTTTCCTTTGGAAGTCTAGGAGCGGTCTAGCGACTTGACCTAGGTGACCTTATTTCTAAGGTTGATTGTGCATTTTTGTGTGATTCATCTCACGTCCGTCTTTTTCAAAACAAACCATATTTTTATCGTTCACACGCTGCCACTTGCACTAAACCCGCTTAATGCATGCTCGGCTAGATACGGGATTATAGTGGCCGTCTTGTCCGCGTTCCTGCTATCGACTCCAAAGTTGGTACTTCTTCATCTTCTTTTTCCCTTCCACCCACTACAACGACCAAGATGGACGGTTCTCCGTCAGATTATAACACCACCCTGCCGCCACCCGTCGGTGCGCAAAATCCACCGCGCATCTCTCTCCAAGAAAAATGCTATCCTATACACGGTCCCCTTCCTACCTGCTACCTGTCTATTGTAAGTCGATGTCGTGCACTCCACGAGTTCGCGGAGAGGCAGAATTTGCAAACAATGATTTTTACGGGCTTCGCAACACCGACTAGAACCAAGGATCGTCCATAAACCCTAGCTAGCAAACAACATGAGATTTAACTACTCGGAAAGAATGTTATATCTCATGATACAAGTCCTTCGGGTCTTCTTCACTGTCCTCCTTGTCATCGTAAGCTCCAAGTATCAATCCGGATCGTAGCTTTCTCGTCGGCTTCCTCGAGTCAAAGACGATCCACCCGAGAGTCTATAGTCTGAGCTCCAACCCTAAATTCGAGGTAACTAGGGCAACTAGCTTGCTAAACTAGATGGCCTAGGTAATGTAGAGAATGAAGATGGATTTATTTGTCTCTTGAAACCCTAGTTTACTCAACTCATGAGACCTTAAGGGTTTTTGATGTGAGGAAGAAGAAGAAAGCTAACATGAGAAAAGAGAAATGATTTTTGATAATGATAATGATAAAATGAGATGGCTCCCTTGACTTGACTACAAGCATGGTAAGAAAATATCTCACCCAAATTATCTAGTGCCACAAAATACCTCACAAGAAATATCTAGTCAAAGAGTCAAACCAAGTCAAGTGGTCAAACCAAGTCAAATGATCAAACCAAGTCAAGTAGCCATGCCTCAATTATCATTTACAAAAATAACAAATACTTTCCTCCACCTCATAATTGTTTTAATCAAGTCAATGGTCAAAACCCTAATGAGGTGTCTCCTTCTATGCCTCTCTCATCCGTATATACATACCCGCCTCCGTGTTCCGAGAAACACCAATACAAAGAGACAAAACTGATCCATTAATATAATACTAGGATCCGGCTTAAACCAAAGACCACTAGTATTATCCGCCCGAACATCATACGCGCACAAATACACGTACGTGATCGAAGCCCTCCCGTAAAACCATACGGCCTCTACACCTTTTGCCCGGTGCAGGGAAACTCTCTATGTGGGACTCTAAAGACTCGACACTACGCTGGCAGTGGGTTTAACCACAGGCCGCAAGCGGTACTAGCTGAACGTAACGGTCCCCAGGTAGATGTCGATAAGAAGGCCGATGAGGAAAACCCATCCGAACTCCTACTGAGCCTGAATGTGACAATCTCTGTACAGTCCAGTCTGTTCGTCTAAGAGTATTGCATATCGGGCCTAGGGGGCGGTAATCGTTAGACCCCTAATAGCGTAATAAGTCATGTCGGAGAGTAGCTCAGTACACCCTAAGAAACTACTGGAATAGCTACCAGTAAATCTCGCTTGCCTTGGCCAAACACTTTGTGTAATGGCCTTCCGAACACAGCGCGATATCAACCCCCAATACTGGGAGAGACAAATCCTATCTAACAGCCACTGCCTCCAAGTGCTTTGAGACTACACCCAACTACTACCTATTTGCACGAATCCTTTGAACTGTGGTAGGGTAATAATCAAAGTACAGTGGGAACACACTTGAGGCGAAGCAGCAGTGTCAAGTCGACGGACTAAGCTGTACTCATGTCACCTGGGAACTGCTACCCGACGACAGGTATAATACCCACCAACAGTTCCCGACGAGTCATGTCCAGTATACTCATAACCTAATGAGCACCTGTATACTATCTCCAGTACAACGTACTAATGGCTGTGGGACAGACCATCTCCTCTGCTGGGATGAGAAGCGTATACACTAGTCTACTGTAGAGTATCGATGCCCCGTTTCGATAATCCTACGACTAGGGACCTGTATAGGATGTGCTTATAGATTACCCAGCCCCACTAGTGTGACTGCCATCACAACGCTGGTAATCAAGCAAAAATCCTAAGGGCTCTACCAATATGTATAAGCGATATACTAAAATAAACACATGCACATATTGAGGTAGAAACAAACCAGGTAGCATACTACCATTTTGAGCAAGACTGTTACTATATCCGTGTATATCCCAAGCTCCTATTAAGTAATATATAATCCAGTATGATACAATAATGGCCTGTAGGGCATATATCACTGACAACCTCCCACTTGCACTAAGGCCATATACTGGCCTATCGCAGACAGAAGATCTCGAATAGCCTCTCGAACACTGTCTGAGGAATGGCCTCTGTGAGTGGATCTGCAGTGTTGTTCTCCGTATCTACTCTCCTCACCTCGATCTCCTGGGGATCAACGATATCCCTGATCAGGTGGTACCGCCTTAAGATATGTCTGGATCTCTGATGGGACTTGGGTTCCTTCCCTAAAGCTATAACGCCGTATATTATCATAATACTAAAGTATTGGACCAACAATGGAAGGAACCACCTGAAGTTCAATTGAGAACTTCCTCATCCAGACTGCTTCTTTTACGGCATCTCATGCAGCGAACTACTCTGTTTCCATCGTCGAGTCTGCAACGGTGTCCTGCTTGGAGCTCTTCCAACAGACCGTCCCTTCACTGAGGGTAAAGCCATAACCCAATATGGACATGGAGTCATTCTTATCACTCTGGAAGCTGGATTTAGCAAAGGCCACTATCTGGAGATCCTTTTCCGCCATCTACCAAGAACATCTCCTTAGTCCTTCTCAGGTACATGAGAATGTTCTTTACTGCTTCCCTGTGCTTCTCCCCTGGGTTTGACTGATACCGGCTTACCACGCTCAGTGCGTAAGCTACATCTGGTCTGGTACACAATATCGCATACACTATAGAGTCTACCGCAGAAGCGTAGGGTATAATCGACATGTGAGCCCTTTCCAAATCAGTCTTGGAAGACATCTCTTTAGAGAGGGTGATTCCGTGACAAGCCGGTAGACTACCACGCTTAGAATCGTCCATACTAAATATTTTCAGTATGGTGATGTTTTACCTTTATTGTGAAAGTCCTACTATCCTCTTTGATCTATCACGATAGATCGGATCCCCAGTGAAGGGTTACGCTAGCGCCCCGGCCAACTTTCATGGCCAAATACGGAACAAAATTTTTTCTACGATTATAAACTTGGCGCTAGAATAAACCTAAATCGGATCTTAACCATAAACCTAACTAGCATGTAATGGTTTTATCTATTATGATAGAAAGTATACCTAAAGAAACCAAGTCCTTCAGTTCTTTGATCCTTTCCTTAAGCTCCTCGATGGAAGTATGGATCGTGCTTGAACTTCGGCCTCCTCGCGTCAATGATGATCCACCCGAGAGTGCCTACCAAGAGCTCCTACCTCCTAATTGAGCTAACTAGAATACTTAGCTTGCTAATCTAAGTAGACTAGAGTGTGTAGAGTATGAAGATGGATTTATTTGTCTTTTGAAACCCTAATATTCTCAATACATGAGAGCTTTTAGGGTTTGTAGTGAGGAAGAAGAAGAGAGCTCACTTGAGGAGAGAGAAATCATTTTGACAAATGATAATGATCAATGATAAATGAGATGGCTCCCTTGACATGATCTCAAGCATGGCACTAAAAATATCTAGGTCACAAAATATCTCACCAAAATATCTAGGTCAAAAATATCTCACCAAAATATCTAGGTTAAACAGTCAAACCAAGTCAAGTGGTCAAGCCAAGTCAAAATGTCAAACAAAGTCAAATAGTCAAAACTAGTAGCCATGCCTCAATTATCATTTATCAAAATAATAAATACTTTCCTCCACCTCATAATTATTTTAATCAAGTAAATGGTCAAAACCCTAATGAGGTGTCTCCTTCTGTGCTCCTCTCATCCGTATATACATACCCGCATTCGTGTTCCGAGAAACACGAATATAAAGAGATGAAACTGATCCATCAATATAATACTAGGATCTGGCTTAAACCAAAGCCCACAAGTATTATCCGTCCGATCATCATACGCGCACAAGTGTACATAAGTGATCAAAGCCCTGTCGTAAAACCATACGGCCTTTACACCTTTTGCCCAGTGCAGGGAAACTCTCTGTGTGGGACTCTAAAGACTCGACACTACGCTGGCAGTTGGTTTAACCACAAGCACGTCAGTGGTACTAGCTATACGTAACGGCTACCCAGGTACCTGTCGAAAAGGAAGGCCGAAGAGCAAACTCGTCTGAACTCCTACTGAGCCTATCCGTGACAATATCCGTACAGTCCAGTCTCTTTATTAAAGAGTATCGCATACCGGGTCTAGGGGGTGGTGAACGTCAGACCCTAATAACCTGATAAGTCGTGCTGATGTAGCTCAGGACCAATCCAGGAAACTACTGATCAACCTATCAGTAAATCCCAACTGCCTTGGCCAAGGTCTTATGGTCTTGACCAATTGATCACTGTGCGATATCAACTCCCAATACCGAGAGAGACGAATCCCCAACAATCGCTCACTGCCTCCATGTGGCTTGGGACTGTACCCAACCAAAAACTGCTTGCATGACTCAGTAGAACCGTGGTAGGGTAGTGATCAAAGCTCAGTGGGAACTCACACGAGACAAATGCCGATCTCAGGTCCAAAGTCTAACCTGTACATATGTCACCTGAGAACATCCATCTGATGATAGGTATAGTACCATCTGGAAGTTCTCAACGAGTCCATCCAGTGTACTCACACCCAGTGAGCACTTGTATACGATCTTAGGTGCATCAGACCAATGGATGCGGGACCAACCATCCCCCGATAGGGCTAGAAATGTATACACTAGTCTACTCTGGAGTCTCAATCCCAGTCTCGATACTCACGCGACTAGGGACCATTTAAGGATGTGCTTATGGACTACCCTGCTCCCACAAGTATGATCGCCATCACAACGCAGGTAGTCAAGCAAGATCCTACGGGCTTTATCAACATGTAACCACAATATATAATAACCAGTATGACATATGCCATGTTATGATAAAGACAAACCATAATAGTATACTACCGTATCGAGTCTTTATCAATATGTGCAAACTAGATATAACAACAATAGAAATAAATACACACATCCTGACAAAGACAAGTCAAATAATATACTATAAAACTGAGCAAGATTATCATGTACATACATATCCCTAGCATCCATATGTATACATATACAATACTGGCCTCTAGGGCATATATATTCAACAATCTCCCACTTGCACTAAAGGCCAGTAATTGGCGTACCGAATACCCAACGTCTGCACTAAGGCCAGCTGCTGGCGTACCGCATACCCAACATCTCAAAAATTCGCTCGAACTGCGCTTGAAGGAGGGCCTTTGTAAATGGATCCTCCGTGTTCTCTTTTGTATCCACTCTCCGGACATCGATCTCCTGGCGATCTACGATCTCCCTGATCAGGTGATACCGCCTTAAGATGTGCCTGGATTTCTGATGGAACCGTGGTTCCTTCGTTAAAGCTATAGCCCCATTGTTATCACAATACAAAGGTATCGGATCAACAATGGACGGAACTACCTGAAGTTCAGCTATGAACTTCTTCATCCAGACCGCTTCTTTTGCGTCATCGCTTGCAACAATGTATTCAGCCTCCATCGTCGAGTCTGCGATGGTGTCCTGTTTGGAACTCCTCCAACACACCGCCCCTCCATTGAGGGTAAACACAAAACCCGAGACAGACTTGCTGTCATCCTTGTCACTCTGGAAGCTTGAGTCGGTAAAGGACTCGACCCTGAGATCTCCATTACCGTAAACCAGGAACATCTTCTTAGTCCTTCTCAGGTACTTAAGAATGTTCTTTACTGCTGTCCAGTGGTCCTCACCTGGGTTCGACTGATACCGGCTCACCACACTTAGCGCATAAGCTACATCTGGCCTTGTACATAGCATCGCATACATTATAGATCCTACTGCCGAAGCGTAGGGCATAGTGCTCATGCGAACCCTCTCCTCGTCAGTCTTGGGAGACATCTCCTTGGAGAGGGTGATTCCATGCAATGCGGGTATGTTGCCGCGCTTGGAATCTTCCATACTAAATCTCTTTAGTACGGTCTCTATGTACTTGGACTGCGAAAGTCCCAGTAATCTCTTGGATCTATCTCTGTAGATTTTAATCCACAGAATGTACGAGACATCACCCAGGTCCTTCATGGAGAACCTTTGTGACAAGAATAGCTTGACCGATTGTAGCATAGGAATGTCATTTCCTATCAAAAGAATGTCGTCCACGTACAAGACTAGGAACATGACAGTTCGACCTACAATCTTCTTATAAATACATGGCTCATCTTCGTTCTTGATGAAGTCAAATTCTTTGACTGTTTCATCAAAACAGATGTTCCAGCTCCGCGATGCCTGCTTCAATCCATAAATGGATTTGAACAACTTGCACACCTTCCCGCGCTCCCACTATCTATGAAACCTTCTGGCTAATCCATATAAACGCACTCTTCTAAACTTCCGTTTAGAAAAACCGTTTTTACGTCCATCTTCCAGATCTCATAGTCATGGAAGGCAGCAATGGCAAGTAGGATCCGAATGGATTTGAGCATAGCCACTGGAGAAAAGGTTTCGTCATAGTCCACACCTGGTCTTTGACGAAAACCTTTTGCAACGAGTCTAGCCTTATAGATTTCCACCTGCCCATCTACACCAAATTTCCTTTTGTAGATCCATTTGCATCCAATGGGCTTTACCCCAGGTGGAGCAATATCCAAGGTCCACACTTTATTGGTGTACATGGACTCCATTTCGGATCGCATAGCATCCAGTCATTTATCAGAGTCCCTACTGATAATAGCCTGTCTGAAACTAGTAAGATCATCTTCTTCCAAGATACAATCCTCTCGATCCACGTCTATGAGAAAACCGTAGTATCTCTCGGGTGGATGAGAAATCCTACCGGATCTGCGGAGTGGCTGAGGTTCGTCTGGGGTTATTGAATCTTGAGGTTCCACCAATTCTTCAGTTTGAGTCTGTGGTTCATGAATTTCTTCCAGTTCTACCGAACTCCCACTTGTTTCTTTTGCAAGAAATTGCCACTCTAAAAAGGTGGTGTGGCGAGATACAAACACCTTATGTTCCTTGGTGTGGTAGAACAAATATCCTATTGAATTTTTAGGATATCCCACAAACTTACATAAAACTAAACGTGCCTGCAATTTGTCTGGATTTTATACTTTTACATAGGCCGGACAACCACATATCTTAATACGCTTAAAATACGGCCTTTTACCATTCCATATCTCGAATGGTGTCTTAGTCACGGATTTGGATGGAACATCATTCAACAGATATGCCGCTGTCAAAAGCGTATGTCCCCAAAATGAAAGAGGCAACTCGGCATTACTCATCATGGAGCGAACCATGTCCAGTAGAGTACGGTTCCTCCGCTCCGATACACCGTTGTGCTGCGGAGTATACGGAGGAGTAAGCTAAGAGAGTATACCATTCTCTTTTAGAAAGTCCCTGAATTCCGTACTTAAGTACTCCCCCCCTCTATCAGATCGGAGGATCTTAATACTTTTTCCGGTCTGGTTCTCTACTTCGTTTCTAAATTATTTGAATTTCTTAAAAACTTCAAATTTGTGTTTCATATGATATACATATCCGAACCTAGAGAGATCGTCAGTAAATGTGATGAAGTACGAGAACCCACCCCTTGCATGTATAGACATTGGACCACATACATCACTTTGTATGAGTCCCAAGAGCTCTGCTGCTCTTTCTCCATATCCGGTGAACGGAGATTTGGTCATCTTTTCTTTAAGACAAGATTAACAAGTTTCATAAGATGAAAATTCGAACGTATCCAGAAGTCCATCTTTATGCAACTTACTCAGTCTTTTCTCTCCGATATGACCAAGTCTACAATACCACAAGTAGGATTCGTTCACATCTGAACTTTTCCTCTTACGTGTATTTTGGATACTGAGAACTGTGTTTTGATTAAGAACATAGATATCATTACACAGTGTACCTTCTGCAACCAATACCTGATTAAGGTAAATATTCATGATATTTCTATCAAGAACAAACTTATATCCATCTTTATCAAGTAAAGAAACTGATATGATGTTGCAAACCATGGAAAGTACATTGTAGCAGTTGTTCAAAATTATAGTATTGCCATTTGGCAATACTAGGTGATATTCACCGACGGCAGAAGTATCAACCTGTGCTCCATTCCCTACTCTGAAGGACATATCACCAGGTCCAACCATCCTACTTTTTCTCAGTTCCCGTAATAAATTACAGATATGAGATCCCGATCCGGTATCGAGTACTGTTCAGTCGAAAATATTGTAATCCTTAACATAACAATTTCCTCACTTTTCTAAACATTTAGGGGTGTTTGTTATAAATATAACACGTATTACAAGTTCGTATGGAAAATACCAAATACCACATGTTATACTTTATAATCAACATTCTGGAAGGAAATTGTATGTTTATTAGGTCACGCATAATATCATATATCTCCAACATTCTTCATTGAGATTGTGCGCAGAAAACAAGCTCAGGACAGATATCGGAATCGCAAATTCGCCGACAAAATGCAGAAAATCAAAGAGTTGAAATCTAACAAAGATTCATAAGAGATAAGAAGATTCCAGATATCAAAATAACACCCAAAGACCAACACTAAACTGCACAGGAAGAATGAGACAGAGAGCTCACAAAACGGCCGCGGATCCGCGGCCGAGTCAGGCCGATCCACCGTGGATCCACGGCCGAGTTGGGGCGTCGGCGATCAGGAATTCTCCAGAAACTTCTTCTCAACGACCTAGCTTGCTATGGACGCTTCATTGTAACAACCTTCTTCTAGAAACTTCTCTACAACAACCTAGCTTGTTGATCAAGCTTCATAACTTCCTAGCTTATTCTAGAAGCCTCCTTGTAACAACCTAGCTTATGAGAGAAGCTTGATCTAGGGCTATAAAAAGGGATCTAGGGCTAGGGTTGAGGGGTTGTTGAACATTTATTCACTACATAATTCAATACAAGTTGAGTGACACAACTTGAGATCCAATTCCAATCCAAATCAAATCAAGAATCATCGAGAGTTTATCAAGCATTCAACGTAAAGATCCTTTACGCGAAGCCAATCTTCATCTACGAGCGCGAGATCCACGATAGATCCAAGTCTCACGGAGATCGAACCAAGCGAAAGTCGACGAAGAAATTACCTCTTCAAGGGAGCGATCGAGAACACTTCTTGCAACCTTGAATTGAAGGATCGTGTAATTTGAAGTTGATTAATAAAAGTGATCAATTGTAATTCTTGCTTTCTTTGAATTCTTGCATTATGAAATTTCTAATTCTTGATTCTTCTATTTTTCATGATGCGTGAGTGAAATCTCCGCTTGTTTAGGATTCGAAGGAATTCGGTAGATCAAATGGTGATGAAATCTTAAAACTAATCTTAAGTCTTATGAGAATTATGAACTTTAGCAAAAAGAATCGTTAATGACCAAATTTGGAATGAGATCACCGTTCTTGATTATTTCGTTGCAATTTAGGATTAAATGATTGATGATTCTCTTTACTAAAGGCTAGATTTGAATGATGATCAATGAAAAGACAAGAGATAGTGAAGGAGAAACCCTAGTTTCTTCAATAGATCCCTAATCTTCATTCATTGCCATCGTTCTAGCAATAATTCATCAATAGATAAGATGAGTCATTATTAGTGATCATCATTACTACTAATCCCTATCGAATCCTACAAGCTATTCTTCAATTTTCTTGATAACTAAAATTGATATTGGACAATTTCTTGATTACGAAATCTTAAACTCTTTCTTGATTTTCTTGAAATGGCAAACTCAATTAAATCTTGAAATTTTATTTTCTTGAATTTTCTTTACTATTTTCTTTCAACTCAACTAAAGCAAGAACGAATAAATACACGAATCCCAGTGGACGACCCATACTCATTAACGAGCTACATCGACACCGTTATTGATTGCGGCTATAAATTCTTTGATTGTGATAACATTTTTTCTATACATCGAGAAACGATCAATCAAATGGCGCCGTTGCCGGGGATGCGTGCGTAATTTGTTCGTTCTTGCAATTTGAGTTGAAACATTATTATTCCATCAAAATTTAATTCAAGAATCATATCATGTGCTTAACGATTAGTGTTTGAATTTTGCGAGGGAATCTGGCATCACTGTAGAAGGGAGATCAAGATTCAGTGACTTTCTGAAGAATCCAGAGGAGCACAGAAAGCTTCAGAGAAAATTTCAACACCTAATTCTTCCATTGCATCGCGGAACCGCGGCGGTTTGGTTGTTTTTGTGGCGGTTCCGCCGCCGTTTAGGTGATTCAGTGCCTAAAATTTCTGTGGTATAATCTCTGCTCTCTTATCTCTCCTCTGATTTTGTCCAATAACAAATTTTCTGCAGGATTCTTTGCAAAATTCGCCGTTTAAAAAAAAATCTTGTTGCGTTTCTTGAAATTGGTTGTTTGTGCATATTTTAACACAGAAATTAAAGGGCAAAGACCAAATTCAGATTAGGTGGGGATTTCATTACCCTTCCTAAGCCCCGAAAATCACAAAACTAGCATCCGCGTCACCCTTCATTAACAAAAAAATATCTAGACAAGACTCTAAGGACCGTCGCGCTCAATTAGGACAGAAGAAGGTCGTGGGTAATCTATTGCTTATCCACATTTCTTTTGTGGTGTCTAAGGCAAGTGTGTCTAAGGCAAGTGGTTACTTATTAGGCCCGCTACTTACGTAGAGGAGAACCTCCCACTTACCTGGCACTTACCTGGCCACGGGAGGGATAAAGAGGTAGTAGAGAATTTATCCTGTGATTTGACTTCTGGAAGTCTAGGAGCGGTCTAGTGACTTAACCTAGGTGACCGTAGATCTTGGGGTGATTGTGCATTTTTTGTGTGATTTTTCAAAATCCGTCTTTTTCAAAACAAACCAAAAACTTAAACAAACCACTTTCTCTAATTATCACAAACGCTGCCACTTGTGCTAAACCGTTAGTGCAAGCTCGGCTGAACACGGGATTTTAGTGCCCGTCTTATCCGCGTTCCTCCTATCGACTCCGAAGTCGGTAATTCTACATTTTCTTTTTCCCACCACCGCAATGGACGGATTTCCATCAAACTTTAACACCAAACTGCCACCGCCAGCAGGTGCGCAAAACCCACCGCGCATTTCTCTCCAAGAGAGATGCTACCCTACACATGGTCCCCTTCCCACCTGTCTTTCTATTCCACCAGCCAATGGGGACAATTTCGAAATTAAACCTCAATTCATCAAACTTTTGCCCAAATTTCACGGTCTTGAATCTGAAGACGCATACGTTTTTATCTCCAAATTCGAAAACGTATGTGCAATGATTAGCACGTCACAACTGTCTATGGATGCTGTGCGTTTACGTTTTCTCCCGTTCACTTTGTGTGATTTAGCCGAGAAGTGGCTTTATAACACAACTGCATACTCTATTGCCAAATGGGATGAATTTGTTGCAGCATTCCTTAAAAAAATTTATCCTAATCATAAGACCAGCCGTGTTCGGAGCAAAATCTACCAGTTTACCCAGCTTCCCAATAAGCCATTTTGGAAATGCTTTGAACGGTTCAAGGATCTTCTTTTACAATGCCCTCATCACGGAATCCCTAGATGGGATCTGTGTCGAATTATCTATGAGGCTATTGATCTCACGACAAAACAGATGTTTGAAACCATGTGTCAATGTCAATTCCTGTCTAAAGATGATAATGAAGCTTGGAAATACCTGGAAGATCTTGCCCAAAACACTTTACAATGGGAAAGTATTAGTCACCCATCGTCTAGGGAAGGTATCAATCAGCTCGATGTTTCCGTCGCAATGAAAGCCAAAATGGCTGCAATACAAAGGAAACTCGACGCTATAGAAAACAGAATCTCTTCAGCCTCCCTAAACCAATATACACTTCCCAAAACCGTGTGTGGTTGCTGTTCCAACCCATCACATTTGACGGAAGAATGTCCTTTGAATTCTCTGTTTCAAAGTCACGAGCACACTAATGCTGCATTTCAGCAACAACCTAGAAACGATCCTTCTTCTTCCACATATAATAAAGGTTGGAGGAATCACCCAAATTTTGCTTGGAAACCAACACCAAACTCAAAATACGGTTCCAAACCAGAATAACTTTCAAAGGGTCCCTCCACAGTAACAGCAACCACCACAACTGAATCAGCACGCTTTTCAATCACAACCTTTATAAAACCCGGCCAACAACTTTGATCTTGCTTCTGCCGGTACTGATAAACCCTCCGCACTCGACATGTTCATTGCACATTCCATGCGAACGAATGATATTTTAACGTCTTCTATCCAAACGTTAGTGCAAAATACGGCCTCCCACGATGAGAGTATTAAATCAATAGAAGCATAAATTGCACGATTAAATGCCGAAATGAGTGCTAAAAAGAAAGGGAAACTTCCAGCTCAACCACTACCTAATCCTAGCTACGCACATCATGTGAGTGCCATTACCATGTTGAGATCCGGAAGAGTGTTGAATAACCATTTGGGTGAAGATTGATATTGATAATAATGAGGAATCAATTGAAACCCCGGTTTCCACTTCTACTTCTTGCCCTATTTCGTCTAGTTTACCTTCTTCTTCCGAGCCCATTCTCCGTTTTTCCCAAGGCTCAGATCCTCAGCCCACTCCTTCTAGTCCATATAAGACGGTCTCCGCTCCTATTCTGGAATCTGTTCCACCCACACGACCTTCTTCAGTGTTGGACCCAGCTCTTATTGCTAAAACTCCTTATCCGAATAGGTTAAGGGGAAACAGACCAAGTCCACATATGGAGAAGATTATGGAAATGTTTAAACAGGTTAACATCAATATCCCTTTTCTAGATGCTATACAACAAGTTCCGGCTTATGCGAAAATCCTTAAGGACTTGTGCACTAGGAAGAGGAAGACTCAAATGCCCAAAAAGGTATTCATGACGAATAATATTAGCACAGCTTTTACCCCACATTTACCAAAAAAACGTAAGGACCCTGGATGTCTTATAATCTCTATTTCTATTGGGGGTAAAAATATTAGCCGTGCTTTACTTGACCTTGGTGCTAGTATTAACCTGCTTCCATATTCTATCTATGAGCAATTAGGTATCGGAGAGTTAAAGCCCGCACACACAACTCTACAGATGGCTGATAGATCTATCACCAAACCTAGGGGTGAGCTTGAGGATGTGTTGATAAAAGTCGGGGAATTTATATTCCCTGTGGACTTTATTGTTATAGATACACAGCCTGTAGCAAACCCACGGAACTAAATTCCGGTGATTCTAAGTCGACCCTTTTTGGCTACTTCCAACGCTGTAATCAACTGTCGAAACGGCTCTATGAACCTATCCTTCAGGAATAGGTCAATTGAGCTTAACATTTACAAGTTGGGATGTCAACCCTCCGAACCTCATGCTCGAGTATGTTCTGTCGAATTAATGGATGTCGATAGCAGCGAATTTGAACAGCTTCACGATACTGATCTAGACTCTTTTCATACGTTGTTGTTTGACCCAGCTATGTATTATACACATACGGACTCTTCGATCGAGTTGTCCGAGTCAACATCTAACGTTGATTATGAACCTTTTCTGGAGTCTGAGAATCATCCAGCTCTTTCTGATGAGATTATTCTTCGGAGTATCGATGAAAGTTTTAAGGAAATTTTTGCTGATGAACTCGCATTTTTAAAAGACACGGGAGTTGTGATAAATCAACCCCAAAACAAAGAAGTTGAACCACCACCCCTTCTTCTTGACAATCACGAGAATGCGAGTAATCCATCATTATCATTGTGTCGTCTCTCCAAATCGAGACGTAAACCCTTTCCATACCACCACTTATCTTTTCCCCATTTCTTCTTGGCTCTATATAACATGTTCTTCCACCAACCAGGTCGTTACATTGATAAAATCTTCGAATGATTAAAGTTGACTTTCGGTCTTTGTAAGGTTTTGCATTGACCAATAACTTTACCCCCCTCTTGTGATTTTAAAAGCTTAACATTATTTAACTCAAGTTTAGGGGGTATATTTTTGGCTCTTGAAAATAAAATTTGTCCTAAAAAAATTGTGAGCCAAAAATAAGTTTGGGGGAAATTGTCACTGTCATTTATTCTTATCCCCGTTAATAACTTTTCCTCCCAAGTCTACAGGTTTTTGAGATTTAAAAGAGACAACGGTGAGGACACTGCTGTAAACAGGTTTGGGGGAGGTTTGTGCTTATTTGCGCATCACTTTGCATTATACGTTGCATAAACACAAAAATTTCAAAAATTTCTTTTATAATAAGATTAGAAAGTGAAAAATTACATTTAAAAGATTTGAAAAGTTTAAGAAAACTAAGAAAGTTATATGTTTTCTTAAACAACCTAGTAATAAGTAGTTATGAGCCGTTGTCCCAAGGGTTAGTAAGATGAAAGAAGTCACTAATCTGAGGATAAAAATAAGTCTGAAAAATAGTTCCTATTCTGGAAGCCAAACATTTGAATATTGATACCCTACTATACGCACTTACACACGTCTTGAAACTCGGGATAGTAGAGGATACCATGAAATACTCTTGTCTAAAAGCTAAAGTACGAAGAAAATAATAAATGAAGCATAAAAGTATAAAATAGTGAAGAAAAATGAACACTGGTTTTGTAATCACCAAGGCAATATAAAAAAATATAGAGAGGGTGCTTTATCACCTAATGCCTTAGACCAACTGGTATGGGAGTCACTGCTAAGCCTTAGGTGTTGCAAGACGAGAAAATTGCTAATTACGCCTAATATGTGAGCACATTTAGTAATCGGTCGGTTAGTACCTCAAGAAGTATTAACGGTTGCATGAAGAATGTGAGAGCAATTCCATCTAAAAATATTCACCGACTAAAATGTACTGAGATAGATGGACAAGAGTATGATACCTTGAATTGAATTCTCCGAGTGTAGGGATGTCTTTTACACATACATAGGGTTATATGATCGGTGTTTGGAAGAAAGGTGGGGATGAAGAATAAAGGCGATATTTTATTGAGGGATGATGTGATTTCTAACATCTTTTCATGACTATTAAAATAGGGCTCATGACAACTGAAAAGCTAGTATAGTTGGAAACTCTGATTTTCAAAGTCTTTCTTTTATAGTTCCTATCTTTATATGTAACTTTCACAGTCTTTCTTTTCTTATGGGATTTTGTGGGTGCAATCCACTGAAAACCCTCAGGAGACAACACTCCTCCTACTAGGGACACCTAGAGGTTTAAAGGCTTATTGCACGTGCTCAGTGCAATCGTATTGCCTATGAAATTGTGCTAGTTAGTTTTTCTTTTACTTTCTATTTTCTCCTTCTCTTGAATAAAAGAAGTTTACTCGAGATGATCAAATTCAAGTTTGGGGGAATTTGTTCAGTCGAAAATATTGCAATCTTTAACATAACAATTTCCTCACTTTTCTAAACATCTAAGGGTGTTTATTATAAATAGAACACGTATTACAAGTTCGTCTGGAAAATACCAAATACCACGTGTTATACTTTATAATCAATATTCTGGAAGGAAATTGTATGTTTATTATGTCACGCATAATATCCTATATCTCCAACATTCTTCATTGAGATTGTGTGCAGAAAACTAGCTCAGGACAGATATCGGAATCGTAAATTCGCCAACAAAATGCAGCAAATCAAAGAGTTGAAATCTGGAAAACATTCAGAAGAGATAAGAAGATTCCAGATATCAAAATAACACCCAAAGACCAACACCAAATTGCACAGGAAGAATGAGACAAAGAGCTCACAAAACGGCTGCGGATCCGCAGCCGAGTCAGGCCGATCCGCTGCGGATCCACGGCCGAGTTGGGGCGTCGGCGATTAGGAATTCTCCAGAAACTTCTTCTCAATGACCTAGCTTGCTGGGGACGCTTCATTGTATCAACCTTCTTCTAGAAACTTCTCTACAACAACCTAGCTTGATGATTAAGCTTCATAACTACCTAGCTTATTTCTAGAAGCCTCCTTGTAACAACCTAGCTTATGAGAGAAGCTTGATCTAGGGCTATAAAAAGGGATCTAGGGCTAGGGCTGAGGGGTTGTTGAATATTTATTCACTACATAATTCAATACAAGTTGAGTGACACAACTTGAGATCCAATTCCAATCCAAATCAAATCAAGAATTATCGAGAGTTTATCAAGCATTCAACCTAAAGATCCTTTACGCGAAGCCAATTTTCATCTACGAGCGCGAGATTTACGATAGATCTAAGTCTCACGGAGATCGAGCCAAGCAAAAGTCGACGGAAAAATTACCTCTTCAAGGGAGCGATCGAGAGCACTTCTTGCAACCTCGAATTGAAGGATCATGTAATTTGAAGTTGATTAATAAAGGTGATCAATTGTAATTCTTGCTTTCTTTGAATTCTTGCATTATGAAATTTCTAATTCTTGATTCTTCTATTTTCATGAAGCGTGAGTGAAATCTCCGCTTGTTTAGGATTCGAAGGAATTCGGTAGATCAAATGGTGATGAAATCCTAAAACTAATCTAAAGTCTTATGAGAATTATGAACTTTAGCAAAAAGAATCGTTAATGCCCAAATTTGGAATGAGATCACCGTTCTTGATTATTTCATTGCAATTTGGGATTAAATGATTGATGATTCTCTTTGCTAGAGGCTAGATTTGAATGATGATCAATGAAAAAACAAGGGATGGTGAAGGAGAAACCCTAGTTTCTTTAATAGATCCCTAATCTTCATTCATCGTCATCGTTCTAGTTATAATTCATCGATAGATAAGATGAGTCATTATTAGTGTTCATCATTGCTACTAATCCCTATCGAATCCTACAAGCTATTCTTCAATTTTCTTGATAACTAAAATTGATATTGGACAATTTCTTGATTACGAAATCTTAAACTCTTTCTTGATTTTCTTGAAATGACAAACTCAATTAAATCTTGAAATCTTATTTTCTTGAATTTTCTTTACTATTTTCTTTCAATTCACTTAAAGCAAGAACGAATAGATACACGAATCCCAGTGGACGACCTGTACTCATTAACGAGCTACATCGACACCGCTATTGATTGCGGCTATAAATTCTTTGATTGTGATAACATTTTTTCTACACATCGAGAAACGATTGATCAAGTACCCAAGAGGTAGGACTGACCAAAAAATAGTTTTCAATAACAAGAACACCTAAAGAAGACACAATAGTATGTTTCTTCTTCGATGGGGTCATTAAGGAATTCAAACAATTCTCTTTCCCATGCTCACATTTATGACTGTTGTCATAAGTTAGAGCCGAACCGACGTTCCCCAGCCCCGAATAAGAATTCGGATCGGTCAAGCGATACATTTTATTATCTTGATTAGGGCGTGAAATGGTTGCTACCTGGGAGAGAGAAAAGAAACACTCAGCGTATGCTCTTGCAAGATTAGATTGGTTATTAATTTATCTAACCAGGATGGCTCCCACTGTTTCTTCGAATTCTTCTTCAAACCTTAAAGGAAGAATTAGTTGGGATTAATCGCTGTTTACCGCCGGAAACCAGGAAGACAAACGTCTTGCCTGAATTTGGGGGCAGATACTATTTGATTTATCCGTCCACCTCCCCGAAGATGCCAAGTTGATTTATGGCACCGTGTATCGGAAGTTTGAACAGATGCGGCCGTTGTAGCAGACTTCGTCAGATTCCCCCTCGTTTGCGAGGGGTTTTTGATTGTAGGGACGCTCTTCCCTGCAGGTGCAAGTCCTTGCAGTTAATTACGTTACCGCATCGCGATAACCACTTTCTCCTGCTCCAGAAGTTCACTGCGTGTCGTATGTATTTTTTTTTGTTTTGGTTGCTCGTGGATTGTATACGGAGACTAATTTGTGTTGTCGTCCGTAGGGCGAAAATTAGACAAAATCCGTATTTTCTTAGATTTGGGTTTGGCTTGATTTAAGGATCGTTAACCTTATTTGAGATCAAGATCAACTTAAATATTTGTTAAGGATACGTTAATCCGATATTGGATTAAGATCTACTTAACGGTGGTTCAGGATCACTTTTATTCCAACGAAAGAGCATTTGGGTTCTATCGTTTTAGTTTGGAACATTACGGTCCATTGGGTTTAAGGACATCATAGTCCATGTTTAAGGACATCATAGTCCATAGAGTTTTGGGTTTAAGGATATCATAGTCCATGGAGTCTAGTTTAGGGACGTTGCGGTCTGTTAGGTTTAAGGATATCATAGTCCATCATTAGTTTAAGGACATTACGGTCCATTGGGTTTAAGGACATCATAGTCCATAAAGATTAGTTTAAGGATATTACGGTCCATAGTTAGATTAAGGATATTACGGGCCATGTAGATTAGTTTAAGGACATTGTGGTCCATAGTTAGTTTAAGGACATTACGGTCCATTGAATTGTTGGTTGTCGGGACCCTCCACCTCTCTGAAGACATTGAAGAATTACGACGTCATATATCAGAGGTGTGGGGAGATGTACCCTTGAACCAATGTCAGTTGAGAGATCTGTAGTTGGTTTTAGGATTAAGATCAAATTTAGAAAAATTGTGAGCCCATAGGCTTGGTTGATCTGAATTAGGGGATTTTTGGTCAGCGTGGACTCAACCTACTCAATTTTTGAATAAAGTCTTAAATACTTGTTTTTGTCTCGGTCCCTTTTGTTCAACAATGCTGAGCATTGATATGGGCTTTGATGCTCACCATTTCTTTGTTTTTTTATATTGAGTGTAAAACACTCTTTATAGCGCTGGGCTCCATTTACAAAGCGCTTTATGTTAAACAGCGCCCACGTGAGAAGTACTTGGGGCGCTCGGTGCTAGGCGCCAACTATTGAGTGCAGAGCACTCTTTACTTTATCAGCGCCCATGTGAGGGGCACGTGGAGCGCTTGGCGCTGGGCGCCAACCCTTAAGTGCTAAGCACTTCTTGTTTTATTAGCACCCACGTGAGGGGCACGTGGAGCGCTTGGCGCTGGACGCTAACCACAGAGTGCTAAGCACTCCTTATTTTATTAGCGCCCACGTGAGGGGCACGTGGAGCGCTTGGCGCTGAGCGCCAATCACTGAGTGCAGAGCACTCTTTATTTTAGTAGCGCCCACATGAGTGGCACGTGGAGCGCTCAGCGCTTTTTCCCTCTTTGTGCATTTTTCTGAAGAGTTCAATTCTATGTTCTCTCATGGATCTTCAGTCCCCGAGAACAAATTCATCCCTACGAGGATTAAATTCTCATTTATGAGAGACTTGTCTCATGGATCTCAGATCCAGGGAAAGAACTATGTTCTTTTATAAGGGTTAAACCCTTGGGTATGCAGATGAGATACTATGATCTCTATTTACCTTGAAGAAAGTTCTTCTTCTTTCTTCTCTCTTCAGACTCTTTTTGCTTGCTCTTCTTTTTAAACTTAAAGTTTATAGAGGGGGTTCCTCTGTACAAGACTTGAAGTCTTGGGGTCTTTATATAGTGGAGGCTGATTTCTTGATTCAGTTAAGGAAATCTCTCATTGAGAGATTTCTTAATTGATTTGGGAAATTTATCCACCGTCGGATCTTTGATCTAAGGACTTCTGTTTTAAAGAAGACATTTTTATTGTTTTTAAAAAGATTGGGAAAATATTTTCCCATACAGAGATTATTCTGTATCTTGGTGATTTTTAATCACCATTGGATCTTTGATCCAATGGTGCTCTGATTTACAGAGCACAATCTTTCTTATTTAGAAAGATTTGAGGAGTATTTCCTCAATCAGAATTTAATTCTATATCTTGGTGATTTTTAATCACCATTGGATCTTTGATCCAACGGTGCTCTGATTTACAGAGCACAATCTTTCTTGTTTAGAAAGATTTGAGGAGTATTTCCTCAATCAGAATTTAATTCTGTGCTCTGATGATTTATCATCTTCGTTGGATCTTTGATCCAAGGGTGGAGAACTTTTAGTTCTGGCGCTGGCGCTCTCATTCTTTGTACGTGAGGCGCTGCCTTAGAGTTTTTAACTCTTGGCGCTGGCGCTCTTATGCTTTGCACGTGAGGCGCCGCCTCAGAGTTTTTAACTCTGGGCACTGGCGCTCTCGTGCCTTGCACGTGAGGCGCTGCCTCAGTTCAAATTTTGAACAGAACCTTGATCTCTTATTGGGGGAAACAATCGCACGTCACAATACTTGCTTAACCTTTCGGCCAGGCTGCTGTCAGTACTTCGAGGGAGGTTTTCCAATGCTTTCGCGAAGTTCCTTAATTATATAACCTCTCTTCCCTGGAGGCGTAGCCCCGCTAACACCGTTCTAGACACCTACTTGATTTATAGCATTGATTGTTAAGTGAAATAATCTCCTGAGAGTAATCTTACTCATCAGTGGGATCGAGATCCAACTATCATTATGTGATGACCTAGATGGAATCCACTTTAGTCACCATACTCCATAAGGTATGCTAAATCTGCAAGTTTCCTGTATGTTTGAAACTCCCGATGTGGTTTTTACCCCTAGGACCCAAGTGACCTTGACTGAGCCAACATATCAAAGGATCCTAGGCAAGTTCAACCCGTCATTATCTTGATTGCATTAGACCCATCCGTACGAGTTTTTGACTGAGCCAAAATGACCGCACGACTGTCCTAACCAATCGCATTATATGCTACAGAAAAATATTACATAACTACCGAACACTACGTTTCGGCTGAGCACGAAATGCGTAGCACGAATACTAAGCAATACTAATCCGAAATGACAGAGGGTTTCGGCTGGGTTTTTGGCGAAAAACCCGTTAACGTAATGAACTTGATATCGTTGAAGGAACCTGAGCAGTTTTGAAAAAGAGTGGTTTAAGCTCCGCCTTTTTGAAAATTTCTGGTTTTGAAGAAAAACCGAGTAATCTACAGTATAGATTTTTTCTCAAGAGGTCACTCCCCGCGAAGGGATCTCGGCTCTTGCCTCCTGGAATGAGGTGCTGGATATTCACGATCGAATACCACTATGCAAAGCGAAAGAATATAACTGTAGTTTTTCGAAATTTGTTCCAACAACATCTTTTAAGTTTGTTTTCTTGCATTAATAAAAATTAATGCGGTCCCATCAGTTTAATCCTATCACACCAGAAAAGAACGAAAATACGATGTACGTATATGCCATCCGCATTCGCCACGGGGCCCCGTCATCACTCGTTAGGTTACTTAACTAACGACAGAGCGAGGGCTGGACTAGCGCGGGTGCAAAACATATACAACATCTACCAGTATATATATAAGTATATATAACATTCGTCCCAGGCATGATAATAAGCAATATCACAGAATCTCAGCCAACAATACAGAAAGGTGGATAATCTTGGAGCCCCGGGTTTCATTTGAGCCGCAAATAAAATCCGACATTCCCGGTCGTGTGGATAGCCTGTGCAATGAAAACCTGGACCCCTACGAGCGCGGCAAGTTACCCGCCAATCTCAGAAGTGAGGTAGCCCCCTTTAACAAAGTGAATGGGCTACCCAGCACTTTACAGAATCTGGTAACTTGGGCGCCCCTCCGTGGGTCATCCTATACCCCTTACGAGTGTAGCGAATAGCCCGCCAATTCTAAAATGAAGCCCCCTCCGTCCCAACGCCTTGAGATGCGGGCTTGTTGCCTTCTAGACCCCGGCTATTCATGCACTCCACCGCGGGGTAATCCTAGTACAGAAAAAGAAAATAATATGTACAAATGGTGACATCGACCTCAACCCGGTCGTGCCCCAAAATAATATACAACCCGGCAAAGACGGCAGTCTGCATGTCGGACGCTCGCCCCGCAAATGAATATACAAATGAATCTTAAACTGTACCACTAATATTGCACCACATGCTATCCACCACGACTATCCAACCATAATCACAGCACAAGCACAAAACATCAACGCGAATGTCACGTTCGCAAACTCGTCTAAAAGGACATATAGCAATCAGACGAGCTGTACCGATCGAATGACATTCACGGTCGCAGATAAAAGTGAATGTATTATAAACAATTAAACAGTGTCAAATATAATGACTTCGAAACACTCCAAATTTCCCCGAACTGGAAAACAACAGAAAATCAAATTTGGGCAAAAACTAGCAACACCTGAAACCCAAACTTCAAGAGACAAGAACACTGGCCAAAACTCGATGAAATTCTCTTTAGTAAAACCGGTGAGCTCGGTTTTGGAAGGGGTTTGGCCGGCCAAAATTGGTAGAAATTGTGTCGGTTTTGGTCAGTGTTCATCTCACAGTGTAAATAGCACTCTGCACTTGCTAAAAAAAATTTGAAGCCTTTAAAAATTCGACACAAACTGCAGTTTGGTTTCGTTGTTACGGAGTTGTTTCGGTTTCGTTGTTTTAACATTATTTAAACTTTCTAGTGTAGGGTTTATGGGCTGGCTCTGATATCATGAAGGGTTACGCTAGCGCCCCGGCCAACTTTCGTGGCTAAATGCGGAACAAAATTTTTTCTATGATTAGAAACTTGGCGCTGGAATAAACCTAAACCAGATCTTAACCATAAACATAATTAGCATGTAACGGTTTTATCTACTATGATAGAAAGTATATCTAAAGAAACCAAGTCCTTCGGGTCTTTGATCCTTTCCTTAAGCTCCTCGATGGAAGTATGGATCGTGCTTGAACTTCGGCCTCCTCATGGCAATGATGATCCACCCGAGAGTGCCTACCAAGAGCTCCTACCTCCTAATTGAGGTAACTAGAATACTTAGCTTGCTAACCTAAGTAGAATAGAGTGTGTAGAGTATGAAGATGGATTTATTTATCTCTTGAAACCCTAGGATTCTCAACACATGAGAGCTTTTAGGGTTTGTAGTGAGGAAGAATAAGAGAGCTAACATGAGAGCTCACTTGAGGAGAGAGAAATCATTTTGACAAATGATAATGATCAATGATAAATGAGATGCCTCCCTTGACCTGACCACAAGCATGGCACCAAAAATATCTAGGTCACAAAATTCTCACCAAAATATCTAGGTCAAAAATATCTCACCAAAATATCTATGTCAAATAGTCAAATCAAGTCAAGTGGTCAAGCTAAGTCAAAATGTCAAACAAAGTCAAGTAGTCAAAACTAGAAGCCATGCCTCAATTATCATTTATCAAAATAACAAATACTTGCATCCACCTCGTAATTGTTTTAATTAAGTAAATGGTCAAAACCTTAATAAGGTGTCTCCTTCTGTGCTCCTCTCATCTGTATATACATACCCGCATTCGTGTTCCGAGAAACACGAATACAAATAAACGAAACCGATCCATCAATATAATACTAGGATCTAGCTTAAACCTAAGCCTACATGTATTATCCGCCCGATCATCAAACGCGCACAAGTGTACGTAAGTGATCGAAGTCCTGCCGTAAAACCATACGGCCTCTACACCTTTTGCCCAGTGCAGGGAAACTCTCTGTATGGGACTCTAAAATTCGACATTACGCTGGCAGTAGGTTTAACAACAAGCACGTCAGTGGCACTAGCTATACGTAACGGCTACCCAGGTACCTGTCGAAAAGGAAAGCCGAAGAGCAAACTCGTCCGAACTCCTACTGAGCCTATCCGTGACAATATCCGTACAGTCCAGTCTCTTCGTCAAAGAGTATCGCATACCGGGTCTAGGGGGTGGTGAACGTCAGATCCTAATAACCTGATAAGTCGTGCTGATGTGGCTCTGGACCAATCCGGGAAACTACTGATCAACCTATCAGTAAATCCCAACTGCCTTGGCCAAGATCTTATGGTCTTAACTAATCGATCATTGTGCAATATCAACTCCCAATACCGGGAGAGACGAATCCCCAACAATCGCTCACTGCCTCCATGTGGCTCGGGACTGTACCTAACCAAAACCTGCTTGCACGACTCAGTAGAGCCGTGGTATGGTAGTGATCAAAGCTCGGTGGGAACTCATACGAGACAAATGCAGATCTCAGGTCCAAAGACTAACCTGTACACATGTCACCTGAGAACTTCCATCTGACGATAGGTATGGTACCATCTGAAAGTTCTCGGCGAGTCCGTCCAGTGTACTCACACCCAGTGAGCACCTGTATACGATCTTAGGTGCATCAGACCAATGGCTGCGGGACCAACCATCCCCCGACGAGGCTAGAAACGTATACACTAGTCTACTCTGGAGTATCAATGCCCGGTCTCGATACTCATGCGACTAGGGACCATTTAAGGATGTTCTTATAGACTACCCTACTCCCATAAGTATGATCACCATCACAACGCAGGTAGTCAAACAAGATCCTACGGGCTTTATCAACATGTAACAGCAATATGTAATAACTAGTATGACATATGCCATGTTAAGATAAAGACAAACCATAATAATATACTACCGTATCAAGTATTTATCAATATGTGCAAACTAGATATAACAACAATAGAAATAAATACACATATCCTAACAAAGACAAGTCAAATAAGAAACTATAAAACTGAGCAAGATTGTCCTGTATATACATATCCCTAGCATCCATATGTATACATATACAATACTGGCCTCTAGGGCATATATATCCAACACCCAGAATGTAGTTGGTATCACCCAGATCTTTCATGGAGAACCTCTGTGACAAGAATCATTTGACTGATTGTAGCATAGGAATGTCATTTCCTATCAAGAGAATGTCATCCACATACTCAACGAGGAATTCCACAATTCTTGCTACAATCTTACTATAAATGCATGGTTCATCTGGATTTTTGATAAAGTCGAATCTTTGACTGTCTCAATAAAAACAGATGTTCCAACTCCGTGATCCCTGCTTTAGTCCATAAATGGACTTAAGCAACTTGCACATTGTCCCGCTGCTCCCACTCTGATTGAAACCCTCTGGATGATCCATATAGACGCACTCTTCCAAATTACCATTTAGAAAAACCGTCTCTACGTCCATCTTCCGGATCTCAAAATCTTGGAAGGCAGCAATGGCAAGAAGGACCCGAATGGATTTAAGCATAGACACTGGAGAAAAGGTTTCATCATGGTCCAAACCAGGTCTTTGATGAAAACCTTTTACAAAAAGTCTAGCTTTATAGGTTTCAACCTATCCACCTACACCAATCTTCTTTCTGAAGATCCATTTACAGCCTACGGGTTTTACCCCTTCTGGAGCAATGTTCAAAGTGCATACTTTGTTGGTATACATGGACTCCATTTCAGTCCGTATTGCATCCAGCCATTTTACCTAGTTGCCGCTCTGAATGGCTTACTGGAAGCTAGTTGGCTCATCATTGTTAATGACGCAGTCCTCTCGATCCTCATCTATGAGATAACCGTAGTATCCCTCGGGCGGATGAGACTGCCTACTAGTCATGCGGATTGACGTAGGGATTTCCGGTTCTTTTGAAAACTCTGGTTCTATCATACTTTCAGTAATAATTTGTGATTCTGGAATTTCTTCCAGTTCTATTGCGCTCCCACTATTTCCTTTTACAAAAAATTGATTTCCCAAAAAAATGGGCATGACGAGGAACAAAAACCTTTTGTTTCTCTGCGTAATAGGAAAGATACCCCTAGAGTTTTTTAGGTATCCCACAAACTTACACAGTACTGAGCGTGCCTTAAGCTTGTCCGCATACTACTTTTCAACAAAAGTTGAACATCCCTATATCTTCATATACTGAAGATAGGATTTCTTCCCACTCCATATCTGATTTGGTGTAGTAGGCACAGTCTTGGTAGGAACCTTATTCAAAAGATATGCAGCTTATTCTAGTGCATAACTTCAGAAGGATTGCGGCAACTCAGCGTCACTCATCATGGAACGAACAATATCCAATAGGGTTCTGTTCCTCCTTTCCTATACACCGTTGTGTTGTGGTGTGTATGGAGGAGTAAGCTGAGAGAGAATTCTATTCTCTTTTAGGTAATCCAGGAACTCGGCAATTTAAGTATTCACCACGTCGATCAGATCTCGGTGTCTTGATACTTTTTCCTGTTTGTTTTTCCACTTCATTCTTATATTCTCAGAATTTTTCAAAGGGTCTCGGATTTATACATCATCAAGAAGACATGTCCTAACCTAGAGAAATTATCCATAAAAGTAATGAAATAGGAATAACCACTTCATGCATTTGTAGATATTGGACTACACATGTCGCTGTGTATGAGTCCCAAGAGCTCGCTCGCTCTTACTCCGTGTCCAGTGAACGGAGTCTTTGTCATCTTTCCTATAAGACAAGATTGACAAGTTGTATAAGACTGATATTCGAACAGATCCAAATATCCTTCTCTATGTAACTTCGACAACCGTGTTTCACTGATGTGACACTGTCTACAATGCCATAAGAAAGTTTTATTTAATTCTGGGGACTTTCTTTTAAGTGTGTTATGGACGTTGAAAACCTGAGCTTGATTCAATATATATTGTCCTTTAGTGTACCTGACCCAATCAAACTTTGATTTAGGTGGATGTGAACCACATCGCTTACAAACTAGACTTGGTACACACAAACAAATATGTAGAATCAATATCTGCCCACTTGTCAATTATAGGTGATATACCCTACGGATATAGCGTCTAGCTCATTCCGTTAGCAAGCCTGAGAGTCATATCACCTGCCCTGATAACTCTATGGTTTCTCAAAGCCTGTAATGAATTACAGATATGAGATCCTGATCCGGTATCTAGTACCCAGGAAGTGGAGTTAATTGACAGACCGTTTTTAATCACAAACACACCCGAAGTCGAAGCCACAACATGCTTCGGATCCTGGATTCTAGCTTTCCAAGCCCTGCATCCCTTCTACCAATGCCATTTCCCGTAACAATAGGAACATCCCTCCTTCCCTACTGTTAACCCCAAACTTTTGCCCTTCCCTTTTCATCTACCTTATCGACACCGCCTATTGGCTTTGTGGAGGTCGTCTTCTTCTCACCCTTGGCATCCGCCTTAGATCCAGAAGAGGAAGATTCCCCAATAAGCAAAGCGGGTGTCTCCCTGGTTTCCATCAGGGTGCCCTCAACTGGAAGTATAACTTTCTTCCCCTGGGCGTAAGTAGGAGGTAGGGACTGTAGAATCAAGTCAGCATATGACTCGTTCTCCAACGTGGTCTTCAGGTCCGTGAGATTTTTAATATAGCTAATCATTGTAGGGACGTAGTCCCCTACAGATGACCCGACAGCCAACCTTGCTTGAAGCAATTCTTTCGAGGTCTCATATCTTGCGATATGAGATTGCTCTCTATAAAAAACTTTGTTATGGAGGAAGATAGAAACTAAGTCTATCTTCTCGTGCTGCCTCTGGTATACACCATCACTGAGGCCAACACGAGGCACTTAGCATTTGCACAGTCTTTTTCTCTTTTCTTACGGATATCAACATCCGTGACGGTGGAAACTGGACCTGGGACGGCGAGGGCTTGAGTAGTAATGAGGTGGTCCAGCTTGTCATAGGTAATGGACATCTGGACAAACCTTTGCCAATCAATATAGTATAACTCAGTCATTTTATTATCTATCTGTAACCTAATCTGGTCACCTGGTCGCTGCAATTTAGGAGAGAGAGAAGAATACACTCAGCATGATGCTCTTGCAAGTTTAGATTGGTTTTTAATTTATCTAAATAGGATGGCTCCTACTGTTTTTCGAATCCTTCCTCAAACCATAAAATAAGAATCAGTCAGGATTGATCTCACCGTAAAATTCTTGCTTAACTGTTCAGTCAGGCTAGTGTCGGTACTTCGAGAGAGGTTTTACGAAACTTTCGCAAAATTCCTTAATTAAATAATCTCTTTTCCCTGAAGGCGTAGGCCCGCTAACACTGTTCTAGACACCTACTTGGTTTATATCATTGATCGTTAAGTGAAAAAATCTCCCGAGAAGTAGCAGATACTCACAGTAGGATCGGGATCCAAATATCATTGTGTGATAATGTTGAAGGAATCGTACCAACATTATCAAACTCCAAATGGTATGCAGCACTAGTAAGTTTTAGTTTTTTTAGAAACTCCCGATGTGAATTTTTGCCCATGCTCTTATGACCTTAACGAAGGCCAACAAATCATAAGTACTGTTACACCCCGCTTCCCAGTGTACGGCGAAGGGGACGCGACGAGGCCGCTACATATTTACTCTGAAGTAAATACGCTAAGCGTAACTAAGCAATATAAATGTAAATGCATAAGAGACAAGATATAATAAAACAGCAACTTTATTTATTAACATTCTTTTGTACAATGCATGAAAAAGTAAATACATCTGGATGAAAGCAATGCCTAAACAGTGGCATAACAGAAATGAAAAGTACTGAAATAAAAAGGTGTATAATGAAGCTAGAGCTCTGGGTCGTAGGCAAGCTGATCCAAGTCCTCGCTAGTAGGCTCAATCTCCTGAGTGTCCAGATCACCTGACAACATTCCAAAGAAGAAAGAGAAGGAATGTCGTCAGCGAACAATCGCTTGGTAAGTCCCAAAGATAAGCGAGAAATAGAAAAGACAGAGAGTAAAAGAGAGAGTGTAGCTTTTAAAGTGGTATTATATTGTTATAATGTTGTATTTAGTGTTAACGCTGTTGTTTGTAGCTTGGTACAGAAGAATGCCAGTGTATACGAAAGGAGTCTCTATATACCAGAGACTAATGCAAATGGAAGTATAAGGCTCCGTCGATAATACCACGGAACAACGGCATGGATGTAATTACGTCTTATGGTCGCTGTCTCGTACCACTTCTAACACCTTCCGTACCAATCTACCCCTTAAACCCCGCAATGTCTTGTTTGTATTGTTTGTATTGCATTGTAACTTGTATTGTCTTGTAATATAGATTGTATAAATGGATGATTTGCCGAAACCATGATATCATTAAATGGATGTAACTGGAGAATTATGGATGTAACTGGAGAATCATGTAAATAGAAGTATATCCATGGTTCGGTTAATACAGATTGAATAGTTTGAACAGATTGAATATATGGATTCATATTGAATTGTTATATTGTAGATTGTACTTGAATCATATTCAAGTCAGATTAATTATATTGAGACTCAGTCTGAGTCAGACAATTTGAAAAGAAATTGAATCATGAATTAGGTTTTGGTGTTATCGGTAACCAATGCACATGGACGGCAGGATTTGTGTCTTTTTCAAAGAAGATTACCGTATTGATAACACCGTTTGTTAAGTAGTTTACCTTAAATAGGCAAGCACTGATATCTCCGGCTCCGTGAGGCTTAAGAGACTGGTCCCGCTTAAACCTATGTTTACTAGGGTCCTTATTGTAATTTAGTATAACTTGAGGGGTTTTATGTAAAAATAATTTTGTATGGTTTTCAAAATACAACTTAAGTATTTAATTATCGTCTTTATGTACATACAACAATTTGATGATCAAGATAAATATGTATACATGTTCGAATAGCATGAAATGAGTCAAGTATATTAATCGAGTAACTACCATAAACAATGTTGTAAAGAAATATTATGTACGGCTAATTAATCAAGTCGAACGAATGCGGAATATAAATAGAAATATGGATCTAAGTGTTTTTCATGCGTGAGTTCCAGTTTCACCTAAATACGACTACCGGTTTGGGAGGTATATATGTTTTCGTATCGTCGCGCAAAACAGATCAGAATCTGTTCAGCACCATCACATATTTTTAAAACGCGGTTTGAGTTAATTTCCATCAGATTTCAGGTTACGATGATTATTATAAAATTGTAGGTATTTCGATGCACTTGTCCAAAACACTAGGATTCGTGTGATTTGGATTTCTGAAGCTCTAGTTACGATCGTTCTAACATCAGCGTTTAAAACAGAAATTCAGATTTCTGGATAGCAATTATATGTTGTATTGCAAAGCCTATATCGGGTTGTTTCGTGCATTTATAAGTAATCTAATATACAAAAAATTATAGATTTATCATTTATGCATCTACACATCTAAATTTTGTCACGAACGGATTTCGGGATTTCAAGTTATGTCCTATTTAAAAACAGTGTGCGAATCAGGACATATTCTGTCCAGATCCGTCGCTTAATATTGTAACGCAGTTTTCTTTATCTTATGTTGGTTTTCAGTAAAAACGTAAAACTAATAAAATATATATTATTCGATGAAGATATCTAAAACACCTGAGTTTGCTCAATTTGGATATCGGTATACCATGTTATGTGTCCTAGAAGTTGATCAATAACTGCAGTTTTCTATTTTACGAATAGTGAATAAAAACGATATAATTCCTAAACCGTTAAGTGATTCGATCTAAAATTTTTACAGCATGTACAAAATAATATAATCTATCATATGTAAATTTCCTGAAATTTTCAGAAGTAAAAATTAATTTCTAAAAATTATTTTAAAGCTAAAGGTATTGATGTGTATACTAAAATCGGCAAAAAGATTAATTAGTATTTTATGCAGGCTTCTATTTTTCTTTTAATAAACAAACCGATTTCATGAGACATTATAGATATATTGTGGCATGAAATTTGTGTTCTCACAACTTCTAATAAATATTCATAGTCATGAACAAAGAATTAAAAACACTTTAATTTGAACAAGAGGTAATAAGGTATTATTAAACCATATAGAACCATATATATCTAAACTTATATATATGTATATGTTTATGTTTATCTTCTCTAATGGATTATGATATGAAAAGAATAGCGGGTTCACGAGATATGATAAGAGGAGAATAAAGAGATAGAGGGGAAGAGAGAGAAGAGACTTACATACACAAGCCAGTATTCTCACCGGGTTTGTCTATCCGCCGATAGCCTCGCGTTACTAGTGAGACCTTCTTGAAGACTTCTTCATGTTCTTCTTCTTAGACTCTAGGTGAAGAGGGAGAAGTGAGAGATAGAAAAATGTGATGAAGGAAAAGATAGAGAAGGACAAATAAAGATGGTGTAATGGTGAATTATGTATAATAATATATGCATTCAATATAGGAATTAAAAAAGAAATGAAAGGTCACCATTCATTTTGGAAATGAAAGGTCTCATTTGTAAGTTATGAGAAGAATAAAAAATTGATAAAAAAAATAATTGCAAGAATAGAAATTTGAACATGTGACTTATGCAATAATAATGCAAGGACTTAACCAATGTGCTACAAGGTTGTTTATATACATATTTAATAAGAATTAAATATATGATGTTGTTTAAAAAGAAAGTGGGCTTTTGGGCTTAAAGTTTTATTAAAGAAAATAAAAATGAAATTGGATTTGAGTTATGGGCTGGGTTAGGTCTTATGTTTAATTTGAAAAAAATGTTAAAAATTAGTTTTAAAGAAATGTGTTTGGGAAAAATAGTTAGAAGAATAAAATAATATATTTATAAAAAACAAAATATACAGAAAATACTAAGAATAAATAAATACAATATTTTACTAAATAAAAAAACACGAAGGTATAGTAATACTAGGATCGTTACATTCTACCCTCCTTAAAATAATTCTGTCCTCGAAATTACTCAAGAAGGTGTTGCAACAGAGTAAGGAAACAGGATTAGGATGATGTCGTCGCGTTTCATCGTTGCGCTCCGTCGATCGATAGTCTAACCTACTGAGCTAATAGGCATATGAGATAGAAGTAAAAAGGATGAACTAGAGTTAAGAATTCAAAAGTTGAGAGGTTATTTTCAAGGGGGTCGAAAATGAAATCAGGATGGATTCAAAGGGATTTGAAATGCAAGGAATGTAAAAGTTGAATCTTATAATTCTTGTGATATATTGCTTAGGTTGTCTATGCAGAGCTGAACTGCAAGGTAGGGTTCCATACAGGTCTGACCTGTATGGGCCACCAACAAAAACTGTCACACCCCGCTTCCCGATGTACGGCGAAGGGAACGTGACGAGTCCGCTACGTATTTACTCTGAAGTAAATACGCTAAGCGTAACTAAGCAATATAAATGTAAATGCACAAGAGATAAGATATAATAAAACAGCAACTTTATTTATTAACATTCTTTTGTACAATGCATGAAAAAGTAAATACATCTGGATGAAAGCAATGCCTAAACAGTGGCATAACAGAAATGAAAAGTACTGAAATAAAAAGGTGTACAATGAAGTTAGAGCTCTGGGTTGTAGGCAAGCTGATCCAAGTCCTCGCTAGTACGCTCGATCTCCTGAGTGTCCAGATCACTTGACAACATTCCAAAGAAGAAAGAGAAGGAATGTCGTCAGCAAACAATCGCTCGGTAAGTCCCAAATATAAGGGAGAAATAGAAAAGACAGAGAGTAAGAGAGAGTGTGTAGCTTTTAAAGTGGTATTATATTGTTATAATGTTGTATTTAGTGTTAACGCTGTTGTTTGTAGCTTGGTATAGAAGGATGCCAGTGTATACGAGAGGAGTCTCTATATGCCAGAGACTAATGCAAATGGAAGTACAAGGCTCCGTCGATAATGCCATGGAACAACGGCAAGGATGTAATTATGTCTTATGGTTGCTGTCTCGTGCCACTTCTAACACCTTCCGTACCAATCTACCCCTTAAACCCCGTGATGTATTGTTTGTATTGTTTGTATTGTATTGCAACTTGTATTGTCTTGTAATATAGATTGTATAATTGGATGACTTGTTGAAACCATGATATCAATAAATGGATGTAACTGGAGAATTATGGATGTAACTAGAGAACCATGTAAATGGAAGTATATCTATGGTTCGGTCAATACAGATTGAATAGTTTGAACAGATTGAATATATAGATTCATATTGAATTGTTATATTATAGATTGTACTTGAATCATATTCA
Source organism: Agapanthus africanus (assembly GCA_030015575.1). NCBI lineage: Eukaryota > Viridiplantae > Streptophyta > Magnoliopsida > Asparagales > Amaryllidaceae > Agapanthus > Agapanthus africanus. Next base: position 341,391,014 of record JASDDO010000006.1, on the reverse strand, counting down.
AGTCAGATTGATTATATTGAGACTCAGTCTGAGTCATACAATTTGAAAAGAAATTGAATCCTGAATTAAGTTTTAGTGTTATCGCTAACTGATGCACATAGACGGCAGGATTTGTGTCTTTTTCAAAGACGATTATCGTGTTGATAACACCATTTGTTAAGTTGTCTATCTTAAATAGGCAAGCACTGATATCTCCGGCTCCCTGAGGCTTAAGAGACTGGTCCCGTTTAAACCTATGTTTATTAGGGTCCTTATTGTAATTTAGTATAACTTGAAGGGTTTTATGTGAAAATAATTTTGTATAGTTTTCAAAATACAACTCAAGTATTTAATTATCGTCTTTATATACATACAACAATTTAATGATCAAGATAAATATGTATACATGTTCGAATAGCATAAAATGTGTCAAGTATATTAATCGAGTAACTACCATAAACAATGTTGTAAAGAAATATTATGTACGACTAATTAATCAAGTCGAACGAATGCTAAATATAAAAAGAAATATGGTTCTAAGTGTTTTTCATGCGTGAGTTCCAGTTTCACCTAAATACGACAACCGGTTTGGGAGGTATATATGTTTTCGTATCGTCGCGCAAAACAGATCAGAATCTTGTTCAGCACCGTCACATATTTTTAAAACGCAGTTTGAGTTAATTTCCATCAGGTTTCAGGTTACGGTGATTATTATAAAATTGTAGGTCTTTCGATGTACTTGTCCAAAACACCAGGATTCGTGCGATTTGGATTTCTGAAGCTCTAGTTTTGATCGTTATAATATCAGCATTTAAAAACAGAAATTCAGATTTCTGGACAGCAATTATATGTTGTATTGCAAAGCCTATATCGGGTTGTTTCGTGCATTTCTAAGTAATATAATATACAGAAAATTATAGCTTTATCATTTATGCATCTACACATCTAAATTTTGTCACGAACGGATATCGGAATTTCGAGTTATGTCCTATTTAAAAACAGTGTGCGAATCAGGACATATTCTGTCCAGGTTCGTCGCTTAATATTGTAACGCAGTTTTCTTTATCTTACGTTGGTTTTTAGTAAAAACTTAAAACTAATAAAATATAGATTATTCTATGTAGATATCTAAAACACCTGAGTTTGCTCAATTTGGATATCGGTATACCATGTTATGTGTCCTAGAAGTTGACCAATAACTGCAGTTTTCTATTTTACGAACAGTGAATAAAAATAATATAATTCCTAAACCGTTAAGTGATTCGATCTAAAATTTTTACAGCATGTACAAAATAATATAATCTATCATATGTAAATTTTCTGAAATTTTTAGAATTAAAAATTAATTTCTAAAAATTATTTTAAAGCTAAAAGTATTGATGTGTATACTAAAATCGGCAAAAAGATTAATTAGTATTTTATGCAGGCTTCTATTTTTCTTTTAATAAACAAACCGATTTCATGAGACATTATAGATATATTGTGGCATGAAATTTGTGTTCTCACAACTTGTAATAAACATTCATAGTCATGAACAAAGAATTAAAAACACTTTAATTTGAACAAGAGGTAATAAGGTATTATTAAACCATATAGAACCATATATATCTAAACTTATATACATGTATATGTTTATATTTATCTTCTCTAATGGATTATGATATGAAAAGAATTGCGGGTTCACGAGATATGACAAGAGGAGAATAAAGAGATGGAGGGGGAAGAGAAGAGACTTACATACACAAGCCGGTATTGTCACCGAACATGTCTATCCGCCGATAGCCTCGCGTTACTAGCGAGATCTTCTTGAAGATTTTTTCATGTTCTTCTTCTTGGACTCTAGGTGAAGAGGGAGAAGTGAGAGATAGAAAAATGTGATTTAGGAAAAGATAGAGGAGGACAAATAAAGATGGTGTAATGGTGAATTATGTATAATAATATATGCATTCAACATAGGAATTAAAAGAGAAATGAAATGTCACCATTCATTTTGGAAATGAAAGGTCTCGTTTGTAGGTTATGAGAAGAATAAAAAATTGATAAAAATAATAATTGTAAGAATAGAAATTTGAACATGTGACTTATGCAATAACAATGCAAAGACTTAACCAATGTGCTATAAGGTTGTTTATATACATATTTAATAAGAATTAAATATATGATGTTGCTTAAAAAAAATGTGGGCTTTTGGGCTTATAGTTTTATTAAAGAAAATGAAAATGAAATAGGATTTGAGTTATGGGCTGGGTTAGGTCTTATGTTTAATTTGAAAAAAATGTTAAAAATTAGTTTTAAAGAAATGTGTTTGGGAAAAATAGATAGAAGAATAAAATAATATATTTATAAAAAACAAAATATACAGAAAATACTAAGAATAAATAAATACAATATTTTACTAAAGAAAGAAAACATGAAGGTACAGTAATACTAGGGTCGTTACAGTCACATGTCAACTTATACCCATCATTGTCTAGGTTAATTTGAACCCACCCGTATATACCCTTAACGAAAGCCAACAAAGTAATACGACTGTCCCAAACCAACACATCTATCTATGCTACATATGAACACCCGGCAGCTACCAATCACTATGCCTTGACGAAGGCCAACAAACATAGCTTGAATACTACTGACTATTCATATGAAATGACGGAGGCTACGAATGGTTTTGGCGAAACCGTGAACGTAGTGAACTTGATATAATCGAAGGAACCTGATAGCTTTTAAAAGGAGTGGTTTAAGCTCTGCATTTAAAAGTCTGCTGTTTTAAAATAACCGAGTGGTTTTAAAATTTGTTCCAACGATTCAGCTTTGGTTTTTTTGCTTTGCATTAATGTAATGCAGTCCCATCAATTAACCTACCATTGCACAAAACAACGAAAATACAACGTACGCTTATACCATCCGCATTCGCCACGGGGCCCCATCATCACCCGTTAGGTTACTTAACTAACGACAGAGTGGGGATGCAAAACATAAGCAACGTCTATTATATAATATATATGATAATAATAATAATAATATCCATTCGTCAGACACAATGATAGGCATTCCAGATCACAGATGAATACATTGGATATACTAGGAATTCCGCGTTTCGTTTGAGCCTGTAACGAAAGACGAATTCCACGGTCGTGATAAATAGCCAAACCCCACCCTAGACCCCTACGGGTGCGGCAAACTACCCGCCAAATACCCGAAGTGAAGCAACCTCTCTCAACAAAGTGAGTAGGCCACTCGGCACTTCAAAGTACCCGGTAGTTTGTGCACCCCGCCTTGGGTCTATGTTAAGAGCAAAAAGAGTAAAAGAAATAATACAGCGGTGGCTGCAATCTCAACCCGGATGTGCCCCGCAAAATAATATTACACCACTTTACAAATTTTACATCGAATGAAAGAATGAAAACTCTCATCTCACATCCCCGGCTATTCATCCACGACGATCCAACAAGTTCATATACACAAACCAACATAATATCATCACAGATATGTGCAACCCCGACTAATCGACATATAGCAATTAGTCGATGTTTCCAAACAGATATATACATCACAAAGCTTGTAAAGTAGCTACGATATTAGAATTCCGCAAGCAATTAGCAAACTTAAACAATTTTCCAAGGCTTGAAAATCCAGTGAGCTAAAGTTCCAAAACCGATAGTTTTGAGCCAATCCGGGAGTCGAAACGAACTCGAAACCTGCCCGAATCTTCATGGAGGCGAAGACACAAGAATTACTATCGAATAGGGGCCTCGGGGGGGTATCCACCCCTGGGGGCCACCACGAGGTAGCCCCCAAAGTGAGGCAGACCTGAGAGCACCAATTCTTGGTGCTCTCGGGTCACCAGCCACCAAGTGGTGGCCTTGGGGGTGGTCCCGGCCGTTGGTCCCCCCCCCCGGGGTGTCCCCGATGTGTGCACACTTCACCCCACGGCTTCTCGATTCAAACCGTGAGCCCGCAGGGTGTGCAAACAACTCAAAACTTCACTTTTGAAAACTGTTTTTTTGGCAGTTTTTGCGCGACAAAAACCGGCAGAATTCTAACATCGCTACAAGATATATAGGGTTTATGAGAAGCTCTAATACCACTGTAAGTCGATGTCGCGCACCCCATGAGTTCGTAGGGAGGCGGAATTTGCAAAAAATGATTTTTACAGGCTTCGCAACACCGACTAGAACCAAGGATCGTCCTTAAAACCTAGCTAGCAAACAACATGAGATTTAACTACTTGGAAAGAATGTTATACCTCATGATACAAGTCCTTCGGGTATTCTCCGTTGTCCTCCTTGTCATCGTAGGCTCCAAGGATCAATCCGGATTGTAGCTTCCTCGTCGGCTTCCTCGAGTCAAAGACGATCCACCCGAGAGTCTATAGTCCGAGCTCCAACCTCAAATCCGAGATAACTAGGGCAACTAGCTTGCTAAACTAGATGGCCTAGGTGATACAGAGAATGAAGATAGATTTATTTGTCTCTTGAAACCCTAGTTTACTCAACTCATGAGACCTTAAGGGTTTTTGATGTGAGGAAGAAGAAGAAAGCTAACATGAGAAAAGAGAAATGATTTTTGATAATGATAATGATAAAATGAGATGGCTCTCTTGACTTGACTACAAGCATGGCAAGAAAATATCTCACCCAAAATATCTAGTGCCATAAAATATTTCATAAGAAATATCTAGTCAAAGAGGCAAACCAAGTCAAGTGGTCAAACCAAGTCAAGTAGTCAAAACAAGTAGCCATGCCTCAATTATCATTTACAAAAATAACAAATACTTTCCTCCATCTCATAACTGTTTTAATCAAGTCAATGGTCAAAACCCTAATGAGGTATCTCCTTCTATACCCCTCTCATCCGTATATACATACCAGCATCCGTATTCCGAGAAACACGAATACAAAGAGACGAAACTGATCCATCAATATAATACTAGGATCCGACTTTAAACCAAAGCCCACTAGTATTATCCGCCCGAACATCATACATGCACAAGTGCACATACGTGATCGAAGCCCTGCCGTAAAACCATACGGCCTCTATATCTTTTGCCTGGTGCAGGGAAACTCTCTATGTGGGACTCTAAAGACTCGACACTACGCTGGCAGTGGGTTTAACCACAGGCCGTAAGCGGTACTAGCTGTACGTAACGGTCCCCAGGTAGATGTCGATAAGAAGGCCGATGAGGAAAACCCATCTGAACTCCTACTGAGCTTGAATGTAACAATCTCTGTACAGTCCGGTCTATTTGTCTAAGAGTATCGCATATCGGGCCTAGGGGCGGTAATCGTCAGACCCCTAATAGCGCAATAAGTCGTGTCGGAGAGTAGCCCAATACACTCTGAGAAACTACTGGAATACCTACCAGCAAATCTCGCTTGCCTTGGCTAAGGACTTTGTGTAATGGCCTTCCGAACACAGCGCGATATCAACCCCCAATACCGGGAGAGACGAATCCTATCTAACCGCTACTGCCTCCAAGTGCTTCGGGACTGCATCCAACTACTGCATGTTTGCACGACTCCTTTGAGCCGTGGTAAGGTAGTAATCAAAATACAGTGGGAACACACTTAAGTCAAAGCAGCAGTGTCAAGTCGACGGACTAAGCTGTACTCATGTCACCTGGGAACTGCTACCCGACGACAGGTATAATACCCACCAACAGTTCCCAACGAGTCATGTCCAGTGTACTCATAACCTAATGAGCACCTGCATACTATCTCCAGTACAACGTACTAATGGCTTTGGGATAGACCATCTCCCCTGCTAGGATGAGAAGCGTATACACTAGTCTACTGTGGAGTATCGATGCCCCGTCTCGATAATCCTACGACTAGAGACCTGTATAGAATGTGCTTATAAATTACCTAGCCCCCACTAATGTGACTGCCATCACAATGTTGGTAATCATGCAAAGATCCTAAGGGCTCTACCAATATGTATAAGCGATATGCTAAAAGAAACACATGCATATATTGAGGTAGAAACAAACCAGGTAGCATACTATCATTTTGAGCAAGACTGTTACTATATCCATTTATATCCCAAGCTCCCATTAAGTAATATACAATCCAGTATGATACAATAATGGCCTCTAGGGCATATATCACTAACATCTATCTATTCCACCACCTAATGGGGATAATTTTGAAATTAAACCCCACTTCATCAACTTGTTGCCCAAATTTCACGGGCTCGAGTCTGAAGACGCATACGTTTTTATCACCAAATTCGAAAACGTATGCGCAATGATGGGCACTTCACAACTTTCAGTGGATGCTATGAGATTGCGTCTTCTTCCTTTTACTTTATGTGATTTAGCAGAAAAATGGCTTTATAACTGTTAGTGTATATGCCCTAGAGGCCATTACTATATCATACTAGTTTGTATATTACTTAATGGAAGCTTGGGATATTCACCTTGTATAGACAATCTTGCTTAAAATGGTAGTATGCTACTTGGTTTGTCTCTACTTCAATATGTGCATGTGTTTCTTTTAGCATATCGCTTATACATATTAGTAGAGCCCTTAGGATCTTTGCTTGATTACCAGCGTTGTGATGGCAGTCACACTAGTGGGGGCTGGGTAATCTACAAGCGCATCCTTATACAGGTCCCTAGTCGTAGGATTATCGAGACGGGGCATCGATACTCCAGAGTAGACTAGCGTATGTGCTTCTCATCCCAGCAGGGGAGACGGTCTGTCCCACAGCCGTCAGTACGTCGTACTTGAGATAGTATGCGGGTGCTCGTTAGGTTACGAGTACACTGGACAGGACTCGTCGGGAACTGATTGGTTGGTACTATACCTATCGTTAGTTATCAGTTCCCAGGTGACATGAGTACAGCTTAGTCCGCTGACTTGACACTGTCACTTCGCCTCGAGTGTGTTCCCACTGTACTTTGATTACTACCCTACCACGGCTCAAAGGAGTCGTGCAAACAGGTAGTAGTTGGATGCAGTCCCGAAGCACTTGGAGGCAGTGATGGTTAGACAGGATTCGTCTCTCCCGGTATTGGGGGATTGATATCGCGTTGTGTCTAGGAGAGCCATTACACAAGTAGTCCCTGGCCAGGGCAAGCGAGATATACTGGTAGGTTTCCAGTGTTATCTCAGGGTGTTCTGGGCTACACTCCGACACGACTTGTACCGCTATTAGGGGACTGACGTTTACCGCCCCCCTAGGGCCTCCATGCGATATTCTCAGACGAACAGACCAGGTTGTACGGAGATTGTCACATTCAAGCTCAGTAGGAGTTCAGATGGGTTTCACCTCATCAGTCTTCTTATCGGCATCTACCTGGGGGCCGTTACGCACAGCTAGTGCCGCTTGCGGTCTGTGGTTAAACCCACTGCCAGCGTAGTGTCGAGTCTTTAGAGTCCCACACAGAGAGCTATTCGCCTTTAGGCAAAAGATTAGAGGTCGCATGGTTTTGCGACAGGTCGCATGGTTTTGCGACAGGGTTCGGTCATATCCGTGCACTTGTGCACGTTTAGTGTTCGGGCAGTTATTACTAGCGGGCTTTGGGTTAAGCCAGATCCTAGTATACGTTTTGGGATTGGTTTTATCTCGATTGTATTCGTGTTCCCTAGAACGCGGATGCGGGTGTGTATGCACGGATGACAGAGACAGAGGCAGAGGATTCTCATTAGGGTTGTTGACTGCTGACTTTTGCTAAACCCTAATGAGAATAAGAAATATGATTAATGATAATATTGATTAAGTATTATTGTGTCATGGTTGGGTTGAAAGGTTGACTTTGTTGACTTGTTGACTTGGTTGACCGGTTGACTGGGTTGGACTAGTTGACCATCATCATTACAATAGTTATCATTTCATGGCAAAGAATTTTGCTTGCTTGTTATGCTTTGCAAAATGAGTGCATGAAATGATGTTGCCATTTGATATGATATGAACCATCACATAATACTCAATTACTATTATTATTATTATTATTTTGTTATGAGAGCATGGGAGGAAAAAAGGTTGGCTCATTCTATCATTTGGTTTCTCTCTCATGCTCAAGCTCTCTTCCTCTTCCTCTTGCTCTCTCTAGCTCAAGGAAACTGCCTCTCATGTGTTGAGAAACATTTTCCTTAGAGATAAAACCCAAAACACTTCTCTACTCATCCTAGTTCACAAGGTCTAGCAAGCCAAGTGTTCTAGTTTCTTCTAGTTTGAAGAAGAAGCCAAAAGGTAGAAGCTTTCGGGTGGATCCATCTTCGGCGCGAGGAGACGACGAGGTGAGGCCGATCTGACCACCGCAACGAGTTGAAGACGAAGGAGTTCAAGTTAAGGTATAACCCCCTAACCGAGTAGGTAAAACTCTTGTTAGGATTGTTAGATAGTTGTTTAACAAAGATCCATATTTTAAGTCCATGTTACCACCCAAAGAAAAATTGTTTTTCACCATTTCCGCAAGCCCGTAAGTACCGGGAGAGGTAACGTGGACTTACAGTGGTATCAGAGCCTAGTTAAACACTATCTAACATGTTAGCAAAGTAACTAGAAGTTCGATCGGAGAAAAAGTCGCGAAACACGCCCGAAATGCATACTTTCTGCCGAATTTTTTTTCCTGTTCCAAAAATAATAAATCTTACCTTAAAATTCGGCTCAGGGTTTTTAGAAGAAACTGTAGAAAAAGGGTCCATTGAACCGGTCAACGCTCCGCGGAACCGCGGCAGGAGCATGCTCCCGCCGCGGATCCGCGGCCGAGTTGACTCGTCCGTGGGCAATTTTTCTCACAGTTTGTTCAGTTGGGTGTTTTGGGATTTTTACAGTATGTTCTTTCTGCCCAAATTTTCCAGAAAGCAAAATTTGTTTTTGGGGCTTAAAAATCCGTATTTTGATCGAACTTCTAAAAACTTAAGCTAGCGGGTTTATATCTGTGATGTGATATATGTATTGAACGTATGTTAATCGCTATACGTCGATTAGTGGGGGTTATACATATCTGTGATCTGTAATGTTGATGGTATGTGTATATGAATTCATTGGATTGTCGCGGGTGAATAGCCGGGGGTTATGAGATGAGAGTTTTCTTTTCTTTCAATTCATGTAATTTGTAATTGATGTAATATTATTTATATGGCCGCACAACCGGGATGAGGTTGTAGCCGTCATTGTATAATTTCTTTTACTGTTTTTGCTCCTAGGATAGACCCATGGAGGGGGTGCACAAACTACCGGGTACCTCGAAGTGCCGAGTGGCCTACTCACGGTGTTGAGGGAGGTTGCTTCAATTCGGGTATTTGGCGGGTAGTTTGCCGCACCCGTAGGGGTCTTGGGTGGGGTATTGGCTATTCACCGCTACCGCGTAATCTACTTTTCGTTACAGGCTCGTACGAATTGCGGATTCCTAGTATATCAAATGTGTTCATCTGTGATCTGGAATGGCTATCATTGCAATATACCTATATATGATATCTATTTAGGCGTTGCTTATGTTTTGCATCCGCGCTAGTCCAGCCCCCGCTCTGTCGTTAGTTAAGTAACCTAACGGGTAATGACGGGGCCCCGTGGCGAATGCGGATGGCATAAGCGTACGTCATATTTTGGTTGTTTTCTGCAATGGTAGGATTAAATGATGGTACGCGTTAAAATTAATGCAAGAAAATAAACCAAAGTTAAAGTCGTTGGAACAGTTTCAAAACCACTCGGTTTCTTTTCAAAAACAACTTTTTAACGCGGAGCTTAAGCCACTCCTTTTAAAAGCTATCAAGGTTCCATCGATTATATCAAGTTCACTACGTTCACGGTTTCGCCAAAACCATTCGTAGCCCTCCGTCATTTCAGTTAAATATTCAGTAGTATTCAAGCTATGTATTTTGACCTTCGCCAAGGCATAGTAATTGGTAGCTGCTGAATATTTATCTGTAGCATAGATAGATGCGTTGGTTTGGGACAGTCGTACTACTATTTTGGCCTTCGTCAAGGGTATGTACGGGTGGGTTCAAATTAACCTGGATAATGACGGGTAGAACTTAACATGCGACTTATGATATGTTGGCCTTCGTCAAGGTCATAAGAGCATGGGGCAAAAATCCACATCGGGAGTTTCAAAAGAAACTGAAACTTGCTAGCGCTGCATACCATTTGGAGTGTGATGATTCTGGTAGGATTCCTTCAGTTTTGTCACGCGATGATATTTGGATCCCGATACTACTGTGAGTATATGCTACTCCTCGGGAAATTTCTCGCTTAACGATCAATGCTATAAACCAAGTAGGTATCTAGAAAGGTGTTGGCGGGGCTACGCCCCCAGGGAAAAGAGGTTCTTAAATTAAGGAATTTCGCGAAAGCATTGGAAAAGCTCCCTCGAAGTACCGACACTAGCCTGGCTGAACGGTTAAGCAAGTATTGTACGGTGAGATTGATCCCGACTAATTCTTCCTTTTTGGTTTGAGGAGGGATTCGAGAAACAGTGGGAGCCATCCTGTTTAGATAAATTAAAAACCAATCTAAAGTTGCAAGAGCATCATGCTGAGTGTTTTCTTCTCTCTCTCTTAATTGCAGCGACCCAGTGACCATACGTAGGTTACATCTAGATAATAAAATGACTGAACCTGACTGTTATGATTGGCAAAGGTCTGTCCAGATGTCCATTGCCCATGACGAGCTGGGACACCTCTTAACTAATCAAACCCCTGCCGTCTCAGGACCAGTTTCCCCTGTCACGGATATTGATATCCGTAAGACATCGGAAAAAGACTGCGCGAAAGCCAAGTGCCTCGTGTTAGCCTCAGTTAATGGTGCAAACCAGAGGCAGCACGAGAAGATGGACTCAGTTTCTATCTTCCTCCATAACAAAGATTTATATGGAGAGCAATCTCGTATCGCAAGATATGAGACCTCGAACGAATTGCTTCAAACGAGGTTGGCTGTCGGGTCATCTGTAAGGGGCAACGTCCTTACAGAGACCAGCTATTTTGAGCTCACGGACCTGAAGACCACGTTGGAGAACGGGTCAAATACTGACTTGATTCTACAGTCCCTGCCCTCTGCTTATACCCTGAAGGAAACCAGGGAAGAAGAAGGAAAAGGAAGGGCAAAAGTTTCGGGACTGGATGTAGTAAAAGAGGGACGTTCCTATTGTAACGGGAATGAACATTGGCAGAAGGATTGCAGGGCTAGCAAAGCCAGTAGCCAAAATTCGAAGCATGTTGTGGCTTCGGCTTCGGGTGTGTTTGTAATAGAGAACTGTATATCAGTTAACCCTACTTCCTGGGTATTGGATAACGGATCGGGATCTCACATCTGTAATTCATTACAGGCTCTGAGAAACCGTAGGGTTATCAAGAAAGGTGATATGACTCTCAGGGTTGCTAACGGAATGAGCATGGATGCTGAATCCGTAGGGGAATATCATCTTGGGCTGATAACTGGGCAGATATTGATTCTGCGTGACTGTTTGTATGTACCAGGTGCGACCTGTAATATCATATCTGTATCCTTACTTTCTAAGGAAGGATATGATTTTACTTTTGTAAGCGATGTGGTACACATCCACCTAAATCAAGTTCTGATTGGGTCAGGTACATTAAATAGCGGGATATACGTATTGAATCAAGCTCAGATTTTCAGTGTCCAGAACACACTTAAAAGAAAGTCTCCGGAATTAAATCAGGCTTTCTTATGGCATTGTAGACTGGGTCACATTAATGAGACACGGTTAACAAAGTTACATAAAGAGGGATACTTGAATCCGTTCGAGTATCAGTCTTATGCCACTTGTGAATCTTGTCTCATGGGAAAGATGACAAAGAATCCGTTCACTGGACACGGAGTAAGAGCGAGCGAGCTCTTGGGACTCATACACAGTGACGTGTGTGGTCCAATGTCTACACATGCGCGAAGTGGTTATTCATACTTCATTACTTTCATAGATGATTTCTCTAGGTATGGATATGTCTTCTTAATGAAACACAAATCCGAGGCCTTTGAGAAATTTCGGGAATACAAGAATGAAGTTGAAAAACAAACAGGCAAAAGTATCAAGACACTGCGATCTGATCGAGGTGGAGAATACTTGAGTGCCGAGTTTCTGGACTACTTAAAAGAGAATGGAATTCTCTCGTAGCTTACTCCTCCATACACACCACAACACAACGGTGTATCGGAAAGACGGAATCGAACTCTATTGGATATGGTCCGTTCCATGATGAGTAAGGTTGAGTTACCGCGATCCTTCTGGGGTTATGCACTAGAATCAGCTGCATATCTTTTGAATAAGGTTCCCTCCAAGACTGTGCCTACCACACCATATCAGATGTGGTGTGGGAAGAAACCCCATCTTCAATATCTGAAGATATGGAGATGTCCAGCTTTTGTTAAAAAGCAGCATGCGGACAAACTCGAGACACGCTCAGTACTGTGCAAGTTTGTGGGATACCCAAAGAACTCTAGGGGGTATTTTTTCTATTACGCAGAGGAACAAAAGGTTTTTGTTTCTCGTCATGCCCACTTTTTGGAACATCAGTTTTTAGAAAAAGGAACAAGTGGGAGCGTAGTAGAGCTGGAAGAAATTCCAGAACCACAAGCTATTACTGAAAGCTTGGAAGAACCAGAAGTTTCAGGAGAACCGGACATTCCTGCGCCACTCCGCAGGAGTAGTAGGCAGTCTCATCCGCCCGAGAGATACTACGGTTTTCTCATAGACGGGGATAGAGAGGATTGCGTCATTGATTATGATGAGCCTACTGGCTTCCAGCAAGCCATTCAGAGCGGTGACTCAGTAAAATGGCTGGATGCAATGCGGGCCGAGATGGAGTCCATGTACACCAACAAAGTTTGGACTTTGGACTTTGCACCAGAAGGGATAAAACCCGTAGGCTGCAAATGGATCTTCAAAAAGAAGATTGGTGTAGATAGGCAGGTTGAAACCTATAAAGCTAGGCTTGTTGCTAAGGGTTTTCGTCGAAAACCTGGTTTGGACTATGACGAGATCTTTTCTCCGGTAGCTATGCTCAAATCCATTCGGATCCTTCTTGCCATTGCTGCCTTCCACGATTATGAGATCTGGCAGATGGACGTAAAGACGGCTTTCCTAAATGGAAATTTGGAAGAGTGCGTCTATATGGATCAGCCAGAGGGATTCATTCAGAGTGGGAGCAGCGGTAAAGTGTGCAAGTTGCTCAAGTCCATCTATAGACTGAAACAGGCATCGCGGAGTTGGAACATCTTCTTTGATGATACTGTCAAAGAATTCGACTTTGTCAAAAACCCAGATGAACCATGCATTTACAGTAAGATTGTAGGGAGAAATGTGGTATTCCTCATCTTGTACGTCGATGACATTCTCCTAATAGGAAATAATATTCCTATGCTACAGTCAGTCAAAGGATTCTTGTCACAGAGGTTCTCCATGAAGGACCTGGGCGATGCCAACTACATTCTGGGGATCCAGATCTATCGTGATAGATCTAAAAGGATGTTGGGACTTTCACAGTCCAGGTACATCGACACCATACTGAAACGATTCAGTATGGAAGATTCCAAGCGCGGTAATCTACCGGCTTGTCACGAATCACCCTCTCCAAAGAGATGTCTCCCAAGACTGATTTGGAAAGGGCTCGCATGTCATCTATACCCTATGCATCTGCGGTAGGCTCTATAATGTATGCGATGTTATGTACCAGACCAGATGTAGCATACGCATTGAGCGTTGTAAGCCGGTATCAGTCGGACCCAGGGGAGAAACACTGGATAGCGGTGAAGAACATTCTCAAGTACCTGAGAAGGACTAAGGAGATGTTCTTGGTGTATGGCGGAAAAGACCTCCAGATCGAGGCCTTTGCTGATTCCAGCTTCCAGAGTGACAAGGATGACTCCAAGTCCATGTCGGATTATGTCTTTACCCTCAATGGAGGGGCGGTTTGCTGGAAGAGCTCCAAGCAGGAAACCGTTGCTGACTCAACGATGGAAGCGGAGTACATAGCTGCTTGCGATGCCGCAAAGGAAGCTGTCTGGATGAAGAAGTTCCTCACGGAGCTTCAGGTGGTTCCTACCAGTGTTGATCCAATACCGTTGTATTGTGACAACAACGGCGCTATAGCTTTAGCGAAGGAACCCAGGTCCCATCAGAAGTCCAGGCACATTTTGAGGCGGTACCACCTGATCAGGGAGATCGTAGATCGCCGGGTGATCGAGGTGAAGAGAGTAAATACGGAAGATAACACTGCTGATCCACTCACAAAGGCCTCACCCCAGACTCAGTTCGAGCGGCTGATCGAGATGATAGGTCTCCGATACGCCAGTACATGGCCTTAGTGCAAGTGGGAGATTGTTAGTGTATATGCCCTAGAGGCCATTACTGTATCATACCAGTTTGTATATTACTTAATGGAAGCTTGGGATATTCACCTTGTATAGACAATCTTGCTCAAAATGGTAGTATGCTACTTGGTTTGTCTCTACTTCAATATGTGCATGTGTTTCTTTTAGCATATCGCTTATACATATTAGTAGAGCCCTTAGGATCTTTGCTTGATTACCAGCGTTGTGATGGCAGTCACACTAGTGGGGGCTGGGTAATCTACAAGCACATCCTTATACAGGTCCCTAGTCGTAGGATTATCGAGACGGGGCGTCGATACTCCGGAGTAGACTAGCGTATGCGCTTCTCATCCCAGCAGGGGAGACGGTCTGTCCCACAGCCGTCAGTACGTCGTACTTGAGATAGTATGCGGGTGCTCGTTAGGTTACGAGTATACTGGACAGGACTCGTCGGGAACTGATTGGTTGGTACTATACCTATCGTCAATTATCAGTTCCCAGGTGACATGAGTACAGCTTAGTCCACTGACTTGACACTGTCACTTCGCCTCGAGTGTGTTCCCACTGTACTTTGATTACTACCCTACCACGGCTCAAAGGAGTCGTACAAACAGGTAGTAGTTGGGTGCAGTCCCGAAGCACTTGGAGGCAGTGACGGTTAGACATGATTCGTCTCTCCCGGTATTGGAGGGTTGATATCGCGTTGTGTCTAGGAGAGCCATTACACAAGTAGTCCCTGGCCAGGGCAAGCGAGATATACTGGTAGGTTTCCAGTGTTATCTCAGGGTGTTCTGGGCTACACTCCGACACGACTTGTACCGCTATTAGAGGACTGACGTTTACCGCCCCCTAGGCCCGCCATGCGATATTCTCAGACGAACAGACCGGACTGTACGGAGATTGTCACATTCAGGCTCAGTAGGAGTTCAGATGGGTTTCACCTCATCAGTCTTCTTATCGGCATCTACCCGGGGGCCGTTACGCACAGCTAGTGCCGCTTGCGGTCTGTGGTTAAACCCACTGCCAGCGTAGTGTCGAGTCTTTAGAGTCCCACACAGAGAGCTATTCGTCTTTAGGCAAAAGAGTAGAGGTCGCATGGTTTTGCGACAGGTCGCATGGTTTTGCGACAGGGTTCGGTCACATCCGTGCACTTGTGCACGTTTAGTGTCCGGGCAGTTATTACTAGCAGGCTTTGGGTTAAGCCAGATCCTAGTATACGTTTTGGGATTGGTTTTATCTCGATTGTATTCGTGTTCCCTGGAACGCGGATGCGGGTGTGTATGCACGGATGACAGAGACAGAGGCAGAGGATTCTCATTAGGGTTGTTGACTGCTGACTTTTGCTAAACCCTAATGAGAATAAGAAATATGATTAATGATAATATTGATTAAGTATTATTGTGTCATGGTTGGGTTGAAAGGTTGACTTTGTTGACTTGTTGACTTGGTTGACCGGTTGACTAGGTTGGACTAGTTGACCATCATCATTACAATGGTTATCATTTCATGGCAAAGACTTTTGCTTGCTTGTCATGCTTTGCAAAATGAGTGCATGAAATGATGTTGCCATTTGATATGATATGAACCATCACATAATACTCAATTACTATTATTATTATTATTATTTTGTTATGAGAGCATGGGAGGAAAAAAGGTTGGCTCATTCTATCATTTGGTTTCTCTCTCATGCTCAAGCTCTCTTCCTCTTCCTCTTGCTCTCTCTAGCTCAAGGAAACTCCCTCTCATATGTTGAGAAACATTTTCCTTAGAGATAAAACCCAAAACACTTCTCTACTCATCCTAGTTCACAAGGTCTAGCAAGCCAAGTGTTCTAGTTTCTTCTAGTTTGAAGAAGAAGCCAAAAGGTAGAAGCTTTCGAGTGGATCCATCTTCGGCGCGAGGAGACGACGAGGTGAGGCCGATCCGACCACCGCAACGAGTTGAAGACGAAGGAGTTCAAATTAAGGTATAACCCCCTAACCGAGTAGGTAAAACTCTTGTTAGGATTGTTAGATGGTTGTTTAACAAAGATCCGTATTTTGAGTCCATGTAACCACCCAAAGAAAAATTGTTTTTCACCATTTCCGCAAGCCCGTAAGTACCGGGAGAGGTAACGTGGACTTACAATAACACTGTCGCACACTCTATTTCCAATTGGGAGGAATTCGTTATAGAATTCCTTAAGAAATTTTATTCCAATCAAAAGACCGCCCGTGTTCGGAGCTAGATCAACCAGTTTACCCAGCTTCCCAATAAACCATTTTGGAAATGATTTGAACGGAGATCTGCTTGTCCAATGTCCTCATCACGGAATAAATAGATAGGATCTGTGCCGAATTATATATGAGGGTGTTAATCCAGCGACAAAGCAGATATTTGAAACCATTTGTCAATGCCATTTCATGTCCTAAGACGATGGTGAAGCTTGGCATTTTCTGGAAGATCGCGCTGAACAAACTTTGCAGTGGAAAAGCATTAGACCATCATCATCTATGGGAGGTATCCATCAGCTCAATTTTTCCATCGCAGTAAAAGCCGAAATGGCCGCTATATAAAGGAAACTCGATGCTATAGAAAACAAAGTCTCTTCAGCCTCCCTAAACCAAATTACGCTTCCCAAAACCTGTGTGGTTGCTGTTCCGACCCATCGCATTTGATGGAAGAATGTCCTTTGAATCCTCCGTTTCAAGGTCAAAAACACACTAATGCTGCTTTTCAACAACGACCTAGAAACGATCCTTATTCTTCCACATACAATCAGGGATGGAGGAATCGTCCCAATTTTGCTTGGAACCAAAACCAAACCCAAAATCAAAACCAGTTCCCAAGCAATTATCAAAGACCTCCTCCACAGCAGCAGCATCCACCACTACAGAGTTAGCACCCCTTTCAATTGCAACCTTTTCAAAATCCGGCCAACAATTCTACACATTATAATAATTCTTTCCAAACGGCCGGTACCGAAAACTCATCTGCACTCGAATGAAGCTTGGATATTTTTATTAAACATTACATGCAAACGACGGATGAATTAAAGTCTTCTATCCGAATATTAACGCAGACCACCACCTCCCACGGTGAAAGTATAAAATCGATAGAAGCACAACTTGCACAAATAAATGTCACGATGAGTGCGAGAGAAAAAGGGAAACTTCCATCTCAACCTATACCGAATCCTGGCCACTCACAAAGTCATAATGTGAGCGCCGTAACTACGTTGAGATCGGGAAGAGTGCTGAACAACCAAGTGGGTGAACAGATTGATGATGAGGAATCAATCGAAACCCCGGCTTCCACTTCTTGCCCTAATTCGTCTAGTCTCCCACCTTCTTCCGAGCCTATTCTCCATTTCCCACTAGGTTCGAACCCTCCGCCTGCTTCTTCGAGTCTACCTAAAATGATCCCCACTCTAATTCTGGGATCAATTCCATCCCCATAAACTCCTCCAATGTTGGACCAAACCCTTATTGATAAAGCATCTTATCCAAACAGGTTAAGGGGTAACAGACCAAGTCCATAAATGGAGAAGATTGTGGAAGTTTTTAAGCAAGTTAACATATACATTCCTCTCCTAGATGCTATCTAACAAGTTCCGTCCTGCACGAAAATTCTAAAGGACTTGTGCACTAGGAAAAGGAAAATTCAAGTAGCTAAAAAAGTTTTTCTAGCAAGTAATGTGAGCACTGCTTTTACCTAACAATTACCCATGAAACGAAAGGATCTCGGGAGTCCTACAATATCTATTTCTATTAGGGGTAAAAATATTAATCATGCTCTACTCGATTTAGGTGCTAGTGTTAACTTGCTTCCATATTCTGTGTATGAGCAATTAAGGATCGGAGAGTTAAAACCGGCGCACTGCACTCTCCAGATGGCAGATCGATCGATCACCCAAGCTAGGGGTGAGCTAGAGGACGTGTTAATCAAAGTCGGGGAATTTATATTTCCTGCGGACTTTATTGTTATAGATACACAACCTGTAGAGAACCCACGAAACCAAATTCCGGTGATTTTAGGTCGACCTTTTCTCGCGACTTCTAACACAATAATCGATTGTTGAAACAGCTCTATGACCCTATCCTTCAGGAAGATATCAATTGAGCTTAACATTTATAAGTTGGAAAGTGAACCTTCCGAACCCTATGCTCAAGTATGTTCTGTCGAAGCGATAGATTCCGACAGCAATGAACTTGAAAAGCTTCACAATACTTATCTCGACTCCATTAGTACGTTATTGTTTGATCCTGCTATTTATTATACACATACGGACCCTTCTATCGAGCTGTTCAGGTCAACATCTAATGCTAAATATGAACCTTTTATGGAGTCCGGGTATCATCCTGTTCTTTCCGATGAGATTATTATTCGGGATATCGATGAAAGCTTTGAAGAAATCATCGCTGAAGAACTCGCATTCTTAGAAAACATGGTCGTTGTGATGAATCAACCCCAACACAAAGAAGTTGAACCGCCACCTCTTCTTTTTATCAAGAACGAGAATATGAGTAATCCACCACCACTGTTTCGTCTCTATATATCGAGACATAAACCCGTTCTATTCCACCTCTTATCCCCTCCCCACTTCTTCACGTCACTAGGTGACATGATCTTCTACCAACCTTGGTGCTACATTGATAAAAAAATTTGAATGGTCGGTGTTGACTTTTGGTCTTTGTAAGGCTTTACTTTGACCAATAACTTTAACCCCCCTCATAATTTTAAATGCTTAATACGATTTTACTCAAGTTTGGGGGAGGATACATTGTCCCCATTACAACTTTTCCTCCCAAGTCTACAGTTTTTTTAAGCTTAACAGTTGACATCAATGAGGAAACTGCTGCAAATAGGTTTGGGGGAGGTTTGTGCTTATTCACGCATTATTTTGCATTATCATATATATAAGCACAAATTTTTTTTTTGATAATGAATGATTATATAGTGAAAATTTACATATGAAAGATAGGAATAGTTTAAGAAAAGCAAGGAAGTTAGATATTTTCTTAAACAAAACTAGTAATAAGTAGTTATGAGCCGTTGTCCCAAGGGTTAATAAGATGAAGGAAATTACTATTCCGGGGATAAAAATAAGTCTGAAAAATAGTCCTTATTCTTGAGTCCAAACTTTTGAATGTTGATACCCTACTATATGCACTGTCACACATCTTGAAACTTGGGATAGTAAAGGATACCTTGAAATGCTCTTGTCTAAAAGCCTTGGTATGAAGAATAATAAAAAAATTGGTGAAAAAAATGAACACTGGTTTTGTAATTACTTAAGGCAGCATAACAAATATAGCGAGGGTGTTTTATCACCTAGTACCTTAGACCAACTGGTTTGGGAGCCACTGCTAAGTCTTAGGTGATGCAAGACGAGAATATTATGCCTAAATTAGCAAGCACATTTGGTAATCGGTCGGTTAGTACCTCAAGAAGTATTAACGATCACATGAAGGATGTGTGAGCGGATCTATCTGAAGTATTCACCGACTAAAAAGTACTTTGGCAGATGGACAACAGTATGATAGCTTAAATTGAATTCTCTAAGTGTAGGGGTGTCTTTTACACACACGTAGGGGTATATGATCGATGTTTGGATAAAAGGTAGGGAGGAAGACTAAAGGCAATGTTTTATTGAAGGATGATGTGATTTCTAACATCTTTTCACGACCATTAAGATAGGGCTAATGGCAACTGAAAATCTAGTATAGTTGGAAACTCTTCTTTTCAAGTTCTTTCTTTTATAGTTCTTATCTTTGTATGTAACTTTCATCGTTTTTCTTTTATTATGGGATTTTGTGGGTGTAATCCGCTGAAAACCCTCAGGAGACAACACTCCTCCTACTAGAAACACCTAGAGGTTTAACGGCTTGTTGCACGTGCTTAGTGCTATCGTATTGCCTACAAAAGTATGCTACTTAAATTTTTCTTTTTTTCCTCCCTCTCTTGAAAAAATAGTTTTCTCGGGACGATCAAAGTTAAGTTTGGGAGTATTTGTTCAGTCGAAAATATTGCACTTTTGATATAACATTTTCCTTACTTTCCTTAAATATTTAAAGGTGTTTATTATAAATATAAAACATATTTAGGATTATCTGCAAAATACTATTTACCATATGTTTATATATTATAATTAATATTATAAAGGAAAATATATGTATTTTATATTTATATAATATTTTAGTAATTAAAAGATGCATAGCATATTAAATATTCTTAATCAAGTATCTTAAAGATTTATTACCATATAAAGTGATTAAGATACTCTCTCTAATTTAATAAATAGTATTAACATTATTCATGGAGATATTATGCAAGATTTAGCTCAAGTCAGGAGATCAAGATTTTCAAGATGTCAGAATAAAAAATCTGTCAAGACCGTAGAATCAATACTGACAGAGACTCAGGAAATATTCAAGGAATCTATTAGTTATGTATATTCCATAGAGGCCATTATTATACATATGATGTATATTATAGTGGATACTTGGATATATAAAGAGGACTTTCTTGCTCGATATGATAGCATGCTATCTGGTTGTGATTTATCTTAACATGTTGACTTGTATTGGTTTACTGTCTTGCTCTCACATGTTGATAAAGCCCTTAGGATATGTACTTGACTACCAGGACTATGATGGAGATCATACTAGTGGGGCCAAAGGTAGTCAACGAGTACATCCTATAATTGTTCCTAGTGGAGGGTGTATCGAGACAGGGTATCGATACACCAGAGTAGACTAGCGTATACGCATATTGACCCATATGATGGGCGATGGATGATCCCACATCCATTGGTGTTTGACATCAAAGATGGTATGCGGGTGCTCAGTGGAGACTGGGTACACTGAACGGACTCGCCAAGAACTCCTAGATGGTACTATACCTATCGTCAGATAGCAGTTCTCTGGGGACACTGGTACAGGTTAGTCTGTAGACCAGAGATCGTCATAGAGTCTTGTGTGATTCCCACTGTGCTTTGATTTCCACCTTACCACGTTCACGAAAACGTGTAAAACGGTGGCTTTTGGATACAGCCCCGAATCACATGGAGGCAATGAGCGATAGAAGGGGTTTCGTCTCTCCCGGTATTGGGGGTTGATGTTGCGCTGTATTCGATTGGCTAAAACTGGAAGTCCCTGGCCAGGGCTGATATGGAGATTTACTGGTAAGTGTTATCAGTAGTTTCTCAACCTGTTATGAGCCTCACATCGACATGACTTATCGGTTATTGGGGTCTGACGTTTACCACCCCTAGGCTGGATATGCGACATATCAGACGAAGAGACCGGACTGTACGGAGGTGTTACTGATTGGATTTTCAGGAGAATGTACATGCTTGCTTGTTAATCTTCTGCTCGCTCAATACCCGGGTAGCTGTTACGTTTAGCTGACCGCTTGCAGCTTGTGGGTGATTGATATGATCATCACCTACTGCCGGCGTATTGACGAGTCTTTAGAGTCCTACACAGAGGTTTCCTGGCTCAGGCGAAACGGAGTAGAAGCACATATGTGATATGTGCGGGATCAAGAAAAATACGATATGTGATACCGTATTCTATTCTCGCGATATGTGATATCGGCCGAGTATATGAGATATAGCCGGGTCATCAGATCAAGTGTTGATTCGATGAAATGATACATTTTATATTAGTCGGTTATATGTGATATAGCCGGATTATCGGATCAAGTGTTGATTCGATAATTTAATGTATAATTATATATGTGATATATTATATTACATTAACTAATATAAGCTTACTTAAGTAATTCTTTTTCTCATTTTGGATACATTGATATATATGTGATATATGTTAAATGTATTCTTTTGTTACTTAATTATATATGTGTGATATGTATAATTGTAACATGCTTGGTTATAAATGCAACTAGGGTTTATTAGAGTTAAACCATACTAGGGTTAATATTAGGGTTTATATTTATCATTAAGTAATTCAAATATTGTAGATAAGTGTCATGGATGAAGCTTGTAGAAGCTTGTAGTCTTCTTTAACATTGTCCACTCTTTTTGTCTAGCTTAAGATATTTATCAACCATACCTTTAACAATAGCTAATGGTTAAGTCTCTACATGGGTTAAGGATGATATACTTGACCTTGGGTTGCATTTCTAACCACACACAAGTTTATTCTCATCACTTCATCTTCTTCTTCCTCAAAAAGCTTTCTAGCTTTTTCTTTAGTGATGAAATAGATTGAGAAAAAGAAAACTAAAGAGAACAAAATTCCTACTTCGCCATCCTCTTCTATACTAGCCATATAGATTAGTGTGTTAGCTTCACTTGTTCTAAATTAGTGAAGAGTTAGCTTGAGTTTGTGTTTCCTCAAGATAGATCGTCTTGGATTTCGAAAACTTCAAGTAAGATGCATCATTCACCTCATGGAGCCTCTCTAGAGTCCAGGAGTATGATGATCGCAGCGAAGGGACCACAACTCGGAGCTTATGAAGCGAAGGAATGGACTACAAAGGTTGTAATCCCTTTCTCTTGGATGTAAAGATGTTTACATGCTTGTTTACACTAATTCTCTAGTTAAGATCTTGATTAGGGTTTCCATAGCACCCCAAAATTTTATAAAATGGCATGTGTGATGCCTTCCAAAACCTTGTTGTCGTGCTATACAACCCTACAGTGGTATCAGAGCCAAGCTAGAGGTTTAGTGTAACCTAGACGACGTTAAAAATCTCGAACGAACGAAATACGACGCCCGGAAAATCCTCACTGGAAATTTTTCAAAAAGTTGGATTTTTTCATGTTAAAAATACTCAGAAAATCAAGCAGGGTATTGTATGGGCCCACAGGAAGAACGAAGCCCTAACTCGACTTAACGACCGCGGAACCGCGGTGAAAAGCTCTTTTTGCAGCGCTTCCGCGGCGACGTTGGTGAGGCGTGGACCGTGCCTTCTTGTGCTGGCCCGTATGTGCTAATAGTTGTCTCTGGTATTTTTAAAAAAACTGTTTAAGTGTTGAACTTTCTGAGAATTATTTGGGTGATTGGTCGTTCGATCAAATGTTTTAACTGCGCCTAGTATATGTGATTGTGATACAATAATTTATGTGATAAGTAATTGGTTGCGTGCAAGTTTGACATTTCGGTCTCGGGAGAAATCGGGAATCTTGTTGAATTACCCGACTTCTTTTGAAAAGTGTTTTCATGGATAGAGACCAAAATGTAAGAATTGTATTGTTAGGCATGAAATCCAGAATATGTGATATTCCAGGTTTACGGTATCTAAGGGCAGTGAAGATTCCAATTGTTGAAGTTTATCACTTTCTTTTTTGTGACCGTAAGTGTAATATGTGGTGTATCGCCGGTTTTGTTGTTATACATCAACGACAATTGGGATACACATATTTACTTACGTTGATGACATGTGATGTTATGTGTTGCTGTGATTGTTATATTGGATCGTCGCGTTTTGAATAGCCAGGGGTTTTATGTGAGATAAGAGTTTTTCTTTTTCATTCATGTAAAATTCATTTGTATGTAATATTCTTTTATTGGGGAACTTCCGGGTTGAGGATGATGTCATCATTGTATATTATTTACTTTTCCACATTAGGATAGACCCAGGGAGGAGAGCACAAGCAACCGGGTTCTAGGGTCCAGTGGGAGGCCATCTCGAGGAGTCGAGACCGGGTCTCCTAACCCTAAAATTGGCAGCGTTACTTGCCGCTCTCATAGGGGTCTAGAGATGTGGGTTTGGCTATCCATCACGACCGTAGAATCCGTGTTTTATACAGGCTCAAAATAAAACACGGACCTCCTAATATATCCAATATTTCATATGTTATCTTCTGCTGCTGATATACTGTGATGTGATCATTTTATATGCCTGAGACGAATGGATAAATATTATATATAAGATATATAGTAGACGTTGCTTATGTTTTGCACCCGCTCTAGTCCCGTCCCGGTATGCCGTTAGTTAAGTAACCTAACGGTGCATAACGGAACATTGTGGCGAATGCGGATGGCATAAGCGTACGTTGTATTTTCGTTTCTTCTGTGATACTTAGGAAGCATAATTGATGGGATTCATTAATGAGATTAATGAAAGAAAAGAAACCTAAAAGATGTTGTAGAATCAAATTTATAAAAAAAAAGGTAACTCTAGTTTTTGCTTTGCATAGCGGTATTCCTTATAGAATATCCAGCACCTTATTCGATAAGGAAAGAGCCGAGATCCCTTCACCGGGAGTGACCTCTTTAGCGATACTAGCAGATGCTACAAACTCACTTGGTTTTGTTTTTTATTGTTTCTATAGTTCTTGCTTTGCATCGTGGTATTTATGAAATATCCTGCACCTTATTCGATAAGGAAAGAGCCGAGATCCCTTCACCGGGAGTGACCTCTTTAGCAAAACTAGGAAAGAGCCTCAAAAACACTCCTTTTCAAAATCACTTGTTTCTACAACGATATCAAGTTCATTACGCAAAAGATATTCTAAAAAACCTGTCGTAACCCTCCATCATTGTAGGAAAATAGAGTACTTAGTATTCGTGCTGCGTTTGTTGACCATAGTTAAGACGCAGTGTACGGTAGCTGAGTGATGTCTTCCTATATAGCATATGATATGATTAATTAGGACAGTCATATGACTTTGTTGACCTTAGTTAAGAGTCATGTGGGTGGGTCTAATTAATCAAGAAATAACAGGTAGAACTTGACTAGTGCTTATGATTTGTTGACCATAGTTAAGGTCATAAGTCATTAGGGGTAAAAAGGTATTATCGGGAATTTCAAGTGTTGAAATTTGCAATGAGATTGCATGCCTTCTATGAGATAGTTGGATCCCGATACCCACCGCGAGTAAGAGTTACTCTTGGGAGAGTTTTACACATGACAATTAGCCGATCAAGTAGGTGTTTAGAAAGGTGTTAACGGGGTTATGCCTATAGGAAAACGAGGTTTATTTTAATTAGGTCCGTGCGAAAGCACGGGGAATCTCCCTCAAATTACCAACACTGGCCTGGCCTAAAGATTGGCGAACTTGTAAGGTGTAATTAATCCCGACTAGTCTTACTTTTTAGGGTTTGGAGAAAGATTTGATAAAAACAGTGGGAGCCATCCTGATTAGATAAGATAATAACAAATATAAATCTTGCAAGAGCGCACGCTAAAGTGTTTTTCTTCTCTCTCTCTCTCCAGGTAGCGACCATGTTAGGCCTTAATCAAGATAATAATATTGATGTTTTGACTGAACCCGCTTATTATACTGAGCAGGGGAACGTTGGTCCCGTTCTTTCTTATAAATGTTATGAGACTGAGCAGGGAATAGGGACTTATCCGGATTCTCACGCCACCCAAACGAAGAATGAGCATGTTGATGTATCTTCTTCGGGTGTGTTAGTTATCGAGAACTATTTCTCAGTTCACTCCACGTCCTAGGTATTAGATACCGGATCGGGATCCCACATATGCAATATGTTGCATGGGCTAAAGAAAAGTAGAGAACTGGGAAGGGGTGATCATTCCGTAAGAGTAGGGAATGGTGCAGATGTTACAGCCAAAGCAGTTGGCGAATATCACCTTGTATTACCAAATGGTAATACATTGATTCTGAACGAATGCTATTACATTCCGACCCTAATATGCAATCTTATATCAGTTTCTTTATTAAGTAAAGAAGGATATAATTTTGTAGTACAGGATGATGTTATGAACATCTTCCTAGATCAAAAGTTGATTGGATCAGGCTCGTTAAATAATGGCATATACGTTCTAAATCAAACCACAGTTCTTAATGTACAAAACACACACAAGAGGAAGAGTTCAGAAATGAACGAATCTTTCTTGTGGCATTGTAGACTAGGTCATATCAATGCGACACGACTGCTAAGTTGCATAAAGATGGATATCTGAACTCGTTCGAATTATCATCTTATGAAACTTGCCATTCATGTCTCAAAGGCAAAATGACCAAAACTCCGTTTAGCGGACACGGAGAAAGAGTTAAGGAACTCTTAGGACTGGTACATAGTGATGTATGCGGTCCCATGTCTACACATGCCAGGAATGGTTCCTCGTACTTTATTACATTCACTGACGATCTCTCAAGATACGGACATGTGTTCCTGTTGAAACACAAGTCTGAAGTTTTTGAGAAATTCAAAGAATATAAGAACGAAGTAGAGAACCAAACGGGCAAAAGTATTAAAATCCTTCGATCTGATCGAGGAGCAGAATACTTGAGCACGGAATTCTGTGACTATCTAAAAGAGAATAGGATTCTCTCTCAGCTTACTCCTCCGTATACACCACAGCACAACGGTGTATCGGAGCGGAGGAATCGCACCCTATTAGATATGGTGCGCTCTATGATGAGCACCGCTGAGTTGCCTATTTCTTTTTGGGGTTATGCGCTTGAGACAGCCACATACCTATTGAATAGAGTTCCAACCAAATCAATACCTACCACTCTATATGAGATATGGAATGGGAAGAGACCATCTCTTAAACGAGTTAAGATATGGGGTTGTCCGGCCTATGTTAAAAACAAAAACCGGACAAGCTCAAGGCAAGATCAGGTCTATGTAAGTTTGTGGGATATCCAAAAGATTCCTATGGATATATCTTCTATCACGGTGAGGAACAAAAGGTGTTTGTTTCTCAATATGCCACCTTTTTAGAAAAGGAATTTCTTGCAAAAGAAATTAGTGGCGAAGAGGTAGAGCTGGAAGAAGTTCCAGCGGCACAAACTACAACTGATGATTTGTTGGAACCGAAGGATTCAGTAGTACCCAACAAACCCCAGCCTTTCCGCCGATCTAGTAGGGTTTCTTATCCACCTGAGAGATACTACGGTTTTCTCGTTGATGGTGGCAGTGAGGATTGCATCATGGAAGATGATGACCCGACTAGCTTCGAGCAGGCCATCACATGTGGCGACTCTGTGAAATGGATGGATGCAATGCGATCTGAGATGGAATCCATGTACACCAACAAAGTATGGACTTTGGAAGTTGCTCCTGAAGGGGTAAAACCCATTGGGAGCAAGTGGATCTTTAAAAAGAAACTTGGTATAGATGGAAAAGTTGAGACTTTCAAAGCGAGACTTGTTGCAAAGAGTTTTCGTCAACGACCAGGTGTGGATTATGAAGAGACCTTTTCTCCAGTGGCTATGCTTAAGTCCATCCGGATCTTACTTGCCATTGCTGCATACCATGACTACGAAATCTGGCAAATGGATGTTAAGACCGCCTTTCTAAATGGTGATTTAGAACAGTGGGTGTACATGACTCAGCCAGAGGGCTTCGTAGACAGTGGGAGCAGCGGGAAGGTGTGCAAGCTGCTTAAATCCATCTATGGTTTAAAGCAGGCATCGCTGAGTTGGAACATCTGCTTTGATGTGGTAGTCAAAGAGTTTGATTTCATCAAAAACGTAGATGAACCTTGTATCTACAAGAAGGTAGCAGAGAGTAAGGTTGTCTTCCTCGTATTGTACGTAGATGACATACTCTTGATAGGAAATGATGTTCCTATGCTGCACTCGGTCAAGCTCTTCTTATCACATAGATTCTCAATGAAAGATCTAGGTGATGCCTCCTGCAATTTGGGAATTAAGATCTATAGAGATATATCCAAACGGATACTGGGATTGTACCAGTCTAGGTACATTGACACCATACTAAAGAGGTTTAGTATGGAAGAATCCAAGCGTGGAAATTTACCCACGATCTCTGGACTCACTCTCTCCAAAGAGATGTCTCCCAAGACTGATTTGGAGAGAACTCGTATGCAAGGGATACCCTATACTTCGGCAGTAGGCTCTATCATGTACGCGATGCTATGTACCAGACCCGATGTAGCATACTCACTAAGTGTAGTGAGTAGGTATCAAGCAGATCCTGGAGAGAGTCACTGGACAGCTGTGAAGAACATTCTCAAGTACTTGAGAAGGACTAAAGAGATGTTCTTGGTGTATAGTAACGGAGAACTCCAGATGGAGTCCTTTACCGATTCGAGCTTCCAAAGTGATAAGGACGACTCTAAGTCGCACTCGGGATTTGCCTTTACCCTAAATGGAAGGGCGGTGTGTTGGAAGAGTTCTAAACAGGAAACCGTGGCAGACTCGACGATGGAGGCTGAATACATCACTGCTAATGATGCTGCCAAAGAGGCTGTCTGGATAAAAAAAGGTCATCACTGAACTTGGTGTGGTTCCATCCATTGAGCATCCAATACCTTTGTATTGTGATAACAATGGAGCTGTGGTTTTGGCCAAGGAACCCAGGTCCCATCAGAGATCCAGGCATATTCTGAGGCGGTATCACCTGATCCGGGAGATAGTTGATCGCCGGGAGATCGTGGTCAGGAGAGTTGATACGAAGAACAACACTGCGGATCCACTCACGAAGGCCATA
Source organism: Agapanthus africanus (assembly GCA_030015575.1). Lineage (NCBI taxonomy): Eukaryota > Viridiplantae > Streptophyta > Magnoliopsida > Asparagales > Amaryllidaceae > Agapanthus > Agapanthus africanus. The sequence goes on along the minus strand of JASDDO010000006.1, from coordinate 341,362,377 downwards.
CCACAGATATATTTTGAGAGACTCTTCGGGTTGTTGGGTATGAGATACTACAATAGCTGGCCTTAGTGCAAGTGGGAGATTGTTAGTTATGTATATGCCCTAGAAGCCATTATTGTACATATGATGTATATTGTAGTGGATGCTTGGATATATATAAAGAGGACTTTCTTGCTCGATATGATAGTATGCTATCTGGTTGTGATTTATCTTAACATGTTAACTTGTATTGGTTTACTATCTTGCTCTCACATGTTGATAAAGCCCTTAGGATATGTACTTGACTACCAGGACTATGATGGAGATCATACTAGTGGGTCCAAAGGTAGTCAACGAGTACATCCTATAATTGTTCCTAGTCGAGAGTGTATCGAGATAGGGCATCGATACACTAGAGTAGACTAGCGTATACGCATCTTGACCCATATGATGGGCGATGGATGATCCCACATCTATTGGTGTTTGACATCAAAGATGGTATGCGGGTCCTCAGTGGAGACTGGGTACACTGAATGGACTCGCCGAGAACTCCTAGATGGTACTATACCTATCGTCAGATAGCAGTTCTCTGGTGACACTGGTACAGGTTAGCTTGTAGACCCGAGATCGTCATAGAGTCTTGTGTGATTCCCACTGTGCTTTGATTTCCACCTTACCACGTTCATGAGAACGTGTAAAACGGTGGTTTTTGGGTACAGTCCCGAATCACATGGAGGCAATGAGCGATAGGAGGGGTTTCGTCTCTCCCGGTATTGGGGGTTGATGTTGCGCTGTGTTCGATTGGGTATAACTGGAAGTCCCTGGCCAGGGCTAATATGGAGATTTACCGGTAAGTGTTATCAGTAGCTTCTCGACCCGTTATGAGCCTCGCATCGACATGACTTATCGGTTATTAGGGTCTGACGTTTACCACCCCTAGACTGGATATGCGACATATCAGACGAAGAGACCGGACTGTATGAGAGTGTTACTGATTGGATTTTCAGGAGAATGTACAGGCTTACTTGTTGATCTTCTGCTCGCTCAATACCCGGGTGGCTGTTACGTTTAGCTGACCGCTTGCAGCTTGTGGGTGATTGATATGATCATCACCTACTGCCGGCGTATTGACGAGTTTTTAGAGTCCTACACAGAGGTTTCCTGGCTCAGGCGAAACGGAATAGGAGCACATATATGATATGTGCGGGATCGAGAAAAAAACGATATGTGATACCGTATTCTATTCTCGCGATATGTGATATCGGCCGGGTATATGAGATATAGCCGGATCATCGGATCAAGTGTTGATTCGATAAAATGATACATTTTATATTAGTCGGTTATATATGATATAACCGGATTATCGGATCAAGTGTTGATTCGATAATTTAATATATAATTATATATGTGATATATTATATTACATTAACTAATATAAGCTCACATAAGTAATTCTTTTTCTCATTTTGGATACATTGATATATATGTGATATATGTTAAATGTATTCTTTTGTTACTTAATTATATATTTGTGATATGTATAATTGTAACATGCTTGGTTATAAATGCAACTAGGGTTTATTAGAGTTAAACCATACTAGGGTTAATATTAGGGTTTATATTTATCATTAAGTAATTCAAATATTGTAGATAAGTGTCATGGATGAAGCTTGTAGAAGCTTGTAGTCATCTTTGACTTTGTCCACTTTTTTTGTCTAGCTTAAGATATTTATCAACCATACCTTTAACCATAGCTAATGGTTAAGTCTCTATATGGGTTAAGGATAATATACTTGACCTTGGGTTGCATTTCTAACCACACACAAGTTTATTCTCATCACTTCATCTTCTTCTTCCTCAAAAAGCTTTCTAGCTTTTTCTTTAGTGATGAAATTGATTGAGAAAAAGAAAACTAAAGAGAACAAAATTCCTACTTCGCCATCCTCTTCTATACTAGCCATATAGATTAATGTGTTGGCTTCACTAGTTCTAAATTAGTGAAGAGTTAGCTTGAGTTTGTGTTTCCTCAAAGTAGATCATCTTGGATTTTGAAGACTTCAAGTAAGATGCATCATTCACCTCATGGAGTCTCTCTAGAGTCCGGGAGCATGATGATCGCAGCGAAGGGACCACAACTCGGAGCTTATGAAGCGAAGGAACGGACTACAAAGGTTGTAATCCTTTTCTCTTGGATGTAAAGATCTTTACATGCTTGTTTACACTAATTCTCTAGTTAAGATCTTGGTTAGGGTTTCATAGCACCCCAAAATTTTATAAAATGGCATGTGTGATGCCTTCCAAAACCTTGTTGTCGTGCTATACAACCCTACAGAATCCAAGTATGGAAAAGATCTCCACGTGTCAACAAGAGGCCACACAAGAAAATCCAAACCCTAACTCTTCTATAGCGCGGCGCTTCCGCTGCCAAAATGCCCTAATTGTGGCGAATCCGCGGCTTCATCATAGCCGTAGGATCTGAAAACTTGGAAAGTGGATGTTTATGACAAGTCTAAACCTATGAGATCTAGGGTTTTTGATTTGAGGTCTATATAAAGGACCAAGGGCTAAAGTTAAAACTCATCACCTTTGCACTAAACAAATCACCGTCAAAGAACAAGAGATCCACGACAGGTCCACGATTCGACGTGATAGGACGACGTGAAAATCGACGGAGCATCTACTTCTTACGAGGCAGAGATCGAGAGCAACTTCTTTCTCTTGTAATCTAAATTTGTAGGATTTGTACTTGTGAAGTTGATTAATAAAGGTAGATTGTTTTGTTTAATTATTTATTTTCTGTATTTTTACTTTCTGCATTTTAATTATGATCTCATTCTCTATCCTTTTTTCTTCTTCTCACAACATGCGTGAGTAATTCCTAGTTTGCTAGGGTTCGTAGGATTAGGGTAGAACAATGGATGAGAAAATATTTTAACTTCTTTTAAGTCTTACAAAATTTATAAACTTTAGCAAAAGAATCGTTAACATCATTATCGGGCGCGCTACCAATTTATTGCTAGTCTCGACCGTGATTTGAGATCAGATTAACAATTGTTTTTTTTAAGGGCTGGACATGAATAGAGATCAATGAAAGGACAAGGGTCAATAGTGTGGAAACTCTAGTTTCTTCTAAGAACCCTAATCCTCATTCATCACTATCAATCTATTTTTAAATCTATCAATAGATAAAAGGAGTAATTTTTATTAGTCATTCATGAATACTAAATCCGAACGAACCCTACAAGCCTTCTTCTTATACATTCTATATCCGTATTTAAACTAGATCTAAGATCTTAAAACTATTCTCCCTATTTTCAATCAACTCGTCTAAAGCAAGATAAAGGTTCCACGTTTCCCTGAGGACGACCCATATTCATCTCGGCTAGCTACGAGCGACACCGTTATTGATTGCGGTTATTCTACAAACACTTTTTCACGATCAATCAGTTGGTAATGAGGCCATTGATGCAATTACAGAGTAGAATAATTATGTTGCTGCGGAGCTAAGTAACGTAGATGATTTATTTCTAAAATTTTAGTGTTGAATTATGGTGTTGTTACTGTTATTACTATCTATTTTGTTTGCGTCATTCTCGTGTATGGTGTGGATATGTGTACTATGTGTGTGTAATATATTGTATATGAACATGTGTTTGTGTGAAAGAGAATCACGTTTGAATTAAAGTGTTGTTTTGTAAAGAAATAATCGGGAAAAATCGGACAGCACCTCATTCGTAAATTTTGAATAAAATTCATGTATAAACATAGTAAAATAAGAGAATCCACAGACGGAGCTAACTCAATGCCCAAACGGAGGAGACACAATCCACGCAAAATATACTATGCCCAAACGGCGAAGAACAATAAGCTGAAAACAATAAACAATATAAAATAAATAACGAATTCATCACAACACAATACAACACAAACACTCCATGCAATCTAACGAAGTCGCCATACCATCCATGATGTTCTCATCTTCGCTATAGGACATCGAGACTGTGACGGTCCAGTTTCGTCGGCGGCAAGTGGCTGAGACGGATCTGGCTGTGATGGTCCATGCTCGTACTCATCAGGATGCTGAGACGGCTCCGGCTGTGCTCGTCTACGTCTTGTTCATGCATATGTGATAAGAATCGCGGGTGCAAACACAGCTGGTGGAGGCACGGGTGGTGCAGGAATGGGTAGCGGAGGCGTGGGTGGTGCAGGCACAGCCGGTGGACGTGTGAATCTATGCCTCGTCATCACACTCTTGATCAGGGATTTGATATTCATAAAGCAGCTCGCTGAGTCCCTGGCACCACTAATACCCTCATCAGCTATATCCTCTAACGCGTAAATGGTTTGGACCTATATTAATGGTAAATAAGATAATGAATTTTATAAAAATAAGATTTTAGTTTTAAAAGGTTTGATATAAATTTACCAAATCTCTCTTTATTGGTCTCAAGGCGTATATGAGGTGGGCGAAGGGGCGGCTGTGATGACGAATCTGCGGGTAATCATCCAATACCAGGAAAGATACTGGTCTATCGGTATACCTAGCTGTATCTCATCAGCTATGTGGTGTACCCGACCGTACTATAGACCCACCCAAATTTGATATTCCACGAGCTAAGCATCCCTAACTAGCACTCCACCTTGACACGGTATCTGCTCCACCGCACTTGGTATGTGCTGCCTCAAGCCAAACTGGCGAAGGACACGGTCTGGCACATGCATCCGAATAATATCATTGCAGACGATCGGCGTCCGCGCACGTCAGAAGCCGCGCCTGCCAAGCATAATGGATGCAGAGTGCCTATCAGGTCATATGTGTATGGTGTCCACGTAATTATTGCCTCCTTCATGACATCGAACTCATTGCGGTAAAAGTGGAGGCTGCGATCCGGTGTCACATCCCATGACCCGGGCACATTCCATCTGCATAGAGATTACACACAAGTTAATATTCCAAAAAAAACTTGAAATTTGAAATATGCACATGGTTTCAATTACTTGCTGGTATCTATATGGCTTTAGGCCATCTAAAGCGAACTGTGTCGTAATGGTCGGGCGACCAATAGAGAGATATGTCCATGACCATATCTGAAATACAATATGATAGAATTATGTTTTACATTGAATATCAATTTAATAACGCAAATTGGTAGAATGCGGTTTTAAGTATTATATACCTGAAGAAGCGTCAAACAGCCCTAAAAACTTTTCTACTCCATCAATGCAGCCATCCTCAGCTCGCTGTAGAGGAATGACAGAACTGCACCCCCAACGATAAACTGGCATACTGGTCGAGATCAGCTAAAAGAGGCAGCCAGGCAAGACTAACTCTGCTCTTGCTCCTATCCGGGAACAAGCGAACCCCTATCAGATGTAAAATGTAGGCTCATGTGTGCTGCTCAATCGCCGCAGGGTAGCATCCATGGAAGGCTCGGCACTAAATGCTTCCTGCAGCCAACTCAAGTTAATACTACTACCTCTCCTCTGCCCAACAGGCGAAATCCTACCCAACATGCTGGGACACAGAGCTGACCAATCGTGGCTATACTCCACAGCAACCACCTCTCCGTCTATAGGCAGACCAAGCAGCACAGCGGCGTCCTGAAGGGTGATAGTCATCTCACCAACTCTAAAATGAAATGTATAGGTCTCTGGTCTTGATCTATCTACAAAAAACATAATCAAGGCTCTATTTAGACGTATATACTCTAATCTAGATAGAAGATGAAAGTCTGCCCGTTGCAGCTCAGCCTGCACACGGCATCTCCAGTTGGGATCCGGCTGCTCTGGACTTAGTGGTTAACACATGTAATCACATGATCACTCTGCCAATTACAAAAAGAGGACTTGTATTAGTAATGTATAAATAATATATGTAATTAAAGAAAATAATATTATAAAGTTTTATCTGTACTACTGCGGCGTTGGCCAACCTGTGGTCAGCCTACAAGTACAAAACACTCGTATCTATAGGTTCAGGATCTATAAGTATATCTACACAATGAAAAAGTCGAGTTATATTATATATGAAAAAATGAGCATGTATAACAAAGAACATATGTATGCGTGTATGTGTGTGTAGATGTATGTTTTTTGTGTTTGGACATGTGTGTGTGTATGCATGTGTGTGTATTTCAAAATATAGGCGGTGATTACCAATAATGACGTGGGGCTGGAGAATTTTTGCATCGTGCCTTGTTATGACCATACTCATTGCAGATGCTGAATCTATTTTGCCAACATCCTTCTCGTGAATCATCCATAACACCTTTGATACGCGTAGAACGTGATCGGCCTGCTTGTCTCTGTAGGGTGTTTTTCGTCATCCCATTGAGATGGGATACATGCGCGCTTGTCAGGCGCATTACAGATTCCCCCTACCTAGGATAGGCGGGGGTTTATTGATCGTGGGGATCTGAATCTCCGGCAGCCGCGGACTAAGCTGCTGTTAATTACCCCTCGCTTTTGGAACGAGAGAACCTCCGATTGACGGGTCAAACAGGTCATGCGAATTCAATGTGCAGTATTGTGTTTTGAAGGGGTTTTGGATATATCGGGGGCCGGCAGAGTTTTTACGGGGGTCCCGCTACCCGGATAATGGACTGGGGGTCAAGAGGGCTAGCAGCCCCCTTGCGGGGTGCGGGGCAGCTCCCCGTTAGAAATTTTTTTCTAACAGAGGCAGTGTCGTGGAGTGTGTGTGTATAAAAAAGAGAAAAATAGCGTCCAAAGGACATGTGGGTGACAGCACCTCGCGTGCCTAGCACGCAGGCGCTGGGCGCTGGCGCCTCATGTGCTTGGCATATGGGCGCTGGGCGCTATGCGCCAGAGCGCCAGCGCCCCTCGTGCTGGGCACGCGGGCGCCAGAGCGCCAGCGCCCCACGTGCTTGGCATGCGAGCGCTGGGCGCTATGCGCCAGAACGCCAGCGCCCCTCTTGCTGGGCACACGGGCGCTGGGCGCCAGAAGACTTGGTCTCCGCACTGGGAGCCGTGCTCCCGAAAAGAAATATTTATTATTTCGTATATATATATATATATATATATATATATATATATTGAGGAGTTGAACTCCTAAGATATTTTGGAGCCGGTGAAAGGGGTTTCTCCCTTGAGCCCTGGATCTTCCCCAAAATGGGGTTCTTGGAAGTGGGTCTCCTTTTTCCTCCTCTGTCAGCCGGATCTTAAAGAACAAGAAGTATGAGATTTTAAAAATCTCTCCTTCTGAGATCTGATGGGAGATCTGAGTTCCCCTTTGTGGGTTTTGTGGTGAAAAACTATTTATTTTTTAGAAGGAAGAGTTAAACTCTTGATTTAATTCAAAAAAAGAAGAAGGTTTAGAACCTTGAGTAAGGAGAAGGAGGCACAAAAACCCTAACCTTTTTTAGAGGAATGAAAAGTGTATGCTTTATTCATCATCATGTTGCCTTATATAGGCTTACACATTTACATATTGCCCTTTGGGCTTTACAAAATGGCATTTTGCTCATCCCATGCTTCATGTGCTCATTTCCTTTTGCACATAAGCCATGGGCTTTACAAAAATTTGGCTTTATGCCCATTTTGCTTACATTCATGCATAAAAAATTACATCAAAATTATTTATTACATGATTTTTTATTTCGGCATGGGGGAGGCCGGCCGCTTCATGTTCGGGTTCGACTTGGGCATGGGCCCACTTGATCTGGGCTTGGGCCCACCTGGCTTGGGATTGACCTTGACTTTGACTTGGTCAACCGGGGTGCAATTTTTGACCCCAACAAAGTGCCCCCATCAATGTAGGGTGTTTTTCGTCACCACATTGAGATGGGAATACACGCGCGCTTGTCAGGCGTACTACAGATTCCCCCTGCTTAGGGTAGGCCGGGGTTTATTGATTGTGGGGATCCGAATCTCCGGCAGCCGCGGACTAAGCTGCCGTTAATTACCCCTCGCCTTTGGAGCGAGGGAACCTCCGATTGACGGGTTAAACTGGTCATGCGAACTCAATGTGCAGTGTACGTGTGTTTTGTTTTGGAAGGGGGCTTGAATATATCGGGAGCCACGCAGAGTTTTTACGGGGTCCCGCTACCCGGATAGCGGGCTGAGGGTCAAGAGGGCTAGCAGCCCTCTTGCGGGGTGCGGGGCAGTGCCCCAGCCTAAAAATTTTTTGGGGGACAGTGTGGTGGAGTGTGTGTGTGTCTGTACATATATATACATGTATATATATAAAAAAAAAGGAAAAAAGCGCCCAAAGGACGCATGGGGCCAGCGCCTTGAGCGCTGTGCGCTTAGGTGCAGGGCGCTTGAGCGCAAGCGCGCCACGTGTCGGCACGTGGGCGCTTTACGCTTGAGCGCTGGGCGCTTGAGCGCAAGCGCGCCACGTGTCGGCACGTGGGCGCTTTGCGCTTGAGCGCTGGGCGCTTGACTCAAGCGCAAAGCGCCCACGTGCCGACACGTGGCGCGCTTGCGCTCAAGCGCCCAGCGCTCAAGCGCCCAGCGCTCAAGCGCAAAGCGCCCACGTGTCGGCACGTGGGCGCTTTGCGCTTGAGCGCTGGGCGCTTGAGCGCAAGCGCTCCACGTGTCGGCACGTGGGTGCTTTGCGCTTGGGCGCTTTGCTCTTGAGCGCTGAGCGCTGGAGCGCAGGCGCGTCACGTGTCAGCACGTGGGCGCTTTGCTCTCGAGCGCTGGGCGCTTGAGCGCTAAGCACGCCACGTGTCGGCACGTGGGTGCTTCGCGCTGGAGCGCTGGGCGCTGGAGCGCAGGTGCGCCACGTGTCGGCACGTGGGCGCTTTGCGCTCTAGCGCTGGGCGCTTGAGCACTTGGGCGCCGGCGAGAAAACGAGGCTTTTAACCCCTGAAGTTCTTGAAAGAGAAATCAGAGTGGAGTTAAACTCCTAAGATATTTTGGGGTTGATGAAAGGGGTTCTTCTTCTTTCTCCTCTGGTTGCTGGATCTTGAAGATCAAGAGATATGAGATTTTAAAAATCTCTTCTTTTTGAGATCTAATGGAAGATCTGAGTTCCCCTTTATGGGTTTTGTGGTGAAAAACTATTTAGTTTTATAAAATGAAGAGTAAAACTCTTGATTTAATTCAAAAGAAAGAAGATGGTTTTGGAATCTTGAAGAAGGAGAAAAGATCTCAGATCTAAATATTTTTTGTAGAGAGAAAAAAAAAAGTTGTTGAGATATTTCATTATCTTTGCCTTTATAGGCTATACACTTTACATATCACCCCTTGGGCTTTTCAAAATGGCATTTTGCCTATCCCATGGCTCATGTGCCATTTCTTTTTGCACATAAGCCATGGGCTTTACAAAAATTTGGCTTTATGCATATTTTTCTTACATTTATCCATAAAATAAAATAAAAGAAATACAACAAAATTATTTATTACAAAATTTTTATCTTGGCATGGGGGGAGGCCGGCCGCTTCATGTTCGGGCTCGCTCCGGGCATTGGCCCACTTGACCTGGGCTTGGGCCCACCTGGCTTGGGGTTGACTTTGATTTTGACTTGGTCAATGGGGGTGTAAATTTTTACCCCAACAAATTGCCCCCATCAATAAATGCACACCACACATGTAGGTCGTGTGTATGAAATTGATGGATCTTCTTTCATGTGGAGGCGACTTGATTTTGTTCCCGCTTTTGGGAAGCTGGCACTGCCCTTTTTACGACATGGACGGTCGATGCTGCCCTTTTAGCGAATTGGACGGCCGATTCTGCCCTTTTTGCGACTTGGACGGTCGGTGCTGCCCTTTTAGCGACGTGGACGGTCGGTGCTGCCTTTTTTCCGACTTGAACGGTCGGTGCTGCCCTTTTAGCGATGTGGACGGTCGGTTCTGCCCTTTTTGCGACTTGGACGGTCGGTGCTGCCCTTTTAGCGATGTGGACGGTCGGTTCTGCCCTTTTTGCGACTTGGACGGTCGGTGCTGCCCTTTTAGCGACGTGAACGGTCGGTTCTACCCTTTTTGCGACTTGGACGGTCGGTGCTGCCCTTTTAGCAACATGGACGGTCGGTTCTACCCTTTTTGCGACTTGGACAGTCGATACTGCCCTTTTAGCGACATAGACGGTCGGTGCTGCCCTTTTTGCGACGTAGATGGTCGGTTTATCCCTTTTTGCGACTTGGACGGTCGGTGCTGCCCTTTTAGCGACGTGGACGGTCGGTTCTGCCCTTTTTGCGACTTGGACGGTCGGTGCTGCCCTTTTAGCGACGTGGACGGTCGGTGCTGCCATTTTAGCGACGTGGATGGTCGGTGCTGCCATTTTTGCGACTTGGACGGTCGGTTCTGCCCTTTTTGCGACTTGGACGGTCGTTGCTGCCCTTTTAGCAACGTGGACGGTCGGTGCTGCCATTTTAGCGACGTGGACGGTCGATGCTGCCCTTTTTGCGAATTGGACGGTCGATGCTGCCATTTTAGCGACGTGGACGGTCGGTGCTGCCATTTTAGCGACGTGGATGGTCAATTCTGGATTTGACTTGCCCCGCTTCTTGCGGCGTCAGGGATGAAGTTGACTTGTTTCCGAGGTGGAATTTGATTCTGCCAGGGAGGTCATTGGTTGTTTTGCTGACTTGATGTGATTTGGGTTGACATCAGCATCGCTACGCTGGAATATGGTACCAGGAGCGAATCATCATTTGTCATGACAGGATTTAGGGATTTTGGTTTTGGTTTGGCATCAGCATCGCTGCACTGGAATATGGCACCAGGAGCGAATCATCATCTGCCATGAGGAGATTTCCCTCATTCCCAGTTTAACGACTTAGGGGTCATCTGTTCCCAGTTTAACGACTTAAGGGTCATATGTTCCTAGTTTAAAGACTTAGGGGTCTATTGGATTGGAGTTTGGGATTTTGGGGTTAGGGTAAGCATCAGCGTTGCTAACACTGAAGCACACGTGCCAGGAGCAATTCATCATTTGCCTATTCCTGTTGGGGGAGCGATGGCTTAGGAGACAGGTTTAGGTCCCTATCACCTAAGGCTTTTCAATTTTATGGGCCGTGAAGGTCCCATAAAGCATTTTCTCCCTACGAGTCGTAAGGATCCCGCAGGTGTATTTTCTCCTTAGGAGTCGTGAGGACTCCTAAGTGTGTTTTTCCTTTATGAGTCGTAAGGATCCCACAAAGGTTTATTCTCCTCATGTATCGTGAGGACACATGAGTGGGTCTTCTCAATGGAGCATAATTCCAAAGGCGGAGACCAGCCGCGTAACTGGTGATTGTGGTGGGGCATGGGTATGACGAGAATTATTTGAGCCCGTGGATTGTGTACGGCAGTCAATTTGGAGACTGGCCGTAGGGCTGGAGAATTTTGAGAAATTGGATTTTGGTTGGCGTCTGCATCGCTACGCTGGAATATAGTACCAGGAGCGACTCATCATTCGCCGTTTGGGGACTTGGAATTTGGATCTTGTTTGGCATCAGCATTGCTGCACTGGAATAATGCCTGGAGCAACTCATCATTTGCCTTGGGAGGACTTGGGATTTGGGTTTTTGGTCGGCATCAGCACCGCTAACACTGAAGCAAAATGCCAGGAGCGACTCATCATTTGCCGTTGCCCGTTGGGGAACGATGGCTTAGGAGACAGGTTTGGGTCCCTATCACCTAAGGCTTTTCAATTTTATAAGCCGTGAGGGTCTCATAAAAGCATTTTCTCCCTACGAGTCGAGAGGATCTCGCAGGTGTATGTTCTCCTTAGGAATCGTGAGGATTCCTAAGTGTGTTGCTCCTTTGTGAGTCGTAAGGATCTCACGCAGGGATTTTCTCCTCACAAGGTCGAGAGGACTTTGCGAGTGTATTTCATCTCTTTTCACGAGTTTGCGCCCTTTCGGGTTTCACAAACTCGCTGGTAATCCTGCTGTTTTTACTCACAGAGCCCTTTCGGGTTTTCATCCGTACCCGTTTTGCTTGTGGACATACCCTTTTTTTTCTTTTTTCTTCTTTTTTTCTTCTTTTTTTTTCCGCCGGTGGGACTTTAAAAGTAGTCTCACTGGCAGGATTTAGGAGAGATAGGGGTCATCTACGCCCGTGGATTGTATACGGTTTTGCAGGATGTATGATCCAGACCATAGGGCTGATGTGCTCAATTCGCCTGCGACTTGGAGCATTCACGTGTAGTATTTCTTGAGATATCGGCTATTGATGGGTGGCATGGGCCTTTCTCCCCCGGCACTTATTAGTTGGTAGGATCCTCCGTCGAACACTTTCTCGATGACGTATGGTCCTTCCCAGTTTGGCTCGAATTTTCCCTTGGCATGTCGATTGGGGATGATCGGTCTTTTGAGGACCAACACCAATTCACCTTTCTTGAAAGCGCGGAGACGGGTTATCTTGTCATAGGCCCGTGACATTTGGGCTCGGTATAGCTCCAGATTTTGCTGCACCGCGAGCCTCTTTTCTTCGAGGGCATCCAGCTCTTCAAGTCGAAGGAGCACGTTTTCCTCCTCCGTCAACTCGTGCTGAACGGCCATTCTTAAGCTTGGCACTTCGACTTCGAGGAAGAGGACCGCCTCCACTCCGAAGAGCAATGAGTATGGAGTGGACTGAGTTGGAGTACGGTGCGTGGTACGATATGCCCACAACGCCTCGTGAAGTTTGAGATTCCAGTCTCTCTTGTTGGCTGAAGCATTTTTCCTCAGGAGCTTGTATAGAGTCTTATTGAAGGCTTCGGCTAGCCCATTGGCTCTTGGATTATAGATGGAGGAATATCTCCAGTCTATCTTGTGCTGAGTAGCGAACCTTGAGACATTGAAGCTCTTGAAAGAAGGCCCGTTGTCAGAAATGATTCCTCTTGGTGTACCGAAGCGGTATACAATATTATGCTGGAAGAATGTCAGAATATCTTTTGTCTTGACTTCTTTTAGCGGGACAGCTTCAGCCTATCTGGAGAAGTAGTCTGTTGCGGCCAGTATGAACCGGTGGCCTCTAGATGACGGAGGGTCAATTGGGCCAACTATGTCGGTTCCCCAGACTTCGAAGGGCCATGACGCCACCGTAGGATGCAATGGATTGGGATGCTTGTGAATAAAATCACCGTGAATTTGGCAGATATAACATTTCTTTGCATGCTTTCCGCAATCCCGTATCATGGTGGGCCAGAAATACCCAAGCCGTTTAATTTGCAGTCGCATCTTGGGGCCAGATTAGTGAGCACCGCAAATGCCTGAGTGAACTTCTTTCATGACTTTTTGGGCTTCGGCCGATGACAGGCACCTGAGCCAGAGTTGGTCATATGACCTGCGGTATAGCGTGTCATTTACAAACTCGTATCGGAGAGCTCTCTTCTTCAGCTGAACCCTCGCAGACCTTCTTCGGGCAGCTTGTCGTATCAGAAGTACTCTATGAAGGGTTCTCTCCAATCGGGCTCGTCTTGAACGATCGAAGCTTCTTCGGCAGGACTGCTCTTCTGTTCCGCGCTTTCCTTTTCTCGTAGAGAGACAGGGGGTAGAATTTGCCGGCTCCTGACTGTGATCAGAATTTCGTCCATGTCAGGATCAGCCAGCTCCTTGGCTAAGCGAGCGAGTACGTCAGCCTTTCCGTTCAACGCTCTAGGGACTCTCGTTAGTTCAATGTGAGTGAACCATTTCATGAGTTCCACCACCCGGCTTCTGTACCGAGCTAACTCGGGTTTGTATATCTTATAGTCGCCTCTTCCTTGGTTGATGACAAGCTGGGAATCACCGTAAACCCATAGCCGAAGGATTTCCATTTCTATGGCGAGCTCCAAGCCAGCTATCAGAGCTTCATACTCAGCTTCGTTGTTCATTCGAGGCTCGGTAAGGGCGAAAGAACGCCGTAAGGTTCCCATTGATGGTGTGATGAACACCAATCCTATCCCTGCTTTTATCTCCGGGACGCTTGATTTACTGGAGGTCCTTATTGATGAGGCTCCATCGAAGTAGAGCTCCCAACATGGCCCATCTTCCTCGAGGTGCAGCACTTGTTCATCGGGTAACTCGCAATTGAGTGGCGATCCTTCTGGTATAGGATGAGCAGCGAGAAAGTCTGCAAGAGCTTGCCCTTTTACTTCTTTCTGGGGATTATAAACTATGTCAAACTCAAGTAGCATGACAGCCCATCTTGCCATTCTGCCGGCTAGGCATGCTTTGGGCATCAAGTGTTTGAGCGGGTCGACCTTGGAGATCAGCATAACCCGATGAGCGATCAAATAGTGCCTCAGCTTCTTCACAGCAAATATCAGAGCCAGGCATTGCTTTTCGATTGGGGAGTAGTTGTGTTCCGCCCCGACTAGAGTTCGACTGAGGTAGTAGAGGGCATTTTCTTTTCCCTCCTCGTTATTCTGGGCAAGGAGCGCACCGAGTGACTCATCTAGCGCAGCAGTGTAGAGAATCAGTGGTTTATTTGGAATGGGAGCGGCCAGCACTGGAGGGTGCAACAAGTATTGTTTGATGCTTTCGAACGCTGCTTGACATTCGGCATCCCAGATAAAAGGAGCTCATTTCTTCATGAGCTTTGAGAAGGGCCTACATCTCCCCGATAAATTTGAAATAAACCTCCGTATATAAGCAAGCTTGCCTTGAAAAGATCTTAGCTACGTCAAACTCTTCGGAGGGGGCATCTCCATGATGGCCTTTATCTTTAATGGGCCAACTTCGATCCCTCGATGTCGGACTATGAAGCCCAGAGATTTTCCCGATGACACGCCAAAAGCGCATTTCAGGGGATTCATCTTCAGATCGTATTCCCTCAGTCTGGTGAGAACGGTCCTAAGATCTTGGATATGATCGGCCTTGGTTTCAGTCTTGACGACCAGATCATCAACATAACATTCGACGACTTTATGAATTAGATCATCGAAGATATTGGTCATTGCCCTTTGGTACGTATTGCATGCGTTCTTCAGTCCGAACGGCATCACCTTGTAGCAGTATATTCCGATCGGGGTTCGGAATGCTGTGTGCTTCTCATCCTCGGGCGACATCTTGATCTGATTATATCCAGACGAGCCATCCATAAAGGTGAGCAACTCGTAATTTGAGGTGTCATCGACCATCATTTCCATGACCGGTAGCGGAAAGTCGTCTTTAGGACATGCCTTGTTGAGGTCCCTGAAATCGACACAAACTCGGATCTGCCCATTTTTCTTCTTCACTGGGACTATGCATGCGATCCAGTCCGTATATTTCTCTTCCTTGATGAAGCCGGCATCGATGAGCTTCTTGGTTTCCTCGATGACCTTTTCTTCTAGTTCCCTTCTCATTCTTCGAGGAGCTTGTTTGACTGGCTTAGCATTAGGAGATATAGCCAGCTTATGCACGGCCACTTCAGGGGAAAGACCAGGCATTTCTTTGTATGTCCACGCGAAGCAGTCGACGAACTTATGCAGCAGGGCAATTAGCTGCTCTTTCATTTCCTCCGACAAGAGTGAGATGATGTAGGTCGGCCTTGGATCATCGGGTGTTCCTAAGTCAATCTCGGTTAGCTCGTCAAAGGTTGCTTGTCCACCATCTTCGAGCTCTTGAGGAGCGTCTTCTGGCTCGGTTAGCTCGTCTTCATCATCTGATCTTTCGCTGGCCTCACCAACATGGATCATGTAGTACGCTTTGGAATCAGGTTGAATGTAGCCTATGCCCCGTCTATCTGGAATTCGTCCATCGATGAGTGCTCGGACCTGAGGCGGATACCATAGCCCTTCGTAAAACTTTGCTTCGGACTCCGTTTGATATAACCGGCATCCGCACTTTTTAAAGTATTCCCGCATCTCGGGCGCATAGTATCTGGGATTGAGGACAGCTCTTATGCCTCTCTTATATGGAAGGCACACGACAGACAAATCGTCCGGGTGCACAATTGGGTTTGACCCATAAAACAGGATGCCTTTCTGTCCACTTTTCGTTCCGGGGACGTAGAAAGTTTTCAGCTGGTCCACGGTAGAGACTGACAACGCATCAAGCTCTTTGCACATCTGCTCTAGTACCCTTGTGATGGCTAGGGACCCTTCTGCAATTTTGAAGGTCTCTCGTAGTTTCGCTTATTGTATGGGTGTCCAATCTGCACCGTTGTTGCACGGCAGGTCCTCTTCCTCCGACTCTTCAGTGTCGCTGCAAAGATGAGGGCGGACTTTGCTACTAGATGGCGCTTCAGTAACAGATTCGTCCGTATCGCTACCGAAATGAGAGCGAGTTTTACGGAAGGACGGACTCATCAGTGTCGCTACCAAAACGCGGGCGCACTTAGGCGTTTTTGGTTTTGAAAGTGACAGCCGGCTCAGATTTGCTTTTGAGTTTTGGGGCCGCTCTATCCTCAGTCAGTTGTGGCTTAGCATTTTGGTGGTTCATAAAGTACCGAGAATCTTCATATCGGACTTCATGCACACCGAACGGCTGGATGTCTCCGTCAATACGTCTTTCTTCGCCATTTTTAGTATACTTCATGCATTGATGGAGAGTTGATGGGACGATGCCGTAATCGTGCAGCCACGGCCGTCCTAAGAGAATCTTATAAGACGTGTCGGCGTCGATCACATATATCTTAGCTTCAGTTTACAGATCCCCAAATTTGATTGGCAAAGCTATAGACCCCAGAATTTGCTGGCAGTTTTGATTGAAGCCTTGAATGAAAATCCTTTCCCTTGACAGGTGTCGGAAGTCCATTGACAAACTCATCAGTGTTCGCAAGTTCATGATGTTCACTGAGGACCCTGGATCAATCAATATGCGATTAATCCGATCCCCGTCGCTGTACCCGATCACGTAAAGCGGCCGATTATGCTCAGCCGTTCCCAGTAGCAAGTCTTCATCCTTAAACGTGACTGCGGCGGCTTGCAAAGTGTACTGAGCTTCTTTCATATTAATTTCCACAAATCAAGCCTGGTACCGCTCAGGGTTTTGTAGAGCATGAATGAGAACATCTCTAAGCTCTTGAGATAGAACCAAGGCGTCGTAGATGCTAAGGAGAGACGGAAGCTTTCGGAGGTGAGCCAAGACATTATAGTCTACCGGGGAAGGACTTATGTTTTCATCAGCCGGTTCTCTGCCATCTTCTTCATTAGCGACTTGTTTTTCCTTTCCTTTTGGGGCGTTGCCCTGATTTGGCGGTAGAGCCCTGTCGCTTCTGAGCTTGGATTTGATTGGCCTTTGCGGCGAGCTCCTCGTCCTCTTCGGGAAAACAGAGCTCCTCCTTAGAGTCGCTGCCAAGATGGATGGCGTAGCAGGTCACTACTGGGATCTCTTCATTGGGGTTTTCTTCTAATTCCTCTAGAATTTCAACCGCTTCTACAGGGAAGAACTCTTTCAATTGAATTAGAGTCCTTTCCTTCTGTTCATAGTGTTCGAGGGAATCAATATATTTTTGAATGGTCGATCTCCCTGCAGACTCTTTTTCGTGCCGAGCTGCACTTTTCTTCTTCTTGAGCTTTTTGGACTTTGAGCCTGATGGAGCCGCATTGGCAGCTGGAGAGGTAGGCTTCTTCTGCCCTTCCCACTCCGTCCTGGACTCTTTCTGAAATAGCTTTATCATCTTCTTTGTCTTATTAGATATGTGCGTACTCCACAGAGGCCGCGATGAGTGCGTTTCATTTCTCAGGGCAGCAGGTTCGGCTGTCTGCTCCCAGAAGGCTTCCACTTCTGTCTGTATAAAGTTGGTGGTCGCAACTTGATTGTTCACCAACACACTCTTGGACAACTCGATCTCTCCAGCCTTGTACTGCTTCTCGACCCAGTCCTTAAAGATATAGCAATCCTCGATCGCATGGCTCACTACTCGGTGGTATGGGCAATACAGGGGATTGTCGGTCATTTTGGCTTCTTGGGGTCTTTTCGACTCCGGCAATTGTAGGCCGCTGTTCAAGGAATCTTTAAATATCTTGCGGACCTTGTCCCTCCTGAAAGAGTAAACCTTGTTCTTTTTCTCCTCTAGGGAAGGCCCATTTCCTCCCAGCAATGGCTTTCGAGACCGGTTGGTTTTGGATTCGCCCGCCCTTCGTTTTTCTTCATTGTCGGACGCATTGAAGACATTGGTACTGCTGGAACTCCCGCTTCTACGGTTGTCGTCCCGCTTGCTTTTCTTAGTCTTGTCTCTCTGAAAGTCCGGCGGGGACTCTTGCTTCGAGCGTTCTAGCATTTGGACTTTCTTGGTTAGCTCCTGAAATGTCTTGAGGCCCGCTGTACACAAGAATGGGACCATCCAATTGCTGAGGTTCCCAATGAGAAGGCTGACGGACTGGTCCTGCTCCAGCGGCGGTTCGCACTTGACCGTGAGATTACGCCATCGGGCGATGAAGTCGGTGTTGCTTTCATTCTTCCCCGGCTTGGTCCTCACAAGATCGGCAATGGAGATTTTATCACTGACACTCATGAACCTTTGCCGAAATAGAAACTCCTTTTGGGAAAAGGTAATGATGGACCCATCTGGTATGCTAGCGTACCAGTCGAAGGTGACACCGGTCAGGCTGTTGACAAACTGACGAAGAAGGAGCGCGTCATTGCCCCCTGTATTTCTGCACGAGGCTTTGAAGTGGGTGACGTGCTGATTTGCATTTCCCGTCCCGTCGAACCTTCCGAACTTAGTAATGACGTAGCCGCTCGGGAACTCAATCAGATCATACTGTGCGGGATATGGCCGCCCACTACTGCCAATTTCTTTCTGAGCTTCGGCTTCTGCCACCAATGTTTTAACCTTGCTGGTGACCAAATCCATTATCCGATATTGTGTTAGCGGGATAGTGCTATCTGGGGCCAAGGCATCCCCAGAAGCAGAATGTGGCCGGCTTTCGTGCGGCTCGACCAGTCTTGGACCCAAAGGAACAGGCATTGGCTGCTTTGGATTGTCATCACCCGGCTGATTAGTAGCGACTTGTGCTTGATTGGGAGGCGCTCGAGCAATTTGAGCCGTAAGCTGCATCACAACGTTCGTTAAGTCGTCAATCTTCGAATAAAGCTTGGTCATCTCTCTATCTTTGCTCCTGAGCTATTTTCGAAGCTCTTGAAGCAGCTCTTGCTCCGCGGTCCTGAGGCGGAAAGTCGGCTCTTCCTCGCTGTCCGAGCTTGACTCTGCATGGACCGAGGGGTCTTTCTGCCTATCATCCTCATCGAGAGGTTTTCTTCATCCAGCGGAGGTGGCTGTTCTTGGGCAGCGACAACCACATTCAAGCCAAATTGGGCTTGGGATGTGGTGGCCCCATCCTTGCTTTTGCTGCGAAGGTTGTCGCTGGGGCGCCCGCCCGCGATGTAGACCGTATGGATAATATATCCGGCCGTCTTTTTATCATCGGCGGCTGATTTCACAGATCGCTGTCTTGACCCCCTTGTTTCGGTAGCTGGCAGTCGATTGAAGGCGGCTGGCCTAACCATGTTCTTGAATGGTGCTGGCGCTTCTTTTCTGGGTTTGCCCCGCTGCTTTCGTACGGCACAGAGTGCCTGATAGACTCTTGAAGAGACAGTGTCATACTTTTTCTGTTGGGGCCGGGACACGTCTCTTTGTAGCGACGTTCGGACCACCGTCTTCTTGATTCTGGCGGTCATGGCATTTTTTTGAACCCACCTCAGAGGTTCGAAGGAATTGCTAATTTTTACGGCGGACTCAGCCGTCGTCACAGAGTAACCTTGCACTTGGAACTTCAGAAGATTCCACTTGGTCGAGGCCCTGGCCCTCTTGTTAGCTCGATACCTGAGCCGCTTCTGCCTTAACTTTTCGGTTCTAAGCACCTGGCAGACTTCGGCTCTTTGGGAAGACGCCGTAGACCGGGTAATGGAGGATTTTGGAGATACGCTCGATTGTGCATTTGCTGGAGTCATCGCCTGAGTGCGTCCGCAACATTTGATGTTGCCCTTTGTACCGGAGTTCTTGCCCCCCGCTTGAGCACCAGAGAATCGTGCAGACGCCGTCTTAAGTTTCGGTTGTGGTGCCTTGGCGATCACGACATTCGGCCTCTTGCCCCTTGAGACCGGCTTAGCCACCTGTTTCGCCCAAATTTCTGCCAGATAAGCGCTTCCGGTAGGGTAGATGATGACGGAACCAAACTAGCGGGGCAGTTCCTCCCACTGTCGACTGAGGCTTGCGGGGAGAACCACACGAGCATTGATCTTGACCACGTACGAGATCGGGGTCGCGTTGGAAGCTGAATTCGTCTTGAGAGACATTGTCGTCGAAAGTTGATTGCTGCACGGAAAAAAAAACATCATTTCAGTATAGGCAATCGATATGTATATTGATTGAGTTCGCATGAACGTTTAACCCGAAATATGGGAGGAGAGATAGGTCCCACCGGACGTGCCAGAAACTGTAGAGTGTTTTTCGTCACCCCATTGAGATAGGAATACGAGCGCGCTTGTCAGGCGTACTAAAGATTCCCTCTACCTAGGGTAGGCCGGGGTTTATTGATTGTGGGGATCCGAATCTCCGGCAGCCGCGGACTAAGATGCCGTTATTACTCCTCGCCTTTGGAGCGAAAGAACCTCCGATTGACGGGTTAAATTGGTCATGCGAACTCAATGTGCGGTGTATGTGTGTTTTGTTTTGGAGGGGGGCTTGGATATATCAGGAGCCACGCAGAGTTTTTACGGGGGTCCCGCTACCCGGATAGCGGGCTGGGGGTCAAGGAGGCTAGCAGCCCCCTTGCGGGGCAGCGCCCCGGCCTAAAATTTTTTGGGGGGGACAGTGTGGTGGAGTGTGTGTGTCTGTACATATATATACATGTATATATATATAAAAAGAAAAAAGAAAAAAGCGCCCAAAGGACGCGTGGGGTCAGCACCTTGAGCGCTGGGCGCTTGAGCGCAGGCGCGCCACGTGTCAGCACGTGGGCGCTTTGCGCTTGAGCGCTGGGCGCTTGAGCGCAGGCGCGCCACGTGTCGGCACGTGGGCGCTTTGTGCTTGAGCACTGGGCGCTGCGCAGGCGCGCCACGTGGGCGCTTTGCGCTTGAGCTTGAGCGCTGGGTGCTGGAGCGCAGCCGCGCCACATGTCTGCACGTGGGCGCTTTGCGCTTGAGCGCTGGAGCGCAGCCGCGCCACATGTCTGCACGTGGGCGCTTTGCGCTTGAGCGCTGGGCGCTGGAGCGCAGGCGCACCACGTGTCGGCACGTGGGCGCTTTGCGCTGGGCGCTTAAGCGCTAAGCACGCCACGTGGGCGCTTCGCGCTGGAGCGCTGGGCGCTGGAGCGCAGGCGCGCCATGTTTCGGCATATAGGCGCTTTGCGCTCGAGCGCTGGGCGCTTGAGCGCTTGGGTGCCGGTGAGAAAACGAGGCTTTTAGCCCCTAAAGTTCTCAAAAGAGAAATCAGAGTGAAGTTAAACTCCTAAGATGTTTTGGGGTTGATAAAAGGGGTTCTTCTTCTTTCTCCTCTGGTTGCTGGATCTTGAAGATCAAGAGATATGAGATTTTAAAAATCTCTTCTTTTTTAGATCTATTGGAAGATCTGAGTTCCCCTTTATGGGTTTTGTGGTGAAAAACTATTTAGTTTTATAAAATGAAGAGTAAAACTCTTGATTTAATTCAAAAGAAAGAAGAAGGTTTTGGAACCTTGAAGAAGGAGAAAAGATCTCAGATCTAAATATTTTTTGGAGAGAGAAAAAAAAGTTGTTGAGATATTTTATTATCTTTGCCTTTATAGGCTATACACTTTACATATAGCCCCTTGGGCTTTTCAAAATGGCATTTTGCCTATCACATGGCTCATGTGCCATTTCTTTTTGCACATAAGCCATGGGCTTTACAAAAATTTGGCTTTATGCCTATTTTTCTTACATTTATCCATAAAATAAAATAAAAGAAATACAACAAAATTATTTATTACAAAATTTTTATCTTGGCATGGGGGGAGGCCGGCCGCTTCATGTTCGGGCTCGCTCCGGGCATTGGCCCACTTGACCTGGGCTTGGGCCCACCTGACTTGGGGTTGACTTTGATTTTGACTTGGTCAACCGGGGTGTAAATTTTTACCCCAATAATCAATAAATGCACACCACATATGTGGGTCCTGTGCATGAAATTGATAGATCTTCTTTCGCGTGGAGGCGACTTACTTTGGTTCCCACTTTTTGGGATGCACTGCCATTTTTACGACATGGACGGTCGACGCTTGACGCGTCTCCGAAACGGAGTGTCCGTAGTGTTAGTGTATATGCCCTAGGGGCCATTATTATATCATACTAGCATGTATATTACTTAATGGAAGCTTGAGATATTCACAGTTGTATTGACAGTCTTGCTAAATATGGTAGTATGTTACTTGGTTTGTGTCTACTTTAATATGTGCATATGTTTCTTGTAACGTATCACTTATACATATTAGTAGAGCCCATAGGTTCTTTGCTTGATTACCAGCGTTGTGATGGCAGTCACACTAGTGGGGGCTGGGTAGTCTATAAGCAACATCCTATACTTGTCCCTAGTTGTAGGATTATCGAGACAGGGTATCGATACTCCAGAGTAGACTAGTGTGTATGCTTCTCATCCCAGTTAGGGAGATGGTCTGTCCCACAGCTATCAGTACATCGTACTGGAGATAGTATACAGGTGCTCGTTAGGTTACGGGTACACCGGACAGGACTCGTAGGGGAACTGATTGGTTGGTATTATACCCGCGTCAGTTAACAGTTCCCAGGTGACATGAGTACAGCATAGTCCGCAGACTTGACACTGCTACTTCGCCTCGAGTGTGTCCTACTGTTCTTAGATTGCTACCCTACCACGGCTCAAAGGAGTCGTACAAACAGGTAGTAGTTGGGTGCAGTCCCGAGCACTTGGAGGCAGTGGCGGTTAGACAGGATTCGTCTCTCCCGGTATTGAGAGTTGATATCGCGCTGTGTCAGAGAGCCATTACGCAAAGTCTCTGGCCAGGGCAAGCGAGATTTACTGGTAGGTTCCAGTAGTTTCTCAGGGTGTAATGGGCTACGCTTCGACACGACTTATACCGCTATTAGGGGACTGACGCTTGCCGCCCCCTAGGCTCGATATGCGATAGTCTTAGACGAACAGACCGGACTGTACGGAGATTGTCACATCAGGCTCAGTAGGAGTTCGGATGGGTTTCCTCATCGGCCTTCTTATCGACATCTACCTGGGGACCGTTACGTACAGCTAGTGCCGCTTGCGGTCTGTGGTTAAACCCACTGCCAGCGTAGTATCGAGTCTTTAGAGTCCCACACAGAGAGTTTCCCTGCTCCAGGCAAAACGATATAGAGGTCGTATGGTTTTACGACAAGGGTTCGGACGCATACGTGTGTTTACGCACGTACGACGTTCGGACAGTTTTTACTAGTCGGATTTGGTTTAAGCCAGATTCTAGTATCGGGTTATTAGATTTATACAGTCTAAAGATTTTCCGTGTTTTCACGAATAGGAGGGGCGTTCTCGTAATTTGTCGGGAAGCTTCTAGAAAGATGATGACATGGAGGGTAAGGTGGCATTAACATTTAATGCATTAGTAACTCACTTAGATGAATCATTCAAGTGAGTTAATGAAGCATTTATTACTTAATGACTCACTTGATGATTCATTGCATATATTTAATGAAGCATGATGATAATGCATTTTGAATTATTCATTTTGATTTTCTTATGCTTCATAATATATTAAAAGTGAGAAGCTTTTTCATTCATTCTTATGCTCATCTTCTCTCTCCTCAAGCTCTCTCTTGAAACCCTAATCCTCCCCTCTCATGTGTTGAGATCAAGAATTAGCTAGACTAATACATCCATAACCTCACTCTATATCCCCTAGGTAGCTTAGATTAGCACTTTGAGCAACCTAGTTATCTCAAGTTAGAGATCAAGCTTGGCGTAGGAGCTCTCGGGTGGATCATCTTTGACTCGAGGAGGCCGTTGAGGTGCCGATATTCCAAGGAGCCTACAAGAAGTGGAGGACAGCGATGAAGACCCGAAGGACAAGTAACGTGAGGTATAAGTTCGAATCCGAGTAGTTAAACCTCTCGTAGTTTGCTAGTAACGGTTTAGATACGATTCATGCGCTCAAGTCCGTGTTACGAAGCTTTGATAATCGTTTTTCATATATTCCGCCTCCCCGCAAGTTCGTGGGGTGCGTGACATGGACTTACACGTAGTAGACGTTTCCCCGGCACGGAGTGATTTGGTTCCCGCTTTGTAGGAAGCCTGCACTGCCCTTTTTACGACATGGACGGTCGACGCTTGACGCGTCTCCGAGACGGAATGTCCGTGGTAGACTTTTCCCTGGCCCGGAGCGATTTGGTTACCGATTTGTGGGAAGCCTGCACTGTCCTTTTTACGACATGGACGGTCGACGCTTGACGCATCTCCGAGACGGAGTGTCCGTAGTAGACTTTTCCCTGGCCCGGAACGATTTGGTTCCCGACTTGTGGGAAGCCTGCACTGCCCTTTTTACGATATGGACGGTCGACACTTGACGCGTCTCCGAGACGGAGTGTCCGTAGTAGACTTTTCCCTGGCCTGGAGCAATTTGGTTTCCGATTTGTGGGAAGACTGCACTGCCCTTTTTACGACATGGACGGTCGACGCTTGACGCGTCTTCGAGACGGAGTGTCCATGGTAGACTTTTTCCTGGCCCGGAGCGATTTGGTTCCCGACTTGTGGGAAGCCTGCACTGCCCTTTTTACGATATGGACGGTCGACGCTTGACGCGTCTTCGAGACGGAGTGTCCGTGGTAGACTTTTCCCTGGCCCGGAGTGATTTGGTTCCCGATTTGTGGGAAGCCTGCACTACCCTTTTTACGACATGGACGGTCGACGCTTGACGCGTCTCTGAAGCAGAGTGTCCGTGGTAGACTTTTCCCTGGCCCGAAGTGATTTGGTTCCCGATTTGTGGGAAGCCTACACTGCCCTTTTTACGACATGGACGGTCGACGGCACAGAGTGTCGCTGTTCGACTTGTCCCCAGCACGGAGTGTCACTAGTCGCTCGACTTGTCCCCGGCACGGAGTGTCGCTGATCGACTTGTCCCCGGCCGCTAATCGACTTGTCCCTGGCACGGAGTGTCACTTGTTGTTCGACTTGTCCTCGGCACGGAGTCTCGCTGATCGACTTTTCCCCGGCACGGAGTGTCGCTGTTCGACTTGTCCCCGGCACGGAGTATCGCTGATGTTCGACTTGTCCCCGGCACGGAGTGTCGCTGTAACAACTCCATTTTTAGTGTACAAAATTTGCTTAAAATTAATGAATACTTGGAGTATTTATATTTGATGTTATTACTTTAAATAATTAATTGGCTCTATAATTACAAGACGGAGCTTGTAGCTCATTGGTAATACCTTGCACTACTGAACCAAGCCACCAGAGTTCAAATCCCATACCCCACATTATTTTTAATATTGATTTTTTTTTTAAAACCTTTAGAATACCAAGGGTTTACACGTGCATATCTCACAAAAACCCCCCACTACACCCAAAAATGTAACATTGCCAGAGGTTAGATGAACCGTCGGGAGGGATTCCGGCCGCCTGACTCGGCCGGGAATCGGCCAAATCGGCCTCAACTCGGCCGACTCGTCCTCAGACCGAGTCACGGCCGAGTCATGGACGAGTCGGCCGATTCCGGCGGCGACCCCAACACAAAAAATGTGTCTTTTGGTCTCCCCTGTACACCTGCAAAATTTTATCCTCAGACCATTTTCAGAGCTCTTTTAAAACCCCATTTACTCCACTTTTATTACATTTTAATATATTTTAATACATTTTTTAAATTAAAACCCTTCATCTACCTTAACCCTAGCCTAACCCTATAAATACCAACCCTACACACTACCCCCTCACCCCAAACTCTGAGCCAACTCTCAAGAATTTTCAAGAAAACTTGTGTACTTTGAAAACGAGCAAGAAGCGAAGCTACGGCGAATTCTCCGGCGAACTTCCGACGACCATCCTAGGAGCTCCCGGCGACGAAACGACGCACCGGCTACTCCTCCCCATCCATCTCCCTCTCCTTTTTGTTCTAAATCCATAAGTCCCTATTTCTATCTTTCTTTTCTTTCAAAGAAATACGGAATTACAAAACCCGACGGAATCGGAACAAAACCGATTTCCGATTCGGTTTCTTTATAAAACCTCACTTTTCTTTAATACATTTATGCTTAAACCATTACATGTTGACTATTAATCACTAATCAACCAAATTGATCAAGTTTAATATCATAAAAATAATTGCTATTTCATTTTACCGTATTTTTCATTTAAATACCACATAGTTTCATTTCTACATTTAAACCATCAAAACTTGCTATACCTTTAAGTAGATCACGAGATAATGACCTACCTCCTCACACACTCATATGAAACATAGCACCATACCCTTGGGAACATAGAATACGGGAAAACGACACATTTTCATTTAAATACCATTTATTTAATAAAACCGTTTTCTAAAGAATTTAGTATTTATACAAATCTTTGCAAAACGTCGCTACAACCTATTTTGGGGAACCCGTTCGGGATGGTGCGGATTATCGCACATCCTCGGACTTAGTAGTGCGAGATTCAGACCTCCGCAAGAAGCATTCGGTTTCGAAAGATTTAAAATACGACATCTTATGAAAATGAGATTTTTAGAATATAAAATATATATTAAAATTATTTTTGTATAAATATATGTATATTTATCATTAAAATACCTATTTTTATGATATAAATATTCCACCTTTTTTTTAAAATCACAAGAATCAATTCTACATTAAAATACCATGAATTCCATACAAAACCAATATTACAAATAAATACCATTATTATGAAAATAGGATATTTTCACTAGAAATATCACAATATAAAATCTACGTTCATTACAACTCTAAAGACGATTAATAAATACTTGGGGTGTATTTTGAAAACTATACAAGAGTATTTTTACATAAAACCCCCTCAAGTTCCATAATTTACCCTAAGGACCCTAGTAAATATAGGTTTAAGCGGGACCAATCTCTTGAGTCTCAGGGAGCCGGAGAAGTGGTGCTTGTCTATTTAAGGTAGACAACTTAATAATGGTGTTATCAATACGGTAATCGTCTTTGAAAAAGACACAAATCCTGCCATCCATGTGCATCGGTTACCGATAACATCAAAATAATCAGGACTTCAATTTACTTTTCTAATTGTCTGACTCAGAGTGAGTCTCATTATAATCTGACTTAAATATGATTCAAGTACAATCTACAATCTACAATCTATAATTTACAATATTACAATTCAACATGAATCCATGAATCCGTTATTCCATATATTCAGTCTATCAACTTGACTGAACCGAACCATGGATATATATCCATTTACATGATTCTACAGTTATTCCATTTACATGATTATACAGTTACATCCGTTTACTGATATCATGGTTTTGGTCAGTCATCCAACTATACAATTTATACAATACAATACAACAATACAATCAAAACACTACGGGGTTTAAGGGGTAGATTGGTACGGAATGTGTTAAAAGTGGCACGAGACAGTAAGATTAAGACACCTAACCTATATTTCATTGTTGTTGTACCGTGGCTTAACGGTTCCTTGTACATTCCGTTTGCCCTGGTCTCTAGAATATAGAGACCCCTCTCGTATACACTGGTATCCTTCTGTACCAAACTACAAACAACAGCGCTAACACAACATTACAACAATATAATACAACTTTAAAAGATAGCTTCTTATTCTGTCTATTCTATTTCTTCCTTATCTTTGGGACTTACCGAGCGACCTGTTCGCTGACGACATTCTCTTTCTTTCTTCTTTGAATGTCGTCAGGTGATCTGGACACTTCAGAGATCAAGCCCACTGCTGAAGACTTGGATCAGTTCAGTGAAGATCCCGAGCTCTAGTCATTGTACACTTTTATTTCAGTACCTTTCCTTTTCTTTTATGCCATTGTTTAGGCATTGCTTATTCAGTTGTATTTACTTTTCCATGCATTGTACAGAAAGAATGTGAATAAATAAAGTTGTTATTTTATTATATCTTATCTTTTGTGTATTTACTCTTATATTGCTTATATACGCTTAGCGTATTTACTTCATAGTAAATACGTAGCGGCCAGTCGCGTCCCCTTTGCCGTATACCGGGAAGCGGGGCGTGACGGTCGCTGATTGACTTGTCCCCGGCACGGAGTGTCACTGCTCGACTTGTCCCCGGCACGGAGTGTCGCTGATTGACTTGTCCCCGATACAGAGTGTCGCTGATGTTCGACTTATCCCCGGCACGGAGTGTCGCTGATGTTCGACTTGTCCCCGGCACGGAGTGTCGCTGGTCGACTTGTCCCCGGCACGGAGTGTCGCTGATCGACTTGTCCCCGGCATGGAGTGCAGCTGTTCGACTTGTCCCCGGTACGGAGTGTCGCTGATGTTCGACTTGTCCCCGGCATGGAGTGTCGCTGATGTTCGACTTGTCCCCGGTACGGAGTGTCGCTGATGTTCGACTTGTCCCCGGTACGGAGTGTCGTTGATCGACTTGTCCCCAGTGCGGAGTGTCGCTGGCTGTTCTACTTGTCCCCGGTGTGGAGTATCGCTGGATGTTCGACTTATCCCCGGCACGGAGTGTCGCTGGTCAACTTGTCCCCGGCACAGAGTGTCGCTGGTCGACTTGTCCACGGCACGGAGTGTCGCTGGTTGACCTGATTCCGAGGCGGAGCATGATTCCGATAGAGAAGGTAGATATCCCGAGGCGAAGCATGATTTCGACACGGAGTACATTCTGGGACGAACCATGATTCCGCCGCAGAGGTTGTTGGTTTGATTTGGTTTGACATCAGGATCACTACACTGGAATATGGTACTAGAAGCGAATCATTATTTGCCATGAGAGGATTTAGGGATTTTGGTTTCGGTTTGGCATCTGCATTGCTGTACTGGAATAATGCCAGGAGCAACTCATCATTTGCCCCAGGAGGATTTGGGAATTGGTTTTTAGATCGGCATCTGCATTGCTGCACTGGAATAATGCCAGGAGCAACTCATCATTTGCCCCGGGAGGACTTGGGAATTGGTTTTTTGGGTCGGCATCTGTATTGCTGCACTGAAATAATGCCAGGAGCAACTCATCATTTGCCTTTGCCTATTGGGATGCGATGGCTTAGGGGACAGGTTTAGATCCCTATCACCTAAGGCTTTTCAATTTTATGAGCCGTAAGGGTCTCATAAAGCATTTTCTCCCTACGAGTCGTAAGGATCCCGTAGGTGCGTTTTCTCCTTAGGAATCGTGGGGACTGCTAAGTGTGTTTTTCCTTTGTGAGTCATAAGGATCTCACGAAGGTGTTTTCTTACGAGTCGAGAGGATCTCGTAAGTTTGTTCTCCTCATGTATCGTAAGGACACATGAGTGGGTCTTCCCAAATGGAGCATAATTCCGAGGGCGGAGACCGGCACGGAGTGTCGCTGGTCGACTTGTCCCCGGCACGGAGTGTCGCTGGTCGACTTGTCCCCGGCACGGAGTGTCGATGTTCGACTTGTCCCCGGCATGGAGTGTCGCTGATGTTCGACTTGTCCCCGGCACGGAGTGTCGCTGATCGACTTGTCCCCGGCACGGAGTGTCGCTGATCGACTTGTCCCCGGCGCGGAGTGTCGCTGGCTGTTCTACTTGTCCCCAGTGCGGAGTGCCGCTGGATATTCGACTTATCCCCGGCACGGAGTGTCGCTGGTCAACTTGTCCCCGGCAGGGAGTGTCGCTGGTCGACTTGTCCACGGCATGGAGTGTCGCTGGTTGACCTGATTCCGAGGCGGAGTATGATTCCGACAGGGAAGGTAGATATCCCGAGGCGAAGCATGATTTCGACACGGGGTACATTCTGGGACGAACCATGATTCCGCCGCAGAGGTTGTTGGTTTGATTTGGTTTGACATCAGCATCGCTACACTGGAATATGGTACTAGAAGCGAATCATTATTTGCCATGAGAGGATTTGGGGATTTTGGTTTCGGTTTGGCATCTGCATTGCTGTACTGGAATAATGCCAGGAGCAACTCATCATTTGCCCCAGGAGGATTTGAGAATTGGTTTTTAGATCGGCATCTGCATTGCTGCACTGGAATAATGCCAGGAGCAACTCATCATTTCCCCCGGGAGGACATGGGAATTGGTTTTTTGGGTCGGCATCTGCATTGCTGCACTGACATAATGCCAGGAGCAACTCATCATTTGCCTTTGCCTATTGGGATGTGATGGCTTAGGGGACAGGTTTAGATCCCTATCACCTAAAGCTTTTCAATTTTATGAGCCGTAAGGGTCTCATAAAGCATTCTCTCCCTACGAGTCGTAAGGATCCCGTAGGTGCGTTTTCTCCTTAGGAATCGTGGGGACTCCTAAGTGTGTTTTTCCTTTGTGTGTCGTAAGGATCTCACGAAGGTGTTTTCTTACGAGTCGAGAGGATCTCGTAAGTTTGTTCTCCTCATGTATCGTAAGGACACATGAGTGGGTCTTCCCAAATGGAGCATAATTCCGAGGGCGGAGACCGGCCGCGTAACTGGTGATTGCAGTGGGGTATGGGTATGATGAGAATTATTTGAGCCCGTGGATTGTATATGGTAGTCAACTTGGGGACCAACCGTAGGGCTGGAAAAATTTTGGGAAATTGTCGGCGTCTGCATCGCTGCACTGGAATATGGTACCAGGAGCGACTCATCATTCGTCGTTTGGGGATTTGGAATTTGGTTGGCGTCTGCATCGCTGCACTGGAATATGGTACCAGGAGCGACTCATCATTCGCCGTTGGGACATTCAGACTTTGGTTGGCGTCTGCATCGCTGCACTGGAATATGGTACCAGAGGCGACTCATCATTCGTCGTTGG
This sequence comes from Agapanthus africanus, assembly GCA_030015575.1. NCBI lineage: Eukaryota > Viridiplantae > Streptophyta > Magnoliopsida > Asparagales > Amaryllidaceae > Agapanthus > Agapanthus africanus. Next base: position 341,331,710 of record JASDDO010000006.1, on the reverse strand, counting down.
AGATTTGAGTTTTGGACGGCGTCTGCATCGCTGCACTGGAATATAGTACCAGGAGCGACTCATCATTCGCCGTTGGGGATTTGAATTTTGGATGGCGTCTGCATCGCTGCAATGGAATATGGTATCAGGAGCGACTCATCATTCGCCGTTGGGGATTTGAATTTTAGATGGCGTCTGCATCGCTGCACTGGAATATGGTACCAAAAGCGACTCATCATTAGCCGTTTTTTTTACCGCGATTGCTCTATCATTTCAACTTTTCTTATCGCGAAGGTCGCGATTGTCCTATCATTTTGGCTATTTATTCGCGGTTGCCCCATCATTTCGGTTTTATTTTCATTTTTATTTTTACTCGCTGATTTTTATTGTGAGTTGCCCCATCATTTCGGCTTTTTATTCTTTTTTTTGGTTTTATTTACACATTTTTACATCCCCAGTTTAACGACTTAGAGGTCGATTATTCCCAGTTTAATGACATGGTGGTCAACTGTTTTGTATGAAGTTGGCGGTCACAGCTTGTTTGTCCGCTAACACGCCAGGGGACAACGAGATTTCTCTTGCCTTGTATTGCTTTTCAACCCAATCTTTGAAGACGAAGCAGTCCTCAATGGCATGACCTATCACTCTGTGATAGAGGCAATATTTAGGGTCGTCGGTCATATTCGCTTCTTGCATTCTTTTTTATTCTGGCAGTTGTAGACCGTTTCTTAGGGAGTCCTAGAATATCTTGCGGACTTTGTCCCTTCTGAAGGAATAGACCTTATCCAGCTTTTCTTTCAGTGGAGCTTCTCCTCCCTCTCCGAACACTGGCTTCCAAGGCTGGTTGGCATTAGGCCCGCTCATCCCTTGCTTATTTCGGTTAGCCGAAGTGTTGAAAGATTCAGAATTATCGGAATGTCCGCCTTTGCGATTATCGTTCTTACGATTTCTCTAGGACCTATTATTATTTTGGGAATCAGAGGAGGATTCCTGCTTTGAGCACTCCAACATCTGAACTTTCCTGGTCAGCTCTTGGAATGTTTTGAGACCCGCGGTGCATAAAAACGAGGCCATCCAATTGTTGAGATTTCCGACGAGGAGACTGACAGATTGGTCCTGCTCTATTGGCGGTTCGCATTTGATGGAGAGATTACACCATCGGGTTATAAAATCCGTGCTGCTTTCGTTGTTCTTTGGTTTTGTCCTTACGAGATCGGCAATGGTGATCTTATCGTTGACGCTCATGAACCTCTGCCGAAACAGAGATTCCATTTGGACGAAAGTTGTGACGGAGCCATCCGGTATGCTCGCGTACCTGTCGAAAGCAATATCGGTCAAGCTATTAACGAACTGGCGGAAGAGAAGCGCATCATTACCCCCAGTATTCCCGCATTAGGCTTTAAAGTGGGCGATGTGCTGATTCGCATTTCCCGTCCCATCGAATCTTCCGAATTTAGGGATGACATAGCCGCTAGGAAACTCTACCAGATCATACTGAGCGGGATATGGTCTCCCACTACTGTTGATATCTTTTTGCGTTTCAGCTTCGGCTACCAATGTTTTGACTTTATTGGCAACCAAATCCATGATTTGATCTTGAGTTAGCGGGCTACTGTCATCGGTAGCCAAGACATTTCCCGAGATAGGATGCGACTGACTTTCATGCAGTCCGCCCACCTTTGGATTTGAGGGAATAGGCGTCAGCTGTCTCGGGACACCGTTTCCCGGTTCATTAGTAGAACCATGCGCTTGATTGCGCGGCTGAGAGGCAAGTTGGGCCATGAGCTGTAAGACGACGTTTGTCAAGTCATCAATTTTTTAGTAGAGTTTGGCCATCTCCTGTTCTTTGTTTCTGAGCTGCTTTCGGAGTTCCTGGAGAAGTTGCTGCTCTGCGGTCTTAGGATGGAAAGTTGGCTCATTTTCGCTTTCCGAGCCCGACTCCTCATGAACTTAGGGATCTCTCTGCTTATCAGCTTCACTTGGAGCATTTTCATTACCTTCAGGAGGATGCTGGTGTTGGGAAGTGACAGCCACATTCACACCAGATTAGATTTGAGATGTGGTGGCCCTATCCTTACTGTGAAGGTTGTCACTGGGACGCGTGCCCACCATGTAGACTGTGTGGATAACACATTCAGCCATCCTTTCATCACTGGCAGTTGGTTTCGCGGAGCGGTCTGGGCTTTGGAAATTCACAAATTTTAACATAGCCGGAGCCCTAGCCTTTTTGTTGGCTCTATAACTGAGCCGCTTCTGCCTCAGCTTTTCTGTTTTGAGCGCTCGACAGGCTTCTGCTCTTCGGGAAGCCACCATAGGCCGAGTGATGGGGAGGCTTGAGAAGACATCCGCCTGCGTGTCCGTCGAAGGTATCGCCTGGGCTTTCCCGCGACGTCTGGCAACTTCTTTTGTTCTGACGGCTTTGCCCCCAGCTGGGGCCATGGAAAGCCGTTTAGACACCGATTTACGTTTGGATTGGGGCGCCCTTGAGACCACCACATTTGGCCTCTTTCCTTTCAAGGCCGGTTTGTCTGTTACCGGAGCTTGAGGAGCTGGGATGGTGCTAGCTGGCATGAACAGAATAGAGCCAAACTGTAGCAGCAGCTCCTCCCACTGTTGCCCGAGACTGGCCAAGAGGACCGTCCTGGCGTCCATCTTCATCGTGTAGGAGATAGGAGTTGTGTTGAGAGCTGAGCTGATCCTTAGAGACATTTTGTTGCATCCGAAGATTGCAGTCAAAAGTCGTTAACCTGCAAATAGAAGCATGATTTCAGTACAGGCAATCAATGTGTATTGATTGAGTTCGCATGGATATTTAACCCGAAATATGGGAGGAGAGATCGGTCCCACCGGGCGTGCCAGAATCTATAGGGTGTTTTTCGTCACCCCATTGAGATGGGAATACGTGCGTGCTTGTCAGGCGCATTACAGATTCCCCTTGTCTATGGTAGGCAGGGGTTTATTGATCGTGGGGATCCGAATCTCCGTCAGCCGCGGACTAAGCTGCCATTAATTACCCTTCGCCTTTTGAGCGAGAGAATCTCCGATTGACGGGTCAAACAGGTCATGCGAACTCAATGTGCAGTGTTGTGTTTTGAAGAGGTTTTGGATATATCGGGGGGCCCGCAGAGTTTTTACGGGGGTCCCGCTACCCGGATAGCGGGATGGGGGTCAAGAGGGCTAGCAGCCCCTTTGCGGGATGCGGGGCAGCGTCCCGTTAGAAATTTTTTTCTAACAGGGACAGTGTCGTGGAGTGTGTGTGTGTGTATAAAAAAGAGAAAAATAGCGTCCAAAGGACGCGTGGGTGCCAGCGCCTCGCGTGCTTAGCACGCAGGCATTGGGCGCTGGCGCCTCACGTACTTGGCATGTGGGCGCTGGGCGCTATAAGCCAGAGCGCCAGCGCCCCTCATGCTGGGCACGCGGGCGCTGGGCGCCGGAGGACTTGGTCCCCGCACTGGGAGCCGTGCTCCCGAAAGGAAATATTTATTATTTTGTGTGTGTGTGTGTATATATATATATATATATATTGAGGAGTTGAACTCCTAAGATATTTTGGAGCTGATGAAATGGGCTTCTCCCTTGAGCCCTGGATCTTCCCCAAAGTAGGGTTCTTGGAAGTGGGTCTCCTTCTTCCTCCTCTGTTAGCCGGATCCTGAAGAACAAGAAGTATGAGATTTTAAAAATCTCTCATTTCTGAGATCTGATGGGAGATCTGAGTTCCTCTTTATGGGTTTTGTGGTGAAAAACTATTTATTTTTGAGAAACAAAGAGTTAAACTCTTGATTTAATTCAAAAAAAGAAGAAGGTTTAGAGCCTTGAGTAAGGAAAAGGAGGCACAAAAGCCCTAACTTTTTTTAAAGGAATGAAAAGTGTATGCTTTATTCATCATCATGTTGCCTTATATAGGATTACACATTTACATATAGCCCCTGGGCTTGACAAAATGGCATTTTGCCCATCCCATACCTCATGTGCTCATTTCCTTTTGCACATAAGCCATAGGCTTTACAAAAATTTGGCTTTATGCCCATTTTGCTTATATTCATGCATAAAAAATTACATCAAAATTATTTATTCCATGATTTTTTATTTCGGCATGGGGGGGCCGGCCGCTTCATGTTCGGGCTCGACTTGGGCATGGTCCCACTTGATCTGGGCTTGGGCCCACCTGGCTTGGGGTTGACCTTGACTTTGACTTGGTCAACCGGGGTGCAATTTTCGACCCTAACAGTCTCCTACCGATAGGTGGTAATATCGTTGGACCGTTGTATGCCTCTCAATATCGGCTATCGGGTACATGATGGAACAACGGGGTATAAGCAACTTTGTATTTGGGGACATAATACCACTTCGAAACAAGATCGTGATGTGCAATGTTCCCCAACCCTATGTTCGTGTACATGCTGAAATTATATGTGAATAAGGCAACTTTTGCAACTTAGAAATATTGCACGTACAACTGCAGTTTCTACCATCGATGACTACGCCGTAATTTTTTCCATCTTTATCAGTTACCTGCCATTCGGAATGGCTGAACCTTACGATCCAAGCATGCCTAGCATCAGTAGCCCTTTTTGTTATTAATTGTTTGAATTTAAGACATAACTTTGTCATCCACTTTTGTCCTTCCTGACGTCTTACGAAGAAGTATTTGTTTGCCCTGTAAAAATTCCGTCCTACTAAGGCCTGAATAGGCAAAGATCGAGATCTTTGTAAGACCCTGTTAAAGCTTTCTGAAGCATTCGTAGACATCATGCAAAATCGCCTACCACCATTGTAACGACTTTGTTTTTATTATACCAAAAAAATTTCAAGTTAATGTACAGAATGGAGTTTACAAGCCTGAGTATACTTTAAATGTTGTTTTTATTTAAGAACAGCAAGAAAGTACTTGTAGCTCCTTGGTAAAGCCTTGCACTGCTGTGATATAGCCCATATGTTCGAATCCCATCAGCCACATATATTTTTTACTGATTTTTCTTTTAAACTTTTTGGAAGCCCAAAAGTTTACACGTGCAATATATGTAAAAATGAAAAGTTGGATAAAACAAACATGTGAAAAATATTGTGTACACAGCATAGAACACTTGGCAGAGATCCACCGGTCCCTAGCACAAATTGGATCGGCGAGATCATCGTTTCAGCCGGCACCGCCGAGCCCCCCGTAGGGGATGAGCCCTGTGTTTTACCCACTAAACCCCTTGGCCTACCCCACTACCCCTGCTCTGTTTATTTTCCCTGCAATTATCCAGAGAATTTATATTCATCATAAATCCTATTTTTAATGCATTTTTAATTATTTCTTCAATTTCAAAACCCTAATTTTACACTATAAATACAACCACATACCCTATCCCTCTTCATTCTGAAATCTATTGCCAAAATTCTCAAAAAATTTCTAAGTCTAAGAAGAGTACAGGTGGAGTTAGACCTAGGTCAAATTCCGGCGAGGATTCGAGACGTTTCCGGCGATCCCGCGACTCCACGAAAGCTACTACCCTCATCCTCTACCTCCCCTCTCTCCTTTTAACTTGTAAGTCTCATATCTCTTCTTCTTTTTCTACTATAAAACTTCTCTTTATCAAAACATGTCGATAAGTGGAGTTATACCGACATTTGTTTCTAAAACCTTTGAAAACCACAATTATTCTTAAGAATCACTTATACTCATGTATATACGTTACTTGTAATCATTTAACTAATATTTAAAAACCAATTTCACTCTAAAACTCCATGTTAAATAACTTTAATTAAGCTTTTACGTTTAAATAGCGTGAAGTTTACATACGACATCTTTTAATTGTTTTGCTTAATATTACCTTTAGAAAACCTCATGAGGTAATCACCTACCTCTCACATACACACATCTTGACATAGCACGATTCTCTTGAACAATATTTTTGTAGCAAAATACGACTTGTCATCAAAATACCTTAAACTATTAAAAACCCGGATTTTTTAAAATTGTGTTACTTAATTTTTTGCGATTATACCTCTACAACCCATTTTGGGGAATCCGGTTTGGATGGTGCAGATTATCGCACATCCTCGGGACTAGTACGACGAGATGCAGACCTCCTCACGGAGCATACAATCTCGATGGAATTTTAATACAATTTTTAAGAAAAACAAGAATTTCTATTTAATACTAAAAATTTATTTTTAATAATTATATAAATATTATCAAATTATATATTTTTAATATATAATAAAATTCCATGTTTTCTAGAAAAAACGGATGACAAGTTTCACTAAAATACCATCAAGAATCAATACAAATCAAACTTTACACTAAAATACCTTGAACTGTTCAAACTATGTATATGTTCACTAATATACCGCATTCTCTAAAATTCACATTCATGACAATTCTAAATAATATAAATAATTACTCAAGGTTTATTTTAAAAGTATATAAAATATTTTTCATAAAACCCCTTGAGATATATAAAATTACATTAAGGACCCTAGTAAATATAGGTTTAAGCGGGACCAATTCTCTTGAGCCTCATGGAGCCGGAGAAAGTGGGTGCTTGTCTATTTAAGGTAAAAAAAAAACTAAAACAGGGTTATTAATGATAATTGTCTTCGAAAAAGACACAAATCATGCCGTCCATGTGCAGTAGTTACCGATAATTCCCAAACCTAATTTAGGATCTAATTTTGTGTAAAGTGTCTGACTCAAGTCTGAGTCCAACCTAAATCAATCTGAACCCAATACAAATATGAATCCAAGTCAACATGAATCTAAACATGAATACTTGAACATGAATACCAGAACAATGTCAAACATGCAATATAACTTGACTTGACCGAACCATGGCTATATCTTGAACTTGACTACATTGTTGGTTATATGCATGCCCTAGAGGCCATTATTGTACATATGATGTATATTATAGTGGATACTTGGACATATATAGGGAGGATTTTCTTGCTCGACATGATAGTATGTTATCTGGTTGCTCTTTATCTTAACATGTACACTTTTTGTCTCTCTGTTACATGTTGATAAAGTCCTTAGGATGAGTACTTGACTACCAGAATTATGATGCAGATCATCTAGTGGGGCAGAGGTAGTCGGTGAGTACATCCTTCAATTGTTCATAGTCATAGGAGTATCGAGATGGGGCATCGATATTCCAAAGTAGACTTACATATACGCTTCTTGACCTATGTGATGGGCGGGGATGATCCCATATCCATTGGTGTTTGACATCAAAGATGGTATACGGGTGCTCAGTAGAGACTGGGTACACTGAACGGACTCGCCGAGAACTCCTAGATGGTATTATACCTATCGTCAGATAGCAGTTCTCTGGTGATGCTGGTACAAGTTAGTTTGTCGACCCGAGATCGTCATAGAGTCTTGTGTGATTCCCACTGTGCTTTGATTTCCACCTTACCACGTTCAAGAGATCGTGCAAAACGGTGGTTTTTGGGTACAGTCCCAAATCACATGGAGGCAATGAGCGATAGGAGAGGATTTCGTCTCTCCCGGTATTGGGGGTTGATGTTGCGCTATGCTCGATTGGCCATAACAGGAAATCCCTGGCCAGAGTTGCTGAGATCTACTGGTAAGTGTTATCAGTAGTTTCTCGAACCGTTATGGGCCTCACATTGGCATGACTTATCAGGTTATTGGGGTCTGACGTTTACCACCCCCAGGCTGTGATATGCGACATATCAGATGAAGAAACCGGACTGTACGGTAGTGTTACTTATTAGATTCACAGGATTATGAACAGGCTTGTTTATTGATCTTCTGATCGTACCCGGGTAGCCGTTACGTCCAGCTAGTACCGCTGACGGCTTGTGGGTGTTTGATATGATCATCACCTACTGCCGACATATTGAAGAGTCTTTAGAGTCCTACACAGAGGTTTCCTGGCTCAGGCAAAACGAAGTAGGAGCGCATATGTGATATGTGCGGGACCGAGATTAATGCGCGTATGTGATACTGCATTCTATTCTCGCGATATGTGATATCAGACGGTTATATGTGATATAGCCGGGTTATCGGATCAAGTGTTGATTCAATAAGTTGATACATATGATATTAGTCGGTTATATGTGATATAGCCGGATTATTAATTCAAGTGTTGATTTAATAATTTAATGTATAATTATATATGTGATATATTGATTTACATTAACTAATATTTGCTCACTTAAGCATTTCTTTTTCTTACTTGTGTGTGCACACTTAATATATATGTGATATATATTATTGTGTCATGCTTGTTGCTACATGCAACATGGGTGTATGAGACTCACACCATGCTTAACATAATGAAGGTTTTTATTATTTAAAGTAATTTAAAATTGGGTGGAAATTAGTCATGGTTGATGCTTAGCGGAAGCTTATAGAATCATTGACTAAGTCCACCAATTTTGTTTTACTTAATATATTTATTAACCCAACCATTATGATTAGCCATAGTTTAGTCTTTACAAGATTTAGTATATGATATTAACTCACCCATGGTTGCCATTCTACACTTGACTTTTTCCATGGTTGCTTTTCTTCACCTCCTTCCTCTAGCTCTCTTGCAATTTGGGAGGTGAAGAAAATGAGTGAGAAAAATATTTCTAAAGTGAGCAAAATTCCTACTTCATCAAGCTACACTAGATTAGCCTTTTAGTTTAGGTTGTTTGCTTCACAATTAGTGAAGAGGTAACTTGAGTTAGTGTCTCCTCGATGTAGATCATCTTCGGCCTCGAAGACTTCAAGCAAGCTTGTTCCTTTCATCTTGTGGAGCCTTTCTAGAGTCCAGGAGTTCACTACTTGGAGCGAAGGGACTACTACACGGAGCTATTAAAGTGAAGGAGCAGTCTACAAAGGTTGTATTCCTTGTTCACTTAGATGTAAAGATGTTTACATACATGTTTCGTCTAATTCTCTAGTTAAGATTCTAGATTAGGGTTCTTTAGCGTGCCAAATTTTTGAAAACGGCATGGTCGATGCCTCCCGAAACCCAGTGGCGGTGCTGCGGAACCCTACATACATGACTACCGATTACATCCTGAATCAGTTTACATGAACAACTTATATCACGGCCTTGGCAAGTCTGATAACCTTAATTCAATACAACATACACTACGGGGTTTTTACGGGGTAGATTGGTATGGAATGTGTTAAAAGTGGCACGATAATGGTCATTAAAAGACACCTACATGAACATCCTGTGCCGTTGTCCTGTGGGTTTTGACGGGGCCTTGTACTTACATGTTACCTTAGTCCATGGAGCAAGTTGGACTCCTCTCGTATACACTGATATATTCTATACCAAGCTACAAACAACTACGTTAGCATAACAAACACATACTTTACCTATTCTATTCTCTTTACTTATCTATTACATTCTATCTTTTGGGACTTACCGAGCGCTAGTTCGCTGACGACATTCATGTCTCTTCTTTCTTTGGAATGTTGTCAGGAGGAGTCGACTCTCAGGAGATCGAGCCCAGCCAGGACGACTTGGAGCAGTTTACAGAGGAGGATGACTTTTAGGCCCTGTACTATTTTCTTTTCAGTTCATATGCCATTGTTTAGGCATTGCTTTCCATCATTGTATTTTCCTTTTCAAACTAGTTGTAATGTAAAGAAAGAATGTTAATAAAAGTTGTTGTTATTATTACATCTCTTGTTATTCTTGTGTATTCACTTATATTGCTTATTTACGCTTAACGTGTTTACTTCTGAGTAAATACGTCACGTGCCTCGTCACGTCTCCTTCCCCGTACACTAGGAAGCGGGGCGTGACAACCATCTTTTGAAAAAGCCCATCCTTTTTCTTCATTTTTAGACTATTTTCAATCTAAGCATTTGCTCTTGGACATATACGTTTAAGTTTCTCTCTCAGCTCTGTATAGGTCAAGTCATCTGGTGCACATGCAATTTGAGAGAACAAACTCTGCAAGGTTTTGCCACTAAATCTAGCGGTTGAGAAGTTGGCTCTGATATGTCGCATACAATAATGATGACTATGAGGTTCTGGCCATAATTTTCGTAGTGCAGTTGGAATCTCTTTCATCCTCAGATATGAAAGTAACATGCCTTCCCCGCACGGATGGAATGTAAAGATGAATGCAAGTAATGAACCACTCCCAATTTTTAGTGGTTTCACCTCCAACTACAGTATATGCCAAAGGATAAGGTCATCATTTGCATCGGCACCGGTAGCTATTAGCAAAGTCCCTTTATATCTGCCGTATAAGTGGATCCCATCAATACTGAAAACGGGACAACAATAAGCGAAACCATCAATGGTCGGTCCGAATGCCCAAAATGCACAGGTAAAATATCCCATTCTTTCTGACATTGAAGCGTCGGTTATCTTAAAGACTGTCCCGGGATTAGTTGATTTGATGGCAGCAAGATATCGTGGCAAATGTTCATACGAATCTTCCCAATCTCTGTATATTTTAGACAATACCCTGTTCAACGCATTCCATGCCTTCATATAATTTATTTCACTGAATAATGTATCTTTTATAAGCACTTGAATCGTTTTGGGGGTCAAATCGACATCCGCTTTCACAAAACACAATATCTTGTTACATCTGAATATGGAAGTGACATGTTTATATTTGAATTCACTATAGAATTCACACAAGTATGATTACTCGCATATTTCTTTATTTTCCAGTATCCTGTCGGTGTTTTTTTGAGATATATGCATGAAGTCTCCACGTGCAGTTCGCGTCTGTTTTACAAACAACGGTGTACTTGGTCGTGTTAGTCTTGATTGATTTAAAAGAAACTCCGTGTTTAATTGACCGAACGCTAACCGCCTGAATTAACTTCACCTTATTTTCGAACAAATCGCTGACCTTCAACCCACTTTCAATATCAACTGTCGAAAGCCTATCAGTATGAAAGTTGACATTCTCCATTACCGATATAGATAATATGTGAGCATCTGTCATGTTATCGGCAGGTGGATCTTCAAACTCAATGAAGTCATTGTTAACACATGAATCAGTAATCCGCTGTTTATCATTTTCATCATCAAGGATATGTGCTATTTGCATGCTATTTTGTGCTTGAATCTCATCATCATCACTAGCATCATCATCATCATCACTTTCATTTCCATTATATTCCAACACCGCTGCATCCGCAGCAGGTACATTGGTTGGATGTGTGGCACCAACATTGGGGGCTTACATGGTACTTGAAGTTCCAGGTTCATACCGAAGAAATCCCGACTTATCGTCTGCAAACGGTGTCCATCCCATATTGTATTTCGTATTGTATGACTGCATGTGCTCGGTATTTTAGGGCATAATATTGAAGCCGAAGCTTGGCGTTAGCATGCAATTAAAACCGAAACTTGGCGGTGACATGCAATTATAACCGGATGGCGGTGCATAAGAATTGCACACAAATTTATGAATATTTAGTAACTATAGCATACCTCCACTATCAATAAATAGTGTTCTGCTAAATGTATATGCGGTATAAAGATATGCAAGGTAATATTTATTTTGTATACTGCCAATTCACTGGCGTCCCCTAGATATGCCTTCACCTACGTGACTTTGATCTATACTGTTCATCATTGGTGGGAGATATAAATTCGGTAGAACCAACATTCATATTGAGCATGTGTGTCATTTCTCCTAGAGGGTATTGCTCGGATGCTCGAAAAGATGGATCAGACACTTCAGAATAAGGTCCGGGCAGTTGAGCAGACATCATTTCTTCACAAACAGCTCGATCGATTTCGATTCCGATGCAAGCATGACTTGTGTATTCTCGTCATCGGATACTTCAACGGCGTTATATTCATACTCCATCGACCATTTGCATATTAAGAAGATATTGAATTCTAACGGATTGATTTTGGTAGCTTTGTATACTACTTGGCACAGCTCATTGTACGTGCTAGACTTCTTGACTCTAGTCATCTTAGTTTTTCCTCCGACATATTCTGGAATATTATTTGTTCCAATCGATAATTGGCCACCGAAATAGCAAACTAGATAAATATAATTATCCGTCATTTTCCTACTTGCCAGAAAAATTGACGCATGTTTTGAGAATTCTCATCAAATAACCTACTTATTTATCTTCACTTTTATGTTAACCTAATTACATAAATTTACAATAAAGTCAATATTTCTAGCATGTAACAAGTTGCAAGAACTTGTATCCTACACATTGATCCGTCACAGGTAAAATCGGGGAAACCCCCTAATAAGTATCCAATTTTATCGAATTGCTTTCCTAATTCCAAATCTGAACCAAATATTTTTATGAATATTTTAAAAAGAAAATTAGGGTTTTGCTAATCTTCTTGATGCTCGTGGTGGTGATGACGATGGCGAGAATGAAGGTGATTGTTCGTTGGTGAATTTTCTGTCTAAATCTGCATGAGAAAGAGAATGTGAGATTCGGACCGAGGAAGTGAGGGAGGAGGGAGAGAGAGTGATCGAGAAATAGAGAGAGTAAGACAGAGATGAGAGAGAGAGAGACAGAGGGGGAGAGATGAGAAAGAGAGACCAAGGGGGAAGAGAGGTCGCCGGGAGGGGGTAGAGGGAGAAATCGAAAGAGCGAGCGCGCGCGCGCGCGCACACAGAGAGAAAGGGGGAGAGAGAAAGGAACCACACAGAGAGATGAGAGATAGACAATAGAGATGAATGAGGAAAGTAAATAGATCGAATTTATTTAAGTTAGGGAATTGGGCGTACTTTCAAAGTGCACCCTATTGTTTTTCAGTAAAATATATGGGCGCACTTTGAAAGTGCGCCCGGTGATGAAATAAAAAATTGTAGCGAGCGTAGTTTCAAATTGCACCCATTACATTTGTATTGGGCGTAGTTTGGAATTGCGCCCAGTACATTTGTAGGGGCCGCAGTTTCAAAGTGCTCTTCTTACAGTTGTAATGGACGCACGTTTAAACTGCGCCCCGTAATTTTTTTTATTCACAGTAGATTCCTAAGATGTGCAGGTTGAAAGTGCGCCCCATACATTTGTAATGGGTACGGTTTCAAACTGCGTCCCTTAATAATTTTTTTTATTGACGCCAGCGCCAGCGCTGAGCTGGCGCCTACGTGGCGTCTACGAGACAGAAATTGGTCTCTTTTTATAATAAGTTTTCAAAATGGTTTGTTTTAAAAATTATTATTTAAAAATGTTTTAATATAAAAAATTGTCCTAACAAGTATTGTAATAAATTGGGAGTTTTCCATCTAAGTCCTTTACATTAGACTTAATTAACTTTAGTCTTTGTAATCTCAATATCAAGTCCTTTGTAATAAGCCATGTCGGTTTTGGATATGGTATGACTTTTGAGTATGGATATTGGGCCGGTGGATTGTGCTGTCAGTCTAAATATCAGACCGTTTCACATCTGTCTTTCTTGTATGAGCATACATCAACATCATCTTTTTATACCCTGATGTTTTATTCTCTGCGCCGTCTAGTACGAGGATGTAGACATAATCTGTGTATCAAAGAAGAAAGACGGGTCTTATATAATCGTAGAAGAGGACTCAATAGAACCGGCATGAAGTTTTAACCATCTAAAGTGCACCATGCTAAGTGGACTACTTCTTGACGGATCAGACAAACATGTCCGGACTGGATTGAATTTGAGGGGATATGGAAACTAAGATAGATCATTATAGACTAACATAAAATTATGTTTTCCTTTAGGGTCTTAGCTGAAAATATCCACAACACCAGACCCAATTTCTGTCGTCACGAAGCAACAAACCCGTTTCCCTCGTTCCTTTGTCGATCTGAGCCTTTCTTCTTCAACACCGAGATCTCGTAGATCTAGAAGAAAATGGCGATGGAGTTGAATTCTCTCGTATAGATCCCGATCGCATATCGAAGCCCTAGATCAGCTCCGATGGCGGGCGCCGTGTCGGCGCTGTTCCTCTTGGACATCAAGGGGAGGGTCCTCGTGTGGCGAGATTACCGCGGGGACGTCTCAGCTGTCCAAGCTGAGAAATTCTTCACTAAACTCATCGAAAAGGAAGTAAGATCTCTCTTCTTCTTGATTCGATTTTAAGATTTGATAATTTCGTGATTAATTGTCCTCGATCTCTTTTAAGAGAACAAGATCTGATTTTAGCATTGCTTAAGATAGGGTTCTGGATTGCGTTATAGATAAAAGTCAGATCAATGAATGCGTCTCAATTTGGAAAATTGCAGGTTTTAAGATGAGAATTCATTATTACGGTTCTCGCTAGTTTGATGCATTGTTTGTATGATACCTAGATTCGATACTTTATTACTCTGCCTCCGTTTCACAATACAAGTCCTTGTTTCATCTTGCATATATAAAAAGAAGAGTGTAACTTTTCTAAAATTTAAAATGTCATAGATGACCAATGAGCAACAGCTCAGTTGGCATGGGCACTTCCCTTCTTGGGGAGAGTGCATGGCTCGAATCCCATGAACCCCAGGAGGGGGAAGTGGCCACAAATTAACGCTTTCGGGGCAAATTCGTGGGGCCCATGGGGTGCGCATGCGTGGGTGTGTTTGTGTGTATTGTGTGCATATGTTAGGGCTTACGAGCCATAGCCAAAAAAAGGAGCCATAGATGTGAAATCCCTAATTTAACATTCATTGCATTTTTAGGGTTAGATTTGGAACTATATATTTAAAGTGCATTGGTAGTAGAAACTTAGATAAAACATGCTATTTAATATATGAAAGGGACAAGAAATTTGAGGTGAAAAAGGTGGGAGAAAAGAAAAAGAAAGAAAGAAAGAAAGAGACTAGTATAGTGAAACAGGAGTAATATGTGGAAGATTTTGTCATATATTTATAGAGGATCGTTGAAATAGAGAAGCATTTATGTAGTTACTAATATTATGTGACTAGGACATCCATGAAAGACAATGAATGTATGCTTGTTAGCAGTGTTTTAAAAGTGAAAGGCGATGAAGCCCACCATTCGCTTGAGACAAGAGGCGTTAAAAAGGCGGCCATCCAAGCAAAGCGAGGCGACATATAGTTAATATAAAATATTCATAGATGATGTGTAATTTAACTATATGTATGATACATTCTATCAACAAATGGTACATAAATTATATCGAATAAAATATAAGTACGAATATAACATTCAACCACATAAACAATAGATGATAAATGATGTCATAATAATAAAATTCACAAAGGGAGAAACATTATCCTCGATCTTTGAGAAAAGGAAAAGAGAAGTGATGGCTACAAAAAGAGGCATTGGCAGTGGATGGAGAGACGCCAACGGCGGTGATTGGAGAAGCTTCAGATGGTGGCGATTGAAGGATTTTGCTGGGTCAAATTGGAGATTAGGGAGACAGCTGAAATAAAAACCCTATTTTATTCTCATCCTTTTTGAGTCAATTCTATGCATGTAAAAGATTTCTCTTGCTAGAGTGAGTATACATAAAAAGGAGAGTGAAAATAGCACTGTATTTGTTTTCTTGAAATACCACTTGGGTGCTCACCTAAGCACCTCGGCTTGTGGTTTGAGGCGAGCACCTGGGCGCTTGAAGATGACGCCGACTTAAATCGTTTCGTTTAGGCGCATGAGGCGCTAAGGCGCTTTGCCTTCAAAACACCGCTTGTTAGAATATTGTGTAATTAGTGAAACATGAAATACGGCACACTAGTGTTGTGGAATGAAGATGTCGAACTAGCCGGAGTGGTGCATTCCTTGGGAACCAGACACAACACCATTTACTCCAATGGATCTCATTGTTTCCCTATGTTTTAATCTTGTAACGACTTTAACCTTTTGTGAAGAGAATTGAAAATTTGGAATTGGCAAAAATTCAACCGATTTCCCTTCTTTATGATTGATTACATTATAGGCTTGATTTGTCGACTTGAAATTAGGCAGGATTGGAACAAGTAAATATACACACAAAAAAGGGTTTGTACATTGCTTTGGATGGATTTGCGTTTGGGTAAAGTTTAGATTTTAACCGCAAAATTATAGTACCAAGTAGTACCAAGAAAGAGTGTTTATCTATTTCTCCATCTAAATTTTTGAGTTGGACCACTCCTTTGGACCAACAATTGTATGCTAGATTCTTACGATTTCTTGAATATGAGAATTTTTTTATTCATTGGCTCTGAGAACTGAGAAGACTTAGATTGTTTGCTTCTTACTGAATGGTTTGTCCTTAAATCTAGTTGAAAGTAATGGAATTAACTTAAATATATATTGGTAAATTTGCGGGCGGAATCAAGGTTCTGTATCAAGGAATTAAAATTTATTGGTTTGAAAGAAGTACTATAGGTTTTATTTAGTGGGTCTCTTCTTATTTATTTTATCACTGATTCGGTCCTTTGACTCATAATTTCTATAAATTTTTATTGGTTCCAAGGAGACGTGGAATCATTATATTTCTACTTTTCAAGGAAGATACTTCATACTGCTATTGAATGACAAATCTTGCCTTTTGACTCTTTTAGGGTGATCCGGACTCCCATGACCCAGTGGTGTACAATGATGGAGTGAGCTATATGTTTATACAACATAACAATGTTTTCTTGATGACAGCATCGAGGCAGAACTGCAATGCTTCCAGTATTCTTCTATTTTTGCATCGTGTAGTTGATGTGAGCTCTCTCTCTCTCTCTCTCTCTCTCTCTCTCTCTCGCGCGCGCGCGCACGCTCTCTCATGCGCACGTGCACACACTGATATGGTTATTGTTTCTCTATTGCTCTGGAATTCACATGTGTTGATAATTGTTCCTGTGGTCACTGTTCCATGATCTGCCACTCTTTTAGCCCCCCCCACCCCCCGCGCGCTTTCTTTTCCAATTAATGATTGTTTGTTAGTTAGAGATAATATGGAATTGCTTTTGTCAATTGATTTACAGGTTTTCAAACATTATTTTGAAGAACTAGAAGAGGAGTCATTAAGGGATAATTTTGTTGTTGTGGTATGACGCTGTTCTGGAAATTGATTTTTAATAAATATGCATGACGTTTTCTTTTTGACAGATATAGAGTTAATTGTTATTAGGTGCATGTTGATTCATATTTTTTGACAGTACGAGTTGCTTGATGAGATGATGGACTTTGGCTATCCTCAGTACACTGAAGCTAAGATTCTTAGTGAGTTTATCAAGACAGATGCATACAGAATGGAAGTTACACAGAGACCTCCGATGGCCGTAACAAATGCAGTGTCGTGGCGTAGCGAAGGGATACGCTACAAGAAAAATGAAGTAGGTTGCTACCTATCTGTTGGCACATATTTCAATTACCATTTACCATTAAGTGCTATTTCCTTATTTATCCAGGTTTTCTTGGATGTGGTAGAAAGTGTTAATATTCTTGTCAACAGCAATGGACAAATTATTCGTTCAGATGTTGTTGGAGCATTGAAAATGAGAACATATTTGAGGTGCACCACTCTTCTTGTTTATTTCTTTTGCATGGTATGTAACTCTCGATTTATCTGGTAATGGACTAATGGAATATCAGCAATCATTTGGAAAAATTATTGTCTGTCTTCATATCCGGCATTAATTTTTACTTGTTATTTATCCCCTTTCTCCCGATCATAGCTGCATACCATGATATCATGTTTGTAGGTTCATGCTTTTCAGAGTTTTCTGAAGTAACTCAATGAATCTTAAATGTTGTTTTTAATTTTTAATTTTCGATGTGTACTTGAGGATATAGTGATCTGGTTCCACCTTTTGACAGCCACCCTTGACGACCATTATTTTTTTGGGTTTTTTTGATATAGCCCCCCCCTAAAACATTGGCACACCCCTTAAACTTCATATTTTTAAATACACCCCCTAAAACCTCTACGTTAAATAAAAACACATGTTTCCTTAAATTAATTAGGATTAATGATTGCATTAGAGCTAATATGATGGATTAGGAGATAACACGTCTTATATACCATCAATATTACTTAATAATCTCTCTTTCTCTTTCCAATGTGAATATAAAGTTATTAGAAGGACAAGGTTGTCATGTTAGTTTCTTAACCGAGATTTCTAACGGAGTTAGGGATGATAATTAAGCATAGGGGCCAATTTAGTTTAATTAAGAGTTGTAAGGGGTGTATTTAAAAATATGAAGTTTTAGGGGGTGTTATTCAAAATAGCAATGTTTTAGGGGGCCTATATAAAAAACCCTATTTTAAAAAATATATTTGAAAACAAAAATGCATGATACGACTATATTAAACAAAATGAAATGAGGGTATATTGAAAATTAATGCTATGCTCAAGAAATATTCAATACCGACATTGCTGTTATTTTGGTTCTACTACAATCGTTTTCATTTTCATTGTATAAAAGGAAGATGGTTAAATTCGAGACGCGCTTCTGAAGCAGATGCAATCATATAGTTGTGAAACTAAGGGCAATGTTTAGTAAATTTGTTCTATGGGCCAAACATTCAGCAATGAAGAAACAGTCAGAAATATGAGTGTAGCCCAAAATGAGAAGTCTTGCAGAATGAGTGGCAGTATATTTCAACATATGATAAGAAATGAACGATCGTATTGTGAGTCAGCGTATGGTCAGTAGAGTTCCTCAAGATGCTTTGAACATGTGTAATGGAGACCATTAGGGCTCTGGTTAGAATGACATGATGGTAGTTGAAAGGGTTACTAGGGATTAGGCTAATACCAAAATAAACATGAATAGTAGCTGTGAGAAATGATAGTTGAGGAAGTGCTATGTAAGAGCTCCTTTATAGTGCTTGTAGTTGCAATAAAGGGTTATGCAGCCAACCCCAAGAATATTGGATAATTGAATTTATTTATAGCACGGAGTTGGTTTATTTGTCCAAGTCTAGGTCATTGGTGGTCCCATATTAATTGGTAGCTGAATTTCGGCTATAAACAAACTGTTTGGCTCAATTTGTTGTATGCATAATGCATAGATGGTTGATGATAATGCTCTGACTTATGAGTTGTGAGATTGGCACGAAAGAATAAGGTGTGGGTTTGGTCCCTCATCTAGCAGAGAGATGACCATATATACAGCTAATTAAGTTTGGACCCAACACTCAGTTATGGACTTCCCTTTTGGGTCGATAAGTTTTTACTTACTAGCCTATTAACCATTCCATGTGTACTCTTTACCTTTAATATTTTCTGCAAAGCAAAGTGACTAGTTTACATGACTTTTCCAGTGGAATGCCGGAGTGTAAGCTGGGGCTGAATGACAGAGTACTTTTGGAGGCACAAGGTCGGTCAACAAAGGGGAAAGCCATAGATCTGGATGATATCAAGTTCCACCAGTATGTGCCTTTGCCTTTTGTCTAGTTTGTATCATTTGATATTTTGATTTACTCATGAATGTTCACATTTTCCCAACATTTGAATTTTGATACATCTCAATTAATGTTAAGGTGTGTGCGATTAGCACGGTTTGAGAATGACAGGACCATTTCCTTCATTCCACCTGACGGTTCCTTTGATCTGATGACATACCGACTAAGTACTCAGGTATACCTTTTCCCATATAATTACTAATTTTTTATGTTAATATCCATAGAAGGTAGGAGCTTAATTATGAACTTAGTATTTTTCATGGTATACTGGATGGGAATTAATTGCGTAAATGTTTAAAATACAAATATTTGATGAAACTATGTAACTATTTATTTCTTTTGTTGATTATTAAGACGATATTTGAGGTTTTATAGTCCTTGAAGACTTCGATGGGGTTATAGATTTAAATTTTCGCTCTCATAAACAACACAACATTTCACTTGTACCGGCATAAATGTACATTGGGGATTGCCATCTGCCCAAGTATTGTCTTAATGAGTTCTAGTCAATAACCATGCTCTTTACCGATATACCTATTACTTCAAGAAATCTTACACTCTGTTTTTCAATGTTAATTAAATAGGTAAAACCTCTAGTCTGGGTGGAAGCTCAAGTTGAGAGGCATTCAAGAAGCCGTATAGAGCTCATGGTAAAGGCAAGGAGCCAGTTTAAGGAAAGGAGGTGCTCTTTTGAATTTGTTATCCTGTCAATAATTTCTACACGTTATCAAACTAATAGCTTCTCATAGGCTATATAATGCAATGGGATCTTTTTCCTTCCTGTTTTAATGCAGCACTGCTACCAATGTGGAAATCGAAGTGCCGGTGCCTCCGGACGCTACCAATCCTAACGTGCGGACCTCCATGGGTTCAGCTTCATATGCACCAGAAAATGATGCCTTGGTCTGGAAAATAAAATCGTTCCCTGGTGGCAAGGTATATGTGATACTTATTTCAGAAAATTTATTGACTTAAAGTGTTGTAAAGTTTACATGCTGGATTAAGTTAAGTCACCATTCTGGTTGGAGGAGCAATTGAAGATACAGGTTTGGGTAGGGCATAAAAACAAAATCCTTAACTACACTCAATCTGTTGAGTTTCGATTTATTCGCGACAGATCCTCTTAGGGCTAATTTGGATAATGTACATATTATCACATAGTATTTTCAATAAATTACGATGGATAAACTTGTGTGCTTTTGCGAAGGACTACCTAATTTGATGAGTGTTTCACATGACTGCCATTTTTGTTGTAAACGCACAGTTGGTTATCAACCATGGTTAGATGGGTTATAATGCAATAGTTTGGATAATGCGATGTGATATGACACAATACAAACATGGAGATGTACCAATCATTATAGGATACAAATTGTAGGGGATACGTTATGTACCTACATAGATAAATACCTGTGTTTGTTTGTGATTTTATATGTTAATATTCTTTATCTATGACATGAATTTATTAACTTTAAAAGGCGTTAAAAATATTGATACAACTTGCTTATAACTTCTCAAATTATATACTCTACTCGAAGATTCCTTATCCTTTATCAGAAGTAATAAATTATAGTAATATATCTACAAATCAAATTTTCACCGCATTGTCATTATTCATGCATTAGATAACCTTTTAGTCTCTCATTTGTTACGAATTTTAGGAAATGTTAAAGGCTCGCTTGCACAAAAATCACTGGGGTATTTGAGTACCCAATACAATGTGTGAATAGTGAAGAGTTGAAGGGTTGAAGCTTCGTAGGCATTTATCATCGGGGTCATTATGCTTATAATTTCCTTCCTCATGCTAATAGTATTCAACTACATAAATCCTATGTTGCATACTTGCTAGAATACCCGTATTGTACACGAGTTTCTTATATGTAAATAGATGCTAAGTAAGGGGTGTAATAACAGAATGACACTGCCTATATAAAGAGGAAAATTAGGATTAGTCCAATTCATCCATTACATTTCCGTAATTTCTCGCAATAATTCACATGGTATCGGAGCTCATCCTCATCTGAACCATCCATTTTTCTTAGATCTAATCTACACCATCCATCTTATCATCATCATCAAAACCCAAATACAAACCCTAACCCTAGCATTGTAGCCGCTACCCACCATGTTTACCCTCGCCAACCCTCACCGGACCTCCAGCAACCTTGACGAGCTAGATCGATAGCACTGAGGCCAAGTCAAAGCTTCTCCAAGCGCCGCCGACCTTAGATATGCAAGGAGTCGAGTTCGAAATGGCTGTTGGGGGTTCGATTTGATATTTTTTCTTCGTGAATGAAGTCGATTTGGTCATTTGATGTTGTTGGTAGTAGTTCTTGGTGATTCGAGCTTGAGTTCTTCGATCTGATCTCGTTGGAGTTTTTTGGTCGACTTGAGCTGGATTTGAGGCAGATTTTTGGTATTTCGTACCGATTGACAGTTTTCTTGCTGATTTTGGAGATTCCTCGTTGATTTGGAGGTTTCTTGCTTGATCGATTAGTTCTTGGTCGTTTTCCTCGGTGTTGGTGACTGTTTGGAGTAATTTCATGCTGGTTTTAGCTGTTTGGAAGCAGTGTTTTAAAAAGCGGCCGCTTAAACGGCCGAGCAGGTTTCGCCGCTCTGCTTTATCCCATTTAAGCGGGTGATATTGCATAACCTATTTTATTGATGTATACACCTCATAAGTGTTATAAAGAGTATATAACTATTGCTATTGGAGTAAGAATACACGAATACTAATTAATAC
Source organism: Agapanthus africanus (assembly GCA_030015575.1). Classification (NCBI taxonomy): domain Eukaryota; kingdom Viridiplantae; phylum Streptophyta; class Magnoliopsida; order Asparagales; family Amaryllidaceae; genus Agapanthus; species Agapanthus africanus. Next base: position 341,309,725 of record JASDDO010000006.1, on the reverse strand, counting down.
AACATTTCATCTTTTCTTCTCTTTTTCCACATTTCTATCCTTCGTGCTCGACTTGATAAATCCCACGGTTGTCGAGCCGATTTTGAGACACTTCAAGATTTGGGTTTCAAAACTCCAAAATTTTAGGTTTATCAACTTCGAAATGTCGAGATCTAAATCGATTTCGAGCAATTCTTGAGTTTTATGTTTCGATTTTGAGTAGCTTTTGAATTTCGATCATGAAATTCTAATTCGATTTTGACTCCATCCGGTTTCGAGCTATAATCTTTTAGATACTTTTTTTAATAACTTGATAAGTATTTTTACTGATGTGAGCTATGATACTTGATGTTGGGTATCGAAAAACTTATAAGCACTGTATAAGCTAATAAATTCTAAGAAAATTTCAATTTTGTATTGAATTATTTTAGCATATTTTAGCAAATAATATATTGTCTAAGCAAATTTGTTAAATTTTAGGTTAAATTTAGGCATTTGCTAGTATAAAAGCAATATAAAAATAGTTAGAATGCAATGAGAATCATTATTTATTGATAAAAAAAGGAATATCGAAGAAATACCACTGTTTTGATTTTCGAGCCGTCTGAGCGGCCGCTTAAGCGTTTTGGCTTCTCGACCGCTCCGCTTTTCTTTTCCGCTTTTAAAACACCGTTTGGAAGTGATTTCTCACTGTTTGGGATTAACTTGTGGTGATTTCTCATATTTTTGATGTCGGTTATTGCTAGTTTCATTATGAGTTGCTTGATTTCTTTGTTCGCTGGGGTTTTGGAGGTTGTTGGATCGTGGATTTAAGGTTGTTGGATCGTGGATCGAATATTAGAGAGATCAATCATGATAGTTTGGGTGGGATTGTTTGTCGCTTCATTTCTTTGTTTGATTAGAGGAGTAGTTCTTTGCTTACTCCTGCTTGAGGAGTGGTTCTTAGATTTTTGGAGATGGAGAGTAAGTCTGAAAGCAAGCAGATCTCTTCCACCGATGTCTTGGCTACCAAGATGGTGGACTTCAAGCTTGACGATCAGAATTTCCGTAGATGGAAGCTCATGATGGAGCGATATGTCAAGGGAGAAGAAAGGGCAATCACTTGACGAAGCCTTTTCCTGACTCGATCACCACCGATTGGGAGGTGGATGATGCACAACTTAGTCATCTCATGCTTAACTCTATGGAGCGATGGATCATGGATGGGCTTGTTCACTTGGTATCCATGAAAGCGATATGGGATCCGCTCCATGAGCTTTATTCGTCGCAACAGAGCCTTTCTAAGACGTATGATTTGGTGCATCAGCTTTACAAGATTCAGCAAGGGGCTCGTTCACTGCATCAGTACTATTCAAAGTTTCGGAGACTTGCCCAGCTGGTCTTGGAGTTGTTCCCGATCACTAGTGACGTTGCGGAGATGAGGAGGCGGCATGAGGCACTCCTAATGATCATCTTTCTTGGTAGGCTATGGCTTGAATATCAGTCTGCACGCCCGACCTTGCTTGGGAAGGCAAATATTACTCTTGCGACCGCTTATCACATGCTCCACCAGATATTTCAGTCGGAAATTACCAATGAGCGGCCAGCATCTGGTGAGCACAATGCTTTTCTCAGGCCGAAGTTCTCCTACCTATTACTCTTCACAAGGGAGAGGGGGAGCAAGTCATGGAGGTGGTAGAGCCGGAGGCCGAGGAGACCCTCGTTTTTATGACTACCGCCATCATGAGGGATATATTTGCAGTACCTGCTAGAAGTTGAATGGGAGGCTTCCTCACCCTGTTGCCCGTGCACATGTTGGGACTTCATTTTCTGCATTATCCTATACTTTGACAAACACAGCATCGTCTGAGAGTTTCGTTGTCTATGGAGGAGGAGATTGTTCGATTGAGGTTTCTTGTGATCTCGTCTGCTTCTAGTGCCAGGCTGGATCTGTTACACATCGGGTTTCAGCTGTGATCACTTTGGGTCTTTCAAGAGGTAACCATACAACTTTTATTACTTTGGGTTCTGTATGTCTTCTTTGGGTGATCGATACAGGAGCGACGAATCATATGATAGGAGAGACATTGTCCTCGTATAGGCCTTAGCCTGGGTGTATCCAGTGGCTTTAGCGAATACACCACCTCTGCTATTGAGGAAGGGGTCTTTTCATGCCACATCACAGTTACTTCTCTCCACCGTCTTATACTTGCATGGCTTTCCTTGCAACTTACTTTCTATTAGCTAGTCGATCCAAGGTTTGAACCGTGACGCAACTTTCTTTTCTAGTGGATTGTTTTTCAAAAGCTTGGGACGAAGCGAACGATTGGTACAAGAACTGAGGTTGATGGGTTGTACCACCTAGATGAGCATCCATACCTTTTTGTCCGCCAACAGCATCCAGATCTTCCTTTGATGCCTATTGTCGGTTTGGTCACCCTTCTCTGCAGACCATGAAAAGGATCGTCCCCTTTCTTGATACTTTCTCTAGTTTAGAGTGTTAGTCTTGTGAGTTGGGTAAGTATCATTGTTTTAGCTATCTATCCCATATTAATAAAAGAGCTGAAAAACCTTTTGGTTTAGTTCATTATGATATTTGGGGCCATGCCTTGCCCAAGGAGGCTTTCGCTGCTTTGTGGCTTTTATTAACGATTTTTCTTGAGTCTCGTGGTTATATTTGATGAAATCCAGGAATGAAGTATTTTCTCATTTCTAGATGTTTTGTTCTGAAGTTCAGATTCAATTTGGGGTCACTGTTGGTATCTTGAGAAGTTATAGTGCTAATGAGTATTTTATTACACCCTTTAGGGCGTATATGGAGAAACTTGGTATTAGTCATGAGCTTCTTGCATTTGTACCCCCAATAAAATGGAGTGGCAGAAAAGAAGAATCGTCATTTGTTAGAAATCACTCCTATCCTTTTGTTTCATATGCGAGTGCACAAATCCTTTTGGGGATGCAGTTCTTACTGTTAATTGCTTGATTAATCGTATGCCTTCCTCTGTCCTAGATGGACAGATTCCTCATTCTATATTGTTCCTTTCGGTGGTCTTTCTCTGTTCCTCCGCGGGTCTTTGGGTGTGTATTTTGTCCATGATCTACAACCTGGGGATTTAAATTGGACCCTAAGGCTATTAAGTGTGTTTTTCTTAGGTATTCTATAACTCAAAGGGGATATTGTTGTTATAGTCCTGGGTTACGTCGTCGATTTATATTGGCTGACGTGACTTTTCATTAGTCTATCCGTACTTTTCTACATCTTATACTCCTGTAGACATGGACAGTGACTTTTCTTTAGTTATCTCATATCATTAGTCATAAGAGCATCCTTTCTGTCGGTTGATTCTCTAGCTCCTGTGTTGGAGGTCATCTATACTGTTTCCATTGATTTATCCCCATCCCTGATTCGATACTGTAAGGCCCTACACCACCGGATACAAAGGGTGTATGCTCATCAAGCCTGTACGGTTCCTGAATCTCAGCCTGATCTCTTAGAGTCTCGAGCTCCGCCGGAGGCTGACATTGATCTCCCTATTACCTTACGGAAGGCATCTGAAGCTGTACTTCTCATCCTATAGCTCATCATGTGGCGACTTCTCATTAATCTCTGGCATATCTGCTGTATCTCTCCTCGCTCGACTCTCATTCTTTAACAAGTCTCTCTCTAATGTTTTATCTCATAAAGAGTGGACTGAAGCTATGATTGATGAGATGCTCGTCCTAGAACAGAATCAAACTTGGGATTTGGTTCCTTCCGACTGGGAAGAAGGTTGTAGGGTGCCGCTGGGTCTATACTGTGAAGCTTCATCCTGATGGGATCTTTTCCCACTTAAAGGTACACTTGGTTGCTGAAGGTATCCATAAACTTATGAGATTGATTATGAGGTTACTTTTTCTCTCGTGGCCAAGATGACCTCTATTTGTCTACTTATGTCTCTTGAAGCTACTCATCATTGTCCGTTGCATCGACTTGATGTGAAAAATGCTTCCCTCCATAGTTCTTTGGTAGAGAAGGTTTATATGGAGCAATTACCTGGTTTTGTTGTTCAGGGGTAGTCTGGTTTAGTTTCATTGTTAAGGAAGTTTACCGAGGTGGTTATTTTATTTGGCCTCTGACGATGTCCTAATGACCATTCGGTGTTCTACCGTAATAACACCAATGACTTTTGCATTCCATTGGAGGTATATGTTGATGACATAGTGATTACCAGCGATGATGTTGCTGGTATTACATATCTTAAGCACCACCTTCAAACAAAGTTTCAGACTAAGAACCTTGAAATCTTTAAATATTTTTTAGGTATTGAGGTTGCTCGATCGAAAGATGACATCTATATCTCACAGCGAAAGTATGTGCTTGATATGTTGACCGAAGTTGGGATGTCAGGGTGCAGACCCATAGAGATTCCAATGGATCTTAATACCAAGCTACTTCCGGGACAAGGTGATTTATTTGAAGATCCCGAAAGATAATTAATTCACCGTCACCCGACTTGATATTGCATATCCTGCCAGTGTTGTGACTTGTGAGCCAATTCATGGCTGATTCTTGAGTTGCTCATTGGGATGCGGTGATTTGGATACTTTGATATTTGAAGAATGCTCCAGGGGAGGGTCTATTGTGTTCGAAATAAAAGCAACATGAGAGATTTTTGGTTTGCCGGGGTGGAATTGAAATTCGATTTTTGGAATTTCAGGTTAGCGACCTCGTGGGTTATGAAATAGTTTGGCCGCGACTTCAAATTAACTTGATGAAGTGTTCGATCGAGTTGATTGCATATGGTGTGTATAGATTGGTTCGGATCGTTGCGATGAATAGCGTCCCTCGGGCGAATGGCATATAAAATTACTCTATTTTCTTTTTTCAATCATGTTTTTCTGGTGTGGTAGGATGCTGGACAATAAGCGTTATTATCTAAACGATGGGCCTGCGTTAATATGATTAATGCAAAAAAATAATCCCAAACCGATGTAGGAATCAATCAGTTTTTTCAAGGACTGGTCTTTTTTAAAACTACTCGGTTCCTTCAACGATATCAAGTTCATCACGTTAAAGGTTTTCTTCAAAACCAGCCGCAGCCTTCCGTCATTTCGGATTAGTAAAGTACTTAGTATTCGTGTTGCATTTGTCGATCCTGTCAAAACGCGTAGTGTACGGTAGCCAAGTGATACTTTTCTGCCGCATTTGATGCGATTAGTTAGGGCAATCGCATTGCCATCTTGACCCTGTTAAAGGCTCGTACGGATGGATCTAAATTAATCATGAAATGACGGGTTGAACTTGATTAGCGACTTATGGTTTGTTGACCTTGTCAAGGTGATAAGCCGTTAGGGGTAAAAACCATATCGGGAGTTTCAAGTGTTAAAACTTGCAATGTGATTGCATACCTTCTATGTGATAGTTGGATCCCGATTCCCACCGTGAGTAATAGTTACTCTCGGGAGATTTTCACTTCACAATTAACTAACCCATTAAGTGTCTTGAAAGATGTTTACGAGGTTATGTCTATAAACAAACATGGTTATTTAATTAGGTTCGTGCGGAAGCATGGAGAGCCTCCCTCGAAATACTTATGCTGGCATGGCTGAACGGTTAGCGAACTTGTGGAGTGTGCATGATCTCGTCTAGTTTTACTTTTCGGGTTTGAAAGAGAATTCGACGAAACAGTGGGAGCCATCCTGATTGGATAAATTAATAAGCCAATCTATTCTTGCAAGAGCGCACGCTGAGTGTTTCTTCTCTCTCTACTGGCTCTGATACCATGTTAGTACTATTCCGCCGCGGTCCGCAAATGTTGCGACCCTAGCACACTTGGTGCTAGGGTCGCAACATTTGCGGACCGCTGCGGAATAGTACTAACATGGTATCAGAGCCAGTAGAGAGAGAAGAAACACTCAGCGTGCGCTCTTGCAAGAATAGATTGGCTTATTAATTTATCCAATCAGGATGGCTCCCACTGTTTCGTCGAATTCTCCTTCTAACCTGAAAAGAAGAACTCAACGGGATTATACACTTTTTAAGTTCGCTAACTGATCAGCCATGCTAGTGTAAATATTTCGAGGGAGGCTCCCCGCGCTTTCGCACGTACCTAATTAAATAACCCCGTTTCCTTAGAGACATAACCTCGTAAACGCCTTTCTAAACACCTAATGAGTTAGCTAATTGTGAAGTGAAAATCTTCCGAGAGTAACTATTACTCACAGTGGGAATCGGGATCCAACTATCACATAGAAAGTATGCAATCACGTTGTATGTTTTAACACTTGAAATTCTCGATATGGTTTTTACCCCTAACGGCTTATGATTTTGATAAGGTAAACAAACCATAAGTCGCGAGTTAAGTTCAACCCGTCATTTCGTGATTAATTTATATCCACTCGCATGAGCCTTTGAGAGGGTCAACAAAGCAATGCGATAGTCCTAACTAATCGCATCAAACGTGGCAGAAAAATATCACTTTGCTCCCATACACTACGCCTTGACAAGGTCAACAAAAACAGCACGAATACTTAATACTTTACTAATTTGAAATGACGGAGGGCTACGACTGATTTTGAAAAAAATTTTTAACGTAATGAACTTGATATCGTTGAAAGAACCGAGTGGTTTTGAAAATGAGTAGTTTTTGAAAAAACTGATTGGTTTCTTCAAGATCAGTTTGGGTTTATTTTCTTTGCATTAATCATATTAAAGTAGTCCCATCATTTAGATAATAATGCTTATTATCTAGCATCCTATCACTCCAGAAAAACATGATAGGAAAAAGAAAATATAGTGTTTTTTATGCCATTCGCATTCGCCCGAGGGGCTATGCATCGCGACGATCCGACCTAATTCATACACCATATGCAATCAAACCAACTCGATCGAACACTTCATCAAATTAATTTGAAGCCGCGGCCAAACTATTTCATAACCCACGAGGCCGTAAACTTGAAATTCCAAAAAACGAATTTCAAATCCAACCCGGCAGTCCAAAAATCCCTCATTTTGAGGAGCAGTATATTGGAAGGGATACTGAGGCCGGCATGTTGCTGGGTGCCGAGTACGACTCAGAAATGGATACAGCCCAAGAAATTGTTTGGATAAATAAATTCATTTCTGAACTTGGTCCAGTACTACGGTATATGCAGAGGGGTAGGCTGAGAGAGAATCAGATTCTCAATTAGATAACTACGGAATGCCGAGCTTAAATATTTACATCCTTGATCATGGACAGATCATGGACATTCTCGGGTAGCAGGATTCATTGATGCAGATTGGGCTGGGTCTCTATCTGATCGCAGATCTACTACAGGATATTGCGTGTTTGTAGGAGGTAAGTTGGTCTCCTGAAAGAGTAAGAGGCAGAGCGTAGTGTGTCGTTCCAATGCCGAGTCAGAGTACCGAGCCTGGCGAATACTACTTGTGAGCTTGTATAGATCCGCTTTCTGTTTGGAGAGCTTGGCTTTGAGCCCATTTTCTCTTTACGGCTATATTGGTTAGCAGATTTATTTATAAAACCTTTGGGAAGGAATATGGTGCATTTTATTTGTAACAAGCTGGGTATGTATGATATGTATGCTCCAGCTTGAGGGGAGTGTTAGAATACCCATATTGTACATATATTTTTTTTATATGAAATTAGATACTAAGAAGGGGTGTAATAGCAAAATGGTGTTGTCTATATAAAGAGGAGGATTAGGATTTTAGTCCAATCCATCCATTACATTTCCTAATCTCTCTCTCTCTCTCTCTCAATAATTCACACTTAAAATGCATTTTGGTTTTATATTGTACTCTATGCATACAATTGTATTCGTGACTCGGAAGTTAAAAATCAAAATCACAAAATGATGGATTTACAATTAAGTCTTATTTGTTTGTGTTTATAAATTTGCCCACTTTCTTATCGACAGACAAAGAATATTTTTTTTTTGGAGATAACTACTTATTTAGACGACTAGTTTATTAGCTTCTGGCTATATTATTTTGTTTAATCGTGTTCACATTAATGCCCTCATATTTATACAATCGTGTTTTAAATTTGGAAATGCTGAACCTGTTGTTTTTAACCACACAGCTTAGAAATAAAATTCTTACAAATTCACCCTAACCCCACCGCATCATTCTAATTTACTTGAAATTTATATTTATCTGCCCCAAAGACTCTTGACAGTCATGTTGAAGGTGTCTTTTCCTATGCAATGCCAAAACCCAAAATTAAACCTAGAAATGATGCAGCATCCCCTTCATCTTTTAGTAGCAGAATTGTATAGCAGACATTACCAATGGTTGAAATTGGCATGGAACAACCAATTTTGGTCTCACTTGAAAATTTTACTTAATTGTGTAGGAGTATATGTTGAGGGCAGAATTCAGCCTCCCAAGTATAACCTCTGAAGAAGCTACACCAGAGAGGAAGGCTCCCATCCGTGTCAAGTTTGAGATACCATATTTTACCGTATCTGGAATACAGGTAATGTTTATTTGTAAAAGGTCCATAATTATTCAAATTTCCCATTTAAGGATTAGCTAAAACATTTTATACATGGTTTTTTTTACTTAAAGCTCCCCCCCCCCCCCCCAAAAAAAAACCGAGCTAATTATTTGAACCCCAAACTTGATAATTACTTGTTACCAAAAAAAAAAACGTTTTAAGTTGCATTGTTTTACCCTCCTCCCCAACTAGCCCTTTCGCTTCACTTTGTTAGTCAATTAACGGAGAAAGTCGGGCTAGGGCTATCAAACTCCCCAACCCACTCATATTCACTCTTTTTCATCGAAAATTCCAAATCAGAGCCCTACTCAAAATTAGGCTGAGAAAAAGGTCCCTTGTTCCATTGCCAATTGGAAATTTGAAGCATTAATTCTGAAATCCTAATTTGAATATGGGCTCTAATTTGGAATTTTAGATGAAGAAGAGTGAATATGAGTTGGTTGGAGGGATTTGATAACTCAAGCCCGACTTCCTCCATTACTTGACTAATGAAATGAAATTAAAGAGCTACTGGGGGGTAAAATGATGCAACTTAAATGTTTTGGAGGTTAATAAGTAATTATCAAGTTTTTTTAGTAATTAGCTCAGGTTTTTTTTGGGGGGGGGGGGGGCGCTTTAAGTAAAAAACCCTTTATGCATATATATTCTTCAGCAAGTTTAGAGTAAATAGGCGCTTTCAAGAATTCCATTTTGTGATAAAACCCTATATGAGATCTATTATTATGCAACATTGGTTTAGTGATTCCTTGTCCTTATGTTCACGGTCGGACCGAGATATTTGAGAGAGTGCACACTACACAAACAGGGCTAAAATGTAGGAAACCCTTTTACTTTTACCCGAAAAGCAGGAGACCTTCCTAAACTTAAAAAACATGCACTTAACCCATAAATTTAATACCATTAGTTTTTGGCGTATGTTTCCCAAAATGTCCTTCAAACCTTTCTTCAAATTCTTTCCCGGTTCCTCTAATTTTTTCCCCTCAAAATTTCTTTTCTTTTCCTTTCCAAAAATCTCTAAATTAAAACACAACCTATCTTCTCTCTTCTCCTTCAAAGAGTGAGCATGGATTTGGAAAAGATGAGAACAATTAAGTTAGTTGACTAAATTTATTGTTTATTTGAAAGGCAATTTTGGTATAAAAAAGTCTTATGGATGGAAAAATTAACACCGTTGGTTTTTTTTTGTGGGGGTGGGGGGTGGGGTGGAGGGTTAAATTCATTTTTCCAATTTTAGGGGGTCCTGCTTTTCAGGCAAAAGTAAGGGGGTTTCCTCTATTTTAGCCTAAAAACAATCATACTATTTAAAAATAGAAAATAACTTTTTAATGGGTAGCAGGTCAAATAGACAGGGCCATATTGCTCGAAGTTAAGTTATCTAAAATACGAGTCTACGATTTGAAGTTTTACAATAAACCGGCATGTGGGAAAACCATAAATAAGTAATGGTCATCTTTAAAAGGAAGTCGGTAATTTAACCCGTTAGAACAAAAAGTTAAGTTATGCTTTATCGACTTTAACTATCTGGCCCTGGCAAATAATAGGGCATGAATTGAATTCATCCTAATCTTATATATTGTTACAGATGGTATATGGAATGTTATTTAATGGGAATATTTAGGACACAACGATATCTTTAAAACTTTTATAATAACTGCACGTGATTGATAATTTCTATACCCGAGAAAACTCATTTAGAACAAATAGTGAACTAGCACAAATAGTCATATATTTGAACTATAACGTGTCCATGACAATGGTTCACCACATGTTGAAAATATATAAAGAACAACCATATTTTTCATTCCGGGTAAAACTCTTCAACCCATGAATCAAACAAATCACATTCTACAAATAAATAGAACAATCCGGCAAGAAGTTGGCCCAAATTAACATGGAGGAGTCGGTTAAAAAGGGAAATTTAGATGCCAACTGCCAAAGTAATTAAGAAGAAGGCCCTTAAATCTTAACGGATGAAAAGGATTCATGCAGACGGACTGAAAAAATATGGATATAAGCTTCTAGTGGTTGCTGCATGCAATATGGTAAACATAGATATTTTTCTCAACCTGACAATCAATTGTTTGTAGGTCCGGTACCTGAAAATTATTGAGAAGAGTGGGTATCAGGCGCTCCCATGGGTGAGATATATAACAATGGCGGGCGAGTATGAACTGAGACTTATTTGAAACATTTTTTCTTGTGTGGAGTTTTTCCCCCCTTGATCCCGACACCACAAGCATAAAAGCTTCATAGCCTTCTGTCGAAATTAGTGGATACGTTCAATATTCATATTTTTCTGGAGTTAAATCAGACTGCTTAGGGGTTTGGTTGATGCCCTTGTTTCAGTGGGTGTTGGTTTGTTTATATCATGAGTTGTGGAATTGATTATAATTGTATTTGTAATCATCAGAATTTTTTTGACAGGAATATTATTTTTTCTTTTTTTCTTTCCCATTTCTGTAATTTGTAGAGGTTGATTGCCTGCTGCTTACATATATATCTTGGTACCGCAGAAATTTTGCAGGTAATGCCAATTAAAATGATGTCTGTTTATCTTTCTTTTGGTTTTGATAAAATGAATGGAATGCGTACATTGGAATGGAACAGGGCGACATATATTATGGATTTTGTATTTGTACGATAAATTCTCTGTTTTAGCTGGTGACAGTTTGTATATCGGACTGCTTCGTGAATTCGCTGTCATAGATTTTGATGGTTCCAATAACCAATTGTCATTAATATTCAGTGATGGCGATCGATGATTCGTATGTCATCATAGAATCATATTGTTGACTTTCTTATCATGCAAACCTACATCGATCACAAAACTATTGATACTCCTTTCGAGCTTAGCAGAAGTCATTGATGATGTGAGTGAACTCTCGAAAAAGCACACTCAAGCTGACAGCACCTTAACTCATTTTACTATCGGCCGAAGGTAGCTCATGCTGTATATGTGATTAGTCGGTTTGTTCCAGGACCCCCCTGTTCCCTTATGATGCTTTAATTTTGATTCTTCACGATTTATGCAATTACACATCTTAACGTTTTTCTTCTCATCAACATCTTTGCTGAACCTTAGCGTCTTTGGCGACACTGATTAGAAATTAGCTGTTAACGGAGGGGGTTCTATTAAAACATATATTGCGTTTTGTTTAAGAAACAAGTGGTGACTTTTAAGCCCTGTGCTGAAGCTGAGCATCGAGCTATTTCATTCATTATCTCTCCCAACTCTTAGACCAAGATGACCCTCGGCTCCATATGCAGCAGGTTCCTACCCTCATAATCTCCCAACTCTTAGACCAAGATGACCCTCGGCTCCATATGCAACACAGGTTCCTACCCTCATAATTACTAGTCATTTCCGATTCTTTATTATTTGAGAGAGCATACAAGATGAGATTGGATGCATCTATTCAAACTTACCTTTGTAAAAAGTCCCTTTAATTTTGTTTGTGCTGTGAGGGGCAACATTGTTTCTTAATAGTGGCTAATGTTCCTAAGCTCTTTATTATTATCCTCTTTTTGTTGGGATTTGTTGACAAATGGAGGCTTTACAAAGAAGAGGCAAAATAATTTGTTGTATGCATGTCATCTTTTGCTTTAGTTCAAAACTTTGGATATGTCTACTGAAAATGAGGATTTGTACAGGATCACAATTTGTCTTGCATTAGCTAGGTGACTACTTGCTGTGATGCTATTTGTTTGCACTCTATTTCATTATATATATTAGAGCAATGTATTTGTTATGTCTATTGTCAAATATGTATTTGTTATGTCAAGTGAGATCTCACTTCACTTTCAATATATATGTTGGGACATTTTCTATTCAACGTCAATCTATTAGGGTTTTCTCATAAAGAGGCAATAAACATTTACATCTTAATGCTATTAGAATTATAAATATATTCCAATATCAAAAAGAAGTTGAGGTTTTCTCTCTTTCCTTGCTATTTCTTCCTTTGCATATATTTTTGATAAAAGGTTATATAAGCATTTCAAATAGTATATATCAATTAAATTTCAAAAACGCAATTTAATTGATAGAAAATTCAAACTAATAGAATTGCAAATTAACTTTGCCTGGTTTCGAGCCGATGAATCAGTGATAGAATCCAAAAACACCCATTTCAAAAACAGAGATATTTTTGGAGCTAACTCTTATATTTAATCTATTGCCTACATGCACAAATCATCTCAAAGCAAACCAATCATGCAGCATTTTTACCAAGCCATCTTCATTTTCCCCCTCTCTGTCTCTTCCTTTTTTGCTTCATTATCTTGCCATGCAATGGTTTTTACCCCAGAATGATTTCGTTCCCTAATCAAATGATTCATGGAACCCACATGTGTTGAAATCTTCAGACCCCAAAGTTGACAAGTCAACCTCACTGTCCTCAAAAAGTTGTTTTTTCTCCATTAATATTGTTTGTTTATATATAGAAGTCATCATGATTATAACATACATGCCAAGTTTCAATTGTTTGCATACTTTCATCATAATTTTTTTTGACATATAGTATAGTTAGTATTCATGAAGTGTTTGTGCTCTCTGTTTCATCTTCTTCTTTCTTATGTTTTTTATATTTATTACTCCTTCATTAGAGAAGCATTGAGATATTTAATGGGCTTGAAAGGACCAAGTGGGTTTGGTTCAAGCTCAACTGGGGAGCAAGTCACTGAGGAGCTCTCTCTCTCTCCTAATCTAACAGCTATAATCACTGGTCTCTTTCTCTCTCCTCATATTTTTTAGTTAAAATATATACAATACCTTTTTTCTGGATTTTTTAAATTATATATGCATGCTTAGCTTACTTAATTAACATTATTTAATTAACTCCAAGGCATGAGATCTTACAACTAATCATGTATACATTATGGTTGCTTAATTTTATAAAAGTGCCATGCAAGCTTTTTGCTACTACCATATTACAATATCTAAAATATTTATTTCCCGGTGAATATTTCTCTTTCTATGTTCCTATCTGGTGGCTATTGATGGATGAAGATACAAATTCAGCTTAAGAAACCATAATTAATAATATATAAATTTATGGTTGAAACAGGGGGTACATCAGGCATTGGAGCAGAGACAGCAAGAGTATTGGCAAAGAGAGGAGTGAGATTAATAATCCCTGCAAGAAATATGAAGAAGGCGGTTGAATCGAGAGAGAAGATAATGAAAGAGAGCCCGAAAGCTGAGATTATAGTAATGGAGATGGATCTCTCTTCATTTGATTCTATCAACAACTTTTGTTCTGATTTTATCTCCCTTGATTTGCCACTAAATATCCTCATGTGAGTTGTTAAACTAAATAGAAAGCTGCCTTGTACTTAAGTTTACGCAATTATACTTAAAATTATTTTGTAATGCAGAAACAATGCTGGGAGGTATAATAAGAGGTTAGAGCTCAGTGATGACAAATTTGAGATGAGCTTTGCAACAAATTACTTGGGTAAACTTCTATATATCCTAATATATACATTTATTTTGCTGACCTCTTATTTCATTAAATGTTTTGCATTTGCATGAAGTACTGAAATAAGCATATATATACAAATTTGCATATCAGTTCATAAACTTGAATTTGGCAATTTCTTTACAAAGGTTTTTTTTTACAGAGGTGCTATATATTAATTTTACTAAATATACCATGAAATTTGAGCATTTTTCAGATATTACCATAAAGATTTTTCTATGAAGAAGAAATACCTTAAACTTTGTTCATTACAAATAACTTACCATAAATGTTCTTATTTTAATGCTCTCACAGACATGATGCAGGATATTCTACGTTCGAAAATGCTGAAAGTTTGTGGAATTTATTTGCAAAATAACTAATCTCATGATATTTATTACTCGCAGAAAAATAATGCGCCTAATCATCTGATAATTGCTTAATATTCATGGTATTTTAGTGAATAGTGAAACAAAAATAACCCTTAGCTGTTTAATTGCAGGCCACTTTTTGCTCACAGAACTCTTACTTGAAAAAATGACGCAGACATCATCGATGACTGGAATTGAAGGGCGTATAATAAATGTCTCCTCGGTGATCCACAGTTGGGTGAAAAGAGAAGGATTTCAATTTGATGACATGCTCAGTCCTAAAATGTATGAACTTATTTTATTATTTGATTTTCTCAGCTACATAAAACTAATTAAATTGATTTTACATTTAAATATTTGGAATTTTACAGTTACAATGGAACACAAGCTTACGGGCAATCGAAATTGGCCAATATAATGCATTCCAAAGAGCTAGCAAGGCAGCTAAGAGTATGTATAATGGAAAAATAAAAATAAAAGACAATATATTTAAATAAGAAAAAAGAACTTGCATTTTGAGGTGTTTTTTGTTAACAAAACTTTCTTTGAATTTACAGGAAAGAAAAGCGAAAGTGACAGTTAACGTGGTTCATCCTGGAATCGTAAATACCGGAATAATTAGAGATCACGAAGGCTTAATTACAGGTATAATAAAATTACTTTCATTTTTATTTAGGATGAAAAGAGTTTTGAAATGTGGATAAAAATATATTATAGCCGGATAAATTGTAGTTCATCAAGTTTCGATCATTCATTTTTCGAATAATAGACCGAAACCTGATGCAAGTGGGTTTCGAAAATTAGACCACTTGCTCAGCTGGAGAGATGCTTTACCTCCTACTAGGTCATAGGGGCACTCACAACACAATTCTAGTTACAACCATAATTCCTCAAACTCCAATCGATTTCTTCAAAACAAAGAGACTTGAACAAAGCCATTTGTTTTATGATGCAGATTTGATATTTTTCCTTGCATCAAAACTACTCAAGACAATTCCTCAGGTTTGTAAATTACCACAATTTATCTCTAATTGATTATTTTTTAAATAATGTTTACCAAAGCATAATTTTGTAATATGCAGGGGGCATCTACTACTTGTTTTGCTGCCTTAAGTTCCCAAATGAATGGAGTCACAGGAAAATATTTCACTGATTGTAATGAAACAAGATGCTCAAACTTAGCAAATGATGAGAAAGAAGCACAAAAGCTTTGGCTAGAGACACATGGATTAATTAAGAGAAGAATGAGCCAACATAAGCTCATATAGTGCAAAATTAAGAAATTTTAAGATAGATATATGCTAATTCTCAGTTAATTTTTTCTCCCGGAAATGTGTTCTCATGAGAAACGGTTTGATAAAAGAACGAAGAAGACATTTTTTGAGCATTCTTCGGTTAGTTTGAAGAACCTATAATGTTGTGTAGCAATATTATGATCATACACATGTGGTCAGTGTTAGAAATTGTGAAGAATGCATCAGGTCAGACGTCTGCCAAAGACAAGGGCAAACATCTGGACATAGCATGTCAGAAACACAGAGCAACGACAGACGTCTGAAGACCAGCACGGCAGACATCTACAGAAGATCAAGCCCCAACCCCGAGACTGAAAGCTTGACGTCTGACCAAGTGTGGTTCAGACGTCTGGTGAAGCAAATGAAGGCCAATCCGAGACTTTAGAACAAACGTCTGGGGACATGACTTATGTCTGAACAAGGAAAACGAAGGTATACAAATTGGAGACAGACGTCTGCCCAAGTGTGGGTCGGACGTCTGTCGACGGCAAATCTACAGCGAATCTGTTTTGGTAAATTTAGATTTATCTCTAATTTTGATAGGATTTGCTTATAAAAGGGGATCTCTCGTATGTATTCTATAATGCCAAAATTAATTAGTAGAGAGAGATCATTGTATTGAAAGAGTGACGGCTAGAGTTTGTGAGATTTAGAGAGATTTGAGAGAAATCTTCTAAGGTTGCTCGTGCTTGTAATTGAATCAAGAATTCTAGTGGACGTTTGCAGATTCTGCTCTGCCGGGGACCAACCACACGATGGGTGAACCTTGTTAACAAATCCTCTCTTGTTAGCGTTTTGATTTCTTATTTATTCTCACACTTATTAATTTGTCTTTCGTCAATTGGGTGGTTGTTGATTATTGCGTGATTGGTTTGTTGCAGGTATTGCTCCGTAGATCAACTTGTTCCCAACAACTGGTATCTGAGCATGGTTAAAGAATCTAGGAATCTTCAATTCTACGATCTAGGTTAACGGTGGGTAACAGCTAGGGTCCTCTTCCCCACCTTCTTAAATCTTCGTTTTAAAAGCGTTGGTTCAGATCTAAGGAAAAAGTTGTGTTTGCTGCGACTGTAGAGCGAAAGATGGTGGAGGATAAGATAAGAATTGAAAAGTTCAATGGTCATAATTATGGTTGGTGGCACATGCAGATGGAGGACTACCTATATCAAAATGGCATGTATCTTCCGTTGATAGGAAAGAAGCCCGAAAAGATGACCGATAAAGCGTGTAAGCTTTTGGATAGGAAAGCCTTGGCGATAATTAGGTTGTCGTTGACTCCGCAGGTGGATTTTAATATCTCAAAGGAGATGACAACCATAGGGCTAATGACGACGTTAGCCAAGTTGTATGAGAAGCCTTCAACATTAAACAAAATCTTTCTGATGAAGAAGCATTTTAACATGAAGATGACAGAAAGTAGTTCGGTGACAGAACACTTGGATGATTTCAACAATATGATGTGCCATTTAAAGTCCGTTTCAATTAAGTTTGAGAACGATATTCGAGCCCTGCTATTTCTTTGTTCGTTGCCGAAGAGTTGGGAGAACATTGTAATGGCAGTTAGCAACTCTATCTTAGAGACTCTTACGTTTAATGATGTTGTGGGCATCATAGTAAGCGATGAGATGAGGAGAAAAGCTGTGAGTGGGAGTTCGAGAACTTCTGCGCTTGTAGTGGAGAATGGCGGTAGGATGATGGATAAGGGAAAATGGAAGAATGGCAAGTCTAAAAGCCGAGAAAAATCCCAAGGAAAAATCTATGGCGCGTGTTGGAATTGTGGGAAGAATGGTCACAAGAAAAGTGAATGCAAATCTTCAAAGAAAGGCTCAGATGAGAAGGGGGATGAAAAGGAAGCGAATGCGGTGTCTATACAAGAACAAGAAAAACAAGGTCTTTATCTATCGGCGAGTGAGAACACAAAAGCGAATACTTGGTTCATAAATTCGGGCATATCTTTTCATTGCACTTCGGGACGACATCACTTTAGCGAGTATGTTCAAGACGATCCTAGACATGTGACGGTGGAAAACGGTCAGCCATGTAAGATTGTAGGCAAAGAGACGATCATCTTGCAACCGTCAGGAGGAGGTCAAATCAAGCTGAATAACGCGCGACATATTCCAGATTTGAAGAAAAACCTAATTTCTATAAGTCAGCTAGACAACGAAAGGTATAATACTATATTTGGGAATTACCAATGGAAAATTACCTAAGAATTGTTGGTGGTCGCAAGTGATAAGCTGAGTGGTTCGTTGTATTCCTTCAATGGGAGCAGTGATGATTCGGTTGCACTAGCGATAGGTTCGGAGATAGATTCGGAGATTTCATTGTAGCACAAGAGATTGGGGCACCTTAGTGAAAAGAATATGAAAATTCTTCAAGGTAGATGACTTCTTTCGAGGCTGAAAAATGCGGAGTTGGGGTTTTGCAAGAGTTGTGTTTGCGGGAAACAAAGTATGCTCAGATTTCAAATTGGAGGTGTTGCTAAGAAGACCAAGAAGTTGGAGATGGTGCATACGGAAGGGTCCAGCCTTGGTGGAGTCTTATGGAGGTAATCGGTATTTCGTGACGTTCATCGACGATGCAAACCAGAAAACATAGGTGTATGCGATGAAGAAGAAATACGATGCATTTGGTATCTTCAAACATTATATTGCGAATGTGGAGAACCAAACGGGGACTAAGGTAAAATGCCTTATGTCCGATGATGGAGGGGAATACTACACAGGAATTCGAGGAGTTTTGCTCGCAAAAGGGTATTCGTTGGTTAAAAACTGTACCAGGGACGCCACATCAAAATGGTATCGCTGAAAGGATGAATATAACTATTCCAGAGCGAATACGAAGTATGACCTTAGATGCGGATGTGCCAAAATTCCTATGAATAGCAGTGGTAGATGCTGGTGTATATCTGATCAACAGAAACCCGGCGAGTGCGCTCGACGGATGCATTCCAGAAGAAATTTGTTCAGGTAAACCGGTTAATTATATGCACCTTAAAGTTTTTTGTTGCGTTCCGTATTCTTTGATTGATAATACAGAAAGGAGTAAGCCTGACTCAAAGTCTAAGAAGTGTGCTTTCATCGGTTATGGTGGGGATGAGTTCGGATATCGGCTGTGTGATTATACCAGCAAGAAGGTAATACGAAGCCGGAACGTCGTCTTTGATGAGCAACACTTGTACAAAGAAGAGAAGCAAGCCAAAGAAGGTGCAGTACATGAGTTTGTCGAGCTAGATAGAACTCAAGAGAGTAATCAGGTGCTTACAAGTGAAGATCAGAATTTGGAGGAGGTTTAGTGCAGGATCAGGTTTAAGAACAGAATGGTGACTATGTTCAGCAACCAGATGTACCGGTTCTGAGAAGATCTGCGCAAGATAGGAGGCTACCTGAAAGACTTGTTACCGACTTCGTGCTGTACACAGATTCAGGAGAGCCTGAATCCCTTGAAGAAGTAACAAGCGACGGTGCTAGAAAGCAGTGGGAGCAAGCTATGGATAAGGAGATGGATTGTTTGAAGAAGGGCCGTATGTGAGAACTAGTAAAGTTGTCCAAAGGTCGTAAGGCATTGCTAAACAGATGGGTGTACAGAATTAAAGATGCGGTTGATGGTGTGAAGCGATACAAGACTCGTTTGGTAATCAAGGGTTACATACAAAAGTAAGGTATTGACTATCAAGAAATATTTTTTCCCGTTGTAAAGATGACATCTGTTCGGACAATTCTTAGTTTTGTAGCGGTGGAGGACTTGAACTCAGAGTAGCTGGATGTCAAGACTGTGTTCCTTCATGAAGACTTGGAGGAGGAGATCTATATGATGCAACCACCGGGATACGAAATGAAAGAGAAAGAAACTATGGTGTGTGTTTCCCCCAATCAGAGCAAAGCTCTGCTGGAAATTCAAAATTCAAATTTTGAAGCAACGCTTCAAATCCCGGGCGCAACGCGCCACGTGTCAGGCGCAGACGCATCAGCGCAGCGCCCAAGAAGGCGCGCCCAATCAGAGCAAAACTCTATTTTAAGCAAAATTAAAGGAAGCTACGCTTCAGCTGCGCTAGCACTGCGCTGCGCGACACGTGTCAGCGCAGATGCGCTAGCTTAGTTGCGCCGCGCTTTGCGCCGCGCGACATGTGTCAGCGCAGTTGCGCCGCGCTGTGCGCTGCGCGACACATGTCAGCGCAGATGCGTTTGCGCCAAACAGAATAAAGATTTTAAGAAATCTTTCTGTTCTTGTTAAAACAAGAAGATTTTCTTCTGTAAAACAGAAGCTCTTGGATCAAAGATCCAACGGTGGGGAAAATTCCCCAAATCACTTAGAAAAAGATCTCTTTAACAAGTTTAACTAATTTATGGGCTTTATAAAAAGGACCCTAGGCCTCAATTCAGAGGTATCAACATTTTCTTTAAAAAAAAAGAGAAGAAGGGAAAGAGAACTCTGAAGAATTCCTCAAGAACAAAAAGAAAAAAACCTTTAGAAAAAAAGAGAAAGTTCTCTTATGAACAGATCATAGATCTAAAAACAAGATCAATGATCTTTAATAATAAAAAAATAATAATAAAATAGTGCTTTGCACTTTTATGAACCTTTGGTTCTTTGGGATAAGAAAAACAAGAAAAACTTATCTTTTCTTTGATCTAATTAGATCAAAGAAAACAAATAGTGCTTTGCACTTCTGTTCTTGAATCTAAAAGATTCTTAGTGCTTTGCACTTCCAAACTGCGCTGTTGCGCTCTTGGGAGAGCGCCACGTGTCAGTTCCAAAACAACTTGCGCTACGCGATAGAGCTTCGCTCTCTGTAATTAGCGCAACTCACCAAGGTACGCCACGTGTCAGCAGCGTAGCGCACTGACACAGCGCACTGCGCTGTTGCGCTTGCGCTCACCAGAGCGTGGCACGTGTCACCATCACACGCGCTTGCGCTCATGGGACACTGTCAGAGTATTTAATGCTCTGCATTATTAAAAAAAGGGACAGAGCCCAATTAAAAGGCCTAACAGGCCTAATCAGAAATGCCATGCATTTTAAAAAGGGCAGAGCCCAAACAAAATAGATGCTCTGCATCATTTATAAAGGGCAGAGCCCAACCAAAACAAAGGAAAATAATGCAGTGAAGGGGCAAGGCCCTAGCACAAGTCCAATAGGTCAAAGACAAAAGAATATTGAAACTGGACTTAGCCCAGTCGTGACCATAAGTCCTCAAATTAAATTGACTGAGCACGGCTGCTCCCTAAACCAATTTACATCCGGTTCGAGGGTACATCTCCGAACTCCTCTGACACCTATCGTTGTAATTCCTCAACGACGTCAGAGAGGTGAAGGGTCCCAACGACCACACATGAATATGGACTGCGGGGTCCTTAAACTCGTGGACCGAAACATCCCTAAACTAATGTTGGACCGAAACGTCCCTAAACTAATATTGGACCGAAACGTCCTTAAACTAATGTCGGACCACCACGTCCCTAAACTGGAACATGGACCACCACGTCTCTAAACTGGAATATAGACCGGAACGTCCTTAAACTAATGATGGACCGAAACGTCCCTAAACTAATGATGGACCACCATGTCTCTAAACTGGCGATGGACCGAAACGTCCCTAAACTGGCAATGGACCACCACGTCCCTAAACTGGCGACGGACCACCACGTCTCTAAACTGGAATACGGACCACTACGTCCCTAAACTGGAACAATAGAGCCTCCAAATGCTCTTTTTCCGGATCTAAACGGTCCCATTTAAGTTGATCTTAGCCCCGAATACGGCTAACGTATCCTTAAACATTCAAATGGACTATAAAACTCCAAATCGACTTTGGTTCAAGGGTACATCTCTGAACTCCTCTGACATCTATCGTTGTAATCCTTCAACGACGTCAGAGAGGTGATGAGTCCTGACGGCCATATATTAAACGGATCACCACGTTAAGTTGATCTTAGTCTCAAACAGGACTAACGTATCCTTAACGAATGTTTAAGTTGATCTTAGCCTCAATACGGCTAACGTATCCTTAAACAAAAATACCAAACCCAAATCTAAGTAAATATAGATTTGGACTAATCCACGTCCTATGGACGACGGCTTAACTTAGTCTCCGTATACAATCCACGGGCAACCACAAACAAAACAAACACACACGACACGAAGTGAAATTCTGGAGAAGGAGAAAGTTGCTACCGCGATGCGGTAGCGTAATTAACTGCAGGGGCTTGCGCCTGCAGGGAAGAGCGTCCCCACAATCAAAAACCCCTCAAGCGAGGGGGAATCTGACGAAGTCTGTTATATCGGCCGCATCTGTCTAAACCTCCGATACACGGTGCCATAAATCAACTTGGCATCTTTGGAGAGGTGGACGGATAAAACCAAATAACATCTGCCCCGAATCTCAGCGTCAGGACATCGCAGTCTTATGCGCCGTCTTTCGGAGGGGAACAGATTCTGGCACGCCCGGTGGGACCTTTTCCACTTTCCACTCCACACTTCGTGTGTCGTGTTCGCGAACGAATCGCGGTTTACTGTGGTTGCCTGTGGATTCGAGGTGCTAAGATTTGGTGTCTTGCTCCATGCAGAAAACAGAAGATCAATGGCTTCAAACTGCACTGCCTGCAACAGCAACTCTCGCTCGGTCCTTGCTGGAGGAGTGGCTTATGGGCCCCAAACGGCCTCCCTTTTCAAAATACCAGTGGAGCAGGTAACTCAAGCCACCATTGGATTATTCTTCGGGACCATGCTCCCACCGTTGAGCTTCAATGCCACAATGACGTTGCAAGAAACCCCGGAGAAGTTGGTCTTTAATCGGCTTACCACTGCCGCGACCCCTTTCAACGGGTCGCCCAGTTTCAATACCTCAGTTTTCAACGGACTGGGCCAGAACGTCTGCAAACCTGCGATACCCGAATCTGCCATCCCAAAGCGGATAGCCATCCCGACTCAAACGGAAGAAATCATTGGAAAGCCTCCTCCTTCCGAAAAGTCAGTTTTTACAAGGCTGGCCATTCTGGTTGCTGCTCTAGGTGAAGTCCCCAAAGCTGCTTCCCCTACCCAGAGCAGGGGGCATAAAGAAGCTTATCCAACAACGGAGGTGACTCCATCCGCAAGACACGCTCGACGTCGCCACTGGCGTCGAGTAAGAAAGGCTGGGGGCAACTCCCCCTCTGGATTTACTACACCATCTCCGATGGTGGGGATCGATGCTGCTGTTCCAATCAGGAACAACTTTGAATTGCTGAATACGGTGCGCAGAAACTCTCCTACTGCGATGTTGAAACGAACTCCTTCACCTGTGGAGAATACTCCAGAGAAGAAGCTAGAGCAGCCCCCTCAACGGTTGTCCTCTAAAATTTACAAGGTCTGGCGACAGGTCCAAAAGTCGGTAATTGATAAAAACTATCTCCACCGACAAGAAAAGATGAAGGTGTGGCAGGAGAAGGATTACCCTGTCAAGCCACAAAAAGCAAAAGCTACTTGGGTGCCCACTACAACGGCCTCCTCAACTCCAATCACTCAAAAAAGGAGGCCGCAAAAAGCCCCTATGTCTTTGGCAAATCGCAAAGACACCAGACACAAACGCCCCAAGTCTGGGGGCATGGTGGTGCACACCGTTTATATGGCTTCCGGAAAGGAGGAAAGCCGTGCTTCGACGGGTCACCGACCGCTCACCCGATCTGTGACGAAAGCTTAAGAGCAGCAACAGAAGCTTCAGGAAATGATGACTGTGATGGCTGCACTTACCGAACCAAAAGAAAGTTCGGAAGTATCATCAGAACAGCGTCACGAACAAGAGACTGATGCTGACTTCTTACGTAGAATCCTTAAAAAGAAGGACACAGAAGCCGCAGAACAAGCGGCTAACATAAAACAAATGGCACTCCTCTTCCAAGACATGGTAGGGATGATGTTACAGCCGGATCCTCCAGCTGAAGACCCTCCAGTCATTGTCGGAAATTACGGAGGGGAAACATCTGATCCTCCTCCTGCTCTTTCAGCAGCCAAGGAAGAAACCATTTCCAAGGCCGCGCTTGATGACTATATAGCTCAGCAAATACGAGCTCATCAGGCGAGTGAAGCAGCTGGGCAAACTGTTAGAACTGGACGACCCTATCCGGGATGGTATGACCAAATCAGTTACCCGCCGGGATATACTATCCCTAAATTCCACGTATATAAAGGGACAGGGAATCCGCATCAACATGTCGCTCAATTCAGGGCCTTATGCGGCAACACGGGAGGTGATGACAAATTGTTGCTTCGCCAATTCGTTGGCAGCTTAGCAGAAACAGCCTTTGAATGGTATTCGGAGCTACCTAACGACTCTGTCAAAACATTTGCAGAGATGGAGCTGCTGTTTACACAAAGATTCGCGAGTGCTAGTGAACGCACCCCGATAACAGCGCTAATAAATGCCAGAATAAGGCCAGGCGAAACGTGGGTCCAATACGCAACACGATGGCGAAACCTATGGTCGAAGTGCGAACAATGCATAGAAGAGGCACCTGCGGTAGGCATGTTTGTGAGCACTCTCGATCCGCAGGCGACCATCTCGCAATTCATGATGTTCTTCAGGCCGACCACCTTCCAGGCCTTGATCGACAAATTAGCCCAAATGGACCAGATGGGCCATGGACCGTCTCCTCCAAAACCAGATTCCTGAAATGAGAAAGGAAAAGGGAAAGTGATCGTCGTCGCCAATGCTCAGCAACAGTCGAACAACTCAAAGCCGGTCATTCGCCAAAACAACGTGCGTCCACGCCCATCCTTCGAAGAGAGGCTAGGACGTCCTTACTCGTTTCCTCAGAATAAAACGAGAAGACTGTTCGAGCTGGCAGTGCGCAACAGACTCATTAATCTGCCGAGTCCAAAGCGTCTGTCGCAGCCAGGCGATCTTAATAATCCCAATTATTGCCCTTACCACCAAACGGTAAGTCACCCGATTGAGGATTGTTTCGTCTTTAAGGGATGGATCGAGGATTAGTACCTACAAGGCAAGTTCGCGCTGTCGGAAAACTGGAAGGTAAACCCACCACAGCCGCATCCTCCAAAGAAGACGGACACGCCGGGGGCAGCTTGTTCTTTAGTCAAGGATGAAGACGATGGAGAAAACTTATCAGATGAATCCGAAGACTACGTAGCGGCTTGTCATGTGATTTCTCATTCACTGGCAGATGATGAAGAGGCTTCTTGCGCCGAGAAACCAATGGCGAACCCTGAGCCGGAGACTCTACAGCCATCAGACGAGTTGATCGATGTCTTCCTAAATGAAATTCGTCTGAAAGCAAAAGCCAATCAAGAGCGTGAAATGGCCATACTGGAAAGAGCCAAGGCATTCCCGTCAAATCAAAAGCCATACACTGCAGGTAAAAACAAATTCAAGACGAGGAAAAGGTTCGCCAAAACTCTATCAGTAGGAATGAAGCTACCGCCCCCTGAAGAAAATACTCTCGCTGAGGTAGAGATACACCCTAACTTCTGTTTATATCATCAGAAGATCATACATCCTACCGAAGACTGCGAATCCTTTAACTGTTGGTGGCAAGGGTATGTCGCTCAAAAGCAACACTTTGACAGGGCAAAATGTGAAGCTCGTAGACGCCGAAAAATGCGATAGATGAGCGCAAAAGAGCCGCCGACGATTGTCATAAAGTCGACTCCAAGGGATCACAAATTATCACCTTTGGAAGCGACTCTGACGAAGAAGCTACCCCCAACTCTTCTCTCGGGGAATCTATTTCAAAAATAAAGGAATTGAGGAGCTGTGAGAACGTTCAGCCGTGCAATCGAACGCTACTCGGAAAAAATCTCAGCACCGCAAACAACGGAGCGAACAAAAAGGATAAAGGAAAAGCAAAAAACGGCCTTCGTCGCCAGCGCTCAACAACAATCAAGTGACCCTAGACCGGTTGCTCGCCAAAGCAACAAGCGGCAACCCCTCCATGAAAAGTTGAAACGTCCTTACTCGTTTCCGCAAGATAAAACAAGGGGACTATTCGAACTGGCAGTGTGCGACAGACTCATCAATCTGCCGAGTCCAAAACGTCCGTTACGGCCAGGCGATGTTAATAATCCTAATTATTGCCCTTACCATCAAACGGTAAGTCATCTGATCGAGAATTGCTACGTCTTCAAAAACTGGGTTGAAGATCAATACCAACAGGGCAAGTTCGTCATCTCCGAAAATTGGAAGGTGAGCTCGCCACAACCGCTCCGAGAAAGATGGATACGCCGGGGGCATCATGCTCAGTCATGGAGAAAGCCTCATAGACCGAAAAGTCAATAAACTAGATATTCGCCTCAAATACGGCAACATCGGACCGAAACGTCCTTAAACTAATGACGGACCGCAATGTCCTAAAACTTGCAAATGACCGAAATGTCATTAAACTACTATCAACCCGCGACATCCTCAGGCCGGCGTGTTAAAAAAAAAACGGTATGTCCACAAGAAAAATGGGCACGGATGAAAACCCAAAAGGGCTCCGTGAGTAAAAACAACAGGGTTACCAGCGAGTGTTCGTGAAAACCCGAAAGGGCGCGACCTCGTAAAAAAAAAGGTAAATAAAAATAAAAAGAATAAAAAAAAAGGGTATGTCCATAAGCAAAAAGGGCACGGATGAAAACCCGAAAGGACTCCGTGAGTAAAAACAGCAGGACTACCGGCGAGTGTTTGTGAAAACCCGAAAGAGCGCAACCTCGTTAAAGGACACTTACAAGATCCTCTCGACCTTGTAAGGAGAAACCACCCGCGTGAGATCCTTACGACTCACAAGGGAGCAACACACTTAGGAATCCTCACGATTCCTAGGGAGAAAATACACTTGCGAGATCCTCACGACTCGTAAGGAGAACTCTCTTGTGGGACCCTCACGGCTCATAAGATTTGAAAGTCTTAAGTCACAGAGACCTAAACCTGGGCTTAAGCAACCCCCCACAACTTCCGATATTGCCCTACAAGTGGCTCAATACTGACCCTTGTATACAATCCACGGGCGCGAATAAGCATTTCCCTAACCAAGTCTCATCCGAGACTAGGGATATGTTCGCATGACGAACAACCCTTATAAAGTCCTTTCGACTGATGTAAAAAAAAAACCCCTCTTGTAGGATCCTTACAACTTACAGAGGAACATACACTTATGAATCCTCACGATTCCTAAGGAGAAAGCACACCTGCGAGATCCTCACGACTCGTAGGGAGAGATACCTTTGTGAGACCCTTACGGCTCATGAAGTCAAAAGCCTTAGTCGAGAGGACCCTAACCCTGTTCGCTAAGTCTCCTTTGTTCGACAACGACAGAGGCAAATGATAATTCGCTCCTGGCAATATCCCAGTTGTAGCGATGCTGATGCCGAGATCGGTGTCTAATTTCAGGTTTACGACGAAAGGCCAGTAGGCCGCACATGCATACGAAATAGCCGAAATGATGGGGCAACTTGCAATAAAAAAAAGAGCAGCAAGTAAAATGTATGCATGCAAAATAACCGAAATGATTGGGCACCGCAAAAAATAGCCGAAATGATTGGGCAATCGTGACCTTCGCGATATAAAAGCTGAAATGATAGAGCATCGCGGAAAGAAAAAAAATTGATGATAAAACTTTGGCCCTACAGGTTAGATCACATCGATTCCTGTATACAATCCAGGGGCACAAACAAAGAGGGAAACATACCTCCCCAACAGGCTCCATAAAAAAGCGAAGCCAAATCTCGACGGTTCACAGACAACCTAAAGACCATCTGAGCATTCGTCTCGTTACAGCAGATGAGATGTCAATAAAAGCGTTCCTTCGCAGTCCATCAAGATGCAGATACAACGCCAACAAAAGACCTTGCGGTCGAAACAAAGCGAAGCGACGGCAAAATCCCAGCTTTATTTAGACGTTTGTCTCGATATAGTAGACGCAATGTCAACCCGAGCGTTCTTCCTTCAACAGGATTTGGACACACCAAAGCAAACGAAGCGAAGGCCACATTCCTAGCTTCAACGTCTTGACGGTAACTCATATAAAACCGGAAAAACAATCGGAGATCATCTCGCACCAGCACAGAGTGGTCACCACCTCGACGTTCGTCTCGATACAGCAGACGAGATGTCACCCCAACGTTCGTCTCGACACAGCAGACGCAACATCATCAAACAAATGGAACCACGGCAAAATCCCTAGTTCCAAACCTCGACGGTTCACCAGCAACCTAGAGACAACTACGACATTCGTCTCGATACAGCAGACGAGATGTCACTCCAGCGTTCTTCCTCCAGCAGGGTGCAGACGCGACAATCAAACAAATGGAGCCACGGCAAAATCCCTAGTTCCCACCGCGACATTCGTCTCGATACAGCAGACGCAATGCCAGCAAAACGAAGCAAAGGCCAAATTCCTAGCTTCAGGGTCTTGACGGCAACTCACATAAAACCTGAAAGACTATCGAAGATCATCCCACACCAGCGCGGAGTGGTTATGACTCATCGGGGCTCGCCAAAATGAGCCTAACCTCAAGTAAAAAGCGGCATGGCAAATTCCTAACGCTTACTCTTCCGACGGTCAAACTGCCTAGGAAGATTGCTTGAAGACGTCTTGTCCAGCCCCCGAAGGGATCAGAGACACGGCAGTCGCAGGGCTACTCGAACAGCACGATTGCCTATCGAGGACTATATCAGCTTATGCGACGGTACGATGGCCAAAACCCTAAGTACCACCGACCTTAACGGGCTTCTGTCATAAAGAGCAGAGGTCAAATGCGACGTTAGGATGCTCTTGCGAGAAACGCTCGATTCGTCTCGACTTGTGAAGAAATTGATGTCTTTGCGGGAAATTCTCGATGCGGCTCGACTCGCGAGATAAAACCTTAGGCAGTAGGCATAAAAGGAGCCTGTTTCCTAAGCACCGGGACCCTGCAAGTTGGCCCAAAACGGCCTCTTGCACACTATCCACGGGTCTCACTCTCCAAAGTCGAATTTCGACGAGGAGGGAAACAACCGCTTACGAGTCCTCTCGACTCGTAAGAGGGAAAAATTCTCTTATAGGATCCTTACGACTTATAAGAGAAAATCACACTTAGGAATCCCCACGATTCCTAAGGAGAAAAACCCACCTACGAGATCCTCTCGGTCCGTAGGGAGAAAAAGCCTCTATGAGACTCTCACGACTAATAGAGGTGAAAAGTCTTAGGCGGCAGATTTGAACCTGTAGCCTAAGCCATCACTATTTCTTGGGATAGTCAGGATACTCGCTCTAATCATCCGTCAACCATGTTTATTAAGGTGGTATGCTGATAATAAGAGAAAGAAAAGACGGAGAAAATGACACAAGACAAGAAATGTGTATAATCTTTTATTCATAAACTTGATTGGGTACAGGATACATTATGTTAAAGAATGAAAATATATATATACACATTTTTTATCTACAAGTATAAACGATACAAAGAGGGATAGCTACTGAGGAGGAAGTGTCTTTAGTAAATTCACAAGCTGCTCTCGCACTTCCTTCAGCGCCTCCTCTTGGGTGACAGCCGCAGCTACTTCCGCCTCCACCTGGGCTCGCTGCTGCAAGAAGGATGAAAGTTGCTCCTCCGCCGCCTTCTGGGTTGCTTCCTGGTTGGGTGCATCTCGCTCGACAACGTCAAGTTGTTGCCTCAAAGATAACCCTTCGGAAAGACATTGCAGAAGGCCCTCAAAGACAACCCTCAGCCGTGCGGCATTGGCCTCCACCCGAGCATGCAGTTGGGCAGACTTGCTCGAAGTCTCACCGCGCTCCTTACGCCTTGAAATGACTTCTTGTTTGAGGTGGCGGAAGTAAGAAGCGCTCTGCTCAATCCACGCTGTTCTTTGATTGCTGGCGGCCAAGGTCTCGGGAGCGGGATGCAGCAACTCCAACTGATGCAGACATGCCTCGATCTCCCTGCAATGGTTAACCCAAGATCCTATGACGCCCTCATCATGAAAGTTTACGAGTATTGCCAGCATCAGGTTAACCACCGTAGCGAAGTCTGCGGAAGATGTAGGAGTTTCAACGTCGAGTTCCTCGACGTAGTCACTCAACATGCGCAGACTATTCGCGGCGCCTTTTGAAGACGGACTTCTCAGATAAGGACCCGCCGGCATTGTAATGCGAGGCTCGAAAGGCGCCGGGGCCGGAACGACAGCTGAAAAGAAACAGAATGTGATCAGATAACAGTACAGAAAATAAAGAGGGGAAAGTTACCAGTGTGATAGTCGCTGTACCAGTTGGGACAGGTGGCAAGGTCGGAAGGGCCGGTGGCGCAGCTGATCTTTTATCCCCTCCTTCAATTTGTAGCACTGCAGTCGAGATGAGAAAAAAGGGGTTAGAAGTAATTCCATCAATAAAAAAGAAAGATATCAATGGAAATCATACACACCAGCGCCACCAGAGGAAGAAGCGAGTTCGGATGGAAAAGAGAAGTGTGGGAGCAACATCTGATATACATGATCAAAGAGCACTCCTGAAAAGACACAACAATATGACTTCAGTACACAAATTATACGTCTGAAAAGTGAGATTAATAAGTTGCGAATCCATACCTTCCAACATCTTAGATGGTATGAGAGAGGGTTGAGAGGTGACCACCGCCAAGGCAGTCGTTGAATGCGTTCCCTCAAGCAGTAGGGCATCGGCGCTGGCTGCACCCGCGTTACAAGAAAGGTGAACTTGTCAGAAAGGATTGTAAAGTAAAGAAAAACAACAACTTGGGGTTTACCTGAGGAGCTCCCGGCTGAAACAGAGGCGACTCCCTTCTCTATCGACATGTGGCCACCGCCCGTGGCCTCATCACCCGATTCGATGGGGACCGTCGTCCTGCTTGCGCGGCCAGGAGATGGCAGAAGATCGTACACAGGGAGGGCAATGATTGGAGTGTTGCCGGACTCTTGGGAGGGAGCGGCTAACTCTTCCCCAGGATTCGTACCCATCTCACCCGCTACTTCTACGGGTTCCTCGATCTCCATCGGCTTATCCGCCGTCACCACGAGATCGCCGGCCTCAAGTGCCTCGTCCGCCACTACCCTGGGCTCGGTTATAAGGATCATTTCATCTGCCGCCACTTCAGGCTCGGCATCAATGACCTTCTCGGCTACAGACCCCCCAACCTCCACCTCAGGCTCCAAAGCCTCAGTAACGTTGCCCACTGACGGCTCGGGTTCGGTAGGCGCCGCCTCCTCTGCTTCCTTAGGCGGCTCGGGTTCGGTAGGTGCCGCCTCCTCTGCTTCCTTGGGTTCAACGGTCTCCGCCTCCCCCTCGGTCGGACTAGGCCCTATAAGATAAAATATATAAGAACCGATGGCATTATAACTCTTACAACAAAATCTTGGGAGAAATATTACCTGAAGTGGATTTATCATTTGCGCTCCGATCTGCGCGCGCCACTTGTCTGCGAGCAGTGGATAGGAGGGCGACAGAGGCCTCTTCGGAAGGAGTATTAGCACGAGGGGCGGTGCTGGGGCCCGCTCCCATAGCCAAGGCAGCCCTGCGTGCCTTTGCTTCGCGCCTCGATCACTTCCGTTCCTCCCGGGCTGTCGCGATGGACCTCTGTGATGCTTCCTTCAAGGCGTCGTCATCCTCGTTCAGAGATGCGTCCAGAGCCTTTAAGGCGTCTCTCATCGGCTCTTCAAGACGAACCTCCTGCAGTAACCCTGAGGAAGCGGAAACATCGGTAACTGGCGGAACATCTGCATCACTTGGCGGGAGCGGCATTGAGGTTCCTGTGATAAAAAGGGAAAGTTAGATCGACCATAACACAAAGGAAATGAAAACTTGATGAATCGAAACTTACTGAGGCCTAAAGACGCTCTAAGGCATTCCTCCTCCTGGAAGGTCTTGAGTGAAGCGACAATGGCTTCCTCATCAGTGATGCCTATTGGAAGAAAAGAAAGAAAAACGTTAGTCAAAGGTAATGAGAAGAATATGATGCAATAAGAAAATGCGACTAGTAGTTACCTGCTTATGCAAGCTTAGCCAGCCACGCGTTATGCTTTGCCAACCACGCTGAAGTTTCGAGAGCGGCTTTCAAGTCTGTGTCATCCGGCGGCGGCATGACTAATCCCTCGTTAGTCCCATATTCGATTAGGCCCTCGGCGTAGGGAGAATGGGGTTCCTGACCGAATACGACATCTGCAGCGAAGAGCGATTTCTTTTTCTTCTGCCCTCCGACCCTAGGCTCACGTGGGAGCGACTTCCGCTTAGCAGCCACCTTAGGACGGCGGGTTCCAATGTCCGCACCCACGCCAGACTCTGGCGAAACTACAACCACCGTCTCCACTGGAGCACAGGGCGCTACAGGTGCATCTATGATATCAGGGAGCGACAATCCACATGGAGGACTTTGCGCACGCGGTGGCCTGATTCTAACCTCTTTTAGAGGAGCGACTACTGGAGTCCTAGGAACCAAAGGAGCGTCGCGATCGGTACCTGGAGGCACACCCTTACGATCGACCAGCAGTCGCCTTTCCTCCTTTATAACTGCTCCTGTTGCATGATTGTACCAGTCTTTGTACACATTGAGGAGTCGCGGAATGTAAGCCGGCGCATTGATAAAAAAATGAGAGCTCGTATTCAGGCGCATAAAATGGTGCGGCGCGTTCTCCATCCCTTCTTCAGTGGCAGCGGGTTCCAGCAAGAAGGCTTCCAAGGGGACCCCTTGATCGTAGCCCAGCTGTTGAGCAAAACGATGCGGGTTGTACCTCATAAAAATTGCCACACCATTCTGCCTAAAAACTAGAAAACCCGGTCTAATGGAATATAAGTGAAGGGTCTCCCGAGCAGTCAAAACTGAGGCTCCATCCTTAAAGACATCTTATAATGGCCGCGTTGCAGTGGTAGACACCTTTCCAATGGTCAATACCTTATCGACAAAGGACATCCCGGCTCCAACGGTATGAGGGCGAAGGAGTAAACCCCTGGCGTTCCGCGGTGATGGGGTTACAATTGATGCGCCGATCAGCTGTATAATGCGAGGAAAACCGCACTTGTCAAAGAACGAGGGCCTTTTATGCATGCCGAAGACACCCGCCGTGTGTAGCTCGAGCCACGTTGCAAAGTAGTGCATCGGGAAGACCACGTGCAGTACC
The DNA here is from genome assembly GCA_030015575.1 of Agapanthus africanus. Taxonomy (NCBI): domain Eukaryota; kingdom Viridiplantae; phylum Streptophyta; class Magnoliopsida; order Asparagales; family Amaryllidaceae; genus Agapanthus; species Agapanthus africanus. Next base: position 341,277,085 of record JASDDO010000006.1, on the reverse strand, counting down.
TCGGGCTCATTAGCATCCGCTGCTCGACTGAGGCCATGGTATAAGTGCGCCAAGCCGGCAATCCCCACAGCCACCTTTACCCCGATGGCCATCCGGTGGGCTGGGTAAAAAACAGAGGGCCGCATACGATGAGAGTGCATTGGGATCGCAAACCAACTCAGCCACAATCCGAGAAATCCTAGGAAAAAGGCCTCCTCGTCTATCCCGGGGGCCGCAATTGCTGCAAAAGATATAGTCGGGAAGTCCGGAAGAAAAAAAACCCTTTTGGTCTATCTCCTTCACCGGCAGGTTATCCAAACCTAGACCGAAAGGGTCATCCAGGGTGGCAAACTTGGCAGCTTCTGATGAGATGACGCTTGGGCGAAGGAAACGAGCAATGAAGTCCTCAAAGTTAACTCCCCGACTCCCATGTTCGACGAAGAGGGACTTATATATGTTCAACATTTTAATCAAGCTTAGGAACTGGTGCTGAATAGCATTCTCCGGCGTGAGCCCCCTTACCATCGGCTTAGCACCAAAGACGTACTCATCTGTCGGAAGCAACTCCTCATAATGTTCCCCCATCACTGGTAAACCGGATACCTCCGCGAACTCCTCCAAGGAGATTGACACTTCCCGATCCATGGCAAGGAAAGTGTGGGTAGGAATATTCCATTGCTCCAAGAAAGCCTTGAACTACCAGGTGGGGAGCGTGGGATACTGGAAGAGAGAGACGTAGACCGCGGTGTACAGTCCTAATCTTATCAACTGCGACTTCTTCGTTGACAGGATGTACCGGGCCCACGGCAGATAGCCAATCGGGTGGCGGGGGATCAGACCAAGGTTATATGATTGCCCCCAAGGTCGTGCTTCATCTTGACAGATACGGCGTCCTAGGATGTCCAAAACCATGGGACACTGAACCGGTATCGCATCTATGGCGGGATGTAGAAAGCCCTTCGATGTCCAATCCACCAACTCCACGGCATACTGCACCGAGGGTAGGGTAGCATAGTGAATCGCCGTGATGGGCTCGGACGGCACTGCGCATGTGAAGCTGCGTCGACCCATAATGATCTGGTTATACCACGACCCCCAAAGGTGGAGACTCTTGTACTCCGGGTGGTATTCTCTAATCATGGCCAGGACTTCACGATCCAAGGGCACTTCGGGAAATCCCTCTTCTGAATGAGCAAACAGGAATGAGGTGTCGAGAGACATGATCGCTGCAAGTGAACAGAAATTAGCCGTTAGTGTTGCAATTCCAACGCTTAGCGTTTAAGAAAGGAAAAAAATGCATTAATTAATCAATTAAATTAAAAATTAATTTAATTAAAATTAATTAATTACACCACACAGCAGTGCAGTGGGTAGGAGACCGAAGGGGGACCCACAAAATCTGGATGACAATACGTCAGTTAATAAGACAACCTCATCATTGGATGAGATTGTCAGTTGGTCCCCAGGAAAACATTCCCATTAATAAAAAAAATGGGAAGAATCCCTAGAGACAAGGAGAAAATCTCCTCTTTCAGAGCAAAGCTCTGTCACAGAGTGACACTTGTCAAACTCTGGTCTCAGAAAAATAAGATTCCTTAAAAGAGCATAGCTCTATGGTAATAATGGAAAGGTCCATCAGAAAATGTTTACACCTAAAAGAATTAAAATTTTTGGAAATCTTGAAAAATCCATGAAAAACTTATGAAAATTTCTTCATTTTTCAGATCTAAAAGATCTACAGATGATTCAAAGAGCAAAGCTCTGTCCATGGGTTAGAATCCATGAACAAGATCTCTGCAGATCTATAAGTTTTTGAGAGCAAAACTCTGTTTGTGAAACCCCAATAGGGATCTCTTTAGATCAAAAGATCTGTAAGAGCAAAGCTCTTTGGTTAAGATTAATTTAAGTTAATTTGATTTAAATTAATTTTACCTAAAGTTTCTAACTTTGGAAATGAGCAAAGCTCTGAATTCTCAAGCAAGAGCAAAGCTCTGGTAATTAAAATCTTGAAGATGGTGAAGATTTTCTAAGAGCCAAGAGTCCTATTTATAAGGCGCTTGCGCCCCTTCAGCTCACCCCTTGATCCAACGATCAGGAGTTTGCCACCGCTGCACTCACGTGTGCGCCACGTGAGCGCAACGGTGGGGGGCATTTGTTTCTCCCAATCAGAGCAAAGCTCTGCTGGAAATTCAAAATTCAAATTTTGAAGCAACGCTTCAAATCCCGGGTGCAACGCGCCATGTGTCAGGCGCAGACGCATCAGCGCAGCGCCCAAGAAGGCGCGCCCAATCAGAGCAAAGCTCTATTTTAAGCAAAATTAAAGGAAGCAACGCTTCAGCTGCGCGACACGTGTCAGCGCAGATGCGCTAGCGCAGTTGCGCTGCGCGACACGTGTCAGCACATATGCGTTTGCGCCAAACAGAATAAAGATTTTAAGAAATCTTTCTGTTCTTATTAAAACAAGAAGATTTTCTTCTGTAAAACAGAAGCCCTTGGATCAAAGATCCAACGGTGGGGAAAATTCCCCAAATCACTCAGAAAAAGATCTCTTTAACAAATTTAACTAATTTATGGGCACTATAAAAAGGATCCTAGGCCTCAATTCAGAGGCATCAACATTTTCTTTTAAAAAAAAGAGAAGAAGGGAAAGAGAACTCTGAAGAATTCTTCAAGAACAAAAAGGTAAAAACCTTTAGAAAAAAAGAGAAAGTTCTCTCATGAACAGATCATAGATCTAAAAACAAGATCAATGATCTTTAATAAAAAAAAATAATAATAAAATAGTGCTTTGCACTTTTATGAACCTTTGGTTCTTTGAGATAAGAAAAACAAGAAAAACTTAACTTTACTTTGATCTAATTAGATCAAAGAAAACAAATAGTGCTTTGCACTTCTGTTCTTGAATCTAAAAGATTCTTAGTGCTTTGCACTTCCAAACTGCGCTGTTGCGTTCTTGGGAGAGCGCCACGTGTCAGCTCCAGAACAACTTGCGCTACACGATAGAGCTTCGCTCTCTGTAATTAGCGCAACTCACCAAGGTACGCCACGTGTCAGCAGCATAGCGCACTGACACAGCGCACTGCGCTGTTACGCTTGCGCTCACCAGAGCGTGGCACGTGTCACCATCACATGCGCTTGCGCTCATGGGACACTGTCAGAGTATTTAATGCTCTGCATTATTAAAAAAAGGGACAGAGCCCAATTAAAAGGCCTAACAGACCTAATCAAAAATGCCATGTATTTTAAAAAGGGCAGAGCCCAAGCAAAATAGATGCTCTGCATTTATAAAGGGCAGAGCCCAACCAAAACAAAGGAAAATAATGCAGTGAAGGACCAAGGCCCTAGCACAAGTCTAATAGGCCAAAGATAAAAGAATATTGAAACTGGACTTAGCCCAGTCGTGGCCATAAGTCCTCAAATTAAATTGACTGAGCACGGCTGCTCCCTAAACCAATTTACATCCGGTTCGAGGGTACATCTCCGAACTCCTCTGACACCTATCGTTGTAATTCCTCAACGACGTCAGAGAAGTGACGGGTCCCAACGACCACACATGAATATGGACTGCGGGGACCTTAAACTCGTGGACCGAAACGTCCCTAAACTAATATTGGACCGAAACATCCTTAAACTAATATTGGACCGAAACGTCCTTAAACTAATGTCAGACCACCACGTCCCTAAACTGGAACATGGACCGGAACGTCCTTAAACTATTGTTGGACCGGAACATCCTTAAACTAATGTTGGATCGGAACGTCCTTAAACTAATGATGGACCGAAACGTCCTTAAACTAATGATGGACCACCATGTCCCTAAACTGGCGATGGACCGAAACATCCTTAAACTAATGATGGACCAACATGTCCCTAAACTGGCAATGGACCACCACGTCCCTAAACTGGCGACGGACCACCACGTCCCTAAACTGGAATACGGACCACTACGTCCCTAAACTGGAACAATAGAGCCTCCAAATGCTCTTTTGCCGGATCTAAACGGTCCCGTTTAAGTTGATCTTAGCCCCGAATACGGCTAACGTATCCTTAAACATTCAAATGGACTATAAAACTCAAGGATACATCTCTGAACTCCTCTGACATCTATCGTTGTAATCCTTCAACGACGTCAGAGAGGTGATGAGTCCTGACGGCCATATATTAAACGGATCACCACGTTAAGTTGATCTTAGTCTCAAACAGGACTAACGTATCCTTAACTAATGTTTAAGTTGATCTTAGCCTCAATACGGCTAACGTATCCTCAAACAAAAATACCAAACCCAAATCTAAGTAAATATGGATTTGGACTAATCCACGTCCTACGGACGACGGCTTAACTTAGTCTCCGTATACAATCCACGGGCAACCACAAACAATACAAACACACACGACACGAAGTGAAATTCTGGAAAAGGAGAAAGTTGCTACCGCGATGCGGTAGCGTAATTAACTGCAGGGGCTTGCGCCTGCAGGGAAGAGCGTCCCCACAATCAAAACCCCCTCAAGCGAGGGGGAATCTGACGAAGTCTGCTATATCGGCCGCATCCGTCTAAACCTCCGATACACGGTGCTATAAATCAACTTAGCATCTTCGGAGAGGTGGACGGATAAAACCAAATAGCATCTGCTCCGAATCTCAGCGTCAGGACATCGCAGTCTTGTGCGCCGTCTTTCAGAAGGGAACAGTGTGTAAACTGCGAAAGAGCTTGTATGGTCTCAAGCAAGCCCTTAGGCAGTGATATCTCAAGTGCGATCAGTTTATGTTAGAGACAGAATTTGTGAGCTGTGAATCAGATCATTGTGTCTATGTTCAAACTTTTAAGGACGGCGACTTCATTATTCTATCATAGTACGTTGATAAAATGTTAGTAGTGGGTCCGAATTTCGAGAAGATTCAATGTTTGAAGAAGATGATGGCTGAAAAATTCTCCATGAAGGATTTGGGAGCGGCAAAGCAAATCTTGGGTGTCACGCCCCACTTCCCAAAAGAAGGTGAAGGGGTAACGTGGTATGGTCTGCAACCTAACTGTATTGAAGATGGTCTATTCAATACAGTTAAGTTAAGCATATGAATATTTATAACATGCAGGATATATACCAAAACAAAATAATAAAAGCGGAATGCATTTATTTCCATTAACTGAACTTTATTACATCCCAAAAGAATGAGTAAAAATAAACTAAATAGTTTAATTACATCGAAGAAAGAAGCAAAAGCCCTAACATGTGGGCAACAAACAAAAATATAACTAGCCAATCTTCCGTCGTCAAGTCCGTATAATCTTCATTAGTAGGCTCTACACCTTGATCCTCATCGTAATACTCATTCTCATCTAACGGACATTCTAGAGATAGAGAAAAAAGAAAAGAAAAGTCCGTCAGCAAGTTACACTTGAGTAGGATTGCCTCATAAGGAAGTAAAGATACAAAAACGAGCAAATGTATATAGGTATGATGTGTGTGTACAGATATGATGTATATGGATATGAGGATATGAGGTGTATGGAAATAAAGGCATGTTGAATGAGGTATATGTGAATAAGAGTATATTGTATGAGGTATATGTGAATAAGAGTATGTTGTATGAGGTATCTGTCAGGCAAAAGTTCGCATTAGTTTGTTAAATAAGAGTCCAGATACTCGCGATTATTCCGTTGTGGCCATGGAACAACAACTGGGGAAGTGAAATATACTGTTTCACTTCCCGGGATCATGATCAAGTAGTAGGGAAATCCGAGTTCCGCATCTCCTTTCCTAATCAAACTACCCATCCCCGTTGTTCAGTATAAAGGTTTTGACGAATTAGAGTTCGTGCGTATATCATCTAGGTATGGAATTTCTACGTTGTATGTCATCCACATATTGAATTATTCGCTCTCAAAGTAGGGTTAATATTCGCCCGAAAACCGGGTTAGTAGTCATCCACAAATTGGACTGTTCACCCTGCCTGCAAGGATCTTCATTTATAAAGTATTCCATGCTTAGGTTCGCGCATTCTAACCTTAACCGTATCATGTGTCAAGTATGCCGTAAGTTCATATTCGGATAGTTGATCTCATTTAATATGGTCTTCCACAACCACTCATTTTATCTTGTTACCTTTAAAAATCTGTAAGGTGTATCATAATATTTTATACAACCCTTGATTAATAAAGATCATGGTATTTAATGGTAGTTATTGTTTATAAGAAAACCATGATATTTTAGAGTAATTATAATTTTGGGAAACCCATGGTATTTTAATGAAAATATCTTTTTAATGAAAGATTAGGTATTTATTTGAAATTATCTTTTAATAAAGTTTTAGGTATTCTTTTTGGAAAATATCATTTATAAAAGCTATGGGTTTTGCTGAAAATAGCCTTTTAGTAATGATCAAGATATTTAATGAAATTATATATTTTTAGGATGGATTAAGGTATTTTATTGTAAATAATAATTTTATAAAGTTATGGTGTTTATTTGGAGGTTATATTTTAGAAATACGTCCGTATTGGCAACTGCTGCATATGGGCGGCAGGATTTGTGTACTTTTCAGAGACGATTGCCTATCAACCACGAGATATTTACGTAAAACATTATCCTATAAAATTATGGTGTTTTATTAAAAATGATATTTTATAAAAACAACTCCGCGTTGACAACCACTGCACATGAACGGCAGGATTTGTATACTTTTCAGGGACGATTGTCTAGTAACCACGGGGTGTTTCATATAAAATATTACTCTATTAGAGTATTTTATTAAACCTTAGTTAAAAGGCTGAAAAAATATTAATATAAAAATATTCTCTCTAAGTGAAAGGGGTTAAATTGGAAACCATAATATAATTATTTAGATTAGTATTACCCCTTTTCAAAAGGTAAAAGGATTTTAATAAAACTAAAGTAATTAATGGATAAGAGTAAAAATGAAATATCATTTTAATGTACCAAAAGTATTTTATTCACAATGCCCTATATCATATGGGTAGTTTAATTAAATATAACGTATTAATAAAATGAGAGTATTTTGTGGAAGTAACCTATTTCGATGCCTAATTGGTATCATAGGGTAAGATTGTCGTGTCAACTTAGCATCCAATAAGTAAGTGTAGTTTTTATGATCATGGATATGTGTATACATGAGGGATAGGTCATTACTCCGTGATATCCATATCAAAGTTATGGTTTTTATTTAAATATGATGGCACTGTAATCTAAACAAGCAATATTTATTTTTAATATCATTTTATTGAGTGTGGAGAGATTAAAAAAATTCAGATTTAGGAGTTAAGAAAGAAAGTGACAGATACAAGATGGTGAGAGGCGGATCCTATCTTTGTTTTGAGATGAAGAAGCTGAAAATGTCTCGTTGTACTAAAACACGAATACCTCCGTGTTCTGATTTTTCCTTGATGATCGGGTGGAATCACGACGTCGGCGTCGTCGATACGAAGGTCTGGGTATTTTTTTCAGAATTTTCAGAGTTATGTGGTGTGAGAAAATAAAGTTTGAAGGTGTATATTTATAGGGTTTTTCTCCCAACAATAAAATCCCAAAATCCGGTTCAAATCTCATCAAAAAATCTTAGAATCCGTGCTCACAATGATTACAATCATCGCCTGATGATTGCGCCGCCGCCGCCACAATTCTGGGCCGTTGGATTTTGAATCCAACGGTCCAGGTTCCCCATTTATATATATTTTATTTTATTTTATTCTTTTTATTTTAAAATCTAAAACTGTTTTATTAAATCGAATTTGTTTTGAATTTTTTTTAAAATATTGTTAAAAATACGGAAAATATGAGAAAATTTTGAAAAATATATTTTGTTGTTATCTTCAGTTTAAAAATGATTTTGGACTAAAACTAAATAATATTCCCATATCTATGATATTTGTTAGTTTTTATAATTATTTAAAATCTAGTTTATCCTTGAAAATCATTTTAATTACGAAATATTTATTTTAGTTGATAATAAAAATATGTAAATTATTTTAAGGCATTATAAAATTTCATTAAAATATTTTAAGCCCAGAAAAATATAAATAGATTTTAGAAAATTCATGCAATACCCTAGCACTCTTATACTATATATTTTGGGATATTTCAAATCCTGCGGCAAAATTCTTGATTATTGTTGCTTTTGGGTTCTGATTGGTGCTATTAGCAGTTGTGGTTATTATCCGACTTGACCCGCATGTTTGAAACCCATTATGCTTCAAGATTACATCAAATATTCGCTGGTATAGAGGATCCGTGCAAATCTAGATATTATAAACATATAATATATTTCACATATCTTTTAATAATACAAAATAAAAACCAAATAATATATTTTGATATATAGCCTTGCATGTCATCACAACCCATATCATGTGTCGCACCCATATATCATGTTCATGTCCTAATTGTTAAAACAGACTCGTTTGGATTGATACGTATATTTACGTAGATCCGTACTTGGGGGTATATATTTTTATTGACAGGATATCGCATTATGGTTTAAACTTTTACGTATATTCTCCATATTTAAAAACTAGATTTTTAGAAGGGATCCGGGTAATATTCAAAGTAATCTGGTATTAGCTGTAAAACCCTATAATATATATATTATATTATTTTACTAACTTATACATTTATAATATAAATTAAACTAATTAAATCTCTCATGTTTCTCTCTCCCCCGTCCGTCTCACTCTCTCAGTCACTCGCGTTCTCTCTCTCTCTCTCTCTCTCTCTCAACATATCTTCAAGAGTTTGGATCGTTCTTTCGGACTGCCCATCTGTCTGAGAATGATAGGCTGTGCTAAATTTCAAGCGAGTTCATAAACTTTCCTGTAGACTCCTCCAAAAGTGTGATAGAAATCGAGTATCACGATCGGAAACGATGCTCACGGGTACTCCCATGCAATCTCACAATCTCCTGCATGTACCGCTCTGCCAAAGCCTCCGTCGACTGACCAACTCGAAACGGTATGAAATGAGCTGCCTTGGTTAATCGATCCATAATAATCCAAACTGCATTATTGCCCTTTGGACTCCATGGTAAGGCTGTCACGAAATCCATGGTTATATGTTCCCACTTCCATTGAGAAATCGGAAGTGGTTGCAACAAACCAGCTACCCTTTGATTTTCACCCCTGACTTGCTGACACACCAAGCACTTCGATACGTAGTGATCAATCTCTCTTTTCATGCCTTCCCACCAGAAATGTTGTCGTAGATCTCTGTACATCTTTGTGCCTTCCGGATGTACGGAATATACGGAACTATGAGCCTCTTTCATGACTTTTCACGAATGTCTCCTTTGGGCACACATAAATTGTTGGATATGTATGCCCTAGAAGCCATTATTGTATATGTATACATGTGGATGCTTGGACATATGTATGTACAGGACAATCTTGCTCGATATAATAGTATGCTATTTGGTTTGTCTTTATCTTAACATGTGCATATGTTTTACTTGTTATTACGTATCATTTATACATGTTGATAAGGCCCGAAGGATCATTGCTTGACTACCTGCGTTGTGATGGCGATCATACTTATAGGAGCTGGGTAGTCGATAAGCACATCCTTAAAAGATCCCCAGTCGTGGGAGTATCGAGATTGGGCATCGATATTCTAGAGTAGACTAGTGTATACGTTTCTAGACCCCGACGAGGGGCGATGGTTGGTTCCACAGCCATTAGTCTTTCGCACCTAAGATTGTATACATGTGCTCACTGGGGATGAGTACACTGGACGAACTCGCCGAGAACATCTAAATGGTACTATACCTATCGTCAAATAGCAGTTCTCAGCTGACATGAGTATAGGTTAGTCTTCAGACCTGAGATCGTCATTTGTCTCGTGTGAGTTCCCACTGTACTTTGATTACTACACTACCACGGCTCTACTAAGTCGTGCAAATAGGTTTTAGTTGGGTGCAGTCCCAAGCCACATGGAGGCAGCGATAGATTGTTAGGGATTCGTCTCTCCTGGTATAGGGAGTCGATATTGCACTGTGTTCGATTGGCAAGAACCATAAGACCTTGGCCAAGGCAGTTGAGATTTACTGATAGGTAGATCAGTAGTTTCCCGGATTGGTCCTGAGCCATATTAGCACGAATTATCGGATAATTAGGGTCGGACGTTTACCAACTCCTAGACCCGGTATGCGATACTCTCAGACGAAGAGAGCGGATTGTACGGAGATTGTCACAGATAGGCTCAGTAGGGATCCGGATGAGTTTGCTAGTCGGCCTTCCTTTTCGATAGGTACCCGGATAGCCGTTACGTACAGCTAGTGCCGCTGACGTGCTTCTGGTTATGGATTTATTCAGTAACTCACTGCCGGCATACTGTCGAGTCTTTAGACTCCCACACAGAGGGTTTCCCTGGTTCAGACGAAATGATACAGTAGCCGTATTGGATAGAGCAGGGTTCCGATCGAATGATTGTACCAGTTATCTAGACTTTCAATCGGACAGTTGATAATACTAGCCGGCTCGGGATTGAGCCTGATTATTAAATCAGGTATTGATTTAATAATTTACATATATGTATTTCGATATGTATATTCTAGTATTGTGTTCTTTGTATTATTCCATCTCTTTGGGTATTCGTATTTTGATATGAATACATGTATGTATATACAGTAGAGTGTAATCCGTATTTATACGGAAAATATTCTAAAAGGTGGACACCTCATTTAAGATTTATCCATTTATCTTTAAATGGAAAATGAGGTGTAAAGGTGGTGAGGGGAGTATGGTGAGAACCATGCTTCTATAGTGTTGACAAATGAATATTCAATTCATTTGTGCAAACTATTCAAGTATGGTTGGGTTTTAATATTGGAAAAATGATTTTACAAAACCATGGTTGATCCTTTTCTCTTTCATGGGATTTCATTCTCACCATATTTTCTTTGCTTCACTCTCCTCACTACCTTTCTTGAGTTCCTCCACCTTCATCTTCAACCTCCTTATTGGTGTCGAAAATTGCACCCCGGTTGACCAAATCAAAGTCAAGGTCAACCCCAAGCCAAGTGGGCCCAAGCCCAGATCAAGTGGGCCCATGCCCAGGTCAAGTCCGAACATGAAGCGGCCGACCCCCCTCCATGCCAAAATAAAAATCATGTAATAAATAATTTTGATGTAATTTTTTATACATGAATGCAAAGCCCAAGGGGCTATATGTAAATTTGTAAGCCTATATAAGGCAACATGATGATGAATAAAGGGACAATTTCATTCTCCTAAAAAAAATAGGATTTGTGTCTCCTTCCCCTTTCTCAAGGGTCTAAAACTTTCTTCCTCTTTTTGAATTAAATCAAGAGTTTAACTCTTCCTTTCTCAAAAAGTAGTTTTTCACCACAAAACCGACAAATGGGAGCTCGGATCTCCCATCAAATCTCTAAAAGGGGAGATTTTGAATCTCACTCCTCTTTCCCCCAAGATCCGGCCAACCAAGAGGAAGAAGAAGGAGACTCATCTTCAAAAACCCCATGTTGGGAGGATCCAAGGCTCAAAAGAAAAGCCAAAGATTCCTAGGAGTTTAACTCCTTTCTAGATCTGTTGGAGTTTAACTCCATAAATTAAATTTTTGTTAGGAGTTCAACTCCAAAACCCCTTGGGAGTTCAACTCCCCAACCTAAGGGCTAAGCCCCTTCCCGCTGGTGTTTCCAGCGGTCGCGTGCCTTGCACGTGACCCGCTGACGCCCAGTGCCCACATGCTGCGCACGTGACCAGCGGGCGCCAAGCGCTCACGCGCTAGGCATGTGCCCGTGGGCACCATGCGCCCGCGTGCCACGCACGCGTCCTTATAATAGTGTCTATATATCTTCAAGATGAACATCTCAATTGCCAGTTCTAGATCTGGATAGGATAGTTGCGTTCACGAGTCTTTAGTTATCTTAATGCATATGCAACTATATCACCGTGCTGATACATCGCACCACCAAGTCCCTTCCCTGAAATATCATAGCGGATGTTAAAACTTCCGGGTCTGCTAGAATGGCAAGAATGAGTGTGATAGCTACGATCTACCCTTCTTAGAATAATTTCATATTTGAAATTTTCAAAGGAGTAGCCACTACTAGTCACGGAAATCAGTAATGCTGTCTGGAACCCTCTTTTACTACGTGTGTCGCTCCTGGGAGTTGGTGTATCGCTTGATGCATGGAAAGTCTATGAATGGTTTAGATATAAAGAATCAGAAAGTGTAAAATCAGTAGTTGCTTCAGGATAGAAAAGTTTTGATGTTGAAGGAGGGTTATAGGTATTTCTAAACTAATAAGAAAGGTATACGTGAATTGATGGAAAACTTGAGAAATATAAACATAAAGACAACTAGTCGAAACTACGGAAACTAGAAGAATTATGGTGAGTCTAACTAAGATTTGCATCGAAGGATAAATAAGTATGATATCGAAAAGGAAGGTTGAAAATGAAAAGAGTACCTCTGCTATCTTGCCCTGTGGCATCAGCCTTCTCGGCTGTCATGATGAAGGTCTGGCATTTGGGTCCATTCCACTGTGCTTGCTGAAAACCACACTCCTGTGATGGCAAGGGTGGTCCCCTTGACTGGTTGGTTTAGTGGCGGAAAATGACCGGTTTCCCTGTTGTGGTGTCCCATAGTTAGCCAGCTTATTGACAGGACCTAATTGTCTCCTTCTCTGAGAACAGTCCCCAATAGCATGATCCGGAGACCCACAGACTATGCAAAGTTTGTTCAAAACACGTCAGTCTCTCATATAGTGTCCGATTCTACCACAATGGTTGCATATAACGGCTAGTTTTCTTGAGACAGTTGGCCCTACCGACCTCTTGAATTGCCGCCCTCCGTTGAATTTTGAAGACGATTCTCCAGAAAATTGGCTTGCCGGTCGCTTAACACCTGATGAATGGTCATTCTTCCTTATATGTTTCTGTAGATTTTCAAAGTTTTGCGCTATATTTAAGATTGCATAATAAGTCTAAAGGGTAGCAGAAGACATGGAGGACCGCGTCTTCAGGTCCAACCCTTGTCGGAACCTCTTAGCATATAGTTCTGAGGTTGCTACCAGATGATGTGCGAACTGACTTAACCTTGCGAATTCTGAAGCGTACTCATCTACAGGCTTATCCCATAACCTCCCTTGTTGGAGTTATACAAATTCCCTTTCCATCTTTAGGTGTGCCACGGCTGGAAAGTACTGAGTATCAAAACGCTGTTTGAACGTTTCCCAGTCGATGAGCTCCTTCAGTCTACTTTCCTCTGCCTCCCACCATATCATGGCATTATCTGTAAGTTGCAATTTAGTAATGTTTACCCATGCATCCTTAGGAATTTAAGCGACACCGAGATCATTGATGGTTCCTTTGAGCCATTTTTCAGCTTCTAAGGGAGTTTCCTTTCCTGAAAAGGTTTTAGGGTGAAGTGAAATTGCTTCACTCCCGCCGAATCTTGAGGAACTCGGGTTAGTGCCTTCTTTAAAACCTCCATTTGTTGCTGTCTACTTTCTCGCAGCTCCTGATGAAGGGCACCCGTCTGCTACTGCTGTTGTTCTAGTAATCCTTGTATCGTTTGTAGTATAGCCGCATCTTGAGCAGCGACTTCATTGATCCTATTTCCTCTTCTGTTGCGGTTAGGATGTCGTCCGGCCATTGTGATCTAAATTATAAGGGTGTTAGGTTACAAACAGACTGAGGGATGAGACAAGATAGTAATTTGTATGAAAGAACAATGTTCCCCTCCGAAAGACGCGGCGGAGACGCGATGTACGTCTTGCCTGAAATTCAGGGCAGATGCTGATTGGTGCTATCCGTCCACCTCTCCGAAGATGCCAAGTTGATTTATGGCACCATGTATCGAAGGTTTAAACTGATGCGGCCGATGTAGCAGATTTCGTCAGATTCCCCCTCATCTGAGGGGTTTTTGATTGTGGGGACGCTCTTCCCTGCAGGCGCAAGCCCCTGTAGTTAATTACGCTACCGCATCGCGATAACAACTTTCTTCTTCTCCAGATGGTCACCTCATGTCGTGGGTGTTTGTTTTGTTTGTGGTTGCCCGTGGATTGTATACAGAGACTAAGTTATGTTGTCGCCCGTAGGGCGTGGACTAGTCCAAATCCGTATCTTTCTTAGATTTGGGTTTGGGGGTTGGGTTTAAGAATACGTTAGTCTCATTTGAGACTAAGATCAACTTAAACATTTTTTAAGGATACGTCAGTCTAATTTTAGACTAAGATCAACTTAACGGGATCGTTTATGTAGGGTTCCTAGGCACCCTATGGAGGTCTCACAAGGCATCGAACATGCCAATTTCAAATTCTACGGTGCCGAGAAACCCTAAATACGGATCGTTTGCTAGAATTCTAGGCGAAAAAGCTAACTAGTTAACAATTAACTAAGGGATACGGATATACATGAAAGGTTCCTAGGCACCCTAGTGGGTTCTTACAAGGCATCGAACATGCCAAATTAAAATTTTTAGTGCCGAGAAACCCTAGACTACGGATCTTTAACTAGATGTTTAGGCGAAACTAAAAGCTAGTTAACTGTTAACTACTAGGATACGGAAATACAACCTTTGTAGATCCGGATGTCCACCTCCACGGCTCCGTAACGATGTCTCCTCGCTGTCCAAGTCGAACTCCGGGCTCAAGCGTCGGCTTCGTCGGAGAAACGGATGAGCTAGGTCGCCGGCTTCGTGTCAAAGACGATCTACGTCGAGGCATCGCAAGTTCAAGCTCCGACTTCACAAAGTGATGAAATTTGTGAAGAAAACACACTCTACAACTTGGCTAGAGGTAGAGGGTGAAGAAATAGGAGATGGGTTCACTTTAGATTTGGATTTAGCTCACTAGATCACAACTTGCCATTAAAGTAGCAAGCTTTCTCACTTTTTGAAGAAGAAGAAGATGATAGAATTCTTTTTCAAGTGTTAAGTAAAAATGAATAATAAAATCCATTCTTATCATCTTCTAACCATGGTCAAGTGTAGAGAATAGACCATGGTTAGTGGGAGTGGTTAGGGTTAAGCAAAATGACAAAATGGTTATCATTAGTCAAAGCTTCATGAAGCTTCAACAAGCTTCAAGACAAAATGAAACCATTTTGTATTACATAAATCCATTTAATAAATAATGAATGGATTAAATAAAAAGAGAATAAACCATAAACCCTAACCACTCTCATAACCATGGTTGCATTCTTTACACAAAACCAAGACTATATGCATCATCAAACATGATACATACAAGTGTACACAAAACATATCACATATACAATGTGCACATCAAGTGAGAAAAATCCATTTAAAGTGAACCTATACTAGTTAATGCAAAGTAATATATCAAATATATAATTATACATTAAATCATTAAATCAACACTTGATTCAATGATCCGGTCATGTCGCACATAACCGACTAGTATTAAATGTATCGACTTATCGAATCGATCTTCGATTCGATAACTAGGTTATATCATATACAACCAATCGAAACATTAATCGCGAGAATTAAATACGGTATCACATACACGCATTATTCTCGGTCCCGCACATATCTCATATGCACTCCTATTTCGTTTCGCTTGAACCAGGAAACCTCTGTGTAGGACTCTAAAGACTCGTCAATACGCCGGTAGCAGATGATGATCATATCATGCACCCACAAGCCGCAAGCGGTCTACTAAACGTAACGGCCACCCGGGTATTGAGCGATCAGAAGATCGACGAGCTAGCCCGCTCACACTCCTGCGAATCCGATCAGTAACACTTACCATACAGTCAAGTCTCTTCGTCTGATACGTCGCATATCAAGTCTAGGGGTGGTATACGTCAGACCCCAATAACCTGATAAGTCGTGCCGATGTGAGGCTCGTAACGGGTCGAGAAACTACTGGTAACACTTACCAGCAAATCTCTGATCAGCCCTGGCCAGGGACTTACCTGTTACGGCCAATCGAGCACAGCGCAACATCAACTCCCAATACCGGGAGAGACGAAACCCCTCCTATCGCTCATTGCCTCCATGTGACTCGGGACTGTACCCAAAGACCACTGTTTTGCACGCCCTCATGGACGTGGTAAGGTGGAGATCAAAGCACAGTGGGAATCACACAAGACTCTATGACGATCTCGGGTCTACAGACTAACCTGTACAAGTGTCACCTGAGAACTGCCATCTGACGTGAGGTATAATACCATCTGGGAGTTCTCGGCGAGTCCGTCCAGTGTACCCAGTCTCCACTGAGCACCCGTATACCATCTCTGATGTCAAACACCAATGGATATGGGATCATCCATCGCCCATCACATGGGTCGAGAAGCGTATACGCTAGTCTACACTGGCATATCGATGCCCCGTCTCGATACACCCACGACTAGGGACCTTGAAGGAGGTACTTATGGACTACCATGTCCCCACTAGTATGATCTTGCATCATAGTCCAGGTAGTCAAGTACACATCCTAAGGGCTTTACCAACATGTAACTATAAGACAGTATAAAGAGACTAGTGTACATGTTAAGATAAATGGCAACCAGATAGCATACTATCATGTCGAGCAAGAAAGTCATCTCTATATATGTCCAAGCATCCAATATAATATACATAATCTGTACAATACTGGCCTCTAGGGCATACATACAACTAACAATCTCCCACTTGCACTAGGGCCAGCTGCTGTAGTATCTCATACCGAGCATCCCGAAGAGTCTCTCAAACTGTATCTGGGGAATGGCTTTCGTGAGTGGATCCGCCGTGTTGTTCTTCGTGTCAACTCTCCTGACCTCGATCTCCCGGCGATCAACTATCTCCCGGATCAGGTGATACCGCCTCAGAATATGCCTGGACCGCTGATGGGACCTGGGTTCCTTGGCCAAAGCCACCGCTCCATTGTTATCGCAATACAAAGGTATTGGACGCTCAATGGATGGAACCACACCAAGTTCAGTAATGAACTTCTTGATCCAAACAGCTTCTTTAGCAGCATCGTTGGCAGCGATGTATTCAGCCTCCATTGTCGAGTCTGCCACGGTTTCCTGCTTGGAACTCTTCCAGCTAACCGCCCCTCCGTAAAGGGTAAAGACAAAGCCCGACTGCGACTTAGAGTCGTCCTTATCACTCTGGAAGCTCGAATCGGTAAAGGACTCCACCTGGAGTTCTCCGTTACCATACACCAAGAACATATCTCTAGTCCTTCGCAAGTACTTGAGAATGCTCTTCACAGCTGTCCAGTGACTCTCTCCAGGATCAGCTTGATACCTGCTCACTACACTTAGTGAATATGCTACATCGAGTCTGGTACATAGCATCGCATACATGATAGAGCCTACTGCCGAAGCATAGGGTATACCTTGCATGCGAGCTCTCTCCAAATCAGTCTTGGGAGACATCTCTTTGGAGAGAGTGACTCCAGAGATCGTGGGCATGTTCCCACGCTTGGACTCTTCCATACTAAACCTCTTTAGTATGGTGTCAATGTACCTGGATTGGGTCAATCCCAAAATCCGTTTGGATCTATCTCTATAGATCCTAATTCCCAATATGCAGGAGGCATCACCAAGATCTTTCATTGAGAATCTTTGTGATAAGAAAAGCTTGACCGATTGCAGCATAGGAATATCATTTCCTATCAAGAGTATGTCGTCCACGTACAATACGAGGAAGACAACCTTACTCTCTGCCACCTTCTTGTAGATACAAGGTTCATCTGGATTTTTGACGAAATCAAACTCTTTGATAACGACGTCAAAGCAGATATTCCAACTCCGCGATGCTTGCTTTAATCCATAAATGGATTTAAGCAGCTTGCACACCTTCCCGCTGCTCCCACTGTCTACGAAGCCCTCTGGCTGAGTCATGTACACGCACTCTTCTAAATCACCATTTAGAAAGGCGGTCTTAACATCCATTTGCCAGATTTCGTAGTCATGAAAGGCAGCAATGGCAAGCATGATTCGGATGGATTTAAGCATAGCCACTGGAGAAAAGGTTTCGTCATAGTCCACACCTGGTCTTTGACGAAAACCCTTTGCTACAAGTCTAGCTTTGAAAGTCTCTACTTTCCCATCTACACCAAGTTTCTTCTTAAAGATCCACTTGCTCCCAATGGGTTTTACCCCTTCAGGAGCAACTTCCAAAGTCCATACTTTGTTGGTGTACATGGAATCCATCTCGGACCGCATAGCATCCAGCCATTTCACTGAGTCCCCACTCGTGATGGCCTGCTCGAAGCTAGTAGGGTCATCATCCTCCATGATGCAATCCTCGCTCCCACCATCCATGAGAAAACCGTAGTATCTTTCAGGCTGGCGAGGAACCCTACTAGATCGGCGGAGAGGCTGAGGTTCATTGGGAGCTACTGAATCTTCTGGTTCCACTAAATCTTCAGTTACTGTTTGTGTATCTGGAACCTCTTCCAGCTCTACCACTTTGCCACTAATTTCTTTTTCAAGAAATTCCTTTTCTAAAAAGGTGGCATATTGAGAAACAAACACTTTTTGTTCTTCGGCATGGTAGAATAAATATCCTTGGGAATTCCTAGGATATCCCACAAACTTGCAAAGAACTGACCGTGCCTCGAGTTTGTCTGGATTTTGTCTTTTGACATAGGCCGGACAACCCCATATTTTAACTCGTTTAAAATATGGTCTCTTCCCACTCCATATCTCATATGGTGTGGTAGGTACAGATTTAGATGGAACTTGATTCAATAGGTATGCTGCTGTCTCCAGCGCATAACCCCAGAAGGAAATAGGTAACTCAGCTGTGCTCATCATAGAGCGCACCATATCTAATAGGGTGCGGTTCCTCCGCTCCGATACACCGTTGTGCTGTGGTGTATATGGAGGAGTTAGCTGAGAGAGAATCCCATTCTCTTTTAGGAAGTCCAGGAATTCATTGCTCAAGTATTCACCTCCCCGATCTGATCGAAGGATTTTAATACTTTTTCCGGTTTGGTTCTCGACTTCTTGTTTATATTCTCTAAATTTCTCAAAAGCTTCTGATTTGTGTTTCATCAGGAACACATATCCGAATCTAGAGAGATCGTCAGTGAATGTAATGAAGTACGAAGAACCATCCCTGGCATGTGTAGACATGGGACCGCATACATCACTATGTATCAGTCCTAAGAGTTCGGTAACTCTTTCTCCGTGTCCCGTAAACGGAGTCTTGGTCATCTTGCCTTTGAGACATGACTGGCAAGTGTCATAAGATGAAAATTCGAAAGGTTTCAAATATCCATCTTTATGCAACTTAGCCAGTCGTGTCACATTGATGTGACCCAGTCTACAATGCCACAAGAAGGATTCGTTGAGTTCAGAACTCTTCCTCTTGTGTGTGTTTGTTATGCTCAGGACTGTTGATTGGTTTAGAACATAAATGCCATTGCACAACGTGCCTGATCCAACCAACTTTTGGTTATGGAAAATGTTCATAACATTGTCCTGTAATACAAAATTAT
Source organism: Agapanthus africanus (assembly GCA_030015575.1). Taxonomy (NCBI): domain Eukaryota; kingdom Viridiplantae; phylum Streptophyta; class Magnoliopsida; order Asparagales; family Amaryllidaceae; genus Agapanthus; species Agapanthus africanus. The sequence goes on along the minus strand of JASDDO010000006.1, from coordinate 341,257,674 downwards.
ATCCCTCTTTACTTAATAAAGAAACCGATATAATGTTGCATATCAGGTTCGGCATGTAATAGCATTCGTTCAGAACCAATGTATTACCAGTTGGTAATACAAGGTGATATTCCCCGACAGTCTTAGCTGCAACAATTGCACCATTTCCAACTCTTATGTCTTTATCACCTTCTCCAAGTTCTCTACCTTTCCTAAGCCCATGTAACTGATTACATATATGGGATCCTGACCCGGTATCCAATACCCAGGACGTAGAGCAAATGGAGAAACAGTTCTCAGTAACGAACACACCCGAAGAAAATGCATCATCATGTACTTTCTTCATTCGGGTGGCATGGGAATCCTGGTATTCCCCTATATCCTGTTCAGTCCTATAACTCTTATAGGAAAGAACGGAACCAACGTTCCCCAGCACAGTATAACATGCGGGTTCGGTCAATACATCCATTTTATTATCTTTATTAAGGCATGAAATGGTCGCTACCTGGAGAGAGAGAGAAGAAAACACTTTAGCGTAAGCTCGTGCAAGATCAGATTGGTTATTATCTTATCTAATCAGGATGGCTCCCACTGCTTTTTATCAAATCTTCCTCCAAACCTTAAAAGGAAAGACTAGCCGGGATTAATTACACACTACAAGTTCGCCAATCTTTCAGCCAGGCCAGTGTCGGTACTTTGAGGGAGGTCCCCCGTGCTTTCGCACGAACCTAATTAATGTAAACCTCGTTTTCCCAGAGGCGTAACCTCGTTAACACCTTTCTAGACACCTACTTGATCGGCTAATTGTAATGTGTAAAACTCTCCCAGGAGTAACTCTTACTCGCAGCGGGTATCGGGATCCAACTATCTCATAGAAGGTATGCAATCTCATTGCAAATTTCAACACTTGAAATTCCCGATAATATTTTGCCCCTAGCATCTATATGACCTTAACATAGTCAACAAATCATAAGTGCTAGTCAAGTTCAACCCGTCATTTCCCGATTGAATTAAACCCACCCGCACGACCCTTAACATAGTCAACAAAGTCGCACGACTACCCTAATCCAATCGCATCATATGCTTATACAGATAAGCACTAATTAGCTACCGCACACTACGCCTTAACATAGTCAACAAACGTAGCACGAATACTAACCAGTACTTATCTGAAATGACGGAGGGCTACGCAGGTTTTCATAAAACCATGAGCGTAATGAACTTGATATCGTTGTAGAATCAAATGAAGTTTTGAAATGGAGTGATTTTGAGGCTTTTCTAGTTTTGCTAAAGGAGTCACTCCCGGTGAAGGGATCTCGGTCCTTTCCTCGTCGAATGAGGTGCGGGATATATCATATATATCACTGTGCAAAGCAAAAAACCAAAAAGCAGTCAAAAGCGGGTTCGGTCAATATTCCGTATTATTATCTTGATTAAGGCGTGATATGGTCGCTACCTGGAGAGAGAGAGAAGAAAACACTCAGCGTGCGCTCTTGCAAGAATAGATTGGTTATTATTTTATCTAATCAGGATGGCTCCTACTGCTTTTTATCAAATCTTCCTTCAAACCCTAAAAGGAAAGACTAGCCGGGATTAATTACACACTACAAGTTCACCAATCTTTCAGCCAGGCCAGTGTCGGTACTTTGAGGGAGGTCCCCCGTGCTTTCGCACGAACCTAATTAATGTAAACCTCGTTTTCCCAGAGGCGTAACCCCGTTGACACCTTTCTAGACACCTACTTGATCGGCTAATTGTAATGTATAAAACTCTCCCAGGAGTAACTCTTAGTCGCAGCGGGTATCGGGATCCAACTATCTCATAGAAGGTATGCAATCTCATTGCAAATTTCAACACTTGAAATTCCCGATAATATTTTGCCCCTAGCATCCTATGACCTTGACGCAGGCCAAAAAACCATAGTCCGCTAGTCAAATTCAACCCGTCATTTCCTGATTGAATTAAACCCACCCGCACGACCCTTGACGCAGGCCAACAAAGTCGCACGACTACCCTAATCCAATCACATCATATGCTTATGCAGATAAGCACCAGTTAGCTACCGCACACTACGCCTTGACGCAGGCCAACAAACGTAGCACGAATACTAACTACTACTTATCTGAAATGACGGAGGGCTACGACAGGTTTTTCTGAAAACCTATTGCGTAATGAACTTGATATCGTTGTAGAATCAAATGAATTTTGAAATGGAGTGTTTTTGAGGCTTTTCTAGTTTTGCTAAAGGAGTCACTCCCGGTGAAGGGATCGTCGGTCCTTTCCTCATCGAATGAGGTGCGGGATATATCGTATATATCACTGTGCAAAGCAAAACACTTAAAAGCAATCAAAAGACAAACCGAGCGTGTAGCATCTGCCAGTTATTGCTAAAGGAGTCACTCCCGGTGAAGGGATCTCGGTCCTTTCCTCATCGAATAAGGTGTAGGATATATCACATATACCGCTGTGCAAAGCAAGAACTGTAGCTACCTGTTTTATTTTGAAATTCGATTCTACAACATCTTAGGTTTCTTTTATTTCATTAATCTCATTAATGAAGTCCCATCATTTAAGTACCTAAACATCACAGATAAATACGACGTACACTTATGCCATCCGCATTCGCCTCGATGTCCCCTCGTGCACCGTTAGGTTAGGTAACTAACAGCAGAGCAGGGCAGGGCTAGCGCGGGTGTAAAACATAAGTAACGCCTATATAATATATCATATATACTATATACTGTATCTATCACAGAACATCACATGATCACATCACAGATATCGCAGCAGAAGAATCATATGAAATATTGGATATACTAGGACGTCCGTGTTTTCAATACGAGCCAGTATAAAACACGGATTCCACGGTCGTGATGAATAGCCAAACCCACACCCCTAGACCCCTACGAGAGCGGCAAGCAACCCTACCAATTCTAGAGTTAGGAGACCCGTACTCGACTCCTCGAGTTGGTCTCCCACTGGACTCCAGAACCCGGTTACTTGTGCCCTCCTCCTTGGGTCTATCCTAGTGCGGAAAAGTAAATAATATACAACGGGTGACTACTTCCGCAATCTGGAAGTGCCCAAATAAAAGAATATTACATACAAGTTTTTACATGAATGAAAATGAAAAACACTCATCTCACATAAAAACCCCCGGCTATTCAAACACGACGATCCAATATAACATATCCAGCAACACATAACATCACATGTCATCAACGTAAGTAAATATGCGCATCCCAATTGCCGTTGACATATAGCAACGAAACCGGCGATATCACATATTACACTTACGGTCACAGAAAAGAAAGTGTAAAACTACAACAGTTGGAATCCGCAACCTCCTCAGACATCGCATGCCTGACCAAATGAATTTCTTAGACATCGCATGCCTAACAATTATAAACCCCGCATTTTAGTCTCAAAATCGAAAACACTTTTCAATATCAAGTCGGGCAATTCAACAGGATTCCCGACATCCTGATCGAATGCTCGTCGCAAACTTCAGTAGACGGCCGCACCCCCGATACCGTCGACGAAGTGCACCAAGGCGGAACACCGCTGCCGCGAGCACCCGAACGGATGCTTTCGGCGACGGGGTTCTCCTACAGTCACTTGGTCGGGGCTATGGAGTGAGGCTGTCTATTAAGTTTACCCGGCGAGTATCCGCGTACGCTACGTGATTGCGACGGACTTTTGATCACATCAAAATTCCGTGGCAACCGATCAAGTGAGACTAAACTGCTATGTTTATAACATTCATTCAGTTATCTCATAACTACTTGTGAATTCTAATTATTGTATCTCATTCCGGATAAATAGAAAATGTCAAACTTTCCGATCGAACAATCGAACACCCAAGTTTTCTCGATACAAATCAACACATGAAATAAGTCTAACAACATTCAGTTCGTGCCTCAGTATCGACGGTCCAGCCGTAGAAGGGTCAAGCCAACGCCTCACATGTGGCACGCCGTACTGCCCCAAACCCGAAGGTTCAAAGGGCAGTTCAAGACGGTCACATAATCGAGTTAAGGTTTGTTGTCTTCTAGAGGGACCATCGCGTTACTTGCACTACTTAGAACGTCGTTAAACTACGGAAAAATCCAACACTTGGAAATTTCCCGACAGGGAAAAAATTGGGTATTTATATCCGGTCGAACTTTTTAACATATTCTAAAATTTATCCGGAAAGCCAAACAGACAAAATTTGATAAACCCGATCGAATCATCAAAGCTCCAAAACATCCCAGATTATTCAACACTTGAATAAATTTTAAAAATAACCAGAGAAGTCAGCACAGAAAACAATGAATTACTGTGTAAAATAGGATTCCAAATAAGACAAAATCGCCGCGGATCCGCCGCACGAGCCTTGCTCGTGCCGCGGAACCGCGGCTAAAAGAAGGAATTACAAACACGAATTTTACAGTAATCCTTATATTTTCCTGCTTATTTCTCTGCATATTTTTAATCATGAAAAATCACTGTTTTTAGAAAAAGTACAGAGAGCACATTTTGGAGTTGGTTTCGGGTTCGTTCCGGTTTCAAATTCCGTCTGGACTTCGCCTAAGGCTCTAGCTAGGCTCTGATACCACTGTAGGGTTCCTAGGCACCCTATGGAGGTCTCACAAGGCATCGAACATGCCAATTTCAAATTCTACGGTGCCGAGAAACCCTAAATACGGATCGTTTGCTAGAATTCTAGGCGAAAAAGCTAACTAGTTAACAATTAACTAAGGGATACGGATATACAACCTTTGTAGATCCGTTTGTCCACCTCCACGGCTCCGAGAAGAGGTCCTCTCCGCTGTCCAAATCAAATCCGGGCTCTAGCATCGACTTCATCGGAGAATAAGCGAGCTAGGTCGTCGATGTCCATGCCGAAGATGATCTACGTCGAGGCATCGCTAAATCAAGCTCCGACTTCACCAAGTCAAGAAACTTGTGAAGGAAACACACTCTACTACTTGGCAAGAGGTAGAGGATGAAGAAATAGGAAGTGGGTTAACTTTAGAATTGGATTTCTCACTCAAAAACATCAATCACCATTGATGAGGTAATCTTTTCTTCACTTGAAGCAAGGAAGAAGAAGAAGAATAATATGATAAGTTATATGAAAAAGAAAAGAAAATGAATTCTTATCATAAAATTAACCATGGTCAAGTGTAGAGACTAAACTAGGGTTAGTGGGAATGGTTAGGGTTAAGGATGAGATAAGAATGGTTGACTTGAACAAAGCTTCATGAAGCTTCAACTAAAGAACAAAATTAGCCACCATTCTTTTCTCTTTTCTTTTATTCATTTATCAAAAATAAAAAGGATAATTAAATAAGATAAATGAATAACAAATAATAAACCCTAACCATTTCATTAACCAAGGTTTAATACTTTACACTTAACCAAAAAGGATGTATCATCAAACATGATACAAGCAAGTGCACAAAATCATATCACATATATAATGCGCACACCCGAGTGAGAAAATCCATCTAAAGTGAACCAATATTAGTTAATGCAAAGTAATATATCAAATATATAATTATACATTAAATCATTAAATCAACACTTGATTTAACGATCCGGTCATATCGCATATAACCGGCTAATATCCAATGTGTCGATTTATCGAATCAATCCTTGATTCGATAACTAGGTTATATCGCATACAACCATTCGACACATTCATCGCGAGAATAGAATACTGTATCACATACACGCATTATTCTCGGTCCCGCACATATCTCATATGCGCTCCTATTTCGTTTCGCTTGAGCCAGGAAACCTCTGTGTAGGACTCTAAAGACTCGTCAATACGCCGGCAGCAGATGATGATCATATCAAACACCCACAAGCCGCAAGCGATCTGCTAAACGTAACGGCCACCCGGGTATTGAGCGATCTGAAGATCGACGAGCAAGCCCGCTCACACTCCAGTGAATCCGACCAGTAACACTACCGTACAGTCCGGTCTGATCGTCTGATATGTCGCATATCTTGCCTAGGGGTGGTAAACGTCAGACCCCAATAGCTCGATAAGTCGTGTCGATATGAGGCTCATAACGGGTCGAGAAACTACTGGTAACACTTACCAGCAATTCTCTGAGCAGCCCTGGTCAGGGACTTCCTGTTATAGCCAATCGAACACAGTGCAACATCAACTCCCTATACCGGGAGAGACGAATCCCCTCCTATCGCTCATTGCCTCCATGTGACTCGGGACTGTACCCAAAAACCACCATTTTGCACGCCCTCTTGGACGTGGTAAGATGGAAATCAAAGCACAGTGGGAACCACACAAGACTCTATGACGATCTCGGGTCAACAGACTACTCTGTACCAGTGTCACCAGAGAACTGCCATCTGACGTGAGGTATAATACCATCTGGGAGTTCTCGGGGAGTCCGTCCAGTGTACCCAGTCTTTACTGAGCACCCGTATATCATCTCTGATGTCAAACACCAATGGATATGGGATCATCCATCGCCCATCTGTATGGGTCGAGAAGGTATGCGCTAGTCTACTCTGGTATATCGATGCCCCGTCTCGATATACCCACGACTAGGGACTTTGAAGGATGTACTTATGGACTACCATGTCCCCACTAGTATGATCCGCATCATAGTCCAGGTAGTCAAGTACAGATCCTAAGGGCTTTACCAACATGTAACAGAGAGACAATCAGTATACACGTTAAGGTAAAGATCAACCAGATAGCATACTATCATGTCGAGCAAGAAAGTCCTCCCTATATATGTCCCAGCATCCACTACAATATACATCCTATGTATAGTAATGGCCTCTAGGGCATACATATAACTAACAGTTTAGATCCGACAAGAGAGCAATTAGGCTTTATTGTTTAGTTTAGTGACATTGCGGTCGATTACCAGTTTAAGGACATGGTGGTCCATTGTTAGTTTAAAGACATCGCGGTCAAGGTTAAGGACATCATAGTCCGTGGATTTAAGGACTCCACAGTCCGATGTTAGTTTTAAGACGTCACGGTCGAGGTTAAGGACATCATAGTCCGTGAGTTTAAGGACCGCACAGTCCAATGTTAGTTTAAAGACATCACGGTCGAGGTTAGGGACGTCATAGTCCATGGATTTAAGGACTCCACAGTCCGTTGTAATATGTGGTTGTCGGGACCCGTCACCTCTCTGACGACGTTGAAGAATTACAACGACAGATATCAGAGGAGTAAAGAGATGTACCCTCGAACCGATGTAAATTGGTTGAAAGAGCAGATGGGCTCAGTTCAATTTAAGTTGAGGACTTATGACCAGAATTGGGCTAAGTCCAGCTAAAAATGTTTAACATTTTATTTTTGTTCTGGCCATTAGGCCTTTATTTGGGCTCAGCCCTTTTAATAATGCTAGGCATTGGGCTTTGACATTTTTGTCTTGTATTGAATGCATGGCATTCATCAGAAACAAAGTTTTGTTCTGACAGTGCGCCACGTGGCGCGCCAGGCGCGTTGCGCCAGTCAAAGAGCGCATTGCGCTTCTGTCGGGTAGCGCACACGAAGAGGACACGTGTCACGCTTAGCGCTAAGCGCTAGTTTGTTAGTGTATTGCGCTTTTAATTCATGAGAGCGTTGCGCTAGTCTGTTGGCGCACCAGTGAGTGACACGTGGCATGCTTGGCGCTGAGCGCCAGCCCATGAGCGCAGTGCTCTGTTTTAGAAGCGCAAAGCGCAGATTGTGTCTCTGGTTGACACGTGGCAGGTTTTGGTGCTGAGCGCCGGTCCAATAAGCGTAAGGGCGCAATTCATGAGTGTAAGGCACTTTTCAATAGCGCAAAACGCATTTAATCAATTTTAAGATCAAAGAACAAATTTATGTTCTTCAAAGGAGGCTTTTTCCTCAAGATCCAAGAACAAAGGTTCTTGTTTTTATAAAAGGCTCTGCCTTTATAGATCAAAAGAGAAGTAAAATACTTCTTTTAGTCTTTTTATGATTAGAACTTTTTGATCTTTTCTTTTTTTATTAAATACCTTGGTCTTTTTCTTAGATCTCTGATCTTTTTAGAAGATGGTTCTTCTTTTTACGAGATGGTTTCATCTCTATTATTCAAGAACATAGTTCTTTTTACCTTGAAGATGAAGAAAAATCTTCTTTTTTCTAAGAACTTTCTCTTCTTTTTTTTGCAGAGGGTTTTTCTCTCTCTTTTCTATATTCTCTCTGTCTCTCTTTTAGACTTGAACTCTAGGGTCCTTTATATAGGGCCAAACGATTTGTTAAATCAGTTTTAAGAGATCTTCCTCTGATTGATTTGGGAATATTTCCCACCGTTGGATCTTTGATTCTAAGGCTTCTGTTTTACAGAAGATAATCTTCTTGTTTTAATAAGATTGAAAAATCTTTCCATAACAGAATTTTAGTTCTGATTAATTAATAATTTATTATTAGTAGATCTTTTGATCTGACGGTGGGGAATTTTTAATTCCAGCGCTGGCGCACCCTGCGCTAGCGCACCTACGCTCGACACGTGGCGCGCAGCGCAACTGCGCCAGCGCACCCATGTTTGACACGTGGCGCGCAGCGCAGAGCGCGGCGCAACTGCTCCAGCACACCCGTGTTTGACACGTGGCGTGCAGCGCAGAGCGCTAGCGCACCTGTGTTTGACACGTAGCGCACAGCGCGCAGCGTACGGGATCTGAAGCGTTGCTTCAATTTAAATTTTGAATTTTAAAGCAGAGCTTTGCTCTGATTGGGGGTGCGCTGTCTAGGGTGCAGCGCGTCTAGTGCTAGCGCGTCTGCGCTTGACACGTGGCACGCAGCGCACGGGATCTGAAACATTGCTTCAATTTTTGAATTTTGAAATTCAAAACAGAGCTTTGCTCTGATTGGGGGAAACAAATTCCCCCCCACTGTTGCGCTCATGTGGTGCACACGTGGGTGCAGCGGTGGCAACATCTGAGCCCTTGGATCAACTCAGAAGTTGAAGAGGCGGTTCAGTGCCTATAAATAGGTCCTTTGGTCATCAGATGATTATCATCTTCTTCTCAAGAATTTTTATTCAGAGCCTTGCTCTTCTGTTCAAGAACTTTCAAGAGTTAGAACTCTATCAAACTTAGGTAAAATTAAAATTAAATTAATTTTTAATAAATTAGGGTTTTTACCCATTAATAGAGCCTTGCTTTTCATAGATCTTTGATCTAAAAAAAACCCTTTTAGGGTTTCATTAATAGAGCCTTGCTCTCATGAATCCATAGATCTAAAGAGATCTTTCTTGGGGTTTCTTAGCCCACGAATCAGAGCTCTGCTCTTTTGATAATATGTAGATCTTTTGATCTTTTGATGAAGAACTCTTAAGAGTTTTTTCATGGTTCTTGAAGATCCCAGAATTTTTAATTCTCAAGAATTAATTTTAATTTATCTTTGATGGATTTTCCATCATCATTACAGAGCCAGGCTCTTTAAGGAATTTTATTCCCTCATGACCAGAGTTTGACAAGTGTCACTCTGTTACAGAGCTTTGCTCTCAAAGGAAGATTTTCTCCTTTTCCCGAGGGATTTCTCATTCAATGAGAAAAATCTTTGAGGATTTCCTCATTAATTGACAGTCCCATCTAATGATGAGGCTGTCTTATTAATTGATGCATTGTCATCTGGATTTTGTGGGTCCTCCTTTGGTCCCCTTTCCACTGCATTGCAGTGTGGTACAAATTTTAAAGTGCCGAGTGTCGGGATTTTAAAATTAAATTACAGTACTGACGATCAAATTCTGTTCTTTCTTGCAGGCGACATGTCTTCCGATCTCTCTTTCCCGTTTTTCTGTTCAGAGGGAGGATTCCCTGAGGCGCCTGTGGACCGGGAGGTTCTTGCGCTTATCAGAGACTATGACCCGGAACACAAAAACCTTCACTTATAGGGTAGGTGGTACGACCAGATAATCGGAGGTCGTCGAAGCTTCTCTTGTGCGACGCCGTCAGAGCCGATCTCGTCGATCTCGTATGCAGATGTACCCCCGGTGAACTATGCCGTGGAGGTCGTTAATTGGACTTCGGAGGGTCTTCTTCAACCTTCGATTGCCGCCATACCCATGCAGCTGCCGGCAGCTTTGGATACTTTGGGGCGACGCATATGCCAGGGCGAATCGCGCCCTTGGGGACAACCTTACAACATCGGGTTGACTCCACGACATTCGGCCGGATATTTGCAGTGGGCCAGGTATATTCTGTCGGCGAAGAAAACGCACTTGCTGAAGCTCGGTGTTTCCTGATTTAAAATCAGGAAAGCTTCTGGGAAAAGCTTCTGAAGAGGGTCACGTGCTTACACGTGACTAGCGGTCACGTGTTGGCACGTGACACCTAAAAACATCATCAAGGCAAGTTCAGTTTCCTGACTACGTTGAAGAAAAGGGGGCTTCAGAAAGAGTCACGTGACCCGGGTCACGTGGCGACACGTGATATTTATATGCAAGCGTCAAAAGGCACACCAGTTCCCTGATCAAGTCAAGGAAAAGGCTTCAGAAGAGGTCACGTGCTTCCACGTGACCAGGGTCACGTGTTGCCACGTGACGTTCAAGACAGCAGACTCGTTCTCTAGTTGAACCAAGGAAAGAGAGAGTTCAAACAAGGGTCACGTGCTCACACGTGACCAGGGGTCACGTGGCAGCACGTGACGTTTAAGCAGCAATAAGAAGACAGAGCGCAAAAGAAAGGAAAAGGCTCATTCCAAAGGGGGTCACGTGCCCACACGTGACCATGAGTCACGTGGTCACACGTGACCGGCTTTCAAAGCCCATTTTGTCAACAGAATTAAATTCTGAGAGAAATTCAAATCTTTCCAAAGGAAAGCAACTATCTGGAACTAATCGAATTAAAGATTCAGAGGTGATCTATCTATGGGAAAATCTCGGGTTTGGAAAGATTTCCCCTTTAAATCTAACCGAAACAACAAAGGAAAAACCCCTGGATTTGAAATCCAATGGTGAATAAAATTCACCCAACAATCTAAAGGTCCAAAATGAATGATGGCTGCAAATCAAATCTTTCACGAAGATTCGTCAAAAACTGATTGATTCGGCTGCTTCTCCTATAAATAGGAGCCAAGAGACACAGAGAGATATATACACATACGCAGGGAGAGAAAAAGAAAAAGAAGAGAGCTTCGATACTTGGAGAAACTTGGATCTTCTGCAAAAACCCTAGGTAAGAAAGGGAAAAGCTCCTTGAAAGAAGAAGAGAATTTAATTCTCAACAGAGTTTAACTCTGATACATAAAAACAGAAGAATATATTTCTTCTCTCTTTGATAGAGGATCTGCAAAGTGCACATCTCCCCTTAAGGTTGAGAATTTAATTCTCAATGGGTCGAGATCCTGCCATGCAGATCCAAAACATAGAGAGGGAATGCAAGCATGAGAATTTAATTCTCACAGAACTATAGGAATTTAATTCCTTTAAAATAAAATTAGGGCTTGACCCTGTATCATGGGAATTTAATTCCTTCAGAACAAAAGAAACAGGGTTTAACCCTAATTAAGAACTTAGTTCTGTCGAAACAACGGGAATTTAATTCCCTTAATCATCATTTAACAGGGAATGGGAATTCAATTCCTTAAAAGCTTTTATTAGGGTTTAACCCTATTCAGTTCTTCACATATACGAGGAATTTAATTCCTACGGAAGATTTAGAGTTCAACTCTATTCAGAATATAAACCTTCAAAAGGAAGTAGGAATTTAATTCCTCTGAAATTTACAGCTCGAGGAATTTAATTCCTGAAAAAAGATTAACAGAGACTCTAAACAAAATACATAGAGGCAGGGTCACGTGTCATCACGTGACCCCCCAAGAGATCTACAGAAAGCCCCTTTGAGGCAGCACCCCACGTGATCCACGTGACCCTTGGCAGAAGCTCTAATACATAGGCATTTGAATGCCCATCACGTGATGGCACGTGATGCTCTGAAAGACGCGATAATCTCAGCAGAATAAATGAAGGGAGGGCGCTCTCGCGTGCTGCCACGTGACCCCTCTTGCCTTAGTGTTTAACACTAAATTAAAACTCTCGAACCCAGTGTTAAAACACTGTTGGGCCTTAGTGTTCAACACTAATTAAAAAGCTTTATTTGCAGTGTTCAACACTGATCTGTTTAGTGTTTAACACTAATTTGAAAAGCCTTGTTGCTGGTGTTTAACACCAATTATCTCTTAGTGTTAAACACTAACTTGTCAACCTCATTCCCAGTGTTCAACACTGATTGCTCTGTAGTGTTTAACACTAGGCTTTGGCCCAATTGACTAAATGGATGGAGGCAAAGCCTCTCCTGATTGGACTTAGCCCAAGATGGCCATAAGTCCTCAATTTGTGATTAACTGGGCCAATGGACTCATAACATAATTAATTCGTCTTGATCCCAAATTGGGCCAAGGACTATTTAATCCACTCCGGTTCTAGGGTACATCTCTTCACTCCTTTGATACTTGGCATTGTAATCCCTCAATGTCTTCAAAGAGGTGACGGGTCCCGACGACCACACATTGATACGGACTGCGGGGTCCTTAAACCCGTGTTTAATGCAAAATTCCTGGTTACGTGGAACGCGGATAATGTCACTCTTTGACCCCGTGGGAAACGTCCAGAGCGGAGCCTGGTCCTCGCAGAGCACGGCAGCGAACCCGTGTGAAGCATCCAGAGCACATAATGGACTGTGGGGTCCTTAAACCCATGGACTACGACGTCCTTAACCTTGACCGAGATGTCTTAAAACTAACAACGGACTGTGGGGTCCTTAAACCCATGGACTACGACGTCCTTAACCTTGACCGAGATGTCTTAAAACTAACAGTGGACCGCAATGTCTTTAAACTACCCATGGACCGCAATGTCCTTAAACTAGAACAATAGAGCCCCGCATGCTCTCTTGTCGGATCTAAACGGTCCCGTTTAAGTTGATCTTAGCCTCAAAGATGGCTAACGTATCCTTAAACCTTCAAACAGAGTGGACTGTAAATCCCCCCAATTAACTCTGGCTCAAGGGTACATCTCTGAACTCCTCTGACATCCGTCGTTGTAATTCTTCAACGTCGTCAGAGAGGTGACGGGTCCTGACGGCCATACATACGTTGGACCTCTAGGTCCCTAAACTGGAACAATGGAGTCCAAACACTCCTTTATCGGATCTAAACGATCCCGTTAAGTTGATCTTAGTCACAAAGTTAGACTAACGTATCCTTAACAAACGTTTGAGTTGATCTTAGCCTCAAGTATGGCTGACGTATCCTCAAACCAAACCCCCAAACCCAAATCTAAGATAATACAGATTTGGACTAGTCCACGCCCTACGGGCGACGACATAACTCAGTCTCCGTAAACAATCCACGGGCAACCACAAATAAAACAAAAACACACGACACGAAGTGACCATCTGGAGAAGGAGAAAGTTGTTACCGTAATGCGGTAGCGTAATTAACCGCAGGGGCTTGCGCCTGCAGGGAAGAGCGTCCCCACAATCAAAAACCCCTCGTGCGAGGGGGAATCTGACGAAGTCTGCTACATCGGACGCATCCGTTTAAACCTTCGATACATGGTGCCATAAATCAACTTGGCATCTTCGGAGAGGTGAACGGATAGCACCAATTAGCATCTGCCCCGAATCTCAGTGCCAAGACACCGCAGTCTTGTCGCGCCGTCTTTCGGAGGGGAACAGATTCTGGCACGCCCGGTGGGACCTTTTCCTCTTTCCACTCCACACTTCGTGTGTCGTGACTCGCGAACCAATCGCGGTTCGCCAATGGTTGCCCTTGGGTTTCAAGATACTAAGAATTGGCGTCTTGCTTATCGCAGAAAACAAAGGATCGATGGCTCCTACTTCCATGAAATTCTCCAACTGCTCAGACTGCAATTGCAACCAACGCTCTGCCTCGCCAAGAGGTATAGCCTACGGACCCCAAGCTGCTTCGCTATTCACAATGCCCGTGGAACAGGTCACTCGCGCCACCACAGGATTGTTCTTTGGGACCATGCTCCCACCGACAAACTTCACCGCTCCAGCGCTGACAACGGAAGCTCTCAAGAAGTCGGTCTTTGATCGTCTTACCCCTGCCGCGGCTCCTCTCAACGAGTCGCCCAACGTCAACGCCTCGGTCTTCTCTAGATTGGGCCAGAAATCCTGCGAACCCATCATGGGACCTACAATCTCAGAGAAGGCTGCTTCTAAGAAGGTGCCCGCTCCTGCCCCCGAAGTCGTCAAGGCAGCTTCTCCGGCCAAAAGGTCGGTCTTTACAAGATTAACGGCTTCAGCTCCCGCTCCTACTGCCCAAAGGACATCGGTCCTTGACAGGCTAATACCAACTGCGACCCCCCACCCAGACAGGGGGCAAGACGAAACCATTCTTACCGCTGACCCTACACCGTCCGCTCGACACGCTCGACGTCGCCATTGGCGCCGAGTAAGGAAGGCTGGGGGCAACTCCCCCTCCGGGTTGACTCCATCGGCCCCGGTGGCAGAGGTTAATGCTGCTGTTCCAACTGGGAACAGCTTTGAAATGCTAAATAAGGTGCGAAGGAATTCTCCTACGGCAGTGCTGAAGAGGTCTCCTCCCTCATTAAAAAAGGTTGTCGAAATAAAACCCGAACAACCCCGATCTCCTCAACGGCTGTCTTCCAAAATCTATAAGGTTTGGCGGCAGGCACGGGACTCGATCATCGATCCAAACTTCTCCCGCCAACACAAGAAGCTGAAAATCCAACCGGAAGCTGGTCACCAGGCTAAACCCCAAAAGGCTGTCTGGACGCCCACCTCAACGGCCCCCTCAACCTCTATGGCTCATAAAAGGAGGAGGCCAGAGAAAACCCCACAGCATGCAACGACGGCTAAAAGCACTGAGCCCAGATGCCCTAAGTCTAGGGGCATGGTGGTGCACACTGTTTACATGGCCTCTGGAAAAGAGGAAAGCCGCACTTCTACGGGCCACCGACCGCTAACCCGATCTGTGACGAAGGCTCAAGAGCAGCAACAAAAGCTTCAAGAAATGATGAATGCTATGGCCGCGCTCACCGGGCCAAAAGAAAACCCAGAAACGTCCTCAGACGCACGCCGGGAGGAAGAAACCGATGCTGAATTCCTTCGCCGGACACTGGAGAAAAGGGACAAAGAGGCTGCTGAACAAGCGGCCAACATACAACGGATGGGCCTTCTCTTCCAAGATATGATAGGAATGATGATCCAGCAGGACTTACCCGCCGAGGATCCCCCAATCGTTCTTCAAGACGACCGAGGAGAAACGTCAAATCCACCACCAGCCCTCTCAACGGCCAAAGAGGAGGCAATCTCTAAGGCTGACTTGGCTGATTACATAGCCCAGCAAATCCGGGTTCATCACGCGACTGAGGCAGCTGGTCAAGTCGTGAAAACGGGGCGGCCGTATCCGAGCTGGTACGACCAAATCAAATACCCGCAAGGCTATACGATACCAAAATTCCACGTGTATAAGGGGACCGGCAATCCCCATCAGCATGTCGCCCAGTTCCGGGCCCTCTGCGGTAACACCGGCGGTGATGATAAACTGTTGCTCCGCCAGTTCGTGGGCAGCTTATCAGAAACTGCGTTCGAATGGTATTCGGAACTCCCGAACGATTCTATCAAAACGTTCGCTGAAATGGAGCTGTTGTTCACTCAGCGATTCGCAAGTGCCAGCGAACGCACTCCAATAACTGCACTGATTAACGCCAGGGTAAAACCGGGCGAAACCTGGGTCCAGTACGCTATACGCTGGCGGAACTTGTGGTCGAGATGTGAGCAACGCATTGAGGAAGCACCTGCGGTGGGCATGTTCGTGGGAACTCTAGACCCTCACGCAACTATCTCCCAGTTTATGATGTTCTTTAAGCCAACCACATTCCAGGCTTTAATCGACAAGTTGGCTCAGATGGACCAGGTGGGTCATAGACCGCCTCCCCCGAAGTCGGAACCTCGGAATGACAAGGGTAAAGGAAGAGCAACCTTTGTTGCGAATGCCCAACAGCAACCTAACGCCCCGAAACCGGCAGATCAATTAGAGGAAAGACGTCGGTATTATAATGAGAAGATGAAGCGTCCCTACTCGTTCCCACGGGACAAGACGAAACGGCTATTCGAGCTGGCAATACGTAACAGACTGATAAACCTGCCAAATCCAAGGCGACCGCCGCAACCCACCGAGGTGAATAACCCTAACTATTGCCCTTACCATCAAACGGTAGGCCATCCGATTGAAGATTGCTTCGTCTTCAAAGGATGGATTGAAGACCAGTACCTCCAGGGGAGTTTGTACTGTCCGAAAAGTGGAAGGTAAACCCACCACAGCCGCATGCTCCTAGGAAAGCGGATACACCGGGGGCAACATGTTCTTTTATTGAAGAAGCTCCATGGGAGGTCGTGCTATCAACTAAAACCAAAAGAATGCTGAGAGACCTTCATGCGTGTCCTGCGATCGAATGGAAGGACCCTCTTGAACCTCAAATTATCGAAGGGATGCTAAGACGCCGCCCAACTACAAAGACTCGAGATAAGCGCCCAAATACTCACGCCCAATCGTCAAAATCTTCGAAGAAAAAGAAGAAGAAATCCAAGAAGCCCGTGAAGCTTGGAAACGAGCACACGAACTTGCAGAAGCAGATCGACGCGTTGGAAGAGTACAATCAAAAGGCGCGAACTCCTGTCACACTGCAAGAGTTCCTCAACCACATCTTTCAAGAGGAAGATGATAGAGAGAGCTCGTTAGATGAATCCGAAGGATATGTGGCGAGTTGTAACGTAATCTCCCACTCGCTTACCGATGATGGGAAAACTCCTGGCACTAAAAAGTTGGAGGCAGAGCCTGTACCAGAGCGTGCATGGCCAACAGACGAAATGATCGACGCTTTTCTAGACGAGATTCGTCTAAAATGTAAAGCGGACCAGGAGCGTGAGATGACCACGCCGGAAGGAGCCAAATGCGGGCAACTGAACGAAAGAGTTGAACTACCCCTACCAGAGCGAAAGGCATCCGAAGTAGACAAGAAGATATTCAAGACGAGGAAAAGGTTTGCCAAAGCCATGTCAATAGGAATGAAGCTACCGCCCTCGGAAGGAAACACGCACGATGGGGTGGAGAGGCACCCTGATTATTGCGCATATCACCGGAAAATCTCACACCCCACGGAGGAGTGCGACGCCTTTAAGATATGGTGGCAAGGATATGTCGCTCGTCGGCAACATGTTAAGCGCATGAAACGCAAGATCCGTCGGGAGCGAAGAAGTACTGTCGATGGGCACAACAGAACGACTGGCAACTGTTACATGGTTAACGCCAGGGGGTCACAAGTTCTCACCTTTGGGAGCGACTCTGATGAAGAAATGGCTCTGGGCCCTCTCTTTAAAGAATCCGTTTGGGGGAAAGAAGAAGAATCGGAGGCCTGCGAGAACATTCAGCTGCGCAATCGCACACTCCCAGAAAAGAATCTCGGGCCCGGGAATAGAAGGGATAAGGGAAAGGAAAAGGTCACTGAAGAATCACTTTAGATGACCAAGTCATGAGAGAGCTGGCTGCCAAAGACCCTCCTAGGAAGAGTAAAGTGGACTATAACATCCTCGCGCACCTAAGGAAGTTACCTTCTCAGCTTAGCATTCTCGATGCCCTCCTATTATCAAAAGAAGCGCGAGACTCACTAATTAAGGCGTTACAAGAACCTGAGCAATTCCAAGCCTTCCTCGCCACTGAAAAGATGAAGGATGAACTGGAGGAAGTGCATACAGCCGATATCACTTTCGGTGATGAAGACCTCCTTCTCGGGACGTGCGACCACAACCGTCCCCTATATGTCTCCGGATACTGCCATGATATCAAGATAGGCAAGATCCTGGTGGATAATGGATCCTCCGTCAACCTCCTTAATGTTCGGGTGTTGAAGGAAATCTGCATGAGCGTGCAACACCTCGCTCGTGACAAAATTACTATCTCCGGTTTCGATTCACAATCGTCACGGA
Organism: Agapanthus africanus; assembly: GCA_030015575.1. NCBI lineage: Eukaryota > Viridiplantae > Streptophyta > Magnoliopsida > Asparagales > Amaryllidaceae > Agapanthus > Agapanthus africanus. Next base: position 341,239,731 of record JASDDO010000006.1, on the reverse strand, counting down.
CTCTCGGATCTGTGATACTAACATTACGCTTTGGACTTCTCATCACAGACATCAAATTCCATGTCATTGACGCCAAGACCTGCTACAACGCCTTGCTCGGCCGTCCTTGGCTACACGAGTACAATATCATCCCTTCTACACAACATCAGTGTATGAAGTACTTTAAGGATGGTTTCGAGTATACCGTAACAGGTGAGTTAAACCCATTTTCCGTGAACGAAGTCCGCAAATACGAAGATGCGAAGTACTTTTTGCCAGATTTCGAGGATACAGAAAGGAGTCGCAATCTGGGGAACAAAACCGCCGCTACCATCCCGATTTTCGGGAGCGATACCGAAGAAGAGGAAGAGATAGTTTATGCAGGGCCATCTCAACGCAACAACCTGGGGACGCCCGCCCCCGTGTTGGTCTTCAGAAGTGATTCAGAAGATGAAGTTAATGCTGTGTTCTCCAATCGGTTGTCAATACAAGCACCCCCTGGCGATGACCATAGTTTGCAAATCACCATGGTACCGCGAGAACACTATAAGGATCTCGACGCGCTTCAGGCTCACAATGTACAGGACCTGCAAACATTTTACGTCCCTCCCAGGCGAAGGGGCGAGAAGGTGATCCTATTCTACCGATCCTCAGAGTCGAAAATAGAGAAAGAGATCTGGCATGGCACGGATACTACGCTTGATAGGCTCCAACCCATCCGTCTGCCCAGATACTATACAAATGGATTAAAGAAGCTATTGAAGCGCCAAGGAGTACCTTTTGAACAGACCGTTCGGCAGGCGCGGTTCTACAACAGGATTTGGGATGTCCCCGGGACTCAACGCAAATTGCCCAACGGGAAGATGGAAACACTCGGGCTTGGATACGCAAGAGCCGGAAAACGGGAGCGGGCTCACAATAGCTACACTATATATACCTTTGACGAAGAGGAGGACGCCCTGTCAGGAGATGCCAGCCCCCCATCAAAACTAGACCCCGCGATTAAAGCGCCGAGTCCGTCGTTTGAAGAACGAATGGGCAAGCCTATCAGGAAAATGGGTCAGGAAGCTCGGGAAGACCACAACCGCGAAATGGCCATCTACGAGAAAGCCAGGACGCAACGTCTATTTCAACGTGCTGCAAAAGACAAAGACGCTTATCCTCGTCAATCCGCTGTACGAAAGGCCCGACGCAGAGACGGAAATAAATCAAGAAGCGGCTCGGGTTTGTCCCTCATGAAGAAGATGAGTCGAGCGTACTCCTTCCCCCGAGACAAAACGAGGAGGTTACTTAACCTCGCCATAAAACATCAAATGATCACGCTTCCAGAGTCTAGACATCCTGAGCAAGCTAGCAAGGCTTCTCATCCGAGTTATTGCTCTTATCACCGAGCCATAGGACATCCTACCGAAGACTGCTTCACCTTCAAGAACTGGGTCGAGGACCAGTACCGACGGGGCAGATTCGCTTTATCCGACGGCTGGAGGGTAACGCCGCCACAAGAGCATGAACCCAAGGCCGCAAGAGCAGAACCGGGTCCACCTCAGTCCGGGGAGCGGGTTCGCACCTGTTATACTATTACGATATTAAGAGAAGAGCCCGAGAACGTAGATGACCGTCCCCGGTGCTTTGAAAACAGCGATGATGAGGTGATCTCAGAATTTCCGCCCGCTCCGAAAGAACTGGAAGATGGTATACATACTACTGCAGATAACCTCAAGAAGATTGAGTTGGGATCGGCAGACGACCCGCGACCGACATTTGTCAGCGAGCTGTTATCCGAAGAAAAGGTGGCTGCGTTAAAGAACGTGCTTCTACGGCATAAAGATTGCTTCGCGTGGAACTACTCCGAGATGCCAGGATTGGATCTGGAGATTGCCGTGCATAGATTAGCAATATCCCCAGATATCAAGCCAGTCAAGCAGGCGCCAAGGAGGATGCGACTCGAGCTTGAAATGAGCATCAACGCCGAAGTCAAGAAGTTGATCGATTCTGGATTTATCCAAGAAGTCCAATACCCCGACTGGATCGCCAATATCGTCCCGGTAATGAAGAAGAATGGGACGGTACGCATATGCGTGGATTTCAGGGATCTCAATAAAGCCTGTCCAAAGGACGATTTCCCGGTGCCGGTAACCGAGCTAATGATAGATAACACGTCCACTCACGAGGTTTTCTCCTTTATGGATGGTTCGTCAGGATACAATCAGATAAAAATGCATCCCGAAGACCAGAAGCACACCGCTTTCCGGACCCCTTTGGGTATATTTTGCTACAGGGTTATGCCCTTTGGTCTTAAGAACGCTGGCGCTACCTATCAAAGGGCCATGACAAAGATCTTTGATGACCTCATACACGACGTCGTCGAGTGCTATATCGACGACCTCGTAGTAAAGAGCATATCATACGAAGATCATTTAAAGCATCTGGAGACTGTATTTCGACGCCTTCGGCAATATAATTTGAAAATGAATCCCCTCAAATGCGCGTTTGGAGTCTCCTCGGGCAAATTTCTGGGATTCATCGTTCGACACCGAGGTATTGAAATAGATCCGTCAAAGATTAAGGCGATCATGGAAATGCCTCCGCCAAGAACCCTCAAACAGTTGCGGTCTCTCCAAGGGAAGCTCGCATACATCCGGCGGTTTATCGCCAATCTTTCAGGCAAATGCCGTCCTTACAGCCACCTGATGAAGAAGGGAACTCCATTCGTTTGGGATCACAAATGCCAAGGTGCACTAGATGAGATCAAGCAGTACCTACAGAACCCTCCGGTGTTGGCCGCGCCGGTCAAGGGAAAACCCCTCATTCTTTATACGACCGCCCTCGAAGGTTCCTTGGGCGCATTATGGGCACAAGAGAACGATCAGGGGAAAGAAAGAGCACTTTACTACTTAAGTCGAGTGCTGCTGGGGGCAGAAAGCAACTATTCCCCCATTGAAAAGCACTGCCTGGCGTTGGTCTTCGCAATAACAAAGCTTAGACATTACGCATTAGCACATGAAGTCCGTCTTATTTCGAAGGTGGACCCTCTCAAATATCTGATGTCGAAAGCCATATTGACGGGACGACTCGCTAAGTGGGCCCTGCTCTTGATGGAGTTCTCGATAACATATCAACCTCTCAAGGCAGTGAAAGGCCAGGCCATTGCCGACTTCCTCGCCGAGCACCCGATACCGGCCGATTCTCCTCTGAACTGTGATTTGCCGGACGAGCATGCATTTGATGCGATTAGCGGCGGAAGCACCCGATGGGAACTCTATTTCGATGGAGCGTCCTCCATAAAGAAACAGAAACAAGGTATCCCAATGATCAAATCAGGGATAGGCCTCATCTTTACAACTCCACAAGGAGGGATAATGCGCTTTGCCTTCTCCTTAACAGAGCCGAGGACAAACAATGAAGCTGAATACGAAGCTCTGATAGCAGGCCTCGAGATCGCCATCGACATGGGAATTGAAGACCTCCTTATATACGGGGATTCTCAGCTGGTCATTAGTCAAGTAAATGGTGACTACCAAACGTGCAAGCCGGAGTTGGTGAAGTACGGCGAAAGGGTGCAACAACTATTGACCCAAATTCCCTCCTATACTTTGGAGAACATACCGCGCGCGGAAACCAGCAAAGCAGACGCGTTGGCTAAACTTGCTAAAGAACTGGCTGACGAGAACCTCGATGACGTCAGAATCGTGGTACAAAGCCGTCGAGTGCTCGCCCCGGCAGAAATATCTCCGGAATCATGCGAAGAAAAGGGAACGAATGAGCAGACGACCCTACAAATAAAAGACCATGAGAAGGCCGAAGACTGGAGGGAAGTCTTCATAGACTACTTTAAGTCCCACCGAATGCCCGAAGAAGCGTCCTCAAGACATCAGCTCATGAAACGAGCTCTATCCTTCGCTTTCGTCAACGATATTCTATACAAGAGATCGTTTGATTCTCTATGGCTGAGATGCTTAGGACCTGACGAAGCAGAAAGAGTCATTCAGGAAGTTCATGACGGACTTTGCGGTTCTCACCAAGCAGGCCCAAAGATGAAGTTAAAAATCAAACGGATGGGTTACTATTGGCCCACGATGACCCAGGACTGCCTCGAGTATGCGAAGCAATGCCACTCATGCCAGATTCATGGAGACTTCATCCACCAACATCCGAATCCACTGCATCCAACGGTAGCTAGCTGGCCATTCGAAATGTGGGGGACTGACATAGTCGGCCCCATTGAGCCAGCATCATCCCGGGGACACCGTTTTATCCTGGCGACAACTGATTACTTCTCCAAATGGGCAGAAGCAGTACCACTGAAGGAAGTGAAGACGGAGAATATCCTCCATTTCTTCAAGACGCACGTCATCTACCGGTTTGGGACTCCACGGCGGATTATCTCCGATAACTGGGCGGCCTACCGAAGCCATAAGATTAGCCGCTTCGCACAGCAGCACAATATAGACTGGAGATATTCTTCGGTTTACAATCCACGAGCTAACGGTTTGGCCGAGGCCTTCAATAAGACCTTGACGAAGATCATAAAAAAGACCGTTTCCAGGAATAAGAGAGACTGGCACGAAAGGCTGCAAGAAGCCCTTTGGGCTTATCGAACTACGTTCAAGACGGCCACGAACACAACGCCGTACGCGTTGGTATTTGGGACGGAAGCAGTGCTCCCCCTCGAAATAGAGTTACCCTCTCTACGAGTAGCAGTCCACCACGATCTGACGAACGAAGAAAATGCTCACCTTCGGCTTGAGGAGCTTGATGCCCTCAACGAAACCCGGCTCATAGCGCAACAACATCTAGAGGCCTACAAAGCAAAGATGGCGCGCTCATACGAAAGATTGACCAGGCCGAGGATATTCCGCCAAGGCGAACTTGTACTAGTGGTCAAAAGACCTATGATCCCCAATCGTGCCAAGCGAGGAAAATTTGAGCCAAACTACGAAGGCCCGTACGTCATAGACAAGGTCTACCAGGGTGGAGCCTACCTACTCATGGACATGCACGGTGAAAGGCCTTTCAGGCCAATAAACGGCCGCTTCTTAAAGAAATACTACGCTTGATAAGCCACAGCCTGGGTCAATGATAGATGACGACGACTATGCCCGCTCGCTATCTTCCTAGGCTCAGACTTTACAAGCAGCAGCCGGCCTTCCCATAGCGACGGACCGAAACGTCCTTAAACTAACGACGGACCGAAACGTCCTTAAACTAACAACGGACCGAAACGTCCCTAAAACTACTACCGCAGCATCTTTAGGCTGACGAGGTAAAAAAAGAGGAAAAAAATAAAATAAAATAAAATAAAAAAGTGAAAAAGAATATAAAAAAAACGGTATGTCTATAAGCAAAATGGACACGGATGAAAACCCGAAAAGGCTCCGTGAGTAAAAACAGCAGGACTACCGGCGAGTGTTTGTGAAAACCCGAAAGGGCGCAACCTCGTTAAAAGACACTTGTAGGGTCCTCTCGACCTTGTAAGGAGAAACCACCTGCGTGAGATCCTTACGACTCACAAAGGAGCAACGCACTTAGCGATCCTCACGATTCCTAAGGAGAAAATACACTTACGAGATCCTCACGACTCGTAAGGAGAATTCTCTTATGGGACCCTCACGGCTCATGAGATTTGAAAGTCTTAAGTTACAGAAACCTAAACCTGTTCTTAAGCAAATCCTCCACAACCTTCGATATTTCCCTACAAGAAGCTCAATACTGACCCTTGTATACAATCCACGGGCGCGAATAAACATTTCCCCAGCAAAGTCCAACCCTTGTAGGTCCTCTCGACCCATAAGGAGAAAACCCTCTTGTAGGATCCTTACGACTTACAGAGGGACATACACTTAGGAATCCTCACGATCCCTAAGGAGAAAATACACCTGCAAGATCCTCACGACTTGTAGGGAGAAATACCTTTGTGAGACCCTTACGGCTCATGAAGTCAAAAGCCTTAGTCGACAGGACCTTAACCCTGTTTGCTAAGCCACCTTTGTTCAACATCGACAGAGGCAAATGATGATTCGCTCCTGGCAATATTCCAGTTGCAGCGATGCTGACGCCTAAACCGGTATCAAATCCCAAGTTCTTTCATGGCAAATGATGATTCGCTCCTGGCAACATCCCAGTTGCAGCGATGCTAATGCCGAAATCGGTATCCAAAATCCGAGCTTGCGGCGAAAAAGCTAGCAGGCCACACATGCCTACGAAATAGCTGAAATGATGGGGCAACTTGCAATAAAAAGCAGCAAGTAAAAATGTATGCATGAAAAATAGCCGAAATGATGGGGCAACTCGCAATAAAAAGCAGCGAGTAAAAATAAAACAAATAGCCGAAATGATTGGGCACCGCGAAAAATAGCCGAAATGATTGGGCAATCGCGACCTTCGCGATATAAAAAGCTGAAATGATAGAGCATCGCGGAAAGAATAAAAGAAATGATGGAAAAATGAAACCTTTTTGCCCTACAGGTGATGCTACATCAATCCCTGTATACAATCCAGGGGCGCAAACAAAGAAGGAGTCGTACTCCTCCCCCAGGTCTCATCATGAGAGGAAGCCAAATCTCGACGGTTCACAAATAGCCTGGAGATCATCTCGACGCAGCAGACACAACATCAAGCGAAGCGGAACAGTGGCAACTCCCAGTTCCATGGCTCGGTGGTATACATATCGCCAACAGTCAAACCTTCACCCCGTGAAATGCGGATATATTCAGCAAAATTCCTGGTTACGTGGAACGCGGATAACGTCACCCTTTGACCCCGTGGAAAACGTCCAGAGCGGATCCTGGTCCTCGCAGAGCATGGCAGTGAACCCGTGCGAAGCATCCAAAGCGGAGCCTAGTCCTCGCCTAACGCGGCAGTGAACCCGTGTGAAGCATCTAGTGCAAAATTCCTGGTCACGTGGAACGCAGATAATGTCACTCTTTGACCCCGTGGAAAACGTCCAGAGCGGATCCTGGTCCTCGCAGAGCATGGCAGTGAACCCGTGCGAAGCATCCAGAGCGGAGCTTAGTCCTCGCCTAACGCGGCAGTGAACCCGTGTGAAGCATCTAGTGCAAAATTCCTGGTCACGTGGAACGCGGATAATGTCACTCTTTGACCCCGTGGAAAACGTCCAGAGCGGATCCTGGTCCTCGCAGAGCATGGCAGTGAACCCATGCGAAGCATCAAGAGCGGAGCCTAGTCCTCGCCTAACGCGGCAGTGAACCCGTGTGAAGCATCTAGTGCAAAATTCCTGATTACGTGGAACGCGGATAACGTCACTCTTTGACCCCGTGGAAAACGTCCAGAGCGGATCCTGGTCCTCGCAGAGCATGGCAGTGAACCCGTGCGAAGCATCCAGAGCAGAGCCTAGTCCTCGCCTAACGCGGCAGTGAACCCGTGTGAAGCATCTAGTGCAAAATTCCTGGTCACGTGGAACGCGGATAATGTCACTCTTCGACCCCGTGGAAAACGTCCAGAGCGGATCCTGGTCCTCGCAGAGCATGGCAGTGAACCCATGCAAAGCATCCAGAGCGGAGCCTAGTCCTCGCCTAACGCGGCAGTGAACCCGTGTGAAGCATCTAGTGCAAAATTCCTGGTCACGTGGAACGCGGATAATGTCACTCTTTGACCCCGTGGAAAACGTCCAGAGCGGATCCTGGTCCTCGCAGAGCATGGCAGTGAACCCGTGCAAAGCATCCAGAGCGGAGCCTAGTCCTCGCCTAACGCGGCAGTGAACCCGTGTGAAGCATCCAGTGCAAAATTCCTGGTTACGTGGAACGCGGATAATGTCACTCTTTGACCCCGTGAAAAACGTCCAGAGCGGAGCCTGGTCCTCGCCAAGCACGGCAGTGAACCCGTGTGAAGCATCCAGAGCAAATACCGGACTGTGGAGTCCTTAAAATCCATGGACTATGACGTCCTTAACCTCGACCGTGATGTCTTAAAACTAACGATCAACCACCCCGATTCCCTACGGATTCTGCCTTGGTCTAAGGGTACATCTCTTCACTCCTTTGATGCCCGGCGTTGTAATTCCTCAACGTCTTCAAAGAGGTAACGGGTCCCTGCAACCAAACACCGGACTGTGGAGTCCCTAAATCCACGGACTATGAGGTCCTTAACCTTGACCGTGATGTCTTAAAACTAACAGCGGACTGTGGAGTCCTTAAATCCACGGACTATGAGGTCCTTAACCTTGACCGTGACGTCTTTAAACTACGATACCTTGAGAAACCCCTGACTCCGTAAAACACGGACAAGGGTGATCACATCCGACACTTGCAGGCCCTCACGACCTGTAAGGAAGAAAAACTCTCTTGCGAGATCCTTACGACTCTCAAGGGAAAACCCGCTTAAGGATCCTCACGATCTTTAAGAAGAACTTACACCTATGGGATCCTCTCGACCTGTAGGGAGAAAAACTCTTTATGAGACCCTCGTGGCTCGTAAAATGCAAAAGTCTTAGGAAGCAGATCTTAACCCTGAATCATGAGCCATTGCTGTCCTGCAAGGAGATCAAGATAGAATATCCGCAGAATACATTCAATGAGAAGGAAACACATTATTAAGAAGAAAAAATGTATCTTTTATTCATAAACCAAAATGGGTACAAAGTACAATTCATGAAAGAAACAAAAAAGAAAATACCCTCATCCATGAGTATGTACAAAAAGGAAGGAAAAGATACAAATGTTTCAAGCCGGCAGGCGATTCAGCAGCTTGGTCAGCTCATCCTGCTTTTGCTGAGCCACGGCTTCATGACGCAAGATCTCCAAAAGACGAGCCTCCGCCTGAGCTTGTTGGGCCTGATATGAAGCAAGCCGGGCTTCAAGCTCTTTCTCAATGGCCTTATGAGCCTCGACCCTCTCACGAGTGAACGTGGCAGCTTTATCGAGAGCCACAACCTTATGTTCGTTACGTATCGCTCTATCAGGCCACGTAAGCTCGCTTTCGTAACCACAGCCTTGGAAACAAGACATTGACAAGACCATATGAATGGGCTTCCAGTTGACGGGAATAATCGATCTAAAACGCGCTCACATCGCCTGATGTGAAAGACAACAAGAAAAGTTTCCGACATATTTCAAGAATGCGTCCGCAATCATATGAGTATTCAAAAAGGGAATAATAATAATAATAGCATTTGCAATCGCATGAACGTTCATAATACCCGAAAGGGTCTGATGCGCAGGAAAGTGATGGTAGCATTTGCAGTTAAAGAAAGTTCTCATGAAAAGAATACAAAGTTTATTTATGCAAGCGGAAACATACATACTAGCACCAAGCCTACATGGAATCTCGGCATAAAGCGTAAAAAAAAGGAGGGACTAATTTAAAAAGGTTCTACACTAACGGAAAAGGTCACCAAACACAGGATCAACGGCACAGGGGTTAATGAAGCAAAGGACAAAATTCTCCATCTCTCTCTCTGCTTTCTCCAGCACATCGAAGCGACGATTCTCGCGAGAAGTCGCTCCCCATCGGTTGGTGCCATGTTCGTCCGCGAATGCAAACATAATAGCTCGCCGGGCCTTTATCTTGCTCAGCAGATGAATTGAGCAGTCCTTCAAAGCCTGAGTAATCAGGCACGCTTCATGAAAGCCCTCGAGCTTTTCTTCCGCCACATCAAGCATCGCCAAGGTCATCTCTGCCGGATGAGGAGGAATGTCGGCAAGCACGGCCATGAGGATCATCCGGAGCCAGAGAGAACCCATCGGGAGGGGAGACCCCCTACGGATCGAGAGTTCATGCATGGCTGAGTCGCATTCGTTGTCGGTAAGGAGGGGATCCACCAACCGAGCAGCAAAGCGGGGGACCATCTCCTCAATAGGAACTTCCCATGGCTGTCGACGAGCATGAAGACGATTGCAGGCCATGGCTCCCGTTTGTTTCTCAAGACAAGTTACTCCAAGATAAAAGAAATAATAATATAAATCTCTTTGTGAAAGGAAAAGAAAGCTAAAGCCTCATATATAAAGAAGTGCATTAAGTGCTGTGCGCGGAAAATCTTGCATGGTGAAACTATTTCCAAGGCCCAAAAAAGGAAAGGCATCGAAAATCAAGGAGATGGAACTATTTCCAAGGCCCTTTTTTCTGCGTCCAATATTGTGCGCTGAAAATAGGGCATGAGAAGATTTTGTGAACAGCCACATCAAGGGACCCCACGTGCAGACTACGTGAGGACTAAACCTGATGTACACTAAAAAAATGGAGTAGCACCCTGCATATTGAAAGCACCAACAACAACAGTAGCAAAATGATAAAATCCCAGAGAAAAGGCATGCAAACATAGAAAGACATAATAACAATTGTCACTCATACTTCAAGAGGTTCATACAAAACACACAGGACACATTTACAATGGTAAAACCTCAGATGCGGGGCATGGGTTGAGAAACTCAAAATTAACTTTATTCAAAATCTTCCAAGCATTTCGAACCTCCCGAGTATGCTTCCTCTCACGATCACAAGTATCGGGGTCCTCACGAATGTCCTCCACCCTCCGATAGGCGGCAAGTATGGCCGACTGCTGGAACATCTGATGCAGGAGATCAATGAGATTATCCCGCCTTCTCTTTGAGATCAAGTGCATCAGATACACCGAGTGTACTTTATCCTCGGCGGCGTCCAATGCCCCAAGCGGCACACCAGCACAGAATAGAGGGAGAGCCTCCCTGATCGCCAGCACGATCAGCCTCAGAAGAGAAGAGCGACGGGGGAGTAGCCGATGGTCGTACTCATCAAAGCGGCTCATGATCTCGGCACATTGAGCATCGGTGAACTCCTGGTTCTGACTGCGGCCCAGTGCACGAATATTCCCATAGGAAATGATCTCGTCAAGACCATACAGATGGGCATCCATGATACCTGAAATAAAGGTCATGAGATTCATTAGAAAACTACCATTTCATTAATTGCAGAAGAACAATCTCGGGCCAAGAGACCCCAAGAAGCCTATATGTGAAGAAAGCGAGTTCTTCATTGGAATTAAAATTCCTTATTAAGAAAAGGGAATTAAATTCCCAGAAACATTTTTGAATGGAATTAAATTCCATGGGTTTGAACCGCCATCATCATCCCCCTAAGGGATCATCTGAACCCTAAGCGATCTACTGTGGGAAGTTAAATGGTCTCGTATTTTGGTTAAAGTACTTGAAGAAAAATGGGTTCTTTGTGAAACCCTTGATCTGGATTTAAAATCCAGAGAGTTTTGTCAAAACGAAGGTGCTTCGATTACCATTACCTGAGGAGGAAGAATCCCTTTAAAACAGAGTTAAACTCTGAAAATATTTTAAAACAGAGAACTAAGCTCTGAAAGCGAGAATTAAATTCTCAAAGAAGAAGTTCTCAGAAGAAGAAGATGAACAAAGTGAAGGCTCCTATGAAGAGACAGAGGTATTTATAGAAGACAATGAAAACGTTTCGTCTCCCCAGATCCCTAGAGGAATCCAACGGTCACAAGAGGTGACAGCGTTGCACTCACGTGCAGACACGTGAGAACAACGCTGTGGGGGCATTTGTTTCCTGATTTAAAATCAGGAAAGCTTCTGGGAAAAGCTTCAGAAGAGGGTCACGTGCTTACACGTGACTAGCGGTCACGTGTTGGCACGTGACACCTAAAAACATCATCAAGGCAAGTTCAGTTTCCTGACTACGTTGAAGAAAAGGGGGCTTCAGAAAGAGTCACGTGCTCCCACGTGACCCGGGTCACGTGGCGACACGTGACATTTAAATGCAAGCGTCAAAATGCACACCAGTTCCCTGATCAAGTCAAGGAAAAGGCTTCAGAAGAGGTCACGTGCTTCCACGTGACCAGGGTCACGTGTTGCCACGTGACGTTCAAGACAGCAGACTCGTTCTCCAGTTGAACCAAGGAAAGAGAGAGTTCAAACAAGGGTCACGTGCTCACACATGACCAGGGGTCACGTGGCAGCACGTGACGTTTAAGCAGCAATAAGAAGACAGAGCGCAAAAGAAAGGAAAAAGGCTCATTCCAAAGGGGGTCACGTGCCCACACGTGACCATGAGTCACGTGGTCACACGTGACCGGCTTTCAAAGCCCATTTTGTCAACAGAATTAAATTCTGAGAGAAATTCAAATCTTTCCAAAGGAAAGCAACTATCTGGAACTAATCGAATTAAAGATTCAGAGGTGATCTATCTATGGGAAAATCTCGGGTTTGGAAAGATTTCCCCTTTAAATCTAACCGAAACAACAAAGGAAAAACCCCTGGATTTGAAATCCAATGGTGAATAAAATTCACCCAACAATCTAAAGGTCCAAAATGAATGATGGCTGCAAATCAAATCTTTCACGAAGATTCGTCAAAAACTGATTGATTCGGCTGCTTCTCCTATAAATAGGAGCCAAGAGACACAGAGAGATATATACACATACGCAGGGAGAGAAAAAGAAAAAGAAGAGAGCTTCGATACTTGGAGAAACTTGGATCTTCTGCAAAAACCCTAGGTAAGAAAGGGAAAAGCTCCTTGAAAGAAGAAGAGAATTTAATTCTCAACAGAGTTTAACTCTGATACATAAAAACAGAAGAATATATTTCTTCTCTCTTTGATAGAGGATCTGCAAAGTGCACATCCCCCCTTAAGGTTGAGAATTTAATTCTCAATGGGTCGAGATCCTGCCATGCAGATCCAAAACATAGAGAGGGAATGCAAGCATGAGAATTTAATTCTCACAGAACTATAGGAATTTAATTCCTTTAAAATAAAATTAGGGCTTGACCCTGTATCATGGGAATTTAATTCCTTCAGAACAAAAGAAACAGGGTTTAACCCTAATTAAGAACTTAGTTCTGTCGAAACAACGGGAATTTAATTCCCTTAATCATCATTTAACAGGGAATGGGAATTCAATTCCTTAAAAGCTTTTATTAGGGTTTAACCCTATTCAGTTCTTCACATATACGAGGAATTTAATTCCTACGGAAGATTTAGAGTTCAACTCTATTCAGAATATAAACCTTCAAAAGGAAGTAGGAATTTAATTCCTCTGAAATTTACAGCTCGAGGAATTTAATTCCTGAAAAAAGATTAACAGAGCCTCTAAACAAAATACATAGAGGCAGGGTCACGTGTCATCACGTGACCCCCCAAGAGATCTACAGAAAGCCCCTTTGAGGCAGCACCCCACGTGATCCACGTGACCCTTGGCAGAAGCTCTAATACATAGGCATTTGAATGCCCATCACGTGATGGCACGTGATGCTCTGAAAGACGCGATAATCTCAGCAGAATAAATGAAGGGAGGGCGCTCTCGCGTGCTGCCACGTGACCCCTCTTGCCTTAGTGTTTAACACTAAATTAAAACTCTCGAACCCAGTGTTAAAACACTGTTGGGCCTTAGTGTTCAACACTAATTAAAAAGCTTTATTTGCAGTGTTCAACACTGATCTGTTTCGTGTTTAACACTAATTTGAAAAGCCTTGTTGCTGGTGTTTAACACCAATTATCTCTTAGTGTTAAACACTAACTTGTCAACCTCATTCCCAGTGTTCAACACTGATTGCTCTGTAGTGTTTAACACTAGGCATTGGCCCAATTGACTAAATGGATGGAGGCAAAGCCTCTCCTGATTGGACTTAGCCCAAGATGGCCATAAGTCCTCAATTTGTGATTAACTGGGCCAATGGACTCATAACATAATTAATTCGTCTTGATCCCAAATTGGGCCAAGGACTATTTAATCCACTCCGGTTCTAGGGTACATCTCTTCACTCCTTTGATACTTGGCATTGTAATCCCTCAATGTCTTCAAAGAGGTGACGGGTCCCGACGACCACACATTGATACGGACTGCGGGGTCCTTAAACCCGTGTTTAATGCAAAATTCCTGGTTACGTGGAACGCGGATAATGTCACTCTTTGACCCCGTGGGAAACGTCCAGAGCGGAGCCTGGTCCTCGCAGAGCACGGCAGCGAACCCGTGTGAAGCATCCAGAGCACATAATGGACTGTGGGGTCCTTAAACCCATGGACTACGACGTCCTTAACCTTGACCGAGATGTCTTAAAACTAACAACGGACTGTGGGGTCCTTAAACCCATGGACTACGACGTCTTTAACCTTGACCGAGATATCTTAAAACAAACAGTGGACCGCAATGTCTTTAAACTACCCATTGACCGCAATGTCCTTAAACTAGAACAATAGAGCCCCGCATGCTCTCTTGTCGGATCTAAACGGTACCGTTTAAGTTGATCTTAGCCTCAAAAATGGCTAACGTATCCTTAAACCTTCAAACAGAGTGGACTGTAAATCCCCCCAATTAACTCTGGCTCAAGGGTACATCTCTGAACTCCTTTGACATCCGTCGTTGTAATTCTTCAACGTCGTCAGAGAGGTGACGGGTCCTAACGGCCATACATACGTTGGACCTCTAGGTCCCTAAACTGGAACAATGGAGTCCAAACACTCCTTTATCGGATCTAAACGATCCCGTTAAGTTGATCTTAGTCACAAAGTTAGACTAACGTATCCTTAACAAACGTTTGAGTTGATCTTAGCCTCAAGTATGGCTGACGTATCCTCAAACCAAACCCCCAAACCCAAATCTAAGATAATACGGATTTGGACTAGTCCACGCCCTACGGGCGACGACATAACTCAGTCTCCGTAAACAATCTACGGGCAACCACAAATAAAACAAAAACACACGACACGAAGTGACCATCTGGAGAAGGAGAAAGTTGTTACCGTAATGCGGTAGCGTAATTAACTGCAGGGGCTTGCGCCTGCAGGGAAGAGCGTCCCCACAATCAAAAACCCCTCGTGCGAGGGGGAATCTGACGAAGTCTGCTATATCGGACGCATCCGTTTAAACCTTCGATACATGGTGCCATAAATCAACTTGGCATCTTCGGAGAGGTGAACAGATAGCACCAATTAGCATCTGCCCCGAATCTCAGCGCCAAGACACCGCAGTCTTGTCGCGCCGTCTTTCGGAGGGGAACACTCGGCCTATATCCCGTGGTTTACGCTTCATTGTTCCAATATTCTGCTCCTCCGACATGGTGGATTAAGGCGTTCTTGGAGAAATGGAACATCCCAACCCATACCTTTCTTCTACCGGATAGAGAAGTCTTCATCTCCTTAGAAGAATTTGCTGAGATTTCCGGTCTGCCGGTTAGGGGGGAGCACTATGAGGAGCTGCTTCCTCCAGATGAATATGTTTTTGCCACCAAGCCGGTGGTGATGGGCCTAACACCGGAGAACGCCATCCAGCACCAATTTCCCAGCTTGATCAAGGTGATAAACATGTACGAGAGCCTCTTCTTGGAATCCGGAGGCCGGGGGGGTCAGTTTCGCGGACTTCATCGCCCGGTTTCTTCATCCGGAGATTTTATCGCAACGGGGCGAAAAATTTGCCAAGCTTGACGATCCCTTCGGTTTCGGCTTGGACCGTCGACCAGTATTGGAAGGTGATCAAAAGGGCTTTTATCTTCCCGATGCTACGATCATTCCTCTTTCAGAAATCGTCGCTCCGGGCATTGACGAGGAGACTTTCTTTCTCGGGTTTCTAGGGTTATGGCTGTGTTGGTTCGCACTCTCCATGCACCCCCGCTATATGAGGCCGTCCGTCTTCTACCCAGCACATCGAATGGTGGCTGGAATACAAGTGGCCATCAGGATCGCCGGGCTGGCCCACCGTACCATGGTCTTAGAGTGGCGGCAGATACAACCGAACCGAGGGTGCAAGCTGCCAACTTCCCGATGCACTACCTTACTTCATGGATGGAAATGCACGTGCTCGGGGTATTTTGTACTCATAAAAGACCCTCGTTTTTCGAGAAGTGAAAATTCCCCAGAATTATGCGGCTGGTTGACGCTTCCATTGTGAATCCGTCTCAGCGGGAGGCTAGGGGGTTGCTTCTTCGTCCACGCACGGTCGGAGCCGGTATGTCTTTTACGGACAAAGTCCTGACGATTGGCCAGGAAACTTCCAAGACGGTGCTGGCACTGCGCTACACCTTTAAGGACGGGGCCTCCGTGTTGAAAGCCCGGGAGATTCTACACCTATACTCCATTAGGCCGGGCTTTCTCGTATTCAGGCAAAATGATGCGGCGCTTTTCATGAGATACAACCCTTATCATTTTGCCCAGCAGCTAAGTTATAACCAGGGGGTCCCACTGGAGGCGTTTTTGGAAGAACCTGCTGCCACCAGAGAAGGAATACGGAGTGCGCTGCATCACTTTATGCGCTTGAATACGGGCTCCCACTTCTTCATTAGCGAGTAAAGTTGCATCCCGAGGGCCCTTAACGTATACGGGGCCTTGCATCAGCACGCGATGGATGCTGTCATCAGGGAAGAGAGGAGGTTGCTGCTCGATTGCAAGAGTGCGCCCCTTGCTAGCGATCGCAACATCCCTTTGAAGTGATGGATCGCTGTCCCTCCTCCGCTAAGAGAGGCTGCTGCAGTTGAGCCTCCACGTGTGCTAAGCCCCACGCGTGGATTGCCCCGTGAGCCTGTGGACGTGCTATCGGCGCCCTGTGCTCCCGTGGAGACGGTAACCGTAGCTTCACCCGAATCTGATGTGGGCTCGGATATCGGGACTCGCCGTCCCAAAGTGCCCACGAAGCGCAAGCTGGTTTTGGCTACGACTGGAGTTCGCGCGTAGAAGAGGAAGAAGAAATCGATCTTCTCTGCTGACGTTGTATTTAGTCAGGAACCTCATGCTCCTTACAGCGAGGGCTTAAGTGAGTACGGGACCAACGACGGCCTATTTATGCCACCAGATGATACTGATCTGGTGGCTGCCATTGCAGCTTCCGAGCGATTGGCAAGACGCGAAGAGTGGTTAGCTAACCTCGCATGATCAGGTAATTATTAGTTGCATTTTTTGCCATTGCATCATACCTCTATCATTGTTTTTTGACTAACGCTTTTCCTTCTTTAATAGGCATTTCTACCGAAGAAGCTCTCGCTGCTTCTCTCAAGACTTTTGAGGAAGAGGAACGACTTCGAGCATCCTTAGGCCTTGGTACATTTCGGTTCGCCATGTTTCTGCTTCCATTTCTTATGAGTAATCTGACCCTTTCTTTGTCTTATCGTAGGGATAACAATGCCTATCCCGCAAGCTGATGCGGAAATTCTCCCCGGGCCAGCTACCAAAGCCCCCGCCTCTTCGGCACTGCCGCGAGAGGCCTTACTTAAAAAAACGATGACGGAAGCCTTGACGGCTCCAGAGGTAACCCTGAATGCAGACGACGACGTCCTGTTGAAGGAGGCTTCTAAAAGGTCTGTTTTGACGGCTCGGGAAGAAAGGAAGCGCCTGAGGCGCGTAACAAGGGAGCGTAGTGCTGCTTTAGCTGCGGGAGCAGGTTCGAGCGCCGTTACCCCTGCTGCTACTCCTTCGGAGGAGTTTCCGGTTGCCTTGTCTAATGCTCACAGACGTGCGGCACGTGCGGCTCGGGAAGTGAACGATAAATCAACTCCAGGTAATGTGCCTTGAGGCTCCGTTGTCAAAGTTTTAAACCATCAGTTCTCATATATCTTATCTTTGCAGGGCCGAGTCTTCCCGAAGAAGTGGCGGCGACCGCTGAGCCTGAGAGAGCGGTGGAGGAGGTAGCTGTTATTTCCGAATCCGGGGCGGTGGCAGGCAATGTGGTCGCAATTGCCGGGATCGAGGTAGTGGCCGACGAGACGGCTACCACGGCCGAGCCTAAAGCAGCGGTGGATGAGACGGCTGCAATTACTGAGCCTGAGGTGGTGTTGAGCGAAACGGGTGCAATTGCTGGGTCCGATGTAGTCACTCTTTCTCAAGAGTCGGGCACCGCTCCGATCGTCGCTCTTCCTGCCTACGGTTCTTTATCGTCTCCTGGCGTCGCAAGCGTGACGACGGCTCTCGTGGAGTCAGGGGACGAGGCGACGGGAGGTGAGGCCATCCCAATGGAGGAGGGAGATGCCGTTGTTGAATCAAGCGACGCCCTCGTCACGGCTCCGGTTGGCGACTCTTCAGGTAGATTTTAGGTTACCGCCCTTCTCTTGATTCTGCAATCTTTCCTAACAAGGTTTATCTTATTTCTAATGCAGGTGCGGCTAGTGCTGAAGTCGAGCTACTCGAGACAGCGCCGTCAGTTACCGCCCTGACGGTGACCACCTCTCTACCCTCTCTCGTACCGTCGCGGATGCTGGAAGGTATAGATTTGTGACCCATTAGTCTTATCTCTCGGCTGTGTAATTCATGTACTAACGTTGTGTCATCGCGTTTTTGCAGGAGTCCTTTTTGACCACCTGTACCAGGTGCTGCATCCTCACTTCTCCTTCCCGTCGGAGATTGCTTCATCCAGTGGCGCTGGTGAATACAGCTTTCAATTAATGCTCTTTCTTTTACCGATAATGAAATTATTTCTGATTCTTCTTTGCCTTGATTGCAGTGCTACAGATTGAAGGAGGAGATAAGAAATCAGTTGCGCCACCGGTCCTCCCGGCTTTGCCACCTGCTGCAACTGGTATAGTAAATTCCGTTGTTTGTGAATCTCTTATATTTCTAGATCCGTCATCTGATTGTGATTTGTTTTGTAGCGGTCGTTTTGACTCCGGACTCTTTCGAATCTCTCATTATGATGCCGGCAGGCCCCTTCTCCAGACGTCCATCCTCAAAGGGTGCCGTGACAAGTCTGTGCATGTTGAGCGAATACGTCGAGGAGCTTGACGCGGAAGCTCCTACATCTGCCGTAGATTTCGTTGCCGAGGTCAATCCGATGCTGGCGACACTTGTAAATTTCCATAATGAAGGCGTTTTCGAGTCTTGGATTAGTCACTGCAGGAAGATCGAGGCCTGTCTGCATCAGCTTGAACTTATGCGTCTTGCCCCTGAGACTCAGGCTTTGAACTCCCAGCGGGCCGCATGGGTCGAGCAGAATGCGTCCTTCCTTCGCCATTTCGAACAAGAAGCGACCTTGAGGCGGAAGGAATGCGAGGAGGCTTCCGCTGAGTTTGTGCAGTTGCGTGCCCAGGTCGAAGCGAACGTCGCACAATTGAGAGCTGTCTTTGACACCTTGCAGCAATGTATCTCGGACGGGCTTGTATTAAGACGGAAGCTCGACTCTATCAAGCGGGTTACGCAGAGTCGCGAAGCTGCCCAACGGGAAATTGATGAGAAGATTTCATCATGCTTGCAGCAAAGGACTCAAATCGAAGCGGAGCTAGCCGCGGCGGCTGATCATGGGAAGGCACCGAAAGAAGTGCGAAAGCAGCTTACGGACCTGTTGAAAACGCTTCCTTCTCAGTAGCTTCCTTTGTATCTATCATACACTTTTAATCTCTGAATAATATGTATCTATTTTTTTTATTTCCTTTATATGATGTATCTTGTATTCAATTGAGTTCATGAATAAAGCCATTCTTTTTGTTATACTGTTGCTTTCTTTCTCCTTGCTGTGTTGTTGCCATGTGATTTTAGCAAGTGCAGTCGGTATATAGTGTATAGATGTCAATCTTGGATTCTTTGTAGAGTGGTGATGGCTTAGAAAATAGGGTTAGAATCTGTCACCTAAGACTTTTCAACTTTATGAGCCGTGAGGGTCTCATAAAGAATTTTCTCCCTACCAGTCGAGACGATCCCGTAGGTGTAATTTCTCCTTAAGAATCGTGAGGATTCCTAAGTGTGTTTTCTCTTGAAAGTCGTAAGGATCTCACAAGAGAATTTGCTCCCTTACGAGTCATGAGGACCCGCAAGTGATGGGTGAAGTTGCCCTTATCCGCATTTCACGGAGTCAGGGGTTGCTCTGGATGCTTCCCACGGGTTCACTGCCGTGTTCTGCGAGGACCAAATTCCGCTCTGGACGTTTTCCAGGATACCGTAGTTTAAAGACATCGTGGTCGAGATTAAGGACATCATAGTCCGTGGATTTAAGGACTCCACAGTCCGCTGTTAGTTTTAAGATATTACGGTCGAGGTTAAGGACATCATAGTCCATGAGTTTAAGGACCTCACAGTCCAATGTTAGTTTTAAGACATTGCGGTCGAGGTTAAGGACATCATAGTCCATAAGTTTAAGGACCTCACAGTCCAATGTTAGTTTTAAGACATCACGGTTGAGGTTAAGGACATCATAGTCCATGAGTTTAAGGACCTCACAGTCCGATGTTTGCTCTGGATGCTTTCCACGGGTTCATTGCCGTGTTTGGCAAGGACCGGGCTCCGCTCTAGATGCTTTACACCGGTTCACTGCCGTGCTCTGCGAGGACCAGGATCCGCTCTGGACGTTTTCCATGGGGTCAGAAGTGACATAATCCACGTTCCACGTAGCCAGGAATTTGCTCTGGATGCTTCCCACGGATTCACTGCCGTGTTCGGCAAGGACCATGCTCCACTCTGGATGCTTCACACGGGTTCATTGCCATGCTCTGCGAGGACCAGGATCCGCTCTGGACGTTTTCCACGGGATCAGAAGTGACATAATCCGCGTTCCACGTAGCCAGGAATTTGCTCTGGATGCTTCCCACGGGTTCACTGCCGTTTCGGCGAGGACCAGGCTCCGCTCTGGATGCTTCACACAGGTCATTGCCGTGCTCTGCGAGGACCAAGATCCGCTCTGGACGTTTTCCACGGGGTCAGAAGTGACATAATCCGCGTTCCACGTAGCCAGGAATTTTGCTCTGGATGCTTCCCACGGGTTCACTGCCGTGTTCGGCGAGGACCAGGCTCCGCTCTGGATGCTTCACACAGGTTCACTGCCATGCTCTGCGAGGACCAGGATCCGCTCTGGACGTTTTCCACGGGGTCAGAAGTGACATAATCCGCGTTCCACGTAGCCAGGAATTTTGCTCTGGATGCTTCCTACGGGTTCACTGTCGTGTTCGGCGAGGACCAGGCTCCGCTCTGGATGCTTCACACGGGTTCACTGCCGTGCTCTGCGAGGACCAGGATCCGCTCTGGACGTTTTCCACGGGGTCAGAAGTGACATAATCCGCGTTCCACATAACCAGGAATTTTGCTCTGGATACTTCCCACGGGTTCACTGCCGTGTTCGGTGAGGACCAGGCTCCGCTCTGGATGCTTCACACGTGTTCACTGCCGTGCTCTGCGAGGACCAGGCTCCGCTCTGGACATTTTCCATGGGGTCAGGAGTGACGTAATCTGCGTTCCACGTGACCAGGAAGGGTTGACTTTATCCGCACTTCACGGAGTCGGAGTTTGACTCTCGATCATCTGTACACCGCCGAGTCATGGAACTGGGAGTTGCCGCTATTCCGCTTTGCTTGATGTTGTGTCCGTTATAATAAGACGAATGTTGAGATGATCTTTAGGCTGTCTATGAACAGTTGAAATTTAGCTTCTTCTTCTGATGAAACCTGGGAAGGAAAGGTGTGATTCCCTCTTTGTTTGCACCCCTGGATTGTATACATGGACTGATGTAATATCACCTGTAGGGAAAAAATTTCATTCATTTTTTTTAATTTCTTTCCGCGATGCTCTATCATTTCAGCTTTTATATCGCGAAGGTCGCGATTGCCCAATCATTTCGGCTATTTTTCGCGGTGCCCAATCATTTCGGCTATTTGTTTTATTTTTACTCGCTGCTTTTATTTCTAGTTGCCCAATCATTTAGGCTATTTCGCATGCATATATTTTTACTTGCTGATTTTGTTTGCAAGTTGCCCCATCATTTCGGCTATTTCGTATGCATGCGTGGCTTGCTGGCTTTTCGCTGCAAGCTTGGATTAGACACTGATTTCGGCATCAGCACCGCTACAACTTGGATATGGCCAGTAGCGAATTATCATTTGCCTCTGTCAATGTCGAACAAAGGTAGCTTAGCGATCAGGGTTAAGATCCCGTCGACTAAGGCTTTTGACTTCATGAGCCGTAAGGGTCTTATAAAGGTATTTCTCCCTGCGAGTCTTGAGGATCTCGTAGGTGCATTTTCTCCTTAGGAATCGTGAGGACTCCTAAGTGTGTGGTCTCTTATAAGTCGTAAGGCTCTTACAAGAGTGCTTTCTCCTTATAAGTTGAGAGGACCTACAAGGGTTGTTCACCGTGTATACATATCCCTAGTCACGGATGGGACTTTGTTAGGGAAATGTTTATTCGCGCCCGTGGATTGTATACAAGGGTCAGTGTTGAGCCGCTTGTAGGGAAGTATCGAAAGTTGTGAGGACTGCTTAAGAACATGTTCAGATCTCTGTAGCTTAAGACTTTCAAATCTTATGAGCCGTGAGGGTCCCATAAGAAGGTTCTCCTAACGAGTCGTGAGGATCTCGCAAGTGTAATTTCTCCCTAAGGATCGTGGGGATCCCTAAGTGTGTTGCTTCCTTGTGAGTCGTAAAGATCTCACGCAGGCGGTTTCTCCTTACAAAGTCGAGAGGACCTTGCAAGTGTCTTTTAACGAGATTGCGCCCTTTCGGGTTTTCACAAAACTCGCCGGTAGCCCTGCTGTTTTTACTCACGGAGCCTTTCCGGGTTTTCATCCGTGCCCATTTTGCTTATGGACATACCGTTTTCCCTTTTTTTTATTCTAGCGAGGTTGCGTCCTTTCGGGTTTTCACAAAACTCGCCGGTAGCCCTGCTGTTTTTACTCACGGAGCCCTTTCGGGTTTTCATCCGTGCCCATTTTGCTTATGGACATATCGTTTTCTTTCTTTTTTCTGTTTTTTTTATTCTCTTTTTTTTATATATCAGCTTTGGGACACTGCAATCCACCGTAGTTTATCGACATCTCGGTCAACAGCTAGTTTTAGGACATAGTGGTCCGTCGTTAGTTTAAGAACGTTCCGGTCCGTTGTTAGTTTAAGGACGTTTCGGTCCATCCTTAGTTTATAGACGTTTCGGTCCCTTGTTAGTTTAAGGACGTTTCGGTCCGCTGTTAGTTTAAGGACGTTTCGGTCCGCTGTAAAGAAAGCCGGTTACTACTTACAGAGTTTAGGCTTAGGAAGATAGGGAGCGGACATAGTCTTCGTCATCTATCATTGACCTAGGCCGTGACTCCTCAAGCATAGTACTTCTTCAGGAAGCGACCATTTATTGGCCTGAGGGGCCTTTCGCCATGCATGTCCATGAGTAGATAGGCTCCACCCTGGTAGACCTTGTCTATGATATACGGGCCTTCATAGTTTGGCTCGAATTTCCCCCGCTTGGCGCGATTGGGAATCATAGGTCTTTTGACGACTAGCACGAGTTCGCCTTGGCGGAACGTTCTCGGCCTAGTCAATCTCTCGTATGAGCGCGTCATCTTTGCTTTATAAGCCTCTAGGTTTTGTTGCGCTATGAGCCGGGTTTCATCAAGGGCGTCGAGCTCCTCAAGCCGGAGGTGAGCATTCTCTTCGTCCGTTAGCTCGTAATGAACTGCCACTCGTAGAGAGGGTAGCTCTATCTCGAGGGGGAGTACCGCCTCTGTACCGAATACCAATGCGTACGGCGTTGTGCTCGTGGCTGTTTTGAACGTCGTTCGGTACGCCCAGAGAGCTTCGTGCAGTCTCTCATGCCAGTCCTTATTTCGGGACACCGTCTTCTTCATGATCTTTGTCAAGGTCTTGTTGAAAGCCTCAGCTAGACCGTTAGCTCGGGGATTGTAGACTGAGGAGTATCTCCAGTCTATGTTGTGTTGCTGTGCGAAGCGGCTGATCTTGTGGCTTCTGTAGGCTGGCCCGTTATCGGAAATAATCCGTCGCGGAGTTCCAAACCGATAAATGACGTGTGTCTTGAAGAAATGGAGGATATTCTCCGTCTTCACCTCCCTCAGCGGTACTGCTTCTGCCCATTTAGAGAAGTAATCATTTATCGCCAAAATGAACCGATGTCCTCTGGACGATGCTGGTTCGATGGGGCCGATTATGTCAGTCCCCCATATTTCGAACGGCCAGCTAGCCACTGTCGGATGTAATGGATTCGGATGCTGGTGGATAAAGCCGCCATGGATCTGGCATGAGTGGCACTGCTTCGCGTACTCGAGGCAGTCCTGGATCATCGTGGGCCAATAATAACCCATCCGTTTGATCTTCAGCTTCATCTTCGGCCCGGCTTGGTGAGAACTGCAGAGTCCGTCGTGAGTTTCTTGGACGACTCTTCTTGCTTCTTCAGGTCCCAGGCACCTTAGCCATAGAGAATCAAATGATCTCTTATACAGAGTATCAGTGACAAAAGCAAAAGACAGAGCTCGTTTTATAAGCTGATGTCTTGAGGACGCATCTTCGGGTGTTCGACGGGATTTGAAGTAGTCTATAAAGACTTCTCTCCAATCCTCAACCGCTTCTTGGTCTTTTACTTGTAAAGCCGTTGGCTTGGTCGTTCCCTTTTCCTAGGACGTCTCTGGAAATATTGCTGCCGGTGCGAGGACTCGACGGCTTTGCACAACGATCCTCACGTCATCGAGGTTTTCGTCAGCCAGTTCTTTAGCGAGCTTGGTTAATGCATCCGCCTTGCTATTTTCCGCATGTGGTATGCTTTCCAAGGTGTAGGAAGGTATTTGGGTCAGCAGTTGCTGTACCCTCTCGCCGTACTTCACCAGTTCTGGTCTGCACGTTTGATAGTCGCCGTTTACTGGATTAACGACCAGTTGGGAATCTCCGTATATGAAGAGGTTTTCAATTCCCATGTCAATAGCGATCTCGAGACCTGCTATCAAAGCTTCGTATTCGGCTTCATTGTTTGTCCTCGGCTCTGTTAAGGAGAAGGCAAAGCGCATTATCCCTTCTTGCGGAGTTATGAAGATGAGGCCTACCCCTGATTTGATTATGGGGGTGTTTTGTTTGCGCTTTTTCATCGAAGATGCTCCATCGAAATAAAGTTCCCACCGGGTATCGCTTCCGTCGATCGTGTAAAACGCATGTTCGTCTGGCAGTTCACAATTCAAGGGAGAATCGGCAGGAATCGGATGCTCAGCGAGGAAGTCAGCAATGGCTTGGCCTTTCACTGCCTTAAGGGGACGATAAGTTATCGAGAACTCCATCAATAGCAGGGCCCATAGCGACCCGTCCCTTTAGTATGGCCCTCGACATCAAATATTTGAGAGGATCCACCTTCGATATGAGATGGACCTCATGTGCCAACGCACAGTGTCTGAGCTTCGTTACCGCGAAGATCAAAGCCAAGCAATGTTTTTCGATGGGGGAGTAATTGTTTTCTGCCCCCAGGAGGACTCGACTCAAATAGTAGAGGGCTCTCTCCTTCCCTTGGTCGTTCTTTTGTGCCCATAATGCACCTAAAGAACCTTCAAGGGCGGTTGTATACAGAATGAGAGGCTTTCCCTTGACCGGAGCAGCCAGCACTGGCGGATTCTGCAGGTATTGCTTGATTTCATCCAGCGCGCTTTGGCATTTGTGATCCCAAACGAAAGGGGTTCCCTTTTTCATCAGGTGGCTGTAAGGACGGCACTTGCCTGAGAGATTGGCTATAAATCCCTGGATATACGCGAGCTTCCCTTGGAGAGACTGCAATTGCTTGAGAGTCCTTGGCGGGGGCATCTCCATAATTGCCTTGATCTTTGACGGATCTATCTCAATGCCTCGGTGTCGGACGATGAATCCTAGGAACTTGCCTGAGGAAACTCCGAACGCGCATTTGAGAGGGTTCATCTTCAAGTTGTATTGCCGAAGGCGTTGAAACACGATCTTCAGATGCTCTAAATGTTCATCGTATGATTTGCTTTTCACCATGAGGTCGTCGATATAGCATTCGACGATTTCATGTATGAGATCATCGAAGATCTTCGTCATGGCCTTCTGATAGGTGGCGCCAGCGTTCTTTAGACCAAAGGGCATCATCTTGTAGCAGAATATGCCCAGAGGGGTCCGGAAAGCGGTGTGCTTCTGGTCCTCGGGATGCAACTTTATCTGATTGTATCTCGACGAACCATCCATAAAGGAGAAGACTTCGTGAGTGGACGTATTGTCTATCATCAGCTCAGTGACTGGTACTGGGAAATCGTCTTTCGGGCAGGCTTTATTGAGATCTCGAAAGTCCATACATATGCGCATTGTCCCATTTTTCTTCATCACCGGGACGATGTTGGCGATCCAGTCAGGGTACTGCACCTCTTGGATGAAGCCGGAGTCGATTAGCTTCTTGACCTCGGCGTTGATGCTCATCTCAAGCTCGAGCCGCATTCTTCTCGGCGCCTGTTTGATCGACTTGACGTCTGTAGATATCGCCAACTTGTGGACAGCAATCTCCGGATCTAGTCCTGGCATCTCGGAATAATTCCATGCGAAGCAATCTTTATGCTTCATGAGCACGTCCTTTAGTGTAGCCACCCTTTCTTCAGACAGCAATTCGCTGACAAACGTCGGCCGCGGGTCACTTGCCGTCCCCAAATCAATTTTCTTGAGCTCATCTGCAGTGGTATGTATTCCATCTTCCAGCTCTTTCGGCGCCGGTGGAAACTCTGAGATTGCCTCGTCATCATTGTTTTCGAAGCACCAGGGGAGATTATCCATACCCTCGGGCTCTTCTTTTGATAGCGTTATCATATGACAGGTACGAGCTCGCTTCCAAGACCTATGTTGATCTGGTTCTACCCTCGTGGATTTGGGTTCATGCTTCTGTGGCAGGGTTACCTTCCAGCTGTTGGATAAAGCGAACCTGCCGAGCTGATATTGGTCTTCGACCCAGTTCTTGAAGGTGAAGCAATCTTCGAGAGGATGTCCTATTGCTCTATGATAGGAGCAATAGTCCGGATGAGAGACTTCGCTAGCTTGTTCGGGGTGCTTGGACTCCGGGAGTATAATCAGTTGATATCTTATGGCGAGATCAAGTATCTTCCGTGTTTTGTTCCGAGGAAAAGAGTATGCTCGACTCATCTTCTTTATAAGAGACGAATCTGGGTTACTCGATTCCTGATCGCGTGACTTCTTGGTCCCACTTTGTCGCTCTCGAACACTTTTCCCGCTCTTTGATTTATTTTGTATGACGGGTTGGCAGGAAGGAGCATTTTCATCTTTCGCAGCCTGTTGAAGAAGGCGTTGCGTCCTGGCTTTCTCGTAGATGACCATTTCGCGATTGTGGTCATCTCGAACCTTTTGACTCGCTTCCCTTATAACCTTGTCCTTTTGTTCTTCAAACGACGGACTGGACATTTTTACGTCGGGAGCTGTTTCTGATTCAGGATTAGCATTTTCCCAAAAAGCATCTCCCTCTTCATCAAAGTCATGTATGACGTAGCAGTCGCGGAGTAACTCCCGTTTCTTGGATTGAACATATCCAAGCCCGATCGTTTCCATTCTCCCATTGGGCAACTTTCGCTGAGTTCCAGGGATGTTCCAGATCCTGTTATAGAACCGTGCTTATCGAGCAGTTTGTTTAAGGGGTACATCTTGGCGTCTCAAGAGTCTCCTTAGTCCGTCTATGTAATATCTGGGCAAACGGATGGGCTGGAGTCTGTCAAGTGTAGAATCCGCGCCGTGCCAGATTTCTTTTTCCACTTTAGTTTCCCCGGATCGGTAGAATAGGATCGCCTTTTCACCTTCATGCCTAGGAGGGACATAGAACGTCTGCAGCTCTTCAACACTGTAGGTATCGAGCGTGTCTAGTTCTTTATGATGTTTGGGTGGAACCATGGCAACTTGCAGACTTTGCTCTTCATCAGCGAATGTTTGTATTGAAGGCCGAGCAGAGAATATGGCGTTGACCTCATCTTCTGAATCACTGCCGAAGATAAGCATAGGAGCGGACGGTCCTGGCCTGTTGTACTGGGGTGGCCCTGAATAAACCGTCTCTTCTTCTTCCTCGGTATCACTCCTAAAGACCGGAATGGTGGTGATAGCTTTGTTCTCCGGTTTATGACATCTCTCTGTGTCTTCAAAGTCTGGTAAGAAGTATTTTGCATCTTCGTACTTTCGGACTTCATTTACGGAGAATGGGTTCAAGGCCGTCCCTGTTATGGTATACTCGGGACCATCCTTGGAGTATTTCATACACTGATACTGTGTAGAACGAATAATGTTGTACTCGTGTAACCAAGGCCGACCAAGCAAAGCATTGTAGCATGTTTTGGCATCGATCACGTGAAATTTAATATCTGTGACGAGTAGTCCGAAGTGCAGCGTCAGTATCACAGACCGGAGGGTCCGTGATGACTGGGAATCGAAGCCGGAGATGGTGAGTTTATAACGAGCGAGGTGCTGAACGCTCATGCAGATTTCCTTCAACACTCGCACGTTGAGGAGATTGACGGAAGACCCATTGTCGACCAGGATTTTGCCTATCTTGATATCGTGACAATATCTGGAGATATATAGGGGACGGTTGTGCTCGCACGTCCCGAGGAGGAGATCTTCATCACCGAAGGTAATATTGGCTGTGTGTACTTCTTCCAGTTCGTCCTTCATCTTTTCTTCGGCGAGAAAATCTTGGAATTGCTCTGGCTCTTGTAGCGCTTTGATCAATGACTCCCTTGCTTCTTTTGATAGTAAAAGAGCGTCGAGAATGCTGAGCTGCGAGGGTAACTTCCTTAAGTGCGCCAGAATGTTGTAGTCCACCTTACTTTTCCTTGGCGGGTCCTTAGCGGTCAGCTCTTTCATGACTTGGTCATCTGTAGCGATATCTTCAGAGACTTTTTCTTTTCCCTTATCTTTTCTATTTATGGGTCCGAGGTTCTTCTCTGGAAGTGTACGATTGCGCAGCTGGATATTTTCGCAATCCTTCGGTTCTTCTTCTTTCCCCGAAGTAGATTCTTTGAATAGAGGGCCAAGAGTCATCTCTTCATCGGAGTCGCTCCCGAACGTGAGGACTTGCGATGCCCCGGCGTTGACCGTGCGGCAGTTGTCGGTGATTCTTTTATGCTCCTCGGTCGTACTTCTTCGCTCCCGACGAGTTTTGCATTTCATTCGCTTAAAATGTTGCCGGTGAGCAACATATCCCTGCCACCATCTTTTAAAAGCGTCACATTCTTCGGTGGGGTGCGAAATCTTTTGATGGTATAAACAGTAGCTAGGATGCATCTCTGCTTCATCGAGAGTATTTCCTTCGGAGGGTGGTAGCTTCATTCCCGTTGATATGGCTTTAGCAAGCCTTTTCCTCATCTTGAACTTATTTTTATCTGCGACAGATGTCTCTTGATTCGGCGGAAGTGTCTCGGCTCTTTCGTCCAGTCGCCGGCGTTTGGCTTTTTCAAATATGGCCATCTCACGCTCCCGATCGGCTTTACTTTTCAGATGAATTTCACTCAGGAAGGCGTCAATCATTTCGTCTGACGGCCATAGAAGTTCCGGCTCAGGACCTGCCCCCAGTCTCTTGGTGCAAGGAGCCTCTTCATCGTCTATCAATGAGTGAGAGATCACATGATAACTTGCTACGTAATCCTCAGATCCATCTGATGAGTCTTCTCCATCATCTCCGTCTTCAAGGACGTGGCCGAGGAATTCTTGGAGTGTGATCGGAGTCCGCACCTTCTGGTTGTACTCTTCCAGCGCGTCGATCTATTTCTACAGGTCCGTGCGCTTGTCACCAAGCTTCACGGACTTCTTGGATTTCTTTTTCCTCTTCAAGGATTTCGACGGCTGGGTGTGCGAGCTTTGGCTATCACCACTGATCTTTGGAGTTGGGCGCAGCTTCAGCATCCCTTCGATGATCTGGGGTTCCAGCGGATTCTTCCACCTGATCGCCGGACATGTCTGAAGATTATTCAACATCCTTTTGGTTTTGGCCGAAAAAGCCACCTCCCATGGAGCCTCTTTAACAAAAGAGCACGTTGCCCCCGGTGTGTCCGTTTTCTTAGGAGTGTACGGTTGTGGTGGGTTTACTTTCCACTTCTCAGACAGCGCAAACTTGCCTTGTAGGTACCGATCCTCGATCCATCCCTTAAAGACGAAACAATCTTCGATCGGATGGCTTACCGTTTGGTGGTAAGGGCAATAATTGGGATTATTCACTTTGCTGGGTTGCGATGGTCGCCTTGGATCCGGCAAATTGATAAGCCTGTTGCGCATCGCCAGCTCGAACAGTCTCTTCGTTTTATCCCGCGGGAATGAGTAAGGACGCTTCATCTTCTCATTATAATAGCGTCGTCTCTCTTCCAGTTGATCCGCTGGCTTTGGGTCACTGGGCTGCTGTTGGGTGTTCGCAACGAAGATCGCCTTCCCTTTACCCTTTTCATTCCGCGGTTCCGGCTTCGGGAGAGATGTTCTATGACCCATCTGGTCCATCTGGGCCAGCTTGTCGATTAGAGCCTGGAACGTGGTCGGTTTGAAAAACATCATGAACTGTGAAATAGTTGCATGAGGGTATAGGGTGACCACGAACATGCTCACCGCTGGTGCTTCTTCGATGCGCTGTTCGCACTTCGACCACAGGTTCCTCCATCGGATTGCGTACTGAACCCATGTCTCGCCCGGCTTCACCCTGGCATTGATCAATGCCGTTATTGGGGTGCGTTCACTAGCACCTGCGAATCATTGGGTGAACAAAAACTCCATTTCCGCGAAAGTTTTGACGGAATCATTTGGAAGTTCGGAATACCACTCGAATGCCGTCTCCGATAAGCTGCCGACGAATTGGCCGAGCAAGAGCTTATCATCGCCACCAGTATTGCCGCAGAGGGCCCTGAACTGAGCGACATGTTGATGGGGATTGCCTGTTCCCTTGTACACATGGAATTTCGGGATCGTGTAGCCCGGCGGGTACTTTATCTGATCATACTATCCTGGATACGGTCGCCCAGTTTAATAATCTGCCCAGCCGCTTCATTTGCCTGGTGAACTCTTATCTGCTAAGCGATATAGTCATCCAGGGCGGACTTGGAAATTGGTTCCTCCTTGGCTGCTGAAAGAGCCGGCAGAGGGTTTGATGTTTCTCCTTTATCATCTGCGATTATTACTGGAGGATCTTCGGCTGGGGGATCCGGCTGGATCATCATGCCCACCATATCTTGGAATAGAAGGGTCATTTGCTTTATATTGGCCGCTTGCTCCGCGGTCTCTTTGTCCTTCTTTTCAAGCATTCTCCGAAGGAACTCGGCATCAGTTTCCTGCTTGTGGCGTTGTTCTGAGGATGCCTCTGGGCTTGCTTTCGGTCCTGTGAGCGCAGCCATAGCAGTCATCATCTCCTAAAGCTTCTGCTGCTCCTCTCGGGCTTTTGTCATGGATCGCGTAAGCGGTCGATGACCTGTGGAGATACGGCTATCCTCTTTTCCGGATGCCATATAGACGGTATGCACCACCATGCCCCCAGACTTAGGGCGTTTGGGCTCAGTGCCTTTGACATTTATCGCAGGCATGGGGATTTTCTCCAGCCTTCTCCTATTATGGGCGGTCGAAGTTGAGGGGGCCGTTGCAATGGGCACCCAGGTAGCCGCCGTCTTGTGTGGCTTAGCAGGACGGTTTTCTTCCTGTCGGACCTTTAGCTTCTTCTGCTGGCGGGAGAAATTTAGATCAATCACCGAGTCTTAGACTTGACGCCAGACCTTGTAGATTTTAGAGGATAGCCGTTGAGGGGGCTGTTCCAGCTTTACTTCTGTGACAGTCTCCACTGGCGGCGGAGACCTTTTCAGCACGGCGGTAGGAGAATTCCTTTGCACTTTATTCAGCAATTCGAAGCTGTTCCCGGTTGGAACAGCAGCATTAATTTCCACCGTTGGAGCTGGTGGAGTTAGCCCAGAAGGGGAGTTGCCCCCAGCCTTTCTTACTCGGCGCTAGTGGCGACGTCGAGCATGTCGAGCCGTTGGTGTTGGTTCGGTAATGGCTTTGTCTTGCCCCCCGTTTAGGTGAGGGGTTGTTGCTGGCGTCAGCCTCTTGAAAACTGATGTTCGTTGAGAAGCCGTGTCCAACCGGTCAAAAACAGACTTCTGAGCGGGAGTGGGAGTGGGAGAAGTCAGTCTTGTAAAGACCAACCATTTGAGAGGAGAAGCCGCCTTAACGACTTCAGGAGCAGGGATGGCTATCTTCTTTGGGATGGCCACTTCAGGTATCATGGGCTTCTTGGCGGGCCCATCGAAGTTCAAGCTCAGCCTGGTGAAGACCGAGGAGTTGGAGTTGGACGACCCGTTGAGAGGGGCCGTGGTAGTGGCAAGCCGATCGAAGACCGACTTCTTGGGAGCTTCTGGTGCGGGCATAGGAACGGTGAAGCTCGCTGGCTAGAGCATGGTCCCGAAAAACAATCCTGTGGTGGCTTGGGTGACATGTTCCACCGGCATCGTGAACAGGGAAGCCGCCTGGGGCCCGTAAGCTATGCCCCCAGCTGAGGCAGAACGTGGGTTGCAGTTGCATGTGGAACACTTCGAGTAGGTGAACGCCATTGATCTTTGCTTTCTGCACCAAGCGAAACGCCAAATCTTAGTACCTCGAAACCCAAGGGCAACCATTGGCAAACCGCGATTCGTTCGCGAACACGACACACGAAGTGTGGAGTGGAAAGAGGAAAAGGTCCCACCGGGCGTGCCAGAATCTGTTCCCCTCCGAAAGACGCGGCGGAGACGCAATGTACGTCTTGCCTAAAATTCGGGGCAGATGCTAATTGGTGCTATCCGTCCACCTCTCCGAAGATACCAAGTTGATTTATGGCACCATGTATTGAAGGTTTAAACGGATGCGGCCGATGTAGCAGACTTCGTCGGATTCCCCCTCATCTGAGGGGTTTTTGATTGTGGGGACGCTCTTCTCTGCAGGCGCAAGCCCCTGCAGTTAATTACGCTACCGCATCGCGGTAACAACTTTCTCCTTCTCCAGATGGTCATTTCGTATCGTGGGTGTTTGTTTTGTTTGTGGTTGCCCGTGGATTGTATACGGAGACTAAGTTTTGTTGTCGCCCGTAGGGCCTGGACTAGTCCAAATCCGTATCTTTCTTAGATTTGGGTTTGGGGGTTGGGTTTAAGGATACGTTAGTCTCATTTGAGACTAAGATCAACTTAAACGTTTGTTAAGGATACGTCAGTTTAATTTTAGACTAAGATCAACTTAACGGGATCGTTTAGATCCGACAAGAGAGCAATTGGGCTCTATTGTTTAGTTTAGTGACATTGCGGTCGATTACCAGTTTAAGGACATGGTGGTCCATTTTTAGTTTAAATACATCGCGGTCGTGGTTAAGAACATCATAGTCCATGGATTTAAGGACTCCACAGTCCGATGTTAGTTTTAAGATGTCACGGTCGAGATTAAGGACATCATAGTCCATGAGTTTAAGGACCTCACAGTCCGATGTTAGTTTAAAGACATCACGGTCGAGGTTAGGGACATCATAGTCCGTGGATTTAAGGACTCCACAGTCCGTTGTAATATGTGGTTGTCGGGACCCGTCACCTCTCTGACGACGTTGAAGGATTACAATAACAGATATCAAAGGAGTAAAGAGATGTACCCTCGAACCGATGTAAATTGGTTGAAAGAGCAGATGGGCTCAGTTCAATTTAAGTTGAGGACTTATGACCAGAATTGGGCTAAGTCCAGCTAAAAATGTTTAACATTTTATTTTTGTTCTGGCCATTAGGCCTTTATTTGGGCTCAGCCCTTTTAATAATGCTAGGCATTGGGCTCTGACATTTTTGTCTTGTATTGAATACATAGCATTCATCAGAAACAAAGTTTTGTTCTGACAGTGCGCCACGTGGCGCGCCAGGCGCGTTGCGCCAGTCAAAGAGCGCATTGCGCTTCTGTCGGGTAGCGCACACGAAGAGGACACGTGTCACGCTTAGCGCTAAGCGCTAGTTTGTTAGAGTATTATGCTTTTAATTCATGAGCGTGTTGCGCTAGTCTGTTGGCGCACCAGTGAGTGACACGCAGTGCTCTGTTTTAGAAGCGCAAAGCGCAGATTGTCTCTGGTTGACACGTGGCAGGTTTTGGTGCTGAGCGCCGGTCTAATGAGCACAAGAGCGCAATTCATGAGTGCAAGGCATTTTTCAATAGCGCAAAGCGCATTTGATCAATTTTAAGATCAAAGAACAAATTTATGTTCTTCAAAGAAGGCTTTTTCCTTAAGATCCAAGAACAAAAGTTCTTGTTTTTATAAAAGGCTCTGCCTTTATAGATCAAAAGAGAAGTAAAATACTTCCTTTAGTCTTTTTATGATTAGATCTTTTTGATCTTTTCTTTTTTTATTAAAGACCTTGGTCTTTTTCTTAGATCTCTGATCTTTTTAGAAGATGGTTCTTCTTTTTACGAGATGGTTTCATCTCTATTATTCAAGAACATAGTTCTTTTTACCTTGAACATGAAGAAAAATCTTTTTTTTTCTAAGAGCTTTCTCTTTTTTTTTTGCAGAGGGTTTCTTTCTCTCTTTTCTATATTCTCTTTGTCTCTCTTTTAGACTTGAAGTCTAGGGTCCTTTATATAGGGCCAAACGATTTGTTAAATTAGTTTTAAGAGATCTTCCTCTGATTGATTTGGGAATATTTCCCACCGTTGAATTTTTGATCCTAAGGCTTCTGTTTTACAGAAGATAATTTTCTTGTTTTAATAAAATTGAAAAATCTTTCTATAACAGAATTTTAGTTCTGATTAGTTAATAATTTATTATTAGTAGATCTTTTGATCTGACGGTGGGGAATTCTTAATTCCAGCGCTGGCGCATTCTGCGCGAGCGCACCTACGCTCGACACGTGGCGCGCAGCGCAGAGCGCGGCGCAACTGCGTTAGAGCACCCGTGTTTGACACGTGGCGCGCAGTGCAGAGCACGGCGCAACTGCGCTAGCGCAGCCGTGTTTGACACGTGGCGCGCAGCGCAGAGAGCTAGCGCACCTGTGTTTGACACGTGGCGCACAGCACATAGCGCATGGGATCTGAAGCGTTGCTTCAATTTAAATTTTGAATTTTAAAGCAGAGTTTTGCTCTGATTGGGGTGCGCTGCCTAGGGCGCAGCGCGCCTGGTGCTAGCGCGTCTGCGCTTGACACGTGGCACGTAGCGCGCAACGCACGGGATCTGAAGCGTTGCTTCAATTTTTGAATTTTGAAATTCAAAACAGAGCTTTGCTCTGATTGGGGGAAACAAACAACAATTAATGTAAGAGAAAAACTAATAAAAAAAAGAGTAAGAGACACAAGAGACATTTTGCTCGAAACTAAGATTTTATTATTCAACTTCAATAAGGAGAGTACAATTGAAAAGGAAGGACATGTCTCTACTGCTATACATCCTTTTATTCGGCCAAAAAAAAATAAGTCTCATGAATCTCAATTATAGGAGTTTAACATGTTGCGATAGGCTCTCGCACTAAGAGAGAGATGGCTATTCCCACAGTGTTTTGCGGGGACAACTATCTGAGATTCTTCGGCCTCGAGTTTCTCCTCACTCGAAATTTCATCTTTTGACTCGTTCTCGGCTGGAGCCTCATTCTCGGACTTCACCTCTATAGAGTCTTCTTCTTTTGCAGAAGCCGCCTCTTAAGGATCATCTTCCATAGGTTCATCTTGTATAGGATCTTTTTCTTCGTCTTCGGAGTCATTGGCCATCATAGACTCCGGTGTTGCAACATTGACTTCCTCATCCTTCGAGTCGTTGTCAGAAATAACTATCTAGGGGCTTAATACTTCGTCATCCGAATATCCAAGTATAGACTCAAAGGTGATGTCTGACATGTTGTCCTCGTCCGAATGATTGGCCATGACCTAAAAGGAAGGCCATGGTCAGGATGCAGAATGCCAAGGAAAGGATAAGGAATATGGGGAAATTATGAAATCGATATAAGTGGATGAGATTCACAAATATAATAAGTCAGTTAACGGTTTCATTTTAGTACATTGAGGACCTGCATGGGCCACCACTAAAATCTGTCACGCCCTGCTTCCCAAATGAAGGTGAAGGGGTAACATGACATGGTCCGCAACCTAACTGTTTTGAAAGTGGTCTATTCAATACCGTTACATTAAGCGTATGCATATCTATAACATGTAGGATATGTACCAAAACAAAATAATAAAAACGGAAAGCATTTATTTCCATTAACCAAACTTTATTACATCCCAAAAGAATAGGTAAAATAAACTAAATAGTTTAATTATATCGAAGAAAGAAGCAAAATTCCTAACATATGGGCAACAAACAAAAATATAACTAGCTAATCTTCCGTCGTCAAGTCCGCATAATCTTCATTAGTAGGCTCTACACCTTGATCCTCATCATAATACTCATCCTCATCTAACGGACATTCCAGAGATAGAGAAAAGAGAAAAGAAAAGTCCGTCAGGGAGTTACACTCGAGTAGGATTGCCTCATAAGGAAGTAAAGATACAAAAACGAGCAAATGTATTAGGTATGATGTGTGTGTATAGATATGTTGTATATGGGTATGAGGATATGAGGTGTATGGAAATAAGAGCATGTTGAATGAGGTATATGTGAACAAGAGTATGTTGTATAAGGTATATATGAATAAGAGTATGTTGTATAAAGTATCTGTCAGGCAAAAGTTCGCATTAGTTTTTTAAACAAAGGTCCGGATACTCGCGATTATTCCGTTGTGGCCACGGAATAACAATTGGGGAAGTGAAATATACCGTTTCACTTTCCGGGATTATGATCGAGTAGTAGGGGAATCCGAGTTTCGCATCTCCTTGCCTAATCAAACTACTCATTCTTGTTGTTCAGTATAAAGATTTTGACGAATTAGAGTTAGTACGTATATCATCTAGGCATGGAATTTCCACATTGTATGTCATCCACATATTGGATTATTCTCCCTCAAAGTAAGGTTAGTATTCGCCCGAATATCGGGTTAGTATTCGCTCGAAGACCGGGTTAGTATTCGCCCGAATATCGGGTTAGTAGTCGTTCATATATTAGACTGTTCACCCTGCCTTCAGGGATCTTCATTTATAAAGTATTCCATACCTAGGTTCTCGCATTCTAACCCTAACCGTATCATGTGTCAGGTATGTCGTAAGTTCGTATTCGGATAGTTGATCTCATTTAATATGGTCTTCCACAACCACTCATTTTATTTTGTTATCTTTTAAAGTCTGTAAGGTGTATCATAATATTTTATAGAACCCTCAGTTAATAAAGATCATGGTATTTAATGGTAGTTATTGTTTATAAGAAAACCATGGTACTTTAGAGTAATTATAATTTTGGGAAACTCGTGGTATTTTAATGAAAATATCCTTTTAATGAAAAATTATGGTATTTATTTGAAATTATCTTTTAATAAAGTTTTAGGTATTCTTTTTGGAAAATATCATTTATAAAGATTATGGTTTTTGCTGAAAATAGCCTTTTAGTAAAGATCAAGGTATTTAAATGAAATTATATATTTTTAGGATGGATTAAGGTATTTTATTGTAGATAATAATTTTATAAAGTTATAGTGTTTATTTGGAGGTAACATTTTAGAAATACGTCCGTGTTGGCAACCGCTGCACATGGGCGGCAGAATTTATGTCCTTTTGAGGGACGATTGCCTATCAACCACGAGATATTTACGTAAAACATTATCCTATAAAATTAGGGTATTTTATTAAAGGTGATATTCTAAAAAAACAACTCCGCGTTAACAAGCGCTGTACATGGACAGCAGAATTTGTGTTCATTTCAGGGACGATAGTCTAGTAACCACGTGATGTTTCATGTAAAATATTACACTATTAGAGTATTTTATTAAACCTTAGTTAAAAGGCTGAAAATATTAATATAAAAATATTCTCTCCAACTAAAAGGGGTTAAGTTGGAAATCATAATATAATTATTTAGATTAGTATTATCCCTTTTCAAAAGGTAAAATGATTTTAATAAAACTAAAGTAATTAGTGGATAAGAGTAAAAATAAAATATCATTTTAATGTGCCAAAAGTATTTTATTTACAATGCCCTATATCATATGGGTACTTTAATTAAATATAACGTATTAATAAAATGAGGGTATTTTGTGGAAGTAACCTATTTCGATGTCTAATTGGTATCATAGGGTAAGATTATCGTGTCAATTTAGCATCCAATAAGCAAGTGTAGTTTTATGATCATGGATATGTGTATACATGAGGGATAGGTTATTACCCCATGATATCCATATCAAAATTATGGTTTTTATTTAAATATGATGGCACTGTAATCTAAACAAGCAATATATATTTTTAATATCATTTTATTGAGTGTGGAGAGATTAAAAAAATTTAGATTTAGGAGTTAAGGAAGAAAGTGACAGATACAAGATGGTGAGAGGCGGATCCTACCTTTGTTTTGAGATGAAGAAGCCGAAAACGTCTCGTTGCACTAAAACACGAATACCTCTACGTTTTGATTTTTCCTTGACGATCGGGTGGAACCTCAGCGTCGGTGTTGTCGATACGAAGGTCTGGGTATTTTTTTTCCCAGAATTTTCAGTGTTCTGTGGTGTGAGAAAATAGAGTTTGAAGGTGTATATTTATAAGGGGTCTTTCTCGCAACAATAAAATCCCAAAAACCGGTTCAAATCTCATAAAAAAATCCCAGCATTCGTGCTCACAATGATTACAATCATCGCCTGATGATTGCGCCGCCGCCGTCACGATTCTGGGCCGTTGGATTTTGAATCCAACGGTCCAGGTTTCCCCACTTATATATATTTTATTTTATTTTATTCTTTTTATTTTAAAATCTAAAACTGTTTTATTAAATCGAATTTGTTTTGAAAAAATTGTTTAAATATTTTTAAAAATACGGAGAAATATGAGAAAAATCAAAAAATATATTTTATTGTTATCTTCAGTTTAAAAATAATTTTGGACTAAAAATAAATAATATTCCCATATTTATGATATTTGTTAGTTATTATAATTATTTAAAATCTAGTTTATCCTTGAAAATTATTTTAATTACGAAATAATTATTTTAATTGATAATAAAAATATGTAAATTATTTTAAGGCATTATAAAATTTCATTAAAACATTTTAAACCTAGAAAAATATAAATAGATTTTAGAAAATTCCTTTAATTATATTTCAATGCTTTAAAAATTACTAACATTACTTTTAAAAATAAAATCATTAAAATAAAATATTTCTCCATCAACTAAATACGCAAATAAATACTTGGTACTAAATAAAAGACCATTTATTGGGTATTAGAAAACACCGTCGTTACATTGGGAATGAAGATCGTGAGAGATAGGAAGTAGCAGAAACTGTGATTATCTCAAAAGGACTATATTGAGAAGATTTTGAAGCGGTTCAATATGGACAAGTCAAAACCGGTAAGTACGCCCTTAGCGAAACATTTCAAATTCAATAAGTAGTTGTGCCAAACAACTCAAGGGCAGAAAGATAAGATGGCGAGCGTGCCTTATGCATCTGCGTTGGGGAGTTTGATATATGCGATGGTGAGTACGAGACCTGATATTGTAATGCAGTGGGAGTTGTTAGCAGGTATATGCAAAACCCGGATAAGGAGCATTGGAATGCGATGAAGTGGATGTTGAGCTATCTAAGGGGTACATCAAATCACTGCTTATGTTTCGGGGGTGACTCTCTAAAATCACAAGGTTAAGTTGATGCAGACTGCTCGGGTGATCAAGATAGAGGGAAGAGCACAATGGGGGTACATGTTTACTGTTGGGGGAACAGCGGTGAGTTGTGTCTCTCAATTGTAAAAAGTGGTGGGATTGTCAACTACGGAGGCTGAATATATGGCAATCATGGAATCCAGTAAGGAGATGATATGGTTGCAAGGGTTACTTGAAGAATTGGAAAAGAATCAAGACTTTAATACCTTGTGGAGTGACAGCCAAAGTGCGATACATTTGGCGAAGAACGCGACATATCACTCTCGGATGAAGCACATCAAGGTGCGTTATCATTTCATTCGCATTGTGGTGGAAGAAGGCAAGTTGGCATTGTAAAAGATCGCGGGAGAAAAGAATACGGCGGATATGTTCACCAAAATCGTAGACAGAAACAAGCTGGAGCTCTGTTGCGATTTGGTGAACCTCTCTGTGAAAATCTAATGAGAAGAGAGTAGAGCGGAGTCGTGTAAAGACCACTAGCGTTGGGAATTAAGACTGAAGTATCTTCCAGTGGGAGATTGTTAGAAATTGTGAAGAATGTATCACGTCAGACGTCTGCTAAAAATAAAGGCAGACGTCTGGACATAGCATGTCAAAAACACAGAGCAGCGACATACGTCTGAAGGCCAGCACGACAGACGTCTGCAGAAGATCAAGCCTCAATCCGAGACTGAAGGCCAAACGTCTGACCAAGTGTGGTTTAGACGTCTGGTGAGGAAAAGGAAGCCCAACTCGAGATTTGAGAACAAACGTCTGGGGACACGACAGACGTCTGAATAAGGAAAACGAAGGGATACAGATTGGAGACAGATGTCTGTCGAAGTATTGGTTAGACGTCTGTCGACAGCAAATCTGAAGTGAATTTGTTTTGGTAAATTTTGATTTATCTCTTGTTTTTTTATAGGATTAGGGCTTGTCTATGAAAGGGGACCTCTCATATGTATTCTATGCTGTCAAAATTAATTACTAGAGATAGAACATTGTATTGAGAGGGTGACGGCTACGGTTTGAGAGATCTAGAGAGATTTGAGAGAAATCTTCTAGGCTTGCTCGTGCTTGTAATTGATTCAAGAATTTTAGTGGACGTTTGCATATTCCGCTCTGCCGGAGACTAGCCGTACGATGAATCTCGTTAACAAATCCTCTCTTGTTTGCGTTTTGATTTCTTATTTATTCTCGCACTTATTAATTTGTCTTTCGTTAATTGCATGGTTGTTAATTATTGCGTGATTGGTTTGTCGCAAGTATTGTTTCATGGATCAACCTGTTCCCTACAGTCAGCATGTTGACGATATTTGAAAAGAATCTTAAGGCTATTACACTAGGTATACTATTGTATGGCCATAGCTACATAGTCATAAGTGAATGAAATATAAATGTTATAGTATTTTATTTGTTCTTTCTTTTTCCGCTTGGATGGATTGCATATGGTATGAAAAAAGAAAAAAAAATGATGTAGTGAATGTCACAACCAAGTTTGCTGTGAATGCATCTTACAATCTCTGGGATGGGTCTTGCCCCAACTTATAATGCAGGACCCAACCCCCTTCGTTTTCCCTCTTTGGGACATGAACTTTCACACCCAAGCTGTGAAGGATACAAGCCATTATTGTCGCAAAATATTCTAGGTACCATTTAAGCCAATGGGCTGGATTTGGGCTGGGGACCTTTTTTTAAGCCGGCTTGATAATATTCAACTCGGCCCTTCATTGTTTTGTGGGCAAGAACTGAGCTTACAAGTGATGTCCAACCCATATAAGGTTTTATGCTTTCAACTATGAAGGATTACCCTCATGATTATGTAATCAAAAATCAATAATTATATGAACCAAGAACAAATTTTTTGGACATAATTAGTGATATTGAGATTTACACTAGTAAAATAGGGGGTTGCCTCTATGGATATTGAAATCCGTAGGGGCAGATTTAACTAGGCCCTACGGATTAATCCGTAGGGCTAAAAGGTTGCCCCTACGGGCCCAGACGTCCAAAAATAAAAATATTAATTCTTAATTTGGTGTTTGCCCCTACGGAGCCGCAAACCAAGGACCTACGGACAAATCCGTAGGGGCAACTAAATATCGATTTAATAAAGGAACAGATTGATCGCCTACACTCACTTTCTTCCTCTCTCTCTCGATCGCGCGCGAAAAAAATTCCCAAATCGCCACGCCGTTCTCGTCATCGCCACCGCCGTTCTCGTCGCCACCGCCGTTCTTGTCGTCGCCACCGCCGTTCAGGTGAGTAAATCTTCAGGTAAATTAAAGAATTTTTCGATTATTTAGGGCTTAGGGTTCATGGCTGGGTCTGGGGTTGCGCGCGCGAGTTGGGGTTCGGCAGGGGTCGCGGTCGGGGTCGGGGTCGGGGTTGGGGTTAGGGTTAGGGTTGGGGTTCGGCTGCTGCTGGGGCTGGGGCTGGGGTTAGGGTTTGTCTTAGGGTTGGTGTTGGGGTTTAGCTGGCCACGCTGGGGTTAGGGTTAGGTTGGGGTGGGGCTGGGCCGGGGCTGGGGCCGGGGTTAGGTTGGGGTTGGGGCTTGCGGAGCTCCACAGGCCAAGTAGGGTCTTAAACTAAATCAAAAAATGGCTTCTAGTTGTATGATTATAAGTATAATTGCAGGGTTTCTCAAGCAGACACACTAAGGGCTCCAACTACATAGAAATCTAAAAGTTGGTGTCTGGTTGCTAGTAGTTGTTCCAACACGTAGTTGGAACAACAATTTGAATTTAAAAAATATGTAGTTGCAACTATTCTCGGCCTCAAATTGAGTGCTTTTGCAGCTACCGGCTTTGAGATACACAAACAAAGGGAAATTTTGCTATTTCGTTGCAATCACACCCAACCATACACAAATTTTGCAAAATATGTTGTTAGAACTACATTTAACCAAACAAAGGAATGATGTTGCAACATCTATATTTGGATTTACTTGTACTTTTAAATACTTTTTTTTTGGCAGCTACAACCAACCAGACACGCCCTAAGAGGCTAAGATCATGGAAGGAATGTGCCAAGAAAAGTTAAAAAAATCATCCCCAGCTTGAAGTCATGCTAGAAATACCATTTTTTGTTATTGTCACTTTAACGTGGAGGATATTCTATTTACAACTCGAAGTATTGGCTTAGGTGTTTACTAAGAAATCTTATTTTGTGGATTGATGACAACAAAATACCATAATTTATAACTATATTACTCATCTAATGTGTATGGCATGTGAAAGCTAGATGAAGGTCGAGGCAAGCACAACAAATTTGTTGGATGGGACAATGTCAATAGGAGCTCAATGCTATTTGGAAAAATAATAATTCAAAGACATAGTGGAGTTTCCGATTGGTGGCATGGACTAGTTTGATGTATGTAGTTGGTTTGATTTATGAAAAAATGGGGAGACAACATGCATGTATGCATATAGGTAACATCTGCCAATATGCCATATCCAGACCGCAATTTATTTTTGCCTATTGGCTAATATGAAAATATCGGCCCGCGTATATGACACAATCAAAGTTGTTAAATCTTGATACGGTTTGTGTTTCGTTTTTTTATTTATCAGTTCTATCAATGTTGCGTATAACGCTTTATGATATCAGTATCCTACATTTGTAGTTTTAATTGTTGATTGTTATAGATGAATACCATTGCAATAATAGTTTTTGGTTGATGAATGCTATTGCAATGTAGGATGATCAGTTCTATCAATCTTGATCTCAATGGTTTAAAATCATGTTACACATACAACACGAATGCACAACAAACGCATAATTAGAGAGCGATTCGAAATATTCAGGTTAAAACCAATATATGATACTCGATGATAATATAAAACCTTCATATTCCCATCGATACTTATATATGAAACTAAAAGCGCCACTTAGTCCCCGTCTATCGGTTAACATACGTGCGATGCTCGTCGTGACCTAGAACTATACGAAAGTTGTTAAATATCGGACAGTATAGCTCGATACTAACAACCGTCGTATAGTCTACGCGACGAGAAAATTCAATCGTATGGTAACCCATAGATTTGTCCCGTGTGGACAAGTTAAGAATGTATAAAGCAAACGCCTTCATTCACTTGTGTTTTCATCCGTTTCGAGATATTTCGTCGGTACCTTTCCGCCGGTTCTCCGTGTACAAAGATAGATTAGATGTTCATTTCAACGTTATTTCACAGCTTTGAAATGATTATCTATTCTATTACAGTGTACTCGGAGAATAGCGGGGAGGTGCTGCCGAAATTTATTCGAAACGGTTGAAAGCACAAGTGATGGGCATTCGCTCTATACATTCTTAATGGGATAGAAGCCTACCCCCGACAGCCGGAACACACACATACAATAAGAATACACAACAAACGCATAATTAGAGAGCGATTCGAGATGTTCGGGCTAAAACCAATATATGATACTCGATGATAATATGAAACCTTCATATTCCCATCGATACTCATATATGAAACTAAAAGCGCCACTTAGTCCCCTCCATCGGTTAACATACGTGCGATGCTCGTCGTGACCTAGAACTATACGAAGGTTGTTAAATATCGGACAGTATAGCTCGATACTAACAACTGTCGTATAGTCTACGCGACGAGAAAATTCAATCGTATGGTAACCCATAGATTTGTCCCATGTGGACAAGTTAAGAATGTATAAAGCAAACGCCTTCATTCACTTGTGTTTTCATCCGTTTCGAGATATTTCGTCGGTACCTTTCCGCTGGTTCTCCGTGTACAAAGATAGATTAGATGTTCATTTCAACGTTGTTTCACAGCTTTGAAATGATTATTTATTCTATTGCCGTGTACTCGGAGAACAGCGGGGAGGTGCTGTCGAAATTTACTCGAAACGGTTGAAAGCACAAGTGATGGGCGTTCGCTCTATACATTCTTAATGGGATAGAAGCCTATCCCCGACAGCCGGAACACACACATACAAACGCATAATTAGAGAGCGATTCGAGATGTTCGGGTTAAAACCAATATATGATAATATGAAACCTTCATATTCCCATCGATACTCATATATGAAACTAAAAGCGCCACTTAGTCCCCGTCTATCGGTTAACATACGTAAGATAATTTATTCTTTTCAACGACAAACGCACACACAAAGCATATACACGGATTTTCTCCTTTGTCAGTAACTATCCCGTTCTTATATTTCTCGATATAGTCAGTATAACCTACAATTTATATGTTATTCAGTCTAACATGGCCCATGAGTACGTCAGAGTTAAGGACTGGATGTATGTGGATTGGAAACAACGTATGCAACCTAAGTTTGTCGCAGGAGTTGCTGCTTTCCTTGAATTTGCACGCGCACATAATAAGATCATAATAGAGAAGATTCTCTGTCCGTGCGATAGAT
Organism: Agapanthus africanus; assembly: GCA_030015575.1. Classification (NCBI taxonomy): domain Eukaryota; kingdom Viridiplantae; phylum Streptophyta; class Magnoliopsida; order Asparagales; family Amaryllidaceae; genus Agapanthus; species Agapanthus africanus. The sequence continues at coordinate 341,195,040 of JASDDO010000006.1, read as the reverse complement.
GTGGCAATAAGTACTGGCAGAAGGTAGAATTGGCAGAGCTTCATATTGTAAAACATGGGTTTACTAGACTTTATTCAACTTGGAAATATCACGAGGAAGGAGAAGAATGCAGTACTGCGGTAGAAGAAGAAGGAGAACACGATAATGCGGCAGGAGAAGAAGAAGAATTCGGTAATACGGCAGGAGATGGAAATTTATTTCCATCAGAAGAAATGGAGGATATGGTAGAGGCTGCCCTAGGTGAATCTATTCGTACCGAAGATGACATTCCTTCCGGTCAAGGACCGCGTGCGGATAAATATGAAAATTTCATGAATGATGCTAGAAAACCAATTTATGAGAATGCGAAGTATTCCACCCTCTCATGGTTCGTCCAACTTTTCTATATTAAGTGCCTAAATGGATGGAGCAACAAGTCATTCACAATCCTTCTTTCGTTCTTGAAAGATTCTATGCCTCCGGGAAATAATGTGCCCGAAAGCTGGTACGAAACCCAGAAGATGATGTCTGATTTGGGTCTAAAGTGCGAGAAGATTCAAGCATGTCCTAAAAATTGCGTGTTGTACCGAAAAGAGAATTCAGATTTGAAAGAGTGTCCAACATGCGGAGAAGCCAGGTATAAACCGAAAGATTCTGATAAGAAGCCTGATATACCTGTGAAGATAGCACGATACTTTCCCATAACACAGAGGCTACAGAGGCTATTCAGGTGCAAGAAAACAGCCGAGGCAATGATTTGGCATCACCGTGCTCCTCCAAGCGAAAATGGAAAAATGAGCCATCCAAGAGATTCATCGGCATGGAAGGATTTCGATAGGAGGCACGCAATATTCAGTAGCGATCCTCGCAATGTCCGGCTCGAACTGACTACCGATGGCTTCTGCCCATTCAACTATATGGCTGGAAGTCACAGTATATGGCCCGTTGTAATGATAATTTATAATCTGTCGCCTTGGTTGGCTATGAACCAATCATACTTTATGATGCCTCTTCTTATCGACGGACCAAACTCACCGGGGAACAATATCGACGTCTATCTCCGACCTCTGATCGAGGAGCTGAAAACTTTGTTCATTGATGGTGTAGAGACATATGATTCAAACATAAATACAATCTTCATACTGCGTGCGGCTTTAATGTGGACAATTAATGACTTTCCTGCGTATGGAATGCTATCAGGTCGGTCCGTACATGGTCACAAAGTATGTCCTCATTGCCATGAACACACAACATCAAAAAAATTTGAATTTTAGCAGGAAGGTTTGTTATTACGGCCATCGACGTTTTCTTCCTCCAGACCACCCCTATAGGTTAGACACGGTTCACTTTGATGGTCATCAGGAGTTTCTTGGACCTCCATCCCCATTATCCGGAGAGGATGTGACTGCTAAATGGGATGGTTACAATAACGTGACCTTCAGGATGGATCCGACGAAACAGGTCAAACTACAATATTGGAACAAGTTAAGCATTTTCTTCGAGCTTCCGTACCGGTCTACAAATTCAGTGCGTCATTGTCTGGACGTCATGCATATAAAGAAGGGAGTATCAGAGCACATACTTAACTTGCTTCTGTGTAAAGACGGGAAATCGAAAGACAACATGAATGCTCGGATGGATCTACAAGAGTGGGGAATAAGAAGTGAATTGCACCCTAGACCGCTAGCGGGTACACCGGGCAAGTTTGTACTTCCCAATGCCGCTTATCATATGTCACAACCGGAGAAGAAAAGATTCTTACAGGTGTTGCATGATTTGAAAGTCCCCACAGGTTTCTCAGGATCATTCAGCAAGAAAATAAAAATTGTGAAGGGCAAGATCGATGGGCTGAAAAGTCATGATCACCATGTTATCGTGGAGCACCTTCTTCCATTAGCCCTCAGGACTTCTCTCCCCGACTCGGTTGGTCTAGTAATCAACGAACTATGTTGTTTTTTCAGGGAGTTGTGTGCTAAAACACTGGAGGTTGCGACGCTGGATAAACTAGAAAATTCTATTGCGTTGATACTTTGCAAGTTTGAGCGTATTTTCCCACCGTCATTTTTCGATATCATAATACACTTGACGGTTCATCTTGCAACTGAGACGAAGTTAGCCGGACTGGTACAATATCGATGGATGTATCCCGTCGAGAGGTACGTGTAATTTTTCGTTTCGCGCAATTTATAAATTTATTGTTGTCCTGTATGCCCGTTTTTATTTATTCAATATATTCTCATTAGGTACCTCTACACTCTTAAGAAGTATATACGCAATAAAAATCGACCAGAGGGTTCTATCATGCAAGGATATCTTCTTGATGAAGCAACCACATTTTGTTCGCGCTATCTGGACGAGAACATTGAGACAAGGCTTAACCGACCACGAAGAATTCAAGACGGGCCATATAGTAAAGCCGAGTATAAGAGGGTAGACACTATGTTTATCAACAAGATATACCGGTTTATCTTACTTAATTGCGCATGTCTTGAACAAATTAGAGAGTAAGTTCTTTTGGATTAATTGTTATATCTGTGTTTGTGTGTGTATGAAATGACATAATATTAATGTCACAATTACTTATCGAAAACAGAAATCATTTTAACGAGGTACGTGAGGGGCATCCTGATTTGAACGAAGAACGTTTGGAAAAATACCATCAGGATAATTTTTGTGATTGGGTCACAGATCATGTAAGTTATTCGAATAACATTTTATTGCTATCAGTTTTAATCTAAACTTGTATCGTTATGTATTTGTCGTAAAATTTGTTTTGTTAGATCCACGATCCGAACTTGTCTGCATCATTTGAGAGTGATTCAAGATGTTTAGCTCAATTTCCTAATATGGAGGTTGCATATTACAAAGGATTTGGTGTCCTTGGATACAAATTCGAAGTTAAGAACATAGAAACATCTAGAACCACTCAGAATAGTGGGATTGCGACGGTAGGATCGGACGGTGTGATTTACTATGGGTACTTAAATTGTATACTCGGCATCCACTATCCCGGACGATCAGAACCCTTTTATATATTCCAGTGTACTTGGTACGATCCGCGAACCGATACGGACAGGTGGAGAAGCAGTCTTGGGACTTAGAAAGATGAATATGGATTGACCAGTGTGAACACACTTCGATTTTACGGTCAGGACGATCCGTTTATCTTTCCGAACCAAGCGTTCCAAGTATACTACTCACAGTGTTTGAAGCATCCGGGATGGAGTGTTGTATGCCGATGGAAACCTAGAGATGTCTACGATGTCCCAGAATACGAGGACAGCGATGAGGACGAAGAAGAAAGAAAGCTTAAAGTGCTACGACCGTCTGTTTCGAAGGACGGGTTGTCTTCGACCGATCATGAAGTTACGTGGGTTAGAAATGACATCGACGATGAAATCCAAATAGATATGTATAATGCGCCCATGAAACGAAAAAGGTTATCAGTAATGTTATATTATTACTTCACATTTTACGCTCTAGATCATATATAGTCAATACTTTTAATGATTGTCTAATGCGTCCATGAACCGTTTATCTAGATTTGATGACGATGTCGGGAGCAGCGAGGGGCGGCAGGAGCTCCAGCAGCGGCAGAGGCAGAGGCAGAGGCAGAGGCAGAGCGGTTCTGCCGCCCGGAGAGCTCCGTAGGGAGCTTCAGAGGGCCGGTCTTGCACCCAGATCGGAGACCCCTTCGGATGCCTCCTTCCTTGTGGATTTTGCCACACCTCCAGGTATACTGCACGCATATCCATTTTGAATGTAATATTACAGATATTCATGCCTGTTTATGTCAAAATTACTTATACTGTCAATGTTTGATTGTCTAGTTGTTGGTGATGCGTCCACATCTGGGACAGAGGCCACCCCCGCTCCTCCAGGTATGTTTATATATCATATAGTGTATGTATATTGATTTAGAATGCTATATCATAAATACACACATTCCTTTTGCTCTTACTTAGCAATTTTTATTATTGTCTAGCTGTAGGTGGTAACACCACCGCACCTGCGGGTATGTTTATATATCCTATAGTGCATGCATATTGATTTAGAACGTTATATTATTGATCTACACATTCTTTTTGCAATTACTTATATAATCTATTTTTAATTGTCTAATTATAGGTGGTGCGTCCACACCTTCCGCAGGGGCCACTCCTGCCGCTTCCATACCCTCCGCATCGTCTGCAGGTTAGTATGAATAAATTTAAAATATTTATTCATTTTACATATGCTCTATAGAATAAATATGAACTTCATGGAAATTTAGCGTTGATGTTTATTTTTTAGTTGGAGGGGATGCGTTCGCATCCGGGACCCCGGTTGTTCCTCACCGGAGGAACTATCGTCCCGCTCGTGCTGCTGCCCGGGCCCAGGCTCGTGCGATAGTCACCGGAGGTATATATCACACTTGAATTTTCGTTTAACCTTGATTTCTTAATACAACTTTGTCTTATTATTGATTGTCTTGATATTTCGTGCAGACGCAGGGCCTTCCCATCCCCAGAGGGGGACTCGAGACCCGAATCAGTCCCATAGGCTGAGGCCTGACAGAGCTAGGGGAGAGGCAGCATTCCCCCTTTTTTTTACCCTTGACTATCGCTATACCGGTCCTCATGCCCAGAGGTTCGGCCGGTATTTGGGGGACGATAGCCGGCTCGTGAAGAACTATCCACTTCACGTTGAGTGGGGCGAGCAGCACCAGCGCTCATTCGCCCTCTTCTTTGATTAGGCTCGGGTATGTATTAATATATATTTTCATTTGATCTATCCAATATATTTATTATTAACACTTGCAATCTAATAACAGTGTTTTTTTGTATTTTCAGTTGGATTACGATTTTCAGCCTGTAGCCGACCCTGATCACCCGGGGAGGGTGCTCGACCTTCATGCTCTGTACAATGGCCTGATGAAGAACATGCAGGCCAAGGTCCGATACAACAGGAATGAGCTGAAGGCCGACTGCTACTCCCTGTGGATGGCGACCCCCGAGGCAGAGAGAGCGGCCCTCCTATCTACTCCGGCGTTTGCGAGAGTCGACGTAGAGACATGGCCTCTATTGTGCGCTTATTTCGACTCCCAACGCAAACATGTATGTATTTTAAATGTAATTCATTATTTATGATATAATTTATTTCTTTGTGTTTCTTAATTAGAAAACTAAATGTTAATGCGTTGTGCAGAAACAGACCGCTCAGAATACAGAGAACAGGAAGTCGGCGAAGAGGGGTCGCCCCACTTACACAGGTGGCTCGAGAAACATTACTCGAGCCATGGAGTTATCGGTAAATTACAATAGACCGACCTTTGTGATATTCTGCAATATTAAGAGTTATTTTCTAATATTTCTAATATTAAGAGTTACTTTCTAATATTGCAGACATCTCGGACCGTGGCGTCAGGTGGTACACCGAACGTGCTGTCCGCATATCTTGCCGTCCACGGCACCTCGACAGATCCCGCCACGGGCGAGCTTCGATATCCCGACGTCGCTACCCAGGAGTACTGCGTAAGTGCTAATATTTTTTCTACCCAAATTTGAAATTTTAGTTTTGGAAGGTTCAAGTTTAAATCTTATACTTATACTTTACTGCTTAATGTGGGTGCAGGAGCGGGTGGTTGAGCAGGCCCAGGCCTCGGGGATCGATTTTAACGGACAGAGCTATCCGAGGCTGCTGACCCCAGTTCTGGACGCCGCACACGGAGGGCACCACGGAGGTTGGGAGAGAGGCCGGGGACTGGGCCCTAGCAGGGCCCATATGAGGTTGGACTCCACCCCGGCGGTTACTTCCTCCGTCTCCAGTGACCGACGTGTCCATCAGGAATTGGAGAGCTTGAGGGCCACCGTTCAGGAGTTGAAGGAGATGCTGGTATGTATACTGCTTTATAGTAAAATATCATGTCATATTATATAGATATCAATATATTCATAACTAGTACGTAGCTTGAGCTTATTTGGTTTTAGACTTAAGTTTGATTAATCATACATACAAATGTAATTAAAATAAACAACAAACTAGATATCCAAACGGGGTTTCGAAATAACTTAATAATGATACGAATTCGAATAATACACAGTTCTTACACGCTTATTACACACGTTAGGTCCAGACGCGACAGGGTACATCGGCCGAGCCTCCACATGCATCTCCTTCGGCTGCGGCTCCGTAAGCCACTACATCGGCTGCGGTTTCGCAGACAGCTCCTGTAGCTCCACCGCCCACTTAGACTCCCGCAGCCGCGGCTCCGCAAGCGACTACCTCGACGGCGGCTGCGCAGACCACATCGCCAGCTCCACATGCCGCTCAGACTCCCGCTCGCGGCGAATTGCAGAGTTTATTGACCGAGAAGCAGGCGCGCGTTATTCTATCGTTATTCAGAAGTGGAGCTGGACCGAACTAGGGTGGCTTTTTGGTTCTTATTTTTTGAAACATGTATTTATTTATATCATACACATTGTACTACATTTTGAAACGATATTGATATTGGTTTATATTTATATCATATTCAGTTTTTGGGTTTCTTTTGTATATTATATATATGCGTGAGATGTGATTATGAATACTGCAATATATGATTTGATTGATGTATATATTATTGTGCACAGGACGGGAAAAAATCAAGCAGCCCATTTTAAAAAAAAAAATACAGACAATATGTACCTACGGATTAATCCGTAGGTATACATGTTAACCCTACGGATATATCCGTAGGGGCAAAATATCAGCAGTAACTGATATTTCCCCCCTGATCTCAGTGCCAGGAGGTTGGGAGTGCCCCTACGGACATATCCGTAGGGGCTACTGCCTCTCCCCTACGGACATATCCGTAGGGGCCAAATATCAGGAATCCTGATATTTTGCCCCTACGGAAAAGTACCTACGCAGATATCCGTAGGGGGTATCACATGGACCTACGGTTATATCCATAGGTACAAGTAATATATTAAAAAAACCCGTAAATAATATAAAATCTTATACCCTACGGATTAATCCGTAGGGGCAACAGGACCTACACATAAATCCGTAGAGGCAAAAATGTGCCCGTAGGGGCAAGTTCAGGGCCTCAACTTACACCTGCGGCCTTTGCATCTACGGGGTATTTTTTCGCCCCTACGCATATATCCGTAGGGGCAGTGGGTTGTCCCTACGGATTTATCCGTAGGGGCAACCCTTATTTGTAGTAGTGTTATAAAGTAAATAAGAAACAGAAGAAAAATCATAGAACATAACCCAAGTACACATTTCCACTATTTCCGGCAATTAAATTTTCATATGCTATCAAGAGGTGTACAAGAAATTAGGAATTGTCCGGAATTTATATAGAACTCAAATCCCATTACTTGTACTGAAATTAGGATTGAAACCACAAATTAACACTTTCGAGGGAAATTCGTGAGTCCCTTGGATGTGTGTGTGGGGTGAGGTGTGTATGTTGTAGGTTAGAGCTCACAGGCCAGTGCCAAAAGAAAAATTAGGATTGAAATTCTATGATTTTCATTTTTAGGATTTCATTTTTATTTTATTTTTATGGGCCATCTCATGATCATGAAACCATAAATCAATAATGAAAAAGCAAGGAGAGAAATCTATGACATATATATACGATAATGGGATTTAAAGAAGAAAAAAAAGAAGATGCATAAAACACACACTACGTATATATTTCCCCTACATCCCCCAAATTTACATATCACTTCAAGATGTGTATAAGAAAATTGAACAAGACATACACACATAAAGAAAACTTTTTTTAAAAAAAAACCTGAAATAATCTATATCTAAACCAAAATTAATAAATTGTAAAAAAAAAATATTCGACGGAAAAAACTATTCAAGGGCAGTTCGTATTTCTCCCAGGTCCTCCATAATAAAAATAATTCCCCCAAACACTATTAACCCCTCCTTGTATATCATAGCAATTTGGGTGATCCGCGAGAACATGAAGATCAGTTACAGGAATCAAACTGTTGTCCCAGTCGACAACTTGCAAGTTACGGAAGTAGGAAGCTTGGCCGAATCCTTCTTTGGCGAAATGGCCACTGCCCATTTGCGTCAATGTGTGAGAACCTGAAGAAGTTTGCGTGTTGACGACTTCGCCGCCAAATTGCACCATGGTTGCATGCTGTGTCAAGTGACTGAAGAGGATCGAGGGCCAGTAGCCAACAAGTAGGCCTGATCCGAGCTCGAGCCACCAGTTGCCATGATTAGGATCCTATACAGGTACTATGTGTTCATTACTTGATAGAATATATATCAAGCACTATCAACTATATATGCAACATGAATACATGTTTTTTAATTCAGGATAAATTTCTATTTAGTGATAAATTCATCTTGGTTATTATTTTTATTATTGGATTGCTTAGTTAATTTGGATTAACCCCAGGTTACTGATTTGTTAAATCTTAAATGTTTATAATGGTTTAGGAATTTTATTTATCTCAAGGGCATGCCTCTGGTAGTGTAATTTCATGCACAATGGTGGTTTTATGGAATCAAATTTTAGATCTTTTTTCTTTTTAATTCTACGCCCATTTATGTGTTGATGCAGAGTCATTTACTTATATAAGAAATAAGTATGCCAGAATTTAAATACATAACCTTAAAATTTGAAAAAAGGGAAAATTGTTTCCAGGCCGATTTTGAAAAGATAATTTATTTTGAAGCCATAAAGTTCCAATATTGTGAAAAAACCCACTTTCATATTATTTTAAACTCAAATCCTGATTTGTATACTTGTATACGTATTTATATATACATATAATAACCTTTTAATATTTTTTAAAATATTAGAACATGCGTTTTTTATTTTATTTTCCAAGATATTAGAACATGAGGTTTTTTATTTTCCAAAATATTAGAACTTGAGATTTTTTTAGTGATATACCTATAGTTTTTCATGGCTTTTTTATTGCTTTTTCTTTATTATTGCTTGCCTTGATTTTTCTCTAAACCCTTCTTTTTTACCGTTGCTTTCTCTTTTTAATATTGTTTGTCCTAGTTTTCGAATTTTTTATTATTGATTGCCCTAATTACAACTGTCATGAGAGTGGAGATGCCGGAAATGGGAGAGCAAATTAGGGGATTAGGAGTGGAGATAGAAAAATTAGGGAAATTGGATCGAAGATTAATGATTTGAAAGAGCAAGATGCAAAAATTAGAAACGGAGATGGAGGAATCAGAGGAATTAGAATGGAGATGAGTGATTTGAAAATGGAGATGCAAATTTTGAAAGAGGAGACTATGGAGAAAAAATAGAGAATTAGAGAGAATTGAAAAGAAGCATTGAGGAAAAAGGAGCCAACCATAGTGGTTATAAGAGAAAATTATAATGACAAGTTTTTTGTGTTTATTGGATTAAAAAGAATGAGGGTAAACCTGAATTTTTTGCAAAAAATATCATAAATATAATACACAAAATCTGTTTTGGACTTGAAACATCCGTATTTTGGTTTTTTCTTCGTAATTTTGAAAATCCGTGGGTTTAAAAATAAGCCATCTCTTCAAACTGGCCCCGGAACAATTTTCCCTAAAACAAAATGCAAATGGAAGTTCACAGATCAATTAAAGTGAAGAACTTGCCTTCCAAATTAGTATAATACACACAATCTGTTTATTTTTTTTTTGTTAATGTACTTGCCTTCCAAATTAGTATGCTGATGTCAAATTGGCCATGTTTGTACGCTGAGATGGGCGAGATAGCTGCTCCAATGGCAATCTTATTGTTAGTTTGGACGAAGCCGGAGCACAAGAGATCATAGCATCCGGTAGCTTGATATGCATCAGTCTACATAATTAAGAAGAAAGCAATATAAATTATAAAATTCACTTTTAAATTGTTATTCTAATTAAATTTATGAATGTAGCTTAATATATATATATGTAAAGTATATACTTACTGTCCAATAAGTGAAGAACCTCGGAAAATTATCTCCATATAGCCGTGGGCTAACCTGGGTTTGAAAGGAAATAAAGAATGTAAATAAATACAACCAGTCCCTAAATCATCAATTTGAATCGCACCTATAAAATCGAAAACTAAATTTCACACACCTGCCATCCGGCTTCCATGGTGTTGAGATCGTCACCGAATGACCCGGAGATGACCCAAATCTGTGATAAACTGAACTCGGAAGGTCCAGTTACTCTTGGTGCCCATACATTCAAGCTAGCTTTTGCTCCATAGTACTGATCTCCACCGACAAATCCAACTGCATGCTGTTATAATTACAAATATACAGACATAAATATTTTCCAATATGTTATTGGATATAGTTCTACGGCATTTCCGAACAAATTACAGAACACCGGGATCGATTTGATATGAGAAGAAATGCAATCATCTCTAACCTCATGCCCGCCGCTCTCAGAATCTCTTCGAACTATTTTTCTACCAAAGTTTTTAATAGAGCTAGCTCTCAACACATCTTCTTCTTTAGTTCTCCTTATTGCGACGGTCCCTCCGGGGCACGAATCCCCTAAACTCCTCCACAATTGGTATCTTTCTATTGTGTCATCGACATCCGAATTTCCTCTTGGCCTCTCTGGTTCCTCCTGCATTAAAATAGAAGAAAAGCAATATAAACAAATTAACAAGAAGAGAATATAAATAGGTCGTAAGTAGATTGTTGTTTTCTAAGTAATACCAATGGTTTCTGGCCTTTTAGTCTCGGGTGATCGAATGCCGGCTGGAGATGAGAAGGAACACAATCTATCAGATCACCATCTGGGCTCTGTAGTTAAAATAAATAAAAATAAATATTCAATTAATTAATTCTCATCAAATGAAAGCAAAATAATGAAAAAAGAGGATTTGGGTGACGTCGGAGAAAAATGCCTGAATTGTCTTTAGAGGAGGTTTATTGAGTCTTCGAAGGTGAGATTTTAGTCTTTGATGTTTTAGAAGCTCCTTGCTTGGCCTTAAGGTGTTGTTTGAAGGCAAAGAGGAGGAGGGAGAGAATAGAGAAGCAATGACAAGGAACAAAATGGAGATTGTGATGCTGGAGCTCATCTTGGAGTTGCAGCAGCGTTTGTTGCAGAGTTGTCTTTGTCCCTGTGCATCATCGAACCAATGCTTGTCTTCTTGCTATACGATCATGTTGGTACCTCAAGAACCTTAATGGAATCAAAATAACAGGGGTTTCTCACTATTATGAGGCACCCTCTCTTTTATAACCTCTCTACTTGTCTCTCTCTCAAATGATATGGTCTTTTGTTCTGTAGGCTATGACAAATGACTAAATCTTTGGTTAGAAAATGCCATGTTTCTTAGACATAAAATGATTAATCATAATTTCTATGCTTGCATCTTGATAGTCGACAAGGTTAGAAGTTTGATATATTTCAGCCATCTAAGGACAAAATTGTAATTTTTTACTTTCCATTTGAACTCTGACTGCAATTAAATAACATGGTCAACAACTTTATCTTTACCTATTCTTCACACTTCTTTTTGTAGTGTTTAGTAATGAATACATACATGCCCTTGGGGTTCCTCTTATTCCTTAATTTCTTTAGAGTTTGGACTCAGAGAAGGAATTGGATTTCAATTCCTGCAGGTCTCTCCTTCAAACCTGATCTTTTTCTACTGCTTCCTTTTTATCCTCCCTAGAAATTCATGTCAGATTATGTGGCATTAGTTTTTTAATTACCAAACCAAACAGTTCTAACCTTTTCTTTAATTTTCTTAGAAAAAATCCTTTAAAAAAATAATTTGGTTAACGCCGAGTATATAATACTGTTGTTGCAGCCTTGAAAAGATTTTTTTTGGGAACTTTTTTAGTTCTATCTAGGTTGGTTCTAGGAAATTTTTCCCCTTTTCTAGAGATATTGAATTAAAAAAAAGATTTCAAATAGAAGGATTTTAGTTGGATTTAGATTTCAGTTCCTCCGAATTGTGCAATGGAGTAGAGGAGTTTACTCTCATTCTAATATACAATGGAACATTGGTATGAGGTTAAAATTTTACTAAAATATCATGTGTTATCACCGTTTTTCCAACTAATGCTTTTCGGTACGAGCTTTCAACATTTTTAAATTTTAATACTACCGCTTTGGAAAGGTTTGATTTAGCGACCTTAATTTCTTATCCTATAAAATTCTACTAACTTCCTATTACATCATTCTAGGCAAACTGTTATGAAAACATCTGTATTCAACAACAGAGAGACGGCAGACGTCTGAGCTATAAAGCTTCAGACGTCTGAAGAAGAAGTGTTTAGAAGAACAGAGCGTGGACAGACGTTTGAGCACTTGTGCTTCAGATGTCTGTCTACGATTTTGACGTGTTATGGAAAGATTCGTTTGAAGATTTTTTTAAAGATTTGTGAAGAGATATTTGGAGATTTGATGAGATTCTAATTGGAGTAGGAATTCTATTATTTTGTGCTATAAATAGAGAAGGGTCTCATCAGAGAAAGCGGCCAAACATGAAGAAGAAGAAAAAGAAGAAGAGAAGAAGGACAGTCATCGCATAGGTGGAGGTGGAGCATAAAAGAGCAGTTTTTGTGTTTGTATGAAGGGACGAAGGCAGAGGCAAAGGGTAGTCATCCAAAATTGAAGATGGAGGGATTTACCAATAGGAGTCTTTGAGTTTGTATGAGCGTTAGAGATATGAGTGAGATGAGAAAGAATATAAAATGTACCCGCACTCGTGATCATTAATAAAGAGATTCTCATATTTGCCCCTTGGATATAAGCTATTGGTCAAACCGCGTGTTTTTATTTTTGCTTGTCTTCCATCCATGCCCAGCGAAAAACCCCCCAATACAATTGATAGTGCTCGATGTTGACGATCCCCAAGATCACGACACGTGGCAGACGACGTGTCCAAGAACTTAGAAGAAAGGGCCTGCATGGAGCTGACCAGGCCATCCCTGTACCCGAACTACAAGCCCTAGCCGGCCCTCCTCAGAGCCCCCTTTAAATTGGCCTCCTCGGCCTCTCAGCTCGTCTCGAGCCGCCACAAGACCAACACTCTTCGACCCTTTCGCTCGTCCCGAGCCCTCCAGCCGAGGCCGTCTTCCTCGGTTTTCCGACTGACTCCACCACTCGCAGGCGTAACCGCCACTCCGCGAATCTCACCATGCGCAGATTCTCCGCCGGCAACATCCCACGTTCCACGCCATCACGATCCCCATTAACGGGCGATCCGCTTATTACGCGGGCATGACGTCGGGAGCGTAACTGCCGGCGAGATTCTCGCGCCTGCTGCCGCGTGCTACCGCCGCTATATAAACCCCCATCACAGAGGGGTCAAGTAAGCCATTTTTTACTCTTTTAAGCCGTTACCCTGCTCGGATCTCTTCACTAACTTGAGCGTCGGAAGGTCCTCGGTGGTACCAAACCACCCCGGGACTTCCTTACAGGTACTCGGCACCAACTCCCGCGCTTCACCTCTTCCTCCAAAGACCCATTGAGACCTACACGAAACGGATAAGTCCACCGCGAGATCAACGGAAGACAATATCTGACGGAGGCCTGAAAAGGAGCTCCATCAGTTGGCGCCGTCTGTGGGAACATAACTCCGCAAAATACAAAGTTGGCATTCCTATCTCCACCCTTATGGCGGACAACTATCCTGAGGATCCTGGTACCAGCCGCCGCCTTCCACTCACTGAAGGCGGGGATGAACCTCCTCCCATGACCATCATCAACGCCCTCGCAGGTCGGATAGATCGCCTGCAATCCCTTGTGGAGGCCCTCGTCCGCGTCCAAACGGCCGCGCCCGAGCCCCAGATCGCCGCTCCACCGCCTCCAGAAGGCTCTGTCTCTGTCTGGACGGCCGACCACCAATAGGCTGCATCCCATGGCCGCCGATCTCTTGAACCGGTGCTCCCTGAGGCCCGCTGGGTGCCCCAGGGCTCCACACCGAGATCTGCCGCCCGGACGCCTCTTCTCGAGCCTCCTCGTGACCCTTATCCCCCTGAGGAGATGTCAGTCACCTCACCTATCCACGGGCGTGATCGACCCCACCACCATCGACGGGGCCGCACAGAAGGGGTCCGCCCCAACGACTCAAGAGCTACCTTACCCCGGGACCTGAGGCACCTCATTAAGAAGAACCGGGGCCGCTCCCAGACACAGGTCACCCACAGCGGGGGCCAGGGTCCTGAGGCGCCGATTTCTCGGGGCACCACGGTCGGCTCGACGCCCTCGAGAAGAAGATTGAAGGCATGCACCGAGAAGCTCACCTCTCGAGCGACGGAGCTAAGTACACCTCCGACTCGCTCACGAAGCCGTTCACCGAGAAACTGCTCGCCGTCCACGTCTCCTCGTGCAACAAGCTCCCAAAGGTCTTCCTGTTTGACGGGAAAACCGACCCGAAGGACCACTTGGACGCTTTCACCATGGGGATGAGCTTCCAGGATCACTCCGACGCCGCCCAGTGCAGATCCTTCCCGGCCACCCTTATCTGCGCAGGCCAGGACTGGTTCCGGGGGCTCGAGCCCCGCTCGATTTCGACCTTCGACGAGCTGGCTACTCAGTTCCTCGGCCATTTCATGGGGAACCGTCGACAGAAACGCACGGTCGACTACCTCTTCACGGTTAAGAGCGGGGACAAGGAAACGTTCAAGGCCTACATTACCCGTTTCTACAACGCCCTTCTCGAGGTGCCCGAGCACCGAGACGAAACCGTCATAACGACACTCAGATCTGGTCTGAGGCACAAGGAATGGTTACGCTCCTTCGTGCTGGCGCAACCTAGGACCATGGCCGAGGTCAAAGCGTGGACCGAGCGCGAGGTCCAGCTAGAGTCTGAGGTGAATGCTAACCTTCCCCGGGAAGAACAGCCCGACCAGATGAAGAGGGCTCGGGAGGAGAGGCCGGAGCGTCAGCAGCCCTACCACCCAAAATTCCAGGAGTATACCCCCTCCAACGTCTCCCTCGCGGTGTTGCTGTAGGAGGCCCAGAACGAGGGGTTCTTCAAGTTCCCTCCGGTCCCGCGTCAGGCCGCAAAGCAAACCCGGGGCCCCTACCGCGCTTTCCACCGGGTACTGGGACACGCCACGGAGGACTGCAAACAACTGAGGGACTACATCGAAGAGCTCATCCGGTCTGGGAACCTCGCCGCCTACCTGAGGGACAAACGACAGACCGACCGCGAGCAGGAGCAGCCCCGCCCTCCCGCCGATCTTACCATTGATCAGATCATGCTTGTTTCAGCGGACGGCCAGCCCGGAGCTCAGGGAGCCCTATGCCCTGCGCCAAGCACGGGGGCCGACATCCCTTCAGGGAGCTCGGCCCAGGCCAATAAAGTCATCTACTAGCCTGTACCTTTCTTTTAAAGCAATGTAAATTCTTCTTAGGATCTATTGTTAATCTAATAAAGATCAATGGAGTATTGCGAAAAGGAAAGAAAAGCTTTGTTTATTTAAAGGGTATTATGGGCTCCTCAAGCCATACATGCAAAAAGAAAAGAAAATTACAATAGTGGGGGAAGGGGGTACAACGAGCACTGCTCGTGGTACTCGGCAAAAATCTCCACCAACCGGGGCCTTACAAGTTCCAGCCTTTGTCCCCGGTCCCTCCCACGGGCATCGACCCCGAGCCTCAGCTCGTGGCATTCGCGGACGAGCGCCTCTGAGCGGGCCAGCCGGTTCGCGGAGATTAAGCCAAAGCGCCTCAAAGACCGCAGCTTGCCCACGGCCTCATCAAAGAGCAGCTCAGACAGGGGGTTGTAAAGCTCCGGCGATGCCCTCCAGATGGAGTACATCAGTAGCTGCAGCAGGGAGGAGCGTCTGGGGAGCAGCCAGCCAAAATGGTCCTCAATGCTCCCGTGAACCAGCTGCACCGTGTCTTCGGTGCAGTATGAGTCATAAAGGTACACGTCTTCAAAGCGGACGATGTCGGGGATGGTGAATGGGAAATCCTCCATTCTCGATGGTCTGTTTTAACGACTGAAAGGACCAGTACTCCTTCAGCCTTATATAGCCCACTGCACAGCCCAACAGTCCCCCGCTTTCACCCAGGGAGTCACCGCCACACGGCAGCCATCGAGCCTCCTCCTGTAGAGTCGAAGCGACGCGCCCTTAGCGCTTCGCCTCCCCCCCGCATTCAATGCTCTGGCTATGAGCGCCGTCGCCCCGGCCGTTCCCATTCCCCGCACCTACGACTGGGCGGATGGACTATACCTCGTCAAGATTCAACCCAGCAGCTACCCTTCTCGGTCGCCCCCAGCGAGCAGCTTCCCTGCCGCAACGCCGGGGATTAATAAGCCTTCCCAGAGGTGGTCGAGCCCAAGGTTCCCTCGCTCGGCTATCCCCAGCGGGCAGCTTCCCTGCCACAACGCCGGGGATCAAAAAGCCCTCCCAGAGGCGGTCGAGCCCGAGGTTCCGTCGCTCGGCTATCCCCAGCAGGCAGCTTCCCTGCCACAACGCCGGGGATCAAAAATCCCTCCCAGAGGCGGTTGAGCCCGAGGTTCCGTCGCTCGGCTATCCCCAGCGGGCAGCTTCCCTGCCACAACGTCGGGGATCAAAAAGACCTCCCAGAGACAGTCGAGCCCGAGGTTCGCTCGCTCAGCTATCCTTCAGGACAAAAGCCTTCGCCAAGAGGCACCGGGCAGTAACCCCGCCCGACCAAGGGTCCTTGGTAGACTTCTTACAGCCTTATAGCTCTTCCCGCGCCAAGGACCAAAGTCCTCCCAGAGGCAGTCGGGTCCTCGCTCGGCTATCCCTGGCTGGTAGCTTCCTACCATAACCGACAGGGATCAAAGTCCTCGCCAAGAGGCACTGAGCAGTAACCCTACTCGGTCCCCATCGTGAAGGATCAAAGCCCTTGCAAGAGGCAACCGAGCAGCTACCCTGCTCGGTAAAAACTTCGGCTGGTGGCTCTCTACCCGCGACGCCGGGATAGAAGCGGCTGCCCCGCTCGTTCATCCTAGGCTGGTAGTTGCCTACCCACGACGCCAGAGGTCAAAGCCCTCGCCAAGAGGCCGCCGTGCAGCTCCGCTGCCCGGATATCCTTAGCGGGCTTCTTACAGCCCCCCAAACGCTGAAGACACAAGCTCTCGCGAGAGGCAACCGAGCAGCTACCCTGCTCGGTCACCCCCGGATGGTGACCAATGCTCGGAATCAGGGATGCTCAGTGGCCGTGGAGGACCCGGGACCCCAGTGAGGGGCGTCAAGTCTGTCCAAGTCTAAACAATCTTCCCTCGACTCCGGGGCCCAGGGAGATACCTCCTCAGAAGCGCTCGTCGGCAAGTGATCGCAGACAACTCGACGGAGGATCGCTAGACAAATGGCCAACCTGACATAAAAGCACAACGGTACAGCCAAAAATATTCCACGAGCATTCTTCACAAACAGACGGCAGAACGCAATTCTATGGAGCTGAAGAAAAACTTTATTACTAAGCTAAAGACAAAAGTTTTTCTCACAAAGGGTAGTTTTTTGGCTCCCAGCCTTACAAAATTCAAAAAGAAAAACAGAATAAAGATGGGAGAGCGGGGACTCTACACCTCGGGGCCAGGCGCGACCTCGAGGTCATCGACCTCTACCACTTGGCACGCCGGGTCCTCGGCCACCTCCTCGCCGGGAGCTCCTTCCCCTTGCTCGTCGGTGCCCACGAGAGGGAACTCGGCCCGAAGATCCGCGTCGTCGAACCCCGGCATTCGAGACTTAACGGTATCGAGGGCGTCGTGCCAAATGCGGGTCGTGGCCACGGCCAGGTTGTCATAAAAATCCTTCGACCCTTTGTAGCTCGCTACCGCCCTCGATTTAGCCGACTTAAACGCCTCGGCCGCCGCCCCCAGCTCCTTTCGGAGGGCCTTCACCGTCCTTTTCAGGTTGCCGGCGAGCACCTGGGAGTCCTCGAGCTTGCCCTCGGCGATCACGGCGGCCTCGCGATGCCGGGTGACCTCCCTTTTCCCGGCGTCCACCTCGCCCTCCAGGGCGGCGATCCTTGCCGACATCGCCTCATGCTCTCGCATGGAGCACTCTTACAACGAGGCGAGCCGACCTACGGCCTCCAACACTGGGGCTGCCACCTCAGCCCCACGCGGAGGGCGAGGGCTACGTGCTGGAGAACCTGGGAAGACACAAAAAAATCAGAAAAATGAAAAGGGCACCAAATCTCACAACGAACTGGGGGCTTATCTGCACGGACTCCTGGGCGATCGACGCCAGCTGAGCCCTTAGGGTCCCCCCGGGAACTCGACCCCCAGCCGAGGTCTCTATTTCGTGCAGGTTGCTGTCTGTGACCGACAGCCCCGACGGCACCGCGAACCGGAGCCCCCTTCCTCCACTACGGTCGGCGAGGACCGGCCCCGGGAGGGTCTCCGGGAGCTCCTCTTGAGCGGCTCCGGAGGAGAGCCGATCTCCTCTTCCGAGGCCAGGTCCTCCAGAATTAGGGCCTGCTTCCAACCCGATACTCTGCTGGGGCCCGGGGCGGGATCCGCCACCGAGCGTCCTCGAGGCGCCCCATCGGGGCAGTAGGAGCCGGGGCGGGCTGTGCCCGAAAAGAGCTGGCGACCCCGGCCCTAGTGGGCTGCCTTGGCTGGCGCATAGCATCTCGGAGAACGACGAAGTCCATGGATCCTGCATGAAACAGACATCCAATAGATCAGCAACACGAGTAAAATGTAAACCCGAAAAGCAAGCCTAACTTACCGACGAACTCGACGGGGCTAAGCCCGGCCCAGCTCAAAACCCTCTCGGACAGCAGCACGTCGTGTCGAGGGATGGGCTCCCACGACACCACTCTCACCGCGGCGGGGTTATCGGACAGGTTCCCCGGCAGACACTTCTCCCTCGACCACTTGGTGGGCACCGGCCAGTCCTCGCCCTCAGGAGGGGAAACGAAGAAAAATTTCTTTTTCCAATCATGAATGGAGGAGGGCAAGGCCATGACCCCGGTCCTGGCAGCGACCCCCGGCCGCCTCCTAAAAGTAAAATAAACCCATCTTCGGTCGCCCGCTCGACTGCCAGGGTGACTCTTGAAGACGAGGCAGGAATCGAGAAGGGAAAGGCTGAAGGGAAACCGCCTGCAACTTCAGGCGGATCAAGAACCCGAGGAGAATCCTCCACGAGTTCGGCACTAACTGGCCAGGAGCCAAACCGAAGAAATTCAGAGCGGCGACGACCTCAGGAGAGAAGGGCTGGCGCATTCCGCCCCAAAAAGCTTCCAAGTACAGGGCGACCTCCCTGCCTCATACCTGATCTGCCCTCTCTCCCTCCTTGGCCAGACGAAGCGTGTAGCGCGGGGGGATGTGGAAGCAAGCCCGAGCGTTGGCGAGATCGTCCTCATACCTCATCCAGCAAGGGGTGCTGGGGGCCACATCTGCTGCCTCCTCCCTGGAGGCGGCCCCCGCCTCACGACCCCGGGAAGAGGGTCCAGCCCCTGCCCCCCGAGGAGACTCAGACACATCTAAGGGAACCCTAGGATCTACTCCTACAATGTCTACCGATTCTACAGAGGAAAGCATCTAACCTTGGGAAAAGGAATTCTTCAAAGGCTGGAAACAAGAGAAGGGGGACGGGCGTCGAGCAGCCGAAACTTGAGAGAGGAAATATGAAGGAGTAAGGGCCCTGGGGCGGACCCCACCCATATTTATTACTGCATACGACCTCATCCAACGGCGCCCATCGTCTCCCGCCAAAGCGGCTCCTCACGCCCAGCGGCTCCAATCGTTCCACGTGGCAATCCAGTGCTGAGCCGTGTCCCATCAGACACCGCAGGCCTGCATATATCACATCAGTCAACCGACGCCCGACACGTGGACCATCGCTTCAATTGCAAAGTGCGCGAACCGGCGCACCTTCCTTAAATGCAAAGATTTCGTTTTGATTCGCTGGCGGAAGAGACAACCGACGGCCCGAGGACTCGTCCCGACGAAACTCTAGAAGGGATCTCACCTCGGGAGGCCCGGCAGTCCACTCCTGACCCGACCCGCCAGCCGATCGGGACAAGAGTGGGGGGCTAATGATAGTGCTCGATGTTGACGATCCCCAAGATCATGACACATGGCAGACGACGTGTCCAAGAACTCAGAAGAAAGGGCCTGTATGGAGCCGACCAGGCCACCCCTGTACCCGAACTGCAAGCCCTAGCCGGCCTTCTTCAGAGCCCCCTTTAAATTGGCCTCCTCGGCCTCACAGCTCGTCCCGAGTCGCCATAAGACCAACACTCCTCGACCCTTTCGCTCGTCCCGAGCCCTCCAGCCGAGGCCGTCTTCCTCGGTTTTCCGACCGACTCCACCACTCGCAGGCGTAACCGCCACTCCGCGAATCTCGCCATGTGCAGATTCTCCGCCGGCAACATCCCACGTTCTACACCATCACGATCCCCATTAACGGGCGATCCGCTTATTACGCGGACGTGACGTCGGAAGCGTAACTGCCGGCGAGATTCTCATGCCTGCTGCCGCGTGCTACTGCCGCTATATAAACCCCCATCACAGAGGGGTCAAGTAAGCCATTTTTTACTCTTTTAAGCCGTTACCCTGCTCGGATCTCTTCACTAACTTGAGCGTCGGAGGGTCCTCGGTGGTACCAAACCATCCTGGGACTTCCTTGCAGGTACTCGGCACCAACTCCCACGCTTCACCTCTTCCTCCAAAGACCCATTGAGACCTACACGAAACGGAGGATAACTCAATAAGTCCACCGTGAGATCAACGGAAGACAATATCTGACGGAGGCCTGAAAAGGAGCTCCATCAACAATCGATAGGCAAAAGGAATATAAGCCTAGAGTGAGTAGCTCCTCTTTCTCATACGAGGAAATGGGTGAGGATTCGCCACTGAATCATTGATTTCTCTAATTGGGAAGGAGAATCGATTCTAATATCTAAGTATAGCAAAACCTACAAAAGTATAACAAGTTATTCCATATTCCATCCTATTATCATATTTGGCAAAAATGTAAGGATATATATGCAAGGTCTAAACCTGCTCTTTGCTTGGTTTGGTCACTATATTTTCTCTGCGCATATGCAAAAAGATCTTTGCATCATGCCTTTTTCTTTTTTGGGGGTGGACGTGCTTTAGCTAGGATCATGTTTTCTTGGCCTCCCTTCTGTTTTGTAATTTTATTTTTAATGTAATTACCAACAGAACTTTTCTCATCTGTCTGCTTGCTTGTTTATCTTCATTTTATTGCTTATGACTATGTCAAGCCCTTATGATGAATTTGACATTGATTAAAGGAG
The DNA here is from genome assembly GCA_030015575.1 of Agapanthus africanus. NCBI lineage: Eukaryota > Viridiplantae > Streptophyta > Magnoliopsida > Asparagales > Amaryllidaceae > Agapanthus > Agapanthus africanus. The sequence continues at coordinate 341,173,908 of JASDDO010000006.1, read as the reverse complement.
GTTTGATGCTAGGCTTGTACAAGAATCAAGATCATTATAAAGACTTGTTAAATCCTTCATAAAGCTTTGTTTCACAGCGGATCACATTTTGATGGAAATTAAATGCTTAGATGATGACGGCCACCGACACCTTATTTTTTTTTTAAGGAGCCGTGTTTACACGCGATCCGGCCTTGTGTGTTATGTTAGGCTTGATACATATTTAACGCCAACATTCCATAAACTTGAGGTTTTGGGTGAAATATTAAAAAAAAAGCAATTAAGAAGGAATAACCTATAAAATTTCTTACAACTCAGGGTGATGATTAAGCCATGCATGCAAAAGTCTGAAAGTGTTCAAATTGAATTGCCAGCAGAATGCAGCAAAGAGTTCGGCACCGACCAATGGGGACTCCTTAACTCTTGCAAGGTAACAAAAAAGCAACAACATTGCACTCAAAGCTAACCTCTTAGATTGCTCAGTGTCACCAACTATACTCTTTAGTGCCTTTTTCCTTATATACTCCTGGTAATATTGTGTTATGCATGTCTAACTTTATCCATCTATAGCATTGCTTTGTCACTTTCATTGTTACAACTCACAAGATATGCAATGGTGATCATACAGTCTTTATTTTTATTCCTCCCCCTTTAGTTATAAGGTTGGACCCATGCTGGATCCACTTCCTATCTAGTTTCATAAACATGATTGGTCTTCTTCTCTTGTAGATTGCGTCTCTGATAACCTCATGCAATTGTAATTAAAAAGCACTAGATGGTGCAGGGTGGTAGGGGGCCACTTAGTGCCTAGGTGAGCCCTAGACACCAACGAGACGACTTTTCCATTTCTAAGTAATTTTATAAGAATATCCTAATATGGTATAAGTAAAGAAAGCCATGACTAATTTCACTAATGGTATGATAAATATGTAAAGAATATGAAAAATATTATATATAACACATAGTTGCTATACATGTAACAGTGCAAGAAACAATTTAACAGGCCTTACAATTACTTGAATGATAATTAAGAACCATCGATTTAGTAAATAACAATGTATAATACACCTAAAAGTTAATTAATTCCCTTATAGCTGGATCGATCCACTTGAAAATTGAGCTCGATACTTTAACCACTTAATTCTAGTAGCTAGCCCCAATGCGAACCGGTTTTGGACTGCCTTTCTCCTAGACCGCTTTTTTAAACTATAGCGCTTGCATGGATAATTACACTTTGTTGCGACAAAGGCGATCACGAAGCACAAACCAAGCGATAACGAGAAATAATCAAAACTATATGTAAGATAGAAATACGAGTACTAACCACAAAACAAGTAGACGAAAGCGAACCTTTATTAATAATCAAATATCGGAGGTGTACAAATCGATAGAGAATACAAATCTCTCTCAAAACCCTACCTCTTTCAAAATAACAATGGGTTCTCTCAAATTAACAAAATACTATCGGATCTATGTCTAAAATAAGCAATCATATATATAACATACAAAAGATTTACCAAAGAAACTAATTTTCTAATTAAGTGAATCTTCGCCAGGCCTAGAAAGGCAGACGTCTGTATTTGTCATCACGAGAATCCAGAGAGCAATTCAGACGTCTGAACATGAATATCGCAGATTTCTGGTATCTTCACCAAAATAACAGAGAGCTCCGCAGACGTCTGACGCTTATCGGGGCAGACGTTTGCCAATAATGCGCTTGTTTATCCAGAGTCTCAGTAGACGTCTAGAGCTCTCAGCCCCAGACGTCTGCCTTAGAGATAAACTCAAATCTTCGTGATGACGTTGAATCGTTAGAAAATCCAACCGGTAATCTCCAGGATCAAATGTGAGGCATATCTAACAAATCTCCATCTTACATCGCATTCCACAAACTCCTCCATCAAAGTAATAACAGCTCCACCTTCACCACAAAACCCCTAAAGGGCTCAATGGGTGCGACACACTCCAATTAAGTTTAACCAGTGCTCAAACTTAACTGAAAGAGACTTTGTCAACATGTCGGCCGGATTGTCCGCTGTGTCAACCTTCTTCATAATAATCTCTTCTTTTTCAACGACTTTCTGCACGAACCAGTACCTCACATCAATGTACTTCGTTCTCTCATGATGCATCTGATATTTCGTCAAGTGAATCAAGCTTTGGCTATCACAATAGACTATTATAATATCCTTTTGAATATCAAGTTCTGAAAATAGTCCTTTCAACCAGATTGCCTTCTTAACGGCCATAACTGCGGTCATATACTCCACCTCTGTTGCAGACAACGCAACCGTAGGCTGTAACGAAAAACACCAACTGATAGCACATCCTTCTAAGGATAACACATAGTCGATGATTGATCTATGTCCATCAAGATCACCTGCATAATCGGAGTTGCCGAATTCAACAAAATTGTCATCGTTCTTTCCAAACACCAACCCCACGTTATACGTATCTCGAAGGTATCATTATATTCATTTCACCGCCTGCTAATGGATTTTGCTAGGAGATACCATATAGCGACTAATAACACTTACAACATGTGAAATGTCGGGTCGTATACAAACCATGTCATACATAACGCTATCCATCGCACTCGCATATAGAACATTAGATATATATCTAATCTCATCTTCTGTTTGAGGTGATGAACGAGCTGAAAGTTTAAAATGAGCTGCCAACGGAGTACTTACAGATTTAGTGTTTGTCATGCCGAAACGCTCCAAAACTTTCTCAACATACTGCTGTTGAGACAAGTATAGCTTTCCTCCTTTGCGATCGCTCCTGATCTTCACACTAAGTATTTTCTTGGCCGCTCCCAAATCCTTGGTGTTAAACATGCCTTCAACTGTTCCTTCAAATTTTGAATACCAACCATATACCTTGCTGCTATCAACATAACATCAACATAAATTAGCAAATATATGAAAGAACCATCGACAAACTTTTTTGAATACACACAACTATCGCCCATACTTCTCGTTTCTCGTAAACCCAACTTCTTTCATAAAGGAGTCAAACTTCTTATACCAACGTCTCGGTGACTGTTTCAAACCGTAGAGAGACTTCTCTAGCAAGCAAACATGGTATTCTTTACCTTCGACTTCGAAACCTTCGGGTCGTTGCATGTAATTTTTTTCACCAAATTCCGTGTAAGAATGCGGTCTTCACATCAAGCTATTTAATCTCCAAATCTTGCATAGCTACCAAACCAAGCAAGACACTTATAGAGGTGTGTTTAACAACTGGAGAAAATACCTCATTGAAGTCAACTCCCCGCACCTACGAATAGCTTTTAGCTATCAATCGAGCCTTGTATCTCATATCCAACACCCTTTGGTCACCTTCTTTTTTCTTGAAGACCAACTTGTAGCCAACTATCTTCTTTCTAAGTTTGGTTCTTATGAAGAGACTCAATCTTTACATTCATAACGACTAGCCAATGAGCTGCTTCATCGAATGAGATGACTTCTTTATAGCTTATCGGCTCGCTACTATCAACTGTCTAAGCAACAAATAGCACATACGCCACTAGGTCATCGTAGTCATATCCCTGTGGCAGTCTAATTCCCCTTCTTTGTCAGTCATGAGCGAGCAAATACTCCTCATTATGGGACCACTCATCACGAGATTCTTCAGACGATGGTGAAGGAGAGATCTCCTGCGATCCCGAGCTCTCACCGACCTCAATATCAACTCTCGGCTCATCCTTCTTCGAACTGTCTTCAATTGGAGATTCCTTACTGTTCGGTTTCAACATAGCAGATTCATCAAATGTCATATCTCTGCTAATCATAAATTTAGAGGACTTTGGATCTGAACACCACAATCTATAACCCTTTACGCCGGTAGCATAACAAGAAATATGCACTTCTTCGCTCGAGGGTCTAACTTGCCTTCACGTCAATGTGCATAAGAGGGGCAACTAAACAGCTTAAGTGTTGAATAATCAGCGTATTTTTCCGACCATACCTGCTCCAGTGTTTTACAATCTAGAGATATATGAGGTGACCGATTCATAATATAACACGCCGTATTTACCGTTTCTGCCCAAAACTCCTTTCCGAGCCCTGCGTTGGAAAACATGCACCGCGCTTTCTCCAAAAAAGTCTGGTTCATTCGCTCCACAACTCATTTTGCCGTGGTGTGTAGATAACGGTATGATGCTGAACCATTTCATCGTTTTTACAAAAATTGTTGAAATCTCCACTACAAAACTCCAACCCGTTGTCTGTTCTCAGTCTCTTGATTTCCTATCTTGTTTGCTTCTCAAGCAACGTCTTCCATTGCTTAAATATAGTAAACACATCGCTTTTGTGCTTTAAGAAGTAGACCCAAATCTTCTTCGAAAAATCATTAATGAAGATAAGCATATACTTGGCACCACTTCTTTTAGAAGAAACCGGAGAGGGTCCCCAAAGATCCGAATGGAGATAATCTAGAGTACCTTTCATGTTGTGCACCGCCGAATTGAACCTAACTCGCTTTTAATTTCCAAATACGCAATATTTACAAAACTCCAGTTTCGTCGTACTCTTCTCACCAAGTAGACACTGCTTCGACAATTTGGCCAAATCTCTCTCATTCATATGCCCGAGCCTCTTGTTCCACAATCTGGTAGTTTCTGAATATGTCATAGATTTGGATGATAAAATCGCCGCCAATCCGGAAGTCGTCAAACCCTGCAATGAATACAAGGACCCTTTCTTCAAACCCTTCGTCATAACGAGAGCATTTTTGGTTACTTTCAAAACTCCACCTTCAGCGGAAAATTTGTAACCCTTGTCATCAAGTGCACTTAAAGAGATGGGGTTCTTCTTCAAGTCAGGTACGTGCCTGACTTCCGCCAATGTCCCCACAACACCATCGAACATTTTGATTTGGATTTTCCCTTTGCCAATAGCTCGACATGAGCTATTGTTGCTTATCAAAACCACTCAACCATCAACAGACTCATAGGTGGTAAATAAATCCTTATTAGGACACATGTGGTAGGAACAACCCGAATCCTTAATCTGCTCGTCTTTGGATCGATGTGCGCTGTCAAGAACCACAAGAAGATCTTCTTCTCCTTCCGCTATACTCGCTTCAGCCGAAAACTCTTTCTTCGATTTGTTTTCCTACTTTAGCTTGTTCTGTAATTTAAAGCAATCGATCTTGAAGTGCCCCTTTTTCTTACAATAATTGTAGGTCACATTCTTAGTCTTGGATTTCGATCTCGATTTTTTCGTATTTGCTTCTGGATCTCTCTTCTCCGCTCATACTCGAACAAATAAGCCAGACGATGAACTATCCGCTTCGGAGGAAGTCAACTTCTTGTCAATATTCTCTTTGTTCATCAATCTTCTTGACATCCTTGATTGAGATCGTGTCTCGTCCATAAACCATGGTGTCACAGAAGTGCTTATAAGAGGGTGGCAACAAACACAACAAAAGTAGAGCCTGATCTTCATCATCTATCTTAATGTTGATCTTACCCAGATTCGTAATGATCGTATTAAACTCACCGATGTGGGATGTTATTAGAGAACCTTCTGACATGCGAAGTGTGTAGAAATGATGCTTCAACAGGAGTCGAAAACTTTCTTAAATATAACTCCTCCAATTTACGCTACAAATCAGCCATCTTCTCCACCAAAACTTCTTGTAGAACTTCGTTAGTTAGATACAAGTGGATAGCCGTGAGGGCATTCTTATCCATCTCCTCCCAAGCTTCCTCCATCATGTTGGATATAGGCGCCCTCAAGGCAATTATCAAAATTGCAGGAATGCAATTACTAAATTCAAGAAGGGGCCTATATGATAGAATAGTCTTACTCAAGATGATAGTATGCTATCTAGTTTGTTTTTATCTTTCTTGTATATACGTTTTACTCATTATCACGTATCACTAATACATGATGATAAAGCCCATAAGATCTTTGCTTGAATACCAGGATTATGATAGGGGTCATACTAATGGGGTCTGGATAGTCCATAAGCACATCCTTAAATATCTCTAGTCGTAGGAATATTGAGACATGGTATCAGTATTCCAAAGTAGACTAGTGTATACGTTTCTTGACCCCGACCGAGACGATGGTTGATCCTATAACCATTGGTGTTTGACACCGAAGGTTATATACATGTGCTCATTAAGTTATGAGTTACACTGGACGGACTCACGGAGAACTCCTAGATGATATTATACTTATTGTCATATAGCAGTTCTTTGGTGACGATAGTACAGGGTAGTCCCTTGACCTGAGATCGCCACAGTGTTTTGTGTGTGTTCCTACTATACTTTGATTACTACCCTACCACGGCTCTACTGAGTCATGCAAACAGCTTTTAGTTGGGTATAGTCCTGAAGCACGTAAAGGCAGTGGACGATCGAGGGGATTCGTCTCTTCCGGTATAGGGAGTCGATATCGCGCAATGTAAGACATGATTGTAATCATAAGTCTATAGCCACAGCAAATAAGATAAACTGATAAGTGTTATCAGTTGTATTTCTGTTGGTTATGAGTTTGATGTCAGCACGGTTTATCGGGTTATTAGGAGTCTGACAGATTCCACCCCAGACCCGGTATGCGATACTCTTTGACGAAGAGACCGGACTATATGGCATTCGTCGCTTATAGACTTTGTCGGGTCTGGATGAGTTTGCTTGTCGACCTGCCTTTATCTTGATCATACCTAAGTAGCCGTTACGTGCAGGTAGTACCGCTGACGAGCTTGTAAGTTAACCCGTGAGAGGATTGAATCTTAAAATGTTTCGGATTCAATCAGATATGATCTTATTTAACCTATTGCCGGTATATTGACAGTTCTTTAGAGTTCCGCAATGAAAGTTCCTCCCCAGGAAAAACGATGATGTGGCGTGCATATTGGATACACGTAGGAGTTCGATTAAATGTATAATTTGATCGAACGTTCGAAAATACTAACCGGTTTAAAAGCCGGAATATTAAGTAAGTGTTGACTTAATAACCGTATATGAGATATGGTTTTTAGTATTGTATATATGATACACACACACACTCTCTCTCCAGTATATGATATTGATGGTTTATCGTGTATTTGATGTTGGATATGTATTCCTTAGAGGCCATTATTGTGTGTGTGTACTGGATGCTTGGAAATATGTATGTACAAGACAATATTGCTCGATATGATAGTATACTATTTGGTTTGTCTTTATCTTAACATGTGTATATATTTTACTTATTATTATGTATCGCCAATACATGTTGATAAAGCCCGTAAGACTATTGCTTGACTACCAGCGTTATGATAGCAATTATACATGTGGGGGCTGGATAGTCCATAAGCACATCCTTAAATGTCCTTGGTCATGGGAGTATCGAGACTGGGTATCGATATTCCGGAGTAGACTGGTGTATACGTTTATAGACTCCAACGAGGGGTGATGATTGATCCCACAGCCATTGGTGTGTGGCACCTAAGATCGTATACATGTGTTCACTGGGGGTGAGTACACTGGACGGACTCGCCAAGAACTTTTAGGTGGTATTATGCCTATCGTCAGATAGCAGTTCTCAGGTGACATGAGTACATGTTAGTCTTTAGGCCTGAGATTGTTATTTATCTCGTGTGAGTTCCCACTGTACTTAGATTACTACCATACCACGGCTCTACTGAGTCATGCAAACATGTTTTAGTTGGGTTCAATCCTAAGCCACATAGAGACAGTGAACGATTGTTAGGGATTCGTTTCTCTCGATATAGGGATTCGATATCGCACCGTGTTCGGTTGGCCAAAACCATAAAATCTTGGCTAAGGCAGATGAGATTTGCTGAAGGTTAGATCAGTAGTTTCTCGAATCGCTCCTGAGCTACATCGGCATGAATTATCGGGTTATTAGGGTCTGACGTTTACCACCCCTAGACCCAGTATGCGATACTCTTAAACAAAGTGACCGGACTGTACGAAGATTATCACAGATAGGCTTAGTAGGGGTTTAGATGAGCTTGCTTGTTAGCCTTTCTTTCGACAGATATCAGGGTAGCCGTTACGTACAGCTAGTGCCGCTGACGTGCTTGTGGTTATGGATTTATCCAGTAACTCACTGTCAGCGTACTGTCGAGTCTTTAGAGTCCCACATAGAGAGTTTTCCTGGTTCAGGCGAAATAATGTAGTGGCCGTATTTCGATACGTGCAGAGTTCCGATTAAATACATGTACTGGCTACACAGAATTTAATTGGAATGTTAATAATACTAGATGGCTTAGGAATAAGCCGGATTATTAAATCAAGTATTGATTTAATAATGAACATATATATATATATATATATATATATATATATATATATTGATATGCATATTCTAGTATTATATTCATTGTATTTTTCCTATCTCTTGGGTATTCGTATTTTTATACGGATACAGGTATGTATTTACGATAGAATATATTTTGTATTTATATATCATACATTCTAGAAGGAGGACACCTCATTTTAGGATTTTCCATTTATTGGAAAATAAAAATGAGATGGAAGGGTGGGGTGTAAAGAAAGAATGGTGAGAGGAATAGCTTTGTATTTGTTTATTGCATTTGTATGCACTATTCAAGTATGGTGGCTATTTTTCTATTTAGAAAAATAGTTAACAAAACCATACTACCCATTCTATTTTCCAAGACTTGATTTCATTCCACCATTTGCTTTCTCTCTCCTCACTTAGCCCCTCCTTCTTCTTCATCTCACTTACCCTCTCAAAGTGAGATTGAGATAGGAAAATACTAGAACACATCACTACTTCTCTAAACACATTTGATTAGCAACCTAGGATGTTTAGTTGCTTCACTTTCTTGTTTGTGTGAAATTAGAGTCTTGAACCATATCTCTTGGGTGGATCATCTAGAACCATATCTCTTGGGAACCATATCTCTTGGGTGGATCATCTAGAACCAAGGAAAACCGATCTATAAGCTCAATCCAGGAGTTCCGTGGAGCTAAAGAAGAGGTTTTGAAGACGAAGGACACAACTACAAAAGTTGTTATTCTAACCTAGTAGTTATAGCATCTAGTCATTTATTAGAGTCCCTATTGGTAATGGTCTACTCGAAATTAGTAGGATCATTTTCTTCCAAGATACAATCCTCTCGATCCCCGTCTATAAGAAAACCGTAGTATCTCTCTGGCGGACGGGAAATCCTACTAGATCTGCGGAGTGGCTGAGATTCGCCTGGGATTATTGAATCCTATTGTTCTATCAATCTTCAGTTATAGTTTGTGTTTCTGGAATTTCATCCAGTTCTACTACGCTCCTATTAATATCTTTTGTAAGAAATTCCTTTTCTAAAAATGTGGCGTTCCGAGAAACAATAATCCTTTGTTTCTTTACGTGGTAGAATAGATATCCATTTGAATGCTTTGGATATCCCACAAACTTACATAAAACTGATCGTGCATCAAGCTTGTCCGGGTTCTGCTTTTTAACAAAAGCAGGACAACCTATATCTTAACACGTTTAAGATACAGACTCTTACCCCTCCATATTTCATATGGAGTTTTTGACACGAATTTGGATAGAACTTGATTCAATAGATATGCTGTTGTTTCAGGTGCATACCCCCAGAATGAAAGAGGCAACTCAGCATTACTCATCATGGAGCAAACCACATCTAATTGGGTGCGATTCCTCCACCCTGATACACCGTTGTGCCATGGTGTGTATGGAGGAGTAAGCTGAGAGAGAATACCCTTCTTTTTTAAATAGTCACGGAATTTTGTACTCAAGTACTCCCCTCCTCGATCAGATCGAAGGATCTTAATATTTTTTCAAGTCTGGTTCTCTACTTTGCTTTTATATTCTTTGAATCTCTCAAAAGCTTCGGATTTGTATTTCATTAACAATACATGTCCGAACCTATAGAGATCATCAGTGAATGTAATAAAGTACGGGAATTCACCCCTTGCATGTATATACATTGGACCACAAACATCATTGTGTATGAGTCCCAAGAGTTCTGTAACTCTTTCTCCGTGTCCCGTAAATAAAGTTTTAGTCATCTTTCTTTTGAGATAAGACTGACAAGTTTCATAAGATAAAAATTCGAACGGATTCAAATATCCATCTTTATGTAACATAGATAGTCTTTTCTCATTGATATGACCAAGTCTACAATACCACAAGTAGGCTTCGTTCACAGCTGAACTCTTCCTCTTGCGTGTATTTTGTATATTGAAAACTGAGTTTTAATTTAGAACATAGATACCATTATATAATGCACCTTCTGCAACCAGTACCTGATTAAGGTAAATGTTCATGATATTTCTATATAGAACAAAGTTATATCTATCTTTATTAAGTAAAGAAACTAATATAATGTTGCACAACATAGAAGGTACATAGTAATAGTTGTTCAAAATCATATTGCTGCCACTTGGCAATACATATTTGCCGACGGCAGCAGTATTAACTTGTGCTCTGTTCCTTATCTGAGAAACATATCATCAGGTCCAACCATCCTACTTTTTCTTAGTCCTTACAATAAATTACAGATATAAGATTCTGATCCAGTATCTAGTACACAGGAGGTAGGGCTGACCGAAAAACAGTTCTCAATAACAAATACACCCGAAGAAAATACATTAGAATGCTTCTCCTTCATTAGGGCCAAATAGAAGTCCTTGCATTCTTCTTTCTCTTGCCCATACTAATTATAGTTGTCACAAGTTAGAGCCGAACCGACATTCCCTAGCCCAGTGTACTAAGCCGGTTCGGTCAAGTCATACATTTTATTATCTTGATTAAAACGTGACATGGTTGCTACCTGGAGAGAGAGAGAAAAGAAACATTTAGCGTATGCTCTTTCAAGATTAGATTGGTTTTTAATTTATCTAATTAGGATGGCTCCCACTGTTTTCTTGAATTGTTCTTCAAACCTTAAAAGAAGAACTAGTCAAGATCATTCGCACTTTACAAGTTCGCTAACCGTTCAGCTAAATGGGTGTTGGTACTCCAAGGAAGGTTCCCCATTCTCTCACACAAACCTACTTAAAATAAATCTCGTTTTCGCAGAGGCATAGCCTCGTTAACACCTTTTTAGACACTTAATAGGTTAGCTAATTGTGAAATGAAAGGTATCTCCCAAGAGTAATCCTACTCATCAGTGAGAATCGGGACCCAACTATCATCGCGTGATAATCTAGATGGAAGCCACTCTATTCACCACACTCCAGAAGGTATGCACATACTTGGAAAGTATCTTTTATGTTTGAAACTCCCGATTTAGTTTTTTCCCTAGGACCCTAGTGACCTTGACACGGTCAACAAATCAAAAGGTCCTAGTCAAGTTCAACCCGTCATTATCTTGATTATATTAAACTCACCTGCATAACCCTTAACACAGTCAACAAGGTTACACGACTGTCCTAACCAATCGCATCGCATGCTACAAACAAGCACTACTTAGCTACCGTTCACTACGCCTTGACAAAGTCAACAAACGCAGCATGAATACTAAGTACTACTCGTAGGAAATGACGGAGGGCTACGATTGGTTTTTGGCGAAAAACCTTTAACGTAACGAACTTGATATCGTTGAAGGAACCGAGTAGATTTCAAAAGGAGTGGTTTAAGCTCCGGTTTTAAAACGAGTGGTTTTAAAGAAAACCGTGTAATCTATAGTGACACAAACTTTTGCTTAAGAGCGAAATCCCCGTGAAGGGATCAATGCTCTTCCATCATCGAATGAGGCGCAGGATATTCCTAACCGAATACCTCTACGCAAAGCAAAAGAATATGCCTATAGTTTTCAAAAAATTGGTTCCGACAACATCTTATTAGATTTATTTTCTTGCATTAATCAAAATTAATGCGGTTCCATCAATTAATTCCTATCACACCAGAAATATACGAAAATAGAATGTATGTATATGACATCTGCATTCGTCACGGGGTCTGGGGACTTCACCGTAAGGTTACTTAACTTACGGCAGTGCATGGGCAGGATTAGTGTGGATGCAAAACATATACAACATTTATTTATCTATATATATAAATATATAGTCATCTCAGTCATGAGATAATAAACATCATAGGCATGCGATAAGCAATATAGAATGGCGAATAATCTAGAAGCCTCGCGTTTCATTTTAGCCGTAAATGAAACCTGACGATTCCCAGTCATGTGGATAGCTCATACAACATCAGACTAACACCCCTACGAGTGCGAAAAGTTATCCGCCAATTCTAGAAGTGAGGCAACCCGCACTCTAGGTCACGAGTAAGCCACCCGGCACTTCACGGAATCCGGTAACTTGAGCACTCCACCGTGGGTCATCCTAAAACCCCTACAAGTGCGGAGAAGAGCCCGCCAATTCTAAAGCGAGGTGGCTCAAACTCACCACTGCAAGATGAACACCTAGCGCACTCTAGAACCCGGCTATTCGAAAACTTCTTCGTAGGTTTATCCTAGTACAAATGAAATAATATACAATGGTGACATCAACTTCAACCCGGCCGTGTCCCAATAAAAGAATATACAAACAGGCAGAAATGACAGTCCAAAAGTCGGATGCTCGCCCCGCAATAATGAATATACAAATGACATAACTGTACAAACAATATCGCACGAGTGGCTATTCAACACGACAATCCGTATAAACCATCATAGAGAAATACATTACAACAAGCAAGATGCGTGTAACCCCGTCTAATCGACATATAGCAATTAGACGACGTTTACAACACATATACAATAGCACTTAAGTAATTAATGAAATCATGACAATAGAATTCTAGAATTAGCAAACACATCAAATTTTCCAAAATCGAAAATCCAGTGCACAAAACCCCGAAAATTCCAAAGTTTTAAGACAATCCGGGAGGTGAAATGAACTCAAAACTCGTCTGAACCTTCTTAGGGTCGAAGTACCCAAAATTAACATACACTTAGGGGTCTAGAGGGGGTACCCACCCCCTAAGGCCACCACGAGGTGGTCTATAGGAGTGGGCAGACCCGAGACCACCCTATGAGGGTGGTCTCAGGTCCCCATCCCCCAAGGCCACCTCATGGTAGTCTTAGGGGGTGGGCCTGACCTTTTTTCTTTTCCGGAGGATCTCCGGGGTACCCACGCGGCTTCTCGGTCCAAACGTGAGCCCGCGGGGAGTGCAAACATGTCAAAACTTGGAATTTTAGGACCATTTTTTCGGCAGTTTTTACGCGACGAAAATGGCGGAATTCGAACATCGTAACGAACTAGTTTACGTGTTTATGTGGCTCTGATACTATGATAAATTTTCTAAAGCCCTTGCTGCTACAACCGCGTTCTTTGCGGAATGAAAAATGAAAAATTTCGACAAGCGCTAGAAACTAAAACCCTAGAATCTTAACCAAACACTAAAACTAGCAAACTACAAAGTGTTTTACAAGCATGCCATTACCAGTAGGGACTCTGATAAATGGCTGGATGCTATGCAATCCGAAATGGAGTCCATATACACAAACAAAGTTTGGGCTTTAGATGTTGCTCCTCCTAGGGTAAAACCCGTTGAATGCAAGTAGATCTTCAAAAAGAAGATTGGGGTAATTGGATAGGTGGAAACCTATAAGGCTAGACTTGTTGCAAAAGGTTTTTGTCAAAAACCCGATGTGGACTATGATGAAACCTTTTCTCCAATGGTTATGCTCAAATCCATTCAGATCCTACTTGCCATTGCTGCATTCCATGACTATGATATTTGGCAGATGGAGATAAAAATGACTTTTCTAAATAGAAGTTTAGAAGAGTGCGTTTACATGGATCAGTCGGAAGGATTCATAGACAATGGGAGCAGCGGGAAGGTGTGCAAATTACTTAAATCCATTTATGGATTAAAGCAGGCATCGCAGAACTGGAACATCTGTTTTGATGAGACAGTCAAGGAATTTGATTTCATCAAAAACGAGGATGAACCATGTATCTACAAGAAGATTGTAGGGAGATCTGTCGTATTCTTCGTCTTGTACGTCGATGACATTCTCCTGATAGGAAATGATATTTCTATGCTACAATCAATCAAGTTGTTCTTATCACAAAAGTTCTCTATGAAAGACCTGGGTGATGCCTTTTATATTCTGGGGATAAAGATCTACAAAGATAGATCCAAGAGAATGTTGGGACTTTTACAGTTTAGGTACATAGACACCATACTAAAGATATTTAGTATGGAAGATTTCAAGCGCGGTAATATACTCGCTTTGCACAGAATCATCTTCTCCAAAGAGATGTCTCCAAAAACTGATGAGGAGAGGGCTCGCATGAATATTATACCCTACGCTTCGGTGGCAGGATCTATAATGTATGCGATACTATGTACCAGACTAGATGTAGCTTACATACTTAGTATGGTAAGTCGGTATCGGTCAAACCTACAGTAGAAGCACCGGATAGCTATGAAGAACATTCTCAAGTACTTGAGAAAGATTAAGAAGATGTTCTTAGTGTACGATAATGGAGACCTTTAAGTGGAGTCCTTTACCGTCAAGCTTCCAAAGTGATAAGGATGACAACAAGTCTGTCTCAGGTTATGTGTTTACCCTCAACGGAAGGGCGGTCTGCTGAAAAAGCTCCAAACAGGACACCGTCGCAGACTCGACGATAGAGGCTGAGTACATTGCTGCCAACGATGCCGCAAAAGAAGCGGTTTGGATGAAGAATTTCATTACTGAACTTGAGATGGTTCCGTCCATTGTTGATCCAATACCTTTGTATTGTGATAACAATGAGGCTATCTCTTTAGCAAAGGAACCATGGCCCCATCAACGATTCAGACACATCTTGAGGCGATATCACCTGATCAGGGAGATCGCAGATTGCTGAGAGATTGAAATTCGGAGAGTGGACACAAAAGAAAACATAGCGGATCCATTCACAAAGGCCTTCCCTCAAGCACAATTTGAATGACTTTTTAAGATGTTGGGTATGCAATACGCCAACAATTTGCCCTAGAGCAAAAGTTGGATACTCGATACGCCAATATATGGCCTTAGTGCAAATGAGAGATTGTTGGATATGTATACCCTAGAGGCCATTATTGTTTATATATAATGGATGCTTGGACATATGTATGTACAGGGTAATCTTGCTCGATATGATAGTATGCTATTTGGTTTGTCTTTATCTTAACATGTGTATATGTTTTACTCGTTATTATGTATCGCTGATACATGTTGATAAAGCCCATAGGATTATTTCTTGACTACTAGCGTTCTGATGTCGTTCATATATGTGGGGGCTGGGTGGTCCATAAGCATATCCTTTAATGTCTCTAGTCGTGGGAGTATCGAGACTGGGCATTGATATTCCAGAGTAGACTAGTGTATATGTTTCTAGAGCCCGACGAGGAGTGATGATTGGCCCCATAGCTATTGGTGTGTGGCACCTTAGATCATATACATGTGCTCACTTGGGGTAAGTACACTGGACGGACTCGCCGAGAACTTCTAAATGGTATTATACCTATCGTCAGATAGCAGTTCTCAGGTGACATGCGTACAGATTAGTTTTTAGACCTGAGATCGTCATTTTTCTCGTGTGAGTTCCAACCATACTTAGATTACTACCGTACCGAGCCGTGCTAAAAAGTTTTAGTTGGGTACAGTCCTGAGCCACATGGAGGCAGTGAGCGATTGTTAGGGATTCGTCTTCCCGGTATAGGGAGTCGATATCGCACCGTGTTCGGTTGGCCAACACTATAAGACATTAGCTAAAGCAGATGAGATTTACTGATGGTTAGTTCAATAATTTCTCCCTGAGCCACATCGGCACAAATTATTGGGTTATTAGGGTTTAACGTTTACCACTCCTAGACCTGGTATGCGATACTCTTAGACGAAGGGACCGGACTGTACGGAGATTGTCACAGATAGGTTCAGTAGGGGTTCGGATGAGCTTACTCGTCGGCCTTCCTTTTGACAGATATCTGAGTAGTCGTTATGTACAGCTAGTGTCGCTGACGTGCTTGTGGTTATGGATTTATCCATTAACTCACTGCCAGCGTACTGTCGAGTTTTTAGAGTCCCACACAGAGGGTTTTCCTAGTTTAGATGAAATGATGTAGTGGCCGTATTTTGATACGTGCAGGATTCCGATTAAATATGTGTACTAGCTACACGGAATTTAATCGGACGGTTAATAATACTAGCCGGCTTAGGATTAAGCCGGATTATTAATCAAGTATTGATTTATTCATTTACATATACATATATATATATATATATATATATATATATATATATATGTAAATGAATAAATCAATACTTGATTTAATAATCCGGCTTAGGATTATCGATATGTGTATTCTAGTATTATGTTCATTGTATTTTTTCCATTTCTTGGGTATTCATATTTTTATACGGACACAGGTATGTATATACGGTAGAATATATTTTGTACTTATATATTATATATCTTAGAAGGAGGACACCTTATTTTAGGATTTTCCATTTATTGGAAAAATAGAAATGAGATGGAGGGTTGAGGTGTAAAGAAAGAACGGTGAGAGGCATGGTTTTGTATTGTTTATTGCATTTGTATGCACTATTCAAGTATGGTGGCTATTTTTCTATTTAGAAAAATAGTTAAAAAACCATACTAGCCATTTTATTTTCTAAGACTTGATTTTCATTTCACCATTTGCTTTGTCTCTCCTCACTTAGCTCCTCCTTTTTCTTCATCTCACTTACTCTCTCATGAGTTGAGAATCAAAGTGAGATTGAGATAGGAACATACTAGAACACATCACTACTTCTCTAAGCACATTAGATTAGCAACCTAGGGTCTTTAGTTTCTTCACTTGCTTGTTTGTATGAAGCTAGAGCCTTGAATCTCTCGGGTGGATCATCTAGAACTAAGGAAGACCAACCTACAAGCTCGATCCCGAAGTTCTGAGGAGCTAAAGAAGAGGTTTTGAAGACGAAGGACACGACTACAAAGATTGTTATTCTGACCTAGTAGTTAAAACTACTTGTAGTTTGCTAGTTTTAGTGTTTGGTTAAAATTCTAAGGTTTTAGTTCTAGCGCCTCTTGAAATTTTTCGTTTTTCATTCTGCAAAGGTTGCGGTTGTAGTGGCAAGAGCGCTAGAAACTTTATCATTTGATACATGATATGTATGTGTATTAGATACATATACTTCATTTCATTTAATATATGAGGTTAATGGAGGAAAGGTGTCATGGGAGGGAATTTCCTCCTATAGCGTAGAAAAAATACATGCTTCATGATTTTTTCAACGATCGGCATACATCACCTTCATCTTTATTATCTAAGATGTGGATGCACCAAATTTCATGTGATTATACCATTTTTTCACCGTTGATTTAGTTGGTGCAAAATTAATGGTTTACTGACAATAGAACTTTTTACATTGCTAATTCAATGGTGAAAAGTGGTGGAATCACATGAAATTTGGTGTATGTACATTTTAAATGATAACGATGATGATGATGGATGCCGATCGTCGGAAAAAATGGTGGAGGTTGTATTTTTTCGACGCCATAGGAGGAAATTCCCTCCTATGGTCTCTTTCCTCCATTATTCTCTTTATATATATATATATATATATATATATATATATATATATATATATATATCACTCTCATAATGGTTGCATATATATGTATGTATGTATGTATGAAAATATTTATTATGTGATAATAATACATAACCATGTGTAACATTTCAAAAAAAATAGTAAATATTATTTTGGAATTTAAATAATAATATTATGGATTTTACGGGTATGATAACCAATATGGATTTAAGTTTTCTTAGATTGGTATAATTATATAGCTCTATTTTTGGAAAGTAATCGGAATTAAAATGAATTATTAATTATGGGAGCATTTATTTAAGTGAGCTTTTCATAATTAGCATATAATTATATCCATACATGTTATAATGTTAAAACTAATTAATATTTTCCTATTTAGCACACTAAAATCAAGATTTACGTCCTAAATCCATACTTAGTGTGTCATGGCAAGTGTTATGTGTCTTAACATTTTTCATTTGGGTTTTAAATTGTGTTGACTTGAGAGAGGCATCGGTGAGAGAGAGGCATGGGCATGTTAGGTACGAGCAAGAGAGAAGGAGAAGGGGAAAACCATATGTCTCAAATTATTTGTTCACCTTGCATTTGTATGCATATCATTCTTCTTCTTCTTCATTTCCTCCTCCATCTCCAAATCACCCTCACCCACACAAATACATACACTAATTTCTCCATCTCAAAGAATCCTACAACAAAAACCTAGCCTTTTACTCAACATTCATAAGGTAGTGATCAAGTCTTCATGTAAAGGCTATTTTAATGCTTGGATTTCCTCCTTTTACTGCTCAAGAGAGGTAAAAGCTCATCCTTTCGTTATGTATTTAATACACATGAAACACATAGTTGCTAACTAAAAGTTGCATTTTTATGGTTTTAATTTTCAAAACTTGAAATTTGTGTAGTTATAGTGGAACAAGTGTGAGTTCTATATGTTTACAACTTATTTGGTATGGTTAATGGTATCCTAATGCAATAGTCCTAGGTTTTAATGTGTGTATGAGTTTCAAACATGAGTTAAGTTTTTCAAAACATGGTTTTCATTGAGTTTTAAAGTTCAATTTAAATCTAGAGTAAATTGGAAGCTCTGAAAAATAAAAGAAGTTTACCTAGAGATACCAGGACCACTAGGAGACCACCCCCAAAGCCCGAGACCCTATCTCCTCTACCTGGCCACCAAAATATCCTTTTTGGCCGCAATTTACGGCCATGCTTTTGAGTTAGGGGTTGGGATTGGGTCTGTAGCTCACACACATGATATTTAAGCCATTGTATTTTTCTTTTGTCCCAGATTGCCTGTGTCAAAATCTGTAAACATTTTGATTGGTTTTGACGTTATTTTGCGAGTTTTGAAACTTGGTTTTTGGATTTTTATGTCTTGACTTGGTCGTTCGACGTTCGTACATCGACGCCGGGGGTATTTTGTCGCGTTTGACACTCGTTGGTCATATGATCTAATCTATGTGCGCTTCGCTCTTTATTTCGATTTCGATGTGGATTTTTATGTGATTCAATATGGTTTTGATTGTAGCTACGATCATGGGGACTTCCGAGAAGGCGAGGCGGTCGTTGCTTTCGACTAGCTCAAGATGTCGGTGAGTAGATTTATATCTACGGGGGAAGTAAAGTGGATGGCGTATAGCACCCCGCAACCGTAATAATTAGAATACTATATAGTAGAACCGTATTCCTAACCTATAGGGTCATGCTAGAACGCCCATATGCTTATATTTGTATACTTACTAGATAGCTATATACCCAGTCTCTATTTCATAGCTATTAAGATATATATATATATATATATATATATATATATATATATATGATTATTGTTATGTGATGTACGCGACTAGATGTCCGTACTTTATATAATATGAGCTGGAGTTCGTGACTATAGATGCGTACTGTTGTGATTGGATGATATCGTACGAGGGAGGTTCCGTACATGATATGATGAGGATAGATTGTCAAATACGGCCGTTATTCTTTTGACTCAGGGAGTCTTGTTAAATCCCGAATTAGGACCTTATAAGATGTTTAGAGCCATACTTATTTTGAAAACTAATGATTCGTTACGTACTTTTAAATAGTAATGTCAAGGGTGCGCAACGAATTTTTAAATGATATCTATTTCAAAAAAATATCGTAGCCCCTTATTTCAGAAACAACGTTTCGTTCTATTTTAAACTATAACTGTATAATTCATACGCAGTTAGATATTTTAATACTTGTTCACATTACGATTTCCTTATTCTGTATACGCTCGCGCTTCGATTACTTATGGTATATACTACGTTTATACTTTTAGCTTTACTTGACTTCATTTGTTAGGACACTCGCACCATTGTCGATAATTTCATGTTGCACTTGCATACACCCGCATGCTACACCTACATCTTATTTGTAATTGACTTGTCACTCGTATCACACTATACCCTGCTAGTATTGTAGATTACTACTTATAACCCCGCATCGCGTACTGTTCCGTATATTATACTTTCTTTCCATTGTTTATATGAACACACTTGTAAAACACTGTACAATTACCAATGATTTACATGTTACACGTACACAGACTCGTATGTTACACGCACACATTATTGGTAATTGCCATGCTACGTACACATATAGAGCGTGCCACCCACACATATAGAGCTTGCCATGTTATTTCGCATCATACTATATTCCTGCCAGTACCTTAGATCACTGCTCATCATATATCTGTATACATTATACCACTGTTCTGTACCTCTTAATTTGTTCCGTTATTGCCATGTTCTTATGCGATAGTGTTTTCATGAGATTCCTGGTTTTTCTGAGATTTGAGAAACCGCGATGTGATTTATAAAATTTGAGTATGTTTTAAAAATGTGGTTTTCTCTTAATATGATGATTTGGCGTTCACCAAGAGTTTCTTGTTTTGATGATATGAGTATTATCCGAAATCGAGGAAGGGGCCGAGAGACCGATTACGGATACATGGTGGACCCGGTACGACACTGAAAGGCAGGGCTTCCGTAGGGAGGTACGGGGAGCCTAGCAAGGTGGATCGATACAGGAGATAGATGTCACGCCCCGCTTCCCGGTATACGGCGAAGGGGACACGACTGGTTCGCTACGTATTTACTCAGAAGCAAATACGCTAAGCGTAGCTAAGCAATATAAAAGAAAATATACATAAGAGACAAGGTATAATAAAAACGGCAACTTTATTTATTAATATTCTTTTGTACAATGCATGAAAAGGAAATACAACTGAAATAAAAGCAATGCCTAAACAATGGCATGACAGGAAATTAAAGGTATTGAAAAGAAAATGTACAATGTCTAGAGCTCAGGGTCTTCGCTCTACTGATCCAAATCTTCTGCAGTTGGCTCGATCTCTGATGGTTCCAAATCACCTGACGACATTCAAAGAAGAAAGAAATAGAATGTCGTCAGTGAACAGATCGCTCGGTAACTCCCAAAGATAAGAGGAGAAATAGAATGGACAGAGAGTAAGAGAGAGAGAGAGTAGCTTTTACAGTTGTATTATATTATTATATTGTTGTATTTAGTATTAACGCTGTTGTTTGTAGCTTGGTACAGAAGGATGTCAGTGTATACGAGAGGAGTCTCACTTGTCCGGAGACTAAGGTATCAGGAACTCAAGGAACCGTTGGGTCACGGTACAACAGCAATGGAATAAAGGTTAGGTGTCTTAATCTTATCGTCTCGTGCCACTTTTAACATCTTTCGTACCAATCTACCCCTTAAACCCCGTAGTGTTTTGATTGTATTGTTTATCTTGTAAATTGTATTGATTGTGTAATTGGTTGACTGTCCGAAACCATGATATCAGTAAACGGATGTAACCGTAGAATCAAGTAAATGGAATAACTGGAGAACAATATAAATAGAATGTATATTCATGGTTCGGTTCAGTCAAGTCGTATAGATTGATAATTGGATTTATGGATTCAGGTTGAATTGTAATATTGAAGATTGTAGATTGTAGATTATACTTGAATTATATTCAAGTCAAATTATACCGAGACTCAAACTGAGTCAGACAATCAGCAAAGTAACTTGAAGTCCTGATTATTTTTATTAATTTGCCTATTTTAGATAGGTAAGCACCCACTTCTCCGGCTCCCTGAGGCTCAAGAGATTGGTTCCGCTTAAACCTATGTTTACTCGGGTCCTTAGGGTAATTTATAGAACTTGAGGGGTTTTTATATAAAAATACTTTTATATACTTTTTCAAAATATGCCCCAAGCATTTATTATTCGTCTTTAGGGTTGTAATGAATTTGGATTTTATATTGTGATATTTCTAATGAAAATATCCTAAATTCAAAAATAAAGATATTTATTTGTAATATTGATTTGTGTGGAATTCATGGTATTTTAATGTAAAATTGATTCTTGTGATTTTTAGAAAAAGGTGGAATATTTATATCATAACAAAATAGGTATTTTAATGATAATTATACATATATTTATACAAACATAGTTTTAATATATTTTTTATATTCTAAAAATCTCATTTTCTTAAGATGTCGTATTTTAAATCTTTCAAGACCGAATGCTCCTTGCGGAGGTCTGAATCTTACACTACTGAGCCTGAGGATGTGCGATAATCCACACCATCCCGAACGGGTTCCCCAAAATGGGTTGTGGCGGCGCTTTGCAAAGATTGTATAAATACTAATCTTTTAGAAAACGGTTTTATTAAGTAAATGGTATTTATTTGTAAAGATGTCAATTTTCCGTATTCTATGTTCTAGGGTCTCCTAAGTCAACTAGATTATTCCTAACTGGTCCAAAACGACAAGTTGTGAGATGCCTCAAATCTCATCTTCACCACCAATTGTGGCCAGGTAAGTACAAGTGAAGAAAAGAGGGATCCGCTCACGAATCACCGTGAGACGAGCCTTTTAAAATTATCTTTCTCACTTGCCTAACCTAGACACCACAAAGTCAGATTTAGATAAACGACTGATGTCCACAACTTATCCTATTTTCATAATAAGTGGTATTTATTTAAAAAGTGTATCAATACTAAATCTTTTAGAAATGGTTTTATTAAGTAAAGGGTATTTAAATGAAAATGTTCGTTTTCCCGTATTCTGAGTTCTCGAGGGTAACGTGTTAGGTTGTATATGAGTGTGTGAGGAGGTAGGTCGTTATCTCATGATTTACTTTAAAGGTATAGCAAGTTTAATGGGGTTATATGTAGAATTGAAACAATGTGGTATTTAAGTGGAAAATACGATAAATTGAAATAGCCATCATTTCATGTGATGAAACTTGATCAATTTGGTTGATTAGTTTTTAATAGTCAACATGAGGAAGTTTAAGTATGATTGTATTAGTGAGAAGTGGAATTTTATAAGAAACCAAATCGGAAATCGGATTTGTTCCGATTTCGTCGGG
The DNA here is from genome assembly GCA_030015575.1 of Agapanthus africanus. Classification (NCBI taxonomy): domain Eukaryota; kingdom Viridiplantae; phylum Streptophyta; class Magnoliopsida; order Asparagales; family Amaryllidaceae; genus Agapanthus; species Agapanthus africanus. Next base: position 341,150,967 of record JASDDO010000006.1, on the reverse strand, counting down.
TTTTGTAAAACCGTATTTTTTTGATAGAAGAGATAGGTAGGAATTGGGAATTACGGGTTTTAATCACATAAGAGAGTGAGAGGGAAGTAGAGGAATCGCCGGTGTGTTGCGTCGTCGCCGGTAGTTCCTAAAACGATTGCCGGAAGTTTGCCGTAGATTTCGCCGGAGCTTCGCCTCGAGCTTGTTTTCAAAGTACACAAGTTTTCTTGGAATTTTGAGAGAGTGGGCTCAGAATTTTAGGGTGAGAGGGTGGAGGGTAGGGGTGGTATTTATAGGGTTAGGTTAGGGTTAAGGTAGGTGAAAAGTTAAAATGAAAAATGTGATAAAATGTATTAAAAATGTATTAAAAGTGGAGTAATTGGGGTTTTAAAAGAGCTCTGGAAATGGTTTGAGCCTCAAATTTTGCAAGTGCATAGGGAATATGAAAAGACACAACTTTCATGTTGGGGTCGTCACCAGAATCGGCCGACTCGGCCGTGACTCGGTTGGAGGACTGAGTCGGCCGAGTCGGGGTCGATTTGGCCTATTCTCGGCCGAGTCAGGCCGCCGGGATCCCCCTCGACGGTTCATCCACCCTCTGACAATGTTACATCTTTGGGTGTAGTGGGGTTTTTGTGAGATATGCACGTGTAAACTCTTGGTATTCTAAAGGTTCAAAATAAAAACAATATTAAAAATAATGTGGGGTATGGGATTTGAACTCTGGTGGCTTGGTTCAGCAGTACAAGGTATTATCAATGAGCTACAAGCTCTTTCTTGTAATTATGGAGCTAATTAATTACTTAAAATAATAACAGTAAATGTAAATACCCCAAGTATACATTAATTTGAAAGAAAATTTTTGTACACTAAAAATGGAGTTGTTACATTCTTTTAACTTGTAATTAAAAAGCAAAATAATTACTTATAACTTGTGCTCAGGCTAAAATACCCCTTTATGGATTTTTGAATTTTTTGTGTAAAAACTTGTATTGGAAATTTGGGGTTGTTACATTCTACCCTCCTTATAAAAATTTCGTCCTCGAAATTTGTAAAAGGAAAGTGTAACAGATTCAAGAAAGTTTAGTGACTGAAGTACTGACAGTGTGTGAAAAAATAACAAAGTGGTGTAAGGGTTTTACAAATGTGAAAAAGGCTTACCGATATTAGCTTGACCTACAGTCTCGGCTTCTACGGCTGCTAATGTGAAACTCTGTCGCCGTGGTACCTTCCTTCTAACTAGAGGCACATTCTGTCCTTGGGGCTTGTTTCTCTGCCCTCGAGGCATGTTCTTCATTGCCTGTTGGAATTGTCGAGTAGGCTGTGCAGGAGTTCTGTGTGGAGGTGGTGCTGGGAGTGCAGGACGAGTTTCAGGAGCCTGGATAACTGGCCGTTGCGGGTAGTTGGTAGGTGTGTGAGCTGAGTTGTATCTATATGGACAGGTCTCAATTCTGTGATTGGACGCGCCACAAATTAGGTACAGGCCTTTTGTGCGCCTACAGTCCTTTATCAAATGTCCATCTCTCATGCAATGGAAACAGAAATGTGGTCTTGGCTGGTTATTGGGTTCTTCAGTTCTCCTGGGTTCGAACGTTGGCCTGGAAGAGGCTCCTCCTTCCATTTGAGTGGCAGGGCGTTTCAAACCGGCAGATTGAGGTCTGCCCCTTGCTTTTATCACTGCCTCATAACTGCGGGCAGCTTCCAGAGCATCCTCATGAGTCGGAAATTTCCCTGTGGCTAGTGAAGCCTGAATTTCCGTGTCCAAACCTTGTTGAAAGCGATGGGCTCTAATCTCGTCCGTCGGTATCAAATGTGCCGCAAATCTGTTACGGTCTTGTATTAGCTGTGTAGTATGTGATATTAAAAATTTGAATTACTGTGACATATCTTACCGACTGAGCATGGTGAATTCAGCGTCATACTCATCTACTGACTTGTCCCACATCGAACCTTGTTGTAGATGAATGAACCGTTGTTCCATGGCAAACCTGGCAGACACAGGGAAGTATTTCACGTCGAACTTATCGCGAAAAGTCTTCCATTCAATGGGCTGATCAAGACGACTTTCTTCCGCCTTCTACCAGTTCCGTGCATTGTCCGTGAGTTGCAGCTTCGCAACTCGGACCAAGCTAATTCTGGCACTTGTGCTGCTTCCAGATCATCCTCGATACTTTGAGCCCATTCCTCAGCTTCCAGTGGGCTCCCCTTTCCTGAGAACTGTTTGGAATGTAAAGCTCTGAATTGCTTCACCCCCGGTACTTCAGCCTCGGAACGGTTCAAGAGCTGCTGTTGTCCCTCTAGGAGGCTGCGGATTGCCTCAAGCAGAACCGTTTGCTCGTTGAGTGGCGCATGAACAGCAGGTGTGAGAGGTAGTGGTGGAGGTGTGTTGTTGACATTGGTGCTGGTGTTGTTTGGTGAATCCATAACCTTGAATGAAAAATTTAGGTTAGGACAGATTCAAAGTATATGAAATGAAAAGATTCAAGGAATATGAAATTGTAAGATTCAAGGAACATGAATTGTAAAGAATATTTTAGTTGCTGGTTCTTATGTTATATTACTTGGGTTTGTTCACGCAGAACAGAACTGCATAATAGGGTTTCATACAGCTCTGACCTGCATGAGCCGCCAACAAAACCTGTCACGCCCCGCTTCCCAGTATACGGCGAAGGGGACACGACTGGTCTGCTACGTATTTACTCAGAAGCAAATACGCTAAGCGTAGCTAAGCAATATAAAAGAAAATATACACAAGAGACAAGGTATAATAAAAACGACAACTTTATTTATTTACATTCTTTTGTACAATGCATGAAAAGGAAATACAACTGAAATAAAAGCAATGCCTAAACAATGGCATGACAGGAAATTAAAGGTACTGAAAAGAAAATGTACAATGTCTAGAGCTCAGGTTCTTCGCTGTACTGATCCAAGTTTTCTGCAGTTGGCTCGATCTCTGACGGTTCCAAATCACCTGACGACATTCAAAGAAGAAAGAAATAGAATGTCGTCAGCGAACAGATCGCTCGGTAAGTCCCAAAGATAAGAGGAGAAATAGAATGGACAGAGAGTAAGAAAGAAAGAGAGAGTAGCTTTTACAGTTGTATTATATTGTTATATTGTTGTATTTAGTGTTAACGCTGTTATTTGTAGGTTGGTACAGAAGGATGCCAGTGTATACGAGAGGAGTCTCACTTGCCCCGGAGACTAAGGTATCAGGAACTCAAGGAACCATTGGGCCATGGTACAACAGCAACGGAATACAGGTTAGATGTCTTAATCTTACCGTCTCGTGCCACTTTTAACACCTTCCGTACCAATCTACCCCTTAAACCCCGTAGTGTTTTCATTGTATTTGTCACGACCCGAGAATTCGACTCGTGACCGTCACTTAACCACGCAACGTCTACAGGCGTAACGCGGCTAAGTAAGCCGAACCCAAAAATCAAAACCAATAAATATAGAGTGATTTTAAAACATTTTGTAAAAACAATCGTACATGTCTGAGAAACTTCCATTTATTTAGTAGAAATCCTTTTTAAGTTCAAAAGTTATAAGTTTCATAATTTTAGTAACATTTCCTTTTAAAAACATTAGCCCCGCCAGTCAGATAGAAACATGGTGTAATAAAAATGACGAGTAAAATGAATGAAGCATCACAATGAGATATACGACGCAGTAGCGAAGAATACACAGTAAAGCAAGGACAATATCATAAAAGATGAGACTGCAAAAGTAAAGTCGGCTCACATGCGAGCTCGACACCAGAGTATAAATCATACATATCGTCCTCTCAACTGTCTCTAAGTCAATACAGAAAAGTAGATGGAGAATACTAGATACATCAATATACAACTGAAAGATAACAGATACCGTACAAAACCCACCTATCAGCAAAAGACTATCTCTGCTCAAAAGGGTATCTGTGCCAAAAGATGCGGTAACAGCCAGCCGTGACTACTCCCCAGGGCAACCTGCAAATACTGTGGCACAACGGGGGTGAGTTGCCAACTCGTGAATAGAGATAACATATAAAGGTAATCGCGCGCATGCACGTACAGCGCTATTCTAACAAATGCCAACAGATAATATCAATGCGAGGTAGCAGTATGCATAATAATAATGCAGGTCCTCTATCAGGTGATATACTACAGGATGAGATGTGATAGTGAATGCTGAGCATGGGGATATAGTATCTACATGAAGTATCGAGGTGGACTACATATGTATGTATACACCACAAATCCCAACATCTCAAACTCCGGTACTCCATCAGCCCTCATATCCTGTATATCCCTGAGAATCCCGAGTGCCCAACATCGGCACCCAAATATCATAAATACTCATGTCTAGCATCGACACGTAAAACACCCTGTATCGGGCATCCGTCATTCTGGGTCAGCCCTCTCACAAGGTATATATCGGGAATCCGTCAGTCCGGGTCATCCCTCTCTCAATACATCGGGCATCCGTCAGTCCGGGTCAGCCCTATATCAATCCATCGGGCATCTGTCATTCCGGGTCAGCCCTCTCTCAGTACATGCCTCTAGCACCGAGAAAATACGGGGCGACGCCCCAAAACATCATATCAAGGGAACCGGGTTTTTAAATGATTACTTATTTGAAAAGGGCCACGGTTCCCAAATCCAGAAATCACAAGAAATCTCAACCAGTAATACAAGTAATTGTGATGTGATATGTGCATCAAGTATGTATATCTAGTCATGTCACCGAAGAATGAGCTACAATGCAACGATCCAATGTGATATAGGTATCAAGTATGAAATTCAAGTCATGTCATATATCGATGAGCTACAACAATATACAACAGTAGGATCATGGCAGTTCTATCAGTTCTAAGCAATATATAAAGATGGCAGGGAATGCAATATGTGATGACAATCCATGGTATGGTATATGCAATATATAACAATAAGGTCCTATCAGCCCTGACGCATAACGCCATGCGGGCGATATCCCCGTAGATGTGAAATCTACTCACCGAGCCTCGTGCTAAGTGTATCCAACAACTTGCTTGCCCTTCTTCGCAGCGTCCGTCTCACTGGCCTGCGAACCTAGAATCACATAACATATATCACACATAAGCTCATTTCACAAAAACGCGACATTACGGTCCAACTAGACACTCGTGTCGCAACCCAATCGCGCGTGTGCGCGATACGCTAAAATGTGTGATCACGCGCCATGAAACTACCCCGACGCGCCGCGATACGCAGAAATCCAAACCTACTCACGTATCACGCGTGTCGCGAAGGTTTAGAAAAACGGCAAAAAGGGTAATTAGTCCCAGATTTTCCTACAGAACTGAACTTACAAATATATATATACCAAAACACTACACACAATGGCAGACACCCACTGGACCAAACCCCAACCCAAACCCTACCCATCTGGCCGCAATTGGCGGCCAGAAAGGGAAATTTGGCGGCCTACTGTAGCTGTATGGGGGTCGGGTTTCACCTGTGGTATCAGCACCTCTCCACCATACTGCAGTATCCACAATTTCACTCTGAACTCACCGGGTCAAGAGCAGTTCCAGAAAAGTTCAAATTTGCACAAATACGACATTTTGCATCAAATAGGAAAACTGGTGGTATTTTAGTGTAATAGGGGTTGGACTAGGTTAACATGGTCTCAACAAACCTCAAGCATCCTACTGAAACCAATCTACACCTCATTAGCACAAAGTTCCCACAAAACTCCTCATATCACACTAAAACGCACCAATATCCATTCACCGATGCAAAACTACACTAACAAGGCAAACTAGGGAAGCAAGATAGGAAGTATACCTCACACTCGACCCTAGGGAGCTGCAGGAAGAAGAAGAAGTGGAGGGGAGGGGCTGCACTAGGAGCTGGGGCTGCTGCTGCTCACTGCCTCTGCTGTTTCTGCTGTTTCTGCTTGCTGCTGCTGCTGTTGGAAGCTTGCTGCTGCTGTGCCTGCTGCTGCTTCTGGAGCTGAAGGTAAGTGTGTTGTGTGAGTGTGTTGGTGTGTTGTGTATGTGAGAGTGTAAGAGCTTTGAGAGAAAAACCAAAAGAGTTGAGAGCCACCACAATCATTCACACAAAAGTCACCCCTCTCTCTCTCTCACTTCATTAATGGCAAGCATGGGCTAAGCCATTGTAACATTTTCAAAAATATAAAATATTAATTTTGGGAATTTTTATGATTTAATATTATTTTATTGATTATTTTAATATTAAATTAATATTTAAATGCAAATAAACAGGAAAAAAATTGAGAAAAATTATGGAAAATTCTAAAATGGGTTATTTATTGGGATTATGACATTTTTAAGTTGTTGTGATCATTTTGACACTAATTTAGCGCTAATCGCGATTAAAATCGCTAATCGGGTTTTTCGGCAATTTTGTGCAAAACTTGCACATATCACATTTTCTACACTTGTGCATTTTTCTAGCCATGGATTTCTTTTTGTGTTCACTATTGAGGTGAGAAGGTTTGGTTTAAGGAAGAGAAAGGAAAAGAAAAGAGAAAAGAAAAGAAAATGAGGGTAGGTGAGAGAGAGAGGTGGACTTTGACTTATACCCTTAGCCATACCCCTTCATTCCTCATTTCTCTCCCTCTTCTTCCTCCTCCTACTGCTGCTGCCCCTTCCTCATCTCCCTCCCCTCTTCAAAGCCCAAAAACATCTCAAAAACTACACCAAAACCCCATGTCGGTTTCATTAAAAATGTGCACAAGCCCGAGATCTTCAAGATGGACTAAGAAAGCTTGGATTGTGGCCACTAGGGGCAACTCAAGAAAATTCTTGAGTTGCCAATTGAGGTAATTTCTGAACCATGATCTTAATTTTAGCATTTCCTATACCCCTATGCAAGTTTAGAATCGATATCGGGTGAATTTGTGGACTTGGTGAAAACTAGTTAGGGTTTGAGGAAATGGTGAGTTGTGAGGGGGAATTTGAGTTTAGAAGAGATCATATGAGCACCCTAGAGCTAGAAACCCAGCCCAATCCCACTGGAAACCAAAAATACGGAATTTCGGGACTTTCATGTCGGTTTGTGAGTGTTTGTGTGTGCAGGGAAATCTGGGATGCACTGGGACATTTCTAGGTAAAATAAGCAATACCAGAGACCCACATTAGACCACAGGAGGCCACCCTAGGAGTACGAACCCCTTTGGGAATAGGGGGGCCGGCCAGGCCGGCCAAACAGTGTATGTGGCCGGCCCCTCTGTGATGAAACCTCCCCATTTTGCTTCCATACCTCATATACACCCTGCATAGCACCCTGGAGTTGTTTATTTGCCTTGGTTTGGCCTGAGATAAAATCTGGGAGCATTTTCTCAAGTTGCAGCTTTGAAATTTGATTTGGTTTTGCGTGTTTTGATTTCCAGATTTTGATGTTAGTGTGTTATCTCGATCGTGTGACGTTTGTACGTCTATATCGAGTGATTTCGAGTTGTTTTGCGAAGGCTAACCGTAGGTTCTAACCTATAAGCCTTTTTGCGTATCGTGTCGGTTTTAGCGTATCGTATTGGATTTAGTGTGTCGTTTCAAGTATTGAATTGGTTTTGATGCGATGCGATACGTGTGATTCGTGTAGGTACACCGCGACGATCCGAGGCGATGCGGAAGATGACGGAGACATCGACACCGACACGCAGGATACAGGTGAGTAGATTATATCTACAGGGGGAAGTCGGGTGGATGGCGTATAGCACCCCCGCAGTCCGTAATTAGTATTATGTAGTATTTTTATGTGTGTGATAGCTTTAGTGTGTCTTGGTTAGTTAGGGGTAGAAATAACCAGCATAGCTCCTAGTTGCGAACCATAGGATAGATTTGCACCCACACGTATACACTTGTGTGTTTCTTGTACTTGCACCGTGTTTGATGATATGGGATGACTTTAGAGATGAGTCGATGGTGTGGGCTTGTGCCGTGAGATCGGTGATTTGATACGATTCATATGTGGGATATGACTTGTGATTCTTGCGGGCTTGGGATATGTGTTTACCCCCGCATGCATACTTCTTTGATGGTATCGATTGTACTAGACATAGAGTAGTACCCCAGACTATTTGATCTGATGATAGTGATACCTATTATGTGATGAGACAGTGAGATGTTGAACCTTACCCAGCTATTGGGGATGCCGTGCGATGATTTACCGTACGAGCCGATATTGATGATAGATCCGCACTCATAACTCGAGGATATCTTACGATATGACATTGAGGCGAGATCACCGACTATATATCTATATATATATATATATATCGACTCAAATGTTAGGCGGTTTCCTTACCTGTAGTTCAGCTTATTAGTTCAGCCGTATAGTTAGTGTAGTTGTTAGAGTAGATTAGACTTCTTACCTATTTCAAAAACTAACGAATCGTGGGCATTTTTAAAGACAGCTCAAGGGAATCTACGGATATTTCAAAAACGACGTATCTTTTCACAAAAACACCGTAGCCCCTATTTTCAAAACCCCATGATTCGTGTTATTTCAAAAGGCACCAATTGTAGGACTTATGTTGGATTAATGCAGATTAGTTTTAGTTACGTCCAGTTTCAGCTCCCACTCCCCTTTTGTGGTTCGCTTTGCATCGCATTTTATTACTATGTTCATACTCCAGTATTAATATCATGCTGATAGGACACCAGCACTATTACCGATGATGCGTATGTACCACGTACACTTACTTGCCGGCTCACACACATCTTCATCGGTAATTGCCATGTCACGTACACCTTAGAAAGTATAGTATTGCTTGACATAGCCTTTTTGCTAGTAGTTTAGACATTGTAGTTATTACCTGCTACTTCCTGCATACTGTTATTCATTGTTATGCCGCATTCATGGATTCTCATGCATATATTCACTATTTTGCATGCTATTGAAGTTTGGATTTGGACTTCTATGAGATTTTCTGGATTTGGAGGAAAACCGCAAAAACACAATTAAACATATTCTCTCTTTTAAAATAAAAAGTGCGGTTTTCCCATGATGTATGAGTCGTCCACCATGAGTTTGCTGATGGATTTGGAAACCCGATTCGAGGAGACGGATGAACCGTTTCGGGTACATGGTGGACCCGGTACGGTACCCCGGGGCAAGAGGAATGTGGTGATGACGTTGAGCCTGGCAGGGGAGTACTACCTACCGGTGATTTTACCCGACGCGTCGGATATCCAGAGGATACCGTCGTGGTCTTGAGATTTATGGTAGGGGCCGGTCTGGACTGACGGCGCCCTAGATATCGTGGTTGAGACTTTGAGATATCGGGATATTGGGATTTCGTTTGTGCCGATGCTAGGCACAGTTTTATGCTGATTTCATTATGGTACCTCATTTTAAAAATACAAGGGAAATCTCACTAAAAGTATGAAAACAGTTGCTTCATGTAAATGTATTCTGTTTTCACGCATTCATATATCATTCATATGCTATATTGTTATCTGAGGCACTGACACAGACACATGAGATTGCACTCGGGTTAGATATTTACCCTAGCCTTGCTATAGGCTGCATATTTGTATATTGAGGATTTTATATACTGATCGTATGGACCTAGGGATGTCTTGCTTTCGGTTTCTGCTTGTAGATGTTTCTATTCACGAGTTGGCAACTCACCCCCGTTGTGCCACAGTTCTTGCAGGTTCTGCCGTACAGGTTCTATTGCGGCATTTCTGGCACACTACCTTCTTGCGGGTGATTTGCTTTGGTAGGTGGATTCTTTCGTATCAAGAATCACCATTGCATGTATTTATTTCATTGTATCTAGAAATTGTCCATCAACCAAAACCTGTGTATTGTTTCAGACATAGACTTTAGTGTTATATTATTCGACCTTAGAGTTGCGCTTAGTGGTATTGCGGTTTCTTATTGTTTTTGAGTTTTTCTTTGAATTTGATCCTCGCCACTTGGCGTTGTATATTATATCTTGTGTGGTTGTGACCGTCGATTGACGAAGAGCTAGCTCCCGCTTGGGGATGCCTTTATCATTGCATATATATATTGTTATCCTTGTTGTACCCCATTCGGGGCCAGTTTTACAAAAGAAACTCTGCCGAAATTTTTAGAAAAGACCTTATTGTTTTTAAAATGCACATTCGGCTTAGTTATTTAAAAAAACTTGATTTCAAACATGTTTTTCATCACTTCTTTAAACCAGTTTCTTTACTTATTCTTAAAAATGGTTTTAGATTTCTGGGCTTTTGGCTTACTTGGATCAGATGGAGTCCTATAGGCTTCATATGTTTCAAGGGCCAGTCACGTGCTCTTTCGGGTCGTGACAAAGTTGGTATCAGAGCGCTAGGTTGACCTTGGTTCGAGTCTAAGTTTGACTATGTGGAGCCTAGGGAGTTATTTATATACGTAGCTTAGGCTTGACCTTACGGAACTTAGACTTGGTCGAGGGGGTGTAAACCCGAACTTTCGTCGTTTTAGGATGACCCTTGGTTGATGGATTAGGTGACTAAAGTAGAGTGACGTACCGTTGGTATGTTCCGCGGCATACTTACGACACGCCACTCCGCTTAAGGAACCTTAGGATGTGCATACTTTTGAGATCAGTGATTCTCTTTATATCCAGGATTATACATCCATTTGAGATCCCCGATTCTATTAGTTTCATGATCATACCTTCATTGATGTTGTTCCTCCCTATGATCATGTATCCACTTTGGATCTGTTGTTTCCCTTCTTGCCACTGATGTGCTTTCTTTGATACTCGATTGAGGTTCCTGTCACCATGTTTGAGCGCAGTTTGGGCTGCTGCTAGGTTTACGGCCGGTGTGAGCTCGTTTAGTACGAGAGCCGACCATTGTGTTTTCTGGTGACATGGGAACGTCTCGAGTTAGTGTTGGTGATTGTGACCTCTAGTGGAGGCGAGTGCTTGGTCTTGCACCGGATGATCGGGCCATTGTTAGAGCTGCCAGTTGAGAGAGGACTGTTGATGTACAGCATACCTCAGAGATTGTGATGTCGCCTACCGTGCAGACAGATGGACCAGCTGTTGCTGAGATTGACAGGATGTCGCTTTCGGAGCTTACGAGCTGAGATTGCCGGAGCTTCCAGGCAGATATGCGGCAGATGATAGCTAGTCTACCCGATTTGAGAGACGAAGGTGATTCGTCCGATTTTGCGCCAGAGCGGGCCCAGTCGAGTTGAAGATTTCCAGTGTGGAGAGTCTTACTCAGATCTAGAGCAGGCTGATTCAGTGATGACCGCTTATGTATTGCCTTTCCTGGAGGATTGAGGCGCTATTCGGCATACAGGAATATGAGCCAGTTGTTGCTGCAAATGATGAGATATCGCCCAGATGATTGGAGCTACTGCAGCATGAGCATGTTCTTAGAGAGATGATAGCGAGTCGCTAGTCACCTGAGGATGAATGACTAGGACGTGTGGTGAATTCGCTTACCCCGATGCGAGGTCATCAGGTGGATTGATTTCAGCTAGAGACGACTTCACGCAGGTTCGTTGAGAGTCGATAGAGACGATCGAATGTCAGGAGCCTATTTTCCAAGTTTAAAGTATACGGAAAGACATGCAGGTGATTCTATAGACCCTCTAGAAGAATGAAACCCTAACTCGACTTAATGACCGTGTGACAGCCTTTGAACCTTAGGGTTTACGGCGGTTCCGCGGCGCCATTAGTGAGGCTTGGGTTTGCCTTCTACGGCTGGACCACCGACGCTGTGGCATGTACTCGATACTATTAAACTGTACCCGAGATGTGAGCTCTTGGGGGATTATGAGGATCTGACGAGTCGATCGGATGGTTCGACATCTTTCGGATATCGTGATGGGACACTGCTTGGGAGACTCCAGATACGAGCATAGCCGTCGGGGCGCAGTTCGTGTAGCCACGATGAGACGAGTCCGAATCAGTCGACATTTGAGCAGAATGAAGATAAGAGTTCGTACGAGATTTCGACGAGATGACGTCCCACTCCGCTGACATTAGAGATGTGATACGCACCCCGAGGCGTTGTATATGGATATATCTTCCAGGAAGAAGCGCGATAAGTATGCAGCCGTTCCGGAATAAGCTTTAGCTTCAGCATTGGATGATGACTTCCGGGCATTTCGGCAGGATTGAGATTTGTGAAAGGGACCTCGACAGGACCTTTCTGGAGTACGATACGAGAAGACCTAGACCAGGAGTGGTCGTGTTGCGCACACCCAGCAGGCCAGAGTTCGGCATTGTCGACGAGGTAGTTGACCAGGATCGGATAAAGGAACTTACCCAGATGCGTTGCGAATTGATCAAGTACGGACGAGTGATGAGTTTTCCTCCGATGGTTGGGACGTGTTCCCGAGGACCTGTTCGGCCTGACATCTGCTACAGAATGATGAAGCTACAGAATACGCGATTTCGAGTCCGTGTGAGAGACTTCAGATTGACCGTGGCCGAGAACAGTGCAGTGCATAGTAGCTTGGCGTGACGTCATAGTGGACAACGATGGAGACAGTTGGAACAAGAGGTTCGTGCGAGACACTGACGAGCTGTCATTGCTTCCCGTCGAGACTAGAGACCTGATATGCTTACAGAGACGTTGGGATGTGACCAGTTTCTGAGAAAATATTGTGTTGAGGACACAGGTGTCTTTTGAGTGAGAAGAGGTTGTGCAATAAAGCCAGCCTCTGTGCAGATCGGCATAGGCGAAATCGGAAGAGACCTTCAGCAGGATTCCTTCCAGGACATTGCGGCAATGATGTTTGCACCCAGGATCAGATGTGTGACGTGCTTTCAGAAAGCCCGAGGCTGATGACAGTGATATGCTGCCTTACGAGTGGTCGTGAGGTTTGACCGAGAGGTGACCAGAGAAGTGCCAGAACGGAATCGTCCCCGTTAGCACACCTGACAGGGCCGATGAGCCGATTGACCGCGTGATAGGTAATCCACAGGGAAGATAAGGACCCAGAGAGTCAGAAGACGCCAGACCGTGAGCAAGAGGCAGGTAGATATCCTGCGCTGCTAGCAGTGGATGCACCGACTCCTTCTCGACCTTGAAGGAGGAACTACCGAAGACGGTATTTATGATTTGTGATTTTGTGATTCAATTATCACGTATCCGTCATTTTGGATTTCGGTATTTTGGGCGTTCTGTTTGCATGATTTAGTTTTGGTGACTGAGTTTTATGATATTGGTTTCATGCACCCACTGGATATTTATATATTTTGCGCAGAGTTTTCATGCATTTTAGTGTTATGCTTTGATTCGTGCACGCTGATGCACACGGTTGTGAGATTTTCCTTTGCGGTACACCTGATTTTGGTTTGAGCCGCATTATATCGTTGATTTTGACCGGATTTTTGATAATTGATTTTTGCCTCCGTGCTGGTGATGTGCTTTACGCCTGTTCGGTGTTTGCTATTGGATTTCGTGATTCCGTGCATGTTGAGTGCGCAAGGTTTAGATTTTCATTCGTGCACGATGGATGCACCGATTTGGATTTTCGCGCATGTTGGGCGCATGTTTTTAGATACGATTTTGGTGCGCACCCGATGCACTAAATCGAGATTTCTTCGTGCATGTTAGATGCACCGGACCTTGGCTGTCAGGCACATACGTTGCCCATGACGGATGCTTCGTGCACACCCGTTGCACTTAGATGTTTTGTGCACCTGTTTAGCACATATATGGATTTTTGATTTCAGTGCGCACCAGACGCACAGGATTGTGTTATGTATAGATTGGATGTCTACATGTGTAGTTCCGATCCCTATCATATCGGTTTTGTATTGGATTTGACATTGTGTTTTTACATTGACTCCGATGATTGCGGATGCCTGACGGAGTTCTGTTTTTGAGTTATCTGCTCAGTACCCTTGCGCATGCATTGCGCTGTGACGTTCTATGTGTTGATGGTTTCGGAGCCCCGACGACTTTGGTTTATTACTGAAATGTTTTTGTATCTGGGGGTTTAAATTTAAATTCGGGGACCGAATTTCTTTAAGGGGGGTAGATTGTAACATTTTCAAAAATATAAAATATTAATTTTGGGAATTTTTATGATTTAATATTATTTTATTGATTATTTTAATATTAAATTAATATTTAAATGCAAATAAATAGGAAAAAATTGAGAAAAATTATGGAAAATTCTAAAATGGGTTATTTATTGGGATTATGACATTTTTAAGTTGTTGTGATCATTTTGACACTAATTTAGCGCTAATCGCGATTAAAATCGCTAATCGGGTTTTTCGGCAATTTTGTGCAAAACTTGCACATATCACATTTTCTACACTTGTGCATTTTTCTAGCCATGGATTTCTTTTTGTGTTCACTATTGAGGTGAGAAGGTTTGGTTTAAGGAAGAGAAAGGAAAAGAAAAGAGAAAAGAAAAGAAAATGAGGGTAGGTGAGAGAGAGAGGTGGACTTTGACTTATACCCTTAGCCATACCCCTTCATTCCTCATTTCTCTCCCTCTTCTTCCTCCTCCTACTGCTGCTGCCCCTTCCTCATCTCCCTCCCCTCTTCAAAGCCCAAAAACATCTCAAAAACTACACCAAAACCCCATGTCGGTTTCATTAAAAATGTGCACAAGCCCGAGATCTTCAAGATGGACTAAGAAAGCTTGGATTGTGGCCACTAGGGGCAACTCAAGAAAATTCTTGAGTTGCCAATTGAGGTAATTTCTGAACCATGATCTTAATTTTAGCATTTCCTATACCCCTATGCAAGTTTAGAATCGATATCGGGTGAATTTGTGGACTTGGTGAAAACTAGTTAGGGTTTGAGGAAATGGTGAGTTGTGAGGGGGAATTTGAGTTTAGAAGAGATCATATGAGCACCCTAGAGCTAGAAACCCAGCCCAATCCCACTGGAAACCAAAAATACGGAATTTCGGGACTTTCATGTCGGTTTGTGAGTGTTTGTGTGTGCAGGGAAATCTGGGATGCACTGGGACATTTCTAGGTAAAATAAGCAATACCAGAGACCCACATTAGACCACAGGAGGCCACCCTAGGAGTACGAACCCCTTTGGGAATAGGGGGGCCGGCCAGGCCGGCCAAACAGTGTATGTGGCCGGCCCCTCTGTGATGAAACCTCCCCATTTTGCTTCCATACCTCATATACACCCTGCATAGCACCCTGGAGTTGTTTATTTGCCTTGGTTTGGCCTGAGATAAAATCTGGGAGCATTTTCTCAAGTTGCAGCTTTGAAATTTGATTTGGTTTTGCGTGTTTTGATTTCCAGATTTTGATGTTAGTGTGTTATCTCGATCGTGTGACGTTTGTACGTCTATATCGAGTGATTTCGAGTTGTTTTGCGAAGGCTAACCGTAGGTTCTAACCTATAAGCCTTTTTGCGTATCGTGTCGGTTTTAGCGTATCGTATTGGATTTAGTGTGTCGTTTCAAGTATTGAATTGGTTTTGATGCGATGCGATACGTGTGATTCGTGTAGGTACACCGCGACGATCCGAGGCGATGCGGAAGATGACGGAGACACCGACACCGACACGCAGGATACAGGTGAGTAGATTATATCTACAGGGGGAAGTCGGGTGGATGGCGTATAGCACCCCCGCAGTCCGTAATTAGTATTATGTAGTATTTTTATGTGTGTGATAGCTTTAGTGTGTCTTGGTTAGTTAGGGGTAGAAATAACCAGCATAGCTCCTAGTTGCGAACCATAGGATAGATTTGCACCCACACGTATACACTTGTGTGTTTCTTGTACTTGCACCGTGTTTGATGATATGGGATGACTTTGGAGATGAGTCGATGGTGTGGGCTTGTGCCGTGAGATCGGTGATTTGATACGATTCATATGTGGGATATGACTTGTGATTCTTGCGGGCTTGGGATATGTGTTTACCCCCGCATGCATACTTCTTTGATGGTATCGATTGTACTAGACATAGAGTAGTACCCCAGACTATTTGATCTGATGATAGTGATACCTATTATGTGATGAGACAGTGAGATGTTGAACCTTACCCAGCTATTGGGGATGCCGTGCGATGATTTACCGTACGAGCCGATATTGATGATAGATCCGCACTCATAACTCGAGGATATCTTACGATATGACATTGAGGCGAGATCACCGACTATATATCTATATATATATATATATATATCGACTCGAATGTTAGACGGTTTCCTTACCTGTAGTTCAGCTTATTAGTTCAGCCGTATAGTTAGTGTAGTTGTTAGAGTAGATTAGACTTCTTACCTATTTCAAAAACTAACGAATCGTGGGCATTTTTAAAGACAGCTCAAGGGAATCTACGGATATTTCAAAAACGACGTATCTTTTCACAAAAACACCGTAGCCCCTATTTTCAAAACCCCATGATTCGTGTTATTTCAAAAGGCACCAATTGTAGGACTTATGTTGGATTAATGCAGATTAGTTTTAGTTACGTCCAGTTTCAGCTCCCACTCCCCTTTTGTGGTTCGCTTTGCATCGCATTTTATTACTATGTTCATACTCCAGTATTAATATCATGCTGATAGGACACCAGCACTATTACCGATGATGCGTATGTACCACGTACACTTACTTGCCGGCTCACACACATCTTCATCGGTAATTGCCATGTCACGTACACCTTAGAAAGTATAGTATTGCTTGACATAGCCTTTTTGCTAGTAGTTTAGACATTGTAGTTATTACCTGCTACTTCCTGCATACTGTTATTCATTGTTATGCCGCATTCATGGATTCTCATGCATATATTCACTATTTTGCATGCTATTGAAGTTTGGATTTGGACTTCTATGAGATTTTCTGGATTTGGAGGAAAACCGCAAAAACACAATTAAACATATTCTCTCTTTTAAAATAAAAAGTGCGGTTTTCCCATGATGTATGAGTCGTCCACCATGAGTTTGCTGATGGATTTGGAAACCCGATTCGAGGAGACGGATGAACCGTTTCGGGTACATGGTGGACCCGGTACGGTACCCCGGGGCAAGAGGAATGTGGTGATGACGTTGAGCCTGGCAGGGGAGTACTACCTACCGGTGATTTTACCCGACGCGTCGGATATCCAGAGGATACCGTCGTGGTCTTGAGATTTATGGTAGGGGCCGGTCTGGACTGACGGCGCCCTAGATATCGTGGTTGAGACTTTGAGATATCGGGATATTGGGATTTCGTTTGTGCCGATGCTAGGCACAGTTTTATGCTGATTTCATTATGGTACCTCATTTTAAAAATACAAGGGAAATCTCACTAAAAGTATGAAAACAGTTGCTTCATGTAAATGTATTCTGTTTTCACGCATTCATATATCATTCATATGCTATATTGTTATCTGAGGCACTGACACAGACACATGAGATTGCACTCGGGTTAGATATTTACCCTAGCCTTGCTATAGGCTGCATATTTGTATATTGAGGATTTTATATACTGATCGTATGGACCTAGGGATGTCTTGCTTTCGGTTTCTGCTTGTAGATGTTTCTATTCACGAGTTGGCAACTCACCCCCGTTGTGCCACAGTTCTTGCAGGTTCTGCCGTACAGGTTCTATTGCGGCATTTCTGGCACACTACCTTCTTGCGGGTGATTTGCTTTGGTAGGTGGATTCTTTCGTATCAAGAATCACCATTGCATGTATTTATTTCATTGTATCTAGAAATTGTCCATCAACCAAAACCTGTGTATTGTTTCAGACATAGACTTTAGTGTTATATTATTCGACCTTAGAGTTGCGCTTAGTGGTATTGCGGTTTCTTATTGTTTTTGAGTTTTTCTTTGAATTTGATCCTCGCCACTTGGCGTTGTATATTATATCTTGTGTGGTTGTGACCGTCGATTGACGAAGAGCTAGCTCCCGCTTGGGGATGCCTTTATCATTGCATATATATATTGTTATCCTTGTTGTACCCCATTCGGGGCCAGTTTTACAAAAGAAACTCTGCCGAAATTTTTAGAAAAGACCTTATTGTTTTTAAAATGCACATTCGGCTTAGTTATTTAAAAAAACTTGATTTCAAACATGTTTTTCATCACTTCTTTAAACCAGTTTCTTTACTTATTCTTAAAAATGGTTTTAGATTTCTGGGCTTTTGGCTTACTTGGATCAGATGGAGTCCTATAGGCTTCATATGTTTCAAGGGCCAGTCACGTGCTCTTTCGGGTCGTGACAGCCATGATGCCCACTCTCTCTCTCAAGTCAACACTCACAACAATTCAAATTAAAGTAACCTTTTTAACTAATTAATTAAACTCACTTATAATCCAAAAGACTTAATCCTATAATTAACCCACCATGGTTAATAATTATGGTATTTACTTCATTTAAAAACCCTAGTTTACATGCACATGTGTGTGCAAGCCTAGGAAAATTTTGGAAAAATATTTATTAAATTAGGAAAAATATTTAAAACACAGTTTGGTAAACTTTTTATTAAAAACCATTATTTAATTATAATTATTCACTAACCCTTATCCTAAGGTGTTACAATCTCTCCCCCTTAAAGAAATTCGTCCCCGAATTTCAAAAAAAATCTAACTACGGTTACCTTCAAAAAGATGGGGATACGTCTTCATCATCTCGCTTTCGGTCTCCCAAGTGACCTCCTCACGGTTCTGACCACGCCAAAGTACCTTAACTGATGGAATGTCCTTCGATCTCAATTTCTTCACTTGTCGATCCAAGATCATCACCGGCTGCTCTGCATAGGAAAGGTCGCGCTCAAGCTGGATCGTCGGATGCGGGATTGCATGCGAAGGATCATGTAGATATCTGCGGAGCATCGAGACATGGAATACGGGGTGCACATCTGGAAAGCTGGGCGGAAGGGCTAAACGGTAAGCTACTGCACCAACACGCTCGAGGATCTCGAAGGGGCCCACATATCTGGGACTGAGCTTCCCCTTCTTCCCAAACCTCATCACACCTTTCATTGGGGAGACCCTCAAGAACACATGATCACCAACAGAAAACTCAAGTCTGCGTCGTCGATGGTCTGCATAAGCCCTCTGCCTACTCTGCGCTGCTCTCATCCTATCGCGAATCAACTGGATCTTCGCGGTCGTCTCCTCAACAATCTGTGGCCCTAAGATACTGCCCTCACTGAGCTCTGTCCAACACGTGGGAGACCTGCATCTCCTCCCATAAAGAGCCTCAAATGGTGCCATCTGAATGGTCTCCTGGTAGCTGTTATTATAGGAGAATTCTACCAAGGGCAAGTGATGCTCCCAGCTACCTCCGAAATCTAGTACACAAGCTCTGAGCATGTCCTCGAGAGTCTGGATGGTCCGCTCTGACTGTCCGTCGGTCTGCGGATGAAATGCCGTGCTGAAACTCAAACGAGTGCCCAAAGCCTCCTGAAGCCTCTGCCATAGTCTACTAGTAAACTGGGTGCCTCTGTCGGACACAATGCACGTCGGGACCCCGTGTAGTCGCACTATCTCGTCAATGTAGATCTGGGCATACTGAGTAAATCCGAAAGTCGTCTTCACCGGTAGGAAGTGAGCCGCTTTCGTCAAACGATCCACGATCATCCAGATGGAGTCATACCCCCGACTAGTCCTGGGTAGACCCACCATGAAATCCATCGAAATCTGTTCCCATTTCCACTCCGGAATGGGTAACGGCTGTAGCTCTCCCGCGGGCCTCTGGTGCTCAGCCTTGACTTGCTGACAAGTCAGGCATCTCGACACAAAATTTGCAATATCCCTCTTCATTCCGTCCCACCAATAAACATCTCTCATATCATGATACATCTTGGTGGAACCGGGATGGACGCTATATACCGATCGATGTGCCTCCTCAAGAATCTCTCGCCTCAGTCCCTCAGCATCAGGTACACACAGTCTGACTCCGAATCGTAGTACCCCCTGATCATCGATCACGAACTCGGAAAATCTGCCCTGTCCAATCTGTATCATGATCTCTGAACATCGGTCATCCCTGAGCTGTGCCTCACGTATACGATCGATCAACTGTGGCCGTGCACGGACATGCGCTATCTGTCCTCCAATCGGCGTGAACTCGAACTGTACTCGACTGTCGCATAATATCTGCCAATCTGCGGATGACTGTTCCTGTACTATGCTCAAACAAGATAAACTACCCCCGGGCCTCCTGCTCAAAGCATCCGCCACCACATTTGCCTTGCCCGGGTGATATAAGATCTCGCAGTCGTAATCCTTCACTAACTCCATCCATCGACGTTGCCGAAGGTTCAGGTCCCGCTGCTGGAATATGTATTTCAAACTCTTGTGATCCGTAAATATCTGGCACGACTCGCCGTATAGGTAATGTCGCCAGATCTTAAGTGCGAAGACCACTGCTGCCATCTCCAAATCATGAGTGGGGTAGTTTTGTTCATGTCTCTTCAATTGTCGCGATGCATACGCGATCACCCTATCATGCTGCATCAGAACGCATCCTAGCCCCACTCGAGAAGCATCACAAAAGACCACAAATCCGCCCGGTCCGGAAGGTAAGGATAACACCGGTGCCGTCGTCAGCCGTGTCCGTAACTGCTGAAAACTGTGCTCGCACTCCTCCGTCCAATCGAAGGGAACTCCCTTCCGGGTCAACCCGGTCAACGGTGTAGCAATACGGGAGAAGTCCTGCACAAAACGCCTGTAGTAACCGGCCAACCCCAAAAAGCTGCGAATCTCTGTCACCGATGTGGGTCTGGGCCAACGCTGAACGGCCTCGATCTTCCTCGGTTCTACACAGATACCGCCTCGGGAAATCACGTGACCCAAGAAGTCTACGCTGTCCAGCCAAAAAGCACACTTGGAAAATTTCGCATAAAGCTGGTGCTCCCTCAAGGTCTGCAATGTAATCCGCAGGTGCTGCTCGTGCTCCTCACTACTCCGGGAATACACCAAGATATCGTCAATGAAGACTATAATGAACAGATCCAAGTAAGGCCGGAAAATACGGTTCATCAAGTCCATGAAGGCTGCTGGCGCATTGGTGAGTCCGAACGACATCACCAAGAACTCGTAATGGCCGTAGCGCGTACGGAAAGCTGTCCGGGGAATGTCCTCCTGTCGAACCCGCAGCTGATGATAGCCTGATCGCAAATCGATCCTCGAAAAGTACCCTGCCCCCTGAAGCTGGTCGAACAAATCGTCGATACGCGGCAAAGGATACCTGTTCCGCACTGTCACCCTGTTCAGCTGGCGGTAGTCGATACAAAGACGCAAACTGCCGTCCTTCTTCTTGACGAACAGGACTGGAGCACCCCAAGGAGAAACACTGGGTCGAATAAGTCCCTTGTCCAGCAAATCTTGCAACTGGCCCTTCAACTCTCGAAGTTCCGCCGGGGCCATCCGATAAGGCGGTACGGAAATAGGCCCCGAGCCGGGAACCAAATCAATACAGAAAGAAATGTCGCGCTCGGGCGGCAACCCAGGAAGCTCGTCAGGGAACACATCAGGAAACTCGCTAACAACCGGAACCTGATCCAATGGAACCTCTGTAGCGCGAGCATCGCGAACATAGGCGAGAAATCCCTGACATCCCTTCCTCAAAAGCTGTCCAGCGCGAAAAGAAGAAATCACACTGTGAGGGGCGGCACCACGGTCCCCCAACACAACAAAAACCGACTCACCGGGAAAGCAGAATCTAACTGTCTTCTCACGGCAGTCCACAGAAGCATAGCACGTGGCCAACCAATCCATACCCAAAAGAACGTCGAAGTCCAACATCTCCAGAAGGATCAAGTCGACAGGCAACTCTCTCTCGCCAATACAGACGGTACAGGATCGGAACGCGTGCCTAGCAACAAACGACTCTCCCATGGGAGTAGTCACCACAAGCGGCTGATCAAGCAAGCCGGACTCTCTACCCAAACTCGGTACAAAGTGCGTGGATACGTACGAGTGTGTGGATCCGGGATCGAACAATACATGTGCATCAACTGAACATACTGGAAGGATACCTGAAACCACTGCATTGGACGCCTGCGCGTCCTGATGTGTCAAAGCAAACACCCTCGCCTGTCCACCACCTGTGACTGGCTGCCCTCTGCCTCGGTCACCTCGCCCTCTCTGAGCAACTCCTCCACGCCCACGACCTCGCTGTGTATGAGTCTGGCGTGGAGCAACGGTAGGTACGATAGGCAACGCCCTCTGGGGTGGTGAAGGTGGTAATGTGACATGCGGTGCTGTCGCCTCTCTCCGGGGTAACTCTGGACAATCTCGTACACGATGGTAAGAACTCCCACAGCGAAAACAACCCGACGATGACCGCTGACCGTCCTGGGAATAGGAACTGAATAACCGGCCCCGCCCTGAATCTCTGTTGCCTGCAATATGTCTATCACGGCGCCGAAAAGGCTGTCTCTGTGCTGATGTATCCGTACGAACTCTCTTCGGCTGTGGAACTACCGAAGTCTCAGCAAGGTGCTCCTCGACCACTAGGGCTGCGTCTACAGCTGCTGCATAGGTCTCGTAGTGCTGTGCGCTGATCGCGAGGAACAATGGTGTAAGCAAGCCTCGAACAAATCTCCTGACTCGCAACTCCTCGGTAGCCACTAAATATGGGGCATAGACTGCTAGCTCTGTAAACAGCATATCATACTCTGCCACCGTCATCCCTGGCGTCTGGCGCAAGGACTCAAATCTGCGTGCTCGGGCATCCCTAACACTCTGGGGAAGGAAACGGGCTAGAAATATGGTCACGAACTCCGTCCAGGTCATAGGAGGAAGACCTGCTGCTCTGTCCTTCTCAACGGAATCACACCACTTCTGCGCAAGACCTTCCAGGCAAAAGCTCGCGAACTCGACCCACCTCGCATCTGCGCATCTGAGGGAACGGCATATCCTGGCCATCCTGTCTATGAAAGACTGTGGGTCCTCGGCTGTATCGGTGCCTGTGAAAACCGGAGGCTTCAGCCTCATGAACTCTGATAGCGATACTGTAATCACCTCCGTAGCCGCAGGGACAACTGGCTGTGCGGTAGGTACCATAGCGGTCTCTGGAACTGGTGGAGCTACCTCTGGTCGCTGCGCTCGAAGCGTCTCAACTAGCGATCCTATCATCTGGCGCATCTCCTGCATGCTAGATCCCACCATCTGGCGCATCTCCTGCATACCAGCCCCTAGCGTGGCGATCTGCTCTGTCACGGCAGGAACAGCCTGCTCGGGTACAACCGGCGTACTGCCCGGATCAGTCCTCGTCTCGGACGAGTCAACTCGAATCTCGGCCCTCGCGGCCGCTCTCTGTGCCCTCGTAGTCTTAGGCGGCATAATGGCTGAAAGAAAATTTGGATTCGATAAGAACACGGAAATCGAATCGCAAGTATATAAGGAGGGATCAAATCAATAAGTCCTAAGGTCGGTAGGCGGAGTACCGTGTCGTGAGTATGCCGCGGAACATACGCACGCTACGCTCCCTGCTGCAGCTACCTACTCCATCATACCAGGGTCATCCTACACTCCGAAGGTAAAACCTACGCTCTGATTCCAACTTTGTCACGACCCGAGAATTCGACTCGTGACCGGCACTTAACCACGCAACGTCTACAGGCGTAACGCGGCTAAGTAAGCCGAACCCAGAAATCAAAACCAATAAATATAGAGTGATTTTAAAACATTTTGTAAAAACAATCGTACATGTCTGAGAAACTTCCATTTATTTAGTAGAAATCCTTTTTAAGTTCAAAAGTTATAAGTTTTATAATTTTAGTAACATTTCCTTTTAAAAACATTAGCCCCGCCAGTCAGATAGAAACATGGTGTAATAAAAATGACGAGTAAAATGAATGAAGCATCACAATGAGATATACGACGCCGTAGCGAAGAATACACAGTAAAGCAAGGACAATATCATAAAAGATGAGACTGCAAAAGTAAAGTCGGCTCACATGCGAGCTCGACACCAGAGTATAAATCATACATATCGTCCTCTCAACTGTCTCTAAGTCAATACAGAAAAGTAGATGGAGAATACTAGATACATCAATATACAACTGAAAGATAACAGATACCGTACAAAACCCACCTATCAGCAAAAGACTATCTCTGCTCAAAAGGGTATCTGTGCCAAAAGATGCGGTAACAGCCAGCCGTGACTACTCCCCAGGGCAACCTGCAAATACTGTGGCACAACGGGGGTGAGTTGCCAACTCGTGAATAGAGATAACATATAAAGGTAATCGCGCGCATGCACGTACAGCGCTACTCTAACAAATGCCAACAGATAATATCAATGCGAGGTAGCGGTATGCATAATAATAATGCAGGTCCTCTATCAGGTGATATACTACAGGATGAGATGTGATAGTGAATGTTGAGCATGGGGATATAGTATCTACATGAAGTATCGAGGTGGACTACATATGTATGTATACACCACAAATCCCAACATCTCAAACGCCGGTACTCCATCGGCCCTCATATCCTGTATATCCCTGAGAATCCCGAGTGCCCAACATCGGCACCCAAATATCATAAATACTCGTGTCTAGCATCGACACGTAAAACACCCTGTATCGGGCATCCGTCATTCCGGGTCAGGCCTCTCACAAGGTATATATCGGGAATCCGTCAGTCCGGGTCATCCCTCTCTCAATACATCGGGCATCCGTCAGTCCGGGTCAGCCCTATATCAATCCATCAGGCATCCGTCATTCCGGGTCAGCCCTCTCTCAGTACATGCCTCTAGCACCGAGAAAACACGGGGCGACGCCCCAAAACATCATATCAAGGGAACCGGGTTTTTAAATGATTACTTATTTGAAAAGGGCCACGGTTCCTAAATCCAGAAATCATAAGAAATCTCAACCAGTAATACAAGTAATTGTGATGTGATATGTGCATCAAGTATGTATATCTAGTCATGTCACAGAAGAATGAGCTACAATGCAACGATCCAATGTGATATAGGTATCAAGTATGAAATTCAAGTCATGTCATATATAGATGAGCTACAACAATATACAACAGTAGGATCATGGCAGTTCTATCAGTTCTAAGCAATATATAAAGATGGCAGGGAATGCAATATGTGATGACAATCCATGGTATGGTATATGCAATATATAACAATAAGGTCCTATCAGCCCTGACGCATAACGCCATGCGGGCGATATCCCCGTAGATGTGAAATCTACTCACCGAGCCTCGTGCTAAGTGTATCCAACAACTTGCTTGCCCTTCTTCGCAGCGTCCGTCTCACTGGCCTGCGAACCTAGAATCACATAACATATATCACACATAAGGTCATTTCACAAAAACGCGACATTACGGTCCAACTAGACACTCGTGTCGCAACCCAATCGCGCGTGTGCGCGATACGCTAAAACGTATGATCACGCGCCATGAAACTACCCCGACGCGCCGCGATACGCAGAAACCCAAACCTACTCACGTATCACGCGTGTCGCGAAGGTTTAGAAAAACGGCAAAAAGGGTAATTAGTCCCAGATTTTCCTACAGAACTGAACTTACAAATATATATATACCAAAACACTACACACAATGGCAGACACCCACTGGACCAAACCCCAACCCAAACCCTACCCATCTGGCCGCAATTGGCGGCCAGAAAGGGAAATTTGGCGGCCTACTGTAGCTGTATGGGGGTCGGGTTTCACCTGTGGTATCAGCACCTCTCCACCATACTGCAGTATCTACAATTTCACTCTGAACTCACCGGGTCAAGAGCAGTTCCAGAAAAGTTCAAATTTGCACAAATACGACATTTTGCATCAAATAGGAAAACTGGTGGTATTTTAGTGTAATAGGGGTTGGACTAGGTTAACATGGTCTCAACAAACCTCAAGCATCCTACTGAAACCAATCTACACCTCATTAGCACAAAGTTCCCACAAAACTCCTCATATCACACTAAAACGCACCAATATCCATTCACCGATGCAAAACTACACTAACAAGGCAAACTAGGGAAGCAAGATAGGAAGTATACCTCACACTCGACCCTAGGGAGCTGCAGGAAGAAGAAGAAGTGGAGGGGAGGGGCTGCACTAGGAGCTGGGGCTGCTGCTGCTCACTGCCTCTGCTGTTGCTGCTGTTTCTGCTTGCTGCTGCTGCTGTTGGAAGCTTGCTGCTGCTGTGCCTGCTGCTGCTTCTGGAGCTGAAGGTAAGTGTGTTGTGTGAGTGTGTTGGTGTGTTGTGTATGTGAGAGTGTAAGAGCTTTGAGAGAAAAACCAAAAGAGTTGAGAGCCACCACAATCATTCACACAAAAGT
The DNA here is from genome assembly GCA_030015575.1 of Agapanthus africanus. Lineage (NCBI taxonomy): Eukaryota > Viridiplantae > Streptophyta > Magnoliopsida > Asparagales > Amaryllidaceae > Agapanthus > Agapanthus africanus. The sequence continues at coordinate 341,124,836 of JASDDO010000006.1, read as the reverse complement.
CACCCCTCTCTCTCTCTCACTTCATTAATGGCAAGCATGGGCTAAGCCATGATGCCCACTCTCTCTCTCTCAAGTCAACACTCACAACAATTCAAATTAAAGTAACCTTTTTAACTAATTAATTAAACTCACTTATAACCCAAAAGACTTAATCCTATAATTAACCCACCATGGTTAATAATTATGGTATTTACTTCATTTAAAAACCCTAGTTTACATGCACATGTGTGTGCAAGCCTAGGAAAATTTTGGAAAAATATTTATTAAATTAGGAAAAATATTTAAAACACAGTTTGGTAAACTTTTTATTAAAAACCATTATTTAATTATAATTATTCACTAACCCTTATCCTAAGGTGTTACAGTATTGTTTGTCTTGTAAATTGTATTGATTGTGTAATTGGTTGACTGTCCGAAACAATGATATCAGTAAACGGATGTAACCGTAGAATCATGTAAATAGAATAACTGGAGAACCATGTAAATGGAATGTATATTCATAGTTCGGTTCAGTCAAGTCGTATAGATTGATAATTGGATTCATGGATTCAGGTTGAATTGTAATATTGTAGATTGTAGATTGTACTTGAATCATATTCAAGTCAGATTATACTGAGACTCAAACTGCGTCAGACAATCAGCAAAGTAACTTAAAGTCCTGATTGTTTCTATTAATTTGTCTACCTTAGATAGGCAAGCATCCACTTCTTCGGCTCTCCGAGGCTCAAGAGATTGGTTCCGCTTAAACCTATGTTTACTAGAGTCCTTAGGGTAATTTATAGAACTTGAGGGGGTTTTATATAAAAATACTTTTATATATTTTTTCAAAATTTACCCCAAGCATTTATTATTTGTCTTTAGAGTTGTAATGAATGTGAATTTTATATTGTGATATTTCTAATGAAAATATCCTAAATTCAGAAATAAAGGTATTTATTTGTAATATTGATTTGTGTGGAATTCATGGTATTTCAGTGTAAAATTGATTCTTGTGATTTTTAGAAAAAGGTGGAATATTTATATCATAACAAAATAGGTATTTTAATGATAATTATACATATATTTATACAAAAATAGTCTTAATATATTTTTTATATTCTAAAAATCTCATTTTCTTAAGAAGTCGTATTTTAAATCTTTCGAGATCGAATGCACCTTGCGGAGGTCTGAATCTCGCACTACTAAGCCCGAGGATATGCGATAATCCACACCATCTCGAACGGGTTCCCCAAAATGGGTTGTAGCGGCGCTTTGCAAAGATTGTATAAATACTAATCCTTTAGAAAACGGTTTTATTAAGTAAATGGTATTTATTTGTAAAGATGTCAATTTTCCGTATTCTATGTTCTAGAGTCTCCTAAGTTAACTAGACTATTCCTAACTGGTCCAAAACGACAAGTTGTGAGATGCCTCAAATCGCCTCTTCACCGCCAATTGTGGCCAGGTATGTACAAGTGAAGAAAGGAGGGATCCGCTCATGAATCACCGTGAGACGGGTCTTTTAAAGTTACATTTCTCACTTGCCTAGCCTAAACACCACAAAGTCAGGTTTAGATAAACGACTGATGTCCACAACTTATCCTATTTTCATAATAAGTGGTATTTATTTAAAAAGTGTATCAATACTAAATCTTTTAGAAATGGTTTTATTAAGTAAAGGGTATTTAAATGAAAATGTTCGTTTTCCCGTATTCTGAGTTCTCAAGGGTATCGTGTTTGGTTGTATATGAGTTTGTGAGGAGGTAGGTCGTTATCTCATGATCTACTTTAAAGGTATAGCAAGTTTAATGGGGTTAAATGTAGAGTTGAAACAATGTGGTATTTAAGTGGAAAATACGATAAATTGAAATAGCCATCATTTCATGTGATGAAACTTGATCAATTTGGTTAATTAGTATTTAATAGTCAACATGAGGAAGTTTAAGTATGACTGTATTAGTGAGAAGTGGAATTTTATAAGAAACCGAATCGAAAATCGGATTTGTTCCGATTCCGTCGGGTTTTGTAAAACCGTATTTTTTTGATAGAAGAGATAGGTAGGAATTGGGACTTACGGGTTTTAGATCACACAAGAGAGTGAGAGGGAAGTAGAGGAATCGCCAGTGTGTTGCGTCTTCGCCGGTAGTTCCTAAAACGATCGTCGGAAGTTTGCCGTAGATTTCGCCGGAGCTTCGCCTTGAGCTTGTTTTCAAAGTACACAAGTTTTCTTGGAATTTTGAGAGAGTGAGCTCAGAATTTTGGGGTGAGAGGGTAGAGGGTAGGGGTGGTATTTATAGGGTTAGGCAAGGGTTAGGGTAGGTGAAAGGTTAAAATGAAAAATGTGATAAAATGTATTAAAAATGTATTAAAAATGAGTAATTGGGGTTTTAAAAGAGCTCTGGAAATGGTCTGAGGCTGAAATTTTGCAGGTGCATAGGGAATATGAAAAGACACAACTTTCATGTTGGGGTCGTCCCCGGAATCGGCCGATTCGGCCGTGACTCGGCCGTGACTCAGTCGGAGGACTGAGTCGGCCGAGTCGGGGCCGATTTGGCCGATTTCCGGCCGAATCAGGCCGTCGGGATCCTCCCGACTGTTCATCTACTCTCTGGCAATGTTACATCTTTGGGTGTAGTGGGGTTTTTGTGAGATATGCACGAGTAAATTCTTGATATTTTAAAGGTTCAAAATAAAAACAATATTAAAAATAATGTGGGGTATGGGATTTGAACTCTGGTGGCTTGGTTCAGCAGTGCAAGATATTACCAATGAGCTACAAGCTCCTTCTTATAATTATTGAGCTAATTAATTACTTAAAGTAATAACAGTAAATGTAAATACCCCAACTATACATTAATTTGAAAGCAAATTTTTGTACACTAAAAATGGAGTTGTTACATTCTTTTAACTTGTAATTAAAAAGCAAAATAATTACTTATAACTTGTGCTCAGGCTAAAATACCCCTTTATGGATTTTTGAAATTTTTTTGTAAAAACTTGTATTGGAAATTTGGGGTTGTTACAATAGATTAGAGAACGGCGGATATCCGGGTGATAGCAACCGGAGATACTGATATCGAGAGGACCGGTCTGACGAGACAATGCCTACGATATCTAGGTTTTACGTGTCAATACCGGACACGGGATTTATGGTGATTTTGAGTGTCGATATTGGACACTCAGTTGATACGATGATTTCGAGTGTCGATATTGGACACTCAGTTGATACGATGATTTCGAGTGTCGATGATGGACACTCCTTTGATGATATATTTTTATGTTATGGATGACATATTTCCACATTTTGATTGATCATGGGGATTATATGTGTTGTGCGCGATCCGATATAACGGGCTTATAGATACTGATGTGATATCTATCATATACATACTTATCTTTGTTACCACATAGTATGATAGTATTATACTGTACGACCTAGATAAATCGTTATGCATTTCGATTTCTACCTTGTGATATTTTCTACTCACGAGTTGGCAAGTCACCTCTGTTGTGCTATAGTTTCTTGCAGGACCGAACGCTCGGATCAGTAGCGGCTTGTCGATATGCTTCTCTTCTTCGGGTGATTGTCTTAGTAGGTGGGTAACACTTCGGATCGTAACTGCCTCTGATATATGTATATTCTTTTACGATCTAGTTAAAAACTCCATTGACCAAAACTTGTATATTTTTGTGGACTTAGAGACGAGACTTGAATGTTATTCTTTTAGACGTCGAGCTTGGATATAGTTGACTTGATGATATTTTTAGTGTTTTTCTTACTTGTTTTTGTGATGATCTTCTTCTTGGGCATCTTATATTACTGCGTGGTTGTGATTCCGCCGATTGGGCGATAAGATAGCTCCTGATTGGGGACGTTGATATTATTTTTGTATATGTACTGGTTTTTATCAAAATTCACAAAGGAGGTGCTGCCAAAATTTTAAATAAAGAAAATGTTTTCAAAGCTTAATCTAAAACCCATTTGTGTTTTCAAACAACCTTTACTTATACTTTAAAGAGAAACTCGATTTCATTAATAACCATTTTCCAACACTTCACCTCTACTATTTACTTAAAAAGATTTAGATTTCTGGTTTTTGGCTTACTTGGATTACAGTGGGGTCCTATAGACTTCACGTGATTCAGTGCCGGTCACATGCCGTTTCCGGGTCATGACACCGTTTGATGGTGGGACCCACACTCTCTCCCTCTCTCTCTTTGTATGACAACAAAGAGGAGAGAGAGTGAGGATGAGAGATGTCTCATTTCTTTTAAATGAGAAGGAAAAAGGAAAGGGAAATATGCTAATTCTTTTTCTTGCAACTATCTTCTTCTTCCTCTAGAGCTTGAGCTTGCTCTTTACTGAAATGGCAACTCATGCAAAAGTGAAGAAAAATAGAAAAGAGAGAATTTTTATTAATCACATCACCTTTATTTACACCTAACAAGTCTATAGAGAGAGTTTCTCTACCTGAAAATGTAGATGGAGCTTTGCGCCGATCCGTACAGTGGTATCAAAGCCGATCATTTACTAATTAATTGCCAAAGTGATTCAATTGTTTCAAAACTTGCATTTCCCAAGTATCTTTCACCATGGAAGTCTGTGTTAGAATTTATTTTCTTCTCTGAATTTTTTTTGAACCCCATTTTTGAGCTTATTTAGCCATTGTTTGACATTCCATAAAACCCGAGCCTAATGCCCCTGAACCAACCGACCAGGTCAGTCTTTGGACCGATTCAGGCGACCAACCAAGGGTAGTGTGCTCCAGGCTTTGGTCAGTGACTTCCTGCAATGAAAACTAAGCCTTTTGATCTATCTATATTTCCCATATTTGGTTTTGTAAAATCTGGAAGTATTTATATATTGGATAATGTAACATTTCAGAAAATGGAAAATATTATTTTAGAATTTAAATAATAAAATAATAAATTTTATGAATATGATATGAGTATGGATTTGAGTTTTCGTAGATTGGTATAATTATATACCTCTATTTCGGAAAATAATTAGAAATTAAAATGAGTTATTATTTTTGAAAGTATTTATTTAATTGGGCTTTTCATAAATTAGTATATAAATATATTTATTCAAGATTAGTATATTAACGTTAAATTGTGTTATCTCATTTTGTGCATTAAATCAAGTTTATTTTGTTAATCATGTTTTAAAGTGCCGTGATACATTTATTTGAAAAGGTTAGCATTTTATTTGTGAATTATATGATGGTTTTATTCTTTTTATTTTTGAAAAAGGAAAAGAAAAGAAAAAATGAGAGAGAGTGTGAGACATGGAGGCATGGTTTTCTAATAAATATTAAGAGTGGTAATGAGAGGGGGGAGGGGAAGTTATGGTTACAACCTTGGGCATTTCTTCACTTTTTTTTCCTTCATCTCTTCTTATTCCTCTCTACCTACTCCACCATTCTTTACAAACCACAAATCACCTCCCAATCTCATCAAAACACCGTGAACCCTTCACTAAAAATGTTTCTAACGTCATCCTAAATATCATGGTGTGATCAAGTCTCCATTTTGAGGATCTCTTGCCATCTTGGAATTTTCCCTAGTTGTCATTTTAAGGTAAAACTCTCACTTTTAATCAGGTTTTTAGATTTCTTAACTTCACAAACTAGTTAGAGTTAGTTTTAGAGCTTAAAGTGTATGTTTTTTAAACTTGAAAATTCTAAACAGAGCTTTTGTGGATATAATGAGTAGTGGTGATATAGTAGAGGGTTGATTAGTGATTACAAACCTATTAGTGATAAGTGAGAGTGATTTAGTGGAAGAATCCTTAGATTAGATGAGTTTAGAAATTTCAAATGCCGGCTTTCTTGAGTTCTTGATGATCAAATGAAATCTGGAGTAATTAAGGTACTCTGAATTTTTTTTAAGGATACAGAGAGATGTGTAGACCACTAGAAGACCACTATAGAAGCCCAAGCCCCTATTTCTTAATCCTGGCCGTAAATTAATCCCTTTTGGCCGTAAATTTCAGGTCAATTTTGGAGTTAGGGTTCTAGGTTTGTTCTGTAGTCCACTCGTTAGATAACTAAGCCTACTCTATATGGTAAAATGTCCCAGATCACCTGAAGAAAAATTTGGAGTTGTTTTACTTGGTTTTGACGATATTTTATGATATTTGAAAACTTGGTTTTTGAATTTTCATGATGTGACTTGGTCGTTCGGCGTTTGTACGTCGACGTCGAGGGTTATTTTGTCGTTTTAGCACGCGTTGACCATAGATTCTAACCTATGTGCGCTTTGCTCGTGATTTCAGATTCGATTCGGGTTTTTATGCGATTTTGGTTATGGATTCAATTATAGTAGTAATCACTTGGACTTCCGGGACGATGAAGAAGGGCAAGGCATCTGTTAGAATCGATTAGGGCGAGACGTGTTGAGATGAGTAGATGTATACCAATGGGGGAAGTCGGGAGGATGGCATATAGTACCCCCGCAACCGTAGAATTAGAACACGATATATATATATATATATATTGGAATAATATACTTAGACTATAGGTTTATTAGAATACTATATTCGGATAATCCTATACTTAGTAGAAGTTATACCCATAGTCTCTATTTCTTGCCAATAGGAAATATATATATATATATATATATATATATATATAAGTATATTTACGATACGATGATATGAGAAGATATGATGATATGAGGCGATATAATATAAGATGATATGATATGAAATGAGATAATGTCGTGACTATAGATCCATACCATATTGATGGATGATATCGTACGATAGATATTCCGTACGTGATATGATGAGGATGTGTCCCCGACATTTATTTCAACTCTAGGAGTCTTGCTTAAAATCATTAAACTAGATATTATGAGATATTTAGAGCTATACCCACTTTCAAAACTAACGTATCATTACGTACTGTTAAAATGATACTTCAAGAGTATGTTACGACTTTTCAAATGGTATCTTTTTCAGAAATATCGTAGCCTCTATTTCTAAAACAACGCATCATACTATTTTAAACTATAACTGTATTGCTCATATATAGTTAGATATTTTTAAAATTGTTCACGTTACGATTTCTTTATTGCGCTTACGCTCGTATTTCGATTTCTTATTTTTGCATACACTCGTGCTTCGATCATTTACGATACATAATACGTTTATATCTTTAACTTATGTGACTTCGTTGCTAAGACACACGCACCATTACCGATGACTTACATGTTGCACGTACACATACTTGTATGCTCACACACACATCATCGGTAATTGCCATGCCACGTACACATATAGATTACTGTTTAGTACCCAGCACCACGTACTGTTTCAGATATTGCACTTTCTTTACATTACTATACGACACGCTTATATGAACACACTTGCTATGCATTACAGTATTGTTCTGTACCTATACATATTATTTTATTATTGACATATTTTTATAAGATTCTGCTTCCATGAGATTTCTGGATTTGAGAAACAGTAGATATGATTTAAAAACTTGTGAATGTTTTAAAAACGTGGTTTTCTCTTGATATGATATTTCGACGTCCACCATGAGATTTCTCGGTTCTGAGCTATGATTACTACCCGATTCAAGGAATGAAGAGTCACCGTCTGCGGGAACATGGTGGACCCGGTACGGTACTCAGGGGCAAGAAGATCGTATAGAAAGGCGTTGAGCCTGGCTGGGAACACTACCTACCGGTGACAGTATGAGACTCGGTGGATATCCGAAGGATACCGACTGGAGTGATATGAGACAGATGGATTTAAGGGCCGATCTGATGTGACAACGCCTGAGATGCGAGGGCTGATCCGATGAGATGGCGCCTGAGATATGAGGATTTACGTGTCGATACTGGACACGAGATTTATGATGATTTCGAGTGTCGATACCGGACACTCAGGGTTTTATGATGATTTCGAGTGTCATTGATGGACACTCATCGGATGATATATATACATACATGCTATGGATGACTTGTTACCACGCATTGATACATGCACGATATTATATTTACACACATACACACGATCACCTTCGATACCACACGGTATGATATTATTATTATAGTATGACCTAGGTAGATCGTTGTGCATTCAATTTTTACCTGATAATATCTTTTACTCATGAGTTGTCAACTTACCCCCGTTGTGCCATAGTTTTCTTACAGGACCAACCGCTCAGATCAGTAGTGGCTTGCTGGCATGTTCTTCTTTTGGGTGATTTGCTTGGTAGGTCGGTTACACACAAGATCGTAACCACCGCTTGTATCATTTTTATATTTATTTGTATCTAGTTAAAAACTCCATCAACCAGACTATGTATATTTGTGGACTTAGAGACCAGTTTATATATTCTTTCGGACTTAGAGGAGAGACTTGTATGTATTCTTTTTTGTGTCGATTTGGATATAGTGGATTTGATGATGTTTTGGTATTTCCTTTACTTTTCTTGTGTTGATCTTCACCTTGGGCGTCGTATATATATGTTGCATGGTTGTGATTCCGCTGATTGGCGATGAGTTAGCTCCCGATTGGGGATGCCAATATTATTATTGTTTATGTGTTGGTTTTGATCAAAATTTAAAAAGGAGGTGATGCCTAAATTTCAAATGACGAAAATATTTTTAAACTATTGCATGCAATCCACTTGTATTTTCATAAACTTATACAAAAAAAGAAACTTGATTCCATTTATACCCCTTTTCCCAAAACTTCACCTCTACTATTTTCTTAAAAGGTTTAGATTCCTGATTTTTGGCTTATTTGAGTTACGGTGGGGTCCCATAGACGTCACGTGATTCAAGTGCCGATCACATGCCATTTCTGGTTCGTGACATGTAACATTTGGAAGGATTTATATATCGAGGAAAATAATTTTTGAAAATTATTGTATCATTTTGTTTTACATTTGTGATATGTTATGGTTAACGTCGACGAATTGAAGTTTGATTCGACGGGGTTGCACATAGTGAGTCTTCTATGTTGGTGTGTTGGTTTTGGATCGGATTGTCGCGAACGAATAACCTCGTGAGTGAACGTTTGTAATGCTATTTGATGTGTTTAATATTCATTCATGTATTATGCCAAATGTATATTATTTTGCGGGACGAGCGGTTGGATTGTGGCCGTCGTTGCCGGTATATGTTTTATTATTTTTAGAACTTAAAGTGTATGTTTTCTAAACTTGAAAAATCTAAAGTGAGCTTTTGTGGATATAATGAGTAGTGGTGATCTAGTAGAGGGTTGATTAGTGATTACAATCCCATTAGTAATAAGTGAGAGTGATTTAGTAGAAGAATTCTTGGATTAGATAAGTTTAGAAATTTTAAATGTCGGTTTTCTTGAGTTCTTGATGATCAAATGAAATCTGGATCAATTAGGGTAGTCTGAATTTTTTTTGAGGATACAGAGAGATGTGTAGACCAGTAGAAAACCACCGTAGAAGCCCAAGCCCCTATTTCTTAATCCTGGCCGCAAATTAATCCCTTTTGGCCGCAAATTTCGGGTCAATTTTGGAGTTTGGGTTCTAGGTTTGTTCTGTAGTCCACTTACTAGATAATTAAGCCTACTCTATATGCTAAAAAGTCCCAGATCATCTAAAGAAAAATCTGGAGTTGTTTTACTTGGTTTTGACGATGTTTTATGATATTTGAAAACTTGGTTTTTTGGATTTTCATGATGTGATTTGGTCGTTCGACGTTTGTACGTCGAAGTCGGAGGTTATTTTGTCGTTTTACCATGCGATGACCATATGTACTAACCTATGTGCGCTTCATTCGTGATTTCAAATTCGATTTGGATTTTTATGCAATTTTTGTTATGGGTTCGATTGTAGGAGCAATTGCGTAGATTTTCGGGACGACGAAGAAGGACAAGGCATCCGGCGGAATCGACTAGGGCGAGACATGTTGATGTGAGTAGATGTATATCTACCGGGGAAGTCGGGTGGATGCCATAAAACACCCTCGCAACCGCAGAATTAGGACACGATATATATATATATATTGGAATATTATACTTAGCCTATAGGTTTACTAGAATACTATATTCGTATATTCCTATACTTAGTAGAAGTTATACCCCTAGTCTTTATTTCTTGCCATTATGCCATACATACATACACACACACACACACACACACACACACACACACACACATACTTACATACATACATATATATATATATATATATATATATATAAGGATATTAACGATACGATGATATGATACGATAGGATGATACGATATGATATGAGATGATGTACATGACTATAGATCCGTACCATATTGATGGATGATGTCGTACAATGGATATTCCGTATGTGATATGATGAGGATGGATCGCCGACATTTATTTCGACTCTAGGAGTCTTGTTTAAAATCATTAAAGCAGATATTATGAGATATTTAGAGCCATATCTACTTTCAAAACTAACGTATCGTTACGTACTTTTAAAATGATACTTCAAGGGTTTGCTATGAATTTTCTAATGGTATCTTTTTCAGAAACATCGTAGCCCCTTATTTCTAAAACAACGCATCGCACTATTTTAAACTATAATTGTATTTCTCATATATAGTTAGATATTTTTATACTTGTTCACGTTACGATTTCTTTATTGCGCTAACACTCGCATTTTGATTTCTTATTTCTGCATACGCTCGCGCTTCTATCATTTATGATACATAATACGTTTATACCTTTAGCTTATGTGACTTCATTGCTAGGACACACGCACCATTATCGATGACTTATATATTGCACGTACACATACTCGTATGCTCACACACACATCATCGGTAATTGCCATGCCACATACACATATAGATTACTATTTAGTACCCAGCACCACGTACTGTTTTAGATATTGTATTTTCTTTACATTGTTATACGACACGCTTATATGAACACACTTGCTATGCATTACAATATTGTTCTGTGCATGTACATATTATTTTATTATTCTTATGAGATTCTGCTTCCATGAGATTTCTGAATTTGAGAAATCGTAGATATGATTTAAAAACTTGTAAATGTTTTAAAAACGTGGTTTTCTCTTGATATGATATTTCGACGTCCACCAGGAGATTTCTCAGTTCTGAGCTATGATTACTACCCGATTCGAGGAGTGAGGAGTCACCGTCTGCGGGTACATGATTGACCCGGTATGGTACCTAGGGGCAAGAAGATTCTATAGAAATGCGTTGAGCTTGGCTGGGAACACTACCTACCGGTGACAGTATAAGATTCGGCGGATATCCGGAGGATACCGACCGGAGTGATATGTGATAGATGGATATAAGGGCCGATCTGATGAGACGACGCCTGAGATGTGAGGGTCGATCCGATGAGACGGTGACTGAGATATAAGGATTTACGTGTCGATACTTGACACGGGATTTATGAAGATTTCGAGTGTCGATACTCGACACTCAGGGTTTTATGATGATTTCGAGTGTCATTGATGGACACTCATCGGATGATATATATACACACATACTATGGATGACTTGTTACCATGTATTTATACAGGCACGATATTATATTTACACACACACGATCACCTTTGATACCACATGGTATGATGTTATTATTATAGTATGACTTATGTTGATTGTGATGCATTCGATTTCTATCTGATGATATTTTCTATTCACGAGTTGGCAACTCACCCTCGTTGTGCCATAGTTTTCTTGCAGGACCGACGGCTCAGATCAGTAGAGGATTGCTGGCACGTTCTTCTTTTGGGTGATTTACTTGGTATATGGGTTACACACCAGATCGTAACCACCGCTTGTGTTATTTTTATATTCATTTGTATCTAGTAAAAACTCTATCAACCAGACTATGCATATTTGTGTACTTAGAGACCGGTTTGTATATTCTTTCGGACTTAGAAGAGAGACTTGTATGTATTCTTTTATGTGTCAATTTGGATATAGTTGATTTGATAATGTTTTGGTATTTTCTTTACTTTTCTTATGTTGATCTTCGTCTTAGGCATCGTATATATATATGTTGCGTGGTTGTGATTCCGCCGATTGGCGATGAGTTAGCTCCCGATTGGGGATGCCAATATTATTATTGTTTATGTGCTGGTTTTGATCAAAATTTACAAAGGAGGTGCTGCCTAAATTTCAAATGACGAAAATGCTTTCAAACTATTGCATGCAATCTACGTGTATTTTCATAAACTTTACTTATACAAAAAAAGAAACTTGATTCCATTTATACCCCATTTTCTAAAACATCACCTCCACTATTTTCTTAACATGTTTAGATTCCCAGTTTTCGGCTTACTTGAGTTACGGTGGGGTCCTATAGACTTCACGTGATTCAAGTGCCGGTCACATGCCATTTTCGGGTCGTGACAGGTAAAATTTGGAAGGATTTATATATCGAGGAAAATCAGTTTTGAAAATTATTGTATCATTTTGTTTTACATATGTGGTATATTATGGTTAACGTCGATGAATTGAAATTTGATCAATTCGACAGGATTGCACATAGTGAGTCTGCTATGTTGGTGTGTTAGTTTTGGATCAGATTATCGCGAACGAATAGCCTCACAAGTGAATGTTTGTAATGCTATTTGATGTGTTTTATATTCATTCATGTATTATGCCAAATGTATATTATTTTGCGTGACGAGAGGTCAGATTGTGGCCGTTGTTGCCGGTGTATGTATTATTATTTTTCGGGACGCAACTGCGTTGAGACCGTCGTTGCCGTTGCTTGAATAATATATAGGTTTTACCCTATGGAGAAGCGTTCGGGCTGCCAGGTTCTAAAATACAGCGGGTGGCCATCTCAAAGAGTTGAGACCGGGCTGCCTTGTTCTAGAATTGGCGAGTTGCTCGCCGTGCTTGTAGGGGGTATGGGATAGACCTGTGGTGGAGTGCTCGATCCTCTGGATTCTAGAAAGCGTCTAGTGGCTTCCTCATGGCATTGAGACTGGGTTGCCTCGTTTCTAGTATTGGCGGGTGGCTTGACGTGCTCTTAAGGGTCTTGGTTTGGCAGTGTATGGGCTATTCACGCGAACGGGGAATGTCGCATTTCATTTGCGGCTCAAACGAAACACAGGATTCCTAAGAAATCCAACCATTCCTTTTATGTGATGTTTACCGCATGCTTGTAATGTGATTACCTGCCTATGATGATCTTTACCGCATGCCTGTAATGCGATTATCTGCATATGATATATATATATATGCTAATATATATATATATATATATATATATGATATATAAATAAATACTTTTATATGTTTTTCATTCACGCTAGCCCAGCTTCCGCCCTGCCGTAAGTTATGTAACGTTACGGTGAAGACTCGAGGCCCCGTGGCGAATGCGGATGGCATATAAAGTATTCTATTTTTTTTTCATATTATGCTGTTCTGAAATGGTGTGGGAAGATGCTAGATAATATACGATATTATCGAGATGAAGGGATTGTGTTAATTGGATTAATGCATATGAAAACAAACTTAAAATACGTTGTTGGAACCAATCTAATTTTTCAAAAAAAACTATAGCCATTTGCTTTTGCTTTGTATAGAGATATTCGGTTAGGAATATCCTGCACCTCATTCGATGAGGAAAGATCTTTGATCCCTTCACAGAGAGTTCTTTCTTGATCAAAGGTTTATGTTACTATAAACTTGCAAAACCACTCGGTTTCTTTAATGAGATCAAGTCCATTACGTTAAAGGTTTTCTTCAAAACCAGCCACAGCCTTCCATCATTTCAGATGAGTAGCGCCTAGTATTCATGCTATATACGTTGGTCTCTATCAAGGAATAGTGTATGGTATCTAAGTGTTGCTTATCTTTAGTATAGAGATGTGATTATCTAGGACAGTTGTATAGCCACGTTGGTCTCTATCAAGGTATTGTGCAGGTGGGTCTAAATTAATCATGAAATGACGGGTTGAACTTGACTAGCGACCTATGGCATGTTGGCCTCTATCAAGGCTATAAGTCGCTTGGGGAAAACACCATATCGGAAGTTTCAACAATTGAAACTTGCAATATAATTGCATACTATTCTATGTGATAGTTTGGGTCCCGATTCTCACTGTGAGTAATAGTTATGTAGAGTGTTTTTCGTCACCCTATTAAGATAGGAATACACGTCGCTTGTCAAGCGTATTACAGATTCCCTTTGCCTGGGATAGGCCAGGGTTAATTGATTGTGGGGATCCTAATCTTTGGTAGCCGTGGACTAAACTGCCGTTAATTACCCTTCGCTTTTGGAGCGAGAGAACCTCCGATTGACAGGTAAAACTGGTCATGCGAACTTAATGTGCAGAGACCGTGTGTTGTGTTTTGAAGGGGTCTTGGACGTATCGGGAGGCTCGCAGAGTTTATGGGGGTCCTGCTACCTTGATAGCAGGCTGGGGGTTAAGGGGGCTGCGGGGTATGGGGTAGCGCCCTGTTAGAATTTATTTTTACACGGGATGTGTTTTGAGTGTGGAGCGTGTGGGAAAAAAAGGGGTGAAGAGCGTCCTAAGGCTGCATGAGACAACACGTGACCGCTGGGCGCCAGCGGGTCACATGCATGACGCGTGGGTGCCAGTGGGTCACATACATGGCGTGCAACCACTCGGCGCCAGCGGGTCACATGCGCGGCACGTGACCGCTGGGTGCCCCAGCGGAAGAAAGGACTTAGCCCTCGGGCTGGGAATTGAACTCCTAAGGGGGTTTGGAGTTAAACTCCTAAGGAAGAAATTGGATATGGATCTGGAGTTAAGCTCCCAAGAGATTTGGATTTGGAGTTAAACTCCTAAAAGGTCTGGATTTGGAGTTAAACTCCTAAAGGATTTAGATCTTGGATGGTGAAAAGAGATCCCTTTTCGTCCCTTCAAGCCTTGAACTTCCCTAAAACGGGTTCTTCTGAGATGGGTTCCTTCTTCCTCCTCTCTTTTTGTTGGATCTTGAAGAAGAGGGTGGTGAGATTTAAAAATCTTCCCTTTTAGAGATTTAATGGAAGATCTGAGCTCCTCTTCAAGGGCTTTATGGTGAAAAACTATTTCTTTTTGGGAAAAGAAGAGTTAAACTCTTGAATTAATTAAAAAAAAAGAGAAGGTTTAAAAGCTTGAAGAAGGAGAAAGAGGCACAGAACCCTAATAATTTTGAGGGGAATAAAAGTTATTATTGATTTTCTCATCATATTTGCCTTTTATAGGTTACACACTTTACATATAGCCCCTTGGGCTTTTCCATATGGCCCTTGTGTCTCCCCATACCTTATGTGCCTATTTCTTTTTTCTCACATAAGCCATGAGATATATAAAATTTTGGTTTTTTGCCCATTTTTCATACATTTATTAAAATAAATTATATTAAACTAATTTATTACTTCATTCTTTTTGTCATGGTACCGGTCCCTTCCATACTTGGTCTTGACTTGGGCTTGGGCCCGCTTAGCTGGGGGGTTGACTTTGAATTTGACTTGATCAATCAGGGTGTTATTTTTAACCCCAACAAGTTACTCTCAAGAGTTTTTTTACTTCACAATAAGCTAACCCATTCTGTGTCTAGAAAGGTGTTTATGAGGCTACGCCTCTAAAGAAACGACGTTATTAAATTGGGTCCGTACGAGAGTATGGGGGACCTCTCTCGAAATAATATCATTGTCCTGGCTGACCGGTTAGTGAACTTGTGGGTGTACATGATCCCGGCTAGTTCTCCTTTTAGGGTTTGAAGGAGGATCCGATGAAACAGTGGGAGCCATCCTAATTAGATAAATTAATAAATCAATCTAATCTTTATAGAGTGCACACTGAGTGTTTCTTTTCTTTCTCTAGCAGCGACCTATGACCGATCTTAAACTAAAACTCATAAATCAAGTTGACTGAACCTTTTTACAATCATTGACTTTAGAATGTCATGATTGCCCTAATTCACGACAAAGTCGCATATGTTCTTGCCCCTCTTACTTCCACTTTGTTTTTCCCGAGCCTTCTGTATCACATACAGGGATCCATATTGCTTGAAATGACCATATTGTATAGTTAGATACGAACTCAAAGAAATTGTTTCAATCCGAGGATGCCAACTGGTTCTGGAGAAAGTGAATAGTTCATTTGTCTCTCCCCTCCACCTTATCTCAAGTTTGAGAGCTCCTTTAAAAAGAAGAATATACCAGTTACTTTTATTGGATAATCTTCTTCCAATTCCGAGACTGGAGCTCAAAGGAAGGGTAAGAAGAAAACCGACTAGCATAAGTTCTATATATAGAAGGTAAGATAGAGAGACATAAAAAAGGATTGAAGTAAGGCAAAGGAAATTGCAGCTAATGTAATGAGCCTGGGCATTGAAAGAGGCATTACTGGGAATGTCTGGCCACTCCCTTAAAACATTTATTTATGTTTCGGTTTTCTTGTGTGGTTATAATTGAAGACCGTTTCTCAATAAATTCTGACTCTTGGGTATGAGAATACCGGATTAGAATCCCACATCTACAAGGCGTTACAGATGCTAAAAAGGAGTAGAGTATTGAGAATGGATGATTTAATTCTTAATGTTGGAAATCAGAGCAATTGTTGATATTGGGGAAATCACCTGGTTTTTGCTTAGCGGAAAATTATTTGGTTTTGAATATCCGTCGTTATGCACCAAATTTTAAAACCAATATATCTGTCTCTTTATTTGATAAAGTGGGATATAAATTTTGAAAATTATGTTCTAAACATTTACCTTTATCATTTGATGATTAGGTAAGGTGTATTGAATATTGGTATATATATTCTTAACCAAAATACAGTTTTCAATTTACAACACACGGAGTTTGAGTTAATGAACTCTAAGGACTTATACATAGTGATTCATGTTGTCCGATGTCCACACGGAAAAGGGGTTGGTTTCGTACTTCATTCCGATTACCTATGATTTCTCTTGTTTTAGACACACATTCTTGTTGAAATGCAAAACCCAAAGATTTTTGAGAAGTTCATAGGGTATAACAATAAAGTAAAGAACCAAACGTTGAAGTATCCAGATTCTTCGAAGTGATCGAAAATATGGCTACTTATGCTCGGTATTCTGTACCGATAATTTGATTCTCTCTCAGATTACTCCTCCAAGGATGCACTTCATGATGAGTAATGCTGAGTGGCCTTTTTTAAATTAGGGGATATGCATTAAAAACAGCTGCATACCAATTGAATATGGTTCCATCTAAATTAGTACCTGAGATTCTATATGTGATATATAATGTGTTCATATCTTAAGCTTGCTAAGATATGTAGTTATCCGGTTTATTCTTAAAATCACAATCCGGATAAACTCGAGGCACGTTTCGGTACTGTGCAGTTTGTGGGTTATCTCAAGCTTTCGTAAGGGTTTAATTTCTACCATTTTCAGGATCAAAAGGTGTTTCGTTCTTGACTTGCCCTTTTTTTAGACAAAGAATTTCTTGCAAAAGAAATTAGTTGAAGTATGGTAAAAATGAAAGTGATTCCAGAACTACAAATGATTAATGAAAATTTAGTAGAACCTGGAGATTTAATTGATCCTGACAAGCCTTAGCTGCTTCGCAGATTTAGTAGGAGATCTCAGCCATCCAAGAGGTACTTCGGTTTCCTCGTAGATAGTGACATGGAGGCTTGCATCTTGTGACGATGGCCTTACTAATTATCAGTAGGCCATAAAAAGTGGTGACTTCCTACTGATGGCCGGATGCCATGTTATCCAAGTTGGACTTCATGCACTGCAACAAAGTATGGATTTTATTGGGTGCTCCTGAAGGGGTAAAACCCATTAGGAGCAACTACATCTTTCGAGATCAATGCAGATGGAAAGGTAGCAACCTAATAAGGCTAGA
Organism: Agapanthus africanus; assembly: GCA_030015575.1. Lineage (NCBI taxonomy): Eukaryota > Viridiplantae > Streptophyta > Magnoliopsida > Asparagales > Amaryllidaceae > Agapanthus > Agapanthus africanus. The sequence continues at coordinate 341,107,028 of JASDDO010000006.1, read as the reverse complement.
TTTGTAATAAAAGATTTTCATCAAATACCCGGTGTGGATTATGATGAAACTTTTGCTTCGGTGCCTATGTTGAAGTCCATACGGATATAACTTGCCACTATTGTTTTTCATAACTATGATATCTGGCAGATGGATGATTATAATGTCTTTATAAATTGGGATTTTGAGTGAACGTTTATATGACTCTGTTAGAGGGTTATCGTAGTTAGTGGGAGCAGAGGAAAGCGTGCAAATTGCTTAAGGCCATTTATACACTAAGGCAGGCATAGCAGAAATAGATCATCTGTTTTAATATAACGGTCAAAGTGTTTGATTTCATCAAAAAAATGAACCTGGTATTTGCAAGAAGGATGCGGATGACAGAGTGTCTGTCGCGAGGTATAAGTTTACCTTTTATTTAGGAGCAGTATATTGGAAAGAGTTCCAAGCGGTATACTGAAGTAGTCGTGGTGCTAAATGTTGATAATGACTAAGCAGAAGATACATCCTAAGAAGTTGTTGGATAAAATTGTTCATTTATGAATTTGGTCCCATTATCTATCCAAACAAAATTCTGAGGCAGGTATCGTTTGATTCGGAAGATAGTTGATCTCCGCAAGATTAAGACATAGAGAGATAAAGTTAGAAACATTGTAGCAGATTCACCCACTGTAACGACTGTGATTTTAAAATACCAAATAATTCATTTTTACGTGCCAAAATATTTTTCCATTTTAGTAGGAAATGTTTTGAAATATTTGTTTTATATTTTAATAATTTTTAAGTATTTAAATATAATTGCTGGAGCCTTCTGAAGGCTTTTACAAATTTTCATAATTATTTTTTTCCGCTGTCAGAAAACGCTTTGAGAATGTTTTCATATATATATAAAATAATAATAATAATAATAATAATAATAATAATAATAATAATAAAAAATTCATTAATACGATTTTTAGGAATTTCTGGAAATTTAAAATAAATTTTTAGAAGGAAAGATTGTAAGATATGTTACATACAAATTATTTTCATCCAAAATTCCATCCCAATTTGAAGATAATATCAAAATAGATTTTCTATATTTTTCCCATATTTTCCCAGTATTTTAAAATATTTTTAGTTATTTTTTAAAAATCAAATTAGATTTTAAAAACTGTTTAAAGTATTTTTTTTATTAAAAAAAATATATATAGGGGGAATTAATCGTGGCCGTTGGATTCTAGATCCAACGGTCAGAAATCGCCAGGCTAGCACTCACGTGGGCGCAGTCAACGCCTACGGGTGAGAACGCGTAGGCATGGCCACATGGCGCCTCGCGGTTGGCTGGCGGCGGCGGTCAATGATTGGGCAAGGATTTTTTTTGGTTTTCTGGTGTTATTTTAAACGGGTATTGGGGATTTTGTTGTTACAATTAAACCATTTAAATAGGACCCCTCTCTCTTAAGTTTTCTTCCTCAATATAACTCCGAAAATTCCAAATAAAATATCTGGTTCTTCGTCTCAACGACGCCGACGCTGCGGTGCCACCTGATCGTCCAAAAAAAATCTGAGCGCGGAGTTTTTAATGTTTCCGTACAGGACAACATATTATCCTCATCAATCAACATCTCAACTCAAGGTAAGATTCCGCCATCCCTTTCTTACCCCGTCGCTTCTTCTAAATATAGTTTATACTGAAAATTGACATGAGTTTATGTATATCCGTCATACTAAAATAATACCACAAGTTATCTCATGATTATTTGTACTAAACCAACAGAAATCACTAGATCTATATACTGTTCATATAAATTTCCTGTCTATTCAATCAGTGCATGCAAATGGGTACAATATATGCATACATGCAATCAATAAAAATAACTATAACCCTATCACACTGTACATGCACAGTAAAGAATTAATCAATAATTAATGCTAAACAATCACACATTCTCAAGTCTCAACTGCTATAGGATGCATTAATTATAATTAAATCCTATTCACATGTCTTGTGATGTATCACTGTAGCAACTATAAAGGACATGCCGAATGATGAGATGTTAATTGTTTTACTTATGAGTCATACGGACGTTAATACCATGGTCTTTAATAAAATTTTAATATTGTTCAGTTAAGAGCATATACACCCTTTTTAATAAAATACCTTAAAGTTTCCCAAACTCGTATTTCCATAAAATACCCCGAAGTTTCGAAAACCCGTCATCTCTTAAGTCTCGGGAATGCCGGAGTTAAGGCATCACTAAAATACCATGAACTTACCAAACTATATTGTTACTAAAATACCTTGAACCGTGATGAAACCATTTCTACATTAAAACACCCCGAGTTTTCTAAATCCCGTGTTTTATAATAATATACTATATGTCTTCCTTTCCACTAGGCTTGTGAAACCCCGTTTATACTTGTCTCCTTATTGACTGGTAATCTTAACAATTTATTGATCATATTTAGTAATCTTGTGCAATGACTGTGTGTAATGATCGTGTGCAATGAACGTGAGTAATGATCGTGTGCAATGTACGTGTGCAATGACCGTGTTTCCATGATCCCGGGCATAGACGGGGTAATCTTGTTTCCGTGATCCTGGGCATAGACGGGGTAATCTTGTTTTCTTGATTCTGGGCATAAACGGGATGCTAACCGTTTACTGACCATGTATTCGTGATTTTAAAATAAAACAGTGCAACCTAGCTTTGATATCCTGATGCACTTGAATGAACTTAAAAGACATAACTACCATGTTTATCATAACTCGTTATACCTTAAGAATTAAGCAAACTATAGTATGAAAAGTAGTTACTAACCGACATCTTACCCACACTTCTACCTACATGATTATGCGACCTTACGTTTATCAGTTTAATCTTCCTGTACTATATTTTAACTTATTCTTGTTACCATATAATTTTTTTTCCCTTGAGAGTCCTACTCGAGTTTAACTCGCTGACGGACGTTTCTTTTCTTTTTCTCCCGAAATGTCCGTCAGCCATAGGAGAAGAGCAGGACAGAACGACGGAGATTGAAGCTCCAAAAGAAGACCATGATTCCATTGCAACGCCCTATTAGGGTTTTAGTCATTCATTTTTTTTCTTAGTTGCCACATGTTTAGGGTTTGCTTTATTTCCTTTCTCGCTTTATCTGTGTAATAAGATTTGAAATTCGTTGTAATAAATGTTGGTTAAGAAATAAAGTTCTTTATTTATCTTTCATTTTGTGTACTCCTGCATTACTTTACGCTTAGCGTAGCTGTATTGAGTTGAGTTATCTCTCAGTATAGCTACGTCGCGGGCCTCGTCGCGTCTCCACTCCAGTATTTTTGGAAAGCGGGGCGTGACACCCACTGAGGCTATTTCTCTAACACAGTTTGTGAAACTGTTAGTAGAAAATCTGGGTATGCGATAACACATGAGATGTGGATATACGATACCGCAATAATTGGTCTTAACTGCAAGTGGAAGATTGTTGGATACATGTGCCCTCAAGACAATTATCGTAATTACAGAAATGTAATTACTGAATTCAAGGAGGGGCTTATACGATAGAACGGTCTTACTCGAGATGATAGTATGCTATCTAGCTTGTCTTTAATTTTCATATGTATATGTTTTACTCGTTATCACGTATCGCTAATACATGATTGTAAATCCCATAAGCTCTTTGCTTGACTACCTGGATTATGATAGGGATCATACTAGTAGGGCCTAGGTAGTCCATAAGCACATCCTTAAATGTCCCTAGTTGCAGGAGTATCAAGACAGGACATTGGTATTTCAAAGTAGACTAGCATATACGTTTCTTGACCCCCGACCGGGACGATGGTTGATCCCATAGCCATCGGTGTTTGACACCGAAGATTGTATACATGTGCTCATTAGATTATGAGTTACATTGGACGGACTCGCCGAGAACTCCTAAATGGTATTATACCTATTGTCAGATGGCAGTTCTTTGGTGACGATAGTACATGATAGTCCCTTGACCTGAGATTGCCATAGTGTCTTGTGTATGTTCCCACTATACTTTGATTACTACCCTATCACGGCTCTACTGATTCGTGCAAACAGCTTTTAGTTAGGCATAGTCTTGAAGCACATAGGGCAGTGAGCAATCGAGGGGATTCGTCTCTCCCGGTATAGGGAGTCGATATCGCGCAGTGCAGGACATGACTATAATCATAAGTCTGCGGACACAACAAGTGAGATAAACTGATAAGTGTTATTAGTTGTATCTCTTTTGGTTATGAATTTGATGTCAACTTAACTTATCGGGTTATTAGGGATCTGACAGATTCCACCCCCTGACCAGGTATGCGATACTCTTTGACGAAGAGACCGGACGGTATGGTATTCGTTGCTTATAGACTTTATCGGGTCCGGATGAGTTTGCTCGTCGACCTGCCTTTTTCTTGATCATACCTGGGTAGCCATTACATGCAGCTAGTACTGCTGACGAGCTTATGGGTTAACCTGTGAGGGGATTGAATATGAAAGGAATTCGAATTCAATTGGATATGATCATATTTAATCTACTGCCAGCATATTGATAGGTTTTTAGAGTCCCGCGACGAAAGCGCTTCCCCAGACGAGACGATGATGGGCGTGTGTATTGGATACGTGCGGGAGTTCGATTAAGTGTATGATTTGATCGAACGTCTGAAAATACTAGCCGGTTTAAAAGCCGGAATATTAAATCAAGTGTTAACTTAATAACCGTATATGAGATATGGTTTCTAGTATTATGTATATAATACACACTCTTTCTCCAGTTTATGATACTGATTGTTTATCATGTATCTGATACATAATGTGTATATGTATTGGATACAGATACTTCCTCTCATTATATATATATATATATATATATATTGATTGATCGTGAAAAGAGTGTGTTTGTATAGTAACCGCAATCAATAACGGTATCGCGTGTAGCTAGCCGAGATGAGTATGGGTCGTCCGCAGGGATGCATGGAACTTTTAATCTTACTTTAGACGAGTTTAATAAAATAAAAGAAGAAAGGAAAATAGTTTCTAGATCTATGTTGAATACAGATGTAGAATCTATAAGAAGAGTGCTTGTAGAGTTCGTTAGGATTTAGTGGTCATGGATGACTAATAAAGATGACTCCTTTTATCTTTTGATAGATTTAAAACTAGATTGATAGTGATGAATGTGGATTAGGGTTCTTGGAAGAAATTAGGGTTTTCCCACCATTGACCCTTGTCTCTTCATTGATCTTTATTCATGTCTAACCCTTAATAAAACATTTGTTAATTTAATCTCAAATCGCGGTCAAGACTATCAATAAATTGATAGCGCGTCCGATTAGGATGTTAACGATTTTTTTGCTAAAGTTTATAAACTTCATAAGACGTAAACCGAGTTAAAATATTTTCGCATCCATTATTCTACCATAATCCTACGAACCCTATCAAGCGGAGAATTATTCGCGCATGATGGAGATAGAAAAAGAAAGGATAGAGAATGAAATCATAATGCAGAAAGTAAATGCGAAATAATTAAGCTAATGATCTACCTTTATTAATCAACTTTACAAGTATAATTCTTTCGAATTAGATTACAAGAAGAAGAAATTGCTCTCGATCTCTGCCTCGTAGGGAGTCAATGTTCCGTCGAAATTCACGCCGCTCTATCATGTCGAATCGCGGACCTGTTGTGGATCACTTGTTCTTTGACGGTGGTTTTTTTCGTGTTAAAGGTGATGATTTTTAACTTTAGCCCTCGGTTCTTTATATAGCTCTCAAAGTAGAAACCCTAGATCTCATAGGTTAATATATGTTGATACGATCACCCCCAGAAAATCTCAGATCCAACGGCCATCAGAGGGCTGCGGATAAGCCGCGAATTGGGACTATTGGCCGCGGAAGCGCCGCATTTTGGAGGAGTTAGGGTTTCAATCTTCTGGGGCTTCTATATGTTGACATGTGGAGATCTTCTAGATATCTGGATTTTGTAAATATTTCCTGAGTCTCTGCCAGTATTGATATTACGATTTTATTGGCAGATTTTTGATCCTAACGTCTTGAATATTTTGATCTCTTGACCTAAGCTAAATCTTATACAATATCTCCATGAATAATGTTAATAATATTTATTATAGAGATATAATCTTAATCATTTTTTATGGTAATAAATCTTTAAGCAATTTGATTAAGATTATTTGATATGATTTGCATAATAAAAATATTATATGCATATATTTTCCTTCATAATGTTAATTATAATATATAAATATATGGTAAATAGTATTTTGCAGATAAACCCAAATATGTTCTATATTTATAATAAACACCTTTAAATATTTAAGAAAAATAAGGAAAATGTTATATCAAATGTGCGATATTTTCGACTGAATAAATACCCCCAAACTTAATTTTGATCATCCCGAGCAAACTAGTTATTAAAGAGAGGGAGAAAAAGAAAAAGAAAAACTTAAGTAGCAGACTTTCGTAGGCAACACTATTGCACTGAGCACGTGTAACAAGCCTTTAAACCTCTAGGTGTTCCTAGTAGGAGGAGTGTTGTCTCCTGAGGGGTTTCAGTAGATTACACCCACAAAATCCCATAATAAAAAACAGAAGATGAAAGTTACATATAAATATAAGAACTATAAAAGAAAGAACTTGAAAATAAGAGTTTTCAACTACACCAGCTTTTTAGTAGCCATGAGCCCCATCTTAATGGTCGTGAAAAGATGTTAGAAATCACATTATCCCTCAATAAAACATCGCCTTTAGTCTTCTCCCTATCTTTCTTCCAAATATCGAACATATACTCCTACGTGTGTGTAAAAGACATCTCTACACTTAGAGAATTCAATCCAAGCTATCATACTCTTGTCCATCTTCCTTAATACTTTTTAGTTGGTGAATATTATCAGATGGAATTGCTAACACATCCTTCATGCGATCGTTAATACTTCTTGAAGTACTAACCGACCGATTACTAAATGTGCTTTATTATTTAGGCATAATTCCTCGTCTTGCAACACCTAAGGCTTAGCAGTGGCTCCCAAACCAGTTGGTCTAAGGCATTAGGTGATAAAGCACTCTCGCTATATTTTTTTATGCCGCCTTAAGCAATTACAAAACCAGTGTTCATTTTTCTTCACCATTTTTTTAAAAATATTTTTATATTTTTTTTATTTTTCTTCATACCAAGACTTTTAGATAAGAGCATTTCAAGGTATTCTCTACTATCCTAAATTTCAAGATGTGTGCAAGTACGTATAGTAGGGTATCAACGTTCAAATGTTTGGCCTCAAGAATATAGACTATTTTTCAGGTTTATTTTTATCCTCAGATTAGTAATTACCTTCATCTTACTAACCCTTGGAACAACTCATAACCACTTATTACTAGCATTGTTTAAGAAAATATCTAATTTTCTTGCTTTTCTCAAACTATTCGTATCTTTCATATGTAATTTTTTACTTTCTAATATTTTATTATCAAAAAAATTTTGCGCTAATATTTATAATAATGCAAAATAATGCATGAATAAGCACAAATCTCTTCCAAACCTGTTTGCAACAGTGTCCTCACTGATGTCATCTGTTAAGCTAAAAAAACCTGTAGACTTGGGAGGAAAAGTAAGTAACGGGGTCATGAATAAATAACAGTGAAATCCTCCCCCAAACTTATTTTTGGCTCACAATTTTATAAAATTTTATTTTCTTTCAAGAGCCAAAAGATTTTCTTCCCCCAAACTTGATTAAAATAGTATTTAGCATTTAAAATTATAAAGAGGGGGGGGTAAAGTTATTGGTCAATATAAAGTTTTACAAATACCAAAAGTCAACACCAACCATTCAAAATTTTTATCAATGTAGCACCAAGGTTGGAAGAAGAACATGTCACATATAGACGTGAAGAAGTGAGGAGGGGATAAGAGGTGGAATAGAACGGGTTTACGTTTCGGTTTATAGAGACGGAATAGTGATGGTGGATTATTCGCATTCTTGTTCTTGATAAGAAAAGGAGGTGGCGGTTCAATTTCTTTGGGTTGGAGTTGATTCATCATAACTCCCATATTTTCTAAGAATGCGAGTTTTTCAGCAAAGATTTCTTCAAAACTTTCATCGATATCCCGAATAATAATCTCATCAGAAAGAACGGGATGATACTCAGACTCCATAAAAGGTTCATATTTAGTGTTAGATATTGACCCGAACAGCTCGATAGAAGGGTATGTATGTGTATAATAAATAGCAGGGTCAAACAATAACATACTAGTGGAGTCAAGATCAGTATCGTGAAGCTGTTCAAATTCGCTACTGTCGGAATCCATCCTTTTGATCATAGGGTTCGGAGGGTTCACTTCCCAACTTGTAAATGTTAATCTCAATTGATATCTTCCCGAAAGATAGGGTCATAGAACCATTTCGATAATTGATTACAACGTTGGAAGTCGCTAGAAAAAGGTCGACCTAAAATAACTGGAATTTGGTTTCGTGGGTTTGCCACAGGCTGTGTATCTATAACGATAAAGTCCACAGGGAATATAAATTCCCTGACTTTGATTAACACGTCCTTTAGCACACCCCTAGGTTGGGTGATAGACCGATCGGCCATCTGAAGAATGCGGTGCGCTGGTTTTAGCTCTCCGATCTCTAATTGCTCATAGACAGAATATGGAAGTAAGTTAACACTAGCACCTAAATCGAGTAGAGCACGATTAATAATTTTACCCCAATAGAAATAGATATTGTAGGACTTCCGGGGTCCTTTCGTTTCTTGGATAGCTGTTGTGTAAAATCAGTACTCACATTACTCGCAAGGAAAACTTTTTTAGGTACTTGAATTTTTCTCTTCCTAGTGCACAAATTCTTTAAAATTTTCGCATAAGATGGAACTTGTTGAATAGTATTTAGGAGAGGAATATTTATTTTAACTTGCTTAAAAATTCCACAATCTTCTCCATTTGTGGACTTGGTCTGTTGCCCCTTAACCTATGTGGATAAGGTGATTTATCAATAAGGGTTGGGTCCAACATTGGAGAAGATTGTGGGGGTGGAATGAATCCCAGAATTGAAGTTGGTGTCACGCCCCGCTTCCCAGAGTGCGCTAAGATAGGCACGTGACAGAGCCAACCATGCTACCTGTGGATAGAAAACATCCCTGCACAGTCACATTACGGCTGTCTATAAGATATCAAGAATAGGAAAGTAAAATAAACTATCTAGTACATGTCCATATACCAGAATAAACGAGTCAAGAAATAATATGCGAAAGCAATAGATCCAAGTAATAATAACAATCTGGAAAGTACGAAAGTAACTGAACTAACTGGATACTAACTGCTTGGCCTGACGGCGGAAGTACTCCTGATCAGTCAGCTGCAAAGGTAGAGGATCTAGGCCATACAAAACTCAGACGTCAGTGCGTCATAATATCAACAATAATATAATCAGGGGGTAGCAATACATGCAAGCATGAGTATGAACAGTAATAAAAGTAGAACAGTAACAAGTCGTAAGTAAACCGTAACATGAATATAGATTAGTGGACATGATATAAATAGGTAAAGTGCAGTGGGTAGTCTAAACTGTGCTATAGAGTTATCTACTCTAAAATTATTGAAATCAATTAGAGTAATCCTCCATGTAACTCAAAGGATATGTCCCGTTATCCCCCGGGACCACATATCAGGTAGTGGGAGTCATGAATGACTCTGTCCCGTTATCCCCCGGGACCACGGATCAAGTAAGAATCACGAATGATTCTGTCCCGTTATCCCCCGGGACCACGGATCAAGTAACACCCTTGTAAGCTACACTTTAGTTTACACTTTTGATTTCCACGTACCCCCAAGGTTATGTGTTCAATTCAGGTATTGGTAAATCTGGAGCTAATGCCAACACAGGATCAAGCAGGTACAGGTTTGTTTGTATAGATAACAGGATATGTCCGTAGGGACAACAGGTCAAGATTGTCGGCATTAGTAACAAGATCAGGTAACATGTCAAGCTGTGGTACATCAGGTCATGTCAAGTAGTGCACAGGTATCAAGTTATGTCAAGTAGTGTAAATGTATCAAGCGGGTGCTCATAATCAAACTGTAGCAAGTATTGAATCAGGGTGAAAGTACGGATGTACAATAAAAGCATGGATGCACAATATCTATCAGGGGTTACATCATGACTATGTAGGATGCAGATTATCAAGTATGGTGCACTAATACAACAGTAACATGAAATAATATGGTCTCTGCGTGCAATTAGATATGTAATAAACCGTACGGATATAGACGGATACTATGAAACTGTAAATCGGTAAAATTTGCTGATATTAAAACACAAGCACTATTATTTATTAAATAGATATTGATATAATAATATTAACATGGATGATATAATAATATTATCATTAATATTAAATAATGATATATTCAAACCGATTAATAACTATAAAAGTGGTATTGATTAATCATGCACAAGAAAGTTCCGCTCAGAAATTCAGCGTCACCCTGATTTGTAAAATAGCTTAAAAATAACAAACGTTCTCCAAAAGAGACGTGTCCTATACCAAAACAAAGATAATTCAATAAGATTTTCATTTTTATAAGTTGAAGTATCTCAGCTTGTTCGTACAAAATATTATTAACATTCGAAATTGAAAGTTTGCTGCTGGAATTTCCCTAGACAGCAGTTTAGAGATATTTTCATTTGCATTTTACGTTATTTAAACAATTTATTTTGCAAGTAAATATTTCATAGAGTTATAGTATTCTGAGTTATCTTCGTAACGAACTAAAGAACGTATACTAATAATTTTTTTATGATTTATAATGAATTTTATAAGCTAAGGTGTACAGTAAATTTCAGATCTGTCGTATCCGCTTTGCAACAACGTTTCATGTGTAAACTATAATATTTTCAAACTATATTTTGTATAACATTATAAAATGCAGATTATAAACTAATTAAAGATAATAATAAGAAATATTACGATGATATATATTTTAAATAATATGGATGCAAACGGGTATCTGAAAACGGTAAAACTTCAGTATGGATGCATAATACTATACCTAGTATGTAGCAAGATGAATTAGCATGCGACTAGACATGTAAATAATGATACGGATGGACACGGACGTTACATAACAGTAAAAATGATAAATTGGTAAATGCAGGATGTACAACTAAACAATATGAGATGTAAATATTCCATTGGGTGCAGTATATTGTAATATAATATGTAACAAGATAGGTTTGCATGCACTAGATGTGAAATAACTTATACGGATGCACACGGATATCCGAAAATGGTGAAACATGCAAAATGATAATGTGGGATGCATAACTAATCATTATATGTTGTTATTATTCAAATGAATATAGAATATAGTGGTATAGCATGTAGCAATATTAACTTGCTCGACGGATCACGAAACGGATATATACGGCACGTCCGACGTCAGTAAAACGTCGCAATGCATGCACGGCACACGGGACAGGTCTAAACAATGCAAGAGGGTGATCACGCAGGCAAGGTACGTTCACTGGATCACTCGGATCGTCGCGACGAGCACGGCTCCGGCGGTGATCACCGGAATCAAGAAAAAAGATCAAGAAAAAGAAAGAAGAAAGAAGAAGAAGAAGTAAGAAGAAGAGGCTGTGTATTAAATAAGGAAATAAATAAATAAATAAATAAAATATATATAAATATATATATGTAGAGGAGAGAGAGAGAGAGAGAAAGGGGTTGTTAGTTTGTTAGGAAATTAGTTTAGGTTTAAATTAAAAAAATCTTTTATTAGTTAACTAAATTTTAATTTGTATCAGTTTATAAAATTAATATTATATAAATAAAATTTGATATTCTGGTAAATACAAATATAGTCCAAAATATGCCCGGGTCGGGTCTAAAATTCTGTTTTAAAATACGAAAAAATATACATGTCGACCAAAATTAAAGTTGGATATCCGGGTAACGAAAAATGCATATCCCCAAGAACGGATGCACGCATGTGCATGTAGTCATCCAAACAAGTCCGTTTCACTGAACGGGACGAGAACAAGATGCGCGGATGCTACCACAGGGTTAGGGGTATCATGCAGGCCATGCAATGTATTTTTAAAATATTTTATGTGACTTCAAATGTTATATTAAAAAATGCAGATGCCAGATATAATACCAGTATGCAATGTACAAATAATGAAAGTGCACGGATCCATATAATAAGCTAGGATAAACCATAAACAGGAATCAAGACGGGTTTCTAGCAAGCGGGTCGGGTCGGATGCAAATACAGATGTCAAAACACTATTCGCACCTAAAACACAGTAAATCAAGAAAATACTATAAATAAAAAAATACTTGAACTAGAACTGGTATAAATGAACTAGGGTGTTACATTATACCCAACTACAAAAAGAACTTCGTCCTCGAAAATCCCAAAACAAGAAAAGATGAACAATCAAGAATCTACAAGAATAGGTGCGGAAATTTCTGTCGAATCTCGTCTTCTTGTTCCCAAGTCGATTCTCCGTGAGAGCGATTTCCCTAAGAAAAAAGTACGAGAGGGATAACCTTGTTCTTAAGGACCTTTTCTCTTCGATCAACAATCGACATCGGTCATTCCTCAAAGGTTAAATCCTTCCTTACAGTCAGCTCCGAATGATCCAGCACGTGTGTTTCATCTTGAACATACTTACAGAGTTGAGATACATGAAACACGTCATGAATATCAGCCAAAGATTGTGGTAATACCAATCGATACGCTACTTCTCCAACACGCTCCAAAATCTCGAAAGGCCCAACGAATCGAGGACTAAGCTTATCTCGACTCCCAAAACGAACCACTCCTCTAGTCGGTGATATCTTCAAGAATACCAGATCACCAACAGCGAACTCTAGAGGTCTTCTCGATGTATCGGCCCAACTCTTCTGCCGATCTTGTGCTGCCTTCATGTGATTCCGGACAGTATTAACTTTCTCTACTGTTTGTACGATCAAATCCGGTCCCAACAATCTTCATTCTCCAACATCGTTCCAACAAACAGGTGAACGACACTTACGACCATACAACGCTTCGAATGGAGCCATCTGAATAGTTGCCTGAAAACTGTTGTTGTACGAAAATTCCACTAAGTGTAGATGATCCTCCCAAGAACCCTTGAAGTCCAACAAGCAAGCTCTCAACATATCTTCAAGAGTTTGGATCGTTCTCTCTAACTGTCCATTTGTCTGGGGATGATAAGCTGTGCTAAACTTCAATCGCGTCCTCAATCTTTCTCATAAACTCCTCCAGAAGTGCGATAAGAATCGGGTGTCACGATCGGACACGATACTCATAGGTACTCCATGCAATCTCACAATCTCCTGCATGTACCGTTTTGCCAACGCTTCCGTTGACTGACCAACTCGAAATGGTATGAGATGAGCTACCTTGGTCAATCGATCAACAATCATCCAAACTGCATTGTTGCCCTTTGGACTCCGCGGTAAAGCTGTCATGAAATCCATGGTTATATGTTCCCACTTCCATTGAGAAATCGGAAGTGGTTGCAATAAACCAGCTACTCTTTGATGTTCAGCCTTAATTTGCTGACACACCAAGCACTTCGCTATAAAGCGGGCAATCTCCCTTTTCATGCCTTCCCACCAGAAATACTGTCGTAGATCACGGTACATCATCGTGCCTCCTGGATGTACAGAATATGCGGAACTGTGCGCCTCCTTCATCACTTCTTCTCGAATTTCTCCTTTTGGCACACACAAACGGCTACCATATCGCAACAAACCATCTTCATGGATTAACAAGTCCGTTCGAAGTCCAGTTTCAACCTGTTCTCGAAACTTTTGCAATCTAGGGTCCTGTAACTGCGCTGCTTTAATATTCTCGATCAACAACGACTGTACTTGCAGCTGCATCAACTATCCCGAAGAATGCGGTAGCACGATCTCCAAATCAAATCTCCGAAAGTCTTCAATAAGTTCCTTTTGTACAGTCAACATCTGAATTGCTGGCAACCGACTAAACGCATCCGGCACAACATTAACTTTCCCCGGATGGTACTTAAGATTGAGATTGTAATCAACCATCAGCTCCAACCATCTACACTGCCTCATGTTAAGCTCTTTCTGTGTGAACACATACTTTAGGCTTTTGTGATCGGTGAATACTTCGACCCTTTCGCCCAATAAGTAGTGTCTCCAAATCTTCAAAGTGAAAATCACTGCTGCATGCTCCAAATCATGAGTTGGTTAATTCTTCTCACGGGTCTTCAACTGTCTCGATGCGTAAGCTATAACCTTCCCATGCTGCATCAAAACACATCCCAAACCTTTCCCAGATGCGTCGCTGTGAATCATCAATCCTCCGGAACTGTCTGGCACGGTCAGAATAGGAGCGGTTATCAATCTTTGCTTCAACGCCTCAAAAGCTGACGCACACTTATCCGTCCATGCAAATTGCGCGTAAGCTTGGTCAAAGGCCCAGGCAAATGAGCAAAATTCTCCACGAATCTTCTGTAATAGCCGGCAAGTCCAAGAAAACTTCTGATCTCTACTACATTCTTCGGAATCGGCCAATTTCGAACTGCTGCAATCTTCTCAGGATCAACGACGATTCCATCTCCGGATACGACATGCTCCAAAAACTTCACTTCTTCCAGCCAAAACTTGCACTTGCTCATCTTTGCATATAATCTTTCATGCCTCAATGTCTGCAGTGCGATCTTCAAGTGTTCTGCATGCTCTTCAAGGCTCCTCGAGTGGACCAGAATATCATCGATAAACACCACTATAAACTGGTCTAAGAACGGTGAAAAGATTCGGTTCATCAAGTCCATAAATATCACCGGTGCATTCGTGACTCTGAATGGCATCACTAAATACTCGTAATGTCCATACCGAGTTCGGAACGCAGTCTTGCAAATGTCTTCTGATTTAACTCGGACCTGATAATATCCGGATTGCAAATCCAGCTTCGAGAATACCCTTGCACCACTAAGCTGCTCGAATAATTCGCCAATGCGAGGGATCGTGTACTTATTCTTAATAGTCACCCGGTTTAATTCTCGATAATCGATGCACATCCTCCTTGTGCCATCTTTCTCCTTTACTAGAAGAGCTGGAGCTCCCCAGGGTGAATTGCTGCTGCGAATCCAACCATTCTTTAACAATTCGGTAACCTGCTTCTTGACTTCTTCCAACTCCACTGGTGCCATCGGATAGTACGCCTTTGAGATTGGCGCTGCACCAGGAACAAGATCAATCGTGAACTCCACATCTCGTTTTGGCGGTAAACCCGAGATGTCCTCGAACACGTCCATGAACTCTCGAACTACAGCTGGCGCTTCCTCCTTATCAACTTCCATCGATGAAAGAACATTGTTTGTTGGCCTAGCCCTAAACTCGACTGGCCCGACAGAACTGCTTTCTTCAGCAAAAACAAACTCCGGATGTCCGGGAATCTGGAAAATCACTTTCTTTGCCCTACGATCAATATGAGCATGAAAAATACCGAGAAACTCCATTCCCAAGACAACTTCATAACTACCGGTATCGGTCACCAAGAAATCTGCAAAATATGAACTGGTAAGCAATGAAACTGAGAGAACCAAGGTAATAAAACGACCATGAAATAAGAAAATGAAACAAGACCAGGACTCCAAGTTACTTAAATAGAGTACCGCATTGTAACCATGCTGCAGTTCATGGTTACAATCACATAACTCCGTTCAAGTCGCCCAAATCCTAGTATCAGAATCAAAGGAATAGGACGGCAGAAACAATAGGGAATCAAAAGGTTTCAAGCCGAGATGCAAAGTTGTTTGCATATCGTCAAGACAAGAGTCAAGAGAAAGATAAGATTCAAGAATCACAATAATAATGTGCAAGACATATTCCTAATTACGGGTTTCCTGCTTCATGTATTGGGTTCAATACCCAACTACAAAAGAATCAACCCGATAACCTAAATCCTATGGCTCTGATACCAAACAAACCCTGTCACGCCCCGCTTCCGAGAGTGCGCTAAGATAGGCACGTGATAGAGCCAACCATGCTACCTGTGGATAGGAAACATCCCTAAACAGTCACATAACAGCTGTCTATAAGATATCAAGAACAGGAAAGTAAAATAAACTATCTAGCACATGTCCATATGCCAGAATAAATGAGTCAAGAAATAATATGCGGAAGCAATAGATCCAAGTAATAATAACAATCTGGAAAGTACGGAAGTAACTGAACTAACTGGATACCAACTGCTCGGCCTGACGGCGGAAGTACTCCTGATCAGTCAGCTGCAAAGGTAGAGGATCTGGGCCATGCAAAACCCAGACGTCAGTACGTCATAATATCAATAATAATATAATCAGGGGGTAGCAATACATGCAAGTATGAGTATGAACAATAATAAAAGTAGAATAGTAACAAGTCATAAGTAAACCGTAACATGAATATAGATCAGTGGACAGGATATAAACATGTAAAGTGCAGAGAGTAGTCTAAACTGTGCTATAGGGTTATCTACTCTAAAATTATTGAAATCAATTAGAGCAATCCTCCATGTAACTTAAAGGATATGTCCCGTTCTCCCCCGGGACCATGGATCAGGTAGTGGGAGTCATGAATGACTCTGTTCCGTTATCCCCCCAGGACCACGGATCAAGTAAGAATCACGAATGATTCTGTCCCGTTATCCCCCGGGACCACGGATCAAGTAATACTCTTGTAAGCTACACTTTAGTTTACACTTTTGATTTTCCCATACCCCCAAGGTTATGTGTTTAAGTCAGGTATTGGTAAATCTGGAGCTAATGCCAACACAGGATCAAGCAGGTACAGATTTGTCTGTATAGACAACAAGATATGTCCGTAGGGACAACATGTCAAGATTGTCGGCATTAGTAACAAGATCAGATAACATGTCAAGCTGTGGTACATCAGGTCATGTCAAGTAGTGCACATGTATCAAGTTATATCAAGTAGTGTAAATGTATCAAGCGGGTGCTCATAATCAAACTGTAGCAAGTATTGAATCAGGGTGAAAGTACGGATGTACAATAAAAGTATGGATGCACAATATCTATCAGGGGTTACATCATGACTATGTAGGATGCACATTATCAAGTATGGTGCACCAATACAATAGTAACATGAAATAATATGGTCTCTGCGTGCAACTAGATATGTAATAAACCGTACGGATATAGACGGATACTATGAAACTGTAAATCGGTAAAATTTGCTGAATATTAAAACACAAGCACTATTATTTATTAAATAGATATTGATATAATAATATTAACATGGATAATATATTCAAACCGATTAATAACTATAAAAGTGGTATTGATTAACCATGCACAAGAAAGTTCCGTTCAGAAATTCAGCATCACCCTGATTTGTAAAATAGTTTAAAAATAACAAACGTTCTCCAAAAAGGACGTGTCTTATACCAAAACAGAGATATTCAATAAGGTTTTCATTTTTATAAGTTGAAGTATCTCAGGTTGTTCTTAAAAAATGTTATGAACATTCGAAATTGAAAGTTTGCTGCTGGAATTTCCCTAGACAGCAGTTTAGAGATATTTTCATTTGAATTTTACGTTATTTAAATAATTTATTTTGCAAGTAAATATTTCATAGAATTATAGTATTCTTAGCTTCGTAACGAACTAAAGAACGTATACTAATAATTTTTTTATGATTTATAATGAATTTTATAAGCTAAGGCGTACAGTAAATTTCAGATCTGTCGTATTCGCTTTGCAACGACATTTCATGTGTAAATTATAATATTTTCAAACTATATTTTGTATAACATTATAAAATGCAGATTATAAACTAATTAAAGATAATAATAAGAAATATTACGACGATATATATTTTAAATGATATGGATGCAAACGGGTATCTGAAAACGGTAAAACTTCAGTATGGATGCATAATACTATACCTAGTATGTAGCAAGATGAATTAGCATGCGACTAGACATGTAAATAATGATACGGATGCTCACGGACGTCACATAGCAGTAAAAATGATAAACTGGTAAATGCAGGATGTACAACTAAACAATATGAGATGTAAATATTCCATTGGGTGCAGTATATTGTAATATAGTATGTAACAAGATAGGTTTGCATGCACTAGATGTGAAATAACTTACACGGATGCACACGGATATCCGAAAATGGTGGAACATGCAAAATGATAATGTGGGATGCATAACTAATCATTATGCGTTGTTATTATTCAAATGAATATAGAATATAGTAGTATAGCATGTAGCAAGATTAACTTGCCTCGACGGATCACGAAACGGATATATACGGCACGTCCGACGTCGGTAAAACGTCGCAACGCACGCACGGCACACGGGACAGGTCTAAACAATGCAAGAGGGTGATCACACAGGCAACGTATGTTCACTGGATCACTCGGATTGTCAGCGACGAGCACGGCTCCGGCGGTGATCACCGGAATCAAGAAACAAGATCAAGAAAAAGAAAGAAGAAAGAAGAAGAAGTAAGAAGAAGAGGCTGTGTATTAAATAAGGGAAGAAAAAACAATAAATAAAATATATATATATATGCAGAGGAGAGAGAGAGAGAGAAAAAGGGGTTGTTAGTTTGTCAGGAAATTAATTTAGGTTTAAATTAAAAAAATCTTTTATTAGTTAACTAAATTTTAATTTGTATCAGTTTATAAAATTAATATTATATAAATAAAATTTGATATTCTGGTAAATACAAATATAGTCCAAAATATACTCGAGTCGGGTCTAAAATTCTGTTTTAAAATACGAAAAAATATACATGTCGACCAAAATTAAAGTTGGATGTCCGGATAACGAAAAATGCATACCCCCAAGAACGGATGCACGCACGTGCATGTAGTCATCCAAACAAGTCCGTTTCACTGAAAGGGACGAGAACAAGATGCACGGATGCTATCACAGGGTTAGGGGTATCATGCAGGCCATGCAATATATTTTTAAAATATTTTATGTGACTTTAAATGTTATATTAAAAAATGCAGATGCCAGATATAATGCCAGTATGCAATGTACAAATAATGAAAGTGCACGGATCCATATAATAAGCCAGGATAAACCATAAACAGGAATCAAGACGGGTTTCTAGCAAGCGGGTCGGGTCGGATGCAAATACAGATGTCAAAACACTATTCGCACCTAAAACACAGTAAATCAAGAAAATACTATAAATAAAAAAATACTTGAACTAGAACTGGTATAAATGAACTAGGGTGTTACAGTTGGGATCGCTTTAGGTTGACTCGAGGAAGTGGGCGGAGGGTTCGAGCCTAGTGGAAAACGAAGAATAGGCTCGGAAGAAGGTGGACTAGACGAAATAGGGTTAAAAGTAGAAGCCGGGGTATCATTAATATCATTGACATCAACGTCATCAACATGTTCACCCACTTGGCTGTTCAGCACTTTTCCCGATCTCAACGTGATTACGACACACACATTATGCCTTTGTGAGTGGCCAGGATTCGGTAGAGGTTGAGATGGAAGTTTCCATTTCTCTCTCGTACTCATCGCGGTATTTAACTGTGCAAGTTGTGCTTCTATCGATTTTATGCTTTCATCATGGGAGGCGGTGTTTTGCACTAACGTTTGGATAGAAGACGTTAAATAAGCCGTCGTTTGCAAGGAATGTTTAATAAACGTGTCCAAGCTTCGTTCGAGTGCGGAGAATTGTTCGGTACCGGCCGTTTGGAAAGAATTATTATAGGGTGCAAAATTGTTGGCCGGATTTTGAAAAGTTTGCGGTTAAAAAGGGTGTTGACTCGATTGTGGTGGTAGCTGTTACTGTGGAGGAGGTCTTTGATAGTTATTTTGGCTTGGAAACGTATTTTGAGTTTGAGTTTGGTTTTGGTTCCAAGTAAAATTAGGATGATTCCTCCATCCCTGATTGTATGTGGAAGAACAAGGATAGTTTCTAGGTCGTTGCTGAAAAGTAGTATTAATTTTTTCTTGACCTTGAAACGGTGGACTCAAAGGACATTCTTCCGTCAGATGTGATGGGTCGGAATAGCAACCACACACGGTTTTGGGAAGCGTAACCTGGTTTAGGGAGGCTGAAGAGACTTTGTGTTCTATAGCGTCAAGTTTCCTTTGTATCGCGGCCATTTCGGTTTTCACTGCGATGGAAATATTGAGCTGATGGATTCCTGCCCTAGACGATATCGTTCTAATGCTTTCCCATTGTAACGTTTGTTCAGCGAGATTTTCCAGAAATTTCCAAGCTTTCCCTTCATCTTTAGACATGAAATGACATTGACAAATGGTTTCAAGTATCTGTTTTGTCTATAGATTAACACCCTCATATATAATGCGGCAAAGTTTCCATTTATCGATTCCATGATGGGGGCATTGTAGAAGAAGATATTTGAACCGTTCAAAGCCTTTCCAGAATGGTTCATTGTGAAGTTGGGTAAACTGATTGATCTCGCTTCGAATACGGGCGGTCTTATGATTGAGATAAAATTTCTTAAGGAATGTTATAACGAATTCATCCCAATTGGCGATAGAATGTGCGGCAGTGTTATAAAACCATTTTTCTTCTAGATCGCACAAGGCAAAAAGGAGAAGACATAATCTCAAGGCATCCACAGAAAGTTGTAACGTGCCCATCATTGCGCATACGTTTTCGAATTTGGTGATAAAAACGTATGCGTTTTCAGACTCAAGCCGGCAACAGTTTGATAAAGTGGGGTTTAATTTCAAAATTATCCCCATTGGCTGGTGGAATAGATAGACAAGTAGGAAGGGGTCCACGCACGGGGTAGCATCTTTTTTGGAGAGAGATGCGCTGTGGATTCTGCACACCTACGGATGGTAGCAGGGGCGTGTTATAATCTGATGGAGAACCGTCCATCTCGGTCAATATGGTGGGTGGAGGGAAAAAAGAAGATGAAGAAGTACCGACTTCGGAGTCGATAGCAGAAACGCGGACAAGACGGGAACTAGAATCCTGTGTCCATCCGAGCATGCACTAAGAGGATTTAGCGCACGTGGCAGCGTGTGTGAACTATTTAAAATGGTTTGTTTTGAAAAAGTGTCGGACGTGAGGTAAATCACACAAAAAATGCACAATCAACCCTAAAACTAAGGTCACCTAGGTCAAATCACTAGACCGCTCCTAGACTTCCAAGGACAAGTCGCAGGATCAATACTTTACCACCTCTTTATTACTCTTGTGGCCAGGTAAGTGGGAGGTATCCGCTATACGAATCACCAAAAATAATGGGCCTAATTAAGTAACCACTTTCCTAGACACACTTGCCTAGACACCACAAAAGTAATGTGAATAAGCGATAGATTACCTACGACCCTCCTCTGTCCTAATTGAGTGCGACGGTCCTTAGAGTCTTGGTCTAGATATTTTTTAATTAATATAGGATTATGCAGATACTCGTTTTGTGATTTGTGGGGCCTAAGAAGGGTGATGAACTCCCCACCTAATCTGAATTTTGGTCTTGCCCCTTAAAGTCCGTTTTAAAATATGCAAAAATAAACCAATTACAAAACACGCAAAAGATTTTTGAGCGGCGATATTTTGCAAAGAATCCTGTAGAAAAATATATTATTGGATTTCAGAGGAGAGAGAAGAATCAGAGAAAGATACCAGTGGAGTTTGGAAACACAACTCCCTAGAATCGCCGCCTTTCCGCGGCTAATTGCACCCTATTGTCGCGTTTCCGCGGCGTCTTGGTGGGATCGTTTGAAAAAAATTGTTCCCGTGCCCTCCTATGCTCCTCTGGAATACTTTGAGAGTCTCTAAAACTTTATCTCCTCGCTACAATGACTCCAGGCTCCCTCGCAAAAATCGCACACTAATCGTTAAATATGCAAGTTGCGGTTTTGTTTTATTTTTATAATATGGATCGAATTAGAATTCAACCCAAATAGCAAGAAAAAAAAATTACGCACGTATCCCCGGCAATGGCTCCATTTGATTGATCATGAAAAGAATGTGTTTGTGTAGTAATCGCAATCAATAACGGTGTCACGTGTAGCTAGCCGAGATGAGTACGTGTCGTCAGCAGGGATGCATGGAACTTTTAATCTTGTTTTAGACGAGTTGAATAAAATAAAAGAAGAAAGGAAAATAGTTTCTAGATCTACGTTGAACACAGATGTAGAATCTATAAAAAGAGGGCTTGTAGGGTTCGTTAGGATTTAGCAGTCATAGATGACTAATAAAGATGACTCATTTTATCTTTTGATAGATTTAAATTAGATTGATAATGATGAATGAGGATTAGGTTTCTTGGAAGAAACTAGACTTTCCCCACCATTGACCCTTGTCTCTTCATCGATCTCTATTGATGTCTAGCCCTTAAAAAAACAATTGTTAATCTAATCTCAAATCCAGGTCAAGACTATCAATAAATTGATAGCGCACCCGATTAGGATGTTAACGATTCTTTTGTTAAAGTTTATAAACTTCATAAGACGTAAAAAGAGTTAAAATATTTTCTCATCCATTGTTCTACCCTAATCCTACGAACCCTATCAAGCAGAGAATTACTCGCGCATGATGGAGATAGAAGAAGAAAGGATAGAGAAGGAAATCATAATGCAGAAAGTAAATGCGAAATAATTAATCTAATGATCTACCTTTATTAATCAACTTTACAATTACAATTCCTTCGAGTTTAGATTATAATAAGAAGAAGTTGCTCTTGATCTATGCCTCGTAGGGAGTAGATATCCTGTCGAAATTCACATCGCTCTATTACGTCGAATCGTAGACCTATCGTAGATCACTTGTTCTTTGACGGTGATTTGCTTCGTGTTAAAGGTGATGATTTTTAAGTTTAGCTCTCGGTCCTTTATATAGCTCTCAAAGTAGAAACACTAGATCCCATAGGTTAAGATATGTTGATACGATCACCCCCAGAAAATCTCAGATCCAACGGTCATCAGAGGGCCGCAGATCCGCCGCGAATTGGGGTTATTGGCCGCTGAAGCGCCACATCTTGGAGGAGTTAGGGTTTCAATCTTCTGGGGCTTCTACATGTTGACACGTGGAGATCTTCTGAATATCTGGATTTTTTAAATATTTCCTGAGTCTATGCCGGTATTGATTCTACGATTTTATTGGCAGATTTTTGATCCTAACGTCTTGAATATCTTGATCTCCTGAACTGAACTAAATCTTGCACAATATCTCCATGAATAATATTAGTAATATTTTTGTTATAAAGATATAATCTTAATCATTTTATATGGTAATAAATCTTTAAGCAATTTGATTAAGATTATTTGATATGATATGCATAATAAAAATATTATATAAATATTATATGCATATATTTTCCTTCATAATGTTAATTATAATATATAAACATATGGTAAATAATATTTTGCAGATAAACCCAAATATGTTCTATATTTATAATAAACACCTTTAAATATTTAAGAAAATTAAGGAAAATATTATATCAAATGTGCGATATTTTCGACTGAACAAATATATATATATATATATATATATATATATATATATATATATTATGTGATAATAATACATAACCATGTGATGGCGGGACCCTCTCTGTGTGTGTGCCCTGTGTGTGTGTGTGTGTGAGACAGCAATGAGTATTATGTGATAATAATACATAACCATGTGATGGCGGGACCCTCTGTGTGTGTGTGCCCTGTGTGTGTGTGTGTGTGAGACAGCAAAGAGTAGAGAGAGTGAGGATGAGAGATGTCGCATTTCTTTCAAATGAGAAGGAAAAAAAAGGGAAATAGGGTAATTCTTTTTCTTGCAACCATCTTCTTCTTCCTCTAGAGCTTGACCTTGCTTTCTACTAAAATGGAAATTCATGTAAGAGTGAGGGAAAATAGAAAAGATAGAGTTTTTATTAACCACATCATCTTTCCCTATATCTAGCAAGTCCCTGGAGAGAGTTTCTCTACTTGAAGATGGTGATGGAGCTTTGCGCCGATCCCTACACGTCATACTAGAAGGCGTTTTTTTTAATCTTTTCCTAGATTCGCCTTCTTCAAATTATTTTGAATCAAAACGGCAACCATACAGACTTGCCACAAACTGAAACTCATATTTTCATCAAACTTCTCGATATCGAACTTCATATTTGTCGAACACATGATGCGGGATCAACAAAATACGATGTGCTAACAAACCCTAAACTTCAAAATCACAATCTAAGAAAGTGGAGAAGAGAATGTAGTTTTCGTTACTCACCGTTGACCTATATCGCAAGATCGATGACCTAATGGTTCAATCCAAAAATCCAAAAAAAGGCTCTGATACCAGTTTGTTGCAACAAAGATGATCATGAAACACAAACCAAATGATAATAAGAAGTAATCAAAATCACAGGCAAAATAGAAATACGAGTACTAACTATAAAACAAATAGGCGAAAGCGAAACTTTATTTATAATCAAATATCGGAGAAGTACAAATTGATGGAGAATATAAATCCCTCTCAAAACCCTAGCTCTCTCAAAATAACAATGGGTTCTCTCAAATTAACAAAATGCTATCATATGTTGGTTTAAAACAAGCTATCATATATATAGCATATAAAAAATTTACCAAAGAAACTAATTTTCTAACTAAGTGAATTTTCGGCCGATCCAGAAAGACAAACGTCTGCAGAAGGAATTGGCTGACGTCTACATTTGTTGTCACGAGAATCCAGAGAGGAATCCAGACGTTTGAAAAAGGATATCATAGACGTCTGGTATCTTCACCAAAATAACAGAAAGCTCCACAGACGTCTGATCCTTATTGCGGCAAACGTCTGCCATAAGTGCATTCACGCATCCAGAGCCTCAACAGACATCTGAAACTCTTAGCCCCAAACGTCTTTCTTAGAGATAAACTCAAATCTTCATGATGACGCTGAATCGTTAGAAAATCCAACTGGCAATCTTTAAGATCGAATGTGAGGCATATTTAACACACTTTGGACTATGATATTCAGAACTTCTTTGTTACATCAATAATTAGAAGACCCTTACAAAACAGAAGGTAAAAAAGCAGCAGCCCTTCAACTTTTGACCAATCTGTAATTATTTGGATCCAACATAAAGTTTTTTTTACCATGCCTTTGCCACCTATGAAAATGATGAGAAGCTCTGCTAATACTTGATATAATATAGCATGCGACATATCTCAGTCTAAAAGAGATCAAGAGACGCCTTTAAAGATAAAGCCAAGGAAAAAAGAGTGATACCATGAATCAACTTTCCACCAAAGATGCTTGAAATTTGCATGCCTTCCTACATTGGGACCATTGATGAAAGAGAAACACACATTCCTCTTTCATTAAAAGGAGAGCATACAATGATAAACAAAGGCTAATGGCAAGCATCATTTGGATGCCCATGATTAAACTAGAACACATATGGAATTAAGAGGAGGGCTTTTTGTCATAAACTTCAGGGTAAATTGTCTAAACCCCTCAGCCAAGTTTACCCATTGACAAAAAATCATGGTCCCGAAACGGTTATCAAAAACCTCCTGAAAAGGTTTTCAGTTGTCAAAAAACCACCGTGTTTGTGGTATCTGTATAGTTGTCTGCTATATCTATTTTTTATGCAATATATATGCAGTTGCTTGCGATATTTATGCAGTTGCAGGTGATATGTATTATCTAATTAGATATATCATGCAATTATGCAGATACTAGAGGAAAAATTTTCATGAGGTTTTTGACAACCTTTTAGGACCAGGGTTTTTGTCGGCGGGAAAATCTGCCTGATTTTTTTTGACAATTTACCCTAAATTTTATTTACACGTTCTATCGGCTTGTGTCTTATCTTTGAAGTTCGTATCATCTTGATATTTATGTACAACTGGCCCATTTTACCCTCATTCGTGATGCGGTGCCACAGTGACGACAATTAAAATTTATACATTTGGTAACATGCAATGTACATGAATGCAATGTTCAGTTACTCTACAACATTATACATCATGAACATTCACTTGCAAACAATGATAAGAAGTGTTTGTTTATCATTATGGTTGTGGCACTTGAGCACATCCATACTTGCATCATCTTGTAGGTTTCATGCGGCATAAGCTTTGGCCATTCAAATTATTTGGTTTGGTTTATATATATCTAGGAGAGTTAAAGTTTTGATCATTAGCATGCACACTCTCTACACAGTGATGGGTATCTTGAGATCATAGTGTTGATATTGTGGAGTTTTTCTATGAGCCAGCTTGACCCTATATTGAACCGGCTCGACCCAATTTTAAGACGGTCCACAGTCATGTTGAGTTAGCTCACAACATGTCTGGAATTACCAATTCCTCTCTGTTCGTATGAGACGGCTCATACTTATATTGAGCCGGCTCAAAAAAGTTTCGTGACGCGCAGGATATTTTCGACAGAGTATTTTCGTAATACTGTTTAATTCTAATTCAAGTGGGATTAGGGTTTGGATATAAATAGGGTTTCTCGTTAGAAAAATTCAATATGCTATCTGAGAGATTATTGAAAATAGAGAGAGGATGGCAGCTAAGAGGTTTGAAAGAAATCTTTTAGGATTTGCTCTTTGTGTAATCTTAACAAAAGAATTAGTAGAAGTTTTGCAGATTCCGCTCTGCTGGGAAATAGCCATACGGGAGGTGAATCCCGTAAACAAATATTGTGTCTTTCTCTGCTTTGATTATCTTATTCTTGCATTATTTTATTTTTCGTTGTTTGATGTGTTTTGCGTGGTAGGTCGTTTAGCATAGTTCTTTCTTCTCCTCGTTTTTTTCCTTAACAAAGTAGTATCAGAGCGTAGGGAATCGAAGGGTCTTCGATTCTACGGTCTAAGTTTACTATGGGTGACGACGCTTGTATTCGCTTCCTATCTTCTTAAATTGTGATTTCAAACGTGTTGGTTCAAAAATCCAAGAGAGAAGGTTAAGTTTGCTGCGGCGGTAAATGAAACATAGCTGAAGATAATATCAGAATCAAGAAGTTTAATGGTCATAACTATGGTTGGTGGCGTATGCATATGGAGGACTACCTATATCAAAAAAAATGTTTCTTTCGTTATTTGGCGACAAGCCCGAAAAGATATCCGATAAGGCATGGAATCTACTGGATAGGAAAGTCTTGGCGATGATTAAGCTATCGTTGACTTCACAAGTAGCCTTTGATATTTCAAAAGAGAAAACAACCATAGGGTTAATGACGACATTGGAAAAGTTGTATGAGAAGCTTTCAACATCAAATAAGATATTTCTGATGAAAAAACTTTTCAACATGAAGATAACACAAAACGGTTCAGTGATATCTGAACGAGTTCAACAGTGTGACAAACCAACTCGAATCAGTCTCAACCACGTTTGAAGATGAGATTCGACTCCTATTGTTTCTATGTTCGTTACCATGGAGTTGGGAAAATCTAGTTATGGCGGCCAGCAACACGATCTCAGAGACTCTCACATTTAATAATGCGATAAATTGCATATTACATGATGAGATGAGGAGAATGGCTGTGAGTGGAAGTTCGAGAACTTCTGCACTCTTAGTAGAGAATCGTGGCAGAACAATGGAAAGGGGAAAAAGGAAGAATGGCAAGTCAAAGTGACGAGAAAAGTCAAAGGAAACATCCAAGGTGACTGTTGAAACCGTGGAAAGAAGGGTCACAAGAAGAAGGACTGCAAACTCTTGAAGAAAGAAAAAAGGCTCAGATGAAAATTCAGATGATAAGGAAGCCAATGTGGTGTCTACACATGAACAAGAGGAACATGGACTTTGCCTTTCGGCAAGTGAGAGCATAAAGAGAAATACCTAGTTTCTAGATTCGGGGGCATCCTTTCACCGCACTTCAGGTCGGTATTATTTTAGCGATTATGTTCAAGGGGATCTTGGGCATTTGACGATGGGAAACGGTCAGCGAAAATGGACGAATATATTGCATCTGTTAGGAGGAGGTCAGATTAAGCTGAAGAATGCTAGACACACAGCAGATCTGAAGAAGTGTCTAATATCTACAAGTCAGCTTGACAATGAAGTGTACGTTACGGTATTTAGGAATTCTCAACGGAAGATTCCTAAAGAATCGTTGGTAGGGGCAAGGGGTAAATTGATCGATTCATTGTATTTCTGCAGTGGGAACGGTTGTGTTTCGATTGCATTGACAATAGGTGCAGATGCAGATTCTGAGATTTTGTTGTGACACAAAAGATTGGAGCACCTAGCGAGAAGAATATAAAAATTCTTCAGGGTAAGGAGCTTTTATCTAGGCTGAAGAAAGTAAAGTTGAGACTCTGTAAGAATTGTGTTTGTGGAAAACAAAACTCACTCAGGTTTCAGATTGGCGGTGTAGCAAAGAAGACTAAAATACTAGAGTTGGTGCATACGAATGTATGGGAACCGGTATCTGTAGAGTTCTATGGTAGAAATCGGTACTTCGTTACGTTTATTGATGATGCACACAGGAAGACCGGGGTTTATGCAATGAAAAAGAAGTCCGATATATTTGGTCACTTCAAACACTGGATTACACAGGTGGAGAACCAAACAGGGACAAGTGCCTAAAGTCTGACAATGATGGGGAATATTGCACACAAGAGTTCGAGAGATTTTGCTCACATAAGGGTATACATTGGTTAAAAAAGGTACCGAGGACACCGCAATAGAACGGTATCGTTGAAAGGACGAACATGATAATTCTAGAGCGAGTAAGGAGAATGACCATAGATGCAGATGTGCCCAAATTCCTATGGGCGGCAACTGTCGATATTGTTGTGTATATGATCATTCGAATCCCAGCAATTGCACTCGATGGAAGAATTCCAGAAGAAATTTGGTCAGGTAAACCAATAAATTATTTGCACGTTAAAGTTTTTGGTTGCATTGTTTATTCGTTGATAGATAAGACGGAAAGGAGTAAGTTTGACTCCAAGTCAAAGAAGTGTGCATTCATTGGTTATGGAGGAGATGCGTTTGGATATCGGCTGTGGGATTACTCAAGTAAGAAGATAATACAGAGCCGGAATGTCGTCTTTGATGAGCAACATTTGTACAAGGAAGCAAAGCAAACAAATGTTAAGAATGGTGCAGTATCTGAGTTCGTTGACTTAGATGAAACTTAGGAGAATAGTCAGGTGCTTACAGGTCGAATATGGAGTAGACAAGCACTGCAGTGCAGGATCAGATTCCGGAACCGGTTGAAGACCAGGTTTAGCGACTAAATGTCCCAATTCTGAAGAGATCTATACGAGAGAGGAGATCACCTGAAAAATTAGTTACTGACTTCATATTGTACACTAATTCGGGAGAACCCAAATCCCTCACAGAAGCGACGTAGGATAGTACTAGCAAGAAGTGGGAGAAATCCATGGATGAAAAGATGGATTCATTAAAAAATAATCGTACATAGGATCTAATGATGCCACCCAAGAGTCATAAAACGTTGCTAAATAGGTGGGTGTATAGAATCAAGGATGAGGCTGATAGTATGAAGCAGTACAAAGCTCGCTTGGCAGTCATAGGATATGCATAGCAGTATGGAATAGACCATCAGGAAATATTTTCCCCAGTGGTGAACAAGACTTCAATTCGGGTTATACTTAGTATGGTGGCAGTGAAAGATTTACATTTAGAACAGCTAGATGTAAAAACAGTGTTCCTTTATGGAGATTTGGAGAAGGAAATTTATATGATGCAGCCACCAAGATACGAGATTAAAGGGAAGGAAAGTTTGGTTTGTAGACAACGAAAGAGTTTGTATGGCCTTAAGTAAGTTTCAAGACAGTGGTATCTCAACTTTGATCGATTTATGTTGGAGTCAGAATTTATGATATGCGATTTAGATCACCGTGTTTACATTTAGACATTTAATGATGGCGACTATATTATTTTATCACTCTATGTGGATGATATATTGGTGGCAAGTTTGAATTTCAAGAAAATTCAAAGTCTGAAGAAGCTTATGGCTAAACAATTCTCCATGAAGGATTTTGGAGCAGCTAAGCAAATTCGGGGCATGAAAATCATTAGAGATAAACAGCAACGAAACCTGTGGCTGTTGCAACAGAACTATGTGGAGAAGGTTTTGAAGCAGTTCAACATCAAAGAAAAACCGGTAAGTATGTTTTTAGCGAAGCATTTCAAACTTAGCAAAGAGTTGTTCCCGACAACTCAAGAGCAGAAGGATGACATGGCATGAGTGCCATATGTATTAGCTTTTGGGAGTTTGATGTATGCAATGGTGAGTACACGACCAAAAATTGCACAAGCAGTTGAAGTTGTAAGCAGATACATACAAAACCCGGAGAAGGAGCATTGAAATGCAGTGAAATGAATATTGAGATATCTTAGGGGAATATCCACTTATTGCTTATGTTTTGGGGGTGATACACTCAATGTGCAAGGTTATGTTGATGCAGACCACTCATGTGATCGAGATGGTGGGAGAAGCACAACAAGGTATGTATTCACGGTTGTGGAAATATCAGTCGGTTGGATTTCCTAGCTGCAAAAGATTGTTGCGTTGTCAACGATAGAGGTCAAATATGTGACCATCACGGAAGCCAGCAAAGAGATAATATGGTTACAAGGGTTACTCGAAGAGTTGGGTAAGAAATATAAGTTCAATACCTTATGAAGCGATAGTCAAAGTGCAATACATTTGGCCAAAAATGCTGCATATTACTCTAGG
Organism: Agapanthus africanus; assembly: GCA_030015575.1. Classification (NCBI taxonomy): domain Eukaryota; kingdom Viridiplantae; phylum Streptophyta; class Magnoliopsida; order Asparagales; family Amaryllidaceae; genus Agapanthus; species Agapanthus africanus. Next base: position 341,076,387 of record JASDDO010000006.1, on the reverse strand, counting down.
ATAAAGCACATCAAGGTGCAGTATTATTTCATACGTATAGCGTTAGAAGATGGTGGGTTGAAATTACAGAAGATCGCAGGAGAAAAGAATCCTGCAAATATGTTCACTAAGGTTATAATCAGAGATAAACTGAATCTCTGTTACATGCTGGTAAATCTCTTCGAAAAGATTTGATGAGGAGAGAGCAGATAGTGGAATCGTGTGAAGTCTACTAGTTTTTTAGGAGTCAAGATGGAAGAATCTCTAAGTGGGACAATGTTGATATCGTGGAGTTTCTTCATGAGCTGGCTCGATTCTATCTTGAGCCGACTCGACCCTATTTTGAGACGGATTATAGTTATATTGAGACGGCTCACAACATATCTGGAATTACCAATTCTCCTCTGTTCGTATGAAATGGCTCATAGTTATGTCGAGCCAGCTCAAAAGAGTTTCGTGACGCACAGAGTATTTTCGACAGGGTATTTTCGTAATACCGTTTAATCCTAATTTAAGTGGGATTAGGATTTGGTTATAAATAGGGTTTCTCATTAGAGAAAATCAATATGTTATTTGAGAGGCTCTTGAAAATAGAAAGAGGGTGACGGCTGAGAGAGATTAGAAAGATTTGAAAGAAATGTTTTAGGGTTTGCTCTTGATGTAATTTTGACGAAAAAATTAGTAGAAGTTTACCAGATTCTGCTCTGCCGGAGACTCGCCATACGGTGGGTGAATCTCGTAAGTAAATATTGTGTCTCCCTCTGATTTGATTCTCTTATTTTTGTATTGTTTTATCTTTCGTTATATAATGCATTTTGCATGATTGGTCGTTTAGCATAGTTCTTGCTTCTCTCCATTTTTTCCTAACATTTAGTGCAGTACAAATGAATGATGAGAATGAAGTTCATAGGTAACATGTTTGGCAGAGGAAAATGGTGAAAGCTGAGTTTATGCCTAAAGGTGAATGTTGGAGAAATAATGGGCTCATGTGGGCCTTTAAATGCTTGGTCCAAAACTGCAGCCTCATGCAAATTTATGCTTTTGAGGTTGTCCAAAACATAAATTGAGTTGCAAATGGCAAAATAGATTTTAGTTCAGGGGGAAGTAAAGGAATGTTTTTATTTTCAATATTTCCATATTTTGTCGTATCCAATTTCAAGCATACATCGGCTGTGATCATACCAGTATTAATGCATCAGATCCCATGAGAACGATGCCGCTAAGCATTGCTTGCTCGACATTATGAATAATACTTAACAGATTTTTTGTTAGAATAGTAATAGCTTGAAGGTTTAATTTGTAATAGATGTCCTTAGATATTTGAGACGATTTGGTCATTTATCCTTTTTATTTACCTCTTTTTTTCTTTTCTTTTTTCTTTTTAGCGTGGGATGGGTATCTCTAGATTTAAGTTTTTATTTATCTCATGATTTTGATGCCACTCTTCTTTCTATATGTTTTAGATATCTCTTCTGTTGGATATAGATGCACTCAAGACAATTATTGTAATTGTAGGAGGACCTATACGTTTAGAACAATCTTACTCGAGGTAATAGTAAGCTATCTGGTTTATCTTTATCATTTATGTGTATACGTTTTACTCGTTATCACGTATCGCTAATACATAATGATAAAACCCATATGATCTTTACTTGACTACCAGAATTATCATAGGGATCATACTAGTGGGGTTTGGGTAGTCCATAAGCACATCCTTAAATGTCTCTAGGTATGAAAGTATTGAGACTGGACATCGATATTCTAGAATAGACTAGTATACACGTTTCTTGACTCTGTATGGGACAATGGTTGATCCCATAGCCATTGGTGTTTGACACCGGAGATTGTATATATGTGCTCATTAGATTATGAGTTACACTTGACGGACTCATCGAGAACTCCTAAATGGTATTATACCTATCGTCAGGTAGCAGTTCTCTGGTGATATGGGTACAGACTAGTCTGTTGACCTGAGATCGTCATAGTTTCTTATGTGGTTCCCACCGTGCTTTGATTACTACCCTACCACAGCTTTAAAGAGCTATGCAAACAAGTTTTAGTTTGGTACGGTCCTGAGCCATATGAAGGCAATGAGCGATCATAAGGGATTCATCTATTCCGGTATAGAGAGTTGATGTCGCGCCGTACACAATTGGCTATAACCATAAGTTCTCGGCCATGGCAGAAGAGATTTACTGATAAGTGTTATCAGTAGTTTCTCAGTTGGTTATGAGTTTGACATCGGCATGACTCATCAAGGTTATTGCGAGTTTGACGATTTTCACCTCCCAGACTCGGTATGCGATACTCTTTGACAAAAAGACTGGACTGTACGATGATTGTCACTGATAAACTCTGCAGGGTACGGAGCTTGCTTGTCGACCTTATTTTCGTTCAATACCTGGATAGCTGTTACGTGCGGTTATTACCGCTGACGTGCTTATAGGTTAACCCAGTAGAGGATTGATCTGAAAGTGTTTCAGATCAATCGGATATGATCATAACTTACTGCCAGCGTATTATCGAGTGTTTAGAGTTCCACACAGATCTTTTCCCGGCTCTAGCAAAATGATGTAGAGTACGTATGCTGATACGTGCGGGAGTTCGATTAATCATGTGTATTTGATACACGTACATTAATCAGACTTTTGTTAATACTAACCGATCTTTTAGAAAGCCGGATATTAAATCAAGTGTTGATTTAATTAATATTTATATATAGTATTAAATCTCTTTATATTTTACTCTCTTTAGTATGTTGCATTTTGATGCAAGTTGAATATGCTTACATATTCATTTTCTTGATTCTTTCTCTTTTCTTTTCGATGCCATGTGGATGGCACATGGGAGAGGGTATACAACCGGAAAAATCTCCTTTAAAAGGGCTTGCGCCATGCAAGCACCTCTAGAGCCTTTGGATGGACTTTCCTTGCATAAAAGAGAAGCCCATCTAAGAGCTATGTAAGGGCTTGCACGGTGCAAACCCTTGCATAGTAGATTTTTTCGTATACACCCATCCCATTTAGATTGACAAGTGGAGGAGAGAGGGTGGATGGACATGAGAGTGGTCTCACTCTCATATCTCTAATCCTAAATCATTTGGTTAATTCTTTTTCTCTCTCCTCTCATCTTGAGCTCCTACTAAAATGTCACGTCCCGCTTCTCTGTAGACGGAAGCAGGTACGTGACGAGACCCACGACATATTTATTTCGAGAAGATCATTTCTCGGAATAAATACGCTAAGCGTAAAATAAGCAATTTAAAATGACAAGATAATAAACATGAGGTTAAAACTTCAACAACTTTATTTATATTCAATTTGATTCATTTACAATGCATGATTTTTAGCATAAAGAAAATACAAGGATTGATACGTCTAAACAGGTGGTGTACATAAACTAAGAAAAGTAACTGGTCTAGGCCTGGGTCTCGGTCTGATCGTGCTCTTCCTCTAAGATGTCTACCTCTTTAGTCTCCACGATATCTGACGAATATTCCAAGAAAAACAGAGAAGGGTGAAATGCCCATCAACGAACTTTCGCTCGGTAAGTCCCAAGCAATGAAGTGAAATATAAAATCATGAACAATGGATTATAGATTATGATGTGTCAGCATGTCGTTTAATATAAACATGGTGAGTATATGCAGCTTGCAGTTGTATTATAATATAGGTGAACAAGTATGATAATGAATGACAAGTAGATAAGCATGAAAGCATGAGCATGGCAAACAAAAGTAACATGGCCGTGTAGTGTAAGTATAGTGAACCTGCAGTGAACGTAAGTGACTTATCAGGTCTTTACTTGGGTATACTAATTTAACACAAGTTCAAGTATGAATGTCAACCAATCTCAAGAGTGTTTTCGAACCCAACAGTCTGTAATTCAGGAGTAAGGAACCACGGGCCCGAATCAAGTGTTAGTAACGGGACTTCAACCTAGTGTTGAAGTATTCCAAACTCAACAGGCTGTAATTTAGGAGTAAGGAAATACGGGCTCTCATGATATCTTGCTTGTATTAGTAGACATATTCATGATCTAGTGGAACTTTTGAGATTTCGTTGGATTCACGCATGAACTATCCCAGCACCTCGTATATGTTAAGTTACAGTTAAATTTACAGGCCTTGCTCGAATCCATGAATACATCAAATGGCCAGATAGAGTTCATGTCGATATCGAGTATTCATGTCAAGTATTCTTGTATTCATATCAAGTATTCTTATATTCATGTCAAATTGTATTCATGGTTCGAGTCAAGTCGAGTCATATTTGCATGTTGATATGGTTCTGGTATTCAGATTCAGGTCCAAGTATGCATGCTAGACTTTGGGTTCATGTGTGATTTGGATTCTGAATTGAGTGTGGATTCAAGTTCATGTTTGATTTTAGATCAGGTTGAGTTTGGATTTAGACATGAGTTAGACTCAGCCTCGAGTCAGACACTTTAAACTGATTAAGATCTTGAATTAGGTTCAGGAGTTATCGGTAACTGCTGCACATGGACGACATGATTTGTGTCTTTTTCCAAGAAAATTATCATTGATAACACCGTTAAATTTTTCTAACTTAAATAGGCAAGCACTCACTTTCTCCGGCCCCCTGAGGCTCTTAAACCCATATTTACTAAAGCCCTTAAATGTAATTTTATATAACTCGAGGGAATTTTATGAAAAATATTTTATATACTTTCAAAGTAAATCTCGAGTAGTTATTTATATTATTTAGAATTTCTATAATTGTGAATTTTAAGAATGTGAAGTATTTTAGTGATAATAGTTTAGCTTGGATAGTTTAAAGTATTTTAGTGTAAAACTTGTCTTTTGGACAACTTGAGAGTATTTTGATGAAACTTGTCATTCTTTTATTTTTTAGAAAACATGGAATTTTATTATAACTTAAAAATATGTGGTTTGATAATATTTATATAATATTAAAAATTAATTAGAAAATCTCGTTTTTCTTAAAAATCGTATTAAAAATCTTTCGAGACCGAATGCTCCTTGAGGAGGTTTGCATCTCGCTTTACTAGCCTAAGAATATGCGATAATTTGCACCATCCAATAGCGGGTCCCCTAAAAATGCGTTGTAGAGGTATAATCGCAAAGAATTTAATAATATAATTAAAAAGAAAACCGGGTTTTTATAGTCGATGGTATTTTAATGAAATATTGTATTTGCCACAAAAATATGTTTCCAAAAATATCGTGCTATGTAAACATGTGTGTATGTGAGGGGTAGGTCATTACCCCGTGAAATTTTCTAAAGATAATAGTAAGCAAAACAATTAAATATGGTAGATACAAAGTTCATGGTATTTAAATGTAAAACTCAATTAAAAGTTGTTTAACATGATGATTTAGGGTGAAAGTTGTTTCTAATTATTAGTTTCATGATTAATAAGTAAGGTGTAGGAATATGTATGAGTAAGGCTTAAGAAAAAGTGTAGTTTCTAGGATTTTATAATAAGATGTCAGTATAACTCCACTTACCGATATGTTTTATGAAAAGAGACTTTTAGAGAAGAAGGGAGAGGATTAGAAGGGACTTACCGTTTGATTTTGTAAAGAAGAGAGGGAGAAAGAGGTTGAGGTCATCGTGACATCGCGGGATCGTTGGAATTCGCTTGGATCATCGCTAGAAGGTGATAGCTTGCTAACTCTACCTCTACCTCACTTTTATTTGAGAAAATTTGAGAGTTGACTAGAATTTTCAGAATGAAGATGGGCTAGGGTATGGGGTAGTATTTATAGTGTGGAATTAGGGTTTTGGAATTGAAAGAATGAATTAAAATGCATTAAAATTTGATTTAAAGATGAAATTGAAGTTTTTGTTTAAATTCTGAGAAATCAAACAGTGCAGGGGTAATGGAAGTAGGCTAAGGGTTTTGTGTGCAAAACACGGGGGCTTTTCACCTACGTCCGTCCGTCCCCGCCGGCCAATAAGGCCATCTCACCGGTCTAATTGTATAGGTGAGCCATCGGATTCTCGCCACGTATCCAAATCGCTGTATATATCCTTTTGCACATGTTTGTTTTCCCTGACTTTTCATTTTCATGTGCATTGCACGTATAAACTTTTGGGCTTCCAAAAATTTTAATAGAAAATTCAGGAAAAAATATAATGTGCCTGAGGGGATTCGAACACAGGGGCTAGGTCACAGCAGTGTAGAGACTTTATCAATGAGCTATAAGTGCTTTCTTGCTGTTCTTAAATAAGAATAACTTTTAAATTGTGCTCAGCCTTACAAACTCCTTTTTGTACTTTAAGTAGAAAAAATTTTGTACAAAAAATCCAGAGTCGTTACATTCTACCCTCCTTACAAAAAATTTATTCCTCGAAATTGATAGAAGGAAGTTGTAATAGATTCAAGAAAAATTTGATTACAGTGGTGATGAAAGAACTACTGATATGGTACCGAAAGTGCAAAAAAAATGTTTGAAAGAATAGAAGGATGCAAGAATTTTGAAAAGGCTGAAAAGACGGGAAGGGATTTACCAATGTTATTTTGACCTATAGTTTCGGCTTCCACGGCCGCCAAAGTGTAAGCTTGACGTCTCGGCACATTTCTCTGTGCATGCTGGTATATCGATGGCTGACGCAGTAAAGATGGTCCACGTGGATGAGGAGCAGGAAGAGCTAAATGAGTAGGTGGAGCTTGGATAGCTGGTCTAACTGCGGGAATTGGAACAGTTCGGTTGTGTGGGCAAGTGCCAATAGTGTGTGAGGATGATCCACATATCAGACAAAGACTGTTTGCTCGACGACAATCCTTGACTTGATGTCCGGTCTTCTTACAATAGATGCAGAAGTTCGGTTTAGTCTTGGAAAATGATCCTCCAGGCCTCATTGCTGGCACTGGGAGGGCTGGCCTAGGAGAGGCTCCTCCAGTAATCTGATGGGCGGGACGTTCATACCGACCAATGGCCTTTCCTTCTTCTTAATGACAGCTTCATAGCGACGGGCTGACTTCAAAATTGATTCATGTGTTAGATATTCCCTTGTTGCTAAAACAGCTTGAATCTCAGGGTTTAATCCTTCCTGGAAATGCCTGGCTCTGATTTCTACAGTAGGAATTAGATGGGCGGCGAATTTGCCGAGCATGGTGAATTCAACATCGTACTTGTCCACTGACTTATCCCATATAGATCCTTGTTGCAGGTGGATGAATTTTTGTTCCATTTCGAAGTGTGCGGTTTTCGGAAAGTACTTGGCATAAAAGAAATCATGGAAAGTCTTCCACTCGATTGGCTGCTCAAGACGGCTCTCCTTGGCCTTCCCCCAGACTCCGGCATTGTTGGTGAGCTGGAGTTTGTCTATTTTGACCCAAGCCACTTCTGGAACTTGAGCTGCGGCTAGGTCGTCTTCAATGCTCTGTGCCTATTTTTTAGCCTCAAGTGGTTTCTCCTTTCCTGAGAAGTTCTTCGGGTGTAAAGCCTAAACTTTTTTCACTCCCGGTGCTTCTGCTTCAGAGCAGGTGAAACTCTATTGAAGAAGAGGTGTCTGCTCCGGCAAAATCGTGCTTTGAGCCAGCTGACCCTCAAGTAAGTTTTTGATAGCCTTCAGAAGTATCGTCTGTTCTGTGAGTGGTGCGGTTACGGTAGGTGGAGGTGGTAGAATGGTAAGGATAAGTGGTGGTGGTGTACTTTCATCGTTGTTGCTAGGGTTTCTGGGAGAATCCATCAGCTTAGATAGAGAAGACGGATTATGATAGATTCAAGAAAAATTGAATTGCAAGGAATGTAAAGTTATTGAATCTTATATTTCTTATTATATATTGCTTATGACTTCATGCAGAACTGACCTGCATGGACCACCAACAAAACCTGTCACGCCTCGCTTCCTCGTAGACGGAAGCAAGTACGTGACGAGGCCCGCGACGTATTTATTTCGAGAAGGTCATTTCCCGGAATAAATACGCTAAGCGTAAAAAACAATTTAAAATGATAAGATAATAAACATGAGATTAAAACTTCAACAACTTTATTTACATTCAACTTGATTCATTTTCAATAGATGATTTTTAACTGAAAGAAAATACAAGGATTGAAACGCTTAAACATGTGGCATACATAAACCGAGAAAAGTAACTGGTCTTGGACTGGATCTCGGTCTGATTGTCCTCTCCCTATGAGATGTCTACCTCTTCAGTCTCCACGATATCTGACGAACATTCCAAGAAAAAAAGAGAAGGGTGGAATGCCCGTCAGCGAACTTTCGCTCGGTAGGTCCCAAGGAATGAAGTGAAATATAAAATCATGAACAATGGATTATGGATTATGATATGTCATCATGTCGTTTAATATAAACATGTCGAGTTTATGTAGCTTGCAGTTGTATCATAATATAGGTGAACAAGTATGGTAATGAATGACAAGTAGATAAGTATGATTGCATGAGCATGGAAAACAAAAGTAATATGGCCGTGTAGTGTAAGTATAGTGAACCTGCATTGAGTGTAAGTGACTTATTAGGTCTTTACTTGGGTATACTAATTTAACATAAGTTCAAGGATGAATGCCAACCAATCTCAAGAGTGTTCTTGAACCCAACAGGCTGTAATTCAGGGGTAAGGAACCACAGGCCCGAATCAAGTGCTAGTAACGGGATTTCAACCTAGTGTTGAAGTATTCCAAACTTAACACGCTGTAATCCAGGAGCAAGGAAACACGGGCCCTCATGATAGCTTACTTGTGTTAGTAGACATGGATTCATGATCTAGTGGGACTTTTGAGATTTCGTTGGATTCACGCATGAACTACCCCAACACCTCGTATATGTTAAGTTACAGTTAAATTTATAGGCCTTGCTCAAATCCATGAATACATCAAGTGGCCAGATAGAGTTCCTGTCACGCCCTGCTTCCCCATAGACGGAAGCAGGTACGTGACGAGGCCCGCGACGTATTTATTTCGAGAAGATCATTTCCCGGAATAAATACACTAAGCGTAAAATAAGCAATTTAAAATGACAAGATAATAAATATGAGATTAAAACTTCAACAAATTTATTTACATTCAACTTGAATCATTTACAATACATGATTTTTAACTGAAAGAAAATACAAGGATTGAAACGCCTAAATAGGTAGCGTACATAAACTGAGAAAAGTAACTGGTTTAGGCCTGGGTCTCAGTCTGATCGTGCTCTTCCTCTAAGATGTCTACCTTTTCAGTCTCCACGATATCTGACGAACATTCTAAGAAAAATAGAGAAGGGTGGAATGCCTGTCAGCAAAATCTTGCTCGGTAAGTCCCAAGGAATGAAGTGAAATATAAAATCATGAACAATGGATTATGGATTATGATGTGTCAGTATGTCGTTTAATGTAAACATGGCGAGTTTATATAGCTTGCAGTTGTATCATAATATAAGTGAACAAGTATGGTAATGAATGACAAGTAGATAAGCATGATAGCATGAGCATGGCAAACAAAAGTAACATGGCCGTGTAGTGTAAGTATAGTGAACCTGCAGTGAACGTAAGTGACTTATCAGGTTTTTACTTGGGTATACTAATTTAACACAAGTTCAAGTATGAATGTCAACCAATCTCAAGAGTGTTTTCGAACCCAACAGTCTGTAATTCAGGAGTAAGGAACCACGGGCCCGAATCAAGTGTTAGTATCGGGACTTCAATCTAGTGTTGAAGTATTCCAAACTCAACAGGCTGTAATTCAGGAACAAGGAAACACGGGCCCTCATGATAGCTTGTTTGTGTTAGTAGACATGGATTCATGATCTAGTGGGACACCTGAGATTTCGTTGGATTCACGCATGAACTACCCTAGCATCCCGTATATGTTAAGTTACAGTTAAATTTACAGGCCTTGCTCGAATGAATACATCAAGTGGCCAAATAGAGTTCATATCGATATCGAGTATTCATGTCAAGTATTCTTGTATTCATATCAAATATTCTTGTATTCATGTCAAGTTGTATTCATGGTTCGAGTCAAGTCGAGTCATATTTGCATGTTGATATGGTTCTGGTATTCAGGTTCAGGTCCAAGTATGCATACTAGACTTTGGGTTCATGTTTGATTTGGATTCTGACTTGAGTTTGGATTCAAGTTCATGTTTGGTTTAGATTCGGGTTGAGTTTGGATTTAGACATAAGTTAGACTCAGACTCGAGTTAGACACTTTAAACTGATTTAGATCTTGAATTAGGTTCAGGAGTTATCAATAACTGCTGCACATGGACGACATGATTTGTGTCTTTTTCCAAGACAATTACCATTGATAACACCGTTATGTTTTTCTACCTTAAATAGGTAAGCACTCACTTTCTCCGGCTCCCTGAGGCTCTTAAACCCATATTTACTAAAATCCTTAAATGTAATTTTATATAACTCGAGGGGTTTTTATGAAAAATATTTTATATACTTTAAAAATAAATCTCGAGTAGTTATTTATATTATTTAGGGTTTCCATAATTGTGAATTTTAAGAATGTGAAGTATCATAGTGATAATAGTTTAGCTTGGATAGTTTAAGGTATTTTAGTGTAAAACTTGTCTTTTGGATAACTTGAGGGTATTTTGATGAAACTTGCCATTCTTTTATTTTTTAGAAAACATGGAATTTTATTATAACTTGAAAATATGTGGTTTGATAATATTTATATAATATTAAAAATCAATTAGAAAATCTCGTTTTTCTTAAAAATCGTATTAAAATTCTTTCGAGACCGAATGTTTCGTGAAGAGGTCTACATTTCGCTCTACTAGCCCAAGAATGTGCGATAATCCACACTATTCAATAGCGGGTCCCATAAAAATGGGTTGTAGTGGCATAATCGCAAAGAATTTAATAATACAATTAAAAAGATAACCAGGTTTTTATAGTCGATGATATTTTAATGAAACATTGTATTTGCTATTGTCACGCCCTGTTTCTCGGTGTACGTCGAAGGGAACGCGACGAGACCGCTATGTATTTACTCTGAAGTAAATACGCTAAGCGTATCTAAGCAATATAAATAAAAATGCATAAGAGACAAATGTAATGATTGAACAACAACTTTATTTATTCACATTCCTTTTTACAATACATAGAAAAGTAAATACAACTGAATGAAAGCAACGCCTAAACAGTGGCATAACAGAAATGAAAAGTACTTAAATAAAAATATGTACAATGAAGCTAGAGCTCTGGGTCGTAGGCAAGCTGATCCAAGTCCTCACTAGTAGGCTCGATCTCCTGAGTGTCCAGATCACCTGACAACATTTCAAAGAAGAAAGAGAAGGAATGCCGTCAGCGAACAATCGCTCGGTAAGTCCCAAGGATAAGGGAGAAATAGAAAAGACAGAGAGTAAGAGACAGAGTGTAGCTTTTACAGTTGTATTATATTGTTATATTGTTGTATTTAGTGTTAACGCTGTTGTTTGTAGGTTGGTACAGAAGGATGCCAGTGTATACGAGAGGAGTCTCACTTGACCCGGAGACTAAGGTATCAGGAACTCAAGGAACCGTTTATGCCATGGTACAACAGCAACGGAATATACGTTAGGTGTCTTATGATTGCAGTATCGTGCCACTTCTAACGCCTTCCATACCAATCTACCCCTTAAACCCCGCAAAGTATTGTATTGTATTGTTTGTGTTGTATTGTCTTGTATATATGGATGACTTGTCGAAAACCATGATATCAGTAAATGGATGTAACTGTAGAATCATGGATGTAACTGGAGAATCATGTAAATGGAAGTATCTCTATGGTTCGGTTCAGTCAATATAGATTGAATATATTGAATATATGGATTCATGTTGAATTGTAATATTGTAAATTGTACTTGAATCATATTCAATTTAGATTATTAATGAGACGCAGTCTGAGTCAGAACAATTAGAAAAGAAATTGAAGTCTTGAATTAAGTTTTGATGTTATCGATAATCGCTGCATATGGGCGGTAGGATTTGTGTCTTTTTCAAAGACGATTACTGTGTTGATAACACCATTGTTAAGTTGTCTACCTTAAATAGGCAAGCATCCACTTCTCCGGCTCCCTGAGGCTCAAGAGATTGGTCCCGCTTAAACCTATACTTACTAGGGTCCTTAGGGTAATTTATAAAACTTGAGGGGGTTTTATATAAAAATACTTTTGTATAATTTTAAAAATACACCCCAAGTATTTAATTATCGTTTTTAGAGTTGTCAGAAATATAGATTTTATATTTGTGATATCTCTAGTGAAAATAACCTATTTTTCATAATACATAGTATTTAATTGTAACATTAAACTTGTATGGAATTCATGGTATTTTAATATAAAGTGATTCTTGTGATTTTAGGAAAAAGTTGGAATATTCATATTATCACAAAATAGATATTTTAATGATACATATATACATATTTATATAAAAATAATTTTAATATATATTATATTTCTAGAAATCTCATTTTCTTAAGATATTTGTATTTTAAATTTTTCGAGACCGAATGCTCCTTGCGGAGGTCTGCATCTCGCACTACTAAGCCCATGGATGTGCGATAATCCGCACCATCCCAGTCGGGTTCCTCAAAATGGGTTGTAGCGGCTTTTTGCACAGATTTATAAAAATATGAATTCTTATAAAAAACGGTTTTAATAGTTATAATATTTATATGTAAAGTTTCGTTTTCCCGTATTCTATATTCCCGAAAGGTATTGTGCTATGTTGCATATGAGTGTGTGAGGAGGTAGGCCATTACCTCGTGATCTACTTAAAGGTATAGCAAGATTGTGATGTTTTAATGTCGAATTTAAACTACATGGTATTTTAGTGAAAAAGTACGATAACAATTGAAATAGAAATCTTTTTGATATGGAACTTATTCAGTATGACTTGTTAATGTTTAATAGTCAACATGTAAGAGTTTAGTATAATTGTATTTAAGAAAATATTGGATTTTTAGGAAGAACCGAATCGGAAATCGGATTAACTCCGATTCCGTCGGGTTTTGGAATTACGTATTTTTAGAATAGCAAAGTGAAGAAGGAGAAGGGACCTATTGGCTTTTGGTTTAGAGGAGAGGAAGAGGGAGTGGACGTACGTTCCGGTGCGTCGTTTCTTCGCCGGGAGCTCCTAAGGTCATCATCGGAATTTCGCCGGAGCTTTTGCCTTTTGCTAACTTCAAATGCACACTAAACTTCTAGGGATTTCTTGAGAGTTTTTGATCAGAATTTTGGAGTGAGGGGGTGTATCTAGGGGTTGTATTTATAGGATAAGGTTAGGGTTTAGGGTAGGTGAAAGGGTGAAATGAAAATTGTATTAAAATGAAATAAAAATGTATTAAAATGGAGTAAATAGGGTTTTAAAGGGGCTCTGTTACTGATCCAAGGAATTAAAGTGTGCAGGAGTGATGGGGAGGTGAAGAGACAAAACTTTGGTGCTGACGACTCGGCGGTCCGGCCGAGTCCGGCCGGCGGCGGCGGCCAAGTCGGCCGAGTCGCCGGCCGACTCGGGCCAAGTCAGGGCCGGGGTTGTCGCTGTGGGTCCGTCGTCTCTTGGTCTTCCCCCTGGTCCATTTTGTTTTACATGAGTAGTGGGGTTTTTACGAGTTATGCACGTGTAGACCGTTGGACTTCTAAAAATTCAAAATAAAACAATATTAAAAATAATGTGGGTGATGAAATTTGAACTCTGGTGGTTTGGTTCAGCAATGCAAGGTCTTACCAATGAGTTACAAGCTCTTTCTTGCTATTAAAAAGCAAACCAAAGTTATATCTTGTGCTCAGGCAAAAGTACCCCTTTCTGTATTTTTTGAAAAAGTTGTACAGGAAGTTTAAGCTTGTTACAGCCATAAAAATATGTTTCCAAGAATATCGTGCTATGTAAACATGTGTGTATGTGAGGGGTAGGTCATTACCCCATGAAGTTTTCTAAAGGTAATAGTAAGCAAAATAATTAAATATGGTAGATACAAAGTTCATGGTATTTAAATGTAAAACTTAATTTAAACTTGTTTAACATGATGATTTAGAGTGAAAGTTGTTTCTAATTATTAGTTTCATGATTAACAAGTAAGGTGTAGGAATATGCATGAGCAAGGCTTAAGAAAAAGTGTAGCTTCTAGGGTTTATAATAAGATATCAGTATAACTCCACTTACCGACATGTTTTATGAAAAGAGACTTTTAGAGAAGAAGGGAGAGGATTAGAAGGGACTTACCGTTTGATTTTGTAAAGAAGAGAGGGAGGAAGAGGTTGAGGTCGTCGTGGCGTCGCGGGATCGTCGGAATTCGCTTCGATCCTCGCCGGAAGGTGATAGCTTGCTAACTCCACATCTACTCCACTTGTACTTGAGAAAATTTAAGAGTTTTGACTAGAATTTTCAGAATGAAGATGGGCCAGGACATGGGGTAGTATTTATAGTATGGAATTAGGGTTTTGGAATTGAAAGAATGAATTAAAATACATTAAAATTTGATTTAAAGATGAAATTGAAGTCTTTGTTTAAATTCTGAGAAATCAAACAGTGCAGGGGTAATGGGAGTAGGCTGAGGGTTTTGTATGCAAAACATGGGGGCTTTTCACCTACGGACGCCTGTCCCTGCCGGCCAATAAGGCCATCTTGCCGGTCCAATTATATAGGTGAGCCGTCGGATTCTCGCCACGTGTCCAAGTCGCTGTATATATCATTTTGCACATGTTTGTTTTCCCTGACCTTTCATTTTTATGTGCATTACACGTGTAAACTTTTGGGCTTCCAAAAAGTTTAATAGAAAATTCAGAAAAAAATATAATGTGCCTGAGGCGATTCGAACGCAGGAGCTATGTCACAGCAGTATAGAGACTTTATCAATGGGCTACAAATACTTTCTTACTGTTCTTAAACTAGAATAACTTTTAAATTGTGCTCGGACTTGTAAACTCCTTTCTGTAGTTTAAGAAGAAAAAATTTTGTACAGAAAATTCAGAGTCGTTACACAAAAGAAAGAGAAAAAGAAATTTTTAGAGTAAAAAGTAGAGATAATCATCTACATCACTTGAAAATATAAGCATCAAGTATGCAATTTTAAAAAATTAGAGATCTAAGTATACTAAATAAGAATCGAATTAGAGAATTAGGGTTTTAAAGTTAGCAAATAATGTTATAAACTAAGTGAAGAGCGTTTACAAGCTTTGTAGTCTAGTCCTTCACTTTTAAAGTTCCAAGTAGTAGTCCCTAGAACTCTTCTTTGACTCCACTTAAAAAAAGGATCGAGTTTGCTTGTAGTCTTCGTCGTCGAAAATGATCTATCTTGAGGCAACTCTCACTCAAACTCACACTTCACTAATCAAGCTATTAGGGAAGATAACAATCTATACTAATGGGCTAGCATTGTGTAGGTTGATTAAGGAGGAATATTGCTCCCTAGAAATATTTCTTTTTATTTTATTTTTCTCAACCTTAGAAAATTAGTGAAGAGATGAAGAAGGAGATGAACTTGGATAAGTATGAACCATGATGGCTAAGAAATGAGATGAGATTAGAATGATAAAAATATCTATGAATAAGCCAAGAATAGAAGACGGGTCTTGGATTCTCAATTCTTCTCCAAGCATCCAAAGCCATGACTCATATTTCTTTTCTTTTTCTTTTCTCTAAATATAAATCATTATCTTCTCATATTCATCTCTTGTGTCATTCTTATACATCCATGTTCCTTGTATCATCAACCATGATATATATATATATATATAAAGAGAAGAAAATTTTAAGTGAGCTTAATATTAGTTTATATATATATATAAAGAGAAGAAAATCTTAAGTGAGCTTAATATTAGTTTATATATATATATATATATATCAAATTATTAAATCAACACTTAATTCAATAATCCGGTTATATCATATATAACCTGGCTAATATCAAATATATAAACATATATATAAATCAAATTATCGAATCAAAACTTGATTCAATAATCCGGTTATATCACATATAACCCGGCTGATTTCAAATATCGCTAGATTAAAATACGGTATCATATACTCATATTTAATCAAGCTCCCGTACATATCTCCATACGTGCCCTACTTCTTTTCGCTTGTCCTAGGAAACCTCTATGTGGGAATCTAAAGACTCATCAATACGTCGGCAGTAGATAATGATCACATCAGATACCCACAAGCCGTCAGTGGTACTAGCTGGACGTAACGGCTACCCAGATATTGAACGAATAGAAGATCAATAAGCAAACTTGTCTAAACTCTTGAAGAGCCTATAAGCAACACTTACCGTACAGTCCGGTCTCTTCGTCTGATATGTCGAATATCGAGTCTGGGGGGTGAAATCGTCAGACCCCTATAACTTGATAAGCCATGCCAATGTGTGGCCTATAACCTTTCGAGAAACTACTGATAACACTTATCAGTAAATCTCTTCAGCCTTGACCAGGGACTTGCTGTTATAGCCAATCGAGCATAGCGCAACATCAACTCCCAATACCGGGAGAGACGAAACCCCTCCTATCGCTCACTGCCTCCATGTGACTCAGGACTGTACCAAAATCCACCTGTTTGCACGACTCGTTTGAGATATGGTAGGGAGAAAATCAAAGCACAGTGGGAACTACACAAGACACTATGATGATTTCGGGTCTACAGACTACTTGTACAAGTGTCACCAGAGAACTGCTATCTGACGATAGGTATGGTACCATCTAGGAGTTCTCGGCGAGTCCTGTTCGGTGTACCCATTCTCTAATGAGCACCTGTGCACAATCTTTGATGTCAAACACCAAAGGTTATGGGATCAACCATTGCCCTATACAAGATCAAGAAACGTACACACTAGTATACTCTGGAATATCGATACCATGTCTCGATATTCTCTCGACTAGGAACTGTTAAGGATGTGCTTATGGACTACACAAGCCCCACTAGTATAATCTGCATCATAGTCCTGGTAGTCAAGCCAACATCCTAAGAGCTTTATCAATATGTATCAAAGCGACAGTAAATTAAAACAAGTGTACATATTAAGATAAAGAGTAACCAGATAGTATACTATCATGTCTAGCAAGAAAGTTCAATATATATATGTCCAAACATCCACTATAATATACAATAATGGCCTTTAGGGCATACATATTCCTAATAATCTGTCACTTGGACTAAGGCCAGTTGTTGTAGTATCACATACCCAACATCCTAAAAAGTCTCTTGAACTGTGTCTGGGGGAGGGCCTTCATGAGTGGATTCACCGTGTTGTCCTTCGTGTATACTTTTTTGACCTCGATCTCCCGGCTATCAACTATCTTCCAGATCAGGTGATATCGCTTCAGAATATGTCTGGATAGCTGATGGGACCGGGGTTCCTTGGCCAAAACCACAGCTACATTGTTATCACAATACAAAGGTATTAGATTCTCAATAGATGGAACCACACCAAGTTTAATAATGAACTTCTTCATCTAGACAGCCTTTTTGGTAGCATCGTTGGCAACGATATATTCAGCCTCCATCGTCAAGTCTGCAATGATATCTTGCTTGGAACTCTTCCAACATACTGCCCCTCAATTGAGGGTGAAGACAAAACCCAAGACAGACTTGCTGTCATCCTTATCACTCCGGAAGCTCGAATCGGAAAAAGACTCCACTTGGAGTTCTCCATTACCATACACCAAGAACATCTTTTTAGTCATTCTCAAGACTTAAGAATGTTCTTCACAGCTATATAGTACTTCTCCCCTGGGTCTGATTGATACCTACTTACCACACTAAGTGCATAAGCTACATCCGGTCTGGTGCATAACACCGCCTACATGATAGACCCAACTGTAGAAGTATAGGGTATCACGTTCATGCGAGCCCTCTCCAAATCGGTCTTGGGAGACATCTCTTTGGAGAGAGTGATTCCTGAATAAGCGGGTAAATTACCATACTTAGAATGTTCCATACCAAATCTCTTTAGTATGGTGTCAATATACCTAGATTGGGACAATCTTAACATCCCTTTAGATCTATCTCTATAGATCTTTATCCTCAGGATATAGGAGGCATCACCCATATCTTTCATGGAGAACTTTTATAATATGAAGAGTTTGACCGAGTGCAGCATAGGAATATCATTTCCTATCAAGAGTATGTCATCTACGTACAATACGAGGAAGACAACCTTATTCTCTATAACTTTTTTTATACATACATGGTTCATCTACGTTTTTGATGAAGTCAAACTCTTTGACTACCATATCGAAACAGATATTTCAGCTCCACGACGCCTGCTTTAATCCATAGATTGATTTAAGCAGCTTGCACACCTTTCCGCTGCTCCCACTGTCTACGAAGCCCTCTGGCTATGTCATATATGTTGGGCTTCTCTTGCACCTAGTCTAGGGTTTGGTAGCATCACTTATGCCACTTTACAATTTAGAGAGGTGCAAAGCAAGAAAACCATGAATCTTTACTAGAAATTCTAGGGTAACAAGTTTGTATAACATACAAAGAACTAAAGAGATTAGGATTACAACCTTTGTAGTCCATTCCTTCGCTTCATAAGCTCCGTGTTGAGGTCCTTTCGCTGCGATCATCAAGAACTCTGACACTCGTAAGGCTCCAAGAGGTGAATGATGCATCTTGCTTGAAGTCTTCTTGATCTAAGATGATCTACCTTGAAGAATCTCTAACCCAAGCTTACACTTCATTAATGAAGTAATTAGAGAAGTGAACACCCTAATTTAAGTGGCTAGAATAGATGAGGATGATGAAGTAGGAATTTTGCTCTCTTTTGTTTTCAATTTCTCACCATTTATCATCACAAATGAAAAAGCAAGTGAAGCTTTTCTTTAAGAAGCAAGAAGAATAAGAAGAAGAACCAAAAGTTTTTGTGATGAATAATGAATTCTTGTTGTGGTTACAATTGCAACCATGAGTTAAGAATGCGAGTCTTAACTCTTGTAGAGAATAAACCATAGGTTAAGGGTTTGGGTTGGGTTAAAGAATATCTACACAAAATATCAAAGCTAGATGACAAAAGTCAAACCTTCATGAAGCCTCATGAAAGCTTCATCCAAAGCTTAACCCTAATCCAAACCCTAACCCTAATCCAAACCCTAGCTAGGTTTAAACCCAAAAACCATGTTGCATTTGTAACCATAATATGTTACAATATTATATATCACATATACAATATATTTTGTAAAAAAAGAAAATAATACAATTAACATATATTGCATATACATCAATGTATTATCCAGTGAGAAAATGAATCAATAAAGCGAGCTTATATTAGTTAACGTAATGTAATATATCAAATATATAATTATACATTAAATTATTGAATCAACACTTGATCCGACAATCCGGCTATATTGCATATAACCGACTAATATAACATGTTATATTTCATTGAATCAACACTTGATCCGATGACCTGGCTATATCATATATACCCGGCCGATATCACATATCGCGAGAATAGAATATGGTATCTCATATCGTATTATTCTCGATCCCGCACATTTCACATATGTGCTCCTACTCCGTTTTGCCTGAGCCAGGAAACCTCTGTGTAGGACTCTAAAGAATTGTCAATATGCCGGCGGTAGGTGATGATCATATCAAACACCCACAAGCTGCAAGCGGTCAGCTAAACGTAACGGCCACCCAGGTATTGAGCAATCAGAAGATCAACAAGCAAGTCTGTACATTCTCCTGTGAATCCAATCAATAACACTACCGTACAGTCCGGTCTCTTCGTCTCATATGTCGCATATGAACTCTAGGGGTGGTAAACGTCAGACCCCAGTAACCGATAAGTCGTGTCGATGTGAGGCTCATAACAGGTCGAGAAACTACTGATAACTCTTACCAGTAGCACTCCATATCAGCCCTGGTTAGGGACTTCCAGTTATAGCCAATCGAACACAGCACAATATCAACTCTCTATACCGGGAGAGACGAAACCCCTCCTATCGCTCATTGCCTCCATGTGATTCGGGACTGTACCCAAAAGCCACCGTTTTGCACGCTCTCTTGGACGTGGTAAGGTGAAAATCAAAGCACAGTGGAAATCATACAAGACTCTATGACGATCTCGGGTCTACAGACTATCCTGTATCAATGTCACCAGAGAACTGCTATCTGACGATAGGTATACTACTATCTAGGAGTTCTTGGCGAGTCCGTTCAGTGTACCCAGTCTTCACTGAGCATCCGTACACCATCTTTGATGTCAAACACCGATGGGTATGGGATCATCCATCGCCCATCATATGGGTCAATACGCGTATACGCTAGTCTACTCTGGTGTATCGATGCCCTGTCTCGATACACCCTCGAATAGGAACAGTTATAGGATGTACTCGTTGACTACCCTGGCTCCACTAGTATGTCTCATCATAGTCCCAGTAGTCAAGTATATATCCTATGGGCTTTATCAACATGTGAGAGCAAGACAGGAAACCAATACAAGTCAACATGTTAAGACAAAGTGAAATCAGATAGCATACTATCATATCGAGTAAGAAAGTCCTCACTATATATATCCAAGTATCCACTATAATATACATCATACGTACAACAATGGCCTCCAGGGCATATATACAACCAACAATATACACGCTCTTTTCTTAATCACCATTTAGAAAAGCGGTCTTGACGTCCATCTGCCAGATTTTATAGTCATGGTATGCAGTAATGGAAAGTAGGATTTTGATGGACTTAAGCATAGCCACTGGAGAAAAGGTCTCATCATAGTCGACACCTGGTCGTTGACGAAAAACTTTTGCTACAAGTCAAGCTTTGAAGATCTCAACCTTTCCATCTACACCAATTTTCTTCTTAAAGATCCTCCCAATGTGTTTACCCCTTCATGAGCAATTTCCAAAGTCCATACTTTGTTGGTGTACATGGATTCCATCTCAGATCGTATAGCATCCAGCCATTTCACAGAGTCCCCACTTATGATGGCCTGCTCGAAACTAGTCGGGTCATCATTTTCCATGATGCAATCCTCGCTCCCACAGTCTATGAGAAAACTGTAGTATCTTTCAGGTGGATGAGAAACCCTACTAGATCTGCGGAATGGCTTAGGTTTGTCAGGGACTATTGAATCCTTCGGTTCTACCAAATCTTCAGTTATAGTTGGTGTATCTGGAACTTCTTCCAGTTCTACCTCATTACCACTAATTTCTTTTACAAGAAATTCCTTTTTTAAAAAGGTCACATGTTAAGCAACAAACACCTTTTGTTCCTCGGTGTGGTAGAAGATATACCCTCGTGAATATTTGGGATATCCAACAAACTTATATAGAACAGACCTTACCTCGAGCTTGTCCGGATTTTGCTTTTTAACATAAGCCGGACAACTCCATATCTTAATGAAATTAAGACACGGTCTCTTCTCCTCCCATATCTCATATGGAGTGGTAGACGCAGACTTCGTTTGAACCCTATTAAATATATATGCAGCTGTCTCCAGTGCATAACTCCAAAAAGAAATAGGTAACTCAGCAACACATGATAGAGCGCACCATATCTAATAGGGTGCAATTCCTCCGCTTTGATATACCATTGTGCTGTGGAGTATACGGAGGAGTAAGCTGAGGGAGAATCCTATTCTCTTTTAGATAATCTCGGAATTCTGTGCTTAAGTATTCACCTCCTCGATCAGATCGAAGGATTTTAATACTTTTACCCATCTGGTTCTCTACTTCGTTCTTATATTCCTTGAATTTATCAAAAGCTTCAGATTTGTGTTTCAATAGAAACACATATCCGAATCTTGAGAAATCTTCGATGAATGTAATGAAGTACGAGAAACCATTACTGGCATGTGTAGATATATGACAACATACATCACTAAGTATCAGTCCCAAGAGTTTAGTAGCTATTTCTCCGTGTCCCGTAAACAGGGTTTTGGTTATCTTTCGTTTGAGACACGACTGATAAGTTTCATAAGATGTATATTCGAACGGATTCAAATATCCATCTTTATACAACTTAGCTAGTATGGTCGCATTGATATGACCAAGTCTACAATGCTACAAGAAGGCTTCATTCATTTCTGAACTTTTCTTCTTATGTGTGTTTTGTATATTCAGAACTGTATTTTGATTTAGAACGTATATACCATTACACAACGTACCAAACCCAATTAACACTTGATTTAGGAAATTGTTCATAAATTTTTTCTATAATGCAAAATTATATCCCTCTTTATCTAATAAAGAAACGGATATTATATTGCACATCATCGACGGTACGAAATAATAGTTGTTCAAAATCAATGTATTACCATTTGGCAATACTAGATGATATTCGTCGACAGGTTCGGCAACAACAATTGCTCTATTTCCTACTCTGAGAGATATATCACCATTTTCCAGTTCTATACTTCTCTTTAACCCTTGTAACAGATTACAAATATGGGATCCTGATCCGGTATCTAATACTCAGGACGTAGAGCAGACTGAGAAGTAGTTCTCAATAACTAACACAACCGAAGAAAATGCATCAGAATGCTCTTTCTTTATTCGGGTTGCGTGGAAATCCTTGTATTCCCCTATCCCTTACCCAGACTCATGACTGTTGTCATAAGATAGAGTGGAACCAATGTTCTCCAGCCCAGTTTAATAAGCGGGTTTGGTCAATACATCCATATTATTATCTTGATTAAGGCGTGATATGGACGCTACTTGGAGCGAGAGAGAAGAAAATAGTTTAGCGTGCGCTCTTGCAAGATTAGACCGGTTATTATCTTATCTAATTAGGACAGCTCCCTCTGTTTTTATCAAATCTTCTTTCAAACCCTAAACGGTAAGATTAGCCAGGATTAATTACACCCTATAATTTCGCTAATCGGTTAGCCAGGTGTTGGTATTTTGAAGGAGTCTCCCCATGCTTTCGCATGGAACTAATTAAATAACTTCGTTTCCACATGGGTTTAACCCTGTTAACACCTTTCTTAGACATCTACTGGATTAACTAATTGTAAAGTGGAAAACTCTCTCAGGAGTAACACATACTCGCAGTGGGTATCGGGATTCAACTATCACATAGAAGGTATGCAATCTCATTGCAAATTTCAACACTTGAAATTCCCGATAATGGTTTTTACCCCTAATGACCTATGACCTTGACGGAGGTCAACAAACCATAGGCTTCCAGTCAACTTCAATACATCATTTCTTGATCGATTCGAACCCACTCACACAACCCTTGACGGAGGTCAACAAGGCTATGCGACTGCCCATATTGATCGTATTAATATGCTGCAGATAAGTATTACCCAGCTACTGTACACTGTGCCTTGACGGAGGTCAACAAACACAGCATGAATACTAAATACTACATATTTGAAATGACGGAGGGTTACGGCTGGTTTTAAAGAAAACCTTTAACGTAATGAACTTGATATCGCTGTAGAATCTGGTGATTCGAAAAAGGAGTGGTTTAAGCCCCGCTTTAAAATCGAGTGTTGAAGTCGAAAATTGCACCCCGGTTGACCGAGTCAAAGTCAAGGTCAACCCCAAGCCCAGGTCAAGCGGGCCCATACCCAAGTCAAGCCCGCGGCCAGCCTTCTCCATGCCAAAATATATATCATGTAATAAATAATTTTTATGTAATTTTTTATGCATTAATGTATGTAAAATCGGCATAAAGCCAAATTTTTTTAAAGCCCATGGCTTATGTGCAAAAAGAAATGGTACATGAGCCATGGGATGGGCAAATACCATTTTATAAAGCCCAAGGGGCTATATGTAAATATGTAAGCCTATATAAGGCAACATGATGATGAATAAAGCATAGAATTTTTCATTCCCCTCAAAAAACTAGGGTTTATACCTCTTTCTCCTTCCTCAAGGTTCTAAAAACCTTCTTCTCTTTTTGAATTGAATTAAGACTTTAACTCTTCCTTTTCCAAAACTAAATAGTTTTTCACCACAAAACCCACAAAGGGGAACTCAGATCTCCCACCAGATCTCGAAAAAGAGAGATCTTTAAAATCTCACACCTCTTGATCTTCGAGATCCGGCCAATAGAAAAAGAAGAAGGAGACCCATCTCCAAGAATCTAACTTTGGACAGATCCAAGGCTCAGAAGAAAGGTCAAAGATTCCTAGGAGTTTAACTCCTTTCTAGATCTGTTGGAGTTTAACTCCATAAATTAATTTTCTATCAGGAGTTTAACTCCAAAAATCCTTTGGG
This sequence comes from Agapanthus africanus, assembly GCA_030015575.1. Lineage (NCBI taxonomy): Eukaryota > Viridiplantae > Streptophyta > Magnoliopsida > Asparagales > Amaryllidaceae > Agapanthus > Agapanthus africanus. The sequence continues at coordinate 341,052,286 of JASDDO010000006.1, read as the reverse complement.
AGTTCAACTCCCCAACTTAGGGGCTAGGCCCCCCCTCCAGCGGGTGTTTTCCCATGGTCACGTGCGCCCACGTGACCCCGGGCGCTGAGGCGCCCAACGGTCACGTGTGCCCACGTGACCCCGGGCGCTGAGGCGCCCAAAGATCACGTGCGCGCCACGTGACCCCGGGCGCTGAGGCGCCCAACGGTCACGTGCGCCCACGTGACCCCGGGCGCTGAGGCGCCCATCGGTCACGTGTGCACCACGTGACCCCGGGCGCTGAGGCGCCCAACGGTCACGTGTGCACGTGACCTCGGGTACCGTGTGCTCACGTGCTACACACGCGTCTTTAAGACGCTTTTTCCCTTTTCTTATGCACTACGCACTAAATATACCTCCCCCGTTAGAAAAAATTTCTAACGGGGCGCTGCTCCGCACCCCGCAAGGGGGCTGCTAGCCCCCTTGACCCCCAGCCCGCTATCCGGGTAGCGGGACCCCCGTAAAAACTCTGTGGGGCCCCCGATATATCCAAAATCCCTTTCAAAACACACACACACCAACACACTACATATTGAGTTCGCATGACCAGTTTAACCCGTCAATCGGAGGTTCCTTCGCTCCAAATGCGAGGGGTAATTAACGGCAGTTTAGTCCGCGGCTGCCGGAGATTCGGATCCCCACAATCAATAAACCCAGGCTACCCTAGGCAGGGGGATTCTGTATTGCGCCTGACAAGGGCGCGCGTATTCCCATCTCAATGGGGTGACGAAAAACACCCTACAGATTCTGGCATGCCCGGTGGGACCTATCTCTCCTCCCATATTTCGGGTTAAACGTTCATGCGAACTCAATCAATATACATATCTAATATTAATACTAAAATAATGCTCTTTCATGCAGGTTTTCAAGCAACCACTTTTCAACAATGTCTCCAAAGATAATCTCGGCTCTCAGCACAGCTCCTATCTCCTACACGATGAAGATGGACGCCAGGACGGTCCTCCCGGCCAGTCTCGGGCAACAATGGGAAGAGCCGCCGCTACCATTCGGCTCTATCCTGTTCGTATCAGCCAACGCCATCCCAGCTTCTCAATCCCCAGTGACAGACAAACCGGTTTCGAAAGGCAAGAGGCCAAATGTGGTGGTCTTGAAGGCGCCCAACTCAAATGCGAGTCAGTGTTTGAACGACTCTCCTTGGCCTCAGCTGGGGGCAGGGCCATCAATACCAAAAAAGCAACAGGGCGTCTCGAGCAAGCTTCGATGGACTGCTCAATTGGGTATCTTCTCTAAGCTCCCCATCACTCAGCCCATGACGGCTTTCCGAAGGGCAGAAGCCTGCCAAGCGCTCAAGGCAGAGAAGCTGAGGCAGAAACGGCTCAGATACAGAGCCAACAAAAGGGCTAGGGCTTTGTCCATGTTAAAATTTATGAATTTCCAAAGCCCGGACCGCTACGCGAAATCAGCCGCCAAAGATAAAGAGATGGCTAGGTATGTGGTCCACACTGTCTACATGGTCGGACATGAAGAAACGAATCCTCCTTTTCTTCGCAGCCATGATGATGATATGATTGACGCTACCCAGCATCGGCTCGATCTAACTAATGAAGAGCCCGCCCAGGCCGATAATCCAGAGGAGCCCGTGGTTCATGCGGAATTGAGCTCAGGCAATAAAGATGACCCGGTTGTCATAGCCGGAACTACAGAACAAGCATTATTCCGCTGGCTTCAGGGGCAGCTTCAGGATAGGGATGAGAAGTTAGCCAAGGTACAGTCCAAGGTCGACGAATTGGCAAACGTCGTGGTAGATGTCGCGACCCAAGTCGCCCGATTGCAATTAGAGCAGAATCAAATTTTGGTCCATGAGCCAGGGACTGATACCCGGAGGCAGCCAGCTGATACCCTCTTCAACCTAAGAGCGGAGCGCCTTCGCGAAAAACGGCTGCGATCAGCCTCCAGTCCCTCCGATACATACACCGAAGAGGAATCGTCTCTGAAAGAGAAACTGGATAAGGTCTATTCCTTCAAAAGGGGCAAATTCCATAAGATATTTAAGGACACCCTAAGAAACGGTCTACAACTGCCAGAATCAAAGAGGCCGCAAGTAGCGAATATGACCGACGACCCAAAATATTGCCCCTATCACAGGGTGATAGATCATACCATTGAGGACTGTTTCGTCTTCAAAAATTGGGTCGAAAGGCAATACAAGACGGGAGAGATAGAACTGTCTAAAGGCGTGCTAGCAAACAGTCAAGTTACGACCGCCGATTTCAAACAAATGGAGACCGAAACTTTTCGGGAACTTAATCCTCCCAGACATGTGCCATTATCTGAAAAGGGCGAACCAAAGACTGATCGGCCTCATGGACCAGCATCAGTAAGGGCACCTGCTCCAATGGAGAAAAAGAAGAAGGTATACTCCTTCAGGAGGGATGAAGTCCGCAAAATATTCGTGGACGCCTTGAACAACGGTCTGCAACTGCCTGTTCCAAAGATGCCACATATGAACATGACCGGCAATCCCATATACTGCCCACATCATAGAATGGTGAGTCATACCATCGAAAACTGCTATATTTTCAAAGATTCGGTGGAGAACTAATACAGACTTGGGAAAGCCCCACAATCGTTAGGTGTAACGATAAGCCACAGAGCTACGGTCATCAACACAACTTCGCCAAGATCAAAGTTCAAGGAGCTGGGATAAGCAAGCTGACCACCATGTCGTTAAACTGAGGATGACTGACCACCACGTCGTTAAACTGGGAATGACAGACCACCAAGTCTTTAAACTGTGAATAATCGACCACCACGTCGTTAAACTGGGAATAACCGACCTCTAAATCGTTAAACCGGGAATGTAAAAAAAATATATATGTAAATAAATAAAAAATGTGTAAATAAAAGAGAAATAAAGAAAAGCCGAAATGATAGGGCACCTCGCAATAAAGATCAGCGAGTAAAATAAAGATGAAAATAAAGACGGAATGATTGGGCAACCGCGAATAAAGGCTGAAATGATAGGGCAATCGCGATCTTCGCGATAAAAAAAGCTGAAATGATAGAGCAATCGCGGTACGAAAAAAACAACAAAAAAAAAAAAACAAAACAAAAAAAAACAACGGCGAATGATGAGTCGCTCCCGGTACTATATTCCAATGTAGCGATGCAGACGCCAACCAAAATCCAGTTTCCCAAAATTCTTCTGGCCCTACGGTTAGTCCTCAAATTGACTACTGTATACAATCCACGGGCTTAAATAATTCTCATCATGCCCATGCCCCACCGTAATCACCAGTTACGCGGCTGGTTTCCGCCTTTGGAATTATGCTCCATTGAGAAGACCCACTCATGTGTCCTCACGATGCATGAGGAGAACAAACCTTCGTGGGATCCTTACGACTCACAAAGGAAAAATACACTTAGGGGTCCTCACGACTCTTAAGGGGAAAATGCACCTGCGGGATCCTTACGACTCGTAGGGAGAAAATGCTTTTATGGGACCCTCACGGCCCATAAAATTGAAAAGCCTTAGGCGATAGGGATCTAAACCTGTCTCCTAAGCCATCGCTCCCCAATCCCCAAATGGCGAATGATGAGTCGCTCCTGGTACCATATTTCAGTGCAGCGATGCAGACGCCAACCAAATTCCACACCCCATACCCCAAGTGGTGAATGATGAGTCGCTCCTGGTACCGTATTCCAGTGCAGCGATGCAGACGCCAACCAAATTCCAAACCCCAAGTGGCGAATGATGAGTCGCTCCTGGCAACATATTCCAGTGCAGCGATGCAGACGCCAACCAAATTCCAAATCCCATACCCCAACGGCGAATGATGAGTCGCTCCTGGTACCATATTCCGGTGCAGCGATGCAGACGCCAAAAAAAAAGTCCCGAAATTTTTTCGGCCCTACGGTCTGGATCATATATCCTGCAAAACCGTATACAATCCACGGGCGTAAAACAATCCCAATCTCTCCCAAGTCCTACCGGTGAGACCACATTCAAAGTCCCACCAAAAATAAAGAATAAATAAATAAAATAAAATAAAAATAAAAAAATGGTATGTCCACAAGCAAAATGGTCACGGATGAAAACCCGAAAGGGCTCCGTGAGTAAAAACAGCAGGACTGCCGGCGAGTTTGTGAAAACCCGAAAGGGTGCAAACTCGTGAAAAAAAGATAAAATACACTCACAAAGTCCTCTCGACTTTGTGAGGAGAAAATCCCCGCGTGAGATCCTTACGACTCACAAATGAGCAACACACTTAGGAGTCCCCACGACTCCTAAGGAGAAAATACACCTACGGGATCCTTACGACCCGTAGGGAGAAAATGCTTTGTGAGACCCTTACGGCTCACGAAATTGAAAAGTCTTAGATGATAGGGACCTAAAACCTGTCTCCTAAGCCATCGCTTCCTGATAAACAAGCGCAAATGATGATTCACTCATGGTACCATATTCCAGTGTAGCGATACTGATGCCAAGCAAAAACCAATTCCCAAATCCTCTCGGGGCAAATGATGAGTTGCTCCTGGAATTATTCCAGTGCAGCAATGCAGATGCCACCAAAACCAAAATCCCCAAATCCTCTCATGGCAAATGATGATTCGCTTCTGGTACCATATTCCAGTGCAGCGATGCTGATGTCAACCCAAATCAAATCAAACCAAACCAACAACCTCTGCGGCGGAATCATGCTCCGTCCCAGAATTTACCCCGTTTTGAAATCATGTTTCGCCTCGGGATATCTACCTTCCCTGCCAGAGTTATGCTCTGTCACGGAATCAAATCGACCAACTAGCTCCGCGTCAGAACCATGCTTCGTCTCAGAGTGTACCCCGTATCGAAATCAAGATTCGCCTCGGTGTATCTACCTTCCCTGTCGGAATTATGTTTCGGCTTGGAATCAACAGACGACCTCCTCATCGGAATTATACTCCGCCTCGGAATCAAATCAACCAACCAGCTCTGCGTCGGAATCATACTTCGTCTCAGAGTGTACCCCGCGTCGAAATCATGCTTCGCCTCAGGATATCTACCTTCCCTGCCGGAATTATGAACCGCCTCAGAATTAAATCAACCAACCAGCTCTGCGTCGGAGTCATACTTCGTCTAGGAGTGTACCCCGCGTCGAAATCAAGCTTCGCCTCGGTGTATCTGCCTTTCCTGTCGGAATTATGCTTCGACTCGGAATCAACTACCGACACTCCGTGCCGGGGACAAGTCGAACAGCGACACTCCGTGCCGGGGAAAAGTCGACCAGCGACACTCCGTACCAGGGACAAGTCGACCAGCGACACTCCGTGCCGGGGACAAGTCGATCAGCGACACTCCGAGCCGGGGACAAGTCGACCAGCGACACTCCGTGCCGGGGACAAGTTGAACAACAGCAACACTCCATGCCGGGGACAAGTCGATCAGCGACACTCCGTGCCGGGGACAAGTCGAACACCAGCGACACACCGTGCCGGGGACAAGTCGAACAGCGACACACCGTGCCGGGGACAAGTCGAACAGCGACACACCGTGCCGGGGACAAGTCGACCAGCGACACTCCATGCCGGGGACAAGTCGAACAACAGCGACACTCCGTACCGGGGACAAGTTGATCAGCGACACTCCGTGCCGGGGATAAGTCGACCAGCGACACTCCGTGCCGGGGACAAGTCGACCAGCGACACTCCGTGCCGGGGATAAGTCGACCAGCGACACTCCGTGCCGGGGACAAGTCGAACAACAGCGACACTCCGTGCCGGGGACAAGTCGAACATCAGCGACACTCCGTGCCGGGGACAAGTCGAACAACAGCGACACTCTGTGCCAGGGACAAGTCGATCAGCGACACTCCGTGCCGGAGACAAGACGAACACCAGCGACACTCCATGCCGGGGACAAGACGAACACCAGCGACACTCCGTGCCGGGGACAAGTCGAACAACAGCGACACTCCGTGCCGGGGAAAAGTCGATCAGCAACACTCCGTGCCGGGGACAAGTCGAATACCAGCGACACTCCGCGCCGGGGACAAGTTGAACAGCGATACCCCATGCCGGGGACAAGTCGACCAGCGACACTCCGTGCCGGGGACAAGTCAAACAGCGACACTCCATGCCGGGGACAAGTCAAACAACAGCGACACTCCGTGCCGGGGACAAGTCAATCAGTAACACTCCGTGCCGGGGACAAGTCGAACACCAGCGACACTCCGTGCCGGGGACAAGTCGAACAGCGACACTCCGTGCAGGGGACAAATCGAACAATAGCGACACTCCGTGCCGGGGACAAGTCGAACACCAGCGACACTCCGTGCCGGGAACAAGTCAAACAGCGACACCCCGTGCCGGGGACAAGTCGACCAGCGACACCCCGTGTCGGGGACAAGTCGACCAGCGACACTCCATGCCGGGGACAAGTCGAACAACAACGACACTCCATGCCGGGGACAAGTCGATCAGCGACACTCCGTGCCGGGGACAAGTCGGACATCAGCGACACTCCGTGCCGGGGACAAGTCGAACAGCGACACTCCGTGCTGGGGACAAGTCGACCAGCGACACTCCTTGCCGGGGACACGTCAACCAACGGACACTCCGCTTCGGAGACGCGTCAAGCATCGACCGTCCATGTCGCAAAAAGAGCAGTGCGGGCTTCCTACAAAGCGGGAACCAAATCGCTCCGGGCCAGAGAAACGTCTATCACAAACACTCCATCTCGGAGACGCGTCAAGCGTCGACCGTCCATGTCACAAAAAGGGCAGTGCAGGCTTCCTACAAAGTGGGAACCAAATCGCTCCGGGCCAGAGAAACGTCTATCACAGACACTCCATCTCGGAGACGCGTCAAGCGTCGACCATCCATGTTGCAAAAAGGGCAGTGCAGGCTTCCTACAAAGCGGGAACCAAATCGCTCCGGCTAGAGAAATGTCTATCACAGACACTCCATCTCGGAGACGCGTCAAGCGTCGACCGTCCATGTCGTAAAAAGGGCAGTGCATCCCAAAAAGTGGGAACCAAAGCAAATCGCCTCCATGTGAAAAAAAGATCCATCAATTTCATGCACACGACTCACATATGTGGTGTGCATTTATTGATGGGGGGCACTTTGTTGAAGTCGAAAATTGCACCCCGATTGACCGAGTCAAAGTCAAGGTCAACCCCAAGCCAGGTGGGCCCAAGCCCAGGTCAAGCAGGCCCATACCCACGTCAAGCCCGCGGCCAGCCTCCTCTATGCCAAAATATAGATCATGTAATAAATAATTTTTATGTAATTTTTTATGCATGAATGTATGTAAAATCGGCATAAAGCTAAATTTTTGTAAAGCCCGTGGCTTATGTGCAAAAATAAATGGCACATGAGCCATGGGATGGGCAAATGCCATTTTGTAAAGCCCAAGGGGCTATATGTAAATATGTAAGCCTATATAAGGTAACATGATGATGAATAAAGCATAGACTTTTTCATTCCCCTCAAAAAACTAGGGTTTATACCTCTTTCTCCTTCCTCAAGTTTCTAAAAACCTTCTTCTCTTTTTGAATTGAATTAAGACTTTAACTCTTCCTTTTCCAAAACGAAATAGTTTTTCACCACAAAACCCACAAAGGGAAACTCAGATCTCCCACCAGATCTCGAAAAAGAGAGATCTTTAAAATCTCACACCTCTTGATCTTCGAGATCCGGCCAATAGAAAAAGAAGAAGGAGACCCATCTCCAAGAATCTAACTGTGGACAGATCTAAGGCTCAGAAGAAGGGCCAAAGATTCCTAGGAGTTTAACTCCTTTCTAGATCTATTGGAGTTTAACTCCATAAATTAATTTTCTGTCAGGAGTTTAACTCCAAAAATCCCTTGGGAGTTCAACTCCCCAACCTAGGGTCTAGGCCCCCCTCCAGCGGGTGTTTTCCCATGGTCACGTGCGCCCACATGACCCCGGGCGCTGAGGCGCCCAATAGTCACGTGCGCCCACGTGACCCCGGGCGCTGAGGCACCCAAAGGTCATATGTGCGCCACGTGACTCCGGGCGCTGAGGCGCCCAACGGTCATGTGCGCCCACGTGACCCCAGGCGCTGAGGTGCCCAACGACCACGTGCGCCCATGTGACCCCGGGCGCTGAGGCGCCCATCGGTCACGTGTTCGCCACGTGACCCCGGGCGCTGAGGCGCCCAACGGCCACGTGTGCGCGCGTGACCCCGGGCATTGCGCGCCCACGTACTACGCACGCGTCTTTAAGACGCTTTTTCCCTTTTTTATGCACTACGCACTAAATATACCTCCCCCGTTAGAAAAAATTTCTAACGGGGCGCTGCCCCGCACCCTGCAAGGGGACTGCTAGCCCCCTTGACCCCCAGCCCGCTATCCGGGTAGCGGGACCCCCGTAAAAACTCTGTGGGGCCTCCGATATATCCAAAACCCCTTTCAAAACACACACACACCAATGCACTGCATATTGAGTTCGCATGACCAGTTTAACCCGTCAATCGGAGGTTCCTTCGCTCCAAATACGAGGGGTAATTAACAGCAGCTTAGTCCACGGCTGCCGGAAATTCGGATCCCCACAATCAATAAACCCAGCCTACCCTAGGCAGGGGGAATCTGTAATACGCCTGACAAGCGCGCGCGTATTCCCATCTTAATGGGGTGACGAAAAGTACCCTACATCGAGTAGTTTTCAAAACAAACGGAATGGGTTGTAGCATATGCTAGTTTTTGCTAAAGAGGACATTCTTGATGAATTGATCTAGGCTCTTTCCTCATCGAATGAGGTGCTGCATATTCATAATGGAATACCGCTATTCAAAGCAAGAACTAGAGCTACCTTTTTGAAAAAAATTAATTTTACAACAACTTTTAGGTTTCTTTTTTTCATTAATCTTATTAATGACGTCCCATCATTTATGTTTCCTAAACATCACAGAAGAAACGAAAATAAAACACACATATATGCCATCCGCATTCACCACAGGGACCCGGGTCTTCACCGTAAGGTTACTTAAGTTACGGCAGGACGGGGTCAGGACTAGCACGGATGCAAAACATACATAGTGTCTACTAATATATCATATATATAAATAGCATTCGTCTCACGCAATTATATGATCACATCATATCACAGAAACAATAGAAACATACATATGAAATATATGATATAGTGGGAGGTCCGTGTTTTAGATTAAGCCAGTAACGAAAAATACGGATTCCACGGTCATGATGAATAGTCAAGCCCATACCCCTAGACCCCTACAAGAGCCGCAAGCAACCCTGCCAATTCTAGAGTTAGGCGACCGTTCTCAACTCCTCGAGACGGCCTCCCACTGGACTCTAAAACCCGGTTACTTGTGCTCCCCGCCTTGGGTCTATCTTAATATGGAAAAGTAAATAATATATATCAAATTGAGATAACAACCTCAACCCAGAAGTGCCCTAATAAAAGAATATTACATACAATATTTATATGAAGGAAAATTGAAAAACTCTCATCTCACGTAAAACCCTCGGCTATTCAAGCACGACGATCCAATATAACATATCAATAGCAACACAATAACATCACATGTCATCAATGTAAGTAAATATGCGTATCTCTAATGTCGTTGTCGTATAGCATCGGGGATACTGCCACATATTATGCTTACGGTCACAGAAAAGAAATGAAAACTACAATAATTAGAATCCGCATCATCTTTAGACATCATAAATTCGGATTATCACATATTCCGAATTTCATGCCTAACCCTATAAACCTTGTATTTAAGTCTCGAATTGAAAACACTTTTCAAAAATTAAGTCGGGCAATTCAACAAGATTCCTGATTAATGATTCGAAGGCTCATTGGGAACTTTAGCAGATAGCAGCACCCTCGAGGCTGTCAACGAAGTGCACTTGGGCAGAACACCATGGCCGCGAGAACCCGAGTGGATGCTTTAGGCCATGGGGTTCTCCTATAGTCACTTCGTCGGTGCAATGGGGCGTGGCTGTCTACTAGTGTCCCCCGGTGAGTATTCACGTACGATACGAGATTACGACAGAGTTTCGATCCAAATCCAAACACCGTGATAATCCATCATTTGAGACTAAAATGCGAGATTTACAAATCATGAACTAGTTTTCACAAAACTAATCAACGTGGATTCCAAAAATTGTATCACATATCTAAAACAATATAGACAATGTTAAACATTTCGATCGATATTTCAAACAACAGCAATTCACAGAGATCTCAACAACTTGAGGCTCATTAAAAATATCCGGAAAAACAAAAATGTCAAAATAAAGCAGCAGAAGAAGAACGAGACTCTAACTCCTCAAGTCGGTGGCAGAATAACGGCCAAGACATGGTGTAGGCGGCGGTTGCACGACCACTTTGAGTAATTAGGTCCTCGTTTTTCTTGTACCTCTATAGTTTTACCTGCATAATTTTCTGAGTATTTTTAATATAAAAAATCTCAATGTTTGGAAAAATTGACAGAAACTAGCCAAATATGGGTTTTAAAACGTCGATCGAACACTTGAACGTCGTCTAGATTTCGCCTAAGTCTCTAGCTTGGCTCTGATACGATGAAAGTATGTCTTAGCATCTCTACTATATTTCTATGAGTATCAAGTATACAATTTAAAAAAATTAGAGGTCTAAGTCTACTAGATAAGAATCGAACTAGAGAATTAGGGTTTTAAAATTAGCAAACAATATTATAAACTAAGTAAAAAGAGTTTACAACTTTTATAGTCTAGTCTTTCACTTCTAAACCTCCAAGTAGTAGTTCCTAGAACTTTTCTTTGACTCCACTTAAAGAAAGGATCGAGCTTGCTTGTAGTCTTCATCGATGAAAATGATCCACCTTGAGCCAACTCTCACTCAAGCTGACATTTCACTAATTAAGGTATTAGTGAAGATAATAACTTATACTAATGGGCTAGAGTAGTGTAAGTTGATGAAGTAGGAATATTTCTCACTAGAAATATTTCTTTCTCTTTTCTTTTTCTTAACCCTAGAAAATTAGTGAAGAGATGAACTTGGATAAGTATGAACCATGATGGCTAAGAAATGAGCTGAGATTAGAATGATAAAAATATCTATGAATAAGCCAAGAATAGAAGATGAGTCATGGCTTCTCAATGCTTCTCCAAGCATCCAAAGCCATGACTCATACTTCTTTTCTTTTTCTTTTCTCTAAATATAAATTATTATCTTCTCATATTCATCTCTTGTGTGATTCTTATACATCCATGTTCGTTGTATTATCAGCCATGATATATATATATATATATATATATATATATATATATATATATATATATATATATATATCACACACACACACACACACATATATATATATATATATCTCACATATATAAATATATATAAAGAGAAGAAAATCTTAAGTGAGCTTAATATTAGTTTATATATATATATATAAATCAAATTATTAAATCAACACTTGATTCAATAATCCGGTTATATCATATATAACCCGGCTAATATCAAATATATATGTATATCAAAACATTAAATCACCACTTGATTCAATAATCCGGTTATATCACATATAACCGGCTAATATTTAATATTAGTTAATATATATATATATATATATATATATATATCAAATTATTAAATCAACACTTGATTCAATAATCCGGTTATATCATATATAACCTGGCTAATATAAAATATATAAACATATATATAAATCAAATCATTAAATAAACACTTGATTCAATAATCTGGTTATATTACATATAACTCGGCTGATATCAAATATCGCTAGAATAGAATACGGTATCATATACCCGTATTTAATCAAGCTCGCGCACACATCTCCATACGTGCCCTATTTCGTTTCGCTTGAGCTAGGAAACCTCTATGTGGGACTCTAAACACTCGTCAATATGCCAGCAGTAGGTAATGATCACATCAGATAGCCACAAGCCGTCAGCGATACTAGCTGGACGTAATGGCTACCCAGGTATTGAACGAATAGAAGATCAACAAGCAAACTTGTCCAAACTCCTATAGAGCCTATAAGAAACACTTACCGTATAGTCCAGTCACTTCGTCTAATATGTCGCATATCAAGTCTGGGGGTGGAATCGTCAGACCCCAATAACTTGACAAGTCATGCCGATGTGTGGTCTATAACCTTTCGAGAAACTACCGATAACACTTATTAGTAAATATCATCATCCTTGACCAGGGACTTGGTGTTATAGCCAATCGAGTATATCGCAACATCAACTCCCAATAACGGAAGAGACGTAACCCCTCCTATCGCTCACTGCCTCCATGTGACTCAGGACTGTATCCAAAATTCACCTATTTGCATGACTCCTTTAAGCCGTGGTAGGGAGGAAATCAAAACACAGTGAGAACCACACAAGACACTATGATGATCTTGGGTCTACAGACTAACATGTACAAATGTCACCAGAGAACTACTATCTGACTATAGGTATGGTACCATCTAGGAGTTCTCGGCGAGTCCTGTTCGGTGTACCCATTCTCTAATGAGCACCTGTGTACAATTTTTGATATCAAACACCAATGGTTATGGGATCAACCATCATCCCATACGGAGTCAAGAAACGTATACACTAGTCTACTCAGGAATATCGATGCTCTGTCTCGATATTCCCTCAACTAGGAACTGTTAAAGATGTGCTTATAGACTACACAAGCCCCACTAGTATGATCTGCATCATAGTCCTAGTAGTCAAGCCAACAACCTAAGGGCTTTATCAACATGTATCAAAGAGACGGCAAACTAAAATAAGTGTACATGTTGTAAGTTGATGTACTACAACCCACGACTTGCGGGGAGGCGGAAATATGAAAAACGATCTTGTTCTTTGCGTAAACATCGACTAACCGAAGAATCTTTGCTAAACTATAACTAACAAGAAACATAGAAGTTGTTAACTACTATGAGAAGTGATTATACCTAATTAACCGTGTCTTTCTTCTTTACGTTATCCACCTCCTCCTCGGCCTCCTCTATGTAAAAGACGATCCACCCGAGAGCTTCTAATCCAAGCTTCACCTCTAAACTTGAGGTAACTAGGTTTCTTTAGTTGCTAATCAAAGGTACCTAGGTGATATAGAGTGAGATTATGGATTAATTAGTCTATCTAATTCTTGATCTCAACACATGAGATGGGAGGATTAGGGTTTGAAGAGAGAGAGAGCTTGAGGAGAGAGAAGGTGAGCATGAGAATGAGAGGAGATAATGATCTCTCATGATATATATGAAGCATTATTATTTATCAAATAAATAAATAAATGATTTAATAACCATGCTTCATAAATACATATGAGTGATTCATCTACATGAGTCATTAACCATTATGATGCATTAATGACAAGGATGAATCACACAAATGAGTTACTGATCTCATTTAATGCTTATGCCACCTACACCCCCAAGTCACCATCCTTCTAGAAGCTTCTCGCGAAATTACGAGAACGTCCCTCCTATCCGTGAAAACACGGAAAAACTTTAGACTGTATAAATCCAATAACCCGATACTAGAATCTGGCTTAAACCAAAGCCGGCTAGTAAAAACTGTCCGAAAGTCGTACGTGCATAAACACACGTATGCGTCCGAACCCTTGTCGTAAAACCATACGACCTCTATATCATTTCGCCTGGAGCAGGGAAACTCTCTGTGTGGGACTCTAATGACTCGACTACTACGCTGGCAGTGGGTTTAACCACAGACCGCAAGCGGCACTAGCTGTACATAACGGTCCCCAGGTAGATGTCGATAAGAAGGCCGATGAGGAAACCCATCCGAACTCCTACTGAGCCTGATGTGACAATCTCCATACAGTCCGGTCTGTTCGTCTAAGACTATCGCATATCGGGCCTAGGGGAGCGGCAAGCGTCAGTCCCCTAATAGCGGTATAAGTTGTGTCGGAGTGAAGCCCATTACACCCTGAGAAACTACTGGAACCTACCAGTAAATCTCGCTTGCCCTGGCCAAGGACTTTGCGTAATGGCTCTCTGACACAGCGCGATATCAACTCCCAATACCGGGTGAGACGAATCCTGTCTAACCGCCACTGCCTCCAAGTGCTCGGGACTGCACCCAACTGCTACCTGTTTGCACGACTCCTTTGAGCCGTGGTAGGGTGGCAATCTAAGAACAGTGGGACACACTCAAGGCGAGGTAGCAGTGTCAAGTCTGCGGACTATGCTGTACTCATGTCACCTGGGAACTGTTAACTGACGACTGGTATAAAACCAACCAACAGTTCCCTGCGAGTCCTGTCCGGTGTACCCTTAACCCAACGAGCATATGTATACTATCTGCAGTACGACGTACTGACGGCTGTGGGACAGACCATCTCCCCAACTAGGATGAGAAGCGTACACACTAGTCTACTCCGGAGTATCGATGCCCTGTCTCGATAATCCTACGACTAGGGACCTGGAAAAAGGATGTGCTTGTAGACTACCCAGCCCCCACTAGTGTGACTGCCATCACAACGCTGGTAGTCAAGTAAGATCCTAAGAGCTCTATCAATACGTATACTCACATAGTAAGATAGAAAAACCAAGTAGCATACTACCATGTTTAGCAAGACTGTTATATACATGTGAATATCCCAAGCTTCCATTAAGTAATATACAAACTAGTATGATACAATAATGGCCCCTAGGGCATATACACTAACAATCTCCCACTTGCACTAGGGCCATGTACTGGCATATCGAAGACCGATGATCTCGAGTAGCCTCTCGAACTGAATCTGAGGTAGGGCTTTCGTGAATGGATCAACAATGTTCTCTTCAGTAGGAACTCTTCGAACCTCGATCTCCCGACGATCAATGATCTCCTTGATCAGGTGATACCGCTTTAAGATGTGTCTGGACTTCTGATGGGACCTGGTTCCTTCGCTAAAGCTATAGCTCCGTTGTTGTCGCAATACAGAGGTATTGGATCAACTATAGTAGGAACCGCCTGAAGTTCTGTTAGGAACTTTTTCATCCAGACCACTTCTTTTGCGGCATCGCAAGCAGCAATATACTCCGCTTCCATAGTCGAGTCAGCAACGGTGTCCTGCTTGGAACTCTTCCAGCACACCGCCCCTCCATTGAGGGTAAAGACATAACCCGACATGGACTTGGAATCGTCCTTATCACTCTGGAAGCCGGAATCAGCAAAGGCCTCTAACTTGAGGTCTTTTCCGCCGTATACCAAGAACATCTCCTTAGTCCTTCTCAAATACTTGAGAATGTTCTTTATTGCTATCCAGTGATTCTCTCCTGGGTTTGACTGATACCGGCTTACCACGCTCAGTGCGTAAGCTACATCTGGTCTGGTGCACAACATCGCATATATTATAGAGCCTACCGCAGAAGCGTAGGGTATAATAGACATGCGTTCCCTTTCCAAATCAGTCTTGGCAGACATCTTTTTGGATAGGGTGATTCCGTGACAAGCCGGTAGATTACCGCGTTTAGAATCTTCCATACTGAATCTTTTCAGTATAGTGTTGATATACCTGGACTGCGAAAGTCCCAACATCCTCTTGGATCTATCACGATAGATCCGGATCCCCAGAATGTAAGAGGCATTACCCAGGTCTTTCATGGAGAACCTTTGTGACAAGAATCCTTTGACAGATTGTAGCATAGGAATATCATTTTCTATTAATAGAATGTCATCCACGTACAAGACGAGGAATACGACACTTCTGGATACAACTTTACTATATATATATGGTTCATTTGGATTTTTGATAAAGTCATATTCTTTGACTGTTTCATCAAAACAGATGTTCCAACTCTGTGATGCCTGCTTCAGTCCATAAATGGACTTAAACAACTTGCATACTTTCCCGCTGCTCCTACTCTAATTGAAACCCTCTGGCTGATCCATATAGACGCACTCTTCTAAATTTCCATTCAGAAAAACCGTCTTTACGTCCATCTGCCAGATTTCATAATCATGGAAGGCAGCAATAGCAAGAAGGACCCGAATGGATTTGAGCATAGCCACTGGAGAAAAAGTTTCGTCATAGTCCAAACCAGGTCTTTGACGAAAACCCTTTGCAGCAAGTCAAGCCTTATAGGTTTCCACCTGTCCATCTACACCAATCTTTCTCTTGAAGATCCATTTGCATCCTATGGGTTTTACCCCATCTGGAGCAAAGTCCAAAGTCCTTACTTTGTTGGTGTACATTGACTCCATCTCGGTCCGCATTGCATCTAGCCATCGTACCGAGTCGCCGCTCTGGATGGCTTGCTGGAAGCTAGTAGGTTCATCATCATCAATGATGCAATCCTCTCTATCCCCATCTATGAGAAAACCGTAGTATCTCTCAGGCGGATGAGACGGCCTACTACTCCTGCGGAGGGGTGCGGGAATGTCCTGTTCTTCTTGAACTACTGGTTCTACCAAACTTTCAGTAGTAGTTTGTGGTTCTGGAGTTTCTTCCAGTTCTATTTTGCTCCCACTTATTTTCTTTTCTAAAAACTGCTGTTCTAGAAAATGGGCATTACGAGAAATAAAAACCTTTTGGTCCTCTGCGTAATAGAAATAATATCCATTGGAGTTCTTTGGATATCCCATAAACTTACACTGTACTGATCGTGCCTCGAGTTTGTCCGCATGCTGCTTTTTAACAAAAGCTGGACATCCCCATATCTTCAGATGCTGAAGATGGGGTTTCTTCCCACTCTATATCTGATATGGCATGGTAGGTATAGTCTTGGTAGGAGCCCTGTTCAGAAGATATGCCGCTGATTCTAGCGCATAACCCCAGAAAGATCGCGGTAACTCAGCATTACTCATCATGGAACGTACCATATCCAATAGGGTTCGATTCCGTCTCTCCGATACACCGTTATGCTGTGGAGTGTATGGAGGAGTAAGCTGAGAGAGAATTCCTTTCTCTTTTAAGTAACCTAGGAACTCGGCACTTAAGTATTCACCACCTCGATCAGATCTTAGTGTCTTGATACTTTTGCCGGTTTGGATTTCTACTTCATTCTTATACTCTTGGAATTTCTCAAAAGCCTCAGATTTATATTTCATCAGATAAATGAATCCGTACCTTGAGTAATCATCCGTAAAAGTAATGAAATAGGAAAAACCACCTCTTGCATGTGTAGACATTGGACCACATACATCGCTGTGTATGAGTCCTAAGAGCTCTTACTCCATGTCCAGTGAATGGAGTCTTCGTCATCTTTCCTTTGAGACATGATTGGCAAGTGGCATAAGTTTGATATTCGAACTTGTTCAAATATCCTTCTCTATGTAACTTAGTCAACCTTATTTCATTGATGTGACCTAGTCTACAATGCCATAAGAAAACCTTATTTAAATCTGGAGACTTTCTTTTTAGTGTGTTCTGGACATTAAAAATCTGGAGTTGGTTTAAGACATATATACCATTATTCAGTGTACCGGACCCAATCAAACTATGATTAAGGTGGATGTTAACAACATCGCTTACAAACGTGAAATCATAACCTTTATTTGATAACAAGGAAACTGATATGATATTATACGTTAAACTAGGTACACAAAAACAGTTATGTAAAACCAAAATATGTCCACTCGTCAATCCCAGGTGATAATCCCCGACGGACACAGCTCCCACGCTAGCTCCGTTAGCAACCTTTAGGGTCATATCACCTTCCTTCAGCACTCTACGGTTTCTCAGTGCCTGCAATGAATTGCATATATGAGATCCTGATCCAGTATCCAATACCCAGGAAGTAGAGTTGATTGACAGACAATTCTCAATTACAAACACATCTGAAGTCGAAGCCACAGCTTGCTTCAGTTCCTGGTTCTTGGCGTTCCACGCCATGCAATCTTTCTTCCAGTGCCCTTTCCTATGACAATGGAAGCACTCATCCTGGGCCACTACTGGTACCGCGAACTTTTTCTTTCCCTTCCCCCCACCTTACTAACACCTCCTCTAGGTTTGGTGGCGGCCTTCTTCTTCCTTCCTTTAGCCCTAGCCTTGGACCCGGAAGAAGAAGCACCGCTAACAAATATAGCGGGTGTTTCCCTTGCCTTCTGCAAGGTGCCCTCTGCACTCCTCAACATGTTAAGGAGTTCTGGAAGTTCATCTTCTTTTCTTTGAATGTTGAAATTCAGAATAAACTGGGCGTAGGTGGAAGGAAGGGACTGGAGAATAAGGTCTGTATAGAGCTCATTATCCAAAGTCGTTCCAAGGTCTGCGAGCTCTTCTATATAGCCTATCATTTTTAGGACATGTTCTCCTACCGATGATCCGACGGCCAACCTCGCTCGAAACAAGTTCTTTGAGGTCTCGTATCTTGCTATACGAGATTGCTCTCCATAAAGTTCCTTTGTATGGAGAAATATGGCATCTAGTTCCATATCCTCGTGCCTCCTCTAATGTTCATTGTTCATCGAGGCAAGCACGATGCACTTGGCTTTCGCGCAATCGAAATCCCAGGTTTTGCGGATTTCCTTATCCGCATTACTGGATTTGGGACCTGGGACTGCAGGTGCCTTAGCGGTGAGGATGTACCCCAATTTGTCATAAGTCAAAACCATTTTGACATTCCGCAGCCAATCTTTATAGTTTGGCCCTGTCAGTATATTTTTCTCTAAAAGTAACTTAAGTCCAGTCATTTTCAGGGTCGCTGTAAGTAGGAGAGAGAGAAGAAACACTTTAGCATGATACTCTTGCAAGTTTAGAGTGGTTTGTAGTTTATCTAAACTGGATGGCTCCCACTGTTTCTCGAATCCTTTCTCAAACCATAAAAGAAAAATTAGCCAGGACTATTCTCACCGTACAATACTTGCTTAACCGTTCAACCAGGCCAGTGTCGATACTTCGAGGGAGGTTTTCCAACGCTTTTGCAAAGTTCCTTAATTAAATAACCTCTTTTCTCTGGGGGCGTAGCCCCGCTGACACCTTTCTTGACACCTACTTGGTTTATAGCATTGATCGTTAAGTGACGAATATCCTGATAAGTAGTATATACTCACAGTAGGATCGGGATCCAAATATCATTGTCTGATAATGCTGAAGGAATCCTACCAACATTCATCAAACTCCAAATGGTATGCATCTCTTTGCAAATTTCAGTTTCTTTAGAAATTCCCGATATAAATTTTTGCCCCATGCTCTTATGACCTTGGCTTTGGTCAAAATGTCATAAGTCACATGTCAAGTTCTACCCGTCATTATCTTGTCAATTTGAACCCATCCGTACATACCCCTGACTTTGGTCAAATGATAATACGACTGTCCCAAACTAACTCATCTATCTATGCAACAAATTAATACCCAGCAGCTACCAAACATTATGCCTTGACTTTGGCTAAAATACATAGCTTGAATACTACTGAATACTCAAATGAAATGACAGAGGGCTACGAATGGTTTTGGCGAAACCGTGAACGTAGTGAACTTGATATAACCGAAGGAACCTGATAGTTTTTAAAAGGAGTGGTTAAAGCTCCGCAATCAAAAAATATCTTCTGTTTTAAAAATAACCGAGTGGTTTCTTTTAAATTGTTCCAACGATTAAACTTTGGTTTATTTTCTTTGCATTAATAATAATGCGTCCCATCATTAACCATCATTGCAGAAAAAAACGAAAATACGTCCTCTTATGCCATCCGTATTCGCCTCTGGGTCCCGTCATCACCCGTTAGGTTACTTAACTAACGACAGAGCGGGGGCTGGGCTAGCGCGGGTGTAAAACATAAGTGACGTCTAAATAGCTATCACATATAGATATTGTACATTCGTCAGACGCAATAATAGGCATTCCAGATCACAGATGAACATTATTGGATATGCTAGCAATTCGCGTTTCTTTTGAGCCTGCAATGAAAGACGAATTACACAGTTGTGATGAATAGCCATTACCCCACCCTAGACCCCTACGGGTACGGCAAACTACCCGTCAAGTACCCGAAGTGAAGCGGTCTCCTTCAACAACGTGAGTAGGCCACTAAACACTTCAACTAAACACTTCAAAGTACCCGGTAGTTTGTGCACCCCACCTTGGGTCTGTCCTAGGAGCAAAAACAGTAAAATAAAATAATACAACAGTGGCTACAACCGCAACCTGGATGTGTCCCGCAAAATAATATTACAACATATTACAATTACATTGAATGAATTAAAATAATAACCCATCACAAAACCCCGGCTAATCATCATAACAATCCAATACAGTTCATAATCACAAACAGTTAAAATCCATTACAGAAATGTGCACCCCCCTGCCAACCGACATACTAGCAGTTAGGGGAGGTTTACGAACACATTATACAATCATAGATATAATCAAATTAGCAAACATCATATAATTTCGATCGAGCAAACATATCAGATTCTACTCCCAAAACTTCTCTGTGCACCTGAGACTTGAGCAGAAAATAAATATTCCAGAAAATACAAAAATATCACAGAAGAGTTACTGGAGCAAACTGGGTTGAATCGGCTCCAACTCGGCCGCGGATCCGCGGCGGATCGGTAGGATCGGCCGCGGTTCCGCGGCTGTATGGCCGATTCAAGAACCCATTTTTCTCCAGTGTTCTTATATTTCTCTGTAGGTTATACTGCAGCTCCCTGAAAAAATTTTAGAGCCTGTTTTAAATTCGACAGAAACATGGTGATATCGATGTCTTTTTCGGTTCGTTTTGCGTTCGAAATTCATCCGACTTTGCTAATGAGTTAATTATTGTTTAGCGAGGCTCTAATACCACTGTAAGTCGATGTACTACACCCCACGACTTGCGGTGAAGCGGAAATATGAAAAACGATCTTGTTCTTTGCGTAAACATCGACTAACCGAAGAATCTTTGCTAAACTATAACTAACAAGAAACATAGAAGTTGTTAACTACTATGAGAAGTGATTATACCTAATTAACCACGTCCTTCTTCTTTACGTTATCCACCTCCTCCTCGGCCTCCTCTATGTAATAGACGATCCACCCGAGAGCTTCTAATCCAAGCTTCACCGCTAAACTTGAGGTAACTAGGTTTCTTTAGTTGCTAATCAAAGGTACCTAGGTGATATAGAGTGAGGTTATGGATTAATTAGTCTATCTAATCCTTGATCTCAACACATGAGAGGGGAGGATTAGGGTTTGAAGAGAGAGAGCTTGAGGAGAGAGAAGGTGAGCATGAGAATGAGAGGAGATAATGATCTCTCATGATATATATGAAGCATTATTATTTATCAAATAAATAAATAAATGATTTAACAACCATGCTTCATAAATACATATGAGTGATTCATCTACATGAGTCATTAACCATTTATGATGCATTAATGATAAGGATGAATCATACAAATGAGTCACTAATCTCATTTAATGCTTATGCCACCTACACCCCCAAGTCATCATCCTTCTAGAAGCTTCTCACGAAATTACGAGAACGCCCCTCCTATCCGTGAAAACACGGAAAAACTTTAGACTGTATAAATCCAATAACCCGATACTAGAATCTGGCTTAAACCAAAACCGGCTAGTAAAAACTGTCTGAAAGTCGTACGTGCGTAAACACACGTATGCGTCCGAACCCTTGTCGTAAAACCATACGACCTCTATATCGTTTCGCCTGGAGCAGGAAAACTCTCTGTGTGGGACTCTAATGACTCGACTACTACGCTGGAAGTGGGTTTAACCACAGACCGCAAGCGGCACTAGCTGTACGTAACGGTCCCCAGGTAGATGTCGATAAAAAGACCGATGAGGAAACCCATCCGAACTCCTACTGAGCCTGATGTGACAATCTCCGTACAGTCCGGTCTGTTCGTCTAAGACTATTGCATATCGGGCCTAGGGGGCGGCAAGCGTCAGTCCCCTAATAGCGGTATAAGTCGTGTCGGAGTGAAGCCCATTACACCCTGAGAAACTACTGGAACCTACCAGTAAATCTCGTTTGCCCTGGCCAGAGACTTTGCCTAATGGCTCTCTGACACAGAGCGATATCAACTCCCAATACCGGGAGAGAAGAATCCTGTCTAACCGCCACTGCCTCCAAGTGCTCGGGACTGCATCCAACTGCTACCTGTTTGCACGACTCCTTTGAGCCATGATTGGGTAGCAATCTAAGAACAGTGGGACACACTCGAGGCGAAGTAGCAGTGTTAAGTCTGCGGACTATGCTGTGCTCATGTCACCTGGGAACTGTTAACTGACGACTGGTATAAAACCAACCAACAGTTCCCTACGAGTCCTGTCTGGTGTACCCTTAACCCAATGAGCACCTGTATACTATCTCCAGTACGACGTACTGACGGTTGTGGGACATACCATCTCCCCAACTGGGATGAGAAGCGTACACAATAGTCTACTCCAGAGTATCGATGCCCTGTCTCGATAATCTTACGACTAGGGACCTGGAAAAAGGATGTGCTTGTAGACTACCCAGCCCCCACTAGTGTGACTGCCATCACAACGCTGGTAGCCAAGCAAGATCCTAAGAGCTCTATCAATATGTATACTCACATATTAAGATAGAAAAACCAAGTAGCATACTACCATGTTTAGCAAGACTGTTATATACATGTGAATATCCCAAGCTTCCATTAAATAATATACAAACTAGTATGATACAATAATGGCCCCTAGGGCATATACACTAACACATGTTAAGATAAAGAGCAACCAGATAGCATACTATCATGTCGAGCAAGAAAATTCTCTCTCTCTCTCTATATATATATATGTTCAAGCATCCACTATAATATACAATAATGGCCTCTACGGCATACATATTCCTAACAGTTTTATCTTCAAGTTACTTCACAAAAGATAGTCTTTGGAGTGAAGTTGGAGCTTGAGTCGGTTTCCTCGCGTGGATCATCTTTGGCATGGTGGATCGACGAGCAAGCTTGTTCCCGGAGAACTCGGAGCCTAGACGGGGTCTTTCACGATTAGGATGATACGCTACAAAGGTTGTAACATACTAAACTCTTTCTCTAGTCTTCTAGTTGTTTTCAAGTTAGGGTCTTTGGGTTTGATTCTTGGTTATGGATGTTTTGCTCTCTTGAAATTTTTTATTTTGCATGCTTATCGCTTCCGTTGCGCATACTAGAGAGCAACACATTCTTACATTGTATCAGAGCCATCCAAAAGACTTTAACTTGTTTCGACGATACTATAGTCTCGGGTCAAGAAATTTTGCCGTTCCCGTATTTCCAAGTTTAAGCCTCTGTTCGATTTTCAAAACGTGACCCGAATTTTTTTTGAAGTATACCATTGAATTAGGTTTGTTCTAAAAACGACACTGAAGAAATAGGACACACAGCAGATGACTCCTGGTCGCCTAGGTCGGCCAAGGCGAAAGTTTAGCGCCCTGGTTATTTCTTGCGCTTACACCGATGGAAATAGGATTTTTGGGATATTTCATTTTGTCCCAGATTTTGATTTGATCATACTTGAGATTGTGAGTTGTTCGGAAAACTTTTTTGATCGAAATTGTAGCATCATTATTGTTTTGCATATGTGAATATGTGATGGTTAACGTCGACAAATTGATATTTGATCAATTCGACGGAGTTACACATAGTCAGTCTGCTATGTTGGTGTGTTGGTTTAGTCGGACTGTCACGAACGAATAGCCCCGCATGTGAATGGATGTAACATTTGTGTTGTATTCGTATTCTTGTATATGCCAATTTTTTACTTTACGGGGCGAGCAACCGGATTGTGGCCGTTGTTGCTGGTAGTTGTATTATTATTTGTCGGGATAAGATCAGGATGCGATCGTCGTTACCGTTGTATAATACAGCCTATAGGATTACCTCACGACGAAGTGCTTGAGCCGCCGGATTCTAGAATGCATAGGGTAACCATCTCATTTTAGGATTAGCAGGTGGTTCGTCGTATTTGTAAGGGGTTAGGATTGACCCGCGGAGGAGTGCTCAAGTCACCAAATTCTAGAAAATGACGGGTGGCTTCCTCATGGTGATGATGCTGAGTTGCCCTATTTTTAGAATTAACTGGTAGCTTGTTGCGCTCGTATGGGTCTTGGTTTGGTTTTGTACGGGCTATTCACGCGACCGAAGAATGTCGTGTTTCGTTTGTGGTTCGAACGGAAATGCGGGATTCCTAGAAAATCCGACCATTCCATTTCTATATTGTTTATCACAAGCTTGTAATGATGATTACTTGCCTGTGATATTTACCGCATGCCTGTAATATTGATTATATGCCTGCAATGATGTTTATATATGATGATATATATGATATATAAATAAATGCTCATATATGTTTTGCATCCGTTCTTGCTTTGCCTCCGCCCTGCTGTAAATTAAGTAATCTTACGGTGAAAACCCGAGGACCCGTTGAGAATGCAGATGACATATGTAACATTCTATTTTCTTTTCATATCATGTTTTTTTGTAATGGGGTGATAAAATTCTTGATAATATGTGATTATCTAAATGATGGGATTGCATTAATTTGGATTAATACAAAAAAACAAACCTAAAATATGTTGTAGGTGTAAGTAGATGGTTCTAAGATCGCAACGATTGCGGACCGCGGCGGAATAGTCAATTTAAAATTTATGAACACATGGAACCACATACATACCAAGAATCAATCAAACACTTTGCAATGGAACTAAAAAAACAAGAGAAGGGAAAAGTTGCTACAACCTTTGTAGTGTGTCCAATCGCTTATCGGAAGACCGTGCCATGCTCTGAATCCCTGGAGCTTGGACGTCTTGACCCTCACCATAGATGATCCACTCGAAGGAAATCCGACCAAGCTCCAATTTTACTTCCAAAGTGAAACAACTAGCATACATAACTTGCTAGGATGACATGGCAGGAAGATGTGAATGGATTATCTCTTTTTTATTTTCCTCCCTAACCAAGAAGAAGAAGAGGAGCTCTCATATTCGGAAAAATAATGCTGTTGAGAATGAAAACAATTCTCACTCTTCTCCTCTCATTTCTTTCTCTTTCCTAAAATGTGTCATACATAAAGAGATAGAGTGGACCCCACTCTTACATGGCCTCATGTTTTACGTCTAATAACAAAATAAACATTTAAACAAAAATGTCTAATTTAGGCTAAAAGAGAATGGCTGTATGTATCAAATACATATGTTACACACACACACATATATATATATATATATATATATATATATAGATATATAATGAGAGATGTATATATATCATATACATCATAATAAAGAGAGAGTATGTATCAAATACACATTACTAACTACCATACCACATATGCGATTATTAAGTCAACACTTGATTTAATAATCCGGCTATCCAATAGACCAGCTAATAATATCTAATGTCCGATTAAATAAAATATATCGCATACAAGTATTTAATCGGACCCACGAACATATCCAATACGTCCTCCACATCATCGTTTCGTCTGACCGGTAAAACCTTTTGTGTGGGACTCTAAAAGCTCAACAATACGCTGACAGTGAGTTAATGGATCATATCCATAACCACAAATACGCCAATTGCACTACATGTACGTAACGGCTGCCCAGGTATGTATGAGATGAAAGGTTGACAAGCAAGCTCGTCCGTATCTTGCAAGAGATTATCGGTGACGCATATTGTACAGTCGGTAGCTGGGGTGGAATCTATCATACCTCCAGTAGCCCAATAAGTCTTGCAGATATTGAACTCATAATCAACCGATATGATCTCTTCTTGTCGATCCTCAACACCCTCATAATTGGAAGACCCCGAGCTCGATCCCGGGTCTCTCCCATGAGCTACTCCAAGTCCTACCAGTGGGCTACACGCTAAATGTTTGATGTATTAGGTAAGGTATAATACAAATATGTACTTCGTATAATACAAACTCCAAATGTATATAACAAGTCATCAAGTGATGGCCTAATTTCACTTTAACCACATCATTGTTCAATTTATTTATTTTTTTAATTGGCTCCTTCAAAATAAAATTCCAAACATTTTACTCTCTCCCCACTATCTCTCTCAATTCTTTTTTTATATAAACATATTTAACAAATTAAATAATGATATTATTATTTTAGACGCATTGGAATGCTTGAAATATACACTACAAGAATATATGGGCTATTTCGTTGGGGCACTTATTCCGTCAGCTATATTCTAACGGAATAGACAAATTTTAAATCAAAAGGGGGAGCCTGATAAAGGAATTGGTTTAAGGCCTACGAAAAAACAACCCCCCTGCAAATTGAGTCATTCCCCCAAAAAATTTCCAACTCCCCAAAATCCTAAAATCGCCTTCCCCATCATCACCACCGCCTTCATCATCGCCACCATCATCGCCACCGCCATCGACTTCTCCATTACCATCACCGTCATCATCGCCGCTATCATCTCTATCGCCATCGACTTCTCCATTACCAACGCCGCCGCCATCGCCATTGCCATCAACTTCTTCATTACCATCACCGCCACCATCATCGCCATCGCCATCGACTTCTCCATTACCATCACCGCCGCCTCCAACACCATCGACTTCACCGCCTCCAGCACCATCTCCATCGCCAGCACCGCCTCCACCATTTCCTCCACCATCGGAACCTTCGCCGCCAGGTTTGACTCCACCATCACCTCAATTGCCTCCAACACTGTCTCCAGCAACACGTCCTTAAAACCCTAGCATTCGTTGTCGTCCATGTAGTGTCGTCGGCTTCCTTTACTCATGATCGAAGGTAAGCCTCTCTCTCCCTCCCCCCTCTCTCTATCTCTCTCCGTGTGGAAAAATTGAAAAAATGTGCACAAATTGAATGTTAAGGTTTATGGAAAAATTTAAAATGCTGAAAAATTCCTATACTTATTGTCGATTATGCGGAAAAAAATTTCAAATGTTAGGTCTATCAAATTTAAATGATGTAGTTGGTTGATATTGTTTTGATTGATATTGTTGTGAGAGTTGTTGATGAAGCGATTGTTAGGTCCCTAATTCTCGCATCGCAAGACTCGTGGCGAAGGCGGAAGTAAAGACAAAAACTTTTATGCAAACACTAGCGGCCAAAACTTTAGAATTGATTCTAAATACCAAACTGGATATCATAACATACAAGGTTAGGGGGCTAACTAGCTTTGAAGCGTGTCCTCGCAATTGCGGAAAGCCCCTGCACTGCTCCTTGGACTCTAACATGGTTCCATAGTCATCAGGAACGAGCTTGGTCATCAATCTTCTTCGTAAAAAATTATCCACCCGAGAGAATCCGAATCAAGTTTTAGCTTCATATCAAATGATCTAGTGAAGCAACTCACATGCCAAGTTTGCTAAAAAAGATGTGCAAGATATATGTAGTGGTGAAAATCTGTTGGTTTTCTTTCTTTACTCTTTCTTTTATTAACTTGAAAGGATAACATGAGAGCCAAAAAAGAAGCAAAATGAGGATATGTGTATAGAATTAAATCTAAAACAAATCCTCCTAATTCTTCTTGTTCTTATCCAAAGTGAAGTGGGTGAATCACCTCATTACTCACCTCATGACTCATTACACACAACTACAAGCTTCCAAATGAGAAGAGAAGTATGTGTATAAAACACACGCGCGCACTCACACACACTAATACACACACACATACACACATATAAATACAACTGTATATGCAACAAATACATATACTCGTATTCGTATCGAGACACAAATACCCGTATTTATATAAATACCCATATTCATATAAATACCGTATTCGTCTCAAAATACAAATACCCAAAAGAAAGAACATAAGAGATATAATACCAGCTCACAATGATTCGACTATCTTTCAAATCTGCTAGTATTATCAAAACGTTTGATAAAGTACGTGTATCAAGTACACATATTTAATCGAACCCCCGTGCGTATCAAAATACACACACTACAACGTTTCGTTTGAACTGGGAAACTCTCTGTGTGGCGCTCTAAAGACTCGACAATACACTGGTAGTGGATTTAACCACAAACACGTCAGTAGTACTAGCTGTACGTAACTGCTACCCAGATATTGAACGAAAGGAAGGTCGATGAGCAAACTTATCCGTACCCTACTGATCCTGTAAGTGACAATCTCCGTATAATCAGGTCACTTCTTCTGAGAGTGTCGCATACCGAGTCTAGGGGTGGATAACGTCGGACCTATAACCCGATAAGTCGTGCCGATATCAAGCTCATCACCCACCGAGAAACTACTGATCTCCTATCAGTAAATCTCATCTACCATGGCCAAGGATTTTTGGTGATAGCTAACCGAACACAGTGCGAAATCGAATCCCTATACCGGGAGAGAAGAATCCCTGATGATCGCTCACTACCTCCATGTGGCTCAGGACTGTACCCAACTAAAATCTGTTTTCACGACTCAGTAGAGCCGTGGTAGGATAGTAATCTAAGTACAGTGGGAACTTACATGAGATAAATGATGATCTCAAGTCAATAGATTACATGTACTCATATCACTAAAGAACTGCAATATGAAGATAGGTATAGTATCATCTAGAAGTTCTCGGCGAGTCCGTCCGGTGTACTCACCTCTAGTGAGCACATGTATACAATCTTAGGTGCAATATACTAATGGCTGTGAAACCTGCCACCGCCCTTCGTTGTGGCTTAGAAACGTATACACTAGTCTACTCTGCAATATCGATGCCCAGTCTCGATACTACCATAACAAGGGGCATTTAAGGATGCGCTTATAGACTACCCAGCTCTCACAATATGATCGTCATCATAAAGATGGTAGTCAAGTAAAGATCTTACGGGCTTTATCATTATATATTAGCGACACGTAATATCAAGTAATACGCATACACATCAATGATAAAAACAAACCAGATAGTGTACTATCATCTCGAGTAAGACTGTTTTACTTGTATAGATCCTTCTTCAATTATCATAATCGCCTATTTTCGATTACAATAATTGTCTTGAGAGTACTATAACCAACATGGGTGACTGTGTTTAGGTTTGTTGATGAGGTTGGGGAAGGGGTGATTGTTGGTTTTTTTTTTCAATTTTGATTAAGGTTTAGGTATTCCCTCAAGTTTTGCGGTTTAGAGTGAGAAAAGAGGTTGGGGAAGGGAAGGGAATGATGGGAAGGACTTAGAGATGAAGGGAGATGAAGGGTTAGAGTATAGAGGAGAGAGTGAAGGATCGGTTTTAGATGTACATGTAGAAATTTTAATTAAAAAACAAACTTTAATTTATGTCTTGACGATAATTAGTATAATAAAAATAAAATCTTGAAAATGAAACCATAAACCCATACCTCGAATTGGAAATCCTAAACATAAAGCTTGATGCGAAACTAAAACAATAATTTGAAACCAAAACCATAAGTTGCAATGAAAAGCATTAAAAAACATTTGAATTGAATCTTAAACTTCAAAATAATACGAAAATCATATATTAAGTATACCAAACTCGATGATAACTGTTTAGCGGCGGACCGCCGCTTACGCTTTCGGTTGTCGTGTGGTTGTGTTTTAATATTATGGTTTGAATGTGCTTGAGCTATTACATCAAATTGAGAATAATATTCTCGTATTCTGTAATGATCCAAACAATTCAAGACCTTACTCCTTTTTAGTTTGTTAAATGAACGTCATATGGAATGAATATGATTAATTCAATATGCGAAAAAACAGAACCACAAATAGTTCTCTTTATTCGGTATTGAATCAATCAATCCATAATTAAAGTAAAACTAAAGAAGAAAGGAACAACAGTAAAAATGCAACAAAATGCCAATTTTTAACGGCGCTAGCCAATAAAGTAGAACTAAGAAAACTAAATAGCCAATCTCTATAATATAGAGTATGGCTTTCATACAATACTTAGCCATTCTCTATAATATAGTAGGCCTTTTAATAAAGTCCCATAAAACTGTAATTTTTGGTCGCATGAAACCGTATTTTTCATGTGCTGAAAGAAAGAAAAAAAGAAGGTTATGTTGCGCATTTCCAAAACAACATGTAAATGATATTTTTACAAATTTGTCTTGTTAATTATATCTTTTTAAAGAATACTCCCGATTAAGAAAAGAAAACGATAAAATATAAATAATGCGATCCTTAAGGAATTTTCATCCTTGATAAAGAGATAGGTTTATTTACTAATGGCATTCCATTTGATCACATATAAGATATCAAACTACATAATTGCAAGAAAGGAAAAGGGTAAATGTATCGGATTGTCGGGAATTATCCCGTCATTCTTACCCTACTAAAAAAAATGAAGAAATCAAGATAAGAATAGAAATGAAACCTTTCTTTTTATTTTTTCAAAATGAGAACGAGTACAAGGAGTTTTAGTAGAGTGTATAGAATGGAATGTGTTGTGAAAAGTGAGACATCCACCCTCCTTTTATAGGCCAAGGGGTGGCACAAATGTAATTAAAAGAGAGGGAAAGTAAACCCTTTTTGAATTTAAAATAAATAACTACTCCCTCCAAGACAATGGAAAAGGGTAATTTGTAAAATATTTTGTTATATGACAAATGTAGACTTGTCATATTTACTATTGTATTATTTTTTTTCAAAGTGCCAAACCGGCCCCAAAGTGGGCCGGTGCACCCTAGTCGGCCCCAAAGGGGGGGCCGGTCCATCACTAATCTGGCCCATAGGGGGCCGGTGTACCAAGCCGGCCATGGGGGGTTGGGTCTACTAAGCCGGCCCCAATGAAGGCCGGTCCACCACCAAGTCGGCCCATAGGGAGCCGGTTCACCAAGCCGGCCCTGTAGGGAGGACCGGTTCACCATGCCGGCCTTATGGGGAGCCGGTTCTCCATTGTGGCTAGACCTTATGGGGGTCCAGGCTTCTCTTGATTGGATTTTAAGGGGTTCGGTCTTCTTTGTCGGATTTTAAGGGGTCCGGGTTTCGCTTGATCAGATTTTGAGGGGTCTGAGCTTCTCAGTTGACCGGACTTTAAGGGGTCAGGGTCTTGGTTGACCGGACTTTAAGGGGTTCGGGTCCTGGTCGACCGGACTTTATGAGGGCCAGGTCTTGGTTGACCGGACTTTAAGGAGTCCGAGTCTTGGTTGACCGGACATTGAAAGGGCTGGGTCTTGGTTGACTGTATTTTAAGCGGTCCGGGTCTTGCTTGATCGGCCGTTGAGAGTGTCGGGTCTTGGTTGACCAGACTTTAAGGGGTCTGGGTCTAAGTTGACCTACCGTTGAAGGGCCGGGGATAAATTGACTGACCCGTTAAGGGGCCAAGAATGAGTTGACCTACCCGTTAAGGGGCTGGGAATGAGTTCACCGACTCGTTAAGGGGTCAGGAGTAAGTTGGCCGGCTGTTGAAAGGGCCGAGAATGAGTTGACCGACCCATTAAGAAGCCAGGAATAAGTTGATTGGCTATTGAAAGGGCCAAGAATGAGTTGACCGACCCGTTAAGGGGCCTGGAATAAGTTGCCCGGCCGTTGAAAGGGCCCGTAATGAGTTGACCGACCTGTTAAGGGGCCGGGTTTGCTTTGGGCTGATCCCAGGGGAGGCCGGCTTGAAGGCAGATACAGAAGAAGCGGTCGATGATGTTAACCCAAAGTGTTTTTTAAAACTCGAGCGTTTGATACTCAAGTGTAAATTGGTGAGAGGAACCCAGCGGTGCAGAAATAGTAGTTGGGCAATTTCAACTCTGAACCTTTTCTGATGTCTACTAATAGACCCCACGCTTGGACTTGCATGCGCAATTTGGTTTTGTGCAGGTAAGGCCGAGCGTAATATAGAATGTCGTTGAAGGGCATTTGTTACTGAAGTCGAAGTAGGATGGCACATGTAGGAAGTATGCCCTCGCTTTATTTAGAAATATGATACTTCCATCTCGTAACAGGGTGTAGAGTTTCTTGAATTGGCATGATGATAGCCGTGGCGTAAAGATAGCCGTTTAGTTAATGAGCTTCTATTAGTGAAGGCGTAATCAGAGAGTGGCGTACACATAGCCATTGCTAGATAGAAGCGTAAAGATAGTTGTTTGTTGATGATTGATTGATCGTCCTTCGTGTGTATTTAGAAATGTTTCACAATCAAAGAAATTTATACCGCAATCAATAACAATGTCTATTGTAGTTTCGTTAGCGAGAGCGGATCGTCCACTGAGAAAGTATGATTTGTTCGAAATCGTTTTATTTGAGTTGAAAAGAAAAGATAAAAGAAAATGATTCAATATTCATGAGATTTTAGTTTCAAGAATCATAAAAAAATATATCTAAAATCAAGAATTAATAAAGATCAAGAAAATGTCCAAACCAATTGCATTATCAAGATTTGTAAGGTAGCTTGTAGGAATCGATCAAATTGATTGTGATGATGAATTCTAATGATTACAAATTCTTATCTATTGAGGATTTGTTGCTAGATCGATGACGATCAACGAGGTTTAGGGATTTATTGAAAAAACTAGGGTTTCTCCTTCATCATCCCTTGTCCTTTCATTGATTACCATTCAAATTCTAGCCTCTAGCAAATTAAATCACCGATCGTTGATCTCTAATTTGGAGCGAAAACATTCAAAGCGATCTCGCTCAAATTAGGTCTTCGATAATTCAATTTCCTAAAGTTTACAAAACTCATAAGACTTAAGAATCATTCAAGAATTTAATCATCATCATCTACCTATTCTTTTGATTCCGCTACAAGCGGAGATTTCACTAAAACATCATGAAAAAGGAAAGAATCAAGAATCGGTAACTTTCATCATGCAAGAATGTAAAGAAAATCAAGATTTACAATATTCACCTTTATTAATCGACGATTAGGTACAATTCACTCAAGTCGAGATTACAAGATTTGAGGAAGTAACTAGATCCACTGAAATTAGCTTCGCATCGATCTTCTTGAGTCACGGATCGTCATGGATCTCTTACTCGGATGAAGGTCGGCATTGCTTCAAAGGATCGTTGATGGCTTGCTTGAGACGCTTCTCGATGGATCTTGATTTGGCTTTGGAATTGGATTTGGGCTAGGGTTTTGGGTTACAAGTTGTGTCACTCAACTTGTGCAAATTTGGCTCAATTTTCAACAACTCAACTAATGAACAACCGTTGTAATGAAGCCCTAGGTCCCCTTTTATAGTTTTTCCTTTAGCTTCTCCTAAAAGCTTGGTTGTTATGATGCTTGCATAGGAAGCTGGGGTAGAGATGTTTCTAGATTAAGGTAGTTAGCTAGCTTGCATGAGAAGCCTTTCTATTGGAGGGAAACCTCTGGAGATTTGAAGCGTCTTGAGGAAGTTTTGCGGTTGAAAGGAGGCCTGTGAAATAAATACCAACCACCGACGAGTCGACTCGGTCGCGGATCCGCGGCGGATCGACCTGACTCGGCCGTGGATCCGCGGCCGTTTGATGGAGTTGCTGCATGAAACTTCTGGTGTTTATTTGTGTTGGCTTTATGGAACTTTCCTGATGTCTAGAATATTTTTATACTTTCTTGTTTACTGCCAGATCACAAGTCTTGGACTTGATGTATTTTATCAGCACTTTTAGCAGTTCCGGTTCTTTTACCTGGAGAATTTCCTGCACACAATCTCAAGACAAGTGTTGATATACAAAAATCATGCGTGTAGTAATAAACACACAATTTCCCTCATAATACCGGTTATAATGTATAACACATGTTATTTGATATTTTGCAGACTAATTGCTAATATGTGCTATATTTATACCAAATACGTTTAGATTATTAGAAAGAGTAGGGAAATTGATGTGCTAAGAATGCAATATTTTCGACTGATCAAATTCCCCCAAACTTAATTTTGGTCGTCTCGATCAAACATGTTTTATTTTAAAGAGAAGGAGAAAATAAAGAAAAAGAAAAACTAACTAGCACATTTTCGTAGGCAACACGATTGCACTGAGCATGTGCAACAAGCCTTTAAACCTCTAGGTGTCCCTAGTAGGAGGAGTGTTGTCTCCTGAGGGTTTTCAGCGGATTGCACCCACAAAATCCCATAATAAAAGGAAGACCGTGAAAATTACATATAAAGATAAAAATTGTAAAAGAAAGACTTTGAAAATCAGAGTTTCCAACTACACTAGTTTTTCAGTTGTCATGAGCCCTATCTTAATAGTTATGAAAAAATGCTAGAAATCACATAATCCCTCAATAAAACATCGTCCTAATTCTTCATTCCTACCTTTCTTCCAAGAATTGATCATATAACCCTACGTGTGTATAAAGAACATCCCTACACTCGGAGAATTCAATTCAAACTATCATACTCTTGTCCATCTACCTCAGTACTTTTTAATCGATGAATATTTAGATGGATTTGCTCACACATTTTTCATGCGACCGTTAATACTTCTTGAGATACTAACCGACCGATTACTCATGTGCTTGCTGATTAGGTGTATTAGTATTTTCCTCATCTTGCAACACCTAAGGCTTAGCAGTGACTCCCAAACCAGTTGGTCTAAGGCACTAGGTGATGAAGCACCCTCGCTGTATTTTTTTTATTGCTGCCTTGGTGTTTACAAAACCATTGTTCATTTTTCTATACCATTTTATCTCTTATTCTTCATTTTTTCGTACTTTGGCTTTTAGACAAAAGCATTTCAAGGTATCCTCTACTATCCCGAGTTTTAAGACGTGTGTAAGTGCGTATAGTAGAGTATCAACATTCAAATGTTTGGCTTCCAGAATAAGGACTATTTTTCAGACTTATTTTTATCCTCAGATTAGTGACTCTTTTATCTTACTAACCTTTGGAATACCGGCTCATAACTACTTATTACTAGTTCATTTAAGAAAACTTCTAACTTTCTTGGTTTTCTTAAATTTTTCCAATCTTTTCGATGTAATTTTTCACTATCTAATCTTTTATTATAAAATTAAATATTAAATATTTTTATCTTTTTAAAAAAAAAATTTATAAAATTTTTATATGTTTTATATGTTTTGTGCTTATGCAAAGTATGATGCAAAGTGATGCATAAATAAGCACAAACCTCCCTCAAACTTGTTTACAACAGTGTCCTCACTGTTGCCATCTGCTGGATCACAAAAACCTGTAAGTTTGGGAGGAAATTTATTAACGGGGGCAATAAATATGATCGTTAAAATCTCCCCCAAACCTATTCTTTTCACTCACCTCCATTCGAAAGATGATACAGTATTTTACAAGACATGGAGATGAGATGGAGGAATTTTAATCAACATAAAGTGGTTCCTGTAAAAACAGGAGCTCCTCCGTGGGGTCAGTGGAAATATACGATTTTAATCTATGTCCATTTACTTTGAAAAATGTACCGTTTTCAACATTTTCAATCTCAACTGCCCCGTGCGGGTATACATACCGCACAACAAAAGGTCCTTTCCACCGAGATTTTAGCTTACCCGTATGAAGATGGAGTCATAAATCATAAAGAAGGACTTGTTGACCAGGTGTAAAAGTTTTTCTCAAAATGTTTTTATCGTGAAATACTTTAGTCCGATTCTTTACAATTATAGCATTATCATAATCTTCATCGCGGAGTTCGCTTAGCTCATTTAATTGCAGCTTCCGAAAGTTGCAGGCTTGATTTAAGTCAAAGTTAAGTTCTCTAATGGCCCACATTGCTTTGTGCTCAATCTCGACCGGAAGGTGACAAATCTTTCCAAACACTAGTCTGTAAGGAGACATACCTAGATCGGTTTTATATGTAGTTCGGAACGCCCAAAGAGCATCCGTCAATTTGATTGACCAATCTTTTCGATTTTTAGAAACTGTTTTCTCCAAAATTTGTTTGATTTTTCTGTTTGATACCTCAGCGTGCTGTTCATACCATAATGGTGCATTATTATATTCCCAATTCTTATGCATTTTATAAATAAACAGGTGCTTTTGACGCATGTCTGCTACATATTACAGGTTACAGGTTCTTGGATTTGAAACAGTGAAAAAGGTAAAAAGACAATGCAAAAGTGGAACTACAACCAACAAATAGAAAGATCTTGATCAAGCCTACATCAAAGATAAAGTTCACAAAGTACAAGGCAATGCAAGGTCCAAGATTACAAAGCGAACGATTAAAAGTCCACCGCAATTGTTCACTAGAGACCTGGAAGAAACATAGAAACTATTTTAATAAAAGAACCAAAGAATAAGGAAGCCCAAAAACAGAAGAGCCAACACAGGAAATTTCAAGGCCCAATACTTCCTTTTGGCCGCGGAACCGCGGCTAAACTAGGCCTCGGGCCGCGGTTCCGCGGCAAGGTTAAGTAGACAGAGACAGAAAATTTTACCAAAGCTTAGAGTCTAATCTGACTAGGTCTTCCTATGGGTATTTTGGTAAATGCAGACGTGCGAATCAATTGTAACCTAGGGTTTCTATATCCTATAAATAGAAGCCCAATTGCTTGTATTAGGTTATGCCTCCCTCATGCCTCTTTTTATGAATAAAATTTAGAAATCTTTTGGAGAGCATCGATACCTCTTTTCATATCATCTATTCAGATCTGACGACCCTGTGTAAATGTTTGGAGAGAACCATCTGTAAGGTAAGTAGATTTATTTAATTGCCCTAGTTTAGATTTCAATTCTTGCCCTAGATAATTTTTCATTCTCTGCCCTAGATTAAATTTAATTCCTTGCCCTAGTTAGATAGTTAGATCTTTAATTCAATTGCCCTAGATTAATTTAGTTTTTTAAGATTTAATTAATCCATTCACACCATTTGGAATTAGCTCGTAAGAGCGATTAGGTAATTCACAATATCCCTGTGGATCGACCCATACTCACCGGCTAGCTACATGCGATGCCGTTCTTGATTGCGGTAATTAGATAGTTTTTGAGACCAATCAAATGGTGCTGTTGCCGGGGATGGCGTGTTATTTCCTTTTTGCAATTTCGGGTTAATATAAATTAAAAAATCATAAAAACTGGAAAAAAAAATAAAAATATATCATCTGTTATTTTTTGGAAAGGGTATTTTTTGTGAATCTTTGCAGGATCGACGGATCTGAAAAAATTCAGAGTGCGAAACAGAAAAAGATAGATCAAAACGGAAGGGAATTGGACCAACAGAACACCAGAATTTTTTCAGAGACCTGAAGCCTCAACGCCGCCGCCTTTCCGCCGCGCAAGCCGCTTCCCGCCGCTAATTCGCGGTCCTTCTGGCTCTTCATCGCGCGAAATTTTCACTGTTTGTTTCCTTTTTCCCCCCTCTGCAATCTAAAATATATCTTTTGTCAAATCTCCTGCAGGATTCTTTACGCTTTAAAAATCTTCCCCCTTACAAATAACAAATCTTGTGCAGGATTCTTTGCGCTACGCTTTAAAAAAAATAAAAATTGATTGCAAGTGATTTTTTCTGTTTTGCATATCTTTAATCGGACTTTAAGGGGCTTGAGACCAATTCAGATTGGGTGGGGATTTCATCACCCTTCCCAGGACCCCAGAAATCACATAAGGCATATGCATTGACCATCTATTAATTAAAAAATACTAGACTCAGCCCTAAGGACTTCGAGCTCAATAGGACAGAGGACTAGTTATAGGCATCGGCCGTTTATCCTAACCTGACTTTGCGGTGTCTAGGCAAGTGTGTCTAAGGAAAGTGGTTACTTAATTAGGACCGCTACTTGTAGCGGGGAGCCTCCCACTTACCTGGCACTTACCTGGCCGCAATTGGCAGTGAAGAGGCGATTTGAGGTCCTATCTCTAGCCCTTTGGAACAGTTAGGAGCTGTCTAGTTGACCTAGGTGACCCTAGATCTAGGTCTGATTGTGCATTTATGGTTGATTGATAGTGTGTCA
Source organism: Agapanthus africanus (assembly GCA_030015575.1). Classification (NCBI taxonomy): domain Eukaryota; kingdom Viridiplantae; phylum Streptophyta; class Magnoliopsida; order Asparagales; family Amaryllidaceae; genus Agapanthus; species Agapanthus africanus. The sequence continues at coordinate 341,014,637 of JASDDO010000006.1, read as the reverse complement.
AAGCCCTTTATCGAATTTTTTTTTTGCAAATAGTTTCAAATAAAGAGAAAAAGGAAAAAGGAATTTTTTTTATAAAAACTTGCAAAATTTTGTCGCTAAGAAATCCTTGCACCCCACTAACACCCACCTTCTTTCTCTTCTCCTTCTGACATCATGGCTACCCCACCTCATAAATCTCTTGCCGAACTTTGGTATCCCGAACCTAACTTTGCCTCGTACGTCAATTGTTTCGGTCGATTCAAGGAAGATCCCTCCATGCCCAAAATTTCTTTGAAAGATCAAATAGAAGCGTTTAGGAGAAACAATTCGACTTCACAACCTACTTTGTGTCAACCATGTCAACCTTCACCACCTTCGTACGTTGATAACACTCTTTCGAGTCCTGTTGTAACTCCTAAGCCGATGTCTATTGCTGAGCACATTGCACAATCTCGTAGTCGATCTTTCACCCCTCTCCACACATCCAATTCTAGGGATCAACACGTCCATTCACCTTTTTATACACATGTTGATCCTACTCCTGTCCAACCATCCAATTCCTACCAATCCTACCTGACTTTCCCACCTTCACTAGACACTGTTTCTACACAGCCAGTTGGGAGTTTCACATATTCAAACAATTTCGACTCTTTTACCGAAACCCCTTCACAACCCATGTCTAGTTTGGAATAGTCGTTGGCAGCTTATATTTCAGCAACAAACAAAATGGTTAGGAATGTGGATGCGTCCATTGCCGCACTTATACAACCTAGTGAACCGGTAGCTAGTTTCCAACTAGCTTCAAATTTTTCAATGTATGATGGGGCGGTTGGACAGAGTGAGAATTTGAGAGGAGCGAGTGAGTTCTACACATTTCCAACTCAAACCTACCCATACCCACTTGAAGCCCACAACTCCGGTTTTCAATCGATTGTCCCAAATAGTTCACCAGTTGAAAATTAAAACGAGTTGTGTGATTTTGTAGTGGTTGATTTTCTTGATTGTGAAGAATCCCTTTCTAGTGAAACAACACCTAATCCTTTTGAACTTTACACCTCCACTCTAGAACCTAAATTGATAAATATCCATGCTTTTGATAAGGTGTCAGAAAAATTGATTTTCACTTGATTGAGGATATAGACGCCTAGAATATTTCGGATGATGAACCCGTCGATTTGATTGAAATTTTATGTCCAATTCATCATCCCGAGTCATTAAATATTTCTCCCGAACTTCATATGCGTCTTGATTTTGATGATAATGGCATGGATGGGCTAAATTTTGAGGAGAATTATGAGGATAATATTGAGAAGAGTATTGAGGATAATATTGAGATTGAACCATTTTTGTTTGATGTGTCTGATTTTCCAATTCATCCTCCTGAATCTTTAACTATTATATCACCCTCCCTCCTTTCCATCGTTCCGACCACGCAAAAGATCACGCTTGAAGACTGTGAGCTTGAAAATTTTTCCTTTGAATCTGACATAGTCTTCACAGCCGATAACACTTACGAGTGTTTCATTTTTTCGAACGATGTTGAAGTCTCACCACCCGAGTTTGAGTCCTTTGAATTTTCAGATGAGTTAGTTGAACCATCAGATTCGGTTGCTTACAGTCGCTTTGAACCATTGATGGAATCTTTCAAGTTCGAGACAGTTTACTACGGTGAGAATGAGGCTATCCCTAATTCACTCCCTTTCGTCCTTCCTATCATTCCGACCTTACAAGAGACCGTTACGCTTTCATCTCCAATACCAAGTTCGAAGTACCCATGTTTTCTTGTGAATCTTGAGGGATTTGACCCCATTTCTCGACGGGTTGATATATTAGCACAATCGCTTCTAACACATCGGTCATCATAAATTGCGCTAATTTATTCACTCGATTTACACCCACAAGTTCGTACTACACTTCTTTCTCTTTTCCGCCATTCTTCTCCTCCACCGAGACCGTATACTGCTTCTATCTCTACACGGTCTCGCGTGCTTCTCATTTCTTTTCTTTCCACTCCATTCTTTCACCAACTCTACCATTACCACGATGAGATTTTTGAATGGTTGGTGCTAACCTTTGGCTTATGTAAGGCCTTGTTTAGTTTGGGGAGGACCTTGTTGTATATATGTATATATATGTTTTGTTTTCTTTCCCTATTAAAAATAATTTTTTTTTCAAAACAATAAAAAAAATAAATTTTTTTTATAAATAAATAAACAGGGGAGTGCCGACATTTTAACCCTCCTGGTGTAGCATGACAGTAAGGACACTGTCAAAGTTAAATTTGGGGGTATGCTCGGTAAGCCTTCTTTCCTTCGCATTCATTTGTACATATTTTTGCATTTGCATATTTATTTTAAAACCTATAAAAATTGAAAATTTCAAAAATTATAAAAATTATTGTATTCAATTTTGGCCATATTTGACTTGAATTTGACAAATAGGTTAACTGGTTAGGAATAACTAGATCTTATACTTAGTAAATTAAAAACCCTAAAAATAACTTTCCTCAAAGTTTAATGGCAGAAAGTATATGTTTTTGTAGTTTATTTAGAAATAGGCAAATTTTGAGTTCACTTCTTCGGCTAAGTTAAAACAAAGGAAAAGTATTGATATTTTTATTGGAGTATAAGTTTGAAAAATAATTCCTAGCTTAAGTCTAGATTCTGAAAATGTATACCCTACAAATTGCACAAACACGCACCTTGAAACTTGGAATAGTAGAGGAGACCTTGAAATGCTCTTGTCTAAAGTCCTTAGTACGATGAAAAATATAAAAAAAATATACAAGTGTGAATAAAGAAAAAAAAATTGAACACTGGTTTTTGTGATTACTTAAGGCTAAAAAAATAATAAAAAATATTTAGCGAGGGTGCTTCATCACCTAGTGCCTTAGACCAACTGGTTTGGGAGTCACTGCTAAAAGTCTTGGGTGTTACAAGACTAGGAATTACGTTTTAAAGTGCAAACGCATTTTGTAATCGGTCGTTGGTACCTCAAGAAGTATTAACGGTCGCATGAAGGATGTGTAAGCAAAATTCATTTAAAAATTCACCAATTAAGAAGTGCTTTGGACAACGGACAAGAGTACGATTGCTTGATTTGAATTCCCAAGTGTAGGGGTGATTTATACATACACGTAGGGGTATGTGATTAGAGTTTAGATGAGAGAAAGGAATGAAGAATAGAACTTGTATCTTTAATAGAGTTGATAAAAATTCCTAAGCGGAGATAGAACCCTAGAAGGAAAACTTAAGAGATGCCGAAAGCTAAGTAAGTCTACAGAATATATATAATTTTAAGTTAAATAATGAGGACGTGTGAAGAATATGGGTGGATAATTTATGAGTCGACGATAATAGAATTCCTTGTTAGAAAACTTAAATGGAGAACAAAAGTCGAAAAGCCAAATTGATAGGATTTTGTGGGTAGTATCCGCTGAAAACCCTCAGGAGACAACACTCCTCCTACTAAGGACACCTAGAGGTTTAACGGCTTGTTGCACGTGCTCAGTGCAATCGCGTTTCCCTGCGAAAGTGAGGTTAGGTTTTTGTCGAGAATAAAACTAGGTTTGCTCGAGGACGAGCAAAACATAAGTTTGGGGGTATTTGTTCATATCATAATAGTGCATTATTATATTCCCCATTCTTATGCATTTTATAAATAAACAGGTGCTTTTGACGCATGTCTGCTACATATTACAGGTTACAGGTTCTTGGATTTGAAACAGTGAAAAAGGTAAAAAGACAATGCAAAAGTGGAACTACAACCAACAAATAGAAAGATCTTGATCAAGCCTACATCAAAGATAAAGTTCATAAAGTATAAGGCAATGCAAGGTCCAAGATTACAAAGCGAACGGTTAAAAGTCCACCGCAATTGTTCACTGGAGATCTGGAAGAAACATAGAAGCTATTTTAATAAAAGAACCAAAGAATAAGGAAGCCCAAAAACAGAAGAGCCAACACAGGAAATTTCAAGGCCCAATACTTCCTTTTGGCCATGGAACCGCGGCCAAACCAGGCCTCGGGCCGCGGTTCCGCGGCAAGGTTAAGTAGATAGAGACAGAAAATTTTACCAAAGCTTGGAGTCTACTCTGACTAGGTCTTCCTATAGGTATTTTGGTAAATGCAGACGTGCGAATCAATTGTAACCTAGGGTTTCTATATCCTATAAATAGAAGCCCAATTGCTTGTATTAGGTTATGCCTCCCTCATGCCTCTTTTTATGAATAAAATTTAGAAATCTTTTGGAGAGCATCGATGCCTCTTTTCATATCATCTATTCAGATCTGACGACCCTATGTAAATGTTTGGAGAGAGCCATCTGTAAAGTAAGTAGATTTATTTAATTGCCCTAGTTTAGATTTCAATTCTTGCCCTAGGTAATTTTTCATTCTCTGCCCTAGATTAAATTTAATTCCTTGCCCTAGTTAGACAGTTAGATCTTTAATTCAATTGCCCTAGATTAATTTAGTTTTTTTAGATTTAATTAATCCATTCACACCGTTTGGAATTAACTCGTAAGAGCGATTAGGAAATTCACAACATCCCTGTGGATCGACCCATACTCACCGGCTAGCTACATGCGACGCCGTTTTTTGATTGCGGTAATTAGATAGTTTTTGAGACCAATCACCTGCCCGCTCGTTTGGGGATGATAGGGTGTAGAAAGTTTGAGGTTGATTGTATATTTCCGCATCAAAGTCTCGAAAGACCGATTACAGAAATGTGTCCCATTATCGCTAATGATAGCACGTGGGTGTCCAAATCGCGAAAAGATGTTTTCTTTTAAGAATTTAATGACAACTTTTTTGTCATTAGTGTGACAAGGAACAGATTCCACCTATTTCGAGACGTAATCAACCGCAAGCAATATGTATAGATTCCCAAAGGAGTTGGGAAATGGACCCATAAAATCAATACCCCAAACGTCAAAAATTTCAACCACTAAGATGGGTTGAAATGGCATCTCATTTCTCTGGGAAATCCTACACGTATGTTGACACTGTGCACAGGTTTTGAAATGATCAAATGCATCTTTGAATAAAGTCGGCCAATAAAAACTGCATTGCAAAACCTTTTCCGTCGTTTTTCGAGGACCGAAATGACCCCCACATGCCTGATCATGACAAAAAGATAAAACACTCTTGAATTCATCATTAGGGACACATCTGCGAATGATCTGGTCAGGACAATACTTAAACAGATAGGGTTCATCCCAGTAAAAGTGTTTTACTTGGGATAGAAATCGATGTTTGTCCTGTTTTGAACATTCGCTGGGAATAAGTCCCGTAGCAAGATAATTCACAGTATCCCCAAACCAAGGTTCGTCGGATACATTCAACAGTTGTTCGTCTGGAAAACAATCATTGATCGGCAGGGTCACAGGTAAAGAAGCGATGCATGAAAGATGGTCGGCAACTACATTTTCACATCCTTTTTTTTATCTCGAATAACAAGATCAAATTCTTGTAATAGAAGGATCCAACATATTAGCCTTCCTTTAGCATCCTTCTTCGCCAAAAGATGTTTCAAGACGGAGTGGTCAGTGTACACAACAATTGGTGAGCCAATCAAGTAAGGCCTGAATTTTTCTAATACAAATACAACTGCCAAAAGTTCCTTTTCGGTAGTTGTATAATTAATTTGAGCATCATTCAGGGTCTTGCTTGCATAATAGATCACGTGTGGCTTCTTTTCAATGTGCTATCCTAAGACTGCACCAACTGCAAAATCTGATGCATCACACATAAGCTCAAACGGGTGGTTCCAATCTGGAGAAGATAGAACGGGGGCTGCAGTGAGAGAGTGTTTAAGCGAGTCAAATGCAGCCTCACAATCCGAGTCAAAGTGAAATGTTGTTTCCTTGGCCAAGAGAAGAGTTAAAGGTCTAGCAATTTTGCTAAAATCCTTAATGAATCTCCTGTAAAAGCCTGCATGGCCAAGAAAGGATCGTATATCCTTGACACATTTGGGATGAGGAAGGTTTTGAATGACATCTATTTTGGCTTTGTCAACCTCAATGCCTTTTCGTGAAATAACATGTCCAAGCACAATTCCCTCCTGGACCATGAAATGGCATTTTTCCCAATTCAAGGTTAAGTTCTTCTCCTTACAACGAGTAAGAACTGCGTCAAGGTGAGATAGGCAGTCAGCAAAAGAATCTCCGAATATCGAGAAATCGTCCATGAAAATCTCCAGAAAATTCTCGACCATGTCCGAATATCCCCATCATACACCGCTGAAATGTAGCGGGAGCATTGCATAACCCAAAGGGCATACGTCTATAAGCAAAGGTACCAAAAGGACAAGTAAATGTGGTTTTGTCTTGATCCTTTTTGGCAATAGGGACCTGGTTATAGCCAGAGTATCCGTCTATGAAGCAGTAGTATTCACGTCCAGCTAAGCGTTCTAACATCTGGTCAATGAAAGGTAGAAGAAAGTGTTCTTTTCTCATTGTGGTATTGAGTTTTCTATAATCAATACATACACGCCACCCAGTTTGAGCACGTGTCTGGATTAATTAATTTGCCTCATTTGCTATGACCGTAACGCCATATTTCTTATGGACGACATGAATTGGACTTACCCATTGGCTATCGGAGATTGGGTAAATGATACCACTGTCAAGGCATTTGACGATTTCTTTCTTCACTGCATCCTTCATGACGGGGTTTAACCGTCTCTGTGGTTCTCAGGTTGGCTTGGCTTCATCCATCAGATGTATATGATGTTCTACAATTAAGGGACTAATCCCTTTGATGTCAGCCATAGTCTAACCAAACACCTGCCTATTAGATCTCAATACCGTTAAAAGCGCATTCTCTTGCTCTGAGGCTAGAGAAGTGGATATGATCACAGGTAAAGATTCATTCTCACATAAATATGCATATTTAATATGAGAAGGTAAAAGTTTGAGATCTAATGTTGGCGGAGAAACTATAGAAGGTGGAGTCAGCGAATGATATTTGGAGTCACGAAGAAGCTCATAGCCGGCATAGGATACAAACTCGGAAGGTGAAGAGTCAAGAGTGTCAGACTCAGGAGTGGAAAGAGTGTTCTCATTAAGATGTGAAAGATCAAACATTGATGTGCTAGTGTCGTCGAGATTTTCAAAGCAAAGTTCATCAACTTCACAGCTTTCGGGAGCTATCTCGTGGACAGAATAGACATCAAGTATGTGAGCAGAGGGTTCAGAAGGCTGACTTCCAATTTTGTAAATGTTCAGTTCAATTGTCATTTTTCCAAAAGATAGGTTCATAGAACCGTTTCGACAGTTAATGACAGCATTGGAAGTGGCAAGGAATGGTCGACCCAAAATCACCGGAATTTGGTTCTGTGGGTTTGCTATAGGTTGTGTATCGAGAACAATAAAGTCCACAGGGAATATAAATTCCCCGACTTTTATCAACACATCCTCCAGTTCACCCTTAGGTTTGGTGATTGAACGGTCTGCCATTTAGAGAGTGCAATGAGTTGGTTTTAACTCTCCAATCCCTAACTGCTTGTAGACCAAATATGGAAGCAGGTTAACACTTGAGCCAAGGTCAAGCAAAGCACGGTCAATGTTTTTACCCCCAATAGAAATTGATATAGTAGAACATCCTGGGTCCTTACGTTTCTTTGGTAACTGCGGGGTAAAGGCAGTGCTAACATTATTAGTCATGAATACCTTTTTTGGCACTTGAGTCTTTCTCTTCCTAGTGCACAAGTCTTTGAGAATTTTCGCATAAGCGGGAACTTGTTGAATAGCATCTAGGAGAGGGTTATTGATGTTAACCTATTTAAACATTTCCATAATCTTCTCCATATGTGAACTCATTTTGTTTCCCCTTAACCGATTCGGATAAGGAGCTTTAGCAATAATAGCTGGGTCCAACATTGGAGAAGGTGTTGTGTGTGGAACTGATCCCAGAATAGAAGTGGGGATCGTCTTTAGTGGACTAGAAGAGGTATGCTGAGAGTTCGAGCCTTAGGGAAAACGAAGACTAGGCTAGCAAGAAGGTGGTGGGGTAGACGAACAAGGGTCAGAAGTAGAAGTGGATGTGGAAGGAAAAGTGGAAGTGAAAGCCGGGGTGTTATTGATTAATTCTTCATGATTATCAATCTCTTCCCCAACTTGATTATTCAGCACTTTTCCAGATCTCAACGTTGTAATGGCATTCACATTGTAGTGTTGTGAATGTCCAGAATTTGGTAGGGGTTGAGACGGAAGTTTCCCTTTCTCTCTGGCACTCATTTCGGCTTTTAATTGTGCAATTTGTGCTTTCATCGATTTTATACTCTCAACTTGGGAGTCAGAGTTTTTCTTTATATCATCGACATAAGACTTAAGCTCAGCCGAAACTTGCATGAAATTTTTAAGAATCAAATTCATGGTTTGTGCGAGTGAAGAGGAGTTATCAGTACCGGTCAATTGCAAAGGATTATATGGTGCAGGTGTGTTGACCGGATTTTGAAAGTTTTGTGATTGATAGGGGTGCCGAGTCAATTGTAATGGTTGTTGTTGTGATGGAGGACCCCTTTGGAAATTGTTTTGATTTGGAACCGTGTTTGGAGTTTGTGATTGGTTCCAAGCAAAGTTAGAGTGATTCCTCCAACCCTGATTATAAGTGGAAGAATACGGATCGTTTCTAGGTCTTTGTTGGAAAGCAGCATTGGTATGCTCTTGACCTTGAAACGGAGAATTTAAAGGACATTCTTCCGTAAGATGAGATGGATCAGAACATCATCCATAGACAGTTTTGGAGAGTGACATCTGATTTAAAGAGGCTGCTAAAAATTTATGTTCCATAACTTCGAGTTTCTTTTGCATTGCTGCCATTTCAGTTCTAACTCCTATGGAAACATCAAGTTGATGAATACTACTCCTAGACGATGACTGGTTTACACTCTCCCACCGTAAAGTTTTCTCAGCGAAATCTTCTAAAAATCTCCCGGCTTCACCATCATCTTTATTCATGAAGGTGCCTTGACACATGGATTCAAGGGTCTGTTTTGTTGTAGGATTAATGCCCTCATACATGATTCTGTACAGATCCCATCTAGGAATTCCGTGATGTGGACATTGAACTAATAGATCCTTGAAGCGTTCAAAACACTTCGAGAATGGTTCATTTGGAAGCTGGGTAAATTGATTTATTTTGCTACGGACTCGAGCTGTTTTATGATTATGGTAGAATTTCTTTAGGAAAGCTGTTACGAATTCTCCCCAGTTTGAAATAGAATGTGCGGCTGTGTTATAAAGCCACTTCTCGGTTATATCGCACAAAGTGAATGGGAGAAGATGTAATCTCATAGCATCTACAGAAAGCTGTGAAGTACACATCATAGCGCATACATTTTCAAATTTGGTAATAAAGACGTATGCGTCTTCAGACTCGAGACCGTGGTATTTGGGGTAAAAGGTTGATTTATTGTGGTTTTATTTCAAAGTTGTCCCCATTGGCTGGTGGAATGGTGAGACAGGTCGAAAGAGGACCTCGCATAGGGTAGCATCTCTCTTGGAGAGAGATGCGGGGCGGATTCTGTGCACCTGTGGACGGTGGCAAAGTAGTGTTAAAGAAGTTCGATGGAGAACCGTCCATCGAAGTGGGTGTGGTAGTGGGTAAAGAAATAGTAGACGTAGAATTACCGACTTCGGAGTCGATAGGAGGAATGCGGACAAGACGGGCACTAGAATCCCGTGTCCAGCCGAGCATGCACTAAATGGGTTAGCACAAGTGGCAGTGTAAAGTGATAATTAGAGAAAAGATGAGTTTGGTGTTTGGTTTGAAAAGGACGGATTTTTGAAAAATTCACACAAACAATGCACAAGCAACCCTAAATCTAGTGGTCACCTAGGTCAAGTCTGTAGACCGCTCCTAGACTTCCAGAAGACAAATTGCAGGATAGATCCTCTACTGCCTCTTTGCCCTTTCTGTGGCTAGGTAAGTGAGAGGTTCTCTACTACGTAAGTAGTGGGCCTAATTAAATAACCACTTGCTTTAGACACACTTGCCCTAGACACCACAAAAGAAACGCGGATAAACAATAGATTACCCACGACCTCCTTCTGTCCTAAATGAGCACGACGGTCCTTAGAGTCTTGTCTAAATATTTTTTAGTTAATGAGGGTGATGCAGATGCAAGTTTGTGATTTTTAGGTCTTAGGAAGGGTAATGAAATCCCCACCTAATCTGAATTTGGTCTTTGTCCCTTAATTTCCGTGTTAAAAATGCAAACAACCAAAATCAAACACGCACAATTTTTCTTTCTACGGCGCTGCGAATTTTTGCAAAGAAACCTGCAGAAATTGGTTAATGGACAGAGCAGGAAGGAGATAAGAAAGACAGAGATGGACCTAAAAATTTTGGAACAGTGAAGCCTTCAAAGCACTATGTCTCCGCCGCAATAAGGCACCAAACACCGCGGATCTGCCGCAGTTTAATGTGTTCCCTGCAAAGAAATTGGTGCGGATGCTCCTGTACCTTCACTGAGCTCTCTGAGATGTCCTAAAAAATTTTCCTCTCGCTCCACAGATTCCAGATCTCCTTGCAACAAATCACAACAAATCGTTAAACGCTTGTTGCGAATTTTGATCTAAAAATTCTGATGGAATAATAAATTTTCCAACTCAAATTACAAAAACGAACAAATTAACACACGATCCCCGGCAATGGTGCCATTTTATTGATCGTCCTTCGTGTGTATTTAGAAATGTTTCACAACCAAAGGAATTTATACCGCAATCAATAACGGTGTCTATTGTAGTTTCGTTAGCGAGAGCAGATCGTCCACTGAGAAAGTGTGATTTGTTCGAAATCGTTTTATTTGAGTTGAAAAGAAAAGATAAAAGAAAATGATTCAATATTCATGAGATTTTACTTTCAAGAATCATAAAGAAATATATCTAAAATCAAGAATTAATAAAAATCAAGAAAATGTCCAAACCAATTGAATTATCAAGATTTGTAAAGTAGCTTGTAGGAATCGATCAAATTGATAGTGATGATGAATACTAATGATTACAAATTCTTATCTATTGAGGATTTGTTGCTAGATCGATGACGATCAACGAGTTTTAGGGATCTATTGAAGAAACTAGGGTTTATCCTTCATCATCTCTTGTCCTTTCATTGATTATCATTCAAATTCTAGCCTCTAGCAAATTAAATCACCGATCGTTGATCTCTAATTTGGAGCGAAAACATTCAAAGTGATTTCACTCAAATTAGCTCTTCGATGATTCAATTTCCTAAAGTTTACAAAACTCATAAGACTTAAGAATCGTTCAAGAATTTAATCATCATCATCTATCTATTCTTTCGATTCCGCTACGAGCGGAGATTTCACTCAAACATCATGAAAAAGGAAAGAATCAAGAATCGGTAACTTTGTATCTTGCAAGAATGTAAAGAAAAGAAAGATTTACAATATTCACTTTTATTAATCGACGATTAGATAAAATTCACTCAACTCGAGATTACAAGATTTGAGGAGGTAACTAGATCCGTCGAAATTAGCTTCGCATCGATCTTCTTGAGTCACGGATCGTCGTGGATCTCTTGCTTGGATGAAGGTCAGCGTTGCTTCAAAGGATCATTGATGGCTTGCTTGAGACGCTTCTCGATGGATCTTGATTTGGCTTTGGAATTGGATTTGGGCTAGGATTTTCAGTTACAAGTTGTGTCACTCAACTTGTGCAAATTTGGCTCAATTTTCAACAACTCAACTAATGAAAAACCTTTGTAATGAAGCCCTAGGTCCCCTTTTATAGTTTTTCCTTTGGCTTCTCCTAGAAGCTTGGTTGTTATGATGCTTGCATAGGAAGCTAGGGTAGAGAAGTTTCTAGATTAAGGTAGTTAGCTAGCTTGCATGAGAAGCCTTTCTGTTGGAGGGAAACTTCTGGAGATTTGAAGCGTCTTGAGGAAGTTTTGCAGTTGAAAGGAGGCCTCTGAAACAAATACCAACCGCCGATGAGTCGACTCGGCTGCGGATCCACGGCGGATCGGCCTGACTCGGCCGCGGATCCGCGGCCGTTTGATGGAGTTGCTGCATGAAACTTCCAGTGTTTATTTGTGTTGGCTTTATGGCAATTTCCTGATATCTGGAATATTTTTATACTTTCTTGTTTACTGCCAGATTACAAGTCTTGGACTTGATGTATTTTATCAGCACTTTTAGCAATTCCGGCTCTTTTACCTGGAGAATTTTCTACACACAATCTCGAGACAAGTGTTGATATACAAAAATCATGTGTGTAGTAATAAACACACAATTTTCCTCATAATGCCGGTTATAATGTATAACACATGTTATTTGATATTTTGCAGTCGAATTGCTAATATGTGCTATATTTATACCAAACACCTTTAGATGATTAGAAAGAGTACGGAAATTGATGTGTTAAGAATGCAATATTTTCGACTGATCAATGATCCCATGTTAATGAATGCGTAATCAGAGAGTTGTTGAAAATTGAGTGACCTTGTAGATGTGGCGTAGATAGTGCCATTGAACATTGAGCATCTTTGGTGGTGATGTAGCACCATTGAAAAATTGAGTGCTTTTGTAGATGTGGCGTAGATATTGTTGTCGGTTGATGAGCCCCCATTTGTGAAGGCTTGTTGATAGTTGTTGAAAATTTGAATGTCTTTGTAAATATGGCGTAGATAGCACTATTGTTTTTTTTGAAGAAGTGATAGGATAATCCCCCATTCTTTTAGGCATAAGCGGCATAAGGGCTCACAGTTTATAAACGTGGAGCTTGGAGTATGCTATGAAGCCGATTAGGCGAAGTATTTTTTCAAAAATTTGGCATTGATTGGGGAGGCGAATATTCTCCGTCTAGTGAAACAATCTTGTAAGCCTTGCTAGAATAGACTTCTTGTATAATGAAAGGCCCTTTCCATTTCAGTTTGAACTTGATTCGAGTTTTGCGGTTAACGACGATAGGGCGTATTAAGGCTAACACTGAATCCCATGTCTTGAAAGATTTGTGATTGGCTTTCTTGTCTTGATCAAGAAAGGGTTGAAGATCGAATAATCCTTGTAGCATTTTGAGAGCATTTCTGTTGTAGTAATCAACATCTTCACGTGGCGTGGCCATGCAAACATGATAACCTAAGCCTTTCTTCGAATAGGGCTTTGGTTTATTATGGTAAAGTGTTTCCCTCTGTTCTTCGGAGAGTATATCCTCAAATGTTGTTGGAAATGGGGTTATGCCATTGTTAAGATTGCAACCCATCTTGACCATCATATCGACTGCTTTTGCATTGTAAAGATATACTGGTAAGCAGAAGTCTGATTCCTTTAGGTTGTTTGATGAAGCTGGCACAAAGGGCGAGATGTATTGTGGTTATTTTTCTTCTTCTTTTTGTTCTTTAGGGATTTATGATTGTGAGGAGCCTCCTTCTCGATTATTTGAAAGATGGGATCTCGTTCGCTCCTCTGCTTGCCAGAGATGTAGCAATATACAGTGCATTCGGCGAGTGTTCTCTTATCCTTCGAATCATTTGCTTGAAATTTGAATGAATCATCTTTTATCTCAATGCTAAATCCATGGTTATCCTTGATTATAGCATCATCTCGATAGAACTTGGCATCCGCATAGAAAGCTTCGGCGACAGTAAAAGGTTGCGTATCCGTGAATATCCTTTTGACGTCACCTTCATTTGATACAAACTTGAAACATTGGTGTAAATAAGAAGAAATTATGACATGCTCGTGCAACCAAGGGCGGCCTAGCAAAGTATTGTATGACGTGAAGGCATCAATAACATGAAAGAGCAGAGTGGAAGACCATCCCTCGAACTTCAGTGTGAGACGTATAGTTTCTAAGGCTTTTTGCCCAGTTTGGTTGAAATCTTGTATGACTATATTTTTAACATTTCAGAAAAAAAATATTATTTTTGGGAATTTTTATAATTAAATAATAAAATACTGAATATTTTAATAGGGCGGTATAATTAAATACCGATAAATTGGGAAAAATTTGGAAAATTATGAAAATTACTGAAATGAGGGTGCTTTAAGTGATTCATGCAAATTATAAAAGTTTATGATTTATTTGACACTAATTTAGTGTTAATCGCGATTAAAAATCGCTAATCGGACTTTAAGCGTGTTTTGGGCACATGTCATTTTTTTTAGCACTTGTTATATTTTCTTCATGGCCTTCTCTTCTTTTTTGGCATGGTTGTTGTTTTAATTGAGAAGGAAAAGAAAACAAAAGAAAAGAAATGAAAACATTAAAAAAATGTGCATAGTGTGAGGTATGGGCATGAGAGAGAAGAGAGGGTGAGGTGAGGGGTTCATTGACCTAGTCTTCATTCTTCATCCTCTTCATCTTTTCTCTCCTCCCTCAACTCCCATAGTAGCACCCTCCTTCACCTCCACTTCAAAACTCCAAAACTTCATTAAAACAACACCAAAACCCCATCCCACTTCACAAGAATTGTGCACAAGCTCTCAAGCTACACTTTGGACAAAGAAAAATCACATTTTGGTGCTGTAGGGGATTCATGAGTGCTAAATGAGCTAACCCTTTCACAATTAATGTATTATTTCTATTGCTTAAACCTCTGTGCAAGTTTAAAATCGATTTCGTGTAGTTTTGTGCACTTTGGAAAATTCTAGAGTGGGTTAAGATTTTATTTGAGTTGTGTTGGTGAACTTGAGCCTTATTGGTGACCTTAGACCCCCCCTTTAATGATAGAAACCCAGACCAAGCCCAACCGAAACCCAAAATACGGAATTACAGAACCTTCATGTCCGTTTATGAGGTATTTGAGTGTGCAGGAAAATCTGGGATGACCTGGGAAAATTACGAGATGAGCAAACAATCTCTACAGACTAGAATTGATCCTAGGAACCCCCTGTAGCAATATGAACCACAGAGGAGCCCCCAGGGCCGGCATGCTCATAATTTAGTGGGAGGGGCTCGGCCACTTGGTGAAGGGTGGGGTGCTGGTTACTTCCATAGCTCTTATACCCTATATACATCACTCCAGTATTGTTTTGGAACATTGTTTACACCTTAATCAAAATCTGGGACCACTTTTCAAGTTGCTGTTTTAATTCGAGTTATGATTTTGTGTATTTTAAATTCTGGATTTTTGTTTTCATGTTTAACATCGATCACTCGACGTTTGCACGTCTCTATCGGGTGTTATTTGGTTAGGTTGCGAGGGCAAACCATAGGTTTTGACCTATGTGAGTTCCGCGTGTCGTTTTGGTTTCGATTTGGTTTTAATGCGATACGATACGTGTGACATGTAGGTACCCCCACTATAATTCGAGACGATGAAGAAGATGGTAGCGACATCGACATCGGCAGGCAAGATTAGGTGAGTAGATATATATCTATGGGGGAAGTCGGGTGGATGGCATATAGCACCCCCGCAGTTTCGTAGTGATGTATACGAATATGTATACATATACATATATATATATATATATATATATATACATAGTATATGTTGTTATATGATTATGGGTTATCATGATAGGGTGATATGTTCATGGATTAGTTTAGGGTTAGTTGCGAAAGCCTAGAGTAGTTGTTACATCCACACACGCACACACACTTGCATACATTTACTTTATTACCTGTGCGTATGTGGGGATATGTATATATATATATACACATGGGTATGGGACTATGTATATATATACATATGCATATACGGGATTATGAGGATAGTACTTGGGATTGGAGATGAGTCGATGAGTTTGGGCTTGAGGCCGTGAGATCGGTGATGTGGCGTGTATCGTTTTTTGAGATACGACGCGATGTTTTAGCAGGTCCTTTGACGTGGTGTTTTCATACACATGCATGCATACATATATGGTATCAGTGTTGTACTAGACGTAGATCAGTATCCCGGATCATGATATTTGATAAAGAGGATACCAGATGAATAATGTGATAGAGGTGACATTTGACCCGTACCCAGACTTGGGAGGCCGTACGACGGATTTACCGTACGAGCTATATATATTGATGATAGATCCGCACTCTTGACTCGAGAATGTCATATTATATTAGGGTATCGTATGGGATACTATTGAGGCGGGATCTCCGACTGTCATATATATGTGTATGTGTGTGTATCGACTCAGATGTTAGGCGGTTTCTTAACCTTTCGATCAGCCTGTTTAGTTTAGTCCGGTAGTTTACATGTACACGATAGATTAGACTCGAGTCATACCTATTTCAAAACTAATGAATCATGAGTATTTTAAAGAAAGGCCAAGGGATTCTATGGATATTTCAAAAGACGTATCTTTTCTTAAAAACACCGTAGCCCTTATTTTCAAAACACCACGATTCGTGTTATTTCAAATGGCAAAACTGTATGACTCATATTTATATAAATGCAGATTAGTTGTCATTGTGTTTATTATTCAGCTCCCGCATATTATTGCAGTTCGCATCGCATCGCATGCTTATATTATGTTTTTCATATGCCATTATTGAGATCATGCTGTCAGGACACCAGCACCATTACCGATGATGCGTATGTTCCACATACACTTACTTGCCGGCTCACACACATTATCATCGGTAATTGTCATGTCACGTATACTTTAGAGAATATTACTCATTGACATAACTTGTAACTGATAGTTCGACATGGTATTAGCGTACTCGTCTTTATATGCTAGTTTAGACATTGCAGTTATTACTTGCTACTTCATGCATATTATTATTCATTGTTATGCAGTATTATGGAGTTTTATGCCGATATTCACTGTTTGCTTGCTATTGATGATTGGATTTCGGATTTCCATGAGATTCCTGGATTTGGGGGAAAACCGCAAGAATAAATATAAACTTCTCTCTCTCTCGTTTTAAAATGAAAAGTGCGGTTTTCTCGTGATGTATGAGTCGTCCACCATGATATTTTCTCGGTTATGAGATGGATTTCGAGACCTGATTCGAGGAGACGTATGAACCGTCTCGGGTACATGGTGGACCCGGTATGGTACCCCGGGGCGAGAGTGATTTCATGGAGGATGATGAGCCTGGCAGGAGCAGACTTTCTACCGGTGATTTTACCTGGCGCATCGGATATCCGGAGGATACCGTTCGTGATCGTGTGATTGATGATATGGGCCGATTCGGACTGACGGATCCCTAGATATTGAGATTTGAGACACCGAGATTTTGAGATTTGAGATTTTGAGGTATTGAGATTTGATGATACAGGCCAGTCCAGATAGCCGGAGTCTGAGATATTGAGATATTGGGATTTATGTTTTGTGTCGATGCTAGACACTGATTATATTGATTTCATTGATGATATCTCATTTTAAATATACAGAAATCTCACTAAGTTATGAAAGCAGTTTCTTCATTTACATGTATTCTGTTTTCATGCATTCATACCTCATTCATATGATATGTTGCTACCTGAGGCACTGACACGAGCACATGGGATTACACTTTTGTATAGATGTTTACCCTTGCCACCTTTTCATGCTTCAGGCTTATCATTTGAGCTTATATATATACTTGATCGTATTGACCTAGGATTGTGTCAAACATACGATTTCTGCTCGGTGATGTTTTCTACTCACGAGTCGGCAACTCACCCCCGTTCTGCCACAGTTTCTTGCAGGTTTTGCCGTACAGGTTTTGTTACGGCTTTGCTGGCACATTGCTTCTATTCCGGGTGATTTGCTTTGGTAGGTGGGTTCACTTGCATTGTGACCACCATTGTGCTTATTTTATTGAGTTGTATCTAGAAACTCCATCAACCTGATATGTATATTCTTTATAGACTTAGATGACCAGTGATGTTATTCTTTCGACCTTAGAGTCGTGCATTATATTATTATGGATTTCATACTGTTTTGAGTTCGCTTTTCAGTTTTGATCATCGCCCTCCGGCGCTGTATATTATATTGCTTGCGTGGTTGTGATCGTCGATTGACGAAGAGCTAGCTCCCGCTTGGGGATGCCTTTTATCACTCATGTATATATTTATCATGTTGTACCCCATTCGGGGCCAGTATTTACAAAGGAAACTTTGCTGAAATTTTCATTAAAAACTTGGGATTTTAAAAATTCATATTCGGATTATTTTACTAAAACATTTCTCTAAAATGGTTTTAGATTTCTGGGCTTTTGGCTTACTTGAATTAGATGGGGTCCTATAGACTTTATATGCAGTCACGTGCTATTTCGGGTCGTGACAAAATTGGTATCAGAGCGCTGGGTTAATCTTGGTTCGAGTCTAGGTTTGACTATGCGGAGCCTAGGGCGTTTGTATATATACGGAATCTAGGCTTGACCTTACGGAGCTTAGACTTAGTCGAAGGGGTATTTGACCGGAACTTTCGTCGCATAGGTTGACCTTGGTTGATGGAGTAGGTGACTTAAGGAGAGTGACATACCGTGTGTATGTTCCGCGACATACTTATGATACGCTACTCCGCTTAAGAAACTTTAGGATGTACATTTCCTTGCACAACATTATATTCATTCCTATGATCTATCCTCATCGATATTGGTTTATGGTTTTGCTGCCATGATTATACGGGCGGAGAGAGCTACGGCTAAAGTTGCGGTCAGCATGAGCTCGTCACGGACGAGGACTGACCAGGGCGTGATTCCAGGGACATACGATTGCATAGAGAGGTGTCGTTTTATTGTGTTTTCGCGCCATGAGCGTTTGATGGATCACTTTTATGAGATTACTCGGACGTGTAGATCAGCACCAGAGGATTGAGCCACTGATAGAGGCCAGCCAGATTTTGATGACCGTTGATGTATCACTTGTTCATGATGATTGAGGCACTGTTTAGCGTGCAGACGAATGAGCCAGTTGTTGTTGCGAACGACTAGATATCGCCTCAGATGTTGGAGCTATTGCAGTAAGAGTTGTACATAGAGATATGATAGCAGGTCACTAGTCACCCGAGGATGAATGACTAGGACATGTGGTTCGTTCGCTCACCCGATGCGAGGTCATCAGATAGATTGATTCCAGTTAGAGACGACTTCACGCAGATACGTTGAGAGTCGATAGAGGCGATCGAATGTCAGAAACCCATATTCTAAGTTTAAAGTATTCGGAAATACATGCAAGCAATTCTATAGACCCTCTAGAAGAATGAAACCCTAACTCGACATAATGACCATGTGAAAGCCTTTGAACCTTAGGGTTTGCGGCAGTTCCGCGGTGCCATTAGTGAGACTTGGGTTTGCCCTTCTACGGATGGTCCACCGATGCTGTGGTATGTACTCGATATTATTAAACTGTACCCAAGATGTTGAGCTCTTGGGGGATTATGAGGTTTTGACGAATTGATCGAATGGTTCGACTTCATTCGGATGCTATGCGATAGGATGCATTGCTTGGGAGACTCCAGATATGAGTATAGCCGTTGGAGCATAGTCCATACAGCCACGATGAGACGAGTTTGAAGGAGTCGACATTAGAGAAAAGTGGAGTAAGAGGTTCGTACGAGATTTTGATGAGATGACATTCCACTCCGCCGACATCAGAGATGCGATACGCATGCAGAGGCGTTATATATGGATATATCTTCCAGAAGGAGTCGCAATGAGTATGCAGCCGTTCCGGAACAAGAAACAGATATAGCAAAAGATGATAACTTTCGGGCAGTCCAGCAGAAACGAGATTTGGGAGAGATCTCGACAGTACCTTTCTGGAATATTTTACGAGAAGACTTTGACCCAGGAGTGGTCATTTTACGCACACTAAGCAGGCCAGAGTTCGGCACCGTCGACGAGACTTGTTATGAGTGACCATGACAGTTGGCCAGAGATTCTTAAAGGATGTTCTTGAGCGGGACTATTCCGCCATACTTAATTTCGGTATTTTGGGCGATCTATTCGCATGATTGAGTTTTGATGATTGAGTTTCATGATATTTGTTTTCGTGCACCTTGGTTGCACCTACTGGGTATTTATATTTTGTATGTAGTTATTACATTGGGATATGCTTTATACACCGTAGTGTTGATTTATGATTTGTGCACAGTTAGTGCCCTTAATATCGTTTTGTGCCTTGGCGGCACATGTTTGTGATTTCCTAGATTTTATACAGATGGGTTGATTTTGTGCATATGGCACGCACCCGATTTAATTTTTGCACTCGGTATAGTTCACATATGTTTGCAGTGTAGTGATACGTATTTTGTGCACTACAGCTGCACAGGACTTCGATTTGATATTATTTGAGGTATTGATTTTGACTTCATGCCTAGAGCATGCATATGATTTGAGTTATGCTTACGGCATAGTTTTCATGCACTTTTAGTGTTTTGATTAGATTTTGTGCACGCTGATGCACATGGTGGTGAGATTTGATAGTACGGTATACCTGATTTGGATTTGAGATGTGTTGTATACCCTCGATTTTGATTGTGATACTCGATATTTATTTTGTGCACCTTGTGCACCTAATTGGATTCTTGCACATATTTGAAGCGCTTGATTTGGATCTTGCGCATGTTCGGCAATTGATATTGGATTTTGTGATTTCGAGCATGTTGGATGCATAAGATTTAGATTTTTATTCGTGCATGATGGATGCACCTGATTTGGATTTTCGCACATGTTGGGCGCATGATATGAGATGCGATTTAGGTGCATACTAGATGCACTAAATCGAGATTCTTCGTGCATATCAGATGCACCTGATATTGCTGTCAGGCACACCTGTTGCCCTTGACAGATGTTTCGTGCACACCCGATGCACTTAGATTTTGTTCTGTGCATATGTATGGCACATTCATGGATTTTGATTTCCGTGCGCATCAGACGCACGCGACATTCTTATGCACATTTTGGGATTGATTTCTAATGGAGCAGTACGTTTTTATGATATTTACTATTGTTTCGTACTAAGCAGGACTACTCAGAGAACAGTACCTGGATAAACTTTGCATGCATTGATAGTTATCGAAGGGATCTCCAAAAAGGGAGCTATGGTCTCAGTATTTATCTACGTGTCTGAGATGACACAAAACTTTTACAAAAGGAAACCCTTCTAAAATTATTTTCAAAACGGCGGGACGTGCATATTAAACAAAGGATATATATAGATATGGCTATTTTCTTACTATTGACGTCCGCCAATGTGCAGTGTTATGCTCATCGCACAGCGGCTTAAAAGGGTTTGGCATGCATTTCTTCAGATGTTTAAATGATATTTACATGTTATAGTTTTAATGTATATCATGTCGGTTTTCGTATTGGATTTGACATTGGTGTCTTCACCATGACTCCGATGATTGCGGGATGCTTGACGGAGTTCTGATTTTGAGATATCTGCTCATTGTTCACGCGCATGCATTGAGCTATGATGTGTTTTGTGCATTTATGATTTCGGAGCCCCGACGACTTAGGCTTTTATTGAAATGTTTTAGTATTGAGGGGTTTAAATTTAAATTCGGGGACCGAATTTCTTTAAGGGGGGAAGATTGTAAAATTTCAGAAAAATAAAATATTATTTTTGGGAATTTTTATAATTAAATAATAAAATATTGAATATTTTAATAGGGCGGTATAATTAAATATCAATAAATTGGGAAAAATTTGGAAAATTATGGAAATTACTAAAATGAGGGTGCTTTATGTGATTCATGCAAATTATGAAAGTTTATGATTTATTTGACACTAATTTAGTGCTAATCGCGATTAAAAATCGCTAATCAGACTTTAAGCGTGTTTTGTGTACATGTCATTTTTTTTAGCACTTGTTTGATTTTCTTCTTTGCCTTCTCTTCTTTTTTGGTATGGTTGTTGTTTTAATTGAAAAGGAAAAGAAAACAAAAGAAAAGAAATGAAAACATTAAAAAATGTGCATAGTGTGAGGTATGGGTATGAGAAAGAAGAGAGGGTGAGGTGAGGGGTTCATTGACCTCGTCTTCATTCTTCATCCTCTTCATCTTTTCTCTCCTTCCTCAACTCCCATGGCAGCACCCTCCTCCACCTCTTCAAAACCTCAAAACTTCATCAAAACAACACCAAAACCTTATCCCCACTTCATAAGAATTGTGCACAAGCTCTCAAACTATACTTTGGACAAAGAAAAATCACATTTTGGTGCTGTAGGGGATTCATGAGTGCTAAATGAGGTAACCCTTTCACAATTAGTGTAGTATTTCTATTGCTTAAACCTCTATGCAAGTTTAAAATCGATTTCGTGTAGTTTAGTGCACTTTGGAAAATTCTAGAGAGGGTTAGGATTTTATTTGAGTTGTGTTGGTGAACTTGAGCCTTATTGGTGATCTTAGACCCCCCTTTAATGATAGAAACCCAGACCAAGACCAACTGAAACCCAAAATACGGAATTACAGAACCTTCATGTCGGTTTGTGAGGTATTTGAGTGTGCAGGAAAATCTGGGACGACTTGGGAAAATTACGAGATGAGCAAACAATCCCTGCAGACTAGAATTGACCCTAGGAACCCCCTGTAGCAATACGAACCACAGAGGACCGCCCAAGGCCGGCGTGCTCGGAATTTAGTAGGAGGGGCTCGGCCACTTGGTGAGGGGTGGGGTCCTGGTTGCTTCCATAGCTCTTATACCCTATATATATCACTCCAGTATTGTTTTGGAACATTGTTTACACCTTAATCAAAATCTAGGACCACTTTCTCAAGTTGCTGTTTTGATTCGAGTTATGATTTTGCGTATTTTAAATTTCGGATTTTTGTTTTCATGTTTAACATCTATCACTCGACGTTTGTACGTCTCTATCGGGTGTTATTTGGTTAGGATGCGAGGGCAAACCATAGGTTTTGACCTATGTGAGTTCCGTGTATCGTTTTGGTTTCGATTTGGTTTTAATGCGATACGATACGTATGACATGTAGGTACCCCCACGAGGATTCGAGACGATCAAGAAGATGGTGGCGACATCGACATTGGCAAGCAAGATTAGTTGAGTAGATATATATCTACGGGGGAAGTCGGGTGGATGGCGTATAGCACCTCTGCAGTTTTGTAGTGATTTATACGAATACGAATATGTATACATATATATATATACATACATAGTATATGTTGTTATATGCTTATGGGTTATCATGATAAGGTGATATGTTCATGGATTAGTTTAGGGTTAGTTGCGAAACCCTAGAGTAGTTGTTACACCCACACACGCATACACACTTGCATACATTTACTTTATTACCTGTGCGTATATGGGGATATGTATATATATACACACACATAGGTATGGGACTATATATATATATATATGGGATTATGAGGATAGTACTTGGGATTGGAGATGAGTCGATGAGTTTGGGCTTGTGGCCGTGAGATCGGTGATGTGACGTGGATCGTATTTTGAGATACGACACGATGTTTTAGCGGGTCCTTTGACGTGGTGTTTTCATACACACGCATGCATATATATGTGGTATCAGTGTTGTACTAGATGTAGATCAGTATCCCGGATCATGATATTTGATAAAGAGGATACCAGATGAATAATGTGATAGAGGTGACATTTGACCCGTACCCAGATTTGGGAGTCCGTACGACGGATTTACCGTACGAGCTAGATATATTGATGATAGATCCGCACTCTTGACTCGAGGATGTCATATTATATTAGGGTATCGTATGGGATACTATTGAGGCGGGATCATCGACTGTTATGTGTGTGTGTGTGTGTGTGTGTGTGTGTGTGTCGACTCAGATGTTAGGCGGTTTCCTTGCCTTTCGATCAGCCTGTTTTGTTTAGTTCGGTAGTTTACATGTACATGATAGATTAGACTCTAGTCATACCTATTTCAAAACTAACGAATCGTGAGTATTTTAAAAACAGGCCAAAGGATTCTACGGATATTTCAAAGGACGTATCTTTTCTTAAAAACACTGTAGCCCTTATTTTCAAAACACCATGATTCGTGTTATTTCAAATGGAAAAACTATAAGACTCATATTTATATAAATGCAGATTAGTTGTCATTGTGTTTATTATTCAGCTCCCGCATATTATTGCAGTTCGCATCGCATCGCATGCTTATATTATGTTTTTCATATGCCATTATTGGGATCATGCTGTCAGGACACCAGCACTATTACCGATGATGCGTATGTTCCACATACACATACTTGCCGGCTCACACACATCATCATCAGTAATTGCCATGTCACGTACACTTTAGAGAATATTACTCATGTACATAGCTTGTAACTGATAGTTCGACATGGTATTAGCGTACTCGTATTTATATGCTAGTTTAGACATTGCAGTTATTACTTGCTACTTCATGCATATTATTATTCATTGTTAGGCAGTATTATGGAGTTTCATGCCGATATTCGTTGTTTACTTGCTATTGATGGTTGGATTTCGGATTTCCATGAGATTCCTGGATTTGGGGGGAAACCGCAAGAATAAATATAAACTTCTCTCTCTTTTTCTCTCTTTAAAATGAAAAGTGTGGTTTTCTCGTGATGTATGAGTAGTCCACCTTGATGTTTTCTCGGTTATGAGATGGATTTCGAGACCCGATTCGAGGAGACATATGAACCGTCTCGGGTACATGGTGGACCCAGTATGGTACCCCGGGACGAGATCGATTTCATGGAGGATGATGAGCCTCGCAGGGGCACACTTCCTACCGGTGATTTTACTTGGCGCGTCAGATATCCGGAGGATACCGTTCGTGGTCGTGTGATTGATGATATCGGACGATCTGGACTGACGGAGCCTTAGATATTGAGATTTGAGACACCGAGATTTTGAGATTTGAGATATTGAGGTATGGAGATTTGATGATACAGGCCAGTCCGGATAGCCGGAGCCTGAGATATTGAGATATTGAGATATTGGGATTTATGTTTTGTGCCGGTGCTAGACACTGATTATGTTGATTTCCTTGATAATATCTCATTTTAAATATACAGAAATCTCACTAAATTATGAAAGCAGTTTCTTCATTTACATGTATTCTGTTTTCATGCATTCATACCTCATTCATATGATATGTTGCTACCTGAGGCACTGACACGAGCACATGGGATTACACTTATGTATAGATATTTACCCTTGCCACCTTTTCATGCTTCAGACTTTTCATTTGAGGTTATATATATACTTGATCGTATTGACCTAGGATTGTGTCATACATACGATTTTTTCTCGGTGATGTTTTCTACTCACGAGTTGGCAACTCACCCCCCATTGTGCCATAGTTTCTTGCAGATTTTGCCGTACAGGTTTTGTTACGGTTTTGCTGGCACACTGCTTTCATTCCGGGTGATTTGCTTTGGTAGGTGGGTTCACTTGCATCGTGACCACCATTGTGCTTATTTTATTCAGTTGTATCTAGAAACTCCATCAACCAGATATGTATATTCTTTACAGACTTAGATGACCAGTGATGTTATTCTTTGGACCTTAGAGTCGCGTGTTGTATTATTATGGATTTCATGCTGTTTTGAGTTCCCTTTTCAGTTTTGATCCCCGCACTTCGGCGTTGTATATTATATTGCTTGCGTGGTTGTGACCGTCGATTGACGAAGAGCTAGTTCCCGCTTGGGGATGCCTTTTATCACTCATGTATATATTTATCATGTTGTACCCCGTTCGGGACCAGTATTTATAAAGGAGACTCTGCTGAAATTTTCAGAAAAGACTTGGGATTTTAAAAATGCATATTCGGCTTATTTTACTAAAACATTTCTCTAAAATGGTTTTAGATTTCTGGGATTTTGGCTTACTTGAATTAGATGGGGTCCTATAGATTTCATATAATTCAAGGGCCAGTCACGTGCTATTTCATGTCGTGACAATATTGCTGGTGGTTAGATCTCTAACGGTGTATCCAGTTGCCGTTAAGGTCTTCAAAGGTAATAGGTTCACTACGGAACCATAATCCAACATTATTCTATTGACAATTATATCCTCAAGTTCTCCCGTCACAAGTAGTGGGCGATTATGAAATTTGGTGCCAAGTAGTAAATCATCTTCAGTGAATTCAATATTAAGAACATCCGAGGGATCGGTAGTTGTTTTAGCTACATCTACTCTGCCATTTTCTGTGCACCGCAGAGTCGTGATGAGAGTTTTTTGCAAATCAGATGTAAGCATAAAGAGTCGTACATACTGAGACGAGATGGAATCTTCTTCAAATGTGCAAGTATGTTGTATTTTATGGTTTCGGAGTGCATTATCTCGCCGGGGTTTTGGATCCTTGCTTGGTAAGATGTCCACGGTTGATCAGGAGAAGGGCCTATTTCTGCTATTCGAGTGCCTGCTTGGGTGATAACATCAGTTTCAGGAGTTTCTTCTGGGAAATGGAGAGATTCATCACCTTCTTCAAAAATACCGAAGGTGTTGTAGGGCAAGTTTTCCCATTGAATGTTCCCTTCTGGCACTAGAGGCTTGATTGTCGATAAATCACGGGAGACTCGAGCGATGAAGCATTCAATGTCTCGCTTATCGGCATAACTTTTCGCAATATTTTGTATTTTGGAGCCCTTTTGCGGCGACGAACATATGTCAAAGTATTCAAACAAGTATGAGGACGGTATGGTGGTGAATTAGTCATCCCTTATAAACGTAAAGACGTGAAAGTCTACAGAAGGTCTTGTATGGTCGGAGGAACTATTATTGAAGATGACAATATGGCTGAAGAAGCCTTCACTGAGTTGGCTTTAGAGAAAAACGATATCATGTGAGCGGATTGCTTTCTTTTCTTTAATTTCTTAAGTAATGAGGCTGTTCCCTCATAAAAATATCAGGAATACCCCAATAGGGCATCACGTGTCCACACGTGACCAGAGCTCACGTGCAGAAACATGATGGGTTCCTGTGATCTCTAATTTATAGAGTTAAACTCTAGTCAAACAATCAATCAGTGGAATCACGTGTTCACACGTGATGGGCCTTTAAACCCACTGAAAGGGATTAAAAGATATAATAAAAACTAAGGAAAAACCTCAATAGGGCATCACGTGCTCACACGTGACCAAGGGTCACGTGCTGACACGTGATGATTCCTTAGTTTTTTAAAAAACAGCAGAATTAAATTCTGGATGAAATGTTAATAAAGGGGGGTCATGTGTCAACACGTGATGGGTTACTAAGCTTCTTAATTAATAGAATTAAATTCTACAGAAATGATCAAACAGTGGGATCACGTACCAACACGTGATAGGCTCTTAAGCCTTCTGAACTAATAGAATTAAATTCTAATTAAGGGAAATCAAAGACCCTAACTGGAAAAATATTTCTTTAAATCTTTCCAAACAAAAAAAAAGATAGTGCTCTATAAAATGGAGCACCGTTTGATTAAAAATCCAATGGTGATTAAAAATCACCAATTTATAGAAAGATTTTATACAAGGAAAGATTTCTCTGAAATTCACCAAGAATAACAAACAGAATATCTTTTGGATTAAAAATCTAATGGTGAATAAAATTCACTGAGTGATCTAAAAGATCATGTTGGTTATGAAATCAATTGAAATCTTTCAATGAAAGATTGACTAAACAGATTGATTCTTTTCTTTCTCCTATAAATAGGAGCTAAGAAGAGAAAAAAAAGATCCTTGGAATTTTTTTTAGAGAAATACAACAACAGAGAGAAAAAGAGAGGAGAATTTAATTCTCAAAAGAGAAAAGAAGATTTCTTCTGGAGAGAAAAAAAACCCTAGGTAAGAAAGGGAAAGAGATCTAAGCTCCATAAAACAAAGAGAATTTAATTCTCAATTGAAGATTTTAACTCTTCTCAATAAGAACTTAGTTCTTCCTTTGGTTGAAAATCTGCAGAAGTAGATCTCCCCACAAGTTGAGAATTTAATTCTCATCGGGGAGATTCTGCCATGCATATCCAAAACTTAGAGGGAGAATTGAGTTTAAGGAATTTAATTCCCCTAAATTCATAGGAATTTAATTCCTCCAAATGAAACAAGGGTTTAACCCTATATATGAGAATTTAATTCTCCCAAATTCATAGGAATTCAATTCCTCTAAATAAAACTAGGGTTTAACCCTACATAAGAATTTAATTCTTCCATATACATAGGAATTTAATTACTCTAAACAAAATTAGGGTTTAACCCTACCAAAGAATTTAATTCTTAAAACAAGGGACTTAAAACTTTTCATGCACATAAAGAAATCAGTATCCAACGTGGTCATGTAGCAACACGTGACCCTCCCTTTAATGACCAGAAAAGAACGAATGAGACATGGTCATGTGCCCCACATGACCCTTAAACAGACTCCTCAAAATGAGAAAGAAAAAGCATGAAGGCAATGCCTCACGCGCTCACACGTGACTCTCAAGACAAAAGGGAATAAATCCAAGGGCAGAATCAATTTTGGGTGCCCTCACGTGTCCCTACGTGACCCCTAATAAACACTTTAATAATCAATACATCATCACGTGCCAACACGTGATGGCCTGAAGACCAAAAGTGTTTAACACTTATTTGAATATTCTGAGAATAAAATAAAGGAAGCTTAGCCCAATCCTATGGCGCCTCACGTGTCCTGAGCGCTTCATCTTTTTAGTGTTTAACACTATTTAAGTGCATCACGTGGGAACACGTAATCGTCAAATATGTGTTAGTGTTTAACACTATTTTCAAACCAGTCATAGCCCAAATTGGCTATGTCATCTGAGTCAAGACTCCCCTTTGATTAAACCCCAACTACATTCTTTCAAACTTGATCATTTCATATGACATTCAAAGAAAATTCCAGAGCCATGATGAATGGTCAATGCCCAATAAAAGACAATGTTGTCAGATCCTCAAATCCTTGTTTAGCATTGCTAAATGATGGGAGGCTGAACCCAGACAAATGTTCAACAGCCCAAACTAAGGTCTAACATTTTAAACCTTAATTGGACTTAGCCCAAGTTGGCCATAAGTCCTCAATTCAGATTTAACTGAGCCAATGTGCTCATAATCTAATTAATTGATCTTAGGCCCAAATTGGACTACAAATTTCCTAATCAATTTTGGTTCAAGGGTACATCTCTTCACTCCTTTGATATTTGTCATTGTAATCCTTCAACGTCTTCAGAGAGGTGATGGGTCCCGATAACCAATCATCCCATGGATTGTGGGGTCCTTAAGCTTATGGACTATAACGTCCTTAACCTTGGACTGTGGGGTCCTTAAACTCATGGACTATGATGTCCTTAAACTTTATAGACTATGACGTCTTTAAACTACGGACTGTAGGGTCCTTAAGCCCATGGACTATGATGTCCTTAACCTCGGACTGTGGGGTCTCTTTAAACCTATGGACTATGATGTCCTTAACCTTGGACCGAGATGTCCTTAAACTAATATTGGACCACCATGTCCTTAAACTGGTAATCGACTGTAATGTCCCTAAACTAAACAACGGAGGTCAAATACTCTCTTGTTGGATCTAAACGATCCCGTTGAGTTGATTTTAGTCTAAAATAAGACTAACGTATCCTTAACAAACGTTTAAGTTGATCTTAGTCTCAAATGAGACTAACGTATCCTTAAACCTAACCCAAAACCCAAATCTAAGAAAATACGGATTTTGACTAATCCACGCCCTACGGACGACAACATAAATTAGTCTCCGTATACAATCCACGGGCAACCAAAAACAAAACAAACACACACGACACGAAGTGACCATCTGGAGAAGGAGAAAGTTGTTACCGTGATGCGGTAGCGTAATTAACTGCAGGGGCTTGCGCTTGCAGGGAAGAGCGTTCCTACAATCAGAAACCCCTCAAATGAGGGGGAATCTGACGAAGTCTGCTATATCGTCCGCATCCGTTCAAACCTTCGATACACGGTGCCATAAATCAACTTGGCATCTTCGGAGAGGTGGACGGATAGCACCAATTAGCATTTGCCCCCAAATTCAGGCAAGATGGACCTACGCGGTCGCGTCTTTGTGTTTCAGCGGAGAACATAGGCATATATCTTTTCTTTGTTGATCATATTCTGGATCATTTTCTTGAAGATAAAATATTGTTGTAGATCATGTCTTGGCATGCGATGCTATTCGCAATATCGACCGTTGCTAGGGTGCGGCTTTCCTTCATCTGAGTAGCATGATAGAGATAACTGAACTAACTTTATTCCGGGCAACCCTTCGAGGATATTGTTAGTAATATGTATGCCCTAGAGGCCATTATTGATGATATAGTGGATGCTTGGACATATATCTAGAGGACTTTCTTGCTCAACATGATAGTATGCTATCAGGTTACCTTTATCTTAACATGTAGACTGGTATTTATACTGTCTGTCTCTTACATGTTGATAAAGCCTTTAGGATATGTACTTGACTACCAGGACTATGATGAGATCATACTAGTGGGGCCAGGGTAGTCCAAAAGTACATCCTTTAATAAGTTCCTAGTCGAGGGAATATCGAGACTAGGGCATCGATATTCCAGAGTAGACTAGCGTATACGCTTCTTGACCCATGTGATGGGAGATGGATGATCCCACATCCATTGGTGTTTGACATCAAAGATGGTATACGGGTGCTCAGTGGAGACTAGATACACTGAACAGGACTCGCCGAGGACTCCTATGTGGTAGTATACCTATCGTCAGATAGCAGTCCTCTGGTGACACTGGTACAGGTTAGTCTGTAGACATGAGATCGTCATAAAGTCTTGTGCGGCTCCTACTGTGCTTTGATTTCCTCCCTACCACGCTCAAAGGAGACGTGCAAACAGGTGGATTTTGGGTTTAGTCTCGAGTCACATGGAGGCAATGAGCGATAGGAGGGGTTTCGTCTCTCCCGGTATTGGGGGTTGATGTTGCGCTATGCTCGATTGGCTATAACTGAAAGTCCCTGGCTAGGGCTGCTGCTGAGATTTACTGATAAGTGTTATCAGTAGTTTCTCGAACCGTTATAGGCCAGACATCGGCATGACTTATCACGTTACTGGGGACTGACGTTTACCACCCCTAGACATGATATGCGACATATCAGACGAAGAGACCGGACTGTACGGTAGTGTTACTGATAGGCTTCATGGAGAGTATGGACGAGCTTGCTTGTTGATCTTCATATCGCTCAATACCCGGGTAGCCGTTACGTCCAGCTAGTACCGCTGACGGTTTTTGGGTGACTGATGTGATCATCACCTACTGTTGGCGTATTGACGAGTCTTTAGAGTCACACACAGAAGTTTCCTAGTTCAAGCGAAACGAATTAGGTCACATATGTGATATGTGTGTGGGCCTGATTAAATACGTATATGTGATCCCGTATTGTAATCTGGCAGTTATCTGTTATCGGTTCGGTTATGTGTGATATAATCAGATTGTCGAATCAAGTATTAATTTGATAATATGATATACAGATATATGATATTAGTCGGTCATATGTGATATAACCGGATTATTAAATCAAGTGTTGATTTAATAATGTGATATACATTATATGTGATATGATTATATCTTAACTAATATCATTAGCTCACTAATTATTCTTCATTATATATATATATATATGATATATATATATATAATAATGAAGCATGGCATAATTTTTATTTTTGAGAAAAATAGAAAAGAGGTGGAAAATGAGAGCATGGTTGCAAGCATGGGATTTATTCATAGTTTATTGATCTTGACTCACTATTCAAGCATGGTTGCAATTTTATATTGCAAAATTCCATGCCTGAATGAGTGGGGGTCAAGAGTTGCCATTCATTCTAGTCTCATTCTCAACACTTAGTTATTTTTCTTGAGTTGCTCCTATGGTTGCTCTCTTCTTCCTCAATTGCAATGGATCAAGCTTCAACCCTCACATGAGATGTGAATCATGAAGTTTGAACACAATCTTATGAGCTTTTAACATCCCTTACTTCACCATCTCACAACAAACTAGCAATTTGGTGTGGTGTGTTTCTACACCAAAGGAGTTTAGTGTAGAGTTAGTGGCTAGAGGCACTTTGGGTGGATCGTCTTTGGCCTCGTGGTGGCCTCGGGGGTGGGGTACCCTCTATAGGCCCCCATTCGATAGTTTATTTTGGGTCTTCGCTCCCGCGAAGATTCGGCGGGTTTCGAGTTCGTTTCGACTCCCGGATCGGCTCAAAATGATCGATTTTGGAACTTTAGCTCACTGGATTTTTCGTGTTTTGGAAAAATTGGTTAAGTTTTCTAATTGCGTGCGGAATTCTAATGTTGCGGTTTCTTTACAAGCTTTGTGATGTGTGTGATACAATTATTAGAATTCAGATTAATTAGTTTTATGAAAACTAGTTAGTATATTGTAAAGCTAGCCGTTTAGTCTCAATTGATCGATTGCCACGAAGTTTTGATTCTGATCAAAACTCTGTCGCAATTGCGTATTGTACGCGATCACAAAGTCAGGAATCTTGTTGAATTATCCGACAACCAATTGAAAAGAGTTTTCAATTTGAGACTAAAATGCAAGTTTTATAAGTTAGGCATGAAATCCGGAATATGAGATATTCCGAGTTTATGATGTCTAAGGATATTGCAGATTCTAATTATTGTAGTTTCTATTTTCTTTTTTGCGACCGTAAGTGTAATATGTGAGGTATCCTAATCTCGTTGCTATATGTCAATGAGGTTTAGGGATACACATATTTGCTTACGTTGATGATATGTGATGTCACGTGTTGCTATTGATATGATTCATGGGATCATCGTGAAAGAATAGTCGGAGAGTTTTATGTGAGATGAGCGTTTTTATTTTCATTCATGTAAAATCTGTATGTAATATTCTTTTATTAGGGTACTTCCGGGTTGAGGATGATGTCACCACTGTTCTATATTATTTACTTTTCCACATTAGGATAGGCCCAAGACGGGGAGCACAAGTAACCGGGTTCTAGAGTCCAGTGGGAGACCATCTCAAGGAGTTGAGACCGGGTCTCCTAAATCTAGAATTGACAGGATTACTTGACGCTCTCGTAGGGGTCTAGAGATGTGGGTTTGGCTATTCATCACGACTGTGGAATCCGTGTTTTACATTATTGGCTAAATTTAAAACATGGACATCCCAGTATATCCAATATTTCATACGTTGCTTCTACTGCTTATTTCTGTGATGTTGATCATATAGCTGCGTGAGACGAATGTAATATTATATATATGATATATAATAAACGTTGCTTATGTTTTGCACCCGCGCTAGTCCAGCCCCCACTCTGCCGGTAGTTAAGTAACCTAACGGTGTACCGTGGCGAATGCGGATGGCATAAGCATACGTTATATTTTCGTTTCATTTTTCTGTAATGTTTAGGAATATTAAATGATGGGACTTCATTAATGAGATTAATAAAAAGAAAGAAACCAAAAGATGTTGTAGAATCAAATTTTCAAAAGGGTAGCTCTAGTTTTTGCTTTGCACAGTGGTATTCCTTGATGAATATCCAGCACCTCGTTCGATAAGGAAAGAGCCGAGATCCCTTTACCGGGATTGATCCCTTTAGCAAAACTAGCAAATGCTACAACCCACTCGGTTTTATTTTTTGATTGCTTTTTTAGTTCTTACTTTGAATAGCGGTATTCCTTATAGAATATCCAACACCTCATTCGATGAGGAAAGAGCCGAGATCCCTTCACCGGGAGTGACCTCTTTAGCGAAACTAGTAAAAGTCTAAAAAACACTCCTTTTAAAAATCACTTAATTCTACAACGATATCAAGTTCATTACACAAAAGGTTTTCTTAAAAACCTATCGTAGCCCTCCGTCATTGCAGATAAGTACTATTTAGTATTCGTGCTGCATTTGTTGACCGTTGTCAAGGCGTGGTGTGCGGTAGTTGATTAGTGCTTATCTGCAAAGCATGTGATGCGATTGGATTAGGGTAGTCCTACGACTTTGTTGACCTCTGCCAAGGGTCGTGCGGGTGGGTTTAATTCAATCATGAAATGGCGGGTTGAACTTGACCATCGCACTATAGTTTGTTGACCTCTGTCAAGGTCGTAGA
The DNA here is from genome assembly GCA_030015575.1 of Agapanthus africanus. Taxonomy (NCBI): domain Eukaryota; kingdom Viridiplantae; phylum Streptophyta; class Magnoliopsida; order Asparagales; family Amaryllidaceae; genus Agapanthus; species Agapanthus africanus. The sequence continues at coordinate 340,980,744 of JASDDO010000006.1, read as the reverse complement.
ACGCTAAGGCAGAATATTATCGGGAATTTCAAGTGTTGAAATTTGCAATGAGATTGCATACCTTCTATGAGATAGTTGGATCCCGATACTTACTGCGAGTAAGAGTTACTCCTGAGAGAGTTTTACACATCACAATTAGCCAATCAAGTAGGTATCTAGAAAGGTGTTAACGGGGTTATGCCCCTGGGAAAACGAGGTTTATTTTAATTAGGTCCGTGCGAAAGCACGGGAAACCTTTCTCAAAGTACCGACACTGGTCTCGCCGAAAGATTGGCGAACTTGTAGGGTGTAATTAATCCCGGCTAATTTTACCTTTTAGGGTTTGAAAGAAGATTTGATAAAAACAGTGGGAGCCATCCTGATTAGATAAAAATAACCAATCTAAATCTTGCAAAGAGCGCACGCAAAGTGATTATCCTTCTCTCTCTCCTGGTAGCGACCAATGACATGCCTTAATCAAGATAATAATATGGATGTATGGACCGAATCTACTTATTATACTGGGCTAGGTTCCTCTTTATCTTATGATTTTCATAAGTCTGAGCAAGGAATAGGAAAATATTCGGATTCCCACGCCACCCAAACGAAGAAAAAGCATGTTGCTGTATTGTCTTCGGGTGTGTTCGTTACCAAGAACTGTTTCTCAGTTTACCTCTACGTCGTGGGTATTGGATACCGGATCAGGATCCCACACATGTAATTTGTTACATGGGCTATAGACAGGTGGTGAACTGGGAAAGGGTGATATATCTCTAGTAGTGGAGATGGTGCAATTGTTGCAGCCAAAGCAGTTGGCAAATATCACCCAGTGTTACCAACTGGTAATACATTGATTCTCAGCGATTGTTATTTCAAACCAACAAATATTGTGAATATTTTCCTAAATCAAGTGTTGATTGGGTAAGGTATGTTGTATAACAGTGTACACGTTCTGAGTCAAACTACAGTTCTAAACGTGCACACACAAGAGGAACATTTCAAAAATAAACGAAGTCTTCTTATGGTATTGTAGACTGGGTCATATCGATGAAACAAGACTAGATAAAGTTCCATAAGGATGCATATTTGAATCTGTTCGAATTTAAATCTTATGAAACTTGTCAGTCATGTCTCAAAGACTAGGTGACCAAATCTCCGTTCACTAGAAATGGAGAAAGAGCTACCGAACTCTTAAACAGATACATGGTGATGTATGCGGTCCTATATCTACACATGCCAGGGATGGTTCCACGTACTTTATGACATGTGTTCTTGTTGAAACACAAAACTGAATATTTTGAGAATTTCAAGGAATATAAGTACGAAGAAGAGAACCAGACGGGTAAAGGTATTCAAATCCTTCGATATGATCGGTGAGAAGAATACCGGAGCACGAAATTCCGAGAATATTTAAAAGAGAATGAGATTCTCTCTCAGCTTACTCCTCCGTATACACCACAGCACAACGGTATACCAGGGTGGAGGAATCGCACCCTACGAGATATGGTGCGCTCTATGATGAATACTGTTAAGTTGCCTATTTCCTTTCAGGGACATGCACTTGAGAAGCTGCATACCTATTGAATAGAGTTCCGATCAAATCTGTTGCCTACCACTCCATATGAGATATGGAATGGGAAGAGACCATCTCTTAAAAGAGTTAAGATATGGGTTTGTCTGGCCTATGTTGAAAAGCAAATCCGGACAAGCTTGAGGAAATGTCAGTTCTGTGCAAGTTTGTAGGATATCCCAAACATTCGCGGGGGACTATCTTCTACTACACCGAGAAACAAAAGATGTTTCGTTTCTCGACATGCCACCTTTTAGAAAAGGAATTTCTTGTGGGAGAAATTAGTGGCGATGAGGTAGAACTGGAAGAAGTTCTAGCAAAGCAAACTATAACTGACGATTTGGTGGAACTGGAGGATTCAATAGTCCGTGATGAACCAAAGCCACTCCGCAGATCAATTTGGGTTTATTTCCCCCAATCAGAGCAAAGATCTATTCAAATTTTTGAAATTTGAAATGAAGCGGCGCTTCATAAAAGCACTAGCGCTAAATGCGCCAGTGCTAAGAGTCAAAGACTCTGATGCAGCGCTCACGTGCAAAGCACAAGAGCGCTGGCGCTAGCAGCGCCAGCGATAAGAATCAAAGACTCTGAGTGCGCTAGCATCAAGAGTCAAAGACTCTGATGCAGCGCTCACGTGCAAAGCATGATAGCGCTAGCGCTAAGTGCGCTAGTACAAAGAGTCAAAGACTCTGATGCAGCGCTCACGTGCAAAGCACGAGAGCGCTAACGCTGGAACTAAATGCTCCCCATCCTTGGATCAAAGATTCAATAAAGATGACTAAAAATCATCAAATTACCTTTGAAAATTAGAGCACCGTAGGATCAAAGATCCAATGGTGATTAAAATCACTAAGATACAGAATAAGTTTTGTATGGGAAATTTTTTTCCCAATCTTGTTAAAAACAAGAATATTGCCTTCTGTAAAACAGAAGCCCTAGGATCAAAGATCCAACGGTGGGAAATATCCCCAAATCAATTAAAGAAAAGATCTTTTCAACTGATTCAACAAATCAGCTTCCCCTATATAAAGGACCCAAGACTTCAAGTTTTGCAGGGAGAAACCTCCCCTCCCCCACAAACTTTAAGAAATTTCAGAGAGAAGAGCAAACACTCGGAAGAAGAAGAATTTTTTCAAGGTAAATAAAATAGAGAGATCAAAGCATCTCATCAAATGAAGAGGAACTTAGTTTCTTTTTTTAGATCATAGATCTAAGAGACAGACGTCTTTCATAAAAGAGATCATAACATCTCATCATAAAAGGGGGGGGGAGAAGAATTCAATTCTTTTAAGATCACAAATCCATAAAGGCAAAGCCTTTCACAAAAAAAAAAAAAAAAATAGATTGTAACATCTCCTATAAAAATAAGAACTTTGTTATTAGACCCACGAGACAAGGTCCCTTATAAACAAGAATTTAATTCTCAGGGCGCAGAACCGATCAAAGTTGCCTAAAAAAGAGTCTTAGCGCTCCAAATTAAAAAGAAGTGCCGTAGCGCTCCAAGACTGGTGCACAGCGCCGCAGCGCTCCAAGCACTATTTTAAAAGAAGCGCCCAGTGCTTCAAGATTGGCGCTCAGCGCCAAGCGCACCACGTGCTCCTCACGTGTGCGCTATTTCACAAGGAGCGCTCTGCACTCATTTACTGGCGCTTAACACCAAGCGTACCACGTGCTCCTCACGTGTGCGCTATTTCACAAGGAGCGCTCCGCACTCATTAACTGGCGCTCAGCGCCAAGCGCGCCACGTGCTCCTCACGTGTGCGCTATTTCACAAGGAGTGCTCTGCACTCATTAACCGGCGCTCAGCGCCAAGCGCACCATGTGCTCCTTACAAGTGCGCCGAGGGAATATAAACTGTTCTTTAAATAAAAGCCCCAGTTCTATAATGAGTGCTCAACACTCAATAAAAGACAAAAAGTTTGTCAGAACCCAAACCAATGCTCAGCATTGCTAAATGTTCAACATTTTAACTAAGTGGGCCAAGCCCAAGTTGGCCACAGATCCCTCATTTAGATTAATTGAGCCCACATGCTCATAAATCTTTTTAACTGATGTTAGTCCCAAACTTGACTACAGATCTCCCAACCAACATTGGTTCAACGGTACATCTCTTCGTACCTCTGATATATGTCGTTGTAATTCTTTAACGTCTTCAGAGAGACGGAGGGTCCCAATAACCAATAACTTTTGGTGCATCCCCAAACGGTTGAATCAAAACCACACAGACTATGATGTCTTTAAACTGGACTATGATGTTCTTAAACTTTACGGACTGTGGGGTCCTTAAACTCATGGACTATCATGTCCTTAAACTTTATGGACTGTGAGGTACTTAAACTCATAGACTATGATGTCTTTAAACTTTACAGGCTATGACGTCTTTAAACTGTCATGGACTATGATGTCCTTAAACTTTTGGACCGCAGTGTCCTTAAACTAAAACAATAGAGTCCAAATGCTCTTTGGTTGGATCTAAATGATCCTGTTAAGTAGATCTTAGTCTAAAATTAGACTAACATATCCTTAACAAATGTTTAAGTTGATTTTAGTCTCAAATAAGATTAACGATCCTTAAACCCAACCCAAAACCAAATCTAAGAAAATACGGATTTGGACTAATTCATGCCCTACGGGCGACAACATAAATTAGTCTCCGTATACAATCCACGGGCAACCAAAAAATAAAACAAACACACACGATACGAAGTGACCATCTGGAGAAAGAGAAAGTGGTTACCGCGATGCGGTAGCGTAATTAACTGCAGGGGCTTGCGCCTGCAAAGAAGAGCGTCCCCACAATAAAAACCCCCTCAAATGAGGGGGAATCTGACGAAGTCTGCTACATCGGCCGCATCTGTCTAAACCTTCGATACATTGTTCCATAAATCAACTTGGCATCTTCAGAGAGGTAGATGGAAAAAACCAAATAGCATCTGCCCTCAAATTCAGGCAAGACGACCTACGCGGTTCCGTCTCTGTTTTCGGCGGCGAACAGATTCTGGCACGCCCGGTGGGACCTTTTCCTCTTTCCACTCCATACTTCGTATGTCGTGTTTCGGGAATGAATCACGGTTTGCTATGGTTGCCCTTGGATTCGAGGTACTAAGATTTGGTGTCTTGCTCCGTGCAGAAAACAGAAGATCAATGGCTTTCAACTGCAACAACTGCAACAACTCCCACTCCCTCCCTGCTGGAGAAGTGACTTATGGGCCTCAAGCGGCCTCCATTATCAAGATACCAGTGGAACAGGTGACGCAGGCCACCACTGGGCTGTTCTTTGGGACCATACTCCCACCCATGAGCTTCAACGCCTCACTACCGTCGCAAGAAGCTCCGAAGAAGTCGGTCTTTGGTCGGCTTATGACTACCACGGCCCCTCTCATCGGGTCGCCCAAATCCAACGACTCAGTCTTTAACAGACTAGGCCAAAACTCCAATGGGCCCATGAAGAAGCCCGCTATACCTGAGGGGGTTATCCCAAAACAAATAGCCATTCCTGCCTCTGAAGTCGCCAAAGTAGCTTCTCTTGCTAAGGGGTCGGTCTTCGCAAGACTGGCCGTTTCAGCTCCTGCTCCAGGTGAAGTAACCAAGGCTACTTCCCTTGTCAAAAAGTCGGTCTTTTCAAGAATGATCATTCCCTCTCTGCGGACGTCAGTCTTCAATAGGCTGGCACCAACAGCAACTTTTCACCAGATCAGGGGCATGAGGGAGCCACCCCCATAGCTGAATCAATACCATCTGCAAGGCATGCTCGACGTCGTCATTGGCGCCGAGTGAGGAAAGCTAGGGGAAGTTCCCCTTCTGAACTGACTCCGCCAGCTCCAACGGTAGAAGTCGATACTGCTGTTCCAACTGGGAACAACTTCGAACCACTCAGGAGGGTGCGCAAGAACTTTCCGATGGCCGTGCTAAAAAGATCTCCTTCACCTATGGAGAGCGCCACAAAAGCAACGCTGGAGCATCCCCCTCAGCGGCTATCCTAAAAAATTCATAGGGTCTGGCGAAGGGTTCAAGACTCAGTAATCGACAAGGACTACTCCCGTCGATCTAAGAAAATAAAGATTCAACAAGAGGGGGACCATCCTTCTGCCACGCTATGAACGGTGTCGTCTACTTCGGTGCCTACTGCATTTTCCCCCTCAACTTCGACGGCTCACAAGAGAAGAAGGCTGGAGAAAATCCCCGTGTCTGCGACAAATCTAAAGGGCACTGAATCTAAACGCCCCAAGTCTGGGGGCATGGTGGTGCACGCTGTTTATATGGCATCCGAGAAAGAGGATAGACGTATTTCCATAGGACATAGACCTCTCACCAGATCAGTGACAAAGGCTCAGGAGCAACAACAGCAAAAACTCCAGAAGATGCTAACACAGATGGCCGCACTCACTGGGCCAAAAGAATGCCTGGACACGTCGTCAGAACAGCGTCAAGAACAGGAAACCGATGCTGAGTTCTTCCGCAGAATCCTCGAGAAGAGAGACAGAGAGACCGCGGAACAAGCGGCCAACATAAAACGAATGGCGCTTTTATTCCAAGATATGGTCGGGATGATGATACAGCCGGATCCTCCAGCTGAAGACCCCCCGATTATCCTTGAAGACGACAGAGGGGAGATATCGAACCCTCTTTCGGCTCTATCAGCAGCCAACGAGGAGACGATCTCCAAAGCCGCCCTGGATGACTATATCGCTCAACAGATATGAGCCCATCAGGTGAGCGAAGTGGCCGGCCAAATTGTTAAGACTGGATGACCCTATCCGGGTTGGTATGACCAAATAAAGTATCCGCCAGGATATACGATCCCTAAATTCCATGTATATAAGGGGACGGGGAATCCACACCAGCACGTTGCTCAATTCAGGGCCTTGTGCGGTAATACTGGGGGTGACGACAAACTGCTGCTTCGCCAGTTTGTTGGCATCTTGTCGGAGACGGCGTTTGAATGATACTCTGAACTCCCGAACGACTCCGTTAAGACATTTGCAGAAATGGAGCTACTGTTTACACAGAGATTCGTAAGCGATAGCGAGCATACACCGATCACCGCACTAATTAACGCTAGGGTGAAGCGAGGCGAAATATGGGTTCAGTATACGATACGGTGGCGGAATCTATGGTCAAAGTGCGAACAGCACATAGAGGAAGCTCCTGCAGTAGGCATGTTTGTGGGAACTCTTAATCCATAGGCGACCATATCCCAGTTCATGATGTTTTTCAAGCCGACTACCTTCTAGGCCTTGATTGACAAGCTAGGCCAAATGGATCAGATGGGTCATAGACCGTCTTCTTCGAAGATGGAGCCTCGAAACGAAAAGGGAAAAGGGAAAGCGACCTTCGTCGCCGATGCTCAGCAGCAACCCAGTGGTCCAAAACCAACTGATCGCCAAGAAGATAAACATCGATTCTTTAACGAGAAGCTAAAGCACCTTAATTCGTTTCACCGGGATAAAACGAGGAGACTGTTCGAGCTGGCGGTGCGCAACAGACTCATCACCTTTCTGGATCCAAAACGCCCACTGCAGCCCGGTGACGTCAACAGTCCTAACTATTGCCCTTACCATCGAATAAAGGGTCATCCAATCGAAGATTGCTTTGTCTTCAAAAACTGGATTGAGGACCAGTACCGGCTAGGCAAATTCGTGTTGTCTGAAAACTGGAGGGTAAACCCGCCCCAGCTGCACGCTCTTAAAAAGGTGGACACACCGGAATCATCGTGCTCTTTTATATAAGAAGCTCCATGGGAGGTCGCTCTTTCAGCCAAAACAAAAAAAATGCTAAAGGATCTCCAAACATGACGGCGATCAGATGGAAAAGTCCGTTGGAACCCGAGGTCATCGAGGGAATGCTGAAGCCGTGTCTGACGCCAAGAATTGGTAGTGATAGTTAAAACGCCTATGCCCATTCGTCAAAAATCTTCAAAAAAGAATAAGAAGACCAAAAAGCTCATGAAGCCTGATGACAAGCGCACAGACCTGTAAAGACACATTGATGTGCTAGAAGAATATAATCAGAAGGCATGAACCCCGGTCACGCTCCAAGAGTTTCTCAACCACATCCTTGAGGACGGAGATGATGACAATGATAGGGGAGAAGACTCGTCAGATGAACCTGAGAATTATGTGGCGAGCTACCACATGATCTCTCATTCGTCAATAGATGGTGAAGAAACTTCTAATGCAGAGAAACTGAGGGTAGATCCCGAACCGGAACTCCTAGAACCGTCAGATGAGATGATTGACATGTTGCTGAATGAGGCCCGTCAAAAAAGAAAATCTGACCGAGGGCGTGAAAGGGCCAAGCGTCGGCATCATGTTGAAGAAGCTCCGGTATTGAGAAGCCATAGAGTACCCCAACCGGATAGAAGCACTTCTGCCGCCAGCAAAAGCAGGTTTAAGACAAGGAAGCAATTCGCTAAAGCCCTGTCGATGGGAATGAAGTTGTCACCTTTCAAAGAAGACACTTCAGAAAATACGTTTCCCGACGAACTAGATGCACATCCAAACTACTGCTTATATCATCGGAGGATCGCTCACCCTACCAAGGAATGCATGGCCTTTAAAAATTGGTGGTAGGGATACGTTGCTCATCGACAGCATTTCAAGCGGATGAAGCGCAAAACTCGTCGAGAGCAAAGAAGCGCGACCGATGATCATAAAAGAACTGCCAGCAACTGTCACATGGTTGATAGCAAGGGATCGCAAGTTCTTACCTTCGAGAGCGATTCTGATGAAGAAATAGCCCTCAACCCTCTCTTCAAGGAATCTATCTCTAAATCAGAAGAGACGAAGACCTGCGAGAACATTCAGTTGCGCAATCGCACGCTATCCGAAAAGAATCTCGGATCCACAAACAAGGGATCAAATAGAAAAGATAAGGGGAAGGAAAAATTCCCTGAGGATATCACCCTCGATGATCGAGTCGTCGAGGAATTGGCAGCCAAGGACCCGCCAAAGAAAAACAAGGTGGATTACAACGTTCTGGCACACCTGAGAAAGATTCCCTCGTAGCTAAGCATTCTCGATGCCCTTCTTCTATCTAAAGAGGCGAGAGATTCGCTGATCAAGGCGTTACAGGACCCTGGGCAGTTTCAAGCCTTTCTTGCCGAAGAAAAGATGAAGGACGAGCTGGAAGAAGTGTGCACAGCCGACATCACCTTCAGCGACGAAGACCTCCTCCTCGGGATGTGCGAGCATAACCGTCCCCTCTATATCTCCGGGTATTTCCACGACATCAAGATAGGGAAGATCTTAATTAACAACGGGTCTTCTGCCAACCTCCTAAATGTAAGGGTGCTAAAAGAAATCTGCTTGAGCGTCCAACACCTCGCTTAGGATAAAATCACTATCTCCGGATTCGACTCCTAGTTGTCACGGACGCTCGGGTCTGTAATTCTGATGTTACACTTTGGGCTGCTCGTCACCGACATCAAGTTTCACGTCATTGATGCCAAGACTTGCTACAACGCTTTGCTCGGCAGGCCTTGGTTACACGAGTACAACATCATCCCTTCTACACAACATCAGTGTATGAAGTATTTCAAGGATGGTCTCGAGTGTACCGTGACAGGGGAGCTGAACCCATTCTCCGTGAATGAAGTCCGAAAGTACGAAGATGCAAAATACTTCTTGCCAGACTTCGAAGACACGGAAATGTGCCATAAGCCGGAGAATAAGCAAAAAGCTATCACCACTATTCCGGTCTTTGGGAGTGATACCGAAGAGGAGGAAGAGATAGTCTATTCAAGACCGCCCCAATGCAACAAGCTGGAACCGTCCACCCCTATTCTGGTCTTCGGCAGCGACTCTGAAGATGAGGTTAATGCAGTATTTTCTGTTCGGCCATCAATACAAGCCTTCATTGGCAATGAACGGAGTTTGCAAATCACCATGGTTCCGCAAAAGCATTACAAAGAGCTCGACGCACTTAATGCATATAGTGTGCAGGAACTGCAGACGTTCTACGTCCCTCTCGAGCGAAGAGATGAAAAGGAAATCCTCTTTTATCGATCCACGGAAACCAAAGTAGAGAAAGAAATCTGGCACGGTGCCGATTCTTCATTTGACAAGCTCCAACCCATCCGTCTGCCCAGATACTATACGGAAGGATTAAAAAGGCTGTTGAGGCGTCAAGGCGTACCCTTCAAAAAGACTGCTCGACAGGCTCAGTTCTACAACAGAATCTGGAACGTCCCTGGAACTCAGCAAAAATTGCCCAACGAGAGAATGGAAACGATCGGGCTTGGATATGTTCAATCCAAGAAACGGGAGCGATTCCATGGTTGCTACGTTATACATGACTTTGATGAAAAAGAAGATGCTTTGTTAGAAGACGCTAACCCTGAACCAAAACGAGGTCCCGCCATGAAAGTGCCAAGTCCGTTGTTCGAAGAAGAGATGGACAAGCTAATAAGGGAAGCGGGTAAAAAGTCCGGGATGACCACAACCGCGAAATGGCCATTTACGAGAAAGCCAGGACACAACGCCTCTTTCAGCAGGCTGCGGAGAATGACGATGCTCTTCGTCGCTAGCCCGTCATACAAAAGACCCGACGCAGAGGTAGAAACAACCGAAAGAACGGAAAAAATGTTCGACAGCGGCAAAGCGAGTCCAAGGAGCCACGCGATCGAGAATTGAGCAGCCGGGATCCGTCTCTTATAAAGAAGATGGGTCGAGCATATTCTTTTCCCCAAGACAAGACAAGGAAGATATTCGATCTTGTCATGAAACATCAAATGATTACGCTTCCAGAGTCCAAACACCCCGAACAAGCAGACGAGGTCTCTCACCCGGATTATTGCTCCTATCATCGAGCGATAGAACATCCTCTCGAAGACTGCTTCACATTCAAAGACTGGGTAGAAGACCAATATCAGTAAGGCAGGTTCGCTCTATCCAGCAGTTAGAGGGTAACCCCACCACAGAAGCATGTTCCAAAAGCAACGTACATAGCGATAGTAGAACCAGATCAACATCGGCCTTGAAAACGATCTCGTACCTGTCACGCGATAACGCTGTCAGAAGAAGGAGTACGTGAGGATATGGATGACCTCTCCTGGTGCTTCAAAAATGAGGATGAAGATGAGTTGATCTCAGAACTTCCACCGGCGCCAAAGGAGTTGGAAGATAGAATACATACTACTGCGGACAACCTAAGGAAAATCAACTTGGGGATGGCAAACGACCTGAGGCCTACATTCGTCAGTGAACTGCTGTCCGAAGAACAGGTAGCTACACTAAAAGACGTGCTCATGCAGTATAAAAACTGCTTCGCATGGAACTATTCCGAGATGTCGGGATTAGACCCAGAAATAGCCGTGCATAAATTGGCGATATCACCGGACGTCAAGCCAGTCAAACAGGCACCAAGAAGAGTGCGGCTCGACCTTGAGATGGGTATCAACGCCGAAGTCAAGAAACTAATTGACTCCGGCTTCATCCAAGAAGTTCAATACCCTGATTGGATCGCCAACATCGTCCCAGTGATGAAGAAGAATGGGACGGTGCGCATCCGCGTGGACTTTCGGGACCTTAACAAAGCTTGTCCGAAAGATGACTTCACCGTACCGGTTACTGAGCTGATGATAGACAACACGTCCACTCATGAAGTTTTCTCCTTCATGGACGACTCATCAGGGTACAATCAAATAAAGATGCATCCCGAAGACCAGAAGCATAACGCTTTCCGGACCCCTTTGGGCATATTCTGCTACAAAGTGATGCCTTTCGGTCTGAAGAACGCTGGCGCCATCTATCAGAGGGTCATGATGAAGATTTTCGATGACCTCATACACGAAATCGTCGAGTGCTATATTGAAGACCTCATGGTAAAAAGCAAATCGCACGAGGAGCATTAGGAGCATCTGAAGATAGTGTTCCAACGTCTTCAGAAATACAACCTGAAGATGAACCCTCTCAAATGCGCGTTTGGAGTTTCCTCAGGCAAGTTCCTGGGATTTATTGTACGACACCGGGGCATCGAAATAGACCCATAAAAGATCAAGACGATTATGGAAATGCCTCCTCCAAGAACTCTCAAGCAACTGCGGTCCCTCCAAGGAAAGCTCGCATATATCCAGTGGGTCATAGCTAATCTCTCTGGCAAATGTCGCCCCTATAGCCATTTAATGAAGAAGGGGACCCCTTTCATGTGGGATCGCAAATGCCAAAGCGCTCTGGACGAAATCAAGCAATACTTGCAGAATCCGCCAGTACTGACCGTTCCGGTCAAGGGAAAGCCCCTCATCCTGTATACAACGGCCCTTGAAGGTTCTTTAGGCGCGCTATGGGCATAGGAGAATGACCAAGGGAAAGAGAGAGCCCTTTACTATTTAAGTAGAGTTCTTCTGGGGGGCAGAAAACAACTACCCCCATCGAAAAACATTGCCTGGCGTTAATCTTCACGATAACGAAGTTCAGACACTATGCGTTGGCACATGAGGTCCACCTCATATCAAAATTGGTCCTCTCAAATATTTGATGTCAAGAGCCATACTAACAGGGCGGCTCGCTAAATGGGCCCTCCTCTTGATGGAGTTCTCGATAACTTATTGTTCCCTCAAGGCAGTGAAAGGCCAGGCCATCGCCGACTTCCTTGCTGAGCATCCGATACCTGCCGATTCACCCCTAAATTGCAAACTGCCAGATGAGCACGCGTTTGACACGATCGACGGAGGGAGAAGAGAGAATGATACTCGATGGGAACTCTATTTCGACGGAGCATCTTCCATGAAGAAGCGAAAGCACAGCTCCCCTATAATCAAATCGGGGGTAGGCCTCATCTTCGTGACTCTACAAGGAAGGATAATGCGCTTTTCCTTCTCCTTAACAGAACCAAGGACGAACAATGAAGCCGAATATGAAGCTTTGATAGCAGGTCTTAAGATCACTGTCGACATAGGAATCGAAAACCTCCTCATATATGGAGACTCCTAGTTGGTCGTTAATCAAGTAAATGGTGACTATCAAACGTGCAAACCAGAGTTGGTAAAGTACGGTGAGAGAGTGCAACAATTACTGACTCAAATCCCTTCCTAAGCCATGGAAAGCATACCGCGAGCGGAGAATAACAAAGCAGATGCGTTAGCCAAACTCGCTAAAGAACTGATTGATGACAACCTCGATGACGTAAGGATCGTGGTATAAAGCCGTCGGGTTCTTGCACCGGCAGAAATATCTCCGGAGTCGTTCGAAGAAAAGGAAGCGACCAAGCAAATGTCCCTACAAATAAAAGACTAGGAAAAGGCTAAGGATTGGAGGGAAGTCTTTATAGACTACTTCAAATCCCGTCGAACACCTGAAGATGCATTCTCAAGACATCAGCTCATGAAACAAGCTCTGCCTTTCGCTTTCGTCAATGATACGCTGTATAAAAGGTCGTTTGACTCTCTGTGGCTAAGATGCCTAGGACCGGAAGAAGCAAAGAAAGTCGTCCAAGAAACTCACGACGGACTCTGCAGTTCTCATCAAGCCGGGCCGAAGATGAAGCTGAAGATCAAAAGGATGGGCTACTATTGGCCCATGATGATTCAAGACTGCCTCGAATACGCGAAGCAGTGCCACTCATGCCAGATTCATGGGGATTTCATCCACCAGCATCCGAATCCGCTACACCCAACTGTTGGCTATAGTGCCCTCAAGGCAATTGTCGTAGTCGTAGGTAGATGATTATGATGATTGAGGAAGGACCTATACCGATAAAACAGTATTACTCGAGATGATAGTATACTATCTGGTTTGTCTTTATCATCATGTATATGTTGATAAAGCCCATAGGATTCTTTCTTGACTACCAGCATTGTGATGGCGATCATATACATGGGAGCTGGAGGTCTATAAGCACATTCTTAAATGTCCCTAGTCGTAGGAGTATCGAGACTGGGCATCGATACTCCAGTGTAGACTGGTGTATACTTATTTAGACTCTGAAGACACGCGGTGGCCGGTCTCACAATCCATTGGTGTCAGTTGTTCATCTAAGCTAGTATACATGTGCTTATTGGGTTATGAGTATACTGGACGGACTAGCCGGGAACATACTAGTTGGTATTATACCTATTGTCAGATAGCAGTTCCCTGATGACATGTGTACAGGTTAGTCTGTTGACCTGAGATCGTCATTTGTCTCATTTGAGTTCCCACTGTGCTTTGATTACTACCCTACCACGGCTCAAAGGAGTCGTGCAAACAGGTTTTAGTTGGGTACAGTCCGAGCCATATGGAGGCAGTGAGCGGATCATCAGGGATTCGTCTCTTCCGGTATTGGGGGTTGATGTCGTGCAGTGCACGGGTGGCCATCACTAGAAATCCTCGGCCGGGGTATATGAGAATTACCGATCCAGGATCGATAGTTTCTCAGGTAGTGATGGGTTTCATACCGACACGAATTATCGCGTTATTAGGGGTCTGACTTTATCTACCCCCTAGACTCGATATGCGATACTCTTAGACGAACAGACCGGACTGTACGGATATTGTCACTGACAAGCTCAGTAGGGGTTCAGGATGAGTTTCCTCGTCGGCCTCACTTTCGCTCAATACCTGAGTAGCCGTTACGTACAGCTAGTGCCACTGACGTGCTTATGGTTAAACCCACTGCCAGCGTATTGATGAGTTTTTAGAGTCCCACACAGAAGGTTTTCCTGATTCTGGCAAAATGATGTAGTAGCCGTATTGGATACGTGCAGGGTTCCGATCGATTGATGTATATAGTACTCGGACTTTCGATCGGACAGTTGATAATACTAGCTGGCTCGGGTTTGAGCCGGATTATTAAATTAGGTATTGATTTAATAATTTACATATATGTATTTCGATACGTATATTCTAGTATTATATTCTTTGTATTATTCTATCTTTTTGATATTCCTATTTCGGTACGGATACATGTATGTATATACAGTAGAATGTAATCCGTATTTTTTACCGGATAACATTCTAGAAGGTACCACCTCATTTTTGGATTTGACCATTTTTATAAAATGGATAAATGAGGTGGAAAATTGATATGGAGGCATGGTGAGAACCGTGCTTGGAATAGTGCTCACAAATGAATTGTTAATTCATTTGTGTGCACTATTCAAGCATGGTGGGCTTTTTTAAATTGGAAAAAGGTTTTTAATAAAATCATGGATGCATTATTATTTTAAAAGAGAGAGCACATTTTGGTTCATGCTTGCCTTTTTTCTTCACTTGGTTTTCATGAGCTCTTCCCTCACCATTAGTCTCCTCCTCCATTCTATTTCCATGGTGCTTCCACCTTCATGTTATGAGATAGAAAACACTAAGAATACATACACACTACATCCTAAGCTCTCTAGAGTAGCATCCTAGAGACCCTAGTTGCTCCAATAGTATCTTGGCGTGGAGCTAGAGCCGGAATTACATCCCTCGGGTGGATCATCAGAGATAAAGGAAGACCGGCGACCAAAGTCGATCCGCAACATCCCTAGGAGCTTGGAAATGATTGAAGGCCCGAAGGACTTGGTTCATTAGGTATAATCATTCCTAACTTTTTCTTTACTTGCTAGTTTTAGGGTTAATGGTTTTGATCTTGCAAATCGGGTAATGGTAACGCCAGGTTTTAGAAAAATTTTGTTCTGCATTTGGCCACGGTTCGATGGCCGGGGCGCTCCCATAACCCTTCATGGTATCAGAGCCACCCATTAACCCGTAATCTAGCTTGTTTAAACAATGTTAACATATCGAAATCGGAAAAACCCCGACATGCTGCCCCTGCACATTAAGTCTCTGTTGTTTTTAAAAGTGTCTTGAAAAATTATTTACACAAGTGCAGAAGGCTACTGACTTGACCATAAGACAACACCCCAAACACGAGACCCTGTCGCTGGATTTTGGTCGAGCACTAGGCATCAAAAACTGAGGAGGCCGGTTTTTTTGGGGATCCAGGATTTGGTTTTTGGGGTGTTATCGGGTCTCTGTTATCTATGTGTAGTGGTATTGTTTGTTTAGCCAAGTTTAGATATGGTTTTATCAGTTTTTTTGGGGCTATTCGAGGGTTATTTCGAAGTCGATAAGTTTTAATATTGTTTAAAATTTGCAGTACATTACATTTCTATCTGCGACCGTGAATGTCATTTGATCTGTAAATCTTGTCTAATCACTATAGTTCTTTTAGACGGGTTTGCGAACGTGACATTCATATTGATGTTCTGTGTTGTGCTGTGATGTTGCGGATTTGTCATGGTGGATAGCTTGCGTGCAATGGTAGTGCAGTTTGGTTATATTTGTACATTTGATATTGCGGGGCGAGCATTCGACATGTGGACTATCGTCATTGCCTGTTTGTATATTATTCTTTTGGGGCACGATCGGGTTGAGGTCGATGTCACCCTTGTATATTATTTTCTTTTCTGTACTAAGATTACCCCAAGGTGGGGTTAAAGGATAGCCGGGTTCTAGAGGGCAACGGGCCCGCATCTCATGGCGTTGAGACGGAGGGGGCTTCACTCTAGAATTGGCGGGCTATTCGCTGCACTCGTAGGGGGTACAGGTTGACCCAAGGAGGGGTGCTTAAGTTATCGGATTCCGTGAAGTGCTGGGTGGTCCATTCACTTTGCTGAAGGGGGCTGCCTCCCTTCTGGTTTTGGCGGGAAACTTGCCGCGCTCGTAGGAGTCTAGGTTTTCATTGCACAGGCTATCCACACGGCCAGGGGAACGTTGGATTTCACTTGCGGCTCAAAAGAAATCCGGGGATCCCAGATTATCTGTATTGTTCTATGTTGCTTATTACTTTTCTGTGATGTTGCATTTATCATGCCTGGGACGATTGTTATATATATTTATATATACTAGTAGATATTGTATATGTTTTGCACCAGCGGTAGCCCAGTCCCCGCTCTATTGTTAGTTAAGTAACCTAATGGGTGATGACGGGACCCAGTGGCGAATGCGGATGGTATATACGTACATTTTATTTTCGTTCTTTTCTGGTGTGATTAATCGATGGGACTGCGTTGATTCTTATCAATGCAAGGGGAAAAAACCTATTATTTGATGTTGTTGGAACCAAGTTTTTAAAAACCTGACATTACAGACGTTCGCTTTTACTTTGCACAGTGGTATTCGGTTATGAATATCCAGCACCTCATTTGACGAGGCAAGGGCCGAGATCCCTTCATCGGGAGTGACCCCTTGGGCAGAAGTTTGCGTCAACGTAATAACTTCACTATAGTCGATTACTTTTTGCTTTTCATCGTGGTATTCAGTTTGGAATATCCTGCACCTCATTCGATGAGGAAAGAGCCGAGATCCCTTCACCGGGAGTGACCTCTTTAGCAAAAGTTTTCGCCACTATACTTTTATAAAACCACTTGGATTCCTTCAACAATATCAAGTTCATTACGTTAAAGGTTTTTCGCCAAAAAACAGCCGTAGCCCTCCGTCATTTCAGAAAAGCAGCGACTAGTATTCATGCTATGTTTGTTGGCTTCCGTCAAGGCATAGTGTGCGGTAGCTATGTGTTACTTTTCTGTAGCATGGATATGCATTAATCTAGGACAGTCGTCCAGCCTTGTTGGCATCCGTCAAGGGCGAGTATGGGTGGGTCTAGATTAATCAGGACAATGACAGGTAGAACTTGACTTACAACTTATGATTTGTTGGCATCCGTCAAATTCATTAGCTGCTTGGGGTAAAAATCATATCGGGAGTTTCAAACATACAGGAAACTTGCCAGGCTTGCGCATACCTTCTGGAGTGTGGTGACTTGAGTGCCTTCCATCAAGTCATCATGCGATGATAGTTGGATCCCGATTCCTACTGATGAGTAGGATTACTCCTCGGGTGATTCCGACTAATTCTCCTTTTAGGTTTGGAGGAGAATTCGAGGATATAGTAGGAGCCATCCAGATTAGATGATTAACCATTCTGATCTAGGTTAAAGTGCACGCAGAGTGTTTTCTTTCTTTCTCTCTTTGACTGCGACCATGACCCGACCCTAGACTATAACTCAATGACCAAGTTAATCGAACTTTCTTAAAATACTGGCTTTTGGATTGTCTGAGTTGCATACATCATTGCCACTCCTTCTTTTACCCTTTACATTTCTCCAGAACACCCCGTATTACTATGAACATCCACTTCCATTAGATAAATCCATCGTATGGTTATATACGAACTCGAAGGAACTTGTTCCAGATTCGAGGATGGATTCTGGTTCTGGAGAGATTGAATAGGATTATTCAGTTGTCTTTTCCTTTTACCTTCTCTCAGGTTGTGAGGGCTCCTAGAATTAGGAGACGGTACACCTATTACGCTTATTGGATAGTTTTCTTCCAAACCATAGGCAGGTGCCGAAAGGTAGGGAATGAAGAAAACCAATTAGCCTAAGTCTAGTGTACAGAAGGTAATAAGTAAAGAAAAAATAAAGGGATTAGAAAAGAGGGCAAAGTAAATTGCGACTGTTATCATTCACGACCGAACCACGTATTTCATCGCCACTCCTACTTCACTTTTGTATTTCTCCAGAACACCTCGTATCACTATGAACATCTACTTTCATTGGATAAATCTATCGTATGGTTATATACGAACTCGAAGGAACTCGTTCCAGTTCGGGGATGGATTCTGGTTCAGGAGAAATAGGAATAAGATTTATTCAGTTGTCTTTTATCCTTACCTTCTCTCAGGTTGCGAGTTCTCCTAGGATTAGGAGAGTACACCTATTATGCTTATTGGATAGTATTCTTCCAAACCATAGGCTGGTGCCGAACGGTAGGGAAGGAAGAAAACCACTTAGCTTAACGATGGTGTACAGAAGGTAATGAGTAAAGAAAAATAAAGGGAATTGGAGAGATGGCAAGGAAATATACGGTTACAGTCATGAATCTGATAATGGAAGAGGCATTACTAGGAATACCCGGATACCCCTTCGAAACATATTCATGTTTCAGTCTCACTGTGTATTGTTAATAGAAAACTGATTTCTCAATTAGACCCTTGCTCCATGGTATGTATTTACCAGGTATGATCCTCACATCTGTATGGTTTTACAGATGATGATTGGAATAAATTATTGGGAATTAGGTGATCATCCTTATTATATCGGAATTCATTGTAATTGGTGATATTTGAGGAAATCGCCTGGGTTATTTGCCGGACGACAAGTATTTGGTTTTGAATATCCGTTATTATGCACCAATTTCAATCTGATATATCTGTACGTTTATTTTTATAAAGTGAGATATAACTTTTTGAAATTATATCCATGATATTTATCTATATCAGTTGATGGTTAGGTAAGGAGCATTCAACAGTGGTGTAATTCTTCATAACCATAGTACAGTTTTCAAACTTACGACGCACAGGGTTTGAGTTATTGAACTCGACGGACTTATACAAAGTATTGTATATTGTCCATTGTCTATTAGGACAAAGGGGTTGGTTCTCTTACTATATTCTATTTATTTATGACTTCTCAAGTTTTGGACAAGTGTTTCGTAGAAATACAAGGTCCAAGTTTGAGAAGTTATAGGTACAAGAATAAAGTAGAGAACTAGGTGTTGCAAGTATCAGGATTCTTCAAGGTGATCGAAGATGTAGATACTTGTGTATGGTATTCAGTTGATAGTAATGATAATGAGAACTTGTTTCTCTTTCAGCTTACTCATAATTGGATGTATTTCTAAGTTGAGTAATCCTGATCGGCCTCTCTCCATTTAGTTGACATGCACTGGAGACAGCTGCATGATTTGAATCTGGTTCCAATTAAATTAGTGCCTTTGTTTCTATATTTGATATATATAGAATTAATTTATATCTTAACGATGTTAAGGTATAGGGAGTCGTCCGGCTGATGCTTAAAACCAGAATCTGGATAAACTCAGGGTACGTTTCAGTAATGGCTGTTTGTGAGTTATCCCGGGCTTTGACGAGGGTTAACTTTCTACCATCTGGAAGATCAATAGTGATATTGTTCTTGACTCGCCACAGTTTTAGTAAAATGGATTTTTTCAGAAAACAGTAGTGGGAGTATAGTAGAACTGGAAGTGATTCCAGAACCACAAACGATTACGGAAAATTTAATAGGACCTAAAGATTCAATCAGGATTAACATTCCATTAGCCACTCCGCAGATATGGTGGGTAACCTCAGGCGCCCGATAGGTACTTCGGCATCCTCAAGAAGGGTGACAGGGAGGTTCTTGTTTACCCAGACTTGACACTACTGTTGTTCTACACTATGAGACCCGGCAAAAGGATGAGTATAGCGTTGTTCTAAACTAGCTTTAGAAGTGCACGTGTATATGACTCTGCCAGAGGGTTGTCGTAGTCAGTGGGAGCAGGGAAGCGTAGTGGACAAGTAGCTTATGTCTATTTATAGACTAAAGCAGATATAGCGGAGAAAGATCATCTAATTTTTGATGTGACAGTCATAAGTTTTTTGACTTCATCAGTCAGAATAGGGAATGGATCTGTTAAGAAGGTAGTAGGGTGTGATGTCCTGGTATTTGGATGACATACACAGAGTAGGAAGTAAAATTCCTATACTACGATCGGTTATAATATAGTTGTCACACAATGGTTTCTCCACAAAGGATATGGATATAATATCAGACATTCTGGTTACTAGATCTATGGTTTTAGATCTAGATTTGGGTAGTTTCCCAATCTGGGTACTTAGACAGTATTCTAAAGATATTCAGAATGTACGACTCCTGGTATGGTAGTGTACGTGCAGGTGATGGAGTCACCCTCTCTAAAGGTGTCTTATAGACTAGGGAGAGGGGTATGCATGATTGGCATATCACTTGCTTAGGTAATTGAGTCAATCATGAGATGTCAAGTACCACACCAAATGTTGTTTTTGCACTAGATGCAATAAGTTGATATATTAATCCAATCCTGGAGAAACGTTCGGAAGAAGCCTATAGAACATAAGTAAATGTTCTAAGGATATGATAACGACAGCCTTCTTTGGGAGACGATTATCATTCCTGGCTTCCAAGGTGACCTGGATGACAGAGTGACTGTCAGAGTTATAGTTTTCCCTTTGACGAGGGGCAGTAGTTTGGACAGGTGGTCCAAGTGGATACTGAGGAAGGTATGCCGCAGTATACTGATTAAGTTCAGTAGACGATACAGTCTAAGAAATTTGTTGGATTTGGAGTTCATTTATGAACTAGGTCCCATCAGATATCCAGACATATTCTAAGACTGGTATTGCTCATTTCGGGAGATACCTTACTCCGTGAAGTTGAGATATAGAGAAATACAGAAAGAAAAGCTGGAGCAAATCCACTCACTGAGGCTATTTCTCGAACGCGATGGTTTTACAAACGAGGTTTGCGAAACTGATTAGTAGAGGAGTTGGGTGTTCGGTATCACACGGGCTGTGAGTATGCGACATCGCAATAATTAGCCTTAAATGCAAGTGGGAGATTATTGGCTATAGTGCCTTCAAGGCAATTGTCGTAGTCGCAGGTAGATGATTATGATGATTGAGGAAGGACCTATACCAATAAAACAGTCTTACTTTAGATGATAGTATGCTATCTGGTTTGTCTTTATCATCATGTATATGTTGATAGAGCCCATAGGATTCTTGCTTGACTACGATGGCGATCAAATACGTGGGAGATGGGGGTCTATAAGCACATCCTTAAATGTCCCTAGTCGTAGGAGTATCGAGACTGGGCATCAATACTCTAGTGTAGACTGGTGTATACTTATCTAGACCCTGACGAGGGGCGGCGTCCGGTCTCACAAGCCATTGGTGTCAGTTGTTCACCTAAGATAGTATACAGGTGGTCATTGGGTTATGAGAACACTGGACGGACTCGCCGGGAACATGCTAGTTGGTATTATACCTATTTTCAGATAGCAGTTCCCTGGTGACATGTGTACAGGTTAGTCTGTTGACCTGAGACCGTCATTTGTCTCGTGTGAGTTCCCACTGTGCTTTGATTATTACCCTACCACGGCTCAAAGGAGTCGTGCAAACAGGTTTTAGTTGGGTACAGTCCCGAGCCACATAGAGGCAGTGAGCGGATCATCAGGGATTCGTCTCTCCCAGTATTAGGGGTTGATGTCGCGCAGTGTACGGGTGGCCATCACTAGAAATCCTCGGCAGGGGTATGTGAGAATTACCGATCCAAGATCGATAGTTTCTCAGGTAGTGATGGGTTTCATACTGACACGAATTATCGCGTTATTAAGGGGTTTGACTTTATCCACCCCCTAGACTCGATATGCGATACTCTTAGACGAACAGACCGGACTGTACAGATATTGTCACTGACAGGTTCAGTAGGGGTTCAGGATGAGTTTGTTCGTCGGCCTCCCTTTCGCTCAATACTTGGGTAGCCGTTACGTACAACTAGTGCCGCTGACATGCTTGTGGTTAAACCCACTGCCAGCGTATTAACGAGTCTTTAGAGTCCCATACAGAGGGTTTCCCTGGTTCTGGCGAAATGATGTAGTAGCCATATTGGATACGTGCAAGGTTCCGATTGATTGATGTACATAGTACTCGGACTTTCGATCGGACAGTTGATAATACTATCCGGCTCGGGTTTGAGCCGGATTATTAAATCAGGTATTGATTTAATAATTTACATATATATATTTCGATAAGTATATTCTAGTATTATATTCTTTGTGTTATTCTATCTCTTTGATATTCGTATTTCGGTACGGATACAGGTATGTATATATAGTAGAATGTAATCCGTATTTTTTACCGCATAACATTCTAGAAGGTGCCACCTTATTTTTGGATTTGACCTTCTTTATAAAATGGATAAATGAGGTGGAAAATAGATATGGAGGCATGGTGAGAACCATGCTTGGCATAGTGCTCACAAATGAATTGTTAATTCATTTGTGTGCACTATTCAAGCATGGTGGGTCTTTTTAAATTGGAAAAAGGTTTTTAACAAAACCATGGATGCATTATTATTTTAAAAGAGAGAGCTAATTTTGGTTCATGCTTGCCTTTTTTCTTCACTTGGTTTTCATGAGCTCCTCCCTCACCATTAGTCTCCTCCTCCATTCTATTTCCATGGTTGCTTCCACCTTCAAGTTATGAGATAGAAAACACTAAAAATATATACACACTATATCCTAGGCTCTCTAGAGTAGCATCCTAGAGACCCTAGTTGCTCCAATAGCATCTTGGCGTGGAGTTAGAGCCGGAATTACATCCTTCGGGTGGATCATCGGAGATAAAGGAAGACCGGCGACCAAAGTCGACCCGCAACATCCCTAGGAGCTTGGAAATGATTGAAGACTCGAAGGACTTGGTTCATTAGGTATAATCATTCCTATCTTTTTCTTTGATTGCTAGTTTTAGGGTTAATGGTTTCGATCTTGTAAATCGGGTAATGGTAACGCCGGGTTTTAGAAAATTTTTGTTCCGCATTTGGCCACTGTTCGATGGCCGGGGCGCTCCCATAAGCCTTCACCAACGGTGGCTAGTTGGCCGTTCGAAATATGGGGAACTGACATAATTGGGCCATCAAACCAGCGTCTTCCAGAGGATATCGGTTCATATTAGTGACAACGCATTACTTCTCTAAGTGGGTAGAAGCAGTACCGCTAAGAGAAGTGAAGACGAAGAATATTCTCCATTTCTTCAAGACACACGTCATCTATCGGTTCGGCACTCCACGACGAATTATCTCCGATAACGGGTCGGCCTACAGAAGTCACAAAATCAGCATCTTCGCACAACAGCATAACATAGACTGAAGATACTCTTCGGTCTATAATCCCCGAGCTAACGGTTTGGCTGAGGCTTTCAACAAGACCTTGACGAAGATCATAAAGAAGACGGTGTCCAAAAACAAAAAGGACTGGCATGAGAGATTGCATGAAGCTCTCTGGGCGTATCGAACTTCGTTCAAAACAGCCACAAACACAACGCCATATGCATTGGTATTCGGCGCTGAAGCAGTACTCCCTTTGGAGATAGAGCCACCCTCTCTATGAGTGGCAGTTCATTATGAGCTAACGGACGAAGAGAATGCTCATCTTCACCTGGAAGAGATCGACGCCCTTGACGAAACCTGGCTCATGGCGCAGCAAAACCTGGAGGCTTACAAAGCAAGGATGACGTGCTCGTATGAAAGATTGACTAGGCCGAGAACATTCCGCCAAGGCGAACTCGTGTTAGTCGTAAAAAGACCTATGATCCCTAATCGTGCCAAACGGAGGAAATTCGAGCCAAACTATGAGGGCCCGTATATCATAGACAAGGTCTACCAAGGTGGGGCTTACTTGCTCATGAATATGCATGGCGAAAGACCCTTCAGGCCAGTAAACAGTCGGTTCTTGAAAAATACAACGCTTGACCGAAACGTCTTTAAACTACTATAAACTCACAGCATCCTTGGGCTGACTCGTAAAAAAACGGTACGTCCATAAGCAAGATGGGCACGAATGAAAACCCGAAAGGGTTCCGTGAGTAAAAACAGCATGGCTACCGGCGATGTTTGTGAAAACCCGAAAGAGCGCAGGCTCGTTAAAAAAAACGGTACGTCCATAAGTAAGATGGGCACGGATGAAAACCCGAAAAGGCTCCGTGAGTAAAAACAGCAGAGCTACCGGCGAGTTTGTGAATATCCGAAAGGGTGCAATCTCGTTAAAAGACATTTGCAAGGTCCTCTCGACCTTGTAAGGAGAAAACTATCTGTGTGAGATCCTTACGACTCACAAATGAGCGACACACTTAGGGATCCCCATGATTCCTAAGGAGAAATTACACTTACAAGATCCTCACGACTCGTAAGGAGAACTCTCTTATGAGACCCTCATGGCTCATAAGATTCAAAAGCCTTAAGGTACAGGGATCTGAATCTGTTCTTAAGCCATCACCTTTCCCAGACTGCCCTACAAGCGGCTTAATACTGACCCTTGTATACAATCCACGGGCGCAAATAATCATTTCCTTTCCGAGTCCCACCAACGACAAGGAATGCCCTCATTTGATGAACAAACACTTGTAAGTCCTATCGACTTATAAGGAGAAAACACTCTTGTAAGATCCTTACGATTTATAAGAGAACACACACTTAGGAATCCTCACGATTCCTAAGGAGAAAATGCATTTACGAGATCCTCACGACTCGTAGGGAGAAACACCTTTATAAGACCTTTAAGGCCCATGAAGTCAAATGCCTTAGTCGACGGGATTCTAACCCTGTTTTCTAAGCCATCTTTGTTTAAATTGACAAAGGCAAATGATGATTCGCTCCTGGCAATGTCCCAGTTGTAGCGATGCTGATGCCTACATCGGTATCAAGTTCCAAGTCCTGTCACGTCAAATGATGATTCACTCCTGGAAATATTCCAGTCGCAGCGATGCTGATGCTAATATTGGTATCAGATCTTGAGTTCCATACTCGAAAAAAAATGCATGTAAAATAGCCGAAATGATGGGGAAACTTGCAGCAAAATCAGCAAGTAAAATATATGAATACAAAAATCGCCGAAATGATTCGGCAACTCGCAATAAAAAGAAGTTAGTAAAAAGAAAAAAACAGCCGAAATTATTGGGCACCGCGAAAAATAGCCGAAATGATTGGGCAATCACGACTTTTGCGATACAAAAAACTGAAATGATAAAGCATCTCGGAAAGAAAACAAAAAAAATATACGAAATGAAACTTTTGCCCTACAGGCGAGTCCATACCGACCCCTGTATACAATCCATGGGCATAAACAAAAAAGGAACCACATTTTCCCACCATGCTCTTTCAAACGGAGAGTCAAATCTCGACGGCGACATGTACAGCCTGGAAACTCACAACAACGTTTTTCCTCATTCCAGTAGGATACGGACGCGACACTACCAATCGGAGCCACGGCAAAGTCCCTAGTTCCAAGGCTCTGCGGTTAACAGACAACCAAAAGTCGATCCCCGACACCGTAGAAAACGGAGAAAGTCGATCCCCGACACCGTAGAAAACGGAGAAAGTCGACCCCCGACACCATAGAAAACAGAGAAGTCGATCCCCGACACCATAGAAAACGGAGAAAGTTGACCCCCGACACCGTAGAAAATGGAGAAAGTCGATCCCCGACACCGTAGAAAATGGAGAAAGTCAACCCTCAACCTCCCTGTCGAAGCAACACTTTGACTCGGGAACAAGTCAACTCATCAACTACTTACGAGTCCTCTTAACTTGTAAGGAAGAAAATTCTCTTGTGAGATCCTTACGACTCTCAAGAGAAAACGCACTTAGGAGTCCACATGACTCCTAAAGAGAAAATACACCTACGAGATCCTCACGACTCGTAGGGAGAAAAATCTTTATGAGACCCCCATGGCTCATAAAATTGAAAAGTCTTAGGCGGCAGATCTAAACCTGTTTCCTAAACCATCACTACCCTACGAAGAGTTCAAGATGAACAATTATCTATCATTTACAGGCCAAATTTGCTAAACCCAAATGATAACAAAGCAAAGAAAAGAAGGCGATGACACAAGATAGAAAAGAAATGTGTCCTTTATTCATAAATTCAATTGGATACAAGTTACATCATATGAAAATGAATGGAATAAAAAAATGATGAAATGAATACGTGTTATTCATAAGTTACAAATGTACAATCGATACAAAGGCAGCTACTGAGAAAGAGGCATTTTCAATAAATCAGCTAGTTGCTCGCACACTCCTCTCAGCTCCTTTTCACGATCAGCCACCGCGGCCAGCTCCGCTTCGACTTGGGCCTGTTGCTGCAGACAAGATGAAAGTTTCTCATCAATTTCTTGCTGAACAGCCTCCTGAATCTGTGCGACCTGCTCAGTAAAGTCAAGTTTTTTCCTCAGCACCAGCCCGTCGGAAATACATCGTTGAAGACTTTCAAAGATGGAGTTCAGCTGCGCAGTATTCGCTTCGACCTGGGCATGCAGTTGGACAGACTCAGCGGAACTCGCCTCACGTTCCTTTCGCTTGAGGGCCGCCTCTTGTTCAAAATGGCGAAGAAAAAGGGCACTTTGCTCAACCCATGCAGCCCGCCGGGAGTTCGAAGCCAACACCTCTGGAGCAGGACGCCTGAGCTCAATCTCATACAGACAGGCCTCAATCTTCCTGCAGTGATTAACCCAAGACTCAACGACGCCTTTGTTATGGAAGTTCACAAGCGTCGCCAGCATTGGATTAACCTCCACAGCAAAATCTGCAGCGAGTGTAGGGGCCTTCTCGTCAAGCTCCTCAACGTATTCACTCAACATACGCAGGCTGTTCACAGCGCCTTGGAAGATGGACATCTAGAAAAAGGCCTCGCCAGCATTAGGATGCAAGACTCGAATGGAGTAGGAGCCGGTACGATTGCTGCAAAACGAATTATGATCAAATGTCGGCTCAAGAGATAAAGAAAATGCACGAACAATAGAGTCTACTATACCGGCTGCGACAGGGGGCAGAGTTGGGAGTACTGGTGGTGCGACGATTCTCTCGTCCCCTTTTTCAATTTGTAGTGTTGCAATCAATTTAAAATTAACAATGGCAGGGTCGTTCGTCAAAAAAAGGAAAGGACGTCGGTTAAAAACTATACTCACCAGCACCAGCAAGCAAAGTGACTTCCGACTGGAAGGAGAAATGCGGGTTCAGCACTTGATACAGATGATCAAAGAGAACTCCTGCAAGGTTGCGATGATACAAGGTCAGTACAAGAAAGAAGGTGGTCATAGTTCAATTAAATGGATCGCAAATCTATACCTTCCAGCATCTTGGAGGACATAGGAGAAGGCGAGGGAGCAACCGTCATGGCAGCGACCGCAAGTGTTTCAGATGACACAATCTCGATGTTCGCTACACCTAAAAATAAAATACCGTCAGAAAAAGCTGAAAAGGATTGTGCGATAGAAAATAAACAGCGACCCGAAACCCACATGATGGGTCATCAGCCAAAATTGCAACGAAAGCATCACTCGGCATTGCGGTTTCTTCGCTCTTCTTCAGTGGAATGGTTTCAGCACCAGTGGCTTCATCCCCTGATTCTACAAGAGCCGTCGTGACACTCGCAATGCCAGACGAGGGCGGGGAACTGCAGAGGGAAAGAGCGGCGGTTTGGACAGTCCTGGACTCCCGAGAGAGAGTAGCCGCTTCGGGGTCTGTGGTCGCCATCATCTCACCTGCCGCCTCATCTTCATGAATTGGCCCTGCAAGATATGGTATATAAGAATTTGAAGATCAAATTCCAAGAAAAGACTCAGCGTTATGTTACGTTGGGACGGCTTTTTGGCTTCTTCCCGAGCCGCGCGCCCCATTTGTCTATAGACGGTAGACAGGGCAGCTGAAGCGTCTTCGGAAGAAATAGTGACGGATGGAACGGCGCTTGAACCTGCACCCACGGCCAAGCTGACTTCACGTTCCCTCGCCGCACGCTTTCTGCACTTCTTGTCAGCCTTGGCAGTGAGAAAAGACCTCCTCAAGGCTTTCGTCAAAGTGACGTCATCATCCGAGCCAGGAGCTACCTCTGGAGCCGTTACGGCGTCCGTTATCGGCTGCTTAAGCGAAGCCTCTTCTAGCAATACTGGGGGAGTTGGGATTTCGACAGCCGGCCCTGGAAGCGTCGCTGCACCACCATGCGGGATTGGCACTGCACTCGAGATAACCTGAGTCGAAGTAGTCCCTGTAACAAGATGAAAAAGAAGGGTCAGACTACTCATGAAGGAAAAGGGAATGAAGGCACAGTGAGCCGAAGTATACTGAGGCCCAAGGAAGCACGAAGCCTCTCTTCCTCTTCAAAAGTCTTGAGGGAAGCTGTGAGAGCCTCTTCAGCGGAGATACCTGTTGAAGATGAAAGCGTCAGTAAAAGTATAATAATTAAAATAGCCGCGGAAAGATATGACCGAAGGATACCTGATTGTGCGATGGTGATTAGTGCTGCTTCATCGTGAGCTAGTTGTTTTGAGACCGCGATGGCAGCCTCTAGATCGGTATCATCCGGCGCCATAAATAAACCCTCGTTGGCCCCGTACTCACTTAGGCCCTCACTGTAAGGAGCATGAGGCACCTGGCCAAATACGACGTCTGCAGAAAGTATTGACTTCTTTTTCTTCTGTGAGCGAGTACAGGCAGCCGATAACATGAGTTTGCGCTTGGCGGGCAATTTGGGGCGACGAGTCCCGATCTCTGCACCCGCGCCAGAGTCAGGAGATGCAACAGCTACCACTTCTACAGGCACGCGGGGTAGGGGCATCTTAGGCATAACACGTAGTACCACAGCCACAGCAGCTTCTCTTAGGGGAGGACGGATGATGGTCTATCACTTCAAAGGAATGACTGGATTACCAGCGGGGGCGGTGCCCTTGCGATCAAGCAATAATCGCTTTTCTTCCCTAATAACGGCGCCTATCGAATGTTGATACCACGCCACATACGCGTTCAAGATTCGCGGAATGCAACTCGGCTTACTGATAAAGAAATTGGAACCGGTGTTCAACCGCATAAAATGGTGCAATGCGTTCCGAATACCTTCTTCTGTGGCAGTAGGCTCAGCTAAGAAGGCTTCGAGTGGGACACCTTGATTACAGCTTGATTGCTGGGCGAAACGGTGCGGGTTGTACCTCATGAACAATGCCGAATCATTCTGCCTAAACATGAGAAAGCCTGGCCTGATAGAGTATAAATGATGAATCTCCCGAGTTTTCAAGGTAGAAGCCCCATCTTTAAAAGTATCGCGGAGAGGCTGCACCTTTTTTGCGGATTCTTTACCGATGGTTAAAACCTTATCGATAAAGGTCATGCCATCTCCAACCATACGCGGATGAAGGAGCACACCCCTAGCCTCCCGCTGTGTCGGATTTACAACGGACACGTCAACTAGGTGCATAATCCGAGGGAAGTTGTAACTGTCGTAGAAACGAGGTCATTTATGGACACCAGAAGCGCCAAGTACGTGCAGCTCGATCCATGACATAAAATAATGCAGCGAGAAAGTGACGGGCTGTACCCCTGGCTGAGTGGTATCCACTGCTAAGCTGAGACCATGGTATAGGTGTGCTAACCCAGCAATCCCGATATCCACTTGTATTCCCGCAACCATACGATGGGCTGGGTAAAAGACTGATGGCATCCTATAACGAGGGTGCATTGGAAGCACGAACCAGTTTAGCCATAAGCCAATGAACCCCAACACGAACGTCTCTTCATCGACGTCCGGAGCAGCAAGCTCCGTGAAGGGAACAACAGGAGCAGCCGGAATAAAGAAACATTTTAAATCCGCCTCCGCTATCGGTTGGTTATCCAAACCAAAACCAAACGGATCGTCAAGCTTGGAGAACAGCGCAGCTTGCTTCGATAAGGCTTCCGGATGAAGAAAGCGAGCGATGAAGTCTGCGTAGCTAACTCCATGCCCTCCGGACTCCAGAAATAGACTTTCGTATATATTCAACACCTTGATCAAGCTCGGGAATTGGTGTTGAATGGTGTTCTCCGGGGTAAGAACCATTACCACTGATTTGGTTGCAAAGATGTACAAATCCAGAGGAAGCAACTCCTCATAGTGTTCTCCCCTAACGGGTAAGCCAGAGATTTCTGCAAACTCCTCCAAAGATACTGAGACTTCTCGATCCGACAGAAGGAAGGTGTGGGTCAGAATATTCTATTGCTCCAGAAAAGCCTTGACCTACCATGAAGGAGGCATGGAATAGTGAAAGAGAGAAGCGTAAATTGAGGGATACAACCCGTGCTTCAACATCTGCGACTTCTTGGCCGACAAAATGTAGCGGGCCCACTGCAAATACCCGACTGGATGGCAAGGAGTTAGGCCTATCATGTACGGCTGTCCCCACGGGCGCGACTCGCCCTGATATATACGCCGCCCTAGAGTATCCAAAGTCGGCGGCGACTGCATGGGTATCGCAGCCATAGAGGGTTGAAGGCAACCCTTTGAGGTCCAGTTGATCTCCTCCACGGCGTAGTTCACCGGAGGTGCGTCAGCATAAGAGATCGCCGAAATAGGCTCCGAAGGTGCCCCGCAAGAAAAGCTTCGCCGACCCCTGATGATCTGACTGTATCATGTTCTCCATAAATGAAGATTCTTTTGCTCCGGATCGTGATCTTCGATCAACCCGAAGAATTCCCTGTCCATAGGCGCGTCAGGGAATCCGCTTTCCGAACGGACGAACGGAAAAGAAATGTCGAAAGACATAGTGCCTGCGCAAAAAGAACAAAAAAAATTAGCCGTCAATGATACAATTTAAGTTCTGGCACTTGGTACTTTAAATTCGTGCCACACTGCAATGCAATGGAAAAGGACCAAGGGCCCCCACACAATCTAGATGATGGCTCATCATTAATAAAACAGTCTCATCATTTGATGAGACAGTCATTAAATGAGGAAATCCTAAAAAAGGATCCTCATTTAATGAGGGCCCCTTGGGCCAAGGAGTAAATCTCCCTTGAGAGGAATGCTCTGCAACAGATATGACATCTGTCATAATTAATCACGAAGAGAATAAAATTCCTCCAAAATTTCTAAAGAGAAATGCTCTGTGAAGAAGATGGAATAATCCATCAAAAAACCCTAAAAGCAAAGCTTTCTATAGAAGTAAAAACTTCAGGATCTTTAAGATCTGCAAAGCGAAATCTAAGAGTTCTTCGTTAATGGGTTAAAAGAACCCTAAAAAGGATTTCTTTTTCTGATCCATGATCCAGAGAGAGCAAAGCTCTGTTTTTTAATTAACGGGTTAAGAAACCCTAAAAATCTTTAAAGATCTATGATCTAAGTAGAGCAAAACTCTGTTAATGGGTTCAAATCTTACCAAAAATTTGACAGAGTCTTAACTCTAAAGGAGTTTCTGAGGAAGAGAGCTATGCTCTGAAAGAGAATTAATTCTCAAAAAAACAAAAAAGAAGATGAACAGAGGTCATCTCAAGGGCCAAAGGCCCTATTTATAGACACTGAGAGCCGTTTCAACTTCTAAAGTTTATTTAATGGCACAGATGCTTCCACCGCTGCACTCACGTGTAAGCCATGTGAGCGCAACGGTGGGGGCATTTGTTTCCCCCAATCAGAGCAAAACTCTGTTCAAAATTTTGAAATTTGAAATAAAGCGGTGCTTCATAAAAGCGCTCATGCTAAATGCGCCTGCGCTAAGAGTCAAAAACCCTGATGCACTGCTTACATGCAAAGCACGAGAGCGCTCGCGCTAGCAGTGCCAGCGCTAAGAGTCAAAGACTCTGATGCAGCGCTCATGTGCAAAGCACGAGAGCGCTAGCGCTAAGTGCCCTAGTATCAAGATTCAATGACTCTGATGCAGCGCTCACGTGCAAAGCACGAGAGCGCTAGCGCTAAGTGTGCTAGCACCAAGAGTCAAAGACTCTGATGCAGCGCTCACATGCAAAGCACGAGAGCGCTAACGCTGGAACTAAATGTTCCCCACCCTTGGATCAAAGATCCAACAAAGATGACTAATAATCATCAAATTACCTCTGAAAATTAGAGCACCGTTGGATCAAAGATCCAATGGTGATTAAAAATCACCAAGATACAGAATAAGTTCTGTATGGGAATTTTTTTCCCAATCTTGTTAAAAACAAGAAAATTGCCTTCTGTAAAACAGAAGCCGTAGGATCAAAAATCCAACTATGGGAAACATCCCCAAATCAATTAGAGAAAAAATCTCTTCAACTGATTCAACAAATCAGCTTCTCCTATATAAAATACCCAAGACTTCAAGTCTTGCAGGGAGGAACCCCTCCCCCCTAAACTTTGAGACATTTCAGAGAGAAGAGCAAGCTCTCGGAAGAAGAAGAATTTCGTCAAGGTAAATAAAATAGAGAGATCAAAGTATCTCATCAAATGAAGAGGAATTTAGTTTCTTTTTCTAGATCATAGATCTATGAGACAGACGTTTTTCACAAAAGAGATCATAACATCTCATCATAAAAAGGGGGGAAGAAGAATTCAATTCTCTTAAGATCACAGATCCATAAAGACAAAGCCTTTCACAAAAAATAAGAGATTGTAACATCTCCTATAAAAGTAAGAACTTTGTTCTTAGACCCACGGGACAAGGTCTCTTATAAACGAGAATTTAATTCTCAGATCGCAGAACTGATCAAAATTGCCTAACAAAGAGTCTTAGCGCTCCAAATTAAAAAGAAGCGCCTTAGCGCTCCAAGACTGGCGCACAGCGCCGCAGCGCTCGAAGCGCTATTTTAAAAGAAGCGCCCAGCGCTTCAAGGTTGGCGCTCAGCGCCAAGCGCACCATGTGCACCTCACGTGTGCGTTATTTAACAAGGAGCGCTCTACACTCATTTACTGGCGCTCAGCGCCAAGCGCACCACGTGCTCCTCACATGTGTGCTATTTCACAAGGGGCGCTCTGCACTCATTAACTGGCGCTCAGCACCAAGCACGCCACGTGCTCCTCACGTGTGCGCTATTTCACAAGGAGTGCTCTGCACTCATTAACTGGCGCTCAGCGCCAAGCGCACCACGTGCTCCTCACGAGTGCGCTGAGGGAACATAAAAAGTTCTTTAAATAAAATCCCCAGAGCTATAATGAGTGCTTAACACTCAATAAAAGACAAAAAGTTTGTCAGAACCCAAACCAATGCTCAGTATTGCTAAATGTTCAACATTTTAACTGAGTGAGCTGAGCCCAAGTTGGCCACAGATCCCTCATTTAGATTAATGGAGCCCATATGCTCATAAATCTTTTTAACTGATCTTAGTCCCAAACTTGACTACAGATCTCCCAACCAACATTGGTTCAAGGGTAATCTCTTCGCACCTTTGATATATGTCGTTGTAATTCTTCAACATCTTCAGAGAGATGGAGGGTCCCAATAACCAATAACTTTTGGTGAATCCCCAAACGGTTGAATCAAAACCACACAGATTATGATGTTTTTAAACTGGACTATGATGTCTTTAAATTTTACGGACTCTGGGGTCCTTAAACTCATGGACTATGATGTTCTTACACTTTATGGACTGTGAGGTCCTTAAACTCATAGACTATGATGTTTTTAAACTTTACAGACTATGACTTCTTTAAACTGTCACGGACTATGATGCCCTTAAACTTTTGGACCGCAATGTCTCTAAACTAAAACAATAGAGTCCAAATGCTCTTTTGTTGGATCTAAATGATCCTGTTAAATAGATCTTAGTTTAAAATTAGACTAACGTATCCTTAACAAACGTTTAAGTTGATCTTAGTCTCAAATGAGATTAACAATTCTTAAATCCAACCCAAAACCAAATCTAAGAAAATACGGATTTGGACTAATCCACACCCTATGGGCGACAGCATAAATTAGTCTCCGTATACAATCCACGGGTAACCAAAAAATAAAACAAACACACACGACACGAAGTGACCATCTGGAGAAGGAGAAAGTGGTTACCGCGATGCGGTAGCGTAATTAACTGCAGGACCTTGCGCCTGCAAGGAAGAGCGTCCCCACAATCAAAAACCTCTCAAATGAGGGGGAATCTGACGAAGTCTGCTACATCGGCCGCATCCGTCTAAACCTTTGATATATGGTGTTATAAATCAACTTGGCATTTTCGGAGAGGTGGACGGATAAAACCAAATAGTATCTGCCCTCAAATTCAGGCAAGAGGACCTACGCGGTTCCGTCTCTATTTTCGGCGGCGAACAGGGTCCTCAACCACCTAAGAGATACTACGGTTTTCTCATAGACGGTAGGAGCGAGGATTGCATCATAGAGATGATGACCCAACTAGTTCGAGTAGGCCATCACAAGTGGAGCCTATGTGAAATGGCTGGGTGCTATACGATCTGAGATGGAATCCATATACACCAACAAAGTATTGACTTTGAATGTTGCTCCTGAAGGGGTAAAACCCATCGGGAGCAAGAGGATCTTTGAGAAAGATAATTTGGTGTAAATGGAAAAGTTGAGACTTTTAAAGCTATGCTTAAGTCCATCAGGATCCCACTTGCCATTGCTGCATACCATGACTACGAAATCTGGCAGACTGCACGTCGAAACCGCTTTTCTAAATAGTGATTTAGAAGAGAGCGTGTATATGACACTGCCATAGGGCTTTGTAGACAGTGGGAGCAGCGGAAGCATGTGCAAGCTGCTTAAACCCATCTACGGGTTAAAGCAGGCATTGCGGAGATGGAACATCTGTTTAATGAAGCTGTTAAAGAGTTTGACTTTATCAAAAAGGTAGATGAACCATATATATATATAAAGGTTGTAGAGAGTATGGTTGTCTTTCTCGTATTGTACGCAGATGACATACTCTTGATAGGAAAGGGTGTTCCTATGCTACACTCGGTCAAGCACCTCTTATCACACATGTTCTCCATGAAAGATCTAACTGATGCCTCCTACATCTTGGGGTTATAGATCTATACAGATAGATCTAAATGGATTTGGGATTGTCCCAATCCAGGTACATAGACACCATGCTAAAAGGGTTTTAGTATGGATGATTCTAAGTGTGGTAATGTACTCGCTTGTTCAGGAATCACTCTCTCCAAAGAGATGTCTCTCGAGACTGATTTGGAGAGGGCTCGCATACAAGGGATACCCTATGCTTTGGCAGACAGGTCAATCATGTATGAGATATTATGTACCAGACCAGATATAGCTTACTCACTAGGTGTAGGGAAGAAGTATCGAAAAGATCTTTAGGAAAACCACTGGACAGCTGAAGAACATTCTTAAGTACTTAAGAAGGACTAAAGAGATGTTCTTGGTATATGGTAACGGTGAACTCCGGATGGAGTCCTTTACCGATTCGAGCTTCAAGAATGTTAAGGACGACTGAAAGTCAGTCACGGGTTTTGTCTTCACCCTCAGTGGAGGGATGATATGTTGGAAGGGTTTCAAGCCATATACTGTAGCAGACTCGTTGATAGAGGCTAATTACATCGCTACCAACGATACTGCCAAAAAGGTTGTCTAGATGAATAGAGTTCATGAGATGAACTAGGTTCCTACCATTGGGCATCCAATACCTATGTATTGTGATGACAATGGAGTTGTGGCTTTGGCTTAGGAACCCCGGTCCCGTCAGCGATCCAGTCATATTCTTAGACATTATCACCTGATAAGGGAGATAGTTGATCTCCGGGAGATCGAGATTAGGAGAGTTGACACAGAGGATAACACAGTGGATCCACTCACCGAGGCCATCCCCCAGATATTATTCGAGAGAATTTTAGGACGTTTGGTATGAGATACTACAACAACTGGTCTTAGTGCAAGTGGAAGATTGTTAGTAATATGTATGCCCTGGAGGCCATTATTGATGATATAGTGGATGCTTGGATATATATATAGAGAACTTTCTTGCTCGACATGATAGTATGCTATCAGGTTACCTTTATCTTAACATGTAGACAGGTATTTATACCGTCTGTCTCTTACATGTTGATAAAGCGCTTAAGATATGTACTTGAATACCAGTACTATGATGAGATCATTCTAGTGGGGCCCGGGTGGTCCAAAAGTACATCCTTTAATAAGTTCCTAGTCGAGGGAATATCGAGACTAGGGCATCGATATTCTAGAGTAGACTAGCGTATACACTTCTTTGACCCATATGATGGGCGATGGATGATCACACATCCATTGGTGTTTGACATCAAAGATGGTATACGGGTGCTCAGTGGAGACTGGGTACACTGAATAGGACTCGCCGAGGACTCCTATGTGGTAGTATACCTATCGTCAGATAGTAGTCCTCTGGTAACACTGGTACAGGTTAGTCTGTAGACCCGAGATCGTCATAGAGTCTTGTGCGGCTCCTACTATGTTTTGATTTCCTCCCTACCACGCTCAAAGGAGATGTGCAAATAGGTGGATTTTGGGTACAGTCCCGAGTCACATGGAAGCAATGAGCGATAAGAGGGGTTTCGTCTCTCCCGGTATTGGGGATTGATGTTGTGCTATACTCGATTGGCTATAACTGGTAGTCCCTGGTCATGGCTGCTACCGAGATTTACCGTTATAGGCCAGACATCGGCATGACTTATCACATTACTGGGGACTGACGTTTACCACCTCTAGACATGATATGTGATATATCAGACGAAAAGAGCAGACTGTATGGTAGTGTTACAGATAGGCTTCATGGAGAGTATGGACGAGCTTGCTTGTTAATCTTCATATCGCTCAATATCCGGGTAGCCGTTATGTCTAGCTAGTACTGCTGACGGCTTGTGGGTGACTGATGTGGTCATCACCTACAGCTGGCATATTGACGGGTCTTTAGAGTCCCACACAGAAGTTTCCTGGTTCAAGCGAAACGAAGTAGGACACATATGTGATTTGTGTGTGGGCTTGATTAAATACGTGTATGTGATACCGTATTGTAATCTGGTAGTTATTGTTATCGGTTCGGTTATATGTGATATAATGAGATTGTCGAATCAAGTGTTGATTTGATAATGTGATATACAGATATATGATATTAGTCGTTCATATATGATATAACCGAATTATTAAATCAAGTGTTTATTTAATAATGTGATATACATTATATGTGATATGATTATATCTTAACTAATATCATTAGCTCGCTCATTATTCTTCATTATATATATATATTAATATATATGATATATATATATATATATATATATATATATATATATAATGAAGCATGGCATAATTTCTATTTTTGAAAAAAATAGAAAAGAGGTGGAAAATGAGAGCATGGTTGCAAGTATGGGCTTTATTCATAGTTTATTGATCTTGACTCACTATTCAAGCATGGTTGCAATTTTATATTGCAAAATTCCATGCTTGAATGAGTGGGGGTCAAGAGTTGCCATTCATTCAAGTCTCATTCTCAACACTTAGCCATTTTTCTTGAGTTGCTCCCATGGTTGCTCTCTAGCTTCATTTTCTTCCTCAATTGCAATGGTTCAAGCTTTAACATCCCCTACTTCACCATCCCACAACAAACTAGCAATTTGGTGTGGTGTGTTACTACACCAAAGGAGTTTAGTGTAGAGTTAGCTTGGGCTAGAGGAACTTTGGGTGGATCGTCTTTGGCGCGAAGATCACGAAGGAGGGTCATTCAACTCAAAGAGAAGCTTAGTAGAGTCGCGTGGATTTCAACCCGGAGCTATAGAAGAGAAGGACTCGAACTACAAAGGTTGTATGCTCTTTTCTTCTCTTGACTTAATCACATCACAAAAGCAAACCCTAATTAATCTAGTAAAGATCTTGTTAGTCTAATTTAGCACTTAATAAAATTTGAATTTGGCATGCTTGATGCCTCTAGAACCTCATGGTAGTGTTAAGGTAGACTTTCAGATATCTTTTAAATCCTCTTTTGAGAGGTTCTCTTGTTCTTGCGAGAATTTGTCTGGAATCTGGATGGTTTACTTTGGGGTTCGGATTGTTACGGCTTCACTGAAGTTTTCAGTACTTGTTTTCCTTTCCCATTGTCATGATTTTGAGCTTTTTTAAAGTTCCGATTGTGACCTTTGAAATTCTGGTCGAGCTGCCTATTCAATTGATCAAGGAAATTATTAATGTCAATTACCTTGGAAGACAGGTCTTCAACCCCTATAATGAATTGTCATTTCTGGTTGAAGATTGTTTATACACATTCTGACTGCTCACAATTCTGTGATTGATTGAGGAAAATGTAGACTTAAATTTTGCCATCGGTTAATAAAATCTGCAGCCTTTTCATTGTATGCATGTTCGGTTCAAGCAAGCTCAGTGATCCTAACGACCCGTTGAGTGCTGTAGAAGCGTTGTAAGAAAGCCTATTGCATTTGCTCCCAATTATGAATGGAGTTAGGAGGCAACTTGCTATACCATTTAAATGCTAGACCGGAAAGTGTTTGCATAAACTGATGAAGAAGAAGTGAACCATTATACGCAGTGTCTCGACATGCTGCTAAGAAGTGAGCGATATGCTCATGCAGTGATCCGTTTCCACTAAATTTGGTGAAAGAAGGCTGCTTGTAGTGCTCGGGGAATGGTACCAAGTCTATTCAGATGGATAGGGTTTCATATATCCAGGCCTCATGGTGTGCTGAGTTTGCATAAGATATGCTCTTACACCTTCTGCTACCATCTTTTGAACGGTGTCGATTGACGGTGCTTAGCTTTGTACTGACTCATTGGTAAGAGGATTTGGTTTAGCATTGGAGTTATTTGACAGAATTTGTGTTCTTATACGGTTCAATTCCTCTTCTTTCTCTTGTAAAGTCCTTTGAAGTTGTACCAATTGCTCCTCTGGGGATATTTCATTAGTGGACAATACTTGTTCCGTTTGAGGAGTGTAATTTTCTTCATTTATATTGTTTTTGTTATAAGGCGAAGAAAAATACTCAAAACTAAATTCATTATTGATAATAATGTTGTTTGATACAGATAATGATCTAGACCTACTCCTAGTTACAGGACCACGACTCGATGGAACATTAATGGATCTTCCTTCAGTGGGTTCATCATTCGGTTCTTCGATGCCAACAAGGAACGCCGTCAGGATGTGTAAGGTAACTTCCTTCATACCTCTGCATAGTCACTGTAAGGTTCTTCGTTCCTGAGGAGATAACTTGAATCCTTCCATATCCCGCATCATGATCTTGTATTCACGAGCTGTGAGAGGTGGAAGCAGAGTAAGCCTAAGTTCGGTGATATTTTGTGAACAGTTTCCTGCGATCCTTTGAGGGAATAGTGGGTATCTTACGTAGTCCTCATAGCACCATTCCATGGGAATGTAACTTGGACGAGGGGAGCATGCTCTTGCTTGCTTTTAAAGAGGCGATGCCGGTTCGACCATGTTACTTTCTCCTGTAGACTTTGTTGGAGAACTGGGAACAACTGGTGGCGCCCTCTTTTTGATGATGATGGATAGCGGTACAGTCTTCACAGCCACTGGTTTAGATTTTGGAGCGAACAATGAAAGAAAAGCTTCCTTCATGGAGCGAAGATGAGGAAAATCCTCGTAGGAAAATGGGCGAAACCTTACAGTGCGGGAACAACCTTCTTGTTAATCGTAGGGCATGGAGGAGTACAATCTTCCATCACCCTTTTCTCTTTATCGCGAAAGACTTGATTGAATGCTAAGAACTCTTTGCGAGAAAAGTTGCTATGACGGATTGCTTGGCTTTAGACATTCTTTGAGGTGGAAGAAGCGGCTTTGGCTCTCTTCCTTTTAGACTTTGAAATGACCGGGATGAAACCGTCATTTTCATTTTGCGAAACATCCAGATTGGGTGCTTATGCGGGCATGATCGGAGTTGAGACTGAGGTAGGACTCATAATCTCTTGTCTTTGAGTAGTCACTGTCATATCATCAAGTGGAACACGAATCGTAATAGAACCGATCTCTATAGTGATGAAAACTTTCGGAACATCATTTCTGTTGCAGTTCACAGTATTTTCCATGATCACCTTTTATATTTTATAAAAATGGCAAAAACGGTGAAAAACAACGCCTATTTATATTTTATAAAAATAGGTTTCAAAGATGAGGGGAAAAATGTGCCCCCACTGTGGTCGTCAAAATCTGTTTAGCGTCGGACCGGCGCTTTTGCTTTCGGTTTTCGCGTGGTTGTGTTTTAATAATGTGGTTTGGATGTGCTTGAGGCATTACATGAAATTGAGAATAATATTCTCGTATTCAGTAAAGATCCAAACAACTCAAGGCCTTAGTCCTCTTTAGTTTGTTGAATGGATGTCTTATGGAATGAATATGATTAATTCAATACATGAAAAATACAGAACCAGAAATAGTTCTCTTTATTCGGTATTGAACCAATCAACCTATATCCGTGAAATAATTAAAGTAAAACTAAAGAAGAAAGGAACAACGGTAAAAATGTAACAAAATTCCAATCTTTAACAGCGTTAGCCGATAAAGTAGAACTAAGAAAAATAAATAGCCAATCTCTATAATATAGAGTATGGCTTTCATATAATACTTAGCCAATCTCTATAATAATGTAGGCCTTTTAATAAAATCGTATAAAACCATAATTTTTGGTCGCATGAAACCGTATTTTTCATGTGTTGAAAGAAAGAAAATAAGAAGGTTATGTTTCATATTTCCAATACAACATGTAAATGATATTTATAAATTTGTCTTGTTAATTACATCTTTTTAAAGAATACCCCCGATTATGAAAAGAAAATGATAAAATATAAATAAAGCGATCCTTAAGGAATTTTCTTCCTTGATAAAGAGATAGGTTTATTTACTAATGACATTCCATTTGATCATATATAAGACATCAAACTTCATAATTGCAAGAAAGGAAAAGGGTAAAGGTATAGGATTGTCGGGAATTATCCCGACATTCTTATCCTTCTAAAAAAATAAAGAAATCAAGACAAGAATAGCAATGAAACCTTTCTTTTTATTTCTTCAAAATGAGAATGAGTACAAGGGTTTTGAGTAGAGTATAAGGAATGAAATGTGATGTGAAAAAATGAGACATCCATCCTCCTTTTATAGGCCAAGGGGGTGGCACAAATGTAATTAAAAGAGAGAGAAAGTAAACCCTCTTTAAATTTAAAATAAAAAACTACCCCCTCCAAGACAATAGGAGGAGATAATTTGTAAAATATTTTGTTACATGACAAGTGTAGACTTGTCATGTTTACTATTATATATTTTTTTCAAAGTGTTTAACTGGCCCCAAAATGGACCGGTGCACCCTAGCCGACTATAAAAGGGGGGCGGTTCACCACCAAGCCGGCCTCATAAAGGGCTGGTCCACCACCAAATTGGCCTTATAAGGGGGCTGGTACACCAAGCTGGCCTCGTGGGGGGGGGAGGGGGTTCACCACCAAGCCGACCCCATAGGGGGCCTGTTCACCAAGCTACCCCGTATGGGGGCAGTTCACCACCCTGGCCCCATAGGGGGCCGTTTTCCATCGTGGATAGACCCTATGGGTGTTCAGGCTTCACTTGATCAGACTTTAAAAGGTTCGGGCTTCTTGGTCGAACTTTATAGGATCCGGGTTTCGCTTGATCGTACTTTAAGGGTTCCAAGCTTCTCGGTTGACCAGACTTTTGTAGGGTTCCTAGGCACTCTTGTGAAGGTTCAAAAGGCATCAAACATGCCCGAATAAAAATTTAGACGTGCCGAACAACCCAAAGCCGGGATCTTTGCTAGATTATTAGGGTTTAACATGCAAGATGATAACTTTTATCTAAGTGTGAGGGATTACAACCTTTGTAGTCCGCTCCTTCGCTTCACAAGGTCCGAGTAGAAGTCCCTTTGCCACGATCCACGATCTCCCGGACTCATGAGAGGCTCCACGACTCGAACGATCCATGCTAGCTCGAAGTATTCCAAATCTCCGATGATCTACCTTGAAGTTGCTACGACTCAAGCTTTCTCACTCAAAAGAGAAGAACACACTAATCCCATGGGCTAGATGAGATGAGGATGAGGGAGTAGTATTTTTGCTTTCCTTTTATA
Source organism: Agapanthus africanus (assembly GCA_030015575.1). Taxonomy (NCBI): domain Eukaryota; kingdom Viridiplantae; phylum Streptophyta; class Magnoliopsida; order Asparagales; family Amaryllidaceae; genus Agapanthus; species Agapanthus africanus. The sequence continues at coordinate 340,938,832 of JASDDO010000006.1, read as the reverse complement.
TCATTTTCTCATATTTAATCATCACTTTAAGATTTTCTAGCAAGCTTTTCAAGAGAGAAGAAGAAACTAATGGAAAATCAATAATGAGATTAAAAACCTTTTGTTATGAATAGAAAGAATATATGATTGAATTGTAAACCATGGTCAAGGATGAGTGGATGAGAATGAGTAGAGAAACAACTAGGGTTAGGGTTTGGTTAGGTTAAAAGAATGTGTCATTCTAAATATCTTAAGAATGACAAAAGAAGAAAGCTTCTAGAAGGAACTTGAAGCATCCAACCCTAATCAAACCTTAACCTCAATTAATCATCCTTAAACATGTTTAACAATTAATCATATCATGTCACAATAATATATATCACATATATATTATATATTTGCAACAAAAGAAAATAATACAATCAACATATATCGCATATATATCAATGTATCATCCAATGAGAAAATGAAATAATAAAGCGAGCCAATATTAGATAATGTAATACAATATATCATATATATTATTATACATTAAATCATCGAATCAACACTTGATCCGACGATCCGGCTATATCGAATATTGCCGACTAATATATCATGTACCGATTCATCGAATCAACACTTGATCCGATGTCCCGATTCATATCTAAATATCGCGAGAATATAATACGGTATCCCATATCGTATTATTCTCGGTCCTGTGCATATCACATATGTGCCACTACTCCGTTTCGCCTGAGCCAAGAAACCTCTGTGTAGGACTCTAAAGAATCGTCAATACGCCGGTAGCAGGTGATGATCATATCAAACACCCACAAGCTGCAAGCGGTCAGCTAAACGTAACAGCCACCCAGGTATTGAGCGATCAGAAGATCAACAAGCTAGCCTGTGTGTTCTCCTGTGAATCCAACCAGTAACACTCCTGTACAGTCCGGTCTGTTCGTCTGATATGTCGCATATCAAGTCTAGGGGTGGTATACGTCAGACCCCAGTAACCGATAAGTCGTGTCGATGTGTGGCTCATAACGGGTCGAGAAACTACTAGTAACACTTACCAGTAAATCTCTATATCAGCCCTGGCCAGGGACTTCTAGTTATAGCCAATCGAATACAGCACAACATCAACTCCCTATACCGGGAGAGACGAATCCCCTCCTATCGCTCATTGCCTCCATGTGATTCGGGACTGTACCCAAAAGCCACCGTTTTACACGCCCTCTTGGACGTGGTAAGGTGGAAATCAAAGCACAGTGGGTATCACACAAGACTCTATGACGATCTCGGGTCTACAGACTACCCTGTACCAGTGTCACCGGAGAACTGCCATCTGACGTATGGTATATCACCATCTGGGAGTTCTCGGTGAGTCCGTCCAGTGTACCCAGTCTCCACTGAGCACCCGTATACCATCCTTGATGTCTAACACCGATGGATATGGGATCAACCATCGCCCATCATATGGGTCAAGATGCGTATACGCTAGTCTACTCTGGTGTATCGATGCCCTGTCTCGATATACCCTCGACTAGGAACAATTATAGGATGTACTCATCGACTACCGCGGCCCCACTAGTATGATCTCATCATAGTCCCAGTAGTCGAGTACAGATCCTAAGGGCTTTATCAACATGTGAGAGTAAAACAGTAAACCAATACATGTCAACATGTTAAGATAAAGTGAAACCAAATAGCATACTATCATGACGAGCAAGAAAGTCATCTCTATATATATCCAAGCATCCATTATAATATACATCATATGTACAACAATGGCCTCTAGGGCGTATACATAACTAACAATCTCCCACTTGCACTAAGGCCAGCTGCTGTAGTATCTCATACCTAGTATCCCGAATAATCTCTCAAACTGTATCTGGGGAATAGCCTTCGTGAATGGATCCGCAGTGTTGTCCTTCGTATCTACTCTCCTGACCTCGATCTCCCGGCGATCAACTATCTCCCTGATCAGGTGATACCGCCTCAGAATATGTCTGGACTTCTGATGGGACCTGGGTTCCTTGGCTAACGCCACAGCTCCAATGTTATCGCAATACAGAGGTATTGGATTCTCAATAGATGGAACCACACCAAGTTCACTAATGAACTTTTTTATCCAGACAGCCTCTTTGGCAGCATCGTTGGCAGCGATGTATTCAGCCTCCATCGTCGAGTCTGCAACGGTATCCTGTTTGGAACTCTTCCAACACACCGCCCCTCCATTGAGGGTAAAGACAAAACCCGAATGCGACTTAGAGTCGTCCTTATCACTTTGGAAGCTAGAATCGGTAAAGGACTCCACCTGGAGTTCTCCGTTACCATACACCAAGAACATCTCCTTAGTCCTTCGCAAGTACTTGAGAATGTTCTTCACAGCTGTCCAGTGACTCTCTCCAGGATCTGCTTGATACCGACTCACTACACTTAGTGAGTATGCTACATCGGGTCTGGTACATAGCATCGCATACATGATAGAGCCTACTGCCGAAGCATAGGGTATCCCTTGCATGCGAGCTCTCTCCAAATCAGTCTTGGGAGACATCTCTTTAGAGAGAGTGAGTCCAGAGATCGTGGGCTGATTCCCACGCTTGGATTCTTCCATACTAAACCTCTTTAGTATGGTGTCAATGTACCTGGATTGGGACAATCCCAGTATCCGTTTAGATCTATCTCTATAGATCATGATTCCCAATATGCAGGAGGCATCATCTAGATCTTTCATCGAGAATCTCTGTGATAAGAAGAGCTTGACTGATTGCAGCATAGGAATATCATTTCCTATCAAGAGTATGTCATCCACGTACAATACGAGGAAGACAACCTTACCCTCTGCTACCTTCTTATAGATACAAGGTTCATCTATATTTTTGATGAAGTCAAACTCTTTGACTACAACATCAAAACAGATGTTCCAACTCCGCGATGCTTGCTTTAACCCATAAATGGATTTAAGCAGCTTGCACACCTTCCCGCTGCTCCCACTATCTACGAAGCCCTCTGGCTGAGTCATGTACACGCTCTCTTCTAAATCACCGTTTAGAAAGGCGGTCTTAACATCCATTTGCCAGATTTCATAGTCATGGTATGCAGCAATGGCAAGTAAGATCCGGATGGACTTAAGCATAGCCACTGGAGAAAAGGTTCCGTCATAATCCACATCTGGTCATTGACGAAAACCCTTTGCTACAAGTCTAGCTTTGAAAGTCTCAACTTTTCCATCTACACCAAATTTCTTTTTAAAGATCCACTTGCTCCCAATGGGTTTTACCCCTTCAGATCGCATTGCATCCAGCCATTTCACAGAGTCACCACTCGTGATGGCCTGCTCGAAACTAGTTGGTTCATCATCATCCATGATGCAGTCCTCGCTTCCACCATCAATGAGAAAACCGTAGTATCTCTCAGGTGGACGAGAAACCCTATTAGATCGGCGGAGAGGCTGGGGTTCGTCGGGTACTACTGAATCCTCTGGTTCCAATAAATTATCAGTTGTAGTCTGCGGTGCTGGAACCTCTTCCAGCTCTACCTCTTTGCCACTAATTTCTTTATCAAGAAATTCCTTTTCTAAAAAGGTGGCATGTTGAGCAACAAACACCTTTTGTTGTTCACTGTGGTAAAATAGATATCCATACGAATTGCTTGGATATCCTACAAACTTACAAAGAACTGATCGTGCCTAGAGTTTGTCCGGGTTTTGCTTTTTAACATAGGCCGGACAACCCCATATCTTAACTCTTTTAAGAGATGGTCTCTTCCCATTCCATATCTCATATGGAGTGGTAGGCACTGATTTAGTTGGAACTCTATTCAATAGGTATATGGCTGTCTCAAGCGCATACCCCCAAAAGGAAATAGGTAACTCAGCTGTACTCATCATCGAGCGTACCATATCTAATAGGGTGCGATTCCTCCGCTCCGAAACACCGTTGTGCTGTGGTGTATAAGGAGGAGTAAGCTGAGAGAGAATCCCATTCTCTTTTAGATAATCTAGGAACTCACCGCTTAAGTATTCACCTCCTCGATCAGATCGAAGAATCTTAATACTTTTGCCCGTTTGGTTCTCTACTTCGTGCTTATATTCTCTGAATTTCTCAAAAGTTTCAGACTTGTGTTTCAACAGGAACACATGTCCGTATCTAGAGAGATCGTCAGTGAATGTAATGAAGTAGGAAGAACCGTTCCTGGCATGCGTAGACATGGGACCGCATACATCACTATGTATCAGTCCTAAGAGTTCAGTAACTCTCTCTCCGTGTCCACTAAATGGAGCTTTGGTCATTTTTCCTTTGAGACATGAATGGCAAGTATCATAAGATGATAATTCGAACGGATTCAAATAACCATCTTTATGTGACTTAGCCAGTCGTGTCGCATTGATATGACCAAGTCTACAATGCCACAAGTAGGATTCGTTCATATCTGAACTTTTCCTCTTGTGTGTGTTTTGTATATTCAGGACTGTATTCTGATTTAGAATGAATATGCCATTATGTAACGAGTCTGATGCAATCAACTTTTGATTTAGGAATATGTTCATAACATTATCCTGTACTACAAAATTATATCCTTCTTTACTCAATAAAGAAACTGATATAATGTTGCACATCATGTTCGGTATTTAATAGCACTCATTTAGAATCAGTGTATTATGACTTGGCAATACAAGGTGATATTCGCCAACTGCTTTGGCTACAATACTTGCATCGTTCCCTACTTGAACGGAATGATCACCTTTTCCCAGTTCTCTACCTTTACGTAGCCCATGTAACAATTTACATATGTGGGATCCTGATCCAGTATCCAATACCCAGGACGTAGGGTGAACTGAGAAACAGTTTTCAATAACTAACACACCCGAAGAAGATGCATCAACATGCATGTTCTTTTGGGCGGCGTAAGAATCTAGATATTCTCCTGTTTCCTGTTCAGTCTTATAACTCTTATAAGAAAGAACGGGTCTAACGTTCCCTTGCTCAGTACAATAATAAGGTTTAGTCAATACATCCATATTATTATCTTGATTATGGCCTGAAATGGTCGCTACCTGGAGAGAGAGAGAAGAAAACACTTTAGCGTATGCTCTTGCAAGATTAGATTGGTTATTATCTTATCTAATCAGGATGTCTCCCACTGTTTTTATCAAATCTGCCTTCAAACCCTAAAAGGTAAGATTAGCCGGGATTAATTACACCCTACAATTTCGTCAATCTTTCAGCCAGATCAGTGTCGGTACTTTGAGGGAGGTTCCCCGTGCTCTCGCACGGACCTAATTAAAGTAAACCTCGTTTTCCCAGAGGCGTAACCCCGTTAACACTTTTCTAGACACCTACTTGATCGGCTAATTGTCTTGTGTAAAACTCTCCCAGGAGTAACTCTTACTCGCAGTGGGTATCGGGATCCAACTATCTCATAGGAGGTATGCGATCTTATTGCAAATTTCAACTCTTGAAATTCCCGATAATGCTTTTACCCCTAGCAACTTATGACCTTGGCTAAGGTCAACAAATCATAAGCGCTAGTCAAGTTTTAACCCGTCATTTCTTGATTGAATTAAACCCACCCGTACGACCCTTGGCTAAGGTCAACAAAGTCGCACGACTACCCTAACTCAATCACATCTCATGTTTTAGCAGATAAATACTAATTAGCTACCGTACACCATGCCTTGGCTAAGGTCAACAAACGCAGCACGAATACTAACTAGTGTCTATCTGAAATGACGGAGGGCTACGCAGGTTTTTCAGAAAACCCTGAGCGTAATGAACTTGATATCGTTGTAGAATCGAGTGAAGTTTTGAAAAGGAGTGTTTTTGAGGCTTTTCTTAGTTTCGCTAAAGGGGTCACTCCCGGTGAAGGGATCGTCGGCCCTTTCCTCATCGAATAAGGTGCAGGATATATCATATATACCGCTGTGCAAAGCAAAACACTAAAAGCAATTAAAAGACAAACCGCGTTTTGTAGCATCTGCCAGTTTTGCTAAAGGAGTCACTCCCGGTGAAGGGATCTCGGTCCTTTCCTCATCGAATAAGGTGCAGGATATATCGTATATATCACTGTGCAAAGCAAAACTGTAGCTACCCCTTTTATAAAGTTTTTGATTCTACAACATCTTTAGGTTTCTTTTCTTTTATTAATCTCATTAATAAAAATCCCATCAGCTTATGCTTCCTAAGCATCACAGAAGAAACGAAAGCAATAATATTTATATATCAGCATATATATATAGTATAAGCATTCGTCTCAGGCAGTAATATGATCTCATCACAGAACATTGCAGCAGAAAAACATATATGAAATATTGGATATACTAGGACGTCCGTGTTTTTAATACGAGCCTGTATAAAACACGGATTCCACGGTCGCGACGAATAGCCAAACCCACATCCTAAGACCCCTACGAGAGCGGCAAGTAACACTGCCAATTCTAGGGTTAGGAGACCCGGTCTCGACTCCTCGAGGTGGCATCCCACTAGACCCTAGAACCCGGTTACTTGTGCTCCCCTCCTTGGGTCTACCTAATGCGGAAAAGTAAATAATATACACTGGTGACAGCAACCGCAACCTGGAAGTGCCCCAAATAAAAGAATATTACATTACAAATGAATTTTACATGAATGAAAATAAAAACCCTCATCTCACATAAAACCCCCGGCTATTCAGAACGCGACGATCCAATATAACATATCATAGCAACACATAATATCACATATCATCAACGTAAGTAAATATGCGCATCCCAATTGTCGTTGAATCATATAGCAACGAAACCGGCGATATCACATATTACACTTACGGTCACAGAAAAGAAAGTGTAAAACTACAACATTTGGAATCCACAATCACTTTAGACATCGTAAATCCGAAATATCACATACTCCGCATTTCATGCCTAACTCTATGAATTCCACATATTGTATCACATTCCAGATAAATAGACAGTATTAAACTTTCCGAACAGATAATCAAACACCCAAAATTTTCCAAAGTGCTCAACTCTTGAGCGGAGTTCAAATAATCCCAGAATATGTCACAGTACCGGTGATCCAGCCGTAGAAGGGTCAAGCCAACGCCTCACATGTGGCACGCCGTACTGCCCCAAACCCGAAGGTTCAAAAGGCAGTTCAAGACGGTCACATAATCGAGTTAAGGTTTGTTGTCTTCTAGAGGGTCCACCGCTTAACTTGTACAATTTTTCCGAAAGATTTAAACCCGAAAAAAATTTCAACACTTGAAAGTTTGCCGTACCGGGAAATAGTAAGTTAATGATATCCGTTCAAAAGGTTTAACAGTTTCTAAATATCCGGAAAGAAATACGAACTTAAATATTCCGATCGAATCTACTATTACCAAATAAACCCCAGATTTAAACAATACTGGAATCACTGTTAAAAATATCCAGAAATATCAACAAGTACCTACGGACATTACCATAAAATCCACGTGTCATGATCTCATCAATCCGCCGCGGAACCGCCGCGCAAGCCATGCTTGCGCCGCGGTTCCGCCGCCGTTAAGTGGAATTAGGGACTCGGGTTTTATGGTAATTCTTAGAATTCCCTGCTGATTTTTTTACATATTTTTAATTCAGAAAAATCCCAAAATTTAAAAAATTTCCAGAGAGGGGTCTTTTTGCGTCGTTTCGGGTTCGATCGGAGTTTGAACTTCATAAACACATCGCCTAATGCTCTAGCTAGGCTCTGATACTACTGTAGGGTTCCTAGGCACTCTTGTGAAGGTTCAAAAGGCATCAAACATGCCCGAATAAAAATTTAGACGTGCCGAACAACCCAAAGCCGGGATCTTTGCTAGATTATTAGGGTTTAACGTGCAAGATGATAACTTTTATCTAAGTGTGAGGGATTACAACCTTTGTAGTCCGCTCCTTCGCTTCACAAGCTCCGAGTAGAAGTCCCTTTGCCGCGATCCACGATCTCCCGGACTCATGAGAGGCTCCACGACTCGAACGATCCATGCTAGCTCGAAGTATTCCAAATCTCCGATGATCTCCTTGAAGTAGCTACGACTCAAGCTTTCTCACTCAAAAGAGAAGAACACACTAATCCCATGGGCTAGATGAGATGAGGATGAGGGAGTAGTATTTTTGCTTTCCTTTTATATCATTTTCTCATATTTAATCATCACTTTAAGATTTTCTAGCAAGCTTTTCAAGAGAGAAGGAGAAACTAATGGAAAATCAATAATGAGATTAAAAACCTTTTGTGATGAATAGAAAGAATATATGATTGAATTGTAAACCATGGTCAAGGATGAGTGGATGAGAATGAGTAGAGAAACAACTAGGGTTAGGGTTTGGTTAGGTTAAAAGAATGTGTCATTCTAAATATCTTAAGAATGACAAAAGAAGAAAGCTTCTAGAAGGAACTTGAAGCATCCAACCCTAATCAAACCTTAACCTCAATTAATCATCCTTAAACATGTTTAAGGATGATTAATTGAGGTTAAGGTCACAATAATATATATCACATATATATTATATATTTGCAACAAAAGAAAATAATACAATCAACATATATCGCATATATATCAATGTATCATCCAATGAGAAAATGAAATAATAAAGCGAGCCAATATTAGATAATGTAATACAATATATCATATATATTATTATACATTAAATCATCGAATCAACACTTGATCCGACGATCCGGCTATATCGAATATTGCCGACTAATATATCATGTACCGATTCATCGAATCAACACTTGATCCGATGTCCCGATTCATATCTAAATATCGCGAGAATATAATACGGTATCCCATATCGCATTATTGTCGGTCCTGTGCATATCACATATGTGCCACTACTCCGTTTCGCCTGAGCCAAGAAACCTCTGTGTAGGACTTTAAAGAATCGTCAATACGCCGGTAGCAGGTGATGATCATATCAAACACCCACAAGCTGCAAGCGGTCAGCTAAACGTAACAGCCACCCAGGTATTGAGTGATCAGAAGATCAACAAGCTAGCCTGTGCGTTCTCCTATGAATCCAACCAGTAACACTCCCGTACAGTCCGGTCTGTTCGTCTGATATGTCGCATATCAAGTCTAGGGGTGGTATACGTCAGACCCCAGTAACCGATAAGTCGTGTCGATGTGTGGCTCATAACGGGTCGAGAAACTACTAGTAACACTTACCAGTAAATCTCTATATCAGCCCTGGCCAGGGACTTCCAGTTATAGCCAATCGAACACAGCACAACATCAACTCCCTATACCGGGAGAGACGAATCCCGTCCTATCGCTCATTGCCTCCATGTGATTCGGGACTGTACCCAAAAGCCACCGTTTTGCACGCCCTCTTGGACGTGGTAAGGTGGAAATCAAAGCACAGTGGGTATCACACAAGACTCTATGACGATCTCGGGTCTACAGACTACCCTGTACCAGTGTCACCGGAGAACTGCAATCTGACGTGTGGTATATCACCATCTGGGAGTTCTCGGCGAGTCCGTCCAGTGTACCCAGTCTCCACTGAGCACCCGTATACCATCCTTGATGTCTAACACCGATGGATATGGGATCATCCATCGCCCATCATATGGGTCAAGATGCGTATACGCTAGTCTACTCTGGTGTATCAATGCCCTGTCTCGATATACCCTCGACCAGGAACAGTTATAGGATGTACTCATCGACTACCGCGGCCCCACTAGTATGATCTCATCATAGTCCCAGTAGTCGAGTACAGATCCTAAGGGCTTTATCAACATGTGAGAGTAAAATAGTAAACCAATACAAGTCAACATGTTAAGATAAAGTGAAACCAAATAGCATACTATCATGACGAGCAAGAAAGTCATCTCTATATATATCCAAGCATCCATTATAATATACATCATATGTACAACAATGGCCTCTAGGGCATATACATAACTAACAACTTTAAGGAGTCCAGGTTTTGATCGACCGGCCATTGAGAGGGCCGGGTCTTGGTTGATCAGACTTTAAGGGGTCCCAGACTTGGTCGACCGGCCGTTGAGAGGGTTAGGTCTTGGTTGACCGGAATTTAAGGGGTCCGGGACTTGGTCGACCGGCCGTTGAGAGGGCCGGGTCTTGGTTGACCGGACTTTAAGGGGTCCGGATCTATGTTGACCAGTCGTTAAGGGGCCGGGGATAAGTTGACTGATCCGTTAAGGGGCCGGGGATGAGTTGACTGACCCGTTAAGGAGCCGGGAGTATGTTGACCGGCCTTTGAAAGGGCCGAGAATGAGTTGACAGGCCTGTTAAGGGGCCGGGAATAAGTTGACCGGCAGTTGAATGGGCCGGGAATGAGTTGACCGACCCGTTAAGGGGCCGGGAATGAGTTGACTGGCCGTTGAAAGGGCCGGAAATGAGTTGACCGACCTGTTAAAGAGCCGAGTTTGCTTTGGGACGATCCCACGGAAGGCCAACATGAAGGCAGATACAGACGCAGTAGTCAATGATGTCAACCCCAAGTGTCTTCTAAAACTATAGCGTTTGATACTCATGTGTAAATTGGTTTGAGGAACCCAGCAGTGCAGAAATAGTAGTTGGGCGATTTTAACTCTGAACCTTTTCTGATGTCTACAATTAAATAAAAGTTATATGTTATTATCGAGGATCTCAAAACAATTCTCTATCCTTCAACACTCTTTTGAGCTACAGAAGAATGAATTTTCTCCTATGTATTCAAACCGAATACTTTCACACTAAACAACATGTTGCCTCGATATAAGAGAACCAGAAGATATCTAACTTCCAAAAGCATGGTGAATCAACTGCAAATAATAGAAAGATATGTGAATAATTTTTCATAATGAATTGACATGGGAAAATAAATGAGAAGAACATACCAATTTTGTTGAGAAATCTGAAAGCAAGATTCTAAAAAAAATGGAGGCCAACAAACTCCTGAATTGCCATTAGCAGATGTTGCTAAAAAAAGTTAGAATTTTGTTACACTTATTATTATAGAGAGGTTTCTCTAATGAAGCGGGTTTAGATATGTGATGATTTCTGGTACTTTGAACACACTCACACATATATAGGATTAGGATCCTCTGCCATTAGTGTCTACTATTTTTCGCTACTATATAGATCCTAACTACACAAATCTCCACCTTTTTTGTCTTTAAGCTATGAGAAAGATCTTCTTCATTTCATATCCACAATGAAATATTTGAAGGGTTATCTCATATGTTATATTTCACTAGCCCATGACTTGTTATACAAATTAAACCACATGCATCCTTATGTAATCTTCTCCAAATATCTTGACTGTGATAAATTTAATTTCATCTACAACTATGTAATTTTTCTTAGTTCTTTCTTGAAATTGTTATTGTATATGTATGTTGTACTAAATATTTTTTAGGACATGAGTTCGCAACGTGGTCGTGGACATGGACGGACTGAGGAGGACGTAGCATCCAGTTCGTCGAGTCAGGGTCCTAGGAAAAGGGGCTCCACACAGGCTCACGATATATGGTGTCGCGAGCCAGACGACCCAAAAATCGAGGTGCATATGTCAGCAGCTAAAGATTTATGTGCCTCAATCTGCAACAAAGAAAAACAAATGCCACATTGAATGAAAGTCGGTTCCAGATATATTCTGGTGGATTGGACAGCGAAGCTTTGGAGGCCAAGAAGCTGTTCGGTTCTTAGCGCTCGCACAGCAGAAGCAAAAATCGAAAATGGAATACAAAACGAAAATTTTCATGCGAGCACTAGAAACCGCAACCCTAGAAATCTTTCCAAACACTAAACTAGCAAATAAACATACAAGATATCTAGATAACTACTCGGTTGAGAGCATACAACCTTTGTAGTGTTTCCATCCAGTTGTGGAAGACCCCTCCAAGCTCTGTAGGCCATCAAAAAAGTGCTTGAGAGTCGATCGCCCTTGCGGAAGATGATCCACCTAAGGGAAACCAATCCAAGCTCCAGCTTAACTCCAAAGAGGACTTTAAGGAAGTAACTCACTATCTTAATTTTCTAGGGATAGAGTGTGAGAGATGTAGGGATTTTACACTTTCATTCTCTCAAAATCATAACTTTAGAGTGCTAGCTTAACTCATGAGCAAAGAAGGAGAAGATGAGGAGAGAGAGTAAGCAAGAGAAAAAGAATTCCCTCCTTTTGAAATGAGACATACAAAAATTGTTTTATCCAAATGAATTTTACAATAAAATATAGTGCCCATTCCTCCCACCCATGCTCTTTACCATGCTCTCCTTTCTACCTCATTTCTTTCTTTTCCATAAAGGGAAAACCAAATAATAAGGTGTCCCCTTCTAGAAGTATCTATGTATAAATACATAATACCCGGTATATGTATTGAAATACATATACGTGTATCCGTATAAAAATACAAATAACCATGAGAGAGAAAATGTATAGTGAATATAATATTAGAATATATATATTATCTAGAAGTATCTATGTATAAATACATAATACCCGGTATATGTATTGAAATACATATACGTGTATCCGTATAAAAATACAAATAACCATGAAAGAGAAAATGTATAGTGAATATAATATTAGAATATATATATTATTAAATCGATATTTGATTTAATAACATGGCTTAAACCCAAGCCAGCCAGTATTATCAAATTTCCGATTAAAGTTCGTGTAGCCAGTACACATATTTAATCGGACTCCTGCACGTATCAACATACGACCTCTACATCGTATAGTCTGAATCGGGAAAACCCTCTATGTGGGACTCTAAACACTTAACAATACACTGATAGTGAGTTATTGGATAAAATCCATAATCATAAGCACATCAGCGTCATTAGTTGTATGTAACGACTATCCAGGTATATGTTGAAAGAGAGGCCGACAATCAAGTCCGTCCGTACCCTGCTGAGCCTATAAGTGACAATCTCTATACAGTCCGGTCTCTTCATCTGAAAGTGTCGCATACTGGATCTAGGGGTGGATAATGTCTGACCCCTAATAATCCGATAAGTCATGCCGGTGTCGAAATCATCACCTACCGAGAAATTATTGATCTCCTATTAGTAAATCTCATCTACTCTAGCCAGGGATTTATGGTGATGGTCAACCGAACACATCACGATATCAACTCCCTATACCGGGAGAGACAAATCCCTTCCAATCACTCACTGCCTCCATGTGGTTCAGGACTATAACCAACTAAAACATGTTTGCATGAATCCTTTGAGCCGTAATAGGGTAGTAATCAAAGTACAGTAGAAACTCACACGAGAAAAATGACGATCTCAGGTCTAAAAACTACCCTGTACTCATGTCACCAGAGAACTGCTATCTGACGATAGGTATAATACCATCTAGAAGTTCTCGGCGAGTCCGTTCGGTGTACTCACCTTCAGTGAGCACCTGTATACAATCTTAGATGCCAAAACACCAATGGCTTGTGAGACCGGCCACCGCCCCTCATTGGGGTCTTGAAAGTACAGATTAGTCTACTTTGGAATATCGATGCACAATCTCAATACTCCCATAACTATGAACATTTAAGGATATGTTTATGGACTACCCAACTCTCACGTATATGATCGCCATAATAATATTGGTAGTCAAGCAAGAATCTTATGGGCTTTATCATTATATATTAGCGACACGTAATAGCAAGTAAAACGTATACACACAATGATAAAGACAAACTAGGTAGCATACTATCATATCATGAAAGACTGTTCTACCCGTATAGGTCCTCCCTCAATTACCATAATTGCCTACCTGTAATTACAGTAATTGCCTTAAGGGTACTATATCCAACAATCTCCCACTTACACATAAGGCCAATTATTGCGGTATCGCATACTCACAGCTCTGTTTGCTATCGAATACCCAATTTCTCTACTAATCAGTTTCGCAAACCGTGTTTGAAACACAACTGTGTTCGAGAAATAGTCTCAGTGAGTGGATCCGTTACAGTGTTTCTTATTTTATCTCTCTATTTCTTAACGTCACGGAGATCAACTATCTCCCGATCTGAGCGATACCTGCCTTAGAATTTGTCTGGATAGATTATGGGACCAAGTTCATAAATGAACAAATTTATCCAACAAACGTCTTGGGATATATCTCCGCTAATCATAATCAGCATCCTGCGCCATATCTATCTCAGTATTCTTCTTGGAACCCTTTCCAACATACTGCCCCTCAAAAAAGGGTAAACTTATAACTCTAACAGCCACTTTGTCATCCATGTCACTTTGGATGCCAGAACCGGTAACTGCCTCCTACATGAGGCTGCAATTATCATACACCAAGAACATCCTCATATGTTCTTCTACTTCTCTTTGTTTCTCTAGGATTGGATTAATATCCGCTTACTACAGCAAGTGCATAAGCTTTATCTGGTCTGGTACATGACATCGCATGATTGACTTAATTGCCCAAGCAATTGGAATGTCATTCATGCGGGTCTCTCTCCTCATCAGTTTTGAAGACATCCCTTTAGAGAGGGTGACTCCCATCACAAGATGGTATACTACTGCGCTAGGAGTCTTCCATTCTAAACCCCTTTAGAATGGTATCCAAGTACCTGGATTGGGACACTTCCCAAATCTAGATCTATCTGTATAGATCTATTATCCATATAGATCCAGTCACTAGAATTCTTGATAGATTATCCAGATCCTATATGGAGAAATATCAGTGACAACCAAATTTTGACCGATTGTAGTATAGGAACATCTCTCCCTATCAGGAGTATGTCATCCATGTACCAGGACAGTACTCCCTACATCTTTCTTACCAGATTCATCTGTTGTTTTGATAAAGTCAAATGCCTTGACTTTCACATTAAAACAGATGATCCATCTCCGCTATACCTGCTTTGGTCTATAAATAGACATAAGCAACTTGTGCACCTTCTGCATCTCCCACTGACTACGATAACCCTCTGGCAGAGTCATGTACACGTGCACTTATAAATTTCTATTTAGAAAGATGTTATAGTCATCTACTTGCCAGATCTCATAGTCATGAATAGCACCAGTGGCAAATCATATCCATATGGACTTCATCATAGACACTGAAGTAAAAGTTTCACAATCTGATGAAAACCTCTTACTACAAGTCTACCCTTATTAGATTACTACCTTTCCACCTGCACTGATCTCGAAAGATCTACTTGATCCTATTGGGTTTTATCTCTTCAAAAGCATTCAGCAAAGTCCAAAGTCTATAATCTGCTAGAGTGTGTAGAGTTCAACTTGGTTTATCTTACATCTAGCTATCTGGAAGTCACCATTTCCTATGACCTACTGATAACTAGTAGGGTCATCATCACAATGATGCTGACCTCCCTGTCACCGTCTATGAGAAAACCAAAGTATCTCTCAGATGGCTGAGGTCACCTACTAAAATTTACGGAGTGGCTAAGGTTTGTCGAGTCCAATTGAATTCTTAGGTATTACTAAATCTTCAGTAACTATTTATGGTTCTGGAATCACCTCCAGCTTTACCATACTTCCACTAATTTCTTTTGCAAAGAAATCCATTTTATAAAAAGATGGCGAGTTAAGAACAATACAACTATTGATCTTGAAAATGGTAGAAGTAAAACCCTTGGGAAAGCTTAGGATAACCCATAAACTGTTGTTCCCGCCAATATTTGACGCCTGAAGCTTAAGCTTCACCAAGGCAAAAATAAACACGCTATGGTAAAAGTATCAAGCCGGCTGCGCATGCGTACCACGTTGGTAAATCAAAACACCAATATGGCCCTCGTCAAGCAAATGGTTGACCCAAAACATCCAAGTTGATCTTAGTTCTCAAATAAGACTAACGATCCTTAGATAAGGCTTATGCAAGCATGTGAACCCATGGATCTCACAAATGTGGAAAATGTGTCCTAAGTTCATCCTTGTTGGCAAATCAAAACACCAACGTAGACCCCGTCAAGCAAATGCTTGACCTAAATCTAAAATATATACGGATTTGGACTACTCCATGTCCTATGGGCGACGACATAAATTAGGCTCTGTATACAATCCAAGGGCAACCCAAAATAAACAAAATTTAAAACACACATATGAAATAAAGCTTGGAGAAGAAGAAAGTAGTTATCGTTCGCGATAACGTAATTAACTGCAGAGGCTTGCACCTGCAGTAAAGATTTTGTCTCCACAATCAATAAACTTCTCACCCTGAGAGGGAATCTGAAAGTCAGCTACATCGGTCGCATTCTTCCAAACCTCTGATATACAATGCTATAAATCAACTTAGTGTTTTCGGAGAGGTGGATGGATCAAACCTATGCATCTGCCCCCAAATGCAGGCAAGACGTTCAACACCAGTTCATCTGACCGGTTTTCAGTGGTAAACAACTGCCAATACTGAAACGTGCCTTGAGTATATCCGGATTCTGCTATCAACACGAACCGGATTACTCCATATCTTAATAACCTTAAGATATACCGCCATTTTATGTCCATATAGAATCTAAAAAAAAATTTAAATGGAACCATATTCAATTGCATGCAGCTGTTTCCAATGCATATAACCTAAATGGAAAAAGGCCATACAACATTACTCATCAAGGAGCGCACTTACTAATGAGTAACCTGTGAAAGAATCAAATTCTCAATATTACTTCGACGGAATACCTAGCATAAATATCTACATCTTTGAACACTTCAAAGAATCTTGATACTTCCAACGTTTGGTTCTATATTTTATTCTTATACCCTATGAACTTTTCAAAATCTTTGAACTCCACATTTCAACGAATGCGTGTCTAAAAACTATAGAAATCATAGGTAAAATGGAATGAAGTAAGAGTACAATCCCCTTGTCCTAAAGGACACCGAACAACATACATTACCATGTAAAAGTCCCAAAAGTATACTAACTCAAACTCCGTGTGTTGTAAATTGAGAACTGTATTTTGGTTAAAAACGTCTATACCATTATTCAATGCACCTTATCTTATCCTCAACTGATAAAGGTAAATGTCAAAAACATATATTCAAAATTTATATCTCGCTTTATTAAATAAAGATACCGATATATCATTTTAAAAATTGGTGCGTAACAACGGTTATTCAAAACCAAAAGTTTGTGTTAGGCAAAGGCAAGTGGTTTTTCCCCCATAGCACCAATTGCTATGAATTCCAATATTGAGGATCAAATCACCATTTCCCAATATTCTACTTCTTCACGGTATCTGTAACGCCCTGTTATCCAAATACCCAGGAGTCAGAACTAATTAGGAAATAGTTACAACCACATAGGAAAACCAAAACATAAAAAATGTTTCAAGGGGGTGGCCGGGTATTTCAAGTAATGCCTCTTCTAATACCCAGATTTACGACAGTAGTTGCAATTTTCATTGCCCTCGCTGCAACCCCTTTATATGTCTCTACATATTACCTTCTGTATACCAACTTAGGCTGGTTGGTTTTCTTCCTTCCCTACCTTTTAGCACCAGCCTCAGGTTTGGAAGAAAATTATCCAACAAGCATAACTGGGAGAAAGTGAAGGAGGAGAGACAACATAATTATCCAATTTAATTTCTCCAGAATTAGTAGCCATCCTCGACTGAAGCAATTTCTTCGAGTTCGTATGTAACTATACGATGGCATTTCCAAGCAATATGGATCATCGCAGTGATACGATGTGTTCTTGAGAAGGCAAAGGTAAAGTAGGAGCGGCAGGGACTTATGCGAATATGTCGAAAATCATGACAATCCAAAGTTAGATGGTAAAAAAGATTCGGTTAACTTGGTTTATAAGATTCAGTTTAAGGTCTATCATGGTTGCAAACTAGAGAGAGAAAAAAAACACTCGGTATGCACTCTATCAAGATTAGATTGGTTTATTAATTTATTTAATTAGGATGGCTTCGAGTATTACGTCGAATTCTCCTTTAAACCCTAAAAGGAGAACTATTCAGGATCATGTACACTTTACAAGTTTGCTAACCGTTCAGCCAGACCAGGGTGCTCTGAGAGAGGTTCCCCATGCTTTCTGTCAGGACACGAAGGTACGGAACGTGACTGGCACTTAAATTACGAAAACGTCTAAAAGCGTAACGTAATCTAAGTAAGCCAAAGCCCAGAAAACTAAACCATTTAACAATTAGAGTGAAGGAAAACTTGTTTTAAAGCAAGTGGTTTTAACAAAATAAGTGGCATTAAGCATTTAAAAGCAACATCATATTTCCCGAAAATTTCGGCAGAGTCTCTTTTGTAAATACTGGCCCCCAAACGGGTACAACACATGAAAATACATATAAATAATGAATAAAGATATACCCAAGCGGGAGCTAGATCTTCTCCAAAGGCGGAATCACAACCACATGCAATATGTATATCAAAAGTGCGAAATAAACATCTGAAAGCAAGAAATAAGAAACACCACGTCGACTCACTCAAGTGAGCATCGACACCAAAAACCACAAATACAAGTCTCACGAGTCTCACCATCTAATCCAATATACAAGGGTAGATGGAGTATACTAGATACAAATAATAATACAAGATGGAACAAAAGTATCCTCGCAACCCACCCATGAGAAAAACTGCAAATCGATGCAATGAAGCAAAAAGAGAAAGTACGCCCGCCGCTACTGTGCTGACGGGTTAGACCTGCAAGATATTGTGGCACAACGGGAGTGAATTGCCAATTCGTGAGTAGTAAATAACATCAATAAGGCTATCATAAGCATGCACGCAAATGCGTCTCAACCTACGCATATCGATATGATATGATGTACTAACATGAATGCAACATGAATGCATAATCAACACGAAACTTGAACATGTCTAGTATGAGAAAATCTTTGTTCTTATCTTAGAAAAACCCCTGTGCAACAACTGAAGCATCACTAATGAAATCAACAAAAAAATCCGTGTCAAGCATCGACACAATATCTCAATATCTCAATATCTCAGGCTCCGTCAGTCCGGATCAGCCCATATCATCAAATCTCACGACTACGTCGGTATCCTCCGGATATCCGCCGTGCCAGACATCACCGGTAGGTAGTCTGCCCCTGCAAGGATCATCATCTACAACTCGAGGTTCTTGCCCCAGGATACCTTACCGGACCCACTATGTACTCGAAACGGTTCATTCTACTTCTCGAATTGGGTCTCGAAAACAATCAGAGATCAGCAAAACTCATGGTGGATGACACATACATTATATCACGAGAAAACCACAACTTACATTTTTAAAATGGTAATAAGTTCTTAAAATCCTTGCGGTTTTCCTCAAAATTCAAAAATCTCATAAATACTGAAATTCTCAAGAAGAATCACCATATGTAAGCATGCCGGTGATAATGGATGTCTATGATACGATAGTATATACTATGCAACGTATGACCAGAACTATGTATGAAGTATGATGCAATGAGTTATATACACATGACTAGCAATCCTACGTATCAATCTTGATGAAATGAATATACAACTACCAGTTTACATATCATATATGATGCAAATATTTCAGATACTGTTCTAAGCAAGTTCTATAGTGTTCGTAGCATAGCAATTACCAAAGGCGTGTGTGTTCGCATGAATAGTGCACGTGCTGTATGAACTAATGGTAATGGTGCAAGTGTCCTATGAGATGATATCACACATATATATAAGATGGTGTGATGCAATGAGATTAATAACTAGGAAACTACGCATATAAAATGCAAGTACTATAAGTAATCCTAAACCATCAGGCGCCTCGCGCCATCCAGACGACTCCCCATAGATGTGTACATCTACTCACCGGGACGTCTCGGCTAATATGATCCGATCTCAGCCTTACCTTTTCCGCATCGCATCCGACGCCTCTGCACCCGATCCTAGAATCGCACACAAGTAAATAAGAGAATATATATAAAAATAGTCTCGGACACAAACGACACAAGTCAGCCATGCGCACTAACGGACGCGCACGCACTTGGTGCACAAAACGCGCCCACGACAACGGCACAAACCACAACTAGGGTCGATATACGTAGCCACTATCAAGCCTAGAACCCGATTGCACCAATCGCGCATTCACAACATAGTAAATACATTAGGAAATAGGTTGTATGTCATCAAAACCTCAAACTTAATTAAAATCGATTTATTCTAAAAACCTAGTAAGCATCAATTTACCATTTTAATTCAAATCTTGATGTTTTAACAAAACTAGTGGCCACAATATTCACTTAATAGCTTAATTAAGCCACACAAATATTTACTAAAATTTTAATCTCACCCATTTTAGATTAATCAAGAAATTAGTTTGCAAAAACATATAATTAGGACAAATTAAAAGTAACAATTAGCAAATTAGCAACTAGATTAGGTTTTGCAAGTCTTAACATGTTAAACTACATATTGCAAAGATAATCAAGTGATAAAAAACCTAACTTGAACCCAAACCATTATCTTGAAATTCCGAACTTGCAATATAGAACCATATAAATATCTAATTAAGTTTGATTTAAGAAATTAACCAACAATTAAACAATAGGGTTAGGATTTATACCTCACAATTTTTGTAGATCTAGCTTGCAAACTTGCCTCCAAAAATGATTTCTTGCTCCTAAATCCAAGCTAGTTTGGCCAAGGAAAAATGGATGAAGATTTAACTAGAAATTAGTGAAGGTTTGTGTGGATTTTTGATGGATTTTTTGAGGATTTTTGAAGTAAAGAATGTGAGGATTTTGGAGAGGGGAGGGGCTTTCCCTGGCTCGGCCAGAGTGGGGAGAGAAAGAGAGTGAAGTGTGTAAGTGTGTGTAGAAGCATCCCCCTATCAAATCATATATTACATATATTTTAATTATCTTATTTTATTTTCTTTTCTAATTAATTCTAGACTTTTCTAGAAGCATGGAGACAAATGGAGAAAAAAGAAACATGTTGCAAACTAAGTTTTAAATTGTCATGGTGCACAAGTGTGTGATTAACCCATTCCCATTTGTAATTAACACTAATTAAATGTATAAGTGAAAGCTTAAAATAATATAAAAAATAATTAATTAAGGAAAAATATTTAAGTAAACTAACAATTTATAACTGACTAAATAAATACCAATTACTAGCAATTACATAGTTAGAATAGGTATATTTAAGTCTATGTGGAAAAATAATTATATCTTGGTTTTTACGGAAACACAAATTATTTTACCGATTATCGGAAAATTCACCTAAACGATTTTTTAAAACGTTACAATCTTCCCCCCTTAAAGAAATTCGGTCCCCGAATTTAAAATCTAACTACGTGTTCCTTCGAAGAGATGGGAATATTTCTTCCTCATCTCGACCTCGGCTTCCGACGTGACCTCTTCGCCGCTCGAGCCACGCCAAAGAACCAATACGGTCGGTATGTCCTCGGACCTCGGTTTCTTCACCTGCCGATCTAGAATGACTATAGGCTACTCTGTGAAAGAAATATTGCACTCCGGTTGGATCGTCTGATGATGTATCGCGTGAGAGGGGTCATGAAGGTACTTGGGGAGCATCGATAGATGAAACACGGGGTGAACATCTGGGAAGCTGGGCGGAAGAGCCAAACGATAAACAACTGCGCCGACATGCTTGAGAATCTCAAAGGGACCACATATCTGGGACTAAATTTCCTTTTCTTTCCGAATCTCAACTCGCCCTTCATCGGAGAAACCCTCAAGAAAACATGATCGCTTACTATAAACTCAAGTCTGCGTCAACGTCAGTCTGCATAGGATTTCCGCCTGCTCTGGGATGCTCTCATCCTATCCCGAATAAACTGAATCTTTTCGGTCGTCTCCTGCACAATCCGTGGCCCCAAAATACTGCTTTCACTGAGCTCTGTCCATTAAATGGGCGATCAACATCTCCTCCCATATAACTTCTCGAAGGGTGCCATCTGAATCGTCTCCTGGAAGCTGTCATTGTAGGATAACTCTATTAAGGGCAAGTGGCGATCCCAACTGCCATGAAATCTAGAACGCAAGCTCGGAGCATGTCCTCACGAATCTTAATTGTCCGCTCTGATTGACAGTCGGTCTGCGGATGGAAAGCTGTGCCAAAATTCAATTGGGTGTCCAAAGTCTTTTAATGTTTCTACAGTAGTTGGCTGGTGAACTGGGTGTCCCGGTTGGACACAATACAGGTCGGAACTCCATGAAGTCGTACAATCTCATCAATATATATCTGAGCATACTAAACGAATCCGAAAGTGGTCTTACTGGCAGAAAGTGAGCTGCTTTCGTCAATTGGTCTATGATCACTCAAATTGAGTCATACTCTCGACTGGTCCTAGATAGACCCACAATAAATTCCATAGAAATCTGCTCCTATTTCTACTCTGGAATGGGCAAAGGTTGTAACTCTCCTGCTGGCCTCTGATGCTTAGCCTTGAGTTTGCTGACAAGTCATCATCCCAAAACAAAATCTGTGACATCTCTCTTCATCCCTTCACACCAGTAGACTTCTCTCAAATCATAATACATCTTGGTCGAAACCGGATGAACACTATATACTGACTGATGCGCTCCCTCTAAGATCTCGCGTCTCAATCTCTCAGAATCTGGCACACATAGTCGAGTCCCAAATTGTAGTACTCCTTGACCATCGATCACGAACTCTGAATCTCTGCCCTGTCGAACCTGCTCCAAGATCTCTGACAACGAACGTCATCGGACCGTGCCTCACGGATATGATCAAATAACGGTGGATGTGCACGGACACAGACAAGTTGTTCCTTGGTCGACGTAAACTCTAACTTACCCGGCTGTCACACAGAATCTGCTAATCTGTCATCGACAGTCTCTGAACTGTACTCAAACAAGAAAAGCTACCTCCGGGCCTCCGACTCAAAGCATCTGCCACAACATTCGCCTTGCCCAGAGGATAAAGAATCTCCTAGTCATAGTCTTTCACTAGCTCTATCCATCTGTGCTATCTTAAATTTAGATCTCGCTGCTGAAATATATAGCATGACTCGTTGTATAAGTAGTGTTTCCAAATCTTAAATATAAAAATCACTGTAGCCATCTCTAAGTCATGAGTGGAATAGTTTTGCTCGTGCTTCTTCAACTGCCGAGAAGCATCGCAATAAACAACAAACCGCCTGATCCTTAAGGCAAAGATAATATTGGCGCCGAAATCAAACGAGTCTTCAACTGCTGAAATCTCTACTCGCATACTTCAGCCCAAAGAAAATGAAATATCTTCCAGGTCAACCCAGTCAACAGTGCAGCTATACGAGAAAAATCCTAACAAAGCGTCGATAATATCCAGCCAAACTCAAAAAACAGTGAACCTCCGTCACCGGTACAGGTCTGGGCCAGTGCTGAACGGCCTCGATCTTCTTCGGTTCCATACGTACCATTTCTCATAACTACGTGTCCTAAGAAGTCCACACTATCCAACCAGGAAAATACACGTAGATAATTTAGCGACCAGCTAGTGCTCCCTCAAGATCTGTAACGAAATCCTCAATTACTGCCCAGGCCCCTCTCGGCTCCAAAAGTGTACTAAAATGTCATCAACGAACACGATAATAGCTGATCAAGAAATGGCCTGAATATGCGGTTCATCAAGTCCATAAATGCTGCTGGGGCATTGGTGAGCTCGAACGACATCTCCAAGAACTCATAATGCCCATAACGTATGAAAAGCAGTCTTCGGAATATCATTCTCTCGAACCCGCAATTAATGGTAACCTGATCGCAAGTCAATCTTCGAGAAATGTCCCGCATAGTGAAGCTAATCAAATAAATCGTCGATGCAAGTTAGGGGATATCTATTCCGCACGGTAACCCGATTCAGCTGACAATATTCGATGCATCAACACAAACTGCCGTCTTTCTTCTTGACGAACAGAACAGGAGCTCCCCAAGGCGACGCACTCCGACGAACAAGCCCTTTATCCAACAAATCTTGCAACTGATCCTTCAATTCTTTACGCTCCTCCGGGTCCATCCGATATGGCGGTATAGAAAAAGGCTCCATGCCGGGAATCAAGTCAAAACAGAACTCAATATCGCGATCGGGCGACAAACCAAGCAACTTGTCAGGAAAGACATCTTGAAACTCTCTCATAATCGGGACCTGGTCCATTGGGACCTCTGCGGCTCTAACATCACGAACATACGCTAAGAATCCCTGACATCCTTTCCTCAAGAACGGAATAGCGCGAAGAGAAAAATTCAAACTGGGAAGGGCGACGCTACGGTCTCCCCGAAAAAGAAGAAATGGCTCATCCGGAAAACTAAATCTTACTGCCTCCTCACGGCAATCCACGGACGCATAACACGTGGCTAACCAATCCATGCCCAGAAAACTTCGAAGTCAAGCATATCGAGAAAAATCAAATTGACAGAAGAATCCCTATCTCCGATACGAACGAAACAAACAAGAACGAAAAACATTTCGAGCGACAAAAGACTCGCCTACTGGAATAATAACAATCAGCGGCAGATCAAACAAGGACGACTCTCGGTCCAATCTCGGTACAAAGTGTGTAGATACAAGTTCAAACAACAAAAGAAATATGCACTTCGAAAGAAAATACTGAAATAACACTTGTCACGACGTCTACCTAACCGCCTCTGAGCTGGCATACCGGTACAAATTCGCTTCGGTCCAGAAACTACTGAAGTCTTAGAAATACGCTCCTCCAACAGCGTCCATAGCAGCGATTTAAGTGTTAAAAGGCTGGTGCCGACAGCAAGAAATAACTGCATGTCCAATCTCCACACGAACCTCTTTATCCGTTTCTCTTCAGTATCCACCGGGTAAGGAGCATATCAGACCACTGAGTAAACTAAATGTCATACTCGGACACCGTCATCCCTAAAGACTTACGTAAAGGCTCGAAACTACGAGCTCGGGCATCTCGAACGCTCTCCAGAAGGAAACAAGCAAGAATATAGCTATGAACGCATCCCATGTCATAGAAAGTAGATCTGAAGCTCAGCCTCTCTCAATTGACTCGCACTACGTCTGAGCAAGACCTCTCTAGACGAAAACTCGCAAGCTCAATCCATACCTCGTCAGAACATCTATGTGAACGACAATTCCTAGCCATCCTGTCGAGGAATGTCTACGGATCCTCCGTCGCATATGTGCTGGTAAGGACTGGAGGCTTCAGCCTCAAAAATTCCTTTAAGGATACGGAAATAATCTCGGTAACAACAGAAACAGTTTCCTGAGCAGCAGGTACAATCACGGTCCCCGCAGTAGGAGGGACATCATCGGCTTTCAGAGCTCGGCTAACCTTAACTAACAATCCAACCTTCTATCGCAAGTCCTAAGTACTCGACTCTAGCCTAGCCATCCGTCCTGGAAAAGGCAGACCACTCTGTCCCTGAGGGATAGGCGTAATGCCCTGATCGGTCCTCGTCTCAAACGAGCCTACTCTAATCTCATCTCTCACGGCAGCCCTCTGGCCCTCATAGTCTTCGAGGGCAAAGTGGCTGGAACATGAAACAAGATTGATAGGAACATTGCGATTTTAATCAAAGGATTTCCGGAATCAAGGAAGGAAACACAAGCAAATATATATCATAAGGTCACTTAGGCGGAGTACCGTATCGTAAGTATGCCGCAGAATATACCCACGCTACATCACTCTGTTTAACTCACCTACGCCATCTACCAAGGGTCATCCTACACTCAGAAAGGTAAAACCTAACGCTCTGATACCAACTTTGTCATGACCAGAAGGTACGGAACGTGACTGGCACTTAAATTATGAAAACGTCTAAAAGCGTAACGTAATTTAAGTAAGACAAATCCCAGAAAACTAAACCGTTTAACAATTAGAGTGAAGGAAAAATTGTTTTGAAGCAAGTGATTTTAATAAAATAAGTGACATTAAGCATTTAAAAGCAACATCATATTTTCCGAAAATTTCAGCGAAGTCTCCTTTGTAAATACTGGGCCCCAAACGGGTACAACACATGAAAATACATATAAATAATGAATAAAGGCATCCCCAAGCGGGAGCTAGCCACGTTCCGTATTTACAAAGGTGCGTCTCACCGTCCAGTCCAATATACAAGGGTAGATGGAGTATACTAGATACAAATAATAATACAAGATGGAATAAAAGTATCCTCGCAACCCACCCATGAGCAAAACTACAAATCGATGCAATGAAGCAAAAGGAGGAAGTACGCCCGCTGCTACTGTGCTGACGGGTCAGACCTGCAAGATACTATGGCACAACGGGGGTGAGTTGCTAACTCGTGAGTAGTAAATAACATCAATAAGGCTATCATAAGCATGCATGCAAATGCGTCTCAACCTATGCATATCGATATGATACGATATACTAACATGAATACAACATGAATGCATAATCAACACGAAACCTGAACAGGTCTGGTATGAGAAAATCTTTGTTCTTATCTTAGAAAAACCCCTGTGTAACAACTGAAGCATCACCAATGAATTCAACAGAAAATCCGTGTCAAGTATCGACACTTTATTTACATATCCCAATATCTCAATGTCTCAATATCTCAATATCTCAATGCCTCAATATCTCAATATATCGGGCTTCGTCAGTCGGATCGGCCCATATCATCAAATCTTACGGCTTCGTCGGTATGCTCCGGATATCCGCCGCGCCAGACATCACCGGTAGGTAATCTGTCCCTGCCAGGCTCATCGTCTACAACTCGAGCTTCTTGCCTCGGGGTACCTTACCGGACCCACCATATACCCGAAATGATTCATTCTACTTCTCGAATCGGGTCTCGAAACCTAACAGAGATCAGGAAAACACATGGTGGACGACACATATATTATATCACGAGAAAACCGCAACTTATATTTTTTAAATGGTAATAAGTTCTTAAAATCCTTACGGTTTTCCCTAAAATCTAGAAATCTCATAAGTACTGAAATCCTCAAGAAAAATCACCATATGTAAACATGGCGATGATAATGGATGTCTATGATACGATAGTATATACTTTGCAACGTATGATCAGAACTATGTATGAAGTATGATGCAATGAGTTATATACATATGACTAGCAATCCTACGTATCAATCTTGATGCAATGAATATACAACTACCAGTTTACATATCATATATGATGCAAATGTTTCAGATACTGTTTTAAGCAAGTTCTATAGTATTCGTGGCATAGCAATTACTAAAGGCGTGTGTGTTCTCATGAATAGTGCACGTACGGCATGAACCAATGGTAATGGTGCAAGTATCCTATGAGATGATATCACACACACACACACACACACACACACACACACACACACACACATAAGTTGGTGCGATGCCATGAGATTAATAACTAAGAAACTACGCATATAAAATGCAAGTACTACAAGTAATCCTAAACCATCGGGCGCCTCGCGCTATCTAGACGATCCCCATAGATGTGTATATCTACTCACCGGGACGCCTCGGCTAATATGATCCGATCTCAGCCTTGCCTTTTCCGTGCCGCATCCGACGCCTCTGCACCCGATCCTAGAATCACACATAAGTAAATAAAAGGATAGATATAAAAATAGTCGCGGACACAAACGATACAAGTCAGCCATGCGCACTAACTGGATGCGCACACACTTGGTGCACAAAACGCGCTCGCGACAATACCACAAACCGCAACTAGAGTCGCTATACTGGCCACTATCAAGCCTAGAACCCGATCGCACCAATCGCGCATTCACAACACACTAAATATATTAGGAAATAGGTTGTATATCATCAAAACCTCAAACTTAATTAAAATCGATTTATTCCAAAAACCTAGGAAGCATCAATTTACCATTTTAATTCAAATCTTGATATTTTAACAAAACTAGTGGCCACAATATTCACTTAATAGCTTAATTAAGCCACACAAATCTTTACTAAAATTTTAATCTCACCCATTTTAGATTAATTAAGAAATTTGTAACACCCGAGCCCAATGCTACTATTTTTTTCTGTTACCAGTTGAGCATTAGATATTACTCGTTTCATTTAGCTTGCCTGTTTGACACTTGCCGTGAAATTTTATCTGGCTAAGTCATTTCTGCATATAACAAATTTTAGCACTTAAAATAAAATTAAAAATACCTATCTTGGCCTACTCGACATCCCTAACCGCGTGGTAGCGTCCGTGCATCGAGTTCTCGTCCCGTTCGGTGAAACGGGCGAGTTTGGACGGCTACACGCGCGTACAGGTGTCCGACTTGGGGGTATGCTTTTTATTCACAAAACATTTCATTTTAAAATTTGGAACCCGCTTAAAATCCTATTATTTAAATTTCAAATTTTTGGACCCAACCCGGGCGCAATTTGGAAATGTTTCATTTAGCGCCAAAATCCCAAATTAATAAAATATTTGAAACCTTATAATATTCGTTATAATATTCTTACTGTTAATTCTTAAATCTTTAATATTAAATCTTTTAACCATTTAAATCTCTCCCTGGCCAATCAGTGAGCTTTACTCACGTGGGCCCCTCTCCTTTTTCTCTAAATTCTCTCTCTCTGGCTCTCTCGTATCTCTCTCTCTAACTCTCTCTCTCTCTTTCCCTATATATATATATATAAAGTCTTTCCCCTTCATATTTTTCCCCAGCACGAGAAGAGAAACCCATCGCGACCTAGCCCTAGCCGCCTCCACCGTCGCCCCCGCAGCTCCGACGCCGGCGCCGGCGCCACCATTGCCCTCGCCTCCGCCTCCTCATACCAACCTCGACTTCCCCTCCTTCTCCCCATGTGCACGGCGCCGCAGCAACCCTGGACAACCCCCGTGCCTTCTCTGTACGGCCGGAGACATCGCCGGCGACCTTCGTCGTCGTCACCGCGCCACCTTCAGCACCTCCTCATCACCTGCGCACACCAGCCCCGACCACCTCCTCTCCCTCTCCACTTTCTTTCCTGTTCTATACCCGCAGCCCTAGCCCATCGCCTGCAACCTCCTCGCCGGCGCCCCACCTCCGTCGACCCCATCGCTGTCACGCCCTCTGCAACACCAGTAAGCCCTCTCTTCCCTTCCTCCTTCCATTTTTCCTCCGGTTTATCCCTTGGCCGTGCTTTAACTTTTCCGGTTGTTTTGTCGCTGTTCGCCGGAATCTGGCCGTGCCGGTGGCGTGTCCTGATGATCCAGCAGAGTGCTCTGACTCGTGAGGTCCTTTGGTTCGTCGTTTGGGTTCAATCCGTGAACCGTGCGTCCGTCGCGTGTTTCCCCGCCGACGTTACGTTCCGTTTTCGTGTTCGTCGTTTCGTCGAGGCAAGTATTCGATACTTGCTACATGCTATTACCACTTTATAACTTGCTTTAACATTCATGTATGGTTTAATGACATATCATTTAGCAAATCACCTTACATACCTTGCTTCATGTCAAATAAATTATTTCCTGATAAACCCGTACATAATAGATTGCATTCGATTCACTGCTATGATGCTTTATTGCCAGTTTAGGTTATCAAATATGCATAACCTGCTAAATTACAGTTTGCCACTTTAAACCATATAACTAAGTTTACCTGTTAATCACAGTTTACTGTTTAATAGATGATAGCCTTTACACATGTAGTTCCATTATATTCGGACATTCGTAATCAAAGGCTTGATATAACTGTATCGCATCATCATTTAACTATTGCACCGCTAAGGGTGCTCAAAACCTGTTAATATAATAAAACGGCTGCACTGTATTACTGCACCCTTGTGATCGAATGAAACTGTTGATTGTTGTTTAACTCATTGCTTATTTCCTGCTGTTATTACCCTGTTCGATTATATATCTGTTTACGAGCACACCCACGATGTGTTCGTACCTTGACTTGAACATTGCTACATGATGCACCTGACATGGTACCATTTACTTTGACTTGACCTGATGTACCATGACCTGACCTGTTACCTGATCTCATGCCTAATGCCAACAAACCTGACATAGAGGCCTCATGGACCAATCTTGTTGTCTATCCAGACAAACCTACTGTTACCTGATCCTGTGTTAGCATTAGTCCTTGACTACTGAATACCTGACCTGATACATATAACTTGGGGGTATGGGGAAATCAAAGGTGAACCTGACTTGTAACTCGACAGTTCACTACCTGTTCGAGTGTACACATTCCTGTTTTGTGCCTAGCGGCATGTCTCGGCTGCGGCCAAGAATATTGTGGCCGTGATCCCGGGTATGTACGGGGTACTACCGAGTGTACACTTTCCTGTTTTGTGCCTAGCGGCATGTCTCGGCTGCAGCCGAGAATATTGTGGCCGTGATCCCGGGTATGTACGGGATACTATTGAGTTACATCGACGATTCATCAATTGATTTCAAAGACTTTAGAATAGGAAACCCGATAGAACAGTTTAGTTACCCACTGCACATTACCCTGCACCACTTGTTTCACATTATTGCTTTATTCATGTTTAGTTCTGCATTGCCTATTACACTGTTCATATTATTTTACTGATGACATGACGCGCTGACGTCTGGGTTTTGTATGGCCTAGATTCTCTACCACTGTCGCTGTCCGAGCAGGAGTACTTCAGCCAGCAGGCTGAGTTGTGAGTCCAGTAGTGGTTAGTTTTATTTCCTGCATTTATTTTATGATGTGAGCCCGCATTATGGGACATACCTTTCAGATATTGTATTAGATCATTTGCTTCCGCATTTATTTATCATTGACTCTTGTTATTCTGGACTGTGGACATGTTTTTAGATAGTTTTATCTTGTTCTTGATATCTCTACAGCCGTAATGTGATTGTGGATGGATACTTCCTACCCACAGGTAGCATGGTTGGCTATGTCACGTGCCCAATCTTGCGTACTCTGGGAAGCGGGGCGTGACATGGTTCTTTTGGTATCAGAGCCATATGTTAGTTGGGTTGATTCTTTTGTAGTTGGGTATTGTACCCAATACATGAATCAGAATACCCGTGTTTAGGAAACATGTCCTACCACCTTGACCGTTTTACCATTCTTGAATCACATTCTTCCTGATTATATCTTTTACGATGTGCAAACTTCCTTTGCATATCGATTCGAAAACCCGATTCCTTGTTATCTCTGGGACTTAGGCGACTTGGGTGGAGTTAAGTAATTGTGGCTATGATACCGCAGCATAGTTACAATGCGGTACTCTATTTAAGTATTTTGGAGTTCTAGCCTTGATCTATATATTGAATCTATCATCATGCTAATGTTGGGTGTTTTTAATTTCAGGAATATGGCAGATAAGAATTTCAAGACGTATCAGAGGCGTGTGGACGAAGCCGCCATGTTGGGAGTAATAACAGGAATGCTGGAAAATCAGAAGAGGCATACTGAGCTGATCCAGCAGCAAGCAGATTCGTTTCAGGAAGGTTTGCAGACCATTCGACAGTCTGTAAACAACGCTGGAGCTAAACCAGTTGACCGGGTAGGGACCGTGGCGGATTTCAGACGTTTGGGTCCGACTACATTCACTGGTTTGGAGGAGCCATTGCCAGCCGAGCAGTGGCTGGTCGACACGGAGAATTGGCTGATTGCGGCACAGATTCTAGAGGACAAAAGAGTTGATGTGGTGCGCATTCAGCTAGTGGATTACGCCCGAGAGTGGTGTCTTGTGGAAGAGACCCGCTTGCCCAAGCCGATCAGTTGGGCGGAGTTTTCTAAGAGTTTCCTGGAGAAATTCTTCCCGTGGACTGCACGGGAGGAAATGGAAGAGAAATTTATTGGGCTGAGGCAGAATGGAGCACCCGTGGACGTGCATGCAGCGGAGTGGACGAGACTCAGCCGTTTCGCTGGACCTTTAGTCGCCAACGAGGCAGACAGGGCACGAAGGTTCATGCGCAGTTTGGATGTGGACATCCAGAGGCAGATTGTCTCCCTGGGTTTAACCACTTTCTAACTGGTTCTTACGGCAGCTCGGGAACAACAGAGTTTATCTGGGATGAAAGGGAGCTTGCAGCAGACAGCAGTTGCGGCCAGGAAGCCTGCATTTGTACCTAACCGAGATCATGGGCGCAAGGGTATTCCAGTGGATCGTCGTGGTGTAGCACCCATGAAGAAGCCTGTGGTCGTTGATCGAAGAAAAAGCATGAATTGTAACTACTGCAATTTACCGGGCCACATGCAAAAGGATTGTCGAAGGAGGCTGGGACTTTGTTTGGTTTGTGGAGCGGCTGATCACGCAGTTGGTGCCTGTCCGTCGAAGCTTCGCACGAGAGATGATGTACAGAAGCCTCCGCAGAGACCGTTCCAAGGGCAGAAACAGCTGACTCAAGGTCCTAATCAGGCTCGAGCTTTTACTTTGACAGCTGAGGAAGCCAAGGCATCAGGAGAAGTGGTTTCAGGTACTTTACTCGTTCATGGTTTTCCCACATTGGCATTATTTGATTCTGGTGCATCCCACTGTTTTATGACATCCAAATTTATAACTACACACTCGATTACCTACACGACCCTGTCTATTTTTTGGGACATACACACTGGGAATGGGAAAATCATAGCTAGTAGGGAATGTAGAGATTGTACGGTTGTTGTGTGCGGACGGGAACTCTTTGCAGATTTCTTGGTGATTGATACGGGCAGCTATGAAGTTGTCTTGGGAATGGATTTTCTTGGCACTTTCCACGCCCACATTGACTGTAGGGCAAGGAAAGTAATTTTCCAGATTCCCGGACATCCTGAGTTTACCTTCAATGGAGGAAGCAGTTATGTCGGGCCAGTCGAGTTTAGGGCTAGGCCGACTAACAATGTTCTTGTAGCTATGGAAGTTGATGGTAGTGAAGAGCCGGTGGTGGTTCGTGATTTCATGGACATATTTGAAGATATATCGGGCTTACCGCCGAAGCGAGATGTGGAGTTCGCAATTGACCTTATTCCTGGTGCAGCGCCAGTATCTAAAGTGTATTATCCAATGGCGCCAGTGGAATTGGAAGAAGTTAAGAAACAAGTTGCTGAATTGCTTGAGAAGGGTTGGATCCGAAGCAGTAACTCGCCTTGGGGAGCTCCAGTTCTTTTAGTAAAGAAGAAGGATGGCACCAGAAGGATGTGCATCGATTATCGAGAATTAAACCGGGTAACTATTAAGAACAAGTACCCGATCCCTCGCATTGGAGAACTTTTTGAGCAGCTTAGTGGCGCGAGGGTATTCTCGAAACTGGATTTGCGATCCGGATATCATCAGCTCCGAGTGAAAGCAGAAGATATTTGCAAGACGGCGTTTCGAACTCAGTATGGACATTACGAGTACCTAGTGATGCCCTTTGGAGTAACGAATGCGCCGGCAGTATTCATGGACTTGATGAACCGAATCTTTTCACCGTTCTTGGACCAGTTTATTGTGGTATTCATTGACGATATTCTGGTTTACTCGAAGAGTTTTGAGGAGCATACTGAGCATTTGAAGATCGCACTGCAGACATTGAGACAGGAGAAATTGTATGCGAAGATGAGTAAGTGCGAATTTTGGCTGGAAGAAGTGAAGTTTCTGGGGCATGTTGTGTCGGGCAATGGAATCGCCGTCGATCCCGAAAAGATTGCAGCAGTTCGAGATTGGCCTATTCCAAGGAATGTAGCTGAGATAAGAAGTTTCCTTGGATTAGCCGGATACTACAGGAGATTTGTGGAGAACTTCGCTCGTTTGGCAAAACCGTTGACCAAGCTTACTCGCAAGGAGGTATCTTTTGTATGGACGGATAAATGTAAGTTAGCTTTCGAGACGTTGAAGCAGAAGTTGATAACCGCCCCTATCCTGACCGTACCAGACAATTCCGGAGGACTGGTGATTCACAGCGATGCATCTGGGAAAGGATTGGGATGTGTTTTGATGCAGCATGGGAAGGTCGTAGCATGCGCATCAAGACAACTGAAGACCCATGAGATGAATTATCCGACTCATGACTTGGAGCTTGCGGCTGTGATCTTCGCTTTGAAGATTTGGAGACACTACCTTTTGGGTGAGAGAGTCGAAGTTTTTACAGATCACAAGAGTTTGAAATACGTGTTCACTCAGAAGGAGTTGAACATGAGGCAGCGTAGATGGTTGGAGCTGATGGCCGACTACGACCTTGATCTTAAGTACCATCCGGGGTATTAGATACCGGGTCAGGATCCCATATATGTAATCAGTTACATGGGCTTAGGAAAGGTAGAGAACTTGGAGAAGGTGATAAAGACATTAGAGTTGGAAATTGTGCAATTGTTGCAGCTAAGACTGTCGGGAAATATCACCTTGTATTACCAACTGGTGATACATTGGTTCTGAACGAATGCTATTACATGCCGAACCTGATATGCAACATTATATCGGTTTCTTTGTTAAGTAAAGAGGGATATAATTTTGTATTACAGGATAATGTTATGAACATTTTCCGTAACCAAAAGTTGGTTGGATCAGGCACGTTGTGCAATGGCATTTATGTTCTAAATCAATCAACAGTTCTGAGCATAACAAACACACACAAGAGGAAGAGTTCTGAACTGAACGAATCCTTCTTGTGGTATTGTAGACTGGGTCACATCAATGCGACACGACTAGCTAAGTTGCATAAAGATGGATATTTAAATCCGTTTGAATTTTCATCCTATGACACTTGCCAGTCATGTCTCAAAGGCAAGATGACCAAAACTCCGTTTACGGGACACGGAGAAAGAGTTACCGAACTCTTGGGACTGATACATAGTGATGTATGCGGTCCTATGTCTACACATGCCAGGGATGGTTCTTCGTACTTCATTACATTCACTGACGATCTCTCTAGATTCGGATATGTGTTCCTGATGAAACACAAATCAGAAGCTTTTGAGAAATTTTGAGAATATAAACAAGAAGTCGAGAACCAAACCGGAAAAAGTATTAAAATCCTTCGATCTGATCGAGGAGGTGAATACTTGAGCAATGAATTCCTGGACTTCCTAAAAGAGAATGGGATTCTCTCTCAGCTGACTCCTCCATATACACCACAGCACAACGGTGTATCAGAACGGAGGAACCGCACCCTATTAGATATGGTGCACTCTATGATGAGCACTGCTGAGTTACCTATTTCCTTTTGGGGATATGCGCTGGAGACAGCAGCATACCTATTGAATCAAGTTCCATCTAAATCTGTACCTACCACACCATATGAGAAATGGAGTGGGAAGAGGCCATATCTTAAACGAGTTAAGATATGGGGTTGTCCAGCCTATGTCAAAAGACAAAATCCGGACAAGCTCGAGGCACGGTCAGTTCTTTGCAAGTTTGTGGGATATCCAAAGAACTCATATGGGTATTTTTTCTACCACAGTGAGGAACAAAAGGTGTTTGTTGCTCAACATGCCACCTTTTTAGAAAAGGAATTCCTTGAAAAAGTAATTAGTGGCAAAGTGGTAGAGCTGGAAGAAGTTCTAGATACACAAACCGTAACTGAAGATTTAGTGGAACCAGAAGATTCAGTAGCTCCCAATGAACCTCAGTCTCTCCGCCGATCTAGTAGGGTTCCTCGCCAACCTGAGAGATACTACGGTTTTCTCATGGATGGTGGGAGCGAGGATTGCATCATGGAGGATGATGACTCAACTAGCTTCGAGCAGGCCATCACGAGTAGGGACTCGGTGAAATGGCTGGATGCTATGCGGTCCGAGATGGAATCCATGTACACCAACAAAGTATGGACTTTGGAAGTTGCTCCTGAAGAGGTAAAACCCATTGGGAGCAAGTGGATCTTCAAGAAAAAACTTGGTGTAGATGGGAAAGTGGAGACTTTCAAAGCTTGACTTGTTGCAAAGGGTTTTCGTCAAAGACCAGGTGTGGACTATGACGAAACCTTTTCTCCAGTGGCTATGCTTAAATCCATCCGGATCATGCTTGCCATCGCTGCGTATCATGACTACGAAATCTGGCAAATGGATGTTAAGACCGCCTTTCTAAATGGTGATTTAGAAGAGTGCGTATACATGACTCAGCCAGAGGGCTTCATAGACAGTGGGAGCAGCGGGAAGGTGTGCAAGCTGCTTAAATCCATTTATGGATTAAAACAAGCATCGCGGAGTTGGAACATCTGCTTTGACGTCGTTATCAAAGAGTTTGATTTCGTCAAAAACCCAGATGACCTTGTATCTATAAGAAGGTAGCAGAGAGTAAGGTTGTCTTCCTCGTATTGTACGTGGATGATATACTCTTGATAGGAAATGATATTCCTATGCTGCAATCGGTCAAGCTCTTCTTATCACAAAGATTCTCAATGAAAGATCTTGGTGATGCCTCCTGCATATTGGGAATTAGGATCTATAGAGATAGATCCAAACGGATATTGGGATTGTCCCAATCCAGGTACATTAACACCATACTAAAGAGGTTTAGTATGGAAGAATCCAAGCGTGGGAACTTGCCCACGATCTCTGGAGTCACTCTCTCCAAAGAGATGTCTCCCAAGACTGATTTGGAGAGAGCTCGCATGCAAAGGATACCCTATGCTTCTGCAGTAGGCTCTATCATGTACGCGATGCTCTGTACCAGACCCGATGTTGCATACTCACTAAGTGTAGTGAGCAGGTATCAAGCTGATCCTGGAGAGAGTCACTGGACAGCTGTGAAGAGCATTCTCAAGTACTTACGAAGGACTAAAGAGATGCTCTTGGTGTATGGTAACGGAGAACTCCAAGTGGAGTCCTTTACCGATTCGAGCTTCCAGAATGATAAGGACGACTCTAAGTCGCAGTCGAGATTTGTCTTTACCCTTTACGGATGGGCGGTTAGCTGGAAGAGTTCCAAGCAGGAAACCGTGGCAGACTCGACGATGGAGGCTAAATACATCGCTGCCAACGATGCTGCTAAAGAGACTGTCTGGATCAAGAAGTTCATTACTGAACTTGGAGTGGTTCCATCCATTGAACATCCAATACCTTTGTATTGCGATAACAATGGAGCGGCGGCTTTGGCCAAGGAACCTAGGTCCCATCAGCGATCCAGGCATATTTTGAGGCGGTATCACCTGATCCGGGAGATAGTTGATCGCCGGGAGATCGAGGTCAGGAGGGTTGACACGAAGAACAACACGGCGGATCCACTCACGAAGGCCATTCCCGAGATACAGTTTGAGAGACTCTTCGGGATGCTCGGTATGCGATACTACAGCAGCTGGCCCTAGTGCAAGTGGGAGATTGTTAGTTGTATGTATGCCCTAGAGGCCAGTATTGTACAGATGATGTATATTATATTGGATGCATGGACATATATAGAGATGACTTTCTTGCTCGATATG
Source organism: Agapanthus africanus (assembly GCA_030015575.1). Taxonomy (NCBI): domain Eukaryota; kingdom Viridiplantae; phylum Streptophyta; class Magnoliopsida; order Asparagales; family Amaryllidaceae; genus Agapanthus; species Agapanthus africanus. The sequence continues at coordinate 340,901,723 of JASDDO010000006.1, read as the reverse complement.
ATAGTATGCTATCTGGTTACTCTTTATCTTAACATGTATACTAGTCTCTTTAAACTGTCTTATAGTTACATGTTGGTAAAGCCCTTAGGATGTGTACTTGACTACCTGGACTATGATGCAGATCATACTAGTGGGGACATGGTAGTCCATAAGTATATCCTTCATGGTCCCTAGTCGTAGGTGTATCGAGACGGGGCATCAATATACCAGTGTAGACTAGCGTATACGCTTCTCGACCCATGAGATGGGCGATGGATGATCCCATATCCATTGGTGTTTGACATCAGAGATGGTATACGGGTTCTCAGTGGAGACTGGGTACACTGGACGGACTCGCCGAGAACTCCCAGATGGTATTATATCTCACGTCAGATGGCAGTTCTCAGGTGACACTTGTGCAGGTTAGTCTGTAGACCCGAGATCGTCATAGAGTCTTGTGTGATTCCCACTGTGCTTTGATCTCCACCTTACCACATCCATGAGGGCGTGCAAAACGGTGGTCTTTGGGTACAGTCCCGAGTCACATGGAGGCAATGAGCGATAGGAAGGGTTTCTTCTCTCCCGGTATTGGGGGTTGATGTTGCGCAGTGCTCGATTGGCCGTAACAGGGAAGTCCCTGGCCAGGGCTGATCAGAGATTTGCTGGTAAGTGTTACCAGTAGTTTCTCGACACGTTATGAGCCTCACATCCGCACGACTTATCGGTTATTGGGATCTGACGTTTACCACCCCTAGACTTGATATGCGACATATCAGACGAACAGACCGGACTGTACGGTAAGTGTTACTGGTTGGATTCACAGGAGTGTGAGTGGGATAGCTCGTCGATCTTCTGGTCGCTTAATACCCGGGTGGCCGTTATGTTTAGCAGACCGCTTGCGGCTTGTGGGTGCTTGATATGATCATCATCTGCTACCGGCGTATTGACGAGTCTTTAGAGTCCTACACAGAGGTTTCCTGGCTCAAGCGAAACGAAATAGGAGCGCATATGAGATATGTGCGGGACCGAGAATAATGCGTGTATGTGATACCGCATTTCATTCTCGCGATGAATGTTTCGATTGGTTGTATGCGATATGACCTAGTTATCGAATCATTGATTCGATAAATCGATACATTGGATACTAGTCGGTTATGTGCGACATGACCGGATCATTGAATCAAATGTTGATTTAATGATTTAATGTATAATTATATATTTGATATATTACTTTGCATTAACTAGTATTAGTTCACTTTAAATGGATTTTCTCACTTGAAGTTCACAAGTTGTATATGTGATATACTTTTGTGCACTTGATTGTATCATGTTTGATGATGCATGAATGTTGGCTTTGTGTAAAGAATTGTACCATGGTTATGATAATGGTTAGGGTTTTGATTTATTCACTCATTTATTTATCCATTCTTTATTTATTTAAATAGATAAAAGAAAACAAAATGGTTTTTTTTATTTATCATGAAGCTTGTTGAAGCTTCATGAAGCTTTGACTAAAGAGACCATTTTGTCTTCATGCTTAACCCTAACCATTCCCACTTACCATGGTCTATTCTCTACACTTGACCTTAGTTAGGATATGATAAGTATTGATTTCTTTTCTATTATGGATATACTTTTATCATATTCTATCTTCATCTTCTCCTTCTTCTTCAAGAAAGAAAACTAGACTCCATTAATGGCATCTTGAGTTCTAAAGTGAGAAATCCAATTCTAAAGTGAACCCACCTCCTATTTCTTCATCCTCTACCTCTTGCCAAGTGGTCTTGGGTGTTTTCTTCACAAGTTTCACAACTAGGTGAAGTCGGAGCTTGATCCAGTGTAGGCTCGACGTAAATCATCTTCGGCATCGAAGCCGACGACTAGTCCGCTCATTTCTCCGATGAAGCCGATGAAAGAGTTCGGGATTCGAGATGGACAGAGAGGGAACGACTACATGGAGCTAAGGAAATGGATAACCGGATCTATAAAGGTTGTAGCTTTCTTCTTTTAGTTAAGATGTTAACTAGTTTATTGTTTCGCCTAAAATTCTAGTCGACGATCCGTATTAGGGTTTCTCGGCACTCATAAAATTTAAAATTGGCATGGTTGATGCCTTGTGAGACTTCATTAGCGTGTCTAGGAACCCTACAGAGGTATCAGAGCCTAGCTAGAGCCTTAGGCGATGCTTAGACGATGTTTGAAACCCGATCGAAACCGAAACCCTAAAACCAAATCGCTCTCTGGACTTTTTCTAATGGGTTTTTTCCATATTAAAAATGCTTAAAAAATTCAGCAGGAAGTTATAAGAATTACGGTGCAAAATTGGACAAATGATGCCTCCTACCTGCGGCAGAACCGCGGTAGAAGCCTAGCTTCTGCGGCGATTCCGCGGCTACATGATGACGTCAGCCCTCTAAATTTGCACAGTAATTCCTAATTTACAGTGCTGAGTTTTATGGGAATTTTTAATATTTATTCAAGAGTTGAATTTTCTGGGGTGTTTTAGGAGTTCGCTGATTCGATCGGATTATCAGACTTTGTCTATGTGGTTTTCCGGATATTTTGGAATATGTTAAAAAGTTCGACCGGATGTAAATACCCAATCTTTCCCCTGCTGGAAAATATCCAAGTGTTGGATTTTTCTGTGGTTTAAGGACGTTCTAAGTAGTGCAAGTAACGCGATGGTCTCTCTAGAAGACAACAAACCTTAACTTGATTATGTGACCGTCTTGAACTGCCCTTTGAACCATCGGGTTTGGGGCAGTACGGTGTGCCACATGTGAGGCGTTGGCTTGACCCTTCTACGGCTGGACCGTTGGTACTGAGGCATGAAGTGAATGTTTTTGAACCTATTTCATGTGTTGAACGGTTTCGGGAAAACTTGGGTGTTCGAATGTTCGATCGGAAAGTTTAATATTTTCTATTTATCCGGAATGGGATACAATAATTGGAATTCACACACAGTTATGAGATAACTGAATGAATGTTATAAATCTAGCGGTTTAGTCTCACTTCATATTGAAAAGAGTTTTCGATAATGAGACTAAAATGCGGGGTTTATAATTGTTAGGCATGTGATGTCTAAGTATTTCATTTGATTAGGCATGCGATGTCTAAAGAGGTTGCGGATTCCAATTGTTGTAGTTTTACACTTTCTTTTCTGTGACCGTAAGTGTAATATGTGATATCGCCGGTTTCGTTGCTATATGTCAATGACAATTGGGATGCGCATATTTACTTACGTTGATGACATGTGATGTTATGTGTTGCTGGATATGTTATATTGGATCGTCGTGTTCGAATAGCCGGGGGTTTTTATGTGAGATGAGCTTTTTTCATTTTCATTTATGTAAAAACTTGTATGTAATATTCTTTCATTTGGGGCACTTCCAGGTTGCGGAAGTTGTCACCTTTTGTATATTATTTACTTTTCCGCATTAGGATAGACCCAAGGAGGGGAGCACAAGTAACCGGGTTCTAGGGTCCAGTGGGAGACCATCTCGAGGAGTCGAGTCTGGGTCTCCTAACCCTAGAATTGGTAGGGTTGCTTGCCGTTCTCGTAGGGGTCTAGGGGTGTGGGTTTGGCTATTCATCACGACCGTGGAATCCGTGTTTTATACTGGCTCGTATTGAAAACACGGACGTCCTAGTATATCCAATGTTTCATATGTTTCTTCTGCTGCGATATCTGTGATGTGATCATGTGATGTTCTATGATAGATACAGTATATAGTATATATGATATATTATATAGACGTTACTTATGTTTTGCACCCGCACTAGCCCTGTCCTGCTCTGTCGTTAGTTACCTAACCTAACGGTGCACGAGGGGACATCCAGGCGAATGCGGATGGCATAAGTGTACGTCGTATTTATCTGTGATGTTTAGGTGACTTAAATGATGGGAATTCATTAATGTGATTAATGAAAGAAAAGAAACCTAAGATGTTGTAGAATCAAATTTTAAACAAAACAGGTAGCTACAGTTCTTGCTTTGCATAGCGGTATATGTGATATATCCTGCACCTTATTCGATGAGGAAAGGACCGAGATCCCTTCACCGGGAGTGACTCCTTTAGCAATAACTGGCAGATGCTACACACTCGGTTTGACTTTTGATTGCTTCTATAGTTTCTGCTTTGCACAGTGATATATATGATATATCCCGCACCTCATTCGACGAGGAAAGGGCCGACGATCCCTTCACAGGGAGTGACCCCTTTAGCAAAACTAGAAAAGCCTCAAAATCATTCCATTTCAAAACTTCATTTGATTCTACAACGATATCAAGTTCATTACGCAATAGGTTTTCAGAAAAAACCTGTCGTAGCCCTCCGTCATTTCAGATAAGTCCTGTTTAGTATTCGTGCTGCGTTTGTTGACCTTGTCAAGGCGCAGTGTGCGGTAGCTAACCAGTATTTATCTGCTTATGCATATGATGCAGATTGAGTTAGGATAGTCGTACGGCCTTGTTGACCTTGTCAAGGGTCGTGCGGGTGGGTTTAATTCAATCAAGAAATGACGGGTTGAACTTGAATTGCGGTCTATGGTTTGTTGACCTTGTCAAGGTCATAGATCGTTTGGGGCAAAAGCATTATCGGGAATTTCAAGTGTTGAAATTTGCTATGAGATTGCATACCTTCTATGAGATAGTTGGATCCCGATACCCACTGCGAGTAAGAGTTACTCCTGGGAGAGTTTTACACATTGCAATTAGCTGATCAAGTAGGTGTCTAGAAAGGTGTCAACGGGGTTACGCCTCTGGGAAAAAGAGGTTTACATTAATTAGGTTCGTGCGAAAGCACGGGGGACCTCCCTCAAAGTATCGACACTGGCCTGGCTGAAAGATTGGCGAACTTGTAGTGTGTAATTAATCCCGGCTAGTCTTTCCTTTTAGGGTTTGAAGGAAGATTTGATAAAAATCAGTGGGAGCCATCCTGATTAGATAAGATAATAACCAATCTGATCTTGCACGAGCATACGCTAAAGTGTTTTCTTCTCTCTCTCTCCAGGTAGCGACCATTTCATGCCCTAATCAAGATAATAATATGGATGTATTGACTGAACCCGCATGTTATACTGTGCTGGGGAACGTTGGTTCCGTTCTTTCCTATAAGAGTTATAGGACTGAACAGGATATAGGGGAATACCAAGATTCCCATGCCACCCGATTGAAGAAAGTTCATGTTGATGCATTTTCTTCGGGTGTGTTCGTTACAGAGAACTGTTTTTCTATTTGCTCTACGTCCTGGGTATTAGATACCGGGTCAGGATCCCATATATGTAATCAGTTACATGGGCTTAGGAAAGGTAGAGAACTTGGAGAAGGTGATAAAGACATTAGAGTTGGAAATGGTGCAATTGTTGCAGCTAAGACTGTAGGGGAATATCACCTTGTATTACCAACTGGTGATACATTGGTTCTGAACGAATGCTATTACATGCCGAACCTGATATGCAACATTATATCGGTTTCTTTGTTAAGTAAAGAAGGATATAATTTTGTATTACAGGATAATGTTATGAACATTTTCCGTAACCAAAAGTTGGTTGGATCAGGCACGTTGTGCAATGGCATTTATGTTCTAAATCAATCAACAGTTCTGAGTATAACAAACACACACAAGAGGAAGAGTTCTGAACTGAACGAATCCTTCTTGTGGCATTGTAGACTGGGTCACATCAATGCGACACAACTAGCTAAGTTGCATAAAGATGGATATTTAAATCCGTTTGAATTTTCATCCTATGACACTTGCCAGTCATGTCTCAAAGGCAAGATGACCAAAACTCCGTTTACGGGACACGGAGAAAGAGTTACCGAACTCTTGGGACTGATACATAGTGATGTATGCGGTCCTATGTTTACACATGCCAGGGATGGTTCTTCGTACTTCATTACATTCACTGACGATCTCTCTAGATTCGGATATGTGTTCCTGATGAAACACAAATCAGAAGCTTTTGAGAAATTTTGAGAATATAAACAAGAAGTCGAGAACCAAACCGGAAAAAGTATTAAAATCCTTCGATCTGATCGAGGAGGTGAATACTTGAGCAATGAATTCCTGGACTTCCTAAAAGAGAATGGGATTCTCTCTCAGCTGACTCCTCCACATACACCACAGCACAACGGTGTATCAGAACGGAGGAACCGCACCCTATTAGATATGGTGCGCTCTATGATGAGCACAGCTGAGTTACCTATTTCCTTTTGGGGATATGCGCTGGAGACAGCAGCATACCTATTGAATCAAGTTCCATCTAAATCTGTACCTACCACACCATATGAGATATGGAGTGGGAACATGCCATATCTTAAACGAGTTAAGATATGGGGTTGTCCAGCCTATATCAAAAGACAAAATCCGGACAAGCTCGAGGCACGGTCAGTTCTTTGCAAATTTGTGGGATATCCAAAGAACTCATATAGGTATTTTTTCTACCACAGTGAGGAACAAAAGGTGTTTGTTACTCAACATGCCACCTTTTTAGAAAAGGAATTCCTTGAAAAAGAAATTAGTCGCAAAGTGGTAGAGCTGGAAGAAGTTCCAGATACACAAACCGTAACTGAAGATTTAGTGGAACCAGAAGATTCAGTAGCTCCCAATGAACCTCAGCCTCTCCGCCGATCTAGTAGGGTTCCTCGCCAACCTGAGAGATACTACGGTTTTCTCATGGATGGTGGGAGCGAGGATTGCATCATGGAGGATGATGACCCAACTAGCTTCGAGCAGGCCATCACGAGTAGGGACTCGGTGAAATGGCTGGATGCTATGCGGTCCGAGATGGAATCCATGTACACCAACAAAGTATGGACTTTGGAAGTTGCTCCTGAAGGGGGAAAACCCATTGGGAGCAAGTGGATCTTCAAGAAAAAACTTGGTGTAGATGGGAAAGTGGAGACTTTCAAAGCTAGACTTGTTGCAAAGGTTTTTCGTCAAAGACCAGGTGTGGACTATGACGAAACCTTTTCTCCAGTGGCTATGCTTAAATCCATCCGGATCATGCTTGCCATCGCTGCGTATCATGACTACGAAATCTGGCAAATGGATGTTAAGACCGCCTTTCTAAATGGTGATTTAGAAGAGTGCGTGTACATGACTCAGCCAGAGGGCTTCTTAGACAGTGGGAGCAGCGGGAAGGTGTGCAAGCTGCTTAAATCCATTTATGGATTAAAGCAAGCATCGCGGAGTTGGAACATCTGCTTTGACGTCGTTATCAAAGAGTTTGATTTCGTCAAAAACCCAGATGAACCTTGTATCTACAAGAAGGTAGCAGAGAGTAAGGTTGTCTTTCTCGTATTGTATGTGGACGACATACTCTTGATAGGAAATGATATTCCTATGCTGCAATCGGTCAAGCTCTTCTTATCACAAAGATTCTCAATGAAAGATCTTGGTGATGCCTCCTGCATATTGGGAATTAGGATCTATAGAGATAAATCCAAACGGATATTAGGATTGTCCCAATCCAGGTACATTGACACCATACTAAAGAGGTTTAGTATGGAAGAATCCAAGCGTGGAACTTGCCCACGATCTCTGGAGTCACTCTCTCCAAAGAGATGTCTCCCAAGACTGATTTGGAGAGAGCTCGCATGCAAGAGATACCCTATGCTTCTGCAGTAGGCTCTATCATGTACGCGATGCTATGTACCAGACCCGATGTTGCATACTCACTAAGTGTATTGAGCAGGTATCAAACTGATCCTGGAGAGAGTCACTGGACAGCTGTGAAGAGCATTCTCAAGTACTTACGAAGGACTAAAGAGATGCTCTTGGTGTATGGTAACGGAGAACTCCAAGTGGAGTCCTTTACCGATTCGAGCTTCCAGAGTGATAAGGACGACTCTAAGTCGCAGTCGGGATTTGTCTTTACCCTTTATGGAGGGGCGGTTAGCTGGAAGAGTTCCAAGCAGGAAACCGTGGCAGACTTGACGATGGAGGCTAAATACATCGCTGCCAACGATGCTGCTAAAGAGGCTGTCTGGATCAAGAAGTTCATTACTGAACTTGGAGTGGTTCCATCCATTGAATATCCAATACTTTTGTATTGCGATAACAATGATGCGGTGGCTTTGGCCAAGGAACCTAGGTCCCATCAGCGATCCAGGCATATTCTGAGGCGGTATCACCTGATCCGGGAGATAGTTGATCGCCGGGAGATCGAGGTCAGGAGGGTTGACATGAAGAACAACACGGCGGATCCACTCACGAAGGCCATTCCCCAGATACAGTTTAAGAGACTCTTCGGGATGCTCGGTATGCGATACTACAGCAGCTGGCCCTAGTGCAAGTGGGAGATTGTTAGTTGTATGTATGCCCTAGAGGCCAGTATTGTACAGATGATGTATATTATATTAGATGCTTGGACATATATAGAGATGACTTTCTTGCTCGATATGATAGTATGCTATCTGGTTACTCTTTATCTTAACATGTATACTAGTCTCTTTAAACTGTCTTATAGTTACATGTTGGTAAAGCCCTTAGGATGTGTACTTAACTACCTGGACTATGATGCAGATCATACTAGTGGGGACATGGTTGTCCATAAGTACATCCTTCATGGTCCCTAGTCGTAGGTGTATCGAGACGGGGCATCGATATACCAGTGTAGACTAGCGTATACGCTTCTCGACCCATGAGATGGGCGATGGATGATCCCATATCCATTGGTGTTTGACATCAGAGATGGTATACGGGTGCTCAGTGGAGACTGGGTACACTGGACGGACTCGCCGAGAACTCCCAGATGGTATTATACCTCACGTCAGATGGCAGTTCTCAGGTGACACTTGTGCAGGTTAGTCTGTAGACCCAAGATCGTCATAGAGTCTTGTGTGATTCCCACTGTGCTTTGATCTCCACCTTACCACGTCCATGAGGGCGTGCAAAACGGTGGTCTTTGGGTACAGTCCCGAGTCACATGGAGGCAATGAGCGATAGGAGGGGTTTCGTCTCTCCCGGTATTGGGGGTTGATGTTGCGCAGTGCTCGATTGGCCGTAACAGGGAAGTCCCTGGCCAGAGCTGATCAGATATTTGCTGGTAAGTGTTACCAGTAGTTTCTCGACCCGTTATGAGCCTCACATCGGCACGACTTATCGGTTATTAGGGTCTGACGTTTACCACCCCTAGACTTGAAATGCGACATATCAGACGAACAGACCGGACTGTACGGTAAGTGTTACTGGTTGGATTCACAGGAGTGTGAGCGGGCTAGCTCGTCGATCTTCTGATCGCTTAATACCCGGATGGCCGTTACGTTTAGCAGACCGCTTGCGGCTTGTGGGTGCTTGATATGATCATCATCTGCTACCGGCGTATTGACGAGTCTTTAGAGTCCTACACAGAGGTTTCCTGGCTTAGGCGAAACGAAATAGGAGCGCATATGAGATATGTGCGGGACCAAGAATAATGCGCGTATGTGATACCGCATTTCATTCTCGCGATGAATGTTTCGATTGGTTGTATGCGATATGACCTAGTTATCGAATCATTGATTCGATAAATCGATACATTGGATATTAGTCGGTTATGTGCGACATGACCGGATCATTGAATCAAATGTTGATTTAATGATTTAATGTATAATTATATATTTGATATATTACTTTGCATTAACTAGTATTGGTTCGCTTTAAATGGATTTTCTCACTTGAAGTTCACAAGTTGTATATGTGATATACTTTTGTGCACTTGATTGTATCATGTTTGATGATGCATGAATATTGGCTTTGTGTAAAGAATTGTACCATGGTTATGATAATGGTTAGGGTTTTGATTTATTCACTCATTTATTTATCCATTCTTTATTTATTTAAATAGATAAAAGAAAACAAAATGGTTTTTTTTTTATTTATCATGAAGCTTGTTGAAGCTTCATGAAGCTTTGACTAAAGAGACCATTTTGTCTTCATGCTTAACCCTAACCATTCCCACTTACCATGGTCTATTCTCTACACTTGACCTTAGTTAGGATATGATAAGTATTGATTTCTTTTCTATTATGGATATACTTTTATCATATTCTATCTCCATCTTCTCCTTCTTCTTCAAGAAAGAAAACTAGACTCCATTAATGGCATCTTGAGTTCTAAAGTGAGAAATCCAATTCTAAAGTGAACCCACCTCCTATTTCTTCATCCTCTACCTCTTGCTAAGTGGTCTTGGGTGTTTTCTTCACAAGTTTCATAACTAGGTGAAGTCGGAGCTTGATCCAGTGTAGCCTCGACGTAGATCATCTTCGGCATCGAAGCCGACGACTAGTCCGCTCATTTCTCCGATGAAGCCGATGAAAGAGTTCGGGATTCGAGATGGACAGCGAGGGAACGACTACATGGAGCTAAGGAAATGGATAACCGGATCTACAAAGGTTGTAGCTTTCTTCTTTTAGTTAAGATGTTAACTAGTTTATTGTTTCGTCTAAAATTCTAGTCGACGATCCGTATTAGGGTTTCTCGGCACTCATAAAATTTAAAATTGGCATGGTTGATGCCTTGTGAGACTTCATTAGCGTGCCTAGGAACCCTACAGATTGTTGGTATTAATAACTGGATCCAAGTAGTGTATCGTGCACATGTCATGTGATGCATATGTATCAAATAGATACCCAAATGTGAAACTGTAATGAAAATTAGAACACGGTAAGCACGACAGATATCAGGATGCATATGTGTCTATCTGTGATAACATGTATACGTATTCATGACTACGTATGATACAACTAGATAGCATGTTCCACTAATATAGAGGTAATATGATATAATGTTGTTCCGGCATACAACTAGATATGCAATTGTTAGTACGGATACGAACGGCTATCGAAAAAAGGTAAATATATAATATTGGATGCGTAATATAACACATGTATTATTTTTATTCATATAAAAAGTTATATTATAACATAGCATGTTGCAAGATAAACTTGCCTGATCGGATCTCACGTCGGGGCACATACGTCATGTTCGACGTCGGATAAACGTCGTAATGCACACCACGCGCATACAACACTAGACTTGGCTAATCCAAGACGTAACCACGATGGATGATGACGACGACTGGGTCGCCCGGATCATCGGCGACGTGTGCGACTCTAGCAACGACCGGAAAACATAAACTATAAAGAACAAAAAAGAAAAGAAAGAAAGAAAGAAAGCAGAGAAGAAGGAGGAGAAGAAGAAGAATGGGTTAGCTTGGGGTTTCTGGGGACAGAGGAGACAAGGAGGTGACGACGGCGACGATGGGCAGCCGTTGAAGAAAAAAGGCTGAGGAGTTTCTTGAGCTGCTCGGGGGTGCAAGAATGGGTGCTCGGGATTGTGGTGTTGAGATCTGCATTGGTGTCGGGGAAGAAGCAGGAGAGGGATGAGAGGATGACAGCGACGAGGTAAGGTCGACGAGGTGGTAGGTGATCGGCGGTGAGGGTGCAGGTTGAGGTTGAGGTTGATGGGTTTCTCGAGTTGCAGGGTTGGCGTCGGATGCTCGGGGGATGTAGGGTTGATGGTGGTGGTGGTATCGGGAGGTCAGGAGACGAGGTTGGGATGGTCGGCGGAGAGGTCTGGGGTCGAGGTCGGGTTCTTGGGTTCTTGGGTTTGGGTCATCGGGATGAAGGAAGAGAGAGGAAGAAGAGGGGAGGAGGTAGTGGTGATGAGGGTGGTGAGATGGTGAGGAGAAGTCATCGACGACGTGAGGGTTGACGGCGACGAAGGCTAGACGACTAGGGTTTGGGTTTCTTGGTTCTCGCGCGATAGGGGAAATAGAGAAGAAGGAGAGAGATGCTATGGGTTTTTAAAATCTTAGGTTTTAAATATATATATATATATATATATAATAATAATAATAATCATAATAATAATAATAATAATAATAATAATAATAATAGAGAGAGAGACACGCAGAGTATAGAAAGACAGATAGTGTAGATAGAGAGAGAGAGGTGAGGAAAAATATTTTATTTAGGTATAAAATATATATTTATATATGTGTATATATAATATAACTGTTAAGGTTTTATATAAATATTATAATATATATTCTAGGATTTATAGCTAATATCAATTATACTCCGAAAAATACCCGGGTTCTGTCTAAAAATCTAGTTTTAAAATATGAATAATACACGTGTCAGTTAAAATTAGAATGCGATGTTCGGTTAGATAAAATGCATACTCCCAAGAATGGATAAACGTAAAAAGATGTAGCGATCCAAACGAGTCCGTTTCATCAAACTGGATATGAACACGATGTCTGAATGCAAGGGGTATGGGGTATGATACAGGCCATGCTAGATATTAGAAATAATTTTTGACTATAATTTGTATTATTTGAAAATATATGCAGATGCTAAAATATGATACAGGTATATATCAAATCTAGATGTGCAAGGATCCTCTGTACTGGTAAAGATATAACGTAATCTTGAACCATAACGAGTTTCAAGCATGTGGGTCAGTTCGGATACTATCCATAGATACCAAAAGCACTATCCACACCCAAAAACAAGACTAAACAAGAAAATTGTCACAAAATTAGGAAAACCCAAATATATTATGGTATAAATGAACTAGGGTGTTACATTATGCCCAACTACAAAAGAATTTCGTCCTCGAAATTCCCGGAACAAGAAAAGATAAGAAAACATGAATATAAGATAATAGGTATGGAAATTTCTGTCGAATCTCGTCTTCACGTTCCCAAGTTGATTCTCCGTGCGAACGATTCCCCCATGAAACAAGTATTAGAGGGATAACCTTGTTTTTTAGGACCTTTTCCAATCGATCCACTATCTCCATCGTTCTTTCTTAATACGTTAAGTCCTCCCTTACTGTTAGCTCCGAATGATCTAGGACGTGCGTCTCATCTCGAACATACTTTCGGAGTTGAGATACATGAAATATGTCATGAACACTCACCAAGGATGATGGTAACGCCAATCGATAAGCTACTTATCCAACACGCTCGATGATACAGAAAGGCCCCACGAATTAAGGACTAAGCTTGCCTCGACTACCAAATTGAATCACTTCTCTGGTCGGTGATATGTTCAGGAATACAAGATCACCAACTGCAAACTCCAGAGGTCTTCGTCCTGTATCTGCCCAACTTTTCAGTCGATCTTGTGCCGCCTTCATATGATTTCGAATCACGTTGACTTTATCCATTGTTTGTAAAATAAGATCCGGTCCCAATAATCTTCCTTTTCCAACATCGTCCCAACAGACGGGCGAGCGACACTTGCGGCTGTATAATGCTTCGAATGGAGCCATCTAAATAGGCGTCTAAAAGCTGTTATTATACGAAAACTCCACCAAGTGCAAATGATCCTCCCATGAACCCTTGAAGTATAACATGCATGCTATCAACATATCTTCAAGAGTTTGGATCGTTTTTTCTGACTGGCCATCTGTCTGAGGATGATAAGCTGCGCTAAACTTCAAGTGAGTCCCCAAACTTTCCTGTAGACTCCTCCAAAAGTGCGATAAGAATCAGGTATCACTATCGGAAACGATGCTCACAGGTACTCCATGCAATTTCAAAATCTCCTGCATGTACTGCTCTGCTAACGCTTCCATCGACTGACCAACTCAAAACGGTATAAAATGAGCTGCCTTGGTCAATCGATCAACAATCATCCAAATTGCATTATTACTCTTTGGACTCCGCGGTAATGCTGTCACGAAATCCATGCTTATATGTTCCCACTTTCACTGAGGAATCGGAAGAGGTTGCAATAAACCAGCTATGCTTTGATATTTAGCCTTGACTTTCTAACACACCAATCAGGTCGTACTATAGCGAGCAATCTCTCTTTTCATGCCTTCCCACCAGAAATGCTGTCATAGATCTCGGTACATCTTCGTGCCTCTCGGATGTAAGGAATACGCGGAACAATGCGCCTTCTTCATAACTTTTTCAAGAATATCTCCTTTCAGCACACATAAACGGCTCCCATATCGTAACGAACCATCTTCATGAATCAATAAGTCCGTTCGAAATCCCACTTCGACTTAGTCTCGAAACTTCTGTAATCTTAAATCATGGGACTGCGCTGCTATAATATTATCGATCAAGGATGAATGTACATGCAATTGTATCAACTGTCCTAAAGAATGTGGTAGTACAATCTCCAACTCGAATTTTTGAAAATCATTTATAAACTCCTTCTGTGCAGTCAACATCCGTATTGCTGGCAACCGACTTAGCGCATCCGGCACTATATTAAGTTTCCCCAGATGGTATTTTAGATCAAGATCTGCAGGGTTGTCTGGCACGGCAGCAAGTTTTCGGGAGGCATCGTCCATGCCATTTTTAAAAAATTGTCGTATTAGCTAACCCTAACCCTATAATCGCTACTAAAAAATCCGACGAAACATTATGCAAACACTTTACATCTAAAGTGAACAAGGAATACAACCTTCGTAGACCGGTCCTTCATTTCAATAGCTCCGTGTAGTAGTCCCTTCACTGTGATCACGAACTCCCGGACTCTAGAAAGGCTCCCATGAAGAAACGAACAAGCTTGTATCGAAGTCTTCAAGGCCGAAGATGATCTACATCGAGAAGACACTAACCCAAGCTACCCCTTCACTAATTGTGGAATTAGTGAAGAAAACACCCTATACTAAATGGCAAGTAGTAGAAGATGATGAAGTAGGAATTTTGCTCATTTTAGTTTTCATTTTCTCACTCAATTCCATCACTTGATCAAAAGCTAGTGAGCTTTCAAGAGGAAGATGAAGATGAAAAAGATGAAGTGATGAATGAATAATTTATGTGAGGTTAGAAAATGCAACCATGGTGAGTTAATGTCATGCTTAACCCTTGTAGAGACTAAACCATAGGTATGAGTTAAGGGTTGGGTTAACAATTATCTTAAGCTAGACAAACAAGTGGACTTGGTCAATGAAACCTATAAGTTTCTACCAGCTTTGAACCATAAGTCATTATCCAAGTGTTTGAATTACTTAAAACAAATAAAACCCTAATTTTAACCTAGCATGGTGTGAGTCTCATACTAACATGTTGCATGTGTAATCTAGCATGACACAACAATATATATCACATATTTATTTTGTGTGCAAAGAAAACAATTAACATATATCACATATATATTAAGTGTATCAAATGTGAGAAAAAGAAAAGCTTTAAGTGAGCTAATATTAGTTAATGTAATTTAATATATCAAATATATAATTCTACATTAAATTATTAAATCAACACTTGATTTAATAATCCGGCTATTGTGTGTATAACCGACTAATATCAAATGCAACAACTTATCGAATCAACACTTGATCCGATAACCTGGTTATATCACATATAATTGACCAATGTCATAAGTCGCAAGAATAGAATGCGGTATCACATATCGCATTAATCTCGGTCCCGCACATATCACATATGTACTCCTACTCCATTTCGCTTGAGGCAGGAAACCTCTGTGTAGGATTCTAAAGACTCGTCAATACGCCGACAGTAGGTGATGATCATATCAAACACCCACAAGCCGCAAGCGGTCTGCTAAACGTAACGGCCACCCGGATATTGATCGATCAGAAGATCAACAAGCAAGCCAGCTTATACTCCTGCGAATCCAATCAGTAACACTACTGTACAGTCCGGTCTCTTTGTCTGATACGTTGCATATCACATCCTGGGGGTGGTATAATGTCAGACCCCAATAGCCTGATAAGTCATGCCGATGCAAGGTCCATAACGGTTCGAGAAACTACCGATAACACTTACCGGTAGATCTCAGCAACCCTTGTCAGGGATTTCCTGTTATGGCCAATCGAGCATAGCGCAACATCAACTCCCAATACCGGGAGAGACGAAACCCCTCCTATCGCTCATTGCCTCCATATGACTCAGGACTGTACCCAAAAACCACCTTTTTGCATGATCTCTTGACCGTGGTATGGTAGAAATCAAAGCACAATGGGAATCACACAATACTCTATGACGTTCTCGGGTCTACAGACTAACCTGGACCAGTGTCACAAGAGAACTTCTATCCAACGATAGGTATAATACCATCTAGGAGTTCTCGGCGAGTCCGACCAGTGTACCCAGTCTCCACTGAGCACCCGTATACCTTCTCTGATGTCAAACACCAATGGATGTGGGATCATCCATCGCCCATCACATGGGTCGAGAAGCGTATACGCTAGTCTACTCTGAAGCATCGATGCCCTGTCTCGATACTCCCACGACTAGAAACATTTTAAGGATGTACTTGGCGACTACCATGTCCCCACTAGTATGATCTACATCATAATCCTGGTAGTCAAGCACTTATCCTAAGGGCTTTATCAACATGTAATAGAGAGACAATAAGTGTAAATGTTAAGATAAAGGGAAAGCAGGTAGCATACTATCATATCGAGCAAGAAAGTCCTCCCTATATATGTCCAAGCATCTACTACAATCTACATCGCATGTACAGTAATGGCCTCTAGGGCATACATATAACTAACAAGATCATAGTCAGCCATCAGCTCTAACCATCTACGCTGCCTTATGTTGAGCTCTTTCTGTGTGAACACATACTTTAGACTTTTGTGATCGGTAAATACTTCTACCCTTTCGCCCAATAAGCAGTGTCTCCAAATCTTCAGAGCAAAAATCACTGCTTCTAACTCCAGATCATGAGTTGGGTAGTTCTTCTCAGGAGACTTTAATTTCTCGACGTATAAGCTATGACCTTCCCATTCTGCATTAGAACACATCCCAAGCCTTTCCTAGATGTGTCGCTATGAATAACCAACCCTCCGGAATTGTCTGGCACTATCAAGATAGGAGCGATGGTCAAACTTTGTTTCAACGGTTAAAAAGCTGACGCACATTTCTCTGTCCATACGAACGGTACCTCCTTTTGTGTTAGCTTGGTCAATGGTTCAACTATTCGAGGGAAATTCTCCACGAACGTTCTATAATATCCAGCGAGCCCAAGAAAACTTCAAATCTCCGCTACATTCTTCGGAATCGGCCAATCATGAACTGCTGTAATCTTGTCAGGATCAACAACAATTCTATCTCTGGATATGACATGACCCAAAAACTTCACTTCTTCGAGTCAAAACTCGCACTTGCTCATCTTACCATATAATCTTTCTTGCCTCAATGTTTGCAGTTCAATCTTTAAGTGTTCAGCATGTTCTTCTTGGCTCCTCGAATAGACCAGAATATCATCGATAAATACCACTATGAACTGGTCTAAATACGGTGAAAAGATTCGGTTTATCAAGTCCATAAATATCGCAATGGCATTCGTGACTCCGAATGGCATCACTAAGTACTCGTAATGCCCATATTCGGTTCGGAACACTGTCTTGCAAATATCTTCCGATTTCACCCGAACTTGATGATATCGGGATTGCAAATCCAATTTCAAGAATACCCTCGCACCACTGAGTTGATCGAATAATTTGCCGATGCGAAGGATCGGGTACTTATTCTTAATAGTCACCCGATTTAATTCTCGATAGTTGATGCATATCCTCCGCGTGCCATCTTTATTCTTGACTAGAAGAACTGGAGCTCCTCAGGGTGAATTGCTGCTGCGAATCCAACCCTTCTCTAATAATTCAGCTACCTATTTCTTAACTTCTTCTAGTTCCACCAGCGCCATCGGATAATACGCCTTTGAAATCGGCGCTGCTACAGGAATAAGGTCAATCGCGAACTCCACATCTCGTTTCGGCGGTAAACCCGAGATGTTCTCGAATACATCCATAAATTCTTGAACTGCTATCAGTGTTTCATCTCCAACTTGTTCATGAACTTCACCTTTCAGTAAACGGTTTCCTTAATCATGAATTTGCAAGTTTATTCTAAAACTTATGGGTTATCAGCCTACCACTCTTCCCCTGCGCTACTTGTTCATATCATAATATTGCATTATTATATTCCCCATTCTTATTCTTTTTACAAATAAACAGGTGCTTTTGACCCATGTCTGCTACATACTATATGTTACAGGTTCTTGGAGCTAAAACAGTGAAAAAGATAAAAGACGATGCAAAAGTGAGATTTTGACCAACAAACAGAAGGATCTTGATCAAGCCTACATGAAGATCAGTTCACAAAGCAAGGTCCAAGATTACAAAGCGAACGGTTAAAAGTCCGCTGCAATTGTTCACTGGGAGATCTGGAGAAGACCTAGAAGCCAATCTGGGAAAAGACCTTATAAACAGGAAGTACAAGAACAGCAGAGCCAGCACACCAACTTTCATAACCCAACTCCCCAGGTTGACCGCGGAACCACGGACAAACCCTGGTTGCGGCCGCAGTTCCGCGGCGAGGTTGAGCAATCAAGGCATAAAAATTTTACCATAATATTGGAGACGCTAAGACTTCCTGGGGGCATTTTTGTAAATGCAGACGTGTGGCAATTGTAAACCTAGGGTTTTCTATGTCCTATAAATAGAAGCCCAATTCCTTGTATTTGTCCATGCCTCCCTTCATTAATAAAATTCAGAAATCTTTTAGGAGAGCATCAATTTGTAAGTTCTTAATTTATTTTTCTTACCCTAAATAAATTTAATTCCTTGCCCTAGGTACTTTTAATTCCTTGCCCTAGTTAGATCTTTTATTCTCCGCCCTAGATAAATGTTTTACAATTCCCTAATGAGCGAGTAGTCTCCTCGCTTGTTAAGGTTAGATTTGGGGAAGGTTTGAAAGATGAAGATCTCTCACCCCTTTCTTGCCCATCACATATAATTAATAGGACTCCATGCATACATGCACGTACCGCTCCCTACGGCACCCTATCGCATGAGGTAACGGTGATACCGTAGTATAAGGCCCGGTTGCGCGTGTTTTCCATGGAGGTTAGGGTAAGGATTGATAAAGGAGGGACAAGAAACTAGAGGAAGAAACATCTTCCCGATGGTTCTAATCCCCTTTACTAATAATTACCATAACTCCTAAAAGATCTTAATATGGGTATAGAAAGCGGTGAGATTTATTGACTTTCCAAACTTAACCTAGACCTAACCCTAGCAAGATTTAGATCTAGATTAATTTAGTTTTTAGATTTAATTGATCCATTCACACCGTTTGGAATTAACTCGTAAGAGCGATTAGGAAATTCACAACATCCCTGTGGACCGACCCGTACTCACCGGCTAGCTACCAAGCGACGCCGTTCTTGATTGCGGTAATATATTTTTGATCTATAAAATCTCATTTGAATCAAATGGCGCTGTTGCCAGGGATGGCGTGTTATTTCCTTTTTGCTATTTCGGGTTAATATAAATTAAAAAATCATAAAAACTGAAAAATAAAAAATATATATAAAAATATATCATCTGTTATTTTTTGGAAAGGGTATTTTTTGTGAATCTTTGCAGGATCGACGGATCTGGAAATATCCAGAGTGCTAAACAGAAAAAGTTAGATCAGAACGGAAGGGAATTGGACCAACAGAACACCAAAATTTTTTCAGAGACCTGAATCCTCAACGCCGCCGCCTTTCCGCCACGTAAGCCGCCTCCCGCTGCTAATCCGCGGTCCTTCTGGCTCTTCAGCGCGCGAAAATTGCTCTGTTTGTTTCTTTTTTCTCCCCTCTGCAACCTAAAATATATCTTTTGCCAAATTTGCCTGCAGGATTCTTTGCGCTTTAAAAATCTTCCCCCTTCCAAATAACAAATCTTGTGCAGGAATCTTTGCGCCGAGCGTAAATTAAATATTGATTGCAAGTGATTTTTTTCTGTTTTGCATATCTTTTATCGAAAATCTTTTTGCAAACAGTTCTAAATAAAGAGAAAAAGGAAAAAATCTTTTTATAAAAAGACTTGCAACTTTTGTCGCTAAGAAATCCTTGCACCACCTACCCACTTTCTCTTCTCTTTCTTCTATCATGGGTACCCCACATCATAAATCTCTTTCCGAACTTTGGTATCCCAAACCTAACTTTGCTTCGTACGTCAATTGTTTCGGTCGATTTAAAGAAAATCCCTCCATGCCAAAGTTTCTTTGAAAGATCAAATAGAAGCGTCTAGGAGAAAGAGTTCGACTTTGCAACCCACTTTGTGTCAACCATGTCAACCTTCACCACCTTCGTACGTTGATACCACTTTTTCGAGTCATGTTGTAACTCCTAAGCCGATGTTTATTGCTGAGCACATTGCACAATCTCGTAGCCGATCTTTCACTCCTCTCCACACATCCAGTTATAGGGATCAACAAGTCCATTCACCTTTTTATCCACATATTGATCCTACTCCTGTCCAACCATCCACTTCCTACCAGTCCTACCCGACTTTCCCACCGTCACTAGACATTACTTCTACACAGCCTTTTAGGAGTTTCACGTATCCAAACAATTTCGAATCTTTTACCGAAACCCCTTAGCAACCTATGTCTAGTTTGGAACAGTCGTTGGAAGCTTAAATTTCAGCAACAAACAAAATGGTTAGGAATGTGGATGCGTCCATTGCCGCCCTTATGCAACCTAGTGAACCGGCAGCTAGTTTCTAACTAGCTCCAAATTTTCCAATGTATGAGGAGACGGTTGGACAGAGTGAGAATTTGAGAGGAGCGAGTGAGTTCTACACATTCCCAAATCAGACCTACCCATACCCAATTGAATCCCACAACTCCGGTTTTCCATCGATTGTCCCAAATAGTTCACCAGTTGAAAATAAAAACGAGTTGTGTGACTTTGTAGTGCTTGATTTGCCAGACTGTGAAGAAACCCTTTCGAGTGAAACCACACATAATCCTTTCGATCTTTACACCTCCAATCTTGAACCTAAATTTATCAATATCCATGCTTTTGAGGAGGTGTCAGAAAAAATTGATTTTCACTTGATTGAGGATATAGACGCCGGGAATATTTTGGATAATGAACCCATAGATTTGATTGAAATTTTATGTCCAAGTCATCATCCCGAGTCATTAAATGTTTCTTCCGAACTTCATATGCGTCTTGATTTTGATGATAATGGCATGGATAGGCTAAATTTTGAGGAGAATATTGAGGAAATTATTGAGGATGAACCAGTTTTATTTGATGAGTCGGATTTTCTAATTCATCATGTCCCTTCCACTGATTGTGTACACCCTCCTGAATCTTTAACTAATACCCTTCCTCACTCAGTTCCCTCCGTCCTTGTTCCGACCTTGCAAGAGACCGTTACGCTTTCATCTCCAATACTAAGTTCGACGTACCCATGTTTGCTCACGAATCTTGAGGGATTTAATCTCATTTTTCCGCGGGTTGATAGATTAGCACAATCGTTTTCTACACATCGGTCATTACAAATTGTGCTAATTTATACGCTTCATCCCCATCCTCAAATTCGTATTCACACCTTCTTTGGTTCTTCTAATCTTCCTTTAACACTACCGAGTGTTGATGAATCACAATCCGATATTTTGAGTTCGATAATTTTCAATTGGACCTTCGATGAAAGTTTCGAAGATATTTTCGCCAACGAACTCGCATTCTTAAACGATACGAATTTTGTAATTAATCAACCTCCACTCGAAGAAGTAGAACCCCTACCATTTATTTTTCCCTTCCGTCATCCTCCACCGAGACTGTATACCGTTTCTACCTCCACACGGTCTCGTGTGCTTCTTATTTCTTTTCTTTCCACTCCATTCTTTCACCAACTTTACCATTACCACGATAGAATTTTTGAATGGTTAGTGCTAACATTTGGCTTGTGTAAGGCCTTGCTTAAGTTTGGGGGAAACCTTGTTGTATATATATTTTTGTTTTTCTTCTAACAATAAAAAAAATTATAAATAAATAAACAGGGGAGTGCCGACATTTTGACCCTCTTGGTGTAGCATGACGGTGAGGACACTGTCAAGTTTAAGTTTGGGGATATGCTCGGTAAACTTTCTTCCTTCGCATTCATGTGTATATTTTTTGCATTTGCATACTTATTTTAAAACCCATAAAAATTGAAAATTTTCAAAAATTATAAAAATTAATGTATTTAATTTTGGCCTAATTGACTTGAGTTTGACAAAAAGGTTAACTAGTTAGGAACAACTAGATCTTAGACTTAGTAAATTAAAAACTCTAAAATTAACCTTCCTTAAAGTTTAACGGTAGAAAGTATATGTCTTTATAGTTTATTTAGAAATAGGTAAATTTTGGGTTCACTTCTTGGGCCAAGTTGAAACAAGGGAAAAGTATTGATATTTTTATTAGAGTATAACTTTGAAAAATAATTCCTAGCTTAAGTCTAGATTCTGAAAATGTATACCCTACAAATTGCACAAACACGCACCTTGAAACTTGGAATAGTAGAGGAGACCTTGAAATGCTCTTGTCTAAAGTCCTTAGTAAGAAGAAAATAAAAGAAAAAATTCAAGTGTGAATAAAAGAATAAAAAAATGAACACTGGTTTTTGTGATTACTTAAGGCTGCAAAAATAGAAAAAATATTTAGCGAGGGTGCTTCATCACCTAGTGCCTTAGACCAACTGGTTTGGGAGTCACTGCTAAAAAGCCTTGGGTGTTGCAAGACTAAGAATTACGCTTTAATGTGCAAACACATCTTGTAATCGGTCGTTGGTACCTCAAGAAGTATTAATGGTCGCATGAAGCATGTGTAAGCAAGATTCATTTAAAAATTCACCGATTAAGATGTGCTTTGGACAACGGACAAGAGTATGATTTCTTGATTTGAATTTCCAAGTGTAGGGGTGATATATACACACACGTAGGGGGTATATAATTGGGATTTAGATAAGAGAGAGGAATGAAGAATAGAACTTGTATCTTCAGTAGAGTTGATAAAAATTCCTAAGTGGAGATGGAACCCTAGAAGGAAAACTTAAGAAATGCCGAAAGCTAAGTAGGTCTGCAGAACATATATAATCTTAAGTTAAATGATGAGAAAATGTGAAGAATATGGGTGGATAATTTACAAGTCGAGATAATAGAATTCATTGTTAGTAAACCTAATTGGAGAATAAAAGTCAATGGGCCGAATTGATAGGATTTGTGGGTAGTATCTGCTGAAAACCCTCAGGAGACAACACTCTTCCTACTAGGGACATCTAGAGGTTTAACGGCTTATTGCACGAGCTCAATGCAATCGCGTTTCCATGCGAAAGTGAGGTTAGGTTTTTGTCGAGAATAAAAATGAGTTTGCTCGAGGACGAGCAAAAGATAAGTTTGGGGGTATTTATTCATATCATAATATTGCGTTATTATATTCCCCATTCTTATTCTTTTTACAAATAAACATGTGCTTTTGACCCATGTCTGCTACATAGTACAGGTTACAGGTTCTTGGAGGTAAAACAGTGAAAAAGATAAAAGACGATGCAAAAGTGAGACTTTGACCAACAAACAGAAGGATCTTGATCAAGCCTACATGAAGATCAGTTCACAAAGCAAGGTCCAAGATTACAAAGAGAACGGTTAAAAGTCCACTGCAATTGTTCACTGGGAGATCTGGAGAAGACCTAGAAGCCAATCTGGGAGAAGACCTGTATAAACAGGAAGTACAAGAACAGCAGAGCCAGCACACCAACTTTCATAACCCAACTCCCCAGGTTGACCGCGGAACCGCGGCCAAACCCTGGCTGCGGCCGCGGTTACGCGGCGAGGTTGAGTAATCAAGGCATAAAAATTTTAACAAAATATTGGAGGCGCTGACTAAGTCTTCCTAGGGGCATTTTTGTAAATGCAGACGTGCGGCAATTGTAAACCTAGGGTTTTCTATGTCCTATAAATAGAAGCCCAATTCCTTGTATTTGTTCATGCCTCCCTTCATTAATAAAATTCAGAAATCTTTTTGGAGAGCATCAATTTGTAAGTTCTTAATTTATTTTTCTTGCCCTAGATAAATTTAATTCCTTGCCCTAGGTACTTTTTATTCCTTGCCCTAGTTAGATCTTTTATTCTCTGCCCTAGATAAATGTTTTACAATTCCCTAATGAGCGAGTAGTCTTCTCGCTTGTTAGGGTTAGATTTGGGGAAGGTTTGAGAGATGAAGATCTCTTACCCCTTTCTTGCCCATCACATATAATTAATAGGACTCCATGCATACATGCACGTACCGCTCCCTACGGCACCCTATCCTACGAGATAGCGGTGATACCGTAGTATAAAGGCCCGGTTGCGCGTGTTTTCCATGGAGGTTAGGGTAAAGATTGATAAAGGAAGGACAAGAAACTAGAGGAAGAAACATCTTCCCGATGGTTCTAATCCCCTTTACTAATAATTACCATAACTCCTAAAAGATCTTATTATGGGTATAGAAAGCGGTGAGATTTATTGACTTTCCAAATTTAACCTAGACCTAACCCTAGCAAGATTTAGATCTAGATTAATTTAGTTTTTAGATTTAATTGATCCATTCACACCGTTTGGAATTAACTCGTAAGAGCGATTAGGAAATTCACAATATCCCTGCGGACCGACCCGTACTCACCGGCTAGCTACCAAGCGACGCCGTTCTTGATTGCGGTAATATATTTTTAATCTATAAAATCTCATTTGAATCACTACTCTGATAATTTAAGACGGGTTCATCGGAACTCCTCAAAATATCCCGCATCTGAATGGTCTTGAAGCAATCTGTACTACTGCAATCAAAAGCTTCTCCTTATTCTTCGAAACACAAACGGATTGGTCCCTACGGGACAAGGGAAAGATACAATGTGGTTGTTAGATTCAAGCTTGCGATAAAACAATAAATTGGTAAGCAATGAAACCGAGAGAAATAAGGTAATATAACGACCAAAAATCAAGAAAATGAATCGAAATAGGACTCCAAGTTTCTTAAATAGAGTAACGCATTATAACCATGCTGCGATACATATTTACAATCGCTTAACTCCATTCAAGTCTCCCAAATCCTAAAATCAGAATCGAAGGAATATGAGGGGACAACCGATAAGGAATCAGGAGGATTCCTAAGCGGAGATGCAAAGTCATTTCCATATCGTCAAGATAAAGGGTCAAAAGAAAAATAAGATTCAAGAATTCGAATGACAAGACAATGATGTGGCAGGACATGTTCCTAATTCCGGGTTTCCTGGTTAGTGTATTGGGTTCAATACCCAACTATAAAAGAACCAAACCCGACTAATCCTAAATCTTATGGTTTTGATCCCAAACAAACCCTGTCATGCCCCGCTTCCCAGAGTACGCTAACTACGGCACGTGACAGAGCCAACCATGCTACCTGTGGATAGAAATCATCCCTCCACTGTCATATTACGGCTATCTATAGGATATCAAGAACAGTAAAATATAAAAGCTATCTATTACATCTCCATTTGCCAAAATAAAAGAGTCGATAAAATGTATAAGAGGAAACTAATTAATATTCAATAAACAACATCTGAAAATACGTCTCAATATGGGCTCACATCAAGAAATAAAAGTGCGAAAAATAACTAAACTAAACATCACTAAACTCAATTCCTCACAGCTCGGCTTGATGGCTAAAATATTCCTGTTCAGCCTGATAGAAATAGAGGAACTGGACCATGCAAAACCCAGACGTCAGTGCGTCCTAATACCAAAACAACAGTAATAACCAGAATGCAACAAAATATGTAAACGTTAATATAAAACAACAACATAAATATCAACAATGAGATACGTGTATGCATGTGATGTGTAGCCTAAAACTGGGCTTTTAGGTTATCTATACTATAAGTTTTTGAAATCAATTAATGTAATTCTCATCGTAACCCATCAGTCTATGCCCTGTTCATTCCCCACGGGACCACGGTAACAGGATTATTCCATAACGCCTGGAAAAATGGCAGACATGTAATTATTCTGTAACGCCCGGAAAAACGGCAAACATGATTATTCCGTAACGCCTGGAAAAAACAGCAAACATGTAATAATTGGACAACAAGTCAGGATTGTTGGCATTAATAACTGGATCAAAGTAATGAGTCAAGTAGTGTGTCGTGCACATGTCATGTGATACATATGTATCAGATAGATGCCCAAATGTGAAACTGTAATGAATATCGGAACACGGGAAGCATGACGGATATCAGGATGCATATGTGTCTATCTGTAATAACCTATATATGTATCCATGCCTACGTATGATGCAACTAGATAGCATGTTGCACTAATATAGAGGTAATATGATATAATGATATTCCGGCATACAACTAGATATGCAATTGTTAGTACGGATACGAATGGACGGTAAATATATAACATTGGATGCATAATATAACACATGTATTATTTTTATTTATATAAAAAGATATATTATAACATAGCATGTTGCAAGATAAACTTGCCTGATCGAATCTCACGTCGGGGCACGTACATCACGCTCGACGTCGGATAAACGTTGCGATGCACACCACGTGCGTACAAGACTGGAGTTGGTTAATCCAAGACATAACCACGCTGGATGATGACGACGGCTGGGTCGCCCGGATCATCGGCGACATGTGCAACTCTGGCGACGGTCGGAAAACAGAAACTAGAAAGAAAAGAAAAGAAAAGAAAGAAGAGAAAAGAAGAAGGAGGAGAAGAAGAAGAAGAATAGGTTGGCTTGGGGTTTCTGGGGACAGAGGAGACAATGGGGTGATGACGGCGATGATGGGCAGCCATCGACGTCAAAAGGCATAGGGGTTTCTTGAGTTGCTCGGGGGTGAAAGAATAGGTGCTCGGGATTGTGGTGTCGGTGTCTGCAGTGGTGTCGGGGAAGAAGGAGGAGAGGGATGAGAGGATGATGGCGACGAAGTGAGGTCGACAAGGTGGTGGGTGATCGGCGGTGAGGGTGCAGGTTAAGGTCGAGGACGATTGGTTTCTCGAGTTGCAGGGTTGGCGTCAGGTGCTCGGGGGATGTAGGGTTGATAGTGGTGGTGGTGGTGGTGTCGGGAGGTTGGGAGACGAAGGTGGTGATGATGAGATTGGGATGGTCGGCGGCGAGGTTTGGGATCGAGGTTGGGTTCTTGGGTTTGGGTCGTCGGGGTGAAGGAGGAGAGAAGAAGAAGAGGGGAGGAGGTAGTGGTGATGAGGGTGGTGAGATGGTGAGAGGAAGTCGTCGACAACGTGAGGGTTGACGACGACGAAGGCTAGGTGGCTTGGGTTTGGGTTTCTGGGGTTCTCACGCTATAGGGGGAAATAGAGAAGAAGGAGAAAGAGGCTGTTAGTTTTTAAAATCTTAGGGTTTAAATAAATATATATAATAGAGAGAGAGACAGACATAGTTAGTTTTAAACAAATATATATATAATAGGGAGAGAGAGACAGAGTATAGAGAGAGAGAGAAAGTGATAGTGTAGATAGAGAGAAAGACGTGAGGAAAAATATTTTATTTAGGTATAAAATATATATTTATATATGTGTATATATAATATAACTATTAATATTTTATATAAATATTATAATATATATTCTAGGATTTATAGCTAATATCAAATGTACTTCGAAAAATACTCGGGTTCTGTCTAAAAATCCAGTTTTAAAATACGAATAATACACGTGTCAGTTAAAATTATAATGCGATGTCCGGTTAGATAAAATGCATACCCCCAAAAATGGATACACGTATAAACACGTAGCGATCTAAACGAGTCCGTTTCATCAAACTGGACATGAATACGATGTCTGAATGCAACCATAGGGTATGGGGTATGATACAGGCCATGCTAGATATTAAAAATATTTTTTGACTATAATTTGTATTATTTGAAAATATATGCAGATACTAAAATATGATACATGTATATATCAAATCTGGATGTGCACGGATCCTCTGTACTGATAAAGATATAACGTTATCTTGAACCATAATGGGTTTCAAGCATGCAGGTCGGGTCGGATACTATCCACAGATACTAAAAGCATTATACGCACCTAAAAACAAGACTAAACAAGAAAACTGTCGCAAAATTAGGAAAACCCAAATAAATTATGGTATAAATGAACTAGGTTGTTACATTTACTTTTCCCGATACTCTAATTGAATTTTGCCAAAATCTCACTCAAGCGCTCTATTAGGCACCCTATCCTACCATGATAGTGGTGATTCTTAACCGTGACCGGTTGTGTTTTCTTTGGCCGGATGCGAAGGTCAAGAGACAAGAACGGATGGACAAGGGTAAATAAGCCGAATTTCACAAATACCGTGCTTAAACACATTAATCCACATTGTTACCGATTAGTCTTGCTTAAATAATAAAATTAGGCACAAAGGAATAAGTACGGAATTTCCTAACTTACACTAACCTATATCTATCCCTAACAATCTTATATTTTTGCATATACAAACACATAGGTTAGAATCGAACCATTCAGACCATTTGCTTAACTCGTGAGAACAAGAACTTAAAATGCACCATCTCCCTACGGACGACCCGTACTCATCACGGCTAGCTACACGCGACGCCGTCATAATTGCAGTTACTTTAAAACTTAAGATACGACATGCAAAATCCATTTCGATCACTAACAACTCAGTTGAGAGCAAACAAATTTTGTAGCGTGTCCACCCAATTGTGGAAGACCCCTCCAAGCTCTGTAGGCTGTCGGGATCATGCTTAAGAGTCGATCGCCTTTTACGAAGATGATACACCCTGTGGAAACCGATCCAAGCTCCAATTTCACTCCAAAGAGAAGTTTGAGGAAGCAACTCATCATCTAAACTTGCTAGAGATTTTCTCTCAAAATCATAACTCTAGAGAGCTAGCTCAACTCATGAGCAAAGAAAGAGAAGATGAGGAGAGAAATTAAGCAAGAGAGAAAGAATTCCTTCCTTTTGAAATGAGCCATACAAAAATTGTTTTATCAAAATGAATTTTACAGTAAAATATACTGCCCATTCCTCTCATTCATGCTCTCTACCACGCTCTCCTATCCACCTCATTTCTTTCTTTTTCATAATGGAAAACCAAATAATGAGGTGTCCCCTTCTAGAATTATCTATATATAAATATATAATATCCGGTATATGTATCGAAATACATATACGCGTATCCGTATAAAAATACAAATAGCCCAGAGAGAGAAAATGAATAGTGAACATTATACTAGAATATATATATATATTATTAAATCAATACCTGATTTAATAACCCGGCTTAAACCCAAGCCGGCCAGTATTATCAAACGTCCGATTAAAGTTCGTGTAGCTAGTACATATATTTAATCAAACTCCTACATGTATCAACATACAGCCTCTACATCGTATCGTCTGAACCAGAAAAACCTTATGTGTCGGACTCTAAAGACTCGAAAATACGCTAGCAGTGAGTTACTAGATAATATTCATAACCGCAAGCACGTCAGCGGCACTAGTTGTACGTAATTGCTACCAAGGTATTTGTCGAAAGGGATGTCGACAATCAAGTCCGTCCATACCCTACGGATCCTGTAAGTGACAATCTCCGTACAGTCCGGTCTCTTCGTCTGAGAGTGTCGCATACCGGATGTGAGGGTGGAAAACTCCAGACCCCTAATAACCCGATAAGTTGAGCCAGAGTCAGGCTCATCACCTACCAAGAAACTGCTGATCTTCTATGAGTAAATCCCATCCACCTTGCCCAGGGATTTATGGTTTTGGCCAACCGAACATAGCGCGATATCAACTCTCTATACCGCGAGAAACGAATCCTTTCCGATCACTCACTGCCTCTATGTAGCTCAGGACTGGACCTAACTACAACATATTTGCACGACTCCTTTGAGCCGTAGTAGGGCAGTAATCAAAATACAGTGGGAATTCACACGAGACAATTGGCGTTCTCAGGTATAAAGACTACCTTATACACATATCACCAGAGAACTGCTATCTAACAATATGTATAATACCATCTAGAAGTTCTCGGCGATTCCGTTAGATGTACTCACCTGTGGTTAGCACATGTATACAATCTTACGTACCAAAACACCAATAGCTTGTGAGACCGGCCGTCGCCCCTGGTCAAGGTCTAGAAAGTATACACTAGTCTACTCTGGAATATTGATGCTCAGTCTCGATACTCTCACGACTAGGAATATTTAAGGATGTGCTTATGGACTACTTAGCTCCCACGTATATGATTGTCATTATAATGCTGGTAGTCAAGAAAGAATCTTATGGGCTTTATCATTATACAGTCGGAATACGTCATGATGCAACTTACGCATGCAGAACTGAACCTGGCTAAGCAGTGATATGACGTGGTGACTGGGTTGGACGACGACGACGGCTGGGTCATCTAGATCATCGGCGATGTGCGCAACTCCGGAGAGACGGCCAGAGTCAAGAAAAGAAAAGAAAGAAAGAAAGAAAGAAAGAAAAGAAAATGAAGAAGAAGAAGAGAGGAAGTTGTTGGGGTTTCTGGTAAGTGGGGACAGCAGAGGTAGCGATGAGATGACGGCGACGATGTCAACGACGAGATCGTCCAGCGATGGGGTGTGGGTTTCTTGGGTTGGCGTCGAGGATGTCGGGTGGTCGGGAGAAGAAGGAGGAGGTCTCGGGGGTGAAGGCTTTCAGGAGGAGGTCGAGAGGGTGATGTGATGGTGATGGCCGACGACGAGGGTTGCCGGTGGGGGTTTGAGTTTCTTAGTGTCGAGGTTGCTGGGGAGGAGAAAGGGGAGGTCTCGAGGGTGAAAGAGAGGAGATGGAGCTGACAACGAGAGAAGGCGGTGATGGTGAGAATGAGGGAGACGATGATGGTGAGGTGGCGAGGTCGGGTTAGGTTTCTGGGTTCGCGGGACGTGAAAAGAAGAGAGGACGAGAGAGAGAAGTAAGGTTCTTATAAAGGTTTATAATAATTATATAATATATATAAAGAGAGAGAGTGAGTGAGAGAAAGTTAGAGAAAGAGAGAGAAACAGAGAACGAGAGAGAGTGAGAGAAAGTTAGAGAGAGAAAGAAACAGAGAACAAGAGAGAGACAAAGAGAGAGGGAATTTATAATTATTTAATTAATATATTATATGTATAAATGATTATATATATATATATGTTAGTTAAAATAATATAATATATATTATAGGATTTTACAGATAATACCTGATCTCTCCAAATATTACCCGTAACCATTTAAAATATCTAGTTTTTAAATATGGAGAATATACGTAAGAGTTTAAACCATAATGCGATGTCCAGTCAATAAAAATGTATACCCTCAAGTATGGATCTACGTAAATATACGCAGCGATCGATAACGAGTCTGTTTTAGCAATTAGGGTATGAACACGATATATGGATGTGTTCATATCAGATTTTTGCATTTTTATACGGCCCAATTTTTATCACATTGCTTATCGGTAGGTACTCTTGAGCCGTGTTTGCTAGTCAATTACAGGATACAGGTTCTCAGCACTAAACAGTGAAATTCATGGAAAAGCACAACAAATTCTGGATTACTGCCAACCACAGATAAAACATGGGTCTCCGCTCTCTATCCGCATGTTGCCGCATACCAGTTTAAGGGACAAAATGGCAAATCAATGTCATTTTCATACACAAAGCTCAATGTCAACACAAGATCCAACATATCTACGCGGAGCTTAAGAAAAATCATGGCAAAATATCCACATCAAATCATCTTTTGATCTGCTAAAATTCTGGAAAAATTGTGAAGAGTTTCTGAGAAAAAACATATACCACACAGCAGACAACATCAAACCAGGGAACCCCATAAAAACCGAGGAGCCAACTCCTCTATATGGCCGCGGAACCGCGGCGTAAGCATGCTTAGGCCGTGGAACCACGGCCGTACGGCCTCGTCTGCTGAAGACATTTTGGGGGCATTTAGGTCATTCCATCTTGGTTCTGAATATTGCCCTAGAGTTTCAGTTTCCTGCCTATAAATAGTCCAGAACTTGCCAAAGCCAAGGGTGATTATTCTTGTATTTAGATTTTAGAATACATGTTGTTGTTCTTCTTCCTCTTCTCATATCTTCTCCATTAAAACCTTGTAGTGATCTTTTGTGAGTGAAGTGATGAATAAAGAGTTCTTTTTGTTACCATGCTTGTCTTATTGTTAATTATAATTGCTTGTAATTTTCATTTCGCTAATCTAGTTGTTATTATTTGTTATTTGTTTCTTTCTTCTTCTAATTTTTCTTTATCCTTAACAACAATGATACTTATGTAAGTGCACGGCAGTGCCCCGGCAGTCAATCTGAGGCCAAAATGCGGAAACGATAATTTACTTTTACTTTTGAACCAGCACCACCGCGCACAAAAATCCCGGATTAGGCCATTAATCTAATCCTAGCTAACTAGAGAAGGGGTAGAGAGATATACCGAGCGATCCGTGTCCTTCGGTCTTCTCGTCGTCGTCCCGATTTCCCCTGGAATCTCCGGTCTTCACCTCCTCGCCGGAAGGGCACCACGTCGCCGGCTTCTTTTACGGGCTCCCACCTCTGGACCGAGGCAACTCGGGCATGAAGTTGGCGTGCCGACGTGCCCAAGAATTGCTGTAGAATGTAGTGTAGAAGGCTATGTGTCTCATGGGGTTGAAGTTGCCTTTTTGGTGGAGGAATGATATGTATACTTTTTGAGGAGAACAAAGAGATTTTGTGGGCATGGAGAGAACAAAAATTGCCTCACAAAATTCTTGGACAACCCCTTAAGCTTGGCTGGCCTCTTCTCCTTGATGAATGAATGAGAGGAACAAAAACACAAGGGGAGAAAAGAGGCAATCATCCATCAAAGAGAGAGAAAATGTTATGATGATAAAACAATGATCACAAACAAGAACCTCACTCCAAAACCCAATCATATCCAACAAAGGTCAAGCCATCATGAAGTCATGGAGTCAATGAAAGCTACACCCATCATGAAAACTATCATGAAGCAAAAAGTCTTCTCAATTGTTAATTGCACAATTGTAAATAACCCCCTCCACCAAATTTCAGCCAAAGAAAGGAAACATAGGAAAATGGCCGAAACGGAAAGCAACCTGGCAACTTCAAAAAACCGATCCCGTAATAAATTACAGGAAACCCCGCTACTGTATATACATACCCGCATTTGTATTCCGACCGAAATACAAATACAATGAGACAATATCTACACTGTACAATACTAGGATCCGGCTTAAACCAAAGCCTGCTAATATTATCCGTCCGATCATGACCTGTGCAATACCGCACGTATCTGATCGAACCCTGCCATATCTCCATACGGCCTCTACAGCGTTTCGTCCGAAACTTGAGCAACTGGCCTGTGGGGGACTCTAAAGTCTCGTCAACACTTTGGTTGTGGATTTAACTACTAGCACGTCAGAGGTATTAGCCATACGTAACGGGCTAACAGGTATTGACCAAATGGGACGTCGATGAGCGAACTCATCCTGACACCCTACTGAGCCTGTCAGTGACAATATCCGTATAGTCCGGTCCGTTCGTCTATGAGCATCGCTTGGCTGGCCTAGGGGGTTGGTAAAAGTCAGACCCCCAAAAGCGGTACAAGTCGTGTCGGAGTGTAGCCCAGAACACCCTAAGATACTACTGGAATACCTACCAGTAAATCTCCTGCCTTGGCCAAGGACTTCGTGTAATGGCTCTCCTAGACACAGCGCGACCTCACCCCCAATACCGGGAGAGACGACCCCCTGCAGATCCGCTCACTGCCTCCATGTGGCTCGGGACTGTACCCAACTAAAACCTATTTGTACATCTCCTTTGAGCGTGGTAGGGTAGTAATCAAAGTACAGTGGGAACTCACACGAGGCAAATGACGATTTCAGGTCGATGAACTAACCTGTACACATGTCACCAGGGAACTGCTATCTGACGTCAGGTATAATACCAACTAGCAGGTTCCCGGCGAGTCCTGTCCGGTGTACTCATAACCCAATGAGCACCTGTATATATCTTAGGTGAACCAACTGACACCAGTGGCTTGTGAGACCGGCCACCGCCCCTCGTCAGGGTCTCGACTGTATACACTAGTCTATTCTGGAGTATCGATGCCCTGTCTCGAAACTCCCACGACTAGGGACCTTTTAAGGATGTGCTTATAGACCCCAGCTCTCACGTATATGATCGCCCTCATACTGCTGGGAGTCAAGCAAGAATCCTAGGGGCTCTATCAACGTGCAATAGTGACCTATAAGGTCACCTAAAGCAGTACACGATGATAAAGATAAACCAGATAGCATACTATCATCTTGAGTAAGACTGTCCTACCGGCATAGGTCCTCCCTCAATCATTGCAATCACGTGCCTGTGATCCAATAATTGACTCTGAGGGCACTATATCCAACAATCTCCCACTTGCACTCAAGGCTAATTATTGCGATGTCGTATATTCACAGCCCGTGTGATACCGAACACCCAACTCCTCTACTAATCAGTCTCACAAAGCTCGTTTGCGAAACTATTGTGTTTGAGGAATAGCCTCAGTGAGTGGATCCGCTTTGATGTTTTTTTCTATGTCTCTCTATATCTCATGTTCGCGGAGAAAACCATATCCCGAAATGAGCAATACCTGTCTTAGAATATGTTTGGATGTCTGATGGGACCTAGTTCAGAAATGAACTCCAAATCCAAACTTCTTAGATTGTATCGTCAACTGAACTTAATCAGTATCCCGCGGTATGCCTCCTTCAGTATCTGCCTGGACCACCTGTCCAAAATACTGCCCCTCGTCAGAGGGAAAACTATAACTCTGACAGTCACTCTGTCATCCAGGTCAACTTGGAAGCCTGGAATGATAACTGTCTCCCAAAGGAGGCTGCCGTTATCATTTCCCTAGAACATTTACTTATGTTCTAAAACTGCTTCCGAATATTTCTCCAGGATTGGATCAATATCAACTTATTGCACCTACTGCAAAGACAACATCTGGTGTGGTACTTGACATCTCATAATTGACTCAATTGCCTAAGCAAGTGATCTGCCAATCATGCACATCCCTCTCCACTTTAGTCTATAAGACACCTTAAGAGAGGGTGACTCCATCACCTGCAGGTACACCACCATGCCGGAGTCATCCATTCTAAAACACCTTTAGAATGCTGTCTAAGTACCCAGATTGGGAGACCACCCAAATCTAGATCTATAGATCTAGTAACCAGAATGTCTTGATATTATACCCAATTCCTATGTAGAGAAACCACTATGTGACATCCAAAGTATAACCGATCGTAGTATAGGAATATCACTTCCTACTCTGTGTATGTCATCTAAATACCAGGACAGCACACCCTACTACCTTCTTAACAGATCTATCCCCTATTCTGATGAAGTCAAATCTATGACTGTCACATCAGAAATAGATGATCTATCTCCTCTATATCTGCTTTAGTCCATAAATAAACATAAGCCACCTGTCCACTATGCTTCCGCTGCTCCTACTGACTACGACAACCCTCTGGCTGAGTCATATAGACGTTCACTTCTAAAGCTAGTTCAGAACGACGCTATACTCATCCTCCTGCCGGGTCTCACAGCCTGGAGCAACAGCAATGGCAAGTCTGGGTAAACAAGAATCTCCCTGTCGCCGTCTTTGAGCATACCGAAGTACCTCTCGAGTGCCTGAGGTTACCCACCATATCTGCGGAGTGGCCAACGGAATGTCAAACCAGATTGAATTTTTAGGTTCTTATCAAATCTTTAGTAATCGTTTGCGGTTCTGGAATCACTTCCAGTTCTACCATACTTCCACTACTGTTTTCTGAAAAAATCCATTTTTATTAAAACTGTGGCGAGTCAAGAACAATATCACTATTGATCTTCCAGATGGTAGAAAATCAACCCTCGTCATAGCCCGGGTCAACCCACAAATAGCCATTACAGAAACGTGCCTTGAGTTGTCCAGAGTCCGGTTTTAAGCATAAGCTGGAGAACTCTCCGTACCTTAACAATGTCAAGATATGAACTGTTCTATATCCAATACAGAAACAGAGGCACTGATTTAATTGAACCAGATTCAAATCATGCAGCTGTCTCCAGTGCATGTCAACTAAACGGAGAGAGGCCGATCGGCATTACTCAACTTAGGAGTACTTCCAATTATAAGTAACCTGAAAGAGAAGCAAGTTCTCTTAATCATTACTATCAACTGAATATCATACACAAGTATCTACATCTTCGATCACCTTGAAGAATCCTGATAGTTGCAACATCTGGTTCTCTACTTTATTCTTATACCTATAACTTCTCAAAACTTGGACCTTGTGTTTCTATGAAACACATGTCTAAGACCCAGAGAAGTCATAAGTAAACAGAATCTAGTACGAGTACCAACCCCTCTGTCCTAATGGACACTAGACAATATATAATACTCTGTATAAGTCCCTTGAATCTAATAACTCATTCCCTGTGTGTCGTAGGTTGAAAACTGTACTTATGGTTAAGAAGAATTACACCGCTGTTTAATACTCCTTACCTAACCAACCACTGATATAGGTAAATGTCACCGACATAATTTCAAAAAGTTACATCTCACTCTATAAAAATAGATGTACAGATATATCAATTTGAAATTGGTGCATAACGACGGATATTCAAAACCAAATATTTGCCGTCCGGCAAACAGCCTAGGCGATTTCCTCAAATATCACCAATTACAATGAATTCCGATATAATGAGGATGATCACCTAATTCCCAATAACTTACTCCCACTCATCATCTGTAAAACCATACAGATGTGAGAATCAAGCCTGGTAAATACATACCCTGGAGCAAGTGTCTAATTGGGAAATCAGTTTTCTTTTAACAGTACACTGTGAAACTGAAACATTGAAATGTTTCGATGGGGTGTCCCGGTATTCCTAGTAATGCCTCTTCCATTATCCAGATTCACAACTGTAACCGTATATCTCTTTGTCATCTGTCCAAATCCCTTTATATGTCTTTAGTCATTACCTTCTGCATACCCTCTTAGGCTAAATGGTTTTCTTCCTTCCCTACCGTTCGGCACCAGCCTATGGTTTGGAAGAAGACTATCCAATAAGCATAATGGGTGTACTGTCCTAATCCTAGGAGCACTCGCAA
Organism: Agapanthus africanus; assembly: GCA_030015575.1. Lineage (NCBI taxonomy): Eukaryota > Viridiplantae > Streptophyta > Magnoliopsida > Asparagales > Amaryllidaceae > Agapanthus > Agapanthus africanus. The sequence goes on along the minus strand of JASDDO010000006.1, from coordinate 340,864,835 downwards.
TGCGAGAGAAGGTGAAGATAAAGGACAACCGAATAAACCTTATTCCTATTTCTCCTGAACCAGAATCCATCCCCGAACTGGAACAAGTTCCTTTCGAGTTCGTATATAACCATACGATGGAGTATTCAATAAACTGTGGATCTTCATGGTGATACGGAGTGTTCTAGAGAAATACAAAGGTGATTTTTAGGATCGGCGAAGAAATACTTGGTTTGGTCATGAATAGCAGTCGCAATTTATTTTGCCCTCTTACTAATCCCTTGATATGTCTTTACTTAATACCTTCTGTACACCATAGTTATGCTAATTCGTTTTCTTCATTCCCCACCGTTCGGCACCAGCCAAAGGTTTGGAAGAAGACTATCCAATTTGCGTAATAGGTGTACTATCTCCTAAACCAAGGAGTACTCGCAACCTGAGAGAAAATAGAAGGAAAAGACAACTGAATAGTCATATTCGTTTTCTTCAGAACTGGAAACCAACCTCGAATAAATTCCTTCGAGTTCGTATATAACCATACGATGGTTTTATCCAATGAAAGTGGACATTCGTAGTAATACGGGGTGTTCTGGAGAAAAGGGTAAAAGTAGGAGTGGCAAAGAGATTTGCAACTCTGACAATCCAAAAGCCAGTGTTAAAGAAGGTTCGGTTAATTTTGGTCACTGAGTCATAGTCAAGGGTCGGGTCATGGTCGCTGCCAAAGAGAGAGAGAAAAGAAACACTCAGCGTGCACTCTAACCTAGATCAGAATGATTATCACTTTATCTAATCAGGAAACCTCCCACTGTAACGTCAAATTCTTCTCCAAACCTGAAAGAAGAATTAGTCGGGATCACCCGAGGAGTAAACCAACTCATCAGTAGGAATCGGGATCCAACTATCATCACATGATAATGTGACGGAATACGCTCACGTTATCACACTCCAGAAGGTATGCGCATATCTGGCAAGTTTCAGTTTCTTTAGAAACTCCCGATGTGATTTTTGCCTCATGCTCTTATGACCTTGACTTTGGCCAACATATCGTAAGTCACATGTCAAGTTCTACCCGTCATTGTCCAGGTTAATTTGAACCCACCCGTACCTACCCTTGACTTTAGCCAAAATAGTAGTACGACTGTCCCAAACCAATGCATCTATCTATGCTGCATATGAATACCCAATAGCTACCAATCACTGTGCCTTGACTTTGGCCAACATACACAGCTTGAATACTTATTGACTATTCATATGAAACGACGGAGGGCTACGAATGGTTTCTGGCGAAAACCTTTAACGTAATGAACTTGATATCGTTGAAAGAACCGGATAGCTTTTTAAAAAATATAGTGACGAAAACCTTTGCTAAAGAGGTCACTCCCGGTGAAGGGATCTTGGCTCTTTCCCCGTAGAATGAGGTGCAGGATATTCCAACTGAATACCATGATGCAAAGCAAAAGTAAACGACTATAGTGAAGTTATTGCCCTGACGCAAACTTCTGTCCAAGGGGTCACTCCCGGTGAAGGGATCTCGGTCCTTGCCTCGTCGACTGAGAAGCAGGATATTCCAACTGAATACCACTGTGCAAAACAAAAGTGAACGTCCTTGCAATAACAGCTTTTTTTGAAAAATGTTCCAACAACATCAGAATAGGTTTGTTTAGCTTGCATTGATCCGAATCAACGCACTCCCATCAATTGATCACACCAATAAAGAACGAAAATAATGATGTATGTATATGCCATCCGCATTCGCCACTGGGTCCCGTCATCACCCATTAGGTTACTTAACTAACGACAGAGCGGGGACTGGAATAGCGCGGATGCAAAACATATACAACATCTACTAGTATATATATCAATATATAATATTCGCTCAAGGCATGATAAAATGCAACATCACAGAGAGTAATAAGCATCACAGAACAATACAGATATCTGGGATCCCCGGGTTTCATAGAGCCGCTACTGAAACCCGACGTTCCCCTGGTCGTGTGGATAGCCTGTGCAATGAAATCCTAGACCCCTACGGGCGCGGCAAGTTACCCGCCAAAACCTGAAGCGAGGCAGCCCCCTTCAGCAACGTGAATGGACCACCCAGCACTTCCTAGAATCCGGTAACTTGGGCACCCCTCCTGGGTCATCCTGTACCCCCTATGAGTGCGTCGAATAGCCCGCCAATTCTAAAGTGAAGCCCCCTCCGTCTCAACGCCATGAGACGCGGGCCCGTTGCCCTCTAGAACTCGGCTATCCGTGCACCCCTCCTTAGGGTAATCCTAGTACAGAAAGTAAAATATACATACAACGGGTATATCGACCTCACCCCGGTCGTGCCCCAAAAGAATAATATACAAACAGGCAGTGACGGCAGTCCACATGTCGGACCCTCGTCCCGCAATATCAAATGTACATATAAAACGAAATTGTACTAACATTGCATCCAGGCTATCCCTCACGCCCAATCAGCAACATCACAGCACAACACAGAACATCAATGTGAATGTCACGTTCGCAAATCCGTCTAACCGGGCTATAGCAGTTAGACAGGATTTACCGATCAAGTGACATTCACGGTCGCAGATATAATGTAAATACTGTGAACAAACATGTTTAAAATTTTCTATCGATCAAATTTATCCAAGTGGGCCCCAAGCACTACTGTAGCACTCAAAGAAATTCTGGGCCCAAAAATAATATTCCAAAAACCCCACTTTCAACTCAGAAGCTCTCTGTAGAATTTTGATGCATTGAACAGTAAAGGTTGCGGAGGAACCGCGGCCCAAGCATGGGTTTGGCCGCAGTTCCGTGGTGGGACAGTGTGTTCATGCGACTAAAATTTCACAGAATGCTTAGAATTCCCTGCAGATATCTCTGCAATGTACTGAAAAATTTTTGGAGCTAAAAAAAATTTCGACAGAGAACTGATGCAGAAAATGGGTTTTTCAGAAAATCCGTTCGATCGAAAATGTAAACACGTTAGACCAAGCTAGACTAGGTTAATGGCGTGGCTCTGATACCAGTGTAAGTGCACGGCGGCGCCCCGGCCGTCAATCCAAGGCCAAAATGCGGAAACGATAATTTACTTTAACTTTTGAACCGGCACCACCGCGCACAAAAATCCCGGATCGGGCCATTAATCTAATCCTAGCTAACTAGAGAAGGGGTAGAGAGATATACCGAGCGATCCGTGTCCTTCGGTCTTCTCGTCGTTGTCCCGATCTCCCGCGGAATCTCCGGTCTTCACGTCCTCGCCGGAAGGGCACCACGTCGCTGGCTTCTTTTACGGGCTCTCACCTCTGGACCGAGGCAACTCGGGCACGAAGTTGGCGAGCCGACGTGCCCAAGAATTTCTATAGAATGTAGTGTAGAAATCTATGTGTCTCATGGGGTTGAAGTTGCCTTTTTGGTGGAGGAATGATATGTATACTTTTTGAGGGGAACAAAGAGATTTTGTGGGCATGGAGAGAACAAAAATTGCCTCACAAAATTCTTGGACAGCCTTTTAAGCTTGGCCGGCCTCTTCTCCTTGATGAATGAATGAGAGAAACAAAAACACAAGGGGAGAAAAGAGGCAATCATCCATCAAAGAGAGAGAAAATGTTATGATGATAAAACAATGATCACAAACAAGAACCTCACTCCAAAACCCAATCATATCCAACAAAGGTCAAGCCACCATGAAGTCATGGAGTCAATGAAAGCTACACCCATCATGAAAACTATCATGAAGTAAAAAGTCTTCTCGATTGTTAATTGCACAATTGCAAATAACCCCCTCCACCAAATTTCAGCCAAAGAAAGGAAACATAGGAAAATGGCCGAAACGGAAAGCAACCGGGCAACTTCAAAAAACCGATCCCGTAATAAATTACAGGAAACCCCGCTACTGTATATACATACCCGCATTTGTATTCCGACTGAAATACAAATGCAATGAGATAATATCTACACTGTACAATACTAGGATCCGGCTTAAACCAAAGCCTGCTAGTATTATCCGTCCGATCATGACCTGTGCAATACCGCACGTATCTAATCGAACCCTGCCATATCTCCATACGGCCTCTACAGCGTTTCGCCCGAAACTTGAGAAACTGTCTGTGGGGGACTCTAAAGACTCATCAATTTTTTGGCTGTGGATTTAACCACTAGCACGTCAGAGGTATTAGCCGTACGTAACCAGCTACCAGGTATTGACCAAAAAGGAGGTCGATAAGCGAACCCATCCTGACACCCTACTGAGCCTGTCAGTGACAATATCCGTACAGTCCGGTCTGTTTGTCTATGAGCATCGCATGGCGGGCCTAGGGGGTTGGTAAAAGTCAGACCCCCAAAAGCGGTACAAGTCGTGTCGGAGTGTAGCCCAGAACACCCTGAGATACTGCTGGAATACCTACCAGTAAATCTCCTTCCTTGGCCAAGGACTTCGTGTAATGGCTCTCCTAGACACAGCACGACTTCACCCCCAATACCGGGAGAGATGACCCCCTGCAGATCCGCTTACTGCCTCCATGTGGCTCGGGACTGTACCCAACTAAAACCTATTTGCACGTCTCCTTTGAGCGTGGTAGGGTAGTAATCAAAGTACAGTGGGAACTCATACGAGACAAATGACGATCTCAGGTCGATGAACTAACCTATACACATGTCACTAGGGAACTGCTATCTGACGTCAGGTATAATACCAACTAGCAGGTTCCCGGCGAGTCCTGTCCGGTGTACTCATAACCCAATGAGCACCTGTATATATCTTAGGTGAACCAACTGACACCAGTGGCTTGTGAGACCGGCCACCGCCCCTCGTCGGGGTCTCGACTGTATACACTAGTCTACTCTGGAGTATCGATGCTCTGTCTCGAAACTCCCACGATTAGGGACCTTTTAAGGATGTGCTTATAGACCCCAGCTCCCACGTATATGATCGCCCTCATACTGCTGGGAGTCAAGCAAGAATCCTAGGGGTTCTATCAACGTGCAATAGTGGCCTGTAAGGTCACCTAAAGCAGTACACGATGATAAAGATAAACCAGATAGCATACTATCATCTTGAGTAAGACTGTCCTACCGGCATAGGTCCTCCCTCAATCATTGCAATCACGTGCCTGTGATCCAATAATTGACTCTGAGGGCATTATATCCAACAGCTTAAGCTTGATCCTTGCCAAGGTGAGGTCTCAAATAGCTAGTTGTAATCTTCTAACCTCTTTCTTTCTATCTTCCTCCTTTTGTTTTATTTTTTTTCTTATAATGGGTGAGTAGTTTTCATACTTGTTAGGGTAGGATAAGAAAAGTTTGAGAGAAGGAAATCTCTCTCACTCTTTTCTTGCCCAACATCTTAATTCAGACTCCCGTTAATTGAACCACAATCCGCTCCCTACGGCACCCTATCCTACATGATAGCGGTGATTCCTTAGTGAGACCGGTTGTGGTTGAATTAACCGGAGGTTAAGGCTAAGAGCCAAGAACGGACGGACAAGCACCAAAAGGAAGAACTTATGCGTTGGAAAGCCTAGCTTATACTCGCAAGTTCCTTCCTAGTCGTGCTAATCCCCGTTGTTGCCGATTACCGTAACACCGATATTAAGAGTGGCAACGAAAGAAGTGAGCGACTCCTAACTCAAACTAACATAATCCTAATCCTAACAAGCTCTCTTTACATATCATTTTAGCACATAGTTAATCTCAAAACAAATCTGGGCATTTGAACTTAACTCGTTAAAGCACATAGAAAAAGATTCCCATCTCCCTGCGGACGACCCGTATTCAACCAGCTAGCTACAAGTGAAACCGTCTTGATTGCGGTAATTAACTAAGCACGCAAAAACTCTACCAATCAAATGGCGCCGTTGCCGGGGAGACGGTAGTTTATTTCTTTGTGTAATTTCGGGTTAATTTGTGAAAATAAATCTAACCGAAAAACAAAACAAAAAAAAATATATACATTGTAAAAAAAAACCATCTTGTTATTTTTGATTAGTTTTTGTGCAAGTGTGCAGGATAAAAAGACGGTCTAGTTCAGTGCCAAAGACGTGGGAAGTTAGACCCATATCTTACGGCTACATCGCGACGGATCAAGACGGAGCCAACGGTCTACTGTAAAAATCTGGAGCAGATACAGTGCGCAAATCAAGATTCAGGAAATCCAGACAAGAAGAGGACAGTCAAGGAAGGACCCACAAAATTTTTGAAGCCCCACATCACCCTTACTGCCGCGGAACCGCGGCATAAGCAGGCTTAGGCCGCGGAACCGCGGCCACTTGGTGCCCTCTGCATCTCAAAACTTCTGTGAGTATCTCTCTCCTCTTCCCCACTCCTCTGAACTCCACTGAACTGTGTTTTCTGCAGAATTCTTTGCGCAAATTCTCTTCCCTCTTCCAATAAATTGTTTTTGTGCAGGATTCTTTGCGCCTTGCTAAAAAATAAAAATTGATTGCAGTTGATTGTTACTACTTTGCATATATTAATACGGACATTAAGGGGCTTGAAACCAATCCAGATTGGGTGGGGATTTCATCACCCTTCCCAGGACCCCAGAAATTACAAAAAGCATATGCATTGACCATTGTTTAATTAAAAAATACTAGACTCAGCCCTAAGGACTTCGCGCTCAATAGGATAGAGGACTAGTTACAGGCATCGGCCATTTATCCTGTCCTGACTTTGCGGTGTCTAGGCAAGTGTGTCCAAGGCAAGTGGTTACTTAATTAGGACCACTACTTACGTAGTGGGGAGCCTCCCACTTACCTGGCCGCAATTGGCGGAGAAGAGGCGGTTTAAGGTCCTATTTCTTGCATTTTGGAACAGTTAGGAGCTGTCTAGCTGACCTAGATGACCCTAGATCTAGGTGTGATTGTGCATATCTTTTTTGTAATTGTTTGAAGTCGTAAGTCCGTACATATTTCTGTAGAGTTCTTTCTAAAAAGAAAAAAAACACAAAAACCAAAAACTTTTATAAAAACTTGCCCTTTGTCGCCAAAATCCCATTTTTCACCCACCACCCATCGTATTTCTCCATTGACGTTTTCTTACCCTCACCTTCTCCGCTTTGACTATACTAAACTCGTTTAGTGTATGTCTGCTTGGACTCAGGACACTAGCGCCCTCCTAGTCCGCGTTACTTTAGTCGCTACCGACTACGCGATCGACTCAGACGTCGAGACTCCGTCCACACCACCTTCACCATCACCATTGCCGGCCAACTCCGACGTTGACCGGAATTCTGTTCATATATCCTCACCTTCACCATCACCAACCTCTTCTTCTGCGATGTCAGGATTTAATCCAAACATCTCTTTGACTCCCCCGGGATTGATTCCACCTCCTATGGATGCGAATAACCCACCACCACCGCCTGTTGTAGCGCCGCAGCGAATCGCGCTCCAGGATCGTTTCTATCCCATCCATTCTGCACTTCCCACCTGTCTTTCCCTTCCACCGGCCAATGGGGATAATTTTGAAATTAAGCCCCATTTCATTAACATGCTTCCGAAATTTCATGGGCTTGAATCTGAAGATGCCTATATCTTCATCAACAAGTTCCAAAATGTTTGTGCCATGATGAAAACTACCCAGCTGTCGGACGATGCTATACGGCTACGGGTCATTCCGTTCACTTTGTGCGATCTTGCTGAAAAATGGCTGTATAGCACCGCTTCCCACTCCATAACCAGTTGGGACGAGTTTGTGAAAGCGTTTCTCAAGAAATTATATCCGAATCATAAAACCGCAAGGATCCGTAACGAAATCAACCAATTCTCCTAGCTTCCTACTGAACCCTTCTGGAAGTGTTCAGTGCCCTCAGAAAAGCTTATGGTAAGATGCTTCTGAGGAAGAAATCGGTATAAAGACCTTCTTGTTCAGTGCCCTCACCACGGTATTGAGAAATGGCAACTTTGCCAAACCTTATACGAGGGCCTGAACCCAGCAACCAAGCAGTTGTTGGAAACCATTTGTCAGGGCCACTTCCTATAGAAATCTGACGAGGAAGCGTGGCGATTCTTCGACGACCATGCGGAACAAACGCTTCAATGGGAGAGCACCAGACCAACTTCTTCCTCCACTTCTACTGGTCAGTCTAGGGTAGGAATTCACCAACTTGATGTCTCTATTGCGATGAAAGCTGAAATGGCTGCAATAACGAGAAAACTTGAAGCGATAGAGAGCAAATTCTCATCTCCTGCTCCTGCCCCTGTTCTTCCCCTTCGTACCATTTATGCTTGTTGTTCCGATCCTTCTCACTTAACCGAAGAGTGTCCTTGCAATCCGCCATCTCAAGGACAGGATCAGGATAATGCTGCATTTCAGCAAAGACCGAGAAATGATCCATACTCTTCCACCTACAATCCCGGTTGGAGGAACCACCCCAATTTCGCCTGGAATCAGAATCAGCAGCAATTCCAAGGCAACAATTTCCAGAGGCCATCTCCTCCGCAACAACAAGCGCAACAACAAACTCAACATCAGTTTCAGCAGCCCTTCCAACCCCAACCTTTTCAAAATCAGACGAACAACTTTGCACCCAACAATTCTTTTCCGCAAAACAACTTTGTTCCGTCAAACAACGATAAGGTTTCCTCGTTAGAACGAAGTCTGGAGGCATTCGTTAAACAATCGACACAATCCACCGCCAACATCTAGTCGTCTATTCAGTCTTTGGTGCAACACACTACTGCATACAGGCAAAGCATCAAGACCATCGAAGCCCAGATTGCACAGCTGAATGCGGCGTTAAGCGAGCGAGAGAAGGGGAAGCTTCCATCTCAACCACTCCCAAATCCCGGTCACCCACATAATGTACATGTTGCTCTTGAACAACAGAACCATAATGTGAGTGCCGTGACTACATTGAGATCGGGAAGGATGCTGCACAACAACATCGGCACAACAATTGAGGATAATGACACCCTGGCCGCTTCTTCTTCTTCTTCTTCTTCTCCTTCCTCATCTTCTGAGCCTATTCTTCATTCTTCAAAAGGCTCTTCTTCTTCTTCTTCTTCTTCTTCTGCTTCTTCTTCTTCTGCTCTGAACGGACCCACTTCTCACTCCACGAAAACACCAGCTCTGGGATCCGTTCCAACTCCACAAACTTCTCCACATGCATTGGATTCAACCAATTTTAAAAACATTCCATTTCCAAACCGGTTGAAGTCCAATAAACAAAATCCATAAATGGAGAAGATTCTGGAGTTGTTTAAGCACGTTAACATCAACATTCCCCTTTTAGATGTTGTCCAACAAGTCCCGTCCTACGCGAAAATCTTAAAGGACTTGTGCACGAAAAAGAGGAAATCTCAGGTACCCAAGAAAGTTTTCTTGGCTAGTGCTGTGAGTGATGCTCTTACCCAATCTTTACCTCAAAAACGGAAGGACCCTGGCTGTCCTATGATTTCTATTACCATTGGGGATAAGAACATCAACCGCGTACTATTAGATCTTGGTGCCAGTGTTAACCTGCTTCCGTACTCAGTATATGAGCAACTTGGTATAGGAGAGCTGAAACCCACACACTGCACTCTCCAAATGGCCGACCGATCGATCACCCATCCTAGAGATGAGCTAAAGGATGTGTTAATCAAGGTTGGGGACTTCATATTCCCTGTTGACTTCATTGTTTTCGACACACAGCCTGTAACTAACCTCTGGAATCAAATTCCGGTGATACTCGGTCGCCCATTCCTTGCAACCTCAAATGCTGTGATCAATTGTCGAAATGGTTCGATGAACCTATCTTTTGGAAACATGACAATTGAACTCAACATTTTTAGGTTGGGGAATTAGCTCACCGAACCTAATGCTGATATACCAGACGTTTGCTCAATCCAGGAGATCACCCCAGAAGAGTGTGAATTCGAGGAGTTTTTGTTCGATCACGATAACCTTAACGCCACTAATGCGTTCCTCTTCGAACCTGCTGCTGTTTCTGCGCCCGACAATGACTACGAGTTTTTCACTTTCTCGAACGATCTTAGCCACTCACCACCCGAGTTTGAATCCTTCGAATTTCCGGATGAGTTACCTGAACCATCCAACTCGGTCGCTTACACTCATTTTGAACCTTTGCTGGAATCTTTTGAGTTCGAGACCTTTTCACCAATCTTGCCTTCAATCGTTTCACCTCCAACGCTCAAACTCAAGCCTTTGCCGTCTCACCTTAAGTACGCTTACTTGGGTGAGAACGAGACCCTCCCTGTTATCATCTCGGCTTCTCTAGCTCCAGAGCAAGAGAAAGCCCTTCTTGCGGTCTTGCACGGCAATAGGCAAGCTTTTGGCTGGTCCATGGCGGACATCAAGGGGATTAGTCCCCTGATCGTTGGACATCATATTCATCTGATGGATGGTGCCAAACCAGCCAGGGATCCACAAAGGCGACTCAACCCAGTCATGAAGGAGGCTGTGAAAAAGGAAATCGTAAAGTGTCTGGATAGTGGTATCATTTACCCTATCTCTGATAGCCAGTGGGTTAGCCCCATTCACGTTGTCCCCAAGAAATCAGGCATAACGGTCATCACTAACGAGGCGAACGAGTTAATCCCTACTCGCACCCAAACTGGGTGGCGAGTATGCATCGATTACAGAAAACACAGCGCCGCAACGCGGAAGGACCACTTTCCGCTACCTTTCATTGACCAAATGCTTGAACGATTGGCCGGACACGAGTACTACTGCTTTCTTGATGGCTACTCCGGCTATAATCAGATTCCCATCGCCGAAAAAGACCAGGACAAGACCACATTCACTTGTCCTTTCGGCACGTTTGCATATCGTCGCATGCCCTTTGGGTAATGCAATGCGCCCGCTACCTTCCAGCGGTGTATGATGGGAATCTTCTCAGACATGGTGGAAAAATTCCTGGAGATCTTCATGGACAATTTCTCCATCTTCGGCGATTCCTTTAATGAGTGTTTGCTGCATCTCGACGCTGTCCTTACCCGATGTAAGGACAAGAACCTCACTTTGAATTAGGAGAAGTGCCACTTCATGGTGTGCGAAGGTATTGTCTTAGGACATATCATTTCGCAAAATGGCATAGAGGTTGACAAAGCAAAGATTGAGGTCATTTCCAATCTCCCTCCTTCCAGATGCGTCAGAGATATCCGAGCCTTCCTTGGCCATGCCGGTTTCTATAGACGGTTCATCAAGGACTTTATCAAGATTGCTAGGCCCTTGACTCTTCTACTGGCCAAGGACAGGCCATTCGACTTCGACTCGAGCTGTGTGACTGCGTTCGAGTCATTAAAAAGCACACTCACTTCTGCTCCCGTTCTTTCTTCACCTGACTGGACGCACCCATTTGAGATTATGTGCGATACATCCGATTTTGCCATTGGTGCTGTCCTTGGACAACGCATCAACAAGATGCCGCACGTAATCTATTATGCTAGCCGAACCCTGAACGACGCCCAACTTAATTATACAACAACTGAGAAGGAATTCTTAGCTGTTGTATTTGCTTTAGAAAAGTTCAGGCCCTACCTCATCGGCTCTCCAGTCATTGTCTACACAGACCATTCTGCTCTGCGCCATCTTTTTGCGAAGAAAGATGCAAAATCTCGGCTGATACGTTGGATCCTCTTGCTTCAAGAGTTTGACCTTGTCATCAAGGACAAAAAAGGATGTGAAAACGTAGTCGCCGACCATCTCTCACGACTTCCTTCTTCGCCGTCGCCTCAACTTCCGATCAACGACGTTTTTCCGGATGAACAGCTCTTGACGGTATCTTGTGAGCCCTGGTTCGCAGATATTGTGAACTATTTAGCCATAGGATTACTACCGACTGAATGGTCAAGTCAGGACAGACTTCGATTCTTATCCCAAGTAAAACACTTTTACTGGGACGAACCCTATCTGTTCAAGTACTGTCCCGACTAGATTATTCGTCGGTGTGTCCCTAACGATGAATTCAAGAGTGTGCTGTCGTTTTGCCACGATCAAGCATGTGGTGGCCATTTTGGCCCCAGAAAGACAGCTGAGAAGATCTTGCAGTGTGGTTTCTACTGGCTACAACTCTTCAAAGACGCTCATGACTATTGCAAGACTTGCTCCCGGTGCCAACACTTGGGCCGGATATCCAGGAGGAACGAGATGCCGCTCCAACCAATCTTGGTTGTGGAGATTTTCGACGTTTGGGGGATAGATTTCATGGGGCCGTTTCCCAGCTCTTTTGGGAACTTGTACATCCTTCTCGCTGTTGATTACGTCTCTAAGTGGGTCGAGGCTGTGCCCAGCCGGACTAACGACAACAAGGTTGTCGTTAGGTTTCTTAAAGACAACATTTTCTCCCGGTTTGGGCACCCACGAGCGATCATTAGCGACAATGGAACTCATTTCTGCAATAAGACTTTCGAGGCATTGATGCGGAAATATTCAATTAATCATAAGCTATCTACGCCCTACCACCCCCAAACATGTGGGCAGGCCGAAGTTTCAAATCGGCAAATCAAGCAGATACTGGAGAAGACGGTTTCCAAGAACCGTAAGGATTGGTCGTTAAAACTCACCGATGCCCTTTGGGCATTTCGAACTGCTTATAAGACCGATCTTGGCATGTCTCCATATCGGCTTGTGTACGGAAAGGCTTGCCACCTCCTTATGGAAATAGAGCATCACGCATTTTGGGCGATAAAAGAGCTGAATCTGTCTCTCAAAGATGCGGGCAGCCATCGGAAGCTACAGTTGAACGAATTGAGCGAGCTTAGGGATGAGGCTTACGAAAACGTGGTTGTCGTTAAGAACCGAACGAAGGTGTTTCACGATGAACACATTTTGCGCAAAACATTCGTACCGGGTCAACAGGTACTGCTTTACGACACCCGGCTACATTTCCATCCAGGAAAGCTCAGATCTCGCTGGAAAGGGCCGTATTTTGTGCGGAATGTGTATCTGCATGGCGCTGTGGATTTGGAGAATCCAAAGGACGGTTCATTTTTCAAAGTAAACGGACACCGACTAAAACCGCACCTTAGCGCCGAACCAACAGAGGAGCTTCTGGTCTTACAGGAGCCGGTTTACCCTGTATAATCTTCCTCTTCCTACCACCAAACTTCGGTTATCCAGTCAAAAACAGTGGACACTGTTCCAAATAAGTTTGGGGGGTATGTATATACCATTTTGTATATATTTGTGGATATTCTTCTCCATTTTTGCTATTTTTCTTTTCTTCAAAAACAAAAACAAAAAAAAATTGTGTATATCTAATCGACAATTTTGACCCTTCAAATGATCTCTTCATGCAATGACAGTGAGGACACTGTCCAGTTTAAGTTTGGGGGTACGCTCGGTACGCATTTCTAACCTTCGCATTCATATGTATATTTTGCATCTGCATATTAAAATCCATAAAATCCATAAAAATCAGAAAATTTTCTAAAAACATAAAAACTTTTCTGTCAAGTTAGCTAGTGGGAGAACTCTGATTCAACATTTCGACGGTTTTGTTTGATAAGATAAGAATAACTAAATCTTATTTTTAGATTTTGAAAACCTGAAAGATAACTCTCTTTTGAAGCTAACTATAGCTGATATACGTCTTTACATCACACTACACGTATCGTGAGTTTTGGAAATTAGATGACAAGTCTTTTATGTCTAAAAACTTTTAAATGGATAAATGATTTTCTGAGGATCAAATAGGTTTGTTCTGAAATAAATAATATCAAGAATAGTTTATGAAGTGAAGTGAATATGAAGGGATATTATTGATGCCTTAATTGGAACTAATTCTGAAAAGAACCCATCTGAAACTTGATTGGAATGATTACACACCTAACCCACTAAACACGTCTTTTATCCAAAAAAAATAACTGAACTGCCGGTTATAACTCCGTTCGCATTGAATCATCATGATTTTTCACGCTAAATTGTCTTTTGTTTTTGGGCCTAGGTAACTTGAGTAATTAAGTCCGCTGGGGTGTCTCTACACCTAATGCCCTAAAGCCAACTGGTTTGGGTGCATTGGCCCAAAACTCGTTAAGAAGCCTAGAAAATCCAGATTAAAACAAAGTCAAGCAAGTGTTCTCTCCGAGTTAAAATTCCTAACGGTTCTTTTTGTGAGAATAATCTTGACAAAAGACAGGTTTTTATAAAAAATATTTCTAGCGGAGATATGAAGGTTTTATAATATGATAAAGACTATTGCACGTTCACAGAGGTGTGTATAAAATGAAAACAAGAAAAACGTGGAGTGAAAAATAAGACCTAGTTTCCTGTTAAGGAAGATAGAAATTCTGAAATTGAAACCTTACTGGGAAACGAAACTTGAAAAATACTTAACTCTTTATAAAACTTATGTGATCCTTTTAAAATTTTATCTGGGCTTTATTGTGTGACATGATGACTTTAATCGATCCTTCTGGAACTTAACGACACTATTTGCACTGCACGTAAAGACATATAAAATCTTAAGTTAAATAAGAAGCGAGGTGTGAAAAATAAAGGTTCGATAGTCTAGACTTAGGATAATAGAATTGTTATTTTCTGAAACAAAACCTTAGGGTTTGAATCATAGTTATTTTGCAAAACTAGCTTGACCGGATTTTTTGGGTAGTATCCGCTAAAAACCCTTAGGAGACAACACTACTCCTCCTAGGGACACCTAGAGGTTTAACGGCTTGTTGCACAAGCTCAGTGCAATCGCGTTCCCTGCGAAAGTGAGATTAGAATTTTTTGTGAATAAATTGGCTTTGCTGGGGACAAGCAAATGATAAGTTTGGGGGTATTTGTTCATATCAGATTTTTACATTTTTATACCGCCCAATTTTTATCATATTGCTTATCGGTAGGTACTCTTGAGCCGTGTTTGCTAGTCAATTACAGGATACAGGTTCTCAGCTCTAAACAGTGAAATTCATGGAAAAGCACAACAAATTCCAGATTACTGCCAACCATAGATAAAACACGGGTCTCCGCTCTCTATCCGCATGTTGCCGCACACCAGTTTAAGGGATAAAATGGAAAATCAATGTCATTTTCATGCACAAAGCTCAATGTCAACACAAGATCCAACATATCTACGCGGAGCTCAAGAAAAATCATGGTAAAAGATCCATATCAAATCACCTTTTGATCTGCTGAAATTCTGGAAAAATTGTGAAGATTTTCTGAGAAAAAACATATACCACACAGCAGACAACATCAAACTAGGGAACCCCACAAAAACCGAGGAGCCAACTCCTCTATATGGCCACAGAACCGCGGCGTAAGCATGCTTAGGCCGCGGAACCGCGGCCGTACGGCCTCGTCTGCTGAAGACATTTTGGGGTCATTTAGGTCATTCCATCTTGGTTCTGAATATTGCCCTAGAGTTGCAGTTTCCTGCTTATAAATAGTCCAGAACTTGCCAAAGCTAAGGGTGCTTATTCTTGTATTTAGATTTTAGAATACATGTTGTTCTTCTTCCTCTTCTCATCTCTTCTCCATTAAAACCTTGTAGTGAGCTTTTGTGAGTGAAGTGATGAATAAAGAGTTCTTTTTGTTACCATGCTTGTCTTATTGTTAATTATAATTGCTTGTAATTTTTATTTTGCTAATCTAGTTGTTGTTATTTGTTGTTTGTTTCTTTCTTCTTCTAGTTTTTCTTTATCCTTAACAACAATGATGCTTAAGCTTGATCCTTGCCAAGGTGAGGTCTCAAATAGTTAGTTATAATCTTCTAATCTCTTTCTTTCTATCTTCCTCCTTTTGTTTTATTTTCTTTTTCTTATAATGGGTGAGTAGTTTTCATACCATTTAGGGTAAGATAAGGAAAGTTTGAGAGAAGGAAATCTCTCTCACTCTTTTCTTGCCCAACATCTTAATTCGGACTCCCGTTAATTGAACCACAATCCGCACCCTACGGCACCCTATCCTACATGATAGCGGTGATTCGTTAGTGAGACCGGTTGTGGTTGAATTAACCGGAGGTTAAGGCTAAGATCCAAGAACGGACGGACAAGCACCAAAAGGAAGAACTTATGCGTTGGAAACCCTAGCTTATACTCACAAGTTCCTTCCTAGTCGTGCTAATCCCCGTTGTTGCCGATTACCGTAACACCGATATTAAGAGTGGGAACGAAAGAAGTGAGCGACTCCTAACTCAAACTAACCTAATCCTAACCCTAACAAGCTCTCTTTACATATCATTTTAGCACATAGTTAATCTCAAAACAAACCTGGGCATTTGGACTTAACTCGTTAAAGCACATAGAAAAAGATTCCCATCTCCTTGCGGACGACCCGTACTCAACCGGCTAGCTACAAGCGAAACCGTCTTGATTGCGGTAATTAACTAAGCAGACAAAAACTCTACCAATCAGGATGCAACCACATGCTATGGGGTGTGATGACATGCAAGGCTAGATATCAAAATATATTATTTAGTTTTTATTTTGTATCATAAAAGATATGCGGATACTAAAATATATTGTATACGTGTATTATATCTAGATTTGCATGGATCCTCTATACTAGAAAATATTTGATGTAATCTTAAACCATGATGGGTTTCAAACATGCGGGTCGGGTCGGATAATAACCACAGCTGCTAAATGCACTATCCGTAACACAAACAACAATAATAAAGAAATCTGTCGCAAGATTTACCCCAAAATATATAGTATAAATGCACTAGGGGGTTACATTATACCCAACTATAAAAGAATTTCGTCCTCGAAATTCCTGGAACAAGAAAACACGGATCTAAGAAAAGAGCTGTGGAAACTTCTATCGAATCTCGTCTTCACGTTCCTAAGTAGACTCTTCGTACGAACGATTTCCCCATGAAACAAGTACTAATGGGATAACTTTGTTCTTGAAGACATTTTCTTGTCGATCCACAATCGCCATTGGTCACTCTTCATATATTAAATCCTCCCACTATTAGTTCTGAGTGATCTAGGACATGCATTGCATCTCTAACATACTTGAGATATATAAAACATGTCATGAACATCCGCCAAGGATGGTGGTAAAGCCAATCGATAAGCTAGCTCTCCAACACGCTCAATAATTCCGAAAAGCCCCACGAATCGAGTACTAAGCTTGCCTTGACTACCAAATCGGATCACTTCTCTGATCGGTGATATCTTCAAGAATACAAGATCACCAACTGCGAATTCCAGAGGTCTTCATCCAGTACCAACCCAACTTTTCTGTCGATCTTGTGCCACCTTCAAATGATTTCGGATCACGTTAACTTTCTCCACCATTTGCACAATAAGATACGGTCCCAATAATCTTCTTTCTCCAATATCGTCCCAACAGATAGGCGAGTGACACTTACGACCATATAATGCTTCGAATGGAGCCATCTGTATAGTTTCCTGAAAACTGTTATTATATGAAAACTCCACCAAGTGCAAATGATCCTCCCATGAACCCTTGAAGTCTAACATGCATGCTCTCAACATATCTTCAAGAGTTTGAATCGTTCTTTTGGACTGGCTATCTGTTTAAGGATGAAAGGTTGTGCTAAATTTCAAGCGAGTCCCCAAACTTTCCTGCAAACTTCTCTAAAAGTGCGATAGAAAACGAGTATCACGATCCGAAACGTTGCTTATGGGTACTCCATGCAATCTCATAATCTCCTGCATGTACCGCTCTGCTAAAGCCTCCGTTGATTGACCAACTCGAAACGGTATATAATTAGTTGTCTTGGTCAGTCGATCGACAATGACCCACACTGCATTATTGCCTTTTGGACTCCGTGGTAAAGCTGTCACAAAATCCATGGTTATATATTCCCACTTCCATTGAGGAATCGGAAGTGGTTGCAACAAACGAGCTACTTTTTGATGTTCAGTCTTGACTTGCTGACACACCAAGCACTTCGATACGTAATGAGCAATATCCCTTTTCATGCTTTCCCACCAGAAATGTTGTCGTAGATCTCTGTACATCTTTGTGCCTCCCGGGTGTACGGAATACGCGGAACTTTGAGCCTCTTTCATGACTTCTTCACGGACATCTCCTTTAGGCACACATAGATGACTACCATATCGTAACGAGCCATCTTCATAAATTAACAAGTCCGTTCAAAGTCCCGTTTCTACTTGTTCTCGAAACTTCTATAATCTTGGATCGTGCGAGTGTGCTGCTTTAATATTATCGATCAAGGATGATTGTACTTGTGACTGCATCAATTGTCCCGAAAAATTCGGTACTACAATCTCCAACTCGAACCTCTAAAGATTAGCTATAATCTCCTTTTGTGCAGTCAACATCCGTATCGCTGGCATCTGACTTAGAGCATCTGACACTATATTAAGTTTCCCCGGATGGTATTTTAGATCAAGATTATAGTCAGCCATCAGCTCTAAACCATCTACGCTGCCTCATGTTGAGCTCTTTCTGTGTGAACACATATTTTAGGCTTTTGTGATCGGTAAATACTTCTACCCTTTCGCCCAATAAGTAGTGTCTCCAAATATTCAGAGCAAAAATCACTGCTGCTAACTCCAGATCATGAGTTGGGTAGTTCTTCTTATGAGTCTTCAATTGTCTCGACGCATATGCTATGACCTTCCCATGCTATATTAGAACACATCTCAAGCCTTTCTCAGATGCGTCGCAGTGAATAACCAACTCTTCAGAACCGTCTGGCACTGTCAGAATAGAAGAGGTGGTCAATTTTTTCTTAAACGCTTCAAAAGCTGACGCACATTTCTCCATCTATATGAACGGTAGCTCCTTTCGTGTTAGCTTGGTCAATGGTTCTGTTATTCGAGCGAAGTTCTCCACAAACCTTCTATAATATTCGGCAAGCCCAAGAAAACTTCTGATCTCCCCTGCATTCTTTGGAATTGGCCAATCATGAACCGCTGCAATTTTTTCAGGGTCAACTGTAATTCCATCTCCGGATACAACATGACCCAAGAACTTCACATTTTCAAGCTAAAACTCGCACTTGCTCATCTTAGCATATAACTTTTCTTGTCTTAATGTCTGCAGTGCGATTCTCAAGTGTTATGCATGCTCTTCTTTACTTCTTGAATAGACCAGAATGCCATCAATAAACACCACTACGAACTGGGCTAGGTATGGTGAAAAGATTTTTTTCATCAAGTCCATGAATATTTCCGGTGCGTTCGTAACTCCAAAGGGCATCACTAAGTACTTGTAATGCTTATATCAAGTTCGAAATGCTGTTTTGCAAATATCTTCTGATTTCACCCGAACTTGATGATATCCAGATCGCAAATCCAATTTCGAGAATACCCTCGCGCCACTGAGTTGATCGAATAATTCGCCGATGCGAGAGATTGGGTACTTGTTCTTAATAGTTATCCGGTTTATTTCTCGATAGTCAATGTACATCCTCCGCGTGCCATCCTTCTTCTTGACTGGAAGAACTAGAGCTCCCCAGGATGAATTGCTACTGCGAATCCAACCCTCCTCTTGCAATTCGGTAACTTGTTTCCTTACCTCTTCTAATTCCACCGGCACCATTAGATAATAAGCCTTTGAAATCGGCAGTGCTCCAGGAATAAGATCAATCGCGAACTCCACATCTCATTTTGGCAGTAAACCCGAGATGTTCTTGAACGCATCCATGAAATCTCGAACTACTATCAGCGCTTCATCTGCAACTTGTTTATGAACCTCACCTTTCGGCACACACACAACAGTTCCCTTCATCATGAATTTACAAGTACGTTCTAAGACTTGTGGGTTATCAGCCAACCACACTTCTGCTGCGTTACTTTGATAAACTGAGGCGGGTTCATCAGAACTTCTTCAATCAAACATCTTATATTTGATCGGCCTTGAAGCGGTCTGTACTACTGCAATCATCATATGTTCTCCTGTGTTTCTCCTTATTCTTCGAAACGCAGACGGACTGGTCATTACGGGACAAGGTGAAAGATACAATGCGGTTGTTGGATTCAAGTTCATAATAAAACATAAACTCATAAGAAATGACATCAAGAGGGAACAAGGTAATACCACGACCATAAGTCAAGAAAATGAATCAAAATAGGACTCTAGATTACCTAAATAGAGTACCGCATTGTAACTAAGCCCCGGTATATAGTTACAATCACATAACTCCATTCAAGCCACCCAAATCCCACTATCAAAATCGAGGAATAAGAAGGGAGAAACAATAAGAAATCAGGAGGATTCTAAGTTGAGATGTACAGTCATTTCTATATCGTCAAGATACAAGAGTTAAGGGAAAGATAAGATTCAAGAATTTGAATGATAAGAAAATAATGTGGCAGGACATGTTCCTAATTCCGGGTTTCCTGGTTAGTATATTGGGTTCAATACCCAACTACAAAAGAACCAAACCCGACTAAATTCTATGTCTCTGATACAAAACAAACCCTGTCACGCCCCGCTTCCCAAGATATGTAAACACGGCACATGACAGAGCCAACCATGCTACCGGTGGTAAGGAATCATCCTTCCACAATCACATTACGGCTGTCAAGCGGATATCAAGAACGGTAAAATATATAATCTAGCTAACACATGTCCATCTGCCACAATGAATATATTCCCCTAATATTTAAACATAGTAAAAGAGCAAAGCTCTGTTGGAATTTAATGAGGCAGCGCCTCACGTGTTCTCCACGAGGACGTCAGCGTCAAAGCCAATCTTATAGGATTAAATCCTATGGTGGCGCCTCACGCGCTCCTCACAATGGCGCTAGTATGCAAAGCACAAAAGAATTTATTGCATAAGAGTTAGACTCTTATATGGCGCCGTATGTGCTCTTCACGCGGGTGCCGGTGTGCAAAGCACAAGAGAATTTATTACATAAGAGTTAGACTCTTATATGGCGCCGCACATGCTTATCACGCGAGCGCCAATATGCAAAGCACAGGAATACCCATCATAAGAATTAGATTCTTAAGTGGCGCCCACGTGTACAACTCATACGTGCCGGTGCCCATATAGAATTAAATTCTACGATACACTCTGTTAAACAGAACCGTTGGATCAAAGATCCAACGGAAATGATAAATTATCAAAATATAGAATCAAATTCTATTAGGAGAAAATATCTCCCAAATATTTCTAAATAAGAAAAATACTCTCGGTTGGATCAATGATCCAATAATAGAATAAAATTCTATCTTGGGAATATATTCCCTCAATCTTTCTAAACAAAAAAAGATTGCTCTCTGTAAAATAGAGAATCCTTGGATTAAAAATCCAGTGGTGCTTAAAAATCACCAGTTGACAGAATAAATTCTGTATATGGGAAAATATTTCCCCAATCTTATTAAAAACAAGAAAAATTATTCTGTAAAACAGAAGTTCTTGGATCAAAGATCCAACGGTGGATAAAATTCCCCAAATCAATTTTGAGACCAATTAAATCAATTGGAATCTCTCAATGAGAGATTTTCTTAAAACTAATTAACAATCTGTCTCCACTATATAAAGGAACCGAGACTTCAAGTCTCACACAACACAGACACCACAGATACCACAAACACCATAAAGAATAGACAGAGAGAGAAAAAACCTTATAAGCTTCTGAAAAAATACAGAAAGCTTTCAAACAACAGAGAATTTAATTCTCAAAGAGGAAGATTTCCCCTTCAAAAAAAAAAGAACCGAGGTACAGAAAATACAGAGTTCAAAATGTCTCTTTTAAGGGTTTAACCCTTCTTAAAGAACTTAGTTCTTTCTCTGGATCAAAGATCCATAAGACAAGTCTGTCACAAGTTGAGAATTTAATTCTCATCGGCAAGATCTTGTTCTTGAGAATCGATGATTCTGAAAAGAGCTAGGTCCAAAAAGAAAAATAAAAGGAAAAAGAACCCAAAAAAAGAACTTAGTTCTCAAAGAAAAACCTGATCCCAGATCTTCAAAAACGAAAATCTTGGTGATCATCAATGGTCAAAATGTCATTAATATAGATTTAATCTCTAAAAAAAGAAAAGAGACTAGCGCCTCACGTGCTTCCTACGTGGGTGCCCTTTTAACAGCGCCTAGCGCCCCACGTGACACACACATGGGCGCTGAAAAAAGTGTTTAGCACTAATTGGGCAGCGCCCAGAGCCTCACATGCTCCTCACGTGGGCGCCATATAAAAAGTACTTAGCACTCCATATACAGCCGAAGACAGCTAAATGCTTAGCACCGATTGGGCAGCGCCCAGCGCCTCACGTGGTCGCCATATAAAAAGTGCTTAGCACTCCATATGCAGCCAAAACGGCTGAGTGCTTAGCACTAATTGGGCAGCGTCTAGCGCCGCACGTGCACCTCACATGGATGCCATAGGAAATGCTTAGCACTTCACATTTAGTCAAAAAGACTAAATTGTTCAACATTCATTGGGCAACGCCCATGATTGAGTGCTTCACAGGACATATATGTGAGCATCAGAGTTCAAATAAGTGCTCGGCACTTTCATATAAAAGAAAAAGGCTGAACAAACAGAGCCTAAATAAGCGCTTGGCACTTTTGAAGGAAATAGAAAAAAGAATAAGCAAATTAAGCCCAAATTGGCTAAGTCTCTGAAGTTTCTTGCTGCTGAGCCCAAATAATCTTTTGTTGGATTTTAAGTGAAAATAATCCTAAAAAACATTGTTAAACTGATCTTAGTCTCAAACATAACTAATGATCTCTCATTGATGATATCCAAAATGATATTCATCTCGTATCTCCTAAAGTAATCTTAGTCTCAAATATGACTAACAATTCTTAGGACCACCACAAACCCTTTCCCTCAAATACGAGATTTGGTTCAGCGGTACATCTTTCTACACGTCTGATATATGTCATTGTAATTTCTCAACATCTTCAGAGAGGTGGCGGGTCTCGAAAACCAATAGCTCCTTTCGTCATACTTTGATGCACCTCCAAATTGACGTGCATACCTCAAATCGGATCGCTTCCTAAATTGGGCGCATTCCATGTCACCATCGTTCACTCCGCCACGTAACAAATACATGTGAACGCAAGATGAATGTTGGACCGAAATGTCCTTAAACTAACATTCGTCTCCAAAATGGGAATGTTGGACCGAAATGCCCTTAAACTAACATTCGTCCCCAAAATAGGAATGTTGGACCGAAAAATCCTTAAACTAACATTCGTCCTTGAAATGGGACTAATGGACCGAATTGTCCCTAAACTATTGCGCCTCAAATATGGCGATAATGGACCGAAATGTCTCTAAACTAAAATTTCGCCCTCAAACATGGCGATAATGGACCGTGATGTACTTATACTAAGATAATTGAGCCCAAATGCTCATATTCTTTAAGTCGATCTTAATCTCAAACCAGATTAATGATCCTTAAATAAACCTAAGCTTAAATCTAAAATATACGGATTTGGAGTAATCCGCGCCCTACGGGCACAACATAACTAGTCTCCGTATACAATCCACGGGCAACCAAAATAAACAAAAACACACATAACACGAAGTGAACTGCTGGAGAAGGAGAAAGTGGTTATCGCAATGCGATAACATAATTAACTGCAGGGGCTTGCCCGTGCAGCGAAGAGCGTCCCCACAGTCAAAACCCCTCATAAATGAGGGGGAATCTAATGAAGTCTGCTACAACGGTCGCATCTGTCCAAACCTCCGATATACGGTACCATAAATCAACTTTGTATCTTCGAAGAGGTGGACGAAGAAGTCCAAATAGCATCTGCCCCTAAATTCAAGCCAGTCGTCCTAACGTCTCGGTCCCTGTCTTTCGGCGGAGAATAGATTCTGGCACGCCCGGTGGGACCTTTTCCTTTATCCGCTCCACACTTTGTGTGTCGTGTTTCATGAACAAAATCGTGGTTCGCTATGGTTGCCCTTGAATTTGATGTCCCAAAATTTGGTGTCGTGCTCCTGTGCAGAGAAATCGATTGCTTCGAGTTGCACCTCTTGCAACAGCAACTCTCGCCCTACCCCAATAGGAGGAGTGATCTATAGGCCCAACGCGGCCTCTATCTTTTTAGTGCCGGTGTGGCAAGTAACACAAGCCACTACTGGATTGTTCTTTGGGACCATGGTCCTACCGATGAGTTTCGATGCCTCAGCGCCACAAGAGGAAGCTCCCAAGAAGTCGGACTTCGATCGACTGACAACCACAACGGCCCCTCTCAACGGGCCGTCGAAAGATGACGTCTCAGTGTTCAACAGGATAAGCAAGAACCCAAACAGGCCCGCAAAGAGGCTCGTAATTCCAAAAGGGACTGCCCCAAAATGGATAGCCATCCCAACACCTCCTGCAGGTGAAGACATCAAAGGTACTTCCCCTACCAAAAAGTCGGTCTTTGAAAATTTGGCCGGCCCTGCTCAAACTCTGCCAAGGACGTCGGTGTTCAACAGGCTGACACCAACAACAGACCCTCAGCAAAGCCGAGGGCATGAAGAAGCCGCTTCCAAAACTGAGGCGGTCCCTTCTACAAGACACGCTCGACAATCACCACTGGCACCGAGTGAGGAAAGCTGGGGGCAACTCTCCCTCTGGACTTACCCCACCAGCTCCAATAGTGGAAGTTGATGATGCTGTTCTAACCGCGAACAACTTCGATCTGCTCAGGAAAGTACGCAAGAACTCTTTAACGACAGTGCTAAAGAAATCGCCCCCGCCTACAGAAGCCACAGTGCAGGCAAAGCCGGAGCACCCCATCAACGACTCTCCTCCTAAATTCATATAGTCTGGCAGAAAGTTCAGGACTCTGTGATTAATAAGGATTACTCCCGTCGATCGAAGAAATCAAAGGCTCAGCAAGAGAAAGACCATCCCTCCGTTATACAGCGAGGGGCTTCTTCTACACAGGTGCCTGTTACAACGGTTCCTTCAACTTCGACCTCCCACAAAAGGATGAGGCCGGCGAAAATCCCACCACCTGCGGCAAATTCCAAAGGCGATGGACCCAAACGCTCCAAGTCTGGAGGCGTGATCGTGCATACGGTCTAAATGACTTCCGGGAAAGAGGAAAGCCGTGCTTCCGTAGGTCATCGACCGCAATCTCGGTCGCTAACAAAAGCTCAGGAGCAACAACAAAAGCTCCAGGAAATGCTGACCAAAATAATAGCACTTACCGGGAAGAAAGAAAGTCCAGATACAACGGCCGAATAGTGCCATGATCAGGAGACCGATATAGTGTTCCTGTGAAGGGTGCTCGAAAGAAAAGACAAAGAAGCTGTTGAACAGGCTGGTAACATAAAGCAGATGGCGCTCTTGTTTCAGGATATGGTTGGAATGATGATCCAACCAGAACCTCCAGCCGAAAATCTGCCGATAATCATCGAGGATGACAGAGGGGAAACATCAAATTCTCTTCCGGCCTTATCGGCAGCCAAGGAAAAAACAAAATCTAAGGCCGCTCTTGATGATTATATAGCTTAACAAATAAGAGCTCATCAAGCAAATGAAGCGGATGGCCAAATCGTCAGAACTGGGCGACCCTATCTAGGCTTGTATAATCAAATCAAATACCCGCCGGGATATACGATTCCCAAGTTCCATGTATACAAAGGGACAGCCAACACCTATCAGTACGTCACGCAGTTCAGAGCTTTGTGCGGCAACACTGGAGGCGACGACAAACTGTTGCTTCGCCAGTTCGTTGGCAGCCTGTCAGAAACAACCTTTGAATGGTACTCGGAGCACCCAAATGACTCTGTAAAGACATTCATAGAAATGAAGCTGCTATTTACACAACGGTTCACCAGCGCAAGTGAGCACACCTCGATCATGGCATTAATCAATGCCAGGGTAAGGCCAGGGTCCAATATGCGATCCGGTGGAGGAACCTATGGTCAAGTGCGAACAACACATTGAAGAATCTCCCACCGTGTGCATGTTCATCAGGACCCTTGATCCTCAAAAGAGTGTGCCCCTGTTTATGACATTCTTCAAACCAACCACCTTCCAGGCTCTGATCGATAAACTGGCCTAAATGGACCAGATGGGCCATGGGCCTTCCTCCTCAAATAAGGACCCTCGAAATGCTCAGGGTAAAGGGAAAGCGGCCTTCATTGCCAATACGCAACAACAACTGAGCGGTCCAAAACCGGCTGCTCGCCAAAACAACGCGTGCCCGCGCATATCCTTGGTGGAAAGATTAGGACGTGCTTACTCGTTTCCCCGCGACAAGACGAGGAGACAGTTTGAATTGGCAATGCATAACAAACTTATAACATTGCCAGACCCACAGCGTCCACTACAACCCAACGACGTCAACAACCCTAACTACTGCTCCTATCACAGAATGGTAAGCCACCGAATTGAGGATTGCTACGTCTTCAAGAACTGGGTCGAAGACCAGTATCAGCAGGGGAAATTCACGCTGTTTGACAACTGTAGGGTAAACCCACCACAGAAGCACACTCCCAAAAAGGTAGATGCTCCGGGAGCATCATGCTCGCTCGTGGAAGAAACTCCATGGGAATTCGTTCTTTCAGCTAAAACCAAAAGAATGCTAAAAGATCTACAGGCATGTCCAGCAGTCAAGTGGAAAATCCCATTTGAACCCGA
Organism: Agapanthus africanus; assembly: GCA_030015575.1. NCBI lineage: Eukaryota > Viridiplantae > Streptophyta > Magnoliopsida > Asparagales > Amaryllidaceae > Agapanthus > Agapanthus africanus. The sequence goes on along the minus strand of JASDDO010000006.1, from coordinate 340,838,432 downwards.
AATCATCGAAGAGATGTTGAAACCGCGTCCTGTAATGAAAGTTGTCGACAAAGGGCAAAATCCCCTAGTCAAGCCTCCAAAGTAATCAAAGAAAAAAAAGAAGACCAAGAAGCCTATACAGCCTGCTGAGTATGACGACAAGCGCACAGACCTACAAAGGTACATTGACGCACTGGAGGAGTAAAACCAGAAGGCACGGAAACCAGTCATACTCGAAGAGTTCCTCAAGCATATTCTTAAAAACAAAGATAGTGACAACGATGAGGAAAATGACTCATCAGAAGAAACCGAAGACTATATAGCAAGTTGCCACATGGTCTTCCATTCGTCGTTAAAGGACGAAGAAACTCCCTCAGCGTCAGAAAATAACTCGGAGGAACTGGGTGCAGAATCGGCGCTAAAATCCCCGTAACTGCCAGAAGACCCGATCGATGGGCTGTTAAACGAACCCTTTCGAAAAAGCAAAGTTGATCGAGAATGCAAAATAGCCATATACGAAAAGGCTAAGTTTCAGCGTCAGGATGAAGAAGCTGCGGTAAGGATGAGTCGTAAAATACTCCAACCAAGTCAAAGCATACATGTGACAAATAAGAGCAGGATCAAGACAGAGAAGCGGTTCGCCAAAGCTTTGTCAATGGGAATGAAGCCGCCACCTCTCATAGGAAACACTCCCGGGGTCATATGCCTCGGTGGAGAGGATTCACATCTAAACTACTGCCTATATCATTAGAGGGTTACCCACCCCACCGAAGAGTGTAGGACCTTCAAGAAGTGGTGGAAAGGATATGTTGCCCATTAAAAACACTTCAAAAAGATGAAGCGTGAAGCTCGTCGACGGCAAAAAAGTGTGACAGATGTGCATGAAAAAACGGCTGGCAACTGTCATATGGTTGGTACCAGTTCGGAAGGGGAAAACCCCTAAGTTCTTACTTTCGGGAGCGATTCTGAGAGCGAAATACCTCTCAGCCCTCTCTTCAAAGACTTCACTTCCGAAAAAAAGGGATGAGAAGAACTACGAGAATATTCAATTGCGTAACCGCACGCTTCCTGAAAAGAATCTCGGACCTACAAACAAAGGTTCGAGCAAAAAGGACAAAGGGAAAGAAAAAACACTGAGAAAATTGCCCTCGACGGTGGAGTTGTCAAAGAGCTTACAGCAAGGGACCCGCCTAGGAAAAACAAGGTAGATTACAATGTCCTAGCACATTTGAGGAAAATACCCTCACAACTGAGCATACTTGATGCTCTCCTCATGTCCAAAGAGGCACGAGATCAAGGCATTACAAAAGCCCGATCAGTTTCAAGCTTTCCTTACGGAAGATAGGATGAAAGATGAACTGGTATAGGTCCACACGGCTGACATTACATTCAGCGATGAAGATCTCCTCCTCGGTACGTGCGAACATAACCACCCGTTATACATCACCGGGTACTGCCACGACATCAAGATAGAGAAAATCCTCGTCGACAATAGATCCTCCTTCAACCTTTTCCACATGAGAGTGATGAAGGAGATTTGCATGAACGTTTAGCACCTGGCCCGAGACAAAATTACCATCTCCGGGTTCGACTCACAGTCGTCACGGATGCTTGGGTTCGTAATATTGACGTTACGCTTCGGTCCAACGGTCTAGCTGATGCTTTCAACAAGACCTTGACAAAGATTATAAAGAAGACGGTGTCCAGAAACAAAAAAGACTGGCACGAAAGGCTGCACGAAGCTCTCTGGGCATACCGAACAACGTTCAAAATAGCCACGAATACAACACTATACACATTGGTATTCGGCACGGATGCAATGCTTCCCCTAGAAATAGAACTCCCCTCTCTATGAGTAGCAGTTCGATACGAGATGACAGATGAAGAAAATGCTCATCTTCGACTTGAGGAGCTCGATGCCCACGACCAAACCCGCCTTATAGGACAGCAAAATCTGGAGGCTTATAAGGCAAGGATGACGCGGTCATACGAAAAACTGACCAGGCCGAGAACATTCCGCCAAAGCAAATTCGTGCTAGTCGTCAAAAGACCCATGATCCCCAACCATGCAAAATGAGGGAAATTCGAGCCAAACTATGAAGGCTCATACATCATAGACAAAGTCTACCAAGGTGGAGCCTACCTGCTCATGGATATGCAAGGCGAAAGACCCTTCCGGCCAATAAACGGCCGATTCCTTAAAAAATACTACGCTTGACAAGTCAAGACTTAGGTCAACGATAAATGACAACGCTCTTGTCCGCTCGCTATCTTCCTGAGTCAGAACTCTGAGAGTAGTATATAAAAAGCTCCGCCGCCTAAAAAACGGTGACAACGGACCGAGAAGTCCTTAAACTAATTATCCACCTCAAATATGGCGATGACGGACCGAGAAGTCCTTAAACTAATTATCCGCCTCAAATATGGCGATGAAGGACCGAGAAGTTCTCAAACTAATTATCCGCCTCAAATTTGGCGATGACGGACCGAGAAGTCCTTAAACTAACTATCCGCCTCAAACAAAGAAATATTGGACCGAGATGTCCCTAAACTAACAATGGACCGAGATGTCCCTAAACTAACAATGGACCGAGATGTCCTTAAACTAGAACTTCACCTCAAATATGGCGACAACGGACCGAGAAGTTTCTAAACTAGAACTTCGCCTCAAATATGGCGACAATGGACCGAAAATTCCCTAAACTATAATTTCGGCTCAAACATGGCGATAATGGACCGGAACATCCCTAAACTAGTGTATCACCTCAAATACGGCGATACATTCTCTTGAGATCTATATTGCAATCGAAGTTTTAGCAGGAAAGATTGCAACTCATTTCCCTCTGGCTACATAGCTACTCCAGCGATGAAGCCATCCCCAAACCCCACCGGCAAACAAGTGGGTCACCGGCGATGAAGCTACTTTCGAGAGTTTCGTCATTAAAAAAAACGGTATGTCCACAAGAAAAATGGTCATGGACGAAAATCCGAAAGAGCGCCGTGAGTAAAAGTAGCACGACTACTGCCGAGCTTGTAAAAACCCGGAAGGGCACGATCTCGTAAAAAAATTAATAATATACTTGCGAGATCCTCACCACTTGTCACGCCCCGCTTCCCAGAGTACGCTAGATTGGGCACGTGACATAGCCAACCATGCTACCTGTGGGTAGGAAGTATCCACCCACAGTCACATTATGGCTGTAGAGATATCGAGAACAAGACAAAACTATCTAAAACATGTCCATAATCCAGAATAACAAGAGTAATTGATAAATAATTGCGGAAGCAAATGATCCAATACAATATCTGAAAAGTATGTCCCATAATGCGGGCTCACATCAGAAAATAAATGCAGGATATAGAACTAACCACTACAGAACTCACAACTCAGCCTGCTGGCTGAAGTACTCCTGCTCGGACTGCGACAGTGGTACAGAATCTGGGCCATGCAAAACCCAGACGTCAGCGCGTCATGTCAACCAGTAATATAATACGAACAATGTAACAGGCAATGCAAAAGAACATGAATAAAGCAATAGTATGAAACAAGCAGTGCAGGGTAGTGTGCAGTGGGTAAATAAACTGTTCTATCAGATTTTCTAGTTGAAAGTCTTTGAAACCAATTGATGAATCGTCGATGTAACTCAATAGTATCCCGTGCATGCCCGGGACCACGGTCAAGATCCTCGGGGCTGAATCCGAGACGCGCCGCTAGGCAGTAAAAGGTAGCAGGATGGGCGAGTGATGTCAGCATCATCACCCCGGGGCTGGCCGAACCCGTAAGACTGATCAGAACAGGTATCGAACTGTTGAGTTACAAGTCGGTTTCACCTTTGATTTTCCCATACCCCCAAGTTGTGTATGTCAGCTCAGGTATTCAGTAATCAAGAACTAATGCCAACACAGGATCAGGTAACAGCAGGTTTGTCTGGATAGACAACAGGAACGGTCCATGAGGACTACATGTCAGGTTTGTTGGCATTAGGCACGAGATCAGGTAACAGGTAGGGTCAAGGTACATCAAGTCAAGTCAACAGTAGGGTACCATGTCAGGTGTATCATATATATACCATGTGTGACAATGTCAAGTCAAGGTGTAACAATATTGGGTGTGCTCACAAACAGATATATAATCGAACAGGGTAATTAACAACATGGAGTAAGCAATGAATTAAATAACAAGCATGTTTCATTCAATCTCAAGAGTGCAGTAATACGGTGCAGCCGTTTTATTATATTAACAGGTTTGAGCACCCTTAGCGGTGCAATAGTTTAGATATTGATGCAATACAGTTATATCAAGCCTTTGAATACGAATGTCCGAATGTAATAGAACTACATGGGTAAGTGCTACCATCTATTAAACAGAAAATGTGATTAACAGGTAAACTTGGTTATTAGGGTTAAATTGGCAACTATAAATTTTATGTTAACCGTAAAAATGATATAATGCCATATTGCAACCAAATGAGAAACGACTATACCAAGTTAAGTTTTACAGGTTTAATGTGTCAAAACATATATAAATATATCGTATAGCATGTAGTAAGGGGTACTTGCCTCGACGGGTCGCGAACCGGGAAAAACGGAACGTAACGTCGGCGGGGAAACTCGCGACGAACGCACGGTTCACGGATTGAACCCAAACAACGAACCAAGGGACCTTACAGGTCAGAGTACTTTGCTGGATCGTCGGGATACGTCACCGGCACGGCCGGATTCCGGCGAACAGCGACTACAAAAATCCAGAATTTAATGCACAGTCAAAGGATAAACCGGAGGAGGAATGGAAGGAGGAAGAGGAGAGAAGGCTTACTGGTGTTATAGAGGGTGTGACGGCAATGAGATCGACGGCGGTGAGGCGCCGGCGAGGAGGTCCCGGCAATTTCTGTGGGTGGCCGCAGCTGTCGTGCAGGGTGCGCGGGGAGGAAACAAGGTTGAGGTTGAGAGGAGGAGGCGGAGGCAAGGGTGACGGTGACGCTGGCGCCGGCGTCGGGGTTGCGGCGGCGGCGGTGAAGGCGGCTAGGGTTAGGCTCTCGGTGGGTTCTTTTCTCGCGTTCTGGAAAATATATGAGGGGAGAAATGAATATATAGGGAAGAGAGAGAGAGAGAGAGTTAGAGAGAGAGAGATAGAGAGGGACGGGAGAGATAATGGGAGAAGGAGAGAGAGAGAGAGTTAAAGAAAGTGGGGTCCACGGGGTTAAATCCCACGTTGATTGGCTGAGGAAGAAAGCTAGTAAAGATTTAGGGGTTAAAAGAATATTTAAAAGATTTTGAATATTAAATTAACAGTAAGAATATATATATAAACGAAATATTATATGGTTTTGAATATTATATTAATTTGGGATTTTGGCGCTAAATAAAACATTTCCAAATCGCGTCCGGGTCGGGTCCAAAAATTCGAAATTTAAATAATAGGATTTTAAGCGGGTTCCAAATTTTGAAATTGAGTGTTTTATGATTAAAAAGCATACCCCCAAGACGGACACCTGTACGCACGCGTAGCCGTCCAAACTCGCCCGTTTCACCGAACGGGACGAGAACTCGATGCACGGACGCTACCACGAGGCTAGGGGTGTCGAGTAGGCTAAGATAGATATTTTTAATTTCATTTTAGGTGCTAAAATTTGTTATATGCAGAAATGACTTAGCCAGATAAAATTTTACAGTAAGTGACAAGCAGGCAAGCTAAATGAACTGAGTACTATCTAATGCTCAACCAGTGACAGAAAATAGTAGTATTGGGCTCGGGTGTTATATTATACCCAACTACAAAAAGAATTTCGTCCTCGAAATTCCAAGAATATAAGATAGAAAACTACAGAAAAAGGTGAGGAAACTTCTGCCGGATCTCATCTTCTCGTTCCCAAGTGGACTCTCCATGCGATCGATTACACCAAGAAACAAGCATAAGGGGGATAACCTTGTTCTTGAGAACCTTTTCCCTTCGATCCATGATTTCAACCGGTCGCTCCTCAAAAGTCAGATCTTCCCGTACTGTTAACTCAGAATGATCCAAAACGTGGGTTTCATCTCGAACATACCTTCGTAGTTGAGATACGTGAAACACATCGTGCACACCTGCAATGGATTGCGGTAACGCCAAACGGTACGCTACCTCTCCAACACGCTCTAATATCTCAAAGGGTCTAACGAATCGAGGACTAAGCTTCCCTCGACTCCCAAAACGAATCACCCCTCTAATCGGTGATATCTTCAAGAATACCAAATCACCCACGGCGAACTCTAGAGGTCTTCTTGACGTGTCAGCCCAACTCTTCTGTCTGTCTTGAGCTGCCTTCATATGCTTTCTGATTGTGTTAACCTTTTCAACTGTCTGCACCACCAAATCTGGTCCCAATAATCTTCGTTCACCAACATCATCCCAACAAATAGGTGAACGACACTTACGACCATACAAAGCTTCAAACGGAGCCATCTGGATAGTTGCTTGAAAACTGTTGTTGTAAGAAAACTCCACCAAGGGTAGATGATCCTCCCAAGAACCCTTGAAGTCCAACATGCATGCTCTCAACATATCTTCAAGAGTTTGGATCGTTCTCTCTGACTGACCATCAGTTTGAGGATGATAAGCCGTGCTAAACTTCAATCGAGTCCCCAAACTTTCCTGTAAACTCCTTCAGAAGTGTGATAAGAACCGAGTGTCCCGATCGGACACGATGCTCACCGGTACACCATGTAATCTTACAATCTCCTGCATGTACCGCTCTGCCAAAGTCTCCGTTGATTGACCAACCCGGAAAGGAATAAAGTGAGCAGTCTCGGTCAACCGATCAACAATCACCCATACTGCATTGTTGCCTTTTGGACTCCACAGTAAAGCCGTCACGAAATCCATAGTTATATGTTCCCACTTCCACTGAGGAATCGGGAGTGGTTGCAATAAACCAGCAACCCGTTGATGTTTAGCCTTAACTTGCTGACATACCAAGCACTTAGCCACAAAGCGAGCAATCTCCCGTTTCATGCCTTCCCACCAGAAATGCTGTCGAGTATCTCGGTACATCTTTGTGCCTCCTGGATGTACAGAGTAAGCTGAACTGTGTGCCTCCTTCATAAGCTCTTCACAAACATCTCCCTTTGGCACACACAAACGGCTACCATACCGCAACGAACCATCTTCGTGGATCAATAAATCTGTTCGTAGTCCGGCTTCAACTTGCTCTCGAAACTTTTGCAGTCTAGGATCCTGCGATTGTGCTGCTTTAATTTTCTCAATTAAAGACGACTGTACTTGCAACTGCATCAACTGTCCCGTAGAACGCGGTAGCACAACCTCCAAGTCAAATCTTTGAAAATCTGCAATGATCTTCCTCTGCGTAGTTAACACCTGAATTGCTGGTAACCGACTAAGCGCATCCGGCACGACGTTAACCTTCCCCGGATGGTACTTAAGATCAAGATCGTAGTCGGCCATCAGCTTCAACCATCTACGCTGCCTCATATTCAACTCCTTCTGAGTGAACACATACTTCAAACTCTTGTGATCTGTAAAAACTTCGACTCTCTCGCCCAAAAGGTAGTGTCTCCAAATCTTCAAAGCGAAGATCACAGCCGCAAGCTCCAAGTCATGAGTTGGATAATTCTTCTCATAGGTCTTCAGTTGTCTCGATGCGTATGCTATAACTTTCCCATGCTGCATCAAAACACATCCCAATCCTTTTCCAGATACGTCGCTGTGAATCACCAATCCTCCGGAATTGTCTGGCACGGTCAGAATAGGGGCGGTTATCAACTTCTGCTTCAACGTCTCAAAAGCTAACACATATTTATCCGTCCATACAAAAGATACCTCCTTGCGCGTAAGCTTGGTCAACGGCTCTGCCAGACGAGCAAAGTTCTCCACAAATCTCCTGTAGTATCCGGCTAATCCAAGGAAACTTCTTATCTCAGCTACATTCTTTAGAATAGGCCAATCACGAACTGCTGCAATCTTTTTGGGATCGACGGCGATTCCATCGCCCGACACAACATGCCCCAGAAACTTCACTTCCTCCAGCCAAAATTCGCACTTACTCATCTTCGCATACAATTTCTCCTGTCTCAACGTCTGCAGTGCGATCTTCAAATACTCAGCATGCTCCTCAAAACTCTTCGAGTAAACCAGAATATCGTCAACGAACACCACAATAAACTGGTCCAAGAACGGTGAGAAGATTCGGTTCATCAAGTCCATGAATATTGCCGGCGCATTCGTTACTCCGAAGGGCATCACTAAGTACTCGTAATGTCCGTACCGAGTTCGAAACGCCGTCTTGCAAATATCTTCTGCTTTCACTCGGACCTGATGATATCCGGATCGCAAATCCAGCTTCGAGAATACCCTCGCGCCACTAAGCTGCTCAAAAAGTTCTCCAATGCGAGGGATCAGGTACTTGTTCTTAATAGTCACCCGGTTTAATTCTCGATAGTCGATGCACATCCTTCTCGTGCCATCTTTCTTCTTTACTAGAAGAACTGGAGCTCCCCAAGACGAGTTGCTGCTTCGAATCCAACCTTTCTCAAGCAATTCAGCAACCTGTTTCTTAACTTCTTCCAATTCTACTGGTGCCATTGGATAATACGCTTTAGATACTGGCGCTGCACAAGGAATAAGGTCAATTACGAACTCTACGTCTCGCTTCGGCGGTAAACCCGATATATCTTCAAATACGTCCATAAAATCGTGAACAACCGCCGGCTCTTCACTACTATCGACTTCCATTGCTGCAAGAATATTGTTTGTCGGCCTAGCCCTAAACTCGACTGGCCCGACAGAACGGTTTCCTCCAGTGAAGGTGAACTCGGGATGTCCGGGAATCTGGAAAATTACTTTCTTTGCCCTACAGTCAATGTGAGCGTGGAAAGTGCCAAGAAAATCCATTCCCAAGACAACTTCATAGCTGCCCGTATCTATCACCAAGAAATCTGTAAAGAGTTCCCGTCCGCACACAACAACTGCACAATCCTTACATTCCCTACTAGCTATGATTTTCCCATTCCCAGTATGTATGTCCCAGAAACTAGACAGGGTCGTGTAGGTAATCGAGTGTGTAGTTATAAATTTGGATGACATAAAACAGTGGGATGCACCAGAATCAAATAATGCCAATGCGGGAAAACCATGAACGAGTAAAGTACCTGAAACCACTTCTCCTGATGCCTTAGCTTCCTCAGCTGTCAAGGTAAAAGCTCGAGCCTGATTAGGTCCTTGAGTCAGCTGTCTCTGCCCTTGGAACGGTCTCTGCGGAGGCTTCTGAATATCATCTCTCGTGCGAAGCTTCGACGGACAGGCACCAATTGCGTGATCAGCCTCTCCGCAAACCAAACAAAGTCCCAGCCTTCTTTGACAATCCTTCTGCACGTGTCCAGGTAAACGGCAGTAGTCGCAAATCATGCTCTTTCTTCGATCAACAATCACAGGCTTCTTCATGGGTGCTACACCACGACGGTCCACTGGAATACCCTTGCGCCCATGAGCTCGGTTAGGTACAAATGCGGGCTTCCTGGCCGCAACTGCTGTCTGCTGCAAGCTCCCTTTCATCCCAGATAAACTCTGTTGTTCCCGAGCTGCCGTAAGAACCTGTGAGAAAGTGGTCAAACCCAGGGAGACAATCTGCCTCTGGATGTCCACATCCAAACTGCGCATGAACCTTCGTGCCCTGTCTGCATCGTTGGCGACTAAAGGTCCAGCGAATCTGCTGAGTCTCGTCCACTCTGCTACATGCACGTCCACGGGTGCTCCATTCTGCCTTAACCCAATAAACTTCTCTTCCATTTCCTCCCGTGCAGTCCGCGGAAAGAACTTTTCCAGGAAACTCTTAGAAAAATCGGCCCACTTGATCGGCTTGGGCAAGCGGGTCTCTTCCACAAGCCACCACTCTCGGGCGTAGTCCACTAACTGAATGCGTACCACGTCAACTCTTTTGTCATCTGGAATCTGTGCCGCAATCAGTAAATTCTCCGTGTTGACTAGCCACTGCTCGGCTGGCAACGGCTCCTCCAAACCAGTGAATGTAGACGGACCCAAACGTCTGAAATCTGCCACGGTCCCTACTCGGTCAACTGGTTTAGCTCCAGCGTTGTTTACAGACTGCCGAACGATCTGCAAACCTTCTTGAAACGAGTCTGCTTGCTGCTGGATTAGTTCGGTCTGCCTCTTCTGATTTTCCAGCATTCCTCTTATTACTCCCAGCATGGCGGCTTCGTCCATACGCCTCTGTTATGTCTTGAAATTCTTATCTGCCATATTCCTGAAATCAAAAACACCCAACATTAGCATGATGATAGATTTAATATATAGATTAAGGCTAGAACTCCAAGATACTTAAATAGAGTACCGCATTGTAACTATGCCGCGGTATCATAGCCACAATTACTTAACTCCACCCAAGTCGCCTAAGTCCTAGAGATGACAAGAAATCAGGTTTTTCGAGTCGACATGCAAAGTAAGTTTGCACGTCGTAAAAGATATAATCAGGAAGGATGTGATTCAAGAATGGTAAACGGCAAAGTGGCAGGACATGTTTCCTAACACGGGTATTCTGATTCGTGTATTGGGTACAATACCCAACTACAAAAAGAATCAACCCAACTAACCTATGGCTCTGATACCAAAAGAACCATGTCACGCCCCGCTTCCCAGAGTACGCTAGATTGGGCACGTGACATAGCCAACCATGCTACCTGTGGGTAGGAAGTATCCACCCACAGTCACATTACGGCTGTAGAGATATCGAGAACAAGACAAAACTATCTAAAACATGTCCATAATCCAGAATAACAAGAGTCAATGATAAATAATTTCGGAAGGAAATGATCCAATACAATATCTGAAAAGTATGTCCCATAATGCGGGCTCACATCAGAAAATAAATGCAGGAAATAGAACTAACCACTACAGAACTCACAACTCAGCCTGCTGGCTGAAGTACTCCTGCTCGGACTATGACAGTGGTACAGAATCTAGGCCATGCAAAACCCAGACGTCAGCGCGTCATGTCAACCAGTAATATAATACGAACAATGTAACAGGCAATGCAAAAGAACATGAATAAAGCAATAGTATGAAACAATCAGTGCAGGGTAGTGTGCAGTGGGTAACTAAACTGTTCTATCAGGTTTTCTAGTCTAAGGTCTTTGAAACCAATTGATGAATCGTCGATGTAACTCAATAGTATTCCGTGCATGCCCGGGACCACGGTCAAGATCCTCGGGGCTGAATCCGAGACGTGCCGCTAGGCAGTAAAAGGTAGCAGGATGGGCGAGTGATGTCAGCATCATCACTCCGGGGCTGGCCGAGCCCGTAAGACTGATCAGAACAGGTATCGAACTGTTGAGTTACAAGTCGGTTTCACCTTTGATTTCCCCATACCCCCAAGTTGTGTATGTCAGGTCAGGTATTCAGTAATCAAGAACTAATGCCAACACAGGATCAGGTAACAGCAGGTTTTTCTGGATAGACAACAGGAACGGTCTATGAGGACTACATGTCAGGTTTATTGGCATTAGGCACGAGATCAGGTAACAGGTCGGGTCATGGTACATCAGGTCAAGTCAACAGTACGGTACTATGTCAGGTGTATCATATATATACCATGTGTGACAATGTCAAGTCAAGGTGTGACAATGTCAAGTCAAGGTGTAACAATATCGTGGGTGTGCTCACAAACAGATATATAATCGAACAGGGTAATTAACAACATGGAGTAAGCAATGAATTAAATAATAAGCATGTTTCATTCAATCTCAAGAGTGCAGTAATACGGTGCAGCCGTTTTATTATATTAACAGGTTTGAGCACCCTTAGCGATGCAATAGTTTAGATATTGATGCAATACAGTTATATCAAGCCTTTGAATACGAATGTCCGAATGTAATAGAACTACATGGGTAAGTGCTACCATCTATTAAACAGAAAATATGATTAACAGGTAAACTTGGTTATTAGGGTTAAATTGGCAACTGTAAATTTTATGTTAACTGTAAAAATGATATAATGCCATATTGCAACCAAATGAGAAACGACTATACCAAGTTAAGTTTTACAGGTTTAATGTGTCAAAACATATATAAATATATCGTATAGCATGTAGCAAGGGGTACTTGCCTCGACGGGTCGCGAACCGGGAAAAACGGAACGTAACGTCGGCGGAGAAACTCGCGACGAACGCACGGTTCACGGATTGAACCCAAACAACGAACCAAGGGACCTTGCTGGATCGTCGGGATACGTCACCGGCACGGCCGGATTCCGGCGAACAGCGACTACAAAAATCCAGAATTTAATGCACAGCCAAAGGATAAACCGGAGGGGGAATGGAAGGAGGAAGAGGAGAGAAGGCTTACTGGTGTTGTAGAGGGTGTGACGGCGATGAGATCGACGGCGGTGAGGCGCCGGCGAGGAGGTCGCAGCGATTTCTGCGGGTGGCCGCAGCTGTCGTGCATAGTGCGCGGGGAGGAAACAAGGTTGAGGTTGAGAGGAGGAGGCGGAGGCGAGGGTGACGGTGACGCTGGCGCCGGCGTCGGGGCTGCGGCGGCGTCGGTGAAGGCGGCTAGGGTTAGGCTCTCGGTGGGTTCTTTTCTCGCGTTCTGGAAAATATATGAGGGGAGAAATGAATATATAGGGGGGAGAGAGAGAGAGAGAGAGTTAGAGAGATAGAGATAGAGAGGGACGGGAGAGATAATGGGAGAAGGAGAGAGAGAGAGTTAAAGAAAGTGGGGTCCGCGGGGTTAAATCCCATGTTGATTGACTGAGGAAGAAAGCCAGTAAAGATTTAGGGGTTAAAAGAATATTTAAAATATTTTGAATATTAAATTAACAGTAAGAATATATATATAAACGAAATATTATATGGTTTTGAATATTATATTAATTTGGGATTTTGGCGCTAAATAAAACATTTCCAAATCGCGCCCGGATCGGGTCCAAAAATTCGAAATATAAATAATAGGATTTTAAGCGGGTTTCAAATTTTGAAATTGAGTGTTTTATGACTAAAAAGCATACCCCCAAGACGGACACCTGTACGCGCGCGTAGCCGTCCAAACTCGTCCGTTTCACCGAACGGGACGAGAACTCGATGCACGGACGCTACCACGAGGCTAGGGGTGTCGAGTAGGCCAAGATAGATATTTTTAATTTCATTTTAGGTGCTAAAATTTGTTATATGCAGAAATGACTTAGCCAGATAAAATTTTACAGTAAGTGACAAACAGGCAAGCTAAATGAACTAAGTACTATCTAATGCTCAACCAGTAACAGAAAATAGTAGTATTGGGCTCGGGTGTTACACCACTCATAAGGAGAATTCTTCCCATGAGACCCACACGGCTCATTGGATTCAAAAGCCTTGAGCTACAGGGATCTAAACCTGTTCTTAAGCCGTCATATCCCCCAATTTGCCCTACAGGCGGTCCAATATTGACCCTTGTATGCAATCCACGGGCACGAATAAATATTCCATCACCAAGTTCTACCAATGGCGAGAAATGTCTCAATATGGTGAACGACACTTGTAAGTCCTCTCGACTTATAAGGAGAAAACACTCTTGGAAGATCCTTACAACTTACGAGAGAAAGTATCACTCAAGAATCCCCACGATTCCTAAGGAGAAAATACACCTATGAGATCCTCACGACTCATAGGGAGAAATAGCTTTATGAGACCCTTACGGCCCATAAAGTCAAAAAGCCTTAGTCGACAAGATCCTAACCCTGTTTACTAAGCCATCTTTGTTCAAACCAATAAAAGCAAATAATGATTCGCTCTTAGCAACATTTCAGTTGTAGCGATGTTGATGCCTAAATAGGTGTCAAACCCCAAATGCTCCCACGGCAAATGATGATTCGCTCCTGGCAATATTCCAGTAGTAGCGATGTTGATGCCAGAATTAGTATCATATTTCAAATCTTTTAAAAAAGCCGAAATGATAGGGGCAACTCGTAACAAAAAGCAGTAAGTAAAAACAAGAACAGCCGAAATGATTGGACACCATGATAAATAGCTGAAATGATTGAGCAATCGCGACTTTCGCGACATAAAAGCTGAAAAATAGAGCATCGCGGAAAAAAAATTGAAACTTTTCTACTCTGCAGGTAGGTCCACACCGACCCCTATATACAATCCATCGGCACAAATAAAAGAAAGGGAACCATATTTTCCTACCAGGCTCCGTCAAAAAAAGATTCGGATCTCGACGGTTCACTTACAACCTAAAGATCAGCTCAACACTCTTCTCATTTCAACAAGGTGCAGACGTGACATCAACAAAGCTCCAAAGAGCCACATCAAAAAGGAGTAATGGTAAAATCCTAGCTCCAACTTGACGTCCTTCTCATTCCAGTAAGGTACAGTTGCGACGTCTACAAGGACCCAAGAGTCAAATAAAGTGGAGCGACGAAAAAATCCTAACTTCAGCTCTTAATGGTAACATCTAAAGGCTAGAGATCAACCCGACGTTCTTCTTATGTCAACAAGATGCAGACGTAACGTCAATAAAAGACCTAAGGATCAAAGCAAAAATGAAGTAACGGCAAAATCCTAACTCCAAGCCTTGATGGTACATATACAACCTAGAGACTATCGCGGCGTTCCCTCTCATTTCAGCAGGATGCGGACGCGGCTATCAAACAAAATTAGAGCAATAGCATATTCCTAACTCCGGACTTCAATTGCAATACATACGGCATAGAGGTTCTCAAATGTCTACCCTACTTCAGCAAAAAAATGGCACAACATCAGCAAAAAAAATGAAGTGACAGCATATTCCCAGCTTCGGGTCTCGACGGCAACTCATATAAAGCTTAAAAGACCATCGGAGATCATACCGCACCAGAGCGGAGCGGTTATGACTCATCAGGCTCCAAATTGAGCCTAGCCTCAAGTAAAAAGCATCATGGTAAATTCCTAATGCTTGATCTTCCGACAGTAATATGACCTGGGGAGATTACTTAAATACGTCTTGTCCAGCCCCCGAAGGGATCAGAGAGACGACAGTTGCGGGGTTACTCAAACAACAGCTTAAAGACTGCATATCAAGGAATACATCAGCCAACGCGACGATACCACGGACTAAAACCCTAGTACCACAAACCTAACGGACCTCTGTCATAAAGAGTGGGGGTTATCTACATACAACGTTATGACAAGTTTGCCTGTAAACCCAAGGGGGTAAACTAAAGATACTCCGAGAAGAGTGAATAAACTATAAACTCCGAAACGAGTGAATCAACTAGAAACTCCGAGATAAGTAAATAAACTAGAGACTCCAAAACGAGTGAATAAACCAGAGACTCCGAAATGAGTGAATAAATTAAAGACTCCGAGACGAGTGAATAAACTAGTTAGCACTAAATTGAGACATCAAACACAGAGGAGCGAATGCAAAAAAAAATTCTTTATTCATGAATCAGAGTGTTTGAAAATACAATAAAAAAGGGGATTCAACTTTAGCCATTAAGAAGGCGGGGCTTTCAATAAATTCGCAACCCGCTCACTCTCTTTCCACGGCTCCTCCTCACGCGCTACTATTGCAGCCAACATCGCTTCAACTCGGGCCCGTTGTTGCAAGCATGAGGAAAGCTTCACGGCAATTTACTGCTTAGCCACTTTGCAATTTCGCATTCCCCGCTCGGTGGAGTCAAGGTCCCACCTCAGTGCCATTCCCTTAGCAGCACATTGCTGGAGATTCCCAAAAATAATTTGCTGCTGCGCGGCATTCGCTCCGACCTGGGCGCACAATTGGCTGGATTCGCTGAAAGCTGTCTTATGTTCCTTTTGCTTCAGAGCCAATTTCTGCTCGAAGTATTGAAGGGAAGCGGCACTTTGCTCGATCCACACGATCAGTTGGGCCTTCACGTTTAATGCTTCAGGCGTAAGAAGCTTGTACTCGATCTCATGGAGACAAATCTCAATTCGCCTACAATAGTCAACCCAAACACCGACAAAGTCTTCGTTATGGAAAGTCACAAGCGTCGCCAGCTGTTCAGTCGAAAATATCGCACATTTGATATAACATTTTCCTTACTTTTCTTAAATATTTAAAGGTGTTTATTATAAATATAGAACATATTTGGGTTTATTTGCATACCATATGTTTATATATTATAATTAACATTATGAAGGAAAATATATGCATATAATATTTATATAATATTTTTATTATGCATATCATATCAAATAATCTTAATCAAATTGCTTAAAAGATTTATTACCATATAAAATGATTAAGATTATATCTCTATAACAAATATTACTAACATTATTCATGGAGATATTGTGCATGATTTAGCTCAGGTCAGGAGATTGGGATATCGAGATGTTAGAATCAAAAATCTGCCGATAAAGTTAAATAAAATTGAAGAATCAATACTGGCAGAGACTCAGAGAAGATTTGAAGAATCCAGATATCTAGAAGATCTCCACGTGTCAACATGTAGAAGCGCCAGAAAATTGAAGCCCTAAAACCCCAAAATGGCCGCGGTTGCGCGGCTAAACCCCCTAAAGAGCGATGGATCCGCGGCATTATTGAGGAATTAGGGTGTAGGATTTTGAGGATAGGAATTTCTTAACAAACCCTAATACTTGGAATCTAGGGTATCTGCTTCCTTGACAATAAATAGGACCGATGGCTAAAAGTAGAAATCATCACCTTTGACACGAAGCAAATCACCATCAAAGAATAAGTGATCCACGACAGGTCCGCGATTCAACATGATAAAGCGACGTGAATATCGACGGAACATCTACTTCCTACGAGATAGAGATCGAGAGCAACTTCTTCCTCTTGTAATCTAAACTCGAAGGATTTGTACTTGTAATATTGATTAATAAAGCTAGATCATTTGTAATTATTTCGCATTTACTTTCTGCATTTAAATTCTGCATTATGATTTTCTTCTCTATCTTTTCTTCTTCTCCAAATATGCGTGAGTAATTCTCCGCTTGCTAGGGTTCGTAGGATTATGGTAGAACAATTGATGAGAAAATATTTTAACTCCTTTTATATCTTATGAAGTTTATAAACTTTAGCAAAAGAATTGTTAACATTCTAATCGGACGCACTATCAATTTATTGATAGTCTCGACCACGATTTGAGATCAGATTAACAATTATTTATTTAAGGGCTAGACAAGAATAGAGATCAATGAAGGTACAAGGGTCAATAATGGGGAAACCGTAGTTTCTTCCAAGAACCCTAATCCTCATTCATCACTATCAATCTAGTTTTAAATCTATCAAAAGATAAAAGGAGTCATCTTTATTAGTCATCCATGACAAAGGAATGGGGAGATCGATAGTGATGTTAATCAAAGGATCCAAGCTGGTTGGTTGAAATGGAGGAGTCAACAGGGATTTTGTGTGATCGTAACTTTCCGTTAAAATTGAAAGGGAAGTTTTATCGGAGCGCTATTCGGCCTGCCTTATTATATGGTACAGAATGCTAGGCTCCTAAGAAGCATCATACACAGAAGATGCACGTAGCGGAGATGCGCATGCTTCGTTGGATGTGCGGTAACACTAGAAAAGACAAGGTGCGAAATGAGGATATTCGTGCAAAAGTTGGTGTAGCACCCATGGAGGAGAAGATGCGGGAAAACCGGCTTAGATGGTTTGGTCATGTGCGACGCAGACCTATGGAAGCACCGGTTCGACGAATAGATACTCTCGATATGGGTAATGGCAAAAGGGCAAAAGGGAGACCGAAGAAAACATGGATGGAGGTGATACGAAACGATATAGTTGCCAAAGGACTCAATGAAAGTATATTGATCGATAGAAGTGAGTGGAGATAGAGGATTCATATGCTGGACCCGGTGTGATTCTCATGTTAGTTCATGTAGCCTACCCCATATGCTTGGGATAAAAGGCTCAGTTGTTGTTGTTGTTGTTGTGACGACTAAATCATAATGAACCCTACAATCCCTCTTCTTTATATATGTTCTACATCCGTGTTTAACATAGATCTAGAATCTATTCTCCACTCTCCCCTATTTCTAATCAACTCGTCTAAAGAAAAATTAAAAATTCCACGCATCCCTACGGACGACCCGTACTCATCTCGACTAGCTACCTGCAACACCGTTATTGATTATGGTTAACTACAAACACACTTTTCAAGAGATCAATCACCAGCATAGGGTTGACCTCGTCCGTAAATTCCGCAGCAGAAGTGAGATCTTCAACGTTGAGGTCTTCGATAAACTCGCTTAGCATCCTCCTGCTATTTGCCGCATGTTGGATATAGTGCCCTCAGAGTCAATTATTGGATCACAGACACGTGATTGCAATGATTGAGGGAGGACCTATGCCGATAGGACAGTCTTACTCAAGATGATAGTATGCTATCTGGTTTATCTTTATCAACATGTACTGCTTTAGGTGACCTTACAGGTCGCTATTACACATTGATAGAGCCCTTAGGATTCTTGCTTGACAGCCAGCAGTATGATAGCAGTACGAACGTCATATACGTGGGAGCTGGGGTCTATAAGCACATCCTTAAAAGGTCCCAAGTCATGGGAGTTTTCGAGACAGGGCATCGATACTCCGGAGTAGACTAGTGTATACAGTCGAGACCCCGATGAGGGGCGGTGGCCGGTCTCACAATCCATTGGTGTCAGTTGGTTCACCTAAAATGTATACAGATGCTCATTAGGTTATGAGTATACCGGACAGGACTCGCCGGGAACATGCTAGTTGGTATTATACCTGACGTCAGATAGCAGTTCCCTGGTGACATGTGTACAGGTTAGTTCATCGACCTGAGATTGTCATTTGTCTCGTGTGAGTTCCCACTGTGCTTTGATTACTACCCTACCACGGCTCAAAGGAGTCTTGCAAACAGGTTTTAGTTGGGTACAGACCCGAGCCACATAGAGGCAGTGAGCGGATCGGCAGGGGTTCGTCTCTCCCGGTATTGGGGGTGAGATCGCGCTGTGTCTAGGAGAGTCATTACACGAAGTCCTTGGCCAAGGCAGGAGATTTACTGGTAGGTATTCCAGTAGTATCTCAGGGTGTTCTGGGCTACACTCCGACATGACTTGTACCGTTTTTGGGGGTCTGACTTTTACCAACCCCCTAGGCCCGCCATGCGATGCTCATAGACAAACGGACCGGACTGTACGGATTTTGTCACTGACAGGCTCAGTAGGGTGTCAGGATGGGTTCGTTTATCGACCTCCCTTTTGGTAAATACCTGGTAGCTCGTTACGTACGGCTAATACCTCTGACGTGCTAGTGGTTAAATCCACAGCCAAAATATTGACGGGTCTTTAGAGTCCCCCACAGACAGTTTCTCAAGTTTCAGGCGAAACGTTGTAGAGGCCGTATGATATATGGCAGGGTTCGATCTTATACGTGTGGTATTGCACGGATCATGATCGGACGGATCATACTAGTGGGCTTTGGTTTAAGACGGATCCTAGTATTAGATTTGTTGGATTACTTTAGTCTCGTCGCATTCGTATTCAGTCGGAATGCGGATGCAGGTATGTATATACAGGTGAGGGGTATCCTTGTGATCCGTTACGAGTTTACTTTAGATGTTGCCGTATCTTTTTATTGTTGCAAACATTTGGATTAATGTTTGCATATGGATATTATGAGTTAGAATTTCATCATGAGATGCATTAATGTGACATAGACATATATCATGACCTATGGTTGTAGTTTTGGTCTTGTATTTTTTATCATCTCACACTCTCTCTTACTCTCAATTCCATCACAAAAAAGGATGACACAAAAGGAAAAGAAAAGAGCTCACTTCTTCTTCTTCTTCTTCCTCTAGCTCATTATATCCATTAATAACAACACCTTCAACCTCCATCCAAGCAATGGATGCAAAAGGCAAAGTGATCACAAACATTCTCTACGACACCTTGGACACGTCGGCTAGCACACTTCGTGCCCGAGTTGCTTCGGATGAAGCGGGAGCCCGTAAAAAGACTCGTAGATGTGGTGCCCTTTCCGACGAGGAGATCAAGACCGGAGTTGCCGCGGGGAGCTTGGGATGGTGGCCAAAGACCGAAGGACACGGATCGATCGGTATTGTATTCTATCCCTTCTCTAGATAGCTAGTACTAGGTTAATGGTCCGATCCGGGGAAAAAGTATACGATAGCGCCGGTTTCTAAGTAAAGAAAAGTTTTTGTTTCCACATTTTGGCCTCGTACAGACGGCCGGGGCGCTACCGCAGTCTTACATGGTATCAGAGCCACGCTATTAAGCTTTTCTAGCTTGCTCTAACGTGTTTAGAACTTCGATCGAACAAAAATTCCAAAAACCGCATTTTCAAGCATCAGTTTCTGTCGAAATTTTTTCGTTGTCAAAAAATTATTTGGTATGTTGCAGAAATACGGGCAGGGTTTTTTAAGACATCTGGGAAAATTTGGTAGCAAGATACTACAGTATAGCCGCGGAACCGCGACCATACCCATGTTTTAGCCGCGGTTCCGCCACCATTTAGTGGCCTCTCTGCTTCAAAATTTCTACAGTGATCTTAATCATGGAAATGGGGTTTCTAGAATATTCTGTTTGGGCCCAGATTTATTTTGTGTACTGGGTATTGTACTTGGGGCCCACTTTGGGAAATTTTGTCGAACGAAAATTTTAAACATGTTAGTTCACAGTATTTACATTATATCCGCGACCGTGAATGTCATTTCATCGGTAAATCTTGTCTAATTGTTATAGCCCTTTTAGACGGATTTGCGGAACGTGACATTCACGTTGATGTTCTGTGTTGTGCTGTGATATTGAGGATTTGTCGTGGTGGATAGCCTGGTGCAATGGTAGTACAGTTTGGTTGTATTTGTACATTTGATATTGCGGGATGAGCGTCCGATATGTGGACTGCCGTCACTGCCTGTTTGTATATTATTCTTTTGGGGCACGACCGGGCTGAGGTCGATGTACCCGTTGTATATATTTTTACTTTCTGTACTAGGATTACCCCGTGGAGGGGTGCACGGATAGCCGGGTTCTAGAGGGTAACGAGCCCGCATCTCATGGCTTTGAGACGGAGGGGGCTTTACTCTAGAATTGGCGGGTTATTCGCCACATTCATAGGGGGTATAGGTTGACCCAAGGAGGGGTGCTCAAGTTACTGGATTCTGTGAAGTGCTGGGTGGTCCATTCACTTTGTTGAAGGGGGCTACCTCGCTTCAGGTTTTGGCGGGTAACTTGCCGCGCCCGTAGGGGTCTAGGATTTCATTGCACAAGCTATCCACGGGACCAGGGGAATGTCGGGTTTCAGTAGCGGCTCTATAAAACCCGGGGATCCCAGATTATCTGTATTGTTCTGTGATGCTTATTACATTTCTGTGATGTTGCATTTATCATGTCTTGAGCGAATATTATATATTGATATATATACTAGTAGATGTTGTATATGTTTTACATCCACGCTAGTCCAGTCCCCGCTCTGTCGTTAGTTAAGTAACCTAACGGGCGATGACAGGACCCAGTGGCGAATGCGGATGGCATATACGTACATCATTATTTTCGTTCTTTTGTGGTGTGATTAATTGATGGGACTGCATTGATTCGGATCAATGCAAGCTAAACAAACCTATTCTGATATTGTTGGAACATTTTCAAAAAAAAAGCTGTTATTGCAAAGATATTCTCTTTTGTTTTGCACAGTAGTATTCGGTTATGAATATCCAGCACCTCAGTCGACGAGGCAAGGGCCGAGATCCCTTCACCGGGAGTGACCCCTTGGACAGAAGTTTGCGTCAGGGTAATAACTTCACTATAGCCGATTGCCTTTTGCTTTGTATCGTGGTATTCAGTTGGAATATCCTGCACCTCATTCTACGGGGAAAAAGCCGAGATCCCTTCACCGGGAGTGACCTCTTTAGCAAAGGTTTTCGTCACTATATTTTTATAAAAAGCTATCCGGTTCCTTCAGCGATATCAAGTTCATTACGTTAAAGGTTTTTTGCCAAAAACCATTCGTAGCCCTCCGTCATTTCAGACGGGTAGCACTTAGTATTCATGCTATGTTTGTTGGCCTTCGTCAAGGCATAGTGTATGGTAGCTATTTGTTACCTTTCTGCTGCATAGATAGATGCGTTGGTTTGGGACAGTCGTATAGCCTTGTTGGCCTTCGTTAAGGGCTTGTATGGGTGGGTTCAAATTAACCTGGACAATGACGGGTAGAACTTGACATGTGACTTATGATTTGTTGACCTTCGTCAAGGTTATAAGAGCATAGGGTAAAATTCACATCGGGAGTTTCTAAAGAAACTGAAACTTTCCAGATATGCGCATACCTTCTGGAGTGTGATAACGTGAGTGGATTCCATCACGTTATCATGCAATGATAGTTGGACCCCATTCCCACTGATGAGTTGGTTTACTCTTCGGGTGATCCCGACTAATTCTTCTTTCAGGTTTGGAGGAGAATTTGATGTTACAATGGGAGGTTTCCTGATTAGATAAAGTGATAACCATTCTGATTTAGGTTAGAGTGCACGCTGAGTGTTTCTTTTCTCTCTCTCTTTGGCAGCGACCATGACCCGACCCTTGACTATAACTCAGTGACCAAGTTAACCGAACATTCTTATAACACTGGCTTTTGGATTGTCAGAGTTGCATACCTCATTACCACTCCTACTTTTACCCTTTTCTCCAGGACACCCCGTATTACTGCGAACGTCCACTTCCATTGGATAAAACCAGCGTATGGTTATATACAAACTCGAAGGAACTTGTTCCAGATTCGAGGATGGTTTCCGGTTCTGGAGAAAACGAATAGGACTATTCAGTTGTCTTTTCGTTTTACCTTCTCTCAGGTTGCGAATGCTCCTTGGATTAGGGGATAGTACACCCGTTATGCTTATTGGATAGTCTTATTCCAAACCTTAGGCTGGTGCCAAACGGTAGGGAATGAAGAATGACGATTAGCCTAAGTGTGGTGTACAGAAGGTATTAAGTAAAGACAAATAAAGGGATTGGTAAGAGGGCAAAGTAAATTGCGATTGCTATTCATGACCAAACCAAGTATTTCTTCGCCAATCCTACATCACCTTTGTATTTCTCCAGAACACTCCGTATCACTACGAAGATCCACAGTTTATTGGATACTCCATCGTATGGTTATATACGAACTCGAAAGAACTTGTTCCAGTTCGGGGATGGATTCTGGTTCAGGAGAAATAGGAATAAGGTTGTATTCAATTGTCTTTTATCTTCACCTTCTATCAGGTTACGAGTACTCCTAGGATTAGGAGAGTACACCCATTATGCTTATTAGATAGTCTTCTTCCAAACCATAGGCTGGTGCCGAACGGTAGGGAAGGAAGAAAACCATTTAGCCTAAAGGGGTGTGCAGAAGGTAATGACTAAAGGCATATAAAGGGATTTGGAGAGATGGCAAAGAAATATACGGTTACAGTTGTGAATCTGATAATGGAAGAGGCATTACTAGGAATACCCGGATACCCCTACGAAACATTTATATGTTTCAGTTTCACTGTGTATTGTTAAAAGAAAACTGATTTCCCAATTAGCCCTTACTCCAGGGTATGTATTTACCAGATTTGATTCTCACATCTGTATGGTTTTACAGATGATAAGTGGGAGTAAGTTATTGGGAATTGGGTGATTATCCTCATTATATCGGGATTCATTGTAATTGGTGATATTTGAGGAAATCGCCTGGGTTCTTTACCGGACGGCAGATATTTGGTTTTGAATATCCGTTGTTATGCACCAATTTCAAATTGATATATCTGTACATTTATTTTTATAAAGTGAGATATAACTTTTTGAAATTATGTTCATGACATTTACCTATATCAGTGGATGGTTAGGTAAGGAGCATTAAACGGCGGTGTAATTCTTCTTAACCATAAGTACAGTTTTCAACCTACGACACACAGGGAATGAGTTATTAGACTCAGGAGACTTATACAGAGTATTGTTTGTTGTCCAGTGTCCATGAGGACAGAGGGGTTGGTACTCGTACTATATTCTGTTTACTTGTGACTTCTCTAGTTCTTAGACATGTGTTTCGTAGAAATGCAAGGTCTAAGTTTTGAGAAGTTATAGGTATAAGAATAAAGTAGAGAACCAGGCGTTGCAAGCATCAGGATTCTTTAAGGTGATCGAAGATGTAGATACTTGTGTATGATATTCAGTTGATAGTAATGATTAAGAAAACTTGCTTCTCTTTCAGGTTACTCATAGTTGGAAGCACTCCTAAGTTGAGTAACGCTGATCGGCCTCCTTCCATTAAGTTGACATACACTGGAGACAGCTGCATGATTTGAATCTAGTTCCAATTAAATCAGTGCCTCTGTTTCTATATTGGATATAGAATAGTTCATATCTTAACATTGTTAAGGTACGGGGAGTTGTCCGGCTTATGCTTAAAACCAGACTCTGGATAACTCAAGGCACGTTTCTGTAATGGCTGTTTGTGGGTTGACCCAGGATATGACGAGGGTTGACTTTCTACCATCTGGAAGATCAATAGTGATATTGTTCTTGACTCGCCACAGTTTTAATAAAAATGGATTTTTTCAGAAAACAGTAGTGGGAGTATGGTAGAACTGGAAGTGATTCCAGAACCGCAAACGATTACTGAAAATTTGATAAGAACCTAAAGATTCAATTTGGTTTGACATTCCATTAGCCACTCCGCAGATAAGGTGGGTAACCTCAGGCACTCGAGAGGTACTTCGGTATGCTCAAGGACGGTGACAGGGAGGTTCTTGTTTACCCAGACTTGCCATTGCTGATGTTCCAGACTGTGAAACCCGGCAGGAGGATGAGTATAGCGTCGTTCTAAACTAGCTTTAGAAGTGTACGTGTATATGACTCTGCCAAAGGGTTGTCGTAGTCAGTAGGAGCAGCAGAAGCATTGGTGGACAAGTAGCTTATGTCTATTAATGGACTAAAGCAGATATAGCGGAGATAGATCATCTATTTCTGATGTGACAGTTATAGGTTTGACTTCATCAGGATATGGGATGGATCTGTTAAGAAGATAGTAGGGTATGATGTCCTTGTATTTGGATGACATACACAGAGTAGGAAATGATATTCCTATACTACGATCGGTTATACTTTGGTTGTCACACAGTGGTTTCTCCACATAAGAGCTTGGATATTATATCAGACCTTCTGGTTACTAGATCTATGGTCTTAGATCTAGATTTGGGTAGTTTCCCAATCTGGGTACTTAGACAGCATTCTAAAGGTGTTTTAGAATGGACGACTCCTGGCACGGTAGTATACCTGTAGGTGATGGAGTCACCCTCTCTAAAGGTGTCTTACAGACTAAAGAGGAGAGGGATGTACATGATCGGCAGATCACTTGCTTCAGCATTGAGTTGATCATGAGATGTCAAGTACCACACCAGATATTATTTTTGCACTCGATGCAATAAGTTGATATTAATCCTATCCTGGAGAAACGTTCGGAAGCAGTTTTAGAACATAAGTGGATGTTCTAGGGATATGATAACGGCAGCCTCTTTCCGGGGACGGTTATCATTCCAGGCTTCTAAGGTGACCGGGATGACAGAGTGGCTGTCAGAGGTATAGTTTTCCCTCTGACGAGGGGCAGTATTTTAGACAGGTGGTCCAAGCGGATACTGAGGGAGGAATGGCGCAGGATACTGATTGGTTTCAGTTGACGATACAGTCTAAGAAGTTTGGATTTGGAGTTCATTTATGAACTAGGTCCCATCAGATATCCAGACATATTCTAAGACAGGTATTGCTCATTTCGGGAGATAGTTTTCTCCGCGAACTTGAGATAAAGAGAGACATAGAAAGAAATATCAGGGCGGATCCACTAGCTGAGGCTATTCCTCGAACGCAATAGTTTCGCAAACGGGTTTTGTGAGACTGATTAGTAGAGGAGTTGGGTGTTCGGTATCACACGGGCTGTGAGTATGAGATATCGCAATAATTAGCCTTGAGTGCAAGTGGGAGATTGTTGGATATAGTGCCCTCAGAGTCAATTATTGGATCACAGGCACATGATTGCAATGATTGAGGGAGGACCTATCCCGGTAGGACAGTCTTACTCAAGATGATAGTATGCTATCTGGTTTATCTTTATCATCGTGTACTGCTTTAGGTGACCTTACAGATCGCTATTACACATTGATAGAGCCCTTAGGATTCTTGCTTGACTGCCATCAGTATGATGGCGATCATATACGTGGGAGCTGGGGTCTATAAGCACATCCTTAAAAGGTCTCTAGTCGTGGGAGTTTTCGAGACAGGGCATCGATACTCCGGAGTAGACTAGAATATACAGTCGAGACCCCGACGAGGAGCGGTAGCCGGTCTCACAAGCCATTGGTGTCAATTGGTTCACCTAAGATGTATACAGGTGCTCATTAGGTTATGAGTACACCGGACAGGACTCGCCGGGAACATGCTAGTTGGTATTATACCTGACGTCAGATAGCAGTTCCCTGGTGACATGTGTACAGGTTAATTCATCGACCTGAGATCGCCATTTGTCTCGTGTGAGTTCCCACTGTGCTTTGATTACTATCCTACCATGGCTCAAAGGAGTCGTGCAAACAGGTTTTAGTTGGGTACAGTCCCGAGCCACATGGAGGCAGTGAGCGGATCGGCAGGGGTTCGTCTCTCCCGGTATTGGGGGTGAGATCGCGCTGTGTCTAGAAGAGCCATTACACGAAGTCCTTGGCCAAGGCAGAAGATTTACTGGTAGCTATTCCAGTAGTATCTCAGGGTGTTCTGGGCTACACTTCGACACGACTTGTACCGCTTTTGGGGGTCTGACTTTTACCAACCCCCTAGGCCCGCCATGCGATGCTCATAGACGAACGGACCGGACTGTACGGATATTGTCACTGACAGGCTCAGTAGGTTGTCAGGA
The DNA here is from genome assembly GCA_030015575.1 of Agapanthus africanus. NCBI lineage: Eukaryota > Viridiplantae > Streptophyta > Magnoliopsida > Asparagales > Amaryllidaceae > Agapanthus > Agapanthus africanus. The sequence continues at coordinate 340,811,576 of JASDDO010000006.1, read as the reverse complement.
TGGGTTCGCTCATCGACCTCCCTTTTGGTCAATACCTTGTAGCTCGTTACGTACGGCTAATACCTCTGACGTGCTAGTGGTTAAATCCACAGCCAAAGTATTGACGAGTCTTTAGAGTCCCCCACAGATAGTTTCTCAAGTTTCGGGCCAAACGTTGTAGAGACCGTATGATATATGGTAGGGTTCGATCTTATACGTGCGGTATTGCACGGATCATGATCGGACGGATCATACTAGTGGGCTTTGGTTTAAGCCGGATCCTAGTATTAGATTTGTTGGATTACTTTAGTCTCGTCGCATTCGCATTCAGTCAGAATGCAGATGCAGGTATGTATATACAGGTGAGGGGTATCCTTATGATCCGTCACAAGTTTACTGTAGATGTTGCCGTATCTTTTTATTGTTGCAAACATTTGGATTAATGTTTGCATATGGATATTATGAGCTAGAATTTCATCATGAGATGCATTAATGTGACATAGACATATATCATGACCCATGGTTGTAGTTTTGGTCTTGTATTTTTTATCATCTCACACTCTCTCTTACTCTCAATTCCATCACAAAAAAGGATGACACAAAAGGAAAAGAAAAGAGCTCACTTCTTCTTCTTCTTCCTCTAGCTCATTATATCCATTAATGGCAACACCTTTAACCTCCATCCAAGCAATGGATGCAAGAGGCAAAGTGATCACAAACATTCTCTACAACACCTTGGACACGTCGGCTAGCACACTTCGTGCCTGAGTTGTTTCGGATGAAGCGGGAGCCTGTAAAAAGACTCATAGATGTGGTGCCCTTTCCGACGAGAAGATCAAAACCAGAGTTGCCACGGGAAGCTTGGAATGGTGGCCAAAGACCGAAGGACACGGATCGATCGGTATAGCATTCTATCCCTTCTCTAGATAGCTAGTAGTAGGTTAATGGTCCGATCCGGGGAAAAAGTATACGATAGCGCCGGTTTCTAAGTAAAGAAAAGTTTTTGTTTCCGCATTTTGGCCTCGTACAGACGGCCGGGGCGCTACCATAGTCTTACACCGCACCCCTGGAGGACTAACGCTTAGAAAATGGCCCCGCGGGTATAAATATGTGAGGCTCAAGAGGAGCCAAAGCCGGTGTAGCTGCTGTAGAATAAAGCACGCACGAAGAAGGGTCTGATTTTGATTTAAGAACTAAAAAGGACGATGATGAATAAGATCTAACATACCAGTAGTCGAAAGTGGCAAATCAGGAAGCTTGGGAGGCTCTGTTATTCCTTCGTTCTCTCCTTCGGGCCGTAAGACTATCGCCAATACGAGAAAGCTTAGAGATAGAAAGATCACTGGTGAAAAGATGAAATGAGAGATGAAGAATATACTAACCAACGTTCTAAGCAGGAAGGAATTCTGATTGTAAGGCAAAGTGTGAGCCGAGCATTTGGCATAGGCGGTCAAAAAGCGCTCCAACAGTATTGCAACAATATATGGTAAAGAAATTAATCCAAGAAATAATATTTATACTGCAACAAGGAATTGAGAGTCTTTACCTTCCGTCATTAAACCTAAAAGAATTCGGGGAGGACGCAAAAGAGAGAGATGGAATAGTAACAGTCGTGGTAGCGGCTGATAGTGATTCTTCAATCAGCACAACACCTAGGTCTATCGCATCTGTATCCAGAATAAAAGAAATATCAGCAAAAATGTTTGGCAAGATTGATTAGCCTAAAAGAAATAACACAAGGAATACCTGACGAGGCAGAGACCGTAGCGGTGTCTGGAGTGCCACTAACTATGACGGCTTCCTCAGTTTCCACCATCACTAAGGAGATGGATTCAACGTCGACACCTTTGTCCCCCGAATCAATAAGGGCCGTCGTCATACTCGCATCACCTGCCAAGGCCAGGGATCTACAGGGGAGGAAACGGCAGTTGGAGCAGCCCCTGATTCAACAGGGAGGCCTGACGCCCTAGACTCTTCAAACGCGGGTGCGTCACCCGCTACGTTGATACCCAAACTTGGCCCTGTCACATCATTCAAGAGCAAATATGTTACAATTAGAGAAAAATTACTGTAGGAAGAAACCTGGAAAATTAAACGAGCCATACTGGGTTTCAATAAGGGAGCGTGCGTTGTTTTACCTTGAAGTAACCGCTCGGCCTCTTCGCGAGCCGCACGCGCAACCTGCCTATGAGCGATGGACAAGGCAGGAGGAATGCTTTCCATGGGATCATCAGAGGGTCGGGCATCACTCGAACCCACTCCTTCGGCCAAGTTAGCCTGACGCTCCCTTGCTGCGTGTTTTTTGCGCTTCCTCTCAGCCTTGGTTGTACAAATAAATCTCCTCAGGACCTCCGGCAGGGGGACATCTTTGTCCAAACTAGGCTCGGCCTACGGATCTGCTGTGACATCCATCATCGGCTACTTTAGAGACGCCTCCCATGACGGCCCTGGGGTGACCTCCAACATAGACGGTGGCTCTGAAGGCTCCTCCGTACCACCACCTGAGGACGACATGGTACTCGGAACTGCATAAGTGGCGATGGTTCCTGTAACAGAAAGAAGAAGGGAGTCAGGGTGTGAACGAATTGAATTACATATGTAAATGTGTCGCCAAACATATCGAGACCCATAGAAGCGCGAAGCCTATCCTCTTCCTCAAATGTCTTGAGGGACGCCAAGAGAGCCTCTTCAGTGGAGATTCCTGTTAAGAAAAAGAGAGTTAATAAAGCATAATAAATTCAAAGGAAAAATGTGTGTACAGAAGAATGTAAATGGAATATACCGGACGCCGCAAGAGATGCAAGCGCTGCCTGATCGCGAGCTAATCTTTCAGAAGCCTCGATAGAGGCTTGATGATCAGTAGCGGCATTCTCATCAACGGAGGCTTCGAACAGACCAACGTTGGTGCCGTATTTGGTTAAGCCTTCGCTATAGGGAGCAAGCGGCTCCTGACCAAATACAACGTCGGCCGAGAATAACGACTTCTTCTTCTTCTGCGAACCAGCGCTAACACCCGACGAAAAAAGTTTGCGCTTAACGGGGTTCTTCAGACGGCGAGTTCTGATCTCCGAGCTGATACCTGACTCAAGGGACGCCACAGCCACCACAGACACAGGAGCACTTACATCCAATCGTAGCTTATCTAGAAAGGCTCGCGGAATTACATCCGTGGCACCCTCTCTTAAAAAAGGACGGACAATTGCTCGTCGCTTCAGCGAGACCGTGGGATTACTGGCCGGGATAGAATCCTTATGGTCGAGAAGCATCCGCCTTTCCTCTTTGATGATGGCACCCGTGGCATGCTGGTACCAAGCAATAAAAGCATTTGAGGCCTTCGGGATATGGCTCGGCTCACTAATCAGGAAATAAGACCCCGTATTTAGCCGCATGAAGTGATGTGCCACGTTGCGGACACTCTCTTCTATAGCAACCAGGTCGATGATGAATGCTTCAAGGGGAACGCCTTGGTTGTAACCGGATTGCTGAGTGAAACATTGTGGGTTGTATCTTATAAATAACACCGAGGTGTCCTGTCTGAATATGAGGAAACCCGGCCTGATGGAATATAAATGAACGATCTCCCGGGCCCTCAATGCAGAAGCTTCATCCTTGAAGACATCGTGGAGCGGCTGGATTACCTTGGAAGATTCCTTGCCGATGGTCAAGACCCAATCGACGAAGGCCATGCTATCCCCAACCATGCGCGGGCGAAGAAGCAATCGCCGAGCCTTTCGCTGGGTTGGGTCTGAAGAAGAAGCATCGACCAATTGCATGACCCGAGGAAAATTATATCCTTCATAAAATCTGGGCCATTTATACACACCAAAAGTACCCAGCACATGCATCTCAATCCACGAGGTGAAGTAGTGCAATGGGAGATTTACGGGCTTCAAACTCAGCTAAGTGGTGTCGGCCGCTATACTCATACCATGATATAGGTAAGCCAGTCCTGCGACCCCGATAGCCATGCGCATCCCCGCGGCGATGTGATGAGCCGGATAAAAGATAGATGGTCTCATATAACGAGGGTGCATTAGAAGCACAAACCAACTTAGCCACAAGCCGATAAACCCTATGAAGAACGTCTCCTCATCAACGTCCGGAGCGGCAATCTCTGTGAAGGGAACGACTGGAGTATCCAGAATAAAGAATTTCTTTAAATCTGCCTCCGCGGTTAGCAGTTTGTCACAACCAAATCCGAACGGGTCATCGAGTTTGGCAAACTTCGCAGCTTGCTTCGATAGATCCTTCGGACGAAGGAAGAGGGCAACAAAGTCCATGAAGCTAACTCCATGCCCCCCGGACTCCAAGAATAAGCTCTCATATATATTCAACACTTTAATCAAGCTTGGAAACTTGTGTCGAACAACATTTTCTGGGGTAAAACCAATAACAACTGATTCAGTAGCAAGATGTACTCGTCAGGAGGAAGTATCTTCTCATAATGATCTCCTCTGACGGGTAACCCGGATATTTCCGTGAATTCCTCCAGCGAAATTGACACTTCCCGATTTGATAAGAGAAATGTGTGAGTTGGGATGCTCCATTGCTCCAGGAAGGATTTAACCCACTACACATGAGGAGTATGGTAATAAAAGAGAGACGTGTAGATCGCTGGATACAGCCCAGTCTTCAACAGCAGTGACTTCTTGGCTGACAAGATGTAACGGGCCTACTGCAGATATCCAGCCGAATGATGGGGGGTCACTCCTATCGTATAGATCTGGCCCCAAGGATGCGCTTCTCCTTAGCATATGCGACACCCCAGAATGTCTAGGGCCATCAGCGGCTGCACTGGTATCGATGCCATGGAAGGTTAGAGACAACCTTCCGAGGTCCAGTTGACCTCTTCCACTATATAAGCAACCCACGGAGGGTCAGCGTAATGGATTGACGGGATCGGTTCTGACGGCACCGCACAACTGAAGCTGCGCTGGCCCCGGATGATATAACTATATCATGATCCCTACAAATGAAGAGACATCTGATCTGGGTCATAATCCCAGATTAGCGTGAAGACTTCCTGATCCGTAGGCACGTCAGCAAAACCGCTTTCCGAACGGACATAAGGAAAGAAGGAGTCAGAAGCCATTGTACCTACAAAGAAAAACCCGTAGAGAGTTAATTATCGGCACAATGTAATTAACTAAAACTAAGGGTCTTAACCTCTGTACTTCACTGTGGCATATTAAAGTCACTCCAGTCCAAGAAAAACAAATAGGGGGGACAGTGGGCCCCTTAAAATCAGGGTGACGCCTCATCAATGATGAGACATGCACACATTGTAAGAATCCAAAAGGATTCTCATTAGGCAGTGGAGTCCAAAACTCCCAATGTTCTTGAAGAACGTGTTCTACAACAGATCCAAACCTGTAAGAAAAAAAAATCTACAACAAAACCCTGAAAAGAAAACAATAAAAGGGAATAAAATTCCCAAAAATTTTCAAAAGAAATTTTCTCAGAGCTAAGCTCGGTAGAACAAACCGGAATCGAATTCCTCTAATGATGGGATTAAATCCCAGAAATCCCCATGGGAAATACACTGGAATTAAAATCTAGAGAACCCTTAAAGATCAGAGTAATAAGGTAAAACCCCAAGATCTCTAAGACCCATGGTCTCTCTAAATAAATTATTTTTTAGATCTCTAAGAGATCATTTCAAGAAAAAGAGCCAAGCTCTGTTGATGGGTTAAAACTCAAAACAAAAAAAGAGTTTCTTTTAAGAGTTAGAAAATTAGTCATAATCCTTACAAATTTTCTTAAACAGAGTTCAAACTCTAAGAGTTTCTTTGAGCGGAGATCTAAGGATTGAGAAGATAATTAAATTCTCAAGGAAGAAAAAGGGAGATGATGAAACGGCAGTTATCTCAAGGGCCAAAGACCCTATTTATAAGATGTGAAGGGACGGTTTAACTCCGTCAGAGATCAAACGGTGGAAAGGGTGACACCGTTGCGCTCACGTGTGAGCCACGTGAGAACAACGGTGGGGAACATTTGTTCTCCCAATATTTAAACATAGTAAAAGAGTAAACTTCTGTTGGAATTTAATGAGGCAGCGCCTCACGTGCTCTCCACGAGGGCGTCAGAGCCAATCTTATAGGATTAAATCCTATGGTGGCGCCTCACGCGCTCCTCACGCGGGCGCCAGTGTGTAAAGCATAAGAGAATTTATTAAATAAGAGTTAGACTCTTATATGGCACCAAACATGCTCTTCACGCGGGCGCCAGTGTGCAAAGCATAAGAGAATTTATTACATAAGAGTTAGACTCTTATATGGTACCGCACGTGCTCATCACGCGGGCGCCAATGTGCAAAATACAGGAATACCCATCTTAAGAATTAGATTCTTAAGTAGCGCCTACGTGCACAACATGTGAGCACCGGCGTCCAATTAGAATTAAATTCTACGATATTTTCTGTTAAACAGAGCCGTTGGATCAAAGATCCCAACGAAGATGATAAATCATCAAAATATAGAATCAAATTCTATTAGGAAAAAATATCTCCCAAATCTTTCTAAATAAAAAAGATACTCTTGTTTGGATCAATGATCCAATAATAGAATACAATTCTATCTTAGGAATATATTCTCTCAATTTTTCTAAACAAAAAATGATTACTCTCTATAAAATAGAGAATCCTTCGATTAAAAATCTAGTGGTGCTTAAAAATCACCACTGGACAGAATAAATTCTGTATATGGGAGAATATTTCCCCAATCTTGTTAAAAACAAGAAAACGTATTCTGTAAAACAGAAGTCCTAGGATCAAAAATCCAATGGTGGGTAAAATTTCCCAAATCAATTTTAAGACCAATTAAATCAATTGGAATCTCTCAATGAGAGATTTTCTCAAAACTAATTAACAATCTGCCTCCACTATATAAAAGAACCTAAGACTTCAAGTCTTACATAACACAGACACCACAGAGACCACAAACACTATAGAGACCACAAAGACGCAGATAGATAGATAGAGAGAGAAAACCCCTATAAGCTTTTGTAAAAATATAGAAAGATTTCAAACAACAGAGAATTTAATTATCAAAAAGGAAGACTTCCTCTTCAAAAAAAAGAACCGAGGTAAAGAAAACACAGAGATCAAAATATCTCTTTTAAAGGTTTAACCCTTCTCAAAGAACTTAGTTCTTTTTTTGGATCAGAGATCCACAAGACAAGTCTCCCACAAGTTGAGAATTTAATTCACATCGAGAAGATATTTTTCTTGAGAATCAAAGATTTAGAAAAGAACTAGGTCAAAAAGAAAAACAAAAGAAAAAAGAACCTAAAAAAAGAACTTAGTTCTCAAAGAAAAACTTGATCTTAGATCTTCAAAAACGAAGATCTTGGTGATCATCAATAGTCAAAATGCCATTAACAAAGATTTAATCTCTAAAAAAGGAAAAAAGACTAGCGCCTCACGTGCTTCCCACGTGGGCGCCCTTTTAACAGTGCCTAGTGCCTCACGTGAAAGACACATGGGCGCTGAATAAAAGTGCTTAGCACTGATTGGGCAGCAGCCAGCGCCTCACGTGCTCCTCATGTGGGCACTATATAAAAAGTGCTTAGAACTCCATATACAGCCGAAGACAGCTAACTGCTTAGTACAGATTGGGCAGCACTTAGCGCCTCATATGCTCCTCACATAGGCGCCATATAAAAAGTGCTTAGCACTCTATATGCAGCCAAAATGGCTGAGTGGTTAGCACTAATTGGGCAGCGCCCAGCGCCGTTTGTGCACCTCACGTGGATGCCATAGGAAGTGCTTAACACTTCATATTTAGTCAAAAGGACTAAAGTGTTCGACATTCATTGGGCAGCGCCCATGATTGATTACTTCACATAACATATATGTGAGCATCAGAGTTCAAATAAATGCTCGACACTTTCACATAAAAAGAAAATGGCTGAACAAACAGAGCCCAAATAAGTACTTGGCACTTTTGAAGGAAAAAGGAAAAAGAATAAGTAGACTAAGCCCAAATTGGCTAAGTCTTTGAAGTTTTTTGCATTTGAGCCCAAATGCTCTTTTGCTGGATCTTAAGTAAAAATGATCCTAAAAAACATTGTTAAACTGATCTTAGTCTCAAACATGACTAATGATCTCTCATTGATGATATCAAATATGATATTCATCTCGTGTCTCCTAAAGTAATCTTAGTCTCAAATATGACTAACGATTCTTAGGACCACCACAAACCCTTTCTTTCAAATACGGGATTTGGTTTAGGGTACATCTTTCCTCACCTCTGATATATGTTGTTGTAATTCCTCAACGCCTTCAGAGAGGTGACGGGTCCCGACAACCAATAACTCTTTTCGTCATACATTGATGCACCTCCAAATTGACGTGCACACCTCAAATCGGATCGCTTCCCAAATTGAGTGCATTCCATGTCACCATCGTTCACTCTGCCACATAACAAATACACGTGCATGCAAGATGAATGTTGGACCGAAATGTCCTTAACCTAACATTCGTCCCCAAAATAGGAATGTTGGACCGAAATGTCTTTAAACTAACATTCGTCCCCAAAATGGGAATGTTGGACCGAAATTTCCTTAAACAAACATTCGTCCCCAAAATAGGAATGTTGGACCGAAACGTGTAACGACTCTGAATTTACTGTACAAAATTTTTCAGTTTATTGTACAGAAAGGAGTTTACAAGCCTGAGTACAATTGATTGGTGTGTTTTAAAAAGAAGTGTTGTAAATAAAGTAACCGCAATCAAGACGGTGTCGCTAGTAGCTAGCCATGATGAGTACATCCGCAGAGAAACGTGAACATTTTTCTTGGTTTAGACAAGTTGATTGAAAGATGGGTTGCTTAGTTATAGATCTATTTTGATACGGATGTAGAATTTATAAAGAAGAGACTTGTAGGGTTCATAGGACTTAGCAGTAATGGATGATTAATTAAAAATGACTCTTTTTATCTTTTAATAGTTTAAAACTAGATCGATGGTGATGAATGTAGATTAGGGTTTTTTTGGAAGAAACTAGGGTTTCCCCACTCCTAACTCTTGTCCTTGCATTAATCTCTATTCATATCTAGCCCCTAACAAAAAAAGTGTTAATCTAATCTCAAATCGTGGTCGAGACTGTCAATAAATTAGTAGCGCGCCCGATAAGGATGCTAACATTTATTTTGCTAAAGTTTATAAACTTTAAAATGTATAAAAGAAGTTAAAATATTTTATCATCCATTGATCTACTCTAGCCTACGAACCCTAGCAAGTTAGGAATTACTCACGCATGGTTAGAGAAGAAAAGATGAAGAATGAGATCATAATGTAAGATGCAGAAATTAAGTGCAGAAAGTAAGTGTAGAAATTAATTGCGAAAAGATTAATAAAATCTCTACCTTTATTAATCAACTATATCATGTACAAATCCTTTTAAAATAAAGTACAAGAACCCTAGTTTTTGCTCTCGGTCTCTATCTTGTTGAAAGTAGATGAACAGCTGATGATCATCTGGACGCGTGGATCGCTTTGGACCTCTTGATCTCTTTGGTTTGATCATTTCTTGATATGAAGCTCTTAGTCCTTTATATAGTCCCAAAACTAGGAACCCTAGTTGCCAGATGTTAGGATATGCTGATAAGATCACCCCAAAAAAATCCTAAATCCTACGGCCATAAGGAGGCTGCCGGTCCGCCGCATATCATTAGGTTTGGCCGCCCAACCGCGGCGTTATAGTGGTATCAGATCGTGGGATTTCTTGTGGACTCTTCTGTTGACATGTGTAGATCTTTTCGATGTCTGGATTTTGAAAATTTTACTCTGAGTCTCTACCGTTTATGATTTGCTTCAATTTATCGGCAGATTTTATTCCGACATCTTGGATCTTAAGGATTCCAACCCTGAGCTCATATCTACACAATATCTCAATTCATAGTGTTAGTAGTATTTATTATATTTGAGATATCATCCTAACCATTTTATATGATATTAAATCTTTAAGAATATTGATTAAGAAAATTTGATATGATATGCATATTTTAATTACAATATTTCATTTAAATATCATATGCATGTATTTTCCCTCATTATCTTAATTTTAATGTAGAAATATATGATAATAAACTTCTTACACATAAACCCTCATAAATTCTATAATTACAATAAATACCTTTTAGAACTTAACAATAGTGGGGGAAATAATCATTCAAATGTGCAATATTTCAGACTAATTAAATACCCCCAAACTTAATTTTTGATCGTCCCGAGCAAACTAGTTATTAAAGAGAAGAAGAAAAAAAGAGAAAACCTAGCACACTTTCATAGGCAACACGATTGCACCGAGCACGTGCAACAAGCCTTTGAACCTCTAGGTGTCCCTAGTAGGAGGAGTGTTGTCTTCTGAGAGTTTTCAACAGATTACACCCACAAAATCCCATAATAAAAGAAAGATGATGAAAATTACATACAAAGATAAGAACATATAAAAGAAAGAACTTGAAAAGAAGCGTTCCAAACTACACTAGCTTTTCAGTTGCCATAAGCCCTATCTTAATGGTCGTGAAGAGATATCAGAAATCACATCATCCCTCAATAAAACATCGCCTTTACTCTTCCTCCCTACCTTTCTTCCAAACATCGATCATATACCCCTACGTGTGTGTAAAAGACATCTCTAACTTAGAGAATTCAATTCAAGCTATCATACTCTTGTCCATCTTCCTTAGTACTTTTTAGTCGGTGAATATTTCAGATGGAATTGCTCACACATTTTTCATACAACCGTTAATATTTCTTGAGGTACTAACCAACCGATTACCAAATGTGCTCACTCTTTTAGGCGTAATTAGTAATATCCTCATCTTGCAACACCTAAGACTTAGCAGTGGCTCCCAAGGCTGCCTGAATAGCTGGCCGCTGCGGGACCGTGATTACGGGTCTTGGTGCTGGAGCTGGGTTAGGTCGACATGGACTTGTTCTAATGGCGTAAGTGGATACGCTACAAACTAAACACATGTCATTTGCACGCCTGCAATCTTTTGCCAAGTGTTTGTTCCTTTTGTAGTAGAAGCAAAAGTCTGGACTGGGCCGGTTAAAAGTTACTCCCGGTCTCCTGGGTGGAAAAGTTGGCCTGGAAGAGGCTCCTCCTGCCATCTTAGCGGCAGGGATTTTCACACCGGCAGTATGAGGTCTACCCTTCTTCTTCACGACTGCCTCATAATGTCGAGCAGCTTTCAGAACAAGATCATAGGTTGGGAAATCCCCTGTAGCGAGTGCAACTTGGATTTCCGGGTCCAACCTTTGCTGAAATCTTCATGCCCGGATATCATCAGTAGGAATCAGGTGTGTCGCGAACCTGTTACAGTCTTGTATTAGCAGTGTAATAAGTGATATCAGGAAATTGAATATTGAGACATATCTTACCTGCTGAGCATGGTAAACTCAGCATCGTATTAATCCACGGATTTACTCCATATCGAGCCTTGTTGTAACTGGATGAACTGCTATTCCATGTCGAAACGGGCAGTCTTAGGGAAGTATTTCGCGTCGAACATATCATGAAATTTCTTCCATTCAATCGGTTGGGCAAGTCGGTTTTCTTCAGCCTTCCACCAGACTCTGGCGATATTTGTTAGTTGCAGCTTTGCAACTCTCACCCAAACAATCTCTGGCACCTGTGCTGCTGCCAGATCATCTTCGATAGATTGAGCCCGTTATTCTGCTTCCAGTGGGCTCTCTTTCTCCGAGAAATGTTTTGGGTAGAGTGCCCAGAATTGCTTGACTCTGGGTGCCTCGACTTCTGGGCGGTGCATGAGGATAGCAGTCTGCTGCTGCTGACTCTCCAAGAGGCTCTTGATTGCCTCAAGTAGGATCGTTTTCTCATTGATGGGAGCTGCAACAGTAGGTGATGGTAGTAGAGTAGGTGGTGTGGTGTTTCCATTGACGTTGGTACTCGTGTTGTAGGAAGAATGCATGACCTTTATAGAAAAAGAAAGGTTAAGATAGATTCAAGGAATTTGAAATGTAAAGAATGTATAGCTGCTAATTCTTATAGTTCTTGTGATATATTGCTTAGGATTCTATACAGAACTGACCTACATGGGCTACCAACAAAACTTGTTACGCCCTGCTTCCCAGTGTATGGAAGTGGTGGCATGGCAAGCTCGTAACGTTTTTACTAAGAAATAAATACGTTAAGCGTAAATAAGCAATATATGTATAAAATGCACAAGAATTGACAAGAGATATAAAAGGAACAACATCTTTTATTAACATTTATCTTTACAATACAACTGCTTTGAAAAGAGAAGTACAATGATATAAAAGCAATGCCTAAACAGTGGCATACCAAATGAAAAGTAAGTACAAGAAGGTAGAAATCCTGCTGGAAAGTGAGCTGGTCCACGTCCTCCTGGCTAGGCTTTATCTCGAGAGAGTCATGTCCTTCTGACGAACATTCAAAAGAAAGAAATAGACAGGAATGTCGTCAGTAAACTAGCGCTCGGTAAATCCCAAAAGAAAGAAAGGAATACAGCAAGTAATAATAATTTAACTGGTAAGATGTATAGGTTTAAAATTTCTATTCTAACGTAGTTGTTTGTAACTTGGTACAGAAAGTATTTGTGTATACGAGAGAAGTCCATCTTTCCCCGTAGACTATGGTAACATGTAGTATAAGGCCCCGTCAAAACCCACGGGACAACGACACGAGAGTTCATGTAGGTGTCTTTTAGTGCTCATCTCGTGCTATGCTATACATTCAGTACCAATCTACCCTGTTAACCCCGTAATGTATTGTATAGATTATTTGGCTTGCTGAGACCATGGATACAAGTTGTTCAAGTAGTCAGGTTCAGGATGTAAGCTTGTAGTCATGTCAAGTTATAGCCATGGTTCGGTCAAGTCAAGTCTTGTATTCAGGTTTGATATTCAGGTTCATGTTCAAGTATACATGTTAGAGTTTGGATTCATGTTTGAATTGGATTTTGGTTTGAGTTTGGATTCAAGCTTGATTTAGACTCAGACTTGAATCAGACACTTATAACTGATTTAGATCCTAAATTATATTCGGGAGTTATCGGTAACTGCTGCATATGGACGACAGGATTTGTGTCTTTTTCCAAGACAATTACCATTGATAATACCGTTAAGTTTTCTACCTTAAATAGGCAAGCACTCACTTTCTCCGGTTCTCTGAGGCTCAAGAGAATTGATCCCGCTTAAATCTATATTTACTAAAATCCTTAACAGTGTTTTATATAGCTCGAGAGGGTTTTATGAATTTTTTTTATAGTTTCAAAATAAACCTCGAGAAATTATTTATATTATTTAGGGTTTTCATGGATGTAAATTTTAGGGATTTGAAGTATTTTAGTGATAATAGCTTAGATTGGAGAGTTCATGGTATTTTACTGTAAAATTTGACTTTTGTTGGTATCATGATGGTATTTTGATGAAACTTGTAATTCTTTCATTTGAAAAATATAAAGTTATTATATTTTGAAAATATATGGATTTGTAATATTTATATAATTATAAAAATTAAATTTTATTAAATTAGAAAAATGTGTTTTTCTTAAAAACCATATTTAAAAACCTTTCGAGATCGAATGCACTACTACAATAAAGGGTTGGCCCTATGGAGATAGAAATCCGTAAGGGCAACTTTTTATTGCCCCTACGGATAAATCCATAGGGTCAGTGGTTTGCCCCTACGGTGCCATACAGATTAATTAAAAATATTAAAATGTAATCTTCTATTTGGCCCTATGGAGCCACAAAAGAAGGCCCTACGGATTAATCCGTAGGGGCATCAAAGGGTTATTTATAAAAAAATAAATCTCAGTAATTTCCCATATCCCCCAATTTTTCCCACCAACTCCCCGCGCGATCGATCTCGTCACCTGCCTCCACCTCTCGTCGCCTTTGATTTCCCGCCGTCATCGCCACCACAGGCTTGTCACCACTTTGCTTCCGTCATCGCCTTTGATTTCCCGCCGCTCGTCGCCATCTTCCCGCCACCAAAGGATCTCGTCGAGCTCCATCCCCGGCCTCCTCCACCTCGTCGAGCTCCATCCGTCGACAAAACTACAAGTGATGTGAGTTAATTTCCATTTTGAACTATTAATTATTCTTAATTTTTGTGTTATTGTTGATTTTAGGGTTAGGGTTAGTTCCGGGTTAATTGGGGGTTAATTAGGGTTAAGGTGAGGGTTGGGGTTAATTAGGTAGGTGAGGTTAGGGTTAGGGTTCGGTTTAGGGATAGGGTTAGGGTTAGGTTTCGGTTTAGGGTTCAGTTTAGGGTTAGGGTTTGGGTTAGGTTTAGGGTTAGGGTTAATTAAGTAGGGTTAGGGTTAATTAGGTAAAATTGGGTTGGTGATGATTAAGGTTAGGGTTAATTAGATTAATTAGGGTTAATTTTGATTTGGGCTAAAGTTAATTTGGGTTGGGGTTTGGGTGATGATTAGGGTTAGGTTAATTTGGGTTAGGGTTTGGGCTAGGGTTAATTAGGTAAAATAGAGTGTATTTGTGTTAGGGGGTTGATTTGGGTTAATTTTGGATTAATTAGGGATAATTTGAGTTAGGGTGATGATTAGGATTAATTTGGGTTAATTAGGTTAATTTGGGTTAATTTTGGGTTAATTAGGGATAATTTGAGTTAGGGTGATGATTAGGGTTAATTTGGGTTAATTAGGGTTAAGGTTTAGGGTGCACTAGTTCTTTTAGTAGGATACTCGATGATAACGTAAACGCACAATTTTACCGTAAACGCAAGCAAAATTTACATTAAACATAAAACCTTCGAACCCTTAAAAACGAAATGTAAACGTAAAACCTATTCAAATTAAATGTTCAAGTTAAAACCAATATATGATACTCGATAATAATATGAAACTTTCATATTCTCATCGATACTCATATATGAAAATCAAAGCGCGACTTAGTCCCCGTCTATCGGTTAACATACGTTCGATGTTCGTCGTAACATAGAATTATACGAAGGTTGTTAAATATCGGACGGTATAGTTCGGTACTGGCAACCTTCATGTAATCTATGTGATGAGAAGATTCAATCATATGATAATCGATAGATTTGTCCAGTGTGGAAAAGTTAGGAATGTATAAAGCAAACACGTGCATTCACTTGTGTTTTCATTCGTTTCGAATTATTTTGTCGGTACTTTTCCGCTAGTTCTCCGTGTATAAAGATAGATTAGATGTTCATTTCAACGTTGTTTCACAGCATTGAAATGATTATCTATTCTATTACAGTATACTCGGAGAACAGCGGGGAGGTGCTGCCGAAATTTACTCGAAACGGATGAAACCACAAGAGAATGGATGTCTTCTCTATACATTCTTAATAGGATAGAAGGTTTACCCCCGACAGCCGAAACACACACATACAACACGAATACACAACAAACGCACATACAAAGCACATATACACTAACAACTTTACACTTAAGAGAAATCATAAATTGAAACACACATATACAGAATACAACTCATACTTGGATATCTTCAAATCTAACTTTGTTTATCGATAATTTATTCTTTTCAACGACAAACTTATCGCTACGGATTTTTTTCTTTGTCAGTAACCATCCCGTTCTTAGATTTCTCAATATAGTCATTATAACCTACAATTTATATTGCTACCAGTCTTAATCTAAACTTATATCGTTATCTATTTGTCGTAAATTTTGTTTTGTCAGATCCACGATCCGAACTTGTCTGCATCATTAGAGAGAGATTCAAGATGTTTAGCTCAGTTTCCGAGTATGGAAGTTGCATATTATAAAGGATTCGGTGTCCTTGGATACAAATTTGAAGTTAAAGACATAGAAATATCTCGAACCACTCAGAATAGTGGGATTGCGACCGTAGGATCGGATGGTGTGATTTATTATGGATACTTAAATTGCATACTTGGCATCCAATATCCCGGACGATCAGAACCGTTTTTATATATTTCAGTATGTTTGGTACGATACACGAACCGATACGGATAAGTGGAGAAACAATCTCGGGACTTGGAAAGATGAATATGGATTGACTAATGTGAACACACTTCGATTTTACGGTCAGGACGATCCATTTATCTTTCCGAACCAAGCGTTCCAAGTATACTATTCACAGTGCTTGAAGCTTCCGGGATGGAGTGTCGTATGCCGTTGGAAACTTAGGGATGTTTATGATGTCCCAGAATTCGAGGATCGTATGGAGGACAGCGATGAGGATGAAGAGGAGAGAAGACTTAGAGTGCTCTGACCGTCTATTTCAAAAGACGGGTTGTCTTCGGCTGATCATGAAGTTACGTGGGTTAGAAATGATATCAATGATGAAATCCAAGTAGATATGTCTAATGCGTTCATGAAACGAAAAAGGTTATCAGTAATGTTATATTATTACTTCACATTTCTATGATCTATACATATATTGCATGCATATGTAATGATTGTACTCTTATATAGGTTTGATGACGTCCACCGGAGCAGCGAGGGGCGGCAGGAGCACCAGCCGTGGCAGCGGCAGAGGCAGAGGCAGAGTGGTTCTGCTCCCCGGAGAGCTGTGTAAGGAGTTTCATAGGACCGGTCTTGCACCCCGATCGGTATCCCCTTCCGATGACTCCTTCCGTATGGACTTTACCATACCTCCAGGTATATTGCACGTATATTCATTTTGAATGTAATATTATAGATATACACACATATTTATTTCAAAATTACTTATATAGTCAATATTTAATTATCTAGCTGTTGGTGGTGCGTCCACATCAGAGGCAGGGGCCACCACCGCACCTGCTGGTATATTTATATATCCTATAGTGCATGCATATTGAATTAGAATGTTATATCATAAATATACACATTCTTTTTGCTCCTACTTAGATAATCATTTTTTGATTGTCTAGCTGTAGGTGGTGCCTCCACATCTCGGGCAGAGACCACCACCGCACATGCGGGTATGTTTATATATCTTATGCATATTGATCTAGAATGTTATATTATTGATCTACACATTTTTTTGCAATTACTTATATAATCTATTTTTCTTTTTCTAATTATAGGTGGTGCGTCCATATCTGGCGCAGAGGCCACTCCTGCCACTTCCGTACCCTCCCCTCAGTCTGGATGTTAGTTTGAATAAATATAAAATATTTATTCATTTTACATATTCTCTAAGAATAAACATGAACTCCATATAATTTTATCGTCAATGTTTATTTTCTAGTTGGAGAGGACGCGTCCACGTCCGGGTCACCAGCTGTTCCTCACTGGAAGAACAATCGTCCCGCTCATGCTGCTGCCCGGGCCCAGGCTCATGCTGCTGTCGCCGGAGGTATATATCGCACTTCAATTTTCGTTAATCTTTGATTTCTTAATACCACTTTGTCTTAATATTCCTTGTCTTGATATTTCTTATAGATGTGGGGCAGCCCTATCCCGAGAGGGGGACTCAAGGGCCGAATCAGTCCCACAGGCTGAGGCCCGACAGTCCCATAGGCTGAGACCCGACAGAGCTAGGGTGGAGGCACTATCCCCCTCTTCTTTACCCCCGATTATCGCTATACCGGTGATTATGCCGAGAGATTCGGACGGTATATGGGGATGAGAGTCGCATCCTAAAGAAGTATCCACTTCATATTGAGTGGGGCGATCAGCACCGGGGCTCATTTTCCCTCTTCTGGGATTAGGATCGGGTATTAATATATATTTTCATTTAACTTATCCAATATATTTATTATTATTTAACACTTGCAATTAAAATAAATTATTTTTTTATATTTGCAGTTGGATTACGACTTTCAGCCTATAACCGACCCTGATCACCCTAAAAGAGTGCTCGATCTTCACGTTCTATACCAGGGCCTGATGAAGAACGTGCAATCAAAGGTCCGATACAATAGGAACGAGATGAAGATCGACTGTTATTCCTTATGGATGGAGACCCCCGAGGCAGAGAGAGCGGCTCTCCTACATACTCCGGCTTTTGCGAGAGTCGACGTAGATACATGGCCTCTCGTGTGCCAATATTTTGACTCTCAGTGCAAACAGATTTGTAATTTAAATGCAATTCATTATTTAGTATATAATTTATTTTTTTGTGTTGCTTAATTAGAAAACTAAATCTGAATGTGTTGTGCAGAAACAGGCCGATCAAAATAAGGAGAATAGGAAGTCGGCGAAGAGGGGTCGCCCCACTTATACAGGTGGCTCGAGGAACATTACTCGTGCCATGGAGGTATCGGTAAATTACAATAGATCTATTTTGATATAATGTAATACTAAGAGTTATTTTATAATATATGTAAATTTTTGATGAATTACAGAGAGCTCAGACCCTGGCGAGGGATAGTACACCGAGCGTGCTGACTGCGTATCTTGCCGTCTACGGCACCTATGCAGATTACGGCGTTTATCAGAGGTGGAGGAGCTGGACCGAGCTAGAGTAGCTTTTTTCTATATTTTTGAGGATGTATGTACTTACTTGATACATAATGTATATATTTTAGATGATATTGGTGGTTGATTGATTGTTCACAATGATTTAGATTGATATCGTATTATATTTGTTTATTTCTTTTATATATTATGCGTAAGATGTTGATTATGAATATTTTTGTATTTGGTTATATGATATATTATTGTGCACAGGGCGGGGGAAAAACAGTAGCCCCTTTTTTAAAAAAAACCTGATATTTTGTCCCTACGGATTAATCCGTAGGGTCATATATTGCACCTATGGATTAATCCGTAGGTGCAATGTTTGCCCCTACACAATTAGCCGTAGGGGCAAAATATCAGGATACCTGATATTTTGTCTCTATGGAATCAGTAACAGGCGTTAAACTTGCCCATATGAATTTTTCCGTAGGGGCATTTATCAGGCCCTACGGATAACTCCGTAGGGGTAATATTGGGCCATACGGATTAATCTGTAAGGGTAAGTATTTTATTTTATAAACCAATAAATTAAATAAATATTTTGTCCCTACGGAGTAAACCGTAGGGATATATGTCCCTACGGAGTAAGGCGTAGGGGCAATTATTACTCCGTAGGGGAGATTTGCACCTGCGGCCTTTACACCTTTAGCGGAATTTTATGTCCCTACGGACATATTCGTTGGGGAAGTGGTTTGCCCCTACGGCTAAATCCATAGGGGAAACCCATTATTGTAGTAGTGATGCTTCGTGAGGAGCTCTGCATCTCGCTCTACTAGCTCAAGGATGTCGATAATTTACACCACCCAATAGCGGGTCTCCTAAAAAAGGTTGTAGAGGCTTATTTGCAGATACATTTCTAAAGAAAACCGTTTTTAAAGTAAATGGTATTTTAATGAAATATTTTCTCGAAACACAAATCTACATGAAAGAGTTATCGTGCTATGGAACCAAGTGTGTTTGTGAAGGGTAGGTCATTACCCCGTAAAGTTTTCTAAAGGTATAATTAACAAAAATACTAAAAGAGAGATATGTGAAGTTAATGGTATTTTAGTGTAAAAGTTAAGTTAAAACTATTTTGCATGATAATCTTGATTAAAAATTGGTTCTAAGCATTGGTTATATGATTACAAACATGGTGTAATAATATGGATGAAAAATATGTAAGAAAAAGTGGAATTTTAGAGGTTTAAAAGGAGATATCAGTGTTAACTCCACTTCCGACATATGTTTTGAAAAGAGACTTCCTACAAGAAGGAGAGAGATTGGAAGGGACTTACTAGCTAGATAGATGAAGAGAAGATAGAAGTAGGGAGGGTTGTCGTCGTGGCGCCACGGGGTTGCCGGAACTTATTTTGATCCTCGCCGGAAATTGATCTCTTGCTAACTCCTCTTCTATTCCTCTTGCACTTAAAAAAATTTGAGAATTTTAGCTATAATTTTCAGAATGAGGAAGGGTTAGGGCATGGAATAGTATTTATAGTGTGGAATTAGGGTTTTGGAATTAAAAAGATGAATTAAAATGCATTAAAAAGATGATAAATGGAGAATTGAGGGGTCTCTGTTTGATTGAAGATCAATCAAACATTGTAGAAGAGTTAGGGACAGGCCAAGAGTCGAGTGTGCATACCACGAGGCTTATTTCCCAAGGTTGGACCATCAGTGTCGGCTAATAAGCCATTTTGGCTGGTAGATTTGTGGAGAGGGGCCGGTGGATTGGTGTCATGTGTTCACATCAGTATTTACAACATTTTACGCATGTTTTTTTTCTCTGTCATTTAATTTTTATGTGCATTTCATGTGTAAACTTTTGGGCTTCCAAAAAGTTTAAAATAAAAATCATAAAAAATATAATGTGTCTGATGGGGTTCGAACACAGGTGCTACGTCACAGCAGTGCAAGACTTTACCGGCGAGATACAAGTTGTTTCTTACTGTTCTTAAACAAAAATTAACTTATAAATTATACTCAGACTTATAAACTCCTTTCTGTACATTAAACTGAAAAATTTTGTACAGTAAATTCAGAGCCGTTACAAAACGTCCTTAAACTAACATTCGTCCTCAAAATGGGAATAATGGACCAAAATGTCCCTAAACTAAAATTTTGTCTCAAACATGGCGATAATGGACCGAAATGTCCCTAAACTAAAATTTCGCCTCAAACATGGCGATAATTGACCATGATGTCCTTAAACTAAAATAATTGAGCCTAAATGCTCATATGCTTTAAGTCAATTTTAATCTTAAACCAGATTAACGGTCCTTAAATAAATCTAAGTCTAAATCTAAAATATACGGATTTGGACTAATCGTGCCTTACGAGCGACGACATAAACTAGTCTCCGTATACAATCCACGAGCAACCAAAACAAACAAAAACACACACGACACGAAGTGAACTGCTGGAGAAGGAAAAAGTGGTTATCGCAATGCGGTAACGCAATTAACTTTAAGGGCTTGCACTTGTTGGGAAGAGCGTCCCCACAATCAAAAACCCCTCAAAAAATGAGGGGGGATCTGATGAAATCTGCAACAATGGTCGCATCTATCCAAATCACCGATATACGGTGCCATAAATCAACTTGGTATCTTCGAAGAGGTGGACAGAGAAGTCCAAATAGCATCTACCCCCAAATTCAGGCCAGACGCCCCAACGTCTCGGTCCCTGTCTTTTGGAGGAGAACAGAATAAAATCAAGAAATACATATAACGGAAACGAATCAAGATCCAATAAACAATAGCATCTGAATCACATCCCAATATGGGCTCACAGCAATAGAAAAACTGCCGAAATAAATAAACTAAGAGTCTCTAAACTAAATGACTAGCTACTCACTGCTCGACTTGATTGCTAAGGTACTCTTGATCTTCCTGCGATAAAGATAGAGGAACCGGGTCATGCAAAACCCAAACGTTAGTGCGTCATAATATTAAAATTAATAGTAGTAACCAGGATATGATGCTATTATTAAACATGGGTACGAATAATAAACACAAATGTAAAACAGTAAGATATAGCTATGTGATGTGTATCCTAGAGTCTGTGCTTTTAGGTTATCTATTCTACAAGTCATTGAAATCAATTTAATAGAACTGTCGATGTAACTCAATAGTATCTCATGCGTGTCCGGGACTACGGTCAACGGTGGCTGGGTCGTCCGGATCATCGGCGACGTGCACAACTTACCGTCTAAACTTGCTAGAGATTTTCTCTCAAAATCACAACTCTAGAGAGCTAGCTCAACTCATGAGAAAAGAAAGAGAAGATGAGAAGAGAGAGTAAGCAAGAGAGAAAGAATTCCTTCCTTTTGAAATGAGCCATACAAAAATTGTTTTATCAAAATGAATTTTACAATAAAATATAGTGCCCATTCCTCTCATTCATGCTCTTTACTATGCTCTCCTATCCACCTCATTTCTTTCTTTTTCATAATGGAAAACCAAATAATGAGGTGTCCCTTTCTAGAAGTATCTATGTATAAATACATAATATCCGGTATATGTATCGAAATACATGTACACGTATCCGTATAAAAATACAAATAGCCAAGAGTGAGAAAATGAATAGTGAACATAATACTAGAATATATATATATATATATATATATATATATATATTATTAAATTAATACCTGATTTAATAACCTGGCTTAAACCCAAACCAGCTAGTATTATCAAACGTCCGATTAAAATTCGTGTAGCCAGTATACGTATTTAATCGGACTCCTATGCATATCAACATACAGCCTCTACATTGTATCGTCTGAATCAGGAAAACCTTATGTGTGGGACTCTAAAGAATTGAAAATACGCTAGCAGTGAGTTACTAGATAAAATCTATAACCACAAGCACGTCGGCGATACTAGTTGTACGTAACGGCTACCTAGGTATTTGTCGAAAGGGATGTCGACAATCAAGTCCATCCGTACCCTATGGAGCCTGCAAGTGACAATCTCCGTATAGTCCGGTCTCTTCGTCTGAGAGTGTGACATACCGGGTGTAAGGGTGGATAACGCCAGACCTCTAATAACCCGATAAGTCGAGCCAGTGTCAGGCTCATCACCTACCAAGAAACTACTGATCTTCTATCAGTAAATTTCATCTACCATGCCCAAGGATTTATGGTGATAGCCAATCGAATATAGCGCGATATCAACTCCCTATACTGGGAGAGACGAATCTTTTCCGATCACTCACTATTTGTATGTGGCTCGAGACTAGACCTAACTAAAACATGTTTGCACGACTCCTTTGACCCGTGGTAGGATAGTAATCGAAATACAGTGGGAATTCACACGAGACAAATGACGATCTCAGGTATAAAGACTACCTTATACTCATATCACCAGAGAACTACTATCTAATAATATGTATAATATCATTTAGAAGTTCTCGGCGAGTCCGTTCGGTGTACTCACCTCCGGTGAGCATATGTATACAATCTTACGTACCAAAACACCAATGGCTTGTGAGACCAGCCATCGCCCCTGGTCAAGGTCTAGAAACTATACACTAGTCTACTCTGGAATATTGATGCCCAGTCTCGATACTCTCATGACTATGAACATTTATGGATGTGCTTATGGACTACCTATCTCCCACGTATATGATCGCCATTATAATACTAGTAGTCAAGCAAGAGTCGTATGAGCTTTATCATTATGTATTAGTGACACGTAATAGCAAATAAAACGTATACACATAATGATAAAGACAAACCAGACGACATACAATCATCTCGAACAAGACTTTTCTACCCGTATAGATCATTCCTCAATTATCATAATTGCCTACCAGCAATTACAATAATTGCCTTAAGGACACTATATCCAACAAAAGCAAACGGCCTTAGATGAGATTTTGGTAAGATTATTTAATTAAGTGTAACACCCTAATATGATCGTACGTTATTTAATTATATTAAATAAATATGTTGGGTATTTATATTATTATTGTTATTGGGTTATGATTAATATTTGGATGGTTATTATGATAATCATATTATTTTACCTTACCTTGATCCCTAGTTCGAATTGATATAATATTGGTACCCGACCCGCATGCATGTTAACCTAAGACATTTTGTTGGTATTTAAGTTTTATTACTAATCGTATATTTCTTGTTCATATAATATATGTTAAAATATCATGAGATAAGAAAAGGGTATTATATTAATAGAATATATTTATGGTTATCTAATTTGTTAAATAAAGGATAATTCGTATCTAATATTTTGTTTGCTAATCTATTAACATATGTTTTAATATCCATACAATATATTATCAAATATTAGTTTTGTTACCAAATATATTATGGTAATCAAAGTAATTAAATATATGATAATTAGTTTTAAGTTTGTTTACTAGTCTAATAATATCTTATTTTAATGTTCATATAGTTTATTTAAATATTAGATATATTATTATGTTCTTTTAACAAAATATATATTTTGGTTTGATAACTTTAAAAGAGATATATTTTGTTGGGGTAGTTTTAAATAAAATATATGCTTAGATATTGTTAATCCTGAGAATATTTGGGTGATCCTTAAACAAATATTTTTGGGGTGTGTTGTGAGAAGTTTAAGTTTTGGAGGGGATTTATTTGAGATTTGCATATATATATATATATATATATATATATATATATATATATTTGCATATATATATATATATATATATATATATATATATATATATATATAACACCCATTATCTATTTATCTCTCTTTCAAAAACAAATCTTATTTTCTCTCTCCAATCACTCTCTCTATATCATCTTCCTCTCTCCTCTAATATAAAGCTAAGCCGACCTCCTCACCCACGTTTTTATCTCCTCCAAATCCATCACCCTCGACCGCCGTAACGACCGACCCCAACTCGAGATGAGACCGATCACCATCGAATTGCAGCCATCTTTCTCGTCTTCCTCGTCTCTGAGGCAAGTGTCTAATACTTGTTCGTACATGCTAGCTATAACGACAATTACTGTCACGCCCCACTTCCTAAGATATATAAATACGGCATGTGACAGAGCCAACCATGCTACCTGTGGTTAGAAATTATCCCTCCACAGTCACATTACGGCTGTCAAGCAGATATCAAGAACAGTAAAATATATAATCTAGATAACATATGTCCATCTGCTATAATGAATAAAATCAAGAAATGCATATAGCGGAAACGAATCAAGATCCAATAAACAATAGCATCTGAATCACGTCCCAATATGGGCTCACATCAATAGAAAAACTGTCGAAATAAATAAACTAAGAGTCTCTAAACTAAATGGATAGCTTCTCACTGCTCGGCTTGATTGCTAAGGTATTTTTGATCTACCTGCGATAAAGATAGAGGAACTAGGCCATACAAAACCCAGACGTCGGTGCGTCATAATATCAAAATTAATAGAAGTAACCAGGATATAATGCTATTATTAAACATGTGTACGAATAATAAACACATATGTAAAACAGTGAGATATAGGTATGTGATGTGTATCTTAGAGTCTATGCTTCTAGGTTATCTATTCTACATGTCTTTGAAATCAATTTAATGGAATCGTCGATGTAACTCAATATTATCCCATGCATGCTCGGGCTGAATCCGATACGTGCCGCTAAGCAGTAAACAGATAATATATACAGATGAATGATGTCAGTAGTATCATTCCGGGGCTGGCCGAGCCCGTAAAGACGGATCAGTATAAGTATCGAACTGTTGAGTTACACGTCAGGTTTCATTATTGATTTCCCCTTACCCCCAAAGTTTTGTGTTCAAGTCAAGTATTTATGATATGAATCTAATACCAACACAGGATCAAACAGGTACATGTTTTGTTTATGTAGACAACAAGTCATGTACATCAGGACAACAATCAGGATTGTTGGTATTAGCAAGAAGATCCAAGTAACCAGTCTGGTAGTGAGTCGTGAACATGTCATGTAACATATATATTACCCAATAGATGCCAAATGTACAACCGTAATCAATATCGAAATACTATTAATGCCAGGATGTATATGTATCTATCTGTAATAGCCATTACACATCTATTCTTATGTATGATGCAGTTTAGATAACGTATTAAACTAATATAGCAGTATGATAACGTTGTGACGTTCCGGCATACAACTAGATAAGCTATTATCAGTACAGATATAAACGGATACAGGAAAACGGTAAATCGGTAATATTTGCCGAATATTAAAACACATGCACTACCATTTATTAAATAAATATTGATATAACAACATAGCATGTTACAAGTTTATAACTTGTCTGATCGGATCTTACGTTGAGATACGGATGCCACTTACCGATGTCGGAATACGTCACGATGCAACTTATGCGCGCAGAACTGAATATGGCTAAGCAGTGACGTGACATGGTGACTGGGCTGGACGGTGACGGTGGATGGGTCATCCGGGTCGTCGGCGATGTGCGCAACTCCGGCGAGACGGCCAGAATAAAGAAAAGAATAGAAAAGAAATAAAGAAAGAAAGAAGAAAAGAAGAAGAAGAGAGGAGGTTGATGGGGTTTCTAGTAAGCGGGGACAGCAGGGGTGGCGATGAGACGACGGTGGCGACGTCAACGGCAAGGCCGTCCGGCGATGGGGTGTGGGTTTCTTAGGTTGGTGTCGAGGATGTCGGGTGGTCGGGAGGAGAAGGAGGAGGACTCAGGGGCGAAGGTTGCGAGGAGGAGGTCGAGAGGGTGCTATGATGGTGATGGGCGGTGACGAGGGTTGCCGGCGGGGGTTTGAGTTTCTTGGCGTCGGGGTTGCTGAGAAAGAGGAAGGGGAGGTCTCGGGGGTGAAGGAAATGAGATGGAGGTGACGACAAGAGAGGGCGGTGATGGTGAGGACGAGGGAGAAAATGATGGTGAAGGTGACGAGGTCAGGTTAGAGTTTCTGGGTTCGCGGGACGTGAGAAAAAGAGAGGAAGAGAGAGAGAGAGGGAGTAAGGTTTTTAATAATTTTATAATATATATATATATATATATATTATGTAGAGAGAGAGAAACAGAGAACTAGAGAGAGCGAGAGAGAGAGAGACAGAAAGAGATGGAATTTATAATTATTTAATTAATATATTATAAATATAATATATATATATTATAGAATTTACAGATAATACCAGATCTCTCCAAATATTACCCATAACCATTCAAAAATCTAGTTTTTAAATATGGAGAATATACGTAAGAGTTTAAACCATAATGTGATATCTAGTCAATAAAAATATATACCCCAAGTACGGATCTACGTAAATATACGTAGTGATCAATAATGAGTCTGTTTTAGCAATTAAGGTATGAACACGATATATGGATGTAACCACATGCTATGGGGTATGATGACATGCAAATCTAGATATCAAAATATATTATTTGGTTTTTATTTTGTATTATAAAAGATATGTGGATACTAAAATATATTATATACGTGTATCATATCTAGATTTGCATAGATCCTCTGTATTAGCAAATATTTGATGTAATCTTGAATCATGATGGGTTTCAAACATGCGGGTTGGGTCGGATAATAACCACAGCTGCTAAATGCACTATCCGTAACCCAAACAACAATAATAAAGAAATCTGTCACAAAAATTGAAATACCCCAAATATATACTATAAATGCACTAAGGTATTACAATTACGGTCGTCGTAATATTATTTATCTATAACGATTAAAATTAATATATACTTTAAGAGAATAATCATGCTTAATTAATAATGATATTTTGATAGGTATTGATTGTTGCAGATTGTTAACTAATATTGTCTACAGTTTAATTAATAATGATATTTTGATAGGTATTGATTGTTAGCTAATATTGTCTACAGTTTTATATATATATATATATATATATATATATATATATATAACCCGTTTTGCTAACTATTACAACCTGAAACTAAGCCCAAGTCTTTTCGGGAAATAGTGTACATAATAATGAAACCCTTGTTGAAACTCATATTATGATCATTAGTTTATATTAGATATAATAATTGCTGTTGCAAAATATAGTTTGAGAATATTATAGTTTATACATGAAACGTCGTCGCCAAGTGGATATGACAAATCTGGAATTTACGGTACACTTAACTTTATAAAATTCATTAAAATCATAAGAAAATCATTAGCACATGTTCTTTAGTTTATTACAAATGTAACTTAGAATACTGTGATCCTATAGAATATTTACTTGTGAAATAAATTGTTTAAATAATATAAACTGCAAATGAAAGTACCTCTGAACTGCTGTCCACGGAAATTCCAATAGCAAACTTTCAATTTCGAACATTCATAACTTTTTGTAAGAATAACCTAAGATGCTTTAACTTATAAAAATGAAAAGCTCATTGAAGTGTCTTTGTTTTAGTATATGACACGTCTCTTTTAGAAGACTTTTGTTATTTTTAAGATATTTTACAAATCAGGTTGACGCTAAATTTCTGAACGGAACTTTCTTGTGCATGATTAATCAACACCACTTTTATTGTTATTAATCGGACTGAATATGCTATCCTTGTTAATACTATTATCTTGATCTAGTACGTAATATGATTATGTTATCTCTGACATACTTGTATACCGATTTATGATATATATATATATATATATATATATATATATATATATCACTGCTATCCTGTTATTTTTACTGTAATATTATCGTTATCATGTCAGTACATACTTGACATGTAATATTTACCAATGCCAAAAATCCTGATATTAATTTGATTGACCTAACATGTTGTCCTGATGGATGTAACATGTACATGCATGTTCCTATGTTGATATTAGATAGATATTATTTTTAGACTTGACATGAACATGAAAACATAGGGAAATCAAGAATGAAATCCGACTTAAAACTCAACAGTTATTGATTACTAGAGACTGATCAGTCGATACAAGTTTCGGGCTCCAGAATGGTGATACTGACATCATTCATCTAAACATGACATTATTTTACCACCTGGCGGTACGTCTCGGATTCAGCCCCGAAAATCATGACCGTGGTTTTAGGCACGCACGAGATACTATTGAATTACATCGAGAATTCCATTGATTGGTTTCAAATACCTTTAGGATAGATAACATAGCGATATGAACCCTTAGGATACACATGGTATGGTTGATACTGATATCTTGCTTGTTGCATCATATGTACTACTATTGTTTATCGTTTATACTCATGGTATCTAGTTCTTACACATGGTATATTCTATCTCATACTAATTATATTATTATAATATTTATGACGCATGATTGATTCATTTCCGGATTGTGTAATGTAGAAAATTGTAAAGAAATCACAACCAAAAATTATATTTGACCGCAATCAACTACGGTGTCGGATGTAGATTGTAAGTGAGTGTGGATCGTCCACAGGGATTGTGCGATTTGTTTCTATGTTTAATTTGTTTGAATCGAAAAGTTAATTGAAAAGAAATGAAAAGAAAACATGATTCAAGAATTTATCAATTGATTCAGGTGTCACGATGTTTAATCAAGAATCAAGAAACTGATAAACAATCAAGAATTGGGTTTCGATAATATTTCCAACCAAAATGTCAAGAATCTAAATGAGGCTCGTAGGAATCGATCGGATCTATAGCCGTGATGTAATTTCAAGATTTCGTGTTCTTGTCCTTCGAAGGATCGATACTAGATCGATGATGATCGACGAGAGTTAGGGCTTTCATGATGAAACTAGGGTTTCATCGTTTAACCCTTGTTCTTTCATCGATTATCATTCGCATTCTAGCCTCTAGCAATTTCAAGAAATAATCGTAACTCCCCAATCTCGAGCGATATCAATCAAGAAAGCATCGCATCGAATTGGGTCGTCGATTCTTGATCTTGCTAAGGTTTACAAAACTCGTGGGATTCAAGAATCAATTTACAGTATATTACATCATCATTCTATTGATCGTCACAACTTCTCGACGAGCGGAGTTTTACTCAGACATCACAGCAAGAATTATAACTAGAAATTTAGATTGACTCATGATGCAAGAATTTAAAGAGAACAAGATAAAAGAATATCACCTTTTATTTATATCAACAATTTAATTACGGTCGCTCAAGAATTACAAGAGGAAGAATTAAATTGTCGACTTGGCTTTGCTCGGCTCCGTGAGTCGTGGATCGGCTTGGACCACTTGCTCTGTTGAAGACCGGCTCGGCTCCTAAAAGGTGGCAAGGCTTCTTGCTTGAATGGGTACTCGGGATCTTGGCTTTTGATTGGAATTAGGGTTAGGGTTTCACACAAATCCTCTCACTAGATTTGTGGAAGAAGAAGATGAGATAAGAGATGAAATGGCTCTAGTTTGATACTAGATTGGGATCCTTTTACAAGTGAGCCTAGGGTCTTATTTATAGATCTCCCAAACCCTAGGTCTAGATTTGAAATTACAATTCCCTCCAAAAGTTTATTGAGGAGTTTCTAGAAAGAGTTTGTTAGGAGCAAGCTTAGGTTTTAAGCTAGGATTAATTAAGCTTAGAAACCCTAGTTTGCTGATCTGGCAGAAACCCCTGGAGTCTTCTGGAATTTGAGATACATTTCTGAACAGTGGGCCCTGAATGAAGCATTGTGCACCAAAATTGAGGAGGTAAATCCCTGGTTCCACCGCGGATCCGCGGCACAAGCAAGCCATTGCCGCGGATCCGCGGCTCTTTGATGAGCTTGGGCTTTGGGTCTTCTGGTGTGGCCTTGTTCTGTATTTTAGTGCTTCTTCTGATATATTGATTTGTGATTGCTCCTTTGAATTGATACCAGATCTGAAATTAGTGAGTTGGCGTATCTTTTGAGCAGCGTTGATTCGAGCACGCTTCTAGTTTCCTGCACAGACTTCGAAACACGGGTTGCGATATATAGAAATATTGCGATGCCATGCAATGCAGTCAATTTTCCTAGAAATGCCGGTTTTAAGGTCTAATACATGTAATCTGATAATTTGTGACAGATTTGTTAATATGTAAAATATGAATGCCGAACACTTCTATATGGATGCAAATGATGAGGAAATTGCCGGCTAAAATATGCAATATTTTCGACTAATCAAATTCCCCCAAACTTAATTTCGATCGTCTCGAGCGAACTGTTTTATTAAAAAGAGAAGGAGAAAATAAAGAAAGAGAAAAACTAACTAGCACACTTTCGTAGGCAACACGATTGCACTGAGCATGTGCAACAAGCCTTTAAACCTCTAGGTGTCCCTAGTAGGAGGAGTGTTGTCTCCTGAGGGTTTTCAGCGGATTGCACCTACAAAATCCAATAATAAAAGAAAGATCATGAATATTACATTTAAAGAAAAGAATTGTAAAAGAAAAGCTTTGAAAATTAGGGTTTCCAACTAAGCTAGCTTTTCGGTTGTCATGAGCCCTATCTTAATGGTCATGAAAAGATGTTAAAAATCACGTCCTCCCTCAATAAAACATCATCTTATTCTTCATTCCTATCTTTATTCCAAATATCGATCATATAACCCTGCGTGTGTGTAAAGGACATCCCTACACCCGGAGAATTCAATTCAAGCTATCATACTCTTGCCCATCAGCCTCAGTACTTTTTAATTAATGAATATTTAGATGAGATTGCTCACACACTTTCATGCGACCGTTAATACTTCTTGAGGTACTAACCGACCGTTTACTCATGTGCTTACTTACTTGGTGTATTTTCCTCGTCTTGCACCACCTCAGGCATAGCAGTGACTCCCAGACCAGTTGGCCTTAGGGCACTAGGTGAAGAAGCACCCTCGCTATACATTTTTTATTGCCTTCGGCGATAACAAAACCAGTGTCCATTTTTCTCACCATTTTATATTTTTTTATTCACTTTTCTTTTTTTTTATTTCCTTCATACATCGGCTTTAAGACAAGAGCATTTCAAGGTATCCTCTACTATCCCAGGTTTCAAGACGTGTATAAGTGCGAATAGCAGGGTAGCAACGTTCAAAATGCTTGGCTTCCAGAATAGAAACTATTTTTCAGACTTATTTTTATCCTCAGATTAGTGACGTCCTTCATCTTACTAACCCTTGGGACAACGGCTCATAACTACTTATTACTAGTTCGTATAAGAAAACTTCTAATTTTCTTAGTTTTCTAAAATTTTTCCAATCTCATGGATGTAATTTTTCACTATCTAAACTTTCATTATCTTATTTAAGTACAAAAAGTGTAAATATTAAAATTATTTTTATATTTTGAAAATTTTTAAATTTTTATGGGTTTTGAAAATTTTTCAATTTTTATAGATTTTTAAAGAAATGCTTTGTGCTTATGCAGATGATATGCAAATGATGCGAAAATAAGCACAAACCTCCCCCAAACTTGTTTTCAACAGTGTCCTCACTGTTGCCAAATGCTATATCTACAAAATCTGTAAGCCTGGGGGGAATTATTAGTGGGGGCAAAATATATAAGTGAAGAACTTCCCCCAAACTTACTCTTTTCACTCACCTTCATTCAAAAAATGATGCAATGATATACTGGACATGAAGGTGAGACGGAGGAATTTTAATTCAAATAAACTGGCTCTTGTAAGAACAAGAGCTCCTCCGTGGGGTCAGTGGAAAAATACGGCTTAAGTCTATGTCCATTTACTTTGAAAAAGGTGCCGTTTTTAACATTTTCTACTTCTACTGCCCCGTGCGGGTATACAGACCGCACAACAAAGGGTCCCTTCCATCGAGATCGGAGCTTACCCACGTGAAGGTGTAGTCGTGAATCATAAAGAAGGACTTGTTGACCAGGTGAAAATGTTTTCCTCAAAATGTTTTTATCGTGAAAAACCTTAGTCCTATTCTTTATGATTACAGCGTTATCATAAGCTTCATCGCGGAGTTCGCTTAGCTCATTAAGTTGTAGCTTCCGAAAGTTGCAAGCAAGGTTTAGATCAAAATTTATTTCTTTTATAGCCCACAATGCTTTATGCTCTATCTCGACGGGTAAATGACATGCTTTCCCAAACACTATCCTATATGGAGACATTCCTAGGTCAGTTTTATATGCAGTTCTGAATGCCCAAAGAGCATCCGTCAATTTGGTCGACCAGTCTTTTCTATTTTTAGCAACAGTCTTCTCCAGGATAAGTTTGATTTGTCTGTTTGAGATTTCAGCCTGCCCGCTTGTTTGGGGATGATAGGGTGTAGAAAGTCGGTGGTTGATTGAGTATTTTCGCATCAGAGTCTCGAAAGATCTGTTGCAGAAGTGTGTCCCATTATCGCTAATAATAGCACGGGGGTGTCCAAATCGTGAAAAGATATTCTCTTTCAAGAATTTAATGACAACTTTCTTGTCATTAGTGCGACATGGAATGGCTTCTACCCACTTTGAGACATAATCAACCGCCAGCAATATGTACAAATTCCCAAAGGAGTTGGGAAAAGGACCCATAAAATCAATGCCCCAAACATCGAATATTTCAACAACCAAGATGGGTTGCTGAGATATTTCATTCCTCTGGGATATTCTACCCGTGTACTGACATTGTGTAAAGGTTTTGCAATAGTCAAATGCGTCCTTGAATAAGGTCGGCCAATAAAATCCACATTGCAAAACCTTTTCCGCTGTCTTTCTAGGACCAAAGTGACCCCCACAGGCCTGATCATGACAAAATGAAAGAACACTCTTGAACTCTTCATTCGGGACACACCGGCGAATGATCTGATCAGGACAATATTTAAACAAATAGGGCTCATCCCAGTAAAAGTGTTTTACTTGGGAAAGAAAACGATATTTGTCCTGTTTTGACCAATCGCTCGGTATTAGTCCCGTGGCATGATAGTTCACAATATCCCTGAACCATGGTTCAGCGGATATGCTCAAGAGTTGTTCGTCAGGGAACGAGTCATTAATCGGCAGGGTCACAGGGGAAGAAGAGATGCGTGAAAGATGGTCAGCTACTACGTTTTCACATCCTTTCTTATCTTTGATAACAAGATCAAATTCTTGTAACAGTAGGATCCAACGTATTAGTCGACCTTTTGCATCTTTTTTCGCCAGAAGATGTTTTAAAGCGGAATGGTCAGTATACACAACTATAGATGAGCCAATTAAGTAAGGCCTGAATTTTTCTAATACAAATACAACCGCTAAAAGTTCTTTTTCTGTGGTTGTATAATTGATTTGCGCATCATTCAGGGTCTTACTTGCATAGTAAATCACGTGTGGCATCTTTTCGATGTGCTGTCCTAAGACTGCACCTACTGCAAAATCAGATGCGTCACACATCAGCTCAAAGGGGTAGTCCCAGTTTGGTGATGATAAAACGGGGGCTGAAGTGAGTGAGTGTTTAAGTGAGTCGAAAGCTGTCTCGCAGTCCGAGTCAAAATGAAAGGTCGTATCCTTGGCCAGGAGAAGAGTTAAAGGTCTAGCAATTTTGCTAAAGTCCTTAATGAATCTCCTATAAAAGCCCGCATGGCCAAGGAAAGATCGAATATCTTTGACGCTTTTGGGATGAGGTGGGTTTTGAATGACATCTATCTTAGCTCTGTCAACCTCAATGCCTTTCTGTGAAATGACATGTCCAAGTACTATTCCTTCTTGGACCATAAAATGGCATTTTTCCCAGTTCAAAGTCAAGTTCTTCTCTTTGCAACGAGTAAGAACAGCGTCAAGATTCGCTAGGCAATCGGAAAAAGAGTCTCCAAAAATTGAGAAATCGTCCATAAAGATCTCCAGAAAATTCTCTACCATATCAGAGAATATCCCCATCATACACCGCTGAAAGGTAGCGGGAGCATTGCATAACCCAAAGGGCATGCGACTGTAAGCAAAGGTACCAAAAGGACAAGTAAAAGTGGTTTTATCTTGATCCTTTTTGGCGATGGGGACCTGATTATAGCCTGAGTATCCGTCCATAAAACAATAATATTCTCGTCCCGCTAAGCGTTCCAGCATCTGATCCATGAATGGTAGAGGAAAGTGGTCTTTCCTCGTGGCAGCATTGAGTTTTCTATAATCAATACATACACGCCACCCAGTTTGGGCGCGTATCTGAATCAACTCATTCGCCTCATTGGTTATAACAGTGATGCCGGATTTCTTAGGAACGACATGTATAGGACTCACCCACTGGCTATCGGAGATGGGGTATATAATACCATTATCTAAGCATTTGACGATCTCTTTCATGACGGGATTCAACCGTCTCTGTGGTTCTCGGGTTGGTCTGGCATCATCCATCACATGTATATGATGTTCAACTATCAAGGGACTAATCCCTTTGATGTCAACTATCAAGGGACTAATCCCTTTGATGTCCGCCATACTCCAACCAAACGCCTCTTTGTTAGATCTCAATACCGATAAAAGGGTATTCTCTTGCTCTGATGCAAGAGAAGCGGATATGATAACCGGTAAAGACTCATTCTCACCAAGATATGCATATTTCAGGTGAGAAGGTAAAATTTTGAGATCTAATTCGGGCGGAGAAGTGATACAAGGAGGGATTATTGAGTGATTTTTGGATTTACAAAGAAGCTCAGAGCCTGTGAAAGATATAGACTCGGGTGGAGAAAAGTCAGAAGTGCAGGACTCAAGTGTAGGTAAAGTGTCCTCACTAAGATCATGTATGAAATCAAACAGAGATGTGGTAATGTCATCGAGATCAGTAAAGCAAAGTTCCTCAGCTCCACAACTATCGGGAGCGATCTCATGGACAGAGCACACATCTAAAATATGAGCAGAGGGTTCTGATGGCTGACTTCCAACTTTGTAGATATTTAGTTCAATGGTCATATTTCCAAATGATAAGTTCATTGAACCATTTCTACAGTTTATAACAGCGTTGGAAGTGGCAAGGAAAGGACGACCCAGAATCACCGGAAGTTGGCCCCGGGGGTTTGCTACAGGATGTGTGTCGAGCACAATGAAGTCTACAGGGAAAACAAATTCCCCGACCTTTATCAATACATCCTCTAATTCACCCCTTGGTTTGGTGATAGATCGGTCTGCCATCTAGAGAGTGCAGTGAGCAGGTTTCAGCTCTCCAATCCTTAATTGCTCATAGACAGAATAAGGGAGCAGGTTAACACTTGCGCCAAGGTCTAAAAGAGCACGATTTATGTTTTTACCCCTAATCGAAATCGATATTGTAGGACATCCTGGGTCCTTTCGTTTCTTTGGTAGCTGGGGTATAAAAGCAGTGCTAATATTATTAGACATAAAGACCTTCTTCGGCACTTGAGTCTTCCTCTTCCTAGTGCACAAGTCCTTAATAATTTTCGCATAAGTGGGGACTTGCTGAATAGCATCTAGGAGAGGGATATTGATGTTAACCTGTTTGAACATTTCTAAAATTTTCTCCATATGAGAACTCGTTTTATTTGCCCTTAACCGGTTCGGGTAAGGAGCTTTCGCAATAAGCGCAGGGTCCATTACAGGAGAAGGAAGAGGGGGTAGACGAGGTCCCAAAAGAGGTGTGGGGACCGTCTGTGGAGAACTATAAGGATTGGGAGAAGGTGTCGAGCCTAGTGGGAAATGGAGAATAAGCTCACGAGAAAGTGGTGTGGTAGAAGAAGAAGGATCAGAAGGAGAAGTGTGTGTGTGTGTGGAAAGGTCTCAGCCGGGGTGTTGATATGATTTTCAGTATCATCAATACCTTCCCCGACATGATTGTTCAGCACTCTTCCCGATCTCAACGTTGTGACGGCATTTACATTGTAATACCCAGGATTCTGTAGGGGTTGAGAGGGAAGTTTCCCTTTTTCTCTCGCACTCATTTCGGCTTTTAGGCATGCGATTTCAGCTTCCATCGATCTGATACTCTCAGCTTGGGACGCTGAGTTTTTCTTTATCTCACTGACGGAAGATCTAACCTCAGTCGAAACCTCTATGAAATTTGACAAAAGTGATTTCATGGTTTGAGTGAATTGAGAGAACTCGTCAGAACAGGACTGCATAGGATTAGACTGTGCAGGAGTGTTGCCCTGGTTTTGGAAATTTTGTGACTGATAGGGGTGCTGAGTGAGTTGAAGGGGTTGCTGTTGTGGTGGAGGAAGAACCCTTTGAAATTGATTCGTGTTTGGAACCGTGTTCTGAGATTGGTTTTGGTTCCAAGCAAAATTCGGGTGATTCCTCCAACCCTGATTGTACGTGGAAGAATATGGATCGTTTCGAGGTCTTTGAAATGCGGCATTAGAATGCTCGTGACCTTGAAACGCAGAGTTTAATGGACATTCTTCCATTAAATGAGACGGATCAGAACAGCACCCACAAACAGTTTTGGGGAGTGACATTGGGTTTAGGGAGGCTGCTGCAAATTTGTGTTCCATAGCGTCGAGTTTCTTTTGCATTGCTGCCATTTCAGCTCGAACACCTATGGACACATCTATTTGGTGTACGCCACCCCTATTCAATGATTGGGTTCCACTCTCCCACTGTAGTGATTTTTCAGCGAACTCTTCTAAGTACTTCCACGCTTCCCCATCATCTTTGGTCATAAAAGTACCTTGACACATATTTTCAAGGCTCTATTTGGTGCTTGGGTTAATGCCCTCATAAATGATTTGACACAATTCCCATCTCGGGATACCGTGATGAGGACACTGAACCAAAAGATCCTTGAAACGTTCAAAGCATTTAGAGAATGGTTCAGCAGGGAGCTGGGCAAATTGATTCGGTTCGCTACGGATTCGAGCTGTCTTTTGTATTGGGTAAAATTTCTTAAGGAATGCAGCGACGAATTCTTCTCAATTCGTAATAGAGTGTGCGGTAGTGTTATATAGCCACTTCTCGGCTATATCGCACAATGTAAATGGAAGAAGTCGTAGACGCATTGCATCCACTGAAAGTTATGACGTACCCATCATTGCGCATACGTTTTCAAATTTGGTAATGAAAACGTAAGCGTCCTCAGTCTCGAGTCCGTGGAATTTGGGTAAAACATTGATATACTGGGGTTTAATCTCAAAGTTATCCCCATTGGCTGGTGGTGTGGATAAGCAGGTCGAAAGAGGACCTCGAACAGGGTAGCACCTCTCCTGGAGAGAGATGCGGGGTGGATTCTGCGCACCAACGGACGGTGGCAGATTAGGGTTAAAGAAGTTTGATGGATTCGGATCCATCGGTGTGGGTGTGGTAGTAGGTAAAGAAAAGGTAAATGGAGAAATATCGACTTTGGAGTCGATAAAGGGTACGCGGACTAAACGGGCACTAGAATCCCGTATCCAGCCTATCTTGCACTAAAATGGGTTAGTACAAGTGGCAGCGTTGACTTATAATTAGGGGTAATGAATGCGGTGCTTGCTTTTGAAAAAGGGACGGATTTTTGAAAAAATGATGCGACAAAACAAATGCAGCACACAAACCCTAGAATCTAGTGGTCACCTAGGTCCGGCTCTAGACCGCTCCTAACTGCCAAAAGACAAGTCGCAGGATAGAATCCTCCACTGCGTCTTTGTCCCCCTGTGGCCGGATAAGTGCCAGGTAAGTGGGAAGGTACTCCACTACGTAAGTAGTGGGCCTAATTAAAAACCACTAGCCTTAGACACACTCGCCTTAGGCACCACAAGAAAACGCGGATAAGCAATGAATTACCCACGGCCTTCTCTTGTCCTAAATAAGCGCGACAGTCCTTAGAGTCTTCTCTAGATTTCTTTTAGTTAATGTGGGTCAATGCGGATGCAAGTTTTGCGATTTTTGGGGCCTAGGAAGGGTAATGAAATCCCCACCTAATTTGGATTTGGCCGTGCCCCTTAATATCCGTATTTAGAATGCAAACAACCAAGAAATCAAAATCATGCACAAATTTAATTTTGCTTTTGCGACGCTGCGATTATTTGCAAAGAATCCTGCAGCAAAGTGTTAGTTGGAGCTAAAAAGAGGAGAGAGAAGGAGGTAAGAAACTTACAGAGAAAAAATTGCACAGAGATCCCTCAAAGGGGCCGCGGTTCCGCCGCAAATGCCCTCTAATGCCGCGCTTCCGCGGTTGACGTGTGGGATCACTGAACCAAACTTCTTCAGGGAGCTTCTGTGGACTCCCTCAGCTCTCTGGTATTTTCCAAAAATTTTCTTCAATTTCCAAACAGCTCCAGATTTCCTTGCAATGAACAACAGCAAATCGTTTAGGGTTTGCACGAATTTTGATCTCAAAAACAACAATGGAATAATTCTTTCAATTCAAACTATAATATGAAACGAATTAGCGCGCGATCCCCGGCAACGGCGCCATTTGATTGTTAAAAGATTCTAGGATGTACTTATCAAATCAAATAGTCCCCGGCAACGGCGCCATTTGATTGATTCATTTCCGGATTGTGTAATGTAGAAAATTGTAAAGAAATCACAACCAAAAGTTATATTTGACCGCAATCAACTACGGTGTCGGATGTAGATTGTAAATGAGTGCGGATCGTCCACAGGGATTGTGCGATTCGTTTCTATATTTAATTTGTTTGAATCGAAAAGTTAATTGAAAAGAAAAGAAAAGAAAACATGATTCAAGAATTTATCAATTGATTCAGGTGTCACGATATTTAATCAAGAATCAAGAAACTGATAAACAATCAAGAATTGGGTTTTGATAATATTTCCAACCAAAATGTCAAGAATCTAAATGAGGCTCGTAGGAATCGATCGGATCTATAGCCGTGATGTAATTTCAAAATTTCGTGTTCTTGTCCTTCGAAGGATCGATACTAGATCGATGATGATCGACGAGAGTTAGGGCTTTCTTGATGAAACTAGGGTTTCATCGTTTAACCCTTGTTCTTTCATTGATTATCATTCGCATTCTAGCCTCTAGCAATTTCAAGAAATAATCGTAACTCCCCAATCTCGAGCGATATCAATCAAGAAAGCATCGCATCGAATTGGGTCGTCGATTCTTGATCTTGCTAAGGTTTACAAAACTCGTGGGATTCAAGAATCAATTTACAGTATATTACATCATCATTCTATTGATCGTCACAACTCCTCGACGAGCGGAGTTTTACTCAGACATCACAACAAGAATTATAACTAGAAATTTAGATTGACTCATGATGCAAGAATTTAAAGAGAACAAGATAAAAGAATATCACCTTTTATTTATATCAACAATTTAATTACAGTCGCTCAAGAATTACAAGAGGAAGAATTAAATTGTCGACTTGGCTTTGCTCGGCTCCGTGAGTCGTGGATCGGCTTGGACCACTTGCTCTGTTGAAGACCGGCTCGGCTCCTAAAAGGTGGCAAGGCTTCTTGCTTGAATGGGTACTCGGGATCTTGGCTTTTGATTGGAATTAGGGTTAGGGTTTCACACAAATCCTCTCACTAGATTTGTGGAAGAAGAAGATGAGATAAGAGATGAAATGGCTCTAGTTTGATACTAGATTGGGATCCTTTTACAAGTGAGCCTAGGGTCTTATTTATAGATCTCCCAAACCCTAGGTCTAGATTTGAAATTACAATTCCCTCCAAAAGTTTATTGAGGAGTTTCTAGAAAGAGTTTGTTAGGAGCAAGCTTAGGTTTTAAGCTAGGATTAATTAAGCTTAGAAACCCTAGTTTGCTGATCTGGCAGAAACCCCTGGAGTCTTCTGGAATTTGAGATACATTTCTGAACAGTGGGCCCTGAATGAAGCATTGTGCACCAAAATTGAGGAGGTAAATCCCTGGTTCCACCGCGGATCCGCGGCACAAGCAAGCCATTGCCGCGGATCCGCGGCTCTTTGATGAGCTTGGGCTTTGGGTCTTCTGGTGTGGCCTTGTTATGTATTTTAGTGCTTCTTCTGATATATTGATTTGTGATTGCTCCTTTGAATTGATACCAGATCTGAAGTTAGTGAGTTGGCGTATCTTTTGAGCAGCGTTGATTCGAGCACGCTTCTAGTTTCCTGCACAAACTTCAAAACACGGGTTGCGATATATAGAAATATTGCGATGCCATGCAATGCAGTCAATTTTCCTAGAAATGCCGGTTTTAAGGTCTAATACATGTAATCTGATAATTTATGACAGATTTGTTAATATGTAAAATATGAATGCCGAACACTTCTATATGGATGCAAATGATGAGGAAATTGACGGCTAAAATATGCAATATTTTCGACTAATCAACGCACTGACGTCTGGGTTTTGCATGGCCCAGATACTTGACCTTAGCATATGAGGATTTTGATTATTTCGACAGGATTGCCGATCAATGAGAACCATCCCACTGATCAGTTCTTATTGATGGTTTAGGATTCTTTTATTTCCTTGGATTTTTATTGTTTCCGCTATTGTTTCTTATTATTATTTCTTGTGGCTATTGGACATGTGATCATAGATAGATTTATTATTATAATAGTTTTGATTACTAATTGACAGTCGTAATGTGACTATGCAAGAATATTTCCTTACTGTAGGCAGTATAGTTGACTTTGTTACGTTCTCGTATTTCAGTATATTGGGAAGTGGGGCGTAACATTAAGCATTCGTTTATTAATTTTGCATATATATGCATGATGCTAATACTTTTTCGGTGTTTCTTTAGGTGCGCTTTACTGTAGTTTGGTGGATTGACAGCACTCCTGTACCTTTGCACGTCGTCCGAGAAAAATTGCTTATATAAATGTCGGGGAGTTGGTGTGATCATAAACACTCAGTCCACAAGAAATGGAAGGATGCTCCTACCGATGCGGCGAAATGGACGGCGAAGCCCATGACTTGGACAGGTGAGTACTGGGCCGTCATTAGAACACTTCCGTTTGGATGAATTTAGGGTACGTATATTGCTTAAACGGTAAAAGCATTTGACATTAATCTGTCAATTAGTATAAAATGTTATATCATATCTAAATGGCAGGCGAGGAGCGAGCGTGGATCAGTGGCGCAGAGTCATAACACTGATCATTGGTTAGGCGGAGGAATGAACCTCTCCCAGTATGGAGTTGTTCATATAAGATCAAATCAAATATTCTGAATTTATCTATTTCATTAGCTTGATCTAAATCGAATTTTTATCTAAATGACAAGTGAGACAAACGGGAGAAATGCCCTGCCGTGTAGACATTTATTTTATGAGATTTGAGCATAACTCCAGTTTCCCCAGCTTATAGGAAGCGACTGAGTATTACGTAAGTATGTTTCTATATGGTTTCTTTTAGTTATTTAAATTACTTAATTTCGTTTTCAATAATTAACTTGGTTCATACTGTAATTTCGTACAGTAAGAGATGAGCAAAGAGATTGATGAGCTGGCGGCGGCGTTTGTCGAGGAGCATGGCCGAGATCCTACTCCCGTTGAGCTTCATGTAATTAACAAGAATGTCATTCAGCGACACAACCCGGATCGGAATGGGAGAGTTCATCTGGATGGCTAGGGCATTTCGTTTACAGTATATCACGCCAATCTGGGTCCGGAGTTGCATACTCCTCAGATACGCACATGGATATTCATTCAAGAGTTCGCACCCCCTATAGGCCCCATCTGCATCTCCGCCCACCCCGGTATTCCGTGAAGAACGCTCGTCTCCTCATACTCCCGCGGGTTCTCGAGCACGTGTCTTCTCATCTTCTCCTGCATCTGGACCCTCATCGGGTTCAGGTTCACGAAGGAGAATATCGAAAGAAGTCCACGGCACTCTTAAGGCAAGGATAGAGATCATCCATAGCTTGAGATCTCAAGGGAAGAAAGTACCGGATGTAATTTGTTAATTCTTAGTTTCAATGCAATTTTCATATAATTATCGAGAATATTGTGTATTAATACTTGTCTATTGATAACACTATAGTATTTGTTCGATTTCAATGACTTTTCGGACGACAACGGCGCCGAGTGAGCTCGAAATGGAGTGAAAAAGCACAACATGCATGCGCATCGATGAATCACTCCATTTCGTACGTTTTTACGTTTTAAGAAGTTGTAAAATACGATTATATGAATGATATCTTAATTATATTTCCTATCGGATTCTCGGATTTTATAATTTCGTGAAGTTGTTTAAGTAAAGAATTTTATTTCAATATTGTATTGTAGGTATCGGATTTATGTTTATTATCTACTTTCTTTGTTTTGAATTGATTGTGAAATGGATTGATTTTGTTTGTGGTACAACCGCGAGTATTATGATATGTATTGGTTGTTTGTTGGCTATAATATCAGTAATTGAATTGAATTTGTATCGAATGCTCGAAAACCATGCAAAACTTATTCTTTTTTTCTTTGTACACGCTTATTCCGTCGGGTATTTTCCGACGAAATAACTTATTCCGTAGGAAATTACCCGACGGAATAAGCTGCGTACAGGCAAATTTTGCCTGGTTTTTTCGATCTTATTCCGTCGGATAATTTCAGACGAAATAAAATACCCGACGAAATAAACATTATTTTATCATAATTTATTCCCGGACATGAGCCGACAAAATAAGTTTATTTTATCCGCCGGACATTTTTTCCGTTGGTTGAGGCTCCACAATAAACGGGTTTTTTCGTTGGTTGAGGCGCCACAGTAAAGGGTGATTGGATAACATTTCAATTAACAGAGCCTAATGACATTAATAAATTTAACTTTTCATTTTAACCCATATAAACATAAAATTAAGAAATAATTCCCCATGCCTTATTTTATTCATACCAAAAGAAAAAAAAAACTAGTAAAACATACTAGCAATTAGTTGGATTTATTAACATTTATATCCTTGTCTCTCACTCAAATTTAGTGAGAGGCCTTCACCCCCTTGCCCAAAGTAAGCGCATTGCTTGCCAAATTATATAGAATACCGTTGATATGTGCAAGCGGAAAATTAGGCAAACCAGACTCATCCCACTCAGAACTACAATCATCGACGTCCGTCAGTGCTGCCGATAGATAACTCATCACATCCCCATCTCTACCAGCCCCAGTTAGATAACCCAAAGCCCCCGTCAAATCGTTAATGGCGTCGGTGTAATGCGTCTTGCAACCATCAAGGTACATTTTCCGTATCTTGTCACCTCCGGCGGCTTCCTTGACCAGCTTCTCTACGGTACCTAGAGCCGACTGGGTTTTCTTGATTGCTTGCTTGACTGCTGCCACTGCGAGTTCAGCTCCAGAGTTGAATTCGCCTGGGGGGCAGAGATTCGGGTGGGGGGCTTTCTGGCATAGGTTGAGGGAAAGATGGTTTGGATTGCTGGCGGCGGCGGCGGCGGCAAGGAGGAGGAGGATGGAGGTGGTGGAGAAGAGGAGGGTTGAGGAAGACATGGGGAGTGATTTTTTTTTTCTTTTGGTTGAGAGGAGGGTGGAATGTGGTTGGGTGGTGCTATATCATGCGTTTGGATGGTTGAGGGATGGAAGTTAAAATCGGTATTGGTTTCACGGGGTGTGGAAAAACAATAACTGAATTTTGGGAGGTGTGTGGTGTGTGGAGGGTTTCCATTTTGTGGGGCCAGCTTGATCGTAGCAAAAATTTGTAAACGTTCCATGCTATTTTGTTGGACTTAGATTTTGCTAGCTACTATTCAGTTTTAATTTATTGAATGTATTTTCTATTTTATGGATGGTTAATTTGTTGGTAGACATTTTAAAATTCAATATTTGATGATTATTAAATAACATACAATTAGAAGGAAAAAAAAAGTAAAGAATGTTAAGATAGTATTGTTAAAATTATCGCCTCTTTCTCTCTTCTGGTAGATCCCTTTTATTGCTCTGGCTAGTCATGTTGTGAGATAACAGAATTGTTCCAGCAATCATTTTTTTATCACCAAATAGTTTGAGGATAATTGCACGGCGTATTAAGAGAGCTTCTGGTCTAATCTCTACAATATAATAAAGTTTACATTCTAACAACTTCCATCATTTGATTACTACTACATGATCTTTTAATGCATTCCAACTAATTTAAAGCGCTTATTTTCATTTACGAACCGCTTTTATCCTAACTTTACTTAATATATATGTTTGG
The DNA here is from genome assembly GCA_030015575.1 of Agapanthus africanus. Lineage (NCBI taxonomy): Eukaryota > Viridiplantae > Streptophyta > Magnoliopsida > Asparagales > Amaryllidaceae > Agapanthus > Agapanthus africanus. The sequence goes on along the minus strand of JASDDO010000006.1, from coordinate 340,767,309 downwards.
TTGCGTACAATCGAAGTTTCAATACGTGTCCAACGACACGTTGCTTTAGCCACAGAGATTGATTTTCAAGTCTTTGATCAATATAACAAAAACTGTGTTTTAACTAATGTAGTTTCACGCCACATATAACATTTTAAGATTCTAATGTTTCATCAATTAAACACTTATGTACCTAAAGTGTAAATTTGTCATATTAATACCCAGAGTTTCACACCATCCGTATCTTATTTCTTACCGTTATCCAAAGACGTGTATATCTTTTTCAGATTATCTTGTGCTTTTCACGTGGCTATTTCAGACTTTCTTTGCAGATATCGGAAATCTAAAAAAAAAAATATACCAACCTTTGAATATCGGTAGATAGGAAAGTGCAGATGAAGTAAAACATTTCGTATTATTTTTGTATCTAAGTGCTATATTGATGAAACATTGGGTATTAGATTAGACATGATTTTCCCTACAAGTATAACTACTCTTAAAATCTAAACAAATTAGATGATCCTTGTGCTCGCATTGCATCCATGTGCTTAGGCCTGGCCAATGAAGCGAGCGCTTCGCGAGCCGCCTCGCCTCGCCATGAGGCGAAAAAAACTCATCTCGTGACGACGTGGTCGAGGCAATGAATTGACTAGCCTCGTCGCGGCGAGTCAGGCGAGACTAGCGAATTCCCCAAATCCGCGGCATTGCCTCATTGAAGTTCGTCTCGTCCAACTCGCCGACTCATCTTGCCTTGCTTCGGGAATCGTCGAAACTCGCCACGAATCGCCGATTTGCTTCGCCTCGCTTCATTTCGTAAACCGATTCGCTTTGTAGTCAGCGTCCAACGGGCAACAACGGCTAGGATCTCGATGATCCGTCTCTCTTCGCCACGTGTCGTCTCGGATTCGTTTCGCCTCGCCGTGGAAACTGCATCCAACGGTTAGAAACAGGCAGACTAAGGCGAGGCGAGGCGATTCGTCTCGCCCAGTAACATCTATAAATGTCAAATTATTCAAAAAATGAAAAAACCTATAAATACCCCCTCCTCTCGCCAAACCCTCATTTCTTTTCATTCATTTCTCTCCCAAATTAAAAAAAAATCCCATCTCCGACAAAAAAATGCCATTGTTCACCATGAAAAACTGCATTTTAACACTGCTTATTCGTTATTATTTTTGTGAATATCGGTACTATTAACCCGTGTCTGCTCAATAAATACAAAATATAGGTATTAATATTAAAACACTGGAAATACACTCAAAATGCATGAATACAATATTTGTGAGCCGATACTGTAACCGGAACAGATAACCGATCTTTGTTCAAAGAGTTTTTGCAACAAATCAAGTGTGTACAACTTTTTATCCAAAATAGTCCATCATGATACAAGTTGTGCAATGATTTTACAAGTGTGAACACAATATTTTGATGCATGAACCATGGTGGCCAAGTGGATGAGTAAGTAGGGACAAGTGATGAGTGTGAGATAAAGTTATGATGTGATGAATTAAAAATTTGCATTTTCCCTCCAATACTCCAGATATCACCCAGATGATAATTAGAAGAAATAGCAAAGCCGGTGAGATGGTAGAATGGACATGAGATCACACAACCAAGACGGGCCCCACCACCTGCATTTGGGCCGCAGATTTAATCCTAAAAACCACTTTTTGCGGCCTACTTTTCTCCAATTGGCTCCAAATTTCTACTGGTCATTCCTCTCTGTCATATCACCTCACTTCTATAGTTTATTTTTAGTGATGAATTCCTTATAAATACCAGATCAGAGAGTAAGCTAGAGATCCATACTTAGCCTTCTTCATGCCATTTTAATTCTACATTTTTGTAATGTTACTTCAAGCTTCGTACATAGTAATTAGTTCACTTTGAGTTCATTGCCTTCTCTTGATCTTGCAACCTCTTCATTGAGTTTGCAAGTTTAGATTTTGGTTATTGAACTCATAACTTGTATCTTGGATTTGAATTTTAATGAAGCTTTCATTCTTGCAATTTGGTTTCTAGTACCTTCTACTTTTTACTTGCAATTACATGTCTTGCACTTACTTATTTGCAATGATGTTTTCTTTGATTTCTTCTATCTTGTGTTCTCTTTTGATTTTTGTAATTATTTGTGAATAATTTCCTTCTTGTTAAGGAATGAGAAGGTGATATTTTGAGTTAGGTTTCTCTTTATATTTTCCTTCGCCCAATACCATGTCGATTGAACTCCATCGAAACTTCACGTAAGCGCTCCGTTAGGCATTTTATCCTACCACGATTGCGGTGATTCCTAATCATGACTGGTTGCGTTTGGTTTAGCCGGAGGTGAAAGTCAAAAGACAAGAACGGAAGGACAAGAGTCAATAAGTCGGATTTCGCGCACAATCGCAAATACTGTGCTTACGCACCCTATGTTGGATATAGTGCCCTCAGAGTCAATTATTGGATCACAGGCACGTAATTGCAATGATTGAGGGGGGACCTATGCTGGTAGAACAGTCTTACTCAAGATGATAGTATACTATCTGGTTTATCTTTATCATCGTGTACTGCTTTAGGTGACCTTACATGTCACTATTACGCGTTGATAGAGCCCTTACGATTCTTGCTTGACGGCCAGCAGTATGATGGCGATCATATATGTGGGAGCTAAGGTCTATAAGCATATCCTTAAAAGGTCCCTAGTCGTGGGACTTTTCGAGACAGGGTATCGATACTCCAGAGTAGACTAGTGTATACAGTCGAGACCCCGACGAGGGGCGGTGGCCGGTCTCACAAGCCACTGGTGTCAGTTGGTTCACCTAAGATATATACAGGTGCTCATTGGGTTATGAGTACACCGGACTGGACTCGTCGGGAACATGGTAGTTGGACTTATACCTGACGTCAGATAGCAGTTCCCTGGTGACATGTGTACAGGTTAGTTCCTTGACCTGAGATCGTCATTTGTCTCGTGTGAGTTCCCACTGTACTTTGATTACTACCCTACCACGGCTCAAAGGAGTCGTGCAAATAGGTTTTAGTTGGGTACAGTCCCGAGCCACTTGGAGGCAGTGAGCGGATCTGCAGGGGTTCGTCTCTCCCGGTATTGGTGGTGAGGTCACGCTGTGTTTAGGAGAGCCATTACACAAAGTGCTTGGCCAAGACAGGATATTTACTGGTAGGTATTCCAGTAGTATCTCAGGGTGTTCTGGGCTACACTCCGACACGACTTGTACCGCTTTTGGGGGTCTGACTTTTACCAACCCTCTAGGCCCGCCATGCGATGCTCATAGACGAACGGACCGGACTGTATGGATATTGTCACTGACAGACTCAGTAGGGTGTCAGGATGAGTTCGCTCATCGACTTCCCTTTTGGTCAATACCTGGTAGCCCGTTACGTACGGCTAATACCTCTGACGTGCTAGTGGTTAAATCCACAGCCAAAATATTGACGAGTCTTTAGAGTCCCCCACAGACAGTTTCTCAAGTTTCGGGCGAAACGCTGTAGAGGCGGTATGGATATATGGTAGGGTTTGATCATGTACGTGCGGTATTGCACGGATTATGATCGGACGGATAATACCAGTGGGCTTTGATTTAAGCCGGATCCTAGTATTGTACAGTGTAGATTTTGTCTCATTGCATTTGTATTCGGTCGGAATACAAATGCGGGTATGTATATACGGTCGCGGAGTTTTCCTGTAATTTATTATGGGATCGTTTTTTTGAAGTTTCCAGTTTGCATTTCGTTTCGGCCATTTTTCCTTTGTTCTTTCATTGGCTGAAAATTGGTGTGGAGGGGCTTATTTGCAAATGTGCAAATTAGCTAAATGAAGGGTGGTTTTTGTAAGTTGTTGCTCCATGATGATTCTACCATCCTTTGACATCTCATGGTTCATCATTACTTGACTTTTGTTTTGATGAGATTGGTGATGGGTTTATGAGTATGGATTTTTGTTGTGATGATGATTCTTAATCATCACTCTTCTCTCTTTCATGTATGATGGCTTCCCCCCCTTTGTTTTTTTTTCTCCTCTCTCTCATTCTTCATGAGATGGCCGGCCACAAGTTTGTGGGGGCTGTCCCAAAACTTTTGGGGTGGGAAAATTGTTCTTTTGGCTTGCACAAAATCCTTTTAGCTCATCTCCAAAAGCCCATTCCTCCACCTTCATAAAATGGCAATTTCTACTAATCCCATGAGACCCAATGTTCTACACTTAGCCTACAGCATTCTTGGACACGTCGACTCGCCAAGTTCGTGCCCGAGTTGCCTCGGTCCAGAGGTGGGAGCCCGTAAAAGAACCCGGCGATGTGGTGCCCTTTCCGACGAGGAGATGAAGACCATGGATTTTGCGAGGAGATCGGGATGGAGGCCGAAGACCGAAGGACACAGATCGCTCGGTATAGCTTTCTACCTATTTTCTAGTTTTCTAGTATTAGGTTAATGGCCCGATCCGGGTTTATAGTCCGCGGTAGCGCCGGTTTCTAGTTTTTAGAAAAGTCTCGTTTCCATATATTGGCCTCGTTCAGACGGCCGGGGCGCTGCCGTGCACTTACACTGGTATCAGAGCCACGCCATTAACCTAGTGTAGCTTGCTCTAACGTGTTTACAAGTTCGATCGAACGGATTTTCCAAAACCGCATTTCCAAGTGCATCAGTTTCTGTCGAATTTTTTTTGGCTCGAAAAATTATTTTAAGTATTGCAGAAATTTGTGCAGACAATTTTAAGAATTCTGTGAAAAAATGGTAGAGTGATACTGTAGTACGACCGCGGAACCGCGGCCACACCCCTGTTCTGGCCGCGGTCCCGCCGCAATAAAGTGCGTTCATCGTATCATTTTTCCTACAGAACTCTTTAAATTTGGAATTGGGGTTTATGGAATATTCTGTTTGGGCCCAGATTTATTTTAAGTGCTACAGTTGTACTTGGGGCCCACTTCGGTAAATTTAGTCGATCGAAAATTTTAAACATGTTAGTTCACAGTATTTACATTATATCTGCGACCATGAATGTCATTTGATCGGTAAATCCTGTCTGACTGCTATAGGCCTTTTAGAATGATTTGCGAACGTGACATTCACGTTGATGTTCTGTATTGTGCTGTGATCTTGCGGATTTGTCGTGGTGGATAGCCTGGATGAAATGTTAGTACAGTTTGGTTGTATATGTACATTTGATATTGCGGGACAAGCGTCCGACATGTAGACTGCCGTCACTGCCTGTTTGTATATTATTCTTTTCGGGCACGACCGGGCTGAGGTCGATGTACCCGTTGTATATTTTACTTTCTGTACTAGGATTACCCCACGATGGGGTGCACGGGTAGCCGGGTTCTAGAGGGCAACAGACCCGCATCTCATGGCGTTGAGACGGAGGGGGCTTCACTCTAGAATTGGCGGTCTATTCGCCGCACTCGTAGAGGGTACAGGTTGACCCAAGGAGGGGTGCCCAAATTACCGGATTCCGTGAAGTGCTGTGTGGTCCATTCACGTTGCTGAAGGGGGCTGCCTCGCTTCAGGTTTTGGCGGGTAACTTGCCGCACCCGTAGGAGTGTAGGATTTCATTGCACAGGCTATCCACACGACCAGGGGAACGTCGGGTTTCAGTAGCGGCTCTATGAAACCCGGGGATCCCAGATATCTGTATTGTTCTGTGATGCTTATTACATTTCTGTGATGTTGCATTTTTATCACGCCCTGAGCGAATGTTATATATTGATATATATACTAGTAGATGTTGTATATATTTTGCATCCGTGCTAGTCCAGTCCCCGCTGTGTCGTTAGTTAAGTAACCTAACGTATGATGACGGGACCCAGTGGCGAATGCGGATAGCATATACGTACATCATTATTTTCGTTCTTAGTGGTGTGATCAATTGATGGGACTGCATTGATTCGGATCAATGCAAACTAAACAAACCTATTCTGATGTTGTTGGAACAATTTTTCAAAAAGCTGTTATTGCAAGGACGTTCTCTTTTGTTTTGCACAGTGGTATTCGGTTATGAATATCCAGCACCTCAGTCGACGAGGCAAGGGCCGAGATCCCTTCACCGGGAGTGACCCCTTGGACAGAAATTTGCGTCAGGGCAATAACTTCATTATAGTCGATTACTTTTGCTTTGCATCGTGGTATTCAGTGGGAATATCCTGCACCTCATTCTACGGGGAAAGAGCCGAAATCCCTTCACCGGGAGTGACCTCTTTAGTAAAGGTTGTCGCCACTATATTTTTATAAAAGCTATCTGGTTCCTTCAACGATATCAAGTTCATTACGTTAAAGGTTTTTCGCCAAAAACCATTCGTAGCCCTCCGTCATTTCAGTTAAATGTTCGGTAGTATTCAAGCTATGTATTTTGACCTACGCCAAGGCATAGTGATTGGTAGCTACCGGATATTTATCTGTTGCATAGATAGATGCGTTAGTTTGGGACAGTCGTACTACTATTTTGGCCTACGTTAAGGGTATGTACGGGTGGGTTCAAATTAACCTGGATAATAACGGGTAGAACTTGATATGTGACTTATGATATGTTGGCCTACGTCAAGGTCATAAGAGCATAGGGTAAAAATCACATCGGGAGTTTCTAAAGAAACTGAAACTTGCCAGATATGCGCATACCTTCTAGAGTGTGATAACGTGAGTGGATTCCATCACGTTATCATGCGATGATAGTTGGATCCCGATTCCCACTGATGAGTTGGTTTACTCCTCGGGTGATCCCGACTAATTCTTCTTTCAGGTTTGGAGGAGAATTTGTGGTTACAGTGGGAGGTTTCCTGATTAGATAAAGTGATAACCATTCTGATCTAGGTTAGAGTGCACACTAAGTGTTTCTTTTCTCTCTCTTTGGCAGCGACCATGACCCGACCCTTGACTATGACTCAGTGACCAAGTTAACCGAACCTTCTTAAACACTGGCTTTTGGATTGTCAGAGTTGCATACCTTATTGCCACTCCTACTTTTACCCTTTTCTCCAGAACACCCCGTATTACTACGAACGTCCACTTACATTGGATAAAACCATCGTATGGTTATATACGAACTCGAAGGAACTTGTTCCAGATTCGAGGATGGTTTCTGATTCTGGAGAAAACGAATAGGACTATTTAGTTGTTTTTTCCTTTTACCTTTTCTCGGGTTGCGAGTGCTCCTTGGATTAGGGGATAGTACATCCGTTACGCCTATTGGATAGTCTTCTTCCAAACCTTAGGCTGGTGCCGAACGGTAGGGAATGAAGAAAGCCGATTAGCCTAAGTATGGTGTACAGAAGGTATTAAATAAAGACAAATAAAGGGATTAGAAGGAGGGCAAAGTAAATCGCGACTGCTATTCACGACCAAACCAAGTATTTCATTACCACTCCCACTTCACCTTTGTATTTCTCTAGGACACTCCGTATCACTATGAAGATCCACAGTTATTTGGATACTTCATCGTATGGTTATATACGAACTCGAAAGGAACTTGTTCCAGTTCGGGGATGGATTCTGGTTCAGGAGAAATAGGAATAAGGTTTATTCAGGTGTCTTTTATCTTTACCTTCTCTCGGGTTGCGAGTGCTCCTAAGATTAGGACAGTACACCCATTATGCTTATTGGATAGTCTTCTTCCAAACCATAGGCTGGTGCCGAAAGGTAGGGAAGGAAGAAAACCATTTAGCCTAAGAGGGTGTACAGAAGGTAATGAGTAAAGACATATATAGGGATTTGGAGAGATGGCAAACAAATATACGGTTGCAGTTGTAAATCTGGATAATGGAAGAGGCATTACTAGAAATACCCAGATACCCCTTCGAAACATTTACATGTTTCAGTTTCACTGTGTACTGTTAAAAGAAAACCGATTTCCCAATTAGACACTTGCTCCAGGGTATGTATTTACCAGGTATGATTCTCACATCTGTATGGTTTTACAGATGATGAGTGGGAGTAAGTTATTGGGAATTAGGTGATCATCCTCATTGTATCGGAAGTCGTTGTAATTGGTGATATTTGAGGAAATCGCCTGGGTTGTTTGCCAGACGACAAATATTTAGTTTTGAATATCCGTCGTTGTGCACCAATTTCAAATTGATATATCTGTACGTCTATTTTTATAGAGTGAGATATGCCTTTTTGAAATTATGTCCATGACATTTACCTATATCAGTGGATGGTTAGGTAAGGAGCATTAAACAGCGGTGTAATTCTTCTTAACCATAAATACAGTTTTCAACCTACGACACACAGGGAGTGAGTTATTAGACTCAAGGGACTTGTACAGAGTATTGTATATTATCCAGTGTCCATTAGGACATAGGGGATGGTCCTCGTACTATATTCAGTTTACTTATGACTTCTCTAATTTTTAGACAAGTGTTTCGTAGAAACACAAGGTCTGAGTTTTGAGAAGTTATAGGTATAAGAGTAAAGTAGAGAACCAGATGTTGCAAGTATCGGGATTCTTCAAGGTGATCGAAGATGTAGATACTTTTGTATGGTATTCAGTTGATAGTAATGATTAAGAGAACTTGCTTCTCTTTCAGGTTACTCATAATTGGAAGTACTCCTGAGTTAAGTAATGCTGATCAGCCTCTCTCCATTTAGTTGACATGCACTGGAGACAGTTGCATGATTTGAATCTGGTTCCAATTAAATCTGTGCCTCTGTTTCTATATTGGATATAGAACGGTTCATATCTTAACGATGTTAAGATACGGGAAGTTGTCCGGCTTATGCTTACAACCAAACTCTGGATAACTCAAGGCACGTTTCTGTAATGGCTGTTTGTGGGTTGACCCGGGCTATGACGAGGGTTGACTTTCTACCATCTGGAAGATCAATAGTGATATTGTTCTAGACCCGCCACAGTTTTAAGTAAAATGAATTTTTTCAGAAAACAGAAGTGGGAGTATGGTAAAACTGGAAGTGATTCCATAACCGCAAACGATTACTGAAAATTTGATAAGAACCTAAAGATTCAATCTGGTTTGACATTCTATTGGCCACTCCGCAGATAAGGTGGGTAATCTCAGGCACTCGAGAGGTACTTCGGTATGCTCAAAGACGGTGACAGGGAGGTTCTTGTTTACCCAGCCTTGCCATTGCTGTTGTTCCAGACTGTGAGACCCGGCAGGAGGATGAGTATAGCGTCGTTCTAAACAAGCTTTAGAAGTGCACGTGTATATGATTCTGCCAGAGGGTTGTCGTAGTCAGTGGGAGCAGCGGAAGCATTGGTGGACAAGTGGCTTATGTCTATTAAGAGACCAAAGCAGATGTAGCAGAGATAGATCATCTATTTCTGATGTGACAGTCATAGACTTGACTTCATTAGAATAGGGGATGGATCTGTTAAGAAGGTAGTAGGGTGTGATGTCCTGGTATTTGGATGACATACACAGCGTAGGAAGTGAAATTCCTATACTACGATCGGTTATACTTTGGTTATCACACAGTGGTTTCTTCACCTAGGATATGGATATTATACCAGACATTCTGGTTACTGGATCTATGGTCTTAGATCTAGATTTGGGTAGTTTCCCAATTTGGGTACTTAAACAGCATTCTAAAGGTGTTTTAGAATGGACGACTCCTGGCACGGTAGTGTACCTGCAGGTGATGGAGTCACCCTCTCTGAAGGTGTCTTATAGACTAAAAGGGAGAGGGATGTGCATGATTGGCAGATCACTTGCTTAGGCAATTGAGTCAATCATGAGATGTCAAGTACTACACCAGATATTGTTTTTGCACAAGATGCAGTAAGTTGATATTGATCCAATCCTGGAGAAACATTCGGAAGCAGTTTTAGAACATAAGTGGATGTTCTAGGGATATGATAACGACAGCCTCATTCGGGAGACAGTTATCATTCCAGGCTTCCAAGGTGACCTGGATGACAGAGTGACTGTCAGAGTTATAGTTTTCCCTCTGACAAGGGGCAGTGTTTTGGACAGGTGATCCAAGCGGACACTGAGGGAGGCATTACGCAGGATACTGATTAAGTTCAGTTGACGATACAGTATAAGAAGTTTGGATTTGGAGTTCATTTATGAGCTAGGTCCCATCAGATATCCAGACATATTCTGAGACAGGTATTACTCATTTCGGGAGATGGGTTTCTCCGCGAACTTGAGATTAAGAGAGACATAGAAAGAAACATCAAAGCGGATCCACTCACTGAGGCTATTCCTCGAACGCAACAGTTTCGCAAACGGGTTTTGTGAGACTGATTAGTAGAGGAGTTGGGTGTTCGGTATCACACGGGCTGTGAGTATGCGACATCGCAATAATTAGCCTTGAGTGCAAGTGGGAGATTGTTGGATATAGTGCCCTCAGAGTCAATTATTGGATCGCAGGCACGTGATTGCAATGATTGAGGGAAGACCTATGCCGGTAGAACAGTCTTACTCAAGATGATAGTATGCTATCTGGTTTATCTTTATCATCGTGTACTGCTTTAGGTGACCTTACATGTCACTATTGCGCATTGATAGAGCCCTTAGGATTCTTGCTTGACGGCCAGCAGTATGATGGCGATCATATATGTGGGAGCTGGGGTCTATAAGCACATCCTTAAAAGGTCCCTAGTCATGGGAGTTTTCGAGACAGGGCATCGATACTCCAGAGTAGACTAGTGTATACAGTCGAGACCCCGACGAGGGGCGGTGGCCGGTCTCACAAGCCACTGGTGTCGGTTAGTTCACCTAAGATGTATACAGGTGCTCATTGGGTTATGAGTACACCGGACAGGACTCGCCGGGAACATGCTAGTTGGTCTTATACCTGACGTCAGATAGCAGTTCCCTGGTGACATGTGTACAGGTTAGTTCATCGACCTGAGATTGTCATTTGTCTCGTGTGAGTTCCCACTGTACTTTAATTACTACCCTACCACGGCTCAAAGGAGTCGTGAAAACAGGTTTTAGTTGGGTACAGTCCCGAGCCACATGGAGGCAGTGAGCGGATCTGTAGGGGTTCGTCTCTCCCGGTATTGGGGGTGAGGTCGCGCTGTGTCTAGGTGAGCCATTACACGAAGTCCTTGGCCAAGGCAGGATATTTACTGGTAGGTATTCCAGTAGTATCTCAGGGTGTTCTGGGCTACACTCCGACACGACTTGTACCGCTTTTGGGGGTCTGACTTTTACCAAACCCCTAGGCCCGCCATGCGATGCTCATAGACGAACGGACCGGACTGTACGGATATTATCACGGACAAGCTCGGTAGGGTGTCGGGATGAGTTCGCTCATCGACGTCCCTTTTGGTCAATACCTGGTAGCCCGTTACGTATGGGTAATACCTCTGACGTGCTAGTGGTTAAACCCACAGCCAAAGTATTGACGAGTTTTTAGAGTCCCCCACAGACAGTTTCTCAAGTTTCGGGCGAAACGCTGTAGAGGCTGTATGGATATATGGCAGGGTTCGATCATGTACGTGCGGTATTGCACGGATCATGATCGGACTGATAATACTAGCGGGCTTTGGTTTAAGCCGGATCCTAGTATTGTACAGTGTAGATTTTGTCTCATTGCATTTGTATTCGGTCGGAATACAAATGCGGGTATGTATATACGGTCGCGGAGTTTTCCTGTAATTTATTACGGGATCGGTTTTTTGAAGTTGCCAGTTTGCATTTCGTTTCGGCCATTTTTCTTTTGTTCTTTCTTTGGCTGAAAATTGATGTGGAGGGGCTTATTTGCAAATGTGCAAATTAGCTAAATGGAGGGTGGTTTTTGTAAGTTGTTGCTCCATGATGATTCTACCATCCTTTGACTTCTCATGGTTCATCATTACTTGACTTTTGTTTTGATGAGATTGGTGATGGGTTTATGAGTATGGATTTTTGTTGTGATGATGATTCTTAATCATCACTCTTCTCTCTTTCATGTATGATGGCTTCCCCCCCTTTGTTTTTTTTTCTCCTCTCTCTCATTCTTCATGAGATGGCCGGCCAAAAGTTTGTGGGGGCTGTCCCAAAACTTTTGGGGTGGGAAAATTGTTCTTTTGGCTTGCACAAAATCCTTTTAGCTCATCTCCAAAAGTCCATTCCTCCACCTTCATAAAATAGCAACTTCTACTAATCCCATGAGACCCAATGTTCTACACTTAGCCTACAGCATTCTTGGACACGTCGACTCGCCAATTTTGTGCCCGAGTTGCCTCGGTCCAGAGGTGGGAGCCCGTAAAAGAACCCGGCGATGTGGTGCCCTTTCCGACGAGGAGATGAAGACCATAGATTCCGCGAGGAGATCGGGATGGAGGCCGAAGACCGAAGGACACGGATCGTTCGGTATAGCTTTCTACCCATTTTCTAGTTTGCTAGCATTAGGTTAATAGCCCGATCCGGGTTTATAGTCCGCGGTAGTACCGGTTTCTAGTTTTTAGAAAAGTCTCGTTTCCACATATTGGCCTTGTTCAGACGGCCGGGACGCTGCCGTGCACTTACACCCTAGTCCATATTGTTTCCGATTACCCTACCGTCAATAGTCAAGTGAGGCACAAAGCAAAGCATACAGATTTTCCTAACCTAAACTAATATAACTCTATCCCTAACAAGCATTATCTTGCATATACAAAACATTTAGGATATAATCGAACAAATTCCGTCTTTTGACTTAACTCGTGAGAACAAGAATCGAAAACATACAGTCTCCCTGCGGACGACCCATACTCATCATGGCTAACTATACGCGACGCCGTCTTGATTGCGGTATCTTTAAATTTAGTACGATATAGCAAATCTCTTTCAATCAATCATCTCTCAAAAAATACCATATCTCAAAAAAAAATACTCTCTCTAACTTCTAAGTTTTCAAGAATAGAAGCTCCGATCCGATCCTCCGATAGTCCAACTCCGAGTTTTTGAAGTTTCGAGCCTCCGACTGACTCATTATACTCTACAGCAATTCTGAAATTCTTCTCTCTTCCTTATTTCTAATTTTTAATTTTTTATTTCTACTCTAATACTCTCTCTTTTTTTAATTGGTTAAAACATTGATATGAAAGGTTCTTCCGATACACATCAAACCCAAATTTCTCATTCCGAAGGACCCGAAATAGAACCACAAGCAGAAAGATCCACCCATACATGTAGAGAAACTAAAAAAAAGTGCGATGATCAGTCTAAAATATTGCACATTTGAATGATTATTTCCCCCACTATTGTTAAGTTCTAAAAGGTGTTTATTGTAATTATAGAACATATAAGTGTTTATGTGTAAAAAGTTTATTATAATATGTTTTTATATTATAATTAACATAATGAGGGAAAATACATGCATATAATATTTATATAAAATATTAGTAATTAAAATATGCATATCATATCAAATATTTCTGATCAATATTCTTAATATATAATATCATATAAAATGGTTAGGATGATATCTCAAAAATACCAAATATTACTAACACCGTGACTTGAGATATTGTGCGGATATTAGATCAAGACTGGAATCCAAGAGATCCGAGATGTCAGAATCAAATATGCCGAAATATGGAAGCAAATCGTTAGATTTAGCAACGGCAGAAACTCGGTGCATTATTTTCAGAATCCAGATATCGAAGAGATCTCCAGATGTCAACAGAAAAGAGAAAATCCCAGATGATGATCCCACCAAAGCACCGCGGTTGGGAGGCCAAAGAGCATGATTCGCGGCGGATCCGCGGCATAACTAGAGCCGTAGGATTTCAAATTTTGTGGTTTGGATTCTAGCTACATATCCTCAAGTAAGGTATCTAGGGTTTCTAGTTTCTGGGACTATATATAGGACCGAGAGCTTCACATTCAAGATCATCAAACCGAAGAGATCAAGAGGTCCAAAGCGATCCACGCATCTAGATGATCATCAGCTAGTCATCTACCTCCAACAAGAGAGAGAGAGAGAGCGAGAGCAAAAGCATGGGTTCTTTGTAATCTACTTTCAAAAAGGAGAGTTGTAGGCAATAGTTAATTAATAAAGGTAGATCTTAGTTTATTTCTTTTCACATTTACTTTCTGCACTTACTTTCTGCATCTTAATCATGCTTTCATTCTTCTTCATCCTTTCTTCTAAATCTCAAACCATGAGCGAGTAATTTCTAGCTTGCTGGGGTTCGTAGGTTAGGGTAGATCAATGGATAATAAAATCGTTTAAGCTCTTTTATACATTTTAAAGTCTATAAATTTTAGCAAAATAAATATTAATATCCTTATCGAGGGCACTACCAATCTATTGCTAGTCACGACCACGATTCGAGATCGGTTTAACACTTGTTTTGTTAAGGGCTAGACATGAATAGAGATCAATACAAGGACAAGGGTTAAGAGTGGGGATACCCTAGTTTCTTCCAAGAGAACCCTAATCTACATTCATCACTACCGATCTAGTTTTAAACTATTAAAATATAAAATGAGTCATTTTTAATTATTCATCCATTACTACTAAGTCCTATGAACCCTACAAGCCTTCTCTTTATAAATCTTATATCCGTAACAACAGACAATCACCCTTCTTCAATCAACTCGTCTAAAGCAAGAAAAAGATTCACGTTTCCCTACGGACGAGCCGTACTCATCGCGGCTAGCTACTAGCGACACCGTCCTGATTGCGGTTACTTACTTTACAACACACTTTTTAAACGATCAATCATGCGACTACTAGTAATATTTGGGATTACTATAAAGTTGAATTTAAGGACGGTGTTAGATATGCCGTTTGCAGATATTGTGGCAATGAATATAAACACAAAGATAGTGCTGGCATCGATAGTTTGCATAAACATGCAAAATAATACTTAGAAGCCTCAGCCGGTTCCTCCACCACACAAACACAAATTGGTTTCGCCGGTCAAGGTCTTTTTCAATATAATCATGATTTAAATGTTTCAGAAATGGCAGGATATGTTATGGCAGATGAACAGGTTCACAGATTCAGAGAAAGCATGCTTTTGAGAGGTACATTCAAAAGGTGTTGCAACCGGCATACAAAAGGGTTCCGAGGACTACGCTTAAAAGTCATTGTTTTAACCTCTACAACGGCGGTAAACAGGTATTAATTGCTACTCTTGCTTCTTTAGATACCGGTATTTCATTAACTTCTGATATTTGGACTGATAGAAGAGATCTTCCCTGGATTTGTATTACTGCATATTGGATAGATTCCGACTGGTATTTGCAAAAAGAATTATTTCTTTTAGACAATTTCCATACCCGCATAGTGCTTTTCATGTAACTACTGAAATTAAATCTATTTTAGAAGAATATCATTGTGTAAATAAAAATAATCTATATCTTTCAATAATTCTAGCAATAATAATTCTGCTATTTCTGAACTTATTAGGCTATGCAAACCAATTTGCAATAGTCACTTTTTTCATATTCGTTGTGCATGCCATATACTTAATCTAGCAGTACAGGATGCATATACCGTATGTAGTGTAAATATTCAAATGATTAAAAATGCATGCAAGTTTATCAATCTGCAAAAAGAAAAGCTGAATATTAAACTAGATATTGTTAGGGATGCAGGGGTTTGCGCAGTGGAAGCGTGGGAAAAAGCACAACAAAAATCTCAAGGCAAACCCTAGCATCCACTACTTAAAATCATATCCAAACAACAAGAACTAGAAACCTAGAGAGCAAACATAAAGATTTAACAAATACAACCTTTATAGCATATTCATATGCTCCATGGATGAACTTGAACTCTATCTAGGCTCCTAGATGGTAGGGAACAAGTTTGATGAAGACCTTTCTTTTTCAAAGCTGGATCCACTTGAGGAAACCCAATCCTAGCTCCATCTTCACTTCTAGATAGCTCTTTGGTGAAAAAACTTAGTTCAATGGTTTTCTAGGCTAATGAACCAAGGAAAATATGAGAGCTTGTATTGAAAAATGAGAGTAGAAAAATAACTCTCATATTAACCCCTCTCCTTCTCTCCCCTCCACCTTTCCATCCAAATGAGGGTGAGTATGTGCCCTCCTCCATGTGACGATAACATAGCAAAAGAGAAAAGAAAAGAAATAAAAAATATATAAATATATGTATATGTAAACATGTGTGTGTATTCCAATTGCAAAATGAATACAAATTGAGATAAAAGGTAATGAGTGACATAATACTAGTAAATACATATATCCAATATATGTATTAATATATTAAGTCAATACTTGATTTAATATCCGTCTTTCCAAAAGATCGGCTAGTATTATCAAACGTCTGATTAGCATTAGTGTATCCAATACACATGTTTTAATCAAACTCCGGTACGTATCCAATACGCACATCTACATCATAGAGCTAGAGCCAGTAAAACCTCTGTGTGGGACTCTAAAGACTCGACAATAGGCTGGCAGTGAGTTACTGGACCCAATCCATAACCACAAGCACGTCAGTGGCACTAGCTGTACGTAACGGCTACCCAGGTATTGAACGAAAGGAAGATCGACAAGCTATCTAATCCGAACCCCTACTGAGCCCATAAGTGACGGTCACCGTACAGTCCGGTCTTTTCATTTGAGAGTGTCGCATACCGGATCTAGGGATGGAAAACGTCAGACCCCTAACCTAATAAGTCGTGCCAGTGTCAAGCTCATCACCTACCGAGAAACTACTGATCTCCTATCAGTAAATCTCATTCGCCATGTCCATGGACTTATGGTGACAGCCAACCAAACACAGCGCAACATCGACTCTTTATACTAGGAGAGATGAATACCCTCAATCCGCCCATCGCCTCTATGTGGTTCAGGACTGTATGTCACACCCCGCTTCCTAAAAGAAGATGAAGGGTGACGTGGCATGGTCCGCTACCAAACTGTATTGAAGGTGGTCTATTCAATACAGTTATGTTAAGTATATGAATATCTATGACATGCAGGATATGTACCAAAACAAAATAATAAAATCGGAAATCATTTATTTCCGTTAACCAAACTTTATTACATCCCAAAAGAAAGAGTAAAATAAACTAAATAGTTTAATTACATCAATGAAGAAGCAAAAGCCCTAAACATGTAGACAGCAAACAAAAATAAAACTAGCTAATCTTCCGTCGTCAAGTCCGCATAATCTTCATTAGTAGGCTCCACATCTTGATCCTCTTCATAATACTCATTCTCATCTAACGAATATTTCAGAGATAGAGAAGAGAAAAGGAAAGTCCGTCAACGAGTTACACTCGGGTATGATTGCCTCATAAGGAAGTAAAGGTACAAAAATGAGCAAATGTATATAGGTAAGATGTGTGTGTACAGATATGATGTATATAAGTATGAGGATATGAGGTGTATGGAAATAAGGGCATGATGAGTAAGGTATATGTGAATAAGAGTATGTTGTATGAGATATATGTAAATAAGAGTATGTTGTATGAGGTATATGTTAGGAAAAAGTTCGCGTTAGTTTTTGAAACAAGGGCCTGGATATTCGCGATTATTCCGTTATGGCCACGGAACAACAACTGGAGAAGTGAAATGTACGATTTCACCTCCCAGGATCATGATCGAGTAGTAGGGGAATCTGAGTTCCGCATCTCCTTACCTAATCAAACTACCCATCCCCGTTATTCAGTGGAAAGGTTTTGACGAATTAGAGTCAGTGCGTATATCATATGGGTACTTTAGTTTAAATATAATGTATTAATAAAATGCGGGTGTTTCTGTGGAAGCAACCCATTTTGAGATCATACAATATGTGCGATATGTTATAAAAAAAATAACCAATATGATATTAAAAGATATGTGTGATGTGACAACTTAACTGATAATAAACATCATGAATTTTTTATGGTAAGTATGTGTGTGAGTATGAGTGATCGGTCGTTATCCTATGAGGTCAATATCAAGTCAAGGATTTTTCATTACAATAATACAGAAACATAATATGCATGAAGGGTTTAACAACGTATTAAAATGGGTTGCAACATTATTATCATTTCTAAGAAATCCTAATTGAAGGAAGTGATAGATCAAATGGTGAAAGTCAGATCTTACCTTTGTTTTGAGATGAAGGTCGACAGATCGAAAGCATAGACTTGTATTAAAACCTCAATAACTCTGCGCTCAGATTTTTCCTTAATGATTGGATGGAACCACATCGTAGGCGTCATCGATATGAAGGTCAGGATATTTTTTTCAGAATTTTCGGAGCTCTGTGGTGTGAGAAAATAG
The DNA here is from genome assembly GCA_030015575.1 of Agapanthus africanus. Classification (NCBI taxonomy): domain Eukaryota; kingdom Viridiplantae; phylum Streptophyta; class Magnoliopsida; order Asparagales; family Amaryllidaceae; genus Agapanthus; species Agapanthus africanus. Next base: position 340,749,211 of record JASDDO010000006.1, on the reverse strand, counting down.
AGTTTGAAGGTCTATATTCATAGAGACTTTCTCCCAACAATAAAATTCAAAAATTCAGTCAAATCTCTCAAAAAATCCATGCCCACAAAGATTTCCAATCATCGCCTGATGATTTGCCTCCGCCGCCATTAAATCGTGGCCGTTGGAACAAAATCCAACGGCCCACGAGCCGCCGCCTTCGACTACGTGGCCGCGAGGATTGGGTTCACGCGCTTGCTGGCGCAAGCGCGTGGTCCCCACCCTCATGGCAGCCGCGCACGATCCTGGGCCGTTGGATTCGAGATCCAACGGTCTAGGTTAAGGAAGGTCTAATTATATTTTTTCCTTCTTTTTTATATATATATTAAATCTGAACTGTTTATTTTATAAAACCGAATTTGTTTTCAAAAATTTGTTAAAAATAGTTTAAAATACGGAAAAATTATGGAAAATTTTCAGAAAAATATATTTTATTGTTGTCTTCAGTATAAAAATAATTTTGTCTAAAACTAAATAATATTTCCATATATATGATATTTGTTATTTATTATAATTATTTAAATAATCTAGTTTATCCTTGAAAATATTTTAATTTCGAAATAATCATTTTAATTAATAATAAAGTATATAAATTATTTTAAGACATTATAAGATTCCATTAAAACATTTTAAACCCAGAAAAATATATATAGATTTTTAGAAAATTCCTTTAGTTATATTTAAATGCTTTACTAAGCTTACTTTGAATCATTAAAATAAAATATTTTTCTATCAATGAAACACGTAAATAATTACTTGATACTGGAAAATTAGACAAGAGATATTTTATTAGATATTAGAAAACACGGTCGTTACAATCTACCATTCTTAAAACAACTTCGTCCTCGTAATTATGGAAGTAAGAGAAAATTTACATAAGGGAAAATCTAAATAGGTAAGGATATCGTTATCTTATCTCATCCTCTCTTTTCTAGGTGGACTCACCCGGAGAGTCCTTCCTCCACATGACCCTAACCAATTTGATTGTCTTGTCCCTTAAGGTCTTCTCCTTCCGGTCTAGAATCTCAACCGGTTGTTGTTCATAGGTTAGATCAGCCCTTACGGTGATTTCGGAATGATCCAAAACGTGACCAGGGTCGCCGACATACCTCCTTAACTGTGAAATATGGAAAACGTTGTGTACGCCTTCCAGAGAAGATGGTAAGGCTAGGCGATACGCAACCTCCCTAACTCGTTCGAGGATATCAAAAGGACCTATGAACCGTGGACTGAGTTTTCCGTGTTTCCCAAAACGTATCACTCGCCGATTAGGAGAAATTTTCAAAAACACGTATTCTCCTGGTTGAAATTCTAGAGGCCTTCTCTTCGTATCAGCCTAATGTTTCTGCCGATCTTGTGCTATACATAACTGTTCCCTAATTGTTCTTATCACCTCCACTGTCTCGACAATCATCTCGGGGCCCAAAAGTTCTCGATCCCCAATATCGTCCCAACTTAACGGTGACCTACACATCCACCCATACAAATCGGCGAAAGGCGCCATGCCGATACTAGACTGGTAGCTATTGTTGTAAGCGAACTCTACCAAGTGTAGGTGATCTTCCCAAGATCCTTTAAAATCCAACATAGAGGCCCGAAGCATGTCTTTGAGAATCTGAATAACCCTTTCTGATTGGCCATCGGTCTGAGGATGGTAGGCGTTACTGAAACTTATATTCGTGCCCACACTCTCTTGTAGACTTTGCCAAAACTGAGATCTGAAACGCGTATCTCGGTCGGACACAGTGCAAATTGGCACTCTATGCAATCTGACAATCTCCTCCATGTACCTTTTTGCGAGGCTTTCAGTTGATTGACCGACTCGAAAAGGAATGAAATGTACCGACTTGGTGATTCGATCCACTATCACCCACACTGCATAGTTTCCCTTGGGGCTGCGGGGGAGTGAAGTCACAAAATCCATTATGATTTTCTGCCATTTCCATTCGAGTATCGGTAGGGGCTGTAATAGACATGCCGTCCTGTGGTGTTCAGCCTTCACTTGTTGGAAAACTGGGCATTTGGACACACTCTTGGCTATTTCTCGCTTCATCCCATACCACCAATAGTTTTGTCTGAGATCCTTGTACATTTTTGTTCCTCCGGGATGAACAGAGTATGGAGAACTATATGCTTCTCTTAATAATTCTTCTCTTATCTCACCCTTAGGCACACAGATTCTGCTTCCTTACCTTAAAGAACCATCGTCATGGATGATGAAGTCCGCCCGCAGATTCGTTTCCACCTGTTCTCTGATCCCTTGCAATCTAGCGTCCCCGACTTGAGCTGTCTTGATTTGTTAGACTAACGTGGAGTAAATTTGCAGATTCATGAAGGATGCGAGCATTCCTGGCATAATCATCTCCATCTCTAGTTCATTGAGGTCTTGACGATTCCTCCAATGAGCAGTTAGAGTCGAAACCATTGGGCGGCAACTCAAAGCGTCTGGGACTACATTCACCTTCCCGGGATGGTACTGTAAATTTACATCGAAATCCGCCATTAATTCTAGCCACTTTCTTCATCTTATGTTGAGTTCCTTTTGGGTGAAAATACACTTCAAGCTCTTATGATCGGTATAAATTTCTACCCTCTCTCCCAATAAGTAGTGCCTCCAAATTTTGAGTGCGAAGACAACTGTGGCAAGCTCTAAATCGTGCGTTGGGTAATTTCGTTCATGAACCTTTAATTATCTTGACGTATAAGCCACCACCCTGCCATGTTGGTGTAATACACATCCCAAATCTTTTCCCGGAACGTCGCAATGCATGTCGAAACCTCCAGTTCTGTCGGGAATTGTAAGAATGGGTGCTAAGATCAAACGAGTCTTCAACTCTGAGAACGCTTCCTCGCAAACCTAGGACCATATATATGGAACAACCTTCCGAGTCAAAGTATTCAATTATAATGCCCCACGCCCCAGTACAGATGGTATTGTTCGCTCTGGCCGAAACCACACGGTTTTTCCCTTTAGAGCAAACCGGACCCGACCAGGGGCCATTTCCCAGGAGATTACCCATCCCAAGACTTCCCTGGCCCAATCACGCTTAACTATGGAGTTCTCAAGTTCATGTCGTGCCGATTCACTTAAAAGGCGCCTCTGTAATTGAGGGTGGTATCATTATATTTATAATGCAGTTCGGTCCACTTTCGGAATGTGTTCCGAAGATTCCCCATTGTTCTACAGTGGGTCCTACGGACTATAGAGGTGGCCCCCGCCCCTTGGTATGACAATAGGCGTGGCACTTTGTTCTGTGTGGCACTTTTCTCCATGAACAAGAACCGGGTCCCGACATCAGCGGTTCTGCAATCTTGGAGAAGTTCTTAATAAAACGGTGGTAATATCCGGCAAGTCCTGAAAAGCTTCTGATCTCCGTAACTGTTCTTGGTGTCGGCCATTTCTGAACAGCGATAATCTTGGCCGGATCCACTGAAATTCCTTTACCTGACACAACATGTCCCAAGAACGCTACCCGCTTTAACCAAAACTTGTGTTTGCTGAACTTTGCATATGGTTGGTGTAGATGCAGGGTTTCGAGCACCACGCGCAAGTGCTCCGCGTGTTCCTCCTGATTCTTTGAATACACAAGAATATTGTCGATGAAGATAACGACAAACTTGTCTAAGTATTAATAAAACACTTGGTTCATCAAGTTCATAAATACTGCTGAAGCATTTGTTACTCCAAAGGGCATCACTAGGAATTCATAGTGTCCATACCTAGTTCTGAAAGCCGTCTTAGGTATATCCGACGTTTTTTACTTTGAGTTGATGATAACCCATCCGCAAATCCAACTTTGAGAACACTCGAGATCCCTCCAATTGATCAAAGAGATCGTCTATCCTCAGTAAGGGATACTTATTCTTGATTGTTACCTTATTTAACTCCCGATAGTCGATACACATCCGTTTAGTTCCATCCTTCTTAGGTACCAAAAGAACCGGGGCACCCCAGGGTAACGAGCTTGGTCTAATAAATCCCTTATTAAGGTGGTCCTCAATTTGCGTCCTAAGCTCCTTCAATTCCGCCGGCCCCATCCGGTACGGTGTTCTCAAGATAGGTTGAGTCCCCGGCACCAAGTCTATAGCGAACTCGATTGCCCGATCTGGTGGTAAACCCGACACATCTGTAAATATGTCTTCAAATTCTAGTACAATCATCGGCATACTCTCTGCCTCCTGTATGGTGTATGACGTCTCCTCCTTTCTCGGTACAGCTCTGTAACTTGCTGGATCCAAGGTCTTACTTCCACTCTCGAATATGAAAATTAGGTGGTCAGGGATTTCAAATACTACCCTCCTTTGACGACAGTCAATGGTAGCGTAAAAAGTACTCAACTGGTCCATACCAAGACCACGTCGAAATTTGGCATATCTATCACCATAAAGTTGGCGTAGAAACCTCGACCGTAGATCACCACGGGACATAGATCGTATCCCATAGTGGACTTGATCACACCGTTTCCTGTGTTGATATTCCATTCAGTGATGAGAGGTGCCACTGGAATGGAACTGGCGGTCGCAAACTTTTGTGCCATGAAGCAGTGCAACGAGCCAGAGTCAAAAAGTGTGAGCGCAGGTGTAGAGGCGGCTAGTAGGGTACCTATGTTTTATACGGGAAAAAAATAGTGATGATCCAAACAAGATATGCATGCACGAAAGGAGGGTAATATTGGAAGTACGACAGCCATAAATAGTAGTGGTACCGTAATTACTTCCCCCGTTGCTTCAGCCTCTTCTGTGGTCATAGTAAAGGCCAAGCGTTTTGGACCGTTTTGCTGAGCTTGCTGGAAGACTCTGTTCCCCTCCGAATGGTGGCGGAGACGACGTGAGGACGTCTTGCCTGAGATTCGGGGCAGATGCTATTTGGTTTTATCCGTCCACCTCTCCGAAGATGCCAAGTTGATTTACGGCACCGTGTATCGGAGGTTTGGACGGATGCGGCCGATGTAGCAAACTTCGTCAGATTCCCCCTCGCTTGATGGGTTTTTGATTATGGGGACGCTTTTCCCTGCAGGCGCAAGCCCCTGCACTTAATTACGCTACCGCATCGCGGTAACAATTTTCTCCTTCTTCAGAATTTCATTTCGTGTCGTGGGTGTTTGTTTTGTTTATGGTTGCCCGTAGATTGTATATGGAGACTATTTATTTCGTTGCCCGTAGGACGTGGATTAGTCCAAATCCGTATTTACTTAGATTTGGGTTTGGTGTTTTAGTTTAAGGATACGTTAGCCGTGTTGAGCCTAAGATCAACTTAAACGTTCGTTAAGGATACGTTAGTCCTGTTTGAGACTAAGATCAACTTAATGTGGTGATCCATTTAATATATGGCCGTCGGGACCCGTCACCTCTCTGACGTCGTTGAGGATTACAACGACAGGTGTCAGAGGAGTTCGGAGATGTACCCTTGAACCGAACTTGATTAAAGAATATGTAGTCTGCTTGATTGTTTAAGGATACGTTAGCCGTGTTTGGGGCTAAGATCAACTTAAACGGGATCGTTTAGATCCGACAAGAGAGTGTTTCGGGGCTCTGTTGTTCCAGTTTAAGGACGTAGTAGTCCATATGTAGTTTAGGGACATTGCGGTCCATGTTCCAGTTTAGGGACGTGGTGGTCCATGTTCCAGTTTAGGGACGTGGTGGTCCATCGCCAGTTTAGGGGACGTGGTGGTCCATCATTAGTTTAAGGACGTTTCGGTCCGTCGGTCCCATTTTGGGACGAATATTAATTTAAGGACGTTTCGGTCAATCATTAGTTTAAGGACGTTTTCGGTCCTTCATTAGTTTAAGGACGTTTCGGTCCGTCATTAATTTAAGAACGTTTCGGTCCGACATTAGTTTAAGGATGTTTCGGTCCACGAGTTTAAGGACCCCGCAGTCCGTATCGATGTGTGGTCGTCGGGACTCGTCACCTCTCTGACGTCGTTGAGGAATTACAACGATAGGTGTCAGAGGAGTTCGGAGGTGTACCCTCGAACCGGATGTAAATTGATTTAAGAGAGCAGCTGTGCTCAGTCAATTTAGTTTGAGGACTTACGGCCATGATTGGGCTAAGTCCAGTTTCAACATTTTTTGTCTTTGGCCTGTGCTAGGGCTTTGCCCCTTTTTAATAATGCACTGCATTATTTTTGTTTTGTTTGGGCTTTGCCCTTTCATAAATGATGCAAAGCATCTATCTTGTTTGGGCTCTGCCCTATTAATGCATTGCATTTTGTTTTGTTTGGGCTCTGCATTGCATTTTGTTTTAATTCAACATTTAAGATCTTGATCTTGTTCTTAGATCATTGATCTTTTCAGAAAACTTTCTTTCTAGGAGTTCTCTGAATTCTTTCTCTGTTTCTCTGTCAATATTCTCTCTTCTTCTCTTTTTTTTATTTTAGAAAGAAGGATCATTGGTCGTTGGGACCCACCACCTCTCCGACGACACTGAGAGATTACAGTGCCATATATCGAAGGTGTGGAGGGATGTACCCTTTGAACCATGTCTCATTCATTAGGGGGAAGAACAAGCTGGAGCTTAAGCTTCTCGCTGCTGAAAAAGGCTTCTTTGCGTTCGCGCAAGTGCGTCGCACGTGTTGGGCGCTCATATTTGCATGCAGCGCACAAGGATCTTGCGCATATGCGCATGATTGGGGGGCAAGCTCCTATGAAGAACGAGTCTTCTTTTAATTGAATATTCTCATGTGGTGCGCACGTGCGTTGCACGTGGTGCGCGCGTGGCGAGCACACGTGCGTTGCACATGGCGCACATGCGCATTATGAGGAGAAGCAGAGCTTCTATATATGGAGAACAAGCTCCTTTTAATATTATTAAATGTTCTCATTTAGTGCGCACGTGCGTTGCACGTGGTGCCGCATGGCGGGCACACGTGCGTTGCACTAGCGCACATGCGCATTATGAGGAGAAGCAGAGCTTCTATATATGGAGAACAAGCTCCTTTTAATATTATTAAATATTCTTATGTGGTGCGCACGTGCGTTGCATGTGGTGCCGCATGGCAGGCATACGTGCGTTGCACGTAGCGCACATGCCGCTTGCACATATGCGCATTATGGAGGAGCATGCTCCTATCTTGGAGAACTAAGCTTCTTTGGAGAACTAAGCTTCTTTGAGTATTGAATCCTTTGAGAATTTAACTCTCCCTTTCTAAGAGGTATCCCCTCTTATTTATATGGGAGTGGTAGAGAAGTCATCTCTCTTTTTCCCGATGTGGGACTAAAAAATGCATTCCCCATGTAGTAGAGCATTACTTTAGATTACACGTGCATAACACATTTGCTCATAACTTTTGATCTCGGATGAATTATGAGGCCCATAATATATCAAATCGAAGGACTTTTCGAGATGCTTTCAATATCATTAGAATTTATCCATTTCTCATTCCGGAGTTTGTCAAAATACAGCTCGGAAAATACTGGTTCGCATCTTCTTCCTTAGATCACATGTGCATAGACATTTGCTCATAACTTTTGATCCCGGATGAATTATGATGCCCATAATATATCAAATCGAATGTATTTTCAAAATTCTTTCAATATCATCAGAATTTAGCTGTTTCTCCTTCCAGAGTTTGTCAAAATACAGCTCGGAAAATACTGGTTCGCATCTTCTTCCTTAGATCACATGTGCATAGACATTTGCTCATAACTTTTGATCCCGGATGAATTATGAGGCCCATAATATATCAAATCGAAGGTCTCTTCAAGATGCTTTCAATACCATCATAATGTAACAGTTTCTCATTGGGGAATTTATCAAAATACAGGCCGGAAGATACTGGTTCGCATTTTCTTAAGCATATCGCTGCCATTTGATATCTTGGACTCTTTTGCGCAGAAATTTTTGGCGGGAACAGACTCGTTTATGAGAGGGCAAGGGTGGTCCTCTAGCTGGCAGACCATGCCCAATTGGCTTATTAGTGGGAGGTAGCCAGGTTCCCTGTTGATGCGCTCCTTGATTGGCTAGTTTGCTGTCAGGGACTAGTTGCCGTCTTCTCTGTGGACAATCCCCTATAGCATGATCTGATGACCCACAAATTATGAAAAGTTTGTTCAACACGCGGCAGTCCCTCATGTAATGCACGACTCTACCGCAATGGTTGCATATGACGGCTGGTTTTCTGGAGACAGTTGGCCCTGCTGGCCTCTTGAGTTGCTGCCTTATGTTCAATTGGGAAGATGATCCCCCAAAAAGTTTATTGGCTGGTCGCTTAATACCTGATAAACGGTCATTTTTTCTTATACGTTTCTGTAGATCTTCAAAGCTTCGTGCTGCATCTAAGATTGAGTCAAAAGAGTAGCAGAAGACATGGAGGACTATGTCTTCAGGTCCAGCCCTTGTCGGAACCTCTTAGCATATAGTTCAGGGGTTGCCACCAGGTGATGTGCGAACCGACTTAACCTTGCGAACTTTGAAGCGTACTCGTCTACAGGCTTATCCCACAAGCTCCCTTGTTGGAGTTGTACAAATTCCCTTTCCATTTCTAGGTGTGCCACCGCTGGAATGTACTGGGTATCAAAACGATGTTTGAACGTTTTCCAGTCGATGGGCTCCTTCAATCTACTTTCCTCTGCCTTCCACCATATTCTAGCATTATCCGTAAGTTGCAGTTTAGCAATGTTTACCGACGCATCCTTAAGAATTTGAGTGGCAGAGAGATCATTGACGGTTCCTTTGAGCCATTCTTCAGCTTCTAAGGGGGTTTCCTTCTCAGAAAAGGTCTTAGGGTGAAGTGATCTGAATTGTTTCACTCCTGCCGCACCTTGAGGAATGGGGGATAGTACCTTCCTTAAAATCTCCGCTTGTTGTTTCCTACTTTCTCGTAGCTCCTGATGAAGGGTAGCCATCTGCTGCTGCTGTTGTTCTAATTGTCCTTGCATCATTTGTATCATAGCTGCCTGTAGAGCAGCGTCTTCATTGACCCTATTTCCCCTTCTATTGCGGTTATGGTGTCGTCCGGCCATGATAATCTGAATTAGAAGGGGTTAGGTTATAAACAGGCGGGGGATGACATAAGGTAATACCTTGTATGAAAAGCAACGATTAAGGCAAGAAGAAAACCAATAAGGAAAAAGCAAGAGACACAAGGGCGAATTTTGTTAGAAGTCAAGATTTTATTAATAAATGCCAAGGAAAATACAATTAAGATTAATTATGGCCCCACTGCTATACATAGCTTATTTGGCCCACTGAGGAACTAAGAAACTAATCATAAGTGTTTTAGTCATCGTCCATCAATTATACGGTGGAAACTGCGCATCGCTGGCTCGACGTTTATTGACCTTCCTTGTAAAACTATAAAAGAAGGGTGAGCCTGCTACATTCCGGCAATAGAGTTGTGGAAGGGTACGACAAACATATCGATAAGCATGTCCCCGAACATAGAGTGTTTCCCCAATAAACCACATGTGTGGACCGTATACTTCTGGTTCCTCCTCTTCAACAGGAATCCCCTCTTCAGCAGGGGCCTCCTCCTCAGGCTCATCTTCCTCGGCATGAGCTTCCTCTTCCTCTGGTTCTTCCTCCACGGAATCGCCTTTAATAGGTGTAACGACCATGTTTTCTAATACCAAATAAAATATCTCTTATCTAATTTTCCAGTATCAAGTAATTATTTACGCGTTTCGTTGATAGAAAAATATTTTATTTTAATGATTTTATTTTTTTCAAAGTAATGTTAGTAAAGCATTTAAATATAATTAAAGGAATTTTATAAAATCTATTTATATTTTTCTGAGCTTAAAATGTTTTAATGGAATCTTATAATGTCTTAAAATAATTATTTCAAAATTAAAATATTTTCAAGGATAAACTAGATTTTTAAATAATTATAATAACTAAAAAATATCATAGATATAGGAATATTATTTAGTTTTAGTCCAAAATTATTTTTATACTGAAGATAACAATAAAATATATTTTCTAAAAATTTTCCATAATTTTCCCATATTTTAAACTATTTTTAACAAATTTTAGGGAAACAAAATCGTATAAAGAAAACTATTTTAAATTTAAAAGAAAAAGAAAAAAATATAAGTGAGGAAACCTGGACCGTTGGATTCAAGATCCAACGGCCCAGAATCTGCAGCGGCGCCATGAGATGGGGGCCACGCAAAACGCGTGAGCCCTCTACCCGCGGCCACGTGACCATGAGGCCAGGCGCGATCGCTGCCGTTGGATTTAGATCCAACGGTCACGATTTGATGGCGGCGGTGGCTAATCATCAAGCGATGATTTGCAATCATGGTGGACGTGGATTTTTTTTGGATTTGACCGAATTTTTTGGATTTTTTTGTTAGGAGAAAACCCTATAAATAGACTTTCAAACTCTATTTTCTCACACCACAGATGTCACGTCCCGCTTCTCATAGTACGCAAACTAAGGCACGTGACAGAGCCAGCCATACTACCTGTGGTTAGGAATCATCCCTCCACAGTCACATTACGGCTGTCTATAAGATATCAAGAATAGTAAAATATATAAAACTAGCTAATACACGTCCATTTGCCACAGTAAATAGAGTCAAGAAAATGTATAAGTGGAAACGAATCAAACTCTGATAAATAACATCTGAAAACTCATCCCAATATGAGTTCACATCAAGAAAATAAACCGCAGAAAAATAAGCTAAGAGTCTAAAAGCTAAACATCTTTAAACCACACATAATCAATTCCTCACTGCTCGGCTTGGCTACTGAAATACTCATGTTCAGTCTGTGATAAAGATAGAGGAACTGGGCTACACAAAACCCAGACGTCAATGCGTCATAATACCAAGACAACAATAATAACCAGGATGTAACGATATAGGTAAATATAGATATAATGAATAACACGGATATGAAACAGTGAGGTATGTATGTGTATGTGAAGTGCGACGAGTAACCTAAAACTGTGCTTCTAGGTTATCTACTCTAAAGACTTTGAAATCAATCTAATGGAATCGTCGATGTAACTCAATAGTATCCCGTGCGTGCCCAGGACCACGGTCAAGACTCTCGGGCTGAATCCGAGACGTGCCACTAAACAGTAAACAGGTAACATGTACAGACGAATGATGTCAGCAGCATCATTCTGGGTCTGGCCGAGCCCGTAAAGACTGATCAGAATAAGTATCAAACTGTTGAGTTACAAGTCGGGTTTCATTATTAATTTCCCCTTACCCCCAAGATCATGTGTTCAAGTCAGGTATTTATGATATGAATCTAATGCCAACACAGGATCAAGCAGGTACAGCTTTTGTCTATGTAGACAACAAGTCACGTGCTTCAGGACAACAAGTCAGGATTGTTGGCATTAGTAATAAGATCCAAGTAACAAGTCTGGTAGTGGATCGTGAACATGTCATGTAATATATATTAACCCAAAATAAATACCAATATAAAACTGTAATCAATATCGAAATACGACTAATGCCAGGATGCATATGTATCTATCTGTAAGAACCATTATACGTCTATTATCATGTATGATGGAATGTAGATAACATATTGAACTAATATAATAGTATGATAATGTTGTGATGTTCCGGCATGCAACTAGATAAGCTATTATCAGTACGGATACAGACGGTTACTATAAAACTGTAAATTGGTAATATTTTCTGAATATTAAAACACATGCACTATTATTTATTAAATAGATATCGATATAATAACATTAACAGGGATAATATATTCAGTCCGATTAATAGCTATAAACTTGGTATTGATTAACCATGCACAAGAAAGTTCCATTCAGAAATTCAGTATCACCCTGATTTGTAAAATAACTTAAAAATAAAAAACGTCCTCCAAAAGGGACGTGTCATATAACAAAACAAATCTAATTCAATAGGATTTTCATTTTTATAAGTTAAACTATCTCAGCTTGTTCCTACAAAAAGTTATGAACATTCGAAATTGAAAGTTTGCTGTTGGAATTTCCCTGGACAGCGGTTCAGAGGTACTTTCATTTACAATTTACGTTATTTAAAAAATTTATTTTGCATGCAAATATTTCACAGGGTTATATTATTCTGAGTTATCTTCGTAACGAACTAAATGACGTATACTAATGATTTTCTATGATTTATAATGAATTTTATAAGATAAGGTGTATAGTAAATTTCAGATTTGTCGTATCCGCTTTGCGACGACGTTTCATGTGTAAACTATAATATTTTCATACTATATTTTGTATAACGTTATGAAATACAGATTATAAACTAATTAATGATAATAATAAGAAATATTACGACGATATATATATTTATAGATATAATTATAGTATGTCGCAAGTTGTAAACTTGTATACATTGTATATTATAAAACCGATTAACGTTAAATAATTACGATGTATAAATTATATAGATATAATTATATGATGATGATGATAATAATAATAGTACGACCATATATAAGTAAATTACATAAAGCATAGTATGTAGCAAGTTGTAAACTTACCGCGAAACAAACGCGATGAACGGAAGCAACATGGCGCTATACAAATCAACACCAAGTTTTGATGGCCCGATTAAGGTTCTAGGATGCGGCTGAAGTTACGTTGGAGAGAATGGGTGTGGGCATAAAGAACGAAGAAGAAGAATATATAAATTGATGAGGGAGAGATATGTTATGTGGGGAGAGAGGGAGGGGGGTTGTGTTTAATATAAATATATATAATATAGTTTAAATTAGGTTATAAATATATATAAGTTTTAATGTATATAGATAATATCAAACTACAACCAATCTCCACAAAAATCTCATCAAAAATACATTTTGGAAATAATTCACATATGTAAACTTCTCAACCATAATTCAAGAATATATTTTAACTAACTCATACCCCTAATTTAAAATTTAAAAGGATTCTAAAAATATATCTAGATTTATTAAATATTTGATATTAGATATCTTGAGATTTAAACATAAAATTTAGAAGCAAAATAAGATATGGGATGGCAAGCATATGATGACAATTAACAAAATATAAATTATTCTTAACTTATGGCTATTAAAACATATATGATGATCTAGATATATGATATATAAAGATTTAAAAATATAATTTAGGTATTATACTAGATTCACATAGATACACTTTTTTGGTAAATTTCAGATACAATATTGCACCATATTAGGTTCTAAACTTGCGGGTCGGGTTGGATCGGATAACGACTACAGATACCAAATGCACTATCAACAACCAAAACTATAATAATCAAAAAATGGTCGCAAGATTAGAAAATACCCAAATAAAATATGGTATAAATGAACTAGGGTGTTACAACAGAGCTCCGAAAAATTTGAAAAAAATATCCTGACCTTCGTATCGACGACGCCTATGCTGTGGTTCCGCCCAATCATCGAGGAAAAATCCGAGCGTGGAATTATTAAGTGTCACGCCCCGCTTCCCGGTATACGGCGAAGGGGACGCGACGAGGTCCGCTACGTATTTACTGTAAAGTAAATACGCTGAGCGTATCTAAACAATATAAAGGTAAATCACAAGAGTCAAGATATATAAAAATAACAGCAAGTTTATTAATAACATTCTTTTGTACAATGCATGAAAAGTAAATACATCTGAAATAAAAACGATGCCTAAACAATGGCATAACAGGAAATGAAAAAAATACTGAATAGAACAAGGTACAATGTCTAGAGCTCGGGGTCTTCGTGAAACTGATCCAAGTCTTCACCGGTGGGCTCGATCTCTGACGGGTCCAAAACACCTGATGACATTCAAAGAAGAAAGAAATAGAATGTCGTCAGCGAACAGGTCGCTCGGTAAGTCCCAAAGATAAGGAAAGAATTAGAAAAGACAGAATACGAGGTATCTTCTAAAAGTTGTATAATATTGTAGAATATTGTGTTTACGCTGTTGTTTGTAGCTTGGTACGGAAGGATGCCAGTGTATACGAGAGGGGTCTCAGTATGCCAGAGACCAGGGCAAACGGAATGTACAAGGAACCGTTAAGCCACGGTACAACAGCAATGAAATATAGGTTAGGTGTCTTAATCTTACCGTCTCGTGCCACTTCTAACACCTTCTGCACCAATCTACCCCTTAAACCCCGTAGTGTTTTGATTGTATTGTTGAATTGTATTGTATAAGTTGGATGACTGACCAAAATTATGATATCAGTAAACAGATTGTAACTGCATAATCAGGTAAATGGAATAACGGGATAATGGATGTATATCCATGGTTTGATTCAGTCAAGTTGTATAGATTGATAACTGGATTCTGGGATTCATGTGTTCATATTGAGTTAGAATATTAAAGAATGTAGATTGACTTGAATCATATTCAAGTCAGAAATAATCAGACTCAAACCCAAGTCAGACAAAAGAAATGTAAATCGAAGTCTTATATTTACTAGGGTCCTTATTGTAATTTATAAAACTCGAGGGGTTTTATGTAAAAATATTTTTGTATAGTTTTCAGGATACACCCCAAGTATCTATTATTCGTCTTTATAGTTATAATGAGTGTAATTTTATTTTGTGATATTTCTAGCGAAAATATCCTAATTACATAAATAAAGGTATTTATTTGTAATATTGATTTATTTGAAATTCATGGTATTTTAATGTAAAATTTATTCTTGTGATTTTTAGAAAAAATGGAATATTTTTATTATAACAAAATAGATCTTTTAATGATAATATACATATATTCATACAAAAATAATTTCAATAAATATTTTATATTTATAAAAGTCTCATTTTCTTAAAATGTCGTATTTTAAACCTTTCGAGACCGAATGCTCCTTGCGGAGGTCTGAATCTCGCACTGTTAAGCCCGAGAGTGCACGATAAACCGTACTATCCCTAATGGGTTCCCCAAAGGTGGGTTGTAGTGGCGCTTTGCAAAGATTTTATAAATACTAATCCTTTAGAAAACGGTTTTATTAAAGTAAAAGGTATTTATTTGCAAAAGTCGATTTTCCGTATTTTAGATTTTAGGGATTTCTATTTCAACTAGACTATTTCTAAATGATGTAAACAACAAGTTGTTAGAAGTCCCAAATCGCCTCTTCATCGCCAATTGTGGCCAGGTAAGTACAAGTGACGAAGGAGGGATCCGCTCACGAATCGTGAGACGGGCCTTTTAAAGTTACCTTTGCTCACTTGCCTAGCCTAGACACCACAAAGTCAGGTTTAGATAAACGATCGATGTCCACAACTTATCGTATTTTCCTATTAAAAGTTATTTTTTTTAAAAGTGTATCAAAACTAAAACTTTTAGAAAAGGTTTTATTAAGAAAATGGTATTTAAATGTAAAATCTTGTTTTATCGTATTCTAAGTTTTCAAGGTAGCGTGTTATGTTTGCATATGAGTGTGTGAGGAGATAGGTCATTATCTCGTGATCTACTTTAAGGTATATCAATGTTAAGGGGGTTAAATGTGAAAACGAAACATTATGGTATTTAAGTGGAAAAATACGATAAATGGAAACGTTATCATTTCATGTGAAGAAACTTATTCAAATTGTTTGTTAAATGATTAATAGTCAACATAAAGGTGTTTAAGCATGATGGAATTGGTGATAAGTGAGATTTTATAGAAAACCGAATCGGAAATCGGATTTGTTTCGATTCCGTCGGGTTTTGTAATTTCGTATTTTTTTGAGAGAAAAGAAATATAGAAAGGGGGACTTACGGGTTTGGACAACACTAGAGAGTGTGAGAGAAGTAGAGGGTTTGCCGGTGTGTCGAATCGTCGTTGAGAGTTCCTAGCACGATCACCGGAATTTCGCCGTCGATTTTGTCAGCACTTCGCCTTTCGCTCGTTTCCAACGTACCAAAGTTCTCTTGGAATTTTAAGAGAGTGGACTCAGAAATTTAGGATGAGAGGGTAGAGGGTAGGGGGTGTATTTATAGGGTTAGGCTAGGATTAGGGTTTTAAATTAAAAATGTAAAAAAAATATAAAAATCATTAAAATTTGGAGTAAAAGAGGTTTAATGTGCTCTCTGTAACCGATCTAGAAATTTAGTGTGTGCAGGGGGGTTGACCATTAAAAGATGCTCATCTTCGATGTTGGTGACTCGGCCGGACGGCGCCGGCCTGAGTCGGGCGGTCCGCCGGCCTACTCGGCCGAGTCGGAGGGTCGATGGGTGGGGGGTCTCCTGGGGTGATTTATGGTGCATCTAACTTTTTATGTGTAGAAGGAAATTTGTGAGAAACGCACGTATAATGGTTGGTATTCTAAAAAATCAAAAACAAAATAATATTAAAAATAATGTGGAGCAGGGGA
Source organism: Agapanthus africanus (assembly GCA_030015575.1). Lineage (NCBI taxonomy): Eukaryota > Viridiplantae > Streptophyta > Magnoliopsida > Asparagales > Amaryllidaceae > Agapanthus > Agapanthus africanus. The sequence continues at coordinate 340,732,944 of JASDDO010000006.1, read as the reverse complement.
TTTGAACTCTGGTGGCTTGGTTCAGCAGTGCAAAGTATTACCAATGAGCTACAAGCTCCTTCTAGTAATTATGGAATGAAATAAATACTTAAAGACATATCAGCAACAATAAATACTCCAAGTATACATTGAATTTAAATCAATTCTTTGTACATTAAAAATGGAGCTGTTACAGTCTACCCTCCTTACAAAAATTTCGTCCTCGAAATTTACAACTTTTATTTGAGAACTAGTTTAAAAAGAGGTATGGATATCTAGTACGCATTTCATCCTCTATTTCCCAAGTGGACTCTCCTGGAGTGTCTTTCCTCCACATCACTCGAACCAAGTTAACTTCCTTGTTCCGAAGTGTCTTCACTTTCTTGTCCAGGTTCTCCACAGGTTGTTGCTCACAAGACAAATCGTGTTGTATCGTGAGCTCGGAATGATCGAGAACATAACTGGGGTCACTCACATACCTTCTGAGTTGGGATATGTGGAACACATTATGCACTCCTTCCAATGAAGGTGGAAGCGCTAAGCGGTATGCCACTTCACCGACTCGTTCGAGTACGTCGAATGGTCCAATATATCTCGGACTTAGCTTACCCCATCTTCCAAATCGGATCACTCCGCGGTTCGGAGATATTTTCAAAAATACGTGATCTCCTGGCTGGAACTCCAAGTGTCGTCTCTTGGCATCAGCCTAGTGCTTCTGTCGATCTTGGGCTATGCGCATCCTTTCCCTGATAGTACGAACTACATCAACAGTCGCTACTATCATTTCTGGTCCAAGAAGTTCTCTATCTCCGATGTCGTCCCAACTTAATGGCGATCGACACTTCCTTCCATACAATGCTGCAAAAGGTGTCATTCCTATGCTTGCTTGGTAGCTGTTGTTGTACGAAAACTCCACAAGATGTAGGCGATCTTCCCACGATCCTTTGAAGTCTAACATACACGCTCTGAGCATATCCTCCAAGATCTGAATAGTTCGTTCCGACTGACCATCTGTTTGTGGATGATAAGCCGTGCTGAAGTTCAGACTTGTTCCCAAGCATGCTTGCAGACTCTGCCAAAATTGCGATCGGAACCTGGTGTCATGATCGGAGACAATGCAGACCGGTACTCCATAAAGTCTCACAATTTCCTGTATGAGTTCATGGGTATCAGAGATAGTACATTATGAAGAGTTTAAATCTTAATTAGATTATTACCTCCATGTACTTCTTTGCTAGTGTCTCAGTAGATTGGCCAACTCGAAATGGGATGAAGTGAGCCGACTTTGTGAGTCGATCCACAATGACCCATACAGCATCGTTACCCTTTGTGCTGCGAGGAAGAGCAGTCACAAAATCCATCGTGATGTGTTGCCATTTCTATTCTGGGATTGGTAACGGTTGAAGTAATCCAGCAGTCCTGTGATATTCAGCCTTTACTTGCTGACACACTAAGCATTTTGCGACTCTTCTGGCTACTTCACGCTTCTTTCCATACCACCAATAATTCTGACGTAGATCTTTGTACATTTTGGTACCTCCAGGGTGTACTGAATAGGGAGAGCTGTGAGCTTCTTTCATTAACTCTTCCCGAACAGGACCTTTTGGTACACACAATCTGCTGCCGTATCTCAAAGATCCGTCTTCATGGATGATGAAGTCTATTCTGAGTCCATTCTCCACTTATTCGCTGATCTTTTGCAACTTAACATCACTTGCTTGAGCTGCTTTGATCTGATTCACAATGGTTGATTGAACCTGTAAATTCATCAAACTTGAAGCATTACCTGGCATGATTACTTCAATCTCCATCTGATGCAAGTCTTGTTGAAGCTTCCACTGAGCGGTGAGATTCATTGCTAATGGTTGGTGACTAAGAGCATCAGGTACTACATTCACCTTCCCTGGGTGATATTGCAAGTTGATGTCAATTCTGCCATGAGTTCTAACCATTTTCTCTGCCGCATATTCAACTCCTTCTGAGTAAACACGTACTTTAGGCTCTTATGATCTGTGTAGATGTTCACTCGTTCACCAAGTAGATAATGACGCCAAATCTTGAGAGCAAAAATGACGGCTGCCAATTCCAAATCATGTGTCGGATAATTGCGCTCATGAATCTTCAGCTGTCTTGAAGCATAAGCCACAACTTTACCGTGCTGATGTAGAACACATCATAATCCCTTACCGGATGCATCGCAATGCACTTCAAATCCTCCAGATTGATCCAGTATGACGAGAATTGGTGCTGATGTCAACCTTGGCTTGATTTCTATGAAAACTTGTTCGCATGCTTCTGACCACACAAATTCTTCATCTTTACGTGTGAGCTTGGTCAGGGGCGTTGCTATCTTTGAAAAGCCTTCAATAAACCTTCTGCAATATCCAGCTAAACCCAAGAAACTCCGAATATCCTTCACTGACTTTGGTGTAGGCCATTCGCTAACTGCTGAAACTTTCGCTGGATCCACAGAGATTCCTTCTCCTGATACGATATGTCCAAGAAAACCAACTTGCTTTAACCAAAACTCGCACTTGCTATACTTGGCATAAAGCTGATGTTGTCGAAGAGTTTCTAGGACAATTCGTAGGTGTTCTGCATGTTCTTTTCGACTCTTAGAATACACCAGGATGTCGTCGATGAAGATGACAACAAACCTGTCTAAGTACTCCCGGAAAACTTGATTCATTAGGTTCATGAATATTGCGGGTGCGTTGGTCATTCCAAATGGCATCACTAGAAATTCGTAATGTCCATAGCGAGTTCTGAAAGCTGTTTTGTGAATATCAGCTTCCTTGACCTTCACTTGATGATAACCTGAACGAAAATCCAATTTAGAGAAAACACAAGATCCACTTAGCTGATCGAATAAATCGTCGATGCGCAGAAGTGGATACTTGTTCTTTATAGTGACTTCATTCAAGGCTCTGTAATCGATGCACATTCTGTATGAACCTTCCTTCTTCTTCACAAGTAGTACAGGTGATCCCCAACTTGAAGTGCTGGGACAAATCCATCCTTTCGCCAGTAATTCGTCCAACTGTGTTCGGACTTCCTTCAAACCTTCCGGACTTAAACGATAGGGTGCTTTGATCATCGACTATGCTCCTGGTACTAAATCAATACTGAATTCAAGAGCTCGATCGGGAGGCAAACCTGATATATCGTCAGGAAATACATCGTCGAACTCTCGAACCACATCTGGTCTTGATTCTTCCTCCGCTTGAGCTGCTGCAACTGCTGCTTCTCTTGGCTTCGCTTTGTAGGTACTTGGCTCCAGTGTACGGTCTCCGCTTTTGAAATAGAAGACCGGATGGTCTGGAATCTCGAATAATACCCTCCTTTGACGACAGTCTATGGTAGCATAAAAAGTTCCAAGCCAATCCATTCCTAGAACCACATCGAAGTTCGGTATGTCCATTACTTTGAAGTCAGCATAAAATTCTCTGCTGCAGACGACGACTGGACACAAGCTGTATCCCATGGTTGCCTTTAGAACGCCATTTCCTTAACTGACATTCTAGCTGGATACAAGCGGTGAGACTAGAATCGCATGGGTTCGAACAAACCGTTGCGACATAAAGCAGTGTGATGCTCCAGTATCAAACAATGCTAGTGCAAGGATTGAGGATACTAAGATTGTACCTAAGGTATGTGGGATATGTTTTAGGTATAGAAAATATGTAACTAAGTAACAGGATAGAAAAGAAAAGTTTGAAAAGAAAAGTTTACCAGTGATGACTTGGCCAGCGGCCTCAGCTTCTTCCATGGACATCGTGAAAGCCTGGCGCCTTGGTACATTCCTCCTGGCCTGAGGAGCATTCCTCGGAACGTTCCTTTAAGCTTGATGGAACTGACTAGTAGGTGGTGCAGCTTGTGGTCCTCTGGGTGGTGCAGGTAGTGCAGGTCTTGGAGCAGGTGCCTGAAGAACTGGTCACTGTGGATAGGTAATTGCTGGCCTGGGTGCAGCAACTGGGTTTTGTAATTGGGGACAAGACCCAATATCATGAGTAGCTGAGCCGCAGACTAAGAAAAGACGGTTGGCTCGACGGCAGTCTTTCATCATATGTCCAGTTCCCTTACAGTAGGTGCAAAAGGCTGGGCTGGGACGATGGTTTGGTACTCCGGGTCGCCTTAGCATGAAAGGTGGCCTGGACGAGGCTCGACCTGCCATCTGGTTGGCAGGGCGCTTGACTCCTGCAGACTGAGGTCTGTCCCTTGCTTTTATCACTGCCTCATAACTGCGGGCAGCTTCCAGAGCATCCTCATGAGTCAGAAATTTCCCGTGGCTAGAGCAGCCTGAATCTCCATGTCCAAACCTTGCTGAAAGCAACGAGCTCTGATCTCGTCCGTCGGTATCAAGTGTGCCGCGAATCTGTTTAAGGATTGTGTTAGCTGTATAGTATGTGAGATTTAAAAATTGAACTGTTGTGACATATCTTACCGGCTTAGCATGGTGAATTCAGCGTCGTACTCATCTACTGATTTGTCCCACATCGAACCCTGATGTAGATGAATGAACTGCTGCTCCATGGCAAACCTGACAGTCACAGGGAAGTATTTCGCGTCGAACTTCTCGTGAAAAGTCTTCCATTCAATAGGCTGTACCAGACGGCTCTTTTCCGCCTTCCACCAGTTGCGAGCATTATCCGTGAGCTGTAGTTTCACCACACCGACCCAAGCTATGTCTAGCACTTGTGCTGCTGCCAGATCATCTTCTATGCTTTGTGCCCATTTCTCAGCTTCAAGTAGGCTTCCTTTACCAGAGAACTACTTGGGATGTAAAGCCCTGAATTGCTTTACCCCCGGTGCGTCAGTCTCAGGACAGTTCAGGAGTTGTTGCTGTCCCTCGAGAAGACTGCGGATCGCCTCAAGTAGCACTGTCTGCTCGGTGGGTGGCGTAGGAACAACTGTGGTGAGAGGTAGTGCTATAGGTGTGTTGTTGACGTTAGTGCTGGTGTTGTTCGGAGAACCCATAATCATGAAGAAAAATTTGGGTTAGGACAGATTCAAGTACATGAAATGATAAGATTCAAGGAATATGAAATTGTAAGATTCAAGGAACATGAATTGTAAAGAATGTTTTAGTTGCTGGTTCTTGTGTTATATTGCTTAGATTGTTCACGCAGAACAGAACTACATATTATGGTTCTATACAGCTCTGACCTGCATGGGCCACCAACAAAACCTGTCACGCCCCGCTTCCCGGTATACGGCGAAGGGGACGCGACGAGGTCCGCTACGTATTTACTCTGAAGTAAATGCACTGAGCGTATCTAAGCAATATAAAGGTAAATCACAAGAGACAAGATATATAAAAATAACAGCAACTTTATTAATAACATTCTTTTGTACAATGCATGAAAAGTAAATACATCTGAAATAAAAGCGATGCCTAAACAATGGCATCACAGGAAATGAAAAAAATACTGAATAGAACAAGGTACAATGTCTAGAGCTCGGGGTCTTCATGAAACTGATCCAAGTCTTCACCGGTGGGCTCGATCTCTGACGGGTCCAAAACACCTGACGACATTCAAAGAAGAAAGAAATAGAATGTTGTCAGCGAACAGGTCGCTCGGTAAGTCCCAAAGATAAGGAAAGAATTAGAAAAGACAGAATAAGAGGTATCTTCTAAAAGTTGCATAATATTGTAGAATATTGTGTTTACGCTGTTGTTTGTAGTTTGTTATGGAAGGATGCCAGTGTATACAAGAGGGGTCTCAGTATGCTAGAGACCAGGGAAAACAGAATGTACAAGGAACCGTTAAGCCACGGTACAGCAGCAACGGAATATAGGTTAGGTGTCTTAATCTTACCGTCTTGTGCCACTTCTAACACCTTCCGCACCAATCTACCCCTTAAACCCCGTAGTGTTTTGATTGTATTGTTGAATTGTATTGTATAAGTTGGATGACTGACCAAAATCATGATATCAGTAAACAGATTGTAACTGCATAATCAGGTAAATGGAATAACGGGATAATGGATGTATATCCATGGTTTGATTCAGTCAAGTTGTATAGATTGATAACTGGATTCTGGGATTCATGTGTTCATATTGAGTTGGAATATTAAAAAATGTAGATTGACTTGAATCATATTCAAGTCAGAAATAATCAGACTCAAACCCAAGTCAGACAAAAGAAATGTAAATCGAAGTCTTATATTTACTAGGGTCCTTATTGTAATTTATAAAACTCGAGGGGTTTTATGTAAAAATACTTTTGTATAGTTTTCAAGATACACCCCAAGTATCTATTATTCATCTTTATAGTTATAATGAGTGTAATTTTATTTTGTGATATTTCTAGTGAAAATATCCTAATTACATAAATAAAGGTATTTATTTGTAATATTGATTTATTTGAAATTCATGGTATTTTAATGTAAAATTTATTCTTGTGATTTTTAGAAAAAATGGAATATTTATATTATAACAAAATAGATCTTTTAATGATAATATACATATATTTATACAAAAATAATTTCAATAAATATTTTATATTTATAAAAGTCTCATTTTCTTAAAATGTCATATTTTAAACCTTTCGAGACCGAATGCTCCTTGCGGAGGTCTGAATCTCGCACTACTAAGCCCGAGGGTGCACGATAAACCATACTATCCCTAACGGGTTCCCTAAAGGTGGGTTGTAGTGGCGCTTTGCAAATATTTTATAAATACTAATCCTTTAGAAAACGGTTTTATTAAAGTAAAGGTATTTATTTGCAAAAGTCGATTTTCCGTATTTTAGATTTTAGGGTTTTCTATTTCAACTAGACTATTTCTAAATGATTTAAACAACAAGTTGTTAGAAGCCTCAAATCGCCTCTTCACCGCCAATTGTGGCCAGGTAAGTACAAGTGAGGAAGGAGGGATCCGCTCACGAATCGTGAGACGGGCCTTTTAAAGTTACATTTGCTCACTTGCCTAGCCTAGACACCACAAAGTCAGGTTTAGATAAACGATCGATGTCCACAACTTATCGTATTTTCCTATTAAAAGATATTTTTTTTAAAAGTGTATCAAACCTAAAACTTTTAGAAAAGGTTTTATTAAGAAAATGGTATTTAAATGTAAAATCTTGTTTTTATCGTATTCTAAGTTTTCAAGGTAGCGTGTTATGTTTGCATATGAGTGTGTGAGGAGGTAGGTCATTACCTCGTGATCTACTTTAAGGTATATCAATGTTAAGGGGGTTAAATGTGAAAACGAAACGTTGTGGTATTTAAGTGAAAAAAATACGATAAATGGAAACGTTATCATTTCATGTGAAGAAACTTGTTCAAATTGTTTGTTAAATGATTAATAGTCAACATAAAGATGTTTAAGCATGATGGAATTGGTGATAAGTGAGATTTTATAGAAAACCGAATTGGAAATCGGATTTGTTCCGATTCCGTCGGGTTTTGTAATTTCGTATTATTATGAGAGAAAAGAAAGATAGAAAGGGGGACTTATGGGTTTGGACAACACTAGAGAGTGCGAGAGAAGTAAAGGGTTTGCCGGTGCGTCGAATCGTCGTTGAGAGTTCCAAGAACGATCACCGGAATTTCGCCATCGATTTCGTCAGCGCTTCGCCTTTCACTCGTTTCCAACGTACCAAAGTTCTCTTGGAATTTTGAGAGAGTGGACTCAGAAATTTAGGATGAGAGGGTAAGGGGTAGGGGGTGTATTTATAGGGTTAGGCTAGGTTTAGGGTTTTTAATTAAAAATGTAAAAAATATATATAAAAATCATTAAAATTTGGAGTAAAAGAGATTTAATGTGCTCTCTGTAACCGATCTAGAAATTTAGTGTGTGCAGGGGGGTTGACCAGTAAAAGATGCTCATCTTCGATGTTGGGGACTCGGCCGTCCGGCCGAGTCTGGCAGGCGGCGCCGGCCCGAGCCGGCATGTCCGCCGGCCGAGTCGGGCCGAGTCAGAGGGTCGATGGGTGGGGGGTCTCCTGGGATGATTTATGGTGCATCTAACTTTTTATGTGTAGAAGGAAATTTGTAAGAAACGCACGTATAACGGTTGGTATTCTAAAAAATCAAAAACAAAATAATATTAAAAATAATGTGGGGCAGGGGATTTGAACTCTGGTGGTTTGGTTCAACAGTGCAAGGTATTACCAATGAGCTACAAGCTCCTTCTTGTAATTATGGAGTGAAAAAAATACTTAAAGAGATATCAGCAACAATAAATACTCCAAATATATATTGAATTTAAATCAATTCTTTGTACATTAAAAATAGAGTTGTTACATTAAGGTTTTAGTACAAGGCTACACTTTCGATCCATCGACCAGCATCTCAAATCTAAGGTAGGATCCGCCTCTCACCACTTGATCTATCACCTTCTTCAGGATTTCTTAGACATGATAATAATCTTACAACCCATTTTAATACGTTGTTAAACCCTTCATGCATATTATGATACTGTACTATTGTAATGAATAATCCTTGACTTGATGTTGACCTCACGGGATAACGACATATCCCTCATACTCACACACATACTTACAATAAAAAATTCATGATGTTGTTTATTAGTTAAGTTGGCACATCACACATACCTTCTAATATCATATTGGTTATTTTTTTGATAACATATCGTATATACTGTACGATATCAAAATAGGTTACTTCCACAAAAATACCCTCATTTTATTAATACGTTATATTTAATTTAAAATACCCATATGATATAGGGCTTTGGGAATAAAATACCTTTGGCACATTAAAATGTTAGTTTATTTTTACTCTTATTCACTAATTACTTTAGTTTTATTAAAATCCTTTTACCTTTTGAAATGGGTTAATACTAATCTAAATAATTATATTATGGTTTCCAACTTAATCCCCTTTCACTTAGAGAGAATATTTTTATATTAATATTTTTTTCAGCATTTCAACTAAGGTTTAATAAAATACCCTAATAGGGTGATATTTTACATGAAACACCCCGTGGTTATTAGGCAATCATCCCTGAAAAGGACATAAATCCTGCCGTTCATATGCAGCGGTTGTCAACACGGATTTATTCTTGTAGAATATCACCTTTAATTAAATATCCTAATTCTATAGGATAATCTTTTACGTAAATAGCTCGTGGTTGATAGGCAACCGTTCCGGAAAAGGACACAAATTCTACCGCCCGTGTGCAGCGGTTGCCAACACGGACGTATTTCTAAAATGTTACCTCCAAATAAAAACTATAACTTTATAAATTATTATTTACGATAAAATACTTTAATCCATCCTAAAAGGATATAATTGCATTTAAATACCTTGATCTTTACTAATAGGCTATTTTCAGCAAAAACCATAACTTTTATAAATGATACTTTCCAAAAAGAATACCAAAAACTTTATTAAAAGATAATTTCAAATAAATACCATAATCTTTCATTAAAAAGATATTTTCATTAAAATACCATGGGTTTTCCCAAAATTATAATTACTTTAAAATATCATAGTTTCTTATAAACAATAACTACCATTAAACACCATGATCTTTATTAACTAAGTGTTCTATAAAATATGTGCACCTTACAGACTTTAAAAGATAACAAGATAAAACGGGTGGTTGTGGAATGCCGTATTAAATGAGATCAACTATTTGAATACATGTTTACCACATACATGACACCTGATACGGTTAGGGTTAGAATGCACGAACCTAGGTATTGAATACTTATAAATGAAAATCCATGCTAGCAAGATGATCAGTCCAATATGTGGACGACTACTAACCCGACATTCGGACGAATACTAACCCGGTCTTCGGGCTAAAACTAACCCGGTATTCGGGCGAATACTAACCCTACTTTGAGGGCGAATAATCCAATATATAGATGACATACAATGTGGAAATTCCATGCTTAGATGATATACGCACTAACTCTAATTCGACAAAACCTTACACTGAATAAAGGGGATAGGTAGTTTGATTATGCAAGGAGATGCGGAACTCAGATTCCCCTACTATTCGATCATGACCCCGGAAGATGAAACTGTATATTTTATTCCCCCAGTTGTTGTTCCGTGGCCACAATGGAATAATCGCGAGTATCTGGACCCTTATTTAACAAACTAATGCGAACTTTTACCTAATAGATACCTCATACAATATACCCATATTCACATATGCCTCATTCAACATGCCTTTTTTGCATACACCTCATACCCTTATACCCATATACATCATATCTGTACCCACACATCATACCTATATACTATTGCTCGTTTTTGTACCTTTACTTCTTTATGAGGCAATCCTACCCGAGTGTAACTCGCTGACGGACTTTCCTTTTCTCTTCTCTATCTCTGGAATGACCATTAGATGAGAATGAGTATTATGACGAGGATCAAGGTGTGGAGCCTACTAATAAAGATTATGCAGACTTGACGACAGAAGATTAGCTAGTTATATTTTTATTTGTTGCCCACATGTTTAGGGCTTTTGCTTCTTTTTTCGATGTAATTAAACTATTTAGTTTATTTTACTTATTCTTTTTGGATGTAATAAAGTTTGGTTAATAGAAATAAATGTCTTCCGCTTTTATTATTTTGTTTTGGTACATATCCTACATGTTATAGATATTCATACACTGAACCTAACTGTATTGAATAGATCACCTTCAATACAGTTAGGTTGCGAACCGTGCCACGTTACCTCTTCACATTCTTTTGGGAAGCGAGGCGTGACAGGTTTTAGTGGTGGCATATGCAGGTCCTCAATGTACTAAAACAAAAACATTAACTGACTTTATTATATTTGTGAATCTTATCAACTTTTTATCCTTTCCATATATTTCCCAAGTTTTCTTGTTATTTTTCTTGTCATCCGTATTCTGACCACGGCCTCTCCTTCCAGGCCATGGCCAACCTAAGAGCCATACCCCTTTCCGACAAGGACGACGTCAGATATTACTTTTGAAAACATTTGGGTATTCAGACGACGAAGTCGTAGACTCCCAGGCGGTTATTTCCGACAGCGACTCAGAAGACAAAGAAGTCGATGTTGCAACTCCGGAGCCTATGATAGCCAATGACTCCGAAGATGAAGAAGAAGATCCTATGGAAAAGGAGCATATAGAGGAGGGGCCAGAAAAAGAGGCTCCTGTGGGGAAAAGAATCCTATGGAATATGATCCTGATAAGGAGGCTCCTGCAGAAGAAGAAGACCCTATAAAGGGGGAAATCCGAGAATGGGGCTCCTGCCGAGGATGAGTCGAAGGACGAAGCTTCGAGTGAGGAGGAACTCGAGGCCGAAGAAACTCAGGCAATTGTCCCCATAAGACACTGTGGGAATAGCCGTCCCTTTCTTAGTGCGAGAGCCTATCGCAATATGTTGAACTCTGATAATCAAGATTAATAAAACTTACTTTTTCTTTTTGGCTGAATAAAACGATGTATAGCTTTTCAGTTGTACTCCCCTTATTGAAGTTGAATAATAAAATCTTAGTTTCGAGCAAAATCTCTCTTGTGTCTCTTGCTCTTCTTTTTATTAGTTTTTCTCTTGCATTAATTGTTGTTCTTTTATGCAAGTTACCATCTTATTTCATCCTTCAATCTGTCTGTAACCTAACCCCCTTATAATTCAGATCATAATGGTCGAACGACACCGTAACCGCAACATAAAAGGAAATAGGATCAATGAAGCCGCTGCTCAACAACCAACTATATTACAAATGATGCAAGGACTACTAGAACAACAACAGTAGCAGACGACTGCCCTTCATCAACAGCTGCAAGAAAGTAGGCAGCAACAAGCGGAGGTTTTAAGGAAGGCACTAGCCCCAGTTCCTCAAGGTTCAACGGGAGTGAAGCAATTCAGATCACTTCACCCTAAGACCTTTTCAGGGAAGGAAACTCTATTAGAAGCTGAAGAATGGCTTAAAGGAACCGTCAATGATCTCGGTGCCGCTCAAATTCCTAAGGATGTGTGGGTAAACATTGCTAAACTACAATTCACGGATAACTCCAGAATATGGTGGGAGGCAGAGGAAAGTAGACTGAAGGAGACTGTCGACTGGGAAACGTTCAAATAGTGTTTTGATACCCAGTACTTTCCAATCGTGGCACACCTAGAGATGGAAAGGGAATTTGTATGACTCCAACAAGGGAGCTTGTGGGATAAGCCTGTAGACGAGTACGCTTCAGAGTTCGCAAGGTTAAGTCGGTTCGCACATCATCTGGTGGCAACCCGAGAACTATATGCTAAGAGGTTCTTACAAGGGTTGGACTTGAAGACGCGGTCCTCCATGTCTTCTGCTACCCTTTCGACTTATGACGCAATCTTAGACGCAGCGTGAAACTTTGAAGATCTACAGGAACGCATAAGGAATAATGACCATTCATCAAGTGTTAAGCAACCGGAAATCCAATTTCTGGAGAATCATTTTCCAAATTCAATGGAGGGCAGCAATTCAAGAAGCCAGTAGGGCAGACTGTCTTAAGATAACTAGGCGTTATATTCAACCATTGTGGTAGAACCGGCCACTACATGAGAAACTGTCGTATTTTGAACAAACTCTACATAGTCTGTGGGTCTCCGGATCATACTATTTGGGACTGTCCTCAAAGAAGGAGACAATTATACCCCGTCAATAAGCCGGCTAACTATGGGGCACCACAACAGGGAAATTGGCCACTTTTCGCCACTAAACCAACCAGTCAAAGGGCGTCACCAAAGGTACCACCCTTGCCATCACAGGAGCGTGTTTTTCAGCAAGCGCAGCGGAATGGACCTAAACACCAGACCTTCACCAAGACAGCCGAGAAGGCTGATGCCACAGGGAAAGATAGCAGAGGTACTCTTTCTTTTTCAACCTTCCTTTTCGATACCATACTTATTTATCATTCGATGCAAATCTTAGTTAGACACACCATAATTCTTCTAGTTTCCGTAGTTTCTACTAGTTGTCTTTATATTTATATCTCTCAAGTTTTCCATCAATTCACTGATGCCTTTCTTATTAGTTTAGAAATACCTATAACCTTCCTTCAACTTCAAAACTTTTCTATCTGGAAGCAACTACTGATTTTACACTTTCCGATTCTTTATATCTAAACCATTCATAGACTTTCCATGCATCAAGCGATACATCAACTCCCGGGAGCGACACAGGTAGTAAAAGAGGGTTGCTGACAGCATTACTGATTTCCGTGCCTAGTAGAAAATCTTAGACACAGCGTGAAACTTTGAAGATCTACAGGAACGCATAAGGAATAATGACCATTCATCAAGTGTTAAGCAACCGGAAATCCAATTTCTGGAGAATCATCTTCCAAATAGTTGCATATGAGTCAAGACAAGTAAAGACTCATAAACGCAACTATCCTATCCAGATCTAGAACAGGCAATTGTGATGTTCATCTTGAACATATAGAGACACTATTATAAGGAGAACTAGTGGACACGGATGGTTGAAACACATGAAGCAGATGAGAGGGGTCAAGTTTATATAGGAGAAGTGGCGGTCTATTAGGATGATCCTGAAGATTGAAAACTTAGGGGATTGAGATGATTGTAGCAACAATGGAGGTAGTGGTACGATACAGGAAGCATAGAAAGCTCAGTCCGCGACTCATCGACTGTTTAACATCCCAGAAGGAGATGGTGGGGTTGCATATAGCCTAGTTTTACTATTTTCTTTGGAGGGCATACTTAATACTTTTATATCTCACAGTAAAAAATGTATGTCGGTGACCCTAGTCACATTTTGGATCATTCCGAGATCGTAGTAGGGGCTAACGTAACCTATGAGCAGCAATCGGTCGAGATACAAGACCGGAAGGAGAAGACCTTGAAGGCAAGACGGTCCAGCAGGTTAGAATTACTGGAGGAAGGAACCCCAGATGAATCTATACATAAACGAGGTGATGAGACGAGAGAGCGAAACCCAAAATTTTTTCTCACTAATCCTTTCTTGGTGATTTTCCTTGACCATTACCTTCTGAAATTTCGATGACGAAATTATTTTAAGGAGGGTAAATTGTAACGACCGTGTTTTCTAATACCTAATAAAATATCTCTTATCTAATTTTCCAGTATCAAGTAATTATTTACATATTTCGTTGAAAGAAAAATATTTTATTTTAATGATTTTATTTTTTTTCAAAGTAATGTTAGTAAAGCATTTAAATATAATTAAAGGAATTTTCTAAAAGCTATTTATATTTTTCTGGGATTAAAATGTTTTAATGGAATCTTATAATGTCTTAAAATAATTTATATATTTTAATTAATAATTAAAATGATTATTTCAAAATTAAAATATTTTAAAGGATAAACTAGATTTTTAAATAATTATAATAACTTACAAATATCATAGATATGGGAATATTATTTAGTTTTAGCCCAAAATCCTTTTTATACTGAAGATAACAATAAAATATATTTTCTAAAAAATTTCCATAATTTTCCTGTATTTTAAACTATTTTTAATAATTTTTTTGGAAACAAAATTGTATAAGGAAAAATATTTCAAATTTAAAAGAAAAATATAAATAAATAAATAAAATATAAGTGGGGAAACCTGGACCGTTGGATTCAAGATTCAACGGCCAAGAATATGCGGCGGTGCCACGATCTGGGGGCCACGCAAAACGCGTGAGCCCTCCACTCGCGGCCATGAGACCAGGCGCGATCGCTGCCGTTGGACGACCACGATTTGATGGCTGCGGCGGCTAATCATCAATCAATGATTTGCAATCATGGTGGGCAGGGATTTTTGTAGGATTTGACCGGATTTTTTGGAATTTTTTGTTGGGAGAAAAATCCCATAAATAGAGACTTTCAAACTCCATTTTCTCATACCACAGAGCTCCGAAAATTCTGAAAAAAAAATATCCTGGCCATCATATCGACGACGTCTACGCTGTGGTTCCACCCAATCATCGAGGAAAAATCCGAGCGTGGAGTTATTAAGGTTTTAGTACAAGGCTACGCTTTCGATCCATCAATCAGCATCTCAAATTTAAGATAGGATCCGCTTCTAACCACTTGATCTATTACCTCCTTCAATTAGGATTTTTTAGACATGATAATAATCTTGCAACCCATTTTAATATGTTGTTAAACCCTTCATGCATATTATGTTATTGTATTATTGTAATGAAAAATCCTTGACTTGATATTGACCTCACAGGATAACGACCAATCTCTCATGCTTACACATATACTTACAATAAAAAAATTCATGATGCTGTTTATCAGTTAAGTTGGCATATCACACATACCTTCTAATACCATATTGGTTATTTTTTTGATAACATATAGCACATACTTTACGATATCAAAATAGGTTACTTCCACAAAAATACCCTATTTATATTAATACGTTATATTTAATTTAAAGTACCCATATGATATAGGGCTTTGTGAATAAAATACCTTGGGCACATTAAAATGATAGTTTATTTTTACTCTTATCCACTAATTACTTTAGTTTTATTAAAAGCCTTTTACCTTTTGAAAATGTGTAATATGAATCTAAATAATTATATTATGGTTTCCAACTTAACCCTTTTTCACTTAGAGAGAATATTTTTATATTAATATTTTTTTTCAGCTTTTTAACTAAGGTTTAATAAAATACACTAATAGGGTAATATTTTACATGAAACACCCCGTGGTTACTACACAATCGTCCCTAAAAAGGACACAAATCCTGTCGTCCATGTGCAGCGGTTGTCAACGCGGAGTTGTTCTTGTAGAATATCACCTTTAATAAAATATCCTAGTTATATAAGATAATATTTTATGTAAATATCTCGTTGATAGGCAATCATCCCGGAAAAGGACACAAATTCTGCCGCCCATGTGCAGCGGTTACCAACACGGACGTATT
The DNA here is from genome assembly GCA_030015575.1 of Agapanthus africanus. Classification (NCBI taxonomy): domain Eukaryota; kingdom Viridiplantae; phylum Streptophyta; class Magnoliopsida; order Asparagales; family Amaryllidaceae; genus Agapanthus; species Agapanthus africanus. The sequence goes on along the minus strand of JASDDO010000006.1, from coordinate 340,717,121 downwards.
TCTAAAATGTTACCTCCAAATAAAAACCATAACTTTATAAATTATTATTTACAATAAAATACTTTAATCCATCCTAAAAAGATATAATTGCATTTAAATACCTTGATCTTTACTAAAAGGCTATTTTCAGCAAAAACCATAACTTTTATAAATGATATTTTCCAAAGAGAATACCTAAAACTTTATTAAAAGATAATTTCAAATAAATACCATAATCTTTCATTAAAAAGATATTTTCATTAAAATACCATGGGTTTTCACAAAATTATAATTACTCTAAAATATCATTGTTTCTTATAAACAATAACTACCATTAAACGCCATGATCTTTATCAAGTAAGCGTTCTATAAAATATTATGATGCACCTAACAGACTTTAAAAAATAACAAGATAAAATGGGTGGTTATGGAAGGCCATATTAAATGAGATCAACAATTTGAATACAAGTTTACGACATACATAACAAATGATACAGTTAGGATTAGGATGCGCGAACCTAGTGTTCACGCCAAAATTTTCGGCCAAAAGCTACATATTCCTTTATAAAAAAGGGGGAGTCCTCAAAATTTGGTCTCACGTGTTAAACACGTGGGCGCTCATATGCAAAGCATATGGGCGCTGAAAATAAAACAATTAATGGCCAAACCGGTTAATATGCAAAGCGTATGAGCGCTGAAAATAAACAACTAATTGCCAAAGATGCCTCATGTGCTAAACACGTGGGCGCTCATATGCAAAGCATATGGGCGCTGAAAATAAAACAATTAATGGCCAAACGGGCCACACGTGTAAAACACGTGAGCGCTCATATGCAAAGCATATGAGCGCTGAATATAAACAACTAATGGCCAAACAGGCCTCACGTGCTAGACACATGAGCGCTCATATGTAAAGCATATGAGCAGTGAAAATAAACTAAATAAAACAATTAATAGCCAAACAGGCTCACGTGTAAAACACGTGAGTGCTCATAAGTAAAGCATATGAGCGCTGAAAATAAACAGGCTAAAACCCACACTAAGGGTCACGTGTTAAACACGTGAGTTCTCTTGCTACTCACATGCAAAACATGTGAGCACCCCAATTTAAAATGCTCCTGTCAAATTATAGAATTAAATTCTGTTTGGAAATATTTTCCAGATCTTCCTTAAATTAGAAAGATCTTCTCTGTTAAACAGGGGACCTTTGCATCAAAAATCCAATGGTGATCATCTGGTAGAAAAAACTTCTATCATAGGAAAATATTTTCCTAATCTTATTAAACTAACAAGATATTCATATGATAAGAATAAAATTCTTTGTTAAACCAACGAGATATCCATATGACAGAATTAAATTCTATATTAAAAAAATATATTTCTGATCCTGTTAAACTAAAAGATTTGATAAAATAAAATTCTGATCTTGTTAAAAATAAAAAGATATTCATAATCTTGCTAAACAAACAAGAAATCTTCTCTGTTAAACAGAGAGCCTTTGGATTAAAAATCCAACGGTGAATAAAATTCACCGATTGATCTAAAAGATCATGGAATCAATCATGATCTCTCAATGAGGGATTTTCTTAACAAATTGATTCTTTTTCTTCTCATATAAATAGGAGCAAGGAGAGGAGAAAAGAAGAAGAAGACAGATACACAGAGGGGGAGGGGAAGAAAAAATAGAGAGAGAATTTAATTCTCTAAAAAGAGGAGACCGCCACATAAGCTTCTAAAAAAATATACAGAAGCCTTTCAAAAGCTCTCACAAAACAAAAGAGAGTTTAATTCTCAAACCAAGAGTTTAACTCAAAGAACTTAGTTCTTCTTCTGGTTGAGATCTGCAGAAGCAGATCTCTCCACAAGTTGAGAATTTAATTCTCATCGGGGAGATTCTGTCATGCAGACTCAAAACTGAGAGGAAAGAACTAAGCCTGAAGAATTTAATTCTTCCCAAAAATATAGGAATTTAATTCCTCTGATAAAACTAGAGTGTAACCCTACATAAGAATTTAATTCTTATAAAACAAGGGACATGAAATTCTCAAAACTAAGATCAAGATCCCCATGCACATAAAAGAAATGATTAGCGTTCAACGCTATCACGACAGATCACGTGTTCCCACGTGAGCATTTTTGAGGAACAAAAAGGAACGACTGTGATTGAGTCACGTGACCCCCATAATAGTGATCATCACTTATAAAAGGAAAAGGGGAATAAATCAAAGACAGTTTCCATTTTGGGGCGCCTCACGTTATCCCTCGTGACCCTCTAATAGTGTTTAGCACTTTCAAAAGAAAAAGAGGGAATAAATCAAAGATAGTTCCCATTTTTGGGCGTCTCACATGATCCCATGTGACCCCTCTAATAGTACTTAGCACTTTCAAAAGAAAAAAGGGGATAAATCCAAAGATAGTTCCTATTTTGGGGCGCCTCGCGTGATCCCACGTGACCCCCAATAGTGCTTAGCACTTATAAAATAAAGAATGGAATAAACCCAAAGAAGCAATGTCCAATTTTCAGACGCTTCACGTGCCACACGTGAGTGATCCAAATTTCAGTGTTTAATACTGCTTAAGAGCCTCATGTGGGAGCACGTGAGCGCCAAGCAGATATTAGTGTTTAACACTGTGAAAGGCCAACCTTGGCCCAAATTAGCCAAGTCTCCCGAGGCCAAAACCCTTTTGATTACCAGTCAACCGAGCCCTCCTATACTCAGGTCTCCCCAAATCGATCTTAGTTCCAAAGATGACTAAGAATTTCCTAACATATGGTATCTAAAATGATGTTCACTCCACCATGATCTCCCTCCAATCTGGAATTCGGTTCAAGGGTACATCTCTCCACACCTCTGATACATGTCGTTGTAATTCTTCAACGTTTTCAGAGAGGTGGAGGGTCCCGCCAACCAATAACTCTTTGGTGCCCTCCCAAAACAATGAGCACATCCCAACGGACTGCAACGTCCTTAAACTAGCTATGGACCGCAACGTCCTTAAAATAGAACAATAGAGCCCAAATGCTCTTTTGTTGGGTTTGAATGATCCCAAAATCCCGTTGAGTAGATCTTTGTCTAAAATTAGACTAACGTGTCCTCAAAAAACATTTAAGTTGATCTTAATCTCAAACGAGATTAACGATCCTTAAATCAACCCACACCCAAATCTAAGAATATACGGATTTGGACTAATCCATGCCCTACGGGCGGCAACATAAATTAGTCTCCGTATACAATCCACGGGGAACCAAAAAAAAACAAACACACACGACACGAAGTGACCTTCTAGAGCAGGAGAAAGTGGTCGCTATGCGGTAACATAATTAACTGCAAGGGCTTGCGCCTGCAGGGAAGAGCGTCCCCACAATCAAAAGCCCCTCACAATGAGGGGTAATCTGACGAAGTCTGCTACAACGGCCGCATCTGTTTGAACCTCCGATACACGGTGCCATAAATCAATTTGGCATCTTCAGAGAGGTGGATGGATAAATCCAAATAGCATCTGCCCCCAAATTCAGGCTAGACGTTTGTCTTCCCGATTTTCGGCGGTGAACAGATTCTGGCACGCCTGGTGGGACCTTTTCCTCTTTCCACTTCACACTTCGTATGTCGTGTTTTTCCACGATCAAATAATCGCGGTATATATGTTTGTGGTTTTCCTTGGGTGATGGGATACTGAAGCCGGCGTTTCGTCTCTATGGAGAATGACGTTTGCCTCCCACCCTAGCAGCTCAGGCTCTTTCATATCCAGTGGAGTCAAGTATGGGCCACTTATAGCCTCAAATCTCTGAAATCCGGCTCTTCAAGAAATTAACGGGCTTCTCTTTGGGTCGATACCCCCACCTCCCACCCTAGGTGCCTCAACGACGATGGAGGAAGCTCAGAGGAAGTCTGTCTTCCACGGGCTGGTTCCCCAAGCTGCAGCTTTGCCGACGGAATCAGTCCTCAAACAACTGGCACCTGCCAAAGACCAAGGTCGATATAGGGGGCAGAATATTCAAGCTCTCAAAAGAAACAGAGGGCAGGCTCGGCGAAATCCTGAGGCTAATCAAATCCCGACCGTAAGAAACGGTCGACGTCGATATCGGCATAATACAAAATGAGCTGGGGGCAGTTCTCCGTATGGTCCAGTTTCAACCCCATTGGTGAATGTTGTTGTTCCAACCGGGAACAACTTCAAACTGTTGCGAAGGGTCAGACAAAATTCTCCCACCGCAATATTGGAGAAATCTCCGCAACCCATGGAGATCCCACGAGAGCAGAAACCAGTTCGCTCCCTATAACAACTTTCCTCATATATATATATATATATATATATATATATATATATATATATATATATATATATATAAGGTGTGGAAGCAGGTGAAAGTCTCTGTCGTCAACGGCGGCTTTTCTCCTAGACGTCAGCTAAATTCTGACAAATCCCTTTTCAAATACAAGAGGATTCATCCCAAGACGGATCATGATACAGCGGTTCCTCCCAAAACCAAAAGGGCTTTTCACAAAAAAAGAGAGGCCTAATAAAGCTCAAGTGCCCGGAGCAAACTCCAAAGTCCAAAACTCCAAACACCCTAAGCATGAGGGCATGGTAGTCTACATAGTTTATGTGGTGAATTCCAAAAATGAAGTTTGAGCTTCTACTAGTCACCGACCTCAAACTCGGTCCCTGACAAAAGTTCAACTGCAACGTGAAAAGCTGCAGGAGATGCTCGTTCAGGCAGCAGTAAACGCTAATCAATCGCCTAAGGAAAATCCCGAGGACGCACCCGAAGAAAGGGTAGAGAAGGAGTCGTATATTGATTTCCTAAAGCGCGCTCTGAAAAAGAGAGATGAAGAAACGGTAGAAATGTCCACTAAAATGAACCAGATGGCCCTTCTGATTCAGAATATGGCTGAAATGATGGTTCAATCGGAACCACTGACAAATGAACTGCCGGAAGTCGGTCTTAAAGATAAGGATGGCATTTCAAATCCTATGCAAACCTCATCAACGGCTAAGGAGGAAATGATTCCTAAAAGAAAAGCTGGACACATATATCGCTCAGCAAGTCAAAACTCACTATGCCGGTGAAGTATCAAATAGGCCAATCAAGATTGGTCGACCGTATCCGGCATGCTAGATCAAATACAATACCCTCCAGAGTACACACTTCCAACGTTCCACATGTACAAAGGAACTGGGAATCCTCGCCAGCACATTGCGCGATTTAAATCCATGTGCGGCAATTCTGGAGGAAATGACATACTACTCCTCCGACAGTTCATCAGCGGTCTGGCGGGCATCGCCTTTGAATGGTATGTGGAACTCCCAAATGATTTCGTGAAGAGTTTCGACGAAATGGATATGCTCTTCTGTCAGGGATTCGCTAATGAGAACGAACATACTACCGTGATGGCGCTGGTCAACGAAAGGGTTAGACTGAGTGAGACTTGGGTTCAATATGTTACCTGATGGCGAAATATCTGGTCAAATACGAGCAACGCATCGATGAAATTGTAGCCATGGGAATGCTCATATCCACCCTTGATCCAAATTCATAGGCGTTATGGCCCTCTTCAAGTCGACGACCTTCCAAGAACTCATGGATAAAATGGCTCGATTGGATCAAATGGGTCAAGACTCTTTCTCATCCGATGATGACGAGCGAAAAGCGGAGGCAAGATGGCGTTTGTCGCCTACGCTCAACAAAAATAAGCGGCTCTGAAGCAACCTGTCGCCAAAATAGCGACGGCGTGGGTACTCGTCCTCCCCGAGATATACACAGGTGGTATATTTCTCACTGGCGGAAGAATCTCTATGTAGAATGGTCCTTTCTTCTAAAAGGACATGAAGGATATTATGGGGCCTACAAACAGGTCCTACAATCTAGTGGAATACCCCACTAAAAAAAACGGTACGTCCACAAGCAAAATGGGCACGGATGAAAACATGAAAGGGCGTCGTGAGGAAAAACAGCAGGACTGCTGTCGAGCTTGTGAAAAACCGAAAGGGCGCAATCTCGTCAAAAGAAAATGGTACGTCCACAAGCAAGATGGGCACGGATAAAAACCCGAAAGGGCGCCGTAAGTAAAAACAGCAGGACTGCCGGCGAGCTTGTGAAAACACGGAAGGGTGCAACCTCGTTAAAATAAATACACTTACGAGATCCTCATGGCTCGTAAGGAGAATCCCCCAGTGAGACCCTCCATGGCTCATAGGATTCAAAAGCCTTAGGTTACAGGGATCTGGACATGTTCTTAAGCCGTCATATCCCCCAAATTGCCCTACAGGAATTCCATATTGACCCTTATATACAATCCAGGGGCACGAATAAATATTTCTTTGCCAAGTTCTACAAATGGCAAGAAATGTCCCCATATGGTGAATAACACTTGTAGGTTTTCTCGACTTATAATGAGAAAACACACTTGGAAGATCCTTACGACTTACAAGAGATGACATCACTTAAGAATCCCTATGATTCTTAAGGAGAAACTACGCCTACGATATCCTCACGACTCGTAGGGAGAAAACCCTTTATGAGACCCTTACGGCTCATAAAGTCAAAATTCTTAGTTGACAGGATCCTAACCCTGCTTACTAAGCCACCTTTGTCCAAATCGACAAGGGCAAATGATGATTCGCTCCTGGCACTATCCCAGTTGTAGCGATGCTGTTGCCTAAATCGGTATCAAATTCCGAGTCCTCTCAAGGCAAATGATGAGTCGCTCCTGGCAATATCCCAGTTGTAACAATACTGATTCCTATACAGGTGTCAAACTCCAAGTCAACCTCTCCGGCAAGTGTCGTCCCTATAACCATCTAATGAAGAAGGGGACCCTGTTCGTCTGGGATCAGAAATGCCAAAGTACACGGAACGAAATCAAGCAATACCTGCAGAATCCACCAGTACTGACCGCTCCGGTCAAGAGAAAGCCTCTCATCCTGTACACAACAGCCCTTGAAGGTTCTTTAGGCGCTCTATGAGCATAAGAGAACGACCAAGGGAAGGAGAGAGCTCTCTACTATTTGAGTCGAGTTCTCCTGGGGACAGAAAACCACTACTCCCCAATCGGGAAGCATTTCCTGGCATTAATCTTCGCGGTAACGAAGCTCCGACATTACGTCTTGGCACATGAGGTCCATCTCATATCAAAGGTGGATCTTCTCAAATATTTGATGTCAAGAGCCATATTAACGGGGAGGCTTGCCAAATGGACCCTCCTCTTGATGGAGTTCTCGATAGTATATCGACCCCTCAAGGCAATAAAAGGCCAGGCCATCGCTGACTTTCTCGCTGAGCATCCGATACCAGCTAATTCTCCCTTAAACTGCGAGTTGCCAGACGAACATGTGTTTGACACAATCGACGTGGAGAAAGAAGGGAGTGATACCCGATGGGAACTCTACTTCGATGGGGCATCATCTATGAAGAGGCGGGAGCAAAGCACCCCCATAATCAAAGCCAGAGTAGGCCTTATCTTTATGACTCCACAATGAGGGATAATGCATTTTGCCCTTTCCTTAACGGGGCCAAGAACAAACAACGAAGAGGAATATGAAGCTTTGACAGCAGGTCTCGAGATCGCCATTGAAATGGGAATCGAGAACCTCCTCATATATGGAGACTCCCAGCTGGTCGTTGGCCGAGTAAATGGCGACTATTAGACGTGTAAGCCAGAGCTGGTAAAATATGGCAAAAGAGTGCAACAATTACTGATTCAAATCCCCTCTTACGTCCTGGAAAGCATACCGCGGATGGAAAATAGCAAGGCAGATGCATTAGCCAAGCTCGCTAAAGAACTAGCCGACGAAAACCTCGATGACGTAAGGATCATTGTGCAAAGCCGACAGATTCTCGCGTCAGCAGAAATATCTCCAAAGTCGTCTGAAGAAAAGGAAGCGGCCGAACAAGCGGCATTCTAATTAGAAAATGAAGAAAAGGCGAAGGATTGGAGAGAAGTCTTTGTAGACTACTTCAAATCTCATCATACGCCCGAAGACGCGTCATCAAGACATCAGCTCATGAAGCGAGCTCTGTCTTTCGCCTTCGTTAATGATACTCTATATAAGAGATCATTCGATTATTTATGGCTAAGATGTCTGGGAACAGAAGAAGCAAGGAGAGTCATCCAAGAAACTCATGACGGACTCTGCGGTTCTCATCAAGCTGGGCCAAAGATGAAGCTGAAAATCAAAAGGATGGGCTACTATTGGCCCACGATGATTCAGGACTGCCTCAAATACGTGAAGTAGTGTCACTCGTGCCAGATTCATGGGGACTTCATCCACCAGCATCCGAATCCGCTACACCCAACATTGGCTAGCTGGCCATTCGAAATGTGGGGAACCGATATAATCGGGCCCATCGAACTAGCATCATCCAAGGGACATCAGTTCATACTAGCAACAACCGATTACTTCTCTAAGTGGGCAGAAGCAATACCGCTAAGAGAGGTGAAGACGGAGAACATCCTCCATTTCTTCAGGACACATGTCATCTAGCGATTCGGCACTCCGCGACGGATTATCTCGGATAACGGGCCAGCCTACAGAAGCCATAATATCAGCCGCTTCTTACAACAGCATAAAATAGATTGGAGATACTCTTCATTCTATAAACCCCGAGCTAACGGTCAGGCTGAGGCTTTCAACAAGACCTTGACGAAGATCATAAAGAAGACGGTGTCCAGAAACAGAAAGGATTAGCACGAGAGATTGCATGAAGCTCTATGGGCTTATCGGACCACGTTCAAGACAGCCACGGATACAACGCCATTCGCGTTGGTATTCGGAACGGAAGAAATTCTCCCCTTGGAGATAGAACTACCCTCTTTACGAGTGGCAGTCCGACATGAGCTGACGGATGAAGAAAATGCCCACCTTCGGCTTGAAGAGCGATGCCCTCGATGAAACTCGTCTCATGGCGCAGCAAAACCTAGAAGCTTACAAAGTAAGGATGACGCGCTCATACGAAAGTCTAACTAGGCCAAGAGCATTTCGCCAAGGAGAACTTGTGCTAGTTGTCAAAAGACCTATGATCCCCAACCGTGCCAAATGGGGGAAATTCGAGCCAACTATGAGGGCCCATACGTCATAGACAAGGTTTATCAAGGAGGTGCCTACTTGCTCATGAATATGCATGGTCCTTCCGGCCAATAAATGGCCGTTTCCTTAAGAAATACTACCCCTGATAAAGTCATAACTCAGGTTAACGATAGATGACGACGCTCGTGTCCGCTCGCTGTCCTCCCGAGTCCATACTCTATAAGTAGTATCCGGCAAAACTTCGCCTCAAAGCTGCATTGGACCAAGACGTCCCTAAACTAACAATGGACCGAGATGTCTTTAAACTAACAATAGACCACAATGTCTTTAAACTAAATACGCCGCCTCAAACACGGTGACAGTGGAATCCAGGTCCATAGGTCCCAGCGGCAAGGATTGCAATTTAAGTCCCACTGGCTGCACAACCGCCCTGGTGGTGAAATTCCCCCTAAGTGCCATTGGCAAACGGAGGAGTTAAAAAAAATTTGGTACGTCCACAAGAAAAAGGGGCACGGATGAAAACACGAAAGGGCGCTGTGAGTAAAAACAGCAGGGCTACCGGCGAGCTTGTGAAAACCTGAAAGGGCGCAATCTCGTGATGTAAAAAAAAGGCACGTCCACAAGCGAAATGGGCACGGACGAAAACCCGAAAGGGCTCCGTAAGTAAAAACAGCAGGATCGCCGGCGATTTTGTGAAAACCCGAAAGGGCGCAGACTCGTAAAAAAAATCATGCTCACATGTAAGGTCCTTTCGACCTTGTGAGGAGAAAGCACCCACGCAAGATCCTTACGACTCACAAAAGGGAGCAACACACTTAGGGATCCCCACGATTCCTAAGGAGAAATTACACTTATGAGAACCTCATGACTCGTAAGGAGAATTCCCCCTATGAGACCATCATGGCTCATAGGATTCAAAAGTCTTAAGCTACGGGGATCTGAACCTGTTCTTAAGCCATCACACTCCCCAAGTTGCCCTACAAGCGGTTCAATATTGACCCTTGTATACAATCCACGGTCATAAATAAATGTTTCCCCCACTAAGTTCCACCAACGACGAGGAATGTCCTCATGTGGTGAACGACACTTGTAAGTCTTCTCGACTTATAAGAAGAAAACACTCTTGTAAGATCCTTACGACTTATAAGAGAACATACACTTAGGAATCCTCACGACTCCTAAAGAGAAAACACACCTACGAGATCCTCACGACTCGTAGGGAGAAACACCTTTATGAGACCCTTATGGCTCATGAAGTCAAAAACCTTAGTCGACAGGATCCTAACCATGTTTGCTAAGCCACCTTTGTTCGAATCGACAAAGAAAAATGATGATTCGCTCCTGGCAACAATCCCAGTGGTAGCAATGCTAATGCCTAGATTGGTATCAAATTCCAAGTCCTTTCGCGGCAAATGATGATTCGCTCCTGGCCATATTCCAGTCGCAGCGATGCTGATGCTAAGATTGGTATCAGATCTCAAGTTCCATACTCACAATAAAAATCAGCGAGCCAAAAATGCATATGAAATAGCCAAAATGATGGGGCAACTCGCAATAAAAATCAGCGAGTAAAATATATGCATATAAAAATAGCCGAAATGTTTGGGCAACTCGCAATAAAAAGCAGCGAGTAAAAAGAAAAAAACAGCTGAAATGATTGGGCACCGCGAAAAAATAGTCGAAATGATTGGGCAATCGCGAGTTTCGCGATATAAAAAGCTGAAATGATAGAGCATCGCGGAAAGAAAAAAAATGAAACTTTTGCCCTACAGGTGAGATCACATTGACCCCTGTATACAATCCATGGGCACAAACGGAAAGGGAACCATATTACGCCCACTGAGCTTCATCAAAAGGAAGCCAGATCTCGATGGCTACATCTACAGCCTAGAAATCAACAACGGCATTCCTTCTCGTTCCAACCAGATGCAGATATAACGTCAGCAAAACGGAGCCACGACAAAGTCCCCTAGTTCCAAATCTCGACGGTTCACAGACAACCTAGAGACTACCTCGGATCCATGGCAGAGCCCCTAGTTTCAAGTCTCGACGGCAACATCTACAGCCTAGAGATCAACAACAGCGTTCTTCCTTCCTCCAGCAGGATGCAGACGCGACATCAACAAACGAAGCCATGGCAAAGTCCCCTAGTTCCAAATCTCGACGGTTCACGGACAACCTAGAGACTACCTCGAAGCCATAGCAGAGTCCCTAGTTCCATGTCTCGACGGCAACATCTACAGCCTAGAGATCAACAACAGTGTTCTTCCTCCCTCCAGTAGGATGCAGACGCGACATCAATAAAAGGAGCCATGGAAAGGTCCCCTAGTTCCAAATCTCGACGGTTCATGGACAACCTAAAGACTACCTCGGAGCCATGGCAGAATCCCTAGTTCCAAGTCTCGATGGCAATATCTACAGCCTAGATATCAACAACACCATTCTTCCTCCCTCCAGCAGGATGCAGACGTGACATCAACAAATAGAGCCATGGCAAAGTCCCCTAGTTCCAAATCTCGACGGTTCATGGACAACCTAGAGACACCTCGGAGCCATGGCAGAATCCCTAGTTCCAAGTCTCGACTGCAACATCTACAGCCTAGAGATCAACAACAGTGTTCTTCCTCCCTCCAGCAGGATGCAGACGCGACATCAAAAAACGAAGCCATGGCAAAGACCCCTAGTTCCAAATCTCGACGGTTCACAGACAACCTGGAGACTACCTCAGAGCCATGGCAGAGTCCCTAGTTCCAAGTCTCGACGGCAATATTTACAGCCTAGAGATCAACAATAGCGTTCTTCCTCCCTCCAGCAGGATGCAGGTACGACATCAACAAACGGAGCCATGGCAAAGTCCCCTAGTTCCAAATCTCGACCGTTCATAGACAACCCAGAGAAAACCTCGACATTCGTCACAATATTGCAGACACAATGTCAACAAACGAAGCAAAGGAAGATCCCTAGCTTCAGGGTCTTGAGGGCAACTCAAATTAGACCTGAAAGATTATCGGAGATCATCCCACTCCAGCGCGGAGTGGTCATGACTCATCGGGGCTCCCAAACTGAGCCTAACCTCAAGTAAAAAGTGACATGGAATATCCTTAATGCTTGCTCTTTTGACGGTAATATCACCTGGAAGATTACTTGAAGACGTCTTGTCCAGCCCCCGAAGGGATCAGAGACATGACAGTCGCGGGGCTACTCGAACAGCAAGATTGTGTATCGAGGAATTCATCGGCCAAAGCGACGATACGACAGGTAAAAAACCCTAGTACCACAGACCCTAACGGACTTCTATTAGCAGGAGTTAACAGTGACGTCAGGACATCCTTGCGAGAACTTCTCGATTCATCTCGACTCTTGAGGAAAATAATGTTCCTGCGAACTTCTCGATTCGTCTCGACTCGTGGGGAAAATAATGTCCTTGCGAGAACTTTTCGATTCATCTCGACTCGTTGGGAAAAGCCTTAGGCAACGGGGATAAGGACCTGTTTCCTAAGCACTGGGCCCTGCAAGTCGGTCCAAGATGGACTATTGCATACTATTCACGGGCCACACTCTCCAAAGTCGAATATCGATAAGGAGGGAAAAAACCACTTACGAGTCCTCTCGACTTGTAAGGTGGAAAATTCTCTTGTGAGATCCTTACGACTCTCAAGAAAAAACACACTTAGGAATCCTCACGACTCCTAAGGAGAAAATACATTTACGGGATCCTCTCGACTCGTAGGGAGAAAAGTCTTTATAAGACCCTCACGGCTCATAAAATTGAAAAGTATTAGGCGGCAGATCTAAACCTGTTTCCTAAGCCATCGCTGCCCTGCAAGGAAGTCCAAGATGGACTATTGTATACTATCCACAGGTCACACTCTCCAAAGTCGAATATCGACAAGTAGGGAAACAACCCCCTACGAGTCCTCTCGACTTGTAAGGGGGAAATTCTCTTATGAGATCCCTACGACTCTCAAGAGAAAACGCACTTAGGAGTCCTCACGACTCCTAAGGAGAAAATACACCTACGGGATCCTCTCGACTCGTAGGGAGAAAAGTCTTTATGAGACCCTCACGGCTCATGAAGTTGAAAAGTCTTAGGCGGCAGATCTAAACCCGTTTCCTAAGCCATCGCTGCCCTACAAGGAGGTCAAGATGGACTATCTGCGGGCCACATTTGCCAAAGCCACATTCGCCAATGAAATAAAGAAGCTACTTACGGGTCCTCACGATTCGTAAGGAAAATACCCGAGTGAGATCCTTACGACTCACGGAGGCAACGAACACTCAGAGATCCTCACGATTTATAGGGAGAAAATACACCTTTGAGATCCTTTCGACTCGCAGGGAAAATAATGTTCTTGCGAGAACTTCTCGATTCGTCTCGACTCGTGGGAAAAATAATGTCCTTGCGAGAACTTCTCAATTCGTCTCGACTCGTAGGGAAAATAATGCCCTTGCGAGAACCTCTCGATTCGTCTCGACTCGTAGGGAAAACAATGTTCCTGTGAGAACCTCTCGATTCGTCTCGACTCGTAGGGAAAACAATGTTCCTGTGAGAACTTCTCGATTCGTCTTGACTTGTAGGGAAAACAATGTTCCTGCGAGAACTCCTCGACTCGTAGAGAAAAAATGTTCCTGCGAGAACTTACGGCTCATGAAGATGAAAAAAGTCATAGGCTACAAGGACCCTAAACTTGTCTCCTAATCCATAAATTCTATGGTCACACATTGGTTTGCACTACTTCACCCACGTACATACATACGTAGGAAAAATAGTAGGGGGCATTTATTCCCGCCAAAATTTTCGGCCAAGAGCTACTTATTCCTTTATAAAAAAGGGGGAGAGTCCTCAAAATTTGGTCTCACATGTTAAACATATGGGCGCTCATATGCAAAGCATACGGGCACTGAAAATAAAACAATTAATGGCCAATCAGGCCTCACGTGTAAAACATGTGAGCGCTCATATGCAAAGCGTATGAGTGCTGAACATAAACAACTAATGGCCAAACAGGCCTCACGTGCTAAACACGTGGGCGCTCATATGCAAAGCATATAGGGCGCTAAAAATAAAACAATTAATAGCCAAGCAGGCCTCATGTGTAAAATACGTGAGCGCTCATATGCAAAGCGTATGAGCGCTGAACATAAACAACTAATAGCCAAACAGGCCTCACGTGCTAGACACGTGAGCGCTCATATGTAAAACATATGGGCGCTGAAAATAAACGAAATAAAACAATTAATGGCCAAACAGGCTCACATGTAAAACACGTGAGCACTCATATGTAAAGCATATGAGCGCTAAAAATAAACAGGCTAAAACCCACACTAGGGGTCACGTGTTAAACACGTGAGTTCTCTTGCTACTCACGTGCAAAGCATGTGAGCGCCCCAATTTAAAATGCTCCTGTCAAATTCCAGAATTAAATTCTATTTGGGAAATATTTTCCTGATCTTTCTCAAACTAGAAAGATCTTCTCTGTTAAACAGAGAACCTTTGGATCAAAGATCCAACGGTGATCATCTGGTAGAATAAAATTCTATCATAGGAAAATATTTTCCTAATCTTATTAAACTAACAAGATATTCATATGATAAGAATAAAATTCTATATTAAACTAACGAGATATCCATATGATAGAATTAAATTCTATATTAAAAATATATATTTCTGATCTTGTTAAACTAAAAGATAGGTTAAAATAAAATTCTGATCTTGTTAAAACTAACAAGATATTCATAATCTTGCTAAACAAACAAGAAATCTTCTCTGTTAAACAGAGAGCCTTTGGATTAAAAATCCAATGGTGAATAAAATTCACCGATTGATCTAAAAGATCATGGAATCAATCATGATATCTCAATGAGGGATTTTCTTAACAAATTGATTCCTTTTCTTCTCATATAAATAGGAGCAAGAAGAGGAGAAAAAAAAAGAAGAAGACAGATACACAGAGAGGGAGGGGAAGAAAAAATAGAGAGAGAATTTAATTCTCTAAAAAGAGGAGACCGCCACATAAGCTTCTAAAAAAATATACAGAAACCTTCCAAAAGCTCTCACAAAACAAAAGAGAATTTAATTCTCAAACCAAGAGTTTAACTCTTCTCAAAGAACTTAGTTCTTCCACTGGTTGAGGTCTGCAGAAGCAGATCTCCCCACAAGTTGAGAATTTAATTCTCATCGGGGAGATTCTGTCATGCAGACTCAAAACTGAGAGGAAAGAACTAAGCCCGAAGAATTTAATTCTTCCCAAAGATATAGGAATTTAATTCCTCTGATAAAACTAGGATGTAACCCTGCATAAGAATTTAATTCTTATAAAACAAGGGACATGAAATTCTCAAAACTAAGATCAAGATCTCCACGTGCACAAAAGAAATAATTAGCGTTCAATGCTATCACGACAGATCATGTGTTCCTACGTAAGGATCTCTGAGGAACAAAAAGAAACGACTGAGATCGAGTCGCGTGATCCCACGTGACCCCCTTAATAGTGGTCAGCACTTATAAAAGGAAAAAGGGAATAAATCAAAGACAGATCCCATTTTGAGGCACCTCACGTGATCCCACGTGACCTTCTAATAGTGCTTAGCACTTTCAAAAGAAAAAAGGGGAATAAATCAAAGGCAGTTCCCATTTTGGGGCACCTCACGTGATTCCACGTGACCCTCTAATAGTGCTTAGCACTTTCAAAAGAAAAAGGTGGAATAAATCAAAGACAGTTCCCATTTTGGGACGCCTCACGTGATCCCACGTGACCCTCTAATAGTGTTTAGCACTTTCAAAAGAAAAAAAGGGGGTAAATCCGAAGACAGTTCCCATTTTGGGGCGCCTCACATGATCTCATGTGACCCCCAATAGTGCTTAGCACTTATAAAATAACGAAGGGAATAAACCCAAAGAAGCAATGCCCAATTTTCAGGCGCCTCACGTGCCACACGTGAGCGCTTCAAATTTCAGTGTTTAACACTGCTTAAGAACCTCACGTGGGAGCACGTGAGCGCCAAGCAGATGTTAGTGTTTAACACTGTGAGAGGCCAACCTTAGCCCAAATTAGCCAAGTCTCCCAAGGCCAAACCCTTTTGATCACCAGTCAACCGAGCCCTCCTATACTCAGGTCTCCCCAAATCGATCTTAGTTCCAAAGATAACTAAGGATTTCCTAACATATGGTATCTAAAATGATGTTCACACCACCATGATCTCCCTCCAATCTGGAATTCGATTCAAGGGTACATCTCTCCACACCTCTGATACATGTCATTGTAATTCTTCAACGACTTCAGAGAGGTGGAGGGCCTCGACAACCAATAACTCTTTGGTGCCCTCCCAAATCGATGAGCACATTCCAATGGACCGCAACGTCCTTAAACTAGCTATGGACCGCAACGTCCTTAAACTAGAACAATAGAGCCCAAATGCTCTTTTGTTGGGTCTGAATGATCCCAAAATCCTGTTGAGTAGATCTTAGTCTAAAATTAGACTAACGTACCATCAACAAACATTTAAGTTGATCTTAATCTCAAACGAGATTAACAATCCTTAAATCAACCCAAACCCAAATCTAAGAATATACGGATTTGGACTAATCCACGCCCTACGGGCGGCAACATAAATTAGTCTCCGTATACAATCCACGGGCTACCAAAAATAAAACAAACAAACACGACACGGGTGACCTTCTGGAGCAGGAGAAAGTGGTTATCGCTACGCGGTAACATAATTAACTGCAGGGGCTTGCGTCTGCAGGGAAGAGCGTCCCCACAATCAAAAACCCCTCACAACGAGAGCGGATCTGATGAAGTCTGCTACAACGGCCGCATCTGTCCAAACCTCCGATACACGGTGCCATAAATCAGCTTGGCATCTTCGGAGAGGTGGACGAATAAATCCAAATAGCAACTGCCCCCAAATTCAGGCAAGACGTCTGTCTTCCCGGTTTTCGGCGGTAAACACCTAGGTATGGAATACTTATAAATGAAGATCCCTGCAGACATGATGAATAGTCCAATATGTGGAAGACTACTAACCCGGCATTCGGGCGAATACTAACCCGGTCTTCGGGCGAATACTAACCCGGTCTTCGAGCGAATACTAACCCGGTCTTCGGTCGAATACTAACCCTACTTTGAGGGTGAATAATCCAATATGTTGATGACATACAATGTGGAAATTCCATGCCTAGATGATATATGCACTAACTCTAATTCGACAAAACTTTTATACTGAATAATGGAAATGGGTAGTTTGATTAGGCAAGGAGATGTGGAACTTGGATTACCCTACTACTCGATCATGATCCTTGTTCCCGCCAAAAATTTCTGCGCAAAAGAGTCCAAGGTATCAAATGGCAGCGATACGCATAAGAAAATGCGAACAAGTATCTTCCGGCCTGTATTTTGATAAACTCCCCAATGAGGAACTGTTAAATTATGATGGTATTGAAAGCATATTGAAGAGACCTTCGATTTGATATATTATGGGCCTCATAATTTATCTGGGATCAAAAGTTATGAGCAAATGTCTATGCACATGTGATCTTAGGAAAAGATGCGAACCGGTATTTTCTGAACTGTATTTTGATAAACTCCGGAAGGAGAAATAGCTAAATTCTGATAGTATTGAAAGCATCTTGAAGAGACCTTCGATTTGATATATTATGGGCCTCATAATTCATCCGGTATCAAAAGTTATGAGCAAATATCTATGCACACGTGATCTAAGGAAGAAGATGCGAACCAGTATTTTCCGAGCTGTATTTTGACAAACTCTGGAACGAGAAATGGCTAAATTCTAATGATATTGAAAGCATCTCGAAAAGACCTTCAATTTGATATATTATGGGCCTCATAATTCATCCGATATCAAAAGTTATGAGCAAATATGTTATGCACGTGTAATCTAAAGTAATACTCTACTACATGGGGAATGCATTTTTTAGTCCCACATCGGGAAAAGGAGAGATGGCTTCTCTACCACTCCCATATAAATAAGAGGGGATACCTCTTAGAAAGGGAGATTTAAATCCCTAAAGGATTCAATACTCAAAGGAGCTTAGTTCTCCAAGATAGGAGCATGCTCCTCCATAATGCGCATATGCGCAAGCGCCATGTGCGCTACGTGCAACGCACGTATGCCCGTCATGCGGCACCACGTGCACCGCACGTACGCACCACATGAGAACATTTAATAATATTAAAAGGAGCTTATTCTCCATATATAGAAGCTCTGCTTCTCCTCATAATGCGCATGTGCGCTACGTGCAACGCACGTGTGCCCGCCATGCGGCACCACGTGCAACGCACGTGCGTACCAAATGAGAACATTTAATAATATTAAAAGGAGCTTGTTCTCCATATATAGAAGCTTCTCTTCTCCTCATAATGCGCATGTGCGCCACGTGCAACGCACGTGTGCTCGCCACGCGCGCACCACGTGCAACGCACGTGCGCACTATATGAGAATCTTCAATTAAAAGGAGACTCGTTCTCCATAGGAGCTTGCCCCTCCCATCATGCGCATATGTGCAAGATCCTTGTGCGCTGCATGCAAATATGAGCGCCCAACACGTGCGACGCACGTGCGCGAACGCAAAGAAGCCTTTTCAGCAACGAGAAGCTTAAGCTCCAGCCTGTTCTTCCCCCCTAATGAGTGAGACATGGTTCAAAGGGCACATCCCTCCACACCTTCGATATATGACACTGTAATCTCTCAGTGTCATCGGAGAGGTGGTGGGTCCCAACGACCAATGATCCTTCTTTCTAAAATAAAAAAAAAAGAGAAGAAGATAGAACATTGACAGAGAAACAGAGAAAGAATTCAGAGAACACCTAGAAAGAAAGTTTTCTGAAAAGATCAATGATCTAAGAACAAGATCAAGATCTTAAATGTTGAATTAAAATAAAATGCAATGCAGAGCCCAAACAAAATAAAATGCAATGCATTAAAAGGGCAGAGCCCAAACAAGATAGATGCTCTGCATCATTTATGAAAGGGCAGAGCCCAAAAAAATAATAATAATGCAGTGCATTATTAAAAAGGGGCAAAGCCCTAGTAAAGGCCTAACAGGCCAAATGCAAATAAAAACGTTGAATATTCTCAACTGGCTTAGCCCAATCATGGCCGTAAGTCCTCAAATTAAATTGACTGAGCAAGACTGCTCTCCTAAATCAATTTACATCCGGTTCAAGGGTACATCTCCGAACTCCTCTGACACTTATCGTTGTAATCCTTCAACGACGTCAGAGAGGTGACGGGTCCGGATGACCACACATCAATAAGGACTGCGGGGTCCTTAAACACGTGGACCGAAACGTCCTTAAACTAATATCGGACCGAAATGTCCTTAAATTAATGGCGGACCGAAACGTCCTTACACTAATATTCGTCCCAAAATGGGACTGACGGACCGAAACGTCCTTAAACTAATGATGGACCACCACGTCCCTAAACTGGAACATGGACCACCACGTCCCTAAACTGGAACAGGGACCGTAATGTCCCTAAACTACCTATGGAACACTACGTCCTTAAACTGGACCAACAGAGCCCCCAAACGCTCTCTTGTCGGATCTAAACGTTCCCGTTTAAGTTGATCTTAGCCCCAAACACGGCTAACGTATCCTTACACATTCAAGCAGACTACATATTCCCTAATCAACTTCGGTTCAAGGGTACAACTCCGAACTCCTCTGACACCTGTCGTTGTAATCCTCAACGACGTCAGAGAGGTGACGAGTCCCGACGGCCATATATTAAATGGATCACTACGTTAAGTTGATCTTTAGTCTCAAACAGGACTAACGTATCCTTAACGAACGTTTAAGTTGATCTTAGCCTTAACACGGCTAACGTATCCTTAAACTAAAACACCAAACCCAAATCTAAGTAAATACGGATTTGGACTAATCCACGTCCTACGGGCGACGAAATAAATAGTCTCCGTATACAATCCACGGGCAACCACAAACAAAACAAACACCCACGACACGAAGTCAAATTCTGAAGAAGGAGAAAGTTGTTACCACGATGCGGTAGCGTAATTAACTGCAGGGGCTTGCGCCTGCAGGGAAGAGCGTCCCCACAATCAAAAACCCCTCAAACGAGGGGGAATCTGACGAAATCTGCTACATCGGCCGCATCCGTCCAAACCTCCGATACACGGTGCCATAAATCAACTTGGCATCTTCGAAGAGGTGGACGGATAAAACCAAATAGCATCTGCCGCGAATCTCAGGCAAGACGTCCTCACGTCGTCTCCGCCGCCATTCGGAGGGGAATAGATTCTGGCACACCCAGTAGGACCTTTTCCTCTTTCCACTCCACACTTCGTGTGTCATGTTTTTCCCGCAATCAAATAATCGCGGTGTGTATGTTTTTGGTTGCCCTTAGGGGAGTGGATATTGAAGCCGGCATTTTGTCTCTATGAAGAATGGCATTTGCTCCCACCCTAGCAACTCAGGCTTTATCATACCCGGCGGAGTCAAGTATGTGTCACTTGCAGCCTCAAATCTCTGCAATCCGGCTTTTCAAGAAATTAACGGGCTTCTTTTTGGGTCGATGCTCCCACCTCCCACCCTCGGTGCCTCAACGCCGATAGAGGAAGCCCAGAGGATATCTGTCGTCCACAGGCAGGCTCCCCAAGCAGCAGCCTTGCCGACGGAATCGGTCCTCAAACAGCTGGCACATGCCAAAGACCAAGGTCGACGCATGGGGCAGAATATTCAAGCTATTCAAGAAATCAATGGCTTCAAATTGCACTAACTGCAACAGCAACTCTCGCTCCGTCCCATCTGGAGGAGTAACCTACGGGCCCCAAGCAGCCTCCCTTTTCACTATGCCAATGGAGCATGTAACTCAAGCCACCACTGAGCTCTTCTTCGGGACCATGCTCCAGCCAACGAGCTTCAGCGTTTCTGTACCATCGCAAGAAGCTCCCAAGAAGTCGTTTTTCAGCGCTCCTGTGCTTATTTACGCCTTACTTTGCATTATACTGTATATAAGCACACACAAAAAATGTGATAATAAAAGAGTAGAAAGTGAAAAATTATATTTAAAAGATAAGAATAGTGAAAGAAAAACAAGAAAGTTAGATGTTTTCTTAAATGAAACTAGTAATAAGTGGTTATAAGCTATTGTCCCAAAGGTTAGTAAGATGAAGGAAATTACTAATCTGAGGATAAAAATAAGCCTGAAAAATAGTTCCTACTCTGAAAGCCAAACATTTGAATGTTGAAACCCTACTATACGCACGTACACACATCTTGAAACTCGGGATAGTAGAGGATACCTTGAAATTCTCTTGTCTAGAAGCCAAAGTATGAAGAAAATAAAAGTGGAGAATAAAAGATAAAATGGTGAAAAGAAAAATGAACACTGGTTTTGTTATCACCGAGGCAGCAATAAAAAAAATATAGCGAGGGTGCTTTATCACCTAGTGCCTTAGACCAACTGGTTTGGGAGCCACTGCTAAGCCTTAGGTGTTGCAAGACGAGGAAAAACACCTAATCAGCAAGCACATGAGTAATCGGTCGGTTAGTACCTCAAGAAGTATTAACGGTCGCATGAAGAATGTGTGAGCAAATTCCATCTAAATATCTATTAAAAAGTACTAAGGTAGATGGACAAGAGTATGATTGCTTGAATTGAATTCTCTGAGTGTAGGGATGTCCAGTTCACACACGTAGGGGTATATGATCAATGTTTGGAAGAAAGGTAGGAATGAAAACTAAAAGGCGACGTTTTATTGAGGAATAATGTGATTTCTAACATTTTTTCATGACCATTAAGATATGGCTCATAGCAACTGAAAAGCTGGTAGAGTTGAAAACTCTTATTTTCAAGTTCTTTCTTTTATAGTTCTTATCTTTATATAACTTTCACCATCTCTCTTTTATTATACGATTTTGTGGGTGTAATCCGCTGAAAACCCTCAGGAGACAATACCCCTCCTACTAGGGGTATACCACTGGCGCCGAGTAAGGAAGACCGGGGGCAACTCTCTTTCTGACTGACTCCGCCGACTCCAACGGCGGAAATTGATGCTGCTGTTCCAACTGGAAACAGTTTTGAACCACTTAGGAAGGTCCACAAGAACTCTCCGACCGCTGTGCTGAAAAGATCTCCTCCACCTATGGAGAGCGCTACAAAGGTGAAGCCGGAAAAGCCCCATCAACGGCTGTCCTCTAAAATCTACAAGGTCTGGCGTCAAGTCCAATACTCGGTAATTGATCAAGATTATCCCCGCCGACAGAAAAAGGTGAAAGTTCAACGGGAAGAGGACCGTCCTATCAATCCACAAAAGGCGATAGCTACTTGGGTGCCCACGGCAAGTGACCCACGGCCGACGTTCGTCAGTGAGCTGCTATCTGAAGAAAGGGTGGCTGCGTTAAAAGACGTGCTTGTGCAGCATAGAGATTGCTTCGCATGGAACTATTCCGAAATGCCAAGATTAGATCCAGAGATTGCTGTCCATAAATTGACGATATCCCCGGACGTTAAACCAATCAAACAAGCACCGAGAAGAATGCGGCTCGAGCTTGAGATGAGCATCAACGCCGAGGTCAAGAAGCTGATCGACTCCGGCTTCATCAAGGAAGTTCAATATCCTGACTGGATCGCCAATATCGTCCCGGTAATGAAGAAAAATGGGACAGTGCGCATATACGTGGACTTTCGGGATCTCAATAAAGCCTTCCAAATGGATGATTTCCCAGTGCCAGACACCGAGCTGATGATAGACAATACGTCCACTCATGAGGTTTTCTCCTTCATGGACGGCTCATCAGGGTATAATCCGATAAAGATGCATCCCGAAGACCAGAAGCACACCGCTTTCCGGACTCCTTTGGGAATATTTTGCTACAAGGTGATGCCCTTCGGGTCTAAAGAACGCCGGTGCCACCTATCAAAGAGCCATGACGAAGATCTTCGATGACCTTATACATGAAATCGTCGAGTGCTATATCGACGACCTCGTGGTTAAGAGCAAATCATACGAGGAACATCTCGAGCATCTAAAGACCGTATTTCGACGCATTCGACAATACAACTTGAAGATGAACCCACTTAAGTGCGCGTTCGGGGTTTCATCGGGTAAATTCCTGGGATTCATCGTCCGACACCGAGGTATCGAGATAGATCTGTCAAAGATCAAGGTGATCATGGAAATGCCTCTGCCGAGAACTCTCAAACAGTTGCGGTCTCTCCAAGGAAAGCTCGCATATATACGGCGATTTATAGCCAATCTTTCAGGCAAGTGCCGTCCTTACAGCCACCTGATGAAGAAAGGAACTCCATTCGTCTGGGATAAAAAATGCCAGGGTGCGCTGGACAAAATCAAGCAGTACTTGCAAAACCCGCCAGTGCTGGCTGCTCCGGTTAAAGGGAATCCCCTTATTCTCTATACGACCGCCCTCGATGGTTCGTTAGGCGCATTATGGGCGCAAGAGAACGACCAAGGGAAAGAAAGAGCACTCTACTACTTAAGTCGAGTTCTACTGGGGGCAGAAAGCAACTATTCCCCTATTGAAAAACACTGCCTAGCGTTGATCTTCGCGATAACAAAGCTCAGGCACTATGCGTTGGCGCACAATGTCCGTCTCATTTCGAAGGTGGACCCCCTTAAATATTTGATGTCAAAGGCCATATTGACGGGGCGACTCGCTAAATGGGCTCTGCTCTTGATGGAGTTCTCGATAACGTATCAACCTCTCAAGGCAGTGAAAGGCCAGGCCATCACCGACTTCCTCGCTGAGCATCCGATACCCGCCGATTCTCCTTTGAATTGCGATCTTCCAGACGAATATGCGTTTGATGCGATTGACGGTGGTGATACCCGATGGGAGCTTTATTTCGATGGAGCGTCTTCCCTGAAGAAGCGCAGACAAAACACCCCTATAATCAAGTCGGGGGTAGGCCTCATCTTCGTGACCCCACAAGGAGGAATAATGCGCTTCTCTTTCTCCTTAACAGAGCTGAGGACGAATAACGAAGACGAATATGAAGCCTTGATAGCAGGTCTCGAGATCGCCATCGACATGGGAATTGAAAACCTCCTCATATACGGAGATTCTCAACTGGTCGTTAGTCAAGTAAATGGCGACTACCAAACGTGTAAACTAGAGCTGGTAAAGTACGGCGAAAAGGTGCAACAACTGTTGACCCAAATCCCTTCCTACACTTTGGAAAACATACCGCGCGTGGAAAACAGCAAAGCGGACGCATTAGCTAAGCTCGCTAAAGAACTGGCTGACGAGAACCTTGATGACGTCAGAATCGTGGTACAAAGTCGTCGAGTGCTCGCCCCAGCAGAAATATCTCCGGAATCATCCGAAGAAAAGGGAGAGATTGAGCAGACGACCTTACAAATAAAAGAACGAGAAAAGGCTGAGGACTGGAGGGAAGTCTTCATAGACTACTTTAAATCCCATCGAATGCCCGAAGATGCGTCCACAAGACATCAGCTCATGAAACAAGCTCTGTCTTTCGCCTTCGTCAACGATACTTTGTACAAGAGGTCGTTTGATTCTCTGTGGCTGAGATGCTTAGGACCTGACGAAGCAGAAAGAGTCATTCAGGAAGTCCATGACGGAATCTGTGGTTCTCACCAAGCTGGCCCGAAGATGAAGTTGAAGATCAAACGGATGGGCTACTACTGGCCCACGATGATTCAGGACTGCCTCGAATATGCGAAGCAATGCCACTCATGCCAAATCTCATCCACCAGCATCCAAATCCACTACATCCAACGGTGGCTAGCTGGCCATTCGAAATGTGGGGAACTGACATAGTCGGCCCCATCGAACCAGCATTGTCTAGAGGACATCGTTTCATCCCGGCGACGACTGATTACTTCTCTAAATGGGCAGAGGCAGTACCGCTGAGAGAAGTGAAGACGGAGAATATCCTCCACTTTTTCAAGACGCACGTCATTTATCGGTTTGGAACTCCGTGACGGATCATCTACGATAACGGGCCAGCTTACAGAAGCCACAAGATCAGTCGCTTCGCGCAACAACACAATATAGACTGGAGATATTCCTCGGTTTATAATCCGCGGGCTAATGGTCTAGCCGAGGCCTTCAACAAGACCTTGACAAAGATCATAAAGAAAATGGTTTCCCGAAATAAGAAAGATTGGCACGAGAGACTGCAAGAGGCTCTTTGGGCGTATCGAACTACGTTCAAGACGGCCACGAACACAACGCCATACGCGTTGGTATTCGGTGCGGAAGCAGTACTCCCCCTCGAGATAGAGCTACCCTCTCTACGAGTGGCAGTCCACTATGAGTTGACAAACGAAGAGAATGCTCACCTTCGCCGTGAGGAGCTCGATGCCCTTGAGGAAACACGACTCATAGCGCAACAAAATCTGGAAGCTTATAAAGCAAAGATGGCACGCTCATATGGAAGATTGACCCGACCGAGGACATTCCGCCAAGGCGAACTTGTGCTAGTGGTCAAAAGGCCTATGATCTCCAATCGCGCCAAGCGGGGAAAATTCGAGCCAAACTATGAAGGCCCATACATCATAGACAAAATCTACCAGGGTGGAGCCTATCTACTCATGGATATGCACGGTGAAAGGCCTTTCAGGCCAATAAACGGTAGATTCCTAAAGAAATACTACGCTTAATGAGCCACAGCCTAGGTCAATGATAGATGACGATGACTATGTCCGCTCGCTATCTTCCTAAGCTCAAGCTTTATAAGCAGTAGCCAGCTTTCGAAATGACGGACCGAAATGTCCTTAAACTAATAGCGGACCGAAACGTTCTTAAACTAATAAACGGACCGAAACGTCCTTAAACTAATACCGCAGCGTCCGTATGCTGACAAAAAAAAAAAGAAAAGGAAGAAAAATATAATAAATAGAAACGGTATGTCCATAAGCAAAAAGGGTACGGATGAAAACCCAAAAGGGCTCCATGAGTAAAAACAGCAGGGCTACCGGCGAGTGTTTGTGAAAACCCGAAAGGGCGCGACCTCGTAAAAAAAGGGGGGGAAAAGAAAATAAAAAAAGAATAAAACGGTATGTCCATAAGCAGAATGGGCACGGATGAAAACCCGAAAGGGCTCCGTGAGTAAAAACAGCAGAACTACCGGCGAGTGTTTGTGAAAACCCGAAGGGCGCAACCTCGTTAAAAGACACTTACAGGGTCCTCTCGACCTTGTAAGGAGAAACCACCCGCGTGAGATCCTTATGACTCACAAGGGAGCAACACACTTAGGGATCCCTACGATTCCTAAGGAGAAAATACACTTGCGAGATCCTCACGACTTGTAAGGAGAACTCTCTTATGGGACCCTCACGGCTCATAAGATTTGAAAGTCTTAAGTTACAGAGACCTAAACATGTGCTTAAGCAACCCCCACAACCTCTAATATTGCCCTACAAGTGGCTCAATACTGACCCTTGTATACAATCCACGGGCGCGAATAAACATTTCCCTTACCAAGTCCCATCCGAGACTGGGGATATGTACGCATGACGAACAACCCTTATAAATCCTCTCGACTTACAAGAAAAAATCCTCTTGTAGGATCCTTACGACTTACAGAGGAACAAACACTTAGGAATCCTCACGATTCCTAAGGAGAAAATACACCTACAAGATCCTCACGACTTGTAAGGAGAAATACCTTTGTGAGACCTTTACGGTTCATGAAGTCAAAAGCCTTAGTCGACAGGACCTTAACCCTGTTTGCTAAGCCACCCTTGTTCGACGTCGACAGAGGCAGATGATGATTCGCTCCTGGCAATATCCCAGTTGTAGTGGTGCTGATGCCGAAATCGGTGTTTAATTTCAGGTTTACGGTGAAAAGCCAGTATGCCGCACATGC
Source organism: Agapanthus africanus (assembly GCA_030015575.1). Taxonomy (NCBI): domain Eukaryota; kingdom Viridiplantae; phylum Streptophyta; class Magnoliopsida; order Asparagales; family Amaryllidaceae; genus Agapanthus; species Agapanthus africanus. The sequence goes on along the minus strand of JASDDO010000006.1, from coordinate 340,690,271 downwards.
ATATGAAATAGCCGAAATGATGGGGCAACTTGCAATAAAAAGCAGCAAGTAAAAATGTATGCATGCAAAATAGCCGAAATGATGGGGCAACCCGCAATAAAAAGCAGCAAGTAAAAATAAAATAAACAGCCGAAATGATTGGGCGCCGCGAAAAATAGCCGAAATGATTGGGCAATCGCGACCTTCGCGATATAAAAGCTGAAATGATAGAGCATCATGGAAATAAAACAAAAAAAAAAGAAATGATAAAACTTTGGCTCTGCAGTTGAGATCACATCGATCGCTGTATACAATCCAAGGGCATAAACGAAGAGGGAACCATACTTTCCCAACAAACTCCGCCAGAAAACGAAGCCAAGTCTCGACGGTTCATCCCAACTCTGAAGAAACCAGTGTCCTCGGCAAATACCTCAACTCAGAGAAACCAGCGTCCTTGACGAGAGCCTCCTGATTCGCGTCGACTCGCAGAGAAACCAGCGTCTCTGCAGGAAATTCTCGATTCGTTTCAACACCAGGGAAACAAATAATCCTTGGCAAACACCTCAACTCAGGGAAACCAGCGTCCTTGATGAGAGCCTCCTGATTCGCGTCGACTCGCAGAGCAACCAGTGTCTCTGTGGGAAATTCTCGATTCGTTTCAACACCAGGGAAACAAATAATCCTTGGCAAATACCTCAACTCAGGGAACCAGCATCCTTGACGAGAGCCTCCTGATTCGCGTCGACACACAGAGCAACCAGTGTCTCCGTGGGAAATTCTCGATCCGTTTCAACACCAGGGAAACAAATAATCCTTGGCAAATACCTCAACTCAGGGAAACCAGTGTCCTTGATGAGGGCCTCCTGATTCGCGTCGACTCGCAGAGAAACCAGCGTCTCCGCTGGAAATTCTCGATTCGTTTCAACACCAGGGAAACAAATAATCCTTGGCAAATACCTCAACTCAGGGAAACCAGCGTCCTTGATGAGAGCCTCCTGATTCGCGTCGACTCGCAGAGCAACCAGTGTCTCCATGGGAAATTCTTGATTCGTTTCAACACTATAGAAACAAATAATCCTTGGCAAATACCTCAACTCAGGGAAACCAGCGTCCTTGATGAGAGCCTCCTGATTCGCGCCGACTCGCAGAGCAACTAGTGTCTCCGTGGGAAATTCTCGATTCGTTTCAACACCAGGGAAACAAATAATCCTTGGCAAATACCTCAACTCAGGGAAACCAGCGTCCTTGATGAGAGCCTCCTGATTCGCGTCGACTCGCAGAGCAACCAGTGTCTCCGTGGGAAATTCTCGATTCGTTTCAACAACAGGGAAACAAATAATCCTTGGCAAATACCTCAACTCAGGGAAACCAGCATCCTTGATGAGAGCCTCCTGATTCGCGCCGACTCGCAGAGAAACCAGTGTCTCCGTGGGAAATTCTCGATTCGTTTCAACACCAGGGAAACAAATAATCCTTGGCAAATACCTCAACTCAAGGAAACCAGCATCCTTGATGAGAGCCTCCCGATTCGCGTCGACTCGCAGAGCAACCAGTGTCTCCGTGGGAAATTCTCGATTCGTTTCACACCAGGGAAACAAATAATCCTTGGCAAATACCTCAACTCAGGGAAACCAGCGTCCTTGACGAGAGCCTCCTGATGCGCGTCGACTCGCAGAGAAACCAGTGTCTCTGCGGGAAATTCTCGATTCTTGTCAACACCAGGGAAACAAATAATCCTTGGCAAATACGTCGACTCGAGGAAACAAGTGTCCTTGATGAAGAAAATCCTGATTCGCGTCGACTCGCAGAGCAACCAGTGTCTCCGTGGGAAATTCTCGATTCGTTTCAACACCTGGGAAACAAATAATCCTTGGCAAATACCTCAACTCAGGGAAACCAGCGTCCTTGACGAGAGCCTCCTGATTCGCGTCGACTCGCAGAGCAACCAGTGTCTCCGTGGGAAATTCTCGATTCATTTCAACACCAGGGAAACAAATAATCCTTGGCAAATACCTCAACTCAGGGAAACCGGCGTCCTTGATGAGACCTCCTGATTCGCGTCGACTCGCAGAGCGACCAGTGTCTCCGTGGGAAATTCTCGATTCGTTTCAACACCAAGGAAACAAATAATCCTTGGAATATACTTCGACTCGAGGAAACAAGTGTCCTTGACGAAGAAAATCCTGATTCGCGTCGACTCGCAGAGCAACCAGTGTCTCCATGGGAAATTCTCGATTCGTTTCAACACCAGGGAAACAAATAATCCTTGGCAAATACCTCAACTCAGGGAAACTAGCGTCCTTGATGAGAGCCTCCTGATTCGTATCGACTCACAGAGCAACCAGTGTCTCCATAGGAAATTCTCGATTCGTTTCAACACCAGGGAAAAAATAATCCTTGGCAAATACCTCAACTCAGGAAAACTAGCGTCCTTGATCAGGGCCTCCTGATTCACGTCGACTCACAGAGCAACCAGTGTCTCCGTGGGAAATTCTCGATTCGTTTCAACACCAGGGAAACAAATAATCCTTGGCAAATACCTCAACTCAGGGAAACTAGCGTCCTTGAGGAGAGCCTCCTGATTCGTGTCGACTCGCAGAACAACCAGTGTCTCCGTGGGAAATTCTCGATTCGTTTCAACACTAGGGAAACAAATAATCCTTGGCAAATACCTCAACTCAGGGAAACTAGCGTCCTTGTTGAGAGCCTCCTGATTCGTGTCGACTCGCAGAGAAACCAGTGTCTCCGTGGGAAATTCTCGATTCGTTTCAACACCAGGGAAACAAACAATTCTTGGCAAATACCTCAACTCAGGGAAACTAGCGTCCTTGATGAGAGCCTCCTGATTCGCGTCGACTCGCAGAGCAACCAGTGTCTCCATGGGAAATTCTCGATTCGTTTCAACACCAGGGAAACAAATAATCCTTGGCAAATACCTCAATTCAGGGAAACTAGCGTCCTTGATGAGAGCCTCCTCCTTCGCGTCGACTCCCAGAGCAACCAGTGTCTCCGTGGGAAATTCTCGATTCGTTTCAACACCAAGGAAACAAATAATCCTTGGCAAATACTTCGACTCGAGGAAACAAGTGTCCTTGACGAAGAAAATCCTGATTCGCGTCGACTCGCAGAGCAACCAGTGTCTCCACGGGAAATTCTCGATTCATTTCAACACCAGGGAAACAAATAATCCTTGGCAAATACTTCGGCTCGAGGAAACAAGTGTCCTTGACGAAGAAAATCCTGATTCGCGTCGACTCGCAGAGCAACCGGTGTCTTCGCGGAAAATTCTCGATTCGTTTCAACACCAGGGAAACAAATAATCCTTGGCAAATACTTCGACTCGAGGAAACAAGTGTCCTTGACGAAGAAAATCCTGATTCGCGTCGACTCACAGAACAACCAGTGTCTCCGTAGGAAATTCTCGATTCGTTTCAATACCAGGGAAACAAATAATCCTTGGCAAATACCTCAACTCAGGAAAACTAGCGTCCTTGATGAGAGCCTCCTGACTCGCGTCGACTCGCAGAGAAACCAGTGTCTCCGTGGGAAATTCTCGATTCGTTTCAACACCAAGGAAACAAATAATCCTTGGCAAATACCTCAACTCAGGGAAACCAGCATCCTTGATGAGAGCCTCCTGATTCACGTCGACTTGCAGAGAAACCAGTGTCTCCGCGAGAAATTCTCGATTCGTTTCAACACCAGGGAAACAAATAATCCTTGGCAAATACCTCAACTCAGGGAAACCAGCATCCTTAATGAGAGCCTCCTGATTCGCGTCGACTCGCAGAGAAACCAGTGTCTCCACGGGAAATTCTCGATTCGTTTCAACACCAGGGAAACAAATAATCCTTGGCAAATACCTCAACTCAGGGAAACCAGCATCCTTGATGAGAGCCTCCTGATTCGCGTCGACTCGTAGAGAAACCAGTGTCTCCGTGGGAAATTCTCGATTCGTTTCAACACCAGGGAAATAAATAATCCTTGGCAAATAACTCAATTCAGGGAAACTAGCGTCCTTGATGAGAGCCTCCTGATTCGCGTCGGCTCGCTGAGAAACCAGTGTCTCCACGGGAAATTCCCGATTCGTCTCAACTTGCAAGATGAAGCCTCAGGCAGCAGGGATTAAAAAACTTGTTTCCTGAACAATGGGACCATGCAAGTCGGTCTAAAACGGTCTCTTGCATACTATTCACGGGTCTCACTCTCCAAAGTCGAATTTTGTCAAGGAGGGAAACAACCGCTTACGGGTCCTCTCGACTCGTAAGAGGGAAAATTCTCTTATAGGATCCTTACGACTTATAAGAGAAAACGCGCTTAGGAATCCTCACGATTCCTAAGGAGAAAATACACCTACGAGATCCTCTCGATCCGTAGGGAGAAAAGTCTCTATGAGACCCTCACGGCTCATAGAGTTGAAAAGTCTTAGGCGGCAGATCTGAACCTGCGGCCTAAGCCATCGCTATCTCTTGGAAAAACTAAGTTATCTGCCAATTATGTTTATCAAGTCAACATGATGATAATAAGAGAAAGGGAGAAAGCGAAAGAGCATGCAAGACATTGCAGAGGAAAAAATGTGTATCTTTATTCATTAACTCAAAGAAGTACAAGGTGAATAGTATAAAAGAATAAAGAATGGATACATGTTATTCGGAAAAAAAAATTTACAAGTATATGGATACAAGGAGAACTACTGGGAAGGGAGCGTCTTGCATAGCTTTAGCAATTGTTCGCGCACTTCCTTCCATGCCTTTTCCTGATCTGCCACCACCGCCAGTTCTGCCTCCACCTGAGCCCTTTGCTGCAAGAGAGATGCAAGCTGCTCCCCAACGGCCTGCTGAGTAGCTTCGCGGCCTTGGGCATTACGCTCAACAGCATCAAGTTTCTGCTTAAAGTTCAGCCCATTTGAGATACGCTCTAGAAGGCCCTTGAAGACAGCCTTTACCTCAGCAGCGTTCGCCTCAACTTCAGCACGTAGGTGAGCAGTTTCGCTTGAAGACTCCTGACACTCCTTCAGCCTTAAAACTGCTTCCTGTTCCAAATGGTGGAAATGAGAAGTGCTTTGCTCGAACCATACTGCCCGTTGAGTACTCACGGCCAAGAACCTCCGTCTTGGAAACAAGTCAGCCAAGGACCTCCGTCTCGGAAACAAGTCAGCCAATGACCTCCGTCGCGGAAACAAGTCAGCCAACGACCTCCGTCTCGAAAACAAGTCAGCCAAGAACCTCCGTCTCGGAAATAAGTCAGCCAACAACCTCCGTCTCGAAAAAAAGTCAGTCAATGACCTCCGTCGCGGAAACAAATCAGCCAACGACCTCCCCGTCGGAGCAATACTTCGACTCGAAAACAAGTCAACTCACCAACCACTTACGAGTCCTCTCGACTTGTAAGGAAGAAAATTCTCTTATAAGATCCTTACGACTTATAAGAGAAAACACACTTAGGAATCCTCACGATTCCTAAGGAGAAAATACACCTACGAGATCCTCTCGATCCGTAGGGAGAAAAGTCTTTATGAGACCCTCACGGCTCATAAAGTTAAAAAGTCTTAGGTGGCAGATCCTACCCATGTCTTTTAAGCCATTACTGCCCTACTCATGAGCATATAAACTATTTCACACCAGAGTAAAACATAAAGAATTAGAAGGGCGCGACTCATGGAATTGAGAATTTGGAACTATATCTTTTAAGAGTCGAGATTTGAGTCAATGATAAATGACGACGCTTGTGTCCGCTCGTTATCTTCTCAGATCAAGATTCTGAAAGTTATATACCAACCCGAAACTGGTCATACGCTATGCATTACTCTGCACTACTTCACCCACATATATACTTACATAGGCAAAGTAGTGAGGGGCATTTGTTCCCATCAAAAATTTCTGTGCAAAAGAGTCCAAGGTATCAAATGGCAGCGATACGCTTAAGAAAATGCGAACCAGTAACTTCCGGCCTGTATTTTGATAAACTCCCTAATCAGGAATTGTTAAATTATGATGGTATTGAAAGCATCTTGATGAGACCTTTGATTTGATATATTATGAGCCCCATAATTCATCCGGGATCAAAAGTTATGAGCAAATGTCTATGCACATGTGATCTAAGGAAGAAGATGCGAACCAGTATTTTCCGAGCTGTATTTTGACAAACTCCGGAAGGAGAAATAGCTAAATTCTGATGGTATTGAAAGCATCTTAAAGAGACCTTCAATTTGATATACTATGGGCCTCATAATTTATCCGGGATCAAAAGTTATGAGCAAATGTCTATGCACATGTGATCTAAGGAAGAAGATGCGAACCAGTATTTTCCGAGCTGTATTTTGACAAAGTCCGGAACGAGAAATGGCTAAATTCTGATGATATTGAAAGCATATCGAAAAGTCCTTCGATTTGATATATTATGGGCCTCATAATTCATCCGAGATCAAAATTTATAAGCAAATGTGTTATGCACGTGTAATCTAAAGTAATGCTCTACTACATGGGGAATGCATTTTTTAGTCCCACATCGGGAAAAGGAGAGATGGCTTCTCTACCACTCCCATATAAATAAGAGGGGATACCTCTTAGAAAGGGAGAGTTAAATCCTCAAAGGATTCAATACTCAAAGGAGCTTAGTTCTCCAAGATAGGAGCATGCTCCTCCATAATGCGCATATGCGCAAGCGCCATGTGCGCTACGTGCAACGCACGTGTGCCCGCCATGCTGCACCACGTGCAACGCACGTGCGCACCAAATGAGAACATTTAATAATATTAAAAGGAGCTTGTTCTCGATATATAGAAGCTCTGCTTCTCCTCATAATGCACATGTGCACCACGTGCAACGCACGTGTGCCCGCCACGTCCAACGCACGTGTGCCCGCGCACCACGTGCAACGTACGTGCGCACCACATGAGAATATTCAATTAAAAGGAGACTCGTTCTCCATAGGAGCTTGCCCCCCCCCCATCATGCACATATGCGCAAGATCCGTGTGCGCTGCATGCAATATGAGCGCCCAACACGTGCGACGCACGTGTGCGAAAGCAAAGAAGCCTTTTTCAGCAGCGAGAAGCTTAAGCTCCAGCCTGTTCTTCCCCCCTAATGAGTGAGACATGGTTCAAAGGGCACATCCCTCCACACCTTCGATATATGGCACTGTAATCTCTCAGTGTCGTCGGAGAGGTGGTGGATCCCAACGACCAATGATCCTTCTTTCTAAAATAAAAAAAATAAGAAGACGAGAGAACATTGACAGAGAAACAGAGAAAGAATTCAGAGAACTCCTAGAAAGAAAGTTTTCTGAAAAGATCAATGATCTAAGAACAAGATCAAGATCTTAAATGTTGAATTAAAACAAAATGCAATGCATTAAAAGGGCAGAGCCCAAACAAGATAGATGCTCTGCATCATTTATAAAAGGGCAGAGCCCAAACAAAACAAAAATAATGCAGTGCATTATTAAAAAGGGGCAAAGCCTTAGTAAAGGCCTAACAGGCCAAATGCAAATAAAAACGTTGAATATTCTCAACTGGACTTAGCCCAATCATGGCCGTAAGTCCTCAAATTAAATTGACTGTGCAAGACTGCTCTCCTAAATCAATTTACATCTGGTTCAAGTGTACATCTCCGAACTCCTCTGACGCTTATCGTTGTAATCCTTCAACGACGTCAGAGAGGTGATGGGTCCCGACGACCACACATCAATACGGACTGCGGGGTCCTTAAACTCGTGGACCGAAACGTCCTTAAACTAATATTGGACCGAAACGTGCTTAAATTAATATCGGACCCAAACGTCCTTAAACTAATATCGGACCGAAACGTTCTTAAACTAATGACGGACCGAAACGTCCTTAAACTAATGATGGACGGAAACGTCCTTAAACTAATATTCGTCCCAAAATAGGACTGACGGACCGAAACGTCCTTAAACTAATGATGGACCACCACGTCCCTAAACTGGAATATGGACCACCACGTCCCTAAACTGGAACATGGACCACAATGTCCCTAAACTACATATGGACCACTACGTCCTTAAACTGGAACAACAGAGCCCCTAAACGCTTTCTTGTCGGATCTAAACGATCCCGTTTAAGTTGATCTTAGCCCCAAACACGGCTAACGTATCCTTAAACATTCAAGCAGACTACATATTCCCTAATCAACTTCGGTTCAAAGGTACATCTCCGAACTCCTCTGACACCTGTCGTTGTAATCCTCAACGACGTCAGAGAGGTGACGGGTCCCGACGGCCATATATTAAATGGATCACCACGTTAAGTTGATCTTAGTCTCAAACAGGAAAAACGTATCCTTAACGAACGTTTAAGTTGATCTTAGCCTCAACACGGCTAACGTATTCTTAAACTAAAACACCAAACCCAAATCTAAGTAAATACGGATTTGGACTAATCCACGTCCTACGGGCGACGAAATAAATAGTCTCCGTATACAATCCACGGGCAACCACAAACAAAAAAAACACCCACGACACGAAGTGAAATTCTGGAGAAGGAGAAAGTTGTTGCCGCGATGCGGTAGCGTAATTAACTGCAGGGGCTTGCGTTTGCAGGGAAGAGCTTCCCCACAATCAAAAACCCCTCAAGCGAGGGGGAATCTGACGAAGTCTGCTACATTGGCCGCATCCGTCCAAACCTCCGATACACGGTGCCATAAATCAACTTGGCACCTTCGGAGAGGTGGACGAATAAAACCAAATAGCATCTGTCCCGAATCTCAGGCAAGACGTCCTTACGTCGTCTCCGCCGCCATTCGGAGGGGAACAATCCTGGGAGGCGAAACTGTACATTTCACTTCCCCAGATGTTTTTCCGTGGCCACAACGGAATAATCACGAGTATCCAGACCCTTATTTAACAAACTAATGCGAATTTTTACCTAATAGATACCTCATATAATATACCCATATTCACATATGCCTCATTCGACATGCCTTATTTGCATACACCTCATACCCTTATACCTATATACATCATATCTGTACCCAAACATCATACCTATATACTCTTGCTCGTTTTTACCTTTACTTCTTTATTAGGCAATCCTAACCGAGTGTACTCGCTGATGGACTTTCCTTTTCTCTTCTCTATCTCTGGAATGTCCGTTAGATGAGAATAAGTATTATGATGATGATCAAGGAGTGGAGCCTACTAATGAAGATTATGCGGAATTGACGACAGAAGATTAGCTAGTTATATTTTTGTTTGTTGCCCACATGTTTAGGACTTTTGCTTCTTTCTTCAATGTAATTAAACTATTTAGTTTATTTTACTTATTCTTTTGGGATGTAATAAAGTTTGGTTAATGGAACTAAATGCCTTCCGCTTTTATTATTTTGTTTTGGTATATATCCTGCATATTATAGATATTAATATGCTTAATGTAACTATTCCCGCCAAAATTTTTGGCAAAGAGCTATTTGTTCCCTTATAAAAAAAAGGGGAGAGAAAAGAAAGAGGAAAAGAATCCTCATAGTTTGGAATCACGTGTTAAACACGTGGGCGCTTATATGAAAAGTATATAAGCGCTGAAAACAAATAACTAAGGGTCAAATTGGCCTTACGTATTAAACACATGAGCGCTCATATGCAAAGCATATGAGCGCTGAATACAATAAACTTAAAGGCTAAACTGGCCTCACGTGTTAAACATAGCGCTCATATGCAAAGCATATAAGCGCTGAAAACAAATAACTAAGGGTCAAATTAGCCTCACGTGTTAAACACGTGAGCGCTCATATGCAAAGCATATGAGTACTGAATAAAATAAACCTAAAGGCCAAACTGGCCTCACGTGCTAAACATGTGAGTGTTTCCCCCCAATAATAAAAGAGCAAGCTCCCAATTTGAAAAGAGGCAGCGCCTCATGTGCCTCGCACGAGGGCGCCAGCGCCGAGAGTTAAAAGCTCTGAGGCAGCGCCTCACGTGCCTTGCACGAGGACGCCGGCTTTAGAACTAAAAGTTCTCTGCCATTGGATTAAAAATCCAACGGAGATGATGAATCATCAAAATACTGAATTAAATTCTGTTGAGGAAATATTCCTCAAATCTTTCTAAACGAGAAAGATCATTCTCTGTAAACATAGCGCCGTTGGATTAAAAATCCAATGGTGTTTAAAAATCATCAAGATACAGAATAAGCTCTGTATGGAAAAATATTTCCCCAATCTTGTTAAAAACAAGAAAAATATCTTCTGTAAAACAGAAGTCCTTGGATCAAAAATCCAACGGTGGATAAAATCCCCAAATCAATTAAGGATCTCCCAATGAGAGATTTTTTTAACTAAATCAATAAACTTTCCTCCACTATATAAAGGCCTCAAGGCTTCAAGTCTTGTACAGCGGAATCCCCCCATAAACTTCAAGTTCAAAAAGAAAAGCAAGCAAAAAAAAGTTTTAAGAGAGAAGAAAGAAGAAGAACTTTCTTCATGGTAAATAAAAGTAATAGAGATCAGATGATCTCATCTGCATATCTAAGGGTTTAACCCTCATAAAAGAACATAGTTCTTTCCCTGGATTTGAGGTCCATGAGACAAGTCTCCCACAAATGAGAATTTAATTCTAATTGGGATGAATTTGTTCTTAGGGATCGAAGATCCATAGAAAAGCAGAGAATTGAACTCTTCAGAATATAATACACGAAGAAAAAGAAAAAAAATCAGCGCCAAGCGCCTCACGTGCCCCTCACGTGGGCACTGCTCAATAAAAATTGCTTAGCACTCAGTGGTTGGCGCTCGGTGCCAAGCGCCACACGTGCTCCTCACGTGGGCGCTTCTCAATAAAGAGTGTGTAGCACTCAGTGGTCGGCGCTCAACGCCAAGCGCCTCACGTGCCCCTCACGTGGGCGCCTCTTAATAAAGAGTGCATAGCACTCAGTGGTCGGCACTCAGTGTCAAGAGCCTCACGTGCCCCTCACGTGGGCGCCGCTTAATAAAGAGTGCTAAGCACTCAGTGGTCGGCACTCAGCGTCAAGCACCCCACGTGCCCCTCGTGTGGGCGCTATTCAGCATAAAGTGCTCTGCATTCATAAACCAGTGTCCAACGCCTGACGCTTAGCACCAAGCGTCTTACGTGCTCCACACATGGGTGCCATAAAGAGTGTTTCACACTCCATAAAAAACAAAAAAAAAGGGAAAAGCGAAATAAAGTGTGGGCGTCAGAACCCATATGGATGCTCAGCATCGTTGGCACAGAAAGGGGACCAAGCCCAAGCAAGTGTTTAACACTTTATTCAAAAATGAAATGTCTGGGCTGAGCCCAAGTTTGACCAAACTCCTAATCAACCGAGCACATGGTTGACAACGGGTCCTCCGTCAACCTGCTTAATGTGAGAGTGTTGAAGGAGATTTGCATGAACGTTCAACACCTGGAGTGGGACAAAATTACTTTCTCCGGGTTCGACTCGCAATCATCACGAACGCTTGGATCCATAATATTGATATTACGCTTCGGGATGCTCGTCACTGACGTCAAGTTCCACGTCATCGACGCTAAGACTTGCTATAATGCTTTGCTCGGTAGGCCTTGGTTACATGAATACAACATCATCCCTTCTACACAACATCAGTATATGAAGTAGTTTAAAGAAAGCCTCGAGTACACAGTTACAGGGGAGCTAAACCCTTTCTCAGGAATTGAAGTCCTCAAGTATGAAGACGCTAAGTACTTCCTACCAGACTTCGAAGACACGAAAAGATGTCGTAAACCAGAGAATAAACAAAAAGCCGTCGCCACCATCCCAATCTTTGGGAGCGATACCGAGGAGGATGAAGAGATAGTCTTCTCGGGGCAACCCCAAGGCAGCAGGCCCGGACCATCTACTCCTATTTTGGTCTTTGGCAGCGACTCTGAAGATGAAGTCAACACGGTATTCTCTGATCGTCCATCAATGCAAACCTTCACTGGAGCTAATCAGAGTTTACAAATTACCATGGTTCCACAGCGGCATTATAAAGAACTGGATGTGCTTGGTACATACAGCGTGTAAGAGCTGCAGACCTTCTACGTCCCTCCTAGGCGGAAAGATGAAAAGGCGATCCTCTTCTACCAGTCCACGGAGATCAAAGTGGAAAGAGAAGTCTGGCATGGCGCCGAACCTGTGATCGACAGGCTCCAACCAATCTGTCTGCCCAAATACTATGCAGAGGGACTGAAAAGGCTATTGAGATGCCAAGGCGTACCCTTCAAACAGACTGCTCGACAGGCCCAGTTCTATAACAAGATTTGGGACGTTCCCGGGACTCGGCGAAAGATGCCCAACGGGAGGATGGAGGCGACCGGGTTGGGATACGTCCAGTCCAAGAAATGGGAGCGATTCCATGGCTGCCATATTATAAACGACTCCAATGGAGAAGGGAATGCTCGTCCAGATAGCGCTGGTATTGAACCAGAGAGAAATCCCGCCGTAAGAATACCGAGTTCGTCATTCGAAGAACAGATCGACAAGCTAATAAGCGAAGCAGGTCAAAAGTTTCGGGATGACCACAGCCGCGAAATAGCCATTTACGAGAAAGCCAGAACGCAACGTTACATTCAGCAGACTACGGAGGATGACGATGCCCTTCACCCCCAGCCCACTGTGCACTCTCGTGGCAAGAAAAAAGCCCGACATAGAAGCAACAATAATGTGAAGAATGGGAATGACATCAAAAAACAACGAAGCGGATCTAAGAAGCCGCGCGATCGAGAAAAGGTCCGCTAGAATTCATAGCTGATGAAGAAGATGGTTCGGGAATACTCTTTCTCTCAAGACAAGACAAGGAAAATCTTCGACCTTATCATGAAATATCAAATGATGGTGCTACCGGAGTCTCGAAACCCTGAGAAAATAAACGAGGTCTATTATCCGACTTATTGCGCCTATCACCGAGCAATAGGACATCCTCTTGAATACTGCTTCGCCTTCAAAAACTGGGTTGAAGACTAGTATTATCAAGGCAAGTTTGCTCTATCTGACAGTTGGAGGCTAACCCCGCCACAAAAGCATGAGCCAAAAGCAATCTATAGGGTGAGAATGGAACCAGAGTAACATCGGTCTTGGAAACGGGCTCGTACCTGCCACGTGATAATGTTCTCAAAGGAAAGAGAGCATGAGAATATAGATGACCTCTACCAATGCTTCGCAAATGAAGATGAAGACGAGGCGATCTCAGAATTTCCACCAGCACCAAAGGAGTTGGAAGACGGGATACATACCACAACAGACAATCTGAGGAAAATCAACTTGGGGATGACAAACGAGCCAAGGCCAACGTTCGTTAGTGAGCTGCTGTCCGAAGAGCAGGTGACTACACTAAAAGACGTGCTTATGCAGTATAAAGACTGCTTCGCGTGGAACTATTCTGAGATGCCGGGACTAGATCCAGAAATAGCTGTGCATAAATTAGTTATATCGCCGGACGTCAAGACAGTCAAACAGGCACCCAGAAGAATGCGACTCGAACTCGAGATGAGCATCAATGCCGAAGTCAAGAAGCTAATTGACTCTGGCTTCATCCAAGAAGTTCAATACCCCGACTGGATCTCCAACATCGTCCCAGTGATGAAGAAAAATAGGACAGTACGCATCTGCGTAGACTTCCGGGACCTCAACAAAGCTTGCCCGAAGGATGACTTCGCAGTACCGGTTACCGAGCGGATGATAGATAACACGTCCACTCATGAAGTCTTCTCCTTCATGGATGGATATTAAGGATAAAATCAAATAAAGATGCATCCCGAAGACCGAAAGCATACTGCCTTCCAGACTCCGCTGGGCATATTTTGCTATAAAGTGATGTCCTTCGGTCTGAAGAACGCTGGCGCTACCTACCAGAGGGCCATGACGGAGATCTTTGATGACCTCATACACCAGATTGTAGAATGTTATATCGACAACCTCGTGGTGAAAAGCAAATCGTACGAGGAGCACTGTGAACATTTAAAAATAGTGTTCCAGCGCCTTCAGAAGTACAACCTGAAGATGAATCCTCTGAAATGCGCGTTTGGAGTATCCTCAGGAAAATTCCTAGGATTCATCATCCGACCCCGAGGTATCGAAATATACCCATTGAAGATCAAGGCGATCATGGAAATGCACACGCCAAGAACTCTCAAACAACTGCGGTCTCTCCAAGGAAAGCTCGTGTATATCCGACGGTTCATAGCTAACCTTTCCGGAAAATGCCGCCCCTACAACCATCTAATGAAGAAAGGGACCCCATTCATTTGGGATCGTAAATGACAAAGTGCGCTGGACGAAATTTAGCAATACCTGCAGAACCCGCCGGTACTGACCGCTCTGGTCAAGGGAAAGCCCCTCATCCTGTACACAATAGCCCTTGAAGGTTCTTTAGGCGCGCTATGGGCACAGGAGAACGACCAGGGAAAGGAGAGAGCTCTCTACTATTTGAGTCGAGTCCTTCTGGGTGTAGAAAACAACTATTCCCCTATTGAAAAGCATTGCCTAGCACTGATCTTCGCGATAACGAAGCATCGACATTATGCCTTGGCACATGAGGTCTATCTCATATCAAAGGTGGATCCTCTCAAGTATTTGATGTCAAGAGCCATACTAACGGGAAGGATTGCCAAATGGGCCCTCCTCTTGATGGAGTTCTCGATAGTATATCGACCCCTCAAGGCAATAAAAGGCCAGGCCATCACCAACTTTCTCACTGGGCATCTGATACCAGCTGATTCTCCTTTAAATTGCGAATTGCCAGATGAATATGCGTTCGACACAATCGACAGGGAGAAAGAAGGGAGTGATACCCGATAGGAATTTTATTTCGATGGAGCATCGTCTATGAAGAAGCAAAAGCAAAATACCCCTATAATCAAAGCCGGGGTGGGCCTTATCCTCATGACTCCGCAAGGAGGGATAATGCGTTTTGCCCTTTCCTTAACAGAGCCAAGGACGAACAACGAGGCTGAACACGAGGCTCTAATAGCAGGCCTCGAGATCGCCATTGACATGGGAATCGAGAACCTCCTCATATATGGAAACTCCCAGCTGGTCGTTAGCCAAGTAAAGGGCGACTATCAGACATGCAATCCAGAGTTGGTAAAATATGCTGAAAGAGTGCGGCAACTGCTGACTCAAATCCCCTCCTACGTCCTGGAAATCATACCACGGACGAAAAATAGCAAGGCAGATGCGTTAGCCAAGATCGCTGAAGAACTGGCCGACGAAAACCTCGATGACGTAAGGATCATTGTGCAAAGCCGTCGGATTTTCGCACCAGCAGAAATATCTCCTGAGTCGTTGGAAGAAGAGGAAGTGACCAAACAGGTGGCCTTCCAAGTAGAGGACGAAGAAAAGGCTAAGGATTGGAGAGAAGTCTTCATAGACTACTTCAAATCCCATCGAGTGCCCGAAAACGCATCATGAAGACATCGGCTCATGAAACGAGCTCTGTCTTTCACCTTTGTCAATGATAATTTATATAGGAGATCATTCGACTGTCTGTGGTTGAGATGCCTGGGACCAAAAGAGGCAAGGAGAGTCGTCTAAGAAACATACGACGGACTCTGTGGTTCCCATCAAGCTGGGCCAAAGATGAAGTTAAAGATCAAGAGAATGTGTTACTATTGGCCCACAATGATTCAAGATTGTCTTGAATATGCAAAGCAGTGTCACTCGTGCCAGATTCACGGGGACTTCATCATTCAGCATCCGATTCCGTTACACCCAACACTGGCAAGTTGGTCGTTCGAGATGTGGGGAACCGATATAATCGGGCTTATCGAACCAATATCATCCAAGGGACATCGGTTCATATTGGTGACAACAGATTACTTCCCTAAATGGGCCGAAGCAGTACCGCTAAGAGAGGTGAAGACGGAGAACATCCTTCATTTCTTCAGGACACATGTCATTTACCGGTTCGGCACTCCGCGACAGATCATCTCGGATAATGGGCCAGCCTACAGAAGCCATAAGATCAGCCGCTTCGCACAGCAACATAATATAGATTGGAGATACTCTTCAGTCTATAATCCCCGAGCTAATGGTCTAGCTGAGGCTTTCAACAAAACTTTGACGAAGGTCGTAAAGAAGACGGTTTCCAAAAACAGAAAGGACTGGCACGAGAGATTGCATGAAGCTCTCTGGGCTTATCGAACCACGTTCAAAACAGCCACGAATACCATGCCATTTGCGTTGGTATTCGGCACGGAAGCGGTAGTTCCCTTGGAGATAAAGCTACCCTCACTATGAGTAGTGGTCCGACATGAGCTGACGGATGAAGAAAATGCCCACCTTCGGCTTGAGGAGCTCGATGCCCTCGATGAAACTCGTCTCATGGCGCAGCAAAACCTAGAAGCTTACAAAGCAAGGATGACGCGCTCATACGAAAGACTAACTAGGCCGAGAGCATTCCTCCAAGGCGAACTCGTGCTAGTTGTCAAAAGACCTATGATCCCCAACCATGCCAAACGGGGGAAATTCGAGCCGAACTATGAGGGCCCATACATCATAGCAAAGTTTATCAATGTGGTGCCTATTTGCTCATGGCTATGCATGTCGAAAGACCCTTCTGGCCAATAAACGGCTGCTTCCTTAAGAAATACTACCCCTGACAAGTCATAACTCAGGTTAACGATAGATGACGACGCTCGTGTCCGCTCGCTATCTTCCTAAGTCAGCACTCTGTAAGTAGTATCCGGCAAAACATCACCTCGAAGCTATGGACCGGGATGTCCCTAAACTAACAATGGACCGTGTTGTCCTTAAACTAAATACGTCGCCTCAAACATGACAATAGTGGAATTCAAGTCCACAGGTCCCAGCGGCAAAGACTGCAGCTCAAATCCCGCTGCCTACACAACTACCCTGGTGGCGAAGTCCCACCGTGATCGTAAAAAACACGGTACGTCCACAAGCAAAATGGGCACGGATGAAAACCCGAAAGGTCTCCATGAGTAAAAATAGCAGGACTGCCGGCGAGTTTATGAAAACCCGCAAGGGCGCAGACTCGTAAAAAAAAATAATGCACACTTGCAAGGTCCTCTCGACCTTGTAAAGAGAAAATACCTGCGTGAGATCCTTACGACTCACAAAAGGGAGCAACACACTTAGGGATCCCCTCGATTCCTAAGGAGAAATTGCATTTACGAGATCCTCACGACTCGTAAGGAGAATCCCCCTTATGAGACCCTCATGGCTCATAGGATTCGAAAGCCTTGAGTTACAAGGATCTAAACCTGTTCTTAAGCCATCACATTCCCCAAGTTGCCCTACACGCGGTCAGCATCGATCCCTTGTATAAAATCCATGGGCAAAAATAAACATTCCCTCGCCAAGTTCTACCCATGGCGTGAAATTTCCCCATTCGGTGAACTTGTAGACAATCCACGGGCACAAATAAACGTTCCCTCGCTAAGTTCCTAAGGAGAAATTGCACTTAGGAGATCCTCACGACTCGTTAGGAGAATCCCCCTTATGAGACCCTCATGGCTCATAGGATTCGAAAGCCTTGAGTTATAGAGATCTAAACCTGTTCTTAAGCCATCACATTCCCCAAGTTGCCCTACACGCGGTCAACATCGATCCCTTGTATACAATCCACAGGCATAAATAAACGTTCCCTCGCCAAGTTCCACCCATGGCGTGAAATTTCCCTATTCGGTGAACTTGTAGACAATCCACGGGCACAAATAAACGTTCCCTCGCTAAGTTCCTAAGGAGAAATTGCACTTACGAGATCCTCACGACTCGTAAGGAGAATCCCCCTTATGAGACCCTCATGGCTCATAGGATTCGAAAGCCTTGAGTTACAGAGATCTAAACCTGTTCTTAAGCCATCACATTCTCCAAGTTGCCCAACATGCGGTCAACATCGATCCCTTGTATACAATCCACGGGCACAAATAAACGTTCCCTCGCCAAGTTCTACCTATGGCGTGAAATTTCCACCTAAGGAGGTCTCACTCTTGCATACTATCCACGGGCCACATTCGGTGTAATTTCCTCAACGTCCTCACGACTTCTAGGAGAAAATACACCTATGAGATCCTCACAACTTGTAGGGAGAAATACCTTAATGAGACCCTTACGGCTCATGAAGTCAAAAGCCTTAGTCGGCAGGATCCTAACCATGTTTGCTAAGCCACCTTTGTTCAAATCATCAAAGGAAAATGATGATTCGTTCCTGGCAATATTCCGGTCCCAGCGATGCTGATGCCAAAATTGGTGTCATATCTCGAGTTCCATACTCGCAATAAAAATCAGCGAGCAAAAAGCGCATATAAAATAGCCGAAATGATGGGGCAACTCGCAATATAAAAATCTGCGAGCAAAATATATGAATATAAAATAGCCGAAATGTTTGGGCAACTCGCAATAAAAAGCAGCGAGTAAAATGAAAAACAGCCGAAATGATTGGGCACCGCGATAAAATAGCCGAAATGATTGGGCAATCGCGACTTTCGCGATATAAAAAGCTGAAATGATATAGCATCACGGAAAAAAACAAAAAAAATGAAACTTATGCCCTGTAGGTAAGTCAACATCTACCCCTGTACACAATCCATGGGCACAAACGAAAAAGGGAACCACATTTTCCCATCAGGCTCTATCAGAAGGAGGGCCAGGTCTCGATGGCAACATCTATAGCCTAGAGATCAATAACGACGTTTCTTCTCATTCCAGAAGGATGCAGATATAACGTCAACAATTGACCCCTGGGTCAAAACGGTGGAGCCATGGCAAAGTCCCTAGTTCCAAGACTCAACGGTTCACAGACAACCTAAAGACTACCTCGGAGCCATGGCAGAGTCCCTAGTTCCAAGTCTCGACGGCAACATCTACAGCCTAGAGATCAACAACAACGTTCTTCCTCCCTCCAGCTGGATGCAGACACAACATCAACAAACGGAGCCATGGCAAAGTCCCATAGTTCCAAATCTCAATGGTTCACAGAAAACCCAGAGATAACCCCGACATTCGTCGCAATATTGCAGACACAATGTCAACAAACGAAGCCAAGAAAAATCCCTCGCTTCAGGGTCTTGACGGCAACTCAAATGAGACCTGAAAGACTATCGGAGATCATCCTACACCAGCGCGGAGTGGTCGTGACTCATCGGGGCTCCCCAAACTGAGCTTAACCTCAAGTAAAAAGCGGGATGGAATATCCCTAACGCTTGCTCTTCCGACGGTAATATCACCTGAAAGATTAGTTGAAGACGTCTTGTCCAGCTCCCGAAGGGATCAGAGACACGACAGTCGCGGGGCTACTCAAACAGCAAGATTGCATCTCGGGGAATACATTGGCCAACGCGACGGTACGATGGGTAAAAAACCTTAGTACCACAAACCCTAACAGACTTCTAATAGCAGGAGTTAACTGTGACGTTAGGACATCCTTGCGAGAACTTCTCGATTCGTCTCGACTCGTGGGGAAAATAATGTTCCCGTGAGAACTTCTCGGCTTGTCTCGACTCGTAGGGAAAAGCCTTAGGCAACGGGGATATCAACCTGTCTCCTAAGCACTGGGGTCCTATAAGTAGGTCCAAACTGACTCTTGTATACTATCCACGGGCCACATTCTCCAAAGTCGCGTACCGATGAGGAGGAAAAACCACTTACGAGTCCTCTCGACTCGTAAGGAGAAAATTCTCTTATGAGATCCTTACGATTCTCAAGAGAAAACGCAGTTAGGAATCCTCACGACTTATAAGGAGAAAATACACCTAGATCCTCTTGACTCGTAGGGAGAAAAGTATTTATGAGACCCTCGCAGCTCATAAAGTTGAAAGTCTTAGGCGACAGATCTAAACCTGTTTCCTAAACCATCGCTGCCCTACAAAAAGATCCAAACTAACTCTTGTATACTATCCACGGGCTACATTCTCCAAAGTCGAATACCAATGAGGAGAAGAAGCCACTTATGAGTCATCTCGACTCGTAAGGAGAAAATTCTCTTGTGAGATCCTTACGACTCTCAAGAGAAAATGCACTTAGGAGTCCTCACGACTTCTAAAGAGAAAATACACCTACGAGATCCTCTCGACTCGTAGAGAGAAAAGTCTTTATGAGACCCTCACGGCTCATAAAGTTGAAAAGTCTTAGGCGACAAATCTAAACATGTTTCCTAAGCCATCGCTGCCCTATAAGGAGGTCTCACTCTTGTATACTATCCACGGGCCACATTCGCCAATGAAATGAAAAATCTACTTACGGGACCTCGCGGCTCGTAAGGAAAAAAATACCCGAGTGAGATCCTTACGACTCACGGAGGCGATGAACACTTAGAAATCCTCACGATTTCTAGGGAGAATACACACCTATGAAATCCTCAAAACTCATAAAAAATATATATATAAATATAAAAAAAACTTCTTGAGACCCTTATGACTCATGAAGATAAAAAAAAAGCCTTAAGCTACAAGGATCCTAAACATGTATCATAAGCCATCAATTGTATGGCCATGCATAATTCTGCATTACTTCACCCATGTTTATACTTACGTGGGCAAATTAGTGGGGGGCATTTGTTCCCGCCAAAATTTTTGGCAATGAGCTATTTGTTCCCTTATAAAAAAAGGGGGAGAGAAAAGAAAGAGGAAAAGAATCCTCATAGTTTGGCATCATGTGTTAAACACGTGGGCGCTTATATGCAAAGTATATAAGCGCTTAAAATAAATAACTAAGGGTCAAATTGGCTTCACGTGTTAAACATGTGAGCGCTCATATGCAAAGCATATGAGCGCTGCGTAAAATAAACTTAAAGGCCAAACTGGCCTCACGTGTTAAACACGTAAGCGCTCATATGCAAAGCATATAAGCGCAGAAAACAAATAACTAAGTGTCAAATTGGCCTCACGTGTTAAACACGTGAGCGCTCATATGCAAAGCATATGAGTGCTGAATAAAATAAACCTAATGGCCAAACTGGCCTCACGTGCTAAACATGTGAGTGTTTCCCCCAATAATAAAAGAGCAAGGCTCTGTTTAAAATTTGAAAAGAGGCAGCGCCTCAAGTGCCTCACAAGAGGGCGCCAGCGCCGAGAGTTAAAAGCTCTGAGGCAGCGCCTCACGTGCCTCGCATGAGGGTGCCAGCGCCGAGAGTTAAAAACTCTGAGGCAGCGCCCCACGTGCCTTGCACAAGGGCGCCGACGTTAGAACTAAAAGTTCTCTGCCATTGGATTATAAATCCAACGGAGATGATGAATCATCAAAATACAGAATTAAATTCTGTTGAGGAAATATTCCTCAAATCTTTCTAAACGAGAAAGATCATTCTCTGTAAACTGGGCGCCGTTGGATTAAAAATTCAATGGTAATTAAAAATCATCAAGCTACAGAATAAGCTCTGTATGGGAAAATATTTCACCAATCTTGTTAAAAATAAGAAAAATATCTTCTGTAAAACAGAATTCCTTGGATCAAAAATCCAATGGTGGATAAAATCCCCAAATCAATTAAGAATCTCTCAATGAGAGATTTCTTTAACTAAATCAACAAACTTGCATCCACTATATAAAGGCCCCAAGACTTCAAGTCTTGTACAGCGGAAACCCCCCCCCCTAAACTTCAAGTTCAAAAAGAAAAGCAAGCAAAACAAAAGCTTTAAGAGAGAAGAAAGAAGAAGAACTTTCTTCAAGGTAAATAAAAGTAATAGAGATCAGATGATCTCATGTGCATATCTAAGGGTTTAACCCTCATAAAAGAACATAGTTCTTTCCCTGGATCTGAGATCCATGAGACAAGTCTCCCACAAATGAGAATTTAATTCTCATGGGGATGAATTTGTTCTTGGGGATCGAAGATCCAGAGAAGAACATAGAATTGAACTCTTCAAAACATAATACACGAAGAAAAAGAAAAAAATCAGCGCCAAGCGCCTCACGTGGGCGCTGCTCAATAAAGAGTGCTTAGCACTCAGTGGTTGGCGCTCGGCGCCAATCTCTTCACGTGCCCCTCACATGGGCGCTGCTCAACAAAGAGTGCTTTGCACTCAGTGGTTGGCGCTCAACGCCAAGCGCCTCACGTGCCCCTCATGTGGGCGCCGCTTAATAAAGAGTGCTTAGCACTCAGTGGTCAGCGCTCAGCGTCAAGCGTCTCACGTGCCCCTCACGTGGGCGCCGCTTAATAAAGAGTGCTTAGCACTCAGTGGTCGGTGCTCAGCGTCAAGCGCCCCACGTGCCCCTCACATGGGCGCTATTCAGCATAAAGTGCTCTGCACTCATAAACCACTGTCCAACGCCTGGCGCTTAGCACCAAGCTCCTCACGTGCTCCACATGTGGGCGCCATAAACAGTGTTTAACACTTCATAAAAAAACAAAAAAAGGGAAAAGCGAGATAAAGTGTGGGCGTCAGAACCCATATGGATGCTCATCATCGTTGGCACAGAAAGGGGACCAAGCCCAAGCAAGTGTTTAACACTTTATTCAAAAATGAAATGACTGGGCTGAGCCCAAGATTGGCCAAACTCCTAATCAACCGAGCACATGGGCTCTTTATTCTCCAGAGTGGTCTTAGTCCCAAACAAGACTATCGAGCTTCTGACGAATATTCATTAGTTCCAAGGTACATCTCCCCACACCTCTGATATATGTCGTTATAATTCTTCAACGTCGTCAGAGAGGTGAAGGGTCCTGATAACCAACAACTCCCTAGACCGCAACGTCCTTAAACTAGCTATGGACCGCAACGTCCTTAAACTAACACAATAGAGCCCAAATGCTCTTTTTTTGGGTCTGAACGATCCCAAAATCCTGTTAAGTAGATCTTAGCCTAAAATTAGATTGACGTATCCTCAACAAACATTTAAGTCGAACTTAGTCTCAAACAAGATTAACATTCCTTAAATCAACCCAAACCCAAATCTAAGAATATACGGATTTGGTCTAATCCACGTCCTATGGGCGACAACATAAATTCGTCTCCGTATACAATCCACGGGCAACCAAAAATAAAACAAACACACAAGACACGAAGTGACCTTCTGAAGCAGGAGAAAGTGGTTACCGCTACACGGTAATGTAATTAACTGTAGGGGATTGCGCCTGCAGGGAAGAGCGTCCCCACAATCAAAAACCCCTCGTAAAAGAGGGGGAATCTGACGAAGTCTTCTACAACGGCCGCATCCGTCCAAACCTCCGATACACGGTGCCACAAATCAACATGGCATCTTCAGAGAGGTGTACGGATAAATCCAAATAGCATCTGCCCCCAAATTCAGGCAAGACGTTTGTTTTCCCGGTGTTCGGCGGTAAACAGTAACTGTATTGAATAGACCACCTGCAATACAGTTAGATTGTGGACCATGCCACGTTACTTCTTCACCTTCTTTTGGGAAGCAGGGTATGACAATAGGCTCCTCCTTCTCAACAGGAGCCTCCTCTTCGGTAGGGGCCTCCTCCTCAAGCTCTTTTTTCTCCGCATGAGCCTCCTCTTCTTCGGGTTCTTCCTCCACTGGAGCTTCTCCTTCTTCATATTCTAAGTCGCCATCGGAGATATTTGTCTGGGACCTAATATCTCGTCGTCCGAATATCCAAGTATAGCCTCAAAAGTGATGTCTGACTTGTTGTCCTCATCCAAAAGATTTGCCATGACCTGAAAAGAAAGGCAATGGTTAGGATACAGAATATCAAGGAAAGGATAAGGAATATGGAAAAATTATGAAATCGATATAAGTGGATGAGATTCATAAATATAATATGTCAGTTAACAGTTTCATTTTAGTACATTGAGGACCTACATGGGCCACCACTAAAACCTGTCACACCCCACTTCCCAAAAGAAGGTGAAGGGTGACGTGGCATGGTCTGCAACCTAACTGTATTGAAGGTGGTCTATTCAATACAGTTACGTTAACCATATGAATATCAATAACATGCAGGATATGTACCAAAACAAAATAATAAAAGCGGAAGGCATTTATTTCCATTAACCAAATTTTATTACATCCCAAAAGAAAGAGTAAAAAACTAAATAGTTTAATTACATCGAATAAGAAGCAAAACCCCTAAATATGTGGGCAATAAAAAAAAATAAAACTAGCTAATCTTCCGTCGTCAAGTCCGCATAATCTTCATTAGTAAGCTCCATGCCTTGATCCTCATCATAATACCCATTCTCATCTAACATACATTCCAGAGATAGAGAAGAGAAAAGGAAAGTCCGTCAGCTAGTTACACTCGGGTAGGATTGCCTCATAAGGAAGCAAAGGTACAAAAACGAGCAAATGTATATAGGTATGATGTGTGTGTACAGATATGATGTATATAGGTATGAGGATATGAGGTGTATGGAAATAAGGGCATGATGAGTAAGGTATATGTGAATAAGAGTATGTTGTATGAGGTGTATGTGAATAAAAGTATGTTGTATGAGGTATATGTTAGGAAAAAGTTCGCATTAGTTTGTTAAATAAGGGTCCGGATACTCGTGATTATTCCGTTGTGGCCAAGGATCAACAACTGGAGAAGTGAAATGTACGGTTTCACGTTCCGGGATCATGATCGAGTAGTAGGGGAATTCGAGTTCTGCATCTCCTTACCTAATCAAACTACCCATCCCCGTTATTCAGTGCGTATATCATCTAGGCATGGAATTTCCATATTGTATGTCATCCACATATTGGATTATTCGCCCTCAAAGTAGGGTTAGTATTCGCCCGATGACCGGGATAGTATTCGCCCGAAGACCGGGTTAGTATTCGCTCGAAGACCGGGTTAGTATTCGTCCACATATTAGACTGTTCACCCTGCCAGCAGGGAACTTCATTTATAAAGTATTCCATACCTAAGTTCGCGCATTCTAACCCTAACTGTATCATGTGTTATGTATGTCGTAAACTTGTATTTAAATAGTTGATCTCATTTAATATGGCCTTCCACAACCATCTATTTTATCTTATTATCCTTTAAAGTCTGTAAAGTGCATCATAATATTTTATAGAACGTTTAGTTAATAAAGATTATGGCATTTAATGGTAGTTTTTGTTTATAAGAAAACCATGATATTTTAGAATAATTATAATTTTGGGAAACCCTTGGCATTTTAAATGAAAATATCTTTTTAATGAAAGATGATGGTATTTATTTGAAATTATCTTTTAATAAAGTTTTATGTATTATTTTTGGAAAATATCATTTATAAAATTTATGGTTTTTGCTGAAAATAGCATTTTAGTAAGGATCAAGGTATTTAAATACAATTATATCTTTTAAGGATGGATTAAAGTATTTTATTGTAAATAATAATTTTATAAAGTTATTGTTTTTATTTGGAGGTAACATTTTAGAAATACGTCCGTATTGGCAACCACTGTACATGGACGGCAGGATTTGTGTCCTTTTCAGGGATGATTGCCTGTCAACCATGAGATATTTACGTAAAACATTATCTAATAAAATTAAGGTATTTTATTAAAAGTGATATTCTATAAGAACAACTCCGCATTGACAACCGCTGCATATGGACGGCAGGATTTATGTCCTTTTCAGGGACGATTATCTAGTAACCACGGGGTGTTTCATATAAAATGTGACCCTACGAAAATATCTTATTAAGCCTTAGTTAAAAAGTTAAAAAAATATTAATGTAAAAATATTCTCTCAAGGTGAAAGGGGGTTAAGTTGGAAACCATAATATAATTATTTAGATTCATATTACCTCTTTTCAAAAGGTAAAAGGATTTTTGATGAAACTAAAGTAATTAATGGATAAGGGTAAAAATGAAATATCATTTTAATGTGTCCAAGGTATTTGATTCACAAAGCCCTATATCATATGGGTACTTTAATTTAAATACAACGTATTAATAAAATGAGGGTGTTTCTGCGGAAGTAACCCATTTTGAGATCGTACAGTATGTGTGATATGTTATCAAAAATAACCAATATGATATTAAAAGGTATGTGTGATGTGCCTACTTAATTGATAAACAACATCATGAATTTTTTATGGTAAGTATGTATGTGAGTATGAGAGATAGGTCGTTATCCCATGAGATCAATATCAAGTCAAGGATTTTGCATTACAATAATACAGTAACATAATATGCATGAAGGGTTTAACAACGTATTAAAATGGGTTGCAAGATTATTATCATGTCTAAGAAATCCTAATTGAAGGAGGTGAAAGATCAAGTGGTGAGAGGCAGATCCTACCTTTGTTTTGAGATGAAGGTCGACGGATCGAAAGCGTAGACTTGTACTAAAACTTCAATAACTCCGCGCTTGGATTTTTCTTCGATGATTGGGTGGAACCATAGCGTAGGCGTCGTCGATACGAAGGTCAGGATATTTTTTTTCAGAATTTTTGGAATTCTGTGATGTGAGAAAATAGAGTTTGAAGGTCTTTATTTATAGGGTCTTTCTCCCAACAATAAAATCCAAAAATCCGGTCAAATCTCTAAAAAATCCATGCCCACAAAGATTTCCAATCATCGCTTAATGATTTGCCACCGTCGCCATTAAATCCTGGCAGTTGGATCTAAATCCAATGGCCCACGAGCCGCCGCCTTCGGCCACGTGGCCGCGAGGATTGGGTTCACGCGCTTGTTAGCGCAAGCGCGTGGTCCGTACCATCGTGGCAGCCGCGCACAATCCTGGGTCGTTGGATTCGAGATCCAACGGTCCATGTTAAGGAAGGTTTAATTTTATTTTTGTTCTTTTTTTATATATATTAAATCTAAACTGTTTATTTTATAAAACCGAATTTGTTTTCAAAAATTTGTTAAAAATAGTTTAAAATACGGAAAAATTATGAAAAAAATTTAGAAAAATATATTGTAACGACTCCGTTTTAATGTACAGAAAATTTGTTTAAAAGTTAATGTACAAATGGGCTGTTTGCAATCCTATGTATGCTATAAGTATTTTATCTGTCTTGCTTTTTAACAGCAAGAAATATCTTGTAGCTCATTGGTAAAGTCTTGCACTGCTGTGATATAGCCACTGTGTTCGAATCCCCTCAACCACATATTATTTTTGCTGATTTTTCTTTTAAACATTTTGGAAGCCCAAAAGTTTACACGTGCAAAACACGTAATGAAAAGTATCAGAAATCAAACATGCGCACTGAGATATATGTAGCGACCATGACACGCGGCCAAAATCCAGAGCCCCACACCCCACCAATGACCGGCGAGATGTGGGTTTGGGCCGGCGCCGCCGGTCCCCCCATCCCAAATGCTTCAAAAATTTAACCCTAGCACTCTTTGGCCTCCCCCACGAACCCTAGTCTGTTTGATTTCCCAGCACATTTCCAGAGAATTAAAATGAGGCATTAATCCAAAATATTAATGCATTTTAATTGCATTCTTCAATACCCTAGACCCTAATTTCTCCTATAAATACCACCCTAAACTCTAGCCCTCTCTATTCTGAAATCTAGTATCAAATCTCTTTAAATTTTCCAAGTCCAAAAGTTGTATAAGTGGAGTTAGCCCAAGGTCAAGTTCCGGCGACGTTTCGGGAAGAATCCGGCGACATCACGACTCCACGAGACCCTCAACTTGTTCATAGACCTTTCCTCTTTCTTTACTTCCAGTAAGTCATTTCTCTTCTCTCTTTTTCACCACTCAAAAAGATTTCTTTTCAAAACTCGTCGGAAGCGGAGTTATTCCGACTTCCGATTTTCAATTTTTTAAAAACCCAAATTTTCTTAATAACAAACCTACCATTTTTTCATATATTGTTTAGCAATAATAAAAAAATACTTTAGAACAAGTTTCATCTCAAAATAACATGTTATGCAACTTTTATCACATTGTTACGGTTAAATACCACAAACTTTACATTCGACATATTTCATCATGTTCCTTTGTATTACCTTTAGATAATTCACGAGGTAATGACCTACCTCATCACAACACTCATCATGACATAGCACAATGGTTTGGAAACAATAAGTTTTGGGACAAATGCAAATTTTATATTAAAATACCTTAAACTATCAAAACCCATATTCTTTAAATTATTTTAATTAATTCCTTACAAATAAGCCTCTACAACACATTTTGGGGAATCCGATCGGGATGGTGCGGGTTATCGCACGTCTTCGAGACTAGTAGAGCGAGATGCAAACCTCCTCACGGAGCATCCGATCTCGATGGAATTTTTAATACAATTTTTAAGAATAATGTGATTTTCTACTTAATAAATAAATTTATTTTCTAATAATTATATATAATATTATCAAAATATATATTTTAAACATATATAATATATTCCATGTTTTCTAATCAAAAGAAAAGAATAAAAAAAGTTCATGAAAATACCATCAAGAATCAATACAAGTCAAATTACATGAAAATACCATATATTATTCAATTTAGGTTTATACCCACTAGAATATTTCATCTTTTAAATTTACATCCATGAAAATCCTAAATACGATAATTAAATACTTGAGGTATATTTTGAAAATATATCAAAACTATTTTTCATAAAACCCCCTCAAGTTATATTAAATTACAATAAGGACCCTAGTAAATATAGTTTTAAGTGGGACCAGTTCTCTTGAGCCTCAAGGAGCCGAAGAATTTGGGTGCTTGCCTATTTAAGGTATACAACTAAAAACAGGGTTATCAATACGATAATTGGCTTGGAAAAAGTCACAAATCCTGTCGTCCATGTGCAGAGTTACCGATAACTCCAAAACTAATTCAGGACTTCAATTCTGTTTAAGCGTCTGATTCAGTCAGAGTCTCAATCTAATCTGAAAGTAATCCATCCTTGAATACAATTCAAGTATAACTCCTATTCAACATGAATCCATTTATACCAGAATACAGTCTATATCAACATGAATTAGTTTGACCGAACCATGGATATACATTGTTTATATGACTATCCGTTTATATCCTTTTCATTTACATGACCTACTGATATCATGGTTTCGGCATGTCTTACATCTATTAAACAAAATAATACACATCAATACAAAATACATTACGGGGTTTTAATGGGGTAGACTGGTACGGAATGTGTTAAAAGTGGCACTAGACGGTTACTTTAATACACCTAACCCGAACATCCGTTGTCGTTGTCCCATGAATTTTGACTGGGCCTTGTGATCCATATACCATAGTCCATGGGGTAAGCTGGACTCCTTTCGTATACATTGGCATAATTCCGTACCAAGCTACAAACAACTGGTTAACATAACTATCAACTTTATATCAGTTATAATCTCTTACCTGTCTATTCTCATTCTACATCTCTTTGGGACTTACCGAGTGATGGTTCGCTGACGACATTCCTTTTTCTCTTCTTTCTTTGGAATGTTGTCAGGGTATCTGATTCTCTGGAGATCAAGCCTAACACAAACGACTTGGAGCAGTTCTCAGAAGACCCAGAGCTCTAGTCACTTGTATATACTTTACTTTCAGTTCATGCCATTGTTTAGGCATTACTTTTCAGTCTTGTATTTACATTTCTAGTTGTATTGTAAAGGATGTTTAATAAATAAAAGTTGTTGTTCATTTACACCTCATGTTTTACTTATGTACTTTACTATATAGCTTATTTACGCTTATCGTGTTTACTTCTGAGTAAATACGTCGCGTGACCCGTCTTGTCTTCTTACCGTACTCTGGGAAGCGGGGGGTGACAGGTTTTGTTGGTGGCCCATGCAGGTTAGTACTACATGGAACCCTACCATGTAGGGCAGTGCTGTATGGAACCCTACCATGCAGGCCAGTGCTGCATGGAAACCTAAGCAATATAACACAAGAATTACAAGACTCGGCAACTAAACTTTCTTTATATTTCATAATCTTTGAATCTATCCTAACCCTATTTTTCTGTCAAGGTTATGGATTCTCCCAACAACACGAGTACAAACGTCAACAACACACCACCATCACCTCTTCCACTTACGCCTACCGTTGTAGCTCCGATCAACGAGCAGACGGTACTGCTCAAGGCAATTAAGAGCCTCCTGGAAGGACAATAGCAGCAGACTGCCATACTAATGAACCGTCCAGAAGCGGAAGCACTTGGAGTGAAGAAATTCTGGGCACTTCATCCGAAGCAATTTTCTGGAAAAGAGAGCCCCTTGGAAGCTGAAGAATGGGCTCAGTCGATCGAAAACGATTTGGAAGCAGCACAAGTGCCAGACATTGCTTGGGTAAGGGTTGCGAAGCTGCAACTCACGGATAACGCCCGAGTATGGTGGAAGGCGGAAGAAAGCCGTCTTACCCAGCCGATCGAATGGAAGACTTTTCACGACATGTTCGACGCGAAGTATTTTCCAGAGACTGCCCGATTCGACATAGAGCAGCAATTCATCCACTTACAACAAGGCTCTATGTGGAGCAAATCAGTGGATGAGTACGATGCAGAGTTCACCATGTTGAGCAGATATGTCTTAATATTCGATTATCTAATATCACATTCTACACAGCTAACACAATACCGTAACAGGTTCGCAGCATACTTTATTCCGACTGCTGAGATTAGGGCTAGACGATTTCAGCAGGGGTTGGACCAAGAAATCCAAGCTGCTCTAGCTACAGGGTATTTCCCAACCCATGACCTAGCTCTAAAAGCTGCTCGTCGATACGAGGTAGTAGTGAAGAAGAAGGGCAGACCACACTCTGCTGGTGTGAAGCGTCCTGCCACTCAGATGGCAAGAGGAGCCTTTTCCAGGCCACCTTTTGTACCCAGGAGACCGGGAGTACCTTTCAACCGGCCCAGTCTAAATTTCTGCTTTTATTGCAAAAGGAATGGACACCTGGAGAAGGATTGTAGACGTGTTAATCGCCTCTGCTTAGTCTGTGGCTCATACACACATGATATTGGATCTTTTCCTCAAAGACTCAATCAGTATCAGGCACCCCGACCAGCAATCACCTATCCGCAGCGGCCAACTATTCAAGCACCTGCACCACGTCTTGCTCTCCCAGCCCCACCTCCTCGTGGATCTACTGCACCTCCTCCTCGTCATTTCCATCATGCGCAAAGGAACCTACCTCAGGGACAGAGGAACGAACAGAGTATTGCTCCTCCAGCAAGAAGGAATGTACCTAGGCGACAGGCTTTCACAATAACTGTGAAAGAAGCTGAAGCCACTGGCCAAGTCATCACTGGTAACTTCCCTTCTTTCAAATATATTCAATAATTGTTTACATCCATACATCTTTTCCTAAATCTAAAACATATCCCACATAACTTAGGTACGATCTTAGTATCCTCACTACCTGCACTAGCACTCTTCGATACTGGAGCAACTCATTACTTTATGTCGCAACGGTTCGTCCAAACTCATGCGATTCTAGTCACACCGCTCGTATCCAACTGGAATGTCAGTTCAGGGAGCGGCTTTCTAAAGGCAACAATGGGATACGACATGTATCCAGTAGTCGTCTGCAGCAGAGAATTCTATGCTGACTTCAAGGTGCTGGACAAACCGAACTTCGATATAGTTCTGGGTATGGATTGGCTAGGAACAATCTATGCTACCATCGACTGTCGTCAAAGGAGGGTAGTGTTCGAGATTCCAGAGCATCCGGTCTTTTATTTCAAAAGTGGAGACCGTACCCTGGAGCCTAGCACATACAAAGCAAAACCGAAGAAGCAGTGATTTCAACTCTACAGGTAGGAGAAGACAAGCCAGAGATTGTTTGAGAGTTCGACGATGTATTTCCTGAAGACATATCAGATTTGCCTCTCGATTGAGCTCTTGAATTCGAAATTGATTTAGTACCTGGTGCACAACCGGTGATCAAAGAACCGTATCGGTTAAGCCCTAAAGGTTTGAAGGAGATTCGTACTCAGCTGGACGAACTTCTGCAGAAAGGATGGATTTGTCCTAGCACTTCAAGTTGGGGATCTCCAGTTTTTCTTGTGAAGAAGAAGGAAGGTTCATACAGAATGTGCATTGATTATAGAGTTTTGAACGAAGTCACGATAAATAAAAAGTATCCACTACCGCGAATCGACAATCTGTTCGATTAGCTAAGTGGGTCTTGCTTTTTCTCAAAGTTAGATCTCCGTTCGGGTTATCATCAGTTGAAGGTCAAAGAGTCTGATATTCCGAAGACGGCATTCAGGACTCGCTATGGACATTATGAGTTTTCCGTGATGCCATTTTGATTGACCAATGCAACCACCATATTCATGAAGCTAATGAATCTAGTTTTCCGAGAGTACCTAGACAGGTTCGCCGTCATATTCATCGACGACATTCTGGTATATTCAAAAAATCAGAAAGAGCACGCTGAACATTTACGAATTGTCCTGGACACTTTGCGACAGTATCAACTCTATGCTAAGTACAGCAAGTGTGAGTTTTGGATAGAACAAGTCGAATTTCTCGGACATATCGTTTCAGGTGAAGGAATCTCTGTAGATCCAGCTAAAGTAGCAGCGGTAAGCAAATGGCCGCCACCAAAGACAGTGAAGGACATTCGAAGTTTCTTAAGATTAGCGGGATACTACCAAAGATTTATTGAAGGATTTTCGAAGATTGCAACACCCCTGACCAAGTTCACACGTAAAGATGAAGAATTCGTGTGGTCAGAAGCATGCAAACAAGCTTTCGTAGAACTCATGTCAAGATTGATATCGGCACCTATTCTCGTTATACCGGACTAATCTGGAGGTTTCGTAGTATATTGCGATGCATCTGGTAAGGGATTAGGATATGTTATACATCAGCACGGTAAAGTTGCAGCTTATGCGTCAAGACGGATAAAGGTTCATGAGCGCAACTATCTGACGCATGATCTGGAATTGGCAGCCGTTATCTTTGCTCTCAAGATTTGGCGCCAATATCTTCTTGGAGAACGGGTAGATATTTACACAGATCATAAAACTCTGAAGTATGTGTTTACTCAGAAAGAGTTGAATATGCGGCAGAGAAGATGATTAGAACTTATGGCGGACTTCGACATCAACCTACAATATTATCCAGGGAAGGTGAATATAGTACATGGTACACTTAGTCGTCAACCACTATCAATGAATCTTACCGCACAGTGGAAGATACAGCAAGATTTTCATCAGATGGGGATAGAAGTGGTCATGCCAGGTAACGCTTCAAGTTTGATGAACTTACAAGTTCAGTCTATAATTGTCAACCAGATCAAAGCAGCTCAAGTAAGTGATGCCAAGTTGCAAAAGATCAGAGAACAAGTAGAAAGTGGTCTTAGAACAGACTTCATCATCCATGAAGATGGATCTTTGAGATACCGCAGTAGATTGTGTGTACCATAAGGTCATGTTCGGGAAGAGTTGATGAAAGAAGCTCACAGCTCCCCATACTCAGTACATCCTGGTGTACAAAGATCTACACCAACATTACTGGTGGCATGGAATGAAGCGTGAAGTTGCCAGAAGCGTCACTAAATGTTTGGTGTGTCAACAAATAAAAGCTGAACATCACAGGACTGCTGGTTTACTTCAATCGTTACCTATCCCAGAATGGAAGTGGCAATACATTACCATAGACTTCGAGACTGCACTTCCTCGCAGCACGAAAGGTAACGATGCGGTATGGGTTATTGTGGATCGACTCACAAAGTCAGCTCACTTTATTCCCTTTCGAGTTGGCCAATCTACCGAGACACTAGCAAAGAAATACATAGAGGTAAGAATCTAAGTAAGATTTAAACTCTTCATAGTGTACTATCTCTGATACCCATGAACTCATGTAGGAGATCGTGAGATTGCATGGAGTACCGGTTTGCATTGTCTCCGATCGTGACACCAGATCCCGATCGTAATTTTGGCAGAGTCTGCAAGCTAGATTGGGAACAAGTCTGAACTTTAGCACAGCTTACCATCCATAAACAGATGGTCAGTCTGAGCAAACGATTCAGATCCTTAAAGATATGCTAAGAGCGTGTATGCTAGACTTCAAAGAATCATGGGAAGATCACCTCATCTTATGGAGTTTTCATACAACAACAGCTACCAAGCGAGTATTGGAATGACACCCTTTGCAGCTCTATATGGAAGGAAGTGTCGATCACCATTAAGTTGGGACGACATCGGAGATAGAGAACTCCTTATACCTAAGATGATAGTAGCAACAATGGATGTAGTTCGCACTATTAGGGAATGAATGTGTATAGCCCAAGACCGACAGAAGCACTGGGCTGATGCAAAGCGCCATCACTTGGAGTTCCAACCGGGAGATCATGTCTTTCTGAAGATTTCTCCAAACCGTGGAGTGATTCACTTTGAAAGAAGGGGTAAGTTAAGTCCAAGGTATATTGGACCGTTCGACATACTCGAACGAGTCGGAGAAGTGGCATATCGTTTAGCACTTTCACCCTCGCTGGAAGGAGTGCACAATGTGTTCCACATATCCCAACTCAGAAGGTATGTGATGTTGAGGTCGAAAATTGTACCCCAGTTGACCAAGTCAAAGTCAAGGTCAACCCCAAGCCAGGTGGGCCCAAGCCCAGATCAAGTGGGCTTATGCCCGAGTCAAGCCCGAACATGAAGCGGACGGCCTCCCCCATGCTGAAATAAAAATCATGTAATAAATAATTTTGATGTAATTTTTTTATGCATGAATGTAAGCAAAATGGGCATAAAATCAAATTTTTGTAAAACCCATGGCTTATGTGCAAAAGAAATGAGCACATGAGGCATAGGATGGGCAAAATGTCATTTTGTAAAGACCAAGGGGCTATGTATAAATTCGTAAGCCTATAAAAAGGCAACATGATGATGAAATGACAACAATAATTCATTCTCTCAAACTCTAGGGATGGTGCCTCCTTCTCTTCTTTGCTCAAGGCTCTAAACCTTCTTCCTCTTTTGAATTAAATCAAGAGTTTTAATCTTCCTTTTCCAAAACAAAATAGTTTTTCACCACAAACCCATAAAGGGGAGTTCAGATCTTCCATTAGATCTCAAAACGGGGAGATTTTTAAAATCTCACCCCTCTTGTTCTCCAAGATCCGGCCAACAAAGAGGAGGAAGAAGGAGACCGATCTCCAAAAATCCCACTTTGGAAAAGATCCAAGGCTTAAAAGAGAAGAACCTCTGAAGAATTTTAGGGAGTTAAACTCCAAGATCCAAATCCTAAAAGGAGTTTAACTCCTAATCCAGATCTTTTGGAGTTTAACTCCACTCAAAATCCTCTTTTGGAGTTTAACTCCTATTTCCGGGGGTAAAAAACCCTTCTTTTCGCTAGCGTCCAGCGCCCACGTGCTGGGCACGTGAGGCGCTAGCACTTACAAGCGCGCACGTGCCGGGCACGTGAGGCGCCAGCACCCAAAGCGCTAGCGCCCGAGCGCCCACGTGCCGGACACGTGAGGTGCTAACGCCCAAAGCGCTTGCGCCTAAGCGCCCACGTGCCGGGCACGTGAGACGCTCGCGCCCAAAGCGCCAGCGCCAGCGCCCAAGCGCCCAAATGCTGGGCATGTGAGGCGCTAGCGCCCATGTGCCCGGCACATGAGGCGCTAGCGCCCAGTGCCCACGTGCCGGGAACGTGAGGCGCTAGCGCCAACGCCCAAGGGCCTAGCGCTAACCCAAGCGCCCCAGCACCCAGCGCCAGCGTGCTAGGCACGTGAGGCGATGGCGCTCACGCGTCCTTTGGATGCCATTTTCCCCTCATTTTACATGCACTCCACACTAAAAGTACCTCCCCCGTTAGAAAAAAATTTCTAACGGGGCGCTACCCCGCACCCCACAAGGGGGCTGCTAGCCTCCTTGACCCTCTGCCCGCTATCCGGGTAGTGGGACCCCCGTAAAAACTCTGCGGGGCCCCCGATATATCCAAAACCCTTTCAAACACAACACTGCATATTGAGTTCGCATGACCAGTTTTACCCGTCAATCGGAGGTTTCTTCGCCCCAAAGGCGAAGGGTAATTAACGGCAGCTTTGTTCGCGGCTGCCGGAGATTCGGATCCCCACAATCAATAAACCCCAGCCTACCCTAGGCCGGGGGAATCTGTAATGCAACTGAAAAGCGCGCGCGTATTCCCATCTCAATGGGGTGATGAAAAACACCCTACAGATTCTGGCACGCCCGGTGGGACCAATCTCTCCTCCCATATTTCGGGTTAAACGTTCATGCAAACTCAATCAATATACATATCGATATTTATACTAAAATAATCCTTTTTCATGCAGGACTTCAATCGATCAAGCCTCAACCATGTCTCCAAAAATCCCACGTTGGGAGGATCCAAGGCTCAAAAGAAGAGCCAAAGATTCCTAGGAGTTTAACTCCTTTCTAGATCTGTTAACAATTTTCAATTGCCATCTTTGAACGCAAGTCGGTATTTGAACGACTTTCCTTGGCCCCAGCTGGGGGCAAGGCCATCAACATCGACAAAGTAATAAGGCATCTCGAGCAAGCTCCAGCGGTGCCCCTGACAACTGCTCAATCGGGTATCTTCTCTAAGCTCCCCGTCGGATGACCACCACGTCGTTAAACTGGAAACAGATGACCACCACGTCGTTAAACTGGAAACAGATGACCGCCACGTTGTTAAACTAGAAACAGATGACCACCATGTCGTTAAACTGGAAACAGATGACCTCTAAGTCATTAAACTGGAAACAGTGGACCTCTAAGTCGTTAAACTGGAAACAGATGACTAACACGTCGTTAAACTAGAAACAGATGAGCTCTAAGTCGTTAAACTGGAAACAGTAGACTCAATAAGTCTTTAAACTGGAAACAGATGACCTCTAAGTGGTTAAACTAGAAACAAATGACCCCTAAGTCATTAAACTGGGAACGAGGGAAATCCACTCATGTGTCCTCACGATACATGAGGAGAACAAACTTACGAGATCCCCTCGACTCGTAAGAAAACACCATCGTGGGATCCTTATGACTCAAAAAGGAAAAACACACTTGGGAGTCCCCACGACTCCTAAGGAGAAAGTACACCTGCGAGATCCTTTCGACTCGTAGGGAGAATACTTTTATGGGACCCTTACGGCTCATAAAATTGAAAAGCCTTAGGTGATAGGGATCTAAACCTGTCTCCTAAACCATCGCTCCCCAACAGGGAAAGGCAAATGATGAATTGCACCTGGCACATGTGCTTTAGTGTTAGCAACGC
The DNA here is from genome assembly GCA_030015575.1 of Agapanthus africanus. Lineage (NCBI taxonomy): Eukaryota > Viridiplantae > Streptophyta > Magnoliopsida > Asparagales > Amaryllidaceae > Agapanthus > Agapanthus africanus. Next base: position 340,653,306 of record JASDDO010000006.1, on the reverse strand, counting down.
TGATGCCTACCTTCACCCCAAAATTCCAAACTTCGATCCAATAGACCCCTAAGTCTTTAAACTGGGAAGAGATGACCTCTAAGTCGTTAAACTGGAAACAGATGACCTCTAAGTCGTTAAACTTGGCACAATAGACCCCTATGTCTTTAAACTGGGAACAGATGACCCCTAAGTCGTTAAACTGGAAACGATGAAGATCCCCTCACGGCGAATGATGAGTCGCTCCTGGTACCATATTTCAGTGCAGCGATGCAGACGTCAACAAAGTCCCGAAAATCTTCCGGCCCAACGGTCTGGATCATACATCCTGCAAAACCGTATATGATCCACGGGCGTAAAACGATCCCAATCTCTCCCAAGTCCTACTTGCGAGACCACATTCAAAGTCCCACCAGCGATGAAGATTCCAAAAAAAAGGGTATGTCCACAAGCAAGATGGGCACGGATGAAAACCCGAAAGGGCTCCGTGAGTAAAAACAGTAGGACTGCCCGCAAGTTTGTGAAAACCCGAAAGGGCGCAAACTCGTGAAAAAGAGATGAAATTCACTCGCAAAGTCCTCTCGACTTTGTGAGGAGAAAATTCCCGCGTGAAATCCTTTTGACTCACAAAGGAAAAACACACTTAGGATTCCCCACGACTCCTAAAGAGAAATTACACATACGAGATCCTTTCGACTCGTAGGAAGAAAATGCTTTTATGGGACCCTTATGACTCATAAAATTGAAAAGTCTTAGGTGATAGGGACCTAAACCCGTCTCCTAAGCCATCGCTCCATAACGAGCAAGGGCAAATGATGATTCGCTCCTGGTACCATATTCCAGTGTAAGCGGTGCAGATGCCAAACCAAAACCAAAATCCCCAAATCCTCCCGGGGAAAATGATGAGTTGCTCCTGGTATTATTCCAGTGCAGCAATGCAGATGCCAAACCAAAACCAAATCCCCAAATCCTCCCATGACAGATAATGATTCGCTCCTGGTACCATATTCCAGTGTAGCGATGCTGATGTCAACCCAAATCAAATCAAACCAACAACCTCTACGGCGGAATCATGCTTCGTCCCAGAATTTACCCCGTGTCGAAATCATGCTTCGCCTCGGGATATCTACCTTCCCTGCCGGAATTATGCTCCTCCTCGGGATCAAGTCAACCAGCGACACTCCGTGTCGGGGAAAAGTCGAACAGCGACACTTCGTGCCGGGGAAAAGTCGAACAACCAGCGACACTCCGTGCCGGGGACAAGTCGAACATCGACACTCCATGCCGGGGAAAAGTCAAACAGCCAGCGACACTCCGTGCCGGGGACAAGTCGATCAGCGACACTCCGTGCCGGGGACAAGTCGAACAGCCAGCGACACTCCGTTTTGGGGATAATTCGATCAGCGTCACTCCGTGCCTGGGAAAAGTCGAACAGCCAGCGACACTCCGTGCCGGGGACAAGTCGATCAACGACACTCCGTAACAAGAAAACATCAAGCAGACACTCTGTGCCGGGGGCGCGTCGACTACAGGCACTCCGCCTCAGGGAAACATCGACCAGCGACACTCCGTGCCGGAGACACGTCGACCTAATCACTCCGTGCCAGGGAATAATCTACCACTGACACTCCATCTCGGAGATGCGTCATGTGTCGACCGTCCATGTCGTAAAAAGGGCAGTGCAGGCTTCCTACAAAGAGGGAACCAGATCACTCCGGGCCAGGGAAACGTCTATCACGGACACACCGTCTCAGAGATGCGTCAAGCGTCGACCGTCCATGTCATAAAAAGGGCAGTGCAGGCTTCCTACAAAGCGGGAACCAGATTACCCCGGGCCAGGGAAACGTCTACCGTGGACACTCCGTCTCGGAGATGCGTCAAGCGTCGACCGTCCATGTCGTAAAAAGGGCAACGCATCCAAAGCAAGTCGCCTCCACGCGAAAGAAGATCCATCAATTTCATGCACACGACCCATATATGTTGTGTGAATTTATTGATGGGGGCATTTTGTTGAGGTCAAAAATTATACCCCGGTTGACCAAGTCAAGGTCAACCTCAAGCCAGGTGGGCCCAAGCCCAGATCAAGAGGGCTCATACCCAGTCGAGCCCGAACATGAAGCGGCCGGTCTCCCCCATGCTGAAATAAAAATCATGTAATAAATAATTTTGATGTAATTTTTTTATGCATGAATGTAAGCAAAATGGGCATAAAGCCAAATTTTCGTAAAGCCCATGGCTTATGTGCAAAAGAAATGAGCACATGAGGCATGGGATGGGCAAAATGCTATTTTGTAAAGCCCAAGGGGCTATGTATAAATTTGTAAGCCTATAAAAAGGAAACATGATGATAAAATGACAACAATAATTCATTCTCTCAAACTCTAGGGTTTGTGCCTCCTTCTCCTCTTTGCTCAAGGTTCTAAACCTTCTTCCTCTTTTGAATTAAATCAAGAGTTTTACTCTTCCTTTTCCAAAACAAAATAGTTTTTCACCATAAAACCCACAAAGGGGAGTTCAGATCTTCCATTAGATCTCAAAAGGGAGAGATTTTTAAAATCTCACCCCTCTTGTTCTCCAAGATCCGGCCAACAAAGAGGAGGAGGAAGGAGACCCATCTCCGAAAATCCCACTTTGGAAAAAATCTAAGGCTCAAGAGAAGATCCAAGGCTTAAGAGAGAACAACCTTTGAAGATTTTTAGGGAGTTCAACTCCAAGACCCAAATTCTCAAAGGAGTTTAACTCCTAATCCAGATCTTTTGGAGTTTAACTCCACTCAAAATCCTCTTTTGGAGTTTAACTCATATTTCCGGGGGTAAAAACCCTTTCTTTTCGCTAGCGCCCAAGCGCCCACGTGCCGGGCACGTGAGGCGCTAGCGCCCAAAGCTCTAGCGCCAGCACCTAAGCGCCCACGTGCCGGGCACATGAAGCACTATCATCCAAAGCGCTAGCGCCCAAGTGCCCACGTGCCGGGCACGTGAGGCGCGAGCTCCCAAAGCGCTAGCGCCAGCGCCCAAGCGCCCACGTGTCGGGCACGTGAGGCGCGAGCGCCCAAAGCGCCAGCGCCAGCACCCAAGCGCCCACGTGCCGGGCACGTGAGGCGCGAGCGTCCAAAGCACCAGCGCCCAAGCGCCCATGTGCCGGGCACGTGAAGCGCGAGTGCCCAAAGCGCCAGCGCCCAAGTGTCCACGTGTCGGGCAAGTGAGACGCGAGCGCCCAAAGCGCTTGCGCCAGCGCCAGCGCCCAAACGCTCACGTGCCGGGCACGTGAGGCTCTAGCACCCAAAGCGCTAGCGCCCGAGCGCCCATGTACCGGGCACGTGAGGCGCTAGGGCCCAAAGCGCTAGCACCAGCACTCGAGCGCTCATGTGCCGGGCACGTGAGGCGCTAGCGCCCAAAGCGCTAGCACCAGCGCCCAAGCGCCCACGTACCAGGCACGTGAGGCGCTAGCACCCGGGAGCCCATATGCTAGGCACGTGAGGCGCTAACACCCAAAGCGCTAGCGCCGAGCGCCCAAAGCGCTAGCTCCACCGCCCAAGCGCACCAGCGCTCGCGCTCGCGCCTGCATTTAGCGCCAGCGTGCTAGGCACATGAGGCGCTGGCGCTCACGCGTCCTTTGGACGCCATTTTCCCATCATTTTACATGCAATCCATACTAAAGGTACCTCCCCCAAATTTCTAACGGGACGCTGCCCCACACCCCGCAAGAGGGCTGCTAGTCCCCTTGACCCCCAGCCCGCTATCCGGATAGTGGGACCCCCGTAAAAACTCTGCGGGGCCCCCGATATATCCAAAACCCCTTCAAAACACAAAACTGCACATTGAGTTCGCATGACCAGTTTGACAGTCAATCGGAGGTTCCTTCGCTTCAAAGGCGAGGGGTAATTAACGGAAGCTTAATTCGCGGTTGCCGGAGATTCGGATCCCCATAATCAATAAACCCTAGCCTACCCTAGACCGGGGGAATCTGTAATGCGCCTGACAAGCACGCGCGTATTCCCATCTCAATGGGGTGACGAAAAATACCCTACATGTGAGTGACCCCAGTCATATTCTTGATCACTCTGAACTCACTGTACAGACGGATCTATCTTGTGAGCAACAACCTGTTGAAATCCTGGACAGAAAGGTAAAGTCACTTCGGAACAAGGAAGTAAATTTGGTTCGAGTGATGTGGAGAAAAGACACACCAGGAGAATCAATATAGGAAAGAGAAGACGACATGCGTTCAAGATACCCTCACTTGTTTGTAAATTAGTCCTTAAATAATTGTAAATTTTGAGGACGAAATTTTTGTAAAGTGGGTAGAATGTAACGACTCCGTTTTAATGTACAAAAAATTTGTTTAAAAGTTAATGTACAAATGGAGTGTTTGCAATCATGTATATGCTATAAGTATTTTATTTGCTTTTGAACAACAAGAAATATCTTGTAGCTCATTGGTAAAGCCTTCCACAGCTGTGACGTAGCCCCTGTGTTCGAATCCCCTCAGCCACACATATTATTTCTGCTGATTTTTCTTTTAAACTTTTTGGAAGCCCAAAAGTTTACACGTACAAAACACGTAAAAATAAAAAGTCTCAGAAATCAAACATGTGCACTGAGATATATGTAGCGATCATGACACGTGGCCAAAATCCAGAGCCCCACACCCCACCAACGACCGGCGAGATGTGGGTTTGGGCCAGCGCGGTCGGTCCCCCCTTCCCAAATGCTTTAAAATTTTAACCCTAGCACCCTTTGGCCTCCCCCACTAACCCTAGTCTGTTTGATTTCCTTGCATATTTTTAGAGAATTAAAATGAGGCATTAATCCAAAATGTTAATGCGTTTTAACTTCATTCTTCAATACCCTAAACCATAATTTCTCCTATAAATACCACCCTACACTCTAGCTCACTCTATTCTGAAATCTAGTATCGAAACTCTCTAAATTTTCTAAGTCCAAAAGTTGTGCAAGTGGAGTTAGCCCAAGGTCAAGTTCCGGCGACGTTTCGGGAAGAATCCAGCGGCACCACGACTCCACGAGACCCTCAACTTGTTCATAGACCTCTCCTCTTTCTTTGCATCCAGTAAGTCCTTTCTTTTCTCTCTTTTTCACCACTCAAAAAGATTTCTTTTCAAAACTCGTCGGAAGCGGAGTTATTCCGACTTCCGATTTTCAATTTGTTAAAAACCTAAATTTTCTTAATAACAAACCTACCATTTTTTCATATATTGTTTAGCAATTATTGTTGGGGTCAAAAATTACACCCCGATTGACCAAGTAAAAATCAAAGTCAACTCCAAGTCAGGTGGACCCAAGCCTAGGCTAAGCGGGCCCATGCCCAAGTCGAGCCCGAACATGAAGCGGCCGGCCTCCCCCATGCCAAAATGAAATCATGTAATAAATAATTTTGATGTATTTTTTATGTATGAATGTAAGAAAAATGAACATAAAACCAAATTTTTGTAAAGCCTATGGCTCATGTGCAAAACAAATGAGCACATGAGGCATGGGATGGGCAAAATACCATTTTGTAGCCCATAGGGCTATATGTAAATTTGTAAGTCTATATAAGGCAACATGATAATGAAATAAAGCATACAATTCATTCTCCCCAAAAACTAGGGTTTGTGCCTCCATCCTCTCTCTTCAAAGTTCTTCCTCTTCCTTTTTCATTTTCCAATTAAATCAAGAGCTTAGCTCTTCTTTTTTTTTAAACTAAATAAAGTTTTACCATAAACCCACCTCCCAAAACTCCATCAAGAGAAGAAAAATGGTCTCTTTTTTTATCATCCAAGATCTAGATCTTGGAATTTCAAGAGAACCCATTTTGGGCTTCTGCTCAAAAGAGAAACTCAAAAGAGAAAGGAGAAAATCTTTGGGAGTTTAACTCCATAAATAAAATTATTTTGGAGTTTAACTCTATAATAAAAACATTTTTTTTTAGTTTAACTCCGAATAAAATTGTTTTGGGAGTTTAACTCCAAATAAAATTTTTTGGAATTTAACTCAATCACAGAAAAAAAAATCTTTTTGGAGCTTCTGCTTCCTCTCACGTGAGAGGGGAGCTCCCACTAAGTGGGAGCTTTCCCTCCTTCTCACGTGAGGGGAAGGCTCCCCATTTAGTGGAGTTTAACTCCACACCAAATAAAAATCTTTTTGGAGTTGAACTCCATTTAAAATTCTTTTGGAGTTTAACTCCACTACAAAAATTCTTTTGGAGATTTTTATTGGGGAGTTTAACTCCACATTAAATCTTTTTAGGAGTTTAACTCCATTTAAAATTCTTTTGGAATTTAACTCCACATTTAAAATTCTTTCGGAGTTCAACTCCACAATAAAAATTCTTTCGGAGTTTAACTCCATTTAAATTCTTTTGGATTTAACACCATAAATAAAATTATTTTAGAGTTTTAACTCTATAATAAAAACATTTTTTTTGGAGTTTAACTCCGAATAAAACTATTTTAGAAGTTTAACTCCAAATAAAATTTTTTGGAGTTTAACTCCATATATATATATATATATATATATATATATATATAGAGAGAGAGAGAGAGAGAGAAAGAGAGAGAGAGTTAAACTCTTCCTCTCATGTGAGTCGGAGGCTCCCATTTTGGGAGCCCCTTTCTCTCATATGAGGGGGAGGCTTCCATTTTGGGAGCCCCTTTATTCCCATTCATGTGAGGGGGAGGCTCCCTCTCATGTGAGTGGAGGCTCCCATTTTGGGAGCCCCCTTTTCTCCCTCTCACGTGAGAGAGGGAAGCTCCCACTTTTTTTTTCTTTAAATTCTTTCAGAGTTCAACTCCACAATAAAAAACTTCTTTTGGAGTTTAACTCCTTTATAAAAATAAATTTTTTGGAATTTAACTCTATTTAAAATTCTTTTGGAGTTTAACTCCACATTAAAGCTTTTTGGGAGTTCAACTCCATTTAAAATTCTTTTGGAGTTTAACTCCACAATAAAAATCTTTTTGGAGTCGAACTCTATTTAAAACCCTTTTTGGAGTCGAACTCCACAATAAAAATCATTTTGGAGTTGAACTCCACAATAAAATTCTTTTGGAGTTTAACTCCGCAATAAAAATCTTTTTGGAGTTGAACTCCATTTAAAATCTTTTTGAGTTGAACTCCATTTAAAAATTCATTTTGGAGATTAACTCCACATTTAAAGTTCTTTTGGAGTTTAACTCCATTTAAAATATTCTTTTGGAGTTGAACTCCATGTAAAAAAAACAAAAAAATATAATAATAAAAATAAAAAATTTAAAATATAATAAAATAAAAAAATTTGCCCCTCCCCCCAACGTGAGGGGGAGGCTCCCACCAAGTGGGAGCCTTTCCCCTCCCCTCACATGAGGGGGAGGCTCCCATTAAATGGGAGCTTTTCTCCCCCCATCACGTGAGGGTGAGGGAGTCTTTTTCCCCCTCACGTGAGGGGGGAGGCTCCCATTTTGTGGGAACCTTTTTCCTTCCACCATGTGAGGGGGAGGGAGCCCTCTTTTTTTCTTTTCTTTTTCTTAATCCTTTTTTATTTAAAAAATAAATAAATAAAAATAAATTATGAATAATATTTTTTTTAAAAAAAGCTCTAAATATTTATTTTTGTTATTCCTTTTCTATAAATATATATATGTGTGTATGTGTATCATTTTTTACAAATGGAACGAAAAAAATGAGCACGTCTCAATTGTTATATAAAAAAGCGCACGCACACCAACACATCGTATTGAGTTCGCATGACCGGTTTTACCCGTCAATCGGATGTTCTCTCGCTCTAAAGGCAAGGGGTAATTAACGTCATTTTAGTCCATGGCTGCCAGAGATTCGGATCCGCACAATCAATAAACCCCCGTCTATCCTACGCAGGGGGAATCTGTAGTACGCCTGACAAGTGCGCACGTATTCCCATCTCAATGGGGTGACGAAAAATATCATACAATTATAAACAAACACTATAGAACAAGTTTCATATAAAAATAACATGTTATGAAACTTTTATCATATTGTTACGGTTAAATACCACAAACTTTACATTCGACATATTTCATCATGTTCCTTTGTATTATCTTTAGATAATTTACGAGGTAATGACCTATATCATCACAACACTCATCATGACATAGCACAATGGTTTGGAAACAATAAGTTTTGGGACAAATGCAAATTTTACATTAAAATACCTTAGACTATCAAAACCCGTATTCTTTAAATTATTTTAATTAATTCCTTACAAATAAGCCTCTACAACCCATTTTGGGGAACCCGATCGGGATGGTACGGGTAATCGCACGTCCTCGGGACTAGTAGAGCGAGATGCAGACCTTTTCACGGAGCATCCGACCTCGATGGAATTTTTAATATAATTTTTAAGAATAATGTGATTTTCTATTTAATAAATAAATTTATTTTCTAATAATTATATATAATATTATCAAAATATCTATTTTAAATATATATATATATATAATATTCCATGTTTTCTAATCAAAAGAAAAGAATCAAAAAAGTTCATGAAAATACTATCAAGAATCAATACAAGTCAAATTACATGAAAATACCATATACTATTCAATTTAGGATTATACCCACTAGAATATTTCATCTTTAAAATTTACATCCATGAAAATCCTAAATACGATAATTAAATACTTGAGGTATATTTTGAAAATATATCAAAACTATTTTTTATAAAACCCTCTTAAGTTATATTAAATTACAATAAGGACCCTAGTAAATATAGGTTTAAGCGAGACCAGCTCTCTTAAGCCTCAGAGAGCCGGAGAATTTGGGTGCTTGCCTATTTAAGGTAGACAACTAAAAACAGGGTTATCAATATGATAATTGGCTTGGAAAAAGCCACGAATTCTGCCGTCCATGTGCAGCAGTTACCGATAACTCCAAAACTAATTCAGGACTTCAATTCTGTTTAAGTTTCTGACTCGGTCATAGTCTTAGTCTAATCTGAAATCAATCCATTCTTGAATACAATTCAAGTATAACTCCAATTCAACATGAATCCATTTATACCAGAATACACTCTATATCAACATGAATTGATTTGACCGAACCATGGATATACATTGTTTACATGACTATCCATTTATATCCTTTCCGTTTATATGAACTACTGATATCATGATTTCGGCAAGTCTTACATCTATTAAACAAAACAATACACATCAATACAAAATACATTACAGGGTTTTAAAGGGGAAGACTGGTACGGAATGTGTTAAAAGTGGCATGAGACGGTCATTTTAATACATCTAACATGAATATCCGTTGCCATTGTCCCGTGGGTTTTGACGGGGCCTTGGGATCCGTATACAATAGTCCACGGGGTAAGCTGGACTACTCTCGTATACACTGGAATAATTCCGTACCAAGCTACAAATAACTGCGTTAACATAACTATCAACTTTATACCAGTTATAATCTCTTACCTGTCTATTCTCATTCTACATCTCTTTGGGACTTACCGAGCAATTGTTCGCTGACGACATTCCTTTTCTCTTCTTTCTTTGGAATGTTGTCAGGGGGATCTGATTCTCTGGAGATCGAGCCCAGCAAAGACGACTTGGAGTAGTTCTCAGAACACCCAGAGCTCTAGTCACTTGTATATACTTTACTTTCAGTTCATGCCGTTGTTTAGGCATTGCTTTTCAGTCTTGTATTTACATTTCCAGTTGTATTGTAAAGGATGTTTAATAAATAAAAGTTGTTCATTTACACCTCATGTTTTACTTGTGTACTTTATTATATTGCTTATTTACACTTAGCGTGTTTACTTCTGAGTAAATACGTCGCGTGACCTGTCATGTCTCCTTACATATATTTTTTTGTTATCTTCAGTATATAAATGATTTTGACCAAAACTAAATAATTTTTCCATATATATGATATTTGTTAGTTATTATAATTATTTAAAAAATCTAGTTTATCCTTGAAAATATTTTAATTTCAAAATAATCATTTTAATTAATAATAAAGTATATAAATTATTTTAAGACATTATAAGATTCCATTAAAACATTTTAAACCCAGAAAAATATAAATAGCTTTTTAGCAAATTCCTTTAGTTATTTTTAAATGCTTTACTAACCTTACTTTGAATCATTAAAATAATATATTTTTTTTATCAACGAAATACGTAAATAATTACTTGATACTGGAAAATTAGACAAGAGATATTTTATTAGGTATTAGAAAACACGGTCGTTACACTGTACCCAACTAAAACCCGTTTGCATGACTCAGTAAAGCCGTGGTAGGGTAGTAATCAAAGTACAGTGGGAACTCACACATGACAAATGACGATTTCAGGTCAACAGACTACCCTATACTCATGTCACCAGAGAACTGCTATCTGGAGATAGGTATAATACCATCTAGGAGTTCTCAGCGAGTCCGTTCAGTGTAACTCATAACCCAATGAGCAAAAGTATACAATCTTTGGTGCCAAACACCAATGGCCGTGAGACCGACCACCGCCCTTCGTCGGGGTCAAGAAACGTGTACACTAGTCTATTCTGGAATATCGATGCCCAGTCTAGATACTTCCACGACTAAGCACATTTAAGGATGTGCTTATGGACTACCCAGTTCCCACAAATATGATCGCCATCATAATACTGGTAGTTAAGCAAAGATCCTATGGGCTTTATCATTATATATTAGCGACACGTAATAGCAAGTAAAACGTATACACATATATGATAAAGACAAACCAGATAACATACTATCATCTCGAACAAGACTGTTCTACTTGTATAGGTCCTCCCTAAATTATCATAATCGCATGCCTGTAACTAAAATAATTACTTTAAGGGCACTATATCCAACAGATGTCTGGCTGCAGGAGTAAGACCGCCTTCTAGAAAAGATATGGCCACTAGGTGGAATAGTATATATGATATGCTTCGTACTGCATCAAAGACCGTCAGAATTATTAGTAACATGTGGAATGAAGCAATGCCTGTAGAAAACAACTTAACAGAGGATCATTGGGCGGTTGCAGATCCTTTTCAAGATTTTCTTATGAGTTTTAAAATTGCAACTGATTGTTTTCTGCTACTTATACCCGCACTTTTTATATTCTTGTCTCTGAATTGTATAATATAGCTCAATGTTTTTCTAGTCATATCGAAAATCATTTACTTCACCAAGTTATACTTGCTATGCTAGATAAGATTTTTAAATATTTCACTCAAATTCCAATTTTTTTGTTTGTGTTCGATAATGGACCTTAGAATTAAATTTGAAGGTTTTGAGGTTCTTTTAAACGGGTTCCATGTAGTCATGGGGCATAATATAGATATTGATGATTATGTTAGGACCGTTCAAAATAATTTAGAAGAAGTGTTTGATTTGTATGTCGCACGATCTTCTGCTGGTAGAACTAGTAGACCACCGGCCGCAACCAGTTCACGTGATTCGACTGCAGCTTTAACACTTATTCAACAGAAGAAAAAGGCACGATGCCCCACAAACTCATCGTTGTCACCTTTAAATGAGTTATCAATATATTTACAAACTGAGTCGAATGTAGATTTAACTATAGATGAGTTTGATATTTTAGCCTGGTGGAAAAGGTACGGACATTTATATCCGGTGCTTCCTATTATGGCCCGTGATTTACTAACCATTCCAGTATCGACAATATTCTTGGAAAGTGTTTTTAGTACAGGTGGAAGGATATTAAGCGAGAAGAGATGCAGCTTGACACACGACACAATGGAGTGCATGATTTGCTCGCAAGATTAGGAAGCAGCAGCTATCAGGAAACAAAATACAATCACTTTGGACTCGGATTATCTTGTAACAATTCGTAAAAATTTAAAATATTTATTTTGGATTTATTTAATAATAAAATGATTTTTTATATATGAGACAACATTTAATTTTTACAAGTCTATTTTAAAATGTGTCATTGCAAATTATGTTGTTCTCATTTGAGTTTTTGATTAATTCTTTTTATTTGAGAATGAGACAAAGGGGAATAGGTTAACTAGGATATTCTTCACCCTCATCATAACCTAACACAAATATCTACCATATTATGGCTAGTTTCCTCTCTCCTCTCTCTTTATCCTCACAACAAATATCTTCACTTAGAAAAAAATATCTCTAACTCCCCTCCACCCTCACTCAAACCCTAGCCTCCCTCCATCAGAATCATCATGGATCTTGATGATTCATTCACATAGATTGATCAAGACATCAAGCTGGATCAATATCTCTTTAAAGATTTTTACCAAGACATCTCTTGAGCTTGGATCCCTCTTCTTTTCATCACAAAAGGTAAAAATCTTTTTTTTCATTCAAGTTATCATGTCTTGCCTAGTTTGTTGGGTTTAATTGATATTCACTACTTGTTAGGGAAAGATAGAGGTGTTTCGATGCTTGGAGACAAAGTTTTGAAAGTTTTTTTAAATAGTTTTTAAACTAAGAAATTGGTGTTTTTGACGTTCATATGAAATCTGGTGTAATTTTGGTGCTCTGAAAATTTATCAGGATATTTTTCTGAGATGTTGGGACCAACACGAGACTATACCTAAAGCTTGAGCCCCCCTGCCCCAACCTTGGCCGCCCATTTAATCAAATTGGCCGTAAAAAACGGCCACAACATCAAGTTTGGGTTTGGGTTTTGTACTGTGTCTCAAAAACTTGCCAATTAGACCCTTTTTATACTTCTTTTTGTCCCAAGTTATCTGTAGCAAAATTTGGGACATGAATCCTATAGAAATTCGGCGTTTTAAGTTTTAAAAAACTAAGTTTTGGTTTCGTAATTTCCGGGGGGGTGATTCGATGAAGATAGCATGCATTAGAACACGACGGTGGTACGTCCCAGCCTATTTGCATTAAGGTTTTAGTAAAGTTTTCATTTTGATTCTTATGAATGTGCTTAATTTAATGTATAGGATCGGTCGTGAAGACATCCGACATGGCGAAGAAGGGCAAAGTATTCGCAAGCTTCACTAGCACATGTCGATACTTGGTGAGTAGGGGAACACCTACAAGTGGGAAATCGGGCGGATTGCGTATAACACTCCCGATACCAGAAAATTTATAAAACATCATGTTGCTATTTTAAACCCTATTCGCAACACTCGATCGAACTACCATTATATTAGTATTGTATTGAATATTCTACCATGTTCGATATTTATACTTGCTAGCATTACCGCATGATATTGATAGTTGTTAACTAATGCAAGAATGAATGATGTATGGATGGTATCATAGAATTGACCCTTAATGTATATACATGTGCTAGATCCTCCGTATCGTCTAGATTGATTAGAATTGCTATATTGTTTACACTTAATTGAATTGCCATGTTATTGGAATACACTTAATAGAACACTGCACAAATACCAACGATTTCCATGAAGCACAATCACAGATGCGTATGCTACACTACACATCGTTGGTACTACCATGACACTTAGAACCGCCATGTTGTCGTAATTTAATGACATCCATACAAACAGAAATGATTCATTACTATGTTTGATATGAAAACACCAATACTATACATGTTCGTATATATAACAATTGCCAACTATTGCATATGTACAAATGATGAAATGTTGATATGATGGATTGATGTTTTCCATGAATTTTCGAGACACCGCAATTTTAATTTTAAAACTTTCTTATGCTTATAAATGTTTGGTTTTCTCTTGATGATGATCTGGGAGTCCACCATGAGTTTTATGGATTTATATTGAGACTATCCGAAATCGAGGAAGGGGTCGAGAAACCAATTAAGGATACATGGTGGACCCGGTGCAGTACCCAGAGACAAGAGACCTATATAGGAAGATGGGTGATCCTAGCGAGGATGAGGCCGACCAATGATAGCATTGAGTACAGCTGATATCTGGAGGATTCCGATCGGTACGAGATCATGGACACGATACTTTTGGTCGGGGGATTCTATTGATAGAGAAGGCTGATCCGAGAGACAATGCCTAGGGAAACACATGAGGTTTATATGTCGATAATTGGCACGGTTTTCATGATGATTTCACTGATGAGGTGTTTCCATTTGCGCGATTCATTTATGATGCGCTTTTATTTACATATACCATATGCATATAATGTACATGTCTTGTGATGTTTATTCCTATTCATTGAGTTGGCAATTCACCCCCGTTGTGCCTTAGATTCTTGTAAGACGAACCGCACGGATATTTAGCGGCGTCGCCGACACTTCTTTTAGGGTTCATCGCATATTTTGTTAGGTGGGTTACATGCATAGTAACCGCCTCTTTTGTATATATTTTACTTGTATCTAGTGTCACTCCATCAAACCACTTGTATTATTATTTGACTTAGATCGAGTCAGGACTTTATGTATATTCTTTTGGGCCAAACTCGGATAGAGTCGACTATTAGCTTTACTTACGTAGTTTACTTATATTTTTCTTGTAATCCTTCGCCTTAGTGCATCGTATATTAACTGTGTGGTTATGATTCTGCCGATTGAGCGTTGAAATAGCTCCCGAGTGCGGATGCGGATATTTATATGTTTATGTACTTGCTTTTATCAAAAAAAATACAAAGAAGGTGCTGTCGAAATTCAAATAACGAAAACGTTTTCAACCCTATTTCAAAACATGTTACATATGCTTCAAAATAAACAATCCTTATAAATAAATTGTGTTTCATGTTAAATACCCTTTGAAAACTTCACCTTCTTTATTCTTTAAAAATGTTTAGATCTTGGTTTTTGGCTTACTATGATCGCGACGACATCTTTAGACGTCACGTGATGTAAATGCGGGTCACGTGCCAATTCGGGTCATGACATATCTATCTGTGGAGCTTACAGGATCGGAAGAGACCAATACTGAAGGAGGAACCATAACCGGCACTGACGGGTAGTGAGTAGGATCTGTAATAATAGAAAAAGAACTGCGTAGACCTGATTCCCTCTCTTTGAGCTCAATATTTGGGAGGGATATGTAGGCAGCCTAAGTGGGTTCGGTCTTTAATGTAAAAAAAATAACAAATCGTATTATGAAATTGTAATTTGATTTATTTTAATAAAAAAAATTGTTCAATTTTCATTTTTTTGCTTAATTTTTAAGTTTTCTTTAAAAAATATTTTAAATAATAACCAGAGCGAAGATTATACACAACAACAACAAATGCTAAAAATATTTGAAATCGAAAATTAAAAATTGCAAAAATGCAAAATAAAATCAAATAAGACATTTTGATTCCCTTGCTGGTGATATTAGAGACGAAGGTTGCTCTAGCTAGAACAAGGTCCACATGCTTTTAAATAATCAAAATCAGTGACGTGTCGCTACTGTAAGGCAGTGTCGCTCAATCAACTGGCCCCACTTCAAAGGGTCAAACTGGACGCCACGTAGCATGCCTCTCTCTCTCTTCAGCTGCCGTTACCGCTCCTTCACCCAAGCCTAAGTCCTGCAAACTTTTTTTTGGGTATAAATCAACGCCTTTCGGGTATCGAAGTTGCGAAGATCTCTCACTGGAGTTGAAATTGGAACCAACTGATCTAAGCCCAGCTGGTCCTGTGAACAGTGTTGTTCACCAATCATCATTGTTGTTGTAAATCGCGAACTTTAATGTTATTGATAATACACTGAATTAATGAAACAAGAGTCGAGGAATAGTCTTTTCTTAAGACAATATTAGGTTAATTGCTAAATAATACCCCCAATGTTTCCTATTATGCATTTATATTTCTTATTAATTCTTTCGCCGCACTTAGATATCCTAAAGTACAAAACGTATGGATTTTGCTAAAGTGATGGATTTGATGATCAACTGAAGAGAGAAAAATATTACCGGTTTGTACTTTAAGGAATATAAGTGTAAAATAGGTGAAACATTGGGGTATTATTCAGCAATTAACTCGCCTCTAGTAGTAAGGTTTTCCGATACTGTTGCCTTTCAAGATAAAACCACGCGTACAGAAAATTTTATATAAGATTTTTGAAAATTGCTGTGTGCAATTCAACCTGATTAACACAATAACCAGAGAGAAAAGAATCATTTTAGGATGATTTGTGTGTTGGATAAATTGGTGTAAACGCAGCGGAAAGTAAAATTAATTTTTTTTACATCAACACCAATTAGGGTTTATAAACCATGTTAATTAATAATGAAATCAATTAACACTTAATTTATTTATGGAGAATTATACTTTTGCGCAAAATCAGATTTGCATTTCGATCGCTGTGTTAGCGATTCCTACTCCAATCAAAACGACTGCAATACACCTTTATGATCTCCTTACTTTCCTTCACACAAATCTCCAAGATTTATGAACTCTAATTAATTAATTAGCTAATCTAATTAATTAAAGAGAAGAGCTAAAGAAGATAAATTAAAACAATTTTAATTTTATTTCTCCCAAAATAATTTCGGCCAAGAGAAGAAGGGGCCGAAACTATCAAAGAGGGGGGAGGAAATTAGGGTTAGGGTTTTCTACACATTAGAAGGCTATATATAGGCATATAGTTTTTCTAATTTAAATCCTCATAATTAATTAATTCATTTAATAATTTAAACAAACTAACTAATTATATCTTAATACATATTAGGCTCTTGTAATTTTTTTGCACATACATATACACTACATGTGTACATGTCACATATAATATATCATGTACATCAAATGCACATTAATATTATTTTATAAATACTTATGTATATCCATACACACACACACATATTTATAATTGTTAAATTACATATATATATATATATATATATTTCTTTATTATATTCATAATATAATTAATAAATATATATAGTCACGTATTATTTACTAATTTAATATCATATATTATCTTGAGTTTTATGCCAAATCTTATTTGACGATTTTACCCTTAATTAAATATCAATAGTATATCAAATACAATTATTTAATTAAATTCTTTTGTATATCAAACATATACTATCTCTTCTTTAGTTTATACTTCCATGTTTGGCAAGTAGGAGTTCATCTATGTGTGACACTGGAGGCTCGACGTTTACTCAACAGTGGATAATTAATTCGAACTAATTCTGTGAACAGTAAAATTCACAAGTCTATAGTGACGATAGCTACGTATTTAAACTATCTGGGTAAACCGTCGATTACTAGATTGGAATAAGAAAATACTATCCAAGCAAATCAATACCTATCAGTGATAACTATTGTACGGTCTGATTTCTTCGTCTACTTGTGTTCCTTATTTAGTCTAGGGCTTGGTAGTGCTGTCAAACCCTAATAACTCAAATAACTATTGTGTTGATATTATCACGTAACCCTGATATTAAAATGATAACCACTTATCATTTGATCTCTAGTACTATGGCCAGAGATTTTAAGTCACTGATATATCGCACACTGCAGAACGTTGTTCTTCTTATACCGGAGAGACGAATTCCATATTAACTCCTCACAACCTTCACATGTATTCGATCATACCCAACTAGTACCGTTATACACAGTATCAATGGATCTATGGTTAGGTTGTAACTAAAATAATCTCTAGCACACGTAAGGCACTATGTTGAATTTCAAGTATGGAGACTAAGTCATACCAGTTGTCACTATATGAATTTCATTTCACAATTATGTATAATTACCAACTGGAAATTCAAAGTGGGTCGTTTAGTGTACTTATCATCTATAAGCACCTGCATACAATACCCTGTTATCATCGTACTAGATGACTATGAGAACAGTCATTACTCTCCAATATAGTATACACTAGTCTTTCGGAGTATCGATGTCCTGTCTTGATACTCCTACGACTAGGAACATTTAAGAATATACTTATTGACTAGTCAGGTCTCACTATTGTGATCTACATCACAATCATGTAGTCTGGTATTATTCTACAGACTTTATTAGTAATTAATAATAAACAGAGTATTATAAATAAAAGATAAACCAATAAAAAAAAACCAAATAGCATACTATTATTACGAACGAGAAATTTCTATACATGTAGGTTACAATTACAACTAATTGTCTCTGAAGGCACCTACATCTAACAATCTCCCATATGCACTTAGGACCAATTATCGTGGTATTGCATACCCAACATCTCAACGAGTCTCTCGAACTGCGGTTGAGAAAGATTTTTAGTGAATGGATCCGCTATGTTATCTTTCGTATCTACTCTCAATATATCGATATCCTTCCGTCTATGGATCTCTCGAATCAAATGGTGCTTTTAAAGTATGTGCTTGGATTTATGATGAGACCTTGGTTCATTAACCAATGAAATGGTTGCATTGTTGTAGCATTATAGGGGTACTTGGTTGGTAATGCTCGGAACCCCTTCTAAATCGGAGATAAACTTCTTCATCTAAGCAACCTCTTTAGCAGCCTCATTCGCTGCTATATACTCCGCCTCCATGGTAGAGTCCGTAACAGTATCCTGTTTCGAACTCCTCCAACTAATAGCTTTACCATTTATGGTAAAAACATAACCAGAGACAGATCTGCAATTATCTATATCATTCTGAAAATTGAAATCAGTAAACGCCTCAACCTTGAGGTCACCTTTACCGAATATTAGGTACATCTCCTTAGTATTCCTCGAATACTTGAGTATAGCCTTCACCGCAATCCAGTGATGTTCTCCAGGATTAGACTGATATCGAATTACTGCACTAAGTGTATAAGACACATCAGGTCTAGTATATAACATCGCATACACGATAAACCCAACTGCCAAAGCATTTGGTGTCTTATCCATTTGTTTTCTCTTTTCATCTGTCTTGGGAGACATATCCTGTAACAACCCAGTTCACTTATACCGATTCCAGTTCCCGTATTTATTTTATCTGTGGTAATTTATTGATTTATCGAGTTTGGGTGCGAATGGTATTTTACATTTTACATTGCATTCGACCCGACCCGCTTGCTTGAACCTGTTTGATTCATATTTATGAATTACCCTGACTTGTTACGTATACTGTGCATTTCATGTATACTGCACACTTGCATTTTATCTGACATTGCATATTTGACTATAAAACAAATAAAGTCACAGAAAATATTTTAAAATTGCATAACATGGCTTACATGATACCCCTAACCCCGTGGTAGAATCAGCGCATCTTGTTTTCGTCCTGTTCAGTGAAACGGACGTGTTTAGATGGCTACGCGCACGTTTGTGCATCCGTTCTTGGAGGTATACATTTTCGTTATCTGAGCATTCGTTTTGAAATTCGGAAGTCGCATATATTTTTCGTATTTTAAATCTGAATTTTTAGACCCGACCCGGGTGCGTTTTGGAATATTTTCGTATCCCGCCAAAATTCAAATTTATTTATTATAATATTAAATTAATTTAACCGTTTAAATTTTAACAACTAAAATCTTTTTAAAACTAACGAAATTTTTTTAAATAAAATCCTAACTCCACAACTTACTCTCTCTCTTTCTTCTTCCCTTTTCTCTCTCTTTCCTTTCTACGCTCAGTCTCTCTCCTCACAAACAAACGAATTTCTATCTCCTTACTATTCCTTTCTTCCTCTCTCTCTCCTCTCGATCTCTCTCATATCTCTCTCTCTCACTCCTCTCGAATACCTTCTCTTTCTTTCTCTCTCCCTGTCTCTCTCTCTCTCTCTCTTTATATTATATATATATTTTAATACTTTATAAACTTTTCTTTTACTCGCCTCTCACGTCTCTCCCTCTCTCCCCTCACTTTCTTCTTCTCCCCTCATATTTCTTTTCGCCCACGCCCCTGCCTCGCCGTCGCCTTCGCGCCGGCGACCCTTCGTCTCCCCACAGCCGACCACCTCGTCGGCCTCCCCTCTCCTCTACCACCTCCTCGTCGTCGCCTTCGCTTTCCCCAAGCCTGCACAGAACCTACAGCCACACGAACCCATCACCTTCGTCGTCGTCATCACGCCGGTGATCTCTCCTCATCACTACCGACCTCCTCGACCTCCTCTCTCCCATCTACGTCTTCTTCCTTCCCTGCTACCTACTGCAACCGTAACCCATGCGAGCGACTGCACCCACCGCCAGCGACCGCCTCGCCGTTACCCCGTCGACTCCACGCTCTCTCTACCACCTCTCCTCCTCTCCATTCTTGAGTTCACGACCCCCTACAACTCCCCGTCGCAACTCAACCGCAACAACCCATCACCTCCATCCTCGATCTCGTCACTGCTGATCATAACCTCACCTCCACCTGAACCCCACCGTTGACGTCGCTGTCGTCACCCTCATCATCTCCTCACCTCCCTCTCTTCTTCCTCCTCCAACCCCGAGCGCCTGCACATCTATCCCCGAGCACTTCCTGCAACCCTGCCCTCGTCGCTGCACCTTCGCCGAAGCTCCGACTTGTCGTCGCCTCCACTCCCTCGCCTTCTCCTCTCCTCCCTGCAAACCCCTGAGACCAGAGGCCGACCCTTTCCCTCCATCTCCTTCTTCTTTTTCTACTTTCTTATTTTCCTTCTTGATCTTGTTCTTTTCCCGGTTATCGCCGGAAATCCGATCTCGTCGCCTCAGTGCACTTATCATCGTAACCACCCCCATCATCCTCCCTGACTCCAGTGCACCACAACCCCAGCAGCAACCCACTTCCTCTCTTCTCCTCCTTCTTTTCTTCTTTCTTAATCTCGGTTCTTTTCCGGTGCTCGCTCGCCGGAGCCGTGCTACTGCTGACAATCCGAGCAACCCAATGGACGTTCCCTACCTACGCGGTTACATTCTTGCATTGCCTGGTTCTGTTCTGTATTTGTGCGCGCAAAGTGTTCGACGAAATGCCCCAATGGAGATTTTCCGTCATTTTCTCGCATTCTTGCTGCGTGCCGTGCATCTGTGGATCACCGAGGCAAGTTTATCTTGCTACATGCTACATTACATTTTATGCATCTATTTTTAATAAATATAATAATTGAATTTCAAACCGTGCATCCAA
The DNA here is from genome assembly GCA_030015575.1 of Agapanthus africanus. NCBI lineage: Eukaryota > Viridiplantae > Streptophyta > Magnoliopsida > Asparagales > Amaryllidaceae > Agapanthus > Agapanthus africanus. Next base: position 340,632,425 of record JASDDO010000006.1, on the reverse strand, counting down.
AGTACTTGTTTTACATTGACCGTATGTATCTATTCTTATCATTTGATATCTAGCATGTGCAAACTTATCTTGTCACATATCATACTATAGTATACCGCATCAAATTGAATATAACCATTCACATTGTTTAATTGAACATCGTGTATTAACTAGTTTATCATTTAAAGGTGATATGATATCAATTCGCATCCATATCGAATAAAACACATATAGCTGCATTTACCGATCTCATTTATAACCTAATACTATTGTTGTAATACCCCATGATTAATAAATTGCATCCTATTTAATATTGGAACTATAAACGTAACCCTAATCGATAGTTGTGAATCCATATCTTGAATTTATATCTATTTGCATACCACATCACATTATTCCCTTTTTTTGTTATATTGGTACCCCATACTTGTTTTGTGTACCCATGCGTATTATAGTTTGATTATGAGCACCCACGTGATACCTGTGCACCCCTGACATGACTTGATACACTACTACTTGATACGACTTGATACCTGCGCACTTCTTGATATGATTGATACATGTACACCACCCGATATGACCTGATGTACCACAGCTTGACATGTTACCTGATCTTGTTATTAATGCCGACAATCTTGACCTGTTGTCCCTACGGACATTTCCTGTTGTCTATTCAGACAACCTGTACCTGCTTGATCCTATATTGGCATTAACTCCAGATTTATCAATACCTGACTTGAACACATAATTTGGGGGTATGGGGAAATCAATGATGAAACCTGACTTGTAACTCGACAATTCGATACCTTTACTGATCAGTCTTACGGGCTAGGCCAACCCCGGGGTGATGATGCTGACATCACTCATCGTTACATACTACCTTTCACTGCCTAGCGGCATGTCTCGGATTCAGCTCGAGAATCTTCACCATGGTCCCGGGCACGCACGGGATACTATTGAGTTACATCGATAATTCATCAAATTGATTTCAAAGACTTGAGAGTAGTTAACCCAGTAGACCAGTCTAGATTACTCACTGCACATCACTTATGTCTTACCCTTCATTGTCCTATTTATGTTACTGTCATACCTGTTATACTATTCATACTCATGCCTGCATGGCTCGTTCCCCCTGATTATATTATTATTGATATTATGACGCACTGACGTCTGGGTTTTGCATGGCCCAGATCCTCTACCTTTGTCGCAGGCTGATCAGGAGTACTGCTGCTGTTAGACCGAGCAGTGAGGATCCTGTTGATATCCAGTTTTACTTTCCAGGTATTTTATTTATTGGATCTTTTGCTTCCGCATATTATATTATTTCTTGACTCATTTATTTTGTCTCATGGACATGTACTAGATAGTTTAGTTTACTTTCCTGTTCTTGATATCTCTACAGCCGTAATGTGACTATGGAAGGATTTTCCTATCCACAGGTAGCATGGTTGGCTCTGTCACGTGCCTACCTTAGCGCACTCTGGGAAGCGGGGCGTGACAGGGTTTTTTTGGTATCAGAGACATAGGATATAGGTTAATCGGGTTTGATTCTTTTGTAGTTGGGTATTGGACCCAATACACGAATCGTAAAATACGTGATTAGGAACATGTCCTGCCACCTTGTTATCGTGATTCTTGAATCATATCTTTCTCTTGAGCCTTGTCTTGATGATATGCAAACGACTTTGCATCTCGGCTTGAAACCTTTCGATTCCTTATTGTTTTCCCTTGTTCCTTTGATTCTGATACTAGGATTTGGGCGACTTGAGTGGAGTTATGTAATTGTAACTATGAACTGCAGCATTGTTACAATGCGGTACTCTATTTAAGTAATTTGGAGTCCTGGTCTTGTTTCATTTCCTTGCTTCATGGACATTCTATTACCTTGGTTCTCTCCGTTTCATTGCTTACCAGTTTATGTTTTGCAGATTTCTTGGTGACCGATACCGGCAGTTATGAAGTTGTCTTGGAAATTGATGGTCTCACTTTCCACGCTCACATTGATTGTAGGGAAAAGAAAGTGATTTTCCAGATTCCCGGACATCTGGAGTTTGTTTTGCTGGAGGTAGCAGTTCTGTCGGGCTAGTCGAGTTTAGGGCTAGGCCGACAAGCAATGTTCTTTCGTCAATGGAAGTTGATAAGGAGGAAGAGCCAGCTGTAGTTTGAGAGTTCATGGACCTGTTCGAGAACATCTCGGGTTTACCGCCAAAATGAGATGTGGAGTTCGCGATCGATCTTGTTCCTGGTGCAGCGCTAATCTCAAAGGCGTACTATCCGATGGCACCAGTGAAGTTGGAAGAAGTAAAGAAGCAGGTTACCGAATTGCTAGAGAAGAGTTGGATTCGCAGCAGCAATTCACCTTGGGGAGCTCCAGTTCTTTTAGTCAAGAAGAAAGATGGCACAAGGAGGATGTGCATCGATTATCGAGAATTAAACCGGATGACTATTAAGAACAAGTACCCGATCCCTCGCATTGGCGAATTGTTCGAGCAGCTTAGTGGCGCGAAGGTATTCTCGAAGCTGGATTTGCGATCCAGATATCATCAGGTCCGAGTTAAATCAGAAGATATTTGCAAGACGGCGTTCCGAACTCGATATGGACATTACGAGTATTTAGTGATGCCCTTCGGAGTAACGAATGCACCGGCGATATTTATGGACTTGATGAACCGAATCTTTTCACCATTGTTGGAACAGTTTATAGTGGTGTTCATTGATGATATTCTGGTTTACTCGAGGAGTATTGAAGAGCATGCGGAACACTTGAAGATCGCACTGCAGACATTGAGGCAAGAAAGATTGTATACAAAGATGAGCAAGTGCGAGTTTTGGCTTGAAGAAGTGAAGTTTTTGGAACATGTCGTATCCGGAGATGGAATCGCCGTTGATCCCGAAAAAATTGCAGCAGTTCGAGATTGGCCGATTCTGAAGAACGTAGCAGAGATCAGGAGTTTTCTTGGACTTACTGGCTATTACAGAAGGTTCGTGGAGAATTTTGCTCATTTGGCTGAGCCTTTGACCAAGCTTACGCGCAAAGAAGTACCATTTGTGTGGACGGATAAGTGTGCGTCAGCTTTTGAGGCGTTGAAGAAGAGATTGATAACCGCTCCTATTTTGACCGTGCCAGACAATTCCGGAAGATTGGTGATTCACAGCGACACATCCGGAAAAGGGTTGGGATGTGTTTTGATGCAGCATGGGAAGGTTATAGCTTACGCATCAAGACAGTTGAAGACCCATGAGAAGAATTACCCAACTCATCACTTGGAGCTAGCAGCTGTGATTTTCTCTTTGAACATTTGGAGACACTACTTATTGGGCGAAAGGGTCGAAGTTTTCACTGATCACAAAAGCTTGAAGTATGTGTTCACACAGAAGGAGCTTAATATGAGGCAGCGTAGATGGTTGTAGTTGATGGCTGACTACGATCTTGATCTTAAGTACCATCCGAGAAAAGTTAATGTTGTACCGGATGCGCTTAGTCGATTGCCAGCAATTCAGATGTTGACTGCACAGAAGGAACTTATTGAAGACTTTCGAAGATTTGATTTGGAGATTGTGCCACCGTATTCTTTGGGACAGTTGATGCAGCTGCAAGTACAGTCGTCGTTGATTGAAAATATTAAAGCAGCATAGCTACAGGACCCTAGATTGCAGAAGTTTCGAGAACGGGTTGAAGGTGGACTTCGAACGGACTTATTGATTCATGAAGATGGTTCGTTACGATATGGTAGTCGTTTGTGTGTGCCAAAGGGAGATACCCGAGAAAAAGTTATGAAGGAGGCGCACAGTTCAGCATATTCCATACATCCAGGAGGCACGAAGATGTACCGTGATCTACGACAGCATTCTGGTGGGAAGGCATGAAACGGGAGATTGTCCGCTTTGTGGCAAAGTGCTTGGTGTGTCAGCAAGTTAAGGCTGAACATCAAAGGGTTGCTGGTTTATTGCAACCACTTCCAATTCCTCAATGGAAGTGGGAACATATAACCATGGATTTCATGACGGCTTTACCATGGAGTCCAAGAGGCAATAATGCAGTTTGGGTGATTGTTGATCGATTGACCAAGGCAGCTCATTTCATACCATTTCGAGTTGGTCAATCAACAGAAGCTTTGGCAGAACGGTACATGCAGGAGATTGTGAGATTGCATGGAGTACCGGTGAGCATCGTGTCCGACTGTGACACTCGTTTCTTATCACACTTCTGGAGAAGCTTACAGGAAAGTTTGGGGACTCGATTGAAGTTTAGCACAGCTTATCATCCTCAGACAGATGGCCAGTCGGAGAGAATGATCCAAACTCTTGAAGATATGTTGAGAGCTTGCATGTTGGACTTCAAGGGTTCATGGGAGGATCATCTACACTTGGTGGAGTTTTCGTACAACAACAGCTTTCAGGCGATTATTCAGATTGCTCCATTCGAAGCATTGTATGGTCGTAAGTGTCGTTCACCTGTTTGTTGGGATGATGTTGGAGAACGATGATTGTTGGGACCGGATTTGATCGTGCAGACAGTGGAGAAAGTTAACACTATCCGGAATCATATGAAGACAATACAAGATCGGCAGAAAAGTTGGGCCGATACATCGAGAAGACCTCTAGAGTTCACTGTTGGTGATCTGGTATTCTTGAAGATATCACCGACTAGCGGAGTGATTCGTTTCGAAAGTCGAGGAAAGCTTAATCCTCGATTCGTTGGACCTTTTGAGATTTTGAAGCGTGTTGGAGAAGTGGCGTATCGATTGGCGTTACCGCAATCCTTGGAGAATTTTCATGACGTGTTTCATGTATCTCAACTCCGTAAGTATGTTCGAGATGAAACACATGTGTTGGATCATTCGGAGCTGATTGTACGAGAAGATTTAACCTTTGGGGAACGACCGATATCGATTGTGGATCAAAGTGAAAAGGTTCTTAAGAACAAGGTTATCCCTCTTGTACTTGTTTCTTGGGGAAATCGCTCACATGGAGAATCAACTTGGGAACGAGAAAATAAAATCCGGCAGAAGTTTCCACATCTATTCTTGTAGTTTGTTGATTGTTTATCCTTTCTTGTTCTTGGAATTTCTAGGACGAAATTCTTTTTGTAGTTGGGTATAATGTAACAACCTAATTCACTTATACCAATTCCAGTTCCCGTATTTATTTTATCTGTGGTATTTTATTGATTTATCGTGTTTGGGTGCGAATGGTATTTTACATTTTACATTGCATTCGACCCGACCCGCTTGCTTGAACCTGTTTGATTCATATTTCTGAATTACCCTGACTTATTACGTAGACTGTGCATTTCTTATATACTGCACACTTGCATTTTATCTGACATTGCATATTTGACCATAAAACAAATAAAGTCACAGAAAATATTTTAAAATTGCATAACATGGCTTGCATGATACCCCTAACCCCGTGGTAGCATCAGCGCAACTTGTTCTCGTCCCGTTCAGTGAAACGGACGTGTTTAGATGGCTACGCGCACGTTCGTGCATCCGTTCTTGGGGGTATGCATTTTCTTTACCTGAGCATTCGTTTTGAAATTCGGAAGTTGCATATATTTTTCGTATTTTAAATCTGAATTTTTAGACCCGACCCGGGCGCGTTTTGGAATATTTTTGTATCCCGCCAAAATTCAAATTTATTTACTATAATATTAAATTAATTTAACCGTTTAAATATTAACAACTAAAATCTTTTTAAAACTAACGAAATTTTTATTAAATAAAATCCTAACTCCACAACTAACTCTCTCTCTTTCTTCTTCCCTTTTCTCTCTCTTTCCTTTCTACGCTCGGTCTCTCTCCTCACAAACAAACGAATTTCTATCTCCTTACTGTTCCTTTCTTCCTCTCTCTCTCCTCTCGATCTCTCTCATATCTCTCTCTCACTCCTCTCGAATACCTTCTCTCTCTTTTTCTCTCTCTCCCTGTCTCTCTCTCTTTATATTATATATATATATATTAATACTTTATAAACTTTTCTTTTACTCACCTCTCTCGTCTCTCTCTCCCCTCACTTTCTTCTTCTCCCCTCATATTTCTTTTCGCCCATGCCCCTGCCTCGCCGTTGCCTTGCGCCGGCGACCTTTCGTCTCCTCACCGTCGACCACCTCGTCGGACTCCCCTCTCCTCTACCACCTCATCGCCGTCGCCTTCGCTTTCCCCGAGCCTGCACAGAACCCACAGCCACACGAACCCATCACCTTCGTCGTCGTCGTCATCACGCCGGCGATCTCTCCTCATCACCACCGACCTCCTCGACCTCCTCTCTCCCATCTACGTCTTCTTCCTTCCCCGCTGCCTACTGTAACCGTAACCCATGCGAGCGACTGCACCCTCCGCCGGCGACCGCCTCGCCGTTACCCCGTCGACTCCACGCTCTCTCTACCACCTCTCCTCCTCTCCATTCTTGAATTCATGACCCCTACAACTCCCCGTCGCAACTCAACCGCAACAACCCATCACCTCCATCCTCGACCTCGTCACTGCCGATCACAACCTCACCTCCACCTGAACCTCACCGTCGACGTCGCTGTCGTCACCCTCATCATCTCCTCACCTCCCTCTCTTCTTCCTCCTCCAACCCCGAGCGCCTGCACATCCATCCCCGAGCACCTCCTGTAACCCTGCCCTCATCGCAGCACCTTCGCCGAAGCTCCGACTTGTCGTCGCCTCCACTCCCTCGCCTTCTCCTCTCCTCCCTGCAAACCCCCTGACACCAGAGGCCGACCCTTTCCCTCCATCTCCTTCTTTTTCTGCTGCTTTCTTATTTTCCTTCTTGATCTTGTTCTTTTCCCGGTTATCGCCGGAACTCCGATCCCGTCGCCTCAGTGCACTTATCATCGTAACCACCCCACCGTCCTCCCTGACCCCAGTGCACCACAACCCCAAGAGCAACCCACTTCCTCTCTTCTCCTCCTTCTTTTCTTCTTTCTTATTCTTTCTTAATCTCGGTTCTTTTCCTGTGCTCGCTCGCCGGAGCCGTTCTACTGCCAACGATCCGAGCAACTCAGTGGGCGTTCCCTACCTACGCGATTACATTCTTGCATTGCCTGGTTCTGTTCTGTATTTGTGCGCGCAAAGTGTTCGACGAAATGCCCCAATGGAGATTTTCCGTCGTTTTCTCGCATTCTTGCTGCATGCCGTGCATCTGTTGATCACCGAGGCAAGTTTATCTTGCTACATGCTACATTACATTTTATGCATCTATTTTTAATAAATATAATAATTGAATTTCAAACCGTGCATCCAAAGTATTTGTTTTACAATGACCGTATGCATCCATTCTTATCATTTCATATCTAGCATGTGCAAACTTATCTTGTCACATATCATACTATAGTATACCGCATCAAATTGAATATAACCATTCACATTGTTTAATTGAACATCGCGCATTAACTAGTTTATCATTTAAAGGTGATATGATATCAATTCGCATCCATATCGAATAGAACACATATAGCTGCATTTACCGATCTCATTTATAACCTAATACTATTGTTGTAATACACCATGATTAATAAATTGCATCCTATTTAATATTGGAACTATAAACGTAACCCTAATCGATAGTTGTGAATCCATATCTTGAATTTATATCTATTTGCATACCACATCACATTATTCCTTTTTTTTGTTATATTGGTACCCCATACTTGTTTTGTGTACCCATGCGTATTATAGTTTGATTATGAGCACCCACGTGATACCTGTGCACCCCTGACATGACTTGATACACTACTACTTGATACGACTTGATACCTGCGCACTTCTTGATATGATTGATACATATACACCACCCGACATGACCTGATGTACCACAGCTTGACATGTTACCTGATCTTGTTATTAATGCCGACAATCTTGACATGTTGTCCCTACGGACATTTCCTGTTGTCTATTCAGACAACCTGTACCTTCTTGATCCTATGTTGGCATTAACTCCAGATTTATCAATACCTGACTTGAACACATAACTTGGGGGTATGGGGAAATCAATGATGAAACCTGACTTGTAACTCGACAGTTCGATACCTTTACTGATCAGTCTTACGGGCTAAGCCAGCCCCGGGGTGATGATGCTGACATCACTCATCGTTATATACTACCTTTCACTGCCTAGCGGCACGTCTCGGATTCAGCCCGAGAATCTTCACCGTGGTCCCGGGCACGCACGGGATATTATTGAGTTACATCGATGATTCATCAAATTGATTTCAAAGACTTGAGAGTAGTTAACCCAGTAGACCAGTCTAGATTACTCACTGCACATCACTTATGCGTTACCCTTCACTGTCCTATTTATGTTACTGTTATACCTGTTATACTGTTCATGCTCATGTCGGCATGACTCGTTACCCCCTGATTATATTATTATTGATGTTATGACGCACTGGCGTCTGGGTTTTGCATGGCCCAGATCCTCTACCTTTGTCGCAGGCTGATCAGGAGTACTGCTGCTGTTAGACCGAGCAGTGAGGATCCTGTTGATATCCAGTTTTACTTTCCAGGTGTTTTATTTATTGGATCTTTTGCTTCCGCATATTATATTATTTCTTGACTCATTTATTTTGTCTCATGGACATGTACTAGATAGTTTAGTTTACTTTCCTGTTCTTGATATCTCTACAGCCGTAATATGACTGTGGAGGGATTTTCCTATCCACAGGTAGCATGGTTGGCTCTGTCACGTGCCTACCTTAGCGCACTCTGGGAAGCGGGGCATGACATATCCTTAAAGAGATATATCATGCCTAACAGGAACATTACCTCACTTGGTCATCTTGGTATGTTCCATACTGAATCTCTTCATTGTGTCATCTATGTACTTGGATTGGGATAACCCAAATATCCTCTTAGATCTATCTCTATAGATCTTTATACCCAGTATGTAGGATACTTCACCCAAATCCTTCATTAAGAACTTTTGTGACAGCCAGATCTTTACTGACTGCAATGTCAGCACATCATTTCCTATTAGAAGTATGTCGTCCACATACAATATGAGGAACATGACATTACTTCTTACAACCTTCTTATAAAGATATGGTTCATCATCAATTTTATGAAATCAACCCCTTTAATTACTTCATTCAAATAGATGTTCCAACTCCTAGATGCTTACTTTAGTCCATAAATGGACTTAAGCAACTTGCATGCTTTATCGTTGCTCCCACTGACCTCGAAACCTTCTAGCTGTGTCATAGAGACGCTCTCTTATAAAGTACCATTAAGAAAAACTGTTTTGACGTCCATCTGCCATATTTAGTAGTCATAATAAGCAGCGATTGTAAGTATAATTCTGATTGACTTAAGCATCGCAACTAGAGAAAAGGTTCCGTCAAAATCCACACCTGGTCTTCGATGAAAGCTTTTTGCCACCGGTCTAGCTTCGAAGGTCACCTTCCCACCGATCTTATTCTTGAAGACTCATTTGTTCCCAATGGGTTTTACCCCTTTAAGAGCATCCTCTAAAGTCCACACTTTGCTAGAGTGCATCGAGTCAATTTCATACTTCATGACATCTATCCATTTCTAAGAGTCTTTACTCTCTATGGCTTGTCGATAAGTGATAGGATCGTCATCCTCTATGACACAATCTTCGATGTCACCATCAATGAGATATCCATAATATCTCTCAGGTGCTCTAAATTGCCTACCAGATCGACGGAGCGGTTCCGCTGGATCGGGTAATACTAGAGTCTCAGGGTCTATTTGGTCTTCCATTATTGCTTGTTCTTCTGGAACCTCTTCCAGTTCTGCTGCGCTCCCACTAATTTCTTTTTCAAGAAATTCCTTCTTTAAGAATGTGGCATTTTTAGAGATAACAATATATTGTTTCTCTGGGCAGTAGAATCTATACCCTTACGAATGTATTGGGTATCTTATGAACTTGCAAAGTACGAATCGTACCTATAGCTTGTCAGGATTATGTTTTTAAAAAAAGCAAAAAAGCTCCATATCTTAACAAACTTAAAATTAGGTTTCTTTCCATTCCATAACTCATATAGAGATAAGAGCACTGACTTTTATGGAACCTGGTTCGGTATGTAAGCAGCTGTCTCTAGTGCATACCCCCAGAATGAAAGAGGTAACTCAACGTTACTCATCATGGAATATACCGTATCCAATAGGGTACGATTTCTCCTTTCTGATACGCCATTATATTGTGGCATGTAAGGTGGAGTAATCTGAGAGAGAATCCCATTCACTTTTAAGTAACCAAGGAATTCTGTACTCAAATATTCACCTCCTCAATCCGATCGAAGAATCTTAATATTCTTTCCTGTTTGGTTTGGCACTTCATTCTTATACTCTTTGAACATCTCAAATGCTTCAGACTTATACCTCATCAAGTATATGTGTACGAAGCGTGAGCAGTCATCTGTAATTATAATGAAGTAAGAGTATCCTCCTCTAACTTGAATAGATATTAGACCACATACATCACTATGTACTAGTCCCAGTAGTTCATCAACTCCTTCTCCGCTTCCACTAAACAGAGATTTAACTATCTTACCTTTAATACATGACTTGCAATTATAATATGACTCGAATTCAAATGAATGTAGGTAACCATTCTTATGTAATTGCTTAAGCCTTGTTTCATTTATATGGCCGAGTCTATGGTGCCACAAAAGAGTTTCGTTCATCTCTGAACACGTTCTTTTACGGGTATTGTATATGTTATAAACATTGGCAAGATTTAATATATAATGATCATTAAATAAATTCCCAAAAGTAAATAATTCTTTATTGCAATGAATGTTCATAACACCATTGGACGTAACAAAAGAATATATGTTCTTTTCCAATAAAGAAATAGAAATAATGTTGCATAACATGCTACGAATATAAAATTAGTTATTTAAAACTAAAGTCTTGTCATCTGGCAATGATAGGTGATAATCTTTTACTGCAACTTCTGCAACATTTTCTCCATTTGCAACTCTGAGAATCATCTCTTCTTGTGCCATACTTCTTCTCAGTTCTTGTAAACAATTAAAGATGTGAGAAGCAGAACCTGTATCCAATACCCATAAAATATGTATAATTTGAAAACAATTTTCAATAAACACAAATAGCTGAAGATGAACCTTCAGCAAACTTTTTCTTCTTTAGCTCCTCTAAATAGCTAATGCAATTTCTCTTCCAGTGCCCAATCTTATGGCAGTGAAAAAATTCTCCTTGTGCGGGCTTTGTTTTCTTTTTCTTGCTCTTACCTTTAGCTTTTTTATGCCTCCGTTAAGCTTGTATAGATTCTTCTTTCCTTTCTCTTTTCCTTTCGTCTTAGTTGAGGAAGAAAAACGTCCCACGAGCATAATAGAAAACTTTTCCTTCTTTAAGAAGGTCTCAGCTTGCACCAACATATTGAGCAGCTCTGGAAGTCCAACTTCCAGTTTGTTTATATTGAACTGCATTATGAATGGAGAGAAGGTATTTGGTAGAGAGATAAGGATTTTATCAACATAAACCTCTTTAGGTAAAGGGAAACCCAAACCCTTAAGTCGATTGATCAAATCAATCATTTTGAGGACATGGTCATGTTTGATGTAGGTGCCCTTAGAAGCAATTAGTTGTAATTGTAACCTACATATGTAGAGGTTTCGTGTTCGTAATAATAGTATGCTATTTTGTTTCTTCTTTATTGGTATATCTTTTAATATACTATTTATTATTGATTACCTATAAAGTCCGCAGAATAATACTACACTACAGGATTGTGATGTAGATCACAATAATGAGACTTGACTAGTCGATAAGTATATTATTAAATGTTCTTAGTCGTAAGAGTATCGAGACAGGACATTGATACTCCGGAAAACTAGTGTATACTATACTTATTTATTAGAGAGTAATGACTGTTCTCATAGTCATCTGGTGTGGTGACATTAGAGTATCGTATGCAAGTGCTTATATATGATAAGTACACCGAACTACTCACTTTGAATTTCCAGTTGGTAATTATACATAACTGTTAGATGGAAATTCATATAGTGACAATTGGCACGACTTAGTCTCCAGACCTGAGACTCGCCATAGTACCTTGCGTGTGCTAGAGATTACTTTAATTACTGCCTAACCATAGATCCATTGATACTGTGTAAAACTGTAGTAGTTGGGTATGATTGAATACATGTGAAGTTGTGAGGAGTTAATATGGGATTCGTCTCTCCGGTATATGGAAAACAGTGTCATGCAGTGTGTGATATATCAGTGACCTAAAATCTCTGGGCAGGGTATTAGAGATCAAATGATAAGTGGTTATCAGTTTGATCTCAGGGTTACGTGATAATATCAACACAATAGTTTTTCGAGTTATTACGGTTTGACAATACTACCAAGCCCTACACCAAATAAGGAGCACAATTAGACGAAGAGACCAGACCGCATGCTGGTTGTCACTAATAGGTATTGATTTGCTTGGATAGCATTTTTTTATTCCAATCCAGTCATTGACAGTTTACGCAGGTAGTCTAAATACGTAGCTATCGTCCATATAGACTTGTGGATTTTACTGTTCACAAGATTAGTTCGAATTGTTCGAATTAATTATCCACTGCTGAGTAAACGTAGAGCCTCCAGAGTCACACATAGATGAACTCCTACTCGCAAAATATAGAATTATAAATAAAGAAGAGATTTTATATGTTTGATATATAAAAGGATTTAATTAAATAAGTATATTTGATATACTATTAAAATTTAATTAAATAAGGGTAAAATCATCAAATGTGATTTGAAATACTACTCAAGATAATATATGATATATGATATTAAATGAGTAAATATTACATGCCCATATATATATATATATATATATATATATATATATATATATATATATATATATATATTGTTGTGTATTTGATGCGTATCAAAAATTATATGTATATGTATATGTGTGGCCAATATGTATTATGTTGTAACCAATTAGTTTGTTTAAGAAATAAAATAAAATAATTAATTGAGATGGTTTGAACTAGATCCCTATATATAGACTTCTATTTGATACAAACCCTAACCCTCACTGTTCCTCTCTTCCTCTCAAAAGTTTCACCCCCCCCCCCCGGGGTCTCTTGGCCGAAATCCCTTTGGTGGAAATAAATTAAAATTGTTTTAATTTATTTTCTTTAAATTAATACTTCTCTCTGATTAATTAAATTAGCTAGTTAATTAATATGAGTTCATTGATCTTATAGATTCGTATGGAGGCAAGCAAGGAGATCATCAAGATATAATCAAGTCGTCTTGATTGAATAGAAATCGCTAGCACAGCGAACGGGACAAAAATCCGAATTTGCGCAAAAGTATAGCCTTTTCTTGAATTAATTAAGTGTTAATTAATTTCGTTAATTAAATTAGCATAATTTATAAACCCTTTTTGGTGTCAATGTAAAAATTTTAGTTTTCCTTTCCACTGCGTTTACACCAAATTTACCAATATGGTATCAGAGCGAAGGTTTATAAATTAAGTTAATTAATTTGTTCTTGATAATTGCATACATAAATGTTGCTACAATTAGGATCAATCAATATCTTCCAAGCGTTAGAATATTATTGAATGCATATGTCAATATTTATATAAAATTTAATATGATTAAATTTGAAACATTAGATGTTTTTAAAGAGATTAAAAATGTTAACATTTTTTTTTTAAAAAAAATTACTCATAAAAATTTAGAATATGTAAAAAAAACTATTATTATTAAAAATATTCCGAATATTTAAATAAATAAATTAAATAAAAAATCATTTTCAAAAATATTCCATGTTTGTTGGAGTTTGTTGAAAATATATTTTCAAAATATTTAAAGTTTGTTGGAGTTTGTTGAAAATCTATTTTAAATATATTCCAAGTTTGTTGGAGTTTGTTGAAAATCTATTTTTAAATATATTCCAAATTTGTTGGAGTTTGTTGGTTTTTGGTTGGAAATTATTTAAATTTAAAATCCATTCAATGAGAATTTTTTTTGTTAGAATTTGTTTAAAGTTGTTATTAAAAAATTTGTTGTTATCTTTAAATTGACATTTAGATGCATGTGTGTTAAGTTGTTGACATACAAGATAATTTTGTTTAGTTAATTTTAATAAGTTGTTATTAAAAATAATTAAATAATTTTAATTCTAAATTATAGCAACTATTTATGCGAATCATTATATGTGATATAATGAGTTATAGTTGTGATGTGATCATATGCCTGTAATGTGTTCTATTTATTTTTGTGTAAGTGGTATACAATGGTTAGATTAATATATTGGAATGGATTTGGACAAACCCTCTATGATTTGCATTGTAAATTTTTATAGTGGCATGCGAGTCACTTGGTAATGATTTAATTAAATGGGTTCTACGAGCCTCGATTTATTTACGCATTGGTTTGTGAGTTTCATAAGTGTAAAGAATTGAAGCAAGAGCTAGGCATGATTAAAGGAATTCAATGGAGCGTCCAAGCTGTTCAAAACTTTTTTGATTTTTAGTTTATATACATGTGATGTAAAACCCTAAAGTGAATTATCGTATTTTAATTCTATCCCTCGAATTAAAGCACGATAGATCACACTCGTCCAATCCATTCCAGTATAAACCCGTTTTTATGATATACATGCTTGTAATGCCTTAGAAATTGTTTTTGTGGATTTACATGTCTGTGATGCCTTTAAAAGTTATTTTATTCTCATTACACGCTTTCAAAAACAAGATTTTGTTAAAATGATTTTTTCTAAAACGACCATAAAACAGTTAAAAGAAGTTTTAACAAGAAAACGATGAGATGTTTAATAATGAGATTGTTAAGTATAACAAACCACTTAAAATTGAAAAACAATTTTTTTTAAAATGAATAAGGGAGTTAGTAATAACTCAACAACATAGTTTTTTTCTAAAAACGTTTTTTCAATTTAAATCAAGTCAAAAACGTTAAGAGTATTTTTCAATACTATACATTACCCTCCACCATTTCAATTAAATAGAGTATCCAATATTCATGCTATGGTTATTGGCGAGTTGTCAAGTCATAGTGTGTGGTATTTGGATGATATTTGGTTGCTAATACATGTGATGTAGAATAGGTGAACCAATAACGAGGCTTTATTGTAGGCGAGTTGCCAATGGTCACATTATTGATCCAACTGCTCAAGAAATGTGTGAGTACAACTTGATTAGATTATTATGAGTTATGATTGATTTATTGTCAAGCTTATAATTAAATTTAGGGGTAAAACTGATAATCGAAAGTCACAAATGTGATCGACAAAAGAGTTTTGTCCACTTTCTATGGTGTATGATGATTTTTTTGGTTAAGTGTCAAGATCATTGTACTATGATGGTTGGATTTCGATTCCCACTTTAGACTTTTGGAAAGTTTACGTTTTTCAAATGTTGTGGTATTCATGAAAATGCGCTAAAATAGTGGGAGCCATCTAATAGATAAATTAATTTATTTTCTAATTTATTTTGATGTTAAGAATGTCCGCTGAAATATTTTTCTTATACTACTCTCAGATTTACTGTTGTTAATCATGACTGGTTTAAAACTAATAACTGGAAAAAAAATAAACTGACGAGACACAACTATAAAGACTGGTTACAAAAGATCAAAATCACCCTGACTTATGAAAAAGTGATTTACATTCTCACTTTCGCACCACCTCCCCTCTAGGTGATAATCCTAGAGATGCGGATCGAGATATCCACACTCAGTGGAAGCTCGATTGTGACCGGGCCCATTGTCTCCCTTTGGCCTCTATGAATGATGTTTTACATAGGCAACATGAGAAAATGGATGTTCAGACCATATTCAATCGTCTCCAAGTACTGTATGGAGAACAATCTCGAATAGCTAGATTCGAGGTATCGAATGAATTTTTTGATCTGAAAATGAAGCCTAGTACACCCATGTAGGACCATGTCCTCAAAATGATTGATTTGATCAATTGACTTAAGAATTTGGGTTTTCCTTTACCTAAGAAGTTTTATGTTGATAAAATTCCTAACTCTCTACCGAATGCTTTCTCTCCATTCATAATGCAGTTCAATATGAACAAAATGGAAGTTGGACTTCCAGAGCTGCTCAATATGTTGGTGGAAGCTGAGACCTTCTTAAAGAAGGAGAAGACCTATGTTATGCTTATAGGGTGTTCTTCTTACTCTACTAAGGCAAAAGCTAAAGAAAAGAGAAAGAAGAAACCAAACAAGCCTACCGGAGGCATACAGAAGGCTAAGGGTAAAGGTAAGGCAAAGGAAACAAATTCTGCACAAGAAGAATATTATCACTGTCATAAGACTGGGCACTGAAAGAGAAATTCCACTAACTATCTAGAGGAGCTAAAGAAGAAGAAGCTTGTTGAAGCTTCATCTTCAGATATTTGTATTATTGAAAATTGTTTTCAAATTACACCTACTTCATGGGTATTGGATACTGGTTCCGGTTCTCACATCTGTAATTATTTACAGGGACTAAGAAAAAGTTGGAAGCTGGCACAAAGAGAGATGATTCTCAGAGTTGCAAATAGAACAAATGTTGCAGCAGTTGCAGTAGAAGATTATTATCTATCGCTGCCTGATGGCAAGACTTTAGTTTTAAATAACTGTTATTTTATTCCTAGCAAGTTATGCAACATTATTTATGTTTCTTTATTAGATAAAGACGGATATTCTTTTGTTACGTCCAATGGTGTTATGAACATTCATTGTAATAACAAATTAGTTGCTTTTGGAAATTTATTTAATGGTCATTATATATTAAATTTTGCCAATATTTATAACATACACAATACCCGTAAAAGAATAAGTTCAGAGATGAACGAAACTCTAAGGCACCATAGACCAGGCCATATAAATGAGACAGGGCTTAAGCAATTACATAAGAACGGTTACCTACATTCGTTTGACTTCGAGTCATATGATAATTGCAAGTCATGTCTTAAAGGAAAGATGGTTAAATCTCCGTTTAGTGGAAGTGGAGAAAGAGTTGATGAACTCTTGGGAATAGTATATAGTGATATATGTGGTCCAATATTTATTCGAGCTAGAAGAGGATACTCCTACTTCATTACTTTTATAGATGATTGCTCACGCTTCGGACATATATACTTAATGAAGTATAAATCTGAAGCATTTGAGAAGTTCAAAGAGTATAAGAATGAAGTGCAAAGACAAACTAGAAAGAATATTAAGATTCTACGATCGGATCGAGAAGATGAATATTTGAGTATAGAATTCCTTGGTTACTTAAAAGAGAATGAGATTCTCTCTCATGTTGCTCCACCTTACACGCCACGGCATAATGGCGTATCAGAAAGGAGGAATCGTACTCTATTGGATATGGTACGTTCCATGATGAGTAACACTGAGTTACCTCTTTCATTTTGTGGGTATCCACTAGAGACAGCTGCATACATACTGAATCAGATTCCATCAAAGTCGGTTCCCTTGACTCCATATGAGTTATAGAAGGGCAAAAAATCTAATCTTAAGTTTTTTAAGATATGGGGTTGTCCTGTTTTTATTAAAAAGCAGAATCATGACAAGCTTGAAGCACGATCCGTGTTTTTCAACTTCATAAGATACCCAATGCACTCGCAAGCGTATAGATTATACTGCCTAGAAGAACAACGTATTGTTGTTTCTAGACATACCACCTTCTTGGAGAAGGAATTTCTTAAAAAAGAAATTAATGGGAGCACAGTAGAACTGGAAGAGGTTCTAGAAGAACAAGCAATCACTGAAGACCAAATTGAACCTAAGGCTTCAGTATTACCCGATCCGGCGGAACCGCTCCGTCAATCTGGTAGACAATCTAGAGCACCTGAGAGATATTATGGGTATCTCGTTGATGGTGATATCGAAAATTGTGTCATAAAGGACGACGATCCTATCGGTTATCGACAAGCCATGGAGAGTAAAGACTCTCAGAAATGGATAGATGCTATGAAGTCTAAAATTGATTCGATGCACTCCAACAAAATGTGGATTTTGGAGGAAGCTCCTAAAGGTAAAACCCATTGGGAGAAAATGGGTCTTCAAGAAGAAGATCGGTGCAAATGGGAAGGTGGAGACCTTCAAATCTAGACTTGTAGCAAAAGGCTTCCGTCAAAAACCAGGTGTGGAATTTGATGAAACCTTTTCTCCAGTTGCGATACTTAAGTCAATCAGAATCATGCTTGCAATAGCTGCTTATCATGACTAAGGAATATGGAAAATGGACGTCAAGATGGCTTTTCTAAACGATACTTTAGAAGAGAACGTCTATACGATACATCCATAGGGTTTCGAGATCAGTGGGAGCAGCGGTAAAGCGTGCAAGTTGCTTAAGTTTATAGACTAAAGCAAGCATCTAGGAGTTGGAACATCTGTTTTGATGAAGCAATCAAACGGTTTGATTTCATAAAAAATGATGATGAACCATGTCTTTATAAAAAGTTTATAGAAAGTAATGTCGTGTTCCTTATATTGTATGTGGACGACATACTTCCAATAGGAAACGATGTGCTAACATTGCAGTCAGTTAAGATCTGGATATCACAAAAGTTCTTAATGAAGAATTTGGGTGAAGCATTTTACATACTGGGTATAAAGATCTATAGAGATATATCTAAAAGGATGATTGGGCTATCCCAATCCAAATACATAGATGACATAATGAAGAGATTCAGTATGGAACACACCAAGATGACCAAGCGAGATAATTTACCTGCTAGGCATGGTAGATCTCTCTCTAAGGAAATGTCTCTTAAAACAGAAAAAGAGAGAAAACGCATGGATAAGACGCCATATGCCTCGGCAGTTGGGTCTATCATGTATGCGATGCTACGTAATAAACCCGATGTGGCTTGTGCCCTAAGTGAAGAAAGTAGATATCAGTCTAATTCTGGAGAACAATGCTGGATTGCTGTGAAATCTATACTTAAGTATTTGAGAAATACTAAGGAGTTGTACCTTATATTCGGTAAAGGTGACTTCAAGGTTGAGACGTTTACTGATTCCGGTTTTCAGAGTGATATCGATATATTGAGAGTAGATACAAAAGTTAACATAGCGGATTCACTTACTAAGTCCCTTTCTCAACCAAAGTTCGAGAGGCTCGTTGACAAGTTAGGTATGCGATCCACAATAATTGGCCATAAGTGCAAGTAGGAGATTGTTAGATGTAGATGCCCTTAGAGGCAATTAGTTGTAATTGCGACCTACATGTGTAGAACTTTCTCGTTCATAATAATAGTATGCTATTTGGTTTTTTCTTTATTGGTATATCTTTTAATACTCTGTTTATTATTGATTACCTATAAAGTCCGTAGAATAATACTAGACTACAGGATTGTGATGTAGATCACAATAATGAGACGTGACTAGTCGATAAGTATATTCTTAAATGTTCGTAGGAGTATCGAGACAGGACATTGATACTCCGAAAGACTAGTGTATACTATACTTATTCATTAGAGACTAATGACTGTTCTAATAGTCAGTTGGTGTGGTGATATCAGAGTATCGTATGCAGGTGCTTATAGATGATAAATACATTGAACGACTCACTTTGAATTTCCAGTTGGTAATTATACATAACTGTCAGATGGAAATTCATATAGTGACAACTGGTACGACTTAGTCTCCAGACCTGAGACTCGCCATAGTACCTTGCGTGTGCTAGAGATTACTTTAATTACTACTCAACCACAGATCCATTAATAGTGTGTATAACGGTAGTAGTTGGGTATGATCGAATACATGTGAAGGTTGTGAGGAGTTAAAATGGGATTCGTCTCTCCGGTATATGGAGAACGGTGTTCTGTATTGTGCGATATAACGGTGACCTAAAATCTCTGGCCAGAGTACTAGAGATAAAATGATAAGCGGTTATCAATTTGATTTCAGGGTTACGTGATAATATCAACACAATAATTATTTGAGTTATTAAGGTTTGACAGTACTACCAAGCCCTAGACCAAATAAGGAGCACAAGTTGATGAAGAGACCGGACCGTATGCTAGTTGCCACTGATAGGTATTGATTTGCTTGGATAGTATTTTCCTATTCCAATCCAGTCATCGACAGTTCACCCAGGTAGTCTAAATACGTAGCTATCGTCGCTATAGACTTGTAGATTTTACTGTTCATGGAATTAGTTCGAATTATTCGAATTAATTATCTACTGCTGAGTAAACTTCGAGCCTCCGGAGTCGCACATAGGTGAACTCCTACTTGCCAAACATAGAATTATAAAGAAAGAAGAGATTGTATATGTTTTATATACAAAAGGATTTAATTAAATAAGTATATTTGATATACTATTAAAATTTAATTAAATAAGGGTAAAATCGTGAAATGTGATTTGGCATACTACTCAAGATAATATATGATATTAAATAAGTAAATATTACATGACCATGCATGCATACATATGGTCATGTAATATTTACTTATTTAATATCATATATTATCTTGAGTAGTATGCCAAATCACATTTCACGATTTTACCCTTATTTAATTAAATTTTAATAGTATATCAAATATACTTATTTAATTAAATCCTTTTGTATATAAAACATATACAATCTCTTCTTTATTTATAATTCTATGTTTGGCAAGTAGGAGTTCGCCTATTTGTATATGTATCCATGTATGTATGTGTGTGTGTGTGTGTGTCTATATATATATATATATATATATATATATATATATATATATATATATATATATATATATATATATATATGTATGTATGTATGTATGTATGTATGTATGTATGTATGGGGGGGCAACATGTATTAAGTTGTAACTAATTAGTCTGTTCAAGGAATTAAATAAAATAATTAATTGAGATGGTTTGAATTAGATCCCTATATATAGGCTTCTATTTGATACAAACCCTAACCCTCACCGTTCCTCTCTTCCTCGCAAAAGTTTCGACGCCCCCCATGCTCTCTTGGCCGAAATCCCTTTGGTGGAAATAAATTGAAATTGTTTTAATTTATTTTCTTTAAATTAATACTTCTCTCTGATTAATTAAATTAGTTAGTTAATTAATCAGAGTTTGATGGAGGGTATGATCTCCTTCAGATGCTGTCTTCCGTCGATCTGTAGCGAGCGTTGTTGAACGGTTGAGATTTGAGTTGAAAGTTGTCTCCTAGAGTGTGTGGATCTCAATGGGTTGAGTTTAAGGTGGAAGCCGAACTACTTATAAGTAAGTCCCGGGGTGGGTGACCACCGTAGGACCCTCCGACGATCAAGTTAGAGCCGAGAAATATTGGCAGAGTAATGGCTTATTGGAATCAAAATTGCGTTACCTGAGTCGTCTAAGAGAGGGGGTTTTATAGTGGTCGCATGGGGCGAGCAGATGTGAGATCTTCGCCGTCAGTTACGCCCCTGACGTTATGCCTGCGTGAATGATGGGATCCCTCCAGAAATGACGGGATACGCTCATTAATGGGGGGATGTGCCAGCGTGGGACGTGGGGCGGCGGTTATCTCGCTTTGGCGAGATACGCGGAGCCGTTGCGGAAGCGCTAGGGATCTGCGTTCTCGTTTGATTGGGAGAGCAGGGGAGGTTTAGCTCGGCGGATGGCTTGGAGACGAGCCGGGAGGCCGTGGAAACTCAGCTCTGCAATAGCTCGAAGGCGAGAAAAAGAGGAGGGATGCAAGTTCGGCTGCCAGATTGCTCGTGGACAAGAAGTGGAGTGTCCATACTGATTTTACGTCGGTAGCCCCCGGGAGTCTAGTGGGCTGTCACGGGTGACAAGTTATTTACCATGTGTCGTGATCTGAGGAATTCCCACTTATGAGCATCATCATTAACCCCCACTCTCGTTCTGACCTATTTATGGGTCGGGTCGAGATTGGCCTGCTTGGTTTTTCTCGGCCCAGTCTGTTGCCGAAGATCATTAGTGCGGATTTTCCGGAGCGACGTGGCGTGGGGTAGTTGCATCGTTACGATCTTTGAACCCACATGGCACCTCCCCCAGAGCTTGGATCTTTGCGCGTATCTCCGATGGTATAAGCGGATTAGTGAAATGATTGCGCATTAAAGAGGGTGCGCCATTTCGCTCGTTCGTCTGTTGGGCTATAGGCCACGTGTCCGACGTGGGTTGGCGGGCGCAACAGGCTGTCACTATCACCTACAACTGAAGGGACGTCCCCAATGGCCGATCGCCACGTGGAGCTCTGACGGCTGGCAGGCGCGACGTTTTGTTTTGGCGGGAATCGATCTGGGTCATTGGATGCTTTCTTTGGAGTGTATAAATAGGAAGGGACCCCCTAGGGCCAACACTTCCACCATAATTTACTTTGACAAAGATTGATCGGTGCCCTTTCCTTTTAGAACGAATTACCCATGCTTTTTCCTCGACGAGCCCATTCCTTTGAATCAGGTTAGATGCCTTCATCCGAGAAGTATTTAGAAATAGTTAGGGTTGAGTCGGACGATGAGGCTCCAGTTGTTGGAGCCGAGTCCAGAGGGTTTTCTGCCTCTTTGGCTATAGATAGCCGAGAGGGTTCTTCTGCTGCTTCATCTGTGTCGGGCTCGCCCCATAGAGTCAGGGATACCCGCGTCGCTCACCGTCAGGCGGCGACAAAGGCCCATAAGGTGCGCCTCGGGAATGCTCGCGATGCGCCCTCCGTCCTGACGGATGTGGACGAGCTTATCGAGATTCGGGCTCGATTTCATATCCCCTCTAACTATTCGCTTCGTTTAGCTAGAGAGGGTGAACAGGCAGACCAAGTGCAGGGCAAGGACATCGCCTTGTATTTGGAAGCATTCCGGGCAGGAATGCGTCTGCCTTTCTCAACTGAGGTATGTGGGGTGCTTCGTTGTTTCCATCTTGCCCCAGGCCAGCTAGCGCCGAACTCGTGGAGAATCCTCCTCGGGTTTCTGGTCCGGTTGAAACTTGAAAACATCCCTTTCAGCTTGACCCTTCTTATTTCTTTCCCTTGTTATAAGAATCACCCCAACACCGATAAGGACGAGCCGAGCTGGGTGTACTTTTCCTTCAAAAAAATGTAAGGGAAGGGTGGCCGGGTCGGGAGGGGTAGTCATTCCTTCTTCCATTCATGAATGGAAGGAGAAGTTCGTATTCGTCAGGCCACCCGAAGGCGAGGAGTGGCATGTGCCTACACAGTGGCACAGGGCCGACTGCCCGAGGGCGAAACCGTCATCCTCACCCGAGATAAGGGTGGTGTCTTTGTGGGAGCTGATCCAGCGGGCCGATGTCCTGTTTTCCGAGTAGGCT
This sequence comes from Agapanthus africanus, assembly GCA_030015575.1. NCBI lineage: Eukaryota > Viridiplantae > Streptophyta > Magnoliopsida > Asparagales > Amaryllidaceae > Agapanthus > Agapanthus africanus. The sequence goes on along the minus strand of JASDDO010000006.1, from coordinate 340,609,219 downwards.
CTGAGCTGGGCTGGGCTCAGCCCCGCGCGCTTTCTGGGTAAGTTAGGGCCGTAGACAATCTATTTAGACTTTAATAAATTTTGCTTGCCCTTTTCAGTGTTACTAACTCTTTTTGTGTATTCTCCTTTTTGCAGAACAAATGGACCGAACCAAGTTCCTAGCCGCTATGGCCGCGAAGTCTCAGAAGAAGACCGGGGGCGAAAGCTCGTCCAGGCCCGGCCCGAGCTCGGCCCCGAAGCTAACTTCACCGTCAAATCCTTTCGCTGCACCCCGAGCCCCGGAAGACAGCCATAGGGGGAGCCAGAAGTATGCATGGGACCCGGCGCCCCGGGTGAGGGAGGAGGAGGAGGAACCCGTCGACGTTCCCTTAAAAGGCATAAAAGAACGGTCTCCCGGGCGCCCTCCACCGGAATTCCAGTGCAGGAGGGGGACTTCTGCTTCGGGGTGCCCTCGGGGCTCTCCGTCGTCGACAGCCTGCTCTCCGACATGGAGCAAGCAACTAGGCGAAAGATTCCCTGCGGAACCCTGAAGGCCCAGGTAGCAGTCATTGCTCAGGAGGCGGTTCAAGTCGGTATCCGTTTTCCTTTAAGAATTTTCTTAAGCATTTTTTCTCAGTTTGAACATTTCTAGCTCCTTTTGCTACTTTCCTCAGGTCCTCCACCACCGCGCCCTCATTGTCAATATGGAATCCGAGGAGATAGCCCCAGCCATGAAGAAGGAGGGCGAATCTTCCTCGCAGGAGGAAGATCTGCAGCAGACGGAGGAGAAAATAGCCGCCCTCGAAGCTCGAGTGGTCGCCGAGGAGCTGACGAATTCCAAGTACAAGGAGTCTCACCGACTTCTGAGTGAATCCAACCGGGCCATCCAGGCTAACTTGAAGAATGTTGGCAACCTCTATAACACAATGAAGAAGTCTAGGGATGCCAGCAGGAAGGATGCTCGGATGGCGCTCGAGGCGGTGAAGCATGCCGAGGTCCGAGCGGTGAAGTCCGTGGAGAGATATAAGGCGTTTGACCAGTTCTACACCGACCTCGCCGAAGCATCGGCCATCGTTTGACACGAGGCACTCGACGCCGTCAAGGCGTCAAGGCCGGATTTTGCCGACGGTGAGCTCTGCGCTAAGTACCCGCTCTCCGAGGACGTGCCGCAGGGGGAGGGCGCCGAGGTGGTCACAGGGGGCGAAGCGGTCTAAGAGACCGAAACCCCCGCCCCCGAGGACGGTGTCGAGCAGGGCGAAATCCTGGCGGAGCCCATGGCCTGAGCTATCTTCCTTTGGGAGTTTTTGTTTTTCTTTTTAAAATTTTGTAAGCCTCCGGGCATTTTTGTAAGGCTGAGGAGCCCAAAATACCTTGCACATGTTTGAAATATAAATAAAGTTGAGCTTATTTTCCTCTGCATAAATGTCTGTTTTCTGCATGAGTATTTTAGCTCGTCGGTCTTCTCCTCCCGTGAGTGTTAGGTCGTAGGTCTATGCCAAGCTTTTTAGGTGACGATCACGCGTCGAGTGTAAGTCAAATAATAGCCAAGTGCAGGAAGGTCGTTACGGTACCCTCCCTCTCCCCGGAGTCGAGGTGGCGATCGCTCATTTAGGATGAATCAAAAGATATCCTAAATCTAGGAAGGTCGGTATCAGTCTATAACTCAGAGTCGAGGTGACGACCACGTGTTTTAGCATGAGTAGAAAATCGGCCAAGTTAGAATAGGTCGGCCATAACTGATTCTTCCTCAATGTGGGTTCTAGATCCATGTCTTCGTAGGGTAGGAATCTACCCCTCGGAGATTAGCCGAGCAGGAATTTGCACGGTGGCCTCTGTAGGAGGGCTTTAGATCCTTAGCGTTGATGGATAGGAAGCTACCGCTAGGGATGGACCGGGAAGGGAAGCTACTCGGTAGCCTCATTAGGAGGGTTTTAGATCCTTAGTGTTGATGGGTAGGAACCTACCCGCTAGGGACGGACCAGGCCGGGAAGCTGCTCGGTGGCTTCGTGAGGAGGGCTTTAGATCCTTAGCGTAGATGGGTAGGAAGATACCCGCTAGAGATGGACCGGGCAGAGAAGCTGCTTGGTGGCCTCGAGAGGATGGATTTAGATCCTTAGCGTAGATGGGTAGGAAGCTACCCGCTAGGGATGGACCGGACAGGGAAGCTGCTCGGTGACCTTGAGAGGAGGGCTTTAGATCCCTAGCATAGATTGGTAGGAAGCTACCCGCTAGGGATAGACCGGGCAGGGAAGCTTCCCGGTGGCCTCGAGAGGAGGGCTTTAGATCCTTAGCGTAAATAAATAGGAAGTTACCCGCTAGGGATGGACCGGGAAGGGAAGCTGCTCGGTGGCTTTGAGAGGAGGGCTTTAGATCCTTAGCGTAGATGGGTAGGAAGCTACCGCTAGGGATGGACCGGGAAAGGAAGCTGCTCGGTGGCCTCGAGAGGAGGGCTTTAGATTCTTATCATAGATGGGTAGGAAGCTACTCGCTAGGGATGGACCGGGCAGGGAAGCTGCTCGGTGGCCTCGAGAAAGGCTTTAGGTTCTTAGCGTAGATGGGTAGGAAGCTACTCGCTAGGGATGGACCGAACAGGGAAGCTGCTCGGTGACCTCGAGAGGAAAGCTTTAGACCCTTAGCGTATTTGGGTAGGAAGCTACCCGCTAGGGATGGACCAGGCAGGGAAGCTTCTCGGTGGCCTCGAGAGGAGGGCTTTATATCCTTAGCGTAGATAGGTAGGAAGCTACTCGCTAGGGATGGACCGGGTAGGGAAGCCACTCGGTCGCCTCGTGAGGAGGGCTTTCGATTCACAGCGTTGTTGGGCAGGAATCTACCCACTGCAGATGGGCCAGCAGGAAATTGCTCGGCGGCCTCGTGATGAGGGCTTTCAATCCTTAGCGTAGTTGGGTAGGAAGCTACTCGCTAGGGATTGGCCAGCAGGAAATTGCTCGGCGGCCTCATGATGAGGGATTTTGATTCACAGCGTTTGTTGGGCAAGAATCTACCCACTGTGGATGAACCAAGCAGGAAGCAACTCGGTCGCCCCGTGAGTAGGGCTTTCGATCCACAGCGTTGTTAGAAAGGAATCTACCTGCTGCAGATGGGCCAGCAGGAAATTGCTCGGCGGCCTCGTGATGAGGGCTTTCGATCCTTAGCGTAGTTGGGTAGGAAGCTACTCGCTAGGGATTGGCCAGCAGGAAATTGCTCGGCGGCCTCATGATGAGGGATTTTGATCTACAACGTTTGTTGGGCAGGAAGATACCGACTACGGATGAACCGAGCAGGAAGCAACTCGGTCGCCTCATGAGGAGGGCTTTCGATCCACAGCGTTGTTGGGCAGGAATCTACCTGCTGCAGATGGACCATCAGGAAATTGCTCGGTGGCCTCGTGATGAAGGATTTTGATCCTTAGCGTAGTTGGGTAGGAAGCTACCCGCTAGGGATTGGCCAGCAGGAAATTGCTCGACGACTTCGCGATGAGGGCTTTTGATCCACAGCATTGTTGGGCAGGAAGCTACCCACTGCGGATGAATCGAGCAGGAAGCTACTCGGTCGTTTCGTGAGGAGGGCTTTCAATCCACAGCGTTGTTGGGAAAGAATCTACCTACTGCATATGGGCCAGCAGGAAATTACTCGGCGGCCTCTGATGAGGGCTTTGGATCCTTAGCGTAGTTGGGTAGGAAGCTACCCGCTAGGGATTGGTGTTCAGTCGAAATTATTGTAATCTTTAACATAACAATTTCCTCACTTTTCTAATCATCTAAGGGTGTTTGTTATAAATATAACACATATTACAAGTCCATCTGGGAAATATCAATTATCATGTGTTATATATTATAATCAACACTTTTGAAGGAAATTGTATGTTAATATTTCACTCATAATATTTTGTATATCTCTAACATCCTTCATTGAGATCTTGTGCAAAAATCAGCTCAGATCAGATATCGGAACGCAAATTCGCCGATAAAATACAGGAAATCAAAGAATTAAATTCTGGTAGAGATTCAGAAGAGATAAAAAGATTCCAGATATCAAATATAAACCTAGATACCAACACCAGAAGCCAGAAAAAGTTTGAAGCTATTAGCTCACCAATCGGCCGCGGAACCGCGACTGAGTCAGGCCGAGTTGCCACGGATCCGCTGCCGATTCAAGGAGTCGACGATCGAGACTTTTCCAGAAGCTTCCCTGTAACGTCTTAGCTTGCTGAGAATGCTTCATAACTACCTAGCTTACTCTAGAAGCCTCTGCATAACTACCTAGCTTATGAGGGAAGCTTGATTAAGGGCTATAAAAAGGGATCTAAGCCTACATTAAAAAGGTTGTTGATTGTTGTTGAGTGATTGTTATCCAAAACCAAACCTAGATTCAATTCCAAGTCAAGATCCAAAATCAAGAATCGTGAGAAATTCATCGAGCGACTTCCTGCAAGATCCTTTTCGCGAAGCCGATCGTCATCAACGAGCACGTGATCCTCTATACATCCAAGACTTACGGTGATCGAGCAAAGCGAAATTCGACAGAGAAATTACCTCTTCAAGGGAGTGATCGAGAGCGAATTTTCTTGTAATCTCGGATTGAAGAAGTTGTAATTTGAAGTTGAATAATAAAGGTAATCATACTTTTAGTCTTGCTTTCTTTAAATTTGCGCATTATGAAATCGCTATTTGTTGATTCTTCTATTTTCATAATGTGTGAATAAATCTCCGCTTGCTAAGGATTCGAAGGAATTTGGTAGATCAAATGGTGATCAAATCCTATATTCATCTTAAGTCTTATGGAGATTATAAATTTTAGCAAAAAGAATCATTAATGTCCAAATTGTGAGTGAGATCAATCTATTGAGAATTTCATCACGATTTGGGGATTAGATTGATGATCTTTCTTGTTAAAGGCTAGATAAGAATGACAATCAATGAAAGGACAAGGGGCGATGAAGGAGAAACCCTATTTTTTTCAAAGGATCCCTAATTCTGATTGATAGCCATCGATCTAGTTGTAATTCTACCAATAGATAAGTTGAATCATATTGAATAATCATTATTTGCTACTAATTCCGTTCGAATCATACAAGCCTTCTACAATTTTCTTGATAACTACATTTGATCTCGGACAATTTCCCTGATTTCTTTTCTTGAAAACGATTTCTTGATTTTCTTGAAAATATGAATTCAACTCAATCTTGAACTATTTCTTGAATTTTCTTTAATAATTCTTTCGACTCAACTAAATCAAGAATTTACGAATTCCTCGTATCTCAGTGGACGACCCGTGCTCACTAACGATCGCTACAAGCGACACCGTTATTGATTGCGGTTATTACTACGAAAACATTTCATCACTTCTTTACGACTAAATCATTTTCTTTAAAAATCAAAGAAGTGAGACATTTATTAAATTCAATCAAATGGCGTCGTTGCCAGGGATGCATGCGTAATTTGTTCTTTCTTGCAATTTGAGTCGAAATATTATTATTCCATCAAAATTTGAATCAAAATCGCATCTTGTGCTTAACGATTAGTGTGTGAATTTTGCAAGGAAATCTGGAATCACTGCAGCGGGGAGAAAAATATTCAGATCATTTCATCTAAGACAGAGGAGCAAAGGGAGCATCAGTACCAAAAATCGTTCACGGAACTGTGCAATCAACCGCGGAACCGCGGCAATAAGCTGAAATTCGCAGCGGAACCGCGGCAGTTTGGATGTTTAGGGCTCTATTTTTCTTTGGTATAATTCCTATCTTCTTCTCTCTCCTCTGATTAGTCCAATAACAACTTTTCTGCAGGATTCTTTGCGAAAAATTCGCCGCGCTTAAAAAAATCTTGTTACGTGTTTTGATATTGGTTGTTTGTGCATATTTTAATACGGAAATTAAGAGGCAAAGACCAAATTCAGATTAGGTGGGGATTTCATTACCCTTCCTAAGCCCCAAAAATCAAAAAACTAGTATCTGCATCACCCTTCATTAACTAAAAAAATATCTAGACAAGACTCTAAGAATCGTCGCGCTCAATTAGGACAGAGGAATGTCGTGGGTAATCTACTGCTTATCCGCATTTCTTTTGTGGTGTCTAGGCAAGTGTGTCTAAGGCAAGTGGTTATTTAATTAGGCATGCTACTTACGTAGCGGATACCTCCCACTTACCTGGCACTTATCTGGCCACGGGAGGGATAAAGAGGTAGTAGAGGATTTATCCTGCGATTTGTCTTCTGGAAGTCTAGGAGCGGTCTAGTGAATTGACCTAGGTGACCGTAGATCTAGGGTTGATTGTGAATTTTTTATGATTTGTCAAAATCCGCCTTTTTCAAAAAAACCACTTTCTCTAATTATCACATACGCTGCCACTTGTGCTAAACCGCTTAATGCTTGCTCGGCTGGACACGGGATTCTAGTACCCGTCTTGTCCGCGTTTCTTCAATCGACTCCGAAGTCGGTATTTCTTCATCTTCTTTTTCCTCACCACACACCACATCCACCGAGATGGACGGTTCTCCATCAAACTTTAATAACACCACTTTTCCACCACCCGCAGGTGCGCAGAATCTACCGCGTATATCTCTCCAAGAGAGATGCTACCCTATACTTGGTCCTCTTTCTACTTGTCTTTCCATTCCACTAGCCAATGGGGATAATTTCGAAATCACACCACACTATATCAATCTTTTACCTAAATTTCATGGTTTAGAGTCTGAAGACGCATACGTTTTTATCACCAAATTCGAAAACGTATGTGATATGATGGGCACTTCACAACTTTCTGTGGATACTATGCGTTTACGTCTTCTCCCGTTTACTTTATGTGATTTAGCCGAAAAGTGGCTTTATAACACACCCGCACACTCTATTTCAAACTAGGTTGAATTCTTTATAGAATTCCTTAAGAAATTTTATCCCAATCATAAGACCGCCCGTGTTAGGAGTGAAATTAACCAGTTTTCCCAGCTTTCCAATGAACCATTTTGGAAATGTTTTGAACGGTTCAAGGATCTGCTTGTCCAATGTTCTCATCACGGAATCCATAGATGGGATCTGTGCCGAATCATATATGAGGGCATTAATCCAATGACAAAACAGATGCTTGAAATCATGTGTCAAGGCAATTTTATGTCTAAAGACAATAGTGAAGCGTGGAAATTCTTGGAAAATTTCACTGAAAACACTTTGCAATAGGAAAGCGTTAGTCCTTCATCAAAGGTTGGTATCTATCAACTTGATGTTTCCATAGCAGTCAAAACTGAAATGGCACCAATGCAAAAGAAACTTGAAGCTATGGAAAACAAATTTTTATTAGCCTCCCTAAACCAGGTGACGCTCCCTAAAACCGTGTGTGGATGTTGTTCCGATCCATCACATCTGACGGAAGAATGTCCTTTGAATTCTCCGTTTCAAGGTCACGAACACACTAATGCTTCTTTTCAGCAATGACCTAGAAACGATCCTTATTCTTCCACATATAATCAAGGTTGGAGGAATCACCCTAATTTTGCTTGGAACCAACGCCAAACTTAAAACATGGTTTCAAACCAAAATAACTTTCAAAGGGTCCTTCCACAACAACAGCATCCAACACAGGGTCAGCACCCCTTTCAACTACAAAATTTTCAAAATCCGACCAACAATTCTGCACCGAATAATAATTCTTTGCAATTGGCTAGTACCGATAACTCCTCTTCACTCGAGCGAACCTTGGATTTGTTCATGAAACATACCATGCAAATGTCAACTGATATAAGGTCTTCTATCGATACCATAAAGAAAGACTCCGCCTCACACGGTGGGAGTATTAAATCGATAGAAGCACAAATTGCACAGTTAAATGCCGCAATGGGTGCTAGAGAGAAAGGGAAACTTCCAGCTCAACCCCTACCTAATCCTGGCTACTCACACAATGTGAATGCTATTACCACGTTGAGATTCGGAAGAGTGATGAATAACCAAGTCGGTGAAAATATTGATAATGATGAATTGATCAATAACACCCCAGCTTCCACTTCCACTTCCACTTCTGACCCTAGTCCACCTTCTTGCGAGCCTATTCTCCGTTTTTCCCAAGGCTTGAACCCTCAGCCCACTCCTTCTAGTCAACATAAGATGATCCCCACTCCAATTCTGGGATCTGTTCCACCCACACGACCTTCTCCAGTGTTGGACCAACTCTTATTGCTAAAGCTCCTTATCCAAATCGGTTAAGGGAAAACAAATCAAGTCCACACATGGAGAAGATTATGGAAATTTTTAAACATGTTAACATAAATATCCCTCTCCTAGATGCTATCCAACAAGTTCCGGCTTATGCAAAAATTCTTAAGGACTTGTGCATTAGGAAAAAGAAGACTCAAGTGCCGAATAAAGTATTCATGACGAGTAATGTTAGCACAGCTTTTACCCAGCAATTACCAAAGAAACGTAAGGACCCTGGCAGTCCTACAATCTCTATTTCTATTGGGGTAAAAATAGTAATCGTTCTTTACTTGAGCTTGGCGCTAGTGTTAACATGCTTCCATACTCTGTCTACGAGCAGATAGGTATTGGAGAGTTGAAACCTGCCCATTGCACTCTCCAGATGGCAGATCGATCTATCACCAAACCTAGGGGTGAGCTTGAGGATGTGTTGATAAAAGTCGGGGAATTTATATTCCCTGTGGACTTTATTGTTTTAGATACACAACCTTTAGCAAACCCACGGAACCAAATTCCGGTGATTCTCGGTCGACCCTTCTTAGCCACTTCCAACGCTGTCGTTAATTGCCGAAATGGTTCCATGAACTTATCCTTCGGGAAAATGACAATTGAGCTTAACATTTACAAGCTAGGAAGTCAACCATCTGAACCTTCTGCTCATATTCTTGGTGTTTGTTATGTCTACGAGATAGCTCCCGAAAGCTGCAAGGCAGATGAACTTTGCTTTGATGATCTCGATGACATTAGCACATCATTGTTTGATCTTGCACAGTATCATAGTGAGGACACTTTTTACGAGTCCACCCCCGAGTTTGAACCTTTTGACTCATCACAAAAGTCAGTAGCACTTTCCGAGTCATTATCATACACAGGTTATGAACTTCTTCGAGAATCCGAATGTCATTCCCTTACCCCGCCTTCTATTATCTCTCTGCCAACATTAGATCTCAAACTATTACCTTCTCATCTTAAATATGCATATTTATATGAGAATGAGTTTTTGCCCGTGATCATATCCGCTTCTCTAGCTTTAGAGCAAGAGGACGCTCTTTTGATGGTCTTGAGATCTAATCGGCAAGCGTTTGGTTGGACAATGGCAGACATCAAAGGGATTAGTCCCTTAATTGTTGAACATCATATACATTTGATGGATGAAGCCAAACCAACCCCAGAACCACAAAGACGGTTGAATCCCATCATGAAAGAAGCGGTAAAGAAAGAAATTGTCAAGTGCCTTGATAGTGGTATAATTTTGTTAGTTATATGTATGCCCTAGAGGCCATTACTGTATATTGGATGTATATTGTAGTGGATGCTGGGACATATATAGGGAGGACTTTCTTGCTCGACATGATAGTATGCTATCTGGTTACTCTTTACCTTAACGTGTACACTGATTGTCTCTCTGTTACATGTTGGTAAAGCCCTTAGGATGTGTACTTGACTACCTGGACTATGATGCAGATCATACTAGTGGGGACAGGGTAGTCCGTAAGTACATCCTTCAAAGTCCCTAGTCGTGGGTGTATCGAGACGGGGCATCGATATACCAGAGTAGACTAGCGTATACCTTCTCGACCCATACAGATGGGCGATGGATGATCCCATATCCATTGGTGTTTGACATCAGAGATGATATACGGGTGCTCAGTAGAGACTGGGTACACTGGACGGGCTCGCCGAGAACTCCCAGATGGTATTATACCTTACGTCAGATGGCAGTTCTCTGGTGACACTGGTACAGAGTAGTCTGTTGACCCGAGATCGTCATAGAGTCTTGTGTGGTTCCCACTGTGCTTTGATTTCCATCTTACCACGTCCAAGAGGGCGTGCAAAACGGTGGTTTTTGGGTACAGTCCCGAATCACATGGAGGCAATGAGCGATAGGAGGGGATTCGTCTATCCCGGTATAGGGAGTTGATGTTGCGCTGTGTTCGATTGGCTATAACCGGAAATCCCTGGCCAGGGTTGCTGAGATTTACTGGTAAGTGTTACCAGTAGTTTCTCGAACTGTTATAGACCTCGTATCGACACGACTTATCGAGCTATTGGGGTCTGACGTTTACCACCCCTAGGCGAGATATGCGACATATCAGACGATCAGACCGGACTGTACGGTAAGTGTTACTGGTTGGATTCACAGGAGTGTGAGCGGGCTTGCTCGTCGATCTTCTGATCGCTCAATACCAGGGTGGCCGTTACGTTTAGCAGACCGCTTGCGGCTTGTGGGTGATTGATATGATCATCACCTGCTGCCGGCGTATTGACGAGTCTTTAGAGTCCTACACAGAGGTTTCCTGGCTCAAGCGAAACGAAATAGGAGCGCATATGAGATATGTGCGGGACCGAGAATAATGCGTGTATGTGATACCGTATTCTATTCTCGCGATCAATGTATCGATTGGTTGTATGCGATATAACCTAGTTATCGAATCAAGGGTTGATTCGATGAGCCGATACATAGGATACTGGTCGGTTATATGCGATATGACCGGATCGTTAAATCAAGTGTTGATTTAATGATTTAATGCATAATTATATATTTGATATATTACTTTGCATTAACTAGTATTGGTTCACTTTATATGGATTTTCTCACTTAATGTGCAAGTTGTATATGTGATATACTTTTGTGCACAAGTTTGTATCATGTTTGATGATGCATGCTAACTTTGGTTTGTGTAAAGATTAAACCATGGTTATATGAATGGTTAGGGTTTTGTTTTCTTTTTCATTTATCTTATTTAGTTATTCATTTGGAAAATGATAAGCATTAAGAGAAAATGGTGGCTAACTTTGTTTTCTAGTTGAAGCTTCATGAAGCTTTGACCAAAGTGACCATTTTGTCTCATGCTTAACCCTAACCACTCCATTTAACCCTAGTTTATTCTCTACACTTGACCATGGTTATATGATGATAAGTTTTGATTTTCTTTTCTTTTTCATAACAACTTATCATAACATTTTATCTTCTTCTTCTTCTTCTTCTTCTTCAAGATGAAGAAGCTTGACTTCATCAATGGTGGATTGATGAAATGAGTGAGAAATCCAATTCTAAAGTCTACCCACTTCCTATTTCTTCATCCTCTACCTCTTGCCAAGTAGTATAGGGTGTTTCCTTCACAAGTTTTCATGGCTTGGTGAAGGTGGAGCTTGATCTAGTGATGCCTCGACGTAGATCATCTTCGGTATCGTCGTCGATGACCTAGCCCGCTTTTTCTCCGATGAAGCCAACGCTAGAGCCCGGGATTTGTTTTGGACAGCAAGGGGACTTCATCACGGAGCTATGGAGGTGGAGCACCGGATCTACAAAGGTTGTATTTCCGTTCTCTTAGTAAAGTAGTTTACTAGTTGCATCTTTCGCCTAGACATCTAGTTATCGATCCGTAGTCTAGGGTTTCTCGGCACCGTAAAATTTGAAATTGGCATGGTTGATGCCTTGTGAGACCTCTTGAGAGTGCCTAGGAACCCTACAGTGGTATCAGAGCCTAGCTAGAGCCTTAGACGAAGTCTAGACGATGTTTGAAACCCGATCGAACCCGAAACCCTAAGTTTTACATGCTCTCTGGACTTTTTCTAAAAACTGGGATTTTTCCACATTAAAAATGCTTAAAAAATTCAGCAGGGAATTATAAGAATTACGGTGCAAAATTTAACTCATGAACAGTGCAAACGGCGGCGGAACCGCGGCAGAAGCCTGCCTTCTGCGGCGGTTCCGCGGCAAGATGATGACGTCATACTCCTATTTTTGCACAGTAATTCCTATTTAATTATGCTGAGTTTTCTGGGAATTTTTAATTTGACTCAAGAGTTGAGTATTCTGGGGTTGCTTTGGGAATCGATGATTCGATCGGATTATCAAATTTTGTCTATGTGACTTTCCGGATAAATTTTAGAATATGTTAAAAAGTTCGACCGGATATAAATACCCAATTTTTCCCCTGTGGGGAAATTTCCAAGTGTTGGATTTTTCCGTAGTTTAACGACGTTCTAAGTAGTGCAAGTAACGCGATGGTCCCTCTAGAAGACAACAAACCTTAACTCGATTATGTGACCGTCCTGAACTGCCCTTTGAACCTTCGGGTTTAGGGCAGTACGGCGTGCCACATGTGAGGTGTTGGCTTGACCCTTCTACGGCTGGACCGTTGGTACTGAGGCACGAACTGAATGTTTTTAGACTTATTTCATGTGATGAGCTGTTTCGGAAAAACTTGGGTGTTCGCTTGTTCGATCGGAAAGTTTAACATTTTCTATTTATCCGGAATGTGATACAATAATTGGAATTCACAAGTAGTTATGAGATAACTGAATGAATGTTATAAACAAAGCAGTTTAGTCTCACTTGATCGGTTGCCACGGAATTTTGATGTGATCAAAAGTCCGTCGCAATCACGTAGCGTACGCGGATACTCGCCGGGTAAACTTAATAGACAGCCTCACTCCATAGCCCTGACCAAGCGACTGTAGGAGAACCCCGTCGCCGAAAGCATCCGTTCGGGTGCTCGCGGCAGCGGTGTTCCGCCTTGGTGCACTTCGTCGACGGTATCGGGGGTGCGGCCGCCTACTAAAGTTTGCGACGAGCATTCGATCAAAATGTCGGGAATCTTGTTGAATTATCCGACTTGATATTGAAAAGAGTTTTCGATAATGAGACTAAAATGCGGGGTTTATAATTGTTAGGCATGCGATGTCTAAGTAATTCATTTAATTAGGCATGCGATGTCTATGCAGATTGCGGATTCCAACTGTTGTAGTTTTACACTTTCTTTTCTGTGACCGTAAGTGTAATATGTGATATCGCCGGTTTCGTTGCTATATGTCAACGACAATTGGGATGCGCATATTTACTTACGTTGATGACATGTGATGTTATGTGTTGCTGGATATGTTATATTGGATCGTCGTGTTTGAATAGCCGGGGGTTTTTATGTGAGATGAGTGTTCTTCATTTTCATTCATGTAAAAACTTGTATGTAATATTCTTTTATTGGGGCACTTTCAGGTTGCGGAAGTTGTCACCGTTTGTATATTATTTACTTTTCCGCACTAGGATAGACCCAAGGAGGGGAGCACAAGTAACCGGGTTCTGGAGTCCAGTGGGAGACCAACTCGAGGAGTCGAGTCCGGGTCTCCTAACTCTAGAATTGGCAGGGTTGCTTGCCGCTCTCGTAGGGGTCTAGGGGTGTGGGTTTGGCTATTCATCACGACCGTGGAATCCGTGTTTTATACTGGCTCGTATTGAAAACACGGACGTCCTAGTATATCCAATATTTCATATGTTTCTTCTGCTGCGATATCTGTGATGTGATCATGTGATGTTCTGTGATGGTTACTGTATATAGTATATATGATATATTATATAAACGTTACTTATGTTTTACACCCGCGCTAGCCCTGCCCCGCTCTGCCGTTAGTTACCTAACCTAACGGTGCACGAGGGGACATCGAGGCGAATGCGGATGGCATAAGTGTACGTCGTATTTATCTGTGATGGTTAGGTACATAAATGATGGGACTTCATTAATGTGATTAATGAAAGAAAAAGAAACCTAAGATGTTGTCGAATCGAATTTCAAAATAAAACAGGTAGCTACAGTTCTTGCTTTGCACAGCGGTATATGTGATATATCCTGCACCTTATTCGATGAGGAAAGGACCGAGATCCCTTCACCGGGAGTGACTCCTTTAGCAATAACTGGCAGATGCTACACACTCGGTTTGTCTTTTGATTGCTTTTTAGTGTTTTGCTTTGCACAGTGATATATATGATATATCCCGCACCTCATTCGACGAGGAAAGGACCGACGATCCCTTCACCGGGAGTGACTCCTTTAGCAAAACTAGAAAAGCTTCAAAAACACTCCATTTTAAAATCATTTGATTCTACAACGATATCAAGTTCATTACGCAATAGGTTTTCAGAAAAACCTGTCGTAGCCCTCCGTCATTTCAGATAAGTAGTAGTTAGTATTCGTGCTGCGTTTGTTGGCCTTTGTCAAGGCGCAGTGTGCGGTAGCTAACTGGTGCTTATCTGCTTATGCATATGATGCAGATTGGATTAGGGTAGTCGTGCGACCTTGTTAGCCTTTGTCAAGGGCCGTGCGGGTGGGTTTAATTCAATCAGGAAATGACGGGTTGAACTTGACTAGCATCCTATGGTTTGTTGGCCTTTGTCAAGGTCATAGGAGGTTAGGGGCAAAATATTATCGGGAATTTCAAGTGTTGAAATTTGCAATGAGATTGCATACCTTCTATGAGATAGTTGGATCCCGATACCCGCTGCGAGTAATTGTTACTCCTGGGAGAGTTTTACACATTACAATTAGCCGATCAAGTAGGTGTCTAGAAAGGTGTCAACGGGGTTACGCCTCTGGGAAAACGGGGTTTACTGTAATTAGGTTCGTGCGAAAGCATGGGGGACCTCCCTCAAAGTACCGACACTGGCCTGGCTGAAAGATTGACGAACTTGTAGTGTGTAATTAATCCCGGCTAGTCTTTCCTTTTAGGGTTTGAAGGAAGATTTGATAAAAAGCAGTGGGAGCCATCCTGATTAGATAAAATAATAACCAATCTATTCTTGAAAGAGCGCACGCTGAGTGTTTTCTTCTCTCTCTCTCTCCAGGTAGCGACCATATCACGCCTTAATCAAGATAATAATACGGATTATTGACCGAACCCGCTTGTTATACTGAGCTGGGGAACGTTGGTCCCGCTCTAACTTATAATTGTTATGAGACAGAGCAGGAAATTGGGGAATACCAGATTTCCCGTGCCGCCCAAACGAAGAGAGTGCATGCTGATGCATCATCTTCGGGTGTGTTCGTTACACAGAACTGTTTCTCTGTATCCTCTACGTCCTGGGTATGTGATACCAAATCAGGATCCCAGATATGTAATCTGTTACATAGGGCTACAGAAAAGTAGAGAACTGAGAACGGGTGATAAGTTTCATGAGGCAGAAAACGGGGCAAGAGTTGCATCCAAGTCTGTTGGTCACTGTCACCCTGTATTACCAATACATTGATTCTGAACAAATGTTATTAGATACCAAACCTGATATACAAAATCATATCAGTCTCTTTATCAGTAAAGAAATGATAAAATTTTGTATTATTGGATAATGTTTTGAACATTTCCTATATCAAAAGTTGATCGGTTCAGGCACGTTATCTAAAAGCATTAATGTTCTAAATCAAACTACAGTTCTTTAGTATACGGAACACACACAAGAAGAAGAGTTCAGAAATGAACGAATTTTTCTTGAGGTATTGTAGACTAGGTCATATCAATGCGACCTGACTAGCTGAAGTTACATTTAGATGCATATTTAAATCTTTTTGAATTTACATCTTGTGAAACATGCCAGTCAAGTCACAAAGATATAATGACACCAGCTCTGTTTATTGGAAACAGAGAAAGAGTTAGTAAACTCTTGGGATGATACATGTTGATGTATGTAAGGTCCCCTGTCTACATATGCCAGGACTGGTTCTTTGTACTTCATTACATTCTCTGATGATCTTTCGAGATTCAGACCTATGTTCCTGTTGAAACACAAGTCTGAACCTTTTGAGATATTCACAGAATATAAGTTAGAAGTAGAGAACCAATACGGGTATAAGTATTATGTCCTTTGATGAGATCAAGGAGGAGAATACTTGAGCACGGAAATCCTGGACTATTCTGAAGGAGAATGAGATTCTCTCTCAGCATTACTCCTCCGAATACACCAAAGCACGATGGTATATCGGGGTGGAGCAATCACACCCTATTTGATAAGGTGTGCTCTATGATGAGTACTACTGAGTTACCTATTTCCTTTTGGGAGTTATGCACTTGAGAAGCTGCATACTTATTGAATAGGGTTCGAATCAAATCAGTTGCCTATCACTTCATATGTGATATGGAAAAGGAAGAGCCCATATCTTAAGTTAATTAAGATTTGGGGTTGTCCAGCCTATGTCTGAAAAGCAAAATCCGAACAAGCTCGAGGCAAGGTCTGTAATGTAGAACTGGAAATGTTCCGACTATACAAACTACAGCAGATGATTTGATAAAACCAAAGGATTCAATAGTTACCAACGAACCTCAGCCTCTCCGCCGATCTAGTAAGGTTTTCTCACCCACCTGAGAGATACTTCTGTTTCTCTATGACAGTGGGAGCGAGGATTGCATCATGAGATGATGACCCAACTAGTTTCGAGCTGGCCATCAGGAGTGGGACTCTGTAAGAATGGCTGGATGCTTAGCGATCTGAGATGGAATCCATGTACACCAACAAAGTATGGACTTTGGTTGCTATATCCCATCAGGAGCAAGTATATCTTGAGAAATTCTTGGTGTAAATGGAAAAGTTGAGACTTTCAAAGCTAGACTTGTTAAAGCTTTTCGTCATCGACCAGGCATGGATAATGATGAAATCTTTTCCAGTATCTATGCTTAAGTCCATCCAGATACTACTTGCCACGGCTACATACCATGACTACGATATCTGGCAGTTGGGTATCATGACTGCTTTTCTAAATGATGTTTTAGAAGAAAAAGTCTATAAGTACACAGCCAGAGGGCTTCGTAGACAGTGGGAGCAGCGGAAACGTGTACAAGATGCTTTATAGGATAAAGCAGGCATCGCGAAGTTGGAACGTCTGTTTTGATGGATTAGTCAAAGAAGTTGACATCATCAAAATGGAAGATGAACCTTGTATAAACAAAAAGGTAGTAGGGAGTATGGTGACGATCCTCGTAGAGTACGTGGATGACATACTCTTGATAGGGAAGGAGTTTCCTATGCTACGCTCGATCAATCTCCGCTTATCACACTGATTCTCCACATAAGATCAAAGTGATACCTACTAAATCCAGGAATTTGGATCTATGAGATAGATCTAGTTGGATATTAGGACACTCACTAGTTGTAGTGAGATGGTATCAGTTGATCCTAGGGAGAATCACTGGAAGTGTTCCAGAGTGATAAACACGACTGAATGTCAGTCACAGGCATTGTCTTTACCCTCAGTAAAGGGACGGTATGCTGGAAGAGTTCCAAGCTAGATACCGTGACATACTAGACGATAAAGGCAGGATACATCGCTACTAAAGATGCTACCAAAGAGGCTGTTTGGGTGTATATTGGTTCATGAGATGAACTAGGTTCCTACCATTGTGAGACAATGGAGTTGTGGCTTATGCCAAGGAACGCCCGTCCCATCAGTGATCCAGACAAATTCTAAGGCAGTATCACCTGATCATGGAGATGGTTGATCTCCAAGGAGATCGAGGTTTGGAGAGTAGACTCAAAGGACAACACAGCGGATCCACTCACAAAGGCCTGTTCCCAGAGAGAGATTTTTATGGGATGGTTGAGTATGAGATACTCCAACCACTGCTATCAGATGGCCCTAGTGCAAGTGGGAGATTGTTAGTTATATGTATGCCCTAGAGGCCATTACTGTACATTGGATGTATATTGTAATGGATGCTGGGACATATATAGGGAGGACTTTCTTGCTCGACATGATAGTATGCTATCTGGTTACTCTTTACCTTAACGTGTACACTGATTGTCTCTCTGTTACATGTTGGTAAAGCCCTTAGGATGTGTACTTGACTACCTGGACTATGATGCAGATCATACTAGTGGGGACAGGGTAGTCCGTAAGTACATCCTTCAAAGTCCCTAGTCGTGGGTGTATCGAGACGGGGCATCGATATACCAGAGTAGACTAGCGTATACCTTCTCAACCCATACAGATGGGCGATGGATGATCCCATATCCATTGGTGTTTGACATCAGAGATGATATACGGGTGCTCAGTAGAGACTGGGTACACTGGACGGACTCGCCGAGAACTCCCAGATGGTATTATACCTTACGTCAGATGGCAGTTCTCTGGTGACACTGGTACAGAGTAGTCTGTTGACCCGAGATCGTCATAGAGTCTTGTGTGGTTCCCACTGTGCTTTGATTTCCATCTTACCACGTCCAAGAGGGCGTGCAAAACGGTGGTTTTTGGGTACAGTCCCGAATCACATGGAGGCAATGAGCGATAGGAGGGGATTCGTCTATCCCGGTATAGGGAGTTGATGTTGCGCTGTGTTCGATTGGCTATAACCGGAAATCCCTGGCCAGGGTTGCTGAGATTTACTGGTAAGTGTTACCAGTAGTTTCTCGAACTGTTATAGACCTCGTATCGACACGACTTATCGAGCTATTGGGGTCTGACGTTTACCACCCCTAGGCGAGATATGCGACATATCAGACGATCAGACCGGACTGTACGGTAAGTGTTACTGGTTGAATTCACAGGAGTGTGAGCGGGCTTGCTTGTCGATCTTCTGATCGCTCAATACCCGGGTGGCCGTTACGTTTAGCAGACCGCTTGCGGCTTGTGGGTGATTGATATGATCATCACCTGCTGCCGGCGTATTGACGAGTCTTTAGAGTCCTACACAGAGGTTTCCTGGCTCAAGCGAAACGAAATAGGAGCGCATATGAGATATGTGCGGGACCGAGAATAATGCGTGTATGTGATACCGTATTCTATTCTCGCGATCAATGTATCGATTGGTTGTATGCGATATAACCTAGTTATCGAATCAAGGATTGATTCGATGAGCCGATACATAGGATACTGGTCGGTTATATGCGATATGACCGGATCGTTAAATCAAGTGTTGATTTAATGATTTAATGCATAATTATATATTTGATATATTACTTTGCATTAACTAGTATTGGTTCACTTTATATGGATTTTCTCACTTGATGTGCAAGTTGTATATGTGATATACTTTTGTGCACAAGTTTGTATCATGTTTGATGATGCATGCTAACTTTGGTTTGTGTAAAGATTAAACCATGGTTATATGAATGGTTAGGGTTTTGTTTTCTTTTTCATTTATCTTATTTAGTTATTCATTTGGAAAATGATAAGCATTAAGAGAAAATGGTGGCTAACTTTGTTTTCTAGTTGAAGCTTCATGAAGCTTTGACCAAAGTGACCATTTTGTCTCATGCTTAACCCTAACCACTCCATTTAACCCTAGTTTATTCTCTACACTTGACCATGGTTATATGATGATAAGTTTTGATTTTCTTTTCTTTTTCATAACAACTTATCATAACATTTTATCTTCTTCTTCTTCTTCTTCTTCAAGATGAAGAAGCTTGACTTCATCAATGGTGGATTGATGAAATGAGTGAGAAATCCAATTCTAAAGTCTACCCACTTCCTATTTCTTCATCCACTACCTCTTGCCAAGTAGTATAGGGTGTTTCCTTCACAAGTTTTCATGGCTTGGTGAAGGTGGAGCTTGATCTAGTGATGCCTCGACGTAGATCATCTTCGGCATCGTCGTCGATGACCTAGCCCGCTTTTTCTCCGATGAAGCCAACGCTAGAGCCCGGGATTTGTTTTGGACAGCAAGAGGACTTCATCGCGGAGCTATGGAGGTGGAGCACCGGATCTACAAAGGTTGTATTTCCGTTCTCTTAGTAAAGTAGTTTACTAGTTGCATCTTTCGCCTAGACATCTAGTTATCGATCCGTAGTCTAGGGTTTCTCGGCACCGTAAAATTTGAAATTGGCATGGTTGATGCCTTGTGAGACCTCTTGAGAGTGCCTAGGAACCCTACAAATTTACCCAATCTCTGATAGCCAATGGCTAAGTCCTATTCATGTAGTCCTTAAGAAGTCTGGTATCACGGCCATAACAAATGAGGCTAATGAGTTGATCCAAACACGCACCCAAACTAGGTGGCGTGTATGTATTGATTATAGAAAACTCAATGCCGCAATGATGAAAGATCACTTCCCTCTCCCTTTTATTGACCAGATGTTGGAACGATCAGCTGGACATGAATATTATAGTTTCATGGACGGATACTCTGTCTATAACCAGGTCCCTATTGCCGAAAAGGATCAAGATAAAACAACATTTACTTATCCTTTCGGTACCTTTGCTTATAGACGCATGCCCTTTGGGTTATGCAATGCTCCCGCTACATTTCAGCGGTGTATGATGGGGATATTCTCAGACATGGTCGAGAATTTTCTGAAGATTTTCATGGACGATTTCTCTATATTCGGGGACTCATTTGAGAATTGCCTATGTCATCTTGACGTTGTTCTTACCCGTTGTAAGGATAAGAACTTAACTTTGAATTGGGAAAAATGCCATTTCATGGTCCTAGAAGGTATTGTGCTTGGACATGTCATTTCACGAAAAGGCATTGAGGTAGACAGAGCTAAAATAAATGTCATCCATAACCTTCCTCATCCCAAATGCGTCAAAGATATACGATCTTTCCTTGGTCATGCAGGATTTTACAGGAGATTCATTAAGGATTTCAGCAAAATTGCCAGACCCTTAACTCTTCTCTTGGCCAAGAATACAACATTTCACTTTGATTCGGACTGTAAGGCTGCTTTTGAACCACTTAAAAGATCTTTCACTGCAGCCCCCATTCTATCATCTCCTGATTGGAACTACCCGTTCAAGCTTATGTGTGATGCATCAGATTTTGCCATTGGTGCAGTCTTAGGACAGCACATTGATAAGATGTTGTTAGTTGTATGTATGCCCTAGAGGCCAGTATTGTACATATCATGTATATTATATTGGATGCTTGGACATATATAGAGAGGACTTTCTTGCTCGATATGATAGTATGCTATCTGGTTGCTCTTTATCTTAACATGTATACTTGTCTCTTGATATTGTCTTATGGTTACATGTTGGTAAAGCCCTCAAGATGTGTACTTAACTACCAGGACTATGATGCAGATCATACTAGTGGGGCCATGGTATTCCATAAGTACATATTTTAATGTCTCTAGTCGTGGGTATATCGAGACTGGGCATTGATATACCAGAGTAGACTAGCGTATACGCTTCTCGACCCATGAGATGGGCGATGGATGATCCCATATCCATTGGTGTTTGACATCAGAAATGGTATACGGGTGCTCAGTGGAGACTGGGTACACTGGACGGATTCGCCGAAAACTCCCAGATGGTATTATACATCACGTCAGATGGAAGTTCTCTGGTGACACTTGTACAGGTTAGTCTGTAGACCCGAGATCGTCATAGAGTCTTATGTGATTCCCACTGTGCTTTGATTTCCACCTTACCATATCCAAGAGGGCATGCAAAACGGTGGTTTTTGGGTACAGTCCCAAGTCATATGGAGGCGATGAGTGATAGGAGGGGTTCCGTCTCTCCCGGTATTGGGGGTTGATGTTGCGCTGTGCTCGATTGGCCATAACAGGGAAGTCCCTGGCCAGGGCTAATTTAGAGATTTACTGGTAAATGTTACCAGTAGTTTCTCGACCCGTTATGAGCCTCACATCGGCCTGACTTACCGTCAGGCTTTTGCAGGAGTTGGAGAGGGCTTGCTTGCTGATCTTCTGATCGCTCAATACTCGGGTAGCCATTACGTCCAGCTAGAACTGCTGACGGCTTGTGGGTGCTTGATGTGATCATCACCTACTGCCGGCGTATTGACGAGTCTTTAGAGTCCTACATAGAGGTTTTACTGGCTCAGGCAAAACGAAATAGGAGCACATATGTGATATGTACGGGACTAAGAATAATGCGTGTATGTGATACCGTATTCTATTCTCGCGACTTTTTGTATCGATCGGTTATTTTTGATATAGCCGGGTTATCGAATCAAGGGTTGATTCGATAAGTCAATACATTAGATGTTAGTCGGTTATATGTGATATAGCCGGATTATTAAGTCAAGAGTTGACTTGATAATTTAGTGTATAATTGTATATTTGATATACTAATTTACATTAACTAGCATTGGTTCACATAAGCATTTGTTTTTCTCACATGTGCACAACTTAATATATATGTGATATATATTAAATTGTGTATTGTTTTGTATCATGGTTGTTGATACACGCTACATGGGTGTATGAGACTTACACCATGCTAATTATGATGTTGGGTTTTGGTATTTAAAGTAATTCTAAAATTAGTGGATAATTAGCACAAGTATGAAGCTAGTGGAAGCTTGTGGATGCTTTGACAAAGTCCACTAGTTTTGTTTTACTTAAGATATTTAGTAACCTAACCATGATAATTAGCCATGGTTATGTCTCTACATGAGTTAGTACATGATACTCACTCACCATGGTTCACTCTCTCATTTGATCATTTTTCATTCTCATCTATTTGTTCATCTTCTTCCTCAAAGCCAAAAGCTTTCTAGGGTTTGATCTAAAGTGTGAAAGTAAAGTGAGAAAAGAAATTCTAAAGTGAGCCCACTTCCTATTTCTCCATTCTCTACTAGACTAGCACTTTAGTTTAGGGTGTTTTCTTCACTAATTCTCTAGTTAGTGAAGTAGAAGCTTGAGTTGGCATCCCCTCGACGTAGATCATCTTTGGCCTCGAAGACTTCAAGCAAGGTCGTTCCTTTCGTCTCGTGAAGCCATGCAAGAGTCCGGGAGAACCATGATCGCAGCGAAGGGACTACAATAAGGAGCTGATGAAGTGAAGGACCGATCTACAAAGGTTGTATTTCATTTTCACTTAGTTGTAAATGGTTTACAAGTGTTTCCGTATTTTATTCTAGCTAACGATTCTAGTTTAGAGTTCCTTAACGGCAAAAATCTAAAAATGGCATGGACGATTCCTCCCGAAACCTTGCTGCAGTTGATAGGAACCCTACAGTGGTATCAGAGCCTAGCTAGGAAATAATACGGATATTGTTAGATTACGAACACGAAACAAACTCCGAACTTGAAACCCTAAAAATCATGTTTCTGTCGATTTTAATCCGAGCCCTAAAATTTTTTTAAACAAGTACAGAGTCATATAAATGTGATAACATGAACACTAATGAAATTTGGAGGCATTTTGACACTTTTGGGCCGGCGAGACCCCCCTATCGGCCAATTCCTAACCCCCCTCCAAATTTTTCCAGTGTTCTATTGCATGAGTTTTGGTGCTTCAGGTGTTGTTTATTTTTGCTAAATTGTCATGTGATGTTAATTTATCATAATAACAACTCGGAGTGTTTTGTAGTCATATTTTAACTATTTTCGGGTTACTTTAGACGATATTAAAAAGTTCAATCGGATGTCAAATACCCACTTTTTCCCTTGCCGGAAAATTTTCCAAGTGTTGGATTTTTCCTGTAGTTAAAAAGCTTTCAAAGATCATGCAAGTTATGCGATGGACCCTCTAGAAGAACAAAACCTTAACTCGATTATGTGACCGTCAAAACCGCCACTGAACCCTCGAGTTTGTGGTGGTTCAACGGCGTCACATGTGAGGCGTTGGTTTGGCCCTTCTACGGCTGGTTCATTGGTACTGTGGCGTGTGCTGAATAACTTTAAAACTACGCTCAAGTGTTGAGTTTTCTGGGTAATTGTGGGTGTTTGTTGATTCGATCGGAATGTTTAACATCGTCTAGTTTTTCTGCGACCGTAAGTGTAATATGTGATATCGTCGGTTTCGTTGCTATATGTCAACGATAATTGGGATGCGCATATTTACTTACATTGATGACATGTGATGTTATGTGTTGTTGTTGGATATCTTATATTGGATCGTCGCGTTTTGAATAGCCGGGTTTTTTTTATGTGAGATGAGAGTTTTTATTTTCATTCATGTAAAATTAAATGTATGTAATATTATTTTATTGGGGCACTTCCGGGTTGAGGTTGATGTCACCATTGATGTATATTATTTACTTTTCCGCATTAGGATAGACCTAAGGAGGAGAGCACAAGTAACCGGGTTCTAGGGTCCAGTGGGAGACCAACTCGAGGAGTCGAGTCCGGGTCTCCTAACTCTAGAATTGGTAGGGTTGCTTGCCACTCTCGTAGGGGTCTAGGGATGTGGGTTTGGCTATTCATCACGACCGTGAAATCCGTGTTTTATAGAGGCTCAAAATAAAACACGGACCTCCTAGTATATCTAATATTTCATATGTTTCTTCTACTGCGATATCTATGATGTGATCATTTGATATGTTGAGATAGATACTGTATATAGTATATATAATATATTATATAGACGTTACTTATGTTTTACACCTGCGCTAGCCCTGCCCCGCTCTGTCGTTAGTTACCTAACCTAACGGTGCACGAGGGGACATCGAGGCAAATGCGGATGGCATAAGTGTACGTCGTATTTATCTGTGATGTTTAGGTGACTTAAATGATGGGACTTCATTAATGTGATTAATGAAAGAAAAGAAACCTAAAAGATGTTGTAGAATCAAATTTTTCAAAAAGGGTAGCTACAGTTTTGCTTTGCATAGTGATATATATGATATATCCCGCACCTTATTCGATGAGGAAAGAGCCGAGATCCCTTCACCGGGAATGACCTCTTTAGCAAAACTGGCAAATGCTACAACACTCGGTTTGTCTTTTGATTGCTTTTGGAGTTTTGATTTGCATAGTGATATATATATGATATGTCCCGCACCTTATTCGATAAGGAAAGAGCCGAGATCCCTTCACCGGGAGTGACCTCTTTAGCGAAACTAGGAAAAGCCTAAAAACATTCCTTTTTCAAAATTCACTTGTTTCTACAACGATATCAAGTTCATTACGCAATAGGTTTTCAGAAAAACCTGTCGTAGCCCTCCGTCATTTCAGATAAGTCATACTTAGTATTCGTGCTGCGTTTGTTGACCTTGTCAAAGCGTAGTGTGCGGTAGCTGGCTAGTATTTATCTGCTTATGCATATGATGCAGATTGGATTAGGGTAGTCATGCGGCCTTGTTGACCTTGTCAAGGGCCGTGCGGGTGGGTTTAATTCAATCAAGAAATGACGGGTTGAACTTGACTTGCGATCTATGGTTTGTTGACCTTGTCAAGGTCATAGATCGTTTGGGGCAAAATATTATCGGGAATTTCAAGTGTTGAAATTTGCAATGAGATTGCATACCTTCTATGAGATAGTTGGATCCCGATACCCACTGAGAGTAATTGTTACTCCTGGGAGAGTTTTACACAGGACAATTAGCCGATCAAGTAGGTGTCTAGAAAGGTGTCAACGGGGTTATGCATCTAGGAAAATGAGGTTTATTTTAATTAGGTCCGTGCGAAAGCACGGGGAACCTCCCTCAAAGTACCGAAACTGGCCTGGCTGAAAGATTGGCGAAATTGTAGGGTGTAATTAATCCCGGCTAGTCTTTCCTTTTAGGGTTTGAAGGAAGATTTGATAAAAACAGTGGGAGCCATCCTGATTAGATAAAATAATAACCAATCTGATCTTGCAAGAGCATACGCTAAAGTGTTTTCTTCTCTCTCTCTCCAGGTAGCGACCATATCATGCCTTATTCAAGATAATAATATGGATGTATTGACCGAACCCGCATGTTATACTGTGCTGGGGAACGTTGGTTCCGTTCTTTCTTATAAAAGTTATAAGACTGAACAGGATATAGGGGAATACCAGGATTCCCATGCCACCCGAATGAAGAAAGTATATGTTGATGCATTTTCTTCGGGTGTGTTCGTTACAGAAAACTGTTTCTCCATTTGCTCCACGTCCTGGGTATTAGATACCGGGTCAGGATCCCATATATGTAATCAGTTACATGGGATTAGAAAAGGTAGAGAACTTGGAGAAGGTGATAAAGACATAAGGGTTGGAAATGGTGCAATTGTTGCAGCTAAAACCGTCTGGGAAAATCACCTTGTATTACCAACTGGTAATACATTGATTCTGCATGAATGCTATTACATGCCGAACCTGATATGCAACATTATATCGGTTTCTTTATTGAGTAAAGAGGGATATAATTTTATATTACAAGATAATGTTATGAACATTTTCCTGAACCAAAAGTTGGTTGGATCAGGCACGTTATGCAATGGCATTTATGTTCTAAATCAATCAACAGTTCTGAGCATGACAAACACACACAAGAGGAAGAGTTCAGAACTGAACGAATCCTTCTTGTGGTATTATAGACTAGGTCACATCAATGCGACACGGCTAGCTAAGTTGCATAAGGATGGATATTTGAATCCGTTCGAATTTTCATCTTATGACACTTGTCAGTCATGTCTCAAAGGCAAGATGACCAAAACTCCGTTTACGGGACAAGGAGAAAGAGTTACTGAACTCTTGGGACTGATACATAGTGATGTATGTGGTCCCATGTCTACACATTCCAGGGATGGTTCTGCGTACTTCATTACATTCACTGACGATCTCTCTACATTAGGATATATGTTCCTGATGAAACACAAATCAGAAACTTTTGAGAAATTTAGAGAATATAAACAAGAAGTCGAGAACCAAACCAGGAAAAGCATTAAAATCCTTCGATCTGATCGAGGAGGTGAATACTTGAGCAATGAATTCCTGAACTTCCTAAAAGAGAATGGGATTCTCTCTCAGCTGACTCCTCCATATACACCACAGCACAACGGTGTATCGGAACGGAGGAACCGCACCCTATTAGATATGGTGCGCTCTATGATGAGCACAGCTGAGTTACCTATTTTCTTCTGGGGGTATGCGCTGGAGACAACAGCATACTTATTGAATCAAGTTCCATCTAAATCTGTACCTACCACACCTTATGAGATATGGAGTGGGAAGAGACCATATCTTAAACGAGTTAAGATATGGGGTTGTCCGGCCTATGTCAAAAGACAAAATCCAGACAAACTCGAGGCACGGTCAGTTCTTTGCAAGTTTGTGGGATATCCGAAGAACTCATATGGATATTTTTTCTACCACAGTGAGGAACAAAAGGTGTTTGTTGCTCAACATGCCACCTTTTTAGAAAAGGAATTTCTTGTAAAAGAAATAAGTGGCAAATGTTAGTTATATGTATGCCCTAGAGGCCATTGCTGTACATACGATATATATTGTAATGGATGCTTAGACATATATAGGGAGGACTTTCTTGCTCGACATGATAGTATGCTATCTGGTTGTACTTTATCTTAACATGTACTCTGATTGTCTCTATGTTACATGTTGATAAAGCCCTTAGGATATGTACTCGACTACTGGGACTGTGATGAGATCATACTAGTGGGGCCACGGTAGTCGACGAGTGCATCCTATAACTGTTCCTAGTCGAGGGTGTATCGAGACAGGGCATCGATGCACCAAAGTAGACTAGCGTATACGCATCTTGACCCATAAAATGGGCGATGGATGATCCCATATCCATCGGTGTTTGACATCAAGGATGGTGTATGAGTGCTCAGAGAGACTAGGTACACTGGACGGACTCGCCGAGAACTCCCAGATGGTATTATACCTCACGTCAGATGGCAGTTCTCCGGTGACACCGGTACAGGTTAGTCTGTAGACCCGAGATCGTCATAGAGTCTTGTGTGATTCCCACTGTGCTTTGATTTCCATCATACCACGTCAAAGAGGGCGTGCAAAAAGGTGGCTTTTGGGTAAGTCCCGAATCACATGGAGGCAATGAGCGATAGGAGGGGATTCGTCTCTCCCGGTATAGGGAGTTGATGTTGTGCTGTGTTCGATTGGCTATAACTGGAAATCCCTGGCCAGGGTTACTGAGATTTACTGGTAAGTGTTATCAGTAGTTTCTCGAACTGTTATAGACCTCATATCGACACGACTTATCGAGCTACTGGGGTCTGACGTTTACCACCCCTAGGCGAGATATGCGACATATCAAACGACGAGACCGGACTGTACGGGAGTGTTACTGATTGGATTCGCAGGAGAATATATAGGCTTGCTTGTTGATCTTCTGATCGCTCAATACCTGGGTGGCTGTTACGTTTAGCTGACCGCTTGCAGCTTGTGGGTGTTTAATATGATCATCACCTACTGCCGGCGTATTGACGATTCTTTAGAGTCCTACACAGAGGTTTCTTGGCTCAGGCAAAACGGAGTAGGGGCACATATGTGATATGTGCAGGACCGAGAATAATGCGATATGAGATACCATATTATATTCTTGCGTTATTTTGATATGAGCCGGATCATCGGATCAAGTGTTGATTCGATGAATCGGTACATGATATATTAGTCCGTTATATTCGATATAGCCGGATTGTCGGATCAAGTGTTGATTCGATAATTTAATATATAATAATATATATGATATATTGAATTACATTATCTAATATTCGCTCACTAAAAGATTCTTTTCTCACTCGGGTAAAACATATATATATATATATATATATATATATATATGCGATATATGTTAATTGTATTATTTTCTTTTGTCACAAAATATATTATATGTGTGATATATAATATTGTAACATGATATGATTACTAATGCAACATGTTTAGTGAAGATTAAACAAGGTTAGGGTTTGATTTGGGTTAGTTCTTTCTTGATGCTTCTAGAAGGATTTATTTTGTCATGAGCTAAGATATTATGGTTGATATTTTAAGTGACTCATTCTTAACCCAACCCAAACCCTTAGCCCTAGTTAAATCTTTACATGAGTTAGCCTTGTCATAGTTAACCATGGTTGCATTATTAATCATTATTACATTTTCATTATTCATCACAAAAGGATTCATCTTCTTCTTCCTCTTTGCAAAGCTTTCTTGCTTTGATTTTTGTGATGAAAGTGAGTGAGAATAAGAAAACAAATGAGAGCTAAAATCCTACTTCATCATCCTCATCTATCCTTGCCATTTAGATGAGAGTGTTCACTTCATTTAGTGAGTGAGAGCTTGTGTTAAAGAAACTTCAAGGTAGATCATCTTTGTTATCGAAGATCGGAAGCAAGCATGCATCTTTCTCTTCGTAGAGCCTCTCTAGAGTCCGGATGCACGATGATCGCAGCGAAGGGACCTCAATACGGAGCTTTAGAAGTGAAGGACAGGATCTACAAAGGTTGTAATCTCTATTACTTAGTGTTAAAGTGTTTAACATGCTTTGTTTCACCTAAACTCTAGTTTAAAGATCTTGGTTAGGGTTGTTCGGCACGAATAAAATTTAAATCGGGCATGGTTGATGCCTTGTAGAACCTTATTAGAGTGCCTAGTAACCCTACAGTGGTATCAGAGCCAAGCTAGATCTTTAGGCGAAGTCTAGACGAGCTTTAAAATCCGATCGAACTCCGAATACCCGTAAAACCCTAGTTTCTGGAAATTTTTCAAAAAGTTGATTTTTTCATATTAAAAATACTCAAAAAAATCAGCAGGGTATTTTAGGAATTACTGTGAAAAACGAGATTCTGACACCATTAAAGCGCCGCGGAACCGCGGCCATACCCTTGCTTGCGCCGCGGTTCCGCGGCCAAACAGTAAGATTATTGGATCCGCTTTCTACAGTAGTGTATGTATGTAATTCCTGATTCTTCTGGGAAATTTTTAATTTACTCAAATGTTGAGTTTTCTGGGTTGTATTGGGGACTCGTTGATTCGATCGGATAATTTAACTTCGTTTAGTTTGTCCGGGTAATTTTTAGAACGTGTTAAAAAGTTCGAACGGATATCAATAACTCACTTTTTCCCCTGCCGGAAAATTTCCAAGCGTTGGACTTTTCCGTAGTTTAAGAACGTTCTAAGTCGTGCAAGTAACACGGTGGACCCTCTAGAAGACAACAAACCTTAACTCGATTATGTGCATATCTGAACCGCCTCTAAACCTTAGGGTTTGGGGCAGTACGGCGTGCCACATGTGAGGCGTTGGCTTGACTCTTCTACGGCTGGACCATTGGTACTGTGGCATGTGATGGATGTTTTTAAACTAATTTCAAGTGTTGAGAACTATTTGGGAAAACTTGGGTGTTTGATTATTCGATCGGAAAGTTTAACATTGTCTATTTATCTGGAATGTGATACAATATTTGGAATCCACAAGTGGTTATGAGATAACGACTTTGAATGTTATAAATCTAGCAGTTCAGTCTCAAATGATCGGTTGCCACGGGATTTTG
Organism: Agapanthus africanus; assembly: GCA_030015575.1. NCBI lineage: Eukaryota > Viridiplantae > Streptophyta > Magnoliopsida > Asparagales > Amaryllidaceae > Agapanthus > Agapanthus africanus. Next base: position 340,579,176 of record JASDDO010000006.1, on the reverse strand, counting down.
ATGCGATCAGAAGTCCGTCGCAATCACGTAGCGTACGCGAATACTCACCGGGTAAACTTAATAGACAGCCACGCCCCATAGCCCCGACCAAGTGACTGTAATAGAACCCCGTTGCCAAAAGAATCCGTTCGGGTGCTCGCGGAAGCGGTGTTCCGCCTTAGTGCACTTCGTCGACGGCATCGGGGGTGCGGCCGTCTACGACGAGCATTCGATCAGAATGTCGGGAATCTTGTTGAATTGCTCGACTTGATATTGAAAAGAGTTTTCAATAATGAGACTAAAATGCGGGGTTTATAATTGTTAGGCATGAGATATCTAAGGAATTCATTTGGTTAGGCATGCGATATCTAAGGAGGTTGCGGATTCCAACTGTTGTAGTTTTACACTTTCTTTTCTGCGACCGTAAGTGTAGTATGTAGTTGAATCGCCGGTTTTCGTTGCTATACATCGACGACAATCGGTGTATGCATACTTACTTACGTTGATGACATGTGATGTTATGTGTTGCTGTGATATGTTATATTGGATCGTCGTGTTTGAGTAGCCGGGTTTTTATGTGAGATGAGAGTTTTTTTCATTTTCATTCATGTAAAATTCATTGTATGTAATATTCTTTTATTGGGGCACTTCCGGGCTGAGAATGATATCACCATTGTATATTATTTACTTTTCCGCATTAGGTAGACCCAAGGCGGGGAGCACAAGTAACCGGATTCTAGGATCCAGTGGGAGATCATCTCGAGGAGTCGAGACCGGGTCTCCTAACCCTAGAATTGGCAGTGTTGCTTGCCGCTCTCGTAGGGGTCTAAGGATGTGGGTTTGGCTATTCATTGCGACCGTGGAATCCGTGTTTTATACAGGCTCGTATTGAAAACACGGACGTCCTAGTATATCCAATATTTCATATATGTTCTTCTGCTGCAATGTTTTGTGATGAGATCATATTACTGCCTGAGACGAATGTTTATATTATATATATGAGATATATATTATATATTGTTGATTTCGTTTCAAATGTGATGCTTGTGAAGTATATTAAAATGGGACTTCATTAATGAGATTAATGAAATAAAAGAAACCTAAAGATATTGTAGAAACTTGTTTAAAAACTGGTATTTCTAGTTCTTGCTTTGCATAGCGGTGTTCCTTATAAAACATCCAGCACCTTATTCGATAAGGAAAGAGCCGAGATCCCTTCACTGAGAGTGACCTCTTTAGCGAAACTGGCAGATACTGCATACTCGGTTTGTCTTTTGATTGCTTCTATAGTTTTTGCTTTGCATAGTGATATTTGTGAAATATCGTGCACCTTATTCGATGAGGAAAGAGCCGACGATCCCTTCACCGGGAGTGACCTCTTTAGCAAAACTAGAAAAGCCTCAAAAACACTCCATTTAAAATCACTCGATTCTACGACGATATCAAGTTCATTACGCAAAGGGTTTTCTTAAAAACCTGTCGTAGCCCTCCGTTATTTCAGATAAGTACTTCATAGTATTCGTGCTGCGTTTGTTGGCTTTCGTCAAGGCGTAGTGTGTGGTAGTTATTTATGCTCATCTGTATAAGCATATGATGCGATTGAGTTAGGGTAGTCGTGCGACTTTGTTGGCTTTCGTCAAGGGTCGTGCGGGTGGGTTTAATTCAATCGGGAAATAATGGGTTGGACTTGACTAGTAGCCTATGGTTTGTTGGCTTTCGTCAAGGTCATAGGATGCTAGGGGTAAAATATTATTGGGAATTTCAAGTATTGAAATTTGCAATATGATTGCATACCTTCTATGAGATAGTTGGATCCCGATACCCGCTGCGAGTAAGAGTTACTCCTGGGAGAGTTTTACACATTACAATTAGCCGATCAAGTAGGTGTCTAGAAAGGTGTTATCGGGGTTACACCCCTGGGAAAACAAGGTTTATTTTAATTAAGTTCGTGCGAAAGCACGGGGAACCTCCCTCAAAGTACCGGCACTGGCCTGGCTGAAAGATTGACGAACTTGTAGCGTGTAATTAATCCCAGCTAGTCTTTCCTTTTAGGGTTTGAAGAAAGATTTGACTAAAACAGTGGGAGACATCCTAATTAGATATATTAGATAACCAATCTAATCTTGCAAGAGCATACGCTGAGTGTTTTCTTCTCTCTCTCTCCAGGTAGCGACCATATCACGCCTTAATCAAGATAATAATACGGATGTATTGACCGAACCCGCTTGTTATACTGAGCTGGGGAACGTTGGTCCCGCTCCAACTTATAATTGTTATAAGACAGAGCAGGAAATAGGGGATTGCCAGAATTCCCGTGCCGCCCAAACAAAAAAAGTGCATGCTGATGCATCTTCTTCAGGTGTGTTCATTATCAAGAACTGTTTCTCAGTATCCTTTACGTCCTGGGTATTTGATACCGGATCAGGATCCCACATATGTAATATGTTACATGGGCTACAGATAGGTAGAGAACTGAGAACGGGTGATAAATTTCATGAGATAGAAACGGTGCAAGTGTTGCAGCCAAGTCTGTTGGTAGTTATCACCCTGTATTAACAAATACATTGATTCTGAACGAATGTTATTAGATACCGAACCTGATATACAATATCATATCAGTCTCTTTATTAGTAAAGAAAGGATATAATTTTGTATTGTTGGATAATGTTTTGAACATTTCCTATATCAAGAGTTGATCGGTTCAGGCACGTTATCTAAAAGTATTGACGTTCTAAATCAAACTACAGTTCTTAGTATACAAAACACACACAAGAAGAAGAGTTCAGAAATGAATGAATCCTTCTTGAGGCATTGTAGACTAGGTCATATCAATGCGACCCGACTAGCTAAGTTACATTTAGATGCATATTTAAATCTGTTTGAATTTATATCTTGTGAAACTTACCGGTCATGTCACAAAGATAAGATGACCACAGCTCTATTTATTGGAAACAGAGAAAGAGTTAGTGAACTCTTGGGATTGATACATAATGATGTATGTAGGTCCTCTGTCTACACATGCCAAGACCGGTTCTTTATACTTTATTACATTCACTGTTTATCTCTCAAGATTCGGACATATGTTCCTGTTGAAACACAAGTCTGAACCTTTTAAGAAATTCAATGAATATGAGTTAGAAGTAGAGAACCACAAACGAGTATAAGTATTATGTCCTTTGATGAGATCAAGGAGGAGAATACTTGAGCACGGAATTCCTGGACTATTCTAAAGGAGAATGAGATTCTCTCTCAGCATTACTCCTCCGTATACACCATAGCAAAATGGTATATCGGGGCGGAGCAATAGCACCCTATGTGATATGGTGTGCTCTATGATGAGTACTACTGAGTTTCCTATTTCCTTTTGGGAGTTATGCACTTGAGAAGCTGCATACCTATTTAATAGGGTTCAAATCAAATCAGTTGCCTACCACTTCATATGTGATATGGAAAGGGAAGAGTCCATATCTTAAGTTTGTTAAGATTTGGGGTTGTCCGGCCTATGTCTGAAAAGCAAAATCCGGACAAGCTCGAGACAAAGTCAGATCTGTGGAAGTTTGTTAGATATCCCAAGCATTCGCAAGGGAATATCTTCTACCCAACCGAAGAACAAAAGATGTTTTGTTTCTCAGCATGCCACCTTTGTGAAAGGGAATTTCTTGTAGAAAAATTAGTGGTCATGAGGTAGAACTGGAAGGAGTTCCAGCTATACAAACTATAGCAGATGATTTGGTAGAACCAAAGGATTCAATAGATTCTAACGAACCTCAGCCTCTCCGCCGATCTAGTAAGGTTCCTCACCCACCTGAGAGATACTTCGGTTTCTCTATGACAGTGGGAGCGAGGATTGCATCATGAGATGATGACCCAACTAGTTTCGAGCAAGCGATCAGGAGTGGGACTCTATAAGAATGGCTGGATGCTTAGTGGTCTGAGATGGAATCCTTATACACCAACAAAGTATGGACTTTGGTTGCTTTATCTGAAGGGTTAAATCCCCATCAGGAGCAAGTATATCTTGAGAAGATTACTTGGTGTACATGAAAAAGTTGAGACTTTCAAAGCTATGCTTAAGTCCATCCAGATCCTACTTGCCACTGCTACATACCATGACTACGATATCTGGTGGTTGGGTGTCATGACTGCTTTTCTAAATGATGTTTTGGAAGAGAGCATCTATAAGTACACAGCCAGAGAGCTTCGTAGATAGTGGGAGCAGCGAAAACGTGTGCAAGATGTTTTATGCGATAAAATAGGCATCGCGGAGTTGGAACGTCTGTTTTGATGTGATAGTCAAAGAGTTTGACTTCATCAAAATGGTAGATGAACCTTGTATGTACAAAAAGGTAGTAGAGAGTATGGTAGTGATCCTCGTAGAGTACGTGGATGACATACTCTTGATAGAGAAGGAGTTTCCTATGCTACGATCGGTCAATCTCCGCTTATCACAAGGATTCTCCATATAGGATCAAAGTGATACCTCCTAAATCCTGGGTTTTGGATTTATGAGATAGATCTAATTGGATGTTAGGATACTCACTAGTTGTAGTGAGATGGTATCAATCGATCCTGGGGAGAATCACTGGAAAAGTTCCAGGGTGATAAGGACGACTGAATGTCAGTCGCAGGCATTGTCTTTACCCTCAGTGGAGGGACGGTATGTTAGAAGAGTTCCAAGCTAGATACCGTGACTTACTAGACGATTAAAGGCAAGATACATCGTTACCAAGGATGCTACCAAAGAGGCAGTCTGGATATATAAGTTCATGAGATGAACTTCGTTCCAACCATTGTGTGACAATGGAGTAAAGGCTTTGGCCTAGGAACCCCCGTCTCATCAGAAATCCAGATATAATTCTTAGGCAATATAACCTGATCATGGAGATGGTTGATCTTCAGGGAGATCGAGGTTAGGAGAGTAGACACAGAGGACAACAGCGCGGATCCACTCACAAAGGCCTTTTTTCCCAGTAGAGACTTTTATGGGATGGTTGAGTATGAGATACTTCAACCACAGCTAATTGTTGGGTATGTGATACCACAACAGATGGCCCTAGTGCAAGTGGGACATTGTTAGTTATATATATGCCCTAGAGGCCATTGCTGTACATACGATGTATATTGTAATGGATGCTTGGACATATATAGGGAGTACTTTCTTGCTCGACATGATAGTATGCTATCTGGTTGTACTTTATCTTAATATGTACTCTGATTGTCTCTATGTTACAGGTTGATAAAGCCCTTAGGATATGTACTCGACTACAGGGACAGTGATGAGATCATACTAATGGGGCCACGGTAGTCGACGAGTACATCCTATAACTGTTCCTAGTCGAGAGTGTATCGAGACAGGGCATCGATGCACCAGAGTAGACTAGCGTATACGCATCTTGACCCATATGATGGGCGATTGATGATTCCATATCCATCGGTGTTTGACATCAAGGATGGTGTACGGGTGCTCAGTAGAGACTGGGTACACTTGACGGACTCGCCGAGAACTCCCAGATGGTATTATACCTCACGTCAGATGGCAGTTCTCCGGTGACACTGGTACAGGTTAGCCTGTAGACCCAAGATCATCATAGAGTCTTGTGTGATTCCCACTGTTCTTTAATTTCCATCATACCACGTCCAAGAGGGCGTGCAAAAAGGTGGCTTTTGGGTACAGTCCCGAATCACATGGAGGCAATGAGCGATAGGAGGGGATTCGTCTCTCCCGGTATAGAGAGTTGAGGTTGTGCTGTGTTCGATTGGCTATAACTGGAAATCCCTGGCCAGGGTTGCTGAGATTTACTGGTAAGTGTTATCAGTAGTTTCTCGAACTATTATAGACCTCATATCGACACGACTTATCGAGCTACTGGGGTCTGACGTTTACCACCCCTAGGCGAGATATGCAACATATCAGACGACGAGACCGGACTGTACGGGAGTGTTACTGATTGGATTCGCAGGAGAATGTACAGGCTTGCTTGCTGATCTTCTGATCGCTCAATACCTGGGTGGCTGTTACGTTTAGCTGACCGCTTGCAGCTTGTGGGTGTTTGATATGATCATCACCTACTGCCGGCGTATTGACGATTCTTTAGAGTCCTACACAGAGGTTTCTTGGCTCAGGCAAAACGGAGTAGGGGCACATATGTGATATGTGCAGGACCGAGAATAATGTGATATGAGATACCGTATTATATTCTTGCGTTATTTTGATATGATCCGGATCATCGGATCAAGTGTTGATTCGATGAATCGGTACATGATATATTAGTCGGTTATATTCGATATAGCCGGATTGTCGGATCAAGTGTTGATTCGATAATTTAATGTGTAATAATATATATGATATATTGAATTACATTATCTAATATTCGCTCACTAAAAGATTCTTTTCTCACTCGGGTAATACATTGATATATATGCGATATATGTTAATTGTATTATTTTCTTTTGTTACAAAATATATTATATATGTGATATATAATATTATAACATGATATGATTACTAATGCAACATGTTTAGTGGAGATTAAACAAGGTTAGGGTTCGATTTGGGTTAGTTCTTTCTTGATGCTCCTAGAAGGATTTATTTTGTCATGAGCTAAGATATTATGGTTGATATTTTAAGTGACTCATTCTAAACCCAACCCAAACCCTTAGCCCTAGGTAAATCTCTACATGAGTTAGCCTTGTCATAGTTAACCATGGTTGCATTATTAATCATTATTACATTTTCATTATTCATCACAAAAGGATTCATCTTCTTCTTCCTCCTTCACTTCTTGATGCTTTCTTGCTTTGATTTTTGTGATGAAAGTGAGTGAGAATAAGAAAACAAATGGGAGCTAAAATCCTACTTCATCATCCTCATCTATCATTGACATTTAGATGAGGGTGTTCACTTCATTTAGTGAGTGAGAGCTTGTGTTAAAGAAACTTCAAGGTAGATCATCTTTGTTATCGAAGATCGGAAGTAAGCATGCATCTTTCTCTTCGTGGAGCCTCTCAAGAGTCCGGATGCACGATGATCGCAGCGAAGGGACCTCAACACGGAGCTTTAGAAGTGAAGGACGGGATCTACAAAGGTTGTAATCCCTCTCACTTCGTGTTAAAGTGTTTAACATGCTTTGTTTTACCTAAACTCTAGTTTAAAGATCTTGGTTAGGGTTGTTCGGCACGGCTAAAATTTAAATCGGGCATGGTTGATGCCTTATAGAACCTTATTAGAGTGCCTAGTAACCCTACAGCAAAGTGGTAGAACTGGAAGAGGTTCCAGATACATAAACTGCGACTGAAGATTTAGTGGAACCAGAGGATTCGGTGGTACCCAACGAACCTCAGCCTCTCCGCCGATCTAGTAGGGTTCCTCACCCACCTGAGAGATACTACGGTTTTCTCATGGATGGTGGGAGCGAGAATTGCATCATGGAGGATGATGACCCAACTAGCTTCGAGCAGGCCATCACGAGTGGGAACTCAGTGAAATGGCTGGATGCAATGCGGTCCGAGATGGAATCCATGTACACCAACAAAGTATGGACTTTGGAAGATGCTCCTGAAGGGGTAAAACCCATTGGGAGCAAGTGGATCTTCAAGAAAAAACTTGGTGTAGATGGGAAAGTGGAGACTTTCAAAGCTAGACTTGTTGCAAAGGGTTTTCGTCAAAGACCAGGTGTGGACTATGACGAAACCTTTTCTCCAGTGGCTCTGCTTAAATCCATTCGGATCATACTTACCATCGCTGCATATCATGACTACGAAATCTGGCAAATGGATGTCAAGACCGCCTTTCTAAATGGTGATTTAGAAGAGAGCATGTACATGACTCAGCCAGAGGGCTTCTTATCTAGTGGGAGCAGCGGGAAGGTGTGCAAGCTGCTCAAATCCATTTATGGATTAAAGCAAGCATCGCGGAGTTGGAACATCTGCTTTGTCGTCGTTATCAAAGAGTTTGATTTTGTCAAAAATGTAGATGAACCTTGTATATACAAGAAGGTAGCAGAGAGTAAGGTTGTCTTCCTCGTATTGTACGTGGACGACATACTCTTGATAGGAAATGACATTCCTATGCTGCAATCGGTCAAGCTCTTCTTATCACAACGATTCTCAATGAAAGATCTAGGGGATGCCTCCTACATCTTGGGGTTTAAGATCTATAGAGATAGATCTAAACGGATACTGGGATTGTCCCAATCCAGGTACATTGACACCATACTAAAACGGTTTAGTATGGAAGAATCCAAGCATGGGTTTTTACCCACGATCTCTGGGCTCACTCTCTCCAAAGAGATGTCTCCCAAGACTGATTTGGAGAGAGCTCGCATGCAAGGGATACCCTATGCTTTGGCAGTAGGCTCTATCATGTCCACGATGCTATGTACCAGACCCGATGTAGCACACTCACTAAGTGTAGTGAGTAGGTATCAAGCTGATCCTGGAGAGAGTCACTGGACAGCTGTGAAGAGCATTCTCAAGTACTTGCGAATGACTAAAGAGATGCTCTTGGTGTGTCACGCCCCGCTTCCCAGAGTACGCAAACTTGGGCACGTGACATAGCCAACCATGCTACCTGCGGGTAGGACGCATCCGTCCACAGTCACATTACGGTTGTAGAGATATCAAGAACAGTAAAATAAACTAAACTAATACATGTCCAAATCCATAATAACAAGAATCAATAAACAATAAGTGCGGAAGCTAATGATCCAATACAATGAATAAACAGTACGTCCCATAATGCGGGCTCACATCTGGAAATGAAAGCAATAAATAAACTAAACCCTAAGGACTCACTGGTCAGCCTGCTGGCTGAAGTACTCCTGCTCGGTCGACGACAAAGGTACGGAATCTGGGCCATGCAAAACCCAGACGTCAGCGCGTCATGATATCAAGTATATAGCATAAACATGGTAATAAGCAATGCAAGTATGAACATGAATAAAGCAATAATAAGAGGTAACAAGCAGGGTAATGTGCAAAAGTGACTAAACTGTCCTATCAGGTTTTCTACTTTATAGTCTTTGAAATCAATTGATGAATCGTCGATGTAACCCAATAGTATCCCGTACATACCCGGGACCACGGCCACAATATTCTCGGCGGCAGCCGAGACATGCCGTAAGGCACAGAAAGGAAGTATTAGTATCCCGTACATACCCGGGACCACGGCCACAATATTCTCGGCGGCGGTCGAGACATGCCGTAAGGCACAGAAAAGAATGTGTACACTCGAACGGTAGTGAACTGTCGAGTTACAAGTCAGGTTCATCTTTGATTTCCCCATACCCCCAAGCTATGTATGTCAGGTCAGGTATTCAGTAGTCAAGGACTAATGCCAACACAAAGTCAAGTAAAAGTAGGTCTGTCTGGATCGACAGCAGGAAAGGTCAGGGTTGTCGGCATTAGGCATGAGATCAGGTAACAGGTCAGGTTACTTTCAACAGGTAGAGTCGATATGTATAGGGTGTTGTGTCCGGTGTATCAGTACATGTGTCAGGTGTATCAAAATCGGTCAATATGTAATGCAATCAGGTATATGCTGATAACAGGTATAGTAACGAATAATGAAAAACACAGGAACAGTAACTAACAATATTATTCTATGTGAACACAGTGATGTTTGTATTTTCATATTAACCGGTTCACGCACCTTTGGGGTGCAAAAGCCACAAGGTGAAGCAATATCCGCAATTATAAATTAAGGAACTACATGAAATCATACTAAATAATAATAATTGTCTCATGAATGGTTTAACCGTCTAAGCAGATATGATTTAGTCATTTTATTTAGTTAAAGCATGGATTGGTGTGGGTTAAATGATTTCAAGGAACTGTTGTAACGATTCCATTTTAAGATAACAGCAATAATACGATATCAAATGCCATCACTAAGTTACGGTATTAAATAGTTTGAATTAAATTGCGTGGCAAGACTAGATCTCGCACGCTAGCATGTTCAAGCAAGTATTCAGATACTTGCCTCGACGGTCTGCAAACGGGAACACGGATGCGATGTCGGCAGAAAACGCGATATGAAAGCACGGGCCACGGATCGAGTCCCAACAGAGGTCAACGGGATCACACGGACCAGGGGGCTTCGCTGGAGCGTCGGGTTCGCCAAGACGGCACGGTCGGGTTCCGGCAACGACAAAAGGGAGCGAAGTTAGCAAAACGATAGGATACAAGCGACTACGACCAGCAAGGGGAATGATTTGCACAAAGGAAGGAAAGGGGACACTTACAGAGAGGAATACCAGGTGACCCCGGCGAGCTCGACGGCGCTGGAACGCCGGTGAAGCGACGGCAGCGGCTGCAGCGAGGGTTGAAGGCTTCGGGGTGCGCGGGATAGGGTGCTGCGGCGAGCTGGAGGAGAGGGGGTCGGCTCTGGTGGTCGAGGGGAAGAAGTAGGTGGTCGGAGGTGGCGTCGACAAGGTCGCCGGCGCTCTTCTCCGGCGAACAGCGGAGGTTAGGCGAGGGGTTAGGGCTCGTGTTGGTGTTCCGGCGGGGGAGGAGGGCAGCGACGACGAGGTCGGGACGAGGAGGGTGAGAGGGAGTCGCGGGAGTCGTCGACGACGAGGGGTGGCGTCGACGGTGAGGTCTGCGAGGGTGGAGGTGAGGTCTGCATTGGGTGCAGGCGCGGGAGTCGTCGGGAAACGGGAGGAGGAAGGCGCGGCGGTCGAGGAGGCGTTGCTTGCGGTGATGGCGAGGTCGCGGTGGCGATGGTGGCTGCGCGAGTACGAGGCTAGGGTTAGGGTTTGTTGGGTTCTCGTGGTGGGGAGGAAGATGGTTGAGGCGGCTGCATGCATGTTTTAATATATAGAGGGAGAGAGAGAGAGATTGGAGAGAGAAGGATGATTTGGTGAGATAAAGAGAGAGAGAGAAAACGAGGAGAGAGACAGAGATGGGAAAGAGAGGCGGGGCCCACGAGGAGGAAAATCCAAGCTCTTGATTGGCTAATGCAGGATAACTGGAATATTAAAGTAAAGATTTTAGGGATTGAACGATAACGAATATATATTCGTATATATATTTTGGTTTTATATTAAATTGAAACGGGCCCTTTTTGGCGCGAAATGAAACATTTCCAAATCGCGCCCGGGTTGCGCCCAAATGTTCCAAATTCAAATTATAGGATTTTAAGCGGGTTCCAAATTTTGAAAAGAGGTGTTTAATGATTAAAATGCATGCCCCCAAGTCGGACACTTGCACGCGCGCGTAGTCGCCCAAATTGGCCCGTTTAGCCAAACGGAACGGAATCTCGACACGCGGACGCTACCGCGCGACTAGTGGCGACGAGTAGGCCAACATGGATATCTTAAATTTCATTTTCGGAGTTAAAATTTGTTATGTGCCAAAATGACTTAACCGGGTAAAATTTAGCAATAAACACCAGAAAATCAGGAAAATTGGAATGAGCAATATATGACCCTCAACTAGTAATATAAATAGTATTATTGGGCTCGGGTGTTACATCATACCCAACTACAAAAGAATTTCGTCCTCGAAATTCCAAGAATACAAGATAGCTAACTACTGGAAAAGATGGGGGAATTTCTGCCGGATCTCGTCTTCTCGCTCCCAAGTGGATTCTCCATGCGATCGATTACCCCAAGAAACTAGCACAAGAGGGATAACCTTGTTCTTAAGAACCTTTTCTCTTCGATCCTTGATTTCAACTGGTCGCTCCTCGAAAGTCAGGTCCTCTCGCACAGTCAACTCCGAATGATCCAAGACATGAGTCTCATCACGAACATACCTCCATAGTTGAGACACATGAAACACATCGTGAACTCCTGCTAAAGACTGTGGTAACGCCAACCGGTACGATACCTCTCCAACACGCTCCAATATCTCGAAGGGTCCCACGAATCGGGGACTAAGCTTTCCCCGACTTCCAAAGCGAATCACCCCTCTAGTCGGTGATATCTTCAGAAATACCAAATCACCCACGGCGAACTCTAGAGGTCTTCTTGACGTGTCGGCCCAACTTTTCTGTCTGTCTTGAGCTGCCTTCATATGCTTCCTGATTGTATTCACCTTCTCGACTGTCTGTACCACCAAATCTGGTCCTAGTGACCTTCGTTCACCAACATCATCCCAACAAACCGGCGAACGGCACTTACGACCATACAGTGCTTCAAACGGGGCCATCTGAATAGTTGCTTGGAAGCTATTGTTGTACGAAAACTCCACCAGGTGTAGATGATCTTCCCAAGAACCTTTGAAGTCCAACATGCAAGCCCTCAACATATCTTCAAGGGTCTGGATCGTTCTCTCTGATTGTCCATCGGTCTGAGGATGATAAGCTGTGCTAAACTTCAATCGAGTCCCCAAACTTTCTTGTAAACTCCTCCAAAAGTGTGACAAGAACCGAGTGTCCCGATCGGACACGATGCTTACCGGTACTCCATGCAATCTGACAATCTCCTGCATGTACCGCTCTGCCAAAGTCTCTGTCGATTGACCAACCCGAAACGGAATAAAGTGAGCTGCCTTGGTCTACCGATCGACAATCACCCATACTGCATTGTTGCCCTTTGGACTCCGCGGTAAAGCCGTCACGAAATCCATGGTTATATGTTCCCACTTCCATTGAGGAATCGGAAGTGGTTGCAACAAACCAGCAACCCTTTGGTGTTCAGCCTTGACTTGCTGACACACCAAGCACTTAGCCACGAAGCGAGCAATTTCCCGTTTCATACCTTCCCACCAGAAATGCTGTCGAATATCTCGGTACATCTTCGTCCCTCCTGGATGTACAGAGTAAGCTGAACTGTGTGCCTCCTTCATAAGCTCTTCACGCACATCTCCTTTTGGCACACACACACGGCTACCATATCTCAACGAACCATCTTCATGGATCAGTAAATCGGTTCGCGGTCCGGCTTCAACCTGCTCTCGAAACTTTTGCAGTCTAGGATCCTGCGATTGCGCCGCTTTAATCTTCTCAACTAAGGACGATTGTACTTGCAACTGCATCAACTGTAGCACGCGGTAGCACAACCTCCAAGTCAAATCTCCGAAACTCCTCAATGATCTCTCTCTGTGCAGTCAATAACTGAATTGCTGGTAACCGACTTAGCGCATCTGGCACGACGTTAACTTTTCCCGGATGGTACTTGAGATCAAGGTCGTAGTCGGCCATCAGCTCCAACCATCTGCGTTGCCTCATGTTCAACTCCTTCTGAGTGAACACATATTTCAGACTCTTGTGATCCGTAAAGACTTCAACTCTCTCGCCCAGAAGGTAGTGTCTCCAAATCTTCAGGGCGAAGATCACGGCTGCAAGCTCCAAGTCGTGAGTCGGATAGTTCTTCTCATGAGTCTTCAGCTGTCTCGATGCGTAAGCGACGACTTTCCCGTTCTGCATTAGAACACATCCCAATCCCTTTCCAGATGCGTCGCTGTGAATCACCAGTCCTCCTGAATTATCCGGTACGGTCAGGATCGGGGCGGTTATCAACTTCTGCTTCAACGTCTCGAAGGCCAATGCACATCCATCCGTCCAAACAAACGGTACCTCCTTACGCGTAAGCTTGGTTAACGGCTCAGCTAAACGAGCGAAGTTCTCCACAAATCTTCTGTAGTAACCGGCGGGTCCAAGAAAACTCCTTATCTCCGCAACATTCTTCGGAATAGGCCAATCTCGAACTGCTGTAATCTTCTCGGGATCAACGGCGATTCCATCGCCCGACACGACATGCCCCAGAAACTTCACTTCTTCCAACCAGAATTCGCACTTACTCATCTTCGCGAATAATTTCTCCTGTCTCAGCGTTTGCAGTGCGATCCTTAAGTGCTCAGCATGCTCCTCCGGACTCTTCGAGTACACCAGAATATCGTCAATGAATACCACAATAAACTGGTCCAAGAACGGTGAAAAGATCCTGTTCATCAAGTCCATAAATATTGCCGGCGCATTAGTCACTCCGAAGGGCATCACTAAGTACTCGAAATGCCCATACCGAGTCCGAAACGCCGTCTTGCAAATGTCTTCTGCCTTCACTCGGACCTGATGATATCCTGATCGCAAGTCCAGTTTCGAGAATACCCTCGCGCCACTAAGCTGCTCAAAAAGTTCTCCAATGCGAGGGATCGGGTACTTGTTCTTAATAGTCACCCGGTTCAATTCTCGGTAATCAATGCACATCCTTCTCGTGCTATCCTTCTTCTTTACTAAAAGAACTGGAGCTCCCCAAGGTGAGTTGCTGCTTCGAATCCATCCCTTCTCGAGTAATTCACCCACCTGTTTCTTAACTTCTTCCAATTCCACCGGTGCCATCGGATAATAAGATTTTGACACTGGCGCTGCACCAGGAATGAGGTCAATCGCAAACTCCACATCTCGCTTCGGCGGTAAGCCCGAAATATCTTCAAACACATCCATAAAGTCGCGAACAACTGCCGGCTCTTCATTACTATCCACTACCATAGCCGCAAGAACATTGTTCGTCGGCCTAGCCCTAAACTCGACTGGCCCGACAGAACTGCTTCCTCCGATGAAAGTAAACTCAGGGTGTCCGGGAATCTGGAAAATTACTTTCCTTGCCCTACAATCAATGTGTGCGTGGAAAGTGCCAAGAAAATCCATTCCCAAGACTACTTCATAACTGCCCGTATCAATCACCAAGAAATCTGCAAAAAGCTCCCGTCCGCAAACAACAACTGTACAATCTCTACATTCCTTACTAGCTATGATTTTCCCATTCCCAGTGTGTATGTCCCAAAAACTAGACAGGGTCGTGCAGGTGATCGAGTGTGTAGTTATAAATTTGGATGACATAAAACAGTGGGATGCTCCGGAATCAAATAATGCCAATGCGGGAAAACCACGAACGAGTACAGTACCTGAAACCACTTCTCCTGATGCCTTGGCTTCCTCAGCTGTCAACGTGAAAGCTCGACCCTGGTTGGGTCCTTGTGTCAGCTGCTTCTGCCCTTGGAACGGTCTCTGCGGAGGCTTCTGTATCTCATCTCTCGTGCGAAGCTTCGACGGACAAGCACTCACTGCGTGATCGGCTGCTCCACAAACCAGACAAAGTCCCAGTCTCCTTCGACAATCCTTTTGCATGTGGCCCGGTAAATTGCAGTAGTTACAACTTATGCTCTTTCTTCGATCCACGATCACAGGCTTCTTCATTGGCGCTACACCACGACGGTCCACTGGAATACCTTTGCGCCCATGATCTCGGTTAGGCACAAATGCAGGCTTCCTGGCTGCAACTGCTGTCTGGTGAAGGTTCCCTTTCGATCCTGATAAACTCTGCTGCTCTCTGGCTGCCGTAAGAACCTGCGAGAAAGTGGTCAAACCCAGGGAGACAATCTGCCTCTGGATGTCCACATCCAAACTGCGCAAGAACCTTCGCGCCCTGTCTGCCTCCTTGGCGACCAAGGGTCCAGCGAAACGGCTAAGTCTCGTCCACTCCGCTGCATGTACATCCACAGCTGCTCCATTTTGTTTCAGCCCAATAAATCTCTCCTCCATTTCCTCCCATGCGGTCCGCGGGAAGAACTTTTCCAAGAAGCTTTTGGAGAAATCCGCCCAACTGATTGGCTTGGACAAGCGGGTCTCCTCCACGAGCCACCACTCTCGGGCGTAATCCACCAGCTGAATGCGCACCACATCAACTTTCTTATCTTCTGGGATCTGTGCCGCAATTAGTAAATTCTCCGTGTCCACCAACCACTGCTCGGCTGGCAACGGCTCCTCCAAGCCAGTGAAAGTAGTAGGACCCAACCGTCTGAAATCTGCCACGGTCCCTACTCGGTCGACTGGCTTCGCTACAGCGGTGTTTACAGACTGCTGCATAGCCTGCAAACCCTCCTGAAATGAATCTGCTTGCTGCTGGATCAGCTCAGTTTGCCTCTTCTGATTTTCCAGCATTCCTCGTATCACTCTAACATGGCGGCTTCATCCACACGCCTCTGATACGTCTTGAAATTCTTATCTGCCATGGTCCTGAAATCAAAACAAACGACATTAGCATGATGATAGATTCAATATATAAATCAAAGCTAGAACTCCAAGATACTTAAATAGAGTGCTGCATTGTAGCTATGCCGCGGTATCATAGCCGCAATTACTTAACTCCACCCAAGTCGCCTAAGTCCTAGAGATAACAAGAAGTTAGGTTTTCGAGTTAACAATGCAAAGTAAGTTTGCATGTCGACATGATCTGGAAGAATGATTCAAGGACGGTAAAACGGTCAAGGTGGCAGGACATGTCTCCTAATCACGGGTATTATGATTCGCGTATCGGGCACAATACCCAACTACAAAGAATCAACCCAATTAACCTATGGCTCTGATACCAAAAGAACCATGTCACGCCCCGCTTCCCAGAGTACGCAAACTTGGGCACGTGACATAGCCAACCATGCTACCTGCGGGTAGGACGCATCCGTCCATAGTTACATTACGGTTGTAGAGATATCAACAACAGTAAAATAAACTAAACTAATACATGTCCAAATCCATAATAAAAAGAATCAATAAACAATAAGTGCGGAAGCTAATGATCCAATACAATGAATAAACAGTACGTCCCATAATGTGGGCTCACATCTGGAAATGAAAGCAATAAATAAACTAAACCCTAAGGACTCACTGGTCAGCCTGCTGGCTGAAGTACTCCTGCTCGGTCGACGACAAAGGTACGGAATCTGGGCCATGCAAAACCCAGACGTCAGCGCGTCATGATATCAAGTATATAGCATAAACATGGTAATAAGCAATGCAAGTATGAACATGAATAAAGCAATAATAAGAGGTAACCAGCAGGGTAATGTGCAAAAGTGACTAAACTGTCCTATCAGGTTTTCTACTTTATAGTCTTTGAAATCAATTGATGAATCGTCGATGTAACCCAATAGTATCCCGTACATACCCGGGACCACGGCCATAATATTCTCGGCGGCAGCCGAGACATGCCGTAAGGCACAGAAAGGAAGTATTAGTATCCCGTACATACCCGGGACCATGGCCACAATATTCTCGACGGCAGCCGAGACATGCCGTAAGGCACAGAAAGGAATGTGTACACTCGAACGGTAGTGAACTGTCGAGTTACAAGTCAGGTTCATCTTTGATTTCCCCATACCCCCAAGCTATGTATGTCAGGTCAGGTATTCAGTAGTCAAGGACTAATGCCAACACAAAGTCAAGTAAAAGTAGGTATGTCTGGATCGACAGCAGGAAAGGTCAGGGTTGTCGGCATTAGGCATGAGATCAGGTAACAGGTCAGGTTACTTTCAACAGGTAGAGTCGATATGTACAGGGTGTTGTGTCCGGTGTATCAGTACATGTGTCAGGTGTATCAAAATCGGTCAATATGTAATGCAATCAGGTATATGCTGATAACAGGTATAGTAACGAATAATGAAAAACACAGGAACAGTAACTAACAATATTATTCTATGTGAACACAGTGATGTTTGTATTTTCATATTAACCGGTTCACGCACCTTTGGGGTGCAAAAGCCACAAGGTGAAGCAATATCCGCAATTATAAATTAAGGAACTACATGAAATCATACTAAATAATAATAATTGTCTCATGAATGGTTTAACCGTCTAAGCAGATATGATTTAGTCGTTTTATTTAGTTAAAGCATGGATTGGTGTGGGTTAAATGATTTCAAGGAACTGTTGTAACGATTCCATTTTAAGATAACAGCAATAATACGATATCAAATGCCATCACTAAGTTACGGTATTAAATAGTTTGAATTAAATTGCGTGGCAAGACTAGATCTCGCACGCTAGCATGTTCAAGCAAGTATTCAGATACTTGCCTCGACGGTCTGCAAACGGAAACACGGATGCGATGTCGGCAGAAAACGCGATTTGAAAGCACGGGCCACGGATCGAGTCCCAACAGAGGTCAACGGGATCACACGGACCAGGGGGCTTCGCTGGAGCGTCGGGTTCGCCAAGACGGCACGGTCGGGTTCCGGCAACGACAAAAGGGAGCGAAGTTAGCAAAACGATAGGATACAAGCGACTACGACCAGCAAGGGGAATGATTTGCACAAAGGAAGGAAAGGGGACACTTACAGAGAGGAATACCAGGTGACCCCAGCGAGCTCGACGGCGCTGGAACGCCGGCGAAGCGACGGCAGCGGCTGCAGCGAGGGTTGAAGGCTTCGGGGTGCGCGGGATAGGGTGCTGCGGCGAGCTGGAGGAGAGGGGGTCGGCTCTGGTGGTCGAGGGGAAGAAGTAGGTGGTCGGAGGTGGCGTCGACGAGGTCGCCGGCGCGCTTCTCCGGCGAACAGCGGAGGTTAGGCGAGGGGTTAGGGCTCGTGTTGGTGTTCCGGAGGGGGAGGAGGGCAGCGACGACGAGGTCGGGACGAGGAGGGTGAGAGGGAGTCGCGGGAGTCGTCGACGACGAGGGGTGGCGTCGACGGCGAGGTCTGCGAGGGTGGAGGTGAGGTCTGCGTTGGGTGCAGGCGCGGGAGTCGTCGGGAAACGGGAGGAGGAAGGCGCGGCGGTCGAGGAGGCGTTGCTGGCGGTGACGGCGAGGTCGCGGTGGCGATGGTGGCTGCGCGAGTACGAGGCTAGGGTTAGGGTTTGTTGGGTTCTCGTGGTGGGGAGGAAGATGGTTGAGGCGGCTGCATGCATGTTTTAATATATAGAGGGAGAGAGAGAGAGAGAGATTGGAGAGAGAAGGATGATTTGGTGAGATAAAGAGAGAGAGAGAAAACGAGGAGAGAGACAGAGATGGGAAAGAGAGGCGGGGCCCACGAGGAGGAAAATCCAAGCTCTTGATTGGCTAATGCAGGATAACTGGAATATTAAAGTAAAGATTTTAGGGATTGAACGATAACGAATATATATTCGTATATATATTTTGGTTTTATATTAAATTGAAACGGGCCCTTTTTGGCGCGAAATGAAACATTTCCAAATCGCGCCCGGGTTGCGCCCAAATGTTCCAAATTCAAATTATAGGATTTTAAGCGGGTTCTAAATTTTGAAAAGAGGTGTTTAATGATTAAAATGTATGCCCCCAAGTCGGACACTTGCACGCGCGCGTAGTCGCCCAAATTGGCCCGTTTAGCCAAACGGAACGGAATCTCGACACGCGGATGCTACCGCGCGACTAGTGGCGACGAGTAGGCCAACATGGACATCTTAAATTTCATTTTCGGAGTTAAAATTTGTTATGTGCCAAAATGACTTAACCGGGTAAAATTTAGCAATAAACACCAGAAAATCAGGAAAATTGGAATGAGCAATATATGACCCTCAACTAGTAATATAAATAGTATTATTAGGCTCGGGTGTTACATGGTGTATGGTAATGGAGAACTCCAAGTGGAGTCCTTTACCGATTCGAGCTTCCAGAGTAATAAGGACGACTCTAATTCGTACTCGGGATTTGTCTTTACCCTCAATGGAGGGGCGATTTGCTGGAATAGTTCCAAGTAGGAAACCGTGGCAGACTCGACGATGGAGGCTGAATACATCGCTGCCAACGATGCTGCCAAAGAGGCTCTCTGGATGAAGAAGTTCATTACTGAACTTGGAGTGGTTCCATTCATTAAGGATCCAATACCTTTGTATTATGATAACAATGGAGCGGTGGCTTTGGCTAAGGAACCCAGGTCCCATCAGCGATCCAGGCATATTCTGAGGCGGTATCACCTGATCCGGGAGATAGCTGATCGTCGGGAGATCGAGATCAGGAGGGTTGACATGAAAAATAACACAGCGGATCCACTCACGAAGGCCATTCCCCAGATACAGTTCGAGAGACTCTTCGGGATGCTCGATATGCGATACTACAGCAGCTAGCCCTAGTACAAGTGGGAGATTGTTAGTTGTATGTATGCCCTAGAGGCCAGTATTGTACATATCCTATATATTATACTGGATGCTTGGACATATATAAAGAGGACTTTCTTTCTCGATATGATAGTATGCTATCCGGTTGCTCTTTATCTTAACATGTATACTTGTCTCTTGATATTGTCTTATAGTTACATGTTGATAAAGCCCTTAGGATGTGTACTTGACTACCAGGACTATGATGCAGATCATACTAATGGGGCCATGGTATTCCATAAGTACATCCTTTAATGTCCCTAGTCGTGGGTATATCGAGATGGGGCATCGATATACCAGAGTAGACTAGCGTATACGCTTCTCGACCCATGAGATGGGCGATGGATGATCCCATATCCATTGGTGTTTGACATCAGAGATGGTATACGGGTGCTCAGTGGAGACTGGGTACACTGGACGGACTCGCCGAGAACTCCCAGATGGTATTATACCTCACGTCAGATGGCAGTTCTCTGGTGACACTTGTACAGGTTAGTCTGTAGACCCGAGATCGTCATAGAGTCTTGTGTGATTCCCACTGTGCTTTGATTTCCACCTTACCACGTCCAAGAGAGCGTGCAAAACGGTGATTTTGGGTACAGTCCCGAGTCACATGGAGGCGAGCGATAGGAGGGGTTTCGTCTCTCCGGGTATTGGGGGTTGATGTTGCGCTGTGCTCGATTGGCCATATCAGGGAAGTCCCTGGCCAGGGCTGATTTAGAGATTTACTGGTAAGTGTTACCAGTACTTTCTTGACCCGTTATGAGCCTCACATCGGCATGACTTATCGGTTATTGGGGTCTGACGTCAACCACCCCTAGACTTGATATGCGACATATCAGATGAGGAGACCGGACTGTACGGCAAGTGTTACCGTCAAGCTTTTGCAGGAGGTGGAGCGGGCTTGCTTGCTGATCTTCTGATCGCTCAATACCCGGGTAGCCGTTACGTCCAGCTAGTACCGCTGACGGCTTGTGGGTGTTTGATGTGATCATCACCTACTGTCGGCGTATTGACGAATCTTTAGAGTCCTACCTAGAGGTTTTACTGGCTCAGGCAAAACGAAATAGGAGCACATATATGATATGTGAGGGACCGAGAATAATGCATGTATGTGATACCGTATTCTATTCTCGCGACTTTTTGTATCGATCGGTTATATGTGATATAGCCGGGTTATCGAATCAAGGGTTGATTCGATAAGTCAATACATTAGATGTTAGTCGGTTATATGTGATATAGCCGGATTATTAAGTCAAGAGTTGACTTGATAATTTAGTGTATAATTGTATATTGATATACTAATTTACATTAACTAACATTAGTTCACTTAAGCATTTGTTTTTCTCACATGTGCACAACTTAATATATATGTGATATATATTAAATTGTGTATTGCTTTGTATCATGGTTGTTGATACACACTACATGGGTGTATGAGACTTACACCATGCTAATTATGATGTTGGGTTTTGATATTTAAAGTAATTCTAAAATTAATGGATAATTAGCACAAGCATGAAGCTAGTGGAAGCCTGTAGATGCTTTGACTAAGTCCACTAGTTTCGTTTTACTTAAGATATTTAGTAACCTAACCATGATAATTAGCCATGGTTATGTCTCTACATGAGTTAGTATATGATACTCACTCACCATGGTTCACTCTCTCACTTGATCATTTTTCATTCTCATCTATTTGTTCATCTTCTTCCTCAAAGCCAAAAGCTTTCTAGGGTTTGATCTAAAATGAGAAAGTAAAGTGAGAAAAGAAATTCTAAAGTGAGCCCACTTCCTATTTCTCCATCCTCTACTAGACTAGCACTTTAGTTTAGGGTGTTTGCTTCACTAATTCTCCAGTTAGTGAAGTAGAAGCTTGAGTTGGCATCCCTTCGACGTAGATCATCTTCGGCCTCGAAGACTTCAAGCAAGGTCGCTCCTTTCGCCTCGTGAAGCCATGCAAGAGTCCGGGAGAACCACGATCGCAGCGAAAGGACTACAACAAGGAGCTTATGAAGTGAAGGACCGATCTACAAAGGTTGTATTTCGTTTTCACTTAGTTGTAAATAGTTTACAAGTGTTACCGTATTTTATTCTAGCTAACGATTCTAGTTTAGAGTTCCCTTTAACGGCAAAAATCTAAAAATGCATGGACGATACCTCCCGAAACCTTGCTGCAGTTGATAGGAACCCTACAGATGCCACATGCGATTTATTATGCAAGTAAGACCTTGAATGATACCCAAATTAATTATACAACTACCGAGAAAGAACTTTTGGCAGTTGTATTTGCATTAGTAAAATTCAGGCCTTACTTGATTGGCTCACCGATTGTGGTTTACACTGATCATTCCGCCCTAAAACATCTTTTATCTAAGAAGGATGCTAAGGGAAGGTTAATACGTTGGATCATATTATTACAAGAATTTGATCTTGTCATTTGAGATAAGAAAGGATGTGAAAACGTAGTAGCCGATCTCTTTCACGCATATCTTCTTCACCTATTATGACCTTTCCAATAAACGACTCTTTCCCTGAAGAACAGCTCTTGAACATATCTTGCGAACCTTAGTTCGTGGATATTGTGAATTATCTAGCAACGAGACTTATCCCCAGCGAATGGTCTAAACAAGAAAATCATCGATTTCTATCCCGAGTAAAGCATTTTTACTGGGATGAACCTTATTTGTTTAAGTATTGTCCTGACCAAATCATTCGCAGATGTGTACCCAATGATGAATTCAAGAGTGTTTTGTCTTTCTGTCATGATCAGGCATGTGGCGGTCACTTTGGGCCATGTAAGACGGCGGAGAAGGTTTTGCAATGTGGTTTTTACTGGCCTACATTATTCAAAGATGCATTTGATCATTGCAAAACTTGTCCACGGTATCAACACACGGGTCGGATTTCTCGAAGAAATGAGATGCCACTTCAACCTATCTTGGTTGTAGAAATTTTCGACGTTTGGGGTATTGATTTTATGGGTCCTTTTCCCAACTCTTTTGGGAATTTATATATCTTGTTGGCGGTTGATTATGTCTCAAAATAGATGGAAGCAATACCATGTCGCACTAATGACAACGAGATTGTTATTAAGTTCCTTAAAGAAAATATATTTTCGCGATTTGGACACCCTCGCGCTATTATTAGCGACAACGGGACGTATTTCTGTAATCGGTCTTTCGAGACTTTGATGCGGAAATATGCAATCAACCACAAACTTTCGACGCCCTATCATCCCCAAACGAGCGGGCAAGCTGAGTTTTCCAATAGGCAAATCAAACAAATTTTGGAGAAGACAGTTGCTAAAAACCGAAAAGATTGGTCAACCAAATTGACGGATGCTCTTTGGACATTCCGTACCGCTTATAAGACTGATCTTGGTATGTCTCCTTACCGCCTAGTGTTTGGAAAGGCTTGCCACCTTCCTGTCGAGATTGAACACAAAGCAATGTGGGCCATTAAAGAACTTAACTTCGATTTAAATCAAGCCTGCAACTTTCGGAAGCTGCAATTAAATGAGCTAAGCGAACTCCGTGATGAAGCTTACGATAATGCGGTGATAGCAAAGAACCGGACTAAGGTATTTCATGATAAAAATATTTTGAGAAAAACTTTTACTCCGGAACAACAAGCCCTTCTTTATGATTCCCGTCTCCATCTTTATGCGGATAAGCTAAAATCTCATTGGAAAGGACCATTTATTGTGCGGTATGTATACCCGCACGGAGCAGTTGAAGTTGAAAATAGTAAAAATGGTTCAATTTTCAAAGTGAATGAGCATAAATTGAAACCATATTTTTTCAATGACCCCACGGAGGAGCTCCTGTTTTTACAGGAGTCGCTTTATCATGACTAAATTTCCTCCGCCTCACCTCCATGTCTTGGTAATATTGTCTCATCTTAAGAATGAAGGTGAGTAATAAAAAATAAGTTTGAGGAAGATTTTCACTGTCATTTATTCTTGTCCCCGTTAATAATGTTTCCTCCAAAGTCTACAGGTTTTTGATATTTAAAAGATGATAACAGTGAGGACACTGCTGTAAACAGGTTTGGGGGAGGTTTGTGCTTATTGACGATTACCTTACATTACACTTTGCATAAGCACAAAATTTTTAAATTTTTCTTTTATAATAAAAGATTAGAAAGTGAAAAATTACATTTAAAAGATTGGAAAAGTTTAAGAAAACCAAGAAAGTTATATGTTTTCTTAAACGAAACTAGTAATAAGTAGGTATGAGCTGTTGTCCCAAGGGTTAGTAAGATGAAGGAAGTCACTAATCTGAGGAAAAAATAAGTCTGAAAAATAGTTTCTATTATGGAAGCCAAACATTTGAACATTGATACCCTACTATACGCACTTACACACGTCTTGAAACTCGGGATAGTAGAGGATACCTTGAAATGCTCTTGTCTAAAAGCCAAAGTACGAAGAAAACAATAAATGAAGCATAAAAGTATAAAATGGTGAAGAAAAATGAACACTGGTTTTGTAATCACCAAGGCAGCATACAAAAAATATAGCGAGGGTGCTTCATCACCTATTGCCTTAGACCAACTGGTTTGGGAGTCATTGCTAAGCCTTAGGTGGTCAAGACTAGGAAATTGCTAATTACGCCTAATATGTGAGCATATTTAGTAATCGGTCGGTTAGTACCTCAAGAAGTATTAACGTTCTCATGAAGAATGTGTGAGCAATTCCATCCAAAATATTCACCGACTAAAAAGTACTGAGATAGATGGATAAGAGTATGATAGCTTGAATTGAATTCTCCGAGTGTAAGAATGTCTTTTACACACACGTAGGGGTATATGATCGGTGTTTGGAAGAAAGGTAGGGATGAAGAATAAAGGCGATATTTTTTTGAGGGATGATGTGATTTCTAACATCTTTTCATGACTATTAAGATAAGGGCTCATGACAACCAAAAAGCTAGTGTAGTTGGAAACTCTGATTTTCAAGTTTTTTCTTTTATAAATCTTATCTTTATATGTAACTTTCACAGTCTTTCTTTTATTATAGGATTTTGTGGGTGTAATCCGCTGAAAACCCTCAGGAGACAACACTCCTCCTACTATGGACACCTAGAGGTTTAAAAGCTTGTTGCACGTGCTCAGTGAAATCGTGTTGCCTACGAAAGTATGCTGGTTAGTTTTTTTTTCTTTTCTCCTTCTCCTGAATAAAAGAAGTTTGCTCGAGATGATCAAATTCAAATTTGGGGGAATTTGTTCAGTCGAAATTATTGCAATCTTTAACATAACAATTTCCTCACTTTTCTAATCATCTAAGGGTGTTTGTTATAAATATAACACATATTACAAGTCCATCTGGGAAATATCAATTACCATATGTTATACATTATAATCAACACCTTTGAAGGAAATTGTATGTTAATATTTCACGCATAATATTTTGTATATCTCTAACATCCTTCATTGAGATCTTGTGCAAAAATCAACTCAGATCAGATATCGGAACCACAAATTCGCCAATAAAATACAGGAAATCAAAGAATTAAATTCTGGCAGAGATTCAGAAGAGATAAAAAGATTCCAGATATCAAATATAAACCCAGAGATCAACACCAGAAGCCAGAAAAAGTTTGAAGCTATTAGCTCACCAATCGGCCGCGGAACCGCGGCCGATTGGGACCGAGTCGCCGCGGATCTGCAGACGATTCAAGGAGTCGACGATCGAGACTTTTCCAAAAGGTATGCAACACTAACAAGTTTCCTGTATATTTGAAACACCCGATGTGGTTTTTTCCCCAAGCGTCTTATGACCTTGACGGATGCCAACAAATCATAAAGCGCAAGTCAAGTTCTACCCGTCATTATCCATATTAATTTAAACCCACCCGTACTTGCCCTTGACGGATGCCAATAAGGCTGTACGACTGTCCTAAATTAATGCATCTCAAATGCTAAAAATAAGTATTATTTAGCTATCGTACACTATGCCTTAACGGCATTCGAGCGACTTCATTCAAGATCCTTTTCGCGAAGCCGATCGTCATCAACGAGCACATGATTCTCGATAGATCCAAGACTCACGGTGATCGAGCAAAGAGAAATTCGACGGAGAAATTACCTCTTCAAGGGAGTGATCGAGAGCGAATTTTCTTGTCATCTCGGATTGAAAAAGTTGTAATTTGAAATTTAATAATAAAGGTGATCATATTTTTAGTCTTGCTTTCTTTAAATTTGAGCATTATGAAATCTCTATTTGTTGATTCTTCTATTTTCATAATGTGTGAATAAATCTCCGCTTGCTAAGAATTCGAAGGAATTTGGTAGATCAAATGGTGATCAAATCCTATATTCATCTTAAGTCTTATGGAGATTATAAACTTTAGCAAAAAGAATCATTAATGTACAAATTGTGAGTGAGATCAATCTATTGAGAATTTCATCACAATTTGGGGATTAGATTAATGATCTTTCTTGTTAAAGGCTAGATAAGAATGGCAATCAATGAAAGGACAAGGGCGATGAAGAAGAAACCCTAATTTCTTCAAAGGATCCCTAGTTCTCATTGACAGCTATCGATCTAGTTGTAATTCTACCAATAGATAAGTTGAATCATATTGAATAATCATCATTTGCTATTAATTCCGTTCGAATCCTACAAGGCTTCTACAATTTTCTTGATAACTACATTTGATCTTGGACAATTTCCTTGATTTCTTTTCTTGAAAATGATTTCTTGATTTTCTTGAAAATATGAATTCAACTCAATCTTGAACTATTTATTGAATTTTCTTTAATAATTCTTTCGACTCAACTAAAGCAAGAATTTACGAATTCCTCGTATCTCTGTGGACGACCTGTGCTCACTAACGATCGCTACAAGCGACACCGTTATTGATTGCGGTTATTACTACAAAAACATTTCATCACTTCTTTACGACTAAATCGTTTTCTTTAAAAATCAAAGAAGTGAGACATTTATTAAATTCAATCAATTGGCCAGCAGGAAATTGCTCGGCGGCCTCGCGATGAGGGCTTTTGATCCACAACGTTGTTGGGAAGGAATATACCCGCTGTGGATGAACTAAGTAGGAAGCTACCCGGTCGTCTCGTGATGAGAGCTTTTGATCCACAGTGTTGTTGGGCAGGAATCTACCCGCTGTGGATGAACCGAGCAGGAAGCTACCCGGTCGTCTCGTGATGAGGGCTTTTGATCCACAGTGTTTATCGGGCAGGAATCTACCCGCCATGGATGAGCAGGAAGACATTCGTCGGCCCTGCATGGAGTTTTAGCATGGAAACAAAGAGAAGCGGTTCAGATCATAGGAAAGCAAGAATCTTTATTATTAAAAAAAATACAGATTATGTGATTCAGTTTAGATTCTCCTACATTGAGTGACCGGATTCGGCAGGTGTCCTTGTTGCTCGGACTTGGGTCAGTCGGTGATGACCATGATCTGTCCAATCGTCATCTCTGGGTCTTTAATTTGACCGGGTTGCCCTCTATCTGCTTGACGTTTATCTTGCATGTACTTTGCCAAGTGACCGGAGCGGATCAGCTCCTCGATGTAATCGCGCAGTTGTTTACAATCCTCGGTCGGATGTCCTTGCGCCCGATGATAGGTGCAATACGGGCCTCGGAGCCGTTTTCCCGTCCGTCGGGTATCTGGCAGGAGCCTGAAGAATTCTTCGCCCTTAGCTTCCTCCAGTAGCTCGGTCTAGGAAATGTTTAGAGGAGTGTACTCCTGAAACCTCAGGTAGTAAGGTTTCGGACGATCGTCTTTCCTTTCCTTTTCCCTGTCCCTCTTCTTCCGATCTGCTTGGTCGCCCCCGGGCATGTTGGAGTTCACCTCGGACTTGAGTTGGATCTCTTGCTCGGTCCACGCTTTCACTTCGGTCATGGTCTTAGGTTGCGCCAATGCAAAAGAGCGGAGCCACTCTTTGTGCCTAAGACCCGACCTCAGCATAGTGATAATCGTTTCATCGCGGTGCTCGAGTACCTCCAGGAGGGCATTGTACAAGCGGGTGACATACCCTTGGAAGGATTCCCCTTCTCGGCTCTTGACGGTGAATAAGTAGTCGACTGTCTTCTTCTGCCGTCGGTGGCCAACAAAATGGCCGAGAAATTGGGTATCCAGCTCATCAAAGGTGGAGATGAAGCGCGGAGCAAGCTCTTAGAACCAGTCCCGGCCAACCTGGATTAGCATAGTGGGGAGAGCTCGACATTGAGCCGCGTCCGAGTTATCTTGGAAGCACATGCCCGCTGTAAATGTTGTTGGATATATATGCCCTAGAGACCTTCATTATATAGGATGCTAGGGATATGTATGTACATGACAATCTTGCTTGATATGATAGTATGCTATTTGGTTTGTCTTTATCTTAAAATGTGATATATTTTACTTTGTATTTATATACATGTTGATAAAGCCCGTAGAGTGTTTGCCTGACTACCGGCGTTGTGATGGCAGTCATACTTATGGGAGCTGGATAGTCAATAGGCACATCCTTGAATGTCCCTGGTTGCAGGAGTATCGAGACTGGGCATCGATGCTCCAGAGTAGAGTAGTGTATACATATCTAGACCCTGATGAGGGGCGATGGATTGGTCCCCCAGCCATTGGTGATGTGCACCTAAGATTGTATACAGATGCTCACTGAGTGTGAGTACACCGGACAGGACTCGCCGAGAACTGACTGGATGGTATTATACCTAGCGTCAGATAGCAGTTCTCAGGTGACATGTGTGCAGATAGTCTGTCGACTTGAGGTCGTCATTTGTCTCGTGTGAGTTCCCACTGTACTTTGATTACTACCCTACCACAGCTCAAAGGAGTCGTGCAAACAGGTTTTAGTTGGGTACAGTCTCGAGCCATATGGAGGCAGTGAGCGACTGTTAGGGATTCATCTCTCCAGGTATAGGGAGTCGATATCGCACTGTGATCGGTTGGTCATTACCATAAGTCCCTAGCCAGGGCTGATTGAGAATTACTGGTGGACTGACCAGTAGATTCTCGGATGGTCTTGAGCCATACCGGCACGACTTGTACGGTTGTTAGGGGTCTGACGTTCACCACCTCCCTAGACCATACATGCGGTACTCTCAGACGAACAGACCGGACTGCACGGATATTGTCACGGACAGGCTCAGTAGGGGTTACGGACACGTTCGCTCGTCGGCCTCCTTTTTGACACGTACTTGGGTTGCCGTTACGTACAGCTAGTGCCACTGACGGACTTGTGGTTAAACCCACTGCCAGCATACTGTCGAGTCTTTAGAGTAGACGTCGTATGGTCTTACAGCAGGGTTTCGATCGCATTCGTGTACTGGCTGCTCGAATGACGATCGGACGGATAATACTGGTAGGCTTTGGTTTAAGCCGGATACTAGTATTGTAGTATTGACTTATACTGATCTCGGTGTATCCGTATTTTTCGGAATACGGATACGGGTATGAAAATACGGAAAAGGGCATTCTTGTAAATTCATAAGATTGGCCTTCTAGAAGGAGACACCTCATTGTTGTTTTATTCTTTTTCATTAAAGAATTAATGAAGTGGAAATTAGGTGGCATGGGTTGAAGAATGGCTAAGTATTTGTTTATTTCATTTGGAGCCACTATTCAAGCATGGCTGTAGATTATATGATTTAATAATGCCATGGTTGAATTATTGGCTCAAGACTTAACCATTCTCTCTTCTCATTTCTATCATGATTATCACAAAAGCATTCTCTCTCCTAGGTTTTCTTCTCTCCTTCTTCCTCAAGCTCATACACTTGCATGTGTTGCAAAACAATGAGCTTTGAGATCAAATAATCCAATACACTCACTCTACATCAACTTAGTATTCTCTTTTAGCAAGTTAGATTACTAAGTTATCTCATAGAGGTTGGAGCTTGACCATAGCCCTCGGGTGGATCCATCTTCGACACAAAGGAGACCGGCAACCGAGATCGTTCAAAAGCCAAAGCAAGAAGATCAAGAAGAAGGAGCTTGAACCAAGGAGCAAGGAGTAACTTGAAGACCCGAAGGACTAGGAACGAGGGTATAACTCCTTTACTTAGTAGTTAGCTCTCTCTCTCTCTCTCTCTCTCTCTCTCTCTCTCAGTCTAGTTTTATGTTAGTTAAAGTTTAAACAAGATCCAAAAGTGGAAAAAGTTCATGATGCAAAGCTAAAACTAGTTTCTTTTGGTGCGAGAAAAACGTTTTTAAAGTATTCCGCCTCCCCGCGACCCGTGGGGTGTGCATCATGGACTTACAAATGCATCCAAATGATTTTTTGGGTCGGACTTCCCATCAAAGAGCGCCACCTTGGACGACTTGTTCTTAGATGAGACACGTTCGGCCAGCAATTCCTCAGTGAAGGGCTTCGTGAGAGAATCCGTGGAATACCTAGCCCCTTCGCCGAACGGATGGTCGCCTCGCCGTATACCCTCAATCTTCTTTTCGAGGGCCTCAAGTCGGTGGCGGAAACCCGATGATTCAGCACAGTCGAAGTAGTGACTTTTCCCACTCCTGGTCTACGTGGTGGTGTAGGTTTGATTCTGCTCTATCAGATTTTTTAGATCCTCAAGCGAGGTTCTTCTCGAGTAGTCCCGACGTGCACCTCCGCGGTCTTGACACGAGCGGGGGCGTCGGTCATGCCCGGAAATGTAACAACCCAAATTTTCTTATACACTTTTTCCTATACAATTTTTTAAATTAATTTTTTCAAAAATTCATAAAGGGGTATTTATTACCTGAGCACAATATATAAGTAATTATTTTGTTTTTAAATAACTCCATTTTTAGTGTACATAAAATTGTTTTAAAATTAAAGTATACTTGGGGTATTTAATGTTGTTGTTACCACTTTAAGTAATTATTTTACACCATAATTACAAGAAAGAGCTTGTAGCTCATTGGTAACACCTTGCACTGCTGAACCAAGCCACCAGAGTTCAAATCCCCTGCCCCACATTATCTTTATATTGTTTTTGTTTTAAATCCTTTGGAAGCCCAACAGTCCAAACACCATAACTCCCAAACTTTGAACTGAACCCAGAAAACTAAATATACCAAAGGCTACACCAGACGACCCCCCACCTCCCTGACCTCCGACTCGGCCCGACTCGGACGGCGGACCGGCCGACTCGGCACGGCGCCGCCGGCCGGACTCGGCCGGACGGCCGAGTCGTCAACACAAAAAATCCGACTTTTCAAATTCCTAACTCCCCTGCATACACCATTTATTTGGATCGGTTCCCGAGAGTTAAATATACCCCATTTACTAATATTTTTAATGATTTTTCTATAATTTTTACATTTTTTTAATTAAAAACCTTTCACCTATCCTACCCTAGCCTACCCTATATATACACCCCCTACCCTCTACCCTCTCATCCCAAAACCCTAAGCTTACCCTCTCAAAAATTTCTAAGAGTGTGTAATTTGAAAACGAGTGCACGGCGAAGCTCTGGCGAAATTCCGGCGGGAATTCCGGCGACATTTTTAGAAACTACCGACGACGAAGCAACGCCTCGGCAACTCCTTTAGTTCCCCCTCACTCCTTAGTATAGATCGAAACCCGTAAGTCCCATTCTATCCCCCTTTCTATTTCTCTAAAATACGAAATTACGAAACCCGACGGAATCGGAACAAATCCGATTTCCGATTCGGTTTTCTATAAAATTTCACTTCTCATCAATACATTCATGTTTAAACATTTTTATCTTGACTATTAAACTTTTAAAAATCAATTTGAACAAGTTTCATCACATGAAATGATAGCCTTTCCAATTTATCGTATTTTTCACTTTAATACCATCATGTTTCGATTTCACATTTAACCCTTAACTTTGCTATACATTTAAAGTAGAGCACGAGGTAATGACCTACCTCCGCACACACGCAAATACAACCCTAAACGATATCATCAAAACTTAGAATACGATAAGACAATACTTTCATTTAAATACCATATTCTTAATAAAATCATTTCTAGAAGGTTTAGCTTTGATACACTTTTAAATACATACCTCTTATTAGGAAAACACGATAAGTTGTGGACATCGATCGTTTATCTAAACCTGACTTTGTGGTGTCTAGGCTAGGCAAGTGAGCAAAGGTAACTTTAAAAGGCCCGTCTCACGATTCGTGAGCGGATCCCTCCTTCCTCACTTGTACTTACCTGGCCACAGTTGGCGGTGAAGAGACGATTTGAGACTTCTAACGACTTGTCATTTAGACCCTTTAGAAATAGGCTAGTTGGTTTAGGAAACCCTAGAATATAAAATACGGAAAATTTACACATTTGCAAATAAATACCATTTACTTTATAAAACCGTTTTCTAAAGGATTAGTATTTTACAATCTTTGCAAAGCGCCGCTACAACCCATCTTTGGGGAACCCGTTCGAGATCGTGCGGTTTATCGCGCACCCTCGGGCTAGTAGTGCGAGATTCAGACCTCCGCAAGGAGCATTCGGTCTCGAAATGTTTAAAATACGACATCTTAAGAAAATGAGATTTTTGGAACATAAAATATTTATTAAAATTATTTTTTTGTATAAACATATGTATATTTATCATTTAAATATCTATTTTATTATAATATAAATTTTCCACCTTTTTCTAAAAATCACAAGAATATATTTTACACTAAAATTCCATGAACTTCAAATAATCAATATTACAGATAAATACCCTTATTTATAAAAACTAGGATATTTTCACCAGAAATGTCGCAATATAAAATCCACCCTCATTACAATTCTAAAGACAAACAATGAATACTTGAGGTGTATTTTGAAAAGTATATAAAAGTATTTTTACTTAAAACCCCCTCAAGTTTTATAAATTACCCTAAGGACCCTAGCAATTATAAGACTTTGATCTGATTGTCTGACTCGGGTTTGAGTCTAATTAATTTGACTTGAATATGATTCAAGTCAATCTATAACCTACAATATTCCAATTCAATATGAACAAATAAATCCATGAATTCAATTATCAATTTATACAACTTGACTGAACCGAACCATGGATATATAATCCTTTTACATGATTCTCAGTATTCCATTTACATGACTCTACGGTTACAACCATTTCCTGATATCATGGTTTCGATCAGTCAGTCAATCGCTCATACAATCAATACAATTTACAAGATAACAATACAAATGAGACATCGCGGGGTTTAAGGGGTAGATTGGTACGGAAGATGTTAAAAGTGGCACGAGACGGTCAGATTTAAGACACCTAACATGAATCCAATTGCCGTTGTTCCGGGCCTTTTAACGGAGCCTTGTACTCTATATTCCGTTTGCCCTGGTCTCTAGCATATAGAGACCCCTCTCGTATACACTGGCATTCTTCTGTACCAAACTACAAACAACAGCGTTAATACAAATTACAACAATACAATATAACATTAAAAGCTACTCTCTCTCTCTCCTACTCTTTGTCTATTTCTCCCCTATCTTTGGGACTTACCGAGCGACATGTTCGCTGACGACATTCTATTTCTTTCTTCTTTGAATGTCGTCAGGTGGTTTGGCCCCGGCAAAGATCGAGCCATCTCAAGAAGACTTGGAGCAGTTTGCCGAAGACCCTGCACTTTAGTTTCATTGTACACTTTTCCTTTCTGTATTTTCATTTCCTGTTATGCCACTGTTTAGGCATCTTTTTATTTCAGTTGTATTTCCTTTTCATGCATTGTACAAAAGAATGTTAATAAATAAAAGTTGTTGTTCTTTTTATTTCTTGTCTCTTGTGTATTTATTTTATATTGCTTAGATACGCTTAGCGTATGTACTTCTGAGTATATACGTAGCGGACCTCATCGCGTCCCCTTCGCCGTATACTGGGAAGTGGGGCGTGACAGGTTTTTGTTGGTGGCCCATGCAGGTCAGAGCTGTATGAATCCTTATCATGCAGTTCTGTTCTGCATGAACAACCTAAGCAATATAACACAAGAACCAGCAACTAAAACATTCTTTACAATTCATGTTCCTTGAATCTTGCAATTTCACATTCCTTGAATCTTATCATTTCATGTACTTGAATCTGTCCTAACCCAAAATTCCCTCACCTCTTTTACAATCTTACCGAAACCTTCGCATCATTTCATTCCTTCACACATTTTTCATACACTATTTATACTCCAGTCTTCAAACTTTTCTTAAAACTGTTACACTTTCCTTTTACAAATTTCGAGGACGAAATTTTTAAAAGGAGGGTAGAATGTAACAACCCTAATTTTCTTATACACTTTTTCCTATACAAATTTTTAAATTAAATTTTTCAAAAATTCATCAAGGGGTATTTATTACCTGAGCACAATATATAAGTAATTATTTTGTTTTTAAATAACACCATTTTTAGTGTACATAAAATTGTTTTAAAATTAAAGTATACTTGGGGTATTTAATTTTGCTGTTACCACTTTAAGTAATTATTTCACACCATAATTACAAGAAGGAGCTTGTAGCTCATTGGTAACACCTTGCACTGCTGAACCAAGCCACCGGAGTTCAAATCCCCTGCCCCACATTATTTTTATATTGTTTTTGTTTTAAATCCTTTGGAAGCTCAACAGTCCAAACACCATAACTCCCAAACTTTGAACTGAACCCAGAAAACTAAATATACCAAAGGCTACACCAGACGACCCCCCACCTCCCTGACCTCCGACTCGGCCCGACTCGGACGGCGGACCGGCCGACTCGGCACGGCGCCTGTTCCCCTCCGAATGACGCGGCGGAGACGCGATGTACGTCTAGGCCTGAGATTCGGGGCAGATGCTATTTGGTTTTATCCGTCTATCTCTCCGAAGATTCCAAGTTGATTTATGGCACCGTATATCGGAGGTTTAGACGGATGCAGCCGATGTAGCAGACTTCGTCAGATTCCCCCTCGCTTGAGGGGTTTTTGATTGTAGGGACGCTCTTCCCTGCAGGCGCAAGCCCCTGCAATTAATTACGCTACCGCATCGCGGTAACAACTTTCTCCTTCTCCAGAAATTTGACTTCGTGTCGTGTGTGTTTGTTTTGTTTGTGGTTGCCCGTGAATTGTATACGGAGACTAAGTTATGTCGTCGCCCGTAGGACGTGGATTAGTCCAAATCCGTATTTACTTAGATTTAGGTTTGGTGTTTTAGTTTAAGGATACGTTAGCTGTGTTGAGGCTAAGATCAACTTAAACGCTCGGTAAGGATACGTTACTCATGTTTAAGACTAAGATCTACTTAACGTGGTGATCTATTTAATATATGGCCGTCGGGACTCGTCACCTCTCTGACGTCATTGAAGGATTACAACGATAGGTGTCGGAGGAGTTCAGAGATGTACCCTTGAACCGAAGTTGATTAGGGAATATAGAGTCTGTTGAAATGCTTAAGGATACGTTAGCCTTGTTTAGGGCTAAGATCTACTTAAGCGGGATCGTTTAGATCCGACAGAAGAGCGCTCGGAAGCTCTATTATTCCAGTTTATGGACGTGGTGGTCCATCGCCAGTTTAGGGACATGGTGGTCCAAATTCCAGTTTAGGGACGTGGTGGTCCGTCATTAGTTTAAGGACATTTCGGTCCACCATTATTTTAAGGACGTTTCGGTCCATCATTAGTTTAAGGACGTTTCGGTCCACGAGTTTAAGGACCCCGCAGTCCAATATTAGTTTAAGGACGTTTCGGTCCACGAGTTTAAGGACCCCGCAGTCCATATTCATATGTGGTCGTCGGGACCCGTCACCTCTCTGACGTCGTTGAAGGATTACAACGATAGGTGTCAGAGGAGTTCGGAGATGTACCCTTGAACCGGAGGTAAATTGATTTAGGAGAGCAATTTTGCTCAGTCAATAATTTGAGGACTTACGGCCATGATTGGGCTAAGTCCAGTTTCAAGATTCTTTTGTCTTCGGCCTATTGGACCTGTGCTAGGGCCTTGCCCCTTTACTGCATTATTTTTCTTTGTTTTGGTTGGGCTCTGCCCTTTTATAAATGATGCAGAGCATCTATTTTTCTTGGGCTCTGCCCTTGTTAAAATGCATTGCATTTTTTATTAGGCCTGTTAGGCCTTTTAATTGGGCTCTGTCCCTTTTCTTAATAATGCAGAGCATTAAATACTCTGACAGTGCCCCACATGGCTTGTCAGGCGCTTTGTGCAAATTAAAGAGCGTAAGCGCATGTGGAAGTGACACGTGTCAAGCTCTGGTGAGCGCAAGCGCAACAGCACAGTGCGCTGCGTCAGTGCGCTGCGCTGTTGCACTGCTGACACATGGCGCTTTCTGGCGGCTTGCGCAATAGCGCAGTTTTGGCAAGTGTTGGGCACTGATCTTATTCTTTTGGATCAATTTTTGATCAAAGAAAACAAGTTTTTTCTTGTTTTCAAAGAACCAGTGGTTCATAAAAAGTGCATAGCACTGTTATTGTTTATTTTTCTCTTTTCTTGAAGATCATTGATCTTGTTCTTAGATCAATGATCTGTTTTTAAGAGAATTTTCTCTTTTTCTAAAGGTTTTTACCCTTTTTTTTTGTTCTTGAGAAATTCTCTCTAATTCTTCAGAGTTCTCTCTGTTTGAAGTTCTTGATTTCTCCCAAAAATATTCCTCCTTTGAATTGAGGTCTAGGGTCCTTTTTATAGTGCCCATCAGTTTGTTGAATTTGTTAACGAGATCTTTCTCTGAGTAATTTGGGGAATTTTCCCCACCGTTGGATCTTTGATCCAAGGGCTTCTGTTTTACAGAAGGCAATCTTCTTATTTTAACAAGAACAAAAAGATCTTTTTAGAATTTTAATTCTGTTTGGCGCAAGCGCCCCAGCGCGTGACACGTGTCAAGCAGCGCACAGCGCAGCGCAACTGCGCTTGCGCAACTGCACTGACACGTGTTGCACAGCGCAGCGCAACTGTGCGCTAGCGCAACTGCGCTGCCACGTGGCGCGCAGAGCGCAGCACAACTGCGCTAGCGCAACTGTGCTGCCACAATTGCGC
This sequence comes from Agapanthus africanus, assembly GCA_030015575.1. Lineage (NCBI taxonomy): Eukaryota > Viridiplantae > Streptophyta > Magnoliopsida > Asparagales > Amaryllidaceae > Agapanthus > Agapanthus africanus. The sequence goes on along the minus strand of JASDDO010000006.1, from coordinate 340,542,436 downwards.
TGCCACGTGGCGCGCAGCGCAGAACGCAGCGCAATTGCGCTAATCCAACTGCGCTGCCACGTGTCGCGCAGCGCAGAGCGCAAGTCATCTGAAGCGTTGCTTCCTTTAATTTTTGTTTTAAATAGAGCCTTGCTCTGATTGGGCGCGCTGCCTTAGGCGCTGCGCTTGTTGCACTGGCGTGTCTGATTTTGACACGTGGCGCGTTGCGCGCAGCGCAAGGAATCTGAAGCGTTGCTTCATTTATTTTAACTTTTAATTTTTACTTTAATTTTCAAAGCAGAGTTTTGCTCTGATTGGGGGAAACAGAAGCGTTGCTTCGTTTCCTGCCTTGGAATTTGAACAGAGTTTTGCTCTGATTGGGGTAAACAAATGCCCCCCCCCCCCATCGTTGCGCTTACATGGCCCTTGGAACGTGAGCACAGCGGTGGAAGAATTCTAACCGTCGCGGTAACTCTTGGGAGTTGAAAGGGCATTTGATGCCTATAAATAGGGCCTTTAGCCCCTAAGATGATTTTTCATCCCTTCATAAGCATTTTGTCCAGAGCCCTGCTCTTGCCTTTAAGAACTCCACGAGTTAGAACTTCTTAAAACCTCTTAGGTAAAGATTTTAATTTAAATTGAATCAATTTTAATTAACAGAGCCTTGCTCTCAATAGATCCCTGATCTAAAGAAAACCCATTTAGGGTTTCACTTAGCAGAGCTTTGCTCTAAAGGGGTCTAAAGAGGACTAAGGAGAACCCTATTAGGGTTCCATTAATAGAGCTCTGCTCTCTAAAAGATTTTCCTTGGATTTTCTTAATTCATTAATGGAGCTTTACTCCTTCCAAATCATATAGAAGAACTCTTAAGAATTCTTCATGGATCTTGGAAGTTAAAGATGGCATTTGGTACTATTATTATTATATCATCTTCTCCCTGAGCAAAGCTCTCAATATTCTTAGGGGATTTTCCTCAAATTCTCCTCATAATTGATTTTGACAGGTGTCACTCCAGTCTATAAAGCATTGCTCTGGAGGAGTTTAACTTTTAACTTTCTGTATCTTATTATTTGCTAATCTCCCTGTACTGTTTTCTTCAGGTATCATGGCGGTGCGTCTATATAGCCTGCACGAGTTCATCACTTATGAAGACATCCGTGTACAGGGCCGTCAATAAAACCAGGAGTTTACAGATGTCCAGTGTGCGGAGGTTATGGGTCGCCTTCACGCAAGCGTTGCTTGGCTGCTTCCTCGTCGTTCAGCTCTCTTAAAAGTCGTGCTGGGAGCGATTTGGAGAGCACTCTCGGGGTTCCACGAAGCCATGCCGCTCGATGCGCTGGATGACGCTGAAGACAAAGTGCATTCAGTGCACCTGTCGGGGCTAATCTCGAAGAATCGACGGGACAACCTCGTCGACATTCTTCATCAAGTCTTCCAGCAGACGACGATAATCGCTGCTTATCGAAGGCTGGGGGGCTTCCCGAGGATCTTGACACCCAGGAGCGCGAGAGGCTGCGCACAAGGATAATCAGAAAGGCCAGAGGAACTCTGGATGGCCTTACTTTTGACTTCCTCATTCCGTGCCCCGGATCTGAGGTTATTCCATTGTAATAATATTTCTTGTTTACTGCTTTATGATTGTAAGAATTATTTTTGGCAATATTAATGAAGAAGTTTTATCCCAGCTTGTCTTATTTCTCACTCTGAGTATTTTGCACATGCACGAATGAGTGTGTCTCGAGTGCTTGATCAAACGCCAATCAGATGTTCTTTCTGTCGCTTTCTTCTTTCTTTTATTATCAGCATGTTGACTTGCTAATCATAATTAGCAGATAACTTAGTTTTTCCAAGAGATAGCGATGGCTTAGGCCGCAGGTTCAGATCTGCCGCCTAAGGCTTTTCGACTCTATGAGCCGTGAGGGTCTCATAGAGACTTTTCTCCCTACGGATCGAGAGGATCTCGTAGGTGGATTTTCTCCTTAGGAATCGTGAGGATTCCTAAGTGTATTTTCTCTTATAAGTCGTAAGGATCTTATAAGAGAATTTTCCCCCTTACAAATCGAGAGAATCCGTAAGTGGTTGGTGAGTTGACTTGTTTCCAAGTTGAAGTATAGCTCCGCCGGGGAGGTCGTCGGTTGACTTGTTTCCGAGGCGGAGGTCGCTGATGAATTGTTTCTGAGACGGAGGTCTTGGATTGACTTGTTACCGGGTCGGAGGTCGTTGTTGACTTGTTTCTGAGACGGAGGTTTTTGATTGACTTGTTTCCGGGTTGGAGGTCGTTGTCGACTTGTTTCCGAGACGGAGGTCTTTGATTGACTTGTCTTCGGGTCGGAGGTTGTTGTTGACTTGTTTCCGAGACGGAGGTCTTTGATTGACTTGTTTCCGGGTCGGAGGTCGTTGTTGACTTGTTTCCGAGACGGAGGTCGTTGGTTGACTTGTTTCCGGGTCGGAGGTCGTTGTTGACTTGTTTCCGAGACGGAGGTCTTTGATTGACTTGTCTCCTGGTCGGAGGTCGTTGTTGACTTGTTTCCGAGACGGAGGTCTTTGATTGACTTGTTTCCGGGTCGGAGGTCGTTGTTGACTTGTTTCTGAGACGGAGGTCTTTGATTGACTTGTTTCCGGGTCGAAGGTCGTTGTTGACTTGTTTCCGAAACGGAGGTCTTTGATTGACTTGTTCCCGGGTCGGAGGTCGTTGGTTGACTTGTTTCCAGGTCGGAGGTCGTTGTTGACTTGTTTCCGAAACGGAGGTCTTTGGTTGACTTGTTTCCGGGTCGGAGGTCGTTGTTGACTTGTTTCCGAGAAGGAGGTCTTTGATTGACTTGTTTCCGGGTCGGAGGTCGTTGTTGACTTGTTTCCGAGACGGAGGTCTTTGATTGACTTGTTTCGGGGTCGGAGGTCATTGTTGACTTGTTTCTGAGACGGAGGTCTTTGATTGACTTGTTTCGGGGTCGGAGGTCGTTGTTGACTTGTTTCCGAGACGGAGGTCTTTGATTGACTTGTTTCCGGGTCGGTGGTCGTTGTTGACTTGTTTCCGAGACGGAGGTCTTTGATTGACTTGTTTCCGGGTCGGAGGTCGTTGTTGACTTGTTTCCGAAATGGAGGTCTTTGATTGACTTGTTCCCGAGTCGGAGGTCGTTGGTTGACTTGTTTCCGGGTCGGAGGTCGTTGTTGACTTGTTTCCGAAACGGAGGTCTTTGATTGACTTATTTCCGGGTCGGAGGTCGTTGTTGACTTGTTTCCGAGACGGAGGTCTTTGATTGACTTGTTTCCGGGTCGGAGGTCGTTGTTGACTTGTTTCCGAGACGGAGGTCTTTGATTGACTTGTTTCCGGGTCGGAGGTCGTTGTTGACTTGTTTCCGAAACGGAGGTCTTTGTCGACTTGTTTCCGAGACGGAGGTCTTTGATTGACTTGTCTCCGGGTCGGAGGTCGTTGTTGACTTGTTTCCGAGACGGAGGTCTTTGATTGACTTGTTTCCGGGTCGGAGGTCGTTGTTGACTTGCTTCCGAGACGGAGGTCTTTGATTGACTTGTTTCCGGGTCGAAGGTCGTTGTTGACTTGTTTCCGAGACGGAGGTCTTTGATTGACTTGTTTCCGGGTCGGAGGTCGTTGTTGACTTGTTTCCGAGACGGAGATCTTTGATTGACTTGTTTCCGGGTCGGAGGTCGTTGTTGACTTGTTTCCGAGACGGAGGTCTTTGATTGACTTGTTTCCGGGTCGGAGGTCGTTGTTGACTTGTTTCCGAGACGGAGGTCTTTGATTGACTTGTTTCTGGGTCGAAGGTCGTTGTTGACTTGTTTCCGAAACGGAGGTCTTTGATTGACTTGTTCCCAAGTCGGAGGTCGTTGGTTGACTTGTTTCCGGGTCGGAGGTCGTTGTTGACTTGTTTCCGAAACGGAGGTCTTTGATTGACTTGTTTCCGGGTCGGAGGTCGTTGTTGACTTGTTTCCGAGACGGAGGTCTTTGATTGACTTGTTTCCGGGTCGGAGGTCGTTGTTGACTTGTTTCCGAAACGGGGGTCTTTGATTGACTTGTTTCCGGGTCGGAGGTCGTTGTTGACTTGTTTCCGAGACGGAGGTCTTTGATTGACTTGTTTCCGGGTCGGAGGTCGTTGTTGACTTGTTTCCGAGACGGAGGTCTTTGATTGACTTGTTTCCGGGTCAGAGGTCGTTGTTGACTTGTTTCCGAGACGGAGGTCTTTGATTGACTTGTTTCCGGGTCGGAGGTCGTTGTTGACTTGTTTCCGAGACGGAGGTCTTTGATTGACTTGTTCCCGAGTCGGAGGTCGTTGGTTGACTTGTTTCCGGGTCGGAGGTCGTTTTTGACTTGTTTCCGAGACGGAGGTCTTTGATTGACTTGTTTCCGGGTCGGAGGTCGTTGTTGACTTGTTTCCGAGACGGAGGTCGTTGCTTACTTGTTTCCGTTCTTTGATTGACTTGTTTCCGGGTCGGAGGTCGTTGCTGACTTGTTTCCGAGACGGAGGTCTTTGACTGACTTGTTTCCGAGACGGAGGTCTTTGATTGACTTGTTTCCGGGTCGGAGGTTGTTGCTGACTTGTTTCCGAGACGGAGGTCTTTGATTGACTTGTTTCCGGGTCGGAGGTCGTTGCTGACTTGTTTCCGAGACGGAGGTCTTTGATTGACTTTAGGTTGTCTGTGAACCGTAGAGTCTTGGAACTGGGGACTTTGTCGTGGCTCCGATTGGTGATGTCACGTCCGTGTCCTGCTCGAATGAGGGGGAAAGCCGCTGTTGGTCTCCAGGCTGTTGGTGAATCGTTGAGATTTGGCTTAGCTTTATGGCGGAGCCTGTTGGGAAGGTGTGGTTCCCTCTTTGTTTGTGCCCTTGGATTGTATACAGGGATCGATGTGATCTTAACTGTAGGGCAAAAGGTTTCACATATTTCTTTTTATTGTTTTATTTCCGCGATGCTCTATCATTTCAGCTTTTATATCACGAAGGTCGCGATTGCCCAATCATTTCGGCTATTTTTCACGGTGCCCAATCATTTCGGCTGTTTATTTTTATTTTTACTCGCTGCTTTTTATTGCGAGTTGCCCAATTATTTCGGCTGTTTATTTTTATTTTTACTCGCTGCTTTTTATTACGAGTTGCCCAATCATTTCGGCTGTTTATTTTTATTTTTACTCGCTGCATTTTTATTGCAAGTCGCCCCATCATTTCGGCTATTTCATATGCATATGCGGCCTACTGGCTTTTCGCCGTAAACCTGAAATTAGACACCGATTTCGGCATCAGCACCGCTACAACTGGGATATTGCCAGGAGCGATTCATCATCTGCCTGTGTCAACGTCGAACAAAGGTGGCTTAGCGAACAGGGTTAAGGTCCTGTCGACTAAGGCTTTTGACTTCATGAGCCGTAAGAGTCTCACAAAGGTATTTCTTCCTATAAGTCATGAGGATCTTGTAGGTATATTTTCTCCTTAGGAATCATGAGGATTCCTAAGTGTTTGTTCCTCTTGTAAGTTGTAAGGATCCTACAAGAGGATTTTCTCCTTGTAAGTCGAGAGGATTCACAAGGGTTGTTCACCATGCGAACATATCCCTAGTCTCGGATGGGGCTTGATTAGGGAAATGTTTATTCGCGCCCGTGGATTGTATACAAGGGCCAGTATTGAGCCACTTGTAGGGCAGTATCGGAGGTTGTGGGGCTGCTTAAGAACAGGTTTAGGTCTCTGTAACTTAAGATTTTCAAATCTTATGAGCCGTGAGGGTCCCATAAGAAAGTTCTCCTTACGAGTCGTGAGGATCTCGCACGTGTATTTTCTCTTTAGGAATCGTGGGGATTCCTAAGTGTGTTTCTCCCTTGTGAGTCGTACGAATCTCACGTGGGTGGTTTCTCCTTACAAGGTCGAGAGGACCCTATAAGTGTCTTTTAACGAGGTTGCGCCCTTTCGGGTTTTCACAAACGCTCGCCAGTAGTCCTGCTGTTTTTACTCATGGAGCCCTTTCGGGTTTTCATCCGTGCCCGTTTTGCTTATGGACATACCGTTTTTTTTTTAACGAGGTCGCGCCCTTTCGGGTTTTCACGAACACTCGCCGGTAGCCCTGCCGTTTTTACTCACGGAGCCCTTTCGGGTTTTCATCCGTGCCCTTTTTGCTTATGGACATACCGTTTTTTTATTTATTATTATTATTATTATTTTCTTTTTTCTCTCTTTTTTTTATCTCATCAGCCTACGGATGCTGCGGTATTAGTTTAAGAACGTTTCGGTCCATCATCCAGTTTTAGGACGTAGTGGTCTGCCATTAGTTTAAGGACATTTCGGTCCGCTATCTAGTTTTAGGACGTAGGGGTCCGCCATGAGTTTAAGGACGTTTCGGTCCGCTATCCAGTTTTAGGACGTAGGGGTCCGCCATTAGTTTAAGGACGTTTCGGTCCGCTATCCAGTTTTAGGACGTAGGGGTCCGCTGGGCTTTCTCTATGAATGAGCATGATGCCCCCGGCACATCCATCTTTTTCGGAGCATATGGTTGTGGCGGGCTCACCTTCCAGTTTTCAGACAGCGCGAGTTCGCCTTGTTGGTATTGGTCTTCAACCCAGTTTTTGAAGACGAAACAATCTTCGAGCGGATGACTTACTGCTCGATGGTGGGGACAGTAATTAGGATCGTTGACATCTCCCGGCTGTAGCGGACGTTTCGGATTCGGCAGATTGACGAATCCGTTGCGCGCTGTCAGTTCAAACAGTTTCCTCGTTTTATCTCGGGGATACGAGTAAGGACGTCCCAGTCTTTCCTCGAGTGATGGACATGGGCGTATGTTGTTTTGGCGAACAATCGATTTTAAGTTGCTCGGCTGTTGTTGAATGTTGGCGACGAAAGTCATTTTTCCTTTTCCTTTATCCCTTTTGTTCGCTCCATCGTTTGCGGGTCCGAGATCCTTTCCTGGTAGTATGCCCTTGCATGGATGAATGTTCTCATGACTCTTCAATTCTTCAGAGACGGATCCCTTGAAGAGAGGGTTGAAGGTTGTTTCTTCATCGGGGTCATTCCTGTGGCAATTGCCGGCGACTCTTTTATGCTCATTTGTCGTATTCTCCCGCCGTCTATGAGCGTCCCGCTTTGTTCTATTGATGTAATGTTTGTAAGTGACATACCCTTGCCACCAACACTTAAAAGAGTCGCAGTCTTCAGTAGCGTGTGCGATCTTCTGATGATATAAACAATAATTAGGATACATCTCTATTCCACCGAGAGTGTTTTCCTCCGAGGGTGGTAGCTTCATTCCCATTGATATGGCTTTAGCAAACCTTTTCCTCGTCTTGCATTTGTTTCTATCGGCAGCGGATGTCTTTTGATTTGATAGGAGTGCCTCGACTCTTTCGTCCAATCGGCGGTGTTTACCTCCTTCCAGTATGGCCATTTCACACTCTTGGTTGGCTTTTACTTTCAGACGAATCTCATTCAGGAAAGTATCGATCATCTCATCTGACAGTCGCAGAATTTCTGGTTCAGGGTCCGTCCCTAGCTTCCCAGCGCAAGGAATTTCCTCGTCACCTGTAAACGAATGGGAAATCGTATGACAGCTCGCCACGTATTCTTCAGATTCATCCGACGAGCTGTCTCCCTCATCTTCTTCTTGAAAAGCGTGGTTGAGGAACTCTTGGAGTGTAATGGGAGTCCGCGCTTTCTGGTTGTATTCCTCCAGCGCGTCAATTTATTTTTGTAAATCCGTGCGCTCGTCTCCAGGCTTCACGGGCTTCTTGGATTTTTTCTTCTTCTTCTTCGAAGATTTTGACGGCTGGTTGTGAGTGCTTGGGCCACTACTATCGATCTTTTGAGTTGGACGCGGCTTCAACATTCCCTCAATGATCTGAGGTTCTAACGGGTTCTTCCATTTGATCGTTGGGCATGCCCGAAGATCGTTCAGTATTCTCTTTGTCTTAGGTGACAGCACAACCTCCCATGGGGTTTCTTCGACGAGAGAGCACGTTGCCCCCGGCATATTCATCCTCTTAGAGGCGTGAGGTTGCGGCGGATTCACCTTCCATCTATCGGATAGCGCGAACTTGCCCTGTTGGTACTGGTCTTCGAGCCAATTTTTGAAGACGTAGCAATCTTCGATCAGATGACCTAGTACTCGGTGATAGGGGCAGTAGTTGGGATCGTTGACATCATTTGGTTGCGACGGACGTTTTGGATCCGAAAGATTTATGAGTCGGTTGCGCAACGCCAGCTCGAATAACCTTCTCGTTTTATCTCGGGGAAACGAGTAAGGACGTCCTAGTCTCTCCCCAAGGGGTACCTGCGGATGCATATTATTCTGACGAACAACCGGCTTCGAGTTACTCGGCTGTTGTTGAGTATTAGCGACAACGATCGCTTTTCCCTTCCCCTTCTCGTTTCGGGAGTCCGGCTTTGGAAGAGGGGGTCTATGACCCATCTGATCCATTTGCGCTAGCTTGTCAATCAAGACCTGGAAGGTAGTCGGCTTGAAGAACATCATAAATTGCGAGATGGTTGCTTGCGGATCAAGGGTTCTCACAAACATACCCACTGCAGGAGCTTCTTCAATGCGCTGCTCGCACTTTGACCATAAGTTCTGCCACCGTATAGCATATTGAACCCATGTCTCGCCTGGCCTTACCCTAGCGTTAATCAGTGCCGTCATCGGGGTGCGTTCACTGGCGCTTACAAAACGGTAGGTAAATAACAGCTCCATCTCCGCGAAGGTCTTGATAGAGTCATTCGGGAGCTCAGAGTACCACTCGAACGCTGTATCTGATAAGCTTCCAACGAACTGGCGAAGCAACAGTTTATCATCGCCGCCAGTGTTGCCGCAGAGTGCCCTGAACTGGGCAACATGCTGGTGGGGATTGCCAGTCCCCTTATACACATGAAATTTTGGTATAGTATAACCTGGCGGGTACCTGATCTAGTCGTACCAGCCTGGATACGGTCGCCCCGTTTTTACGACCTGTCCTGTTGCTTCAGTCGCTTGATGAACCTGGATCTGCTGAGCTATATATTCGTCCAGGTCGGCTTTGGAGATCGCCTCCTCCTTGGCTGTTGACAGAGCCGGTGGAGGATTCGACATTTCTCCCCTATCGTCTTCAAGGATGATCGGGGGATCTTCAGCAGGTGGATCCTGTTGAATCATCATGCCCACCATGTCCTGGAACAAGAAGGTTATTTTATTTATGCTGGCTGCCTGTTCCGCAGCTTCTTTATCCTTCTTCTCCAGCATGCGACGAAGGAATTCGGCGTCAGTTTCTTGTTCCTGACGTTCATCCGAGGACGTTTCAGGGGTTTTTTTTGGCCCAGTGAGTGCGGCCATCACGGTCATCATCTCCTGGAGCTTTTGCTGTTGCTCTTGAGCCTTGGTCATTGACCGTGTGAGCGGTCTATGACCTGTGGATGCACGGCTGTCCTCCTTTCCCGACGTCATGTACACTGTATGAACCACCATGCCCCCAGACTTAGGGCATTTAGTTTCACCACCTTTAGCATTTGCCGCGGGCGCGGGGATTTTCTTCGGCCTTCTTCTTTTGTGGGCCGTTGAAGTTGAGGGGGCCGTTGCAGTAGGCACCCTGGTGACTGTCATCCTTTCATGTTTGATCGGACGGTCTTTTTCTTCTTGCACCTTTGCCTTTTTCTGTTGACAAGAGTGATCTGGGTTGATCACGGAGTCTTGAACCCTTCGCCAAACCTTGTATACTTTTTAGGACAGCCGTTGAGGGGGCTGTTCTTGCTTTGTTTCCGGAACTCTCTCCGCGGGCGGAGGAGATCTTTTCAATGTAGCGGTTGGAGAGTTCTTACGTACCCTCCTCAGCAGTTCAAAGCTGTTCCCAGTTGGAACAGCAGCGTTGACTTCCACTTCTGGAGCCGGTGGAGTTAGCCCTGAGGGGGAGTTGCACCCTGCCTTCCTCACTCGTCGCCAATGGCGACGTCGAGCATGACGAACCATTGGGACTGGCTCGGAGATAGAGACAGCCTCTTTTTTCCCCCTGTCTGAATGAGGCGCCGCTGGTGTTAACCTCTCAAAGACTGAGCTTGTCCTTTGAGGGATGATATTCAACCTGTCGAAGACAGATCCTCGGGCAGGGGCAGGAGCAGGAATAGTCAGTCTTGAAAAGACTGACTCTTTGACAGGGGAAGCCGCCTTGGCGACTTCTGGAGCAGCGGCTATTGCCTCTCTTAGGACAGCCACCTTAAGATTCACGGCTTCTTGGTGGGCCCCTCAGAGTTTTGATCCAGCCTAGCAAAGACAGAGGCTGTTGGCTTGGTAATGGATGACCTGTTGACAGGGGCCGTCGTAGCAGTAAGCCGGTCGAAGACCGACTTCTTGTTCACTTCCGGTGTAGGTATTGGTATAGATAAGCTTGAAGGCGGGATCATGGTCCCGAAAAACAGGCCGGTGGTGGCCTGGGTCACCTGTTCTACCGGCAGAGCGAGGAAGGAGGCCGCTTGAGGCCCATATGCTACACCTCCAGGTGAGGTGGAGTGTCCGTTGCAGTGGCACTTCGAGCAGTTGGTGCAGTTAAAGGCCATGGATGCTTCAGTTCTGCGCCAGGCAAAAGATCAAATCTTAGTAACTTGAAATCCAAAGGCAACCGTTAACAAACCGCGATTGGTTCGCGAAGACGACACACGAAGTGTGGAGTGGAAAGAGGAAAAGGTCCCACCGGGCGTGCCAGAATCTGTTCCCCTCCGAATGACGCGGCGGAGACGCGATGTACGTCTAGGCCTGAGATTCGGGGCAGATGCTATTTGGTTTTATCCGTCTATCTCTCCGAAGATGCCAAGTTGATTTATGGCACCGTATATCGGAGGTTTAGACGGATGCAGCCGATATAGCAGACTTCGTCAGATTCCCCCTCGCTTGAGGGGGTTTTGACTGTAGGGACGCTCTTCCCTGCAGGCGCAAGCCCCTGCAGTTAATTACGCTACCGCATCGCGGTAACAACTTTCTCCTTCTCCAGAAATTTCACTTCGTGTCGTGTGTGTTTGTTTTGTTTGTGGTTGCCCGTGGATTGTATACGGAGACTAAGTTATGCCGTCGCCCGTAGGACGTGGATTAGTCCAAATTCGTATTTACTTAGATTTGGGTTTGGTGTTTTAGTTTAAGGATACGTTAGCCGTGTTGAGGCTAAGATCAACTTAAACGCTCGTTAAGGATACGTTAGTCCTGTTTAAGACTAAGATCTACTTAACGTGGTGATCTATTTAATATATGGCCGTCGGGACTCATCACCTCTCTGACGTCGTTGAAGGATTACAACGATAGGTGTCGGAGGAGTTCAGAGATGTACCCTTGAACCGAAGTTGATTAGGGAATATGGAGTCTGTTGAAATGCTTAAGGATACGTTAGCCTTGTTTAGGGCTAAGATCTACTTAAGCAGGATCGTTTAGATCCGACAGAAGAGCGCTCGGAAGCTCTATTATTCCAGTTTATGGACGTGGTGGTCCATCGCCAGTTTAGAGACGTGGTGGTCCATATTCCAGTTTAGGGACGTGGTGGTCCATCATTAGTTTAAGGACATTTCGGTCCACCATTAGTTTAAGGACGTTTCGATCCATCATTAGTTTAAGGACGTTTCGGTCCACGAGTTTAAGGACCCCGCAGTCCAATATTAGTTTAAGGACGTTTCGGTCCACGAGTTTAAGGACCCCGCAGTCCATATTCATATGTGGTCGTCGGGACCCGTCACCTCTCTGACGTCGTTGAAGGATTACAACGATAGGTGTCAGAGGAGTTCGGAGATGTAGCCTTGAACCGGAGGTAAATTGATTTAGGAGAGCAATTTTGCTCAGTCAATTTAATTTGAGGACTTATGGCCATGATTGGGCTAAGTCCAGTTTCAAGATTCTTTTGTCTTCGGCCTATTGGACCTGTGCTAGGGCCTTGCCCCTTTACTGCATTATTTTTCTTTGTTTTGGTTGGGCTCTGCCCTTTTATAAATGATGCAGAGCATCTATTTTGCTTGGGCTCTGCCCTTTGTTAAAATGCATAGCATTTTTGATTAGGCCTGTTAGGCCTTTTAATTGGGCCCTGTCCCTTTTCTTAATAATGCAGAGCATTAAATACTCTGACAGTGCCCCACATGGCTTGTCAGGTGCTTTGTGCAAATTAAAGAGCGCAAGCGCATGTGGAAGTGACACGTGTCAAGCTCTGATGAGCGCAAGCGCAACAGCACAGTGCGCTGCGTCAGTACGCTGCGCTGTTGCACTGCTGACACGTGGCGCTTCCTGGCGGCTTGCGCAATAGCGCAGTTTTGGCAAGTGCTGGGCACTGTTCTTATTCTTTTGGATCAATTTTTGATTAAAGAAAACAAGTTTTTTCTTGTTTTTAAAGAACCAGTGGTTCATAAAAAGTGCATGGCACTGTTATTGTTTATTTTTCTCTTTTCTTGAAAATCATTGATCTTGTTCTTAGATCAATGATCTGTTTTTAAGAGAATTTTCTCTTTTTCTAAAGGTTTTTACCCTTTTTTTCGTTCTTGAGAAATTCTCTCTAATTCTTCAGAGTTCTCTCTGTTTGAAGTTCTTGATTTCTCCCAAAAATGCTCCTCCTTTGAATTGAGGTTTAGGGTCCTTTTTATAGTGCTCATCAGTTTGTTGAATTTGTTAACGAGATCTTTCTCTGAGTGATTTGGGGAATTTTCCCCACCGTTGGATCTTTGATCCAAGGGCTTCTGTTTTACAGAAGGCAATCTTCTTATTTTAACAAGAACAAAAAGATCTTTTTAGAATTTTAATTCTGTTTGGCGCAAGCGCCCCAGCGCGTGACATGTGTCAAGCAGCGCACAACGCAGCGCAACTGCGCTTGTGCAACTGCACTGACACGTATCGCGCAGCGCAACTGTGCTGCCACAATTGCGCTGCCACGTGGCGCGCAGCGCAGAACGCAGCACAACTGCGCTAGCGCAACTGTGCTGCCACAATTGCGCTGCCACATGGCGCGCAGCGCAGAACGCAGCGCAATTGCGCTAATACAACTGCGCTGCCACGTGTCGCGCCGCGCAAAGCGCAAGTCATCTGAAGCGTTGCTTCCTTTAATTTTTGTTTTAAATAGAGCCTTGCTCTGATTGGGCGTGCTGCCTTGGGCGTTGCGCTCCTTGCACTGGCGTGTCTGATTTTGACACGTGGCACGTTGCGCGCAGCGCAAGGAATCTGAAGCGTTGCTTCATTTATTTTAACTTTTAATTTTTACTTTAATTTTCAAAGCAGAGCTTTGCTCTGATTCGGGGAAATAGAAGCGTTGCTTCGTTTCCTATCTTGGAATTTGAACAGAGCTTTGCTCTGATTGGGGTAAACAGTGCCGCCGGCCGGACTCGGCCGGACGGCCGAGTCGTCAACACAAAAAATCAGCCTTTTCAAATTCCTAACTCCCCTGCATACACCATTTATTTGGATCAGTTCCCGAGAGTTAAATATACCCCATTTACTACAATTTTTAATGATTTTTCTAAAATTTTTACATTTTTTTTAATTAAAAACCTTTCACCTATCCTACCCTAGCCTACCCTATATATACACTCCCTACCCTCTACCCTCTCATCCCAAAACCCTAAGCTTACCCTCTCAAAAATTTCTAAGAGTGTGTAACTTGAAAACGAGTGCACGGCAAAGCTCTGGCGAAATTCCGGCGGGAATTCCGGCGACGTTTTTAGAAACTACCGGCGACGAAGCAACACCTCGGCAACTCCTTTAGTTCCCCCTCACTCCTTAGTATAGATCGAAACCCGTAAGTCCCATTCTATCCCCCTTTCTATTTCTCTAAAATACGAAATTACGAAACCCGACGGAATCGGAACAAATCCGATTTCCGATTCGGTTTTCTATAAAATTTCACTTCTCATCAATACATTCATGTTTAAACATTTTTATCTTGACTATTAAACTTTTAAAACTCAATTTGAACAAGTTTCATCATATGAAATGATAACCTTTCCAATTTATCGTATTTTTCACTTTAATACCATCATGTTTCGATTTCACATTTAACCCTTAACTTTGCTATACATTTAAAGTAGAGCACGAGGTAATGACCTACCTCCACACACACGCAAATACAACCCTAAACGATATCATCAAAACTTAGAATACGATAAGACAATATTTTCATTTAAATACCATATTCTTAATAAAATCATTTCTAGAAGGTTTAGCTTTGATACACTTTTAAATACATACCTCTTATTAGGAAAACACGATAAGTTGTGGACATCGATCGTTTATCTAAACCTGACTTTGTGATGTTTAGATTAGACAAGTGAGCAAAGGTAACTTTAAAAGGCCCGTCTCACGATTCGTGAGCGGATCCCTCCTTCCTCACTTGTACTTACCTGGCCACAGTTGGCGGTGCAGAGGCGATTTGAGGCTTCTAACGACTTGTCGTTTAGACCCTTTAGAAATAGGCTAGTTGGCTTAGGAAACCCTAGAATCTAAAATACGGAAAATTTACACCTTTGCAAATAAATACCATTTACTTTATAAAACCGTTTTCTAAAGGATTAGTATTTTACAATCTTTGCAAAGCGCCGCTACAACCCATCTTTGGGGAACCCGTTCGGGATCGTGGGGTTTATCGCGCACCCTCGGGCTAGTAGTGCGAGATTCAGACCTCCGCAAGGAGCATTCGGTCTCAAAATGTTTAAAATACGACATCTTAAGAAAATAAGATTTTTGGAATATAAAATATTTATTAAAATTATTTTTTGTATAAACATATGTATATTTATCATTTAAATATCTATTTTATTATAATATAAATTTTCCACCTTTTTCTAAAAATCACAAGAATATATTTTACACTAAAATTCCATGAACTTCAAATAATCAATATTACAGATAAATACCCTTATTTATAAAAAAAAAACTAGGATATTTTCACTAGAAATGTCGCAATATAAAATCCACCCTCATTACAATTCTAAAGACGAACAATGAATACTTAAGGTGTATTTTGGAAAGTATATAAAAGTATTTTTACATAAAACCCCCTCAAGTTTTATAAATTATCCTAAGGACCCTAGCAATTATAAGACTTCGATCTGATTGTCTGACTCAGGTTTGAGTCTGATTAATTTGACTTGAATATGATTCAAGTCAATCTATAATTTATAATATTCCAATTCAATATGAACATATGAATCCATGAATTCAATTATCAATTTATACAACTTAACTGAACCGAACCATAGATATATATTCCTTTTACATGATTCTCAGTATTCCATTTACATGACTCTACGGTTACAACCGTTTCCTGATATCATTGTTTCGATCAGTCAGTCAATCACTCATATAATCAATACAATTTACAAGATAACAATACAAATGAGATATCGCGGGGTTTAAGGGGTAGATTGGTACGGAAGATGTTAAAAGTGGCACGAGACGGTCAGATTTAAGACACCTAACATGAATCCAATTGCCGTTGTTCCGGACCTTCTAACGGAGCCTTGTACTCTATATTCCGTTTGCCTTGGTCTCTAGCATATAGAGACCCCTCTCGTATGCACTGGCATTCTTCTGTACCAAGCTACAAACAACAGCGTTAATACAAATTACAACAATACAATACAACATTAAAAACTACTCTCTCTCTCTCCTACTCTTTGTCTATTTCTCCCCTATCTTTGGGACTTACCGAGCGACCTGTTCGCTGACGACATTCTATTTCTTTCTTTTTTGAATGTCGTCAGGTGGTTTGGACCCGACAGAGATCGAGCCATCTCAAGAAGACTTGGAGCAGTTTGCCGAAGACCCTGCACTTTAGTTTCATTGTACACTTTTCCTTTCTGTATTTTCATTTCCTGCTATGCCACTGTTTAGGCATCTTTTTATTTCAGTTGTATTTCCTTTTCATGCATTGTACAAAAGAATGTTAATAAATAAAAGTTGTTGTTCTTTTTATTTCTTGTCTCTTATGTATTTATTTTATATTGCTTAGATACGCTTAGCGTATGTACTTCTGAGTATATACGTAGCGAACCTCGTCGCGTCCCTTTCGCCGTACACTGGGAAGCGGGGCGTGACAGGAAATAGGCGAGCTGACCGACACCTCCTCAGAGGGTGTGGGCGCGCATCGTACTTCGGGGCAATGTCCCAGTCTTCCCCGAGACCGGGGCGTGGAGGCTTCCGGAGCCCAGCGTGTCATGGAATCATGGCCCGCACGTGGGCCGTAGTTGTCGGAGGTGGCACACAGGCGCTCGGTGACGCTGAGGGGAGAGTGGGCATCAGCCCTTCTGCGTGCGTCGTTGTCTCGGGGGGAACCGCGACCTGGTGAGCAGGGCCCTCCGCCTGGACGCGGACGAGGGCGTCCACCATCGACGTGAGTCTGTCGATTCGAGCCGATAAGACGTTGATGAGGTCTGGAGGGGGAGGAACCGCTAACACCTCTGTTGTGGGGGGGAGTGATGGCTCATGTTAGGATCATTGCGTCTTTCACTCTCCATTAGGTCGAGGGCAGAAGATCAACTTCGATGAGTGGAAAAAAATTTTGATTCGTTCTTACATACGGCGCTAACTGATGGAGGGTATGATCTCCTTCTGATGTTGTCTTCCATCGATCTGTAGCGAGCGTTGTTGAACGGTTGAGATTTGAGTTGAAGATTGTCTCCTAGAGTGTGTGGATCCCAATAGGTTGAGTTTGAAGTGGAAGCCGAGATACCTGCAAGTAAGTCCCGGTGTGGGTGAGCACCGTAGGACCCTTCGACGATCAAGTTAGAGCCAAGAAATATTGGCAGAGTAGTGGCTTACTGGAATCAAAATTGCGTTACCTGAGTCGTCTGAGAGAGGGGTTTTTATAATGGTCGCATGAAGCGAGCAGGTGCGAGATCTTCGCCGTCAGTTACGCCCCTAACGTTACGCTTGCGTGAATGATGGGATCCCTCCATAAATGATGGGATACGCTTATTAATGAGGGGATGTGCCAGCGTGGGACGCAGGACGTGGGGCGGCGGTTATCTCACTTTGGCGAGATACGCGAAGCCGTTGCAGAAGTGCTAGAGATCTGCATTATCGTTTGATTGGGAGAGCTGGGGAGGTTTAGCTCGGCGGATGGCTCGAAGAAGAGCCAGGAGCCCGAGGAAGCTCAGCTTTGCAATAGCTCGGAGGCGAGCAAAAGAGGAGGGGTACAAGTTCAGCTACTAGATTGCTTGTGGGAAAGAAGTGGAGTGTCCACACTGATTTTACCTCGATATCCCCCGGGAGTCTAGTGGGTTGTCACGGGCGACACATCATTTGCCACGTGTCGTGATATGAGGAATTCCCACTTATGAGCATCATCAGAGTTCATTGATCTTGGAGATTCGTGTGGAGGCAAGTAAGGATATCATCAAGGTGTAATCAAGTCACCTTAATTGGATAAGAATTACTAGCACAGTGAACGGAACGCAAATCCGAATTTGCGCAAAGGCATAACCTTTTCTTGAATCAATTATGTGTTAATTGATTTCGTTAATTAAATTAGCATAATTTATAAACCCTTTTTGATATCAATGTAAAAATTATAGTTTTTCCTTCCGCTGCGTTTACACCAAATTTACCAACAGGTCCTGCACGGATGTCCCGGGCTTCATCTTCAGATCAAAAAATTCATTTGATATCTCGAATCTAGCTATTCGAGACTGCTCTTCATACAGCTCTTAGAGACCGGTAAATATAGTCTGAACATCTATTTCCTTATGTTGCATTTACAAATTATCATTCATAGTGGCCAGAGTGAGGCAACGAGTCCGGTCACAATCAAGCTTCCACTGATCGTGGACATCTCAATCCACCTGTCTAAGTCTGTCACCTAGAGAAGGAGGAGGTGTGACAGTGAGAATGTAAATCACTTTTTCATAAGCGAGAGCGATTTTTATTTTGCGTACCCAGTCTTTATAATTATGTCCCATCAGTTTGTCCTTTTCAGTTATTAGTTTTAAACCAGTCATGATTAACAGCAGTAATTCTGAGAGTAGATTAAGAAAAATATTTTAACGGATGTTCTTAACATCAAAATAGATTGGAAAAATATTTAATTTATCTATTAGACAGCTCCCAATATTTTAGCGTATTTTCATGAAAACCACAATATTTGAAAAATCATAAACTTTCAAAAAGTTTAAAGTAGGAATCGAAACTCCGCTATCTTGGTATAGTGACATTGACAACTAGCCAACAAGTCACCATACACCATAGAAGGTGGACAAAACTTTTTTTCCGATCGTATTTATGATTTTCGATTATAATTTTTACCTATAAATTTATTATAAGCTTAACAACAAGCCAACCATAACTCATAATAATCTAGTCAAGTCATACTCATACAATTCTTAAGTAGCTAGATCAATAATATGACCCTTGACAATTTGCCAACAATAAAACCCCATTATTTATTCACCTACTCTATATCGCATATATTAGCAATCAAATATCATCCAAATACCACACGCTATGGCTTGAAAACCCGCCAACAATTATAGGATGAATATCAGATACTCTATTTGATTGAAATGGTGGAGGGTAACGTATAGTATTGAAAAATACTCTTAATATTTTTGACTTGATTTAAATTGAAAAACGTTTTCCAAAAAACTATGTTTTTGAGTTAGTATTAACTCTCATATTCATTTTAAAAGAATTGTTTTTCAAATTTAAGTGGTTTGTTGTACTTAATAATTACATTATTAATCGTCTCATCATTTTTCTAAGTTAAAATTGTTTTACTGTTTTTATGAACGTTTTAGAAAAAATCATTTTAATAAAATCTTGTTTTTAAAAACGTGTAATGAAAATAAAACAACTTTTAACAAACATTACACTCATGCATATCCACAAGAACAATTTCTAAAGCATTATAGGCATGTACATCATAAATAAAAGGGCTTATACTGGAATGGATTGGACGGATGTGATATATCGTGTTTTGATTCGAGCGATAGGATTAAAAAACGATAATTCACTTTAGCGTTTTACATAAATGTAAATAAACTAAAAATAAAAAATGAAGATCTTGAGACACTTGAACGCTCCATTGAACTCCTTCAATCACGCTTAGCTCTCACCTCAAATCTTTGCCCTCATAAATAACAAACTAGTGCGTAAAATAAATCGAGGCACGCAAGCCCCATTTGATTAAACCATTACCAAGTGACTCGCAGGTCATTATAAATAATTGCAACACAAATCACAGAAAATTTGTCCATTTCCATTCCAATATACTAATCTAATCATCGCATATCACATCACAAAAAAAATATTGCAAACATATGATCACATCACAACCATAACTTAATATATCATATATAATAATATGCATATATATATCATGTTTATATATATACTTTATTATATAAAATAGTTGATGTAATTAGAAATGAAAATATTTAATTATCTTTAACAACAACTTAAAAAAATAACTAAATAGATTATGCTGTATATTAACAACTTAACATGTGTGCATTTATGTGTCAAAATAAAATAGAAAAATATTTAAAAACAAATTTTTACCAAACTTGGAATATATTTAAAAATAAATTTTCAACAAACTCCAACAAATTTAGAATATATTTGAAATAAGATTTTCAAAAAGTTCCAACTAATTTGGAGTATGAAAAAGAATTTTTTTTTATTTTAAAAAAAATCAGCCGGCCCCGTATAAGGGTAAACCCTAATTTTGAAAAAAAAATTGTTATATTATTCCAAATTTTTAAGCGTAAACAAATTTTTAAAAAATGATATTTTTAATCTCATTAAAAATGTCAAACTTATCAAAATTAATTGTATTAAATTTTCTTTATATATTTTGACACATGCACTTTTGTATTTATTCTAACGCTTATAATATATAGATCAAATAAATTTACAGCAACATTAATATATAAAGAAATATATATATGATTAATATATGCATCCATCAAAAAACAATTGTTTTTTAGAGATAAAAATTAATTAACTTGATTTATAAACTTTTACTCTGATACCACTGTTGGATAAATTAGTGTAAATGCAACGGAAGGTAAAATTAATTTTTTTACATCAGCATCAATTAGGGTTTATAAACTTTGTTAATTAATAATGAAATCAATTAACATTTAATTTATTTAAAGAGAATTATACATTTGCGTAAAATCGGATTTTTGTTTCGTTCGATATGCTAGCGATTCCTACTCCAATCAATGCGACTTGATGATCTTCTTACTTGCCTTCATATAAATCTCCAAGATTTATGAACTCTAATTAATTAATTAGCTAATCTAATTAATTAAAAAGAAGCACTAAAGAAGATAAATTAAAACAATTTTAATTTTATTTCTCCCGAAATAATTTCGGCCAGGAGAAGAAAGGCGGGCCGAAACTATTAAAGAGGAGGGAGGAAACTAGGGTTAGAGTTTTCTACACATTAGAAAGCTATATACAGGCACATAATTTTTCTAATTTAAATCCTCATAACTAATTAATTCATTTAACAACTTAAAAAAAACTAACTAATTATATCTTAATACATGTTGGGCTCTTGTAATTTTTTTGCCTATACATATACACTACATGTGTACATGCCACGTTTAATATAAATACTATATATATATAGTCATGTATTACTTACTCATTTAATATCATATATTATATTGAGTTGTACGCCAAATCTTATTTGACATTTTTACCCTTACTTAATTAAATATCAATAATATATCAAATACACTTATTTAATTAAACCCTTTGTATATCAAATATATACTATCTCTTCTTTAGTTTATACTTTCATGTTTAGCAAGTAGGAGTTCACCTATGTGTGACTTCGGAGGCTCGACGTTTACTCAGCAGTGGATAATTAATTCGAACAATTCGAACTAATTCTGTAAACAGTAAAATCCACATGTCTATATGGACGATAGCTACGTATTTAGACTACCTAGGTAAACTGTCGATTACTGGATTGGAATAGGAAAATACTATCCAAGCAAATCAATACCTATCAATGGCAACTATGGTACGGTCCAGCCTCTTTGTCTACTTATGTTTCTTATTTGGTCTAGGACTTGGTAGTGCTGTCAAACTCTAATAACTCAAATAACTATTGTGTTGATATTATCATGTAACCCTGAGATCAAACTGATAACCACTTATCATTTGATCTTTAGTACTCTAACCATGGATTTTAGATCACTGATATATCACACATTGCAGAACACTGTTCTCCTTATACCGGAGAGACAAATTCCATCTCAACTCCTCACAACCTTTACATGTATTCGATCATACCCAACTTCTACCGTTATACACAGTATTAATGGATCTATGGTTGGATAGTAACTAAAGTAATCTCCAGCACACGCAAGGTACTATGGCAAGTTTCAGGTCTGGAGACTAAATCGTACCAGTTGTTACTATATGAATTTTCATGTGACAGTTATATATAATTACCAACTGAAAATTCAAAGTGAGTCGTTTGGTGTACTTATCATCTATAAGTACCTGCATACGATACCCTAGTGTCACCACACCAGATGACTATAAGAACGGTCATTGCTCTCCAACGAGTAAATATAGTATACACTACTCTTTCGAAGTATCGATATCCTGTCTCGATACTCTTTCGACTAGGAACATTTAAGAATATACTTATCGACTAGTCAAGTCTCACTATTATGATTTGCATCACAATTCTGTAGTCTAGTATTATTCTACGAGCTTTATTAGTAATCAATAATAAACGGAATATTATAAATAAAAGATATACGAATAAAGAAAAACCAAATAGCATACTTTTATTACGAACAATAAAGTTCTATATATATAGGTTACAATTATAACTAATTGCCTATAACGGCACCTACATCTAACATTATATAGCCGGTTTGTCTATTATTTTATTGAGTTTAAGAAACCTATCACTTGCATCTCTTCACCACCATGAGATACTTTCTTTCATAAGAAAGATGAACTCATTCAATGTATTTATTATAACCATATTTATCAAATCTATAGATTCTATGCACAAACTTGAGCAAACGGAGCCTGCAATGTCACTGCATGCTTCGTCCTTACAGCGTTGAATCCTGTAGGGTTTTCTTGCAACCCCAGACGCAGTGCACCACCGCAGGATCCTTTATTACCTATAAAATTATGGTTGAATGCATTTTGGTTGAATTACGATTCATTATAACAACGCACGGCTGTCACTCATTAAATGTTGATGACATGCTGCATAATTATATATACTTTTAAAAATTGGAGATTTTTCCGGCCGGTGCTTCCCTCCTTTAACTGGAAGAGTGTGCAGCCGGTTCCACCTATAAAATGATGACACGTGTCGGTCAAGCTATCCATGTTTCCTCTCTCATCCTGACAGTTGACAGGCAGTAATTAAAGTTTAATATTTTCATAAAAGATAAAAGGCTCTCCACCCACTTTTTCCTTTTATTTTTATATTGTTTTAGGCCCTGTTGGGTTGCAAGATTATGAAATTTGGATTCCAAAATAGCACGGTTGAAATTTCTGGATTTGGTAATTTGTTGTTTTGTTGATTTTGGATTCCTAGTACTGAATTTGTAGATTCTTGTAATTATTGTTTGGTTGGTGAAAATAAAATGGGATTTGGATTTGAGAATTTAGAGAGAGATAGATAGAGAGAGGATTATTAAATAAATAAAGTACACGGGTCTCATCTAAAAGTACAATGAATAGTGCCAAATCCTTGAAAAACCGTAAAAAATTTCAAGATTCAAGAATCCTTGTTTTGTGGTGGGCCCCTCCATAAAAAACAAAGGAATCCTAGAAATCCAAATTCTCCAACCAAACACAAAATTATGGAATTCTGGGATTCCACAATCCAAATTCCAAACAATCCTCAAACCAAACAGGCCCTTAATTTTGTGTTTTATGGCGGCCTGTTTGGTTTGAGGATTGTTTGGGATTTGGATTGTGGAATCCCAGGATTCCATAATTTTGTGTTTGGTTGGAGAATTTGGATTTCTAGGATTCCTTTGTTTTTTATGGGGGCCCCACCACAAAACATGGATTCTTGAATCCTAAATTTTTTTAAGGATTTGCAGGGATTAGGCATTATTCATTGTACTTTTAGATGGGACCCGCGGTGCTTTATTTATTTAATAATCCTCTCTCTCTCTACAATCTTCAAATCCAAATCCCACTTTACTTTCACCAACCAAACAAAAGTTATAAGGATCTACAAATCCAATAGCAGGAATCCAAAACAAATCAAACAACAAATTACCAAATCCAGAAATTTTCAACGGTACTATTTTGGAATCCAAATTTCTAAATCCTACAACCAAACAGACCCTAATGAAAACGAAGGTTACTATAAATCTTTCTTCTTTCTCTCTCACAAACCCAACTCCATTCCTAAAAAAAATCTGAAGCTAGAGCAAACAGTTTTCTTTTTACTAGCCAAAAGCCATTAAAAAGTTTAAGAAAAAATTGTTCTCATTTTTTGGCCAATTATTACCATATTGGGCATTGTTGCTCAATCTCCACATCTTCTACAAACCAAAGCTTCGACAACAGTAAAACCAAGTACAAACCGAAATCAACCTTTCAGAAGTCATCAAAAGTTAACTTCTTCCAATTAACACTATAAAAGAAAAATAAATAAAACAACAAAATGATAGAAACGAACAAAATTCTCACCGTTTACCACAATTCTGAAGGATCGTTTAAAAAAAGGAACAATTTCTTTGTCAATTTCACACATGCAAACAATTCCCTCCCAAATTTTATGAGATTTTAGGGTTTTTTTTTGAAATATTATTAATTTAAATTTAAATTATTAAAATCGGGGGGGAAAAATTAAAATTATGGGAATAGGGTGGTTTCGAACCACCCTATGGCCCACCCCACCCCCTCAGTATAGGGGGCGGGTTCTCAGAACCCGCCCCCTATACTTTTGTATAGAGGGCGGGTTCTCAGAACCCGCCCTCTATACTATTGTATAGGGGGCGGGTTCTGAGAACCCGCCCCCTATACAATAGTATAGAGGGCGGGTTCTGAGAACCCGCCCCCTTATTTTTTTTTAAAAATATTAATTTAATTAATAATCTAATTATAATTATAATTATTATCATAATATTATAATTATAATTATAATTATATTATAATTATAATTTTAATTCATAAATATAGAATAAAAGTAAATAGACGAAAAAAAACATTTAAATTAAATAATAAAATTTCACTATATCAATGTTTTTTACAGAATGAATCCGTCAAAATGTACAATTCCAAAAAATCCTATCTATTTGTAAAATCTAAATGCTATATCGACGGTCAAATTTATAATACAGAAAAATCTGAGTGCACTTGTCACGATCCTGAAGGTCCCGCCCCTGATGCATATCCTGGACATCTGGTCCTATAATGGCCTGGTTGTTTGCATAGGCTACATCTGGATTGCCTTTGCTGAGGATCAGTATCCATTGTCATTCGATCTCGACGTACCTTCGGTCTTCCGGGCTTTATATTTTTTTCCGGCGGTAATACAGTCGGTGTTTGTCTGTTGGCAGTATAATAGTGCCAATAGCGATTGTCCGGTATAGGATGAAATTTTGGATCGTATGCACCTTGGTAATTAGAAACTGTATAGTAATTGGAAGCGAAATTGTAATGTGAGGTATGCATACTGCTCGCAGCAGCAATAGCGTGGGCACAAGGTAAATGTTGTTGCTGGAAAAGACCGCATGTACACGAAGAGAGCCCTTCATCTCTAAAGTTCACGGTATATTGATTCCCATTACCGCCCGTCACCTGAAACTCCGCCGTGTCAAACCTTTCGGATCTGTAGTATTGTGCTCTGCGCTCTCTTTTCCGAAAGATATCTTCGTAATACGCGGTGAGCGGAGTGTCCATCCCCAAGGACTTTTCTCTTCTGTGCACAAAATAAGTATTCATCCCGAAAAATGTTCGAACAATCAACCCCTGTATCGGTAAGCCTCTAACCCCTTTAAGGACCCCGTTGAAGCTTTCAGACATATTAGTCGTCATTAGGAGATATCTGCACCCATCATCATGTGCTTGTGACCACATGCGGACTGGATACTCATCTAACCACGCTTTCGCGGCTTGACTCATCTCCCCAATTTTCGTCATGTATATGTCGTGAACATTAGGGTCAGGCGTTTCACCGGCTCTGTACATAAGTTTATGTAGATCCGAATTTTTAAATTTTCGATCAAAATTTTGCCTGAAGTGTCGTAGGCAAAACCTATGTGGGGTCGTCGGAAATACAGATCTCATTCCAGCCAGTATTCCCAGATGTCTATCAGATATGATGCATAAATCCGTTCTATGAAGAACAGATGGGATATTTTTTAGGTTACGGAAAAACCATGACCAGGATGATGTATTTTCACCCTCGACAATAGCAAATCCCAACGGAAATATACCGTTATTAGCATCAACACCTGTAGCAATTAACATGCAGCCTCTGTACTTACCGTATAGATACGTACCATCAACGCACAATACCGGCCGACAGTGTGTGAAACCAGCCGCACATGGACCAAAGCACCAGAAAATTCTCTGAAACCTGACAGAGCCCTCGACGTCGGTTTCTGTGGTTTTTAACCGGTATACGGTCCCCGGATTTGATGCTTTCATGGCTTCCATAAAAGGGACTAGGGAGTTGTACGAGCTTTCCCAGTCCCCGAATATCTTGCACAAAGCCTTTCTTCGAGCATCCCATGCCTTCACATACGAAATCTGAATTTTATGCTCTCCGCTAACCAAGAGCCGTATCTCTCGGGGAGTCATCGCCACATCTGTACGGATCATGGGCATGATTAGCGAGCAAATGTAAGCTGAAGTGCAATTCCGGTGATCCTGTGACATAATAGAATTGATGCAAGTGTGTTCTTGGTTGTATTTCGTGACCTTCCAAGCCTTGGCTCTTTTGGAACAACACGCATGCAATCTCCACTGACATTCAGGAGATTTCGTACATACCACAGTATAGTACGTCTTATTTGACTCTTCTGTTTTAAACGTAACGTTTTGCTGAATGGACCACGACTTCAGCTTACAAATAAGATCTTCTTTTTCCTGAAACAAATCCCCGACGCTGATGCAGTCTTCGCTTGCTGCTGTCGCGTCCAAATAGGGTGCCGTATTTACTTCTGCAACGGCTAAGTCTACCCAACCATCATCTTCTAGCGGATCGAGGCCGGGATCTTCTAGTTGGACAAAATCGTTATTCGCAACCATACCATCAAAGAATGCTACCTCATTCAATCCAGCAGCATATTCCACGCTATCCTCCCCCTGATCACCTTCACCGATTTCATCATCATCACTCCCACACACATCAATATCACCCGTAGCTACATAAGGTTCGGGTGCAATATATGATGGTTGTGGTCGGTGTATTGTGGATGGTTCAGGGTGAGAAGACCGGAAAGATGTGGACGGACATGCTTGGAATGCGCTGCTTGGATCGTGTTGGAATGATGCGGAGGTGTGGGGAAATCTGCGTTTAGTATATAAATTGTTATTATAATATTATTCCCTAATTTTTTCGTAACTAAATCATCACTTGTTTCAAATTTATTTACCTGTGGAAGGCTGTGTATGGTAGTTCTTGCTGTTCTTCTGGGGTGCATGTAACTGCAGCAGTCGGCTGGAAGAACCTGGATTTATGCATTTTATTAAATGTTTGAATATTAGTATACATGTATTACTAAAATGCTTAAATATGGGTTTATAAAATGTTTACCCATGTGCTTGAAGATTTGAATAATGTTGTGTATAGTCATATCCACCGGCACTGATGGCATCATCGTTGACCATGTGACCGTACCTCCAGGAACTATCTCCAGCATTACCATCAAAATTATCCGTTGGAGGGGCATCTGATACTTCCAATTGCTCCTTCTGAACCAAAAGTTCAAAAGAATGCTGGGTGCTTGAGAGACCGAAATCTATCATCGAAGATATTGATGCATCGTCTGTAATTTCAACCAATGCATTTCCACTGAACATAGGCCAGATACAACTTAACTTGACCCTACTTTCACGGGGATCGTATTTCGTAATTTTGTACACTTTTGCCTCTAGTTCATCATATGTCGTTGATGCTTCCAATCGCATGATTCGTGCAGACCCGCCCATATACTCGGGACCTTGTGCACGTGTGATAACCTGGCCATCGTATTTACATACAACAAATATACTTGGGGAGGCCATAATCCTGCACAAATATAATTTCTTATGTTGTGTTGAAATCGCCAAAAAAAATTCAAACTCGAAGATTGCAGTGAAACCATGAGACTCTCACCTAATCACAACAAAATGTGATGCACAATCGATTGTTAAAAAAGAAGCATGGTTTTTGCAGTGAAACGAGAAGGAAAATGAATTTAAAGATACAAGTTTAGTTTAGTTCTGTGTCTTATTTAAAGAAGTTTAGTTTTTGCAGTGAAACGAGAAGGAAAATGAATCTAAAGATGCAAGTTTAGTTTAGTTCTTAGACTTATTTAAAGAAGTTTAGTTTTTGCAGTGAAACGAGAAGGAACTGTTCTACTGCTCGAAGAGGGCAAAAAAAATGGATAGTGGAGAAAGTTTGAAATTGCAAAAAAAATTCATACTCGAAGATTGCTTACTTCCAATACTTTATGAACTGTTCTACTGCTCGAATATTGCTTACTCGCAGACTATGGTACTGAACTTCACCTTTTTCTAAAACTCCACACTTACACAAAATTGATAGCGGAGAAGAACTGATCGAAGTAAATGGATAGTGAGCGGTGTAGGATGCAAATTTGACAGAGATGAAATGAAATGGGTAGTGCGGAGACATATTTATAGCGATCTGATATTGAAGAGAGCGGGTTCTAACAACCCGCCCTATTATTCACCAGAGTCTAATTATTTCTGCATCGTAGACCGCGTTTACTGAAGCCACCGATTATTCACGCACAAACAAATAGTACTTGAATAGTACTGATTTGACAACTCATAAATTAATGAAGAGGGCGGGTTCCTGGAACCCGCCCTCTTCATTAATTTGACTAATTATTGAAGAGGGCGGGTTCCAGGAACCCGCCCTCTTCATTTCTGGAAGTGATTTGACAACACACCAGATGAAGTAAAAAGGAGTGTAATAAAAAGCATTTCTGAAGCCACCGATTATTCACGCACAAGGACAAATAGTACTTGAATAGTACTGATTTGACAACTCATAAATTAATGAAGAGGGCGGGTTCCTGGATCCCGCCCTCTTCTATGCGAATAAGACCGCGTGATTTTTGAAGAGGGCGGTCCCTCTTCATTAATTTGACTAATTATTGAAGAGGGCGGGTTCCAGGAACCCGCCCTCTTCATTTCTGGAAGTGATTTGACAACACACCAGATGAAGTAAAAAGGAGTGTAATAAAAAGCATTTCTGAAGCCACCGATTATTCACGCACAAACATACAAAGGACAAATAGTACTTGAATAGTAATGATTTGACAACTCATAAATTAATGAAGAGGGCGGGTTCCTGGATCCCGCCCTCTTCTATGCGAATAAGACCGCGTGATTTTTGAAGAGGGCGGTCCCTCTTCATTAATTTGACTAATTATTGAAGAGGGCGGGTTCCAGGAACCCGCCCTCTTCATTTCTGGAAGTGATTTGACAACACACCAGATGAAGTAAAAAGGAGTGTAATAAAAAGCATTTCTGAAGCCACCGATTATTCACGCACAAACATACAAAGGACAAATAGTACTTGAATAGTACTGATTTGACAACTCATAAATTAATGAAGAGGGCGGGTTCCTGGATCCCGCCCTCTTCTATGCGAATAAGACCGCGTGATTTTTGAAGAGGGCGGTCCCACTTCATTAATTTTACTAATTATTGAAGAGGGCGGGTTCCAGGAACCCGCCCTCTTCATTTCTGGAAGTGATTTGACAACACACCAGATGAAGTAAAAAGGAGTGTAATAAAAAGCATTTCTGAAGCCACCGATTATTCACGCACAAACATACAAAGGACAAATAGTACTTGAATAGTACTGATTTGACAACTCATAAATTAATGAAGAGGGCGGGTTCCTGGATCCCGCCCTCTTCTATGCGAACAACGTTTATTAACAAACAAACATTGATGTGACGACAAATAGTACTTGAATAGTACTGATGTGACCATTCATAAATTAATAAAGAGGGCGGGTTCCAGGAACCCGCCCTCTTCTTTGTGAATTAAGGGCGGGTTCCAGGAACCCGCCCTCTTCATTAATTCAGGAATTGATTTGACTAATTATTGAAGAGGGCGGGTTCCAGGAACCCGCCCTCTTCACAGGAGACGAACCCGTTCACCTCTATAAATACCGAGCCTCCACACGTTCATCAACCACACAATTTCTAATCTCTTGATAAAACTCTCGACAAATCTCTGCTTCAGTACATTTCAATGGAGAATCAACCACTCGACAAATCTCTGCTTGTCCATCAAAATGAACACAGATCGTTCAAAATATTACACGGGGAGGAAATTTTCTAAACTTAGTTAATTTGTTTTAATTACACCTTTCATTTAATTTTTGTACTTGAAAATAACAATATTTAATTTTGCAGGATGGAGATAATCTCACCGTCGTCACGCATAGCTCCGACAAATGGGTGGTTAGCGACCAAAGAATAAACCAACGGCTTAGACGGGCCGGATTTTATGAAGCGTCGTTGATTCGACATATCCAACTCGACCACGCTCTCGTCACCTCTCTGGTCGAACGTTGGAGAAAAGAGACCCACACCTTTCATCTAAGATGGGGTGAGGCCACAATCACACTCCAGGATATTGGCCTCTTACTCGGTTTACGGGTTAATGGGCTTGGGTTGGTCGGAGGAAAAATTGTTGGTCCAGATACCGACCACCCATACTGGGATACATATGCCGAGTCTGCTCTCGGACAGGTAAACAATATCATTCTGCTTTCCCTATTTAGTGTACCTATTTTATATTTTACATTATTTCTATCTTTAACATTTAAAAAAATACTAATATCAGGCACCAGGAGGCCACAGTAAGGGGTATAAAATCAATCTGAACTGGTTAAGAGATACATTCAGTAATATCCCTGATGAAGCCACCGATGAAGTTTTGGATAGACATGCACGTGCCTACATTCTGTACATGATCGGTTCTTGGTTAATGCCGGACCAATCAGCAACGCATGTCCATCCGTTATACCTTGGCTTCCTAGCGGATTTTGATGTCTGTGGCCAATATGCTTGGGGAGCAGGGGTCCTGGCCTTTCTCTATAAGGAACTCGACAAAGCATGTGCTCCTACGAAGAATAAAATTTGTGGATGCAGCACATTACTTCAGGTAAATTCTTTATTTTTCACAGCTAGAATTTTGCAATATTGGTTTTCTCTCTTATAATCTAAAACTTTTTTTCTAGATCTGGTCGTGGGAGCATATGTATATAGGAAGACCAGATACTATTAAAATAACTGGCTTTGATAACCCCGGAAAGCCGCTCGGCTGCTGGTGGAATGGGAAGAAAGCGTATAAGGCTCCTCGTCGAGTGCTTAGGTACTATAGAGATGAGTTAGATCGCATGGAGGCGGCTCAGGTAATCATAATTTGGGTAATTTAATTTGTTTTACAATTTTGAAAATACCTAAATCACAATTTTTTTCTCTATGTCATTTGCGCAGTTTCTGTGGACGCCTTATACAGCAGACCGTCTACAAAACTTACCCGGCATCTGTCTCGAAGGAGAGCCGGTTTGGCGGGCTCGATGCCCACTCCTCTGCATCAATGTTGTTGTTATGCACCTCCCAGATAGGGTATTGCGGCAGTTTGCTAGATTGCAACATATTCCTGTCCCGCCGCCTTCGCCTATGACAGTAGAGGGAGACATGCGAGGAGGAAATACGGAGCGTGATTGGAGGGAGCATCATCATCAGTATTTGCTGAGATGGGAGGATAGGCAGCATAGTATTGCCTTACAGCAAATAGGTGACCACACAGCTACCGACGCTACCAAAGTATATCTACAGTGGTATAAGCGTGTCACCGTAAGATATCTTTCTGCTCCTCCACAAGACTTCCCAAACATCTCGCGGTACGAGCCTAGAGGACACATGGAACGAGATTTGGTAAGCCGCCCTCTTTATATCATATTACTTTTTAACATCCGGCGGTATGAGTCAATACTTATTTCTTATTTCTAATGTAACGACAGGCTCGTGGGTTGCATGTCGTACAAACAATGGTGCAGGAACCATACCCGGCTGATGCTGGTCCGGCATCTCAGGCTCAATTTTCAAATCTCGACCAATTTATTGGTGGTGTACTTGGTTCACATGGTATTTCTCAGCATTTATCGCCGGCACCGGAGCCCCAGTATCAGCCGGCACCGGAGCCGCAGTATGAACCGGCACCGCAGCCGCAGTATGACCCGGCACCGCAGCCGCAGTATGACCCGGCACCAGAGCCGCAGCATCAACGAGATCCAGCGCAGCTGGATCAGTGGTTTGGATCACCATACAGTCAACAGCAACCCTGGCATACCGGACAGGCGCAACAACAACAGACTTGGGGATCAAGTTTTGCAGAACAGCCGTCTTGGGGGTTTGGTTCAGCGCATCAACAGCACTCTTGGGGGTCAGGATTTGAGCATCCATGGGGCCAAGGTTTTGTGCAAAATCAGCCGCATGAAACCGGGACAAGTTCTTCGCTACAACTGCCCAGTTGGGCTTCAGATTTAGCGTCCTACGGAAATTTGTTGGGAAGCAACACATATCCGACACCTGTCCCACATTCAGGTCCTGTCCAAGACGTTGCTGAAGACGAAGCTGAAACAGAACCCGAACCCGAAGCAGCAGAGCAGACGCCGACGCCGCCACCGCCATCTATCCAAGAAACAGGTGGTTCCTCCAGTCATCCGAGGAGGCATAGGCTTATGTCAAGCCTTCTCGGATTTCATAAAGGAAAAGGGAAAGCAAAAAAATAGCATTTACATTTTACAAATAGATAGGATTTTTTGACATTGTAACTTTTGACGGATTCATTCTGTAAAAAAAAATTTGATATAGTGAAATTTTATTATTTCATTTCAATATTTTTTTTTGTCTATTTTATTTTATTTTATTTTTAAGAATTATAATTATAATTATAATTATAATAATAATTATATTATAATTATAAACGATAATAATTAAAATTAACAAATTAATTTAATTAAATAAAAATAGGGGCGGGTTCTGGGAACCCGCCCCCTATACAAACGTATAGGGGGCGGGTTCCCAGAACCCGCCCTCTATAGAAAACTATAGAGGTCGGGTTCTGGGAACCCGCCCCCTATACGTTTGTATAGGGGGCGGGTTCCCAGAACCCGCCCCCTATAGTGGGGGGGTGGGGAGGGGCCCACGGGTGGTTCAAACCACCCTATTCTGCTAAATAAATTTCCCCCCCCTCCTATTTTAATAATTTAATTTTAAATTTATAATATTTCAAAAAAAAACCCGAGATTTTATGGGGATTCAGGGATGTGATCCTTTTCCCATTCACTAGCCAAAATTAGATCCAAGTGAAGGAAGCAAGCGAATAATTCAATGGCACAAACAATAGTGATTAAAAAAAGGAAGATAATTTGAGATTAGTGGTGCGTTTGCCGGAGCGAAGTTGGCGCGGCGGAGATGTTGGTGGCGGTGGTTGTATTTGTCGAAGGGAAGTGAAAAGGAAGCGATTTGAGGAGGGCGTTGGAAGTTAAAGGAGAGCTGTTGGTGGCGAAGCTGTTGGCGGCAGATGGAGCTGTTGGCGGCGAAGCTGTTGGTAGCGAAGCTGTTGGTAGCGAAGCTGTTGGTAGCGGTGGCTGTTGGCGGCAGATGGAGCTGTTGGCGGCAGATGGTGGCGGTGGAGGAGGGCACGTTGAAGAGAAGAGACCGATGGGTTTCGAAGATGGAAATTAGGGCTGAGAGAGGAGAGACGATAAGTTTTGTCAATTTAAGGAAACTATCGGAGAAGAAATTCGGCCCTATAGATCTTTAGAGCAGGGAGCTCAGAGATCGTACGAGAGGAGGAAGAAAATTAAAATGAATAGAAAAGGAAAAAAAAAGTTTTTTATTAAAAATAAATATAAATAAAATAAAATAAAAAACACTTGGTGTGATGTTGAAACCGCATGGTCTTAGCCTGTAAATAATGTGATTTGAGAAAAGATAAAAGAAGATGACCGGTTTGATGGGTTTAGCCGGTTAATTTCTTATTGTACAGTGTACTTCAGGTAAAAAGGAAGAAAGCACCGAAGAATTACTCTTAAAAATTCCAATAGTTTGACAGTTGTTTGAAAAATCAATGTCTCCTTTGACACCCACATGAAGTAGAGCCACAAGTCCTCAACCTAAGCCCCACTATTCACTAGCACGTTGCCATTCCCATGTTTTTTCCTCTTTTGAATCAACCCTCCGGACATCCAACTTGCTGCATCTCAGGTTGGAGAGGAAATTGGTATCTCGTCAGCCATCCGCATATTGGTGTTGCCAAAATGGCGTGACAAATAGAAGAGGTGGAGATTTAGGAGGGTCAAAAGTATTTCTTCCCCTCAAATATATACATCGTCCAGGATCTGGAGTCCTTCCTATTATTACCTTTTGTTATTTCCTGATATTAAGATCAACGGTTCAGAACTTTTTGATCTTAAAATCAGCCGCCGCGATCGGCTGCCAAATACGGTTTTGGTATTGGTGTTTTTCACATAAATTGATGTACAGTAACCATGCTAGAATAGTAGGGCGGTAGCCTTTTTTGGGAAAGGGAAATTCTTAAATCACTGGATGGAGAAAGAACTTCCTAATCCCCTCGTCCGCTCCCCCTCCTTCCACAAATATAATTAAGCTCAAAATCTTCAGCCCTCAATCCTAAACACCATGCAAGATGAAGAGCAAGAAACCCCTTACTTTCCCATCCCCGTCGACGACGCCGGCCGCGCCGCCGCTCTCCGTCCCCTCTCATTCTCCCGGCCCCACATGCTCTCCTTCCACCTGGCCTGGACCTCCCTCTTCGCCGCCTTCTTCTCCGCCTTCGCCGCCCCTCCCCTCCTCCCCGTCCTCCGCGACGCGCTCGACCTCTCCTCCTCCGACGTCTCCCGTGCAGCCGTCGCCTCCGCCGCGGGAACCATCCTCGGCCGCCTGTCAATGGGCCCCGCCTGCGACCTCCTCGGCCCCCGCCTCGCCTCCGCCGCCTCCGCCTTAGTCTCCGCCCCTGCCGTGTTCCTCCTGGCCGCTTTCACGGACTCGGCTTCCGGTTTTGTTGTTTTAAGGTTTCTGTCGGGGTTTTCGCTTGCAGCGTTCGTGTCGAACCAGTACTGGATGAGCTCGATGTTCTCCAAGGAGATTGTGGGGCTGGCCAATGCGGTTTCGGCGGGCTGGGCTAATTTGGGATCGGCGGCGGCGCAGTTCTTTATGCCGATCATTTATTCAAGCTTTGTGTATCTCGGGCTTTCGAAGCCGGAGGCTTGGCGAGTTGCCTTCTTCATTCCGACAGCGCTTCAGGTATCTTTGATCATCGGCTCTTAGCGCATATAATAATTTGACTCGATAGATGATACAAGTTGGAATTGAAACGTTGAAAGCGTTATGCATTAATAAACCAGTCAAGACATGAATTTAGGGTCGGCAAAAAAGTTGGCAGTTAAACTTTTTTGATTTTTTTTTTGGTATCCACTAGTTTGCTCACTGAAATCGGATTCTTTGTTAAATCCAATGGAAATATCAAATATCAAATATGTAGGCCCACAGGCTTCATTATATGATTAATCCTTTGATAGGGAATTGATCTAATCATCATATGATGGTAATAAGGAGACGACAAGATAAACTTGTCGTTGTTGTAGTGTCATTGATGATGTGTCGAATTGAATTTTTTTTTTTGAGATAATAGGTGGGATAAATTAGTCAAGAACCCGGGCTTGATCCGGATCTTCTCTATGGTCTACTCCAAGCCCCACCGATAGGCTACTCCAGGCCCCTGAGGCGTCAGATTGATTAAATCTGGGTGAAGGAATAATCTTTACTTAGGCAATATTTTGCTTCCAGTACCACTAAGATTTTCCACAAACTTTGTTCATCTTTCAGTATTGAAACAAAACGCACAGACCTTCTTTATTTGAATTTTGAAAATTACAGTGCAAAAGTCAACCAGAATGATTTTGGGATGATCTATAGAGTGGTTTGCCTAATCTTCTATAGAGTTTAGGAAACCTTTCACCGGATTGCTTCACCGTCACAGGACACTCCCTCTCACTATCAAACACTATCTTTCATATGAAATATGATTTCATTAATTTGATGTATCAAACCTGACCTGCAGATTCGACGCACCAGATGATTGTTCGATGCATATTTTTGTATCCATATTCATCAAATCAATAGATTCCATGAATAAAATTTTGATTCAATGCATTTTCCTTAAGTTAAGATTCATTGAATCAATATATTGGTGTTATTCATTGAATGTTTATTAAATGTTGTTTACACTTGTATTCTCAATTTGCATCTTTATAATTCTTATGTTAAATATATCTTTTTCTGATAAAGTTGCATGTCTCATCCATGTAGGTAGGAACCGTGCTAGCAGTTCTTGCATACGGCCATGATTCACCAGAAGAAAAACCCTCAAATCTCAACCCCTTAGAAAAAATCCCGACGCAAAGTCATAAAGATTTCTTAAATGTTCTAAAGAACGGGTTAGGAAATTACAGAGGATGGATACTAGGACTAACTTATGGCTACTGCTATGGAATCGAGCTGACGATGGAGAACATAATCGCAGAGTATTTTTACGACAGTTACGGGCTCAGAATGGAGGTGGCAGGCGTGGTGGCAGCAATATTTGGGATGGCGAATGTGGTGACACGGCCAGGCGGTGGAATGCTGAGTGACGAGATGGGGAGGCGGTTCGGGATAAGAGGGAGGCTATGGGGTTTGTGGGTGGTGCAGACCATCGGAGGGTTGATGTGTGTGGTGATGGGGAGGACGACGAGCTTGTCGGGGTGCATGGCGGCGATGATCGGATTGTCGGTTTTCGTTCAGGCGGCGTCCGGGCTTACGTTCGGGGTGGTCCCTTTTGTTTCGAGAAGGTATTTTGCTAATTCTATTTCTTTCATTGGAGTGGCTAAATTGTTCTATAATCTCTTTTAGTGTTGCATATTACTTTCATCCTTACAAAACTAATTTGTTACAGGTCAATGGGGGTGATTTCGGGGATCACCGGAAGCGGCGGAGCGTTAGGCGCGGTAACGACACAGCTTTTGTTCTTCTCAGGATCAAAATATTCAAAAGAGACAGGCATCTCTCTCATGGGAGTCATGATTCTTGTGTGTACTTTGCCTGTAAGTTTAATCTACTTCCCTGAATGGGGAGGGATGTTCTGTGGCCCGGCTAAAGGTGCATCTGATGATGAATCTGCTAAAGATGTTGAAGATTATCAACTGCTCAGTTAAATTATATATGTTGTAAAATATTGTAAGGTGGTTCTTGTAAATAGTCATTTATCATTCACTGATGGAGGTCCTTTTCGGGTCTCCGTCAGATGTTGTCTTCCGTTGATCTCCCGGTGGACTTGGATGGTTATCTTCTGTTGTGTGGGGGTCTCAATGGGTTTTGGAGAAAGAGATGGTAAGAGGAGTTTGGTGCTGAGTATCTGCAAAGAAGTCTCGGGGTGGTATGGTACCACCAAGGACTCTCCGACAATCAAGTTAGTGATGAGATCTGAGCAGAGTAACGGCTTAAAAGAGTGAAGAATGACTTACTTGACCCCTCTGTGATGGGGGTTTATATAGCGGCGGTAGCACGCGGCAGCAGGCGTGAGAATCTTGCCGGTAGTTAGGCTCTCGACGTCACCCCCCGCGTAATAAGCGGATCGCCCGTTAATGGGGATCGTGATGGTGTGGAACGTGGGATGTTGCCGGCGGAGAATCTACGCATGGCGAGATTCGCGGAGTGGCGATTACGCCTGCGAGTGGTGGAGTCGGTCGGAAAACCGAGGAAGACGGTCTCGGCTGGAGGGCTCGGGACGAGCGAAAGGGCCGAGGAGTATTGGTCTTGTGGCGGCTCGGGACGAGCTGAGAGGCCGAGGAGGCCAATTTAAAGGGGCTCTGAGGATAGCCGGCTAGGGCTTGCAGTTCGGGTACAGGGGTGGCCTGGTCGGCTCCATGCAGGCCTTTTCTTCTGAGTTCTTGGGCACGTCGTCTGCCGCGTGTCGTGATCCTGGGGATCACCAATATTGAGCATCATCATTAGCCCCCCACTCCTGTCCCGACCAGCCAGCTGGTCGGGTCAGGAGTGGACTGCTGGGCCGTCCGGGGTGAGCTCCCTCCTAAGGTTTCGTCGGGACGCGTCTCCGGGCTGTCAGTTGTCTTTGTTGGGTAGGAAGCTACCCGCCGGGATACGCCGAGTAGGAAGGGGCTCGGCGGCCTCGCGAAGAGGGCTTCAGATCCTCAGCGTCTGATGGGCAGGAGGACGCCCGCTGGGGATGCGCCGAGCAGCAAGGAACTCGGCGGCCTCACGATGAGGGCTTCAAACCATCGGCGTCTGATGGGCACGAGGATGCCCGCTGGGGATGCGCCGAGCAGGAAGGAACTCGGCGGCCTCGCGATGAGGGCTTGAGATCCTCAGCGTCTGATGGGCAGAAGGATGCTCGCTGGGGATACGCCGAGCAGTAAGGAACTCGGCGGCCTCGTGATGAGGGCTTGAGATCCTCAGCGTCTGCTGGGCAGGAGGATGCCCGCTGGGGATGCGCCTAGCAAGAAGAAACTCGGCGGCCTCGCGATGAGGACTTCAGACCATCAGCGTCTGATGGGCAGGAGGATGCCCGCTGGGGATGCGTCGAGCAGGAAAGAACTCGGCGGCCTCGCGATGAGGGCTTCAGACCATCAGCGTCTGATGGGCAGGAGGATGCCCGCTGGGGATATGTCGTGCAGGAAGGAACTCGACGGCCTCGCGATGAGGGCTTGAGATCCTCAGCATAAGATGGGCAGGAGGATGCCCGCTGGGGATGCGCCGAGCAGGAAGAAACTCGGCGGCCTCGCGATGAGGGCTTGAGACCCTCAGCATCTGATGGGCAGGAGGATGCCCGCTGAGGATGCGCCGAGCAGGAAGGAACTCGGCGGCCTCACGATGAGGGCTTGAGATCCTCAGCGTTTGATGGGTAAGAGGATGCCGGCTGGGGATGTGCCGAGCAGGAAGGAACTCGGCGGCCTCGCGACGAGGGCTTGAGATCCTCAGCATTTGATGGGCAGGAGGATGCCCGCTGGGGATGCACCGAGCAGGAAGAAACTCGGCGGCCTCGCGATGAGGGCTTCAGACCATCAGCGTCTGATGGGCAGGAGGATGCCCGTTGGGGATGCGCCGAGCAGGAAGGAACTCGGGGCTTCAGACCATCAGCGTCTGATGGGCGGGAGGATGCCCGCTGGGGATGCGCCGAGCAGGAAGGAACTCGGCGGCCTCGCAGTGAGGGCTTGAGATCCTCGACGCTGGAGGGGCCGTGAGAGGCCTGCGAAGGATGACCGGGCAGTGAAGCTGCGCGGTTGCCTCTTGGCGAGGGCTTTGATCCTTGACGCTGGAGGGGCCGTGAGAGGCCTGCGAAGGATGACCGGGCAGTGAAGCTGCACGGTTGCCTCTTGGCGAGGGCTTTGATCCTTGACGCTGGAGGGGCCGTGAGAGGCCTGCGAAGGATGACCGGGCAGTGAAGCTACGCGATTGCCTCTTGGCGAGGGCTTTGATCCTTGACGCTGGAGGGGCCGTTAGAGGCCTGCGAAGGATGGCCGAGCAGGGTAGCTGCTCGGTGCCTCTTAGCGAGGGCTTTCTTAGCGAGGGCTTTCTGATCCCTGGCGTTGCGGTAGGGAAGCTACCCTCCAGGGATGACCGAGCGAGGGTCGGGCTCGGTTGCGTCTTGCGAGGGCTTTTGATCCTTGACGCTGGAGGGGCCGTGAGAGGCCTGCGAAGGATGGCCGAGCAGGGTAGCTGCTCGGTGCCTCTTGGCGAGGGCTTTCTGATCCCTGGCGTTGCGGTAGGGAAGCTACCCGCCAGGGATGACCGAGCGAGGGTCGGGCTCGATTGCCTCTTGCGAGGGCTTTTGATCCTTCAGGACGAGGACCGAGCAGGGTTGCTGCCCAGTGCCTCTTGGCGAGGACTTTGATCCCTGTCGGTTGTGGTAGGAAGCTACCAGCCGGGGATAGCCGAGAAAGGACCCGACTGCCTCTGGGAGGACTTTGGTTCTTGGCGCGGGAAGAGCTATAGGGCTGTAAGAAGCCTACCAAGGACCCTTGGCCGGGCAGGGTTACTGTCCGGTGCCTCTTAGCGAGGGCTTTTGTCCTGAAGGATAGCCGAGCGAGGGATCCTCGGGCTCGACTGCCTCTGGGAGGGCTTTCTGATCCCCGGTGTTGCGGTAGGGAAGCTACCCGCCAGGGATAGCCGAGCGAGGGATTCTCGGGCTCGACTGCCTCTGGGAGGACTTTCTGATTCCTGGCGTTGCGGTAGGGAAGCTATCCGTCAGGGATAGCCGAGCGAGGGATCCTCGGGCTCGACTGCCTCTGGAAGGACTTTTTGATCCCTTGCGTTATGGTAGGGAAGCTACCCACCAAGGATAGCCGAGCGAGCGATCCTCGGGCTCGACTGCCTCTGAGAGGGCTTTCTGATCCCAGGCGTTGCGGTAGGGAAGCTACCCGCCAGGGATAGCCGAGCGAGGGATCCTCAAGCTCGACTGTCTCTGGGAGGGCTTTCTGATCCCTGACGTTGTGGTAGGGAAGCTACCCGCCAGGGATAGCCGAGCAGGGTAGCTGCTGGGCTGCCTCTTAGTGAGGGCTTAGATCCTTGGGCGAGATGGCCCTCGAGCCGTCGTGGCGAGCCCCTCTGTGCGACCCCGTCAAGGGAGGGGGTGTCGGTCTATTCGGCCGGTGAGGGCGTTGATGACGCTCGCCGGAGAAGGTTCACTCGCGCCTCCGGTGAGGGGGAGGCGGCGGCTGGTATTTGGATCTTCAGGGTGATCGCTTGCCATGGGGATGGAGATCGGAAGGCCAACTTTGTTTTTTTGTGGAGTTTCGTTTCCCACAGACGGCGCCAACTGATGGAGGTCTTTTTCGGGTCTTCGTCAGATGCTGTCTTCCGTTGATCTCCCGGTGGACTTGGATGGTTATCTTCTGTTGCGTGTGAGTCTCAATGGGTTTTGGAGGAAGAGGTGGTATGAGAAGTTTGGTACCGAATACCTGCAAAGAAGTCCCGGGGTTGTTTGGTACCATCAAGGACCCACCGACGATCAAGTTAGTGATGAGATCCGAGCAGAGTAACGGCTTAAAAGAGTGAAGAATGGCTTACTTGACCCCTCTGTGATGGGGGTTTATATAGCAGCGGTAGCACGCAGCAGCAGGCGCGAGAATCTCGCCGGCAGTTAGGCTCCCGACGTCACGCCCGCGTAATAAGCGGATCGCCCGTTAATGGGGATCGTGATGGCGTGGAACGTGGGATGTTGCCGGCTGAGAATCTGCGCATGGCGAGATACGCGGAGTGGCGGTTACGCCTGCGAGTGATGGAGTCGGTTGGAAAACCGAGGAAGACGGCCTCGGCTGGAGGGCTCGGGACGAGCGAAAGGGCCGAGGAGTGTTGGTCTTGTGGCAGCTCGGGACGAGCTGAGAGACCGAGGAGGCCAATTTAAAGGGGCTCTGAGGATGGCCGGCTGGGGCTTGCAGTTCGGGTAAAGGGGTGGCCTGGTCGGCTCCATGCAGGCCCTTTCTTCTGAGTTCTTGGGCACGTCGTCTGCCACGTGTCGTGGTCCTGGGGATCACCAATATTGAGCATCATCATTCACTGAAATATTGTAAATGTACAATTGGTTGAATATTGAGAAAACTTAAGATTTCCGTTATGCTAATAAGAGGAACGTGTTAACAAGTAAAACAACTGAAACATCAAATTTCAATGGGGCAAAAAAAAACTGAGAGCAAGGCAATGACCTGTATATATCGAGATTTTAAGTCGTATGCCTTTTTTCTTTATTCTCTATGCGGTCCTTCAAGCATCTTTCGAATTCTACATGTTTGTTCTCTAATGTTTAATTTACCATAAGTAATTCAGAAACAAGAGATTGTTGTGGCTGCGATCGGCCGTAGTGAATTCCGTGTTGACCCAACAACCATACGAGTGAGAGAGATTCCCTGAGTTAAGTTGGGATGGGACGAACTGTAGCCTTATATTTGCCCAAAAATATATATAATCAAAAGGTAAAAAGAAAGTATCAAAATGATTTGATGGCCATAAAAAGAGTAAAATGCATTTGCAATAAAATGATTCCAGTACTCATTCGGTTGATCCAACGGCCTACCGATAATTACCTCCTCAATTTTACGGTCCAGATTTGTTTACAGATGGGCCCACGTTTGAATTGGGATGGGGTTCCAGTTGGCCTTCACAGTCCACAGACCGCTGGAAACCCCTGATAACATTAAACCCATCTCCCAGAGAGCTGCTGGAAATTTTTTTTACACCAATTCTAAAAGATCTAAAAGCCAAATTCCTCAAATGGGTGTCTCTTAATCTCCTCAAACCCTAATGGGTCTCCCTCCAAATCCTCATTAATGGAGGGTTTAAGTCGCTAACTGAGTGGGTTTTGAGCATAATAGAGGACATGGCTTGGGCTTCTATTTCTACCTCTTCCCCTTCTTTCCACAAGAATTTCGAGGCAAGTTCCGTTTCCTTTTCTTTAACCATCATGCGAATGATTGATGTTCTTGTTCATGCATTTTGTTCAATTAAATGTTTCTATTAGCATCACTGCCTATTTGGAATTAAGGTATAAAGATTCATTAAGGTTTTGTTCTATATCTTATGCCGCTTTGTGGAAATTGTCAGATTGGAGATATTAATGGTGGGACAATTGAGTGTCTTTAAAGTTCAATTTTTTTTTTTCCTTTTTCAAAAAAGGTTTTATTAGTTTTAAGGTGATGTTTTGTTAGGATAAACCAAAAAGTAATAAGAAAACGATATAGAGAAAAGGAAAATCGGAACGAAAATAGAATGCATAGATTTAACAAGATTGAACCAAATCAACCTCCGTCCTCGGACGAAGGAGAAGCATTCTACTATAATCTCAGAAATTGCGAGGTTACAACGTTGGCGTGGCAATTATCAAACCCTAATCCCAGACACACCCCAATACACAAAAGGCGGCTGACTTATCTCACATGAAATCCTAAGCCATACAGAATATATATAGTATCTTCACATTCTTGCACCTCAAGTAAAGATTTGAACCACACGGGATACTTTCCCACACCCCTGGGTCATAGGCTTTGGGCTCAGCCAATTCCTATGGGGCCAAGCCCTCGGCCCATGGCATTGGCTCACCCTACTGATTCAAAATCAAAGAGAGCTCAAACAACTTCATAGGCTAGACCATGGAGCTCGGCAAGAGCTCGACAACTGGCAAGCAATGCTAACATAGCTCGATCAACATTGGACTTGACAAGTAGATGGAATACGGGTCACTAAATTCAAGGCACACATAACATAGTCTATAGAAACAAAATGCTATTTTTAGATTTAAATACCTGGGAATAGATTGATAGAAGTTAGATGCTCCGTAAGGTCTCTTATGTTTCAAAAGCTCGGGCTCCAAACTATTATGTACACCTTCAATTCATTCTTGCAAAGATTGTGTACATCAGTTTGCAAGAGGCATTGACTAAGAAAATGTCATGTTAGATAAGATAACAAGAAGGATAATCCACAATGAGCATTTGATTTCTTTTAATTTCGAGTGGTACCTGATAGCCTCTGTACCGAAACAATGGTGCTTGTTATAGAATAAATTTACTTATGCTATAGATTTCTTTGGACATGTGCAATGGAGGCCAATAAATGGCCCAATTAGAAGAAGTGACAAAATGGTAGTTATGACGCCACTAAGGGCAGGGTAGACGGTAGACCTAGACAAACATGAATAGAGACGACAATGAATGATATGTTAATTGTTAATTGAACCGAGAATAAGACTCTGAACAGAGCTGAATGGAAGAAACACATTCATATGGCCGGCCCAAAATTTTGGGATAAAGGCTTGAAATTGTTGCATAAATTTATTAGAACGTGTAACCCCCCCCCCACAGAGACTATAATCCTATCCGTAGGGTTTAGAAACAAATCCTACCGATGTTTTGACCACTGAATTTGCATTGAGATGCGTGCATGTAAACAAGTGATCAATTTGAATAATGAATGCTATTCTCCATAATTGTTAGCGCACATCTCAATGCAAATCCAATGGTTAAACATTGGTAGGATTTGTTTCCAAATCCTACCGATAGGATTATAGTGTCTTTCTCTCTCTCTCTCTCTCACACACACACACACACACACACACACACACACAGAGAGAGAGAGAGAGATGCCTTGGCAAATTATATGCAGCTCATGCATTTTTAAGTATTGGACATAAGCAAACAATGAAGAACACAAAGTTTTATAGTTGTGATATTAACGTTCTAAGTTTTTCCAGTTTACCTCGTGGAGATATTCTAAAGAACGGAGATATGAGATACAGACGGTAAAGAATGTTTTGGGTACATTTCTCTCTCTTAAACTAATGATATGATAATTACTGATAGTTGTGACCGATGAGTATTGATTCTGATGAATTACACAGAAAAATCAGGCATGGTTATGTTTAGAGTCCATAACTCCAAAGCAAAGTTTGTATCAAAGCATTGTATCACATATGCTTCTTCTTCTAAAGGCCAGTCACCTCAAACAGAACTCAATTTGGAAGCATTAGAACCTGAAAAATTGAATCTTGTTTCTGAAGATAGCACTTTAAGTTCAACTAGTGGTTCATTTCTTCCTGTTGAAAGAACTTTTGGAAAGCCAGGATTTATCTCGTTTCATGGCATTCCATATCAAAGGCGAGACGAAATTCTTGAATCTAGTCCAAGCAAAGAAAGGTCGAAAGTTCTCTGGTTTATTGGTCCAACTATCCTTGTAGCTTTCTTGGTGTTTCCGTCACTTTACCTTCGGCGAATCCTTTCTACTGTGTTTGAGGACTCCCTTTTAACAGGTATAGTCAAAGTTGTCAAATCATGGCATTATCATATATCATTTTCTTATATTTTCTCTGCAATAGCAAAGAAATTTAGCATACAACTATATATACAATTAAATTAGCAACATAAGAAGAAATATAATATTTACTAAATCACTATTCACACAACTAACACAAAAACACACATACAAACATTAACACATATACAAGCACAAGATATATGAATCAACAAAAGTTATGTGAACAGTCATAATAGACAACTTAAAGAGCATTCAAGATTCAACAATGAACCACAACAAGCCAAGATTGTTGACCATAAAGATTTTATGATGAATATATGTAATGTTTTATAAACATAAGTGATTTTATTTGTATCTCAATCAAGGGAAGCCAAAAGAAATTAGTGAGCTCTCATGAAGGAGTTCTCATAAAGGGCAGTATATCTCATGTAGGAGCTTCCGCAGAGGTCTCATAGTGAGGCGAGGCGAGGCGTCGAAGAAAAATCCCACACAACAAAGGTGTTGAAGGGGAAATCTCACAAGGGAGGCGTAAAAGGGGACATTAGGCTTTCAATAAGAAACTCGAGAGAATTCTCATGGATCTTTATCCTTTGTGCGCCCTGATAAAGTGTAGACCCAACCCAATTGTGTACCCAAATCTTTATTTCATATCATATCATACGATTCAAATCATAAATCGCAGTACATTCATAATTTAACATAACCCTCCGATATGTATCAAGTCCCTCCATATCATACTGAATTGTACGGTTCGAATCATAAATTGTACAATATTAACTTGTGAGTATAGTGCTCAAAGTTCTTGTAGATAATAGATAGATTATTTCTTTAATGTTTCAATTGTTGTAGTAAATTCAAGAGTTTG
Source organism: Agapanthus africanus (assembly GCA_030015575.1). Classification (NCBI taxonomy): domain Eukaryota; kingdom Viridiplantae; phylum Streptophyta; class Magnoliopsida; order Asparagales; family Amaryllidaceae; genus Agapanthus; species Agapanthus africanus. Next base: position 340,497,581 of record JASDDO010000006.1, on the reverse strand, counting down.
TGTTGTAGTAAATTCTTTCATCATGGCAAGTTTGTATTCGTGGACTATATAATATTGCTCACGTGGATTGAAAAACGGCTTGGATGATGATGCTATCATCCTATTTATCATTATATGGGATAATACATGATGAGTTAAGTTGATTTGTTAATTTGAAGTCGAAGTTATAGATTGAGATGCCCCTTTATTTAAAAAAAAATGGATATAAAAGAAAATATAGTTTATTATGTAGATAGGAATGGATGGTGTCGAATCCCAATAACATAGATTATCGGTCAATCAATGTATATCACTAGTTAGGAAGACTTTTTCTTCAATTCAAATTTTTTGACATGCATCTTCCATCAAACTTTATCTCACAAGTTTTTGCCCATCAGAACCTCTGAATTATAGCTGCATTAGGGTTTTTTTCCGATGTTTCTGATTCATTCCGCTATGCACGCCATATCTGATTTAAAATTGTGCCTTATTTGATAGGATGCTCTATATTCACAATGGAAGGGTAGGATAACAAAATTGAGCCCATACATTCCATATGAATGTTGATTTTCAAAACTCTGCTATGATTCTAATTCTTTTACCAAGTTAGCTACTATTCACTTGTGTTTCAAACATTTTCAATATTCTGCCTGAAAAGTAGTTAAACTCCTTTTTTTTTCTTGCATGTGATCTATGAAACCTTGAGTAGACATGATTGTGTGGTTTTCTCAGGCAAAGCGTCCGAGTTATTTTATCAACTAGTAATTTTGTATGTGCAATGCGCATTTGCATACTTAGATGGAAAATGTTTCAGAAGATTTTTAGTTTAATCAGTAAAGATCATAAAATATTTTTGTAGATGTTTTGAAAGATTTATGTAGATTATATGTAGTTAGAAATTTTAACAAAATTGTTATTTATTCTCACAATTATGAAAATATTTGTTGCCATGTGTCATGGCGAAAAATCAAAATTTTAATTGAGAACCCCCCCCCCCCCCCACCCTTTGAGTTAAAATAGCCGACATACTGAACTTTGTCTATTCTCCCTGCAGATTTTCTTATATTGTTCTTCACTGAAGCACTTTTCTATAGCGGAGTTGCAATATTTCTTCTTCTCGTCGATCATATCTGGAGACCGGTACAACAAAATGCACCTCAAAATAAAGATTGGCCAAATTTTAAGTTTGGACTTCGTGTATCCTCTGTTGCAACCTTGGTGCTGAGCCTAATAATTCCTCTTGTTACAATGGGAATGGTTTGGCCTTGGACAGGGCCTGCAGCATCAGCTACTCTTGCACCATATCTTGTGGGCCTAATTGTACAGTTTGCATTTGAGCGATATGCCCGTTATCAGAAGTCACTGGCTTGGCCAGTCATTCCTGTTATATTTCAGGTGAGATCTTGATCAATCTCTTGATGCCATTTTTGCTTATTGAAATTTTGTTTGTGAAGGCAGAATATTTGACTTTATTGATTAAACCTATCGGTTAATATTGAACCTATTGCTTAAGGGTTGGACCCATGTTAGTTATAAGTAAACTTATTGAAGCATGCCTTTTTATAGGTTATTTGGACTATTAAGGCAACTTCAGTGACGAATGAAGATATGTAATATACAATATATATTATCCCTCAAGTATCAGAAGGGCACCAAGGCCCATCATCTAAGGTATATTTAAGTTGTGAATTGATGATGCTTGTATGAACTAAAATGGTCATTAACAGAATTAAATTTAATCTGGGTAAGGTTTGTATTGTAATCATTGACTTTAAGTATTGAATCGTCATCATCGTCTAAGCCTTTTCCCATCCAAATGGGATCGGCTATGAAGTCCAAATTTGACACATTTTTTGACCAGCCGTCGACCAGACACCAACCCTCTCCAAATAAATGCCAAATACCCGATTTAAAAAACAATGACAAAAGAGGGACTTGTCATAGTCCTGAATTACCAGTTGGCATACTCCAAATTCTCAATGGTCTTGCCTGGTTAAGAAAGTATTACAGTAAATTCTTATCCTCTTCATTGGACTTGTTAACTCTGAAGGAAGGAAAATATAGAAGTCTTTCCAGCAGATTCATGTAGTTGTCAAGTAATGCAACTAGATAAATCTGGCCTATGCTGCACAGATACTTCAGAAAGATGGATGCACACATAAAATGCCGATCGCTCTATGAGTTACTAGAATATAGTGGATCTTATGGGATTCTTCCTAAAGATATATGATGTATTCCGGTACTTAAAAATGTATTGAGTATGTATGAGTGACCGTGAAACTGGTTGTTTAATGTCTCGTAATTCTGTTAGATTTATACATGTATTATACAATTCACACACGTCCATAAAGAAATATTTGGATAATATTGATTTCAATAATCTAGAAGTTTAGGGTACCATTTTAAGAATTTTCACATACCTCATACTCTACACTTTCAATACCTACATCTTTTCAGATTATTGCTTCTCGAATCCTAGGGCGTTTTCGTACTTTATCCTCTCTAATCCTTGTAAAGGTTAATATTTTTTTTTCTCCTTTGTGTTTTTCCAGGTGTATAGATTGCATCAGTTGAACAGAGCAGCTCAACTGGTGACTGCACTCTCCTTCTCTTTGAGAGGAGCCGAGACCACATCCCAAACCTTGGCGATTAATGCATCCTTGGGAACTTTACTTTCTGTCCTCCAAATCCTCGGCGTTATTTGCATCTGGTCTCTCTCAAGCTTCCTCATGAGATCGATTCCTTCTTCGCGGCCCATTCCTGATCCCTAGCATCTTTCTTTTAAAGGCTTCGGGTGTCATAAAATTCTGACCTTGGTGTTTTGTCTCCGATGTTTGATATCCTCGGTGTTGAACCCCTGGATGTGTTCCTTCCGTATTGTGCTGTTTTTGTTTTTGTTCTTTTTTTTATCACTGATCCATCCTAGGAGGGGAACAAATGTAAAACTATTTTGTTTATTAAAAAAAATGAGTTAACATGTTTACATTTGAAATATTTCGATTATGAAATGTAAGTGCTTTGAATGCTATGGTCTGGCTTCATTGTGTACAAATACAATAATATCTGTAGTCAGAACAATATGTCAGAGCCTGAATACATTCTTAATAACATATTTTTGGATAGAAGCCTATTCCTCTGTGAATAAAATATTAAGTGTTTTGCAGACTCTTTACATCATTACAGCGGTAAATACACTATCTGGGTGAAAAAGGTACTATAATGTTTGCAGTATTAGGGTTTTTCATCAAAATCATCTTGTTGTTTTTCCGAAATAGTCCAGTTCCATTCCGTTACACACAACATCCCCTGACTGCTAGTATTTACATGAATTGGCCGAAGTACCCCTCATTCTTAACTGGACTATATAGAAAGAGAAGGCAATTTGGGATGCAAGAGGCTGAAAATTGGAAAGTAATGGTTAGGGGTTTGATGTGTAACGGGATATAACTTTGGGGGATTTTGTTGATGGGCTTTAACTACAGAATGGTTTTAGACAAGTCGAATAAACCACTGTGTTTACCGCTGGAAACCGGACTGAGACGCAGGGAGCGTGTCTAGCCTGAATACAGGGGCAGATGTTATTGTAACATATCCATCCACCTCTTCGAACATACCAAGTTGATTTATGGCACCGTATATTGGAGGCTTGGATAGATGCGACCGTTGTAGCTGACTTATCAGATTCCCCTTCATATGTGAAGGTTTTTTTTATTGTGGTGACGCTTTTTCCTGCAAACATAAGCCCCTGCAGTTAATTACGTTATCGCCAGGCGATAACAACTTTCTCTACTCCATGAATCATTGTGTGTCGTGTTATATATATATTGTTTATTTGGGGTTGTTCTTGGATTGTATACAGAGACTAATATGTCGTCGCCCATTTGTCTAAATACGTAAATCTCAAATTTGGATTAAACCTACATCATATGTTCCGCCAGTTCAGGATATATGTTTTGATCTAAGGATCGTTAGTCGTATATGAGATTAAGATCAACTTAGAAAATATATTTAAGAGCCGTTAATTTTGTTTTAGATTAAGGTCAATTTAAAATATGTAAACATATAGGCTCAAGAAATATCATAGAAGCTAAAGCATTATATCACTTAGTCAACTTGTGCTAAGAATGGGTCTCTGGAATATATATATATTGGCGTCCAGAAGTTCTGGTGCATGCCACATGTTACATAGACAAAAAATATATGGGTCTGTGATATATTGAGCCATTGGCGCATCAGAGTTGTGGCGCACGCCACGTATACAATGAATATGGCGCATGGGTATAACCTTTGGTCTCTGGCACGTTAACATTAACGCCTATGGATTGTGGCGTAAATGTCTTTGGCTTTGGATCTTTGGCACGTATGCCCATATTGACGTATATGCCTCTGTTTGAATATATATTTATTGGCGCATGGCCCTTCATGGCCTTTATATTGGCGCATGCCCTTCATTGGCGCATGCCCTTCATTGGCGCAGACTTTTCATTTTGGCGCATCTCTATATGACGCATGCTCATTGGCGCATATGCCTCTAGCGCATGGTCTCTTAGGGTTTTTTCATAGAAATTAATATCTTTTCTTTTGAAACTTAAGTTTCATGAGGCATAAAGTTCTATTAATGGCTATTTTGGCCATTAACGACATCAAGATTACAACTTTTGTGATCAGGAGTCTCTTTTTATATGGATCATATGATCTATTCTCTGGAAATTTAAATTTCATCTGCCCAACATCATCATATTTTATGCAGGGGTTCAATTCTTTCTCTCAAATTCTAGATCTTAAGATTAAAAAAATCCCTCTGATGAAAACTTAAGTTTTCTCTAAAGATCTTGAGATCGATAAGAACATTCTGTATTATGAAGGTTAACCTTCTTATGGATAAAGTTTAAACCTATTATTTCATGGAAATTAATTTCCTGCCTTACCTCAGTTTTTATAAAAGGAGAAAGAAGAACATCGCCGAGAGCAAAAAAATCTTAAGCTTTTTTATCTCAAATTTATAGGGAGTATTTTCTATCGATGTATGTCTTGTATATCCTCTTAAATTCCGATCTCTAGGGTCTTTTATATAGGGTATAGATGTTGGGAAAGTAGAGACAATCGCTCTTCGAGATTTCTTTAATTGATCTTAAAATCAAGCTCGGATGCTTAAGCACCGTTGGATTTTAGATCTAAGTGTTATCTGTTAATATGATTGATATGTTTCTTATTTAAATAAGATATTAAATTGATTCTTTCATTTTAAAAGAATATATGAAAAGAGCTAATATTAGCACGGGTGCTTAAGCATTGTTAGATCATAGATCTAATGGTCTTTATTAACAAGGTTTATATTTTTCTTTATTTAGAAGAATATAAAAGAGTATATCTCTTTTCAATAAAATTATCTTTCTGTTTTAGAAAAATAGAGAATATCTCAAATAGCTTAAGCTTTGTATATTTTAAATTTTTTATTTAAAGATTTTCTGGTTAACCAGATTGAAAAAATATTTTTCCAAATGCAAATAGCAAGGGCCTCAAAGTATCAGCGCAGCGCCAGAAATTGTTGACGCATATTTTATGGCAGTGTCCAGCTTTCTGGCGCATGGTCTTAAGTCTCTTAGGTTATTTTATTAAAAAATTTTTTTTCGAAGGGACACAAATGCCGCAACCAGAGCCGCCACGTGCATATCACGTGGGGGCTCTGATGTAAAATCTTAACCCTTAAATTCTCTCGAGATTTGAAGAGAGTCCAACCGACCCTCAGCCCTACTATAAATAGGACTTAAGTCCTTAGGGTTTCTATGCCTCTCTTCTATTTATCTTCTGAAAAATTAAGCTTTCTTTTTTTAAGGGCTTAAGCTTGCTTAATCTTCCATCTTTTTCTTATCAAATCGAGGAAAATCCATGCAAAAAATTTTTGCAAACGTCCCATGAACTCTCGGTAAAAATCAAAACTTAAGTTTGATATTTAAATATGAATATTAAAACATGTTTTTAGGTTTTTCCTGATCTTAAAATCTGGCGCATATGCCTGGTGCGTATCGGCCTTCCCTATATTGGGATTTTGCAGAACTTAAGTTCTATAAAAAAAAATATTTTATTCTCTACAGAGAACACATATTTTCTTGGTAAAAATCAAAACTTAAATTTGATATTTAAATATGAATATTAAAACTTGTTTTTAGGTTTTTCCTGATCTTAAGATCTGGCGCATATGCCTTGCGCGTATTGGCCTTCCCTGTATTAGGATTTTGCAGAACTTAAGTTCTATAAAGAAAAATATTTTATTCTCTACAGAGGACACATGTTTTCATGTGCCAATATGGATTTTTTTATAACTTAAATCTTATAGGAAACACTTTATTTTCCATAAACGATCCATATATTGTTGGATATAGTGCCCTCAAAGCAATTATTGTAATTACAGAAACGCGACTGTGATAATTGAGGGAGGACCTATACAGGTAAAACAATCTTACGAGATGATAGTATACTATCTGATTTGTCTTTATCATTGATGTATATACGTTTTATTGGAGTTCGGTGCCCGCGCCGTGGAAGCCGCGGTCGAAACCGAAGCGATAATAAAAATTTTACGCGAGCACCAAATACGCATAACCCAGGATTCAATCTATACACCTAAACTAGGAAGTTAAAACATACAAGAGTATGAAATTACAACCTTCGACGTGTGTCCACCAAATTGTAGAAGGCCCCTCCAAGCTCGTAGCCGCCGAGATCATGCTTGAAAGCCGACCACCCTCGTCGAAGAAGATCCACCCGAGGGAAACTAAAAGAGACTCCAACCGACGATCCAAATTTGTTAAGGATGGATGGTGGGTGATGTAGGAATCCTTCCACTAATTTTTCTCTCATAACCCTTGCTCAAAAGAGAGCAAGAAGAAGAAGGAGAAGAGGAGAAAAATGGCTAAATGTTGCCATCATGAGGCATGCTCAAGAAAAACAATGAACTAGAGAGCAAGTGTAGAATGAAAGGCTTGGCTTTTTCAACCATGGATCGATAGTGCATCCAAATCATTTTCCAATATAAAAACCTTAAGCCATACCTCTCTACATGCATAGAACCATGCTTCATGCCATTTCCCTTTCCACCTCATTTCCCATTTGATTTTCGAAAAAGAAAAACAAATATGAGGTGTCCCTTTTCTAGAAGCATTCCCGTATAAATACGGAATACTTCACCCGGTATATGTATCGTTACACATACGCATATCCGTATAAAAATACGGATAGCACCAAAGAGAGAAAATGAATAGTGAACAATAATTAATATATATATATATATATATATATATATTATATATATATATATATTAAATCAAAATCTGATTTAATAATCCGGCTCAATTCTAAGCCAGCTAGTATTATCAACCGTCTGATTAAAATCCGTGTATCCCGTGCACGTATTTAATCGGATCCCTGTACGTACCAACATACGGCTCCTACATCTATCGCCTGAACCAGGAAAATCTTATGTGTGGGACTCTAAAAACTCGACAATATGCTGGCAGTGAGTTTAATCACAAGGACGTTAGCGGCACTAGCTGTACGTAACGGCTACCCAGATACTTGCCGAAAGGGGGGGTCGATAATCAAGTACGTTCTTACCCTACTAAGACTGAATATGACAATCTCCGTACAGCTAGGTTTCTTCATCAAAAAGTATCGCATATCGGGTCTAAGGGGTGGATAACTTCAGACCTTTGCTAACCCGATAAGTCGTGTCGGAGTCATGCTCATCGCCAACAGAGATACCACTGATCAACCATCAGTAAATCTCATCCACCGTGACCACGGATTTCCAGTGACAGCCGACTGAAAACAGTGCGGCATCGACTCCTAATATCAGGAGAGACGAATCCCTGACAATCAACTACTGCCTCCATATAGCTCGGGACTGTACCCAACTAAAACAAGAGTTTAACCTGCACGATGCGCAGTAATTTCAAATAATCCATAAAACCTTTACACATTGGAAAATTTGTTCACATAAGCAGGTTCAAGATATATCGATGTAAAAGCCTATGATATTCTTTATTAGTAAGAAACAAATTAATTAAAAGTCCTTTATATTTATTTGGATTAAGCAAAGCCCATGGCATTTCTATGAAAAATGTTGGAAATTCATTGTATTTATTTGATATAAAAAGTCCATGGTATCTAAATTAAAAACGTTAGAAGTTCATGGTATTTATTTGGAAAAAAAATTCATGATATCTATTTAAAACACGTATGAAATTCATGGTATATATGTGTAATAAAAGATCCATTGAATGGTTCTAAAAACCTTTGAGAGTGCATGGTGCTTTAGTGAAAATCTACCTGAGATTTGAGTTAATGGCGGAACTGTGATTGCTCTCCATGGGCCCACCAAGACCACTCCTAGTTCTCTCCCTCCCAAATCCCTTTCAAAATAAATAAAACAATAAAATTAAAATAAAAGTAGCCCTTATGCCTCTCCCACACTTCAAATCTCCCGCTAAAATCATCACCTCACTCCTTCGCTATTACTCCAAACGCCAACTTCCCATCATCGTTGCTCTCTCAATTCACGCCCACACCATCAAAACCAACAACATCACCTCAGACCCATTCTCCTACAATCTCATCATTTCCTCTCTTGTGAATTCTGGCCAGCTCAAAAATGCCCGAAAGCTATTCGTTGAAATGCCCAAAAGAAATATCATCACGTACACTGCTATGATCGATGCCCACATGAAATCTGGCCTCGTTGAGGAAGCCATGGACTTTTTTGCGAGGAGCCCATTTCATTCGGTGGTCTCATACACCGCAACGATCAATGGGTTGGTCCGAAACGGGCTAAAGTTTGAAGCTTTATCCCTTTTCCGTAAAATGATTGGTAATGGGTTGATGCCCAATGAGATGGCATTCACAACTGTTCTTAGTGCTTGTGTAATCTCTGGATATGATCCTATTATGAAATGTATCGTCGGGTTGATAGTCAAGACTAATTTTGAGAAGCATACATCGGTTTGCAATTCATTAATCACTACACTTTCGAGGATTGGAGAAGTTGGTCTTGCGAAAAGAGTGTTTGATAATATGAGTGAAAGGGATGTTGTCTCATGGACTGCCATTCTCGATGTCTATTTCTTGGTGGGAGACACAACAGAAGCTTGCCGAATGTTTGATTCAATGCCGAAGAGGAATGAAATATCTTGGAGCACTATGATCACGAGGCTAAGCCAGAACGATGAGCCTATAGAGGCCTTGAGGTTCTTTGATCATATGATTCGTGATGGATATAAGCCTAACATCTCATGCTTTGCGAGTGTTCTCAGTGCTTCCGCTAGCTGTAGTAGCTTGCTCTTTGGAAGTAATGTACATTGTCTTGTTGTGAAATTTGGGCTAGAAACTGATTGTTATGTTGCTAGCTCTCTCATTGACATGTACTCAAAGTGTAGGGAGTCTCCAGATGCACGTAGGGTCTTCAACTTGGTTTTAGATAAGAATATAGTTGTGTGGAACTCGATCTTAGGAGGCTATGGCTATGATGGTAGAGTAGAGGAAGCCGAGGAGATTTTTGAACAAATGCCTAATAAAGATATAGCATCATGGAACGCGATGATCTCAGGTTATGATCTAAATCATCAATACGAAAAGGCTTTGGATACATTTAATGAGTTGTTAAATTCGGGACTAATGCCTATTGGTATGAGCTTTTCGAGCATCCTCCATTCTTGTGCCAATTTGCCCTCATTGGAAAAAGGCAGGAACCTTCATGCGAAGACTGTGAAGATAAGATTAGACAAAGAAGTTATTGTAGCCACTGCATTATTGGATATGTACTCCAAGTCTGGAGATATTGAAAGCGCAAAAAGAATATTCTGTACAATGCCTGAGAAAAATGAGATTTCTTGGACTGTGATGATCCAAGGGCTCTCTGATTGTGGACTCGCCAAGGAATCAATTGATTTGTTTGAAAAAATGAAGCAAACAAACATCATTCCTACAGAAACTATGTTTCTATGTGTCCTCTTTACTTGTTCTCATTGTGGATTAGTCGATAGAGGGTTCCATTACTTCAAATCAATGGAGAAAGAGTATGGGATCTCACCAAATGAGTGGCATTACACTTGTATGGTGGACTTATTGTCTCGAGCTGGGCATTTGAGAGCAGCTGAAAAATTCATTAGAAAGATGCCTTTCAAGCCCGAAGCCAACTCTTGGGTGGCATTATTGAGAGGCTGTTGTACTAATAGAAACGTGGAAATTGGCGAGAGAGCAGCTAAAAAAATTCTGGAATCAGGAAATTCTTCAACGGGCTATGTGTTGCTTTCGAACTTATATGCTTCAGTTGGAAACTGGAAAAAAGCTGGGGAAGTGAGAAAATTGATGAAGGAAGCAGGAGTAAAGAAAGAGGGAGGTTACAGTTGGATTCAGATTAGAGATAGGCCACATTTGTTCTATTCTTGGGATGCAAATCATGTAGAGTCTTTACAGATTTATGGGGTTTTGGAGCTGTTGATGTCGGAATTGGTTAAGTATTGACCTTTGCAAGTTCAAGTACAAATACAGAAGTAAGGACAAATCTTTTCTGATATACAATTGTTCATGAACTAGCAGAACCTTTCATAATGGAAACAACAATCTTCACTTTCCTATGCGGCCCACAAAACAAAAAGAAGCTTACAAGTCTCTCTTTCCTGGAGGTCAATCAACTCTTCTCCTCAGGTAAACAATACATCCTTCATCCCGGGCAGGAAATAACCACTCTTGTACTGGAAAGAGACGGATGCAATTAGATTGATTAAGCCATTTCATTTTACCAAGTTTGACGTTAGAGAACATTTGTAGACTATAAATGAAATCTTTTATGTCAATGACACCAAAGGGATATTAAATGTATGAAATTGAGATATAGATGGAATATAATGAAATAGAACCACTTTGAGCCTTTGAGGTTCCCTATGAAATGAGATGTGGAAAATAAATATTTACCTCTTCTGCTTCTTCCGCTTCTGCTAGGTCAACCGAATCAACAACAATGGGGTATGAAATGGCCTATGTCTATGGAACTGGGAGGGAAGGAATAGGAAGGGAGAGAAAGCGGCGAGAAGAAAGGTTTTATTCATACGGTATGAGAAAATTTCGTGCAAAGCAGATAGGCTTGAAGCCGAGAGTTGGATTCTGGGGTTTCTTCTTCAAAGTTATAATTTACTTCTTTGAAAGAGGAAGGTAAACATTAAGTGATTTTTTTTAATCTCCCTTATGCAGTTATGTCTTCATAAAGATTTCTATTTGCATATTTGAATGGAAGTTTTCATGCTCAGCCGATCATTCTGTTTTATTTGTGGCCTTTTCATTTTATGCGACAATCATAAATTTGATACATATTCTGTTCATAATTTCAGCACCTTGTATATATTTTATCTTTTTTCAAAAGGGTTGATTGCATGAAACACCCTTGTTTTTTTACTATATATAGCACTCTTCCCCTCAGCTCATCGACCAAACCCTCAATATCACTCAAATTCAACCCCAAAGTCTAAACAATCCGAAACAATTGTGTAATTCAGCGTTAGAACTTGTTTGTGCTATTTAGAGTAGAATCGCTTGAAGGGGTATAGGTGCTTATATAACGTAAACTACAGCGGTGATTTGTGCTGTTAATCCTTTTCAAAATGGTGCTGTCGACATGTTTTGTATTCGCTGAATGATCTTCCAAATATTTTCCAAAAATCGTATTTGCTTACCAATTATGATTGCTCTGCAATTGATCAATTGTGGCTTTTACTATACTACCATGTACCTATATTTTCCATAAATATATATGTTTAAATATTGACACACATTCGAAAGGTGATATCCAAATGATATACTTGGCACTTACCTCTAAAGAGCATGCAAACTAATCACTCATACACCAAACACATCAACGGTCCATCACCATCTTATATTCCACAGTTCAGAAGGGAAGCTTATGGTTACAAAGCTAAGGCACTCGATCTCTTAGCAATTAGCAAGTATAGTTATATGACTTTTCTAGGGCCCTGATCACCTTACTGTTCCTTTGCAAACAACTAATGCTCGAGGGCTCAAGAGAACCCTCTGCCTCTCCATAGGATTTCCAACAAAATGCCTCTCGAAGACCTCGCGAGTCGTATTCTGGTAATAGCTTGACATCGACTAAATTTACATCAGCGCATGGCAAGCTATCGCTGCAAGCTAAATGCACTGGTTGATATGAATAAGTTCCGATAATTCTTCTATATGTGACGTCGGAAATTGCCACTGCATCTGTCTTGTTCTTGCATGACCTCTTGTTGCAGTAATATTGATCAATCACGATTGGGATCTCGACATCTGAGACCCGGATATTGGAGAAAGTCACATTTTTGACCGACCCTATTCCTCCCTGTGATAGAACTTGTCATTTACTTGCTTGCTGTATTCATATTAATTGAATATAAATTTGTCAAAGGGGAAAAAAGAGATAAATATCGTTAATATATAGTACCTGCCATGTTTTGATCCGAACACCTGAGAGTGCATTTTGCACTATGATGCTATCGACAGAGATATTGGAGACACAAGCAAAGCTGCTGCCTTTGCCAAGGCCTCCTATGCTGTCAAAAACTGCATGTATTAGTGAACTGCATATAAAATATTGAAATTAGGCTTGATTACACTAAACTCCAAAAAACTATAATCATTTTTCATTAAACTACCAAAATCTTTGTACAATTACAAGAAACTATCAAAAAGATGTATTTTAACAGTACCCGTATTTTGCTAGACGAACATAATGATTCTAGTGGAATTTGTAAAACGTCATTCCAACAGTTTACTGAGAAACAGGTATTCTTTAGATAAAAGCTTTTGGTAGTGATTTGTAATTTATGATGTTTTCGTAGTTTTGTGAAAACGGTTCTAATTATTGGTAGTTTAGGCCAAAAAAATTATATAGGTTTTTTTCACCTGATTCCATGGCTAGGGGTGCAGTTAAGATGGTGTATGTGGACGTTGGCACACCCAGTTTGAATAGAGACACAATCGTCACCTGATTTTTTTTTTCTATAGTCAGAAACATGCATTTTCCATAAGCTTCGAAATATATTTCAGCTTAAATCTTTTAGGGCTTACCACAACCAATGGTTGAATGCTTGATCTCCACATCTCGAGTGTTTTGGAGATGAATGCCATCAGTGTTTGGGCTGTCCTTTGGTGAAGAGATCGCAATGTTCATTACCTTGATCCCCATTGAACTGTCAAATTTTAGGTGGCATAGAGGACTATTAATGATTCGGATATCTTGAACTGTAATATTGTAACTTTTGTAGAATCTAACTATCTGCAAGAAGCAAGAATATTAGAACAATGGAAAGAGATATATAAATGGGGAAAAATAAGAGAGGCAAGAAAGGATTTCATACTGTTGGCCTCATCTCTGATAGTGAATGCTTGGTTTCTTTCTGGAGAAGGAAAAATATATATTTACACTGATTGTTTTATATGGTAGATGCACAATTAAAGCCAAAACTGCATTGAAATTAGTAACATAGCTAAGAATAATGGAGCTGCATGTGCCATAGGAGGGAAATGTCCCTCCTATTGCTGTCAAAAGTTCAACCTTCCATCCATTTTTTGGACAATCAGGACAGTCCATCTTGACCCTCAAGGCCGAAAACATAAATACACCAAATTTTATGTTGGTTTTCATATTTCTTTCCTTTTCATCAAGGGGGTATGAAAATAATGGTTTTCTAATTTTCGTCCACTAGATTAATGGATAAAATTACGTAAAAGTGTTGGACTGGCTTTTGACCGTCATTGGAGAAAATTTCCTGCTATGACACATGTCCTCCATTACTCTCATAAGTGCAATTTAGTTTTTATACACTCTACCTTGGGATAGTTTTTGACCTTACCTTGATACTGTGAGGAGTTAGAGATAGGCTCCACCATGCAGAGCCTTGGCCGTCGAGGATACCACTCCCTTGGATTGTGAAGTTTCTAAGCCACTTCAAGTTAATCCATTGGAAGAGACTGGACTTAGACCAGGAAGCCAGACCTTGAGATGCTAAAAGAGTTCCATCTATCTGAAAGTTTTCGTACAATGGATAATTCAATGAAAAAAGAACCAATTAAAATTTTGTTAAGGGAGTATATTCATAGTTTGACAAGGGTAATGTCTGAAACTTTAGGTAATGTTGTGCATGCAACAAAAAATAAACAAAATAAGTAATTAACAAATCCATGCAGATGAAGATATATTAACCAAAAGAATGATTTAGCATGCATGAGACTGGAAGTTTCACTGTTAGCTGAGAACAATAGCTAACATGAGTAATCGGTCAAATTGGAGGAGCTAAATTGACCTGAAGGACAAGGTGAGGCATACAAGGACCCTGGAGAGTGAGTGGTCTTAATAGAAACTTGAATCCTGATGGCATCTCTACCGTTGCTCCAATCACCTCGCATGCAGCTTTCCATGCTGCTATAAGTGCCTGTTTATATAAATCACAAATTATAACATAAATTTCAGATATAACTTTATTTTTATAAAACAGATTAAATTTTCTCTTTGAAGAATGTGGATCATTTGCTCATATAAGAAACTTGTTGATTGCTACAAAAGCTAGTATTTAGTAGTGATGCATGTAAATTTTTGACACAGTGTATAAAGTTTTAAACTTTAAACTAATTAGAGAAATTTATATAGAATTCTCATACCTTTGAATCATCGGAAACTCCATCACCCACAGCTCCATATGACATGATATTGTAATGTGCAGGTGGACGGGACGAACTTTGATCTTTTTGCTTTCCATGCTTCCCATGGCTAGGTATAGACAACCAAAGAATAAAAGTAATTATCAAAACGAAGTCTCTATTCCTCTTCATATTAATAACTTGTTTCTATTTTTCGTAGATCGATCTTCTCCTAATATTCGGTTGTAGCTCTTTTCTGTAAGGTGGTGTAGCATGGATTATATAGTAAAAGAATAATCAACTTATCTTTGGATTTGTTCTGAAATTAAGAAGTAAATGACGGCATTGTCCTCCACCTTCTTCTCAATATGTCTCATATATAGTAAACATATGTTTTTGATCTGATCAAGGGTTATCTTTAATATTACTAATGAAGTGAGTTGTTCTGTGTGTTGCTTGCTTCTCAGATAAAATAGCTTATAGACATTTGTGGAATCTGAGGCATCTTAAAAGTATGGAACAATGAGTGTCAGGATGAAAGTTAGCATCCATTCTTTTACTTTCTTCATTTAGAAAATCACTAGAAGGTCAGCAATTCCTGCTTTGTTGTTACCAAGGTAAAATTTCCTTATTTATCGTTACTCTTTATAAATTTATGCATCTTTATACTCATTTAGGGTTTGTAAACAACAGAACAAAGTGGCAGCTTCTTGTGGTGAGACAATTAACCATAATTAGTGTGAATATCTGGCATACTCGACATGAAGAAGTTTATGGAATCTCTAGTTAACAATTCAGTTCTGTTTGATCCTGTACTTTCTTTCTGATTCAAGCGGTTGATGGAGGAAAAAAAATTCTCTATAGGTTTCTTATGTGCATGTTCATTTGAAAAGGTTCCATTATGTGTATTCTTCATGTGTGAACAGAGTATAAATGTATTTCCCTTAACCTTCAGCACAACTCCAGAGTTTTCATGCGGTGGCAAAGACTTTTAGATGGTACCGGAGCTTCAAATATTATAAGCACATTTATGAAAAGCAGATTTTTAAAAAATATATCGTTACGCTAAATGTGCAGGTTTCGGCCCAGAATTCTACTGATGATAATATTAATGCTTCTACAGGTGCACAATGAAGTCTGAAAAAGAATGGCAAAGAAACTTATTGCTCGTTGGTAGGTCAAAGAATCATCCAAAGTAACAATGTTCATCATAATTAGCAATAATATCAATCAGTACTTTGCTGACCCCCTAACTAATTTTGCTTTTGATTGATTATCTCTTTGATTATCTCAATGATTCTAAAAAAGACATCGAAAGGTTCTTTAAAAGGGGTGCAGCTCAAAATATTAGAGCATTGGAAAAGGTTGCGATGTGACAAAGAAGAGGTATGCTCCTAGCTACTTTATCATACCTTTCTGCTCTACAATTTTCTGTAATTACCTGCACTATTACTGTATTACATATCTAGCATTTATCTTTTGAAACCTTATAAATTAACTTGAGGGCATAATGGTCATTTCCGAAGACATGACGGGTTTTTTAGTTGGAAAGGGACTGGACAGATAGGGTAGGGTTTTTATAATTTGTTTTTACTCAGAATGCTCTCACATATATATAGTGGAGGGACAAAGAGGAGTAATTAAGGCCTTGTACGTAGTGCCCTGGTCCTTTTAACTTTGAAGCCTTTTTTAATATATCTTCTTTATATTTTCTTTTTTCTTACTTTATAAGAATGGGTTGAAAATTTGAAATAGCTTTTGTTGCTTAGATGCACATGGAGGCAAGCATGCGTAGATCTTAAGTGGGGTTGGCATGAATCAATATGATCTCATTAGAATTGCAATACAAGGGCATGTTTGGCTAAGATGTGCATAATTTAAAAAATAATCTATTTAAAGTCTGGTATGGTCTTCTTCTTTTTACCTTTTTGAATATGTGAACTTAGATCTATAAGACTCGTTTTCACCTTTGGCTTCAAGTTGGGGGTTTGGGTTATTAGCCAGTCGAGAGGAGAACACGGAGTGAGTAGTACATATTGTTAGAAAATATTGCATAAATATTTTTCTATATCATTTTATTTCGGCAAATAATCAATAGATGATATTTATCCTTGCCGAAATCATAACGAATATAGTATTGTAAATAATCAAAATAAGAAAATAGGGTTAAATGGTTTCTGGCATGAAGGATAAGGTGAGTTTATGAGCTCTTGGCTTTAGGGATGATGACGCCGCCTCTTGTGCAGGTTCTCAAGAAGTTGTTAGTTGTATGTATGCCCTAAAGGCCATTATTGTAAATGAGATGTATATTATAGTAGATGCTTGGACATATATAGGAAGGACTTTCTTGCTCGACATAATAGTACGCTATCTGGTTGCTCTTTATCTTAACATGTACACTTGATGTCTCTATGTTATATGTTGATAAAGCCCTTAGGATGTATACTTGACTACCAGGATTATGATAGAGATCATACTAGTGGGGTCTGGGTAGTCTGTGAGTACATCCTTTAATTGTTCCTAGTCGAGAGAATATCGAGACAGGGCATCGATACTCCAGAGTAGACTAGCGTGTAGCTTCTCGACCTATATGATGGGCGATGGGTGTTCTCATATCCATCGGTGTTTGACATCAGATATAATATACGGGTGCTCAGTGGAGATTGGGTACGCTGAACGGACTCGCCGAGAACTCCTAGATGGTATTATACCTCACGTCAGATAGCAGTTCTCTGGTGACACTGGTACAGGTTAGTCTGTCAATCCGAGCAGACCGCTTGCGGCTTGTGGGTGTTTGATATGATCATCAGCTACTGCCGGTGTATTGACGAGTCTTTAGAATCCTATACAGAGGTTTCCTGGTTCATGCGAAACGGAGTAGGAGCACATATGTGATATGTGCGGGACCGAGATTAATACGCGTATGTGATATCGCATTCTATTCTCGCGATATGTGATATCGGCCGGTTATATGTGATATAGCCGGGTTATCGGATTAAGTGTTGATTCGATAGATTGTTACATTTGATATTAGTCGGTTGTATGTGATATAGACGGATTATTAAATCAAGTGTTGATTTAATAATTTAATATATAATTATATATTTGATATATTAACTTACATTAACTAATATTAGCTCACTTAACATTTCTTTTTCTCACTAGTGTGCATATAGTATATATGTGATATATATTAATGCACATGTTTTTGCGTCATGCTTGATGCCACAATGCAACATGGGTGTATGAAAATCACACCATGCTTAATATAATGTAAGGTTTTTATTTATTTAAGTAAATCACAAATTAGTGGAATTAAATCACATGGTTGAAGCTTGTGGAATCATTGACTAAGTCTACTAATTTTGTTTTACTTGTAGATATTTATTAATCTAACCATTATTAATTAGCCACGGTTTATTCTCTACATGAGTTAGTGTATGACACTAACTCATCCATGGTTGCTATTCTCACCTCATAAGTTTCATTTTTGTTCTTGACTTCATCTTCTTCATGAGAAAAAGCTTGCTAGCTTTTTTCTAAGTGAGAAAATATTGTGAGAAAATTAAATCTAAAGTGAGCCCATTTCCTACTTCATCATCCTCTACTATTAGCCATTTAGTTTAGGGTGTTTACTTCACTAATTCACATATTAGTGAAGAGGTAGAATGAGCTTGAGTCTTCTCGACGTATATCATCTTCGGCCTCGAAGATATTGAGCAAGCTCGTTCATTTCTTCATTGGGATCCTTACTAGAGTTCGGGTGTTCACTATTTGGAGCGAAATGACTATTACACAGAGCTTTAGAAATGAAGGACCGGTCTACAAATGTTGTATTCCTCATTCACTTTCTATGTAAAGTTGTGCATTTTAGTTTAGCTCCTAAAACTCTAGTTAGATCCTAGGTTGTTTGACACACTAGAAATTTTAAAATACAGCATGTTAGATATCTTGTGAAACCTTATGGTCATGCCAAATAACCCAACAAAAGTCACCCTCCCCAGCGGTACAATACCCCTCTCGATAAAGTCCTGACAGCTTACGGACGGTCAGGAGTTTGACCTCGAGATCAATGCTTCAAATGTCCGACAAAAATGTAGTATCGTAAGAAGAAATAATTTTTTGAGATTTGTTATGAGGAGAATATTATATAGGAGGAAAGTAGGAGGGAAAACATCAAGATGATTATTTCTCTTTTATCCCCTTTTCTTATATGGGCTTTGCTTTGTCTCACATCATATAGATATAAACAAAAAACCTCAAGAACAAAAGTAACTATTACATGATAAATAGATAGGCTAATTTATTTATTTATTTTTGTTACAGCTCATAGGGTTTGAAGGAGGGGGTTGGATCTCTTGGCCCAGAACTTTCTCTACATAATTGATCAAAAAATCCCCTCTACTAAAATAGGAGGGAAAACATCAAAATGGCTATTGCAATGGGATGGTTTTGAACCCAAGACCTTCCATCAAGTGGGGGAGTGTCGATCCCACTATAGCAAAGTCTCTTTGGTAGATAGGCTAATTACTCAAATGAATATTCTATCATTCAATCAGTTTTATGGTCAAATAAATTAGCATAGGAAACCGATACTGATACTATGAATGTTGTATTTGTAACCATAAAGTAAAGTAAAGGAGCCTTGATTCATTAGGGTGATTAAAATAAAGTCTAATAAATCAATATGTTAATAGGTGCATTGAATGTAAAACTTTTGTAATGAAGTAAAATATATCCAGCTCAAAAATATATTAAAGGAATTGGATTTTTATCTAATTTTGAGCAAAATCCCAACAATTTTATTATGAGTTGCTTTAGCACCAAATTCTCAATGAAAGTAGCATGAGCAGAGATTTTATTTTTTAGTGTGTAAATAAATGTTTGATTTGCAAAATCAAAGAAATACTTTCAGAGACATTTTCTCTTCTGATTCATGTTTATCAGTATTTTTTTTTAATCTATGTTTATCGCAGTATGTTGATTGAATGGAGTTATGCATATAACAGAAGCTTCATTTGAGTATTAACCGTTTTTGCGTGGAAATTGTTGTCCTATGCAGTCTAATTAATTTATATTCTTGATTAACATTGCTGCGAATTTGTCTTTCTGTGTTTATGAGATTATAAAATCTTGAGGTTGTATCCATCATCTTCATCGTTTTCATCTAAGATATGGGTACACCAAATTTCATGTGATTCTACAACATTTTCACCTTTGAATTAGTGGGTTCAAAATTAACGGTTTACCGACAATAGAACTTTTTATATTCCTAAATCAACGGTGAAAAAGTTGTAGAATCACATGAAATTTGGTGTACCCACATCTTAGATGATAACGATGAATATAATGGATTCTGGTCGTTGGAAAACACGATGAAGAGCGTATTTTTTCAAAGCCATAGAAGGAAATTCCCTGGTATGGCCTATTTCCTTCATTATATATATATATATATTATGCAAGAGAACAGGATGCAACGTCTCATCCGGAAGTCAGAATCACTATATGACCATCACCCAAAGAAGGTGACTTTGTGATGCATAGCGGGTTACATCGTGAAATGATCCCAGTTCTATTGCTTCGGGTTTCATTCTTATGCCGAAAGTTAAGGTCGTTTTTCAATGTTTCAAAGGTAGTAAAATACGTGTTTGGGTTTTCGCTAGGTATGCAAGGAAGACGAGCAAAAATAAGAGCACGCAACAATATGGTTCGACCAATGGCCTACAATCACGGGACAGACATGAGAATCTCTTCATTAATGATAAAAATTACCGGTATATTTTATATTCTCTCTTCACATTTCAACGCGCATACAAACACAGAGACAACTCTCGGTAAATCCCTCTATTGGTGCTACACGTTGATCTGGTGCTCCACCTTCGCCTTTATCTTCTTCTTCATGTTTGACCACTTTTCTCTGATGAGATGAATAATAGAACTCCTGCTGCAATTAGGATTTTATCAAATTTCCAAAATAATTTCTAACAAATTTTCAAATAACTCTCCAACAAACTTTCCTAATTAAGAATCTCTTATAAATCTTTCAACAACTCTTTGAATAACTTTCTAACAAATTTTCCTTATTAATCTCCAAAACGAATCTTCACCAAAACCAAATCCTAAAAGAACTCGGACTCCATTAACTCTGCAACGAATCGTTTCACTCTTCATCATCACTTTTGAATATGAACCTACTCTAACAATATACTTCATTATAGCTTGTTTGAGAGGACCCTTTCTATTCATATGATATATATAAAACTGCAGGAGAGAATATTTTTAGATTATTTATTTATCATCTAGCTTGGATTTTAAGCGGAAAATTGTTATCTAATCTCTATTTAATTGTCTTACTACATTTAGAGCATGGAAAAAAAATTATTGGTTCCTACCTAATATTTATCACTCTTTTATCCTATAGTGGAAAAATTCCGCTTGACCTTTTTTCTAATTTTTCTCTCACAAATAGATTTTACTAGTAAAATATTGAAAAGTTTCATGATTATTGAGTGCTACATAGCATGCAAAATATCCAGAGATAGAAAAATTAATTTCAGAGTTATAAATTTCGCGATTATTGTTCGATATTGCAAAAAAATATAGAAAACCCAAAGAAAATAGAAAATTTTGAAAAATTTAAAATTTGTTATTTCATGTACTGTATAGCATGTAAAATACTAAAATTTTGAAGGGAGCAAAAAATTTCACGATTTTCGTGTGCTACCATGCACAATATTGAAAAACCAAAAAAGAATATTTTGAGATTTTTAAAAAATTTGCGATTTCTTATGCAACAATTAAGATATAGAAAATCCGTAGCAAAAAAGAATATTGAATTTTTTGATAATTTCATGTTGTTTGTGCCTTATAGCAAACAAACAATATTGAGAAACCGAAAAAACAGAAAATTATTGAGATTTTTGAAAATTTTACAATTTTCACATGCTATAACAACAAGCAAAATAAAAATCTTTAAAAAATAGAGATTTTGAGATTTTTGAAAAGTTACCGATTTCGTATGCTTAAAGCGTGCAAAATATTAAAAATTTGAAGAAACTCATGAAATTTTTAATAAAACTATTTTCTTCCTTTTTTCGATATTATAAAATTATGAAAATTTTTAGAACTCAAATTTTTTTGCTGTCTTCGGTTTTTTAATATTTTGCATATTAAATATTTGTTTTCTTTAGATTTACAATATTTTGCATGCTATTAGACGAAAATTGTATAATTTTCAAAAATCTCATACTTTTCTATTTTTCTTCGGTGTTTCAAAATTTTGTTTTCTATAATATCACACGAAAATTGCGAAATTTTAAAAAATCTCAAAAAAATTCAGCGTTTTTTGATTTTTTAATATTTTGCATGTTGTATAGCACATGAAAATTAGGAAATTTCCGTCAATCTCAAAATGTTATGTTTTTTTTGGTTTTTTAAACATTTTGTTTGTGACGGTATGAAAATCGCAAAATCTTAAGATTTTTTCTATTTTTTTGGATTTTTAATGTTTTTTCTTTGCTATAACACAAGAAAATCATTTTTTTTTGTTTTCTTCCGTTTTTTTCTATATTATACGTGTTATAGCACACAAGATTTTCTTGTTTTTCTTGAAAAAATTGAACACTAAATAAAAAAATATTTGTTTTTGAAAATTTCATGATTTTCTTGTGTTATAGCAAGCACAACATTGGAAATCCGAAAAGACAGAAATTTCGAGTTTTTTTTACAATTTCGTCGTATTTGTGTGTTAAAGCATATAAAACGCTTGAAAATTTGAAAAAGAAAAAAGGAATGGATTTTTTTATATTTCGTGATTCTTTATAGTCGTATGCTATAAAATGCAAAATATTGAAAACCGAATTTTTTTTTTGATATTTTAAAAAATTCACAATCTTCGTATGCATAACAAGAAAAATATTGAAAAACTGAAGAAAAATGTCGAAATATTTGCAAGTTAATCATTCATATATTTTGCATATGAATTTCATTAATACGAAACACGATAGTTTACAAATCATATAATAATAAACCTTTAAATTAATATGATTTTTCTTCACTTCATACTTCCTATCCCACGCTTATTTTTCTTTGGTGGGGGCTGGGCTTGGTCGTATATCAACAAAATATCAAAGTTTTAGAATAATTTTGATGGATTGAAGATCTGAACATGTCAAATTCCGAATGAGCTTGGTAGATCTGAAGCAAAACCCTACAGTATAATCGCCTCCTACCACGCAACTATAATAGCGAACAATTTCGATGGTGTTTTGCAAATTAGATATATGTAGACATGTATTAATTTGAGAGCAAGGATGGATTGCTATATTGTGGTGAAAGAAGTTATAATATGCAATTTTATGTTCAGACAAGCTTCTGCATGTCAAAAATCTTTTATTTTATGTAGGACAACATTTTTAAGTTCAGTAATCAATTTCTAATCTACTTGATTTCTTATTGATTTCTTATTGATTTCTTCTTCTTCTTTTAATTTTTGTGTGTATGAGCGCTGGATGGAAATCTAGCTAGAATTATGTTGAGATTTCAAAGAAATGCTTTTATACTATTACTATCACAAAGTTATATTTTGGGTTTTTTTTTGAAATATTATTAATTTAAATTTAAATTATTAAAATCGGGGGGGAAAAATTAAAATTATGGGAATAGGGTGGTTTCGAACCACCCTATGGCCCACCCCACCCCCTCAGTATAGGGGGCGGGTTCTCAGAACCCGCCCTCTATACTTTTGTATAGAGGGCGGGTTCTCAGAACCCGCCCTCTATACTATTGTATAGAGGGCGGGTTCTGAGAACCCGCCCCCTATACAATAGTATAGAGGGCGGGTTCTGAGAACCCGCCCCCTTATTTTTTTTTAAAAATATTAATTTAATTAATAATCTAATTATAATTATAATTATTATCATAATATTATAATTATAATTATAATTATATTATAATTATAATTTTAATTCATAAATATAGAATAAAAGTAAATAGACGAAAAAAAACATTTAAATTAAATAATAAAATTTCACTATATCAATGTTTTTTACAGAATGAATCCGTCAAAATGTACAATTCCAAAAAATCCTATCTATTTGTAAAATCTAAATGCTATATCGACGGTCAAATTTATAATACCAAAAATCTGAGTGCACTTGTCACGATCCTGAAGGTCCCGCCCCTGATGCATATCCTGGACATCTGGTCCTATAATGGCCTGGTTGTTTGCATAGGCTACATCTGGATTGCCTTTGCTGAGGATCAGTATCCATTGTCATTCGATCTCGACGTACCTTCGGTCTTCCGGGCTTTATATTTTTTTCCGGCGGTAATACAGTCGGTGTTTGTCTGTTGGCAGTATAATAGTGCCAATAGCGATTGTCCGGTATAGGATGAAATTTTGGATCGTATGCACCTTGGTAATTAGAAACTGTATAGTAATTGGAAGCGAAATTGTAATGTGAGGTATGCATACTGCTCGCAGCAGCAATAGCGTGGGCACAAGGTAAATGTTGTTGCTGGAAAAGACCGCATGTACACGAAGAGAGCCCTTCATCTCTAAAGTTCACGGTATATTGATTCCCATTACCGCCCGTCACCTGAAACTCCGCCGTGTCAAACCTTTCGGATCTGTAGTATTGTGCTCTGCGCTCTCTTTTCCGAAAGATATCTTCGTAATACGCGGTGAGCGGAGTGTCCATCCCCAAGGACTTTTCTCTTCTGTGCACAAAATAAGTATTCATCCGGAAAAATGTTCGAACAATCAACCCCTGTATCGGTAAGCCTCTAACCCCTTTAAGGACCCCGTTGAAGCTTTCAGACATATTAGTCGTCATTAGGAGATATCTGCACCCATCATCATGTGCTTGTGACCACATGCGGACTGGATACTCATCTAACCACGCTTTCGCGGCTTGACTCATCTCCCCAATTTTCGTCATGTATATGTCGTGAACATTAGGGTCAGGCGTTTCACCGGCTCTGTACATAAGTTTATGTAGATCCGAATTTTTAAATTTTCGATCAAAATTTTGCCTGAAGTGTCGTAGGCAAAACCTATGTGGGGTCGTCGGAAATACAGATCTCATTCCAGCCAGTATTCCCAGATGTCTATCAGATATGATGCATAAATCCGTTCTATGAAGAACAGATGGGATATTTTTTAGGTTACGGAAAAACCATGACCAGGATGATGTATTTTCACCCTCGACAATAGAAAATCCCAACGGAAATATACCGTTATTAGCATCAACACCTGTAGCAATTAACATGCAGCCTCTGTACTTACCGTATAGATACGTACCATCAACGCACAATACCGGCCGACAGTGTGTGAAACCAGCCGCACATGGACCAAAGCACCAGAAAATTCTCTGAAACCTGACAGAGCCCTCGACGTCGGTTTCTGTGGTTTTTAACCGGTATACGGTCCCCGGATTTGATGCTTTCATGGCTTCCATAAAAGGGACTAGGGAGTTGTACGAGCTTTCCCAGTCCCCGAATATCTTGCACAAAGCCTTTCTTCGAGCATCCCATGCCTTCACATACGAAATCTGAATTTTATGCTCTCCGCTAACCAAGAGCCGTATCTCTCGGGGAGTCATCGCCACATCTGTACGGATCATGGGCATGATTAGCGAGCAAATGTAAGCTGAAGTGCAATTCCGGTGATCCTGTGACATAATAGAATTGATGCAAGTGTGTTCTTGGTTGTATTTCGTGACCTTCCAAGCCTTGGCTCTTTTGGAACAACACGCATGCAATCTCCACTGACATTCAGGAGATTTCGTACATACCACAGTATAGTACGTCTTATTTGACTCTTCTGTTTTAAACGTAACGTTTTGCTGAATGGACCACGACTTCAGCTTACAAATAAGATCTTCTTTTTCCTGAAACAAATCCCCGACGCTGATGCAGTCTTCGCTTGCTGCTGTCGCGTCCAAATAGGGTGCCGTATTTACTTCTGCAACGGCTAAGTCTACCCAACCATCATCTTCTAGCGGATCGAGGCCGGGATCTTCTAGTTGGACAAAATCGTTATTCGCAACCATACCATCAAAGAATGCTACCTCATTCAATCCAGCAGCATATTCCACGCTATCCTCCCCCTGATCACCTTCACCGATTTCATCATCATCACTCCCACACACATCAATATCACCCGTAGCTACATAAGGTTCGGGTGCAATATATGATGGTTGTGGTCGGTGTATTGTGGATGGTTCAGGGTGAGAAGACCGGAAAGATGTGGACGGACATGCTTGGAATGCGCTGCTTGGATCGTGTTGGAATGATGCGGAGGTGTGGGGAAATCTGCGTTTAGTATATAAATTGTTATTATAATATTATTCCCTAATTTTTTCGTAACTAAATCATCACTTGTTTCAAATTTATTTACCTGTGGAAGGCTGTGTATGGTAGTTCTTGCTGTTCTTCTGGGGTGCATGTAACTGCAGCAGTCGGCTGGAAGAACCTGGATTTATGCATTTTATTAAATGTTTGAATATTAGTATACATGTATTACTAAAATGCTTAAATATGGGTTTATAAAATGTTTACCCATGTGCTTGAAGATTTGAATAATGTTGTGTATAGTCATATCCACCGGCACTGATGGCATCATCGTTGACCATGTGACCGTACCTCCAGGAACTATCTCCAGCATTACCATCAAAATTATCCGTTGGAGGGGCATCTGATACTTCCAATTGCTCCTTCTGAACCAAAAGTTCAAAAGAATGCTGGGTGCTTGAGAGACCGAAATCTATCATCGAAGATATTGATGCATCGTCTGTAATTTCAACCAATGCATTTCCACTGAACATAGGCCAGATACAACTTAACTTGACCCTACTTTCACGGGGATCGTATTTCGTAATTTTGTACACTTTTGCCTCTAGTTCATCATATGTCGTTGATGCTTCCAATCGCATGATTCGTGCAGACCCGCCCATATACTCGGGACCTTGTGCACGTGTGATAACCTGGCCATCGTATTTACATACAACAAATATACTTGGGGAGGCCATAATCCTGCACAAATATAATTTCTTATGTTGTGTTGAAATCGCCAAAAAAAATTCAAACTCGAAGATTGCAGTGAAACCATGAGACTCTCACCTAATCACAACAAAATGTGATGCACAATCGATTGTTAAAAAAGAAGCATGGTTTTTGCAGTGAAACGAGAAGGAAAATGAATTTAAAGATACAAGTTTAGTTTAGTTCTGTGTCTTATTTAAAGAAGTTTAGTTTTTGCAGTGAAACGAGAAGGAAAATGAATCTAAAGATGCAAGTTTAGTTTAGTTCTTAGACTTATTTAAAGAAGTTTAGTTTTTGCAGTGAAACGAGAAGGAACTGTTCTACTGCTCGAAGAGGGCAAAAAAAATGGATAGTGGAGAAAGTTTGAAATTGCAAAAAAAATTCATACTCGAAGATTGCTTACTTCCAATACTTTATGAACTGTTCTACTGCTCGAATATTGCTTACTCGCAGACTATGGTACTGAACTTCACCTTCTTCTAAAACTCCACACTTACACAAAATTGATAGCGGAGAAGAACTGATCGAAGTAAATGGATAGTGAGCGGTGTAGGATGCAAATTTGACAGAGATGAAATGAAATGGGTAGTGCGGAGACATATTTATAGCGATCTGATATTGAAGAGAGCGGGTTCTAACAACCCGCCCTATTATTCACCAGAGTCTAATTATTTCTGCATCGTAGACCGCGTTTACTGAAGCCACCGATTATTCACGCACAAACAAATAGTACTTGAATAGTACTGATTTGACAACTCATAAATTAATGAAGAGGGCGGGTTCCTGGAACCCGCCCTCTTCATTAATTTGACTAATTATTGAAGAGGGCGGGTTCCAGGAACCCGCCCTCTTCATTTCTGGAAGTGATTTGACAACACACCAGATGAAGTAAAAAGGAGTGTAATAAAAAGCATTTCTGAAGCCACCGATTATTCACGCACAAGGACAAATAGTACTTGAATAGTACTGATTTGACAACTCATAAATTAATGAAGAGGGCGGGTTCCTGGATCCCGCCCTCTTCTATGCGAATAAGACCGCGTGATTTTTGAAGAGGGCGGTCCCTCTTCATTAATTTGACTAATTATTGAAGAGGGCGGGTTCCAGGAACCCGCCCTCTTCATTTCTGGAAGTGATTTGACAACACACCAGATGAAGTAAAAAGGAGTGTAATAAAAAGCATTTCTGAAGCCACCGATTATTCACGCACAAGGACAAATAGTACTTGAATAGTACTGATTTGACAACTCATAAATTAATGAAGAGGGCGGGTTCCTGGATCCCGCCCTCTTCTATGCGAATAAGACCGCGTGATTTTTGAAGAGGGCGGTCCCTCTTCATTAATTTGACTAATTATTGAAGAGGGCGGGTTCCAGGAACCCGCCCTCTTCATTTCTGGAAGTGATTTGACAACACACCTGATGAAGTAAAAAGGAGTGTAATAAAAAGCATTTCTGAAGCCACCGATTATTCACGCACAAACATACAAAGGACAAATAGTACTTGAATAGTAATGATTTGACAACTCATAAATTAATGAAGAGGGCGGGTTCCTGGATCCCGCCCTCTTCTATGCGAATAAGACCGCGTGATTTTTGAAGAGGGCGGTCCCTCTTCATTAATTTGACTAATTATTGAAGAGGGCGGGTTCCAGGAACCCGCCCTCTTCATTTCTGGAAGTGATTTGACAACACACCAGATGAAGTAAAAAGGAGTGTAATAAAAAGCATTTCTGAAGCCACCGATTATTCACGCACAAACATACAAAGGACAAATAGTACTTGAATAGTACTGATTTGACAACTCATAAATTAATGAAGAGGGCGGGTTCCTGGATCCCGCCCTCTTCTATGCGAACAACGTTTATTAACAAACAAACATTGATGTGACAACAAATAGTACTTGAATAGTACTGATGTGACCATTCATAAATTAATAAAGAGGGCGGGTTCCTGGAACCCGCCCTCTTCTTTGTGAATTAAGGGCGGGTTCCAGGAACCCGCCCTCTTCATTAATTCAGGAATTGATTTGACTAATTATTGAAGAGGGCGGGTTCCAGGAACCCGCCCTCTTCACAGGAGACGAACCCGTTCACCTCTATAAATACCGAGCCTCCACACGTTCATCAACCACACAATTTCTAATCTCTTGATAAAACTCTCGACAAATCTCTGCTTCAGTACATTTCAATGGAGAATCAACCACTCGACAAATCTCTGCTTGTCCATCAAAATGAACACAGATCGTTCAAAATATTACACGGGGAGGAAATTTTCTAAACTTAGTTAATTTGTTTTAATTACACCTTTCATTTAATTTTTGTACTTGAAAATAACAATATTTAATTTTGCAGGATGGAGATAATCTCACCGTCGTCACGCATAGCTCCGACAAATGGGTGGTTAGCGACCAAAGAATAAACCAACGGCTTAGACGGGCCGGATTTTATGAAGCGTCGTTGATTCGACATATCCAACTCGACCACGCTCTCGTCACCTCTCTGGTCGAACGTTGGAGAAAAGAGACCCACACCTTTCATCTAAGATGGGGTGAGGCCACAATCACACTCCAGGATATTGGCCTCTTACTCGGTTTACGGGTTAATGGGCTTGGGTTGGTCGGAGGAAAAATTGTTGGTCCAGATACCGACCACCCATACTGGGATACATATGCCGAGTCTGCTCTCGGACAGGTAAACAATATCATTCTGCTTTCCCTATTTAGTGTACCTATTTTATATTTTACATTATTTCTATCTTTAACATTTAAAAAAATACTAATATCAGGCACCAGGAGGCCACAGTAAGGGGTATAAAATCAATCTGAACTGGTTAAGAGATACATTCAGTAATATCCCTGATGAAGCCACCGATGAAGTTTTGGATAGACATGCACGTGCCTACATTCTGTACATGATCGGTTCTTGGTTAATGCCGGACCAATCAGCAACGCATGTCCATCCGTTATACCTTGGCTTCCTAGCGGATTTTGATGTCTGTGGCCAATATGCTTGGGGAGCAGGGGTCCTGGCCTTTCTCTATAAGGAACTCGACAAAGCATGTGCTCCTACGAAGAATAAAATTTGTGGATGCAGCACATTACTTCAGGTAAATTCTTTATTTTTCACAGCTAGAATTTTGCAATATTGGTTTTCTCTCTTATAATCTAAAACTTTTTTTCTAGATCTGGTCGTGGGAGCATATGTATATAGGAAGACCAGATACTATTAAAATAACTGGCTTTGATAACCCCGGAAAGCCGCTCGGCTGCTGGTGGAATGGGAAGAAAGCGTATAAGGCTCCTCGTCGAGTGCTTAGGTACTATAGAGATGAGTTAGATCGCATGGAGGCGGCTCAGGTAATCATAATTTGGGTAATTTAATTTGTTTTACAATTTTGAAAATACCTAAATCACAATTTTTTCCTCTATGTCATTTGCGCAGTTTCTGTGGACGCCTTATACAGCAGACCGTCTACAAAACTTACCCGGCATCTGTCTCGAAGGAGAGCCGGTTTGGCGGGCTCGATGCCCACTCCTCTGCATCAATGTTGTTGTTATGCACCTCCCAGATAGGGTATTGCGGCAGTTTGCTAGATTGCAACATATTCCTGTCCCGCCGCCTTCGCCTATGACAGTAGAGGGAGACATGCGAGGAGGAAATACGGAGCGTGATTGGAGGGAGCATCATCATCAGTATTTGCTGAGATGGGAGGATAGGCAGCATAGTATTGCCTTACAGCAAATAGGTGACCACACAGCTACCGACGCTACCAAAGTATATCTACAGTGGTATAAGCGTGTCACCGTAAGATATCTTTCTGCTCCTCCACAAGACTTCCCAAACATCTCGCGGTACGAGCCTAGAGGACACATGGAACGAGATTTGGTAAGCCGCCCTCTTTATATCATATTACTTTTTAACATCCGGCGGTATGAGTCAATACTTATTTCTTATTTCTAATGTAACGACAGGCTCGTGGGTTGCATGTCGTACAAACAATGGTGCAGGAACCATACCCGGCTGATGCTGGTCCGGCATCTCAGGCTCAATTTTCAAATCTCGACCAATTTATTGGTGGTGTACTTGGTTCACATGGTATTTCTCAGCATTTATCGCCGGCACCGGAGCCCCAGTATCAGCCGGCACCGGAGCCGCAGTATGAACCGGCACCGCAGCCGCAGTATGACCCGGCACCGCAGCCGCAGTATGACCCGGCACCAGAGCCGCAGCATCAACGAGATCCAGCGCAGCTGGATCAGTGGTTTGGATCACCATACAGTCAACAGCAACCCTGGCATACCGGACAGGCGCAACAACAACAGACTTGGGGATCAAGTTTTGCAGAACAGCCGTCTTGGGGGTTTGGTTCAGCGCATCAACAGCACTCTTGGGGGTCAGGATTTGAGCATCCATGGGGCCAAGGTTTTGTGCAAAATCAGCCGCATGAAACCGGGACAAGTTCTTCGCTACAACTGCCCAGTTGGGCTTCAGATTTAGCGTCCTACGGAAATTTGTTGGGAAGCAACACATATCCGACACCTGTCCCACATTCAGGTTCAGGATTTGTGGATCAACAGCCTGTCCAAGACGTTGCTGAAGACGAAGCTGAAACAGAACCCGAACCCGAAGCAGCAGAGCAGACGCCGACGCCGCCACCGCCATCTATCCAAGAAACAGGTGGTTCCTCCAGTCATCCGAGGAGGCATAGGCTTATGTCAAGCCTTCTCGGATTTCATAAAGGAAAAGGGAAAGCAAAAAAATAGCATTTACATTTTACAAATAGATAGGATTTTTTGACATTGTAACTTTTGACGGATTCATTCTGTAAAAAAAAATTTGATATAGTGAAATTTTATTATTTCATTTCAATATTTTTTTTTGTCTATTTTATTTTATTTTATTTTTAAGAATTATAATTATAATTATAATTATAATAATAATTATATTATAATTATAAACGATAATAATTAAAATTAACAAATTAATTTAATTAAATAAAAATAGGGGCGGGTTCTGGGAACCCGCCCCCTATACAAACGTATAGGGGGCGGGTTCCCAGAACCCGCCCTCTATAGAAAACTATAGAGGGCGGGTTCTGGGAACCCGCCCCCTATACGTTTGTATAGGGGGCGGGTTCCCAGAACCCGCCCCCTATAGTGGGGGGGTGGGGGGGGGGGGGCCACGGGTGGTTCAAACCACCCTATTCTGCTAAATAAATTTCCCCCCCCCTATTTTAATAATTTAATTTTAAATTTATAATATTTCAAAAAAAAACCCTTATATTTTCAATTGCTGTCTACACATTATCTCTTTATATCATGAGAGTCGGATCTTTCTTAATTAAATGCCGAATATATCACAATTTCAGTAGTTCTGATAATTTTCTACACGCACACGATCGCGCTCGCTTTGTTAGAGTCGATTTGGTCAGACCGAATTATTATTTTGAGAAGAAATGAAAAGGGCATAAATTGATTAACATGCTTAATATTAACTATGTTGCTTATCACCTCCAATTAACAATGACGTCAACATAAATGGGGCCTCTCAACAAATTCTTCGAGTAAGTTCAAGGAGTCTTTGCATTATTCACAGTTTATCATCAAAAAACTTTGTTTAAATTTATTTGTCATTTGATATTCGTAAAGGAAATTAAACAAAAAAAAATCTAATACCAAAAGAAATTTCAGAATCGGTAAGTTAAATATGTGTGGTGATTGTAATAGGGATTCCTAATTATCTAAAATAATAAATTGGGAGTCAAAGATAAATATGAACAATAAAATTGTCAAATTTCCAATTGCATGATTATTAATCATGATTCTTTTTAACAAGTGCTAAGAACGTATATCAGACAGTAATAAATAAACTATTTCAAAAAAAGAATTAAATAAATCAATCAATCAACAAACTTATAATAGATCCACAGCTAACTATCAACTTAAATCAAACTATATTTCCTTAAAATTTATTTAAAAGGTACATAAAAACATATAATAAATCTTTTTAAAAGTACCAAGAATCCAAGAAAGAAATTAGTTATTAATATGGAGAAATATCTAATAATGGCATAGAAAACAAATATGCGCTAGCAAACCCTAAAAAAATTAGGGAAATTGGTGGTCCTTGCATTTTATAAATTCTAGAGGATCACAAAATAAAACTAGCACTGCTTTTTACTTTGTGCAAAAGGTGGCCGGGTCTGCCCACCACGTGTCGCAGCCGGATTGGAAGTTTTTGCACCAAAAATTCATCATTTGGGGACAACGTACAAACAAATTCCTTTCAAAAGAAAAACTTTATAAACGAAAAATTCGATTGGTAATGACCGTCAGGATTGCTTCTTTGTCGATCTTAAAAAAAAAATGAACAAAGTTAGGATGAAAAAAATTTATACATTACCATTGAAGGAAAATAAAGGTTGGATGGGGAGGAATGAGAAGCCACCATGAGAAAAAGAACAGGGGTCTATGTTTTCTATTTATAGATGGATCGCCTAGGGTTTCTTAAGGGTTTTTTGGGGCAGGGGGCAGGTCTAGGGTTTGCTGATGGGCTGCCCCGGCCATTAAAGAATTCCAAGTTGGGCTGCCCGGACTTATCATCTTGGTCAGGGCTTTCTATGGACTACTAGTATGTTGGCAAAGAATATACATTCAGGACATTATTCACCAAAACTTATTTACTTAAAATTTAGATTTTTTTCCCGTGCACCGGCCCGTAAGCTCTGACATATGCACACAACACACCCACGCACACATCACACACACCCATGGGATCTATCAACTGGTCCAGAAAGCATTAATTTATGGCCACATCCCCTCCTGGGGTTCTTAGGGTTCAAACTCGCACTCGCACCAAAAAAGGAAGTGTCCATATTGTATTTCCCAACATCATCTTAAATGTGAGAGATTCAAAATATCACCTCCAACATCTATTCATTGCTTTGGGGGTGTCGGTCAAATTAAACTTTTAGATGAAACTGGAATTTATTGGGCCGATTTTAATTTTGGCGTTAGTTAATTAGAACTGGAGCCGCAACTTGAAGTTTTTGTGTTAGTTATGGATGATACTAGAACTGGAATCGATTGGTTAGAAGTTCCAATTTTAAATTCCATAGTATAAAAACTTATAATTATAGTCTAAAATAAAAAGAATATTTCCAAAAGATGCTGCATATATTTAATTTGCAAAGCAACATCAAAATTGTTTGCTATTATACAGCGGTTGAATAGTAGGCTGGGATCAAACTCAAAAGCTCTTTTGGAATTTGACATGCTGAGATCTTCAGTGTATTAAAATTATACGAAGACATTGATGTTATATTGATAAGTTAGGAAGGCCCTCCAGCACAATGCAACCTATAGGAAATCCAAAGTCAAGAAAAATAATGTTTATTTAAAAGTTGATTGTTATATGATTTTTACCTTTCAAAATCTCATTTTTATAAACTTTCAAAATCTTCAGTGTATTAAAATTTTCTTTTTTCTTTGGTTTTCAATATTTCTCTTATTATAACATACGAAGAATCACGAAATGTAAAAAAAAATATACAAA
The DNA here is from genome assembly GCA_030015575.1 of Agapanthus africanus. Lineage (NCBI taxonomy): Eukaryota > Viridiplantae > Streptophyta > Magnoliopsida > Asparagales > Amaryllidaceae > Agapanthus > Agapanthus africanus. The sequence continues at coordinate 340,463,320 of JASDDO010000006.1, read as the reverse complement.
AAGAAACTTCGTCAAATTTACACTACCATGCGAGAATTGCAAATTTTCAAAAATCTCAAAATTTTCTGTATACTTCAGATTTTAAATATTTTGCATGTTATATCACTCGAAAGCAGAAATTTTCAAAAATCTCAAAATAATTTAGTTTTCTTAAATATTTTGATTGCTATATCATACAAAAATCGTGGCATTTTTTTAAAATATAAAAAAATTAAGTTTTCTTTGATTTTTAAAATATTTTATATGTTGTACTCTAAAATCGCGAAATTTTGAAAATCTTAAAATTTTATGTGCTATACGGTTTTCGAATATTTTGCTTGTTGTATATCACATAAAATCCGCGATATCTTCAAAAATCGTAAAAAAAAATTGTTTCCTTCAACAATTCAATAACTTGCATGTTATACAGCATAATATAATCGTGAATTTTTAAAAATTCAAAATTTTCTGTTTTCTTCAATTTCCCAATATTTACATGCTCACACGAAAATCACGAAATTTTCAAAAAAACGTAATATTTTTTGTTTTTCAATATTTTGCTTACTGTATGGCATACAATCTTCGCAAACTTTTCAAAAATAACAAAATTTTCTGTCTTCTTCCGCTTTGTTAATATTTTGCATCTTATATCATTCAAATCGCTAAATTTTCTAAAATGTAAAAAAAAAAAAAATTCTTCAATTTTACAGTTTTTTTATGCCGCACACCTAAATCATACAATTTTCAAAATTCATTTCTTTTTTTAGGGTAAATTGTCAAAAAGCCCCCGACCCACTTCAAACTTGTGTAAAAAACCTGGGCCTTTTGCGCTTGATAAAAAACCCTAGGCTCAATTAAAACCCCCTTTATACTAGTTGTTTGTAATATCTAAAAGGTTACCTGTAATATCTAAGCAGTTGAAGAGAATAAATGTCTAAATGAAATGCCACCCACAGGTTTTTCTCACAAAGATTTTGAACATATCAGGTCTAAATGAAATGCCCTTCTAGACAATTTTGAAAATATCAGGGGTTTTTAGACAACTCTCAAGCAGGCCAGGGTCTTTTTGACAATTTATTTTGCTTGCTATATAAAGTATGGAAATTGCAATATTTTGAAAAAATCGCAAAATTTTATGTTTTCTCCCGTTTTTTACCATTTTGCAAGCTTTATCAAACGAAAAGCCTACAATTTAAAGAAATCTAAAAAATATTTTGTTTTCTTCAATTTTTCAATATTTTGCAGGATATGGTGCAAGAAAATCGTAAAAATTTCAACAAAAAAAATTCTGCTTTCCTTCTTTTTTTAATATTATTTTGCATGCTATATAGCACAAAAAAATAATGAAATTTCAGAATTTTAGAATTTTCAGTTTTCTTTTGGTTTTTCCAATATTTTATTTACTCATACTTTTGAAGAAATTTTTAAGTATAAAGAAGACATAAAGCTATATGAAGTAAAAGTAGAAAAGGGCTCCTATTGCTATTTAGAGCCTAACCAAACAAAAAAATGTGATCCAACTATCCAAATGACTGAGACTTTGGGTTATTGGAATCCTCAGCAACACACGAAATTATAAAAAATGCTCAATTTTTTTGTTTTCTTCGAATTGCCAATATTTTAGACACGATAATCATGTATTTTCAAAATTCTAAAATTTTATGTTTTCTTTGGTTTTTGAATAATTTGTTTGTTATAGCATATGAAAATTGCAGAATCTTCAAAAAAAATAATATAATTTTCTATTTTTTATCATTTTTCAAACTTTTTTGTTGGCACACGAAAATCACGAAATTTTCAAAAGTCCCAATATATTATGTTTTCGTCCATTTTATATATTTTGTATACTATGGCATAAGAAAATAGTAAAAATTTTAAAAATCTCAAAATTTTCTATTTTGCAATATTATGCATGCAGCACACTGCGAAATTTTCAAAATATTTGTTTTCTCAAATAATTTAATATCCGTGCTATAACACATAAAAATCATGATTTTTTCCAAAAACATCAAAATTTTATGTTTTCGTTATTTTTCTATATTACTTTTTCTGCAATAATCTCGAAATTTTTAAGTTCTTCAAATGCATGTTCTTCAAATGCATGCATGCATGCAATAACACACATAAATCTAGAAACTTTCCAATATAAACCTAAGTAGCGTGAGAAAACATAAAAAATAATTCAAAACAGAGGCCGATCAGAATTTTTTTACCACATAAATCTAGTTGTATTGAGTTAAAAAATGATAAACATCGAATAAGTAGCCAAATTTTTTTTTTCCCCTGAATCATATGCTGTAAGAATTAGATATGGGATAAATGAAAAAATTTCCGCTACAGCATAAGAGAATATTTTAAAAACATTCTCTCATAAAACTTTATATAATAGTGTTTTATAGATAGATAAATGGGAGAACCTTATTTTTTTTTTTCAGAGAGAGAAATCGTCTCTCTTCCCTGTTATCCCTTCACCTTCTGTCTTGAGATATTAGAAAATGGAATATTTCTGTTGTCCACTTGCGATCTTAATCAATTTATTTTAAAAAATATTTGGGGGGCAGATATAAGGTCAAAATATGAAGTTCCAATCAAAGCCCACAACAATCTACTCAACAAATGAACATAGCCCAACGGCCGAAAAAAGAACAGAAAGAGGAGAGAAATGTACTAGAATCAGAACCACCCCCATTCCAATTAAGGCTCCCGATTACTCAACAAGGCTCCAAGAGCATCTCTACACGACAAATTATTACAACAAAAAGGGCAATAAAACCCCTAATTAATCTAGAATTCTCCCCCTAAGACAAATTAGTACAATCATGATACATGACTCATGTACAAAAATGTTAATTTTCAGGTGAATGAAATCAAAATAAATAATGATTTACACCGTTACAAATTTTCCAGCTTCACCTCATCCAGTGCTTGGAGCTCACCTGATAGTTTCTGATACAGCTGCTGAAACGATTTAAGCTCTCTTTTAAGCTTTTCTTCCTGTCAATAAATAAACAAACAAAATATTGAAGCTTCAGTACTTAGTACTTGTTATGTTATATACGGGTTTAAAGCATGTTCTAGAAACTTGTCTATATGTAATTAAGTTACATAGTTAAGAAATGTACTAGAAACTCACCTATATAAAATGGAGGATATATTCTATGATTAAGTACAATAAAATGGTATCATAGCGACTAGATATGATTCCCACCGGTCGCGTATTAAATGCGATATATTTAAATTAAAACTACCACTGCACAAAAGCCCAGGTTCCGGCCCAAAAGGCCTTTGACCTGCAGGGGCGTGTTAGAATATAAAATATATTCTCTCAACCCTCATCAAAACTTCGGAGTTTTGGGGCAGTGGCCGGGACATTTCACAGCAATAAAGCATTTAGAGATGTAAAATCTGTATTAAATGTGACATGTAAAATTAAATATAAGTTTTTCAGAGTGAATACCCGAAGCAAGAGATCTCTCTCTCTCCCCTCAAATTCTAAGCACCTGAAGAAATAAAGAAACAAAATGCAATGTCAAAGTAAAAGAAGCTGTCAAAGCTTCCAACAAGCATAACATGCCAACAAAAACTAAGGAAATAAACTAAACATCAGCCCATCTACGATCAAAATTTTCAGACGAAAAAAGAGACATGGCTTTGAACAGCTGGGGAATAAATATAGCTTGAGTTTCACTCACTGTTGGCGTAGCTTTGTATTCTCTATCATCATGGTTTTCAACTCTCGCCGCTGCCTCTGTCCAGCGGTAAGCTCCGGCTGCATACAGGAGATTAGATACAAATTAGAATTCCTCTAGAAAATACATTTCCAGCTTCTAAGCAAGAGCAAAACACACAAAGCAAAGCCAAGAAGCTTACAGCTCAGACCCAACACCCTCCCTGGCTTCTAAAGAATAACTCAAGCAATTATCCGGAAAAAAATAATATATTTGCGCTACAGATTAAAAAAATTTGTTTTTTGGGGCGTATCAAACAATAAATTCAAGCGTGCTTCCTTCTTGTTGGCATACATATTTGCTGGATTGACTTACCTTAGACCTTATGCATGCTCTAGAAACCATAAGACAATAATTCTTATCCCTAAAATCATTGGTGGAGAGTAGAATTTCAAGCACACTTTCGTAAATGCTACCAAATTGCTTTTATCTTTAAACTGGAATGCTCACGCAAACAGCTTCTTCTATAGCCGATCTGATTCATCTTTTTTTAAGGGTCAAAAATGCCATTTATAATTATTTTTTAGGGTAATCTTTATAAAGCACTATTGCCTTTCAACTAGGCCTGGAAATGGGCGGTTATGGGTCGGGTCTAGCATGTCCCATATCCATACCCATTTATTTTTTTTATGGACCTAGACCCGCCCATTTACCCGACGGGTCTGTATGGAGTGGACTCATAATTAATTGGGTCAGACCCGCCATCCCCACCACCGACCCAACCACACCCCCAGAAAAAACAAGAGGAAAGAACGAAAGAAATCCGTCCCCAATCAACCCTCATCGCCGACATCCTCCTTTGCATTCATGCCAAAACCTTCAGTAGAATCCATTGTGCCTTCAATCGATGTTTCTCCCTACCCTACAACAGCAACAAGCATTCATACCAAAATTTTGGGGTCGGCTATATGAATCATTCTCTTTCATTCTGTTTTGTTAACGACTCTCCTCGATTAAATTAACAATTTAACATATCGTTCTGAATTGCCTACCTCTATCGATGTTACCTCAAGTTGCTATATTGACTATAATTTTGTAACTTTGACACGGATTAATATCCATTTCAAATGACCAAATTATCTCAATTGGTTCTTTCATCTTATCCTCTATAGGAAACATCACTAACTAATTATGAATACGCTCATTTCTTATCCTATCTTTTAATGTATTACCATCCATATATCTTTGCTTTATTATTTCATTCACTCATTTTTTGGACATCTTGTTTACTTGATAAACATTCTAATCCATAGAGAAGTGCCGACCTTATTGTCGTCTTATAAAATTTTCCTTTCAGTTTCAAAGACAACTACGATCACACAACACGCCTGAAATGCTTCTCCATTTCAACCATCTTACTTTGATCTTATAAGCTACATCCTCAATTTTCCCATCATGATTAATTATAGATCCTAAGTAACGATTTTGGTTATTCATAGATATTTCATGACCATCAATTTGCAACGTAGCTCATTTCTTCATATTCTTGTGCTTAAATTACATTCCATATATTCAATTTTTGTTCTGCTAATTCTAAATTCTTTTGATTCTAAGATCTCTCCATTTTCTACTTTATAAATTATCTTTTTTTAAGATTCAACTAAAACAATATCATCACCAAACAACATACACTATGGCACGTCTAGTAAGTTCATCCATAACTAATGCAAAGATATAATGGCTCTCCTAAAAGGCTTAACCTCTCCCAAATTCATTACCACACCATTCATTCCCAAATCCCTTAACCTTGCTCTTCACCTCCGAATTCAAACTACCCGATCACATCCCTTCAATTCTTCTTCCTCTATCTCCTATCCTTATCTATCCCTTTCCTGATTTCAGCGGCCTCACCTGAGTTCTTTGATTGCTGCAATGGCCTCATCCTTCGCCACAAGCCCCATCGATACAAGAAATCAACTCATTCTCTTTATGACTTGGGGTTTGATTGAAGAGATTAAATTCAATCACTCTCTTATTGTCGCTTTGATTTGGGATTTGATTGGAGAAGATTTGGGGTTTAATGGAGAAGGCGGAATTTGGTTGGAGAAGACAAGGACATACTAGGGGTTTTCAAGTCACATGTGTGCGCATGTTAACGTCACTAATGTTTGCAAGAGGTGGCAGTTCAGGGAAGGTATATGCCAATTTTTATAGTTCAATGGTATTTTGTCGAAAAATTTGAAAAGTCGATGGTGTTTATTTCCACGATTAGGTCCTTTGGTCAATGATTTGGCTTCAGAAGATAATTGCATTCTAGTGATGGCTCTGATTTATTAAGCAATATTTAAAATTAGAACTCCAGTGACAATCTTTTACAAACTCATATACCAGCATTTACACACTTATATTATGAAATTACTTGGAACAAGCCTTAAAAGTGTACAAACATATAGTTCCACATGCTAATAGCACTTCCTACCTGTGCCTTGTGATCGCCACCTTGCCCACCTGCACTTCTGATAACAATAGCCTGTTTCTTTAATGATCCTGTAGCAGAAATATGAGTTTCCTGTTTCCTTTTATGTGATGCTCCTGTAACCTCAACGAGAAACTAATCAGTCTACATAATGGTAAATAAGTTAAAAGTATCGCATTTTAGAATTATGTCAATTGAACATGGACTTACCAGTTTGATCCTCAGAATTATAAATCGTCAACTGCCCTTGTATGTTGTCTGTTCGTACTGGTAGGTCAGTTGTATTTTCTTGTGAAGTTCCCAAAATGGAAAGCCCTGAACCTTTGATAGTAACGATAGAATATGTTTCAGCAAAGCGTTTTAGCTCGATGGAAACTTGTGAAAGAGAGTGAGCTTACCACGATTCGTCGTTTTAGGTTTTCTCAAAGGAGTCGGCAGCTGGATAGAACTCATGTTGGGAAGGTTTTTCTTTAGTCTGTACCCAATTAAGTGACAATGCAAATCCCTGCGATACATGTTTAATTTTTTTAAATGGCACTCAGTATATCTTTTGGCAAGAAAAATACATATAAAAGAAATATTCCATTAATCTCTCCCCATATTCACTGGAAATACGTTGCATAAAGAAAATCCATGTTTAGTGCTATATCAAAAGTATAAAGCATAAGTTGATGGCATTATCAAATGATTTACTAAAAACTAGAATCTAGTTTTAACATTAGGCGAGGATACCAGTATTCATATGTCATTTCTTTCAAGCGATTTTCAAGTTTTTGGTAGATGGATGACTTCTCAAAATCTTGCTTGTCATGCGTAGGTTTTACAAAATTTGCCTCCAGGATACCTGATAGAAGAATTTTTTTTGTAAATGCAAAGAAATGTTTTAATCAGAATTCGGTGCTAATTCAATATGACAATAAAAGAAGTGCACCACATGAATGAGAAATCCAGTGGGTTGAGGTCTACTTACCGACAACTCCTCTGCCTTTGCCGTATGAATTACTCGCAACTCGCCAAAATGGCTACAGCAATTGAATGCAAAAAATCAATTAAACATGCTTTTTTTGCATGTAAAGATCCCTAAACAGCATTGAAGGATACATGACATAACTTATAAAGCACATTGTTATAAGGTACACCGTACACCCTGAAACATTACTTTAGATCAGAACCAAAGCACGCAGTTCCACCACAGCTTGTTAACACAACAAATAACTGTGTCTGGCATAGAACAATATGGTGTTAACTACGAAGAAATTTACAGAACATCTCGCATTCAAATTATTCTATTATATTGTCTTAAACTTAATTATATGATGTGTAATTAATAAGAAAATACATGAAAGCTCACATTCAAATTATTCTAGTATATTTATTATCTATTACAAATTATATTGTGCTTTCTTTTCTTTGTTTGAGCATGATTGTTAATTCCAGAGGGGAGAGGGAGCGGTAAGGGAATTCGAGTATAGGTTCATCTCATCTTCTGAAAATTGTAGTAAGATTCATGGAGAAAGAGAGCATACTTATACACAAACCCATTTGTTTAACTAAGCATATGGTCACTCTAGACTATCATCTGATTTCTTGCATAAGCTATTATAAATTGTCTGGGTAGAAGCAAAATCCACAAATTTCATCAAAATGCAAGTAGAGTGTGCAATATTCACTCAAGCATATCAATATAATAGACAATGTGGGCTGTAATATAAAAATAAAGAGAGAGACAACTGATTTACTTTCTATTAAATCCTTTCAAATAACAAAAAGAAAAATTCCCACCAGTATAAGCCGATTCTTGTGGTAAACATTGAATCCATGAACATCAACATTTGGAGAACCTTGCAAAAATCCAAGAGTAGTCAACACCTGAAATGAGGAATCGAAAAAAAAAATTAGTGCTTTAGGAACATAATTAAAACTCAAGAAATGAAATATAAAGTTCTAGAACAGTCTACCAGCTCATTATATCATCAAAACATTCTTGTAAGTTAGAAGGTTTTTTAAATATTATACAAAAAACAGAACTCAGTTGCCTTATGATACCGAAGATATCATACAGTATTTGAACTGCATCTATAAGAAAAATCAAACCAGAATAAAAGCTAATGTGAAAAATCAAAGGGCTCCCCAATTTTATTTTATTTTTAGTCCTTTTCAAACATGCTTTATTTTGTTGTACTCCTCTCATTTTATTTCACTAAATTCAGTTCCTCATACGAGCAGATATATGAAAAGATGCCAGATAGACTTACTTTTACTTCTATGATTAACAGTGTGGAAGTATTTAAGTCGAATTATTGTTCTAGATTTTTCTCACTCCTAGGTTGACTTCAACCGATTACTCTTTTGTTGAATATAATTCAATTTAATGGGGGAAAGAAAGCCAAGAGACTCCTTCACATGAAAATATAGCATTCGAGTTCAACACATATCACAATTCGTGCTCCTTTCAGGCCAACAACCAAGTCTTTGTTTCAAAAAACACGAAAAACAAAATGCAGCAAGCGCTTCCAAGTGGAACTTAAGAACTAAAAGTTAAATGGTCTCCAGAAGGTGGAGCTTTCATTGCCCTGGAAAAATAAAGATTGCAAAACAAACATTTGTTTGTTTGTTTGTGTGTGTGTGTGTGTGGAGGTTGCAACAATCAATAAACAAGCAGAGTATTATGCACAGCATATCATCACACCAAAGTCAATTTCTTCAGTTACAACAACTAAATTAATGGTTTTAAAAAAGATGGCAGTTGCCATAACCCAAAACTGGGATATCCAAAGTGACAGCTTGGAAGACCCAAACAGTAATGGAAACACAGACCCCACCCCACCCCGCAAGCGGCACGCGCGCGCATGTGTGTGTGTGAGAGAGAGAGAGAGAGGTGGAAGCAATCAACATTCCAACTAAGAAAATTGTAGCTCGTATCATTACACGAAAAAACAAAGTCACGATGTAGCTAAATCAGCTAATACTATACATGGGCATGCATGCTAGTTGACTAATAATTATTCTGTAACTCTAGACAAACTGTTCGATCCTTTAGGATGGCACATCCTAGAACTTTTCATAAAATAGCAAACTACGGTTGATAAAAGAATCGAGGACCTACATCTAGAAATTAACTGCAACTATTAAAATGCAACCAGTTCAGAACAAACCTCTGGATATCCTTCAACTTGTGGTCTATACACGATGCATTCAAGATACATTAGATCGTTGACTACATGATGTTGCATAACCACTTCTCCACGCAAAATTATTTTAAACGTTTCCGGTACCCGGAGATACAAGACAGATGAATATGCCTGTATAATTTTGAAATTAGTGGGAAAAAATGAGTTGGAAATTTACAGGTATCAGCTAAATCACTTACCCGAAGAGAAAATTGAAGTCGTGTGGCAACATTTTTTCGGGTCAGATCATATGATTTATTTTTTGTTTGTTGCTTTTGCACTTTATTGATCAATATATCCTACAGCAGGCAAACATAATACATTAGCTAAATCTAAAATAAGTCGAAGATAACTTAAAATAGCCATAAAGGATAAAAAAAATAGGGGTTTTTAATATACCCCGCTTCTAAAAATTATATTTCCAAATATCCCCCTTTTAAATTCAATATCCTAAATATCTCCCTTATAAATACGCCGTTAATCAAAATACCCCTTCCGTATGTCGTTTCCGTCAAATGTACTATGGTTGGTTAGGGCTAATCAAGGTCAGGTTTTAAGGTGAATTAAAGGGTTTCCCTCCATCTCTGTCTGCTTCTCTCTAAAAAAACTATTTTTTCTTCTTCCTCCAATTTCCTTTTTAAAAAAAATCTCAAGACGACGGATGGAAATCGCCACTGAAGACGAAGGAACCTTCAATCATATGTTAAAAGCTTTCTCGGCACGGAAATGGGCCTTGATTTCTCCTCTCGTCTGCTTTGTAGATTGAATTCAATTTTAATAGTTTTTTGAGTTACATTATATCAATTCATACGATTTTGATTTGACTTGCAATTTCCCCCAAATTTCTAAAGTTAGGGTTTTCTTTTGTTGGAATCAAAGTAAGGACCCCATGATTGAACCCATTCTCTAGCTCATGGTGGTTGTAGTTAGAACCCAAGCTAGCCTTTATCAATGAACTGATCTTCGGGTGAGAGGAAAAAGCCCCAATTTCATCTCTAAGAAAACACCCTAATTTGAATCTATAAGAAACCCTAATTTTAGAGAAGAAGAGATAACTGTTGGAGGTTATTTTGGTCATTTACCTACCCCAAACGGCCAAAAATTGACTTGAAGGAATATTCCTTGCAGATGGTGGGTTAAACTAACCATTGGGGGTTATTTGGATAACTTAAAATTTTTAAGGGGGATATTTAGAATATCGAATTTAAAAGGGGATATTTGGAAATATATTTTTTAAAAGGGGGTTATATATAAAAAAAAACCTTAAAATATGGTAAAATTATTTAAGTTGATAGCAAGAATGTAAAAATAAACGAAAACAATTTTAAAAATACACGTTGAATTCCAATTGCTAGAAGCACTGATATAGAAAATAGTAAATCATGCAACTTGTACAAAGAAGATAATTAGTGCTAACCTTCGAGTCGGAGTCAAAATCAAGCTCCATTCGCCCGTCATCATTATACCATAGATTGAACACAATCACTTTTGTTCCATGTTGTCCTATGTCATTAAACTGCTCATTAAATCCAAAGCAAGTTTAAATTTAAAATTCATGTTAGCAGGAGATATTTTTAAGAACATAACATAAGAGATCAGTTAACCCAACTTTGTGAAATATTTAGGAGATAATAACTGGTTTATGACTGTACAGGATTACTAGAATTGAACATCAGAAAAATTAAAAAATTCCAGGCTGAGAAACAGAATAATAACACCACAAGGAGGAGAAGAGCACTTTAGCATAAAGCCATGGTGAACAGAGACATAATAACAGACCATGTTGACTTGGGAATAAAATGGAGATCACTAGAGCATGTGTTACATAATGGATCAATTGATCATGGAAAATTCATAATCTTTAACAACTAAAAGAAATCAGAAAAAGTTAAAAAAGCTATGCAACATGCCAAAATCTCAAACAATGTGACTGTTCAAAAAGGGCATAAAAATATATATAAATAAATTAGCCCCAGGTTTGGAAGAAGAAATGGGTGAATTTCATTATAAAATCCGTGTTTAAAAATTCAGAGAATAAGCTTTTACCAAATAGGTTTTAAGTTTTTATTCTCATATGTTCTAAAACACTGCCCTCCTATCTGTCTTGAGAAATGCAAGCGCCTTCGTATGCCCCAATATAACAAGAAAAATAATAATAATCTTGGAACAACTCTAGAAGGCCATAACAGCCAAGTGAATTGCTAGCATAGTGGGTTGCTATAACAATTGATCATAAATATAAAAACATGGAAATTGTAATAACCGAGAATTATTATTAACGATAATAATAAATATTATAGAAAGAAAATATATATAACCATTAGATCTAAATTTATTAGGATAATATGCTGGTTAAAATATATAGCTAAGATAATTATATTGATATAATTATGTTAAGATAGTTTAAATATCATAAGTTCATAACCATCTCATTAGTTAGGATTCATATATTTTTGTCTCTCATTCATGTTAAATTTAGTGCTATATAAAAGAGACTATAGGTGGATAGTTTCTCATCAATTATTTCTTAAAAATCAAAAGGAGAGGGGGAGAGAAGTAGAAGAATAAAGGAATTTAGGTAGATTCGGGACCGTTTCTAGCATATTGCATCGTAGATAATACGTTAAATTTGATTTATTTGTGATTGATATATATATATATATATATATATATATATAGGGTAGTGATCTATTGCAAACCGGTCCGCATTTTTTTAAAGGCAGGACATATTTTAACGATCTGATCCATTCAAGTTGATCACACTACCCTTAAACATGTGTATGAAAAATCAAAGGATTTGAAGACCTCTAACCAATGCATCGGATGAAGTTTACGTCGCATTATCGAAAGTTCATTTTTGCTATAGAGGACTTCTTTATGGCTCTAGTAGAAATCACATGGGAAAATGTGTAGACCCCACCGCATGCGCATTAAACCCATGCGGTTTCCCAAATGATTTGGCCTTGAGCCAAAGAGAAGTACTCTACATCCGGATGTAGATACATTTTCCTCACACACACACATATATATATGCGATGATTATCATAGGAAATGCAACCATATGTGTGTGAGAGAATAATGGAGGAAAGAGGCCCTAAGAGGCTTTTTCGTCAGCAGCGTTAGAAAATTACACCCTCCATTTTATTCGATGAACGGCATGATCCATCACCCTCCACCATTTTATTCGAGGAACAGCATTGCGCATCTTGATCTTTATCGTCTAAATTGTCAATACATCAAATTTCATGTTATTCCAACACCTTTTCACCGTTGATTTAGCAATGGAAAAAGTTTGATTGTCGGTAAACCGATAATTTTGCACCCACTAAATCAACGGAGAAATAGTGTTAGAATCACATGAAATTTAGTATATCGACATATTAAATGATGAAGATCAAGATAGACAGTGCCAATCGTCGAATAAAATGGAGGGTGTTTTTTTATGCCACCTAACGAAAAAAGTCTCTCAAAGCCTTATTCCTCCATTATATATATATATATATATATATATATATATATATATATATAAACATCAAAACCCACTGTTGCCGGTCCCAAGTCCGGATGAGAAAGGGTGAGGGTTGTGGTAGGCTTGTAACAGGCAACGTAAAACTTTGTCACATTCTTTGACATGAACCATAATAAGAATATCGTTGGGGCGTCCCCTACTCAGTAACGCGCTATATCGGATCACGGGTGTAGTGTTAAGTATGCAAGGGTTTCTAGATCGTCGTCCGTCCAGAGACGGCGCGCTACATCGGACCCCGGATATAATGACAAATAAGCAAGAGTTTCATAGGATCCGTCTAGCTTCCTGAAACATAGGTTCCCTTACGGATAAACTAATAGACTTAGTGGAGGTAATGATTAAGAGGAGAGTTGGTATTATGTGTTTACAAGAAACTAAATGGGTAGGTGAAAAGAGGAGAGTCATAGAACCTTGGGTTATAAGATTTGGTATACGGGTAGAGATAAAAATCATAATGGGATAGGCATAATCATAGATAGAAGCTTGCTTGAGGATGTAGTTGAGATTAGGAGAAAAGATGATAGAATTTTACTGGTTAAGCTTATTCTAGATGGAGATATTCTTAATATTATTAGTGCTTATGCACCACAGATAGGTCTTGATGACGCTAGTAAGCGTCTATTCTGAGAGGATTTAGACGAGATGGTGCAAAGTATACCTAGTGAAGAGAAGTTATTTATTGGTGTTGATCTCAATGGACATGTAGGTACTAGTTATAGTGGGTTTGATACTATCCATGAAGGTTTTGGTTTTGGACAAAGGAATGAAGTAGGTGGCACGATTTTAGATTTTGCCTGATCTTATGACTTGATCTTAGCAAACACCTGGTTTTGGAAAATAGAGTCCCAACTTATCACTTTTAGGAGCGGATCAAGTGCTAGTCAAATAGAAATTTTTTCTGACGAGAAGAATAGATAGAGGTTGTTGAATCGACTGTAAGGTAGTGCCAGGTAAGAATGTAACCACTCAACATAGACTTTTAGTTCTAGATTTTCGATTTAGAAGAGGATCTAGGAAGATTAGATGTAAGGTAGAGCCTAAAATTAAATGGTGGCGATTGAAAGAAGGTAACCAAAAGGGTTTTATAGATCGTATAGTCCAAGAAGCGGATTGACAGTCGGAAGATGATTCAGACAGAACATGGAACAAAATGACTAGTTGTATCAAGAGGGTAGTTAGAGATCTACTTGGTGAGTCGAAAGATGGTGCTCCACCATCTAAGGACACATCATGGTGGAATGAAGAAGTAAAGGCTGCTGTTAAAATTAAAAGGGATTTTTATAAAGATTTGAAGAAAAGTAGAGATGTGGAGAGATTTGAGAAGTATAAATGGCTAAAAGGGAAGTTAAGAAAGCTGTTCGGGAAGCTAAATCTAAAGATCTACAAGGAGGTGTACGAGAAATTAGACACCAAAGAGGCTGAAAATGATATATACCGGATTGCTCAGATGCGGGAAAGGAAGAACAGAGACTTATGTGTGGTGAAGTGTCAAAAATGAAAATCAGAAGGTTTTAGTTCGAGATGAGGATATCAAGGAAAGGTGGAGAGATTATTTTGACAAATTGTTCAATGAGAGCTTTACTAAGAATTTGGATGGACTTGTCATTCAATCTCAAGATATAAACCGTGATTTCATGCGTAAAATAAGACTACCTGAGGTTAAAGAAGTTTTGAACAGAACGAGTATAAGAAAAGCGGTTGGTCCTGACGGGTTCCTATCGAGGTTTGGAGATACTTAGGAGAAATGGGCGTTAAATGGCTGACAGATCTGTTTAATAAGATTTGGCAGACAAAAAAGATGCCAAATGAATGGAGGAAAAGTATCCTTATATCTATCTACAAGAACAAGGGTAACATTCAAAGTTGCTCAAACTACCGTGGAATAAAACTTATGTGTCACACCATGAAACTTTGGGAGAGAGTGATTGAACATAGGCTAAGGAAGGATATTAAGATAACAGAGAACCAGTTTGGGTTCATATCTGGACGATCGACGACAAAGGCTATTCATTTGCTTCGTCAACTTGTCGAGCGTTTTCGAGAGAGGATAAGAGATTTTCATATAATATTTATTGATTTAGAGAAAGCGTACGACAAAATATCTAGAGAGGTATTATGGGGGATAATGATGAAAAAGGGGGTCCCCGTCAAGTATATTGACATAATCAAGGATCTGTACGATAGAGTAGTGGCAAATGTCAGAACTTGCGACGGCCTAACGAGTGATTTTCCGATTACAATTGGTTTACATTAAGCATCTGGATATGGATGCTTGATGAGGTACCTTAGTGTATGCTATTCGCTGATGATATTGTTCTAGTAAATGAGACGAAATCAAGGATCCTGTTTACCATCGTGATGGATGAGCTTACTAGAACTATCCAAGATGAGGTACCTTAGTGTATGCTATTCGCTGATGATATTGTTCTAGTAAATGAGACGAAAGCAGGAGTTAATACCAAATTGGAATTATAGAGGCAAACATTGGAATCTCGGGGGTTCAGATTGAGCAGGTCCAAGACAGCATATATGCATTGCAAATTTAGTAATCAGAGAAGTCAAAACCAAATTGGTATAACATTGGAAGGGCAAGAGATATCACCGAGCGATCAGTTTAGATATCTAGGTTCCATCATCCAAAAGGATGGAGAGATCGATAGTAATGTTAATCAAAGGATCCAAGCTGGTTGGTTGAAATGGAGGAGTGCAACAGGGATTTTGTGTGATCGTAACTTTCCGTTAAAATTGAAAGAGAAGTTTTATCGGAGCGCTATTCGGCCTGCCTTATTATATGGTACAGAATGCTGGGCTCCTAAGAAACATCATACACAGAAGATGCACGTAGTGGAGATGCGCATGCTTCGTTGGATGTGCGGTAACACTAGAAAAGATAAGGTGCGAAATGAGGATATTCGTGCAAAAGTTGGTGTAGCGCCTGTGGATGAGAAGATGCGGGAAAACCGACTAAGATGGTTTGGTCATGTGCGACGCATACCTATGAAAGCACCGGTTCGACGAATAGATACTTTCGATATGAGCAATGGTAAAAGGGCAAAAGGGAGACCGAAGAAAACATGGATGAAAGTGATACGAAACGATATGGTTGCCAAAGGCCACAATGAAAGTATATTGTTCGATAGGAGTGAGTGGAGACGGAGGACTCATGTGCTGGACACGGCGTGATTCTCATGTTGGTTCATATAGCGTACCCCATATGCTTGGGATAAAAGCTCAGTTGTTGTATATATATTAAAACATCATACGATATAAAAATTGATATGATATCCGAAAATATTTAACGACGGACCTAAATTTATCTATATTTTTATAACCCAATTTTAAGTGAAGAATATAATAATAGACAAAATTGTTCTATATATATGTATGTATAAAATATGGATGATAATGTAAGAACTGGAGATATGTTTAACATGGTTTGAATTATATAATCTCACTTATATTGAGATGCATCATTTTAGATCCATATAAGCTTAGTCATATTCTATTTGTACATATTATTTAGATCAAAGGACAAACATTTTGTTTAAAACATTCTAGATCCATACATTTATTTATTTTAATTTTGAAGCTTGATAATTCGATATTCGTTTATTATTTATAGCCATTTAATTAATTATGTAGAATAAATTCATGTTATGTAAGGACCATATTTTAAGCTGATGATTATTTTATCTAATACTGAAGGCCTCCGAAATTAATACCCAATTAATTTAGTTCATATCGCAGGCATGAGAAAAAATAATTATAGGTCATAATTTATATCTACGCTCAAACATTTAGAGCTCAAAACTAATTCTTATAATCAAGTATTTAATTTCAAGCCCTATAATTTATATATTTGTAGGCCTTATTCTATATGAGCCCAACTCAATTCTTACAAACCTAACCCAACTAATTATTTGCCCAAACCCATGTTTTATCTTTGAGCCCATAACTTATTTAAATGATATCCCGGCCTGGGTCGGCCTACGTTTTATCCATAAACTAAATAAAATAAATAGTTATTCTGAATAAATTATTTATAATCATTTATTACCCTTGAAACAAATTTTCAGCCACATAATAGATCAGGATAATTATCATAAAATCTCTCAAAATTTAACTACTCTTCTAATACAATTTTAGCCTTACTCTGTATTTTTAATAATTACATAAAAGTTCCTGAAAATATTTTACTTTGGTTTTATCCCTTGCATCTTGTTTCGGTAAAGACAATATCCTAATAAAATTATAATTACATAGTTATAAATTTGAATAAGTTATATTAACCCCTCTTACAAATTTTACCTTGTGATTTTGTGAACTAGAAATCTAAAAACCCTGTAGCTTTAAATAATTAGTTAAACCCTTATCAAAATTTCAGCAAACAGTCGTAACACTGGAAATTATATTGGATCCTTGATATTTTGTTTTAACCCATAGTACCTAAGTCATATAAAACATATAGAAAAATAAAATTAATCATTTATAAACGGATTGTGGAAGAATCTAACTAAACTGGGTATAATATAAGCTTCAAATTAATGTTAGTCACATATTTTTAACAGGTTTCGAGATAATTGTCTCTAGCTTTTCATACTAAACACTTCTTGGACTGGATACTCAGATTTTCACTTTCTTCACATAAGCTATCGTGATTCGGCGTAGGTAAATTTATAAATGATCCAATACTCTTTCTCTTTTTTACAACACTCGAGATAATTGTTCTTTTTTGGAATTGTGAAAAATAGATGATTTGTGGTTAATGTAAGTATTAAACTAGTATATTAAAACTTATATCTTCCTTGAGTCATCATACTTGATATATTCACCTAAATTATCCATTAAATGTTATCAGACATCTTGTTGATCTATATGTTATTGAACACTGATATTACTCGTGATTTATTTTGGTATATGAGAATAATATATGATGATTATATTCACATGAATTGTGAAATTGTTAATACGATATTTCCTCACGTCGATGATTAGCGGATTGTTCTAATTGACATTATCCTTAATGTGTACATCTGAGTTAGATAGCTTATTGACGTTTAGCTAAGCCATGTGGATGTATTGTTGTATGCCGCTATTGTTGGGTCCTGAGGTGTTTATTTGCCGTTGTAGGTCCAACTGATCATTGGTGTGAGTGATAATCCGGTCATTAGATCATAAGTGGTAGCTCATGCCTATAAAATTACTTAATTCACCCTCCTAGTTTTGTCGTATCAACATTTATTTTGTATCCCATTTGCAATTATTGTCTATTGGATTATATATGACGATCCTATTTCGGTTGCGATTCATGATTTGAATTTATACATTATATTGTTGTCCTTGCTTTGATTCCAAATTCTTTATACCACTAGTAATTTGTCTCATTGTTAACTTACATAAGTTATGGTATGCGAGTCATATCATTATTTAGTTGTGGTTTGCTTATCCTTATTTAACAATTTTACATATTAGCATGGTGATTTATGATGATATAGCGGGTCTATACTTCGAATAATAAATTCATTGCAAATAAATTGTCTTTAATTTTTTCTTAGTATACTTGGAATCGTAATAAATAATAAAACTATCTGGTTTTAGATATTTAATATTACTTGATATTATGATATTTATTTAGTTTAAGACTTTTATAACTTTGATAATCATATTTATTGAATTGTGGTCAGAAAATATATTATGTGTGCAGAGATTGTATGGCTTCTAGGCCTTATAATTTCTAGTGGCAAGGATTGCAGCCGCTCACGCACACATTAAAAAAATAAAAACGAATTTTTAAGCATGATAAAAATATTTAAAACAAATTATTCAAATTTATAGGGACCTAATTATAATTTTAACAAGCTATTATTTTGACTGAAATTAGATGCAAGCAGTAAAGCCGAAGTAAAATATTTTCAACGGCTTTTATGTAATTTTCCGAAATAAACTAAGTCCAAAATTGCATTAGGTGTTTAAAACAAATTATTTAAATTTTATGATAGTTTTCATCGGCTATGATATGGTTGAGAATTTGTTTCAAGGGTTAACTAATTATATGAATTGCAAGGACTTGAGAATAACTTATCTGATTAAACTATGGATAAAACATCAGCCGGCCCAAACCTAGGTATTCTACATTTAAACGAGTTTAGTGTTTAAAGATAAAACATGGGCCTAGGTAAATAATTACTTGGGTTAGGCTTGTAATAATGGAATTGGGCTACATGTAGATAAGGCTTGGAATTGGGCGACATGTAGATAAGGCTTACATAGATATAAATTGTAGGGCATGAAATTAAATAATTGATTAAAAGAATTAGTTTTTTGAACTCTAACAAATTGGTCTTAGATATATATTCTATAATCTATAGATATTTCTTCTCATGCTTACAACATAAACTGAATTAATTGGGAATGAATTTCGAATGCCTTTAATGTTGCCTAAAATAATCACAAACTTAAGATATAGGCTTCAAATACCATGAATTTATTCTACATAATAAATTAAATGGCTATAAATAATAAATGAATATCTAATTATCAAGCCTTAAAATTAAGATAAATAAATGTATCTCTAGAATATTTTGCATAAAATGTTTACTCTTTAGTTTACATTATACTATCAACAAATAGGATCGGACTAAGTTAATATGGATCTAAAATGATATATCTCAACAAAAGTGAATTAAAAACTACAATAATAATATGATCCAAAATATAAAATGAATTTAAAGAAAATAGTATTTAAACTATGTTAAACATATCCTTAAATTTTTTATATTATCAACCACCTTATTTATTGTATTTATAGATCTATCACAATTTTTGTCTACCCTTATAGTTTTCACTTATAATCGGCTGATAAAAATATAGGTTATCTTAGATCTATCGTTAAATAATTCTACAAATCATATTTATTTTCATATTTATTTATATAACTTGGGATGTTCCAAATATTATGTGTATGTATATGTATATATGTCTGTGTATATGTGCGTGTATACGTATATGTATGGGTGTGTACGGTTGCATTTCCTGTCGTAATCATCACATATAAATAAAATAAATTTAAAGTCTTAGCTATGATGCAAAATGCGAAACAATCTACAAATCTACCTAAATTCCTTTCTTTTTCAACTTCCTTCTCCCTTTCCTTCTGAATTAGTTTTTAGAAAATAATTGAAGAAAAAAATATCCACGTCTACCTCTAGCCTCGCTTATATAAGTCTCACTTATACAGCACCATCAATTAACAAAGAAGATTCAAAATACTCGAATCCTCATTAAGAAAATGGTTATATATCACTAAATATTTATGTGTAAATTTTACTAATCACTATCGACTCTTTTTAGTTTTTGACATAACCCCGTCAACCTAGAAAAAATACAATACTATTAAACTTTTTGTGATCCAATAAACCCCGTCACGATGTTAAATTTTGAAGAAAATACATGTTTTCTTCCTCCACATTCTTCTCTACTCCCTCTTTCTTCCTCTTCCTCTTCCTCTTCCTTTTCTTCCGCTATTTCAATGAAAGCCATATTGTTCCCAAAAAGAAAAATCCATCATTTTTCATTCAATTCAAAGGAAACTCATCTTCCCTAACCTTCTCTTCTTCTTCCTCTAATTCACTGAAACTAATCTTCCCCAAAGAAATAAAAATAAAGATTCGGCTATTTTCATTCAAATTCAAAGATAGCCCATAGATCCAAATCCTTCGTCGTAATCATGTAATCCTCTCCTTTTATTTTCTTCCTCCTCCAATTCAATGGGAACATTCTTCCTCTAAAAAAACAATTTTATCCAAATAAAAAAAACAGACACAAATTCTCAATTATCATCACCACCACCAAATAATCCCAACCCTCACCCACAATGATGCACCCTCACATCCTAAAATCCAAACCACCATGGCCTTATTGAACCCTTAATTTTCATCTCCCTATCATCCAAAAAACACATGCCTTCACCTTTACATCCTCGAGGTTAGGGCTAGGATTAGGAGGTGTTGGAGGCACCATGACGGCGCAAAGGGATCGTGAGGAGAAAGATGGAGTTTGAACTTTTAGTTTTCATAAAAAATTAATGAAAAATGCTAGGGGTATTTTCAGGATATCATGTCCAAAATTTAACGTAGCTAACTTTTACATACGGCGAGGCTAGTTTGGTGGGGTCTGCTGGCAATTTTAGAGTTTAGTGGGGCCTCAAGAACTCGAAAAAGTCGATGGTGTTTAGTAAAATTTCTCGATATTTAAACTATCTTAACATAATTAAATCAACATAATTATCATAGCTATATATTTAACTAACATATTATCCTGATAAATTTAGGTCTAATGGAAGCACATCAGCCAAAGAATGACTTAGGAAATAGCCTAAGCCCGACCTTACAAACCCTACCTTCATAGAAGACTCGAGTTTCATTTAATAGTTTCTTTTCATAATATATTTATAAGTGATGGTGGCGGTAGTAATTCTCAGTTATTACATAGATCTATGACAGATAAATTATATATGAGATGCTTGTGAGTTGATTGTCCAAAATACAGAAAAATACGTTAAAGAAAATTGTCTTCGGTATCAATCTATGTTGAAGTATGTAGAAGGAACATGCTACTTGTGATAAGATCTCAACTTTATAATGAAATCTACATAACTATCTCAAACTTTAGCAAGTATTCTGAAGCTTACTTGATTCAACAGCTCAGATTCTGATGCAAAGGGGGACCATTTTAAGAGTGTGGACAAATTTGTGGAGAACTGCTTTTCATCACTACGCAATAATCTTACAAATGAATCAGTCGATGAACTGAACTCATAATCCACCTACAACAAGCAAAAGCGCTATAATTTGTTTAAGAAAATAAAAGTAATTTGTGGATTTTAAATATCATTTGTAAAAGAAGTGGTACCTACTGACTTGTGTCTATGGAAATTCGATAGACTAAAATAAATATTAAAATTTTTGACCTAGTCCTGGAATTTCTTAGATTTTCAAAAAGAAGACTTTCTTTGTGAAAGTAAGGATAATGCTATGGACTGTTAATGATTCAATAATGGGAATTCCTTGACCATATATGTTCATTTGCATGGGTATCGTATCTATTCAAACTAAATTGGTATGAGATCCAAAGATTTCTGCTCGGATCCATTTGTGAAAGAAACAAAACACTGAATTACAAACAAGTAAAAGGTAATGGGCGCTAAACTTACAACTGGCACCACTATATCATCACAGCCTGTTTGTCTCAGAAAGGTATAAGAAAGGAGCCCGATACTTTGTGCTGACGCCCTGACAAAATGGAAAGTTGCCAATTAGAAATTTATCATAAGAAAGTGGAAGTATGAAGTTCTATACAATGTGAGAGCAGAAACGCTCATGTATACATACAAACATACGTTAACTATTTCTATAGATGTGTTTGTGCATGTGCCTGTGCCAAAGAAAAATAGACATACTTGGAAAAACAATCATCGAAAAAGAAAATATTATTTATATTAAAGGAAAATGGGCACGGTTATTAAGAGATATGTGAATGTAAGGGGGTAACATTTGATGTCAATTAGAAATCTTTTTCTCCTCAAAAATGACAGTTCATCTCTTTGGATGTTACAGGCCCACTCATAAACTTACATTTTCGGACAAATGATTACCAAAATGAAATCAAGGGGGAAGATCCACAATTGAAATTATGCTGTAATCATAGAATGATAGGAAAGATATATTATCTCCTCATGAGTCGGAACACCGATGTGCCATGTCATATTTCACGCATGAGGGATGGAGTTAAATGGTATGGAACAACATAATTGCTGGTTCACCTTTTATTAACTCAAGCTCTTGGATAAGCAAGAACCTACTAAACTATCATATTGCTTTAATGAAAAATATATAGGGAAACTGCTAACTAGAAGAAAAAAACTTAAAGACACACAAGGACAATTGATGAGAGACCACCATATAAATGTGAACAAAGGTTACCTGTCATTTGTGCACCGACTAAAAACAATCACATCTGCCCCAAGTCTCATAGTACTAGTCTTGAAACCATTACCATCTAGAAAACTCTATAATTAGCAAATAAACAACATAGTAATGAGTTAATACGCATAATGTACAAGAAAAGGTACAAACATTGTCCGATGGTAGCATCTGATTGTTTATCAGAAAATCCAAAACTCATGCATCGTCTCAATGATTCCGGATCCATTCCACCTCCATCATCTAATAGATTTGCATTTAAAACATAAATAAACATAAAGAACATGATCCTCTAAATGAAGGTGAAGGGAAGAAAAAGGTGGTAGTTACTACTAAATAGCAGCCATATGGTGAAGGGAAGAAAAAGGTGGTAGTAACTACTAAATAGCAGCCATATGTAAAATCATGAATGTTCGATGTACCACGAATTAGCAAAGCAACTTCCCCATTCCGTGGGTTGGTAAATTTATCCACATCAACGAAGGTGGCCCCCTTTTGAACCTATTCAGCGTGAACATCATGGTAGCAAAGATGTAAGTAATAGTTTTATACCATACTTGTGGGCAGGGCACTAAATTGCAATAGTTAAATCAATAATGACGCCATTCCCAAGGAGACCAAAAACCAGCTTATAATTATACCATTGGAAGGCCAGTAACTGGATAGGATCTAATTAAAATGAACAATAAAGATATTACCACAGATCAACACACTTCTAGATGTTTAGGCATGAATTAAGAACTTTGAATGATGTGCTTGAACTGAAGCAATGACGCTTTAAAACGTAATACAGTCCGCATGTAATAGAGACCTAGAATTTTCTGTCTGCATGTGGAACAAATCAAAGCTTTTCAATCCTTTCACCTACTCAACCAGCCCTTTAATAGGAGATCCAATAGGTCCAACAATAGACGATAAACATAGTTGCCTCCTTTAAACTTTACCTTACCATTTTCCTGTCTTTCATATGTCCAATGTTTTCTAGGAACGGCTAGCATGATATGTAAGTTATGTAGAATTGTTAATTGTTTAATTGAAAGTATGGAAGCCATGGAAGACAAGGTTTCAACATAAAAGAAAGGCTTATTTCACAGAAACCACCATGTGTCGAGTTTTCCGAAACCACTTTATAGTTCAAACTCATCATGAAGTCCCCCCTGAACTTTCAATTCCTTGTACACCCTCTGTGGTTTTGATTTGTAGAGTTTTTTGGCGATTAACTAGTCATATGACCCCACGATGACCGATTCTTATAGTTTTATCCTAAATTATCTATCCTGGTGTTGTTGTATCCTAAATTATCTATCCTAGTGTTGTTGTATCAGCTCTTTTTTCTCTAAATTTTGATTCAATTTCAAATTGAGGATTCTTCTCCAAATCCTCAAATCTAAAGTTGTGTTCTCCAAATTAGGACAAATTGCTCAATAAACGGCACTAGAAATATGGCTTACCTTCAATGCATCTAGAAGATCCGTATTTTTATTAAAATAAGATTTTAATTTAGTCAAATTTTATAGTAAATAACTGTCGGGGGGTTTTGTCCAAGGAATTGAAAGTTCAGGGGTTTCGTGATGAGTTTAAACTACAAGGTGGTTTCGGAAAACTCAAGTAAACCACTGGGTGATTTCTATGAAATAAACCTAAAAGAAATACGCTTGGATTTCAAGTTGATAACGAAGGTGTTGGTTTTCTTAAAGGAAGAAACATATATTAACTTCCTAAAGAAAGGTTTAATTTATTCTCTAGCCTATATAATTTGCATATATTCAATTGTTACACATGCATGGCATGTGTCAAAATCTAGGCAGCCTATGTATGACAATAAAGTGTTTGTATCTCTAGCCATAACTCTGAAGTTTAAATATACTTTCTAAATTTTGTGCAGTGGCCTCTGTTCAAAAGTTCGATCTCTAACATCTCCTTTCAAATTTCTATACATTTGACTTGTGATAGGCACCATACAAGCTAACAACTAGAAAGTAGAACTCTGAAAAATCAACAAATTATATAAAGGAAAAAAGGATATTTGTAACCACCTCATCAATAGCATTATCGAGGAGTTCAGCTATGGCTGCAAAACAAAGGCAACATATTAATTGTTGCAAAATTAAGAGCAAATACTTCAATTAGACTTATAGACCAAATGAAACATACCACCAAAAGCCCACTTATGTGACGTTGCATTTGAATGAAGAAATTTTGGATGAATACGCAGACGATTTCTGTTTCCTATGGCAAAAAAAAAAACATAGTTACTATTAAGCATATGGCAATCATATTACAAATAAACAAAACCCTGAAAGTACTATACTTTGAGATACTGAACCAAGAGTCGGTCTGGCTTCATAATCCCCAGATTTCCAGAACTGACGGCAAAGTGCAGAAGAACTGTGTGGTAAAGTTGCAGAGCCCAAATTAGTGGAGACATCATTTGCTCTATTATGACTTATTTGTCCTTGAAGTCTTTGTTTTATATAATATTCTTCAATATCTTGTTGTGCAATTTCATAGTTTGTGTCCTCCTGGAACACACATGGTAGTGTTATAGGCTTAAAATCTCTGACTCCTCTTAGTTCTGATTCCTCGTCGCTGGATATGTCGATAAAGTGAGGAAAGCTCATCTAAAGATCAAAGAGTTAAATATTTTGTTAACTTGGTACAGATAACTAAGAAGAAGGCATGCAGTAAGACCATATGTAGAAGTCAATTTCTTGCACAAGTTCTTTGTAATTGGTAATTCATTAAATTCGGTATAAAGAAGAAATAATGTTTTTAAGGATAAGTTATTTAAGTTGATACCCAAGATTTAGCAGGACTTGATCATTTTATTAAATAGAATTTCCTTATACGGGGACCAAGCCAAAACGGTACAGCATGTAATCCAATGCAAACAAATAATTGAAAGACTTCAGGATTGAAAAAAATTAATAAAATAAACATTTTTTTATTGGCAGAATTCCGATAGATCTTGTCCATAGCAAGTAGAACCAGTACAATCATAGTTGTTAATATCTTACGATACACGATATGAAAGGTTTCTGACAAGGTTCGAGGTTTCGGCCGAAACCACCAATACGTGGTGGTTTCGTATCGGTTTCGGTGGAAACCGATACGAAACCAACCGAGACCGATACAAAACCAACTATATAATATCGTTTCGGCCAAAACCTTTAAAAACTTATTTTTTAATACCATTTTTATTGTCATTATGATATTGTCGACCTTTGTTGTTAGAAAACTTCAAAAAAGTGAACTCAAACCCTAATATTAATACTTATCTAAATACACCTTTCAATATATTTTGCATCATGGCTGGATTTTTAAATAATAGGATCAATGTATAGAAGCATAAATTAAAGTATTTAATATATCTACACTTACGTATGTTGTATTACCGTCGAAACCGAAACTCGAACCGAGATTAGCGAAACTAGCCGAAACCAAGCAAAACTAATAAAATTATGAAAGACCGAAACCAAAACCGAGTTCTCGAACCTTGGTTTCTAATACATATTGGTCCCCTGTATCAGAATACTTATCGTATCTTACGATATGATACGTTCCGATACGATATACGATATGAACGATACAATATTTAAAGACCCCATTTGTTATTGGGTCGGGTCTGGATCTTCCAAATCAAGTTTAAAGACCTTAAAATTACAAAATATCTCATCTCTAAACTCCTAACTAATCTGAGCCGCACAACACAAGGCTTTAGAAACTCCCGTCTCGTCCTCGCGTGCACACATAAAGAAGAATTATGTATAAGTTAGAATAACTAAGACTTAATGCCTTGATTTATATTAAGTACAACTTGCAACTATAAATGAGACAAAAGAAAAGAGTATAAAACGAAAGGCATATCATCCAAATTGTTTATCGGATAAGAAATCTAATGATGAATTACGAAGAAAGGTCTTTGCTTACCGGAAGACACTTCTTGGATGGATATTCATGACTACTTTGAAGTTGATAAAGGAGAACTAAGTGGTAAGAAAAGAAGAAATGAGGTATGAGGATATTATATTTACCGGTTAATTTTCTTAATAATTTTTAAATTCTTAGTATTTTTTAACCAATTTTGATAGGATTTCGAAATTTTAAATGTTATTCCAGAAGAAAAAACTTGCAAAAAAAGGAAAGAAAAGTAGTGGAAGTGAAAAAAGAAGAGAAGTTCGTAGAATACAAAAGTAAAGATGAGGAAGATAAGAACATCCTTATCGACTATGATGATGGGCGATGAATTAATAGGAGACTATTGATTGATTAGTAGTTTTATTTGTTATTTTTTAGAAGTTTTTAGTTTATGATGTGTGAACTTACTTAGAAAACATTGCTACTTGTGAAACTTATGCCTATGTCGTGTAGATTACACGTTTCGACTAAAGTACCATTTTGATTAATTATCCAATTAACTTATGAGTTATGATTGTTCAAATAACTTGTGTTTCATGTATTTTTCTATTAGAACTTTACGTATATTGTGTCGGTTGCGTGACTGGAGATACACTAAACTCTTTATGATTATTTTAATTTACCGTCCCATATTACTAATTTAATCATATAATTATAGAAAATAGTTATATGCTTAATTGTTTAGTTATTACTTGATTATCATATCTTACGACATACGATACAAAAGCAAAAACGATATACGATTCATATCATGATTTAACAACTTTGAGTACAATGCAAGTATATTGGTTAACCAGTCTCTCAATCTTGTCAAATAGAACTCCATGTATTGCATTCATAATCGGCACAACTCGACAACTAGTAAAACATGTTAAAGGTAAACTAAGAGTGCGGTCTTGATGATACCTTCAAATCAATGTCAAGCGGTAAAAGGGAAGGCATTTTATTTTCTGGGATGTATTTTTTATCATGAATAGAAAAGTGACATTGAAATGTGTAATTGCCCATAGTTAGACCAATCTTGTGTCGTAGCACCTTCAATATAAAAAGATAGTAATTTTAATTTTACCAGGTGAGCTGTGGGCCTATGAGGGTGCTATGTGTGTTGTGATATAAGTAAACTAGCTTTTTTCATGTGCAATGCACGTGGATGTGATTTATACATACATACATACATACATACATATATATATATATACACATATATACATACTGTAACATTTCAGAAAATATAAAATATTATTTTTGGAATTTAATATTAAAATAATATATTTCGCGAAAACTACCCGATTTGCGAATTTGGAGTTTTCGTAAAATGGTATAAATATATACCAATATTTGTGAAATAATTGGAGATTAAAATAATTTATTCATTTAAAAATAGATTTATCGGATTTGGCATTTTTATAATTAATTATATGCAGTTTGAATAAAAATTGATTAGTGCACTACTAATCGCGATTAAGCCAAATCCGTGTTTATACATTTTTCAATGGTTAGTGCACCATGACATGTTACATGTTGTTTCATTTGCATTTGTGATATTTGGTTATATTATTGTGAGAAGAAAAGAGAAACGGGAAAAAGAAAGTGTATTATTGGAGAGAGAGAGTGCGGCATAACTTAAATGATTGAGAGGGTGAGAATAAGAGAGAGTGAGGGTAGGAGAAAGAGAGGGGCTGCCCACATTCATTTTCCTCCATGGTTTCTTCATCTCCTTCACCCTCATGTTCCCTCCACCTTCATCTCCAAGTATCATCTCAAAATCCTCATCAAAACCTTATACACCCTTCACTAAAAATGATCCCCACCTCATCCTCAACACATTGGACCAAGCAAAGTTGGATTTTGAAGATGTTGAGCAACTCAAGAAATTTCTTGAGTTGCCAAATGAGGTATATCTCCTTTCATTTAGTTTAGTTTTAAGTTTCCTAGCATCCTAGTTTAGTTTAAAGTTAAACTTGTTTAGGTTAGTGATGTTTGGAAAATGCCGAGAGGGTTTGGGTGATTGTGTGGATTTGTGATGTTTAGGGGTTATTACAAGACCTTAGTGTTGATTTTACTGGCCAAGACCCGAGATTAGAACCAAAATACGAACTTAGGAAATTCCCCGTGTAGGAAATTCCCCGTGTCGGTTTTGTGAAGCTATGTTTGCCTACAGGGTATCTGGAGCTATTTGGGGTAGTTTCAGGAAAATCTAGCAATTCCAGTGATCTATATAAACCACTAGGAACCCACCACCTAAGTTCGAGCCAACTCTACCCTATATTGGCCGAGCAGGCCGGTTTTTCATGTGTCGTCGCCGGATTTTTGTTGGGTGTTGGAGTTGAGTCTCTGGCTATAGCTCACTAACCATGTAACCAATCCCCTGTACTTGCTAGTTTAGACCTAATTGACCTGAGCCAAAATCTGAAAGCATATTGGGGTGTTTTTGGTTATGTTTTCCGATATTGAAATTCTTGGTTTTAGTATTTGATATTGTATTGGGTCGTTGGATATTTATACGTCAACGACGAGGGTTGTTTGGGTGTTTTTGCATGCATAGGCTATAGGTTCTAACCTATGAACGCACTGTGTGTCGTATTGGTTTTCCAGATTTGGTTTTCATAACGTGGCGATATGTGTTGATTTGTAGGTACCTTCGCATGGATTCCGAGACGACGAAGCACATCGACTACGGCTGAACAAGGAGTTCCGCAGGTGAGTAGATTTATATCTACGGGGGAAGTCGGGTGGATGGCGTATAGCACCCCTGCAATTATTGATATGTGATTTGTAAAATTGGAGACAAGATATGCCACGACTTAGGTTATAGTTAATGGCTTTAGAATGAAATGATATGATAGAATGGATGTCTCGATTTGATATATATAAGAATGTGAAATGTAAATAGGAATCACGATATATGAAATTATGTCGTTGCAAGAGAAAAAGCGATATGAGATTATAGTGGCATTGTATAGGTTGATAAATACGACATGAGATTTATAAGATGACTTGATGTGAGATATTGATGTGAGATATTGATGTGATGAAAAGAGTATACGATGAGATATGATGACTAGGTTTGATATGTCGTTATACGGATGCGGGTCAATATGAGATAATTGATACTTTTACCGGTCCCATGATATGAGATTGATACAGATGTGACATGAAAGATAAGTATATATGTATGGATAATAATGTGGATAATGAGTGATATGTCGTACGAAACGTTAGGTCCGTACCCTCATTGTCATATAGGATGATAGAATCCCTAATTGATCAATGCCGCCGTACGATGCATTACCATACGTGATGAGTTTTATCTGATGATTGATCCATACCCTTAACTAGAGGATGCCGTACGATGTATTATACCGTACGTGATGTTGTGAGGCTGGATGCCGATTGATAGATTCACCGACTCGGTTATGTTGTAGATACGTATACCTTATAGCATTTCGCTTGCGATGTACTATATGCTACGTTCATATTATTCTAATTGTATTACATATACCTGTGCTAGTACACCTACACCATGATCGATGATGCGTATGTTACACTTACATAGATTTGCCGGCTCACACACTTTCATCATCGATAATTGCTATGTCACTTACACAATAGAATTGCCGCATCATTATGTTATGTTGCATGATATACTTGCTATGCTCACATCATTATGATATGTTGCATGATATACGGATATGCTCACATCACTGTTCTATGTTGCATGATATACGGATATGCTCACATTTCTGCTATATGTTTGCATACATCATGCTTTACGATTATATGCATTGAGATGTTTTCATGAGATTCTGGATTTAAGAACCGTAGTTATATTTCAAAAGAAAGTATATATTGTTTTAAAAACCCGGTTTCTCTTTATATGATATTTCGAGACGTCCACCATGTGTTTTCTCGGTTATGAGTTATGTGATACCCGATTCGAGGAGTTGGATGAGGCCGATTGCGGGTACATGGTGGACCCGATATGGTACTCCGGGGCAAGAAAGGTATGTTGTGCAGTACACGATGGGCCTGGCAGAGCGACTACTACCTACCGGTGATAGTATTTGGACTCGGCAGTTATCCGGAGGATACCGACCGAAGCCGTGAGATGATACGGGCCGATCCGGACTGACGGAGCCCGTGGGCCGATCCAGACTGACGGAGCCCGAGATATTGATATGGACCGATCCGGACTGACGGAGCCCGATATATGAGGATTTACGTGTCGGTGTTGGACACGGGTTTCATGATGTTTCGAATGTCGATGTTGGACACTCAGGTTCCATGATTTTGATGTGTCGTTGATGGACACACGTTAATTGATATCCTCATATTTACATGCATATGCTTTCATGATACTTACATGCATGATGTTGTGTCATTGATGGACACGCATGCTGATAGGCATTGATTATATTGGTAGCACATATAAAGATACGGTCACCCTAGATATCATAGTATTATCTTTATGATATAGTTGACCTAGCAATCGTTGTTTTATTCGATTTCTACCTGATAATGTTTTCTACTCACGAGTCGGCAACTCACCCCCGTTGTGCCACAGTTCTTGCAGGTTTGATCGCATGGATCAGTAGCGGTATCGCTGGCACAGCTTACTTTCGGGTGATTTGCTTTGGTAGGTGGTACACATTGGATCGTGCCACTCTTGTATTTACTATTCCGTTGTATCTAGTTAACTCCATCAATCAGAAACTAGTATTTGTATATGTAGTAAGATTTAGCAAGGCTTGTAGTTGCAAGACTTAGAGCGATGGGTTATATGTTCGCTTGGTGGGTTGATGTCTTGTTTTATTCATTATTCTTTGTGTTGATCTTAGCCGTTGGGCGTCGTATACATATATTCTGTCTTGCACGGTTGTGATTCCGCCGATTGGCGAAGAGCTAGCTCCCGCTTGGGGATGCCTTTTATATTATCATGTGTATGTGATTTTGGATCAAAATATACAAAGGAGGTGATGCCCAAATTTTTAAAGACGAAACATGTTTTTCAACTAATAAAATCCACTTGCATTTTTCATGTTCCATTATCATGCATTTAAGAAAACATTAATTTCATCATACCTTTATTTCAAAACTTCACCTCTTTTATTTTCTTTAAAAAGGTTTAGGTTTCTGGGCTTCGGCTTATTTAAGTTACGCCTTTAGACGTTGCGTGATTTAAGTACCGGTCACGAACTAAATTTCGGGTAGTGACAAAATTGGTATCAGAACGCTAGGTTTAACCTTGGAGTAGGTAACCCAAGTAGAGTGACGTACCGTGCGTATGTTCCGCGGCATACTTACGATACGATACTCCGCTTAAGTGACCTTAGGATGTACATATCTTGAGTTCTGTGATTTTCTTCATTCCCTTGATCATACATCCATTTGAGATCCTTGATTCTATCCGTTTCCATGATCATACTCTCATTGATTCCGTTCCTCCTTATGATCATGTATCCATTCTAGACCTGTTGATTCCTTTCATTCCTTTGATCTATTTTCATCGATACATGCTTGAGGTTCCTGTCACCATGGTTTGAGCGCAGATTGAGCTGCTGCAAGTGATGCGGTCAGAACGAGCTCGTCATGGACAAGGACTGACCATCCTGTTTTCTGGTGACATGAGAACGTATCGATTTAGTATGTGTTGTGACCTCTTGTTTGAGGCAAGTGTTCGGTTTTACACCGGATGGTCGGGCCATTGTTAGAGGCTGCATGTTGAGAGAGGACTATCGATGTATAGCCTACCTAAAAAATCGCAATGTTGTCTACCTTGCAGACAGATGACCCAGCTGTTGTTGAGATTGATGGGATGTCGCTTCCAAAGCTTACGAGCTGAGATCACTGGAACTTTCAGGCAGAGATGCGACAGGAAATAGCTAGTCTATCTTGAGTTAAGAGACGAAGGTGATTCATCTGATGTGATGCGCCGACACAGGCCCGGTTGAGTTAAAGATTTCCAGTGTGGAAAATCTTATTCAGATATAGAGTAGATCGATCCAAAGATAATGTTGTTCGTTGGATGATCCGATAGGAGATCAGTAAGTTGACCAGTTTCGGATAGAGGACCTCACCCAGATGTGTTGTGAGTTGATCGAGAACGGACGAGTATAGAGTATTCCTCCGATGGTTGGGACGAGTTCCCGAAGACATGTTCGGCTAGATATCTTCTACAGAGTGATGAAGATACCGAGTTCGTATTACGAGTCCGTGTGAGAGACTCCGGATTGACCGTAGCCGAAGACAAATTGCAATTGCAGTACGCAGATAGCTTGACGTGACGTCGAAGCGAACGAAAATAAAAACGAGTGCAACAAGAGGTTCGTACGAGATGTTAACGAGCTGATATTACTACCCGTTGAGATTTGAGATCTGATATGTATACAGTGGCGTTGGGATACGGCCAGTTCCCAAGGAAAAGCGGTGCTGAGAACACAGATGTCCAGAAAACGAGAAAGGATTATGCAAGTGTACCAGACTCCGTATAGTTCGGCATAGACGAGATCGGAAGAGACATTGAGCAGGTTCCTTCCGGGACACTGCTGCGACAAGATTTGCACCGAGAATCAGTTGTCACGTGTATTCAGACGGCCAGAGGCCGACGCCAGTGACGTGCTGGGACACTGCTGCGACAAGATTTGCACCGAGAATCAGTTGTGTCACGTGTATTCAGACGGCCAGAGGCCGACGCCAGTGACGTGCTGCTTTACGAGTGGTCATGCAAATTGACCGAGAGATGACCAGACGAGTGCCAGAACGGAATCGTTTCCGTTAGTACACCTGACCCGGCCGACAAGCCGATGGATTGCGAGATCGGTAATCCACAGAGAAATGAAGACCCAGAGACAGAGGACGCCAGACCGTGAGCAGGAGGCAAGCGGATGTTCTTGCTCTGCCAGTTTTGGGTGCACCGATATTTTTCGACATTGTAGGAGGTGTACCTCAATGTCATTTGTTGCGATTTGCGCTTGTGATCCGAGTATCACGCTTATATCGCTTGGATTTAAGTTTTGATGATTGAGTTTCATGATATTGATTTCATGCACCATGGCCGCACCTACTGGGTATTTACATTTTGTGCATAGTTATTGCACTTGGTATACGTTTTATATACCGTTGTGTTGGTTTGCGATTTGTGCTAATCTATTGCACTTGATGTCGATTTTGTGCCTTGGTAGCACGTATTTATGATTTCGTGGATTTCAAACGGTTGATTTGATTTTGTGCATGTGGTACGCACTCGATTTGGTTTTTGCACTCAGTATAGCTCGCATGTGCTTGCAGTGCATTGATACGTGTTTTGTGCACGCAGTTGCACACGTTTATGATTTTATACACCTTGGTATACTCGGTGTTACTTTTATACGCATTTGAGTTATTGATGAGATTTCATGGATTGGCTGCAGCGGATTTGTATTTCGTGCACTGGATGCACCCGATTTGTATTTTGTGCATTTGTTGCACCAGATTCGTATTTCATGCACTTGTTGCACTAGATTTGCAATTCATGCACTTGTTGTACCGGATGGGTATTTCGTGCATTAGTTGCACTGGATTTATACTCCGTACATTGGTTGCACCCGATTTACGTATTTGAGCATTTGTTTCGCCAGATTTATGTTTTGTGCACGTTTGCAATTGAAGTTCGTTTTTCGTGCACTTTACCGCACTGGGCATTTATACGGACCTGACGCGCTTGGGTTGGATTTTGCGCATATTAGGCGCTTGGTATTGAATTCCGTGCGCATCGGATGCACTTGAGTTAGATTTTATTCGTGCATGTTGGATGCACTTGATTTAGATTTCATTCGTTCATGACGGATGCACTTGATTTGGATTTTCACGCATGTTGGGTGCATGCTTTGAGATGTGATTTTGTGCACACCGGGTGCACTCAATTGGGATTTTCATTCGTGCATGTTAGTTGCATTGGGTTGAGATTTTCGTGCACTATAGATGCACTTGATATTGTTGTCGTGGACATCCGTTGCACTGTACAGATGCTTTCGTGCACACCCGTTGCACTGTACAGATGCTTTCGTGCACACCCGTTGCACTTAGTTTTGTTTTTGTGCATATTGTGGTACTTGTATTTGGATTTGATTTCCGTGCGCACCAGACGCACGTGATTATTGGATACGCCTTTTGAGGCTGATTTTGCTCTTGAACACTTTGTTTTCATGATGGGCACTATACTATGTAGTAGCCGAACATGACTGATCTGAGGACAGTACCTGAGTACTTTGCATGCATTAAAAATTTAACAAGAGGTTTTCAAAAAGGAGCTATAGTCTCGCTATTTCCTACGTGTCCGCGAGCGACACGAACGTTTATAAAGAAAAACCTTTTAGGATATTTCAAAACGGCGGAACGTATATTTATTACTTTACAAATGAGCGTTCATCACTTGTGCCGTGAGTTACGCATCACGCGGCTATTCAGAAAAAATTTTGCACATGTTTTATTTTGTTTTAAGAGATTTTTTTCCAAGGATGCGTACTATATACGTATTATAGTATTTGACTAGTGCATATTGGATTTCAGTAGTGGATTTCGAGATCTGTATTTCCATTGTAACTCTGATGATTTGCGTGCAAATTCGATGATTTACGTGACGCTTGACTAGTGCATATTGGATTTTCAGGCGCACGCGATGCGTTGTGTTATTCTGTATCTCCCGTGATTTCGGAGCCCCGTTGATTTGAGCTGATTATTGAAATGTTTTAGCATTTGAGGATTTAAATTTAAATTCGGGAACTGAATTTATTTAAGGGGGGAAGATTGTAACATTTCAGAAAATATAAAATATTATTTTTGGAATTTAATATTAAAATAATATATTTCGCGAAAACTACCCAATTTGCGAATTTGGAGTTTTCGTAAAATGGTATAAATATATACCAATATTTATGAAATAATTAGAGATTAAAATGATTTATTCATTTAAAAATAGATTTATCGGATTTGGCATTTTTATAATTAATTATATGCAGTTTGAAAAAAAATTGATTAGTGCACTACTAATCGCGATTAAGCCAAATCCGTGTTTATACATTTTTCCATGGTTAGTGCACCATGACATGTTACATGTTTCATTTGCATTTGTGATATTTGGTTATATTATTGTGAGAAGAAAAGAGAAAAGGGAAAAAGAAAGTGTATTATTGAAGAGAGAGAGTGGGGCATAGCTTAAATGATTGAGAGGGTGAGAATAAGAGAAAGGGTAGGAGAGAGAGAGGGGCGGCCCTCATTCATTTTCCTCCATGGTTTCTTCATCTCCTTCACCCTCATATTCCCTTCACCTTCATCTCCAAGTATCATCTCAAAATCCTCATCAAAACCCTATACACCTTTCACTAAAAATGATCCCCACTCACCCTCAACACATTGGACCAAGCAAAGTTGGATTTTGAAGATATTGAGCAACTCAAGAAATTTCTTGAGTTGCCAAATGAGGTATATCTCCTTTCATTTAGTTTAGTTTTAAGATTCCTAGCATCCTAATTTAGTTTAGAGTTAAACTTGTTTAGGTTAGTGATGTTTGGAAAATTCCAAGAGAGGGTTTGGATGATTGTGTGGATTTGTGATGTTTAGGGGCTGTTACAAGACCTTAGTGTTGATTTTACTGGCCAAGACCCGAGATTAGAACCAAAATACGAACTTAAGAAATTCCCCGTGTCGGTTTTATGAAGCTATGTTTGCCTACAGGGTATCTGGAGCTATTTGGGATGGTTTCAGGAAAATCTAGCAATTCCAGTGACCTATATAAACCACTAGGAACCCACCACCCAAGTTCGAGCCAACTCTACCCTATATTGGCCGAGCATGCCGGGTTTTCATGCGTCGTCACCGGATTTTTGTTGGGTGTTGGAGTTGAGTCTCTGGCTGTAGCTCACTAACCATGTAACCAATCCCCGGTACTTGCTAGTTTAGACCTAATTGACCTGAGCCAAAATCTGGGAGAATATTGGGGTGTTTTTGGTTATGTTTTCCGATATTGGAATTCTTGGTTTTAGTATTTGATATTTGTATTGGGTCGTTGGATGTTTGCACGTCAACGACAAGGGTTGTTTGGGTGTTTTTGCATGCGTAGGCTATAGGTTCTAACTTATGAGCACACCGTGTGCCGTATTGGTTTTCCGGATTTGGTTTTCATAACATGGCGATATGTGTTGATTTGTAGGTACCTTCGTATAGATTCCGAGACGACGAAGCACATCGACTACGGCTGAACAAAAAGTTCCGCAGGTGAGTAGATTTATATCTACGGAGGAAGTCGGATGGATGGCGTATAGCATCCCGCAATTATTGATATGTGATTTGTAAAATTGGAGACAAGATACGCCACGACTTAGGTTATAGTTAATGGCTTTAGAGTGAAATGATATGATAGATTGGATGTCTCGATTTGATATATATAAGGATGTGAAATGTAAATAGGAATCACGATATATGAAATTATGTAGTTGCAAGAGAAAAAGCGATATGAGATTATAGTGGCATTGTATAGGTTGATAAATACGACATGAGATTTATAAGATGACTTGATGTGAGATATTGATGTGAGATATTGATGTGATGAAAAGAGTATACGATGAGATATGATGACTAGGTTTGATATGTCGTTATACGGATGCGAGTCGATATGAGATAATTGATACCTTTGCCGGTCCCATGATATGAGATTGATACGGATGTGACCTGAGAGATAGGTATATATGTATGGATAATGATGTGAATAATGAATGATATGACGTACGAGACGTTAGGTCCGTACCCTCATTGTTATATAGGATGATAGAATCCCTAATTGATTAATGCCGCCGTACAATGAATTACCGTACGTGATGAGTTTTATCTGATGATTGATCCATACCCTTGACTAGAGGATGTCGTGCGGTGTATTATACCGTACGTGATGTTGTGAGGCTGGATGCCGATTGATAGATTCACCGACTCGGTTATGTTGTAGATACGTATATCTTGTAGCATTTCGCTTGCGACGTACTTTATGCTACGTTCATGTTATTCTCATTGTATTACATATATCTGTGCTGGTACACCTACACCATTATCGATGATGCGTATATTGCACTTACACAGATTTTCCGGCTCACACACTTTTATCATTGATAATTGCTATGTCACTTACACAGTAGAATTGCCACATCATTATGTTATGTTGCATGATATACTTGCTATGCTCATATCATTATGATATATTGCATGATATACCGATATGCTCACATTACTATTCTATGTTGTATGATATACGGATATGCTCACATTTCTGTTATATGTTTGCATACATCATGCTTTACGATTATATGCATTGAGATGATATTTTTATGAGATTATGTATTTGAGAACCGTGGTTATATTTCAAAAGAAAGTATTTATTGTTTTAAAAACCCGGTTTCTCTTGATATTTTATTTCGAGACGTCCACCATGTGTTTTCTCGGTTATGAGTTATGTGATACCCGATTCGAGGGGCTGGATAAGACCAATTGCGGGTACATGGTGGACCCGGTATGGTATCCGGGGCAAGAAAAGTATGTTGTGCAGTAGACGATGAGCCTGGCAGAGCGACTACTACCTACCGGTGATAGTATTTAGACTCGGCGGTTATCCGGAAGATACCGACCGGAATCGTGAGATGATACGGGCCGATCCGGACTGACGGAGCCCGAGATATTGATATGGGCCGATCCGGACTGACGGAGCCCGATATATGAGGATTTACGCGTCGGTGTAGGACACGGGTTTCATGATGTTTCGGGTGTCGATGTTGGACACTCGGGTTCCATGATTTTGATGTGTCGTTGATGGACACACGTTGATTGATATCCTCATATTTATATGCATATGCTTTCATGATACTTACATGCATGATGTTGTGTCATTGATGGACACGTAGATGTTATCAACATGCTGGTAGGCATTGATTATATTGTTAGCACATATGGAGATACGGTCACCCTATATATCATAGTATTACCTTTATGATATAGTTGACCTACGGGTCGTTTTATTCGATTTCTATTTGATGATGTTTTCTACTCACGAGTTGGCAACTCAGCCACATTGTGCCACAGTTCTTGCAGGTTTGATCGCATGAATCAGTAGCGGTATCGCTGGCATATAGCTTGCTTTCGGGTGATTTGCTTTGGTAGATGGTACATATTGGATCGTGTCACTCTTGTATTTACTATTCCGTTGTATCTAGTTAACTCCATCAATTAGAAACTAGTATTTGTATATGTAGTAAGACTTGGCAAGACTTGTAGTTGCGAGACTTAGAACGATGGGTTATATGCTCGCTTGGTGGGTTGATATCTTGCTTTATTCATTATTCTTTGTGTTGATCTTCGTCGTTGGGCGTCGTATACATATATTCTGTCTTGCGTGATTGTGATTCTGCCGATTGGCGAAGAGCTAGCTCCCGCTTGGGGATGCCTTATATATTATCATGTGTATACGGTTTTGGATCAAAATATACAAAGGAGGTGCTGCCCAAATTTTTAAAAGACGAAACATGTTTTTCAACTAATAAAATCCACTTGCATTTTTCATATTCCATTATCTATGCATTTAAGAAAACATTGATTTCATCATACATTTATTTCAAACCTTCACCTCTTTTATTTTCTTTAAAAGGTTTAGGTTTCTGGGCTTCGGCTTACTTAAGTTACATTAGGCCTTTAGACGTTGCGTGATTTAAGTGCCGGTCACGAACTAAATTTCGGGTCGTGACACATACATATATATTACAATAAAGTTTTATATGTATCTCTATGAACTAAAAGGGATGACTTGGATAAAGATGCCTAAATTATTAAGAGGAATAGAGGGAAGGGAGAGGGAGAGGGAGATTTGAAATTTGGATCAAAAAAGTACTTGAGTTAATTGTTATTGTTGGGGTCAAAATTTACACCCAATTGACCAAAAGTCAAAGTCAAAGTCGAACCGCGAACAAATGGACCTAAGCCCGAAACGAAGTCAAGCGGGCCCATGCCCAAGTCGAGCCCAAACATGAAGAGCCGGCCTCCCCAATGCCAAGAAGAAAATTATGTAATAAATAATTTTAATGTAATTTTTATGAATAAATATAAGGAAAATAGAAATAAAGCCAAATTTATGTAAAACTCATGGCTCATATGTAAAAAGAAAAAAGCGCATGAGGCATGGGATGCGCAAAATGTCATTTCGTAAATCCCAAGGGGTTGTGTAAATTTGTAAGTCAATATAAGGCAATATTATGATGAAATGAAACATAATTCATTCCCCTCAAAAATTTCTAGGGTTTGTGCCTTCTTCTTCGAGGTTAAAAACCTTCTCCTTTCTTTTTTTTTTGAATTAAATCAAGAGTTTAACTCTTATTTTCTCAAAAAGAAATAGTTTTTCCACTATAAAACCATTGAAGGGGAGTCCAAATATCCCATCAAATCCCTAGAAGGGGAGATTTTAAATATGACCACCCTTCTTCTCCAAGATCCAAAATAAAAGAAGAAGGAGACTCATCTCTAAAAACTCTCTCCTTGGGGTGGATTCATGGCTCAAAGAGAAGAAAGGGCCCTCCTTACCATCCAAGACATAGATCTTGAACCGTTAAGAGACTCTTTTCGGTTTTCTTTTCAAATAA
Source organism: Agapanthus africanus (assembly GCA_030015575.1). Taxonomy (NCBI): domain Eukaryota; kingdom Viridiplantae; phylum Streptophyta; class Magnoliopsida; order Asparagales; family Amaryllidaceae; genus Agapanthus; species Agapanthus africanus. Next base: position 340,422,954 of record JASDDO010000006.1, on the reverse strand, counting down.
AATCGTTTTGGGAGTTTAACTCCAAATAAAATCTTTTGGAAGTTTAACTCCACATAAAACCTTTTGGGAGTTTTAACTTCCATTAAAATTCCTATGGGTGACTATTATGTTACCTACCAACCGTTCATCATTGTTATGGTAGTGAGATTGAGAAGGATGTGGTTCAGAAAATCAAATCAGAAAAAAGCCTTATCATTTATCAGTTCATCAATGGAAGTGCAAAGCTCTTTCAAGAATGAGAATTTGATTTTCACTCAGCTCAATGTTCAAGGGTCCTGTGTAGGCAGATTATATGGTAAAAGAAAACATATAAGACAGACTTTTCTATGAATAAAGGGCTAATAAAGAAAACGGTTTTACATCCATCAACCAGTATAACAATGTCATTACTTCAATATAGTTGAAGCAAGCAAAACAAAGCTCTTTCAGGGGAAATATTGTGAATCATAGAATAGCAGTCTAACAGACAAGGGAAGAATGGGAGCCCAAACTGATAAAGATCCACATTCATGCAGAGACGACGAAAGCGAAATGTGCCTCCATATGGAAAACAGTGGATGAATCCAAGAAGAGAACTCTCATTACATTCTAGACGAGAAGAAGCGGGCTGGGGTAAGGACAACTAAAATACTAAACAAGGACATAACATGCTAGATAAAAAGGTTAAAGGGAATAATTTTCCGAAGAGAAAGCAGACTGCCAACAATAAAGCGAGAACATTCTTCACTTCTGCAGCCAATGGCATTGAACCACCTCTTTCAAGTTCTTTTGAGCTCAAATTTCCAATCTTTATCAGCTAACTTCATCAAACAAAAACATTTGCTTCACTCCACTTCCTTTCAACCAATACCCACTCAATAAAAACATCAACTTTCAACAATTTGAAGCTTATTGCAAGTAAAATTCTTCTAATCAATCAAAAATTCACATACAGAAAATGTAAAAAAAAAACCATCAGCGCAAATTTTAGCATTCAGTGGCAAATGAAGTAATTATTTCAAAAACACATACCCTGCTGAGGAAAAAAATCCAAACTGAAGAAGCCCTTCTTATTGATGTCCAAGAACTGAATCAAATTAATGAAAGAAGACTTCCTTGGTAACTCAAATTCCACAAGCAACCACTCCAAGGGGCAAAAGTGTAATTTTAACAACAATGAGTTCCAACCCAAAATTAGAGATACCACTTTTGTTAGGGTTTCGAAACAACCCCTTTATGGAACCCAAATCTTTGGATTCAAACCTTAGGGGAGCACTTTTTCCTTGCAAAAAGCAAAAGGGATCAAAAGGAGAGAAAATAGTAATAACCTCAAAAAGGGCAAAAATACAAGGATAGAAGAGATGAAGGACCCAAACAAAACAAAAATCAATAGAAGTGAAAGAACAAACAAGAGAACTCAAGATGAAAGACCAAAGAATGGGAGTGGAAGAATCGAAATTTATTGGAGAAAATCTTTAGCTTTGACCAAGATCTAGGGAAGGGGGGAAGAACCCTAAAATGGGGAATTTTGAGGGGCTAGGGACCATGAATGTGAAATAATTGATACCCTTTTTGGTAATTGTGCACAATTGTAATTTTTGACAGCTGTCAGTTAGTGACTGACAGATGTACGTGGATCCGAATAAAACGGAGAGGGACTCGGAGAGCCGCGTACGGTGCTGATTTCGCCCTTTGCGGTGGCCACGCACGGCGCGCTGGCGCGCAAAGATGAACGAGCACAAGGTGAAAAGAAAAGTTCGGCCGGCTATACTAATTTTTCTTTTGTGTTGTGCTCTATAAAATACCGATTTCTTGGTTAAACTAACAATTAACTTATCGTTCTTAATTGTCGTATTCATTTAGATCTATCTCTATCCTTAATTACGTCATGAGCAGCGATCTTGTCACTTTTTAAAGTGGGGGTACGGTTTCACATGTCCAAACCATCTCGATCGATTCTCTTGGTCCAAATCCATATATGTTCGAAGGGATCCTATTAGGTAAAGAGTGGACATAATATCCACTGGTCGGATTACCCTAAGTTATTCATGTTTAATATTATGAGAACTAGATGATAAGTTTAACAAATCTTCAATCACGAACTAATAATTATATTAACACAATTCATAGTTTCCTAAAAATCAATTTCCAATCAAAAACTAAATTAATCAAGCATACATAGCAAATAAATTAAACACGTGCATGAATCCAAATTTTCATGTCTAAATACTTTAAATTAGTGTATGAGAACTGGAGGATAAATTTTAAATAATCGATTACATGAAACATATCTACCTAACAACTGATCATTATTAGAATATTTCAATGGTACTAAGAATTAACCAATCAAGTTTACTACTATAATAAAAATATTAAACAACCAAGAAATCAAAAATCTAGTTTCAAGTCAAGTAACAATTTAATTAAATTAATTAATTAACCATAATTAAAAATGGATAAGAACACCTGCATAAAACTTGATCTTTAAAAAATGAATTAAAACACTTGCTTTATACTTCTTCACATTGAAATCAAGTAATTCAAATATAAAAACAATTTAAGAAATAGAACACTTGCCTTGATCTACTAATATCCTCTTGCTTCTCTTCACTTCTTGAAATATTTTGTAAAAACTTGGATTGGTTTGATGATAGAAAAGAGAAATGAGAAAGGAAAGAAAATAAAGAAAGAAGGATATGGAAATAGAAGAGATAAGGGTTAAGGATAAGGAAAACATATTAATTTAGTGGTTACTTGGGATTGAAGTAAGTGTTAGTTGGGGATAAAATAATGCTACTTTAACAAGGAAGAAAAAGGAAAGGAAAGAAAATGAAAGAAAAGACCTTGCAAGAATTTTCTAGGATGCTGTTTTGCATAAATACCTCTCTTTAGTTTCAATATCACAAGCAACCCCTAATTCTCTGCATAATTAAATCTTTTAACCAAAATATATAAATCAAATTTGCATTTAAAATTTCAAGAAGAAAACAAAACTATCAAAATGCGATTAGTTTTAAAATATTAGAATTTCGTACATATTTTTCAAATACAAATACGAGTAATTTTCTAATTTCAAAAAAATTCATATTTTCAAATACGAATACAAATGCTAAAATTATACACATACTTAGGATTACCAATACATGTATATTAGGATCCAGGAGCTATAGTAATAATGTTAGTATAATAACGTGAGCGTAAAATATAAAAATTAGTTATGATTTGGTATAAAAATAGATTTAATATAATAAGAGTATCGTAATCATATTTAATTAATACAGTATAAAACAAAGATAATTAATAGAAATAGTATGAATAAGATAGAGCAATAGTAAGTTTAGATGTTTCATATAAAAGTATTGAAATATTATAAGAATATTAAATAAGATATTATGTGATAAAGATAAATTATAATATATACATAAATGCATTGATAATTAATTAGTAAAATATGAACAAAATATTTATTTATCTTAAATAAAATATTAAATTCCAATTACAATAGTTTCATTTGAGCAATTAAAACTAATACTGTTATTATACCATACAAATATTCTAAGGTGTTGCATGCACCCATTAGGAAGACTTGTCACGCCCCGCTTCCTAGAGTACGCTAAAATAGGCACGTGACATAACCAACCATGCTATCTGTGGGTAGGAAGTATCCATCCACAGTCACATTACGGCTGTAGAGATATCGAGAACAAAATAAAACTATCTAAAATATGTCCATAAGCCAAGATAACATGAGTCAATAATAATAAAAGTGCGGAAGCAAAAGATCCAATACACAATAACTGGAATGTATGTCCCATAATGTGGGCTCACATCAGGAATAAACTGCAGAAAATAAATGAACTAGCTACTACTGAAACTCACAGCTCAGCTTGCTGGCTGAAGTACTCCTACTCGGACGGCAGCAACGGTACAGAATCTGGGCCATGCAAAACCCAGACGTCAGCGCGTCATGTCGTCAAATAATAAAATATGAACTGAGTAACAGGCAATGCAAATATAAACATGAATGAAAAGCAGGGATAACAGTAATATAAATCAGGCAGTGCAGGGTAGTGTGCAGTGAGTAAACTAAACTGTTCAATTGGGTTTTCTGCTCTAAAGTCTTTGAAATCAATTTGATGAATTATCGATGTAACTCAATAGTATCCCGTGCATGCCCGGGACCACGGTCTACAGACTCTCGGGCTGAAACCGAGACGTGCCGCTAGGCAGTAAAAGATAGCAGGTACAGACGAGTGATGTCAGCATCATCACTCCGGGGCTGGCCTAGCCCGTAAGACTGATCAGAACAGGTATCGAACTGTTGAGTTACAAGTCAGGTTTCACCATTGATTTCCCCATACCCCCAAGTTATAAGTGTTCGAGTCAGGTATTCAGTAATCAAGAACTAATGCCAACACAGGATCAGGTAAGAGCAGATTTGTCTGGATAGACAACAGGAACGGTCCGTAAGGACTACATGTCAGGTTCGTTGGCATTAGACACGAGATCAAGTAACGGGTCAAACCATGGTATATCAGGTCGAGTCAAGTAGTGTACGGTACCATGTCGGGTCAGGTAACATGTGTAGCAAGTCATGTCAGGGTATAAAGATAACAGGTGGGTGCCCATAAACAGCTAGCATAATCATGGTTATAAGTAATCAAGCATGGTTATCAATAACGTAATCTAAGCAATGAATTAAACAATAAAGTAGATTCAATCAATTAGCAGTACAGTTACCAGTTGTGGTTCAGAGACGGTTTCATCATTATATGAGTACAGAGTGACATTCATGGTCGTTAAATCATGTTAACCAAGATTAAGAATTTCCAGGGATGCAATAATCTATAAATAGGTTTACTGGATGAATTTATCGCTAAAACCGGTTTAAGTGCGCACAGGTGTCCGATGGATTAAAACTACAGAGAGATACCATAGGCGATGGCCAAATGTGATTAAACATATGATTGTAGTTATGAGATTTACCATTTAAATGTAATCATGTATGTAATAATTACCTGTCAAGTTCTAGATCTCAAATAATGTAAACCGATGCACACGGAACGTCGAAATGATATAAAACGATGCATGGGGTACTATATTCAAACTACATGTATTAGAATATGTATAAAATGATTTAAATAGCATGTAGCAAGATTAACTTGCCTCGATGGATCGCGAATCGGGAAAACGGAACGTTACGCGTCGGCGGGGAAAACTCGCGGCGTGCGCACGGTTCGCGGAATAAGTCCGGACAGTAAACAGTGGAACCACACAGGTCAGAATACCTCGCTGGATCGTCAGGACACGTCACCGGCACGGTCGGATTCCGGCGAAACACAAAAACAGTGACCATTAAAGATACTACAGGAAATGCAAAGCAAATCGACGGAGATCGAAGGATATAGAGGAAGTAACTCACCCACTGGATTGTAGAGGGATGGCTGCGTCGTTGGCGTGTCGTCGACGGAGCTCCGGCGACTTACAGAGGACCCACAAATTTAACAGAGAAGAAAAGAACTAAAATTAAAAGAAGAGACAAAGGAGGAAGAGAAGGAAGAAGAAGAAGAGGAAGGAGAAGAAGAGGAGGGTTGCTTACGGGGTTGCAGATGGGGCGTGCTGGAAGTGACGGCAAGATCGACGGCGGTGAGAAACGCCGGCGAAGGGCTACTGAAGATCTAGGGTTGTTTAGGGTTTTGTGCTCGGTAGAAGTTGCTGGTGTTCTAGGTTGCCGGATTTGAGTTGCCGTAGGGAGAACGGATAAGAGGGAGGCTGTAGTGATGATGATGGGGATGGTCGACGGCGAAGGAGGGTGGCGTTGGGTTCACGAGTCCTCGTCGGGTGTGCACAGTGAAGGGAGAGAGACTCGGGAGAAGGAGAGAATGGAAGAAGGTGAAGACGAAAAGGATGAGGGTGGTGTCGGTGAGGGTTGGCGTCGGTGGATTGGGACTGAGGAGCTAGGGTTAATCGTGCTTGCATGGGTTCTCGGCCCGGGGAAAAATATAGAAGAAGAGAAGAAGAAGAATCTGAAGAGGGAGGTGAGGATAAGGAGTGGGAGGTGACGAGATCCCCGCGCACCGCGAGAGGAGCGAGAAACGGGCGCAAAAGGAGAGAGAGAGGGAGAAACGAGAGGAGAGAGGAAGAGGAGGAGAGAGAAGTTTGTTGCGTAGCGGGGGTGAGTGAGTGCGCAGAAGAGAAAGAAGAAGAAAAAGAGGAGAGAGAAAAGAAGGTGGGGGCCAGCGTGAAGAAATAGAGGGTAGTGATTGGACGAGGGGAAAAATTTTGTTAGGAGAAAGGTTGAAAAGATTTTGAGGGTTTTCGAAAATATAAAATCGTTGGTTAAAAAAATCTGTGATAGGCTAATTTAAAAGATTACTGGAATTTAAAAGGAAATCTCTTGGTAAATATAATAGACTGTAAAATTTAAAATATTAAATAATTATAATTTGGTGGGATACAAAATGTTTCAGAACTGCGCCCGGGTCGAGTCCAAAAATTTGAATTTGAAAAATGAAACTTATAGACGGGTTCCAAAAATTAAAATGAAGGATTTTACAATTAAAAAGCATATCCCCAAGAACGGACGCACGTATGTGCGCGTAGCCGTCCAAATATGTCCGTTTCACCGAACGGACGAGAACACGATGCAAGGACGCTACCACAGGGTTAGGGGTGTCAAGCAGGCCATGTCAAATATTTTTAATTTTATTTTAGATGCCTTAAATTGTTATATGCAGAAATGAAATGTCGGGTAAAATTTATAACTAGCAACAGTCAATTAAGATCAATGAAATAATACCATACACCATTCATACGGTAACAGAAACTAGTAGCATTGGGCTCGGTTGTTACAAGACTGGTGGGGGACCCGATAGTTTTGGTATTTCTCGGGAATTGCACCTCTATCTCACCTTGTAACCAATAGAATGTCGATGATGTAGATTCTTTCATATGGATAGCAAAAAAATTCTCAGACAAAAGTTTAGGTTTTGTTTGGAAACGGAGTTAAGGTTTTCTAAGCTGAAGTTTTTTTAAGTTAGCAAAACTTAATTCCAAATTTTTTTCTTTATGTTTGCCGTTTATTTTGAAATTAAGATATGTGCAATTATCTCAGCTCTTGAGTTGATATAGCTACGATTATCTAAACTCTAACCCGATCTAAGTTTTCTAAGTTTTAATTTTTTAAACTTATCTTCATAACATAACTAAAGTTTTTTTTTATATAGGGTTTGGATCTTGCAAACCATAGTTTGCATCCACTCCACCTCCACTTAAATATAAAATTGATTACTCTAAGGTCATGTTAGTCAATTGGAATTTTTGATTAAAATTGTAGTATTTAGAACTCGAACCATTTTATCAGAACTTTTATGAAACATGAGCTTTTTTAATGGGATTAAGGAACATATTATTAGAATTAGAACTGAAAACATGAGCTTTATTATAGCTTCCATGTCATATGAAATTATATTATTTATATGTGACCAAAATATTTTTTTGCTTTTAAATAGTATAATAAAATAAACTATAATTTAATAATACAGACGAGGCTATTGAGAAATAGTTATTAATATAAATTTAAAATAAAATTATTGTATAGTAATATTACGTTAATTTTAGAGCAACAATTTGTATACATTATTTTCTTCAAAATATAAAGCAAATTTTTCGAATGATAAATACATAATCGATCTATTAATTAAACCAAATATGATATTTCATGCTAAAAACTCATATCGTATCTAGTCACTATAACGTAATAATAATTGAGAAAAAAACTGAAAAAACAAATCAATAAATATCTTAGCTGAACTTTTGAAAATATATAATTATATTTTAATTTTTTTAATAACAAATCAATCAATCATATTTAATTAATAATATATATACTATTATAGGGAAAAAGAAAATGGCCATTTAGGTTTGAAATTAATTGTTGACTTGGCTTCTTTTTTCAGAGATATTAAACAGGATAACGCCATTACTTTATGTGCTATGCACATAATTAAATGGCACGTCGATCTAGGGATTACAGTAATAATGTTAGTATAATAACATGAGCATATAATATAAAATTTAGTTATGATTTGGTATAAAAATAGATTTAATATCACAAGAGTATCGTAATCATAGTTAATCAATACGATATAAAACAAAGATAATTAATAGAAATAGTATGAATACGATAGAGTAATAATAACTTTAGATATTTCATATAAAGGTATTGAAATATTATAAGAATATTAAATAAGATATTATGTGATAAAGATAAGTTATAATATATACATAATGCATTGATAATTAATTACTAAAATATGAACAAAATATTTATCTGTCTTAAATAAATATTAAACTCTAATTAAAATAGTTTCCTTTGATCAATTAAAATTAATACTATTATTATACCGTGCAAATGTTCTAGAGCGTTGCATGCATCCATTAGGAAGACTGGTGGGGGACCCGATAGTTTTGGTATTTCTAGGGAATTACACCTCTACCTTACCTTGTAACCGATAGAAGTCATTGTAGATGATGTAGATTCTATCATATGGATAGAAAAAAAATTATGAGATAAAAGTTTAGGTTTTGTTTGGATATAGAGTTAAGGTTTTCTAAGCTGAAGTTTTTTAAGTTAGCAAAACTTAATTCCAATTTTTTTCTTTATGTTTTACTATTTATTTTGAGTTAAGATATGTGCAATTATCTTAGCTCTTGAGTTGATATAGCTACGGTTATCTGAACTCTAATCCGATCTAAGTTTTCTAGGCTTTAATTTTTTAAACATATCTTCATAACATAACTAAGTTTTTTTTAAATGGAGTTTGGATCTTGCAAACCATAGTTTGTATCCACTCTACCTCCACTTAAATATAACTTTGATTACTTTAAGGTTCTGTTAGTCAATTGGAATTTTTTATTAAAATTGTAGTATTTAGAACTCGAACCATTTTATCAGAACTTTTATGGAACATGAGCTTTTTTAATGGGATTAAGGAATGTACTATTAGAATTAGAACTGAAAACCAGAACTTTGACATATGAAATTATATTATTTATATAACCAAAATTCGTATAAAATTCTATGAACTTTATTATAACTTTATTATAACTTTTATGAACTTTATATAACGTCTATGAACTTTATTATAACTTTTATGACATATGAACTTAAAATTGATATAAAATTCATTTTACAGTAAAACTTAACCAATTTTTTTTTGCTAAATGATAAAGCAATTATCTACAACTTTTTAGTTTTAAATTTTAGCTAATTATCAATAGAGAGTGATCAAAAAATTTTGAAACCCTTAACATGTCATTGATTTGCAGCCATTAAGTAAAACTCACTCACTTCAAAAATTAAAAGAAAAATGATATTTACCTATATGGAATGAGCACAAAGAAATTCCAAGCTCATGAAGCGTATGCTTGAATCTTCTTGAGGTGGTATTGGTTTTAGCTTGGTGTTTTGAACAAACTTCATAAAGAAATCATCAATTTTCTTTGTGATATTTGTGAAGAGTGAATAAGGTTTGAGGTGAGGGTTGAAAGAGAGTTACTGAGTTCTGTTTGAGAGCATGAGAATTATCATAAGAGTTATGATAGAGTGAAGGAGGAGGCGTAGTGATTTAGGGTAGAGAAAGGAGGACGTGGAGTGAGGAGGGTGTATGTGAGGGTGTGGTGTTTGTGAGGATTAACATAATCTATCAATTACCAAAACACTCTTTTGAATTTAAAACCCTTTTACAAGTAAATACTTTTACACATAAATGCCACCATTTTACACCAAAATATCATATCATGTTAAAAACATAATACTTATCATTTTTAGGATATTACATATTTTCATTTTTCCCAAAATAATTACAATTTTACGGATACCAATACGAAAACAAAAATCCATACATGAAATTATTTTCGTAAACTAATAACATCCATATTTAAATTATAAATTAATATTTATAATTTTTCAAAATGTTACACTGTTGTTATGTTACCCGGGACATAACCCTGTCAGCCGGACCGTGAAAGGTCGGTATCTCCATGACCTCGAAATCGAGGTGGAGATCGCTTAGTAAAGACGTGTAGGAAGTTGAGCAGGGAAGCTGCTCGATGGCCTCTTGATGAGGGCTTTGATCCTTGGCGTCATTGGGCAAGGGGTTGCCTGCTAAGGATGGACCGAGCAGGGTAGCTGCTCGGTGGCCTCTTGACGAGGGCTTTGATCCTTGGTGTCGGTGGGTAGTGAACTACCAGCCACGGATGGACCGAGCAGGGTGTTGGATATATGTATGCCCTAGAGGCCATTATATGTATAGTGGATGCTTGGACATACACACACACACACACACAGAGATGACTTTCTTGATCGACATGATAGTATGCTATCTGGTTTAATTTATCTTGACATGTTCATTTGATCATGCATCTTACTCATTTGTTACATGTTGATAAAGCCCTTACGATATTTTCTTGACTACTGGGACTATGATGCGGATCATACTAGTAGGACACGTGTAGTTTATGAGCATATCCTTGAACTGTTCCTAGTCGTGGGTATATCGAGATGGGGCATCGATATTCCAGAGTAGACTAGCGTATACCATTCTTGTCTCATATGATGGGCGATGGATGATCCCATATCCATCTGGTGTGGTGACACCAAAGATTGTATACGGGTGCTCGGTGGAGACTGGGTACACTGAACGGAATCGTCGAGAACTCCTATGTGGTATTATATCTATCGTCGGATATCAGTTCTCAAGTGACACTAGTACAGGTTAGTCTGTAGACCCGAGATCGTCATAGAGTCTTGTGTGTCCTCCCACTGTACTTTGATCTCCTCCCTACCACGGCTCTACTGAGTCGTGCAAACAGGTGGATTTTAGGTACAGTCCCGAGGCACATGGAGGTAATGAGCGATAGGAGGGGTTTCGTCTCTCCCGGTTTTGGGGGTTGATGTTGCGCTGTGCTCGATTGGCTATAACAGAAAGTCTCTGGCCAGGGCTGCTGAGATTTATTGATAAGTGTTATCAGTAGTTTCTCGATCTGTTATGAGCCATACACCGGCATGACTTATTGAGTTATTGGGGTCAACGATACCATCCTTAGACTCGATATGCAACATATCTGACGAAGAGACCGGACTGTACGGTAAGTGTTGCCAGTTGGCTCGACGGGAGTTTTGACAGGTTTGCTTGTTTTTCTTCTGATCGCTCAATACCCAGGTGGCCATTACGTTTAGCTGACCGCTTGCGGCTTGTGGGCGTTTTGATATGATCATCACATACTGCCGACGTATTGACGAGTCTTAGAATCCAACACAGGAGTTTCCTAGCTCAGGCGAAATGATGTGGTGTGCATATGAGATATGCGCGGGAGCTCGATTATATGCATGTATATGATACCGTATATTAATCGGGCGTTTACTATTGGTCGGGTTATATGTGATATGACCGGTTTGTTAAATCAAGTGTTGATTTAACATTGATTTTTTATCTCACTTTGATTAAACCTTTTCTTTTGGATGTATGCATGCATGCATGCATATATTTATGTTCATGCACATGATGATGTGAATGCGCACATACATACATACATTGTGTCATGGTTGTTGATACACTTAAGATGGTAATGCAAGACTCACATGGTTCGAATATATGGATATTTTTGTTTTTGAGAAAAAGGAAAAAGGAAATTAAATATGGCTCATTGTTTCTATACTCTTCTTTGGTTGACCGTTGACTTTAACCCTGGTTTGATTTCCTTTGATCCTTAACTCATCTAAAAAAATATCTAGATATTTGTTTAACCATGGTTTGTTGTGAGAGTGTCTCACATATATATTCTTTTTTTTCATTTTATTTAGAGAGATAATAAAAAAATTGAGAAAAGCTTTGCCATCTTCATCTTCCTCCTCTCTCAAGCTCTCTTGAGTTTTTCTAGTGAGTGAGATAGATAAAAAGAAAGGGTTTTGAAGTGAGAAAACAAACCACATCACCATTCTACACTACTCTGGCCCATTAGTGTAAAGTGTTTGCTTCATCTTCATCCTTGATCAAGTGAAGCTTGGAGCTTTAGCAAAGGGACTTCAGGCGGATCGTCGTGAACAAGGAACAATTCAAGCGAGCCGGTTCAAACTCTAGAAGATCCAAGGAGTCACTCAAGGAGGTCTACAAAGATTGTAATCTCTCCACTTAGTGATAGATTCTTTATAGTATGTGATACTATTACTTGTTACCCTAAAATTTCTAGTTCGATTCCTAGATTAGTTTGCTTAGCACCTCATTAAAATTTTATTGTGGCATGTGTGATACTTCCAAACCCTAGATAAGGTGCTAAGGAAACCCTACACTGGTATCAGAGCAAAGCTAGAAATTTAGAGACGATGTTATAACTATTACGAAAACGAAAACAACTTCGAAAAACACGATATTTAGAAACCTTAGAAATTGCTCTCTGTAAATTTTTAAAAAGGTCGTCTAAAAATTATTTAAGCAACTGCAGAATCTTGTATGTGATACAGTGAGAATGCCAGAGTAAAACGAGGGAATTCTACCGGTTTTGAACCGGCCACACTCCCCAAAAATCCGGCCTAGCCGGCCCCCCTGCCTCTGAAATGTCTCGTTTTGCTCTGGATCTCTGGTCTGTAGGTTTTGGGGTTTCAGGTATTGTTTGTTTAGCCCAAAATTTCATGTGATGTTTATTTTTCTTAGGGGCTAATTCGTAGTGTTTTGTAGTCGTATATTTTAACATTATAATGGTAACCTAGACAATGTTTAACAGTTCGATTGAACTTCAAACCCCACATTAAGACCCCCTCTGAAATATTCAAGTATTGGAATTTTCCCAAGTTAAATGTATTCGGAAAATCCTGCAAGTATCCCTATGGACCCTCTAGAAGAACGTAATCCTAACTCGATCTGATGATCTTGGAACCGCGGCCAAACCTTAGGGTTTGCCGTAGTTCCGTGGCGCCATAGGTGAGGCAAGGGTTGACCCTTCTACGGCTGGTCCATAGACACTGTGGCACATTTTTGAGTATTTTAACTTTGCTCAAGTGTTGAGCTCTCGAGATTATTTGTAGGTGTTTGTTGATTCGATCGAAACATTTAACATCGTCTGGCTATATATGATGATTGCAATTGTTGTTGTTTTTCACTTTCTTTTCTGCGACCGTAAGTTTAGTATGTGGTGTATCGCCGGTTTCGTTGCTATACATCAACGACAATTGGGGTACGCATACTTACTTACGTTGATGATATGTGATGTTATGTGTTGCTGAGATATGATATGCAGGATCGTCGTGATTGAATAGCCGGGGGTTTTATGTGAGATGAGAGTTTTTATTTTCATTCATGTAAAATAAATTGTATGTAATATTCTTTTATTTGGGGCACTTCCGGGTTGAGGATGATATCACCATTATTGTATATTATTTACTTTTCCGTATTAGGATAGACCCAAGGATGGGAGCACAACTGACCGGGTTCTAAGGTTCAGTTGGAGGCCATCTCGAGGAGTCGAGACCGGGTCTCCTAAACTCTAGAATTGGTAGGGTCACTTGCCGCTCTCGTTGGGGTCTAAAGGTATGGGCTTGACTATTCATCACGACCGTGGAATCCGTATTTTCTATTGTTGGCTAAATACAAAATACGGACCTTCTAGATATCCTATATTTTCTTATGTGCTTCTGTTGTTGATATTCTTTGATGAGATTACTTAGTATCTGAGACGAATGGATTATTATTATATATATGATATATAATAAACGTTGCTTATGTTTTACATCCGCGCTAGTCCGTCCCGCTATGTCGTTAGTTAAGTAACCTAACGGTGCATGACGGGACACTGTGGCGAATGCGGATGGCATAAGTGTACGTTCTATTTTCGTTTCTTCTCTGTGATGGCTTAGGAAGTTAAATGATGGGACTAAATTAATAAGATTAATGTAAAGAAAAAGAAACCTAAATATGTTGTACAATCGGATTTGAAACCCACTCGGTCTTTTTATGAAAAAACAAGTTTCAAAAGATGAGGAGCTTAAGCCACTCCTTTTCTAAACTATTTTGATTCTACAACGAGATCAAGTTCAAAGCGTTAAAGGTTTTCATAAAAAACCATCCGCAACCCTCCGTCATTTTAGGAAGCAAAGTACTTAGTATTCGTGCTACGTATGTTGATAATAGTCAAGGCGTAGTGTACGGTAGCTAAGTGATGTCTTCCTACAAAGCTTATGATGCGATCAGTTAGGACATTCATGTGATTATGTTGATCATAGTCAAGGGTCATATGGGTGGGTCTAGTTAATCACGAAATGACGGGTAGAACTTAACTAGTGCTTATGATAAGTTGACCATAACCAAGGTCATAAGCAGCTAGGGGTAAAAACCATATCGGGAGTTTCAAGAGTTGAAATTTGCAATGAGGTTGCATACCTTCTATATGATAGTTGGATCCCGATCCCATTGTGAGTAAGAGTTACTCCCAGGAGACTTTTACACTTTACAATTAGCTAATCCAGTAGGTGTTTAGAAAGGTGTCAGCGGGGTTAGACCTATGAGAAAATGAGGTTTATTTTAATTAGGTCCGTGCGAAAACACGGGGAACCTCCCTCAAAGTACCGACTCTGGCCTGGCTGACCGGTTAGCGAAACTGTAGAATGTAATTAATCCTGACTAGTTTTCTTTTCAAGGTTTTGAAAGAAAATTTGATAAAAGCAGTGGGAGACATCGATTAGATAAGATGCTAACCAATCTAAATCTTTGCAAGAGCATTTTGCTAAGTGTTTTCTTTTCTCTCTCCTAATGGCAGATACTAATGACGGGACTTAAGTTTCTTTTAGAGAAAAACAAACCGACAGGACCGAATTATAAAGAATGGATGAGGAACCTGAACATTGCACTCACATATGATAAAGTATCATATGTCCTCACCGCCAAAGCCCCACCTGTCCCAGGTCCTGAATCATCTGTTTCAGATAAGGAGATCCAAAAAATATGGGATATTGATTGTGACACAGCCAAGTGCCTCGCGCTTGCTTCTATGGACAATATACATCAGAAGCAGCACAAGAAGATATATGTTCAATCCATCTTTCTTCATACAATGGAGTTGTATGGAGAGCAATCTCGGACTTTACGATACGAGGCATCTCGAAAGCTGTTTCAGATGTGGATGGCTCCTGGCACATCAGTAGGTGAACATGTCTTGAAGATGATTGGTCTTATAGAAGAACTTGAGGACCTAGGATGGACCATGGATAACGAGCAATATACTGATATTGTTCTACAGTCTCCCCCCCTGCCTTTGCTCCATTCATAGTAAACTTTAATATGAATGATTTGGAGAAATCATTGCCTGAACTTCTCAATATGTTGAGAAGTGCAGAGAGCACGCTTAAAACAGCGAAAACTCCTGCTCTGCTTGCTGGGCCATCTTCCTCTTCCATCCCAAAATCCAAGGCCAAGGGAAAGAAGAAGAAGAAACCCACCAAACCGAGAGGAGGAGTTGTAAAGGTGAAGGGGAAAGTCAAATCCGGGGCCGCGGGAAGTGGAAAAGGAGAATGTTTTTTCTGCCACAAGACGGGACACTGGAAACGGAATTGTGCTCTTATCTTGCTGATCTCAAGAAAAAGAAGCATAATAATGCTTCCGCTTCAGGTGTGTTTGTAACTGAAAACTGTTTTTCTATAAAGTCTGCATCTTGGGTATTAGATACTGGTTATAGTTCTCACATCTGCAATTGTATGCAGGGATTGAGAAACAGTAGAGTTTTGAAGACCGGTGACCATACTCTTCGGGTTGGAAATGGTTCCAATATACATGTTGTATTTGTAGGAGAGTATCATCTGGGGTTGCCTTCGGGATGTATTTTGGTTTTGAACCCTTGTTATTATGTACATAGTATGCTATGTAATATAATATCCGTTTCCTTGTTAGACAATGAAGGATATCATTTTGTGTTGCAAAATAATGGTTTGAACATTAACTTGAATCAACAGCTGATTGGGGATAGTACATTAAATAACGGTATTTACGTCCTAAACCAACACACAGTTTTCAATATACAACATACAAATAAAAGAAAATTTTCAGATATAAATGAAGCTTTTCTTTGGCATTGTAGACTTGGTCATATTAATGAAACAAGACTAAACAAGCTACATAAAGATGGATATTTAAATTCTTTTGAATATAAATCTTATGTGACTTGTCGGTCCTGTATCAAAGGTAAAATGACCAAAACTCCGTTTACTAGACACAGAGAAAGAGCTGTAGAACTCTTAGGCCTCATACATAGTGATGTATCCGGACCAATGTCTACACATGCTAGAGGCGGTTTTTCATACTTCATCACTTTTACTGATGATTTCTCAAGATTCGGACACATGTTTTTATTAAAGCATAAATCTGAAGATTTCGAGAAATTCAAGGAGTACAAACTTGAAGTAGAAAAACAAACAGGTTTGAGCATCAAGAAACTTCGATCAGATCGAGGTGGAGAGTATTTGAGTACAGAGTTTTCAGACTTCTTAAAAGAGAATGTGATTCTCTCTCAGCTCACTCCCCCTTACACACCACAGCACAACGGTGTGTCAGAACGGAGGAATCGTACCCTATTAGATATGGTACGGTCCATGATGAGTGATGCTGAGTTACTGTAAGTCGATGTACAACGCCACATGACTTTCGGGGAGGCGGAATAATGAAAAACGATCTTGTTTAAAGCGTAAACATCGACTAACCGAGAATCTTTGCATAAACAATAACTAACAACAAATATAGGAGTTAATAACTACTATGAAAAGTGATTATACCTGTAGAACCGACTCCTTCATCTGGTCGTTCTCCACGTCCTCTCCGGCCTTCTCTAAGTAGTAGAAGATCCACCCGAGAGCTTTACTATAAGCTTCACCCCAAACTAGAGGTAACTAGGTTTCTTAAATCGCTAATCTAAGCAACCTAGGTGATATAGAGAATGGTTAAGGATTAAGTAGTCTAATCTAATCCTTGTACACAACACATGAGAGGGGAGGATTAGGGTTTGAAGAGGGAGAGCTTGAGGAGAGAGAAAGTGAGCAAGAGAATGAAATGAGATAATGATCTCTCATAATATATATGAAGCATTAACAATATCAAGATAAATCAAATAAATGATTTAACAACCATGCTCCATAAATATCTAATGGGTGATTCATCTTCATGAGTCATTAAACATTTATGATGCATTAATGACATGGATGAATCACTCAAATGAGTCACTAATCTCATTTAATGCATATGCCACCTTAACCCCCAAGTCACCATCTTCTAGAAGCTTCTCGCGCAATTACGAGAACGCCCCTCCTATCCGTGAAAACACGGAAAAACTTTAGACTGTATAAATCCAATAACCGGATACTAGAAACTGGCTTAAACCAAAGCCGGCTAGTAAAAACTGTCCGGATGTCGTACGTGCGTAAACACACGTATGCGTCCGAACCCTTGTCGTAAAACCATACAACCTCTATATCGTTTCGCCTGGAGTAGGGAAACTCTCTGTGTGGGACTCTGGAGACTCGACTACTACGCTGGCAGTGGGTTTAACCACAGACCGCAAGCGGCACTAGCTGTACGTAACGGTCCCCAGGTAGATGTCGATAAGAAGGCCGATGAGGAAACCCATCCGAACTCCTACTGAGTCTGATGTGACAATCTCCGTACAGTCCGGTCTGTTCGTTTAAGACTATCGCATATCGGGCCTAGGGGGCGGCAAGCGTCAGTCCCCTAATAGTGGTATAAGTTGTGTCGGAGCGAAGCCCATTACACCCTGAGAAACTACTGGAACCTACCAGCAAATCTCGCTTGCCCTGGCCAGGGATTTTGCGTAATGGCTCTCTGACACAGCGCGATATCAACCCCTAATACCGGGAGAGACGAATCCTGTCTAACCGCCACTGCCTCCAAGTGCTCGGGACTGCACCCAACTGCTACCTGTTTGCACGACTCCTTTGAACCGTGGTAGGGTAGCAATATAAGAATAGTGGGACACACTCGAGGCGAAGTAGCAGTGTCAAGTCTGCGGACTATGCTGTACTCATGTCACCTGGGAACTGTTCACTGACGACTGGCATAAAACCAACCAACAGTTTCCTGTGAGTTCTGTCCGGTGTACCCGTAACCTAACGAGCACCTGCATACTATCTCCAGTACGACGTACTGACGGCTGTGGGACAGACCATCTCCCCAACTGGGATGAGAAGCGTACACACTAGTCTACTCCGGAGTATCGATGCCCTGTCTCGATAATCCAACGACTAGGGACCTGAATAAGGATGTGCTTGTAGACTATCCAGCCCCTACTAGTGTGACTGCCATCACAACGCTGGTAGTCAAGCAAGATCCTAAAAGCTCTATCAATACGTATACTCACATATTAAGATAGAAAAACCAAGTAGTATACTACCATATTTAGCAAGACTGTTATATACATGTGAATATCCCAAGCTTCCATTAAGTAATATACAAACTAGTATGATACAATAATGGCCTCTAGGGCATATACACTAACAATCTCCCACTTGCACTAGGGCCATGTACTGGCATATCGAAGACCAATGATCTCGAGTAGCCTCTCGAACTGAATCTGAGGTAGGGCCTTCGTGAATGGATCAGCAATGTTCTCTTCAGTAGCAACTCTCCGAACCTCGATCTCCCGACGATCAATGATCTCCCTGATCAGGTGATACCGCCTTAAGATGTGTCTGGACTTCTGATGGGACCTTGGTTCCTTCGCTAAAGCTATAGCTCCGTTGTTGTCGTAATACAGAGGTATTGGATCAACAATGGTAGGAACCACCTGAAGTTCTGTTAGGAACTTTTTCATCCAGACCGCTTCTTTTGTGGCATCGCAAGCAGCTATATACTCCACTTCCATCGTCGAGTCAGCAACGGTGTCCTGCTTGGAGCTCTTCCAGCACACCGCCCCTCCATTGAGGGTAAAGACATAACCTGACATGGACTTGGAATCGTCCTTATCACTCTGGAAGCCGGAATCAGCATAGGCCTCCATCCTGAGGTCTTTTCCGCCGTAAACCAAGAACATCTCCTTAGTCCTCCTCAGGTACTTGAGAATGTTCTTTACTTCTATCCAGTGCTTCTCCCCTGAGTCTGACTGATACCGGTTTACCACGCTCAGTGCGTAAGCTACATCTGGTCTGGTGCACAACATCGCATACATTATAGAGCCTACCGCAGAAGCATAGGGTATAATGGACATGCGTTCCCTTTCCAAATCAGTCTTGAGAGACATCTCTTTGGATAGGGTGATTCCGTGACAAACCGGTAGATTACCGCGCTTAGAATCTTCCATACTGAATCTTTTCAGTACAGTGTCGATATACCTGGACTGCGAAAGTCCCAACATCCTCTTGGATCTATCACGATAGATCCGGATCCCCAGAATGTAAGAGGCATCACCCGGGTCTTTCATGGAGAACCTGTGTGACAAGAATCCTTTGACAGATTGTAGCATAGGAATGTCATTTCCTATCAATAGAATGTCATCCACGTATAAGACGAGGAATACGACAGTTCTTGCTACAACTTTACTATATATGCATGGTTCATCTGGATTTTTGATAAAGTCATATTCTTTGACTGTTTCATCAAAATAGATGTTCCAACTCCGCGATGCTTGCTTTAGTCCAAAAATGGATTTAAAGCAACTTGCATACTTTCCCGCTGCTCTCACTCTGATTGAAACCCTCTGGCTGATCCATATAGACGCACTCTTCTAAATTTCCATTTAGAAAGCCGTCTTTACGTCCATCTGCCAGATTTCATAATCATGGAAGGCAGCAATAGCAAGAAGGACCCGAATGGATTTGAGCATAGCCACTGGAGAAAAAGTTTCGTCATAGTCCAAACCAGGTCTTTGACGAAAACCCTTTGCAACAAGTCTAGCCTTATAGGTTTCCACCTGTCCATCTACACCAATCTTTTTCTTGAAGATCCATTTGCATCCTATGGGTTTTACCCCATCTGGAGCAAAGTCCAAAGTCCATACTTTGTTAGTGTACATGGACTCCATTTTGGTCCGTATTGCATCTAGCCATCGTACCGAGTCGCCGCTCTGGATAGCCTGCTGGAAGCCAGTAGGTTCATCATCATCTATGATGCAATCCTCTCTATCCCCATCTATGAGAAAACCGTAGTATCTCTCAGGCGGATGAGACGGCCTACTACTCCTGCGGAGGGGTGCGGGAATGTCCTGTTCTTCTTGAACTACTTGTTCTACCAAACTTTCAGTATTAGTTTGTCGTTCTGAAATTTCTTCCAGTTCTATTTCACTCCCACTTATTTCCTTTTCTAAAAACTGTTGTTCTAGAAAATGGGCATTACGAGAAACAAAAACCTTTTGTTCCACTGCGTAATAGAAATAATTGTTAGTTATATGTATGCCCTAGAGGCCATTACTGTACATTGGATGTATATTGTAGTGGATGCTTGGACATATATAGGGAAGACTTTCTCGCTCGACATGATAGTATGCTATCTGGTTACTCTTTACCTTAACGTGTACACTGATTGTCTCTCTGTTACATGTTGGTAAAGCCCTTAGGATGTGTACTTGACTACCTGGACTATGATGCAGATCATACTAGTGGGGACGTGGTAGTCCATAAGTACATCCTTCAAAGTCCCTAGTCGTGGGTGTATCGAGACGGGGCATCGATATACCAGAGTAGACTAGCGTATACCTTCTCGACCCATACAGATGGGCGATGGATGATCCCATATCCATTGGTGTTTGATATCAGAGATGATATAGGGGTGCTCAGTAGAGACTGGGTACACCGGACGGACTCGCCGAGAACTCCCAGATGGTATTATACCTTACGTCAGATGGCAGTTCTCTGGTGACACTGGTACAGAGTAGTCTGTTGACCAGAGATCGTCATAGAGTCTTGTGTGGTTCCCACTGTGCTTTGATTTCCATCTTACCACGTCCAAGAGGGCGTGCAAAACGGTGGTTTTTGGGTACAGTCCCGAATCACATGGAGGCAATGAGCGATAGGAGGGGATTCATCTCTCCCGGTAT
Organism: Agapanthus africanus; assembly: GCA_030015575.1. Lineage (NCBI taxonomy): Eukaryota > Viridiplantae > Streptophyta > Magnoliopsida > Asparagales > Amaryllidaceae > Agapanthus > Agapanthus africanus. The sequence continues at coordinate 340,401,894 of JASDDO010000006.1, read as the reverse complement.
AGGGGGTTGATGTTGCGCTGTGTTCGATTGGCTATAACAGGAAATCCCTGGCCAGGGTTGCTGAGATTTACTGGTAAGTGTTACCAGTAGTTTCTCGAATTGTTATAGACCTCATATCGACACGACTTATCGAGCTATTGGGGTCTGACGTTTACCACCCCTAGGCAAGATATGCGACATATCAGACGATCAGACCGGACTGTACGGTAGTGTTACTGGTTGGATTCACTGGAGTGTGAGCGGGCTTGCTCGTCGATCTTCTGATCGCTCAATACCCGGGTGGCCGTTACGTTTAGCAGACCGCTTGCGGCTTGTGGGTGTTTGATATGATCATCACCTGCTGCCGGCGTATTGACGAGTCTTTAGAGTCTTACACAGAGGTTTCCTGGCTCAAGCGAAACGAAATAGGAACACATATGAGATATGTGCGGGACCGAGAATAATGCGTGTATGTGATACCGTATTTCATTCTCGCGATGAATGTATCGATATGGTTGTATGCGATATAACCTAGTTATCGAATCAAGGATTGATTCGATAAATCGATACATTGTATATTAGTCGGTTATATGCGATATGACCGGATCGTTAAATCAAGTGTTGATTTAATGATTTAATGCATAATTATATATTTGATATATTACTTTGCATTAACTAGTAATGGTTCACTTTAAATGGTTTTTCTCACTTGTTCATTTGCACATTGTATATGTGATATAGTTTTGTGCACTTGTATGTATCATGTTTGATGATACATGATAGTTTGGTGTATGGTTTAAACCATGGTTGGTTAATGGTTAGGGTTTCTTATGCTTCATTTACTTATTCTTTTATTTATTCATTGATTTGTGAAAGAAATAAAATGGTGGCCATTTTGGATTATCCTTGAAGCTTCATGAAGCTTTGAAATGGTTGACCATTTTGTTTCTTTCTCTAACCCTAACCATACAACCTAACCTTAGTTAATTCTCTATACCTAACTAGAGTTGGATTATGATAAGTATTCATGGATTTTCTATTTTGGAAAATAACTTATCATATTCTTTTCATCATCTTCTTCATCTTCTACTTGAAGAAAAAGCTTGCCTCATCAATGGCAACTTGAGAAAATGAGTGAGAAATCCAATTCTAAAGTGAACCCACTTCCTATTTCTTCATCCTCTACCTCTTGCCAAGTAGTATAGGGTGTTTTCTTCACAAGTTTTCATGGCTTGGTGAAGGTGGAGCTTGATCTAGCGATGCCTCGACGTAGATCATCTTCGGCATCGTCGTCGATGACCTAGCCCGCTTTTTCTCCGATGAAGCCGACGCTAGAGCCCAAGATCCGTCTTATACAGCGAGGAGACATCATCGCGGAGCCATGGAGGTGGAGAACCGGATCTACAAAGGTTGTATTTCCGTTTACCATTTAGTTAAGTAGTTAACTAGTTTCTTTTTCGCCTAAACTTCTAGCCAACGATCCGTATTAGGGTTTCTCGGCACCGTAAAATTTTTGAAATTGGCATGGTTGATGCCTTGTGAGACCTCATTAGTGTGCCTAGGAACCCTACAGTGGTATCAGAGCCTAGCTAGAGCCTTAGGCGATGCGTAGACGGAGTTTGAAGTCCGATCGAACCGGAAACCTACATCCAAAATGCTCTCTGGACATTTTTGAAATTCGGGGATTTTTCAGAATTAAAAATATGCAGAAAATTCAGCAGGAAATTCTAAGAATTACGGTGCAAAAATTACCTAATGATCTTTCTAAAGTGCGGCGGAACCGCGGCATTAGCGTGCTAATGCGGCTGTTCCGCGGCCCTTTTGTCTCTTCTCCCATTAAATTTTGCACAGTAATTCCTATTTGGCAGTGCTGGTTTTCCTGGGAAGTTTTAATCTGAAATAAAGAGTTGAGTATTTTGGGTTGTATTGGGAGTTCGTTTATTCGATCGGATTGTCAAACTCTGTCTATGTGTCTTTCCGGATGATTTTAGAATATGTTAAAAAGTTCGACCGGATATAAATACTCAACTTTTCCCCTGTCGGGAAATTTTCAAGTGTTGGATCTTTCCGTGGTTTAAAGACGTTCTAAGTAGTGCAAGTAACGCGATGGTCCCTCTAGAAGACAACAAACCTTAACTCGATTATGTGACCGTCTTGAACTGCCCTTTGAACCTTCGGGTTTGGGGCAGTACGGCGTGCCACATGTGAGGCGTTGGCTTGACCCTTCTACGGCTGGACCGTTGGTACTGAGGCATGAAGTGAATGTCTTTGAACTTATTTCATGTGTTGAATGGTTTCGGGAAAACTTGGGTGTTCGAATGTTCGATCGGAAAGTTTAACATTTTTTATTTATCCGGAATGTGATACAATAATTGGAATTCACAAATAGTTGTGTGATAACTGAATGAATGTTATAAACATAGCACTTTAGTCTCACTTGATCGGTTGCCACGGAATTTTGATGTGATCAAAAGTCTGTCGCAATCACGTAGCGTACGCGGATACCCGCCGGGTAAACTTAATAGACAGCCTCGCTCCATAGCCCCGACCAAGTGACTGTAGGAGAACCCCGTCGCCGAAAGCATCCGTTCGGGTGCTAGCGGCAGCGGTGTTCCGCCTTGGTGCACTTCGTCGACGGCATCGGGGGTGCAGCCGTCTACTAAAGTTTGCGACGAGCATTCGATCAGGATGTCGGGAATCCTGTTGAATTGCCCGACTTGATATTGAAAAGAGTTTTCGATAAATGAGACTAAAATGCGGGGTTTATAATTGTTAGGCATGTGATGTCTAAGGAGTTCATTTGGTCAGGCATGCGATGTCTGAGGAGGTTGCGGATTCCAACCGTTGTAGTTTTACACTTTCTTTTCTGTGACCGTAAGTGTAATATGTGATATCGCTGGTTTCGTTGCTATATGTCAACGACAATTGGGATGCGCATATTTACTTATGTTGATGACATGTGATGTTATGTGTTGCTGGATATGTTATATTGGATCGTCGTGTTTGAATAGCCGGGTTTTTTTATGTGAGATGAGTGTTTTTCATTTTCATTCATGTAAAAACTTGTATATAATATTCTTTTATTGGGGCACTTCCAGGTTGCGGAAGATGTCACCTTTTGTATATTATTTACTTTTCCGCACTAGGATAGACCCAAGGAGGGGAGCACAAGTAACCGGGTTCTGGAGTCCAGTGGGAGACCAACTCGAGGAGTCGAGTCCGGGTCTCCTAACTCTAGAATTGGTAGGGTTACTTGCCGCTCTCGTAGGGGTCTAGGGGTGTGGGTTTGGCTATTCATCACGACCGTGGAATCCGTGTTTTATACTGGCTCGTATTGAAAACACGGACGTCCTAGTATATCCAATATTTCATATGATTCTTCTGCTGCAATATCTGTGATGTGATCATGTGATGTTCTGTGATAGATACTGTATATAGTATATATGATATATTATATAGACGTTACTTATGTTTTACACCCGCGCTAGCCCTGCCCCGCTCTGCCGTTAGTTACCTAACCTAACGGTGCACGAGGGGACATCGAGGCGAATGCGGATGGCATAAGTGTACGTCGTATTTATCTGTGATGTTTAGGTACTTTAAATGATGGGATTTCATTAATGTGATTAATGAAAGTAAAAGAAACCTAAAGATGTTGTAGAATCGAATTTCAAAATAAAAAGGGTAGCTACAGTTCTTGCTTTGCACAGAGGTATATGTGATATATCCTGCACCTTATTCGATGAGGAAAGGACCGAGATCCCTTCACCGGGAGTGACTCCTTTAGCAATAACTGGCAGATGCTACACACTCGGTTTGTCTTTTGACTGCTTTTAAGAGTTTTTGCTTTGCACAGTGATATATATGATATATCCCGCACCTCATTTGACGAGAAAAGGACCGACGATCCCTTCACCGGGAGTGACTCCTTTAGCAAAACTAGAAAAGCCTCAAAAACACTCCATTTTTAAAATCATTTGATTCTACAACGATATCAAGTTCATTACGCAATAGGTTCTCAGAAAAACCTGTCGTAGCCCTCCGTCATTTCAGATATGTACTGGTTAGTATTCGTGCTACGTTTGTTGACCTCTGTCAAGGCGTAGTGTGCGGTAGCTGATTAGTGCTTATCTATATAAGCATATGATGTGATTGATTTAGGATAGTCGTGCGACCTTGTTGACCTCTGTCAAGGGTCGTGCGGGTGGGTTTACTTCAATCAGGAAATGACGGGTTGAACTTGACTAGCAGCCTATGGTTTGTTGACCTCTGTCAAGGTCATAGGACGCTAGGGGTAAAATATTATCGGGAATTTCAAGTGTTGAAATTTGCAATGAGATTGCATACCTTCTATGAGATAGTTGGATCCCGATACCCGCTGCGAGTAAGAGTTACTCCTGGGAGAGTTTTATACATTACAATTAGCCGATCAAGTAGGTGTCTAGAAAGGTGTCAACGAGGTTACGCCTCTGGGAAAACGAGGTTTACATTAATTAGGTTCGTGCGAAAGTACGGGGGACCTCCCTCAAAGTACCGACACTGGCCTGGCTGAAAGATTGGCGAACTTGTAGTGTGTAATTAATCCCGGCTAGTCTTTCCTTTTAGGGTTTGAAGGAAGATTTGATAAAAAGCAGTGGGAGCCATCCTGATTAGATAAAACAATAACCAATCTATTCTTGAAAGAGCGCACGCTGAGTGTTTTCTTCTCTCTCTCCTGGTAGCGACCATGTCACGCCTTAATCAAGATAATAATACGGATGAATTGACCGAACCCGCTTGTTATACTGAGCTGGGGAACGTTGGTCCCGCTCCAACTTATAATTGTTATAAGACAGAGCAGGAAATTGGGGAATACCAGATTTCCCGTGCCGCCCAAACGAAGAGAGTGCATGCTGATGCATCATTTTCGGGTGTGTTCATTATAAAGAACTATTTCTCAGTATCCTCTACGTCCTGGGTATTTGATACCGGATCAGGATCCCAGATATGTAATCTGTTACATAGGGCTGCAGATAGGTAGAGAACTGAGAACGGGTGATAAGTTTCATGAGGCAGAAAACGGGGCAAGTGTTGCAGCCAAGTCTGTTGGTCACTGTCACCCTGTATTACAATACATTGATTCTGAACGAATGTTATTAGATACCGAACCTGATATACAAAATCATATCTATCTCTTTATTAGTAAAGAAATGATAAAATTTTGTATAGATGGATAATGTTTTGAACATTTCCTATATCAAAAGTTGATCGGTTCAGGCACGTTATCTAAAAGCATTGATTTTCTAAATCAAACTTCAGTTCTTTAGTATACGGAACACACACAAGAAGAAGAGTTCAGAAATGAACCAATCCTTCTTGAGGTATTGTAGACTAGGTCATATCAATACGACCCGACTAGCTGAAGTTACATTTAGATGCATATTTAAATCAGTTTGAATTTACATCTTGTGCAACTTGCCAGTCATGTCACAAAGATTAGATAACCATAGCTCTGTTTATTGGAAACAGAGAAAGAGTTAATGAACTCTTGGGACTGATACATGATGATGTATGTAAGGTCTCCTGTCTACACATGCCAGGACTGGTTCTTTATACTTCATTATATTCTCTGATAATCTCTCAAGATTCAGACATATGTTCCTGTTAAAACACAAGTCCGAACCTTTTGAGATATTCACAGAATATAGGTTAGAAGTAGAGAACCAAAATACGGGTATAAGTATTATGTCCTATGATAAGATCAGGGAGGAGAATACTTGAGCACGGAATTCTTGGACTTTTCTAAAGGAGAATGAGATTCTCTCTCAGCATTACTCCTTCGTATATACCGTAGCACAATGGTATATCGGGGCGGAGCAATAACACCCTATGTGATAAGGTGTGCTCTATGATGAGTACTACTGAGTTACCTATTTCCTTTTTGGGAGTTATGCACTTGAGAAGCTGCATACCTATTGAATAGGGTTCCAATCAAATCAGTTGCCTACCACTTCATATGTGATATGGAAAGGGAAGAGCCCATATCTTAAGTTAGTTAAGATTTGGGGTTGTCCGGCCTATGTCTAAAAGCAAAATCCGGACAAGCTCGAGGCAAGGTCAGTTATGTAGAACCGGAAAGGTTCCAGCTATGCTAACTGCCGCAGATGATTTGGTAGAACCAAAGGATTCAGTAGATTCCAACGAACCTCAGCCTCTCCGCCGATCTAGTAGGTTTCCTCATCCGCCTGAGAGATACTTCGGTTTCTCGATGACAGTGGGAGCGAGGATTGCATCATGTGATGATGACCCAACTAGTTTCGAGCAGGCCATCAGGGGTGGGACTCTGTAAGAATGGCTGGATACTTAGCGATCTGAGATGGAATCCATGTACACCAACAAAGTATGGACTTTGGTTGCTATATCTGAAAGGTTAAATCCCCATCAGGAGCAAGTATATCTTGAGAAGATTACTTGGTGTAGATGGAAAAGTTGAGACTTTCAAAGCTAGACTTGTTAAAGCTTTTCGTCATCGACCAGGCGTGGATAATGATGAAACCTTTTCAAGTGGCTATGCTTAAGTCCATCCAGATCCTACTTGCCACGGCTACATACCATAACTACGATATCTGGCGGTTGGGTGCCATGACTGCTTTTCTAAATGATGTTTTAGAAGAGAACGTCTATAAGTACACAGCCAGAGGGCTTCGTAGACAGTGGGAGCAGCGGAAACGTGTACAAGATGCTTTATAGGATAAAGCAGGCATCGCGGAGTTGGAACGTCTGTTTTGATGAAGTAGTCAGAGAAGTTGACATCATCAAAATGGTAGATGAACCTTGTATAAACAAAAAGGGTAGTAGGGAGTATGGTGACGATCCTCGTAGAGTACGTGGATGACATACTCTTGATAGAGAAGGAGTTTCCTATGCTACGCTCGATCAATCTCCGCTTATCACAATGATTCTCCATATAGGATCAAAGTGATACCTCCTAAATCCTGGTATTTGGATCTATGAGATAGATCTAAATGGAAGTTAGGATACTCACTAGATGTAGTGAGATCGTATCAGTTGATCCTGGGGAGAATCACTGGAAGTGTTCCAGGGTGATAAAGACGACTGAATGTCAGTCGCAGGCATTGTCTTTACCCTCAGTAAAGGGACGGTATGTTGGAAGAGTTCCAAGCTAGATACCGTGACATACTAGACGATAAAGGCAGGATACATCGCTACTTAAGATGCTACCAAAGATGCTGTTTGGGTGTATAGTGGTTCATGAGATGAACTAGGTTCCAACCATTGTGAGATAATGGAGTTGTGGCTTATGCCAAGAAACGCCGGTCCCATCGGTGATCCAGACATATTCTAAGGCAGTGTCACCTGATCATGGAGATGGTTGATCTCCAAGGAGATCGAGGTTAGGAGAGTAGACTCAGAGGACAACACAGCGGATCCACTCACAAAGGCCTGCTCCCAGAGAGAGATTTTTATGGGATGGTTGAGTATGAGATACTACAACCACTGCTATCAGATGGCCCTAGTGCAAGTGGGAGATTGTTAGTTATATGTATGCCCTAGAGGCCATTACTGTACATTGGATGTATATTGTAGTGGATGCTTGGACATATATAGGGAAGACTTTCTCGCTCGACATGATAGTATGCTATCTGGTTACTCTTTACCTTAACGTGTACACTGATTGTCTCTCTGTTACATGTTGGTAAAGCCCTTAGGATGTGTACTTGACTACCTGGACTATGATGCAGATCATACTAGTGGGGACGTGGTAGTCCATAAGTACATCCTTCAAAGTCCCTAGTCGTGGGTGTATCGAGACGGGGCATCGATATACCAGAGTAGACTGGCGTATACCTTCTCGACCCATACAGATGGGCGATGGATGATCCCATATCCATTGGTGTTTGACATTAGAGATGATATACGGGTGCTCAGTGGAGACTGGGTACACTGGACGGACTCGCCGAGAACTCCCAGATGGTATTACACCTTACGTCAGATGGCAGTTCTCTGGTGACACTGGTACAGAGTAGTCTGTTGACCCGAGATCGTCATAGAGTCTTGTGTGGTTCCCACTGTGCTTTGATTTCCATCTTACCACGTCCAAGAGGGCGTGCAAAACGGTGGTTTTTGGGTACAGTCCCGAATCACATGGAGGCAATGAGCGATAGGAGGGGATTCGTCTCTCCCGGTATAGGGGGTTGATGTTGCGCTGTGTTCGATTGGCTATAATAGGAAATCCCTGGCCAGGGTTGCTGAGATTTACTGGTAAGTGTTACCAGTAGTTTCTCGAATTGTTATAGACCTCATATCGACACGACTTATCGAGCTATTGGGGTCTGACGTTTACCACCCCTAGGCAAGATATGCGACATATCAGACGATCAGACCGGACTGTACGGTAGTGTTACTGGTTGGATTCACTGGAGTGTGAGCGGGCTTGCTCGTCGATCTTCTGATCGCTCAATACCCGGGTGGCCGTTATGTTTAGCAGACCGCTTGTGGATTGTGGGTGTTTGATATGATCATCACCTGCTGCCGGCGTATTGACGAGTCTTTAGAGTCCTACACAGAGGTTTCCTGGCTCAAGCGAAACGAAATAGGAGCGCATATGAGATATGTGCGGGACCGAGAATAATGCGTGTATGTGATACCGTATTTCATTCTCGCGATGAATGTATCGATATGGTTGTATGCGATATAACCTAGTTATCAAATCAAGGATTGATTCGATAAATCGATACATTGTATATTAGTCGGTTATATGCGATATGACCGGATCGTTAAATCAAGTGTTGATTTAATGATTTAATGCATAATTATATATTTGATATATTACTTTGCATTAACTAGTAATGGTTCACTTTAAATGGTTTTTCTCACTTGTTCATTTGCACATTGTATATGTGATATAGTTTTGTGCACTTGTATGTATCATGTTTGATGATACATGATAGTTTGGTGTATGGTTTAAACCATGGTTGGTTAATGGTTAGGGTTTCTTATGCTTCATTTACTTATTCTTTTATTTATTCATTGATTTGTGAAAGAAATAAAATGGTGGCCATTTTGGATTATCCTTGAAGCTTCATGAAGCTTTGAAATGGTTGACCATTTTGTTTCTTTCTCTAACCCTAACCATACAACCTAACCTTAGTTAATTCTCTACACCTAACTAGAGTTGGATTATGATAAGTATTCATGGATTTTCTATTTTGGAAAATAACTTATCATATTCTTTTCATCATCTTCTTCATCTTCTACTTGAAGAAAAAGCTTGCCTCATCAATGGCAACTTGAGAAAATGAGTGAGAAATACAATTCTAAAGTGAACCCACTTCCTATTTCTTCATCCTCTACCTCTTGCCAAGTAGTATAGGGTGTTTCCTTCACAAGTTTTCATGGCTTGGTGAAGGTGGAGCTTGATCTAGCGATGCCTCGACGTAGATCATCTTCGGCATCGTCGTCGATGACCTAGCCCGCTTTTTCTCCGATGAAGCCGACGCTAGAGCCCAAGATCCGTCTTGTACAGCGAGGAGACATCATCGCGGAGCCATGGAGGTGGAGAACCGGATCTACAAAGGTTGTATTTCCGTTTACCATTTAGTTAAGTAGTTAACTAGTTTCTTTTTCGCCTAAACTTCTAGCCAACGATCCGTATTAGGGTTTCTCGGCACCGTAAAATTTTTGAAATTGGCATGGTTGATGCCTTGTGAGACCTCATTAGTGTGCCTAGGAACCCTACAATAATATCCCTTGGAGTTCTTTGGATATCCCACAAACTTACACTTTACTGATCGTGCCTCGAGCTTGTCCACATGCTGCTTTTTAACAAAAGCTGGACATCCCCAAATCTTCATATGCTGAAGATGGGGTTTCTTCCCACTCCACATCTGATATGGGGTGGTAGGCACAGTCTTGGTAGGAGCCTTGTTCAGAAGATATGCTGCTGAATCTAGTGCATAACCCCAGAAAGATCGCGGTAACTCAGCATTACTCATCATGGAACGTACCATATCCAATAGGGTTCGATTCCGTCTCTCCGATACACCGTTATGCTGTGGAGTGTATGGAGGAGTAAGCTGAGAGAAAATTCCTTTCTCTTTTAGGTAACCTAGGAACTCGGCACTCAAGTATTCATCACCTCGATCAGATCTTAGTGTCTTGATACTTTTGCCGGTTTGGTTTTCTACTTCATTCTTATACTCTTGGAATTTCTCAAAAACGTCGGATTTATGTTTCATCAGATAAATGAATCCGTACCTTGAGTAATTATCCGTGAAAGTAATGAAATAGGAAAAACCACCTCTTGCATGTGTAGACATTGGACCACATACATCGCTGTGTATGAGTCCTAAGAGCTCGCTCGCTCTTACTCCATGTCCAGTAAATGGAGTCTTTGTCATCTTTTCTTTGAGACAAGATTGACAAATGTCATAAGTTTGATATTCGAACGAGTCCAAATATCCTTCTCTATGTAACTTAGTCAACTTTCTCTCATTGATGTGACCCAGTCTACAATGCCATAAGAAAGCTTTATTTAAATCTGGAGACTTTATTTTTAGTGTGTTCTGGACATTGAAAATTTGGAGTTGGTTTAACACATATATACCGTTTTCCAGTGTACTGGACCCAATCAAACTATGATTAAGGTGGATGTTAACAACACCACTTCCAAACGTGAAATCATAACCTTTATTTGATAACAAGGAAACATATATGATATTACACGTTAAGCCGGGTACACAAAAATAGTTATGTAAAACCAAAATGTGTCCACTCGTCAATCCCAGGTGATAATCCCCTACGGACACAGCTCCCACGCTAGCTCCGTTAGCAACCATCAGGGTCATATCACCTTCCTTTAGCACTCTACGGTTTCTCAGTGCCTGCAATGAATTGCAAATATGAGATCCTGATCCGGTATCCAATACCCAGGAAGTAGAGTTGATTGACAGACAATTCTCAATTACAAACACACCTGAAGTCGAAGCCACAGCTTGCGTCGGTTCCTGGATCTTGGCGTTCCACGCCTTGCAATCTTTCTTCCAGTGCCCTTTCCTGTGACAATGGAAGCACTCATCCTGGCCCACTACCGGTACCGCAAACTTTTTCTTTCCTTTCCCTCCCACCTTACTTACACCTCCTCTAGGTCAGGGGGCGGCCTTCTTTTTCCTTCCTTTGGCCCTATCCTTGGACCCGGAAGAAGAAGCACCGCTAACAAACATAGCGGGTGTTTCCCTTGCCTTCTGCAAGGTGCCCTCTGCACTCCTTAACATGTTCAGGAGTTCTGGAAGTTCAACTTCTTTTCTTTGAATGTTGAAGTTCAGGATAAACTGGGCGTAGGTGGAAGGAAGGGACTGGAGAATAAGGTCTGTATAGAGCTCATTATCCAAAGTCGTCCCAAGGTCTGCGGGCTCTTCTATATAGCCGATCATCTTTAGGACATGTTCTCCTACCGATGACCCGACAGCCAACCTCGCTCGAAACAAGTTCTTAGAGGTCTCGTATCTTGCTATACGAGATTGCTCTCCATAAAGTTCCTTTGTATGGAGAAATATGGCATCAAGTTCCATATCCTCGTGCCTCCTCTGATGTTCATTGTTCATCGAGGCAAGCACGATGCACTTGGCTTTCGCGCAATCGAAATCCCAGGTTTTGCGGATTTCCTTATCCGCATTACTGGATTTGGGACCAGGGACAGCAGGTGCCTTAGCGGTGAGGACGTACCCCAATTTGTCATAGGTCAAAACCATTTTGACATTCCGCAACCAATCTTTATAGTTTGGCCCTGTCAGTATATTTTTCTCTAAAAGTAACTTAAGTCCAGTCATTTTCAGGGTCGCTGCAATTAGGAGAGAGAGAAGAAAACTCTTTAGCATGATGCTCTTACAAGTTTAGAGTGGTTTTTAATTTATCTAAACTGGATGGCTCCCACTGTTTGTCGAATCCTTCCTCAAACCATAAATGAAGAATTAGCCAGGACTATTCTCACTGTACAATACTTGCTTAACCGTTCAGCCAGGCTGGTGTCGGTACTTCGAGGGAGGCTTTCCAACGCTTTCGCGAAGTTCCTTAATTAAATAAGCTCTTTTCTCTGGGGGCGTAACCCTGCTGACACCTTTCTTGACACTTACTTGGTTTATAGCATTGATCGTTAAGTGACGAATATCCTGATGAGTAGCATATACTCACAGTAGGATCGGGATCCAAATATCATCGTATGATAATGTTGAAGGAATCCTACCAACATTCATCAAACTCCAAATGGTATGCATCTCTTTGCAAATTTCAGTTTCTTTAGAAATTCCCGATATAGGTTTTTGCCCCATGCTCTTATGACCTTGGCTTTGGTCAAAATGTCATAAGTCACATGTCAAGTTCTACCCGTCATTATCTTGTCAATTTGAACCCATCCGTACATACCCCTGACTTTGGTCAAATGATAATACGACTGTCCCAAACCAACTCATCTATCTTATGCAACAAATGAAAACCCAGCAGCTACCAAATACTATGCCTTGACTTTGGCCAAAATGCATAGCTTGAATACTACTGAATACCCAAATGAAATTACGGAGGGCTACGAATGGTTTTGGCGAAACCGTGAACGTAGTGAACTTGATATGACCGAAGGAACCTGATAGCTTTTAAAAGGAGTGGTTAAAGCTCCGCAATTAAAAAATATCATCTGTTTTAAAATAACCGAGTGCTTTCTTTTAAATTGTTCCAACGATTCAACTTTTTGGTTTATTTTCTTTGCATTATAAATAATGCGTCCCATCATTAACCTATCATTGCAGAAAACAACGAAAATACAACGTCCTCTTATGCCATCCGCATTCGCCATGGGGTCCCGTCATCACCCGTTAGGTTACTTAACTAACGGCAGAGTGGGGGCTGAGCTAGCGCGGGTGTAAAACATAAGTGACGTCTAAATAGCTATCATATATAGATATTGTACATTCGTCAGACGCAATAATAGGCATTCCAGATCTCATATGAACTTTATTGGATTTGCAAGCAATCCGTGTTTGCAACAAAAGACAGATTACACAGTTGTGATGAATAGCCATTACCCCACCCTAGACCCCTACGGGTACGGCAAACTACCCGTCAAATACCCGAAGTGAAGCGGTCTCCCTCAACAAAGTGAGTAGGCCACTAAACACTTCAAAGTACCCGGTAGTTTGTGCACCCCACCTTGGGTCTATCATAGGAGCAAAAACAGTAAAATGAAATAATACAACAGTGGCTACATCCGCAACCTGGATGCGCCCCCAAAATAATATTACAACATATTACATTTACATTGAATGAATTAAAATAATAACCCATCACAAACCCCGGCTAATCATCACAACAGTCCAATACAGTTCACATCCACAAACAGTAAAAACCATTACAGAAATGTGCAACCCCCTGCCAACCGACATACTAGCAGTTAGGGGAGGTTTACGAATACATTATACAAACACAGATATAATCAAATTAGCAAACATCGCAAGATTTCGATCGTGCAAACACTTTACATTCTACTCCAATACTTCTCTGTGCACCTGAGACTTGAGCAGAAAAATAAACATCCCAGAAAACACACAAATATCACAGAAGAATAGCAGGAGCAAACTGGGTCGAATCGGCCCCAACTCGGCCGCGGATCCGCGGCGGATCGGTGGGATCGGCCGCGGTTCCACGGCTGTATGGCCGATTCACAAACCCATTTTTCTCCAGTATTCTTATCTTTCTATGCTTGTTACTCTGCAGCAACCTGAAAAATTTTTAGAGCCTGTTTTGAAATCGACAGAAACTTGTGATATCAATGTCGTTTTTTGGTTCGTTTTGCGTTCGAAATTCATACGACTTTGCTAATGAGTTAATTATTGTTTAGCGAGGTTCTGATACCACTGTAAGTCGATGTACATTGCCCCACGACTTGCGGGGAGGTGGAATAATGAAAAACGACCTTATTTAAAGCGTAAATATCGACTAACCGAGAATCTTTGCATAAACAATAACTAACAACAAACATAGGAGTTAACAACTACTATGAAAAGTGATTATACCTGTAGAACCGACTCCTTCGTCTGGTCGTTCTCCACGTCCTCTCCGGCCTTCTCTAAGTAGTAGAAGATCCACCCGAGAGCTTTACTACAAGCTTCACCTCAAACTAGAGGTAACTAGGTTTCTTAAATCGCTAATTTAAGCAACCTAGGTGATATAGAGAATGGTTAAGGATTAAGCAGTCTAATCTAATCCTTGTACTCAACACATGAGAGGGAAGGATTAGGGTTTGAAGAGGGAGAGCTTGAGGAGAGAGAAAGTGAGCAAGAGAATGAAATGAGATAATGATCTCTCATAATATATATGAAGCATTAACAATATCAAGATAAATCAAATAAATGATTTAACAACCATATTCCATAAATATCTAATGGGTGATTCATCTCCATGAGTCATTAAGCATTTATGATGCATTAATGACATGGATGAATCACTCAAATGAGTCACTAATCTCATTTAATGCATATGCCACCTTAACCCCCAAGTCACCATCTTCTAGAAGCTTCTCGCGCAATTACGAGAACGCCCCTCCTATCCGTGAAAACACGGAAAAACTTTAGACTGTATAAATCCAATAACCGGATACTAGAAACTGGCTTAAACCAAAGCCGGCTAGTAAAAACTGTCCGGATGTCGTACGTGCGTAAACACACGTATGCGTCCGAACCCTTGTCGTAAAACCATACGACCTCTATATCGTTTCGCCTGGAGTAGGGAAACTCTCTGTGTGGGACTCTAGAGACTCGACTACTACGCTGGCAGTGGGTTTAACCACAGACCGCAAGCGGCACTAGCTGTACGTAATGGTCCCCAGGTAGATGTCGATAAGAAGGCCGATGAGGAAACCCATCCGAACTCCTACTGAGTCTGATGTGACAATCTCCGTACAGTCCGGTCTGTTCGTCTAAGACTATCGCATATCGGGCCTAGGGGGCGGCAAGCGTCAGTCCCCTAATAGCGGTATAAGTCGTGTCGGAGCGAAGCCCATTACACCCTGAGAAACTACTGGAACCTACCAGCAAATCTCGCTTGCCCTGGCCAGGGACTTTGCGTAATGGCTTTCTGACACAGCGCGATATCAACCCCCAATACCGGGAGAGACGAATCCTGTCTAACCGCCACTGCCTCCAAGTGCTCGGGACTGCACCCAACTGCTACCTGTTTGCACGACTCCTTTGAGCCGTGGTAGGGTAGCAATCTAAGAACAGTGGGGCACACTCGAGGCGAAGTAGCAGTGTCCAGTCTGCGGACTATGCTGTACTCATGTCACCTGGGAACTGTTCACTGACGACTGGTATAAAACCAACCAACAGTTCCCTGTGAGTCCTGTCCGGTGTACCCGTAATCTAACGAGCACCTGCATACTATCTCCAGTACGACGTACTGACGGCTGTGGGACAGACCATCTCCCCAACTGGGATGAGAAGCGTACACACAAGTCTACTCCGGAGTATCGATGCCCTGTCTCGATAATCCAACGACTAGGGACCTGAATAAGGATGTGCTTGTAGACTACCCAGCCCCCACTAGTGTGACTGCCATTACAACGCTGGTAGTCAAGCAAGATCCTAATAGCTCTATTAATACATATACTCACATATTAAGAAAGAAAAACCAAGTAGCATACTACCATGTTTAGCAAGACTGTTATATACATGTGAATATCCCAAACTTCCATTAAGTAATATTCAAACTAGTATGATACAATAATGGCCCCTAGGACATATACACTAACAGTTACCGCTTTCCTTTTGGGGATATGCATTGGAGACATCAATATATCTGTTCAACTGGGTTCCAACCAAGACCGTGTCTACCACTCTATATGAGATATGGTGTGGAAAAAGACCATCTCTTAAAAGAGTTAGGATATGGGGCTGTCCGGCTTTTGTCAAAAAGCAGAATCCAGACAAACTCGAGACACGATCGGTCATGTGTAAATTTATGGGATATCCAAAACATTCATATGGATATCTATTCTACCACAAGGAGGAACAAAGAGTGTTTGTTTCTCAACATGCCACATTTTTGGAAAATGAAATTTTTACAAATAGTACCGATGGCAATACGGTAGAACTAGAAGAGGTTCTAGAGACACGAATTACTCATGACGAATTGGTTGAAACTGATGTTGCAGTAGAACTTCAAGAACCTCAGCCGCTCCAGAGATCTAGTAGAACTTCTCGCCTACCGGAGAGATACTATGGGTTTCTCATTGACGGTGATAGAGAAGATTGCATCATGGATGATGATGACCCTACTAGTTTTCAACAAGCTATCACGAGTGTTGACTCAGTGAAGTGGCTGGATGCCATGAGATCCGAAATGGAGTCCATGTACACCAACAAAGTATGAATTTTAGATGTTGCACCTCCTGGGATAAAACCCGTAGGGTGCAAATGGATCTTTAAGAGATAGATTGGTGTAGATGGACAAGTGGAGACCTTTAAAGTAAGGCTTGTAGCGAAAGGTTTTCGTCAAACACCAGGATTGGACTATGATGAAACTTTCTCTCCAGTAGCAATGCTTAAATCCATTCGGATCCTACTTGCTATTTCTGCTCACCACGATTATGAAATCTGGCAGATGGACGTAAAAAGTGCATTTCTAAATGGTGATTTAGAAGAATGCATTTTTATGGATCAGCCAGAGGGCTTCATTGACAGTGGGAGAAGCGAAAAGGCATGTAGGTTGCTTAAATCTATTTATGGATTAAAGCAGGCATTACGGAGCTGGAACATCTGCTTTGATGATACAATCAAAGAGTTTGATTTTGTCAAAAATATAGATGAACCATGCATTTATAAGAAGATTGTAGGGAGTACTGTTACATTCCTCGTATTGTACGTGGATGACATTCTCTTGATAGGAAATGATATTCCTATGCTACAATCGGTCAAACTATTCTTATCACAAATGTTCTCCACGAAGGACCTGGGTGATGCCTCTTGCATTTTGGGCATTAGGATCTATAGAGATAGATCCAAGAGATTATTGGGATTGTCCAAATCAAAGTACATTGACACCATCCTAAAAAGGTTTAGTATGGAAGATTCCAAGCGTGGTGCCTTACCCGCTTGTCATGGAATCACTCTCTCCAAGGACTTCTGTCCGAAGACTGATGAAGAGAGAGCTCGCATGAGCGTTATACCCTACGCTTCAGCCGTAGGATCTATAATGTATACGATGTTATGTATTCGTCCTGATGTAGCTTATGCACTAGCTATAGTAAGCAGGTATCAATCCAACCCAGGGGAGAAACATTGGATAGCAGTGAAGAACATTATTAAGTACTTGCGAAGGACTAAAGAATTGTTCTTGGTGTATGGTAATGGGGATCTCCAAATGGAGGCCTTTACTGATTCCAGCTTCCAAAGTGATAAGGACGACATCAAATCTATCTCAGGATTTGTATTTACCCTCAATGGAGGGGCGGTTAGTTGGAAAAGTTCCAAACATGATACCGTTGCAGACTCCACGATGGAAGCTGAGTATATTGCTGCAAATGATGCTGCCAAGGAAGCCGTCTGGATGAGGAGGTTCGTCGCGGAACTAGGAGTAGTTCCAACCATTGTTGATCCAATACCATTGTATTGTGATAACAATGGGGCTATGGCGTATGCCAAAGAACCCAGGTCCCATCAGAAGTCCAGACACATCCTGAGGCGATATCATTTGATCCGGGAGAAAGTAGATCGCCACGAGTTTGAGATTCGAAGAGTAGATACAAAGAATAACACCGTGGATCCACTCACCAAGGCCCTTCCACAGCCACAACATGAGCGAATTTTTGAGATGTTGGGTATGAGATACGCCAATAATTGGCCTTATTGCAAGTGGGAGATTGTTGGATATATGTATGCCCTAGAGGCCATTATATGTATAGTGGATGCTTGGACACACACACACACATACATACATACATACATACATATACATACATACATATATATATATATGTATGTATACAGATGACTTTCTTGCTCGACATGATAGTATGTTATCTGGCTTTATCTTGATATGTTCATTTGATCATGCATCTTACTCATTTGGTACATGTTGATAAAGCCCTTAGGATATTTGCTTGACTACTGGGACTATGATGCGGATCATACTAGTAGGGCACGTGTAGTTTATGAGCATATCCTTGAACAGTTCATAGTCGTGGGTATATCGAGACGGGGCATCGATATTCCAGAGTAGACTAGCGTATACCATTCTTGTCCCATATGATGGGCGATGGATGATCCCATATCTATCTGGTGTGGTGACACCAAAGATTGTATACAGTGCTCAGTGGAGACTGGGTACACTGAATGGACTCGCCGAGAACTCCTATGTGGTATTATATCTATCGTCGGATAGCGGTTCTCAGGTGACACTAGTATAGGTTAGTCTGTAGACCCGAGATCGTTATAGAGTCTTGTGTGTCCTCCCACTATACTTTGATCTCCTCCCTACCATGGTTCTACTGAGTCGTGCAAACAGGTGGATTTTGGGTACAGTCCCGAGGCATATGAAGGCAATGAGCGATAGGAGGGGTTTCGTCTCTCCCTGTATTGGAGGTTAATGTTGCGCTGTGCTCGATTGGCTATAACAGGAAGTCCCTGGTCTGGGCTGCTGAGATTTACTGATAAGTGTTATCTGTAGTTTCTCGATCTGTTATGAGCCATACACCGGCATGACTTATTGAGTTATTGGGGTCGACGATACCATCCCTAGACTCGATATGCAACATATCTGACGAAGAGACCGGATTGTACGGTAAGTGTTGCCGGTTGGTTCGACGGGAGTTTTGACAGGTTTGCTTGTTTTTCTTCTGATCGCTCAATACCCGAGTGGCCGTTACGTTTAGCTGACTGCTTGCGGCTTATGGGTGTTTTAATATGATCATCACCTACTGCCGGCGTATTCACGAGTCTTAGAGTCCCATACAGGAGTTTTCTAGCTCAGGCGAAATGATGTGGTGTGCATATGAGATATGCGCGGGAGCTCGATTAGATGCGTGTATATGATACCGTATATTAATCGGGCGTTTACTATTGGTCGGGTCGTATGTGATATGACCGGTTTGTTAAATCAAGTGTTGATTTAACATTGACTTTTTATCTCACTTTGATTAAACCTTTTCTTTTGGATGTATGTATGCAAGTATGCATATATTTATGTTCATGCACATGATGATGAATGCACACATACATACATACATTGTGTCATGGTTGTTGATACACTTAAGATGGCAATGCAAGACTCACATGGTTCGAACATATGGATATTTTTGTTTTTGAGAAAAAGGAAAAAGGAAATTAAATATGGCTCATTGTTTCTACACTCTTCTTGGGTTGACCATTGACTTTAACCCTAGTTTGATTTCCTTTGATCCTTAACTCATCTAAAAAAATATCTAGATATTTATTTAACCATGGTTTGTTGTGAGAGTGTTTCTGTAACACCCGGCCCCTTTTTATACCAAGTCCGTATTTTGTTATTTTAGAATTTCATTTATTTTATTTATAAATCTATGTGTTTTATTTAGAAAATTATTTATTTATTATAACCTCTTTTATAAACCCAAATTCTAAACCAAGCCATATTTTATTTCACTCAGCTCATTCCTTTTATTGAAATTAAACCCAACCCATTTCCCAGTTAATAAAACTTCATTTTCCTTATTAATCTTGAATCCTAAGCCCACTCCCTTATTTTTCCATTAATTATTTTACCTCTAGAACCCAGCCCGGTCCCTTCAGATCAATTATTTTGCTTTGTTTCTTTTCCGGCCCAATCTTCTTTTTCAGCCCCAAACTCTTCTCAATCCTTGGCCTTCTCATTTTTCCCTCTAAATTATTCCTGCGGCCCAAACCATAAATTCCTCAGCCATTACTTATTTGCTTAAACCTAATATCTTTTAGTTTCCCGGCCCACTCCATTTTTCTTTCCAATGAATTTTCCTTTTATTTCCTGGCCCATTCTTTCTCTTCCTCTCAAATTTTTCCATATATTTTCCTTAAGCCCACCCCATTTTCTTCGGCCCGGCCCAGTGCCCTCCAAGCCCACTCTTTCCCACGCTTGCGCCCACGACTCCTGTTCATCTTCTCTTCAAAAATCTCCAACGGCTCTTTCCCTCGTGCGCGCGCGACCCGCCTCCTCCGCCGTCGCCCACGCCCTCGATCGCTGCCGTTACCCCCACGACGCGCACGTTTCACCCCCATGACCCTCTCCCCTCTACACTACACCCTCAATCACTCACTCCCATCATTGCTCTCTCTCCTGCCCTTCCTGTTCACTCTCGAACTCACGCCATCACACCCATCACCGAGCCCCTCTCCTCGCCCCATCATCAACATCATCATCGTCATCCTCACTCCCCCGACCTCCGATCACTTCCTCCCTCCAAAACCCTGAGCCTCTCCTCACCTCCCTCCAATACCCGTCGACCCAATAAACCCATCCACCACCGCGAGCGACCACCATCGCTCTCGTCGACGCAGCTCATCATCATCGTTTTCATCGTCGCCACCTTCTTCTTCCTCAGTACCACAGTCTCTCTCTCTCTCTCTGATCCCTCTGCCTCATCTCTCTCACTCTGTTCACTCATCTCTCTCTGCCTCTCTCTCTCTCTCCCGATCACTCCCTCGCTCTCTCTGTCTCAACTCTCTCTCTCTCTCGTTTCTCTCTCACTCTCTCTCAATTCCTCCCTCTCCCCCTCTGTACACCTCCCTCTCTCTCTAACTCTCTCTCTCTCTCTCACTGAACATTCTCTCTCTCTCTTTCTCTCTCTGTCTTTCTCTCTCTCACTCCATTTCTTTCTCTATCTAACCCTCTCTCCCCCTGCTTTCTCTCTCTCTTTCTCTCTCTAACTCTTCCTCTCTGTTAATTGCCTCCCTCTTCAAAACTAACAAAAACCCGCGCATACAACCACGGTAACGAGCCGTCAAACACAGAGCTCAATCCGAGACCGAGCCAAGATCGAGCCGAGGCCAATCCTTGCCGTGATCGCGTCGGGCCATCACAAAGGACCGCGTCGCTGCCGTGCATCCCCGAGTCGCTCCCAGGCAAGTTTCTACTTGCTTACATGCTATTTTACTTAAGTTAAAATTGTTAAATGCATAGATTATTGAAGTTACAAGTTTAACCAATTATATGCCGTACCTGTTCGACGCGTGTTCCCAAAGAAAATGCATTTCTAAATTGACGGAATTTGATTTAGTACTTGGGCCCTTGTTGTGATGAACAACGTGTGCAAGTTTCGTTGGATAATTTGATCGTTTATGACTAAAACAACTGCCCCCAAGTTTAATTGTAAAACTGTAAATTTATTGCACCTGAAAACCGTTAAATTCACCATAAATCATATACACACTAGAATGGTGCGTTCGAGGGCTCAAATCGAAGCCAACTCAGCGAACTTTAACCCTGTAATAATTCCCAGACATACCTGTACTTAAACTGTGGTGAAGATTGGATCGGAGTGCGACTCTGGACTGCAGTCCAGAGCGACTCTAAGTATTGCTTGCTGTTCTGTAACTGGTACCACTGGATTTCCTTAACACTTAGGTTGCGGAACTCCACTGCTTACTGTAGGTAAATCTGTTAGCTAGATAACACAATTAGTTTCATCCTGTTTCGTTATCATTTACTATTTAATCTGTAATTTAGAAGATCGGGACACATAACAGTCCCAGCAGAATCAGAATTGACATATTGATATTAAACAGATTATAACTCCTAACGTACAGACGCGATTGAAGATCCGTTTGTTGCGTTGAAAACTTTACTGAAAACCCTAGAATTCCTCCAACTGTAGTGTCGCTAAATTATGATCCCAACTGGGTTTAAAATGCGTTGCGAAATGGATTCCTGATTCTGAAATTGGATTTCCAGCCGCGAGCGCTTAAAATGAAATGGTTATAACTTTTGATCCTGTGACCCGATTGGCTTGAAACAAAATTAGATGGATAGATAACTGAACATATTAATTACTACCTGTTTGTCATTTCGCCAAATTATGTACATATGTTTCATGATAAATCGTGCAAGTGAAAGAATGCGGTTTCATAACATCCTCACCATGTTTATATACTTGTTCACACATCATATCATACCCATGTCATTGTATTGATAACCTAGTGACATCGTGCATTTACCCAGTGTTAGATTTTAGTGTTGATTGTGGCAAGTACGTCAGTGTTCGTGTATTCGTGATTAAGTGAAAGTGATACGTACTTGTGCACAATCAGTGTCCCTTTTATTCTATTGCATTGTCGACGTCTGTGGGATGCGTGTACGTGTGACTATAAGTGGTATGGGACACTTATGGAAGCGCTTGCACGGATGTCACAGATAAGGCATCCGACACTGCCATTTATTTAGGTATTAGTCGGGACGTGCTTGATGGAGGTCCTGCCTCCAGTTCTCGCGCAGACTTGTCACGGATCGATTAGTATTTAGGTTGATGGTTAGCGTTTGATGTAGACCACGGGGTGTGGGGTAGTTCAAGTGTGAATTCAACAGAATCTCGGGAGTCCCATGCCGGCTTATATATTTAGGGAGTTATATGGAGATTTACAGGGTATGTGCTATATACACCGTGATACATTCGTTACATGTTGGGCCCGTGGTCCCTTGCCCTTGGGTTCTACCCTTGGGTGGAGGACACTCGCGAGTGGTTGACTCTCACACTTGGACTGACGATAGGCTTATTGACCTGTGTAGTGAGACTTAGAGACTGATAGGGTTACTGTCGTTTACATTCCTCATATACTGTGTTGACATACATGACATATCGTTATACTGCTTTACTGCTCCGCTGCATTTATCTCTACTCATTTATATTCATGCTGTTATTGATTTACTGTTATTCATATCCTTCACCACTGTTAGAACTGTTACTTGATTATGTGCATTATATTGCTATTGTGTCGCTCTGACGACCTGAGTATGCATGCTCAGTGTGAGGAGAAGATTTAGCCTGGACCAGTGCATCACCGACTTCTTGACTTGCCTTCCCGAGTTACGTTCATTTGTTCCACTTCAGGTCAGTCTTTACATTGTTCTTTCAGTTACTGCATTTCTCATTACCTGCGCATCGTTTACTGTTTACCATGATAAACTAGAAGCCGAAGTGTGACTACGGCAGGACTCTTCCTTGACCGTAGGAGCATGGCTGGCCTTGTCTACCCCTCGTATTCCGTATTTTGGGAAGCGGGGCGTGACAGTTTCACATATATATTCTTTTCTTTTTCATTTTATTTAGAGAGATAATAAAAAAATTGAGAAAAGGTTTGCCATCTTCATCTTCCTCCTCTCTCAAGCTCTCTTGAGTTTTTCAAGTGAGTGAGATAGATAAAAAGAAAGGGTTTTGAAGTGAGAAAACAAACCACATAACCATTCTACACTACTCTAGCCCATTAGTGTAAAGTGTTTGCCGCATCTTCATCCTTGATCAAGTGAAGCTTGGAGCTTTAGCAAAGGGACTTCGGGTGGATCGTCGTGGACAAGGAACAATTCAAGCGAGCCGGTTCAAACTTTAGGAGATCCAAGGAGTCACTCAAGGAGGTCTACAAAGTTTGTAATCTCTCCACTTAGTGATAGATTCTTTATAGTATGTGATACTATTACTTGTTACCCTAAAATTTCTAGTTTGATTCCTATGTTAGTTTGCTTAGCACCTCATTAAAATTTTATTGTGGCATGTGTGATGCTTTCAAACCCTAGATAAGGTGCTAAAGAAACCCTACACTGGATAGCTGCTCGGTGGCCTCTTGATGGGGGCTTTGATCCTTGGCGTTGGTGAGTAGTGAACTACCAGCCATGGATGGAACGAGCAGGGTAGCTGCTCGGTGGCCTCTTGATGAGGGCTTTGATCCTTGGCGTCGTGGTGTAAGAGATTACCAGCCAAGTATGGACCGAGCAGGGTAGCTGCTCGGTGGCCTCTTGATGAGGGCTTTGATCCTGAGCGTCGTGGGGTAAGAAATTACCAGCCAGGGATGGACCGAGCAGGGTAGCTGCTCGGTGGCCTCTTGATGAGGGCTTTGATCCTTGGCGTCGGTGAGTAGTGAACTACCAGCCAGGGATGGACTGAGCAGGGTAGCTTCTCGGTGGCCTCTTGATGAGGGCTTTGATCCTTGGCGTCGTGGGGTAAGACATTACCAGCCAGGGATGGACCGAGCAGGGTAGCTGCTCGGTGGCCTTTTGATGAGGGCTTTGATCCTTGGCGTCGTGGGGTAAGAGATTACCAGCCAAGGATGGACCGAGCAGGGTAGTTGCTCGGTGGCCTCTAGATGAGGGCTTTGATCCTTGGCGTGGGGTAAGAAATTACCAGCTGAGGATGGACCGAGCATGGTAGCTGCTCGGTGGCTTCTTGATAAGGGCTTTGATCCTTGGCGTCGTGGGGTAAGAAATTACCAGCCAAGGATGGACCGAGCAGAGTTGCTGCCCGTTTTCCTCTTGGTGAGGGCTTTGATCCTTGGCGTCGATGAGTAGTGAACTACCAGCCATGGATGGACCGAGAAGGGTTGCTGCCTGGTGGCCTCTTGATGATGGCTTTGAACCTTAGCGCGGGAGGGCATTGAGAGGCCTGCTAAGGATGGACCGAGCAGGGTAGCTGCTCGGTGGTCTCTTGATGAGGGCTTTGATCCTTAGCACGGGAGGGCATTGAGAGGCCTGCTAAGGATGGACCGAGCAGGGTAGCTGCTCGGTGGCCTCTTGATGAGGGCTTTGATCCTTAGCGTGGGAGAACATGAAGAGGCCTGCTAAGGATGGACCGAGCAGGGTAGCTGCTCGGTGGCCTCTTGATGATGGCTTTGATCCTTAGCACGGGAGGGCATTGAGAGGCCTGCTAAGGATGGACCGAGCAGGGTAGCTGCTCGGTGGCCTCTTGATGAGGGCTTTGATCCTTACCGCGGGAGAACATGGAGAGGCCTGCTAATGATGGACCGAGCAGGGTAGCTGCTCAGTTTGTCGAGGTTCTGTCCGACCTATCCTGGTGCGTGAACATCGGAAAGAGTAACCGTCGCGGGCGACACGTGTCATGAACGCGTGGGGGGAGGCAAAGCGTTTAGAAGAGCCGCATCACTTTGACTTCGGATCTCCGAGAAAGACGGGATATCCACCGCGTGGCGGTACAGTCGTGGAAGAAACGAGCGACTGTTGGACTCTTGGGGGCTCTGTGGGGCTATAAAACGGAGGGCGTGTTGATCACTCCTTTCTCCATCCTCAAAACGTAAGAATGGATGAATTCCCTTTCTCCATCCCCGAGATTATAAATTTCGAGGACGTATATCTGTACGACCAGCTGTGCTCCGAGGAGACGGTGTAAGCGATGATCCGGCGGGTTGAGGATCATATCGGCCGCCTGCTCCCCCGGCGATCACCCCTTCTCCACCTGCTGATGTACTTGATCTGGAGGGCATCGCCGAGGCTGCACAACCCCTTTTCCGAACAACTGAAGGATGAGGCGGTTGGCAAGCTGAGGTCATTATGTCGTCTCGGCCTGATCTCGAAGAGTCGGCGGGCTCGCTTGGTGGCATTCGTCCTCGAGTGTTACCAATCGTGGCATCTCGCCGATGGGTGCCCGCCCGTGGAGCTTCCTGGCCTGTCCATCATCAGAGGCAGAGGTCCGAGGCGGCAAGGGCTCGGCTGGCTGAAATTTCCTCGGAGTATCACGAGGAATGCTTCTTGCACCCCCTTCCCCCGCTGCTGTAATTTTTTTAGCAATGTACGGCTGAGGAACTTACAATACCTTTGAATGAATAAAATTCTTCCTTTTGCAATGCTCTATCGTGTCCTTCTTATTGTTTAAATAAAAAGAACTTAGAAGAATTTACATCGCTTTGTTGAAGAACCCAAATAGTGGTCTGCTAAGGATGGACCGAGCATGGTAGCTGCTCGTTGGATCCGGAGGTTCAGTCTAACCTTCCTTGGTTCGTGAGCATTGGGAAGAGTGACCGTCGCAGGCATCACGTGTCAGGAAAGCTTGGGGGAGGCGTAACATTTTGGGGAGCCGCGTCAGTTCTTCCACGTGTCAGTTCTGCAAGAACTTGATAGTCGTGGTGGCGTCCGGTTTCCTGATGGGAATGGCCTCGATCCACTTCGTGAAGTAGTCCACCGCGATGAGGACGTACTTGTACCCGCCCGTACGGGTATGGAAATAGACTATCATGTCCATTCCCCACTGGGCAAATGGCCACGGGGAGGTTAAGGCAGTTAGCTCGGTAGTCGGAAGGTGAGGTATGCTTCCATGGAGATGGCAGCTCTTGCATCTCCTGACGAGCTTCTAGGCGTCCTGATGGATTGTCGGTCAGTAGTACCCCTGGAGCAATGCCTTCTGGATTAAGGTGCGGGCCTTTTGGTGCGGCCGCCGACCCCTTCGTGGATCTCACGGAGGACATAGTCGGCTTCGTGGGGGTCGACGCACCGGAGCAGGGGCTGAGTGAAGGACTTCTTTTAGAGGTTCCCATTGCTCCAGACGAAATGGCGAGCTTTAGCTCGGAGACGACGGGCTTCTCCCCGATCTTCTGGGAGCGTACCTTCCCTCAAGAATTCTACGAGGGGCTTTCTCCAATCCCGGTCTTCTTCCCGGGCTATGTACACTTGAAGTGGCGTTGCCCCGTCTTCCACGCTGGGCCGTGGCAAGACCTCGAAGAGGGTGTTCCTCTTGTTGTTGGCCGTATAAGATGAAGCCAGCTTACTCAAGGCGTCGGCCTGGGCGTTTAGCTTTCTGGGGATCTGCTCCACCTGGACATCGTGGAAGTCCTTTCGCGGTCTTCTTACCTCGGCCAAATACTTCACCATCAGAGGTTCACGTGCCTCGAATCGGCCGGTCACTTGGCCAACGACTAGGGCGGAGTCGCTGCGGATCCTAATCGTTATCAGCCCCAGTCCGAAGGCTATGCGCAGTCCGGCCAGCAAGGCCTCGTATTCCGCCGTGTTATTTGAGGCTTTGAACCCGAGCTTCAGAGAATACTCCATTTCTGCCTCGTTCGGGCCCCGAATGATGAGGCCGGCACTGCAGCCTTCCTCGATCGAGGACCCCTCGACGTAGAGGATCCAATCAAGGACGGAGTCGAGCTTCCCATCGACTGAGGGTTGAGCTGCGGGGGCCGGCGTGGACTCCGGCTCTTTGCCGGGGATGGTGCACTCGACGATAAAATCGACCAGGGCTTGTGCTTTGATAGCCCGCCTCAGGCGGTATTTTATATCGAACTAGGATAACTCCCACCTCCATTTCTCCAAGCAGCCAGAGGACTCGGGAGAGGCGAGGATAGCCCCCAAAGGCCGCTCGGTAAGAACGAGGATGGTGTGCACCTAGAAATAGTGCCGTAGTTTTCTTGAGGCCACGATGAGTGCCAAAACGATCTTCTCTATGGCTGGGTACCTAGTTTCTGCGTCCTTGAAGACGTGGCTCACATAGTATACCGGCTTCTGGACTCCTTCGACCTCTCGGATGAGCACCGAGCCTGCAGCCTGGTCGGATACCGCTAGATATAGCGATAGCTCGTCCCCTTCAACTGGCCGGGTGAGCAGCGGGGGAGTCGCAAGGTGACTCTTTAATTGCTCAAAGGCGGTATGGCACTCCTCCGACCACTCGAATCTTGGTATCTTCCTTAGAGCTTTGAAGAACGGGAGGCACTTCTCCCCAGACCTCGACATGAAACGACTTAGAGCGGCTACCCGCCCTATCAGCCGCATGATTTCGACGTTAGTCTTGGGCGCGGCCATGTTTAGGATGCGTTGATTTTCTCCGGGTTAGCTTCGATCCCATGGTGGGTTACCATGAAACCGAGGAACTTTCCACCGGTGACCCCGAATGCGCACTTGGCGGGGTTCGGTTTCATCTTGTATTTGCGGAGGACGTCGAAGGCCTCGTCCAGATCCTTGGCGTGTTCGTCCGATGAGACCGATTTGACGAGCATGTCGTCAATGTAAACTTCCATGTTCCTGCCGATCTGTGGCTTGAACATGCGATTGACCAAGCATTGGTACGTAGCTCCAGCGTTTTTGAGGCCGAAAGGCATCACCTTGTAGCAGTATACCCCCCGGTCCGTTGTGAATGCGGTGAGATCCTTGTCTGCTGGATTCATACGGATCTGGTTGTATCCGGAGAAAGCATTCATGAAGCTAAGTAGCTCGTGGCCTGCCGATCTGTCGACAAGCTGATTTATCCGAGGGAGGGGATAGTTGTCTTTCGGACAGGCCTTGTTGAGGCCGGTGAAGTCGACGCACATGCGCCACTTCCCGCTTGAATTTTTGACCATGACTACGTTCGCCAACCATTCCGAGTAAGGCACATTCCGAATGAAGTTGGCGGCGAGGAGCCTGTCTACCTCGTCCTCGATCGCCTTTTGCTTGATCGGGGCGAAGCTTCGTTTTTTCTGTCTGACGGGTCGGAACGTAGGGTCTACCCCGAGCTTGTGAGATATGATTTTGGGATCGATCCCAGGCATGTCGGCAAGTGCCCAGGCGAACACGTCAGAGTTGTTTCTGAGGAAGTGAACCAGGTCATCTCGCTGAGTCCCCATCAAAAGCGAACCGATCTGGACGGTTCGTTCATCGTCCCCTTCTATGAGGGGGACCTCTGTTAGTGGCTCCACTGGGGTCCCTCGGACCTCTTTTTGCTTGTCTCGAGTGTCCAGAGAACCTTTAATGTCACCCTCGCCCTCAACATCATTGTTTGGCCGCTCAAACATAGACGTTGCGGTGAAGCAAACCTTTGCGGTTCGTTGGTCTCCGTAGGCCCGACCTATCCCGCCTTGGTCGAGCGGGAATTTCATCGCTAGGTGGTAGGTCGATATCTGGGCCCGGAGGGAGTTCAGTATCGGGCGACTGAGGAGGACGTTGTAGGCCGATGGGATTCTCACGACGATAAATTCCATAGGCACGGTGCGCGTACGGCCCGCCTCTCCGATGTTAAATTGGAGAGTGATTACCCCTTCCACCGGGATGGAGTGGTTAGTGAACCCTAACAGGACGTGGGCGGTCGGCCTTAGGTCCGACTGGGTGAGTCCCATACGCAGGAAGCAGTCATAAAAGAGAATGTCTGCCGAGCTTCCCGAGTCGATCAGTATCCTCTGCACCTCGTAGCGGTGGACCCGAGCTGTGATCACCAGCGGGTCGTTGTGAGGCAGGGATGTACCGTGGAGGTCCTCGTCGGTAAAAACGATCGGCTCGGCTGCTTTGGACTTCTTCCTCGGGTGGCTGCCAGTCCTCTCGATCGGTGAGGGACGCTGAGTCTCGTCGGTCTTCGCCGTACTCCTCGCTGATATGGCCATGATTTGGCCGATTGTCAATTCGCTGGGAGGGGGACGTTGCTCTTGCTCACGGTCAGCTTATCGCTTGTCTCGCAAGTACGTTGCAAGGTGACCCGAGCGAATTAGCTACTTGATGTAGTCTCGGAGCTGCTTGCAGTTCTCAGTGGAGTGGCCCTGCGACCTGTGGAAACTGCAGTAGTGGCCCCGGGTGCACTTTTCCGCCCTGTTCGAGACTGGGGGGAGTTTGAAGAACCTCTCGCCCTTAGCCTCCTCCAGCAGTACTGTTTGGGAGACGTTGAGCGGGGTGTACTTCTGAAACTTCGGGGAGTAGGGCTTTGGCCGCTCAATCTTCTTTTTATCCTCCTGAGCCCTTTTCTTCTGATCGGCTTGTTCTATCTGGGTCAGGTTGGCGTTCACCTCGGACTCAAGCTGGATCTCACGTTCGGTCCAGGCCTTTACCTCGGCCATGGTCTTAGGTTGCGCTAATGCAAAAGAGCGTAGCCACCCCTTGTGCCTAAGACGCGACCTAAGTGCCATAATGACCGTTTCGTCCCGGTGTTCCGGGACCTCAAGGAGGGCGTTGTAGAAGCGGGTGACGTATCTTTTGAAGGATTCTTTGTCCCCGCTCTTTATAGTGAAGAGGTGGTCGACGGTCTGCTTCTGCCGTCTGTTCCTGACGAAGTGGCTGAGGAATTGGGTAGCCAGTTCATCGAAGGTAGAGATTGAGCGTGGCGCGAGTCCTCAGAACCAGTCTCGTCCAGAGCGGATGAGAGTGGAGGGGAAAGCGCGGCATTGAGCGGCGTCGGAACAGTCCTAAACTCATCCCGGCTGTGAACGCGTCCAAATGGTCCTTCGGGTCGGACTTCCCATCGAAGAGTGAGACTTTCAGGGGCTTGTTCCGGGAGGAGACGTGGACGGCGAGTAGCTCTTTGGTGAAGGGCTTCGTGAGCAAGTCGGCAGCATATTTAGCCTCGTCGCTTGAAGGACGATTTTCCCGATGCATGCCTTCTATCTTCTTTTCAAAGGCGTCGAGTCAGCCGTGGTACCCTGATGATTCAGTACATTCTGATTTTTGGCCTCTGCTGCCGGAGACCTCTGCCTGGCCATGGCCCCAGTTCCGTTCGATGAGGTTCCTCAGGTACCCTGGCAAGGTCGTCTTCGAGCTGCCGTGGCGAGTCCCGTGTGCGCGACCCCATCGAGGGAGGGGGTGCCGGTCATGCCTAGGCACAGGCGAGCTGACCGACACCTCCTCGGGAGGGACAGGGGCGCGACGGGGCTCTGGGCGAGGCGCTATGGCAAAAGACCTCGGTGTTGAGCTGTGCGGCGCCCACCGGGTCATTGAATACGTCGGCCCGGGGGATCTGCGGCCGCCGGAGACAGCGAGGCGGTGTTCGGTCGTGCCAACACGGGCAAAGTCTTCTCTCTCTCTGTAGGGGTCCCGGTCCCGAGGTGGGGGAGCGGCGACCTGGGGAGCTTACCCTACCATTTGGACACGGACGAGTGCATCCACGACGGACGCGAGCCGATCTATTAGAGTGGATAGAGCGTGAATGCCGTTCGGGGGAGGAGGGGATTCTCCCTCGTCTCCACTGCGGGGAGGCTGACGGCTGGTGCTTGGATCGTCGCGGTGACCACTCTCCATGAAGTCGAGATCGGAAGATGAACTTTCGTTGAATGGAACTAGCGTTCCCACAGACGGCGCCAACTGATGGATCTCTGGATCTCCTTCAGATGTTATCTTCCGTCGATCTGCTGCGAGCGCTGATAGATAGCTGAGATTGAGTTGGAGGGTTGCCTCCTGGAGCGTGTGAATCTCAATGGGTTTTATGTGGTTGAGGCCGAGCTACCTGCAAAGAAGTCCCGGGATGGTTGTGCCACCGAGGACCCTCCGACGATCAAGTTAGACGGGGTATTTTGGCAGAGTAACGGCCTATTGGGATCAAATTGGCTTACTTGAGTCGTCTAAGAGAGGGGTTTATATAGTGGCAGCCATGGGCAGGCAGGCGCGGGATTCACGCCGGCCGTTACGCCCCTGGCGTCACGCCCGCATGATAGGCACGATTCCCCATTACTGACGAGATATGTTCGTTAATGGGGGATCATGATGGTGTGGAACGCGGGATCATGGGCGACGGATATCTCGCACCTGGCGAGATTCGCGGAGATGTGGTGGAGGCGCCTGTGATCGGTGCTGTGGGTCGGTCGGTGAGACCGAGGAAGATAAGCCCGGCGGGAGGCTCGGGAATGAGCGGGAGGCCGAGGCATCTTGGTTCTGTGATAGCTCAAAGGCGAGCCGGAGGGTGGTCTGGAAGGCCACCGAAGGTCGGGAACCTCCTCGGGTCGGAGGCCCGGGGTGTGATTCCAACATAACGTTCTTGATCCTTTCTTGTAAGCTCTGGGACACGTCATCCGCCACGTGTTACGATCTGCGGAGTCACCTATATCGAGCATCATCAGAGAGAGATTTGGGATTAAATGTGATTAAAGAGGAAATTATGAGGATTTAATTGGGGATTAATGGGAAATTACGAGGAGATTTATATTTTGATTTGAGAAATTTAAAAGGGAGAAGGGAAAAAGATAACAATTGAGGAAGAGAAAAGATGAAGGGGTGAGGGGGCTGGCCAAATCTTGAGTCGGTTAAGTGTTAGTGGGCTTTGGACTTGAAGGAAAATTATGGAGGGAAGAGAGAGAAATAGATGGGCTAGGTATGGGTTGAGGTTTTAAATTAGATTAGGAAAAATAGTTAGGGTTTAGGAAAAGAAATAGGAGGCATTGGCCTTGGGTAAAGAAATTAAGTTAAAAGAAAACATAAATTGAAATAGAAAAGGCAGAAAATTTTTGGGAAAATATTTATTAAAAAAATACGGAAAATACAAGAAACTGAGGATTTACTGTGTAAAATCCTATACATAGAGCGGACCATGAATTTATGTGTTGAGGACCATCTCCAAATTAGGGCATCTTTGATTTCCCCCATCAGCTTCCAGTTCTCTAGATAATCGATCAACTTCCGTCTCTCCTGAAGCTCATGCCGCGAAAGTCTTTTGTTGAATGCTGGCCACCATTTCCCTTTTTTCCATTGACTCTCCACCAATGCATCACAATTTTTTGCTAGAAGGAACCATAATCATATAATTCGTGAATTATTCGGTGAATTCGCGAATAATTCGCGAATTTTTGATCGGCTGATTAAATCTCCGATTTAATCTCCGTTGACGAATGCTTCGAATAATTCGTGAATTGTGCACGAATTATTTAAATAAACAACGAATAATTTACAAAAACAACGAATAATTCACAACATCAAAACCCAGCGCCTTATATATTAATTTCTTTGCTCAAAATCCTTCCCGAACATTTCCCGAATACTTACCGAATCTTTTCCGAACACCTGCCGATTTTTTCCGAATAGTTCTCCGAATCCGAATTTTCGAACTCGCCGAATTATTCCCGAATCGCGAATTTGTGACTATGGAAGAAACAGAGAGGGGAATTTTTCTTGTAGGGAAATTTTCCCGCACCGATAATCACACAAAAATTAATGGACCGCCCATTTCCTAGTGTAAAGGAAATCCATCTGAAGAACAAATCTTTAACTGCGGTAATCCCATTCCAAAAGCAAGAAGCCGTATTCACATCTTGTTAATAGAGTTTATACCCCCTTTCGATATATGTAAACCGTTTATAGTGTTGACCAACCCTGTTTTCTTTCCTTCCAACAGCCTCACCACCATCTTGCAAGCACGACATTATTCATAATATTAATATCTTTTATTCTAAGTCCTCATATCTGTTTCAGACGGCACACGAACTTCCATTTCACTAATTATATCTGTTACGCCTCGCTTCCCAAGATACGTAAACTACAACACGTGACAGAACCAACCATGCTACATGTGGTTAGGAATCATTACTCCACAGTCACATTACGACTGTCTATAGAATATCAAGAATAGTAAAATATATAATCTATCTAGTACATGTCCATTTGCCACAGTAAATAAAATCAAGAAAATGCATAAGCGGAAACGAATCAAGCTCCAATAAACAACATCTGAAACATGTCCCAATATGGGCTCACATCAAAAGAAATAAAACTGCGGAATTAAATAAACTAAATATCTTTAATAACACACGTTCAACTCCTCATTGCTCGGCTTGATTGCTAAGGTACTCTTTGTTTACCGCCGAAAGACGCGACCGGGATGTTAGGACGTCTGGCCTGAATTTTAGGGGCAGATACTATTTGGTTTTATCCGTCCACCTCTCCGAAGATACCAAGTTGATTTATGGCACCGTGTTTCGAAGTTTTGAACGAATGCGGCCGTTGTAGCAGACTTCGTCAGATTCCCCCTCGTTTGCGAGGGGTTTTTTGATTATGGGGACGCTTTTCCCTGCAAGCGCAAGCCTCTGCAGTTAATTACGTTACCGCATAGCGATAACCACTTTCTCCGGCTCCAGATGTTCACTTCATATCGTGTGTGTTTGTTTTATTTTTGGTTGCCCGTGGATTGTATACGGAGACTAATTTATGTTGCCGCCCGTAAGGCGGGGATTAGTCCTGTCACGCCCCGCTTCCCAAAAGAGCGGTAACGGCATGTGACAAGCCAGCGACGTATTTATTCCGAGAAGGTCATTTCTCGAAACAAATACACTAAGCGTATATAAGCAATATAAAATGATAAGAAAAGACATGATAATGAAAATCCAACTTTATATATTTACATTCCCAAATTTCACAAGTTTCAAACTGAATACATGATGTCTGAAAACAAAGATGCATAAAAGAAAGTGCCTAAACAGGTAGCATACATGAAGTAAAAGCTGAAAAGAAAGAACTAGTAGTCGGTCTGCTCCGCAAGCTAAGGGTAATCTTCCTGACTCGGCTCGATCTCCTCAATCTCTTGATCATCTGACGAGTATTCCAAGGAAACAAAGAAATGAGTGGAATGCCCGTCAACGAACTTGCATTCGGTAAGTCCCCAAGAAAGGTGGGATGCGAATGTATATAAATGAATATGCAATGTGACATGTGATATAGTATGAATGGAAATAAAACATGAACGGGTATAACATGGTAATGTTAATGACAACTATGTAAGCATGACAATGTGATATGAGCATAGCAAACAAGTATAGCATAGTCGTGGAGTGTAGGTATAGTGAATATGAAGTAAATGTAAGTGTCCTAAAAGGTCTCTAAAAGGGTACAAGTAACTAGCGTGAGTTCAAGTGTGAATGTCAACCAATCTCAAGAGTATTCTCGAACCCAAGGCTATCGTCCAGGGGTAAGGAATCACGGGCCCAAAATAGCGGGACTTCAATTATTATTGAAGTATTCCAAACCCAACACGCTATCATCCAGGGGCTTGGAAACACGGGCCCTCATTCGTGAATTCGTGATTTGTACCGTTTCAGCCCGGTACCATAGCAACATGATTTGTACCGTTTCAGCCCGTTACCACAGCAACATGATTTGTATTAATGGGACTCATGAGATTCCGTTGGATTCATACTCAAACTACCCCAACACCCCGTGTATATAAGTCTATGATTAATGTTTTGAGTCTTGATCGAATCTATGAATACAAAAGGTGATATATGCTATCAAGTTTTCAAGATTGAGTTCATGTAATCATGTCAAGTGCAAGTCATGCTAATTGTATTTATGGTTCGAGTCAAGTTGGTTCAAATGTACATATTGGGCTCAAGTATTCATGATTGAATTGTGTCAAGATCAAGTCAATTCTAGCATGTAATTATTTAATCACAAGCCATATAAATAAAGATAAATAAGTAATCACAGAACATGATATGAGATAAATATACAAGTAACGTCCAAAACAATATTGTAAATATGTGATATGTACAACTAGTTAATCAAGTCATTTGAAATCAGAATATAAATGAAAACATAGCCTTAAGTGTTATACACACGTGAGTTTTAGTCTCGCCTAAATACGACTACCAGTTTAGGAGATATACATGTTTTCGTATCGTCACGCAAAACAGATCAGAATCTGTTCAGCACCGTCACACATTTTTAAAACGCAGTTTGAGTTAATTTTTATCAGGTTTCAGGTTACAAAAATTAACAGAAAATTATAGGTATTTCGATGTACTTATTCAAAACACCAAGATTCATATGATTTGGATTCCTGAAACTCTAGTTATGATCATTTTAACATTAGCGTTTAAAACAGAAATTCAGATTTCTAGACAGCAACTATATGTTATATTGCAAAGCCTATATCGGGTTGTTTCATGAATTTCTAAGTAATATAGTATACAAAAAATTATTTCTCTATCAATTGTGCATCTATATATCTAAAGTTTGTCACGAACGGATATCGGGTGTTCGAGTTATGTCCAATTTAAAAATAGTGTGCGATTCAGCACAGATTCTGTTCAGATTCGTCACTAAATATTGCAACGTGATTTTCTATATTTTATGTCGGTTTTCAGTAAAAACTTAAAACTAATAAAATCTATATCTTTCGATGTAGATATACAAAACACCTGAGTTTGATCAATTTGGATATCTGTTGAATAAGTTATGTGTCGTATAAGTTGACCGATAAATACAGTTTTCTGTTTTTACGAACAGTTAATAAAAACGATATAATTCCTAAACCGTTAAGTAATTCGATCTAAAATTTTTACAACGTGTACAAAAAAATATATTCTATCAAATATAAATTTCTTGAAATTCCAGAAGTAAAAATTAATTTCTAAAAATTATTTTAAAGCTAAAGGTATTGATGTGTATACTAAAATCGGCAAAAAGAATAACTAGTATTTTTATGCAAGCTTCTATTTTTCTTTTAATAAACAAACCGATTTCATGAGACATTATAGATATATTATGGCATGAAATTTCTGTTCTCACAACTCGTAATAAACATTCATAGTCATGAATAAAGAATTGAAAACACTTTAATTTGAACAAGAGGCAATAAGGTATTATTAAACCATATAGAACCATATACATCTTGACTTATATATATATATATATATATATATATATATATTTATCTTCTCTTACGGATTATGATATGAAAAGAATAGGGGGTTCACGAGGTATGACAAGAGCAAAATAAGAGATAGAGGGAGGGAGAGAGAAGGGACTTTTATACACAAACCGGTATTGTCACCGGGCTTGTCTATCCGCCGATAGCCTCGCGTTTCTAGCGACGCTTCCTTGAGAATTTCTTCATGTTCTTCTTCGGGGAATTTAGATAAAGAGGGATATGTGAAATGATAGAAATGTGTGGTAATGAAAAGAAAAAGAAGTGAGATATAAAAAAGTTTATGGCCACCATAATTCTAATAAATCATGGCTCATAACCATTCTAATCATTTTGGGAGTTAAAAAGAAGATGAAATGAAAGGTCTCATTTGTAGGTTATGAGAAGAATAAAAATTGATAAAAAAAATAATTGCAAGAATGGAAATTTGAACATGTGACTTATGGAATAACAATGCAAGGACTTAACCAATGTGCTACAAGGTTGTTCATGCACGTATTTAATTAGAATTAAATTGTAACATTTTGAAAAATTAAGAATATTTAATTATAATTTTTTTATATATAAAAATAATGAAATTGATATTTTTACGAAAATGATATCGCTTATGAAATGGGGTATCGGAATCATATCCGAAAAATGTAATTATTTTGATAAATATGAATAAAGTGGGTAATATTAAGAAAATAATATTTTTATTGTTTTATCATGACATTTTAAATGTCATTAAACTAATGATAATAAAGTGATAGAACTATCATTTTATATCTTTTATGTTATTGGGATTTGGATTTATGATATGAAGGTTTTTAATTATAGTTATAATTTATCATGATTGGCATATAACATTCTATGAAAACCTTCACACAAACATCTCATTTTCACCCTTACTTATAACCTTATACATCGTCCTTTATACATTTACACCTCCTTCTTCCAATCTAACACCTCCTCCTTGCATGAATCAATCATGCTTCATCAATTGACACATCCTTCTTCCTCTCATGCCACCTCCACCTCTCACCATACACCTCATGCTTTCTCTACAAATCTCATCACCCTATTTACACCTAATACTTAGAGATTTCAGTAGTGATCCCAACTGAAACACTACACTCTTCAGCCCCAAACCAAGAAATTCCTAAGTATTCATAAATCCAAGTGAAAATATCTAAGTCCCTTCATCAACTTGTGCACATCATCAAGCTAGAAGCCCCTACAAAGACTTAGATGCTCCCATACACAATTCATGAGCTGGTGTTCCATTTTACACTATCTCCAAAGGTATAATCTCTAAAACTCTATAGAAATTCTAGTTCTGAAAAGTTAAATATAGAAATCGGATATCGTATTTTGATAAATTTAGCCTCTGTTTGAATCTGCTATAGTTTAGATGTAAATTAGAAAACCCAAACAGTGCCTTAATCTTGAAAATTGGATCTAGAATAACCCATAGGAAGATGAGCCCTTAACCTCAGATTTTGGCCGGCGACATGAAGGCAAAATCCGAGCTAGCCGGTTTTGTGGGGGAGTTGGGTGTTGTAATTTTTAGAGTATCTCTCTGAAGGCGTATAGGTATGTTTGGTATTGTTTATTTAAGTTATTTTAGCAGTAGGTGGAATCTATAAGCTAGTATCAGTTTTGGGGTAAAATTCTATATACGACACGTAGCATGTTTAGTTTGTGCAATATCATGAACTAGGATTTTGTGATAATTTAGCTACTGTAATTGAATCTGGAACTAATAGGTATAATCACTAGAAAAACTAACAATACCAAAAGTATAATGAGACCACTAGGAGTCACCACTTAAAACCCAAGCCCCAAACTCCCTATTTCATCCGGCGACATGCACACAAATTCCGAGCTCGCTGGCCATTCCTTGGCTTTTGGTGTTGGTTTTTCTCTTATAGCTTTGTTTTGGTATTTTATAAGCTATGGTATTGTTCCAGTATTCTTACAGAGAGATCTGGGAATGATTAGTAAAAGTTTTATCAAAGTTCCAATATTACGATACCGGTTTTCGTATTTTCGTGTTGCAGCTGAACCGTTAGCGTTTATACGTTAACGATAGATTTATATTGTCGTTTTTTGGTTTAAGTATACTGTATGTTCTAACCTATGGGTACCTACCTCATTGTTTGGAGTTTTGATATAATGTTTACACCGATATTTCATAAGTACGATTATAGGTGCGATTGCGAAGGATTCCGAGATGGAGTTGACAACTTAGCAGCGTGGATTTCAGCAAGCTCATCAAGTTGGTGAGTAGATTTACATCTACGGGGAAAGTCAGGTGGATGGCGTATAGCACCTCCGCAACCTTATATATAGTATTATGTGATATAGTTTATTTTAGTATTTAGTCAAGACTTTGATATAGTATCGCATCTAGTATGTCCTTCATTTGCATAAAGTTTCATACATAGTTTTAAATGAGATACTACGTGATGTTAGATCCGTACGACATGAATATTGTTTGATGGATTTGTACGAAGGATCATACCGTACTTGAGATGATACAGATATAATGATACCATGAGGTATCATACGAGAAATTATACGTATTGGAAATGGTGAGATTCGTGTGCCGAATAACGGCCAAGTTTTCCTTTGAACTTATAGAGTTAGATTATATTCCATTTTAGGATGCAATACTTGTGCGAGCTATATTCTTTTAAAAACTACGATTCGTTCTCTTTTTAATGATAAAAGACAAGGGTGCAATGCCAATTTCCAAAATGAATATCTATTTTTAATCTATGGCAGCTTCCTTATTTCAAAACCAACGTATCATTTTATTTTCAAAGATAAGGGTATAGCTCATAGCAGGTAGTTATAGTTACCAATTACGCTTAGAATTACTTTACATGCTCACGTTATAAGTATCGATATTTTACGTTTCCGTAAATACGAACACTCTGATAGAACACTGCACAACTACCAATGGGTACTATGCTGCACAAGCACGTACATATATGTTGCACCACACCTCATTGGAACTGCCATGTCACTGTAGAACCGTTCTGTTATATAATGCGTATACATATACGTGTTAATATAAATAGGTTGTCATACCGTAGAACACTTGCACAAATACTAATGATTGCTATGTTGCACGAGCACAAACGCGTATGCTACACTACACATCATTAGTAGTGCCATGACACAGTAGAATTGAGATCATTATACCTATGTGATATAATTACGTAGTCTTTCTTTATTCCTGTTGTAAATTACGAAAATTAGTACTATAAATGCTGTATTGGATTCTTATGGGTTTTCTGGATATTTTACTCCTGATGATATATATCGGTGGTATGAGACACTGTTATATATGTATATATATAATATATCATCAATATAATCTATGCAAATATTCTCTTTCTTTACCTGATGTTTTGGATATGATGATTTGGAGTACACCATGAGCTTCATGTTTTCTGAGTATTTTATTCCGACCTGAGTGGGGGAGCTATACGGTTTCGGATTTGTTTTTATTCGGACTGAGTGGGGGACCTATACAGTCGGATACATGGTGGACCCGGTTCGAGACCGAGGGGCAGGATAGCCGTATTATAGGCGGGGAGTTTAGCGAGGATACTTGATACCGGAGATAGAGATGAGCACGACAGATATCCAGGGGATACTGACCGGGGTTCGATTGGGCACGGCGGATATCCATGGGATACCGACCGGGGCCAGGGATATCGGGTGGCGATCATCTGTTAAGATGGTGTCGACGGTATCTGCATTTAGGTGTCGATACTGGACACGAGAGATTTCTGATTTCGGTGTCGATGCTGGACACCCGTATTTATGAATATGATTGCTATCATGAGGTACACAGTTAGATTTCATTTATTGGATCGACTAGGACTGATCCGGGGGACAGTACCTATATATATTTTCTACTTGGGGTTGCATGACAGATAGTGTTGCATTATCATACACATGCATATCATATTATATTAGTGCAGATCATGGTAGTACAATACTTATGACCTAGGTATAGTCATGCATTTCGATTTCTACTTTTAGATGTACTTTTATTCACTGAGTTGGCGACTCATCCCCGTTGTGCCACAGTTTCTTGCAGGTTTCACCGCTTGGATTATCAGCGGCTTGGGCACACATTCTTTTCGATGATTGATTGGTAAGTGGGTTATTATTGTATCATACTCACTCTTGATTATTCATATACTCTTGTATCCAGTGGAAACTCCATCAACATAGAAATGGTATATTGGGGACTTAGAAATGAGACTTAGAAATTCTGAGGTCGCATTCTTTAGAGACGACTTCTGTTACGGTTTGTTTGGTTGTTCCATCATTTGGACGTGAAAGCTAGCTCCCGTTGGGAGGCTATTTTATTGTTGTAGTTGTATCGGGGTTTTATGTAGAAATTTCAAAGGAGGTGCTGTCAAATTTCAAAACGTCATAGATGCTTTTCAAACATACTTAGTTAAAAATTTAAATATTAATTAAACTGATTCCATCTGATGACTATTTTAAACTCACCTCCAATATTTTTTTTAAAAGGGTTTAGATTCCAGGTTTCGGCTTACTTGAACCGCGTCGACGTCTGTAGATATCACGTGATTTAAGTGCCGGTCACGTGCTACATTTGGGTCGTGACAAAGTTGGTATCAGAGTGTTTGGTTTAACCTTTGTTCGAGTCTAGATTTGCTATATGGGATCTGGGCATGGACTTTTATTACCTGGATTTACCTTATAGTACTTAGACTTGACTTTGGGGGTTTTATACACGAATTTTCGTTATATATAATTGACCTTGTTGATGAAATAGGTACTAAGTAGAGTGACGTACCGTACATATGTTCCGCGGCATATTTACGATATGGTACTCCGCCTAAGTTACCTTAGGATTTATATCTTGAGATCTTCCTTCTATTCCTTCCGTTGATCTATCCTCGTCAGTGCATGTCGATTGTTTTGGCCACCATGTTTATGGGAGCCGAGGGGACTGCAGTTAGAGAGACGGTCAGAGCAGACTTGTCCGGGACAAAGACTGACCAGGGTGACTTTCCGGTGATATAGAGACACGTCGTTTATTTATATATGATAGAGTTCTAAGGTTGAGGCGAGGACTTCGGGATCCGCACTAGGTGGTAGGATCATTGCTAGAGATCAGCCGGACTTGAGGTGTGATGTTTTCCCCTCTCCGAAGATCGTGGTGTTGCGTACTGTTCAGACAGCGGTACCAATTATTATTGAGGTTATCGAGATGTTGCTCCCAGGGTTCACGAAGTTAATGGATGACGATGTTACCAGTGTAGATGGATCAGCAGGATTCATAGCCGTTCAGATGTAGGATGGTTAGGATTTTTAATCCGTTGTGGCGCTCCGATACGAGATCGGTGAAATTGATGTACTTCTACAGATGGATCTTGCTCAGACTTGATGCAATTGCTCGAGAAAGAGATTGTGCAGTAAGTTTTCCTTCGACGAATTGGGATGAGTCTTCAAAGGTGAGATTAGCTAGATTCTTATACAAAGTATCAGAGATAACGGATTCGTGTTTCTGAGTTTGTAAGACTCCGAGTTTGGTCATAACCAAGCATGACTTGCAATTCGCGTAACTATGCAGATACGTTCCTTAAGTAGTTGATATTGGAGATGTATGGCACGGGAGATTGGTGCGAAGTTTTAGTAGGCAGTTTTTCTTCACAGCGGATATTGAAGATTTGATGACGCATACGACTACACTTTCAGGAGGAAAACAAAAAGAAATGATAGTGGTTACTAAAGGGAAATTGGATTAAGAGATGAGTGCTAGTTCCAGGCAGGCTGGATAAATGATTTTAGCAGAAGATTCGATGGATTCTCTTCCAGAAGTTTATAATAAATAAGATTGGACTAGGATTAGTTGTGAGCACACAAGCATAGGACAGAGATTTCCGTTATCAATATGTTGTGTTACAAGAGACTGGACTATTGGTCAAGAAGATGTGATGGGATGTATCAGCAATAAGACGAATGGTGTCGTTGCTTCTCACCGGACGATCGCATAAAAAAGCCATGGTATTAGAGATCCGCAAGTAGAATCAGAATTCAGAGACAGAGCCCATTAGAACGTGGCAAACGGCAAGTAGTAATCCTTGCTATGCCAATTCTGGTGGTATAAACACCTTTTGACATTGAAGAGAATATGCTTCGATATTATTTGAGTTCGATTTGCGTTTTTATAATCTAAAACATTTCTTTTTCGACGTTGGAGAAAGGAAAACTCAACTTCCGTTATTTGATATATGTGTTTTGAGGATTTGATGGTCAATTTATATTTGTGCACACCAGGTGCACTTGATGAGATTTCTATGTACAATAATTTCACTTTGATTTATGTTTTGTGCACACCAAGTGCACTTGTTGAAATTTTCGTGCGAGGTGACTGCACTCGATTGGAGCGTTATGTACACCGTATGCACTACACTGATATTTCCGTGCAAATCAGATGCACATGGTTAAGTGATTTTATATACGAATACCCTAGGTATATGTAAGACCCGGTTCTTTTTAATACGCCTAAAATCCGTATTTTCCTTTTTAAACCAAATTTTGTTACTTAATTATTTTAATAAAACCCACTCCCTATATTTATTCCCATTTAATTTCCTATTAATCCTAACCCAGCCCATTCAATATTTTACCATAAATTTAACCCCATTTTAATTACTGGCCCATTCTTTCTTTTCTCTTCAATTTTCCATATATATTCCTCAGCCCAACTTTAAAATTCCTTAATCCTATATTTTTTCCCTCACAAATTCCTCTGGCCCAGAATCCCCGAGCCCAGCACATATTACTTCCTCAGCCCACTTAATTTTTCCCTTAATAAACCCTTGTTTTCCCCGGCCCGGCCCTCGTTTCCTCTAATTCTTTTTTTATTTTAATTTTCTGGCCCATTTCCCCGGCCCGCTCCCGCGTCCCCTCTCCAAGCCCACGCCCGCTTCACACCCGA
The DNA here is from genome assembly GCA_030015575.1 of Agapanthus africanus. Lineage (NCBI taxonomy): Eukaryota > Viridiplantae > Streptophyta > Magnoliopsida > Asparagales > Amaryllidaceae > Agapanthus > Agapanthus africanus. The sequence continues at coordinate 340,358,593 of JASDDO010000006.1, read as the reverse complement.
CCCGCTTCCACAGTACCCGCCTCCTACCTCCAACGGCTACCTCCCTAATTCCCGCTCCCCTGTTTCCCTCGATCCACCATCGCCGCTGCTCCTCGCGCCAACGTTCGCGAACATTACCCTATGACGCGCGCCTCTCTCTCCTCTCATAATTACCTCCCTCTCTCCCATGTCTTTTCTCTCTCCTTCCCTCCCCGTTTCTCCCTCGAACCCACACTCACCATCGCCCTCGTCTTCACGTGGAACCCATCACCACTCGCCCCTCGCCCTGACGGCGACGACCACGACCTATCACCCACCTCCCTCATCTCCTTCCTCCTCAACCCAAAACCCACAGCACCCCTCGAGCTTCCCATCGCCTCCATTTACCAAGTCCCGACCTCGCGTACACGTCGCCGCCGTCACCTCCGGCCACCTCCCTCCATCACCATAGCCTCGCCTCCACGCTGAAACACCACTACCGAGCTCCCCACTTCGACCAAACTCCTCCACTCACCCACAGCACTGTACCCGAGCTCAGCCCCAACCCCGACGACGGCGAGCCCAACTGCACCCTCACCTGCCATTGTCGCCGACGTTCACCCCTAGTCGTCGACCGAGCACCTCCTTCCCTCTTCAGTTCCTCACCTGCTCCCCTCGCCGGAGCCCCGACCTCCGATCACTCCCCTCTCTCTCTCGCTCTAACTCTCTGTTTTCCCTTTCTCTCAATCTCTCTCACTCATCTCTCTCTCTGCCTACACACACTCTCTTTCTCTGCCTCTGCCTACTCTCTCTCTGCCTACACACCTTCTCTCTCTCTGCCTCTGCCTACTCTCTCTCTCTCTGTCTACTCTCTTTCTCTTTGCCTACACTCTCTCTAACTCTCTCGATCCCTCTTCTCACCCAACTCGAGCCACACAGTTGCCGACCCATCACCGGCCACCCAACACACTGCAGCCCCACCATCTAGAGCTGCGACCAACGCAGACACCCCGACGACGCCCCGAGCCCCCACTGGCCGAGAACAGACCCGAGCTCACCCGGAGCCGTTGCCGTCGTGGTGCTAGCTCGTCGCGTGCCCGTACTGTATCTCGCTGCCGTGCACCTCCAGGAAAGTTCCCTACTTGCTACATGCTATCTTTTGTTAATTACAAATCAATATCGTATATATTTCAAGCTTTACCTTTCCGTTAGATTATTCGACACAACTGTTTGATACTTGTTCTCATAGGAAATCATTATTTAATTTGAAGGAACTCAATTGTATATGCTGGCCCGAAGGGCTATGAATCTAATGGGTGAATTTCGTTGGAAAATATAACCGTTAACGACTAAAACAACTACCCTCAAGTTTACTCGTAAAACTGGAATTTCCCTGTACCTGAAAACCGTTAAAATCGCTATAAATTATATACATACTAGAATGATGAGTTCGAGGGCTCAAATCGAAGAAGACTCGACGAACTTTAACCCTAATACTATTTTCCAGATATTCCTGTACTCAAACTGTGTTAATATTTGGATCGGAGTGCGACTCTGGACTGCAGTCCAGAGCGACTCCAGTTGTTGCTTGTTGTTCCGTAATGGGTACCACAGGATTTCCTTAACTCGTAGGTTGCGGAACTCTGCTTTTTATTGTAGGTAAACCTGTTATCTAGACAACACAAGTGGTTTTATTCTGTTTCGTTATCATTTGTTATTTAATCTGCAATTTAAAAGATTGGGACGCATAACAGTCCCAACAGAACCAGAAACTGATATATTGGTATTGAATAGTGTATATCTCCTGACGTACAGACGCGATTGAAGATCCGTCTGTTGCGTTGAAAGACTTACTGAAAACCCTAGATTTCATCAAACTGTAGCATCGCTAAAATCTGATCCTAACTGGGATTAAAATGCGTTGCGAAACGGAATTCTGATTCTGAAACCGGATTTCCAGCCGCGAGCGCTTAAAATGAAATGGTTATAATTAATGATCCTGAAACCCGATTGGCTTGAAACTAAATTCGATGGATGGACAACTGAACATACTAATTATTACCTGTTTATCATTTCGCTAAACTATACACGTACGTTTCATGATAAATCGTGCAAGTGATAGAACACTATTTTTATGACACCTTAATCATGCTTCATATACTGTTTACGTATCATATCATACCCATATCATTGCAGTGATAACCTAGTGATATCGTGCATTTACCCAGTGTTAGATTTTAGTGATGATTGTGGCAAGTACGTTAGTGTTCGTGTATTCGTGAATAAGTGAAAGTGATACGTATTTGTACACAATCAGTGACCCTATTATTCTATTGCATTGTCGACGTCTGTGGGATGTGTGTACGTGTGACTATAAGTGGTATGGGACACTTATGGAAGCGCTTGCACGGGTGTCACAGATAAGGCACCAGACACTGCCATTTATCTTAGGTATTAGTCGGGACGTGCTTGATGGAGGTCCTGCCTTCAGTTCTCGCGCAGACTTATCACGGATCGATTAGTATTTAGGGTTATGGTTAGCGTTTGATGTAGACCACGGGGTGTGGGGTAGTTTAAGTGTGAGTTCAACAGAATCTCGGAAGTCCCATGCCGGCTTATATATTTAGGAAGATATATGGAGATTTACAGGGTATGTGATTATCACCGTGATATACATGTTGGGCTCGTGGTCCCTTGCCCTTGGGTTCTACCCTTGGGTGGAGGACACTCGCGAGTGGTCGACTCTCACACTTGGACTGACGATAGGCTTAGTGACCTGTACGGTGAGACTTAGAGACTGATAGGGATACTGGCATTGAGATATCTTATTTGCTGTGTTGACATACGTGGCATATTGTTCTACTGCTTTTACTGTTCCGCTGCATTGATTACTGCACATTCATATTCATGCTGTCATTGATTTACTGTTTCACATATCTATTACCACTGTTAGAATTGTCACATGATTTTATATATATCATATTGCTATTGTGTCGCTCTGACGACCTGAGTATGCATGCTCAGTATGAGGAGAAGATTTAGCCTGGACCAGGACTAGACGTATATTACAGACATCTCGATTTGATATCCAGAGTTATATCTATATTTGTCCCCCCTCAGGTCAGTTCTTTACATTGTTTTCTTCAGTTACTGCATCTCTCTTTACCTGCACATTATTTACTGTTCACCATGAAAAACTAGAAGCCGAAGTGTGACTACGGCAGGACATTTCCTTGACCGTAGGAGCATGGCTAGCCTTGTCTACCCCTCGTATTCCGTATTTTGGAAAGCGGGGCGTGACAGTATACTTAGTATGTTTTCGTGCACAGGAAAAATACCATAAATAAAGAAATACTTGAACTAGAATTGGTATAAATGAACTAGGGTGTTGCATTATACCCAATTACAAAAAGAATTTCGTCCTCGAAATTCCAGGAACAAGAAAAGATAAACAATCAAGAATCTACAAGAATAGGTGTGGAAACTTCTGTCGAATCTCGTCTTCTCGTTCCCAAGTTGATTCTCCGTGCGAGCGATTTCCCCAAGAAACAAGTACGAGAGGGATAACCTTGTTCTTAAGGACCTTTTCTCTTCGATCAACAATCGATATCGGTCGTTCCTCAAAGGTCAAATCCTCCCTTACAATTAGCTCCGAATGATCTAGCACGTGTGTCTCATCTCGAACATACTTACGGAGTTAAGATACATGAAACACGTCATGAACATTCACCAAAGATGGTGGTAACGCCAATCGATAAGCCACTTCTCCAACATGCTCCATAATCTCGAAAGGCCCCACGAATCGAGGACTAAGCTTGCCTCGACTCCCAAAACGAATCACTCCTCTAGTCGGTGATATCATCAAGAATACCAGATCACTAACAGCGAACTCTAGAGTTCTTCTCGATGTGTCGGCCCAACTCTTCTGCCGATCCTGTGCTGCCTTCATATGATTTCGGATAGTATTAACTTTCTCCACAGTTTGCACGATCAAATCCGGTACCAAATCCCAACAAACAGGTGAATGACACTTGCGACCATACAATGCTCCAAATGGAGCCATCTGAATAGTCGCCAGAAAACTGTTGTTGTACGAAACCTCCACCAAGTGTAGATGATCCTCCTACGAACCCTTAAAGTCCAACATGCAAGCTCTCAACATATCTTCAAGAGTTTGGATCGTTCTCTCCGACTGACCACCTGTTTGGGGATGATAAGCTATGCTAAACTTCAATCGCGTCCCCAAACTTTCCTGTAAACTCCTCTAGAAGTGCGATAAGAATCGGGTGTCACGGTCGGACACGATGCTCACAAGTACTCCATGCAATCTCACAATCTCCTGCATGTACCGTTCTGCCAATGCTTCCATTGATTGACCAACTCGAAATGGTATGAAATGAGCTGCCTTGGTCAATCGATCAACAATCACCCAAACTGCATTGTTGCCCTTTGGACTCCGCGGTAAAGCTGTCACGAAATCCATGGTTATATGTTCCCACTTCCATTGAGGAATCGGAAGTGGTTGCAACAAACCAGCAACCCTTTGATGTGCAGCCTTAACTTGCTGACACACCAAGCACTTCGCTACAAAGCGAGCAATCTCCCTTTTCATACCTTCCCACCAGAAATGCTGTCTTAGATCGCGGTGCATCTTCACGCCTTCTGGATGTACGGAATATGCGGAACTGTGCGCCTCCTTCATAACTTCTTCGTGAATAACTTCTTTTGGCACACACAAACGGCTACCATATCATAACGAATCATCTTCATGAATCAACAAGTCCGTTCTAAGTCCAGCTGCAACCTGTTCTCGAAACTTTTGCAATCTTGGGCCCTGTGGCTGCGCTGCTTTAATATTATCAATCAACGACGACTGTACTTGCAGCTGCATCAACTGTCCCGAAGAATGCGGTAGCACGATCTCCAACTCGAATCTCAGAAAATCTTCGATAAGCTCCTTCTGTGCAGTCATCATCCGAATTGCTGGCAACCGACTAAGCGCATCCGGCACAACATTAACTTTCCCCTGATGGTACTTAAGATCAAGATCATAGTCAGCCATCAGCTCCAACCATCTACGCTGCCTCATGTTAAGCTCTTTCTGTGTGAACACGTACTTTAGGCTTTTGTGATCGGTGAATACTTCAACCCTTTCGCCCAATAAGTAGTGTCTCCAAATCTTCAAAGCGAAAATCACAGCTGCTAGCTCCAAATCATGAGTTGGGTAATTCTTCTCATGGGTGTTCAATTGTCTCGATGCATAAGCTATAACCTTTCCATGCTGCATCAAAACACATCCGAAACCTTTTCCAGATGCGTCGCTGTGAATCACCAATCCTCCGGAACTGTCTGGTACGGTCAAAATAGGAGCGGTTATCAACCTTTGCTTCAACGTCTCAAAAGCTGATGCACATCTATCCGTCCATACGAACGGTACTTCCTTTCGTGTAAAATTGGTCAAAGGCTCAGCCAAACGAGCAAAATTCTCCACGAACCTTCTGTAATATCCGGCAAGTCCAAGAAAACTTCTGATCTTTGCTACGTTCTTCGGAATCGGCCAATCTCGAACTGCTGCAATCTTCTCGGGATCAACGGCGATTCCATCTCTGGATACGACATGCCCCAAAAACTTCACTTCTTCAAGCCAAAACTCGCACTTGCTCATCTTTGCATATAATTTTTCTTGCCTCAACGTCTGCAATGCGATCTTCAAGTATTCCGCATGCTCTTCAATGCTCCTCGAGTAGACCAGAATATCATCGATGAACACTACTATAAACTGGTCTAAGAACGGTGAAAAGATTCGGTTCATCAAGTCCATAAATATTGCCGGTGCATTCGTGACTCCGAATGGCATCACTAAATACTCGTAATGTCTATATCCAGTTCGGAACACAGTCTTGCAAATATCTTCTGATTTAACTCGGACCTGATGATATCCGGATTGCAAATCCTGCTTCGAGAATACCCTCACGCCACTAAGTTGCTTGAATAATTCGCCAATGCGAGGGATCAGGTACTTGTTCTTAATTGTCACCCGGTTTAATTCTCGATAATCGATGCACATCCTCCTTGTGCCATCTTTCTTCTTGACTAGAAGAACTAGAGCTTTCCAAGGTGAATTGCTGCTGCGAATCTAACCCTTCTCAAGCAATTTGGTAACCTGCTTCTTGACTTCTTCCAATTCTACTGGTGCCATTGGATAGTACGCCTTTGAGATTGGCGCTGCACCAGGAACAAGATCGATCGCGAACTCCACATCTCGTTTTGGCGGTAAACCCGAGATGTCATCGAACACGTCCATGAACTCTTGAACTACGGCTGGCGCTTCCTCCTTATCAACTTCCATTGACGAAAGAACATTGCTTTTCGGCCTAGCCCTAAACTCGACTGGCCCGACAGAACTGCTTCCTCCAGCAAAAACAAACTCCGGATGTCCGAGAATCTGGAAAATCACTTTCTTTGCCCTACAATCAATGTGAGCGTGGAAAGTGCCGAGAAAATCCATTTCCAAGACAACTTCATAACTGCCGGTATCAATCACCAAGAAATCTGCAAATAACTCCCATCCACAAATAACAACTGAACAATCCTTACATTCTCTACTAGCTATGGTCTTCCCATTCCCAGTGTGTATGTCCCAACAACTAGACATGGTCGTGCAAGAAATTGAGTGTGCAGCAATAAACTTGGACGACATAAAACAATAGGATGCACCAGAATCGAATAATGCTAATGTGGGAAAATCATGAACAAGTAGGATACCTGAAACAACTTCCTCTGAAGCCTTGGCTTCTTCAGCCGTCAGGGTAAAGGCTCGAGCTTGATTGGGTCTCTGAGTCAACTGCTTCTGCCCCTGAAACTGCTTTTGCGGTGGCCTCTGAACATTATCCTTCAAACAAAGCTTCGACGAGCAAACACTGATAGTATGATCAGCTGATCCGCAAACCAAACAAAGTCCAAGCTTCCTCCGACAATCCTTCTACAGGTGCCCAGGTAGATGACAGAACTCATAAAACATCCTTCCTTTCTGCTCTTGTACGACGGGCTTCTTCATCGGTACTACGCCACGTCGGTTCACTGGAATACCTCTGCGTATAGGCGCTCGGTTCGGCGAAAACGCCGGCTTCCGCACTGCAACTGCCTGCTGCTGCGTACCCCCAGTCTTCACTGATAAGCTCTGCTGCTCTTGGGCCGCTTTAAGCACTTGCAAAAAAGTGGTCAATCTCAGAGATATAATGTGCCTCTGGATTTCCACGTCCAAACTGCGCATGAACCTCCTTGCCCTATCAGCATCGTTGGCAACCAAAGGTCCAGCGAATCTACTGAGCCGTGTCCACTCAGCCGCATGTACATCCTTGGGTATGCCGTTCTGATTCAAACTGATAAACTTTTCTTCCATTTCCTCCCGTGCAGTCAGAGGGAAGAACTTCTCCAAGAAACTCTTCGAAAAATCTGCCCAACTGATCGGTTTGGGCAAGCGGGTCTCTTCCATAAGCCACCATTCATGGGCATAGTCTACCAATTGGATGCGTACAACATCCACTCTTTTGTCCTCTGGAATCTGTGCCACAACGAGCAAATTCTCCGTATCAACCAGCCATTGCTCTGCTAGCAACGGCTCTTCCAGACCAGTGAAAATGGACGGACCAAGTCTCCTGAAATCCGCCACGGTACCTACACGTTCTACTGGTTTGGCCGCAACACTGTTTACGGACTGCTGGACGGTCCGCAACCCTTCCTGAAAAGCTTCGGCTTGCCGCTGGTTCAGCTCGGTCTGCCGCTTCTGGTTCTCCAGCATCCCACGAATTACTCCAAGCAAAGCGGCGTCATCAACACGCCTCTGGTACGATTACAGACTTCTGTCCGCCATGATTCTGAAGCCAAAACACCGAAGAGGATTAGCAAGATGAACAAGATTCAATAAACAGGATACAAGAAGCAAGATAGTTATGGATTCAAGGATGGCAAGATAGCAATAAGGCAGGACATGCTCCTAGTTACGAGTATTCTGATTCGTGTATTGGGTCCAATACCCAACTACAAAAGAATCAAACCCGATTAACCTATATCCTATGGCTCTGATACCAAACAAACCCTGTCACGTCCCGCTTCCCAGAGTGCGCTAAGATCGGCACGTGACAGAGCCAACCATGCTACCTGTGGGTAGGAAACATCCCTCCACAGTCACATTACGGCTGTCTATAGATATCAAGAACAGGAAATTAAAAGAAACTATCTAGTACATGTCCATGAGCCAGAAATAACGAGTCGAGAAATAATATGCGGAAGCAATAAATTCAAGTAACAATAACAATCTGGAAAGTACGTCCCAAAATATGGGCTCACATCAGGAATGAAAGTACGAAAATAAAACTAAACTAACTAGTAACTAACATGATCTTCACTGCCCGGCTTGTTGGTCAAAATACTCCTGAACTGCTTGCGACAGAGATAGAGGATCTGGGCCATGCAAAACCCAGACGTTAGTGCGTCAAGATATCAACCAATAATAAATGAACAGGATACACGAGTTATGCAGGCATGAATCATAAATAGTAACATGTCAACAAGGATGTATAACAGTGAAGTGTATCAGTATATGTGACGTGCAGTGATCAATCTAAGCTGTGCTACTGGGTTATCTATTCTAAAGTTTGTTTGAAATCAATTAATGTAATCCTCCATGTAACTCAAAGAATATGTTCCGTTATCCTCCGGGACCACGAATCAGGTAGTGGGAGTCATGAATGACTCTGTTCCGTTATCCCCCGGGACCACGGATCAAGTAAGAATCACAAATGATTCTATCCCGTTATCCCCCGGGACCACGGATCAAGTAATACCCTTGTAAGCTACACTTTAGTTTACACTTTTGATTTTCCCATACCTCCAAGGTTATGTGTTCAAGTCAGGTATTGAAAATCTGGAGCTAATGCCAACACAAGATCAAGCAGCTACAAGTTTGTCTAAATAGACAACAGGATATGTCCGTAGGGACAACATGTCACGATTGTCGTCATTAGTAACAAGATCAGGTATCAAGTCAAGCGGTGGTATATCAGGTTATAACAGGTAGTGCACAGGTATCAAGCGGATGCTCATAATAAAACTATAGTAGGTGCGGAAGCACAATAAAAGTATGTATGCACAAATATTTATCAGGGGTTATATCATGACTATGTAGGATGCACATTATCAAGTATGGGGTGCTAATAAAACAATAATTTGGATTAATATAATCTGTAGATGCAACTGGATATAAATAATTAATGGTATGAGTACACAATAAAACATGGATGCATGAATAACTATTAGGGATTGCAACTATAGCTCCATTACTATGTAGGATGCACATTTTCTAGCATGGGGTGTTAATGTAGCAGTAATATGAAATAACGTGACTTGGAATGCAAATAGATATATAATTAATGGTATGGATGCACAAATATCGATCAGGGGTTACATTTACAGCTCCAAGACTAAGTGGGATGCACATTATTAAGCATGGGGTGTTACTACAATAATAATAAGAATTAATATGATCTATAGATGTAGTTATATATATTTTAAATGATATGGATGCAAACGGGTATCCGAAAACGGTAAAACTTTAGTATGGATGTATAATGTGATAAACGGGTAATGTTTTACTCATATGGATGCATAATATTATAACTAGCATGTAGCAAGATGAATTATCATGCGACTACATATATAAATAATAATATGGATGCACACGGACGTCGTATAACAGTAAAATGGTAAAATGGTAATATGGGATGTACAAATAAGCAATATGAAATGCTATTATTCAATTGGGTGCATTATATAGTAGTATAGCATGTAACAAGATTAACTTTCCTCGATCGGATCACACGACGGATACGTACGGCACGTCCTACGTCGGTAAATTGTCGCAACGTACACGTGGAACGAGGGACGGGTCTAGGCAAGGCGAGAGGGTGTTCACGCGAGCATTGTACGTTCACTGGATCGTCGGATCGGCAGCGTCGACGCAACTCTGGCGATCGCTGGAAACAAGATTCAAGAAAAGATAAAGAAAAGAAAAAGGAAAGAAGAAGAGGAAGAAGAAGGGAGAGGGGATTGTTTACTGGGTTGTGCACTGGGGTCAGGGAGATGAGATGGTGGCGACAAGATCAACGGAGCTCCGGCGACAAGGCTAGGGTTTGGCTTTGAGGAGTTAGGGTTTGGGCTCGGGTGTTGGTGCAGGCTGGGGCTTGGGTGCAGGGATCTTGGTGTAGGAGGGAGAAGGGAAGAAGAGAGGGAGAGGAGGAGATGGTGGTGGTGACGGCGAGGTCGAGGGATCGCCGGTGACGAGGTGTGCAGGGTGATGGGTTATCGGGGTTCTTGATGTGCTGGGTTTTGGTGCTCAGGAAGGAGGAAGAAGATGACGAGGAGGAGGAAAGAATGGAAATGGAGGTGGTGACGAGGTCGAGTTAGTAGAGGCAGAGGAGTTTTAGGGTTAGGGTTTCGATGAGTTGTGGGTTCTTGAGGAGGGGCTCGGGGTTAAATAGAGAGGAGAGGGAGAGAAAGAAGGAGGGGGTGACGATAGCGCGCGGGCGGTAACCACACTCGAGAAGTGAACAGTACCTCCGAGAGGAGAGAGAGAGGGCGCGAGAGGAGAGAGGGAGAGTTGTTAAAGTCGTTTGGATTTTAATTGAAAATGATTTTTATTAGTTATCTAAAATTTTTTAAGCTGTCGATTAAAATAAATATATTATATTAAATAAAATTGGATTTTCTGGTAAATACAAATTTAGTCCAAAACACGTCCGGCTCGGGTCTAAAAATTCAGTTTCAAAATATGAAAATACATGTGTCGACTAAAATTAAAATTGGATATCCGGGTAACGAAAATGCATACCCCCTGTAGGGTATTTTTTGTCACCCCTTTGAGATGGGAATACGCGTGCGCTAGTCGAGCGTACTACAGATTCCCTCTGCCTAGGGTAGGCTGGGGTTTATTGATCGTGGGGATCCGAATCTCTGGCAGCCGCGGACTAAGCTGTCGTTAATTACCCCTCGTCTTTGGAGCGAGGGAAACTCCAATTAACGGGTTAAACTGGTCATGCGAACTCAATGTGCAGTGTTGTGTTTTGAAGGGGTTTTGGTTATATCGGGGGCCCGCGGAGTTTTTACGGAGGTCCCGCTACTCGGATAGCGGGCTGGGGGTCAAGAGGGATAGGAGCTCCCTTGCGGGGTGCGGGGCAGCGCCCCGTTAGAAATTTTTTTCTAACAGGGACAGTGCCGTGGAGTATGTGTGTGTGTGTGTGTACGTGTATATATACATACATGTGTGTGTGTGTGTGTGTGTGTGTGTGTATGTAAAAAGGGAAAGGGGCATCCAAAGGATGCGTGGGGGCCAGCACCTCATGTGCCTAGGGCGCTTGAGCGCTGTGCGCTTAGGCGCTAGCGCATCACATGCCCGGCACGTGGGTGCTGGGCGCTTGAGCGCTAGGCGCATCACGTGCCCGGCACGTGGGCGGTGGGCGCTTGAGCGCTAGCGCTTCACATGCCCGGCACATGGGCGCTGGACGCTTGAGCGCTTGGGCGCCGGCAAAAAAAAAGCTTTTGGCCCCAGAAATAGGATTTAAACCCCTGAAAGAGGATTTAGAGTGGAATTAAACTCCTAAGATGTTTTTGGAGATGATGAAAGGGGCTGCTTTGTTTCTCCCCTTTGGTCTTGGATCTTCCCAAGATGGGATTTCTGGAGATTGGTCTCCTCTTTCCTCCTCTGTTGACCGGATCTTGAAGAACAAGAAGTATGAGATTTTAAAAGTCTCTTATTTTAAAGATCTGATGGGAGATCTAAGTTCCCCTTTGTGGGTTTTGTGGTGAAAAACTATTTTATTTTTGAAAAGGAAGAGTAAAATTCTTGATTTAATTCAAAGGAAAGAAGAAGGTTTAGAATCTTGAGAAAGGAGAAATCACAGATCTTGATTCTTTTTGGGAGAGAGAAAAAGTTATTGAGATATTTTCATTATCTTGGCCTTTATAGGCTATACACTTTACATATATCCTCCTGGGCTTTACAAAAATGGCATTTTGCCCATCCCATGGCTCATGTGCCATTTCTTTTTGCACATAAGCCATGGACTTTACAAAAATTTGGCTTTATGCCCATTCATGCATAAAAAATTACATAAAAATTATTTATTACATGATTTCATTTTGTGCATGGAGGAGGGCCGGTCGCTTCATGTTCGGACTCGACCCGGGCATGGGCCCACTTGATCTGGGCTTGGGCTCACTTGGTTTGGGGTTGACCTTGACTTTTACTTGGTCAACAGGGGTGCAATTTTCGACCCCAACAAAGTTCCCCCCATCAATAAATGCACACCGCACATTTGAGTTGTGTGCATGAAACTGATGGATCTTGAAGCTGGACTTCGAGGTGGAATATCATTCCGGGGGCGGAGCATCCCTCGGGGAGCATGATTCCCGGGGATCGGAGCATCATTCCGATTTGCGGAGCATAATTCCAGAGTCGGAGTATCCTTCCGAAGAGTCAGAGCATAATTCCGAGGGTTGGAGCATAATTCCGGGATCGGAGCATCATTCCTGAAGAGCGGAGCATGATTCCACGGATCGGAGCATGATTCCGAAGAGTGGAGCATGTTTCCAGGGATCAGAGCATTATTCCGAAGAGAAGAGCATGATTCCAGGGATCAGAGCATTATTTCGAAGAGCAGAGCATGATTCCAGGGATCAGAGCATTATTCCGAAGAGCGGAGCATGATTCCAGGGATCAGAGCATTATTCCGAAGAGCGGAGCATGATTCCAGGGATCAGAGCATTATTCCGAAGAGAGGAGGACATTTTGACCGAAGCGTAATTTCGATGCAGAGGTTGATTCCCAGGCGAAGCATAATTCCAATAGGGAAGGCAGATACTCCGAGGCGAAGCGTGATTTCGACATGGGGTACATTCAGAGACGAAGCATGATTCCGGCGCAGAGATTGTTGGTTGACTTGATTCCGAGATGAAGCATAATTTCGACAGGGAAGACAGATACGCCGAGACGAAGCATGATTTCGAAACGGGGTACACTCTGAGACGAAGCATGATTCCGGCCTAGAGCTTGTTAGTCGACTTGATTCCAAGGCAGAGCTTAATTCCGACGAGGAGGTCGCTGGTTGATTCCAAGCCGAAGCATAATTCTGACAGGGAAGGCAGATACGCCGAGGCGAAGCATGATTTCGACGCGGGGTACACTCTGAGACGAAGCATGATTCCGACTTAGAGCTTGCTGGTTGACTTGATTCCGAGGTGGAGCTTAATTCCGACGGGGAGATCGCTGGTTGATTCCGATCCGAAGCATAATTCCGACAGGAAAGGCAGATACACTGAGGCGAAGCTTGATTTTGACACGGGGTACACTCTGAGACGAAGTATGATTCCGACGCAGAGATTGTTGATTTGATTTGATTTGGGTTGGCATCAGCATCGCTACACTGTAATATGGTACCAGAAGCGAATCATCATTTGCCATGAGAGGATTTTGGGATTTTGGTTTTTGTTTGGCATCAGTATCGCTACACTGGAATATGGTACCAGGAGCGAATCATCATTTGCATTTGCTTATTAGAAAGCGATGGCTTAGGAGACAGGTTTTAGGTCCCTATCACCTAAGACTTTTCAATTTTGTTAGCCGTAAGGGTCTCACAAAGCATTTTCTCCCTATGGGTCGTAAGGATCTCGTAAGTGTATTTTCTCATTAGGAGTCGTGGGGACCCTTAAGTGTGTTGCTCCTTTGTGAGTTGTAAGAATCTCATGCGGGAATTTTCTCCTCACAAAGTCGAGAGGACTTTGCTGGTGCATTTCATCTCTTTTTCACGAGTTTGCGCCCTTTCAGGTTTTCACAAACTCGCCGGCAGTCCTGCTGTTTTTACTCACGGAGCCCTTTCGGGTTTTCATCCGTGCCCATTTTGCTTGTGGACATACCTTTTTTTTAATCTTCATCGCCGGTGGGACTTTGAATGTGGTCTCGCCGGTAGGACTTGGGAGAGATTGAGATCGTTTTACACCCGAGGATTGTATACGGTTTTGCAAAATGTATGATCCAGACCATAGGGCCGGAAAAAATTCGGGACTTTGTTGGCGTCTGCATCGCTACACTGGAATATAGTACCAGGAGCGACTCATCATTCGCCACTTAGGGTATGGGATTTGGAATTTGGTTGGCGTCTGCATCGCTACAGTGGAATATGGTACCAGGAGCGACTCATCTTCGCCGTTTTGAGATTTGGAATTTGGTTGGCGTATGCATCGCTACACTGGAATATGGTACCAGGAGCGACTCATTATTCGCCATTAGGGTATGGGATTTGGTTGGCGTCTGCATCGCTACACTGGAATATGGTACCAGGAGAGACTCATTATTCGCTGTTTTGAGATTTGGAATTTGGTTGGCGTCTGCATCGCTACACTGGAATATGGTACCAGGAGCGACTTGTCAGCCGTTTTGAGATTTGGATTTTGGTTGGCGTCTGTATCGCTATACTGGAATATGGTACCATGAGCGACTCATCATTCGCCGTTTTGAGATTTGGATTTGGAATTTGGTCGGCGTCTGCATCGCTGCACCGGAATATGGTACCAGGAGCGACTCATCATTCACCATTGGGATTTGAGTTTGGAATTTGGTCGGCGTCTGCATCGCTGCACTGGAATATGGTACCAGAAGCGACTCATCATTCGCCATTGGGATTTGAATTTGGGATTTGGTTGGCGTCTGCATCGCTGCACTGGAATATGGTACCAGGAGCGATTCATCATTCGCCGTTTTTTTTGCCACGATTTCTCTATCATTTTAGTTTTTCTTATCGCGAAGGTCGCGATTTCTCTATCATTTCGGCTTTTTATTCGCGGTTGCCCCATCATTTCGGCTTTATTTTTATTTTTACTCGCTGATTTTTATTGCGAGTTGCCCCATCATTTCGGCTTTATTTTTCATTATTATTATTATTATTGTTTTATTTACACATTTTTACATTCCCAGTTTAACGACTTTGAGGTCGATTATTCCCAGTTTAATGACATGGTGGTCAATTGTTTTCAGAGAAAGGCAGATGTCTGAGAAAATCAGTTTCACGAAGAATTTCGGTCTCCGTTTGTATGAAATTGGCGGTCGCGGCTTGACTGTTTGTTAACACGCCTTTGGACAGTTCTATCTCTCGTGCATTGTATTGTTTTTCGACCCAATCTTTGAAGACGAAGCAGTCCTCAATGACATGACCTATCACTCTATGATAGGTGCAGTATTTGGGGTCGTCGGTCATATTCGCTTTCTGCGGTCTTTTTGACTCTGGCAGTTATAGACCGTTCCTCATGGCGTCTTTGAATATTTTACGGATTTTGTCCCTTCTGAAGGAATAGACCTTATCTATCTTTTCTTTCAGTGGAGATTCTCCTCCCTCTCCGAACACTGGCTTCCGAGGCTGGTTGGCATTAGGCCCGCTCATCCCTTGCTTATTTCGGTTAGCCGAAGTGGTAAAAGATTCAGAATCGTCGGAATTTCCGCCTTTGCGATTATCGTCCTTTCGGTTTCTCCAGGACTTATTGGTATTTTGGGAATCCGAGGAGGACTCCTGCTTTGAGCGCTCCAACATCTGAACTTTCCTGGTCAGCTCTTGGAATGTCTTGAGACCCGCGGTGCATAGAAACGGGGCCATCCAATTGTTGAGATTTCCGACAAGGAGACTGACAGATTGGTCCTGCTCTATCGGCGGTTCACATTTGACGGAGAGATTGCGCCATCGGTTATAAAATCCATGCCGCTTTCGTCGTTCTTTGGCTTGGTCCTTACGAGGTCGACGATGGTGATCTTATCGCTGACACTCATGAACCTTTGTCGAAACAAAGATTCTATTTGGACGAAAGTTGTGACGGAGCCATCTGGTATGCTCGCGTACCAGTCAAAAGCAACATCGGTCAAGCTATTAACGAACTGGCGGAGGAGGAGCGCATCATTGCCCCCAGTATTCCCGCATGAGGCTTTAAAGTGGGCGATGTGCTGATTCGCATTTCCCGTCGCATCGAATCTTCCGAATTTAGGGATGACATAGCCGCTAGGAAATTCTACCAGATCATACTGAGCAGGATATGTTCTCGCGCTATTGCTAACATCTTTTTGCGCTTGGCTACCAATGTTTTGACTTTGTTGGCAACCAAATCCATGATTTGATCTTGAGTTAGCGGGCTACTGTCATCGGTAGCCAAGACATTTCTCAAGATAGGATGCGACTAACTTTCATGCGGTCCGCCCACCTTTGGGTTTGAGGGAATAGGCGTCGGCTGCTTTGGGACACCGTTTCCCGGTTCATGAGCACAGCCTTGCGCTTGATTGGACGGCTGAGAGGAAAGTCGGGCCGTGAGCTGCATCACGACATTCGTCAAGTCGTCAATTTTAGAGTAGAGTTTGGTCATCTCATTGTCTTTGTTTCTGAGCCGCTTTCGGAGCTCTTGAAGCGGCTCTTGCTCCGCGGTCCTGGGACGGAAAGTCGGCTCTTCTTCACTGTCCGAGCTTGACTTTACATGGACTGAGGGATCTTTCTGCCTATCATCCTCATCGAGAGGGTTTTCGTCACCCAGCGGAGGCGGCTGTTCTTGGGAAGCGGCAACCACATTCAAGCCAGATTGGATTTGAGATGTGGTGGCCCCGTCCTTGCTCTTGCTGTGCGTGCCCACCATATAGACAGTGTTGTTTCCTGATTAAAAATCAGGAATCACCTCAATGAGGTATCACGTGTTCACATATGATCAATGGTCACGTGATGACACGTGATGGTTAAAATCTCATCAAACAAAAATGAAAACAAACGGCTGAAAGATGACTCAATTCACGTGACCAAGGGTCACGTGCTCACACGTGACCAAGGGTCACGCGCCAACACGTGACAGGCTTTGAAAGCCTTACAGCTTAATAGAATTTAATTATAAAAATCAGGAATTACCTCAATGAGGTGTCACGTGTTCACACGTGACCAAAGGTCACGTGTTGACACGTGACGTTTTTACAGAATTAAAATCTGTCAAGAAAAAGTACAAACAAGCGGCTGAGGAAAGACCCCAAAGGGGCGTCATGTGCTCACACGTGACCAAGGATCACGTGCTGACACGTGATGGTCTTTAGCCCAGTAGAAATACAGAGTTTAATTCAATCAAGTTATAAGGGCCTCAATGAGGCATCACGTGTTCACACGTGACCAAGAGTCACGTGTCGAAACGTGATCTATTTACAGAATTAAAATCCTAAGGAATCAGAAGTAAAACAAGTGGCTGAAGAAAGACCCCAAAGGGGGTCATGTGCTCACACGTGATCAGAGGTCACGTGCTCACACGTGACCAGAGGTCACGTGTTGACACGTGATGATCCTTCAGCTCAATTAAAATACAGAATTAGAACTCTGAAGGAGGAGCGGTCACGTGCCAACACGTGATAGGTTTTGAAAGCTTTATAAATTAATAGAATTAAAATTCTAAAATTCTTTAAAATCTTTCCAAATGGAAAAGGATTATGGGAACCGTTAAATCAAAAGTCCAAGGGTGATTAAAAATCACCAATTTATGGAAAAATCCTAAACAAGGAAAGATTTCCCTAAAAAAAATCTCACCAGAAATAACAAACAGAATATCTTTGGATTTAAAATCCAACGGTGAATAAAATTCACTGTGTGATCCAAAGGATCATATTAATTATGAAAACAATCAAATCTTTCAATGAAAGATTTACTAAACAAATTGATTCTTTTCCTTCTCCTATAAATAGGAGTCAAGAGAAAAGAAAAAAGAGAAGAGAGTTTTGGAATCTTGAAATTTCAGAGAGAAAAGAAAGAAGAATTTAATTCTCAACAAAGAAAACCCTAGGTGAGAAAAGAAAGAGGATCAAAACTTCAAACAGAGAATTTAATTCTCAAAATCTAAGAGTTTAACTCTTCTGCAAAAAGAACTTAGTTCTTCCTCTAGTTGAAGATCTGCAGAAGCACATCTCCCCGTAGGTTGAGAATTTAATTCTCATCGGATTGAGATCCTGCCATGCAGATCTAAAACTTAGAGGGGGAATTGAGTTTAGAGAATTTAATTCTCTCAAAACAAAATTATGGTTTAACCCTATATGAGAATTTAATTCTCCTAAAATTATAAGAATTTAATTCTTTCAAGATGGACAGAGCTAGGGTTTAACCCTAATTGAGAATTTAATTCTCTCAAATTCACAGGAATTTAATTCCTCTTAAAATGAAATTAGGGTTTCACCCTATACAAGAATTTAATTCTTTTACATATATGGGAATTTAATTACTCTAAAAGAAATTAGGGTTTAACCCTATATAAGAATTTAATTCTTTCATAATAGGAATTTAATTCCGCTAAAAATCATGATTAGGGTTTAACCCTACAGAGAATTTAATTCTCAAAATAAAATAAGGAGACTTAAAAGATCTCTGTGCATGAAAAGAATTAAGGTCACGTGGCCCCACGTGATCCCTTAAAAGATCCCCAAAAATGAGAAGGAAAAAAGCACTGAGGGAATGCCTCACGTGCTCCCACGTGACCTCCAAAACACAGAAAGAAAAAGTAGAAGAAAAGAAGGTTTGGGCGCTCTCACGTGCCCCTACGTGACCCCTCAGCAAGTGCTTTAATAATCGATGCATGAATCTCCATCACGTGTCGACACGTGATGCTCAGAATAAAAATATAAAAAAAAGTGTTTAACACTTAATTGCAGAACGAAGTAAAAAAGAGGGATCTGGTCCCACCTTTGGGCGCCCTCACGTGTCCACACGTGACCCCTCTTTCTTTAGTGTTTAACACTAATTTGGGGATTATATTTCTTGTGTTTAACACTGATTGTTTTCTAGTGTTTAACACTAAATTGAAGATTATATTTTCAGTGTTTAACACTGATTGTTTTCTAGTGTTTAACACTAAATTGAAGATTATATTTCCAATATTTAACACTGTTATCTTCTAGTGTTTAACACTAATTTGAGAGCTATAGCTCCAGTGTTTAACACTGTTGTTCTCTAGTGTTTAACACTGCTTTTAGCCAAATTGGCTAATTTTCCAGAGGCAAAAGACTCCCCCATAACCGAATCTCAAAATTGAGTCAATCAAAGATAAAAATATTACCAAAGCCTTCAAACTCTTGTTTAGCATTGCTAAATAATGTGGGCTGAAGCCAGACAAATATCTAATGGTCCAACAAAGGGCCAACATTTTGAATCTAATTGGACTTAGCCCAACTTAGCCATAAGTCCTCAATTCAGGCTTAACTGAGCCATTGTGCTCATAATATAATTAATTGATCCTAGCTCCAAATCGGACTACAGATCACTTAATCCACCTTAGTTCAAGGGTACAT
This sequence comes from Agapanthus africanus, assembly GCA_030015575.1. Lineage (NCBI taxonomy): Eukaryota > Viridiplantae > Streptophyta > Magnoliopsida > Asparagales > Amaryllidaceae > Agapanthus > Agapanthus africanus. The sequence continues at coordinate 340,339,248 of JASDDO010000006.1, read as the reverse complement.
CTCTTCACTCCTTTGATATTTGTCGTTGTAATTCCTCAACGTCTTCAAAGAGGTGACGGGTCCCGACAACCACATTTCACAGACTATGACGTCTCTAAACTACGGACTGTGGGGTCCTTAAACCCATGGACTATGATGTCCTTAACCTCGACCGTGATGTCTTAAAACTAACACTGGACTGTGGGGTCCTTAAACCCATGGACTATGATGTCCTTAACCTCGACCGTGATGTCTTTAAACTAACATTGGACTGTGGGGTCCTTAAACCCATAGACTATGATGTCCTTAACCTCGACCGTGATGTCTTAAAACTAACATCGGACTGTGGGGTCCTTAACCTTGACCGTGATGTCTTTAAACTAACATCGGACTGTGAAGTCCTCAAACTCACGGACTATGATGTCCTTAACTTTGACCGTGATGTCTTTAAACTAACAATAGACCGAGATGTCCTTAAACTATCAACGGACCGTAATGTCCTTAAACTAATTATCGACCGCAATGTCATTAAACTAAACAATAGAGCCCGATTGCTCTTTTGTCGGATCTAAACGGTCCCGTTAAGTTGATCTTAGTCCAAAAATCAAACTAACGTATACTTAACAAACGTTTAAGTTGATCTTATTCTCAAATGAGACTAACGTATCCTTAAACCCAAACCCTCCAAACCCAAATCTAAGAAAGATACGGATTTGGACTAGTCCACGCCCTACGGGCGACAACATAACTTAGTCTCCGTATACAATCCACGGGCAACCAAACACAAAACAAACACCCACGACACGAAGTGACCATCTGGAGAAGGAGAAAGTTGTTACCGCGATGCGGTAGCGTAATTAACTGCAGGGGCTTGCGCCTGCAGGGAAGAGCGTCCCCACAATCAAAAACCCCTCAAGTGAGGGGGAATCTGACGAAGTCTGCTATATCGGCCGCATCCGTTTAAACCTTCGATACACGGTGCCATAAATTAACTTGGCATCTTCGGAGAGGTGGACGGATAGCACCAATTAGCAATTGCCCCGAATTTTGCGCAAGACATCTGTCTTGCGCGTCTTTCGGCGGGGAACAGATTCTGGCATGCCTGGTGGGACCTTTTCCTCTTTCCACTCCACACTTCGTGTATCGTGTTCGCGAACCAATCGCAGTTTGCTAATGGTTGCCCTTGGGTTTTGAGGTACTAAGATTTGGCGTTTGCTTAGTGCAGAAAGCGAAAGATCAATGGCGTTCACTTGTGCAAAGTGTTCCAACTGCAGTTGCAACCCCTGCTCCGCTTCATCTGGAGGCATAGCTTATGGGCCCCAAGCGGCTTCCCTGTTCACAATGCCGGTGGAACAGGTCACTCAAGCCACCACAGGATTGTTTTTCGGGACCATACTCCCGCCAACAAGCTTCACCGCTCCTATGCCAACGCCAGAAGCTCCCAAGAAGTCGGTCTTTGATCGACTTGCTACTACCACGTCCCCTCTCAATGGGTCGTCCAGCTCCAACTCCTCGGTCTTTGCCAGACTGAGCCTGAACTCCGATGGGCCTGCCAAGAAGTCCATGACACCTGAAGTGGCCATCCCAAAGAAGATAGCCATCTCTGCTCCTGAAGTCGTCAAGGCGGCTTCTCCTGCCAAAGAGTCGGTCTTTACAAGACTGACTATTCCGGCTCCCGTTCTTGCTCGAAGGTCTGTCTTTGACAGATTGGATACTGCTACTCAAAAGACGTCAGTCTTCAAGAGGCTGGCACCAGCGGCGCCTCATCTGGACAGGGGGCAAGACAAAACCATCCCCATCGCCGAACCAGCCCCAACAGCTCGACACGCTCGACGTCGCCACTGGCGCCGAGTAAGGAAGGCCGGGGGTAACTCCCCCTCTGGACTAACTCCACCGGCTCTAACGGTGGAAATTAATGCTGCTATTCCAACCGGGAACAACTTTGAGCTGCTGAACAAGGTGCGCAGGAATTCGCCTACCACCGTATTAAAAAGATCTCCTCCACCGGTAGAGCCTGTCGCAGAAGCAAAACCGGAACAGCCCCCTCAGCGGCTGTCCTCCAAAGTTTACAAAGTCTGGCGACGTGTCCAAGAGTCAGTGATCGATCAAGACTACCTCCGCCGACAGAAGAAGCTGAAGGTTCAGCCGGAAGGGAACCGTCCCAGTAAGCCGCAAAAGACGACAACCACTTGGGTGCCCGCTACAATGGCCCCCTCTACGTCGACTACTCAAAAGAAAAGGAGGCCAGAGAAAGCCCCTGTAAACGTGGTAGGACACAAAAACACCGAGCCCAAACGCCCTAAGTCTGGGGGCATGGTGGTATATAATGTTTACATGACTTCCGGAAAAGAGGAAAGCCGCACTTCGATGAGCCACTGACCTCTCACCCAATCAATAACAAGGGCTCAGGAACAACAACAACAGAAGCTTCAAGAGATGCTGACTGCAATGGCCGCACTTACCGGGCCAAAAGAAAGCCCGGAGGTGTCATCGGAACAATGTCACGAACACGAGACTGATACTGAATTCCTTCGGAGAATGCTCAAAAAGAAGGACAAGGAGGCTGCGGAACAAGCGGCCAATATAAAGCAAATGGCCCTTCTATTCCAGGATATGGTGGGCATGATGATCCAGCCGGACCCTCCAGCCGAAGATCCTCCAGTAATAATTGAGGATGACAGAGGAGAAACATCGAATCCTCTGCCGGCTCTGTCAACAGCCAAGGTGGAGACAATCTCTAAGGCTGTCCTGGATGACTATATTGCTCAGCAAATAAGAGTTCACCAGGCAAATGAAGCAGCCGGCCAAGTTGTCAAAATTGGGCGACCGTATCCAGGCTGGTATGATCAGATAAAGTACCCGCCGGGATACACGATCCCCAAGTTCCATGTGTACAAGGGGACAGGCAATCCCCATCAGCATGTTGCTTAATTCAAGGCTCTTTGTGGCAACACCGGCGGCGATGATAAGCTTTTGCTCCGCCAATTCGTCAGCATCTTAACGGAGACGGCGTTTGAGTGGTACTCCGAACTTCCAAACGACTCCGTCAAAACTTTCGCAGAAATGGAGTTGTTATTCACCCAGCGATCCGCGAGTGCTAGTGAACGCACCCCAATAACGGCATTGATCAATGCCAGGGTGAAGCCGGGCAAGACGTGGGTTCAGTACGCGATCCGATGGCGGAATCTGTGGTCGAAGTGCGAACAGCGCATCGAAGAAGTACCAGCGGTGGGCATGTTCGTGGATACCCTAGACCCTCATGCAACTATTTCACAGTTCATGATGTTCTTCAAACCGACCACATTCCAAGCTTTAATCGATAAGCTAGCCCAAATGGATCAGATGGGTCATAGACCGTCTCCTCCGAAGCCGGAGCCGCGGAACGAAAAGGGAAAAGGGAAGGTGACCTTCGTTGCGAATGCCCAACAACAGCCCAGTGCTCCAAAACTAACAGATCAACTGGAATTATAATGAGAAAATGAAGCGCCCTTACTCATTCCCGCGGGATAAAACGAAGTGGTTGTTCGAGCTAGCGATGCGCAACAGGCTTATCAATTTGCCGAATCCAAAGTGACCATTGCAACCCGGCGAAGTGAATAATCCTAATTATTGCCCTTACCACCAAACTGTAAGCCATCCAATTGAAGATTGATTCATCTTTAAGGGATGGATCGAGGATCAGTACCAACAAGGCAAGTTTGCGCTGTCTGAAAAATGGAAAGTAAGCCCATCACAACCGCACACTCCTAAGAGGATGGACACACCGGGGGCAACGTGCTCTTTTGTTGAAGAAGCTCCATGGGAGGTCGTTCTTTCAGCCAAAACCAAAAGAATGTTGAATGATCTCCAGACATGCCCGGCGATCAAGTGGAAGAATCCGCTAGAACCCCAGATCATCGAAGAATGTTGAAGCCGCGCCCAGCTCTAAAAATTGGTGGTAATAGCCAAAGCGTTCACACCCAATCGTCAAAATCTTCAATGAAGAAAAAGAAATCCAAGAAGCCCGTGAAGCCTTGCGACAAGCGCACGGACCTGCAAAAGCAGATTGACGCGCTGGAAGAATATAATCAGAAGGCGCGAACTCCAATCACGCTCCAAGAGTTCCTCGGCCACGTCCTTGAAGACGGAGATGATGAAGAAGACTCGTTAGATGAATCTGAGGATTACGTAGAAAGTTGCCATGTGGTCTCTCAGTCATCGATGGACGATGAAGAAGCTCCTTGCATCGAAAGACTGGGGGCAGGTCCTGAACCGGAGCTTCCAGGGCCATCAGACGATATGATCGACGCATTCCTAAATGAAGCTCTTCTGAAGAGTAAAGCTGATCGGGAGCGTGAGATGGCCATATTCGAAAAGGCCAAAAACCGACGACTGGACGAAAGGGTTAAAACACCCTCGCCAGATCAAAGTACATCCGCCTCAAATAAAAGCAGGTTCAAGATGAGAAAAAGGTTCGCTAAAGCCATGTCGATGGGAATGAAACTGCCACCCTTCGAAGGAAACACTCTCGGTGAAGCAGAGATGCATCCTAGCTATTGCTTATATCACCGAAAGATTGTGCACCCCACCGAAGAGTGCAACGCTTTTAAAAGATGGTGGCAGGGATATGTTGCTCACCGGCAACATTTTAAGCGGATGAAACGAAAAACTCGTCGGGAGCGAAGAAGTGCGACCGAGGAGCTTAGAAGGACCGCCGGCAATTGTCGCGTGGTCAACGCTGGGGGATCGCAAGTCCTCACCTTCGGAAGTGACTCCGACGAAGAGATGAATCTTTGCCCTCTTTTCAAAGAATCTACCTCGAGGAAAGAGGAAGAACCGAAGATCTGCGAAAATATCCAGCCGCGCAATCGTACGCTGCCCGAAAAGAATATTGGACCCGCGAACAGAAAAGATAAGCGAAAAAAGAAGGTCTCTGAAGATATCGCCCTAGATGACCAAGTCATGAAAGAGCTGACCGCCAAGGACCCGCCAAAGAAAAGTAAGGTGGACTACAACGTTCTGGCACACTTGAGAAAGTTACCTTCGCAGCTAAGCATTCTTGATGCCCTCTTGTTATCAAAAGAAGCAAGCGATTCTTTGATCAAGGCGTTGCAAGAGCCAGAGCAATTCCAAACTTTCCTCGCCGAAGAAAGGATGAAAGAAGAGCTGGAAGAAGTACACACAGCCGATATCACCTTCGGCGATGAAGACCTCCTCCTTGGGACGTGCGAGCACAACCGTCCCCTCTATGTCTCAGGATACTGCCACGATATCAAAATAGGCAAAATCCTAGTCGACAATGGGTCTTCCGTCAATCTCCTCAACGTGAGAGTATTGAAGGAAATCTGCATGAGCGTTCAGCACCTCGCTCGCGAGAAAATTACCATCTCCGGTTTCGACTCCCAGTCATCACGGACCCTCGGGTCTGTAATACTGACGCTGCGCTTCAGGTTGCTTGTCACAGACATTAAATTTCACGTCATCGACGCCAAGACATGCTACAATGCTTTGCTTGGCAGGCCTTGGTTACACGAGTACAACATTATTCCTTCTACACAGCACTAGTGTATGAAATATTTCAAAGATGGTCTCAAGTACACTGTGACGGGGGAGTTAAACCCATTCTCCGTGAACGAAGTGCGAAAGTACGAAGATGCAAAATACTTCTTACCAGATTTTGAGGACACGGAAAGATGTCACAAACCGAAGGACAAAGCTATCACTACTATTCCGGTCTTCGGGAGTGATACCGAGGAGGAGGAAGAGATAGTTTATTCGGGGCTGCTTCAACGCAACAACCCAAGACCGTCTGCCCCCATGTTAATCTTCGGCAGCGACTCGGAAGACGAGGTTAATGCTGTATTCTCCGCTCGGCCGTCAATACAAGCTTTCGCTGGCTATAATCAGAGTCTGCAAATTATCATGGTTCTGTGGGAGCATTACAAAGAGCTCGATGCACTTAAAGCTTATAGTGTGCAAGAACTGCAGATATTTTACGTCCCTCCCAGACGAAAGGGTGAAAAGGCGATCCTATTCTACCGATCTGGGGAAACCAAAGTGGAGAAAGAAATCTGGCATGGCGCCGATTCTACGCTCGACAGACTCTAGCAAATCCGTCTGCCTAAATATTACTCGGAAGGCTTGAGAAGGCTCTTGAAGCGCCAAGGGGTGCCTTTCAAACAGACCATTCGACAAGCTCGGTTCTACAATAGGATTTGGGATGTCCCTGGAACTCAGCGCAAGTTGCCCAACGGGAGAATGGAAACGCTCGGGCTTGGATATGTGAAATCCGGGAAACGGGAACAAGTCCATGGTTGCTACGTAATATATGGCTTCGATGAAGAAGAGGACGCCCTGTCAGAAAACGCTGACCCTGAACCAAAACGAGATCCTGCAATCAAAATGTCGAGTCCGCCATTTGAAGAACGAATGGACAAGCTTATCAGGGAAGCAGGTCAAAAGATCCGGGATGATCATAACCGTGAAATAGCCATTTACGAGAAAGCCAGGACGCAGCGCCTCCTTCAATAGGCTGCGGAGAATGAAAATGCTCTTCCTTATCAACCCGTCATACAAAAGGCCCGACGCAAAGGAAAAAATAAATCAAAGAGCGGGAAAGGCGTTCGACAGCAACAAAGCGGGACCAAGAAGCGACGCGATCGGGAATCGAGCAATCCGGACTCGTCTCTTATAAAGAAGATGGGTCGAGCATACTCTTTCCCTTAGAATAAAACACGGAAGATACTTGATCTCGCCATAAAATATCACATGATTACACTTCCGGAGTCCAAACACCCCGAGCAAGCCAACGAGGTCTCTCACCCAGACTATTGCTCTTATCATCGAGCAATAGGACATCCTCTCGAAGATTGCTTCACCTTCAAGGACTGGGTCGAAGACCAATATCAGCTCGGCAAGTTCGCTCTATCCAGCAGTTGGAGGATAAATCCGCCACAGAAGCACGAACCAAAAGCCGCCCGTACAGCGAGAGTAGAACCAGATCAACATTGGTCTTGGAAGCAAGCTCGTACTTGTCATATGATAACACTATCAAAAGAAGAGCCCGAGGATAGGAGTGACCTCTCCTGGTGCTTCGAAAACAATGATGACGAGGTGATCTCAGAGTTTCCACCGGCGTCAAAAGAGCTGGAAGATTGAATACATACCACTGCGGATGATTTGGGGACGACAAACGACCCGCGACTGACATTCGTCAGTGAGTTGCTGTCTGAAGAAAAGGTGGCTACACTAAAGGACGTGCTCATGCAGTATAAAGATTGCTTCGCATGGAACTATTCCGAGATGCCCGGATTGGATCCAGAAATAGCCGTCCACAAATTGGCAATATCTCCGGACGTTAGGCCAATCAAACAAGCAACTAGAAGAATGCGGCTCAAGCTTGAGATGAGCATCAACGCTGAGATCAAAAAGCTAATCGACTCCGGCTTCATCTAAGAGGTGCAATATCCTGACTGGATCGCCAACATAGTCCCGGTGATGAAGAAAAATGGGACAGTGCGCATATGTGTGGACTTTCGGGATCTCAATAAAACTTGCCCGTAGGACGACTTTCCAGTACCAGTCACTGAGCTGATGATAGATAACACATCCACTCACGAAGTCTTCTCCTTCATGGATGGCTCATCAGGATATAATCAGATAAAGATGCACCCCGAGGACCAGAAGCACACCACTTTCCGGACCCCTTTGGATATATTTTGCTATAAGGTGATGCCCTTCGGTCTGAAGAACGCCGGTGCCACCTATCAGAGGGCCATGACGAAGATTTTCGATGACCTCATACATGAAATCATCGAATGCTATACGACGACCTCGTAGTTAAAAGCAAATCATACGAGGAACATCTGGAGCATCTGAAGACCGTATTTCAACGACTTCGGTAATACAACTTGAAGATGAACCCTCTTAAATGCGCGTTCGAAGTGTCCTCAGGAAAATTCCTAGGGTTCATTGTCCAACACCAAGGCATCGAAATAAATCCTTCAAAAATCAAGGCGATCATGGAAATGCCCCCGCCAAGGACTCTCAAACAATTGCGGTCTCTCCAAGGGAAGCTCGCGTATATCTGACGATTCATAGCCAATCTCTCAGGCAAGTGCCGTCCTTACAGCCACCTGATGAAGAAGGGAACCTCGTTCGTCTGGTACCATAAATGCCAAAGCGCATTGGATGAAATCAAGCAATACCTGCAGAATCCGCCAGTGCTGGCCGCTCCCGTTAAATAAAAACCTCTCGTCCTGTATACAACAGCCCTCGAAGGTTTGCTAGGCGCATTATGGATACAAGAGAACGACTAAGGAAAAGAAAGAGCTCTCTACTACTTGAGTCGAGTTCTACTGGGGGCAGAAAGCAATTACTCTCCCATCGAAAAACACTGCCTGGCGTTGATCTTCGCGATAACGAAGCTCAGACACTACGCGTTGGCGCATGAGGTCCATCTCATATCAAAAGTGGATCCTCTCAAGTATTTAATGTCAAAAGCCATATTAACAGGGAGTCTCGCTAAATGGGCCCTACTCTTGATGGAATTCTCAATAACTTATCGGCCGCTTAAGGCAGTGAAAGGCCAGGCTATCGCCGACTTCCTCGCTGAGTATCCGATACCTGTCGACTCTCCTTTGAACTGCGAATTGCCAGACGAACATGCATTTGACACGATCGACGGGGGTGATACTCGATGGGAACTCTATTTTGATGGAGCGTCTTCCCTGAAGAAGCGCAAACAAAGCACCCCTATAATCAAATCAGGGGTAGGCCCCATCTTCGTAACTCTACAAGGAGGGATAATGCGCTTTGCCTTCTCCTTAACAGAGCCGAGAACAAACAATGAAGCCGAGTATGAAGCTTTAATAGCGGGTCTCGAGATCTCTATCGACATGGGAATTGCAAACCTCCTCATATACGGAGACTTCCAACTGGTCGTTAGTCAAATAAATGGCGACTACCAAACGTGCAAACCAGAATTGGTAAAGTACGGCGAGAAAGTACAGCAGGTGCTGACTCAAATTCCTTCCTACACCTTGGAAAGCATACCGCGTGCGGAAAATAGCAAGGCGGACGCATTAGCCAAGCTCGCTAAAGAACTGGCTGATGAAAACCTCGATGACGTAAGGATCATTGTGCAAAGCCGTCGGGTTCTTGCACCGGCAGAAATATCTCCGGAGTCGTTCGAGAAAAAGGGAGCGACCGAGCAAATAGCTCTACAAGTAAAAGGCCAAGAAAAGTTGAAGATTGGAGAGAAGTCTTTATAGACTACTTCAAATCCCGTCGAATGCCCGAAGATGCGTCCTCAAAACATCAGCTCATGAAGCGAGCTTTATCTTTTGCCTTCGTCAATGGTACTCTATACAAGAGGTCATTTGATTCTCTATGGCTAAGATGCCTGGGATCTGAAGAAGCAAGAAGAGTCGTCCAAGAAACTCACGACGGACTCTGCGGTTCTCACCAAGCCGGGCCGAAGATAAAGCTGAAGAATAAAAGGATGGGCTACTATTGGCTCACGATGATCCAAGACTGCCTTGAGTATGCAAAGCAATGCCACTTGTGCCAGATCCACAGGGACTTTATCCATCAGCATCCAAATCCACTACATCCAACGGTGACTAGCTGGCCGTTCGAAATGTGGGGAACTGACATAATCGGCCCCATCGAACCAGCATCGTCCAGAGGACATCGATTCATTTTGGCGACGACTGATTACTTCTCCAAATGGGCAGAAGCAGTACCGCTAAGGGAAGTGAAGACGGAGAATATCCTCCATTTCTTCAAGACACACGTCATTTATCGGTTTGGAACTCCACGACGGATTATCTCCGATAACGGGCCAGACTACAGAAGCCACAAGATCAGCCGCTTCGCACAACAGCATAATATAGACTGGAGATATTCATCGGTCTATAATCCCCAAGCTAACGGTCTAGATGAGGCTTTCAACAAGACCTTGACAAAGCTCGTGAAAAAGACGGTGTCACGAAATAAGAAAGACTGGCACGAGAGACTGCATGAAGCTCTCTGGGCATATCAAACTACGTTCAAAACGGCCATGAACACAACGCCGTACGCATTGGTATTTGGTACAGAGATGGTGCTCCCTCTCGAGATAGAACTCCCCTCTCTACGAGTGGCAGTTCATTATGAGCTAACGGACGAAGAGAATGCTCACCTTCGGCTTGAAGAGCTCGATGCCCTTGATGAAACCCGGCTCATAGCGCAATAGAATCTGGAGGCTTATAAAGCAAAGATGACACGTTCATATGAGAGATTGACTAGGCCGAGAACATTTTGCCAAGACGAACTCGTGCTAGTGGTTAAAAGACCTATGATCCCCAATCGTGCTAAACGGAGGAAATTCGAGCCGAACTATGAAGGCTCGTATATCATAGACAAGGTCTACCATGGTGGAGCCTATCTACTCATGGACATGCATGGCGAAAGGCCCTTCAGGCCAATAAATGGTCGCTTCCTGAAGAAATACTACGCCTAACGAGTCACGGCCCAGGTCAATGATAGATGACGACGACTATGTCCGCTCGCTATCTTCCTAACCCTAAACTCTATAAGTAGTAGCCGGCCGAAACGTCCTTAAACTAACAACGGACCGAAACGTCCTTAAACTAACAACGGACCACTATGCCCTAAAACTAGCCGTTGACCGAGATGTCGATAAACTACGGTAGATTGCAGCATCCCAAAGCTGATACAACAAAAAAAAAGAATAAAAAAAAGAAAGAAAAAAAGAAAACGGTATGTCCATAAGCAAAATGGGCACGGATGAAAACCCGAAAGGGCTCCGTGAGTAAAAACAGCAGGGCTGCCGGCGAGTTTTGTGAAAACCCGTAAGGGCGCAATCTCGTTAGAATAAAAAAAGGAAGAATAAAAAAAGAGAAAAAAGAAAATGGTATGTCCACAAGCAAAAAGGGCACGGATGAAAACCCGAAAGGGCTCCGTAAGTAAAAACAGCAGGGCTACCGGCGAGTTTTATGAAAACCCGAAAGGGCGCAATCTCGTTAAAAGACACTTGCAAGGTCCTCTCGACTTTGTAAGGGGAAACCACCTGCGTGAGATCCTTACGACTCACAAGAGAGCAACACACTTAGGGATCCCCACGATCCCTAGGGAGAAATTACACTTGCGAGATCCTCACGACTCGTAAGGAGAACTCTCTTATGGGACCCTCATGGCTTATAAGATTCAAAAGTCTTAAGCTACAGGGATCTGAACCTGTTCTTAAGCAGCCCCCACAACCTCCAATAATGCCCTACAAGTGGCTCAATGCTGACCCTTGTATACAATCCACGGGCGCGAATAAACATTTCCCTAACAAAGTCCCATCCGTGACTAGAGATATATCTACACGGTGAACAGCCCTTGTGAGTTCTCTCGACTTATAAGGAGAAAGCACTCTTGTAAGATCCGTACGAATTATAAGAGGCCATGCACTTAGGAATCCTCACGATTCTTAAGGAGAAATTACGCCTACGAGATCCTCACGACTTGTAGGGAGAAATACCTTTATGAGACTCTTACGGCTCATGAAGTCAAAAGCCTTAGTCGACAGGATCTTAACCCTGTTTACTAAGCCACCTTTGTTCGACATCGACATAGGTAAATGATGATTCGCTCCTGGCCATATCCCAGTTGTAGCGGTGCTGATGCCGAAACCGGTGTCTAATTCCAAGCTTGCAGCAAGAAGCTGGCGAGCCACACATGCATACAAAATAGCCGAAATGATGGGGCAACTTGCATACAAAATCAGCAAGTAAAAATATATGCATGCAAAATAGCCGAAATGATTGGGCAACTCGCAATAAAAAGCAGCGAGTAAAAATAAAAATAAAATAGCCGAAATGATTGGGCACCGCGAAAAATAGCCGAAATGATTGGGCAGTGCGACCTTCGCGATATAAAAGCTGAAATGATAGAGCATCGCGGAATGAAACAAAAAAATGATGAAATTCATGCCCTACAGGTGATATCACATCAATCCCTGTATACAATCCAGGGGCGCAAACAAAGAAGAAATCACACCTTTCCTCCCCAGGTTTCATCCGAAGAAGAAGCCAAATCTCAACGGTTCACAGATAGCCTAGAAATCATCTCAACGTTCGTCTCATTATAACAGACACAACATCAAGCAAAGCGGAACAGCGGCAACTCCCAGTTCCATGACTCGGCGGTGCACAGATGACCGGAGTCAAACCCCGACTCCGTGAAATGCGGATAAAGTCAACCCTTCCTGGTTACGTAGAACGCGGCTTATGTCAATCTTGACCCCATGGGAAACATCCAGAGCGGATCCTGGTCCTCGCAGAGCACGGCAACGACCCTGTGTGAAGCATCCAGAGCGGAGCCTAGTCCTCGCCGAACACGGCAGTGAACCCGTGGGAAGCATCTAGAGCAAAATTCCTGGCTACGTAGAACGTGGATAACGTCAACTCTGACCCCGTAGGAAACATCCAGAGCGGATCCTGGTCCTCGTAGAGCACGGCAACGACCCCGTGTGAAGCATCCAGAGCGGAGCCTAGTCCTCGCCGAACACGTCAGTGAACCCGTGGGAAGCATCTAGAGCAAAATTCCTGGCTACGTAGAACGTGGATAACGTCAACTTTGACCCCGTGGGAAACTTCCAGAGCGGAACCTGGTCCTTGCAGAGCACGACAGTGAACCCGTGTGAAGCATCCAGAGCGGAGCCTGTTCCTCGCCGAACACGGCATTGAACCCATGGGAAGCATCCAGAGCAAAATTCCTGGCTACGTGGAACGCGGATTATGTCATTCCCGGCCCCGTGGAAAACGTCCAGAGCGAATCCTGGTCCTTGCAGAGCGCGGCAATGACCCCGTGTGAAGCATCCAGAGCGGAGTCTGGTCCTCGCCGAACACGGCAGTGAACCCGTGGGAAGCATTCAGAGCAAAAATTGGACTGTGAGGTCCTTAAACTCACGGACTATGATGTCCTTAACCTCGACCGTGATGTCTTAAAACTAACATTGGACTGTGAGGTCCTTAAACTCATGGACTATGATGTCCTTAACCTCGACCGCAGTGTCTTTAAACTAACATTGGACTGTGAGGTCCTTAAACTCACGGACTATGATGTCCTTAACCTCGACCGTAATGTCTTAAAACTAACATTGGACTGTAAGGTCCTTAAACTCATGGACTATGATGTCCTTAACCTCGACTGCGATGTCTTTAAACTAACATTGGATTGTGAGATCCTTAAACTCATGGACTATGATGTCCTTAACCTCGACCGTGATGTCTTAAAACTAACATTGGACTGTGAGGTCCTTAAACTCATGGACTATGATATCCCTAACCTCGACCGCAATGTCTTTAAACTAACATTGGACTGTGAAGTCCTAAAACTCATGGACTATGATGTCCTTAACCTCGACCGTAATGTCTTAAAATTAACAACGGACTGTGGAGTCCTTAAATCCATGGACTATGATGTCCTTAACCTCGACCGTGATGTCTTTAAACCACGGTATCCTGGAGAACGTCCAGAGCGGAGCCTGGTCCTCGCCAGAGACGGCAGTGAACCCGTGGGAAGCATCCAGAGCAACCCCTGACCCCATGAAATGCGGGTAAGGGCAACTTCACCCATCACTTACGGGTTCTCATGACTCGTAAGGGAGCAAATTCTCTTGTGAGATCCCTACGACTTGCAAGGGGAAAACACACTTAGTAATTCCCACGATTCTTAAGGAGAAATTACACCTACGGGATCCTCTCGACCGGTAGGGAGAAAATTCTTTATGAGACCCTCACGGCTCATAAAGTTGAAAAGTCTTAGGAGTCAGATCTTAACCCTGAATCCTAAGCATCGTTGTCCTGCAAAGAGATCAAGATAGAATATCCACAGAATACATTCAATAAAAAGGGAGACACCATTGTGAAGAAAAATATGTTTTTTATTTACGAAGCAAAATGGATACAGAGTACAATTCGTGGAAGAACAAAAAATAATGTACTCTTATTTAGGAGTACGTACAAAGGAAAAATAAAAAAAAGTATATACAAGTCTTCAGGTCGACGGACGATTTAGCAGATTAGTCAGCTCATCCCTCTTTCGCTGAGCCACGCCTTTGTGATTCAATATCGTCAGAAGACGGGCCTCCGCCTGAGCCTGCTGGGCCTGATATGAGGCAAGCCGGCCTTCGAGCTCTTTCTTGGTAGCTTTGTGAGCCTCAACCCTTTCACGAGTGAACACGGCGGCTTTGTCGATGGCCACCACCTCCTTGATGGCCTCTTGAAGCACTCGCCAAAGTTCATACGCTTTGTTGGCCTTGGCTGTAAGGTTGGCCTGAAGCTCTACTAGCGCTTTAGAAGCCAGCTCCCTCTCCAAAAACTTGCGGCTGGGCTTTTTCTCGCACGATAGCATGTTCGTAGCACATCGTTTAATCAGCCCCCGTAAGCTCTCCTTCGCAGCCACAGCCTTCGAAGAAAGGCGGGCACACTCGAGCACATGCAAGCAAGCCTCCACCTGCTAGTAAAACTCAACCCATACTTGCACCACTGCTTCGCTGTGATAGGTGGCAAGAAAAGGGAGAGAGCCGTTAGCTTCAACAACAAACGCTTCGGCCGTAATTACGTTGCCAGCACGAAGTTCCTCGATCAAAGATGACAGAGAATCGAGGCTTAGCTTGGCCATCCGTTCCGAAGCACGCAGGGCATAAGGACCGGGCGGCATGGCGATGCGCGACTCCAACGCTGTGAGAACTGGCAGGGCTGTTCAGATTTATAAACGGTCAGTGAAACTTCTAAGCAAAGAACAAGTGGGACGACATTGAGACTTCACTTACCTACAGTCATGCAAGGAGGAGCTGAAGGCTCCCCTGGCCCCTCAAGTATCTCAACCTCGTCGTCGGCCTCCAGAACTGTAAAAGACATCGATGCCATTTTATGGAATAGTAACAATTCTATGAAAAAGCAGACAATACTAACCTTGCCCAGAAAAGAGGACGATGCTTTGAGGAGATATCGCTTGCAGAGCGGCCATCTCCAACAGACGCTGAAAGGATTGCCGGGGAGACAAATCGGCAACAGAGGCCGCCAGTCCGCGCAATTCTGAAAAGACAAAAGAGTTCAGATAATGGAAAAGATACTAATTTAAAATGTAGAAGGTTACCTTCGATGCTCCTCCCATTCTGAGCTGGAGGAATAACAGCTTCAACGGCCTCCGCCGCGACCTCGGGTACAATATCAGGGATGCGGGCCGGTGTAACAGCTTCTGAGGAAGGAGCAGGGGCTGCCGTTGCGGGCTCCAACGAAAGAAGGGGGGCCTCGACCACCTCCATCCTAGCCCCTGGGCCGCCTTCAGGGAGATCCATTGGAATGACGACCACTAAAGGTCCCTCCCCCGCGAGAGCAAGTGCTTCGGGAGCAGGAACCACTGCAGGAGGCTCTATCGCGAGAGGGAGAGTTTCATCAACCCCCTCCATACTGGGCAGTGCTTCACTAGGGGTATCAGCAGGCTCTACAGTCAGTAAACCCGTAGGAACCTCCCCCATCGCCAAAGTCTCTGCACAGTTCACACAAGGATAAGAATACATATATACAAGTGCAGACAATATAAATTATTACAAAGAAATACAGGAACATACCGATGCGTAAGGAAGCTTTCAATATGGCTTGTTCAAGCCGACGCTCCTTCTCGAGGAGGTGTACTCGCCGAGGTTCAAGGGTGGACTCGTGGCCGCCAGTCCACAATGAAAGTGCATCCGCAGCGTCCTTCGAAGCAGCCTGTTTAAGGGCCCTTTCGCCCTATTCTTCCAAAGGACCTATGAATCGTCGCCGTATCCACGGAGGATCTTCGTAGAAGATGACGGCAGGATAAGGCCTCTTCGGGATCCTTACCTTCTCAGTTTCAAGCTGCGAGCGTCTTATAGCCTCAGCCAATTGTGCGGCTTCCTCAGCAGATGAACCTGGGAAAAGAAGGCCATCATCCGGTGCTATCATGGATATTAGTTCATCTTGAACGACAGGTTCAGATTCTTCTAAAAGATCGAGCAGACGGGCGACTGTCTTCTTCCTCCTCTTTGGCCCAGAACTAATGCCAGAGGATGCTCGCTTCTTTTCCCGTGGAGCCTTGGCACGACGCCGACCCACCTCACCTTCAACGTCCTCACTCCCAACGTCTTCGCTTGGAGCTGCGACCGAGGACGACACGGCCATTGTCGACGCTGCCGGCGGTGGTACTGCTACTGGTGCCCTTTTACCCCTTGACTGAGCCCGGGTATCCAATGGCATACCAACTGTGGGAGTAAGGTCCACCTTCGACTCCCCCGGAATGAGTGCAACACTGGTGTCCCTCAGGGGAAAGCGGACCGGTGCGCGCGGCCGCGGCGGAACCCCCGTAGCCTGAACCGAAGCAGGAGCGCCATAGCCAAGAAGCACCCTCTTCTCCTCAGCAATAATTGGGCTGACCCGATGAAGATACCGGCCCGTAAAGGACCCCACGCATCGAGGAATATGATCGGCTTCAGGGATCATGAAGTAAGAACCAGTGTTCAGCCTCACGAAGTGATGAGCAGCATCACGAACAGCTTCGGGTGAAGGGACCGGCGCAACTGTAAAAGCCTCGAAGGGAACGCCCTGATCATATCCAAGCTGCCGGGCGAAGCGATACGGATTGTACCGCATAAAAAGAGCCGCACTGTTCTGACGGAATACCAGATAACCCGGTCTGATCGTGTACAAGTGCGTGGCCTCCCGGGGCTTCAGAGAAGGCACCTCACCTTTCGACTGGTCATGGAGTTGTTGAATCGGACCTGAAGGAGCAGATAGAACCCGATCAACAAATACCAGTCCGCCCGCACTAGCATAGGGAGCAATCAACACGCGAATAGCCCCGAACTGAGTCGGGTCGGGAGTGGAAGCGTCCACCAGCCGCATGAGTCATGGAAAAGTGTAGGCGTCATAAAATGCGGGTCTCTGATGCACAGAAAAATCCCCCAACACGTGCATCTCAATCCAAGATGTGAAGTAATGAAGGGAGAAGTTTACTACATCCACACCAGGAGTTGAGGTATTGGCCGCGGTGCCTAATCCATGATAGAGATGCGCTAGCGCCGGGATGCCTACGGCTAGCCACGTTCCCTCAACGATACGATGAGCCGGATAGATAACCGAGACTCTCATGAAGCGACGATGCATGGGGATGACGAACCAGCTGAGCCAGACACTGATAAAACCCACGAAGAATGTCTCATCGTCCATGCCGGGAGCTGCAATCGATTCGAAAGATACCCGTGACATAATGGGAATGTAATACTGCGGTAAATCCGATTCCTTAGTCGGCTGCCTGTTTAAACCAAATCCAAAGGGGTCATTGATGTTTGCAAACTTTGGAGCCGTCTTCGACAGGACATCCTCGCGAAGGAAGCAAGCGATGAAGCTCTTAAAGGTGACGCCCTGTTCCTCTGACTCTGTGAACAATTTGTAAAAGATGCCCAGGGCCTTGATCAAACTCGGACGCTTGTGGCGGACGGCATTCTCAGTGGACAAGCCATCGAGCATTGCGGGCTCAGTCTCAAAGATGTACTCGTCAGAAGGCAGCAATTCTTCATAAAGTGTTCCTCTGATTGGCAGCCCCGAGATCTCGAGAAATTCTTCCAAAAAAATCGAAGCTTCGTGGTCCCCTAGGAGGAAAGTGTTGGTGGGGAGATTCCACTGGTTCAGGAAGGCCTTAACCCACCAGACGTGAGAAGATGAGTAGTGGAAAAGGGACGCATAGATCGCCTGATAAAGCCCAACCTTCTGTAGTCGCGCGCGATGGGCGGACAGGATGTAGCGAGCCCAAAAAAGGTAGCCCGTGGGGTGTCGAGGGGTGAACCCTATTTTGTAGATCTGCCCCCATGGCTGGGCCTCGCCCTGGCAAATGCGGCGTCCCAGAATATCTATGTCCGGGATAGGATGATTCGGGATGCCTGTCGTCGAAGGCTCAAGTCGTCCCATCGGAGTCCAATTAGTCATCTCTACAGCAAAGACTGTCCCTGGAGGATCCATCAGCAAGAACGGAAAGGTAGGCTCCGTCAGTACTTCGCAAAGAAAACTCCGGCGACCCCGGATGATATGACTGTACTAGGTCCCCCACAGAAGTTGATTGGTGCGATCCGGGTCGTGAGCCCTGATCATTGCCATCACCTCCTCGTCAGATGGCGATTGGGGAAAAGCAGCCTCCGAGCGGGTGAAAGGAAAGTACGGAGCGTAAGTCATTGTGCCTGAAATAAAAAAGGGGAAACTGTTAAGCTAAGCCAACATATGTATATATATATGTGTGTTTGTGTGTGTTTGTAAATGCATATATAAAAAGACAGTGGAAGAAAGCGACAAAGGATTTATTTTATGGGACCATTGGTTACAAAACACATGGGTCCCACAAAATCAAGATGGCGGCTGGCTAATGATGAGGCAAAGCGATTACAATGAGACAAAAGGAAGATTCTCATTAAATAAGCAGTGGATTTCAAATGACCCTACACATTCCCCTAGAAGAAATCCATCTTGGACTCTGTGACAAATCAAACAGAATCAAGGGAATTAAATTCCCAGAAAGCGACATTGCAAACTTCTTCTTCTTGGTTGCAAAGAGACAACTCAGGGTAAGAAAACCCCAAGAAGCTCTCTGGGAAGAATTAAGTTCTTCATAGGAATTAAATTTCTTTTAGAAAAGGGGAATTAAATTCCTAGAGACCTTTTTTTTTGAGATGGAATTAAATTCCATAGAAAAAGGAAAACACCACCATTAACCCCCGAAGATCAGAAAAACCCTAAAGGGCCTGTTGATTAAAGAATGAGTGGTTTTCTTCTTAAAGAACTTTAAAAAAATGGGTTCTTGTTAAAAGGGAAAACCCTTGGTGTGGATTTAAAATCCAAAGAGTTTTATATGTATGAAAGTTCTTCGATCGTCCCCATTACCTGAAGAGATGGGTCTTTCTTAAACAGAGTTAAACTCTGAAGATTTTGGAACAGAAAACTAAGCTCTGAGAACGCGAATTAAATTCTCAAAAGAAAAGTTTGTAAGGAAGAAGAAGCAAGAGTGGAGGCGCATCTAAAGAGACCCCTGCATTTATAGGATGTGATGGAAACGCTTCATCTCCCCGATTCCCTAAATGGATCCAAAGGTCACAAGAGTGACAGCGTTGCACTCACGTGCAGACACGTGAGAGCAACGCTGTGG